>OX327713.1:5012500-10012500 GCA_946807835.1 Ailanthus altissimus | reverse complement strand
TAAAGAAAACAAGATCAGGTGTTAAGGTCGCAACCCTATGGCCCTCGACCCGACTTCAGACAGAAACCTAGGGCCGTAGCCTAACTCTTTTGGCACGTGGCCCTAAATTAAGTTCTCAAGTAGTGCCACGGTGCCAACTCTCTAGGCCGCAGCATTGCCAACTAGAAATTTATTTTGAGATCCGTGCCTTAATTTTTAAAGGGCATTTTTAAGAGGACTTATTAAAAAAAGATGAAAATGCCTCTTTTGAGGATAGGAGAGCACTGAATTGTGAGAGAAAATTAAAAGTTTCTAGTGAGAGAAACATAATTAAAGCTTAAAATCTTAAAGATCCTTAAGATTGAAGGCCCCAAAAGCTTCATCAACTAGTTTATCACTTTCATCTTATCTCATTTATTTTAGTTTCAAGTTTATTTTATGCCTTTAAAGAAAAGGTAGTGGAATTATATAGAGTTGCAATTCATCTTATGTACTACCTTTTCCTGCTCCTTGTTATTCTTCATACTTGATGATGATGGTTGAGATGTGCTGCCGTCTAAGATTTTTCCACTTTTTAAATAGACAGCTTGGCATTGCTCTATATTTTCTCGTGGATTAGTTTTGGCGTCTCTTGAAAAAGCCCTTTAAGGTCGCTTATTACTCACTGCATCAAATTGTCCCATTTAAGTCTCCAAATTCTTCAAAGTTGCAGAATAGTTTTGCATAATGGCATCCTTTGACTTCATGTAATGTTGGAGGATGTCTTTCAATGTCGACTTATTCTTTTGTGGTGGTTGAAATCATAGTTCATTGGTCTATTTGACTTCCCTTGGTTGTTACTCCAAGAGAAGTTTAGATGATCTCTCCACCCCGAATTATAAAAGTTTGAATGTAGATTATTCTGCTGTCATTCAAGTTTCCAACATAACTTGCTAAATCCATGCACCGCCTATTGATATAGTTGTCATCATAAAAGTCAAAAGTCATATTTTGAGTTTTAACGGCATTCATGGCATCAAACTTCTTTGATAACATATTGATTTACGCTGCCAATGCATTGAATGCATTAAACTCATGAACACTAGCGACTTTTTCGGTAAAACTCTTTTAGCTAGCCATTGGTAGCTATTTGACACCATTTCTTCTAGCAGATCATAAGCCTTATTTATAGACTTATTCATTAATGCTCCTCCAGCAGTTACATCTATAATGTTTTTTAAATGACCTACTATTCTATTGTAAAACGTTTGCACTAATAGCCATTTAGGAACCCATGATGAGGACACTTCCTCAAAATATCTTTGAATTGCTCTCATGCCTCATACAGAGATTCATCATCAATCTAACTAAAGAAGGTGAATTATTCCTCAACCAACTATTGGTTGTATTCCTTAACAAAAAATGAAATAGTCTTAGTCTGATGGCAACATCTGAGACTCTATTATACTTGAATGTAATGCAAATCTCTATGAAATTTATGATATGCATGTTGGGATCATCATTTGGGCACCGCTGAACTGTACAAACTCCTTCAACATTTGAATAATACTCGACTTGATTTCAAAATTGTTCCCATTGACTGTCGATCGTCAAATTCTTGATTAAATATCATCTGCAGTAGGGATTGCATACCCTTTTAAAGCACTTTATTCTATCATCGGTTCATACACATGATTTTTATTGTTGTTTTCCATGTCTAAGGATTAGTGTTGTTCACGTCAAAGTCTTTAGAATGTTCTTACGATCTCAAGATTGAAAGAAATCAAATCTGCACTAACCTAATTACATATAGTTCCCACAAAGACTACTAACCTGATCATTTTGTCTAGTGCTAAAATTAATCCTACTTAACATTTATTTAGACAATGCTACATGTTGAATGACCTAATTTATCTAGTAAATCTAACATTATGCTAAACTCAAATAGCAAAGAAATAAGAGTTAAATTCACCATATAAAAAAATCTTGGGATTCTAACTTATCCCTCAATAATGAATTATTGGCTAGATACTAATCTCATTATAAGCCTTTATCGATGGACAGATAACTATATTTTACACTAACAATTACCTATATGTCTATTTTAATAAGAGTATAATAAAACTCATTACGAAAAAGCTCTAATATGTCTATCAAATATTGAACTCATAGTTGTTATTCTATGATCATGTATCAAACTATCCTAGGCTAAACATATAAATCTATGTTGAGTTTATTATGGTTCTTTGAATAATCATTATATCGACCAGATATAAAGAAGCATTAAACACAAGATAGAATTAAACAATTTAATTTATTGAGTCCATAAACTAAGAGAATTAATAATAACCACCTACATATTGGGTTCAAAAGCCTAACCCCAAATCAAAAGAATTTAGCTCATGATTGATATAAGAGTATCAAAGTATATAAATATAAAGATTATAAACAAGACCATAAAAATAAGAAAAGAGAAGAAATAACACATGGATGATGCCTTGGATCGCCTCTTTCTCTCCCTTGCTTGATGCACAAGTCTTGATCTTTAATCTTCAATCTTTCTTTAGTCTCGCTTGTTTAGTGTTTTCTTTCTTGCCCTCAGATTATTTCTCTCATATTCCTCATCCTTTGGGTTGTAAAAAAGTCTTTTTATAGGTATTCATAACCCTAAGGGCGTGTAACTCAGAATTCAAGTCGTATTAAGAGTTCTAAAAGTTACCCATTTTAATCGCACAAATGTTGTGGCACTTAACTCTCTACTTTGGTTGCCACAGCTCTCAGACCTAGAAAAATCTTAGAGCTCTTCTGCTTAGGTATCATGGCATTGTAGTCTCTATCTTTAGCACTGTGGTACTCAATGTTAGGCACCGCGGCACTGGGCCAAAATCTTCAATTTCTTCGTTTCTTTGTCCTATTTTTTTAGTGTCTTCATGACGTGAGTTAAAAACCTATATTTGATCAATAAACATAAATAAATAGTCAAATACTCATTATTTAAAGTAAAATCTAAGTTCAATATGATAAAACTAATAGGATATGTTAATGAAAGAGGGTAAATTAATCCTACCTATGGATTTTGTTGTCCTTGATATAGAACATATCATGAAGCCAACTATAATTTTTTTGTAAATAGCAGATAAATCTATAACTTATCTATGGGGTATCATTTAGGATGTGTTAGTTAAAGAGGGTAAATTGATCCTACCTATGGATTTTGTTGTCCTTTATATAGAGAAAGATTGAGAGTTTCCAATTATTCTTAGGCAACCAATATTAGCTACCGGGAGAGTTGTTATTGATGTGGAAGCGGGAGAGATGAAAATTAGGGTACAAGATGAGGAGGTAATATTCAAGGTTTTCAAAGAGATGAAGTTGCCAAATAACTCTAAATAATTCTTGAAGATTGACAACATGGATCCAAATGGAAAACAACATGTATAATCTTAGAATAAGACAAATAGCATTCAGCCCCAAGTTTATAGGAAGACAATATTGCAACAAACATTGAATAAGATAAGGCATAGAAAGATTATTATGGGAAAACAATCAAATACCGGCCATTGTGGTTCATTCTTTTGGCCAAAGTTAAAACTTTTTCTGACCAAGCTTAAAACAAGACCATTTGGGTCACTCTTTGGTGATCATCTTATAGAGCTTTGAAAATCAAGAAAAGAGATTGACAAGTCCATTGAGTATATTGTTGACGGCTGAGGCGGATCTATATATGTGTGGGTGTATGCATGTGTAACTGTGTCTATTGCCTAAATACGTATCATATACAAATTTAAATCCAACGAAAGCGTGAAACATGCAATAAACACAATAAATAACAATATTAATCACATTAATATATTATGAAGTTTGAGAATTCACCATAACATGTAACATTATACACGTATTTCCTCAGAATTCGCATGGAGACCAACTCGTGTGCAGTTCTAGTCACCAACTCGGTAAGCTTGGTGAGCTAGAACAGCAGCCCGATGTCCAGCATGGGATTAACTCTTAATCTCCAAAATGGCCGGGTGTGTGTTTATATCCTTTTCTCCAAAAGGATAAGAAATGGAGAGTTTAAAACAATTCATAATTGCTTCAATTGGAAGTATAGGAAAAATGAAACAATTTCATTTTCCTTCCTTTTCCTCTTTTTTTTCTCTTCTTCTTCTTCTTCTTCTTCCTCCTTTTCTCCATCTTCATTTCTCTTTGTTTTTCTCTTGGGCAACATTGCCCACGCACACTTACTTCTCTCTTTCTTTTTCTTTATATATATATATAATATAATAATAATATTATAATAATAATAAAATAATATATATAAAATAATATATTATATAATAATATAAAAAGAGAGATATTTGATTATTTAACAATTAAATAATCAAAATGAAAAATGATCATTTTGCCCCTCATGAATAATTACTAAGTTTACCCCCCTAGTGGGTCTCACCAAATCTCACACTTGGATAAACTCAACTGAGGGTCCACAATACGCTACGTGTCATAATACAATTAGTAAATAATTATTATTAACTAATTATTGTATTTAACACTTAAATACAGACACGTACATATTCCTGTAGAATTGCTAAATATTATTAGATTAAACAATTTAATCCGGTACGCTGCCCCAGTGCACAACGAGTACACTTCATATCGCGGGACTCCTTAGGTCCTACGCCCGATTTGTCAAATGAAACTATTCCATGAGTCTGTGAGCAATGCCCCACGCACACGTCATGGATATACAAATCAGCACGTTGAATCATGCAAGTTCAGGTTAAAACACATACGTATAGTCCTTCCGTCATGATATCCTGGATGTGCGGGGATATAGATTATCACCGTCAAATCTCCAAGTGCTCATCCATATCTAATCTCCATACTTATATCTCACTGAACAATATGCGCAAACTCCTTTGCCATATTGTTCCACCCTGACGGAACTCTTTTCCGGGATGATTGCTTGGGGCCACAAGACTTTCTGAGATACAGTCTCAAAGCATCTGGATATCAAACTCTATATGGAAGCTGAAGTATCCCATATCTGTACGCACCAGACTCCATAAGCATCGGACCATACCCAGCGGTCACATTATAAAAGGTCTGTAATATGCGTGGAACTAAAGTATGGTGGATCACTTACAAGCCCACCGTGATACTCAGGTCAAAGGATCACGTATATTATTCAACTCGAGATGAGTCAAAGGACCACGTATATTACTCAACTCGAGAGGACCCTCCGTTGATGGCTTATATTGGGTGTCTATCAAAGGCCCTCGTAAGTCTATCCCATATCCAGTCCTAACTAGATACCCATATGTCAATACGAGCTCAAGCTCACGGTCAGCCAGGAACGACCATCTATACCCTATAAGTACGATATATGCTGATCTATATATAAAGGTATCCACCCATAGACCCTCATCGGTAGAAATAAATTAGGGACTATTATTCGAGAATATACTTGCGCAACTTACATTTCCTGGCACCCAATTGTAACTCTTACAACTATGCAGTTACTAGTATATTCCCAGGTCTATGTCCCATTACAGACAAGGCTCCAACTCTTGGATCTCTTGAGTATTATAACCAGCTAACACTTAGTTGTGCTAATATTTAGCATTTATATCTCTCAGCATGGCTAACTATGAGCCCTTATCTAAACCTTTTTAGATCTGATCCGAACTCCTTCAGATCTACAGTGTCTGTAATGTTACATGCATAATACCATATATATGGGTATTAGCGATTTAATAAGAATGTATACTTGTGTAAATATACACGTATATATAGATTCAGGGATGGCACGTAAGCATCGACCCTAACATATACACTAAAGCACAATAATAGAGGAGTGTTTAAAGGGAAAAATGCCTCTAAAGTGCAAAATTATTCCCTATTAATTTAGAAGAAGTAAAGCTGAAGGCATTAAATCAAGCGCTTCTTAGGAGGCAACCTAAGTGAATTTTAATTTTTAATATCAATCTTAGTTTTTAATGTTTGTTTTTCTTTTTTGTAGTATGTTTAAACAACAATTCAAACCTCATAAAGCATGGAAAAAGAATCGAAAGTAAAGCCAACAAGGTGCGGCCAAGAGGAGCTCAAAAACTAAAGAAATCCCAAGTGTGGCAACAACTTAGGGCCGTAGCCCCAATACCTAGAAAACTAAAAATGCAAAACCCAAGTTTTGGCGCCATGGTGCCCTATTCTAAACTATGACGCCACTTTAATCCCTCTTTCCAAATCACTTCTCAACTACCTGTTAAGCCACTTTGACAATCTTTTCACTTCTCTCAATCATCCTTACACCCTCCGAACACCAAATTATCACTAAATTATCCCTCAAACACTATCAAACATCATGGTTCATCAAACTTCAAGTTTTGGAAAGCTCATGGGCTTTGGGTGCCAACTCAAGCAATAATTCTATCCTCAAGATTCGAGCACTGTCATACTAAGCCATCGTCTACAAGGGAAGTTTCTTTTACTCACTTTTATTTTTTCCATTGTGGACAATGTCAGCTTTATGTTTTGGGGAGGAAAATACTATTTAGTGTTTACTTTCCATGTTTGATCTTGCTTACTCTTTTATTATTATTATTTTAGTTGTTTTATTATGCATACATTTTTTTATTTTCATTGTTAGTTATGGGTTTGTTAAATGCCTAGTAGTCAATGATATGAAATTAAAACATGATTTCAAAGGCTACTTTTTTTTTTTGAAACAATAAATGTTATGATTGTTTGCTTGGTAATCTGATAAGGGCAAATTTGTTATATATTTTCTCTTATTTTTATTTTGATATTTTATTTTTTTATGAGAATAGATGGCTATTTATGTTTATTATTGTTATTTATAGGGACTTGAACAAAATTTAAATAAAGAATGCAAAAGGAGTGAAAACAGGGACTAAAATACAAAGTTTTCAAAGTATGTGTCCAACGCCACAAGGATTATCGCCCCAACTCTGGAATAGTGATCGAAATAAGAAAAACGACCTATTTAAGTCGCATATGGCGTCCCCGTGCCAGTGACAGGATAGAGCCCTAGCGCCATCAATCCACCGCTCCAGCGGTGAAGCCTTTTTCACATGTCATCCCAGCGACAACTGCATAGCGCCCCAGCGGTAGTGCGAGTCCTAGTCCAACGAGAATTAAAATTTTTAAACTCATATCAATCCCTATAAAAAGCCACTCATTCTCATACGTCAAGAATCATCCAAGATCAACCTAGAGCAATTCAAGAACACCAAAAATACAGAGCACGAGTCTTTGAGAGTAATAGGAGTTTAATTGAAGCAACGTTAGGGAGAGATTCAAGGCGTTCTTCGGCATCAAAAGTATCTTAGGCAGCGTAATTAAAAGCAATTCGACATCTATATCGGTTTACTATTGATTGTATCATAATTTTTTATTATTTTTACTGTTGTTCTCTTATAGTCATGAGCTAAACTTATTTTCTAGGGTTAATACTTGAACTCAATATGTGTGCTTAATTGCCATATCTTTTGAATATTTAATAAACTTAGTTCTTTGATATTCAAATTACTTGATTTTAATCCTTCAATATATCTAGCCAATATATGGTGAATGAGTTGGTAATATTATTGATAAACTCGAAAGAGAAATCATAATATTTAGACCTAGGTAATTTGATGCATGATTGTAGAGTAACATTCAATGTTGCATATGCAAGTTTCAATTTAGGATAGGAATATACCTAATTGGTATGTATGATCAATAAGACCTAATCTTAATGAATCTTAATTTATTACAAGTACCATAAGAATATAGGTATTTGGTAAATTAAGGTATACTTGCATGACCTTGGAAGAGGCTTGTGAATATATTAGTGTCTTGATCAATAACAAAGACTAAGGGAGTTGAATATTAGAAGATTAATCATTAGAAATCATATTGAGGGATATATTAATCCTAGGTTTTCTCTATATTGCTATCACATAATTCTCTTGCATTGTGTTTTTGCCTTTATATTTTCTACATTCATTCTTAGTTTTTTATTTATTTGAATAATTATTAGGAAGATATCATTTTAGTAATTGGTTAAAAATAAGAAATTATCACTGTGGGTTCGATATCCGACTTATTTAGTCTCTTTATTACTTACATACAATAGTGTATACTTGCACTTAATTTTAAGATATAGAAGTATCGCACCATAATCCAAGACAAGTTTTGCTTCATTTTGTGACCACTTAATTTAATAAGCACTTCATCTAGTTGTTATGCTTACTTAGAAGATATTTGATGAACACATGAAAATGCATATTGTTAAGAGATTCAATCACCATTTAATGTCACTAATTTTAGTATTTTCTATATTTTTAGCTTGAAATAAAGTGTTCTCCTTAAATTGTGATTAATGAATGTTATTTGGACAGGTTTAGGTAAACAGGACATAACTCTCAATGTAGAAATCAAAATGAAGAAAGTCTTGAACCTGGTGCAACATGACTCAATCTTACACAAATTTGAAGAATAGTGGAAAAGCCAAATCCAACATGTTATGGGCCAAAAATTGAGATACAACAGAATCGGACTACAACTCTTACCCAGCTTGACCCAACTCACGTATTTAGACCGTATCTCACAAAATTCGTACTCAATTAGTATAATTATTGAAGCTGTGAATTTCTGACTTAACTATCAACAACTCGTATGTTTATGGTAAAGTCCAAATCAGCCGTTATCATGGACCAAATCGCATTGCAAGTGGGTAAAATGGTTGTTGGCCGAATTCTGATGTATCTTTGGAATTTTACTCATATCTCATTGGATACTCATCCAATTTGCATGAAATCAGTGCCTATGGAAAGAAGAGTCAAAATTATACAACTTTTATGTCGGCTGTAGAAGTTGAATTGATCATTTACATTATCAAAAATGTGCTGCAAATGGATACACGAGTTATTGGCTTAAAATTATTGAAGATTGATGTCATCCATGACATATGTCCATTCATTGCCTATATAAGGAGACACTTAGGACGTTTTTAAATATAGATAATTCTCTTTTATTTTCTTCTCATTAATATGTATTGCAATTTAGGCTAGATTTCTTGGCAAGGCTAAGAGATGAACTTTTATGTGTAATAAATCTACTTCCATGCTTTGATTTGGTGTCAAGAGCTACAAATGTTGTAAGTTTGGTTTTGATTAAACTCTTATCTATTTTATTTTCTATAATCCAGAGGTTATAATTCTCATGTCTCATATATGTTCAGTCATGCTTTTCTTATGTGATTCATGTTGATTTATAATTGTTACTGGTTACATTGTTTTATATATTAATCTTTTACTGCAGTATTGTCAATTTGATATATTGTCGATCTTGGATAACATGTAAGGGCAATAAATATTTGATATTCAAGTTAATCTTTTACTGTAATATTGTCAAAATAATATATTGTCGATCTTAGATAACTTGTATAAATAACATGATGTGTGTTAATGCTTGCAAAGAGTTTAACTAAATCAAATACATGTGTTATCAAATGTGCTATATATTACATACCTTCTGATTGATTGTTTGGGATGTGAAACTTTCAGTTGAGTTATAAATATCAAATCAAAGTATAGAGTAGATTTATAAAGCATAATTGTGATTCTCAAAGCCTTGCTTAAATCATCATAAGACATTTTCCTCAATTCATAGACAATTCTATCTCATCCGTTTAAATCAATTAACCCTTTGCTACTACTTTAATATTTTACTTCACTAACCTATTTTGCCAAGAGCTTCCCCGTGGGATCGACACCTCAATCTATACTGCAATAGCCGCGTTATATTTTGAGCGTAAACAAAAATTTGGCGCCGTTGCCGGGGAGGCACACTAAGCGAAAGTCGGTTGCGATTATAAATACTAAAGTGGTAACTTTGTACATTTTCTTTTCTTTGTAAAATCTTTGTTTTATTTCCTTTGTTGTAATTTATTTATTATTCATGGTTGGTTCTCCCACCTAATTTATTTTATTTTCTTTAGTTAATTTGTTATATGTTATATTATCTTAATGGCTGGTTTTACCGCCTAATTAGTTTATTTTCTTTTATCTATTTATCGCACTTTATTTTCTTTAGTTTATTTATTGCACTTTTTTTTTAATGGCTGGTTTTACCGCCTAACTTCATTCACTTTCTTTTATTTATTTATTATACTTTTGTTTTTAGTTAATTTGTTGTTTTTTTTTTTGTGGCTGGTTCTACCGCCTAACTTAGTTTCTTTATTTTTTATTGTAATTTATTTATTTATTGCACTTTTTTGTTGCACTTTATTTTCATTTTCTTTTACGTATTTATTGCACTTTATTTACTTTAGTTAACATGTTGTATTTTCTTTTTATGGCTGGTTCTACCGCCTAACCTTTTATTTATTTACTTATTGTATTTTCTTTTTATTATTTATTTATTGTACTTTTTTTTTCGTACTTTATAGTCTTTTGTTTAGTTATTGTATTTATATTTCATGGTTGGTCTTACCACCTAACTTATTTCTATTTCTTGTTGTGTTTATTCCACTTCTTAATTTTCCTTAAGCATTTCTTTCCTTAAAAAAAAAAAATTAGGATGTATGCATCGACCTAGAGACAAACAAGGAAGATTTGTGAGAGAACTAGAACTAGAACTAGAACCACCCCCACAATTTGTAAGCGAAGAGAATTCACCTTCTAGTTTATCTTGTAATTCTAACACAATGAGCCAACACAAAAAAAATCCCGTTAGAACTCTAAAAGATTACTTGCATCCTACTCGCACAGCCACACCATCATGCATTATATTTCCACCTAACACACCACATTCGGATTTTAAACCTAGAATGATACAACTTCTTCCCGCTTTTCATGGTCTAGATAGTGAAAATCCTTATGTACATGTTAGGGAATTTGAAGAGGTAATTGCCACCTTTCATAGCCAACCTGAAGCCATAGACACTGTTAGACTTAAAGTTTTCCCTTTTTCTTTGAAAGACAAAGCAAAGAGTTGGCTATACTCTTTGAGGCCGAGGTCTATAGGAACTTAGGCAGAAATGACCCAAGCATTTTTCAATAAATACTTCCCACAACACAAAACTAATGACCTGAAAAGATAAATTTCTTCCTTCTCCCAAAAAGACAGTGAAACCTTATATCAAGCATGGGAAAGGTTTAAAGAGTTATTAAATCTGTGCCCTCACCATGGGTATGAAAATTGACGCTTGGTTAGTTATTTCTATGAGGGACTCACAATTAGAGAGCGCCAATTTGTTGAGATGATGTGTAATGGGGAGTTCCTTCACAAAGATCCTGAGGAAGCCATAGAATTCCTTAATGACTTAGCCGAAAAAGCCCATACATGGACTGGACTTAGCATTACTGAAAGCACAAATAGGTCACGATCTAATGGAGTTTTCCATCTTAGGGAAGAGGATAACCTCAAAGCCCAATTAGAGGTCTTAACTAGGGAGTTAGAGGCCTTGAAAACTAAAGATAGAAGGGTCACCCACACGGTTGCTAGAGTTGAGTCACATGATGTCTATTTTGTCTTTGTAGGAGCGAAACACTTAGTTCAGGATTGTCCCACGTATAGTGAGATGAGAGGGATATATGAGGAACAATGTAATACCCTAGGGATGTACAAGAAGCCTTATTCACCCTACTCTGAAACATATAATCCTAACTGGAGAAACCACCCAAATTTCAGTTGGAAATCTGGCCAACAACCAATGGAAACAAGAACAACAAGCACCCAAGTCTTATGTTGCACCTCAATATAATGCATGACCAATTAGGAGTTCTTTAGAGGATACATTACAAGCATTTATGGATGCACAAAGTAAGACTAATCAAAAATTTGAAACAATTCTTGCACAGGTGGTGGACGAAAACAAAGAAATCAAGAGTCAAATCACAAAGTTGACCAGTGCCTTAACTGTACAAGAGCGAGGTAAATTTCCATCTCAACCTCAATCTAATCCGAAAGGACAATGCATGGCACAAGCTTCTACTTCTGATGTTCAAAATCTTAAAGAAGTCAATGCCATTACTACTCGAAGTGGTAAGATTGTAAGTGAGCCTACTCCTGAAATTAACACATCTATGAGTAGTAAAGACGCCCCCCTTGAAAAAGAGGCCACAATGGAAAAAGAGCCCGAAAGTAAGTTTTCAATCCCAGTGCCTTTTCCTCAAGCTCTTCGACCGGTTGGGAAAAATTCAAAAATTCAAGGTGAGATTTTGGAACATTTGAAACAAGTTAAAATTAACCTTCCCTTGTTACATTTGATTAAGCAGGTTCCAACTTATGCCAAAGTCATCAAGGATTTATGCATTATCAAAAGAAAACACCATGTGAAGAAAACTGCATTTTTGGCAGAACAGGTAAGTGCAGTGATTGAATAAAAGACACCACCCAAGTATAAAGACCCAGGATGTCCCATAATCTCCTGCCAAATTGGGACACATGAGTTTGGTCAAGCTTTATTGGACTTAAGAGCAAGTGTAAATTTAATGCCTTATTCTATTTACTTGCAGTTGGGACTTGGTGAGATTAAATTACATCTGTAGTCCTACAATTAGCTGACCGATCAATCAAGAAACCACGGGGAATAGTAGAAGATGTTTTGTTGCAAATTGATAAATTTTACTACCCTATTGATTTTCTTGTTTTAGATACTCATTCTGTTGTTAACATGGAGTCAAAAATCCCTCTTATTTTGGGGAGACCTTTTCTAGCCACTGCTAACGCTCTTATTAATTGCAGAAATGGTCTAATGAAATTATCTTTTAGGAATATGACTCTTGAGGTAAACATTTTCAATATTGGCAAACAACCACGAGAAGAAGACGAGTGCTATCATTCATATATGATAAACACACTTGTAGCAGAGGAAGCTTATAAAAATCATAGCTATGATTCTTTGAAAAACCTTCTCAATTTTGATTTTGAAGAATTGTATTATCCTGATGTAACAACTGATGTGTTTAGTATTTTTGACTAACAGGATAAACGGAATCGATTTTGGCAGCCACACTTTGAAGAGTTGCCACGAGAGAGGGAGAGACCAAAACCATCAAACCTTAAGACACCACAAGTTGAGCTTTCTCCACTACCCAAAGGTTTGAAACACGCATTCTTGGGATCAGGTGATGCCTTTCCTATCATCATTTCTTCTGAACTTAGTGCTGAACAAGAGAAAAAATTGATAAAATTGTTAAAAGAACATAAGTCTGCACTAGGTTGGACCATAGCTGATATTAAAGGTATTTCTCCATTGATATGCTCCCATAGAATTCATTTAGAGGAAGGTTCCCAACCTCATAGAGACCCACAAAGAAGACTTAACCCAACAATGAAAGAAGTAGTGAAGAAAGAGGTCTTGAAACTATTAGATGCGGGTATAATCTACCCAATTTCTGATAGTCAATGGGTAAGTCCAACTCAAGTAGTTCCTAAGAAATCTGGGGTTACTGTTGTTGAAAATGAGAATGGGATACCTGTTCCAACTAGGGTAGTAAGTGGTTGGAGAATGTGTATTGATTATACAAAGTTAAACACAACCACTAGGAAAGACTATTTTCCATTGCCTTTTATCGACCAAATTTTAGAACGTGTAGCTGGACATCCTTTTTATTGCTTTCTTGATGGGTATTCAGGGTATTACCAGATTGAGATAGCTATAGAAGATCAAGAAAAAACTACTTTTACATGCCCTTTTGGTACTTATGCTTTTCGTAGAATGCCATTTGGATTATGTAATGCACCAGCTACTTTTCAGCGTTGCATGTTGAGTATTTTCTCTGATATGGTTGAAAAATGCATGGAAGTCTTTATGGATGATTTGACTGTTTTTGGTAATTCTTTTGATTTATGCCTACTTAACTTGAAATCTGTTTTGAGTAGATGTGAAGAAAAAAGACTTGTGCTAAATTGGGAGAAATGTCATTTCATGGTATCTTCAGGAATCGTTTTGGGGCACATTGTATCTGAAAGAGGGATAGAGGTTGACAAGGCAAAAATTGAATTAATCTCTAAATTACCTACACCTAAAACGGTAAAAGATGTCCGATCCTTTCTTGGACACGCTGGCTTTTACAGAAGGTTTATACAAAATTTTTCTGCCATATCTAGACCATTGTGTAACCTTTTGCTAAAAGATGCAGAATTTACATGGACACAAGAGTGTAAAGAGGCATTCCGAACACTCATTGCCAAACTCATCACCGCTCCTATCATGCAATCACCGGATTGGAACCTCCCATTTGAAATTATGTGTGATGCAAGTAATTATGCTGCAGGAGCAGTTCTTGGGCAACGGAGGGAGGGAAAACCCTTTGTTGTTTATTATGCTAGTAGAACTTTGAATGATGCTCAAATGAATTACACTACTACTGAAAAAGAACTATTAGCTGTTGTTTTTGCCTTAGATAAATTTCGTTCTTATTTGATTGGTTCACCTATTGTTATTTTTACTGACCACGCTGCCCTTAAGTACCTTCTTTCTAAGAAGGATGCTAAAGCCCGTTTAATTAGGTGGATTCTTCTTTTGCAGGAATTTGATATAACCATCAAAGATAAGAAAGGCGTTGAAAATGTTGTTGCTGATCATCTATCCCGCCTTGAGTTCACTGACTCTACTGATTTGCCACCCATTCGAGACGATTTTCTAGATGAACATCTTTTTTCTATAAGCCAAATACCTTGGTATGCACATATCGTAAATTATTTGGTTTGTGGTGAACTTCCATTTGACTGGAGTGCACAAGATAAGCGTAAGTTCTTGGTTGAGGTACGTAACTTTTATTGGGATGATCCATATCTTTTCAAATACTGTCCTGACCAAATCATGAGACGTTGCATTCCTGAAAGTGAAGTTTCTAGTGTCTTAAATTTTTGCCATAGTACTGCTTGCGGTGGCCATTTTTCTATGAAGAAGACAGCTGTGAAAATTTTACAATGTGGTCTTTATTGGCCCACTTTGTTCAAAGACATTAATAATTTTTGTCATTCCTGTGAAAGATGTCAAAAGTTAGGTGCTTTATCTCGAAGAAATATGATGCCTCTCAACCTATTCTTGTTATCGAGATATTTGACTGTTGGGGTATCGATTTTATGGGTCCTTTTCCTTCATCTTTTGGCTATCTTTACATCCTTTTAGCTGTTGACTATGTATCGAAATGGGTGGAGGCTGTAGCTTGTCGTACTAATGATAATACAACTGTGGTAAAATTCTTAAAAGAAAATGTGTTATCTAGGTACGGTACGCCACGTGTCATCATTAGTGACCAAGGAACACATTTTTGTAATCGTTCTTTTGAAGCTTTGATGCGCAGGTATGGTGTTCTTCACAAAGTTTCCACTGCATACCATCCACAGACAAATGGACAAGCCGAGCTAGCAAATAGAGAGGTTAAACAGATTTTGGAAAAGACGGTTAACCCGAATCGCAAAGATTGGTCTCTAAGCCTTTCTGATGCATTATGGGCATATCGTACTGCATACAAAACCATCTTAGGAATGTCTCCATACCGGCTTGTTTATGGGAAAGCTTGTCATTTACCTTTTGAGCTAGAACATAAAGCTTATTGGGCTTTCAAAGCCCTTAACTTTGATTTGAATGCTGCAGGTCTCCAGAGAAAGTTACAATTGTCAGAAATAGAACAGCTACGAAATGACGCATATGACAACTCCAGAATTTACAAAGCTAAAATGAAAGTACCTCATGATAAACAGATCTCAAGGAAACACTTTGAGCCAAATCAACGGGTCTATCTTTATGATTCTCGATTGCATTTACACCCTGGAAAGTTGAGATCTCGATGGACTGGTCCATTTATGGTAAGACATGTTTTTCCTAATGGTGTTGTTGAAATAGAAGACCTCACTGATGGACGGACTTTCAAAGTGAATGGACAGTGGCTAAAAAGCTACGTGGAAAAGGTAAACGACTCTATGTACCTAGGCGAGATCCCTCTTGTGGATCCTGTCTATCGTGATTGATCAAGTTCAATCTATCTGTACCATATTTTATATTTTGTCTATATTTTACCTTTTGATTTTCTATTTTTGCTTTTATTTTCTTGCACATTTTATTTTACTTTATTTTCTTCTTTTTATTTTTCTTCAGTGTGATTTTATTTCCCGGTGAAGTGGCGGATACGGTACTCCGTGACTATTAAAGTCGGTTTCTCAGTTCCCTAAAAACTGTCCCTCAAACTGTGCATTCATCTCTTTTCTTTCTTTCAAAATGGATTGCATTCTTGCCAACCTTAAAAAACGTTTTCCTTCATTTCCTCAAAATGCTCTACTTAAGATTTACAAAGCACGGTGTGAAAGACTAAGGCTATTGATGTTGGGTAATATCCCTGTGGACCTTCGTTGGTTAATTGAAACCAAGGTTCGGTTGTCTAGTGAGTTTGAAAATAATTTTGTTTCTCATATGCCTGGTCTTGGAAAAAGCTCTTATGCCAAAAGGCGACGAGCAAAAAGGTTACAAGTCTGTCATAAATGTGCTCGATGGAATTGTAATCGGAGTTGTCGTTCTTTAGGATTCGTATCTAGAAATCGAGAAGACAAAATTCAGTTCATTAAAGATGGACTGAGTAAGGAGTCTTTGGATGATATCCTATTGACTCTTGAGACGCATCCCTGTGGGCTCGTGCAACGTGAACTTCTCGATTTATGGAACAAATTCAAAAATGAACATCAACGGTATAGTCTCGGGAATCTGACTCTAAAAGACCCTGTTTGCCAATTTATAAGAAAATTGGATGGAAAGCCTATCCCCGACCCATAGAGGGCGTTTAAGCCGTTACTAGACGTAAAACCAGAGGAAGATGTGAGCCACAATCACAACTACTTGTAAATACATGTGTTTTAATTTCAAACTTTATTTTATGAATAGTATGGCTACTCATGTAGATGTCTTAAATTCAAATCTTGTTGTTCAATAATGCATGTGGGTCATTATGTTTAAATTTTTGTGCTTTATTTTTAACTCTCTTTTGACAAACTGTCGGGTTACCATAATTGTTATCATTTGGTACTCTATAAATACAGCACCTCATTTTCTTCATTTTTATATATTGAGATAAAGGTGAGTGTAGATATGGAGGAAACCCAAGTTCGACAATTTCAAAATATATGTGTATTTTATGGATCTAGTCCTGGGGAGAGTAAAGTGTTCGTAGAAGCAGCAAACCATCTAGGAAAAACATTAGCTGCAAGAAAAATTCATTTGATTTATGGAGGAGGTAGCCTTGGGCTAATGGGGTGTGTGTCAACAGCTGCACATTTAGGAGGAAGTCAAGTTTTAGGTATTATTCCTACAGCTTTGGCCGTGGGAAACCTGACCGGGAAAACAATAGGGGAAGAATTACGAGTCTCATCCATGCATGAACGTATAGCCAGAATGCTTTGCAATGCAGACGCTTTTATTGCTTTACTAAGTGGTTTTAGTACCTTGGAAGAAATTTTTCAAATTGTCTCTTAGGCCCAACTGAATATCCACCGAAAACCCATAGGTTTGTTGAATGTTAATAACTATTTTGATTGCTTACTTTGTTTTCTTGATCAAGCTGTGGAACAGAATTTTATTTCACATTTGACGCGATAGATCCTGGTTTCTGTTACTGAGGCGGATGAATTGATTAACAAATTACAGGCAGTTACCTACGAACCTGACCCAGCAATAACTCGGATCGATTGGTCAGTGGGCCTTAACAAGCGAAAATTGGATCTGACACTTCGTTTGTAAATTTTTCTTTTTATATATTTATTTATCAGTACCATCATTTTAGTTTATATTTGCTTAAGTGTCTCTCAGGTTTGTTTCTTTCAAATAACTGGCGTTTCAGGTAATGTCTCCTATACTTTATCTCTTTCTATTTAAACATTGAGGACAATGTTTCATCTGGTTTGGGGGGAGGATAGTAGACATACGTTGCATTTTGCAAAAAAAAAAAATTGTGGTCCGACATTTGATTAAAATGGCAGAGTAAAGAGTTCATTCTTGAACTCTTGAGACGCATTCTAGGTCAAATTAGAATGGCAGAGTAAGGAGTTTTAGTACTAACTTTTGAAATGCATTTTAACTAACTTTTTGTTATTTTGTTTTATATTTCATGCATTGTCGTTTACTGCTTGTAGTCTTGGTAATTCTTGTATAAAGGAATTTACTTTTCTGCCTAAGTATGATTTTAGAATTGTTTAGGTTGAGTCACTGTTTCTATCTAGGTTACTAAAGAATGACTTTTAAAATATTTTTGACCACAATGCTAAGCCTTGTGGTAAGATGGATAATTCAATTTATATAGCCAAGAGAATTCTCATGTTTAAGTATATATTTTTCTGATCTCACATATCTTTTGTGAGTAAGTGGAAAGGTTGAGAAAACAGCTTATGAACCTTCATTGATCCTTTGAATTGGTTAATTTTTGTTTAGAATTATATTATTTGAATTAAGGGATAAGTTGGTTGCATTTGTGCATAATATAATTTGGTGAGAAACCTTTGTAATGCTTCCTTGTATTCTTCAAAAAAAAAAACACAAAAATACCAAAAACAAGAAGAAAAAAAAAAGAAGCAATTCAGTTTAATAAAGTCTTCATTCAATTTTAGAAGACAAATATCTTGTAAAACAGTTTTCTCACCAAGATTATAATTGTATTATTCTCACAAGCCAATTAAAGTTCTAAAGTTAGCGTATGATATGAATAATTGATTTTTAAACAAATAATTTTCCTATCTTCGGATCAATGTTAGTTTATATGTTTGTCCTTAAAATTGACTTTTTCTTGAGTGCTTAACTATTTTCCAACTCCATAAGAGAAGTCCTAACATTTTAAACAGTCATACACCTGTGAGGATATGGAGTTGAGGCTTTTACTTGGAGAAATTCTCAAGGCTATATCTATTGTGGTTTGTGGTTAGATGGTTATGGCTTAGTTCACACACACACAAATTATGGAAGTTGTAATTGAAAAAACCATGATAGCAACAGTGATCTCGAACTGACGTTTTGATTGAAATGCTTAGGTAGTTTTGCATATTCTATTTACGCTTGAATTGCTAGAGACTAGCAATAAGCTGGTTGGGGGCTATGATGAACACATGAAAATGCATATTGTTAAGAGATTCAATCACCATTTAATGTCACTAATTTTAGTATTTTCTGTATTTTTAGCTTGAAATAAAGTGTTCTCCTTAAATTGTGATTAATGAATGTTATTTGGACAGGTTTAGGTAAACTGGACATAACTCTCAATGTAGAAATCAAAATGAAGAAATTCTTGAACTTGGTGCAACATGACTCAATCTTACACAAATTTGAAGAATAGTGGAAAAGCCAAATCCAACATGTTATGGGCCAACAATTGAGATACAACAGAATCGGACTATAACTCCTACCCAGCTTGACCCAACTCACGTATTTGGACCGTATCTCACAAAATATGTACTCAATTGGTATAATTATTAAAGCTGTGAATTTCTGACTTAACTATCAACATCTCGTATGTTTATGGTAAAGTCCAAATCAGCCGTTATCATGAACCAAATCGCATTGCAAGTTGGTAAAATGGTTGTTGGCTGAATTCTGATGTATCTTTGGAATTTTGCTCATATCTCATTGGATACTTATCCAATTTGCATGAAATTAGTGCCTATGGAAAGAAGAGTCAAAATTCTACAACTTTCATGTCGGCTGTAGAAGTTTAATTGATCATTTACATTATCAAAGACGTGCTGCAAGTGGATACACGAGTTATTGGCTTAAAATTATTGAAGATTGATGTCATCCATGACATATGTCCATTCATTACCTATATAAGGAGACACTTAGGACATTTTTAAATATAGATAATTCTCTTTTATTTTCTTCTCATTAACATGTATTGCAATTTAGGCTAGAGTTCTTGGCAAGGCTAAGAGATGAACTTTTATGTGTAATAAATCTACTTCCATGCTTTGATTCGGTGTCAAGAGCTACAAATGTTGTAAGTTTGGTTTTGATTAAACTCTTATCTATTTTATTTTCTATAATCTAGAGGTTATAATTCTCATGTCTCATATATGTTCAGTCATGCTTTTCTTATGTGATTCATGTTGATTTATAATTGTTACTGGTTACATTGTTTTATATGTTAATCTTTTACTGCAGTATTGTCAATTTGATATATTGTCGATCTTGGATAACATGTAAGGGCAATAAATGTTTGATATTCAAGTTAATCTTTTACTGCAATATTGTCAAAATGATATATTGTCGATCTTAGATAACTTGTATAAATAACATGATGTGTGTTAATGCTTGCAAAGAGTTTAACTAAATCAAATACATGTGTTATCAAATATGCTATATATTACATACCTTCCGATTGATTATTTAGGATGTGAAACTTTCAGTTGAGTTATAAATATCAAATCGAAGTATAGAGTAGATTTATAAAGCATAATTGTGATTCTCAAAGCCTTGCTTAAATTATCATAAGACATTTTTCTCAATTCATAGACAATTCTATCTCATCCGTTTAAATCAATTAACCCTTTGCTACTGCTTTAATATTTTACTTCACTAACCTATTTTGCCAAGAGCTTCCTCGTGGGATCAACACCTCAATCTATACTGCGATAGCCGCGTTATATTTTGAGCGTAAACAATATTTATTTATAATAAGAAT
The DNA here is from genome assembly GCA_946807835.1 of Ailanthus altissimus. Classification (NCBI taxonomy): domain Eukaryota; kingdom Viridiplantae; phylum Streptophyta; class Magnoliopsida; order Sapindales; family Simaroubaceae; genus Ailanthus; species Ailanthus altissimus. Next base: position 9,991,873 of record OX327713.1, on the reverse strand, counting down.
ACCTAAGGTCTCAAAAACATGCTAGAACTTATTTGAGAATTACTCGAGTCAAATTCTTAGGGCAATCATAATATAGCAAATGATTTAATCTATTTCAACTCAATTGAGCTTCTCAAACCAACCATTATATATTTTTTACCCCTAGTTATACTCGATAAGCCTAATAACTATTTTTCTTTACTAACCACATAAATACCTTAGCCTTTAATTTAATTATCTTTCTTAATACCCATCACATCATGAGCATAATACTCATTTTAAAAAGTTGTGTGAGCTATTGGATGATTAAAAATGAAGAAGTGAATTGTACAAGGGTTATAGGTTTTGAGTATGGATTTTAGTTTTTCTAAAGTTGTAAAATTTTAAATTTTAGGGTAGAGTGACTTATATTTCAAATAAAAAATATTGTATAAATTGAATTTATTATATCCATAACTTAGAAAATGAAAAAAAAATGAACAACAAAGTAGTAAGGGAGTCGAAGAAATAAGCTTGGAGGAAATCATGTGAAAAATAAATGGTTCAATTTGAGTAATCTCTAGAGGAATGCGTGTTTATGGTGTAAGTTGAGTCAAAATTGATTCATTTTGTTCTATCATCACCCTAACCATACATTACAAGCTAGATAAAATCATATTTGATCATTAATTATGTGTGTGCCTACATTAGTGGAGATTGATGCAAAAACTAAGCCTATAAAGTCTATTTGATTGTCGTATTTGCATAAACCAATCCAAGTGTATGTGACTAATGATTCTAGCTATACACATACACCAAGTATGTCACTTGTGGGGTAGAACAAGTATTGGATTAACAAGTTGAACTATAATAATGTTTAGACTTTACTTGAGAATGGTAGTTATGAAATATTTATGAGACAATTTGCTAATTATTTCCTGACCCGGTGTTTAGTGTCATCATATAGTTTGTTCTTTCTTTAGTTTTAGGTTTTGTCTCCGTGCTCAAGGATGAGTAAGTACTTAAATTTGGGAAAATTTGATAAGCGCATTCCATATATTGTTTAGTACCCCCTTTAATTTGATATTTATTCCTTTGAGTGTTAAAATATGGCCATTTATGCATACATAATTTTCTTGTAGGTTCCAACTAACAGGAGCATAAAGAAGATCAAAATATGATTTAAAAAAAATAGCAAAGAAGTTATTTTTCGAAGCATCCAAACTGCAGCCCCAAAAGTTCAAGTCGTAACTCCAATACAAGTAAAGAAAACAATACCATATATTAGGGTTTTGGCCACACTTCAGAAAAAAAAACTTAAAGCCACAGCCCTAATTCAAACATAACCTTTTGGCCACGTCCCCAAGTCGAGTACTGGGATGGCACTGCAATGTCAACTCCTTAAGCCGCAACACCACCAACTGAAAATCATTTTTAAAATCCATTCCGTAATTTATAAGGACATTTTTGGGAGAACTTATAAAAAGGTAATGAAAGGCATCTTTTGAAGAGAGGAGAGCATAAAATTTTGAGAGAAAACTAAGAGTTTCTAGTGAAAGAAACATGCTTGAAGCTTGGAATCTTGAAGACCCTTAAAGATTGAAGGCCCCAAAAGCTTCTCCAACTAGTTTATCATTCTCATCTTATCTCATTTACTTTAGTTTCAAGTTTATTTTTGTAATTTGTGTTATGTTGAACATTGTTACTTTAATGAACTCTTGGACTATTGTATTTGTGTATTTGACCATAGATGGCTAAATTTCATGTTCTATGGCTTGATGTAAGTCTACTTAGTACTATATTTTGTTGTGTTATACTGATTAATGACTATCTTATTTTTATCATTTATGCTTTTTTATTATTTTGATGCTTCTAATTGTGTTAGAAAATGATTAGATGATTTAGAATTATGGATTATGTACTTGGAAAAGTTTAACCTATGTATTGGAATTAAAAAGCATAGCCTTGATTTTATTAAGTTGGGAGACTAATAAAATTAGGATAATCACTTAATGGTAACTTAATGTATATATAGACAATAAGTTAGATAGGGATATCAACTTGGTTGTATATACATAGGATCTCATTTGAAGCTCAGGAAAGGTAATAAGATTAGTTTTAAACCCTTGATTAATGAATTCATAAGACTAGTTATTAATCACTAACTATAAAGAGTATAGGAATAGTAGAGTAAAATCAATACCCTATAATCCTATACTATATAATTCTCACCTTCTAATTTACTAAATTTTTTATTTTAAGTATCTTTAAGTTCATAATTCAACTTAGTCTTAAAATGAGCTTATATAAAATTATATTATCAACACCATAGTACTTAGAATTAATTTAGGACACCTGTCCTCGTGGAAATGATACTCACTCATCACTTCATTACTTCATCATGACCCATATACTTACGGTTACAATTTGCGTGTGTATAATTTTGCGAACAAAGATCTATCGTGTGAAAGTGTTAAATGACCAACAAATCCATGATGCAAACACTTCTAAGCAAACGATAACCGCGCCTTCTTGCCAAATGTCCATTTTTAACTGGCGAACGTGTTTCAAGGAAAGCTTCCGACCACCAAAGATATTTTTTGGCCCATCAGAAGTGGTGTACCTTATGGGCTACATACTATTCTGAATTGATGCAGATGTATGCCACACACCTTGACATCAATACTAGCCAACAACCACTACTTCAAACCTACCCATCACCACCACTAGCAGATGACAATGACGATGAGGTTGATGATCTGGCCGATGTAGAGGACAAGTGAGCACGCATATCTGATAACAAGGAAGTGTTTTTATCCTTTTGTTTTGCTTATCATTAGGAAAAATGTCAATTTCTTAGTTTAAAGGGACAAAACACTTCTTTGTATATATTTATGGCTTTTTCTGTTTGATTTATCATATTAAGCTACTATTTTTACCTATTTTCTCTCTTACTTTTGTTTCACATGTTTAATTTTCTTTTATTTCGCTATCAATTTTAGGTTCAGTATGATGATTAATAGTCGATGATAGGTGTTGGGCCTATTACTAATAAGCCTAGCAACCCTCTCCACTTAGAGATAAAGGCTACAATATTTTAAAGCAAAGTTGGGCTCAAGAAAGAATAAACCAAGCTCACTAAGGATAAACTGCCTAAAAGCAAAGCTTGAACACTGTTCACCATACGCAGCGATTACTGTATTGTAGTACTGTACATTGGGCGGTAGTACTGTACCGATCACTGTAGCAATTTGATGTTTTACCTTTTTTCTTTAGATTTTCATCCTCATTTGCTTCATTGACTCTAAACCTACAAAATTATAATAAGACATATAAAAAGCCTAATATTCTTATTAAAATAATTAATTAATCAAGTTAAGGGAGTAAAAATAATAGATATAATTTACGCTTATTAATACTCGATTTTGGGTTATAGGGAATGCTCAACCTAGCTCTATCAGTCACTCTCTTTTATGCTTGAATTACAGTAAGATGAGTGTTTGGGTTGGCTAAGAGCTGAACCAAGTCTTTTTCATAATGTCCTTCATTACCATCCCCTTGTAGCATCATTATCTTATCATAGAGCTGCAGGTTTTTATTTCAGTAATCCTCTATTTTCTCGAACAGTTTTGTGAAGAATGCAGTTACTCCAAAGGTAAGCTCATTGCCTAAGGCGGCAATTTTCTAAGTAAGGGACCTTCTGCAAGGTTTTCGAAACTGGCTAGACCGTTATGTTGTAAATTCATGATTGTTGCTTCTGGGATAATTCAGAGGTTGGGTGAGAAGAAAGCTTTTTCAACAACTCTTTTCCCACAGACGGTGCCACTGAAGTTTTTGGTTTCTATGAACCTCTAGAAATTACTTCCTCGCCATTAAATCTTCGTTGGAATCTCGAATTCAGCCTACGTTGTAAATTGCCTAAGGCGGCAATTTCCTAAGTAAGGGACCTTCTGCAAGGTTTTCGAAACTGGCTAGACCGCTATGTTGTAAATTCATGATTGTCGCTTCTGGGATAATTCAGAGATTGGGTGAGAAAAAAGCTTTTTCAACAGCTCTTTTCCCACAGACAGTGCCATTGAAGTTTTCGGTTTCTATGAACCTCTAGAAATTACTTCCTCGCCATTAAATCTTCGTTGGAATCTCGAATTCAGCCTACGTTCTTCTTCAAATGTTCCTCGAACCTTTTCCTGGAACAAGACCGGCCTCTTGTAAAAGAAAATACTCCGACACTCAAGTCAATAATCAGCAAGACAATTATGTTGTATGTGGGAGTGTTTGTCAACCAAAAGGGTTCTGTGTTTTAGGGGTCCTCAGAGATCGAATGAAGATCTCAAGAGAGCTCTTGAGCTCTTCACTAATGCGAAACGTTTCTCAATCTATGTGTATCTTAGTCTGTTTCTGAATTAGTTTTTGAATGAATGTAATCGATACAATGCAAACCTTATATAGTAAAAATGTCCAATGTTTAATCATAATGCAAACAACTATAATGAGATGATCTTTAATCCGTTTCAGGATTGAAGAGATGCAATCAATTTTAGGTTGGTCTTTATCTCTCATGAAGAGAAGTCTCATTGTGATACTCTTCACATGTTTTAATAGGTTCCCTCGATAGAATTTAGTCCAATTCTATGACCAAATCATGATAATCACATCATATGACATAATTATAATTACATTATGATTCTATCTTACTCAGATAATCAATACGCATTAAGATAACTCAATAAAATAAGAAGTATTTGAACCTGACTCAAGTTTATCATCTATTTTCTATTAAAAAAATGCGATGAAACTTGAGTTCGAATTAAATTCTGTCACGTGATCAAACTAAAGTCTATCTTGTCCAAATGGGTATTTTGATAATTTTTAGAACTTATAAGCTCATTTTCTGAATCTAACAACACTGGCCTGTCAGATTCTCATTGTCATTTTCTACTAAAGCTTTTTAACTAACGTGTCTTAATCTTTTTAAGTATCAAGACTTCTTTAATTAAATTGAGCCACCAATTAAGCATTTACCAAATATGAGCCCAACAAAAAACATATATGTGAAAAATAAAATCATGACCTTCAACTTCTTAACGTCATAATTTTCCAAAGTTTAGCCCACTTCTCACAGTCAAAATTTACGAGTCCAGTTGCTAGTAGGCTGGCAAGTGGGTGTAAGCCCACTTCTCAAGGTTCATTATGTGCACCTTTGGTGTTGGATCAAACCGCACACATATTTTTTACCTGCATTTTGTTTTACCAATTGGAATAACATTAGCTGAAAAAGCATAATCAAATGGAAGAATCACACTATTAATTGTATAACTGTCCATCAGTGATTATTTGTTTATTTAAGTTCAACTTTATGTTAATTTTATTCACACACTGGTGAAAGAACAATCAATATACCATCTCATGTAAATAAATATTTATGGTTTTCATTTATGTAAATATTTAATGAAAATAAACTAATCACGATACCAACACAACAGAGTAGCCACAGCCTGACTTGGCCTCATGTGCATTTCACACGTGCGCCAGCTCATTCAAATGCTTTTCGATGTCACCATCTTCTCGTGCAAAATATGACGCCGCCCATCTCATAATTTGCAATGAAATATATTGGGAAATTTACACAGAGTAATCTTTATTTTAAACTCATAATTTTATAGTCACAAAATTAAAATATAATTTTTAATAATCATAAAATTTAGATTCGAATTATTTTATTTTTAAAATATATTTTATCTCTTTTTCACCATTTTTTTAAAAAAATTTATTCAAAAAATACTTTAAAACTCCAATTTTAAGAACAAGTAGATCAAATATTTAGATATTAACATGTTAAAAATTAAAGATAAAAAGACTAATTAAAAAATAAAAATTTTAAAAATAAACAAAAAAATTAAAATTGAAAACGAAGAAAAAAAAAATTTAGAATACCTCTCGCCTCGTGTGAGAAGCAAGGAGGGGCTGGGTAGCACTCTCCACCGCACGGCGTGAGGAATGGCGTGCAGCCCCTCTTTACACCTCATGCAAGACACAAATTATTCTGAGTTTCTTTTTTTATTCGTCTTCGATTTCTTTTTTTTTATTTATTATATTTTCTCACCGACACACTTTATTTCTTCTCTATTTTATCACAATATATTTTTATTATATTTTCATACTTATATTTTTATAAACTAAATAAAAAAAAATACTTTGTTTATGCTCACTATACATACAAAACAACAAGAAATACAAAAAATAACATACAAATCATAATTTTTTTATAAATTGATTAACAAAATTACTTATTCTTAATTTATATAATATTTTCTTAGATCTATTTGAACAATAATAACTTTATTTTATTGATTTTGTGGTTCAAATAAAAAAAAATTAATTATATTATTACAAGAATAATTTTATGCATTTATTATCTTCTTGATTAATAAAGATTAGCCAACTAATTTTTACCTATAAAAAATTATATTTTTTTTTAAGTATTTCTCAAATATATTTGCCAACTGCATACCAGGAGATACGTTTGACTTTGATAAACTTTCTGTACAACGAAAGCTATAGTGATTTTATCCTCTTTAAATGTAAAATTGAAATTCAAACCCAAATGATGAATTTGGTTATGGTTCGATTTATTATTTAGTTCCACTTTATTTCTTTTTCAAAAGAACAGATCAATTGAATTGGACTTCTAAACGAATCAGATTTAGTTATTAATTTGCTAAACAATCAAACCAAACTATAAATCAATAACAATCAAAAATCAAATTGAAGTGAACTAATTCAGTTCAATTCTCTTAAGACAAATGATTCTTGATTTTTTTTTTGGTTCAATTCAATTCTTTTTTAGAATCAAATCAAATCAAACTTTGTTCATTCCTAACTAACAAACATTAAGAGAGGATACAATTAGTATAGCTTTCATTCTTTAGAAAGTTTATGAAATTCAAGAATATGTTGAAAAAATAAATTGCTTAAAAATTTCATCAACTTTTGGATCATCAAGTTAAATTTACTTTTTGTTATAATTGTAACTGAACTTTGAGAGAAATTAAGTTGGACTAGTTCTCTTCAAAGATACTGAACTTATTGAGAATCCTACAATCAAAGAAACGATTAGACTACATTAAAAGTTTTTTTAACAATGGTATTTTAATGCTTAAGTTAACGACGATAAAAAAAAAAGGTGAAAAAAATAGAAAGACAATGAAAAAGGTTGGCAAAGAATAAAGATAGGTTTTGTTTTAATACTTTGAGAGTGAAGGAAGCTTTAGAATTCACCTAAAAAAATTTAAAGTCTAGAGTTTATAATGTGTAATGCTTCATGCTCCCAATAGCTCATAATTTCGGACCTTATTTATAAGGTTGTAATGTGAGTTCAATATGTAGTCATGAAATATAATTAGGATTGAAAAGCATCATGACTTTTCCTTCTTAAATTCATGTATTAGAGTTTTATTCAAATAAGATTAATCATTTATTGTCCATGTAAGACTCATTCCAAAATTATTGGAGTCGAATTTATAAAAGATATATTGAATCTATGATTCTCAGCTGCAAGTCCATTTTAAGATATTTGTGCAATACCAAGTTGGTCGATTAAATCGAGGAGGGTATCTAATGACTGAAGATGATTATGACAAGATAAAAGCGATGAGCCAACTCAAAGACATCTATGTACCCTTGTAGCTTATGGGCTCACACTTATGAATCAAGCTTTATGAGCTATACAGATGGACTGACTTTCTAGTAACTAGGCTTGTGAGTTGAAATCTATAAGAGAACAAAATTATATTATATATAATGATACATCGACACATAGATAACAAGAGAATAAAAAAATATTATATTTCTACTTATTCTTTTAAGTATCTATGTAATTTTTGAATATATGGCATATATTATTAAAAAATTGGTGATTCAACAATATTGGTTGAAAAAAAATTGAGATGACTACTAAAATGGAGGGTCACAAAAAGTCTAGAATATGTGGGACACGTATGGAGAAGTCTAAAACGTGTGGGACACGAAGAGGAAAGCGAAACGGGACTTGAAGACGCGAAGAAAGCTAAGAAAATACAGGAGATGCCACCAGGGCTGAGCGTCGCGGCACTGGGAGCAAGAAGGGCCAGCGCCGTGGCACCTAGACGCGTCAGGATATCCGTTTTGGTTTAGAATTTTAAGTTTTGTGAAGTTTTGAACTTCCAAAACAAGTGTACTCTTACTCTAATAAGGAATAGGGTTAGTAGGTACGAAATACACCTTATATAAACACTTGTAAACCCTTTAGTTGAGATTAAGCATTAAGATAGGGGAAGAACTGGGGTAGAGACTGAGTGCTTGTGTGCGCTAGGGTAGAACCGTCATTTGGGTGATCATTGCTCGTGGTAGAGTAAGGGTTCACTAAACATTAGGTCATTTTGAGGGTTCTTCAAATTGGATATTCCTTGTAAAATTTCTAGGGAGTCATTAAGAGAGGCTAGGATCCTTGGATCCACCGTGGACGTAGGCAATTGGCCGAACCACGTAAGATTGTATTGTACTCTTTTATATTCTAATTTGGTTCTTGTTATCTTTTACTTGATTAACAGGTTATTCCGCTGCGCAAGAAAGTTAGAGTTCTAGGTTGAATCTTGGATTTTTTACTTCAACATAACTTCAAGAGGGAGAAGGGCATTCCCTCCCTCAATATATATCATATAATTTTTGGGTTTTGTTGACATTTGAGGTATATTTCACACAAATATAGAATACTAAAATACCCTTTTATTAATGCAAATTTTTTGTTTCTTACTTTCTCTTTCTGCCTCTCATTCTTTTCTTTCTCGCTCCAACCAAAATTTTCAAGCTAATAGTTGGTAGAATTTGACAAGAAAGGTCAATCAAATAGTGAGAAAGCTTTTTATGGTGGCAGTGATGCACAAATAGCATAGGCTTGCAACAATGGCAAGAATAGGCATTCTCAATTGAAAGATCGGTATTTTATTTAATACAAATAATGTCAAAAAAATTGCTTCAATTTTAATAAATTTATTAGGAAATTTTATGTTGATTTTTCAATAATGTTTTTTAAATTTGTCAAATATATTAAAAAATAAGTATTTTTTCATTGATTTCAATTTCAATAAAGTTAAGTTTTGTTTGCGTTGTTAGACATAAATATAAATATGATTTATATTCACAAAATACAATCCTAGATCCTTCATGTCAAATTATCAAGAAAAAAATTAAGACAAATATATTTGAGGAATCCATAACAAGTGAACGCAAGAATTAGCAATTTCAATGAGAAAACGAGAGTATATCGACCTTCCACAATCAAATCTATATAGTGCTCAATGAAATTCTCTCTCTGTGATAAAAAAAATGAGAAGAGCTCTACGAAATAATGATTTGACAAGGAAATCATAACTCTATATAAGGACTTTATATATTAGGTTAAACTATCATTTTATCATTCATAATTCAACTAGTATTATGTTTCTACGCATGACAAGTCTATATCGCATTAAATGTCTCTAGATCCCAATAAGAGAAAGCCTAAATAAATTATTTAAATTAGCCTTTTTTTCAAAATAGCTCATAATGTATAATTATAACTAATATATGAGCTTACATAAAAAATAATAAAACCTAATAATCTTTCACTTTTGGGCATTATATATCATCTAGAAATAATTATGCATTATAAACCTTAGTGCGAGCTATAGATGCTATATTATCTTGAAACATCTTCTTAAATACAATCTGGTTTATTAACTATATCAATATATGGTCAAAGAGACATTCATTATACATAGTTGCAACTAGACCAATCAATGATCACTATACCAACATAATCAATGACATATATTATATATGGATGTGCAGTATAGAAATTACATAAAATATGATCTCAAACATATCTATTTCTAGCTGTCCTTCTTTTTAAATCCAACGAGTTAAATACTTTCTAAACTTTATACAATACTACAGCAAAAAATACCAAATACTTTATAAACTTTATGCAAAACTGAAGCAGAAAGTACCAAATACTTTCTAAACTTTATGCAAAATCACAATAGAAAGTACAATCTTATTTCAGCGTTTCAACAAATAATCCATCAAACTTTATTCTATAAAAAATAAAATAAATGTGTCATCACCAAATGAATATCAAATAACAAATTGCCACTATCATGCACATCATCAAATAATACAACCACCATACAAACAACATGCTCATAAAACACTTTGGGCGATAGCCCTTTTTGTGAGCAGATCCATAATCATGAAGTTTTTACCTATATGTTCTATTGACACTTATTAACTCTAAACTCTTTATTTAACAACTAGAAAATTAAAGACAATATACTTAGACTTCAAAAAGCTTCTATTGCTATGGGAATACATTACTACGGCTTTATAATCATAATAAATTTTCAATAGTCTTTCAATACCATTAATAATCCGTAGCCCCATGGTAAAGTTTTGCAATCATATCCCATAGTTTAATGCCTCAAAATAGACTATAAACTTGACTTTTATTGTAAAAGAAGGTATGAGTGTCTACTTAGCACTCTTCTAGAAAATAACTGATTAAGACGGAAATCATCACCCTTAGCAATGGGTATCTCTCCTAGAGCACAATCCTTCATGCTATACCTACTAAGCACCTTATTGATTTAGTTATTTTGTGATAACCCAAGGATGCCTCGAGTACGATCTCGATGTATTTGTATCCCTAATACAAAAGATATGTCTCTATGATCTTTCATCTCAAAATTCATTAGTAGAAATAGCTTCGTTTCATATAATAAGTCTATATTGTTGCTTGCTAATAGTATGCCATCGATATACAAAATCAAGAAGATAAACTTACTCCCACTGAACTTGTGATATAAATATTTATCAATTACATTTTTCTCAAAGCCGAATGAGGTGATCACTTAAGAAAACCTGTAATGCCATTGGCCAGATGCTTGCTTAAGATTGTAGATGGACTTCTTTTAATTTGCAGATTATATTCTTTGGATCTTCAGACACAAGATTTTCTAATTGTACCATGTATATCATTTTCTTAATATCATTATTGGAAAATGTAATCTTTATATCTATTTTATATAGTTCTAAATCAAAATGAGCTACAAGTTTCATAATGATTTTTAAAAAAATTCTAAAAAAAATCTTTCATTGATACTAAAGAGAAAGTCTCTTTGTAATAAATGTCTTCATTTTGAATGAAACCCTTTAAAACAATGTGTTTTATATTTTTCAGTCTTGTCTTTTGAATCCTTCTTAATCTTAAATATCTATTTGCTACCAATGAGTTTTGCATCTTTAGGCAACTTGACAAGATCCCAAATATTTTTGTCTTTCATAAATTTCACATCATCCTTTATGGCCTCAATCTATTTATGAGAATTAAAACTTTGTTTGACTTAACTGAAATTGATTGGATCATTTTCTAGTTCTATATCAAACACATGTTCATAAAGATAGATGATATAATCATCCAAAATTGCACTTCATCTTTCTTTAGTGAATTTTCTTAATGGCATTTGTTCTTGAGGTTGCTCTTCATGAACATAAGCAATTAGATTGAAGCTCATGTATATTGTCTTATATTTTTGGATCTGCATCTTGAATAATGTCATAAAAAAGAGTTTAATCATTTTTAATACCAATTGTAGAAAGAGAAATAAATTCTTCCTTAAAGACAATATCTCTAATCTTATCTCCTCCCTCCCTCCTCCTCCTCCTAATAAAAAACTCAACATCTTCAAGAAACTTAGCATTGTCCATCTCCAAAAATGATTTACATGATGGATCATAAAACTTGAAATCTCTCGATCGTTTAGAGTATTCAACAAAACAGCAACTTATTATTCTTGAGTCCAGTTTCTTTTTATTAAGCCTATATGACCTAGCCTCAGTTAGACAATCCTAAATATGCAAATGCCTAATACTAGGCTTATTGCCAGTTCATAATCCATATAAGGCTTTAGATAGTGCTTTACTTTAAACTCTATTAAGGATATACATTACAGTCTTTAATACTTCTTCCCAGAGTAGGTGAAGAAGAATAATTAATTATACTTCTCACATTATCTTTAAGTGTTCAATTTTGTCTCTCAACAACATCATTCATGTTTGGTTTCTCATGCATTGTGTATTGTGGGACAATGCCCATTCCTTTAGGAATTTCGTAAAAGGTATTGGATGTTGTTCACCTAGTATTTACCATTATTGTTAGATTTGACAGCATTAATTTTCTTGCTAAGTTGATTTTCAACTTCAGCTTTAAAAACTTTAAACACATATAAAAATTAAAACTTCTTATAAATCAAGTAAAGGTACTAATAATGAGAATAGTCGTTAATGGACGTAATAAAATATTGTTGGCCATTCCAAAAAACCATAGGAAATGGTCCATAAATATCAGTATATATTAATTTTAAGATACTAAAACTCTTATTGACACCTAACTTTCTATTGTTTGTTTATTTTTCATTAACACTCAACACAGACTTTAAAATTTGTTAAATTAATGGAATGAAGAATCTCATCTAACATAAGTCTTATAATTCTCTATTATAGATATGTACTAAATGTTTGTGTCATAACATAGTGGAATTTTTTTCAACTACTTTCTCTTTGTACCACATTTATTAACATTTAAGGATTCATTAAAAGAGGTATGAGTTTTCAATTTATAAAGATTATTAATTAAAGAACTAATACTAATTAGATTTTAATTTTGATAAATACTAAATTTATTGTTTCCGAATGAATAAGAAAACCCTAATTTGTTCAAACTAAAAACATAAATTCAGTTTCATCTAAATGACGATACATAATAAGTGTTATCTAAATCCAAATTAAAACCAGTCTCTAATTGAAATCTAAATAATCCTATACCCTCTATAAGAGTTATATTATCGTTCTCCATATAGATAAATCTTTCAGTATCAATTGGGAGTTGGCTCCTCAAACAACCCTGCATAGACACACTTATATGAGTAACTGTACTTGTATTTACCTACTAAGTGTATTTGGGTACAAAAATTTGATTACTTCAGAACAATCAAAGTTGAAAAGTGTACCTTTCTTAACATGTCAATGTGCACTTAGACAATCATTCTTCATATGACTAATCGTTTTACAGAAGAAACAAGTAATAATCGTATCTTGTTCTTTTACACCTTCATATGTGAAGTCCGCATTGCAATTTTTTTTTCTTTATCCCTTTTCCTTCTCTTATTGGCAACCGTATCCTAAGAAGTACTTGTTAAGAAAGTATTTTTAGCCTTTTCTCACTTTAATCTATCTTCTTCATGCACACAATGTGAAACGAGCCCATTTATTCTTTTGAATGTTGTAACTTACTTTAAATTGATTACATTATGCAAAAATAAAAAAAAATTAAACTAAATGTATAAGCAAATCATCAAACAGCCCTAATTTTAATGCCTTTAATTTATAAGTGATATTAAATATCTCGTGATATACTAATTTATATTCTCTTTGTCATTATATCTCATTGACACAATAATAACTAGTAGCGTACTTATAATGAAAATAGCAAAATAAGAAGGAAAAAAAATCAATGTTTAAAATGCAATAGATATTTTTTTTTAAAAAGACAATTTCACGATGGGGAAATAAGTAGCCTAGGCAATTGAATTGAGCCCAACGAACACGAGGCAGAGCTACTTGAATTCACTTGCCATTGCAACGTTTAGTATTGTTTACAGTGCAGATTGTCTTTCATAAGGTATTATATCGATTATCATTTTCTTCTACTTTCATTAACGAAAGAACTAAAAACCATTCATATATTACCTCCCTATTACATTGATATATTGGTGAGCAAAACTGAGTAAGAAAAGAACCTTGCAATCGCTTGATATTGCAGTACTTTGATCAAGAGAAGAGTTGGAAGAAAATATCCCATTTGCATTCAGATAATCAAATGAGTAGTTGCAGCAAGAAAGAAAAAAAGAAGAATGTTCATTAAACATTTAATCGTAGATTAAAAATTAGTTTATCAAACACTTTTTAACTGCCGCGGGTACAAAAGCACCTCAAACCAAACCTCCAAAAAGAATGCCATAACTATAGATATTTTTGTGCCAAAACCATATCAGTTACATACCTTCATAAGAACAACTCAGTTTGTTTCCAAAAGATTTCAAATCAATTCTGATCACAGAACTGATAGAAAAGTGCCTAGTATTGTGATACCAAAAGCTAAAATTGCAAAATCCAAAGCACTGATAAGACCACCCACAAAAGGTAGTTACATAAATAAGTTGGGCCTTGAAGCCTTATATGTGGTCTTCAGCTTCCTTGTGGGTGGCCTAACTTTCCTGAAAACAAGAGGGAACTTGATTTTGGAGTTATGGAATTGCTTTGTGCTCTCCCTCTTGCAAAGCTTGGCAGGTATGGTGGCGGTTTTGATGATCTGAATGCATGGAGACCTTACTCGGTGACGAGAAGCCATCTCAGTGTACATTTGTTCGACGGCACCATTAAGAGTGGTGTCTCGATATTCTTTGTACATATTGTGATATCCAGTTCGGCTTTGGTATCTCAACCAAATGCCATAGTTCTTAACTTTTGTAGGATTCTTCTCAAAAATCTGCAATACAAGTACAGAGACAAGCCAATGAAATTCATCTAATACTGTTTAAGAACCATCTATAATGCACATCCTTGAGTTATATGCACCATTGTTCAAATTGGGGATCACCAGCCATAGCAAAGAGGACAGAACATGCTAACATCCAACATATTGACATTGGATACTGACAATAGAATAATTTTAAGAAAAGGATAGACTGCAAATAAAGCAGTAATCATGATTTTGAGAGGAAAAAAAAAACTTGATTTTAACTTAAATAAATAAGTTTACCTCCCAAAACAGTAACTTCACAAAAGCAATCAAGTTTCTTTGAATAATACAAAATAGAATGTTCATCTATCTCTTGTTTCCATTGTAGAAGCGTAGAAACTGCTTCCAACGACTTCCATTTGATAAAATGAAATTTATTTTGCCATCAAAGCCCAAAGAACATCACAATGCTACTATAAATGCAAATTGGCTCATTTTTCATGAGGACATGCATGTTCAAATCCTAAATTTCCTACAATGCATACTACCTTGTTTGCGACAGATGAATGCAAATGTTATAACTTTATGAAGATGGCATGAAAATTTTAAAAGCTTCTCATAATGCCAAATGTCTGAAGCTTGCAATGAAGTTGTAGCAGAAGGCATAGATGACGCCACATCAATTTAAAGGAAAAAGAAAAAGAAAAAAAAACCCTGAAAACCACTCCCCCCCTTAGGTTCATATTGTTTCTGTAACATCTACCAATCGTATCTGGACTTTGCACTCTCCATTCTTCCACAAATAAGGGCGGTTTATTATGCTATCCACCATTTTTTTTAGCATCACATGCATCAAACAATACTTCTGAATATGGAAGTGTGTGATGATCAAAACAAACAAGTAAACTCGCTAGAAAAGTTATCAGATCAACATACACTGAATTCATGTATAATTAAACCATGTAAAATTCAGTCAACATATTAAAAATGTTTTTACTTTACAAAAGGGTGGGAGAAGTGTAGCAATGACATTCACATTCAAATTCCTAGACATCCATACTCTATTCATGTCAACTATTTGTTTCTATTGTCCATTGAACAAGACAGACATAATCATCATCTGAGGAGGTGCAACAACAACCACATCCTTAGGTGCCAAGATACACACAAAGAGATTTTCACTAAGTACGTAAATATAGAACAGCAAAATGGAAATGTATACACACCAAGCCTCAACATGTGAGCCATATATAGCTAAAATGGCGAGATACCAATATTCAATGCCAAGCAGAATCGCAAATAATGAAACAAACCCTCATTCAAATAGATGTAATACACATATTATATATTATACATACCTCATTGATTGCCAACATTTGTCCATTGCTCTTTTTAACCTTCTTTAGCTTTCTCAAGAAATACCTAAGCAGTACAAAGTAAAAATAAAATCCCACAATTTGCTGATTAGAAAATAAGCATATGACTTGTACAAATTGTTGTTTCAGGATCTTAAAACTTACCAGAACTTGGATTTGGCACGAACCTCGTTGGTGGCCCATAGCTTCATTCGATAAATCTTGGGATGTTCATCATTCTCGGTGGGTAAAGCTCTGCCCACGACCTGGTACTGATGAAACTGCAATTCCAAGCAAGCAAACAGACAAACAAACAAACAAAACCCCCCATATTATCAATACGGCAGCATTTTGACAAAATCTAAGTGAGTGTAAATGAAAAGAAATCGAATACAATACTTACCTTGAAAGTAACCATCTCCGCTTATGGTTTTGGTAGGGTCAAGGGTGAGTGCAGGTGGAGGAGACGAGGGTTTATATATCGCCGCTTTGTTTTGGGGGTTTCTTTATATACTCTTCCCCTGAAAGTAAACCCTAAACCTCTATTTCACATTATTTGTTTTTGAAAGAGAATTTAAGTTTTTTTTTTCTTTAATTAAATATTTTTACATAATATAAGAATTTTGAAAGTAATAAATCTATTTATTAAGTTTTCACATAATATCCCCTTTCAAAAAAAAAAGTTTCCACATTATATCTTTTTGTTCTTATTATTTTTTCTTAATATTATATAATATAAGAATTAAAGAAAAAAAACTTATTAATTATTAATGAAGAATGGTGTTATTCTTTCCATAACATAAGCTTATCACATGCTTTCCACACTAAATTTTATTATAAAAATTTTTAATAAATATTAATGTTCTAATAAATAATTTAATTATTAAATATATATTTTATATACAGTACGATTATTCTACCTTGAAAGTTTTTTAAGGTGTTAATAGTGAGATCATTTATATCTGTTAGATTTAATTTTTTAATTTAATTTAATAATTTAAATTAATTTTAATATTATATTGTAACTGTAATACCAATATCATAAAATAACTCATACAATAACACTAAGTTTACAAAGTTAAAATATAAATTTTGTATTTTAATTAATGTGTTGATAATTGATAAATAAGATGGTTGTCGACTTTTTAATATTTATTAATGCAAAAGTATATAATTGAGATATAAATATTTATATTATTAATTTTTTATATTATTGACTTAAAATATTCATAGAAACTTAAAAAAAAATTAATACTTTATTTAAAATTTATTATTAATTAAATAATAATATATATAATTAAAAGTGTGTAGAATAAAAATTTTAAAAAAAACTTATTAAAAAGTTCATTATTTCAGTGTAGTATCTATATTTTTGTAATTAAATCTAATAAATGTTTAGACATAATAATATTTATAATGTTTCATAAAATAATAATCATCTTAATTAATTATTTTTATTACATCAATTTCAAATCAAATAATATCTATATCCTCGTGATGCCATCAGTAGAAAGAGAAAGAACTTTATTGGGCATTTGCCTGGTATCCGCACTTGATCTTGTCTGAGTCTTTATTAAGTACATCGCTTGGCCACTCTATTGTGTCGCCTTTCAACTCACTCTTGTATCACGGGTCGGGCGTTTGCAATTGACCCAAAAGATTAACATGTTAGGTAATGCTGCATACTCACCCTTATATATCCAAGATCCACCCAATTTCTATTAGATGTGGGATGTGACATTCTCACCCACCCAATCATGTGACGCCCTCGTCACGGTACGGCCCAAACTCAATGACCAACCTGACCCGTATTGCCCATCCCCCTAGGACTAGGGGACTCACTACCCACGTAACAATCTCCATTGGGGCTCAAAACACAGAATTTTTAGGGCCCACTTGGCCCATATTGCCCATCTCCTGGAGGATATGGGACCCATATCCCATGTGACAATCTCTATTTGAGCGATTTTTGGGGGTCCACATACGAATGAGAATTTGGGTCTGTTCTAATACCACTTGTTATGGACCGGACGCTTGCAATTGACCCAAAAGACTAACTTGTTAAGTAATACTACATACCCATCCTTATATATCCAAAATCTATCTAATTTTTATTCGATTTGAAACGTGACACTTGACTGGCTTCACCCCTTCTCCAGTGGCTCTGCCTCCAACCTTGAGCAAACCTTCGTACCTCCGTTGCTTCAGAAAAGAGAAGAGAGCGCCAACGACAAGAGCTAATTCAGCTAAATCAATGGCACGTGAGAGCCTTCCTAATCAAAAGAATTGAATCCAGCAACCGTTTTTTATTACTTTTAAAAGTATTAATAAAAAGAGTTAAAAGGTATTAAAAATTTAAATATAATTTTTTATTCATAATTATTTTTGACGGTTTTCCAACTACGTAAAAAAATAAACAATTTCAAATATTATTTTTGTTATTATAGTAATTTACAATTATTATCATTCTCCATTATAATATTTGATGTATACAAATAAAGAGTAAAGCATTATATTAAATTAAATTTAATAGAAATATCTTTTTCTAATAAAATAAGAGACATATTTTTAAAAAAATATTATCACTTTAATCTCTACATTTTTATTTAATTATTAATTATATTATTTAAAAAAAATTGTTTTAAGAATAAAAATAATAATAAAATATATATATTTCAAAATAAAAATGATAGCTAAGACGTCTTTAAAAAGCGTAATTAATAACTTTTAAATTATCAAAAAATTAAATAAATAATTTAGTAAAAATACAAAAACTAAATTGTGAATTTCCCGTATTTCAATTTGTTTACGCCTCTTTGTACAGATATGAAAGACATCATTGGATTTCAATTAGAAACGAGTCATTTAAAGAGCTCATGCTCCTCATATACAGCCGCAACAAGCAAATTTCTGACATCTTATTCTCAACTTTCATTAGCCCAAGCATGTGAGTGTAAAAATCGAGTGCATTTATTTGTATTTTCTTTTCTTACAGAAATATGAACCATAATGTAGCTCTTGCTGCAATTGTTAACGCGAGTCTTGAGCTCAACCTCTGTGCAAATATATCAGAATCCAATGACTATTAATTCCCACATAATTTGAATGAACATAAGAATAATTTAGAATGTTCTCTCCAGAGTTTTACATGTACAGCACATACAAACAAGCATAGAACTGTATAAACAAACAAAAGTATCATCACCAACAAATTTGGGTTGCAATTTATGCAGTTTTGAGTAGTACCCCCAACCATTATAAACACTAAGGACTTACAACTTCCTCACAATTTCATACATCTGGAACCCACATACAGATTCAGGCACGAGTACATCCATTTGCCACCCATACAACTACCAGTCATCAGCCCCCTTTGTCACACCAAGAATAATTGCAATTGTAGCAAGGGCAGCCTGCAAAGATTGCGATCATCTGAGACAAAGAGCTAAGCACTATGTTTGCTATTCCACTATCAGAAAGGGCAATCAGTAAATGTATTCCAATAACAATTACTTAGCAGAGATCATAAGAACACAAGATATATCAATAGAGAATAACTCAACGACTTTTAGAGTTAGAGCTCACCAAATAGTTAACCAGACAGGGCTCCACCAATCAAAGTGAAAATAGATTTCATCACCAAAATTACATATTGGAAAATTGGTAATTCAACAATTTTGGTTGGACAAGAATTGAGATGAATACTAAAGTGGAAAGTCACAAGAAGTCTAAAACGTGTGGGACACGTATGGAGAAGTCTAGGACGTATGCGACACAAAGGGGAAGCAAAATGGGACTCGAAAACGCGAAGGAAGCGAAGAAAATGAGCATAGGCGGCACCAGGGCTGAGCGTCGTGGTGCCCAGCATAGAAGCCCAGCACCGCAGCGCTGGGCACGACACGGCCAGCGCCACTGTGCCCAGGGATGAGCGCCGCAGCGCCAGACGCGACAGGGAGTCCGTTTTTGATCCGGATTTCAAGTTTTGAAAAATTTTGGACTTCCAAAACAAGTGGACTCTTACTCCAACAAGAAATAGGGTTAATAGACACGAAATACACCCTTTATAAACATTTGTAATCCATTTATTTTAGATCAAACATTAAGAGAGACTCTAAGAGAGGGGAAGAACTGGATAGACACTAAGTGCTTGTGTGCGCTAGGATGGAACCGTCGTTTGGGTGATCATTGCTTGTGATAGAGCAAGAGTTCACTAAACATTAGGTCCTTTTGAGGGTTTTTCAAATTGAGTTTTCCTTATAAAATCTCTAAGGAGTTAATAAGGGAGATTAGGATCCTTGGATCTACCGTGGACGTAGGCAATTAGCCGAACCACATAAGATTGTGTTGTGCTCTTTTATATTCTGCTTTGAATTCTTGCTATTTTGCTTGATTAACAGGTTATTCCGCTGCGCAATAAGGTTAGAGTTCTAGGTTGAACTTGAGGTTCTTCACTTCAACATAACCTCAAGAGGGAGAAGGGCGTTTCCTCCCTCAACATTACAAAACAAAAAAGTGAAATAACAATGGAATATATTATCACAAGAGATTATAGGTAGATTACGAATGGACTAGAAGATTATAACTTTTAGTCAGAGAAAGTTGGATTTCCTTGTGTCAGGGGACAATTCTAAATTAGATATTTTACACACAAAATTTTACAAATTTATACAGGTAAAATTTACTTCTTCCCATGCATGTTTACTGAGTTGGACACCTCACATAATGTGTTTGACACATTTACAAACAGTTTGCACACGAAAAATATTGTATGATCAATTTATACAGTTCAAATACTTATTTAATTTTCTAGCACTCGTTTATGCCTACTGCAGCACTAATCCATACTCATTGATGTCATGGGTTTAATCCAGAAATTTCTGCAGGAGCAGACATATGTACCTCCTATGCAAATAACCATTGTAGTTTACTTTACTGTTCAAAAATTTCACATGCATCATGCTCAAGAACCTCCATTGCCAAAAACCAACATAAAACCATAAATTGACAGAAATCGGCACATTGATGCAGAAAATAGTAGAAAAGATGTCCACAGAACTTTCAGGTAATATTGCAATTCGAGAATACAGGTAATATTAATACATTCAAGTTTAATTACATCAAGGCCAGGAGCACATGGCATAGGCTAGGGCAAGAATTGATGACTAGAAGAAGTGGTGGTTTTAGAAAACATCCTTCTCCTCCCTTTTCTTAGAAGAAAAACGAGGATCCAGATAAAATTAAGGAAAAGGAAGCAATCTGAGTGAAGGGAAAGGCAGAAAAAAGAAAAAAAAGAAGTTCGATTCCACTCTCACTTTGAATAGATTTGACAAAAATATCCTAGTTTATGGAATTCTTATGGAGATAAATCAAAAAAAAGTTGAAATTATAAATATTTACAAGCAAAAGGAAGAGTCATATAGTTTGAAAAATCCTTGTGATTTTTCTTTTGGAATGGTCCATTCTATAAAGAGAATAATAATCATCAATTTGAAAATAATGTAAAAAATGAATGTCACACTATTTTTCTTTTATTTATGGCCGGGTGATGGAAAAGAAAGGATCTCTTTTTCATTTTTCAAAAAAAAAAATTCTCTTCTATATTGAATTCCTAGTTTTTTTTAATAAAACAAGAGATCCTTTTTCTAAAATTATGGACAAATGAAGTTCAAGTCCTAAAGAATCATTTCATGAAACCTCTTGAAATTTGGTTAATTTAATTATTGCCTTTCTGCAGGCAGCAAGAGAAAATTTATATTCAGAGAACAATCAATAAGGTTACTGTACCTTTTTTTAGTGATTTTATAAAAATAATTTTGCACTTGGAAGCCCTTTCTGAATATAGACAAGCTAAATCCATCTTGTCATGAAATAGACCATCAAACCTCACCCAATCTTATACTTAGGTGAATTAACAGAAAACTGCCAAGATAGAATTCAAGACTCGTTCTTTAACACTAAACTTTGTATCCATGAACCATATAATTATATAACTAAGCACGATTTAAAAAAAAAGTCCCCACATGTATATGCAGGAGCATACAACAAATAGTAGTCACATAGCTCTAGCAATTTTCAACAATCAATATCTCTAAATACATAATACATCAATTGACCAAATAAAAAAAAACTCACAACCACCTCTGGCAGGTAGCTGAAAAAGTTCACAGCTGTAAACTTTGCATTTTCTTTGACCGTAAACAGGGCTAACTATCAGTAACTCTTATTGAACAAATTTCCAGGTGTCCTAAGTAAACTAGGAGAATGATGATCTCAGCCAGGCAACAGCCAACAAGTAAAACAAATAGGCAAGACTGATTTATTTTTACACTGAGGAAGAGGAATGTAGAATATCCATATGGAAGAATAAACATACAAACATACAAGCACCCCTTATGTCAATACTCAACTTTGACAGTCTCAATATAATCAATGTAATGGAAAGATATGAATTTAAGTAATATATTTATCAAAATTGAGATAACTATGTAGTTCTCATCATATATAATACTTAAGCTACAGGGGATGACATATCCATACAGATGGAAATATCAGTGAGAAGCCCCTAAACTATTGGGGATGATGTATCCATATAGATGGAAATATCAGCAAGAATTCCCTAAACTACAGGGAATGTGGTATCACACAGATGGGAAATATCACAGAGAAGCCCTATCCAGTCAATAGTCACAACCAACATAGAAGTAAATGTGGCAGTGAAGCCAAACATAACTTATAAGACCATTTTCAAAACTCAAAAGTAAAATTAGGGGAGGAAAATGACAACAATTAGCACAGCACTGTTTGGGAAGCCAAAATAAGGTTTAAGAGTCACTCACAGCGATGGTGCAAGCAATATATCCTGGTTTCTCCCTGTAGTCAATCCTTCCACAGAGAAGAATGAATAACCCAATATACCAGGGAATGGCGCCAAGCAAGAAACCTATAATAAACCTTCAGAAAAGCATGCATTTCATTTTGATCAATAGGATGAATCAACATAAAAATCATCAATAATTTAAAATAATAGATGAGAGGTATCAGGGAAACACATTTAAGAACAATATTTATCAAAATTAATAACTTCCAGAAGTGGCATTTATCAACTTTTATATGAAAGTGTATAAATGGAGCTTGTAATATATTACAAGCCAATGACATATCCACTTCATTTCACCGGAGCTCCTAACAATGGGAACAGAAAAATATAGAAACTTACAAGAACCAGCCAAAACCAATACCGCAGCATGGAAGGCGCGGCTCTCTCACTGGTCTCCCTTCAGCTACAGCATAACCTATAACAAAACAAAATTCATCAAATCAACAATAATAATATACAAAGGGAAAACTTTCACATAACAAACAACATTAACTTCAATTTTACTATGGAGTGAATCATTGACCTCACGCACACAAAGGACAAATGGTTTCAAAAATTCGTCAACAAAAACCCTTTAAAATTTTAAAATTCATTAGAAACTTATCCTAAGGAACATAATAAGCGGATCAGGCTTGTATTATTCCAAACCCAGAAAAATTCAGCGAAATTTACAATTAACAAATGAAAAATAGAAATAAAAACAAATTCAGGAAGTGGATGGTTTGCTATGAATCAGGGGGCAATGAAAATATCGGTAGTATTATGGAGCAAATGAAGAGGAATTTGTGACCTGGAACAGTTTGGTAGCCATGAGGATAGTAAGGGGAAGACTGATCATGATGATGGTGGTGATGAAATGGGGGAGGGGGTTGGTCGGTGGCGCCGGGTGGGGGTACGGGCTGAGGGAACCCAATAGCCGGCTGAGGAGGATAAGGAGGGTAGTTGGCTACGCCTTGAAACGTGCCGTATTGGGGTGGTGGTGCTGGGGGTGGGAGCTGTGGTTGCTCCTGCTCATGGTGTTCATGGTGGTGACCAACAACCACCGCTCTGTTTTTGTCTTCTTCGCTCATGATTGCTTTGCTCGCTGTAGCTGGGTTCTATGGCTTCCCAGAATTTGGATTGGGAAGACTCACAAAGTCAATGGAGGGTTTCGGAATTTCGTTTTTTTTTTTTAATTTGAGTTTTCTTAGAGGAGAAGAAGAAGTTGTGTTACTATTATTTCTGCGAGATGCCTGATTGAGAGCGGCGATGGCGACGTGTAACGTGTTCTTTTTTTAATTTAAAAATAAAATGGATGAGGGTAGTTTCGAAATTTACTGAAAATAATAGAAAAAAAGGGTACCCTTTTCGTTTATTTATTAATAATTTTAAAAAATAAAACAAAATTTGTCCTTGTCCAATAAAAATTAGTGCAAATATTACAGTTAGAGCTCTGTAATTTTTAAATATCAAGAAGAATTTAATTATAATTAATTAATTTTATAGGTACAGGGAAAAGAAATTATTCTTGAATTCAAGTGATAAAAATTGATTTTTTTTTTAAAGATTTTTTCTCTTTTAAAAGATTATTGCGTTCCTCAAAATTAATTTTTTTATAAAAAAAATAAGGAGGTGAGCTAGACCCCAATAAGATTTTACCTTTATTTTTCTGAAAGTTCGAATTTTGATGTGGTTTATATAAGGCCTACCACCAGGCCATGTTTCCGGAGCTCAAAATTAATTTTGCTAGTTGCGTAGAAATATTATAATATTATGAGATTGAAAGAAATAAATTATTTTATTGATTTATCCAAACGGATAAAAATGTTTTTAAAAAAAATAAAGAAAACATAGCTTACTCTTTCTTCTTAGTTAAAAATGTTACTTTTTCTTCCTCTTTTTTAGTTTTATAAAAAAAATTATATATAAATTAAAGCTTTGTTTGTGTGTGCATGTTGATTGGGCTTTAGCTACGAGTCTTCGTCGAAAGCATGATAAAAACATTTAAAATATGATGTAAAATTAAATTTCAGGAATTCACTTGAAGTAATGATACCTTAAGATTTATAGATTTATGTCTATTTAATCTTTTTTTTTATAAAAATTTTATTATTTGCTTATTTATATTTTATTTTTAATAAATATATTTTTAATGCCTGAGTGTTGTTTTAATTTAATATTTATTTTAAATTTTTGAATATTTTGTCATTTAAATCTAGATTTAAAGCAAGTGTTTGTCAATTTTAATCTTTTTCTTAATTGTTGGTTTATTTAAAAATATATATTTATTTTATGGCAAGATAGAATAAATCTACTTGAAACTAGCTCTATTATGATAAATAAATTTTTATATCACAATTTTTTATAATTTACCTTGTATAATATTAGTTGTAAAAATCAATCCTTAAAACAAAAAATTAAAAAGAATAAAAAATGGAGTGTTCATATATATATGTAACTTGTCTTCTTTGTGTAGATCCTCATTTACGAAAATTAGATTAAATTAGTAGATTTAGTTATGATAACAACATATAATTGTAGTTGAAAATACATCAATTTATTATATTAATGAAAATTTTCTTTAGTAAAAAAAGGGGTCTCCATTCTTAAAGACAAATATTATTACTTAATGACTAATTTAATTCACCTAATCTGAATAGTGAATAATCTGCAGAAATGTTATATGATATCATAAAAGAGAAAGAAATTAAAAATAGCAGAAGTAATAATATACGAAGAAAGAAAAATGAGAGGATGATTAATTTTGAAACTGCAAAAATCTCAATCTCTTACGACAAAGTTATCAGCTATCCAGCTGAGCTTAGCAGAAATGGAATTAAGATCAAACACATGGTAGGACCTGCCAGTCATGTGCTTTCATCTGACTTAATTTTGGGCAAATGCTTCATTAAGATATAAATGCAAAACTCCATCGGGGCTAACTAATCACTTACTGCCCCCACCTGCTTTAACTTAATGCGCACAAAGTAAGGTAATATATTAAAAGCTCGAGCTTCACACAAGAGAATCCCAGTTATCAAAACTTGCGTGAGGTCCAAATTCATGAATGAGTTATTAGATGATTTTCCAAATTCACTTACTTCAGCAGGCAATGTTGGATCAGAGACTATATGACATGAAACACCTACCATAAAACTTGTTATTTTATCATCAATGAGATGCAACAACAGCCCTGAAAGACATTTAATCACATCTTACAATCATCACTTTAAACCCCCATATTTATGAGGTTGTTCATCGTTTATTCATTTAACAACTTCATATTCTTTCTATTGTTTTATCTTATTCCAATTCAAGGCCATTATACATCATTTTGTACACAGTATGAAGATTATCACCACTTGGACATCAATCAGAAGGAGTTCAGCAGGCTTAGGCAGTCAGCTCTTGCATCCCACAAACCATATTTGCGGGAACTGCTATGTCAATCATCTTTGGATATGCCAGGTTTAAATCTGTTGTGTAAAAAAATGTGCAAATTAATATTTCAAACAGACCAAGCTGGGATGGAATCTTAATATAAGAGACAGAAAGTAATTCCACTCAAAATTCACATAAGTTATGCGTAAACTCACTTTCCATAATGGATTTGAAAGTTTCCTGCAAAATTTTGCAACACATATTGTTACATATAGCATATATAGAACAAAAATCAAAACTGAAGCTCATTTAAGGGGAAAAAAACCCAATCTATTTTCCGACAGATGCAATAAATGGCAAGACAATTAAGAAAACAAATAGAGGAAAAAGAAAATCCATCCAATTGCTCTCCTTCAAATTAGAAAATTGCCTAGTTTTCATTGGTCATAGTTCATCAGTGATAGTTTGATTTTCCTAGGTTGATTTCCTGGAATAATTTTAACTGGCACCAGATGAAGCCAAAAGAATGGCTTTTGTAGTAAATTTATAATATGAACATGAATATCGAACTAATCCTTAGAAATAAGAAAAATGCAACATTTGGACAAAGAAGTACCTCATCTTTCGTTAAGCGAGGATTGTATTGTAACTCCTCTCCTACAGTACTAACCTAAAAATCAATTAGTATTGTATAAGCGACTTTTTATGACAATAAGTATGATGTAAGCAACTATTTTAAATGTGAAGGAAAAGAAGCATTGAAAGTCTCCTCACGGTGAATCCTTTGTAATCATGAGCTGGATAGATTAAAGTGTCCTTCGGCAATGTAAAGATCTGCACCCACAAGATAAAAATGAGTAACAATTAAGGCTCAAAATTATAAACTTTTTTATTTTACCATCAAAAACATAACCTCATGTCCTTGCCTGCGAATGCACTGACTTGTAGAGCTGAGCTGAACTTCCTCCCTACAAGAAGATAACTAGCATCAAATATTTGGCACATATAATTGTTTATTAAAAAGAAGAAAAACAAGCATTGGTGGTGTTCTGTCCAAATAAAAAAGCGTGGGCATATCTTCCATCTTTTTTATGATGACAAAGATGCATTGCAATCACACAACATTACTATTCCACTTCAACACCCAAAATTCCCACGACCTTTATTATGGGCTCATCAAGATAAAAACAGGAGACTACTGTTAGACCCTACAATCCTGATAGTCAGAAAAATTATGAAACATACTATCCTAAGTAGATGGCCCCGAGGGACTTTTAAACCCACAGCATAACCTACAATGATTCATTAGCTCAATATTGGGGGAAACTATCAACATCTAACGAAATTTACTAAAAGGTGAAAATCAAGCCAAATAATGATACAAGGCTTGCAAAGAAACATATTTACAAGATGATTATCACCAAAATGTGAAGATAAAGATGGATCAGTAGAAGACAAACAAAATGTTACAACTTTTTTTTTTTGATCCATCTTTACCTTCACAAAATGTTACAACTAGAATGTATATAGTTCTCCCATGGAACCCAAACTGATCTGCAACGTCCCAGATGGTATTGTGAATGCATATAAAGGAGTTCTATAACATGGAGACAAACCCTGTATCACAATGACGACAAGGTCCGACATTACAAACTCTGAATCATCCCCTTTGATAAACTAGGCCTTTTGTAAAAACAAACACCTTTACTGATGTTAATAGCAAAAGCAGTGGATTCATTTCAAGTCCTATGTGAAACAAGCCACTAATTCATTTTTCATTAGTTGCCAAACAGCATGTCTAAACATTAGCATGTGAAATCTTAAAACAACCTTGTATTGATTGAATTGGAGGCACCAAATTACATGGTATAATCTCTTGTCTCTTTGACTAAAAACATGGTGCAGTTCTTACGCAAGATGTCTCTTTGAACTTTATGTAATAATTATTAGAAAAGAATTTCATTTTCCTGATCAAGTAGTTTGAAGACCCTATACCTGAAAATCAGTCCTTCCACATCCACGTATTAGGAGGGCATCTCCTGTGAATGCCATCCTTGGTTGAGGATGATCAGGCCCTTCTCCTGTAACATAGGTAACACAACCCAATGTATGGCCAGGAGTAGCACGAACCTGCACTGATACATTTGATTTAGCAGGTAACCGTAAATGCAGAACACTAAATCCATCAGCCAAAAGATCAAACTCAATTATGTAAACTTTTACAAATTTACTTCCCATAAATGCATAATATTTTTATGATGCATTGGCATCTTTAGTGAAGAAATTTGCTAACCACCTAGCCAACAGAAAATCTAGAAATGTGATTTTTAGCTCCAACTGACATCACATTTTTAATCAGAAACCCAAACCAGGGATCTACACCATGCTGCAGATTACATATGTCAAAGGTCCACAAACACACAGCAAATCAATTTCTTCAACTAGGCAATTATATTACAAACAGAGGGACCTCCTTGTAAGATATTTTTCCATTCTAAGAAAATTTCTGAAGCAGAGAGGTCTCTTTCTCAGTTAGGCCACTATCTGTAAGGAAACTTTTCAACTAATGTCTCATTCTATACTTTCCCTTAGATATCACCACAACAATTGCTTTGTTATTCACTCAACTGTGCCTCTACTGAAAGAAAATCTGAAGGAAATGACAGTTTTTACTACTTGTCGAGCCAAGAGACTACAAAATATTGGGCTGGTGAAACTTATCCACACAGAAAAAAGTTCAATCATTTGCCCAGTGCCTTATATTAAATCACAATGTTGCTAAATTAGATTTCAACCTAAATTTATGCTTCATATTAGTTAACTTTAAAAGCCATCATTTGCGAGTCATTTACCCCCTTCAACACAGATATTCAAGCCTACCTCAAGAAAGAGATCACCGAAACAGACTTTATCCCCGTGGTTGACATGAAGATCAGCCTTGGAACCACTTGATTTTGATATAATAGATTTCACTCCAGGAACCTTACTCTGCAGCAAACATATACATTACCAAACACCAACTGAGCTATGTAAAATAAGATATCATATATCATAAGCAATGCCATAAAATGGATACTAATATGACTAGCAAACCTTGATGAGGCCGGTCCCAGTAACATGATCAGCGTGTACATGGGTGTTCATGGCATAAATAAGCTTCAGTCCCAGTTCTTTAATAAGATTCAGGTCTCTATCAGCTGTTTTGTCTACAGGGTCAATCAACTGCCAATACATACAACATATCAATGAAAATTCAGTTTTCTGACACAATATCTAGAGGAGAAGATTCTCAATGTTTTCTTTTTTCTTTTTGGTTCCAAAAATTTAATTTGTCCATTTGAGTCCAATTCCATAAATAAACACAAAACAAAAGCATTTCCGATTCCAACCACATTATTAGTATTAGACGCGCTTTTATAAGTGCTTTAACAAAAAAGCACTTACAGGGAAAGTGCTTTTCCCAGAAAGCATTTCCTACAACAACATCCCCAAAATAGCCCCATTCAAGATTCAACACAAAAAACCATGCGAACCCAGAACTAAGAGAAGCAAAAGTGACTGACCAGGGCAGGTTTATCGGGGTGGGAGACATCGGCGAGAAGATAAGTGTAAGTGGAAGATTCCTTCTCGAACAACTGACGAAAAAACAGCTTCGATGAAGAAGAAGAAGAAGACGTCGTTGAATAAGAACCCATTTGAGATTGTTGTGCTCTGAGAGGAGGAAGAAGCGTTCGGGTTCGGGTTCTGAGTTTGGGACAAAAATTGGAGAAAATGTGAGGTGAAAGCAAAGAGGGTTTGACGAATCGCAATTGAATCATTTGCTTAGTTAAATGAAATCGATTGGATCAAAGAAGTGTGAGGGGGTTTCAGTATATTTAATTATGTTATCTTGTTAGTTGTAGTTGATGATGACGATGAAGCCAAAGTGAGGCTACTGTAACCCAATTGTTAAATATGTTTGTAATGGAATGGAAAACATCTCGTCATTCTTGCTTGTATCTTCTTGACATGGCTGCCCCCCATTATTTTCCGATTTCCACACTTCCCACTGGAGATGCACCTCTTTTCTTTTACTTTTTTTTTTTTTAATTATTTGATTATTGTCAGGGATTAAAACTCACGTCAGCGCGGCTGAGCTGCACCTGCATCCAATGTTCGTTTTTTTTTAACTCTTTTTTAATAAATTCCTTAACTCTTTTTTAATAGATTCCTTAACTCTTTTTTAAAATTAAAAAAAAAAATTACATAAGCAATTAAGCTGAGCAATATTCGTTTCGGTTTAGTTTCGGGTTCACTCGGTCGAACTCAATTTTCAGTTGTGATAGAGAAAGTTGTTTCGATCGGAATAGATAAGAGTTTCGTCCCAATCCAATCCAAATTTGGGTTGAAACGGATTCAAATTTAGAAAATTTAGGAGTGGGTTGGATTTTTCTATTTTTTTTTTGTTAGTTTTAAAAATTGAGTTAATTTTTTTGTGAACTTTTTTTAAAAATATTTTATAATATGTTTATGTTTGGACTTTGAGTTTTAATTGGTTTTTTTTATATAAAGTTGAGCTTTAAGTGGGTTTGGCTTTTTTTTTTCATGTTTTGAATTTATTTTATTTTTAAAATATAATTTTTATTTTAAGAAAATATATATGGACTTCTTTTATTAAGTTAATTGAATTAATTAATAATTAAATTCTCATTCCAATTCTCTAATTCTTTTTTCAATAATATATATTGATCAACTCCTTTCAATAATTTTAATAATATCATAATAATATTAATAACTAATAATGTAGTTACTCAAAATAAATTATTAATATTCAATGCACGTGATAAAACAAAATATTAAAATAATAAATGATTAAATTCACCAAAAACAATTATTATGATTTATTATCTTATATTTATAGTAAATTATATGGACTCGCGTTATTAATTTAAGAGATATTATCAAGAATACCCATAAGGTATAGTTTAATATTAATAATATTCACTAATTTAAAAAATAGGTAGTAATATCTAACTATTAGAGAATATTTTATTAAAATTAACAGAATTACGTAAAATAACTAAATTATCCTTAAAACATATTCTGTCATCTTCAAAACATCATTTTCAAAATAAATAATTTTTTATTAATAAATTAATAATTTTAAATTAATTTAAATTATTAAAAAATAAAAGTAAAGCAGCCAAAATGGTCGCTTAACTACGGCCATTTCGACCGTCATTAATAACGGCCAAAATGGCCAGTTTAATAGCGACCATTTTAGCCGCTTTAATTTTTTTAATTTTTATTATATTTTTTAAAAAAATTGAGTGTTTAGATACAAGAATAATATTGTTTGGATAAGGAGATAAATGTGTTTGGTTAGAGAAATAAAGACATTTAGATATAGAATTAAGGTTGTTTTGATAAAAATAGCGTTGAAATGATGATATTACCCTTTTGTTAGTTAATTTTAACTGAAGATTCTTTAACGATTGGGTATTACTGTCTATTTTTTAAACTAATAAATATTATTAAAATTAGGTCATACCTTAAGAGTATTCTTGATAGTATTCTTTGATTTAATTAGATTAATTGAATAATTAATTATGTAAAAGTAATCACAACTAATTTTAATTACATACAATTATAATTTCAAATTTTTAATTATAATTTTAATTGAATTTATAATTATTTCATTTTCAATTTAAATTTCAATTCTAATTATTACATTTCCAACTACAATTATAATTTTAATTTTAATTATAGTTACACATATATTTCCAATTCATTTCCAATTGAATTTATAATTATTACATTTTCAATGAAAATTTTAATTCTAATTATTGTATTTCCAACTACAATTATAATTTTAAATATAATTCCAATTGTATAGATATTTATAATTACTACATTTCCAATTCAATTCCAATTGAATATATAATTATTACATTTTTAATTAAAATTTCAATTCTAATTTTTACATTGTCAACTACAATTATGATTTTAATTCCATTTCCAATTGCATAGACTTTTATAATTATTACATTTTTAATTAAAAAATTTAATTCTAATTATTATTTTTTCAACTATAATTATGATTTTAACTCCAATTCCAATTCTAATGGCAATTACATTTATAAACATATTTGAATTATTATAATTTACAATCCTAGTTTCAATTATAATTCACTTACTCTGCTGCTTAATTCATGTTACTCTGCTATTTCTACATTAAAACTTCCTTTATTTGTTAATTTACTTGTTGGAGATTGAACTTCCTTGCTCTGCTCCTTGCTTGAAAATTAAACATCTACATGTTGGAAGACTTAGATGTCAATTAAAATTAGGGTGTATGCATGTTTTAATTGTGTTCATTATACAAAATATGCATCATATACATATTCAATCGCAATGGAAGAATAAATACAAATAATAAATATATGAAATAATATATTAATCATATTAATATGAAAATTGAGAATTTACCTATGTAACTTTTGAACAAAAGCTATCGGAGTCCACATGAGATGTAACTCGTTTATAGTTTTAGTAACTAACTGGATGAGCTTGATTATCTAGAACAGCAACTCTAAATTCAACAGAGACTTAACACTTGAACTCTAATATTTATTTTTTCTTTTGATCAACAAAACAAATAATTGTAATGCTTTTAATGGCCAAGATATATTAAAGAAGTTGATGAATGGTAAATTCAACTATTGAATTTAAAATAAAAGAAATAATTTCTTTCTATTTACTTATCTCAAATGGTCGGCCACATAAAAGGCATTCATCCCCCTTTTGTTTAAATTTTAAACACATATATAATAATCTAAAATTAATTTTTAATTTAATTAAATCATAGTTAATACTTAACTTAAATTTAGTTTAACTTAACTCAAATTAACTCTTAACTCTAGTTAGATTAATATTATTGTCCAATAGTTATATTTAAATATTTAATTAGCCTAATTAAAGTTAGCTATTAACCATAATTAGGTTAGTTTACTTTTTCAAAAGTAAATTATATTTAAATATTTAATTAATTTAATCATAGTTAACCATCTAACTTAGGTTAAGTTATAAATTATTTAATTATTAAATAAATAAATATCTTAAATATTTATTAATAAATAATTAAATATGTAAAATTACCCTTAAGCCCTTACTTGGTTATTAAGTTAACTTAGAGCGGGTCCTACATAACCACACACTTAAATAAACTTAACCAAAAGACTTATTATACGGCACATGTCGTTAATTAATTAGTTAACAATAATTGTTAACTAATTAATATACTTAACTCTTAAGTAGTGACACGCGCGCATCCCGATGGTTCTTAAAACAATTATTCAGTTATGCTGAATTTTATTGGATTGAACTATTCAATCCGTTACGCTACCATAGTGCACAACAAGTACACTTCATATTGCGGGACTCTCTTGGTCTTTGCTCGATTTATTAAATGGAACAACTCCATGAGTTCGTTATCGATGTCCTACGCACACGTCACAGATATTATAAATCAGCACGTTAAACCATACAAGTTAAGGTCAAATTGCATACGTATAATCCTTCCATCATTTATACCATAAACGTGTGGAGACATAAATCAGTACCATCAAATCACCATAAGCTCATCCATGAACTTATCTCTAAATTTGTATCTCGATGAACAATAAATGCAAACCCTTTTACTATATTGTTCAACCCTGTGGGAGACTCCTTTTTCGAGTTTATTGTTTATGGTCACAAGACTTTCTAAGATACAATCTAACTCTTATATGTGAGCTAATAAATTTTATATCTACACACATCAGACTCTATGAGCATCAGACCATACATAGCGACATGTAGTGATCAGACCATGAAAGATCTCTGATGTCCGTAGAACTTAAGTATGGTGGATCACTCACAAACCCACTATAGCGCTTAGGTCCAATGACCATAAATACTACTTAACTTAAGAGGACCTACCATTGATGGCTACATAAGATGTTTATTGGGGTCCTCGTGAGTCTGTTCAGTATCCAACCCTGACTAAATAGTTGTATACCTATACGAGCTTCCACTAAACTGAAGGTCAACTAAGAACAACCTTCTGTACCTTTCAGATATAGGCATATACTAATCTATACGAGAATGGACTTATCAACAGACTTGCATCGGTGAAAATAGATCAAGAACATTGTATTTAAGAACATACTTGCATAATGAAATTTTTTAATATTTATTGCAACTCTTTGCAATTATATCATTACTGGAATACCATTCGCAGGGATGGTTGATCGTTGAATACTTGGCTGAATACCATTCGTAATAAGAATAACATAATCCTTTAAAGATTTCTACGATATCATGAGCTCAAAGATAAGACTGTTGATGTTATCATTATTTTTCTCCATATTATGAACTGTCCAAGTAAAATAAAAGGAAAATCAGAGTAAAAAGATAAAGATAAAAACTAAAATTAAAAATATGAATTAAAAGTAAGTAGTTTGATATTAGTATTGATTTAAAGAATAGATAGAAATAATTTTTAGCAACAGCGCCAAAAACTTGATTAGTGCTATAGTAGCTAAGCATAAGCGCATGCTATCATATTAAGTAATAAATGATTTAAGTCTAGATATTGTTCTCACAGAGATTGTACAATCTAATTTTATCAATCAAGTACTAAAATTATAACTACTCAACTTTTATTTAGATAAATCTAAAATTTAACTAATTAACCTAAAATTTAACCTAGATAACAAATAACATAGTGTTAAACTCACAAATTAATAATGATTTAGGGTATAGAATCATCCCATAATATTTCATTGGATTTATTAATATCATAGTTAATACTTTAATACCAATTGATTGGCTTAAACACTAATCTTATCACAAGCCTCTGTCGATGATCGAGTGACTATATTACGCATTCTAATAATTATCTATATATTTATAATAATCAAATTAGAATGTAATTTATTAAAATTATGTCTAAATAATACCATACATGCCACCTAGGTATGTATCTATCCTAAATGGTACTCATAGTTATTATCCTATGATCATGCATCAAATTATCCTAAGTTGAACATATGAATCCTTTTGTCAAGTTCATCATGGTTCCTCAATTATTCATAATACTGGCTATATATAATAAAAACATTAAACATAAGATAGAATGAATCAATTTTATGTATTAAATTCATAAACTAAGAATTAACAAAATTCAACTACATACTAGATTCAAAAGTCTAATCTTAGAAATAAAAACTTAGGTTATGGTGAAATAAAGAGTTATAGAGCTTATTAAGAATAACATAATGAAAATCATAGAAAACTAGAAAAATAAATAGTTGAAGAGATAAAACTAATTTTTCTACAGTCTTCTTGATCCTTCAAAAATTGCTCTTTCTCTCTCCTCTTCTTGATTTTCTTGATTTTATAATTAGGCTTTTTATCTTTTATTTATATCTTTATATCTTTAAATTATGGTAAAAAATTAAATATAAGTCATATTAAAATTACTATTCACGAGTAATATTCCATGCACTATTACGAGTTATTGTTCATCACATTACTGTTCACGCAACAACCCGGTGTTGAACTCTGGGCATTACAGTGCTGTACACACTATTTTTTAGCGTCATTCTGGGCGTTGCAGCGCTGGTACTATAGCAAAATATAATAGGTCATCACTGTAGCTATCTACTATAGTGAGTATTATAGCAATTTGATGTTTTTACGTTATTTTGTTTTCAGATTTTCATCCATATTTGCTCTATTTACTCAAAACCTACAAAATAATAATAAAATACATAAAACGATAAATAATCTTAATTTAAATGAACAAATAATCTTAATTAATTTTTTTGTCAAAAATAATTTCACCGTTGTGTAGATTATGAAAAATAGAGTCCAATAATATAAATTTTGATCACTTTTATCGTCAGAGTCAGATGGGCCCACTACTGCCGATGGTGATAGCCCACAGTAAAATTTTATTTATTTATTTATTTAATAATTTATAATTATTCGATACGTAGCTTAGTAGAAACATGTTACATTTTGTCTTTTGTGTTAAATTACTCTTTTGTCTTTTGCTGTCAAACTTAACGACAACTGATTAATGGAGATGAACAAATTTGAATAATTTTCAATAAGATGGATAAAATTAAGTAAAAGGTCAAATATGTCTTTTTTCTAAACAAATTGACAAATTGCATAGTTTAAACACATATTCAACATGATTAATAAATAATGTCACGACCCGATTTCTCGAAACCGTGCGGCCTTAGACACTTGCTAGTGCTAAGCAGCCTACAAGACCCCAATTAACCAAAGAAAGAGATGAAGAAGAAGCACACCAAGTGTTTGAGAGAATGCTCTCGTATTTTATTACTAAAGAGAGATTACAAAGTTATACACTTACAAGTTAAGAGTATTTCTACAATTTGGAGGATGGTTTCTCAAATGAGAACTCCACCTATTTATAGCTAAAGCTATATACAATGGACGGCTAGGATTAACTCTAATCCAATGGTCCAAATCTAAAGTGGGGAATATGCTAAGGAATATTCTAAAAGATGCCAACTACCAAAAGTATATCCAAAGGAATATGTCTTTTCTAGAAAACTCCCCCACCTATCACACACATGTGGCATTAACCCAAATCCATTGGGCCTTCTAGAAGCTCTAGCCCATTTAACCCAAAATGGACTAAGTCCTCCCTTGGTGGTCCTGTCGCACGCCAAATACTCGAGTAATTGCTTGAGAATATTTGGGGCGTGACATTCTCCCCCACCAAATTCACGCGACGCCCTCGTCGCGTCTTCGCTGGAACTTGCGCACCCCGGTCTTCAAATTCTGGCTGTGCGCTCTTGTGTCCCAAGCGTGCTCTCCCATCCGGCAACCCTTCCCACTTGACAAAGTACTCAAGACTCATCCTAAGTTGCTCCCCTTTGTCATGGCGTGTGGAAATCCCCAAAGGTTCCCGGTTGTGTGGCTCAAATTCTGCATCTCCCGTACCTCCACTGTATTGCTTCCAACAGCTTGCGGAATGCACTTGATGTAGCCACTGTCGCTGTCTCGAAGGTAACTCCACCTTATGCGAGACGTTGCCAACTCTCTTGGCAATCAACCTTGGCCCCTCGTCCCCACGATCAAGGCCTTTGTGAAGTGGGCGTGCTGACTTGCGTTGTGGTGGAAGTATCGTCTCCATCACCAAGTCCCCCGCACTACGCTTGACACGCCGCTGCTTGTCTTCGACCCACTCCTTGTGCTGAAACTGCACATCATGTGACACCTTGGACTTTTGGATGACACCCGCATCCAACAACTCCTCGAGCTGCCCCTGCAGCTCTCCCATCTCCGATGGAGGCGTCAACCCCATAGTTGGAAGCATAATCTCAAGCTCCAACTTGCCCTCAATTACATCTCTTGAAGGCGGTTCTTCCGGTATGGCAGTAGGCTTGACCCCATTGTGCTCCCCGAGCACTTCTGCAACAACCTTCGGTATTTCATCCTTGCCCCCATTTGCCGCATCATCCACCCCCTTTGTTGAGGCTGAATGTAACCTTCCTTTGCGCCCAGCATCTACCCTTAGTTGCATTGCGGAAAAGACCTTGGCGTTCGGCTTGGATCGCCCACCCTTGGGCATGTCTACCGTCGGTATCATTCGAGGCCCTCCTTCCAAAATACACATATAGTTGTGTTGAGGAAGTAACACCACATTGTACTGCCATAAGAAGTCCATACCTAGCACCACATCAAAATCATCGAGAGGTGCTATTGAGAAATTTACCTCACCGTGCCATTTGCCAATGTGAATTTCAGCTCCACGAACCACCCCATCTAGCGGCTTAGCTCTTGCGTTCACGGACTTGAGGTATCCCTCTCCATTCTCTACATAAAGGCCCAAGCGTTCCGCTTCCGCACGCTTAATGAAGTTGTGCGTAGCCCCCGTATCAACTAACACTTGAGTCTTGATGCAATTGACATAGGCTTCAATGTACATGAGCGCCGTCCCCGTTGGCGCATCTGCACGCCGCTTGGCTTTGAGGGAATTGAACAGCTGCATGCAACCCATACGGCTCTGTTTGCCCTCGTATTTTGCCTCGTACATTGCATTGAAAGCCTTCTTTTTCGGACAGTCCTTCACCCAATGATCCCCATCGCAGAGAAAACAGTTAGACTTCGGACCATTACCTCTATGGCCGTTGCGTTTCTGTTCTTTCCACTTGGGCGGTTTGCCTTTCTCCTCCTTGCTCTCCGGAGGCTGAAACTCCTTGGCTCCCCCACCCTTAATGTGATTGGGTTTAAAATTCTTGGACTTTCCCGAATCCCCCTTGCGGTAATCCATGAGCGTCTCCGTCATTGTAAGGGCATCGGATATATTCTGCACTCCACGCCGCTTCAACTCATTGGCTGCCCAGGATTGTAACCCGTCTAGGAAATTGAACAACAAGTCCTCCTCGGCCATGTTGCGGATTTGCAGCATCAGCAAAGAGTACTCCTCCACGTACTCCCCAATAGACTTCGTTTGTTTCAACTCCTTCAACCGCTTACGAGCGTCATGCGCCACATTCTCCGGATAGAATTGGCGTTTTAACTCCCGTTGCAATTCTTCCCATGTGTCTATGGTGCAGGTACCCTTGCGAATCTCCTCGCTTTTCCTACGCCACCACAGAATTGCATGATCGGAAAGGTATAAAGTTGCGGTACTTACCTTGTGTTCGTCCCGCACGCCCATAGCGCCGAAATACCTCTCCATTTGCCAAAAGAAGTTGTCAAGCTCCTTGGCATCCCGTCTGCTGCTAAACTCCTTCGGTTTAGGGGCCTCGACCCTTGGTGCAGCCACTGCAGTTTGAGTAGCTACGCCGTTAGCGACCGCTCGCTTGCACAACACCACATCCTCCTTGACACCTTCAAACCCCTTTCGTAGCTCTTCTACTTGGGCTTGAACTTTGTCCATGGTGTTGTAGACCTTCTCCTGAAAAGCCTTGATCCAGTCCCGTTGCTTGTCAGCATGCTCGTCAATGGAGCTTTCGATGAGGGAGCGCAGCTCATCACCTTGAGTATCGAGGCCCACCTCGACATTCTGGACTTGCTCCTCCAACTCCCCAAGGCGATCTGTTGCCTTGCTCACAGCACCACCGAGCTTCATAACCATGTCCCCTAGATCATGGTTCGGATCAACGAACTTTTCTGGCG
This sequence comes from Ailanthus altissimus, assembly GCA_946807835.1. Lineage (NCBI taxonomy): Eukaryota > Viridiplantae > Streptophyta > Magnoliopsida > Sapindales > Simaroubaceae > Ailanthus > Ailanthus altissimus. Next base: position 9,952,542 of record OX327713.1, on the reverse strand, counting down.
AAATACTCCCATGTCTCCTAGCTTTGTGGTCTCTACCCCTCCCTTCAGTAATCCCCGATGTTCCAGCAACTCCCTTCACCATCTTCTTTGAACCCGCTCTGATACCACTTGTCACGACCCGATTTCTCGAAACCGTACGGCCTTAGATACTTGCTAGTGCTAAGCAGCCTACAAGACCCCAATTAACCAAAGAAAGAGATGAAGAAGAAGCACACCAAGTGTTTGAGAGAATGCTCTCGTATTTTATTACTAAAGAGAGATTACAAAGCTATACACTTACAAGCTAAGAGTATTTCTACAATTTGGAGGATGGTTTCTCAAATGAGAACTCCACCTATTTATAGCTAAAGCTATATACAATGGACGGCTAGGATTAACTCTAATCCAATGGTCCAAATCTAAAGTGGGGAATATGCTAAGGAATATTCCAAAAGATGCCAACTATCAAAAGTATATCCAAAGGAATATGCCTTTTCTAGAAAACTCCCCCACCTACCACACACATGTGGCATTAACCCAAATCCATTGGGCCTTCTAGAAGCTCTAGCCCATTTAACCCAAAATGGACTAAGTCCTCCCTTGGTGGTCCTGTCGCGCGCCAAATACTCGAGTAATTGCTTGAGAATATTTGGGGCGTGACAATAAGTAACACAAATTTAACTTATTTATTAATTATATTAATTTATTTCTACTTATATTCACTTAAAGTGTGTTGAATTCGTATTGAATAGTTGTGTTGCGACTTTTTTTCCACTTCTATAATAGACTAATCTCAAATTATGGTTGTCATCCAACTGACAATAGTCGTCCTTAAATTAGAAATGGTCCTCGATCAATAATAATATTTTTTGTGCCACTTTGACCTTAGGGACTTAAAGTCAACTTATCACCCTAATACAAACTCAAGTATTTCACTAAACTCTATACTAATTGGGTGGTCAAGAGTTGGACTCAGATTTCTTGAGCTTCGGCAAGCTAGGCCCAAAAACGAAGGCACAATAATCCTAATTCTTTTAAGAATTCATTTTGTTCTCCCCTCCACCACCTCAACCAAAATCACAAACTTTTCTTTTAATTAACATTTGAAACATCAAATTACATTTTAGGGGTTTGGAGAATGTTTAGATTATTATAGATTAATTATGAATTTACTTAAGTTTCTAGCACCAAAATGGCACATATGCTATTGTACATCATATACATATACGAAAATTAAAATGGCTTGAAACAATAAATTCAACCATCATATAAGAAAATACTTATACCTAAACAAACCCATAATAAATTAACCATCATAGCTAGAGTAAACTAAAAGTTTGTAATGCATATAGTTCAAGTCATAAGATCTTGCGCAATACTACATAGCCTATATACATGAGCTAGCGCATAAAGGTAGAGGCTTGTCCCTTTTCCTTCTGCTTCTTATTCTTCATGGAAATTGTAAATCTGAATCTGGAGCTTAATTTTGTATTTGCAATGATGTGTTTAAACAGCAACAGAGATGATAGATCAATACCCAGATGCGGTTTTCCATGAACAAAATACGCGGTCTTGAACAATATCTTTGCTTTTTATTATATATAACTTACTACTATATATTGGAGTAAGGGCGTGCACGATCTTATAGCTCTTTGTATCTGCAATAAAAAGAAATCATAAAAAAATGAGATATAAACAGGCGAGAAAATTTTCTAAACAGTAATAATATGAACATGCAAGTTCTATAAGCTTATGAGAGTGAGGAATTCATGACCATGACTTCTGTCTTATTTATAGAAGAAAAAACACTAAAGTATTAACAAGGGTGTATGAAGAAAAACCCTAATTATCCTCTCAAACCAGAGTTATTCTACTCTGCAGCAATTCCATTATAAAACTTTCCAACCCTTTGTTTTATATATATAAAAATATATATTTCTTTTTTTTTTCTTTTTGTTGTATATTTTTAAATATTTGTTTTACGTATCTTAGGTTATTCTTTTAATAGTTCTATTTTTTTTAAAAATAAAAACATGTAAATGAACATATCAAGTATAGAGTAGAGCTTTATTGGCTTTTGTTTTTGTTGACCTAAAAAAGTGATTTCTCGGATCAACAAGTTTTAAATTTGTTGAGGAAGAATCGAACCTTGGGCTTTGTCTGGACTGGATCAATAGGTATAGGTTTGGATTTTCTGTTTTTCGTGAACTGTGGAGAGGGGCCTGCAATGACAACATGCACACAAGCTCATAAGCGGTCTTGTCGGGGTGGGTTCCGACGAAGACGCTCCAATGCTTAAGTTTGAAAAATGAATTTTTTCTCTCTTAAAAAATATCACAAACTAGGAATCAAAATGTTCTCCTGGCTACCGAGGGGGGGATACTCTTTTTTTCTTTTTCTTTTTGTGTTCTATGGGGATTTTTTCATCATCCTCTGCCATGTCTCCCTCTTTTTCTTTTTATAGTAATGGCATTTCAGGGACATTTTGGGCTTTTCACTATAGTATTTTTGTCTTGCGCCGGATATTTTCTGCTGTATTTCTGACACACGCCAAATACTTTTGTACTGCCCCCCTTGACATACGCCGAATATCTTTCCACAGATTTTGTCTCCGTTCTTACCCCATGTCAGATGTCACTTCTGATGTGCTAAGCATATTCCTTGGATTTGTCTCCGCTGGCGGTTTTGATTTAAGTGAGGGTTATTTTGGTCGGTCTGGGTCAATACCTGTTCGGTCGTAGTTATGTTAGGGTCAACATATGCTGAACAGGTTTCATTATCAGCCAACCAAATTTCCTACATCCGAACCGTTCTATTGTTCTCACAGGTTTAGGCCCATTGGCTATTGTTCCTATGCCTACCCTGGTTGAATTCTAGGCCTTTGGGCCTTAGGAAAGGAAGAGAGGGATTTTCAAGGGAGGGAACAGGAATCCGTCAGTTTCTAGTTTTGATTTATCAGATTGAAAAATTTTATTCTAATCTGGTCAGTCTGTATTGCTCCCTGAGTCCCTGACTTTATCTGTTCTCTTTTCGATTCGAGCCGACCTACTTTTTTTACTTTAAGTAGCTTCGTGATCAGGTTTGAATTTTGACAAGTTAAAGCGGGTGAAAGTGTTGTTGTATCATCATGGCAACCTGAAAAGTCGTTGCCACGTAGTAGCGGTTTCTCCCAAGATTTTTGAATTTTAATGGTAGGTCTCTTCAAACGCCATGTCCTTCTCTTTTTTCGAGTGACGTTATCTAACTGGAATTCCTGGGACCGTCCGAACTGTTTGAATCCAATGGCTTAGGTTGCAACCATATGAAGATATGCGCCTTTATTGCACCTGGGAACCTGAGGCGTTGCGTCTTTGGTGCCAGGTGCCTTTTCACCTTTTCTGTCGATCTCGTCCATTCATTTTCTTCTATTTTGAATGGCCTAGATCACGTCATTACTGCTTATAAATAGTCACATTCTCCTCCGTTTTGTACCTCTTATTACACATTTTTGATTTCTTGCTTCCTTCCTACCGTGTTACCGCTACTTTCTTTATTGAACGTACGTTTTTAATCCGGTGACTTCGTTCTCCGTCATTCTTTATTCTGGCCTCTCTGATTTATTTGGTACGTCCTCATATTCTTTTTTTTTACTCTTTGTTTTTAGGTTCCGAGGACTCGTTTTAGGATTTGCTTCTACTCTGTTTGCCTGTATTTTTTCATATCTCGGCTTTCATCTATTTCTTGTGTTTTTTAGTCCCGACGGCCGTCGCCTATTTTGCCATTTTCTAGCGTGGTCAATTTGTTGTTGTCTTTTCCCAGTAAGTTGTAGCCTCACTTAGGAAACGCCTTCCATTAGTTGATGGCCTCCAGTGTTAATCCAGACTTCCCAGTTGTGGACATGGCGGTTAAGAAGAGGGAACAGTCCCCAGAACTCCTCTTGGTTAGGAGGGGCAGAGGGGTTGGAGCGAATGAGGAAGCATCCACCCTTGCGGGTGGAGTTCCCTCGTCTGAAGAAGTCCTACACGAGGTCGAACCGGTCCTCAGCTCCAAAGAGGATGAACGCAGCGACCCCGAGGACACTGTGGCAGGGGAGGGCGTGGAGGTAGTGGAGTACGAAATGAATACCCGATACCGTGCTTCTTGCATTAGTGAGGATGACCTAACCCTTATCAGGCATTCCTATGACATCCCTGAGACGGTCGCCCTCAGGTTACCCTCCGAAAAGGATTATTCGAGTAGCATTCCTAGTGGCGAGATGGCCATTCTTGTTAAGTTCTTGAGGCTGGGACTCAGGCTTCCCATGCAGCGATAATTTGCCAAGATGCTGGTCCACCTCGGGATAGCCCCCTCCTAAGTAGGTTCGAACTCATTGGGAGTGCTTGCGGGCTTGTTTTGTGGTCGAATGCAGGGCATCCCCCCCAAAAATATTTTCAAGAATCATACTACCTGTACCATTTCAAGAGCAATGCCAGAAGCTAGAAGGGTTTCTATTACCTTTCTTTTAACTGCCTTCAAAACCCGATCCCGGGTCGGCCGACTTTCGTAAAAGACTATAATGGAAAATGGTTCTTTGCCAGGGAAGAGTAGGTCATCCCTGCTGTCTTTTCTAAGATGCAGGTCTTAATTCTTTGTAATGTGTTAGGCTTAAGTGATTTACTCGACTCAGCTGACTTTTCTTTGTTTGTCATTTTTTACAGTTACCTGGGCGACTTACGTGGAAGTTTTTGAGTAGACCCTTACTCGGATCGATGCTGCACTCCAATATATCTGCCCGGTTCATGAGCTACTATCCTCGTCCAGCCTTGTCGAATCGGGACTAGTTCTATCCGTTCTGTCTCTGCCTCGAACTCGAAGTAAGTTTCCATTCTCTTCCTTTTTTTTTGTTCCCTCTTCTTCGGTTCTAACGTTTGTGTAAAATGCATGAATGTCTGAGCAAGGCAGTGGTGAAATGAGGAAGAGGAGCCGAACTGAAGGCTCTTCCTCTGTTCAGCGTTATTACACCAAGACGATCCCCTAAGAGCATTGAAGGGTTCCCATCCGACACGGTTTAGGCTACCTGTTTTTAACTGCACCAACGACCGATGCACACCAAGGACGACCTAGCTACTCAATTGAATAGGGCACCGCTACAAGACGCCCTAAGTAGCTTCTACTTCAAATTACTCCTAATTACAGTTCAAGTAAAAGCACCCACTCAACCGTGCCGATTACGAAAAGCTGTTCGACCCATAAGTTGAAAATGATTAATTGCTAGTCGGTCCTGACTAAAGTTGTTCAAAAGACCGGTCAATCCATTTTTATTATAAGTCTATTCTCATTCATGAAATATTAGTCAGAAACGACAATTATCACTAACGGTTTGGTTTTGAAAGTATGTTTTATAAAAGGTTCGGCTATCTCAGCGAACTGCGCTCTAGAGAGAAGAATTTTACTCTGAATAGGTAAAGGAGAACGAGCACACATTAGAAAAACGTAAATAGTCCATTCATTGAAGATGAGTACATCAGTCAATTACAAGGTTAAAAAAAATAACTATGGAGGAACGGATTCACTCAGGCAGTAGGAGCGAAATCATGCATATCCAAGTCCACGATGGGACCTGCCTCAAGAACATTGCCGATCGGAAGAGCTGTAGCAACAGACGGGTCGACCGAAACATCTGTAATTCCCTATGGCTCAGCGGTGGCAGTGCCACTAATTTGCCCCTAGTCTGTAAGAGGGGTAACCTCACCACCGCTCGCAATAGCAGCACTCCTAGAAAGGGGATGACACATCGGCCAAAGGGGGCTCGTCGCCACCAGCGTTAGTAGGCACCAGCGCGTCATCATCATGGGCCCCGAAAGTCTCTCATTCATGGAAAGAGCCTCTAGTAGCCAATGACCAAAGCTATTGGAGGTTAATCTTTAGGTAATGCTCCTCAAAAAGGGTGATGGACCTCTAAAATTCTTTCATTGCGCCTTGACGAAAGCCCTCCTCATGACCAGCCGACCACTGGTTACACTGCTGCTTAAGCTAGGTCATTAGAGAGAACCAGCTCTGCTCAACCAACTCTCTTTCCCTTTGAGCGGCATCAAATTGCATCTCAAGTTCTTCATTCTGGCACTTCAGCTAACCAATTCGAACCTCCGCCACCACCAGGTTATTCGTCATCGTCTGCTCGACCAACCAATTTTTGTGTTCAAGCTGAGACAACCTGCGCTCCGCCTTGGCCCTACAGTCATCATCTCCTCAAGTTTGGCCCCCGCTTCATTGGCCATCTTTCTCTCCTGCTCGGCGATCCTCCTCGCACGTTGGGTCTCAGCCCGGGACCGAGCAAGGTCATCCTCTGCTTTCTGAATATGGGTCGCGAAACCCAAGATCTCAGCTTGGAATCGAGAAAGGAGAAAAACAAACTACAGAAAAACCCAAAGTCAGAGTAAGCAAATGCATAAAGGAGATACAATTCAATTGTTAGGTAACTTACATCAAAAGAAAATCCCAGCGTGACGTTGAACCCCATGGCGGGGTCCTGGAAAAAAGCTTGACCCGCCCAAGTGGGGATCACATACCTCTCTAGCTTCTTCATAACTGAGAACAAGAAGCCTAAGTCTTCTCTGGCCTCCGGAACCAGCACAGAGGAGGACACTTGAGAGGGGCCTTTGCGGGAAGATCGCCCCTCTCGCCTCAAACAGCTCAAAGAAGATACGGCCAGTCCGACTAGTGTGGCCTGGATTGAGGGATGAGCCGGGTGCTTCTGCTCCCTGCTCGACGTTTGGACAGAAGGAGAGTCCTGTGTCAGAGTTTAAGTGGGACTCTTTTCTCGGACAGTCAGACCCCGGGAAGCTCTATCCTCGTGGGCTCTGTCACGCCCCAGACCCAAAAGATCCGACACACGACATCACTTACATTCATTCACTGCATGTGCACTCATAAATAATATTACACAAAATTTTCAACTTTCATTCAACACAGGAATCCTTAGCAAGTTGCTAGTAAGTTTAACACTAAAATCAACCATAACCTAACATATAAATATAAACTTCTCTTGACAATATTTAAACATTCATTTCAATTTCTTTCAGAATTATAGCAATTGAATTATGACTGGGACAATTATTAAACTGGAGATACGCAGAGTTTTCTCAGAGATTAACACTCTACTACGTCACCAGTAGCAACTTTGTTACCGGGAGCCCAAAATATATCCATTGTAAATTCTTACTTAAAATCATCCAATAACCACACTTTATAAAACTTAAACCAAATCCAATCCACACACAATGAAATAATACATAAGTATTTATTCAATAGGGATAAATCAAATATCATATCCCACGTGTCCCCAAATGAAACACTCGGTAACCTAGCAACTTAGGGAACCCAAGAAACAGCAGAAGCCTTGCCAAATCCGTTAAGCACACATGCACCTTATTTACCTGAAATCACCATAAACTATAATGAGTATAAAACTCAGTAAGCATACTAGTTTTTCATATATCAAATACAAATACATATATGTACACAATGCATATGTATGATATGCTATGATCAATCAAAATCATAATCTTATCAAATCACATATCATGTAAGCGCTTACACATTCTTTCAAAACACATAATAGGAATACCATCACTCAACTACTACTTAGTAGGACTTACATATCACATATCACATAATGAGCTAAATGTCACTCATAGGTGACATACTGTATGAGAGGAATAGTATAAGTGAGGCCTTTAAATTACACATATATAATGCTCATGCCCGAAGGTAAAAGCCAAACTCTCACCCTGATCATCGGTGAGTCCTCTCACATGCACCAATACGCCACCACACGAATGTGATGACTCACTCTTCCTTTAGGTACCAATAGGATCCTCCCTACATACGGAACACATAACATATACCAATCCCAAAGGAAAGGCCACACATAAAGGCTCCACAAATCACATAAAATGCCTACTAAGTTAACAGTGAGTTCAAGTACCCTCAAAACACAAAATATTTCTCATGGACATATTACACTTCAAAAGCTTTCTTTGTTAAACATATATTATTTTGAAAGCTCACATTTAAAAACGCATGTATGTCATGTATGTCCATGCTCACATTCATAAATACATATCTTCACATTTCATATCAAAATATACTTTGACATAACATAAACATATTCCTAACCACATTTACAAAATCATACAAAACAATTACTACGTTTATTGTGATTTCAGTAAAAAGTCTAGTATACTTATCTCTTAATACTTTCAGCTACAAGGCTTAAATCTCCTTAACCTATCAATGGAGATTAATCCTTTCATAAGCCTCACAATTCACACAAAATACTTTAAATAGTTTACAAAATTATACACAATGCATTTATCACATCAAATTGGTCTAAATATTTGGTTTCTCAAAACCTGTCATACTGACCACTTACACTTAACAAAAATTTCGAATACATCAAATGATGTCCAATTACTCCAAAATCATAATATACCATTCTTGACTCATATATCCTTCTTATATATGAATATTATATCAAAGTTCCTACACAATTCATTCCATACACACCATCGAATCCAAACTACAAACCTGACAGGATCAAGATACTTACTGAACAGTATTCAATCTCCCAATTTTATAAAATCATATACTAACTCAAAAATTATAAAACTACCACATAATTACTCTTAACACATGTCTCAGTCCATGATAAATATTTTACTTCTAAATCACTGCCAAAAGTATTTTAAAACTATTTTATTTCATAGCTTTAAAAATATGTTAATTAAATACTGCAATGAGCTGATATATTCTAAAAAATCATAACACTTCAACCACATTGATCTAAATTCTCAATTCCGAGTATATCACATTAGACATATAAAATTATCATATTTCATAAATTCATAATTTTTGAAGATCATTCAATAGGTCAAAAATTATTTTCCACTGTAACATACTGTTTACACAGGAAATTTTCAGAATTTCAGGGTCATTTTGGTAAATTCACTAAAAATTCAATTTCCAGAATTTTCAATCGATTCAAAGTTTCAGATGATCCTAAACATGTCTAATTTCATATACTCAAAATTCAAAATCAGAATCGAATCAAAATAATTTATAAAATTCCTAGATCAAGAGGCTATTCAGCAGAAATTCCACAATTTATCATGATTTATCAAGCTATCTTATAGATCATCATCAATTCTCATTAGATCTTACGAAATACACAAAAAATCCTCAATTATACATATTTCCAGAAATCAAAACTTAAAGGAATTAACTTAATTAATATCAATAAATGAAGAAATAGGTATGATATACCTCTTGAAATTCAAAATTCCAATTTCTTCTTCTTTTTCTTCTTCTTCTCCTCTTTCTCTCCTCTCTATTTCTCTCTTCTCTCTCTCTAAAAGAGGTAACTCGACCAAAATAAGAGAATTAAGATTTTAAAAGTGTATTTTTATACTAAGTGGCTAATTTTTTGTATTTACAAATTTACCCCTAAAACTTTCAAAGTATTATAATTTGGTCCCTAAAATAAATCTAAAGTCTTGCAATTAAACCCAATGCTAATAGTATGACCTTAACCTATACAAACACTACTAATAATAATATATAAATCAAGTATCACCAACATACAAATAAAATACGTATATTTATACATATATAAATACTTATTCTTACCGGTCGTGGATACTGGTTACTACAGGCTCGATCACTAGCAAACGGCAAAGACGACCTCCCCCGGGAAGGCCTCCTCCCTTGGCTCCTCCCAGAACCAAACAGCATTCCCATGATATTATCGGGGTTTACTCATTACTCAAATTTTATCCCTCTTATTTTAAATTACTCAATTTTGTTCATTCCATTAAATAGCTACTGTTAGAGCTGACGATTGAAAGGTAAAATCGTAACTCAAAATAAAGATATTTATACACTTTAACACATGTCAAATACTCATTGGTTATTAATTAAATAAACAAATAAAAAAATAACTCTACCATTGTTAGCTTGTCGGTGGGCTGTCGTTGGCCTTTAATGATAAAAATTATTAGAATTTATATTACCAGACTTTATTTTTTTCTGATCTACACAATGGTGGGTCATTTTTAATAAAAAGATATCAGAAAATGGCCAAATATAGTAGGAGGCTCGCAACCACTACTGTTCGTCATAAAATAGGGTGGCAGTAATATGCACAGCCATAAACCATTAGATAGATTGCCGCTGATCTATCCAACGGTAGTAGTAATGCATGTCACCGCCACCTCGTTTTACAATGGACAACGGTGGCAACCACCCTCCACCACGAGGCACCACCATATAATAGTGGTGACGGTGCACATCATTGCCACCTCGTTTGACGGGGATGGCAATGGCTATCGCCCACCACCACGAGATGATGGTCGCCATCAAACAGAGTTACGATGATGTGCATTGCTACTACCGTTGGATAGATCGGCCTTCAAGTGACAGTGACATACATCGCCACCATGGTTGGATAGATCGACCTCCAATCTATCCAACGATAGTGGTAATGCACGTCAACGCCACTTTGTTTCATGACAGACGTCTGTGGCAACTGTCTTCACCGTAAGATGCTATCAATCTATTTAACGGTGGTAGCGGCACACATCACCGCCAATTCATTTGACAACAATTGGTAGTGGTCGCTGCCCTCTCATACATTTTTCCACGATCTTGTCTTTTTTCTTTTATAAAAAATGGCCCCACTATTGTTTTAATCGAAAATGACCTAACTATTATAAATATATATATATATCAAAAAAATAAAGTTAAATAATATAAAATTTAATCATTTTTATTGTTGGAGATTTGTGATTGATGGTGGTCTACTGATGACAAAGGTTTATCGAAGTCTTTTAGTTTTTTAAATAATTTATTTTTAAAAATAAATATTAAGATTTAATCTATTCGAATGTGTCATGTGTCTTTTTTTATTAATAACTAATTATTTATTGATACATAAATACAATAATTGACATATGGATTCTAGGATAAGCAAAAATGTCATTGTATAATAAATTGAACTTTTTTGGCAAATCTAACACAACTATTTAATGGAGAAGGACAAAATTGATTAATTTAAAATAAATAAAAATAAATTTGAGCAATAAGCTAAATTATAGAAACAAAAATATCCTTAACCAACTATAAAATTCCAACAGCTTAGAGAGAACTTAAATCTTCGGATTTTGGTTTTAAACTTAAAATATATATTTTAGGTGTTTTTGTGACCTAATATTATTTTCTTCGGGAGAAGAAAACTTGTTCTTTTAAAAAAAAGAAGATTGGTGACATGAAAGAAGTTTAATTGCAGTAATCAATCAAGATGAGTGATGCTCACTAAACAAGTCCAACAAGTTGATTTTTCTTAACTGGGCAAACGTTACTGAACCATGTAAACATTTCCTGTGTCTTTTTATTTTATACGTATATTTGATAGTTTAATTTATTTTATTTTATTTAAATTTTGATAAATCTGAAAATAGATATAGTACGCATCTTTTAAATAATATAATAAAATGTAAGTTACTAGTTGCACCCATTAATTATCATAACAAATTAATCATATATATATATATATTGTACACTCTTAGCTATCTTAAAGTAGCTAATTGAATTTGTGCATTTTACATTATATTTTATATATGCTAAATAATTTTACTTTTTTCTAAACACATATGATGTATTTTACAATTTGTGATAATGAAAATGATGAATTATATGATGTTATTTTACATTCATAATAATTATTTCACACTTTTGAGTTTGACACCTTATTTAAGTTTTTATTTTATTTTTATTCAAAACAATTATACTAGTAGTATATTATTATTATATATTCAATAGTACATATAAATACAAACTTATTCATATTATTTGATACTATGGTTTAACATTGTTGGAAGGATATATATAAAATAATAAATAAAATATACAATGTGACAATAAAGAAATCAATCATATCATGCCATGTAGAATTAAAAAAAGAATTTGTATGATTTATTTTGTGTATAGTATTTGTTGGGTAAATTTTATTTTAAATATTAGTTAACTATATATTAGAATATATATTATTAAATATTTACAATATAAAATTATCAACAAGCAAAATAAAACTTAAAATATAGAGAAAGAGTAAAGAAAGATAAAGTATAGATAAAGAAACATATCATAAAAGTATTGCCCTAAAGTTAAATAATCTCTCTCTATGTGGATAGTAATGGATCTATATAATAACTTCATATAATAAAAATATATAAATATTATAACTCCTATAATAATAATATATTATAAATAAATATTTATAAATATCTAATATTTAATATATATAACCCCCAAATAGTATTAATATATAAATATATTAACTCACATAATTAACCTAAGTTTAATAGTTAATATAATTATTATAACCTTATGTAATGATAATACTTTATTACTAATTATTATATGTAAATTATATAATTTATAAAGTATTTAAACAAAATTTTAGAAACTTTTCTCCAATAGTCCCTTACAAAAAACCTTTTACAAAAAACCTTACATATATATATATTAATATTAAGAAAAATATAATGCACAATCAATATTAAAAAAATATATATGAGTAATATTCTATTTTATAGTAAGTATAGGTATTTTTCGGACTTGAACCTATACTTAGTGTTATAAAATTCATTTGAGAAACTCAAGTAAACTATGTCTTGAACTTGGTCCCTTTAACCAAAGTTCAACTATAACACACATAATAGTGATGAAGACTTAGTTTTGTGAGTTAGTGCATTAATAGTTCTGCTCTTTATCTCGATTCTAACGAGAGCTATAGAGAACAACCTAATTCTTATAGTTGTGGTGTATGACTAGTTTTACATAGACGAGTCCTCCAAAGACATACGTGACCCATGCCCTGCAAGAATATTCTTGTTTTAGACTCATTTAGGTTAAATATTTTTGCCATAAGAATGAGCGAAAGCATATCTATTTTAGAATATGTCCATAAAATAAGTGTTAAACAAGTCATACAGTAAAGATTGTTTATACCCATTGAACCTTCTTTCTGGGACTGTTAATAACTGAGGTTCAGTTACTTCTATAAATGATTCCCTTGTAGGTTTAAGCACACCCCCTTGAGAATTTAATAAGACTTTTCTCAAAAGTCTTTTATTTATAATTTTTCTTAAAAATCTTTTATTTTAAAATTTTATATAATTTCCATTTTATATACAAATGATTTAAGCACATTCTTTTCAATAATTTTATAACTTTTTTCTCAAAAATATTGTATTTTATTTTCCTCGAAAATTTTTTATTCATGGGATTTTTATATAATTCCCATTTTATATAGCATACTAAACGAAACTCTTCAACCAGTTGCATATTTCCAATTTGATTTAGTCATAAAAATATTATCTCAAGTTTGTCAAACCTAACATAATTAATTTGCTTATTCAAACAAAGGTGTTAGTATAGATTGGTAATATGTATAATATTAAACATTTATAATTTTAATAAAAATTAAAGGATAAACATCATTTTTTATTTTATCATATTAATATGCATATAATAGATAATAAAATAATTAACCCCATATTTCAAGAAAATCTTAACTCGATTCACATGCTTGTATGAATGTAAATATTTGAAACTATAACATATTGCCAACAAGAACAATAATAATTGTCATGATTACATGTGTATTTAATGTATATAAAACACTAACAAATAATTCATGCAAGATGAAGATGGCTTCTGTTAGCCAAACATTAAATATCATGCATCATAAAAGGCCAGATGTAAATAACCGATATTCACGTTATATTTTATAATTATTTACTTTCTATAACGCTTAATCTAAAAATATTAACAAAATAGTTATTATACCTCATGCTTCTAAAATTATATTAACACGATAGTTATTATACTTCATGCTTTAAAAATTTTATTAACACAATAATTATTATATCTCATGCTTCAAAAATTTTGATTACATGACATTGAAGCATATATATATATATATAGTATTTCACTATCAAAAATATAAATACAAATACAAAATTTATTTCATAAGCATATTAGATATTAAGAATGGTAATCGAATTTATAAATACTTTTAACTTGAAACTGAAATGACTTTTAGTCATTATCATGCTTGATAAAATTATTAAAGAAAACAAAGCACTACAATCATATTTTAGGAATATAATTTTACTATTAAAAATTTATACAACTAAAAGATCATCAAGGAATATGATTAATGGCTTTGTATAACATTACTGTTTAATGTGTAAGCAACCATCATTGTAATAACAAAAATCATTGATATTGTCATGAGTTACAAAATATTTTTTTATTTATTCGGAGATCACTTCATTAAAAAAAAGGTTTAGAAATTATTAGTAGCCTTAGTATGTTCTCCTCAAATTAAAATACTACGTACACAAAGTATTATAGTTATTTTATTTTTTAAACATTTTAAAAACTTTTTTTTTTAAGAAATCTTTTCACAATCCACCTTTTTTTTAAGACAACAAGCACTAAAGCATTCATCACATATTTAATGCTTGGGGGTCAATGCAATTCATCAATTTCAAGGCTACTAAAACATGGCATCTAAAATAAATTAGTTAGGAGGCTTAACTAATTTTTCAAAAAGAAAAAAAAAATGATTGAATTCTTTGCATTTTAATTAACTTGACTCATAAAGATTTGTTATCACTAGAACCATCTAAATAAAAAAAAGAATAAAATTAATAATTTTAACAACTCAATGCACATTATCAATTGCTCAGTAATATGAAGAGATCTAAGGGTCAAGTTAGCATCATTAGTACCGAAGGTGAAGTAGGTTTAGATTTTAAAATAGAGAAAGGATGACATTGTTACCGAAATATATTAATGTACCAGAGTTTTTATTCATAATCACCTCATTAACAATAAATCTATTAAAAAGGTCAACATGAGTTTAGATGCACTATTGATAAGATCGCATATTACTCATTAATAAACAACAAAATATTCTTAATTTTTTTTTAAAAAAAATTACTTCGAATATAAAATAGTAACACCAACATAAATTAACTCTTGCAACTATAATAACAATCAACAAACACACAAGACATATTTGGCTTTAGGTTGTTGGGTAAATTTTATTTTAAACATTATTTAACCATATATTAGAACATATACTATTAAATATTTGTAAGATAAAATTATCAACAAGTAAAATAAAATTTAGAATATAAAGAAAGAGTAAAGAAAGATAGAATCTAGTCTTGAGCATTAAGAGGCATGGCATAAAGTATTATCATAAAATCAAATAATCCTTTCTTTGTGCTGGTAGTGACAGATCTATATGACCCAAAATTCAACTCTATACTTGCCACCACCCTCTTAGATGAGCATGACCAATGAAAAATCATACAAAATTTTCATTGTCAAAGTTACTTAAAAACTCAATATAAAAAATGTATTCTTTAAAAAAAAGTATACATATACATGGAACACTTTATTTTCTCTTTGTTGTTCACTTCTATACACTTATTTTAATGAAAGAATAGCCCCATTTATATAGTAGGTGGTAGTCTATATAATAACCTAAGAATTAATAAGAGTAATTTAATATATAGTAACTTCATATAATAAAAATGCATAAAATTATAACTCTCATAATAATATTATTATAAATAAATATTTATAACTCTCTAATATTTAATATATATAAAACTCTCAAATAATAATAATATATAAATATCGTAACTTTTACAATTAACATATGTTTAATGGTTAAGAAAAATATTATAACCATATGTAATGATAATACTTTACTAATTACTATATGTAAATTATATAATTTATAAAGTATTGTCAAATATTTTTAAAAAATTTCTCTATCAGTATTATTCTTTTTTTTTTCCTAAGTTGATCAAAATATTTATCAAATTTTATCATTAGCCACCTCAATCATTATAATCATTCATAATGACAATTTATATTTTTTTCTTAATTTTTAATTAAACTACGTGAATTCTAAAATAATAATAACACTTATTGCAATAAAATCAACAAGCTTTTTTTTTTAAAAAAAATATCATTTCGCATACCTAAATTTATAAAATATTTATTTATTAGTTGTAGTATTACAACTATTTTATTTTTAAAACAAATATAAGTTTTGTTTTTGCATGTATAACTTTTTTTATTAGTTGTAGTAGGCCAGGGCATTGAATTTGATGGTTAGCCCATTTGAGAAAGATGAATGAATCAACTCAAAGGAATTAATTAAGAAAAAAAAAAAACAAAAACGAACGAAATATTTTGTATTCAAAGATGCAAAGATTGACCTTCCCACACGTTTCATTTCAAGTTGATCCACTCTTCTCCTCAACTTTTACGGTCTTTTAACACCTAACCCCCTCTTTCTATAAATTAATAAATAAAAAAAGATTTGAAATATTTTGTATGCGCTGACTCAACTGCTGTGAATTCGAAGTGGATGACGCGTCGTCTATGGAGTGGGCAGAACACAAGTACTACATGTCGATGCAGAAGCAGAAGATAAAAACTCCGTTACCGACACAGCATCCCATACGCGGATAATGGAGACAGACAAGACAAAGAATTGTGATTTTGGTTTGGATAATGACATTCTCAGGACTCACCCCCAATTCGGTAGCTTAGCACTTATTTTACAAATTAGCTGCAAATCAAATTTGCTTAATTTGGTGGATACTACTTCTTAATTCCAACCATAAATGTCTATTAATTACTTCACTTATAATCCTTACAAAATCAGTATGTTATACTTTTTTTTTTTAAAAAAAAATAGATATTATCTTTTTAGTTGTTAATTAGTAGAATTTTGTCTTAATCATATTGAAATAAATGCATGGATTAACATTAATTAATTAGCTCAATGAATGTCATTCCTACTTTTAATTTAATTATGCCTTTTTTTTTGTTTTCTTCTCTATATTATGTTAATAAAACTGTAATAGATACAAAATATAAAAATAAAGAGACATGATTAGTTTAAAAACAATCACACCTCCATAAAAAATTATTAGTTTAAAAATAATAATGGACGCACCTTAACACTCATTCTTAAAGCAAAGTTATATTATTATATAATCTTATTTTTATTTAATTAAAATATGAAATTTGTACGTGATATTTAATATATTTATTATTAATTAATATTATATAATTATAAAAATAAAAAAAATAATAATTATCATTGACAATCATTAACTGATAAAATATCAATTATGATAGGCATTTTGTATTTTAACTTTATAAATGTAACACTATTATTTGATAATAATAATTTAATAATAAAATATAAACGATACATTTATTCCTCTATTTTAATAAAAATTTTAAATTCAAATACACTAATAAAAACCGACATAAAAGTGGTGTGAGAAAGACTCAATTCAAAATTATTTTATTAGACAATTTTCTTTACAAATATATAAAGAGTTGACTTTTTAAAAAAAAAAATTTTAAATTGCAAATGCACTAACAAAATTAAGTTCAATCATTTTCTTGTATATCTAAGTAAATAATAATTGTATTATTGTATTTTAAAAGACAAAAATTAGTTCATTATAACAGATTAGATTTTCATTATACAAAAGAAATAAATTTGCAAAATTAGTTGGAACAGAAGTTATTAAGTTTTGCTGGGAGGAGCAGCAGGATCTTATCTACTTATAAATACAGAAGGGTCCACATCGAGACACGTAATAGACACGTGTCGACCACACAACACTCAAATAGGCACGAACATCAATCTGACTTTCGAAGGTGCTTCATGTATTCATACGAAAACACGACACCAATCACAATCAAACAAAAGCTGCAAATCTGAAAATAGTTCAAATAATTAATACTAAACCCATTACTTCCATTTTACGGCATCGTTTCTTCACCGGGAAGATAAATAAACTGTTTTTGTCTTCACTTCTTATAAATATTGTCAAACAAACCAAGTTGTAATAAGTAACTGTTATAAAGTGTCAAGAACTGCAGAGGACAATACTAAAAACAATACCCTTCATTTTTTCTTTTTTTTTTTAAAGTTCATTTTTCTTTATTTGATTTCGGTTTTCTTGTAAAGTTGAGAACTTGGTCTTGAATTTGATTTTGTAAAAAAAGGAGAAAAATTTATTGAAGAGGAGATGGGTTTAATGGAGATATCGATAATGCATCATGTGGGCATTGTTTTGTTTTGGCTTTGGTTGCTTTCTTTCTTCAATTGGTGCCACCCATCTGCTTATTTCTTCTCTTTAATCTATCTTTACTTGGTATGCTTTAAATTTTATTTAGTTGAATTCAATTGTATTTGTTTGTAATTATGGATTTGAATAATAAATGGTTTGTTCTGTGAAGGTTCATGAGCGGTATGTTATGAGATTGAGGAGGAAAGTGCAATTCGAGGAGAGAAAGTATTCATTTCAAAGAAAGGTATTTCCTTTTAATTATTTGTTATTTGAATGGTTAGTTTTCTGTTTCATCGGTGTTTTAATAGAGTAAGATTCTGGGTTGATGACGTTTTATTCGGCTTTTCAGTTGTGATCACTTGTTTTAATGGGCATCTTAATTTGGTCTGAGTCTGGGTGTTTGGGAATTTTGTGAAATGGCAGAAAAAAAATGGAAAGGTTTTTTGGATAATTTAGTGCAAAAGGGGTTTCCGTTTTCTACTTGATTTTCCTAACACTAATGAAAATGATAAAAAGATAAAAGTTTCTTTGGTACAATTCTTTTTCTTGCAAAGAGTAAAGGTACATATACTTTGAGCTTTTGTTATTCTATTTTCTTTATTACATACACATATGAAAGTAAGCTGGATGGTGACTCTTGATCTTGATTCTCGGTCTCTTTGATTCTTTATTACTTTCTATATATTTTCAGGTGCTTACAGATTCTGAAACAGTTCGGTGGTTGAATCATGCTGTAGAGAAGATATGGCCCATATGTATGGAGCAGATTACTTCTCAGATGATACTTCTCCCCATTATACCATGGTTTTTGGAGAAGTACAAACCATGGACTGCAGTATGAATCTATTTACTTTCTGAATTGAATCTATAAAATGCTTTTGGCTATACTATTGCTTTTGATCTGGATTAATACAAAGTGCTTTTGTTCAAAATGTCTATACATAAAACTTTTGGAAAGTTTATGAGAATTCGTTAGTTGTGTATTTCAGTGGTATAGGAGATACTTGGATATATCTTAATTTGAGGTTAGCAAGGTAAACATATGATCATCTTTTAACCAAAAAAAAAAGAGTAAACATATGATCACATAGTTTGATATTAACTATTTTCGGTGCTAGATGGTTCTGCACCAGTGTAGTTGCAGAAAGTTGATAACTTGGTTCTTTGGTGGTTCAGTTTTGATCTACTGAGAATATAGTTATTAATACATGCTATATTCACAGAAGCAAGCTGTGGTTCAGCATCTTTATCTTGGGAGAAACCCACCAATGTTTACAGAAATGAGGGTTCTTCGCCAATCTACTGATGATGATCACTTGGTATGTGACATTAACTCTAATCTGGCATGTTTTATCATCTTTAAATGTGGTGGCTCTATAATTTGTTTTTTAACCATACCCAGGGAGATTTACCGTGTGATAAGTGCAGGTACTGGAGTTGGGAATGAACTTTCTCACAGCAGATGATATGAGTGCGATACTAGCTGTGAAATTAAGGAAAAGGCTGGGATTTGGAATGTGGGCCAAGTTGCATTTGACTGGCATGCATGTTGAAGGGAAGGTACTGATATGGGCGTGCATGTGTGTATGATTCTTGTATTGAAGTATAGTTCAGGTTGTGTCTTTAAGATAACTATTTGGTTGGTTCTACATGATCAATGTGTTCAATTCTTGCCATACTAATACTTGTTGGGTGATTTGAAACATGCAAAAATGCAGTGCTTGTAGAATCACATTTTATTTTAATTTCACTGAAATAAATGGAAGGAATTGTTCCGACTTTAAGCTTATGCTCTTATTTTCTCTCCTAGGTTCTGGTTGGAGTGAAGTTCCTTCGTAGGTGGCCTTTCATTGGCCGTTTGAGGGTATGCTTTGCTGAACCACCGTATTTCCAGATGACTGTGAAACCTATCTTCACTCATGGGCTTGATGTTACAGAACTTCCGGGAATTGCTGGATGGCTAGTAAGTTTAATACATGATTGCTGAATAAATTCTTGAATATTCATTGCGTGATATTTCTCTCCCTTTTTTTAAATCTCACATTTATTTTCTTTTCATTTAGGACAAGCTTCTGTCAGTTGCATTCGAGCAGACACTTGTTGAGGTTAAGTTCTGTCTGCTTACTCCTACTATTAGTTCTCTGTTTGTCTAGTTGGTTTCTTGGGTTTCATGAATACATGACATAGATTGTCTTTTTTTTTTAAATTTTAATTTGAAAATTAGCATTACACTTTGCAATGAACTTGGTGGTTCTCGAAACCAGCAATGTTTCTTTTGGATTGAATCTAGATCTAATATTTGATGTTTTTTACAGCCCAATATGCTGGTTGTTGATATGGAAAAATTTGCTTCACCACAGCCAGGTAATTCACCCCAGAAATGTTCATGTTGGGTTTTGCGGTATATATTGGAGTTGTGGTTCATAGCTTTTTGATATATTATTTCCAGTTCAACATTATACATTAGCTTGGGTGTTTGGTATATGGTTCTTTCACATTTGGAGTTGACTGGGTGATGTTTCGGAGGATGAAATATGTAACTTTCATGCTGGAGATGCAGGTTTAGTTAAGGAGATTTCTTAGCGGCGTGAGAGTGGTTTCACCTCACTTTTTTATGTCCAAGAAAGACCTAGAATTAATAAGGTCAAGAAGGGAGTAGAGAGAGTGATCAGGCTTCTTAACGCCTCTAGGTATTATCATACATCAAAGCCCAAGTGAAAGCATGGTAGTGGTTGTAGTATTAGTTTTGTTAAATGGAAATGCATAAGTTACTGAAAAGGCTTTGGGAGATGTGTAAGGTTGCTTTAAATGGGATATGGATGGCTACGGCAAGTTAGAATGGCATAGGAGTAGAAAAATAGATATGCTATTTATCCTGCAATTTTGTCTTTCTGTCTCATTTAAGAGTCGATTGTTTATCAACTTTATGAATTTATTCTCGTGGAAATTAATACTGAATAAAAATTTTGAATTTCTTAGGTATAGTCTCTCTATCAAAGGGAAATTCATAGGCACTCGTTTATCTTGCCTTTAAATGATGGTAAATAAGCAAAGGATGTAAAAGGAAATTTTGGGAACGTCCAATTTAGTGTTTTGGCACGAGCAGGAATCACATTACAGGACTGGCAACGTTGAATCACTTTTGAAAATTAGTTGCAATTACTAGTTATCGCCATATGATATTCAATTTTGTTTTGGATGTGTGTGAATTTTATTGTACTGGAAGAGTGGTGTGGATCTAGAGATTGTTGTTGCCTTGATGCTTGCCAGCTTCTCATTTCTTAGGGGGTTGGATCTAGGATACTCGTATCCAACCTTTGAGACTAGTCTATTGGATGGAGTGACCCTCCTATTTATAAACTAAGTGTCTTCCCTTTTCTAGCCAATATGAGGATAACCCACTCAATAATCACCCTTTGAAGGAAACCTTCACGAGGGGAGGCACTGGGGCTTTTGTTCGACACAATGTGTACATTCACACTTTGACTACTAGGTTTTGGCTCTAATACCACTTGTTGGGGGCGGGTCTAGGATAATGCGTCCAACCCAAAAACTGGCACATTGGGTGGAGTGAACCTCCTACTTATAAACCCAAGTGTCTCCCTTTTTTAGCTAGCGTGGGAGAACTCACTTAACATTAGACTATGAACAAACTGTTGTTATTGACCATGCTGATGCATTTTGTAATTGCCTTTTCTGTTTTGCTTAAAGATATGCTAAATTTTTACCCTTTCTAAAGTACATTCTTTTCAGAAAATTGGTTCTCTGTTGATGTGAAGGAACCTGTTGCACATGCCATGGTTGAAGTCGTTGAAGCATCTGACATGAAACCAGCAGATCTAAATGGTTTGGTTTAAACTGCATCTTTTGTCATTTTCTGTACATAGTATTCCATATCTATTATGTGATGATTGGATCGACTTTTTCAGGTCTGGCTGATCCATATGTGAAGGGGCAACTTGGACCATACAGATTCAGGACTAAAACACAGCGGAAAACACTGGCTCCAAAATGGCATGAGGAATTTAAGATTCCCATATGTACATGGGAAGCACCTAATGTGCTTTCCATTGAAGTTCGTGATAAAGACCACTTTGTTGATGATGCCCTTGGGTATTTTTCTAAACCTCGCAATGAAATATTTACTTATGGGCCATGAACACAATTGATGTTAATGAAAAAAGGCAGTGCAGTTTTGTTGTTCTTTTGATGTTTGGTAACGATGCTTATTGAGGCTTTCATATTGGTAATGATGTTTGAGGCTTTCATTTATCTTTCTATTGCAATTTGTTTATAGGCATAGCTAGTATGAACATGGAAAAAATAAGTGATTGAATAAAATTTTAATATCAGTAATTGTATGATAGCTGCATTTATTTAAGGTTTTCATGCTATAAATGTTAATCTGCTCAAGTTTTAAGTACCTTAGACCAGCAACATTACTATTTGATATAAGATTTTCTTCTTTCCTTGGGCCCACTAGACCCAAATAACCATCTTTTAGATGAGAAAGTATGAATGAGTACAACACATGCATATATGTAATAAAAACAAGGGTTGTTAAAGCTTGTCCTAGATATACGAGGAGTAAGGGGGTAGATATCTTGGTGCTACACTAATGCCATTTGCACAACTTGATTTATACATTGAAGTTATCAGGTTTGCATACTCTGAAGTTCTCTGATGTTTCATATACGCTCATATCTTAAAGATTCAATTTTATACTGTTTTGGCTTCTGTAATCTTTAAGAACTCAAAATGTCTGTAGTCCTGACCATTAAAAAACTTGTGTTCCCAGTACATTTATCATAATTTACTGTACAATGGCCTTTAGAATTTTGAACATGGATTTATTTTGATTCTAAGGTATCATTACATTGTTAGAATGAGTCAGTTTCTTTTCCTCCTTTCCTTGTGGCTTTATTTTTTCACTTCTTGCTTATTAATTATATTCAGACTTCTCAATTCTAATTTTCCGTGATTGTAATGAAAGCTTATTCTGCAATGCTATAATTGATCAACTTTCCTACTATGTGCAGTGATTGTACTGTGAATATCAGTGATCTTAGGGATGGCCAGAGACATGACATGTGGTTACCTCTTCAGAACATCAAAACAGGCAGGCTACATCTTGCAATAAAAGTAATTGAAGAGAATGTGAAGGTATGTTCAGTGAGTTTGAAAAGTGAAAAATAACAATTGGAATGTTGTTTTAAATTATGACGAAATGCTTGTGCTGCGACAAGCAGTAAAATTTGATGTGAATTGCTGGTAAATTTAAGCAGGGGGTAGATAATCCATGTGATGGGGAAACATTGGACAAGGAAGGTACAGAAAACATAGAGAAGCTAAGCAACAAGGAAGAAATACAGAACTCCTTTGCAAATGAAACTGCTCTTAAGGGTTCCTTTTCATCTGTAGCATCAGATAAGTCACCAAAGGTGCCAGATAATTTTGAACCTATCAACATTGAAGGGCAACGAGAGACTGGGATATGGGTTCATCACCCTGGAAGTGAAGTAGCACATACTTGGGAGCCTAGAAAGGGTAAAAGCAGGCGCCCGGATACCCAGATCCGCAAAGTGCCTAATGGTTCTTTTTGCAGCACTAATTCATCAGCATCTGGATCATTGAACAATGACAGCAGCAGCGCTGACGATAATAATGAGGGTAAAAATCTAATAAGACGGGCCATAAGAAAGATTGGTTGTATGTTTCATAAGAGCCCTAAAAAGGAGGATCATTCAGGCAGCATTGGAGAGGCTGTCTCATCTCCACATGCTAACCTCAGAGCAGTCAATATTAAGGAGGTTGGTGTGAAGTTTATTGTGGAAGACAGCCTTTCAAGTCCTGTTTCTGGTAAGGCCACAAAAGATGCAAGTATTAGTTCAGAAGGAAGTGGTCCAGAGAGCCCTGGCAAGGCAAATATGAAAGGCATGGCAAAGAGCATTATGAAACATGCTGAGAAACATGCTCGTAGCATAAAGCATGTTTTTTCTCAGAAAGGGTCACCAAAGTATCGAGATGATACACTAGCAGTGACAGAAGAACAACTTTATGTTGAATCTGATTCTTCTGATGATGAATCTCCTTCATCCTCTACAGTTGAAAGGATTCCCGATGTTCCAACTGCCATGGGCTCCTACAGCAACAATGATGATTACTCTAATACCAAGGAATACACTGTGCAGACAGGTTCAAGTGAACCTGAAGTGGATGTCGATGGCCAAAGAGAGAAGATGATTGTTGAAGGCAGGGAAAAGAAAGATGATGATGAGGTAAGCAAACCGGAGAGACATGGTGATGTATTTATGGAGTCCAGTAAACCCAAGCTTTCTGAAGAGGATTCGAAGGGGAGAGAAGATAGAAAATCTGGCTTAGTTGAAGTTGAAGCTGATGTCTCGTAGTAGTTTTACCACTGCAAAATTTGTAGTGGATTGGGGTGGGGGGTGTTCATTTTGTTGGTATTTTTGTATTTCATGTTAGCAAATATGTGTAGTACCATATTACAGAAACATTCAAAGAGAATTCTCAACTCCTTTTCACAAATATGTTACATAAAAATTGAAGTCACAAATATGTTGCATAAAGATTGAAGTATGACAATTTGTTATTGGATGCTCCATTCCGCAATTTGTGCCCAAGTGTAGCTGGAATCGTGAGAGAGCCAGTTCAGTCATTCCCGACAAATAGGCTGAATAATTGACATTTGTTTCCAGCACAATCTGACCACCGGGACTGTTACCTTATAATGAGAATCTCAATGGAAGGGGATCTAATGTATTTGTGGTATCATGGATATATTTCTTCTTAAGATAATGTTTCTCGTAGATAAGATTTATCTTTTTATTTCTTCCAATAATCTGCGATGCTTTTAGAAGCCACAACTTTTTGTAGACAAATTTCCTGCAAGGGTATCGTGAATTGCGAGCCTGCTGCTAGAAACATTGTCACCTTCTTCTCCAACAAACATAATCAAGAAAAGTTGATCCATTAAATTGATTCGGATGCGTAGTGGCATAATTTCATTAATTTATGAATCGAGATTTGGTTAACATTTGGAATACGCTTGCTGAAAGTAGTGGTATGAAGTTTCATAATTCAATTGCCTTGCAGTGCACTCAAGACTAGTTATAACTTAATAAGGGTACCGACTGATTTTGACTTCTGAATAAAAGTCAAATCACTGTACTCGATGCCCTTGTTTGATAATACAAAGATCAAAAGTTTTAAGTTCTTACATGTAACCGCTCAAGTGGAATACATCATGCGGAGGAGGTTTATTTGCTAAATTCAACAGCAGCACCACACTGCTTACTGTCTAAAGGTAAAACCTTACAAATTGATGCACATAGAGCTGGAAGAGATGTATCAACATCTTTGCCTCTGCAAGCAAACATGAAGTGAGATTTGATAGCATAGAGTAACAACGTCTAACCTTGGAAGTCTGAAGCTTCAGACCATGCTTAAACCCAGTTCGTTGATTTGATGATATTATGAGCCGAAGGGATCTCCGTGCATTTTTCAGCAAGGTCCAATGATGCACTTTTGATCTTGTTGCAGCATACACATTTTCCACCCATACCATTTCTCATTTACTTCCAATGAATATAAACCAAGTAACAAAATTTTTCACTCATAATTCTAACTAGCTAAGCTATCGACAATGTCAGTGAGAAAAACATGGTTATTCCCCAAAGAAACACATCGAACAATCTGTGTCCACATCCTCATTCTGGGCACAAAACCTTGTCGTACCATCTGTTTCAGAACCCAATCCACATCCTCAGCTAACTTCTGATTGCAAAGTCCAGAAATCAACTTCTTGTAAGACACAAAACTAGGACTCATACGCTCACAAATCATCCTACCCATAAACTCTTTCGCCTCGGCAAACTTCTTCTTATCAAGCAACCCATACAAAACCTCTTGATAAGACGCTTCATTCGGATAACACCCCTTCCCCTTCATTCCCATCAAAAGTTTCATTCCCTCCTCAACCCTCCCTTGCTTCCTTAGCCCTGAAATCAATATATTAAAGGTGATAGTATCGGCATCAATTCCCTCTCTTTCCATCCTTTCAAGCAACCCAAATGCTTCATTCACCTTACCCTGCTCACATAGTCCATGCATCAACGTCGAATACGTCCGCACATTGGGCTGGCAATTTTGTTTAGGAAATTCATCGAGCACCTGGAATGCAGCCTCTAATTTTCCATTTTCACACAACCCTTTAACGAGAATATTAAGACAACAAGCATCGATCTCAATCCCAAGCTTACCTGCACTCATATAAATATCATGTATTTCATCAAAGAGCTTTGCTGAAACAAGCAAATTCAGCACGAAATTGAACGTTTTAACACTGGGCCAACAGTTATAACTCGGCATATCAAAAAGGGTCTCAACTGCCCTCTTGATTCTCCCAGCCATATTGCCATAAATCTTGATCACATTGTAGAAAAACTCGTTCGATAAACGACATAGTCTTTCGGATTTGATTCTTTTCATTACATCTTCAATGGAATCAAAGCTTTTGGCCTGAGCAAGCTGGTTGATAACGAGAGTGTAAAAAGCTTCATTGGGTTTGTAGTCTTTTCTCTTGGAGTATTGGTTCAGGACTGAAATTATTGAGACAGGGTCTTTGAGATCGGAGAAAATTTTAAGGACTTCGGTTGGTGATAGCCAGTCTTTGTGATTCAGCTTGTATAGATTATCAGAATCTTGACGAGATGCTGAAGGGGCTTTTGCAGAGAAAGTAGAACAAGAACAAGCACGTGTAGAAGTAGGTTTCTGAGTGATTCTTGGACGAGATATCAGAGATGGGAAGATTGATTGGCCATGCCTAAGGACAAAAAGTGAACGCAAAATCATATTTTTGGTCACAGGCGAGAATGGTGAGTGTGTAAACGATTATGCAGTTCTTTTCCCGCTCGCAAGCAATAATGGAAACAATTCCCCCACAAGTTCGCTAGGCTGCTTCCAGCACACCAATCCAATATGCCCCTACAAAACTTGGGCCTTGCTTTGTTCCCATTTATTAAGAAGCCTTTGCTCGTAAACCAATCCCAAAGACTCGGAGATCCCTGGAGCTCACATGCTTAACCTGCTCCAATGTAAGAGAGTTTATATATATAATTCTACCTAGTATAAACTTTTATATCAATTCATTTTATCCCACCTCTGAGGGTACATCACTTATGTGGTCGCAAATACAGCAGTCTAGTTATAACCACACTTGTCAATTGAGGGCAAAATTTCATTTTGGAGATCTCCATATTGCATAGCAAAATTTGATTGCAAGACTCCTGTTTTACTTTTACCACAGTTTAGTTTGGGATCAACATTAACTTGATTTTGTTTAGGGTTTGAAAACAGCCCGACCATGTCCCAAGTCTCAACTAGCCTTTGCCTGTCCTGTATTGGGTCTTGGGCTAATCCTATGGTACATGTTCAGCCTATTTAGCTGAATACAAACACTTTTTCAACTGTTCAAGCATGAAAATGCTTTCAATGTTCTCTAGAAGGCTTAGTTCAGCTTTCATACAATCACTATGAATTTTTGATCCTAGTAGTCAACAGTAAACTTAGTAAGATTCTTGAGAATCTGCATTACATGTAGATGTCAGGATTTAGAATTGAAATGATCACGAGCTTTGCAACAAAGTCAAGTATATAATCACCTCTGGACTAATGTTGAAGTTGAATTTCAAATTTCCGGTCTCCAAATCCCCCCCATAAAAAAAAAAAAACGAAGAGGAAAAATTGCTGTATCAAAATGATAACTCATTGATATATGACATTAGATCAGTTTCTACCCTCTAAAAATGGAATGAAATATTCCCCATTAAACTTGTGTTTCTATATACATTCAGAAATGAATTGGAGCTATACACTAAATTATTTGACATGTATAGAAAATTTACCTATACATTTACTTGATTGTACAAGTAAGATTATAAGTACGTTCTAACTTGTCTATGGCAAAAAGCTATCTGTGCTTCTTCTTCCCAGCAAGAATTGGTTGTATTTGCAAATGCCTGTTGAAGGCCTCGTTGAAAAGGAAACGAGTCTGGAAGGCTGATATGATTGGGAGCCATGCCAGAATAGCTATAGGAGTAAAAAGAACAACGCCCATTCCATAGTCATATGCTTTAGCAAGAACCCGCATGAAGTCCCATAATCCAGTATCCTCTATTTTTGGCCTCACAGCTTGAGCGATCTGAAGAAACCAAAATATATTTGAGATGAAACATAGACAGTAAAACCATGCCTATGAAGAAAAAACATAGATGCTTTTTTTTTTTTTTGGACATGGGGAGGGGATTCGAATATAAAATCTCCACTTCAGTGGAAGAATGCATTGCAAGCCTTTTACCATTGAACCAGTCAAACAAATGCAACAAAGATGCTTTTCAACTCTTACCAATATTAGACCCCAGCCGGTTGGCAAAAATGCCAAACAACACACAATTATGTCCTTGAAAGATAATTGACAGATGACAGAAAGTGATATTATGGTGGCTATAATGCCCAGGAAGAGGAACGCTTTGAAGAACCTAAATGCAAGGTGGTAATTAGCACTGAATTGTTGTCTTCCCATGTTCACCACCTGCATGTGTTTTGAGATCAAGTTAGTGTAACAGGTAAATGCTGCACTCTCAGACGAAAAAATTATAACCACACTTATCCAAAGTAATGCTTCTCCATCAATTATTCAAAATATGGACTTACAAGAATACAAAACAACTGGTTAGATCCATGTTAAACCTTAATGCAATCTTACTTGAAGGGGAAGAATTTACCTTGACTGTGAAGCAAAACGCAAGAATCACAATCCATGAAAGCACATAAACCAGGAAGTTTTTGCTCTGTTGGGAGATATCTAGGTGATAGACCAAACCATATTGATAGAGGAAAAATCGGAGAGAAAGAAGTATCTCAAACAACCTAGCCCCTAACCCTGAATGACGAAGATGGGCTTGCTCATCATTCCACCAAGACTGCCAACTTTTATCCTGTTGAATTCCTATACCACCTTGTTGCTTGATCCACTTATTCCAGTCTTTCCAGTCATCTACTATCTTACTCCAACTGAACCCAGAAGGATTAAACAGAAATGGTGCAAACAACCAAGTGATTGACATGAACCAAATGGAGTAAGTGATTAATACATATGCGACGTTGCTCTGATAGGAATGCCTGAATAAATCATAGACAACTAAAAGAATCAATAGCTCAAATCCTTTCACGAAGTGGCTTCGTGAATATAATCTGTAATTCTCAGTGAAGCTGGCATGAAACACCACCACCTTACGTCCAGTAGGTCTGTACTTAGCTCCCCCATGCAAAATTGTTCGACCATAATAATGAGTTTTGGTACCAAGAGAGAAAGTGAAGAAATGAGCAGCAAGCTGCAATTGCATTAGGACAAAATCTTTAAGGGCATTAAGAAACCCTTTCTCTAGCCCAATCTCCATTACCATTGGTAAGCCTGTTAGAAGCCCAAGCTGGATAAATGATTGGGAGGCTAAGGCAGTTTCCAACGATTTTATGTTCCTCATTTTAGCCTCAAGGATGAGTGCCTTTTGCAACCCACTAAGAACCAAGTATAGCTGCCCATAGAGGAATACATAAACTCCAATTACTGAAATCTGTAAAATTTACATCATTTATAAATAAATCAGCATATTTGTGAGAAGAGCAAGAATCACCAAATACTGCATATTAAAAATGAAAGAAAAGGAAATTATAAGACAACAGCAGCTTACTGAGAATAGCAAATATCTGTCCACTATACGGGAGAACATAGAAAAAACTATCCATAGGAAAGGGAAAAAAAAGAACTAAGAAGTATGCAGCGTTTTAGTTAGTTATATAACATACTTCTGAATAAATTTGAAGTAATAAAATAATATAGTTTATCTATTTCTTTTCCACCCCTCATACGTCCAATGGGTCTATTTCTATTATGTTTATAGATGATCTTATTATAAAGTTCTGCATAATTATTTTTAAAACCTATACCAATCAGCACACAGTGCTAAACTTAACTAAAAAGAGCGATAAGCTTAGGTCCCAACCAATTACCAGGTTACTGAAGTAAAAACCGATTGTTGTAACGTAACAAGATAGCATCCGGAAAAAATCAAAGCGTTGACCAAGGCGGTGTATGTCACGGCTCAAAGTTTGTTCACTGTTCCCGTTGGCCACTTTGGCTTCAAACTTGGAGATCTGGTTTAGGCCTACATCACGACCTTTGCCAACTTGTAGATACTCGTGATAGGTGATACATCCCCGTCGCAGAGTAGAATTAAATCCTAAAGGAGATGAAATCCATGTAATAATTAATCAGCTTTGACTATATTGCTAGGATAATAACATGTAGAGGTACTATATCCTACCAGCAAAAACATCCTCACTCAAGTTAATTGTTTTTGATGCTTTGCTTATGCCACCTCTTGTTATGTGAAATACCCTATCAAATACATCGGGATGTCCATAGTGGAATCGTACCCTACAGATAAGATGAAAACAAAATAGAAGTTATTGATTTAAGTATTGACCATATACGTATATGTGAGCAGACTGCAAATATTACAGTTGAAGGCCTTAACAGAACAAGAATTATTGAAGAAAGATTATGCAATGGCATATATAGCAAACATACAACCAATGGACATAATTTGAATTGTAATTTATCAATTTGAATGTAATTATCAATCATAATTTCAATGATCAATCATTCACATATAATATATTTGAGCCATAAGTTATTCTGCATTTACAGACAAAATATAATTTATCCAATAGTTACATGAAGAATAAGCTTGAAGAAATGGGCATCCGTTACCTGAGAGGATTTGCCAGAAGCCGTTGACCGATGGTAACAAAACTGGTTTCTTGATAAGACATAAACCATGCTAGAGAAGAAACACTGCAGTTTGGGAAGACATTTTAAAGATTCTGAGTCGGTTATATCTAAAATTAATTGAGTACTTTCTAGGTATATGAACTATGGTAGAAGTAAATTAAAATTTAACACAACTATTGGAAATATTTTCATCATCAAGTGATGTAATATTATTGTAATCAATGAAACCTATGTTTGGGCTGTAAAGTAGATGTTCATTCATGGCCTTGGTAACTCATCGGAATTTTTCTGCTCTCCATAGTGTTTATACAAGTAGGCACATTTATAACTTATGGGTTAGAAGGATCTAACCTTCCTGTAAATATGTGTTCCCTCAAGCCAAGTACTGTAGGAGGCCGCCGTCCATGGTTCTTAAGAAATTCTTGTAGAAGATTTCTCATTTTCAAGGCTTCTTCTAAATAATTATCCTGAAAAACCAGAAAAAAATAATAAATAAAACCATAGGAACATTAACTCGTAGCTACTGCAGTAAAGCATACTTGGTTCATATCAATTGTCTGTAGAGCTTCTCCACGTGTAAAAATTATGGCATGATTCTGATTTTCAGGCTTTCCTTCTCCAATATTTGGTGGACCAGGAAGTTTTATGCGATATATTTCCTACAGAACAAAATATACAACTAACAGTTACAACTGTATAAGTGTTTGCATTAAAAAGAAATGATCGCGTGGGTAGTAAGCATACACATGACTGGAGTAACTGCTATGGTTTGTTATTCTTACAACAAAAAAGCTATTACATTATTACTCAGTGGTTCCTTTTTATTAATGCAGACAGTTATAAATTTATTTTGTTCCCCAATAACCTTCATTCTAATATCAGTATTCAACTTCCTTGCAGATTTCATTATATATATTGACCAATAAAGACTAATTAATGAAACCAACAAAGTTCTAATAAGGTACTAGGTAAAAGAAGTCTTTAGAAATGTATCTATATATGTGTGTTCATGTGTGCTATTTCATCATATTATTGAATTCCACAGTCACTTGTTGCAATCTAAACAGACCCTTCAAGTCTCGGAAAGAACCTTTCTATGGAGTTTTTATATAGAGTTGTTATCAAAGCCAATGCATTTGATAGGCAATAGAAGATGCTACCTGATGATTCCATTTATATCATGAATATATAGTAGAGGTATCTAGGTATTTCAAGCATCAGAGAGAGCTTTCTCTCCACCCATGGTTGCAAATCACTAATACAAAGTGCTCATCAATTTTAAAGAGTTTTTCAAGTTATAGATGAAGTGTAACATTCCTCATATTTTGCTCAATTTAGTAACTCTCTCTCAAGAGATTTTTATCTGTACTCGCAGCAAAAACTAACACGCACTTGAAAAAGAACAATTTGTACTAGCATGCCTCCTTTCTGATAGAACTGATTTTCTCTAAACCAAAAATTCCAAGATCAATCAACTATATTTAGATGCTCTATCAGAAATTAGTACCTCATCAAAAGCATTGGCTGCTTTGACTCCTTTAACCAATACAGAAGAATAAACTTTTTTTGGCTTATCATCAGCCACAATCACTTCTTTCTCTTCAACATAAGCAACACGCAGAGATGGGTACCTTCAAGCAACAATTCCATAGCCGTATTTAGATGACTTCTAAAATATGTCAATGAATTGGACAGCAAAATTTTTTTGCTCTCTTTTCTGGCAAATAACTAATTACCTGATCATCAAGTCAAGCATGTCTTGTGCATGAGGATCTCCAGAAGATTTTTGTGATCCAAACATTTGACATGAAACAACATATGTGAATTTCATATCTGCCAATGCATCTAGTTGAGCAAATAGTGAACGGTTGTTTCTTTCAGCAGCTTCATAACCTTCAAGAATATCTGGATGACCAGGATTGATCAGATTGTGTAAAAGTTTGTGAAATTACCTTGAGTTATAATCTCCGACAGTATATAGGTGTGATAGCATAAGCTCTTGGTATAATGAGGAAACATTGCATCAAAGACCAGATGATGAAACAAAGGCTGCTAAATACTTCTATCTATGTTCAATATCACAAACCTTCATCTTCAGCCATGTCAAGAAATGCTTGTAACTTTAATGCCTCTCTATAGTACATCATTCCTCTAACTGAGATAACAAAAGAACAAGACGTTATATTCTGTTGAATCACATTTCTGCTGTTTGGATCAGCCAATTAAAAGATAATTATTAAACTATTTTGTCTCACCTGATCTGCTTAGCGTTTGCCCCCGAAAAGAAGCCCAATTCCTAAGCTCTTCATCCTTGCCCTCATCTTTCAATCTATCCAGATTTTCACACCCCATTCGTTCTAAAAAGTTTTTCCATTCATCTAAGAGAAATAGAGGAGCACATAATTCAAGTTGCAATCAAATGCAGAGGAAAAATGGGATTATTAGTAAGTCCTACTATGTTACCTGGATAAATTTTTTGCATATAAAAGATGATGGAAACCTCTTCTTTGCTTGAATGTAGCTCCTTCATTGAAAAGTTAATGTCTTCCATGTAGTGTGGAGTAATAACACTATTAGACAATATATTGAATCAGATGAAATTCATGGGCTCCGATTATCAGAGAAAACAAAAAATTGACTTCATTACTGCATGCTTCTTAAAGCATTGAAGTAAATGTGCAACAAACTTTTTGGATTTCTAGGGTTTTTTTTCTTGGATTTCTGAGTTATGATGCTCATATAAGTAACATATGTCAGCAAACAAAAAGAGAATGTTCATACAAATTAAATATCATGCATGTATAGCTTGGTAACCTTTCACTAAACCCCAGGACATTCCAATTCTAGCCTGAAATTTTCACAGGGAAGCAACATTACAGTGGAAAACAACAATGCAAAATAAACAATTTAGAAAATAGGCAAACTCAAAATAGGACATTCTAATAATATTTCTGAAATTGTAGCATCAAGCACCCAACTACTTCCATGTGCCAAATTGTTGAAAATGAATTCATATCCTTAGAGAAGGATCGAATAAGATTTAGTGTCTTACACAATTTTTAAAAAATTCCTATACAGTAGACTTTTATCTCTAATCTACTTAAACTAATGGGTTGATTATAATTTGGTCCATGTATATTTTACTTGGCATTTGTGCACAACTAATTGAAGGTCTCAATCCTTTTGAAGATTAAGAGATCATTCCCACAAGAACTACTTAGCTTGTCTCTATACACATTTCAATTGTTCTATCATTTTTGAGTTGTCAAAGATATAACACACTTGAATATAACAAAAGTTTGCAGAGTACAAAAGCTGTCACCAAGAAAAAATATGGGGCAAGATGATGTATTTCAACCTGAATGATAGCATATTGCGTACTTTAGGGGCACTTGGCATATCCATAAACAATGATGTAGCGAAGAAGGAGATACGCCTACGAGCCTCTAAGTTTGTGGGTATGTCCATTGCTTTGTCTTTGACAGTTAGCAACAGAAGAAAACGCTTGATCTGCCAATTTAAGTTTGAAAAGTGGTTATTAGTCTCATGATCACATTTGTTTGTGGATGCAAGTTTGTAGATATATACATCAATGGATAGGCTTAAGGATGGTGCAAATAAATATGATGGTGTGCAAGTTACATATGCATCCTTGAAGTAAAGGAAGATGAGTAAATTTGCAATAAGAAGCTACCAAGTCAAAGCAGGTCTATTGTTCTGGACTAAGTAGGGTTAGCATGCTTCACATAATAAGGACAGAGGAGAAAGCAAGAAACGTAAATGAAAAAAAAAAAGGAAAAAAGGCCACCTGCTCGTCCAGAGGGTCACTATCTGGCAAAGGAAAATGGATAGAATTCTTGTGAGCAAACAACTGAGGCTTAGTTCTTTGTAGACGAAAAGCAAACTCTTGCTCAACCTGTTCAGATGAGTCTACCAAAGCCCATACTCTGCACATGTACATGAAATTCAGTGAAGTGGTGCCTAAAAATGATATTAAAAGAGAATAGAGATGAAGAAGAAAAACAAACCTTGAACCATTTGTCATCATATCATTTGTTACCAGCTCAAAAATATCTTGGAGAACTTTCACAACTTTTCCATGATGAGTGTCATTTCCCTCAACCTTAAATTATGGCACACAAAAAATACCAGTGCTTAACTATTGGTTAAGAAACAACAAAGTCCAGTCTAGATTTGATATCAGTTTTGCAGTGTAACAATTACCAGAAGTTCAACTAACTCGATACATTTGCCTTGTAGAGCTGGCAGCTCACTCATCTTGAAACCCCCAAGAAGACTTGGTCTTTCAATACTTTCTTCAATTTCATTTATAATGATGGATATAACCCTAAAAAGCAAAAAGGGAAGCACCAGAGCATCCCAAAAACAATGTTATACGCTGGAAGTTAAAAACAAGCCCAATATTGGTTAAAACTCTAAATTTCATTAGCAAACCAAGAAAATATAAACTGAAATAACCATTTGACATGTTACTTGCAAACCTTAAAGAAAATCCTTACAGATGTGCATGGATGGTTAACTTTGATTGAAAGATTGTTCCCTACCTTTTCTCCAGATCTCCAACAACAAGGATTTCAAGGATATACTTCAGTGTCTCGTAGCACTCCTTCACGGCATTGTACATGTACTTATCTTTTCTAATCTTCCTGAAAAGAATTTCATCCTTCCCAACAAAATCTCTCGCAATGCTCAATGCTGTAAGAAACTAGGAAGAGTGGAAACACCCTTTATAGATGAAAGACAAGAATTCAAAATCACACGATCTCAGGGCAAGGACCATACCTTATGTGCTAGGAGGAAAATAGGCCAACGAATCATGCCAGATAATAACTCTTGTGACATAGGTATTGTCATCAGATCAAGCTCTCTGTTCACAGAAACATTATTTAGAAGATACTAAGTTAAAGAAAGCCAATGAAGACCAGTTTAATTACAGATTAAATCTACCTGTTGCTTATCAAGTCCTCTGACCGCATTGTATTAACAATTTGGTTCCAAAGTAGAACGAACTTAGCAATGCCATCATTTTGATCCTTGGATACCTGAAAAAGAATCAGTTGAGCTGTCATGAGAGAAAAGAAGTCCTTTGAGAAATTTAAAGCAATGTTGCAAGATTAAAATCTCATACCTTATGAAACCTTCTGAAGAAGCTTTTTCTGTTTCTATTCTGATCAATTTTCAGTGAAGGTGGGATAAGGCAGGCATTGAATGCAGAAGGCAATGTGTGAAATCTGCTTCTCAGCATTCCCAATGTCCGTATCTATAATAAACAACGGAAATTAGTCCATTAAAATTATATTTTGGGAAAAAGAAAAAAAAACACTCCTCTTACCTCGCCAAGATGATGCAAAATACCGTAAAGTCCACCAAAGATTGTACAGAATACAGAATACCAAATCTGTGTGTCCATGAAATACACCTGGGATAAGCACCAGAGACATTACATTGATGAAAAATGATCCGGGAAATCGTCTATGGACTGTAACAAGGACACACTATTCATTTTTATTGCTTCATATTTTAAGCTTTGTTTTCCATTTTTATGGGAAAGGTTGCAGGAAGTCCTGCAATCACAGTTAAATATGGTAAAACCATCCACCGACTGACAATTTGATTCAATCCCTCTAAATATTTGAGGTAAAACTAAATTGAAAGGAGGAGTTCCGAATGTATTGTTGGAAACTCACAACTATTATGGGAGCCCACACAGCCACAATTGCCCCAGCATTATTCTTGACTACACAAGGACAAAAATTATTCATCAGATATATAAAAATTGGAATGTTTTGAGCTTGAAAAAACAGAATTAGGGAGAATTCAAAAATACCTTTTGGGAAAAGCTCATGCCAATCATACCTTTGCATGCCAATTTTCATAATTAGTCTCGTAGGTGCAATGAGTGGTTTTATCTGCATTTCCATTGGCAGTTTTCTCTATTACAACATTGTAAAATATTATTATCATTTGTAGCTCACTAAATTATTCCAGTAAATTTTCATATTTCCCTTCTTCCATCTTTATCGTCATTGAACAAAATCTTATGTTAAGAGTTCAAATTATATAGTTGAGACCTTTCACATTAATCTAAATTTTACAGATTAATGGTGTTTCAACAGGGCATCTAAATCAGATAACCAAGACCTTGAGGTTGTAAGAAAGAGTGCAATAATAGTTTCTAAAATCCAGCATGCCTGTTCATGTTATGATCAAGTTTAATTGACAGATTTGTGATGTGAATAAACACAAACAAAATGTGGATTTAAACATTAACCCAATTTGTTCTATGCTATAATTTACTTAATACAGTAGGAAATTCAAAAACAAGACCTCTTGGTCAACTTGGCTTTGATATTGTTGTGGAACACGATTAATCAGAAAAGTTAAATCTTAAAGGAAAGGAGCCAATACTAGTAATTGAATTTTAACTTGCGTTGTATAACAGCATCTACACTATTACTCACCTCAAAACTATAGCTGAATGACAACTTACTTAGCAGTAATAGGAACCAAAACAATGTATATCTGGATGAAAAGAGAAAATCAATTCATTTGGATAGAATCAAGAAGAGACAATAACTCCAAAAAAAAATATAACAATAGGGGCATAGGATATACTTGAATTGGGAAACTTGAGTTTCTTGCATCCCACGTCCAACATATAATCTAGGCTGAATGATGACAATGCGTTGCAAAATATAAGGAATTAAACAATGAAAATGTATGATAGTCAAGACGATATGACTTAGATAAGAAAAAAGGAACTGATATGGATCGTATAGAACTGCACAGAGGGTGAACTAAAACGAACAAAAGGACAAAACACAAAAACAC
Organism: Ailanthus altissimus; assembly: GCA_946807835.1. NCBI lineage: Eukaryota > Viridiplantae > Streptophyta > Magnoliopsida > Sapindales > Simaroubaceae > Ailanthus > Ailanthus altissimus. The sequence continues at coordinate 9,914,631 of OX327713.1, read as the reverse complement.
AGAGGTATTCTATGATTCCTTAGCATATATTGGAGTTTACCTGCATCCACCAACAGAGCATTGTGCATAACCAGAAATTTGAGATTTCGATGTATTTGCGTATGGCAGGAACAAGAAATAATACCAATTCAAGTGCATCAGTCATCAAGTAAATTGTGACTGCAACCATATAGGATGAAAGACATAATTCTCCAAGCCAGCTCCGGTATTGTGTGGAATAGCAAGTATATTTCCTTCTAGATTTGGCATACAAAACTGGGAGAACGATTGTCCATATTACTGCAACAACCAGCTTGAACACATATTTCTTTTTATGGGAGTATTCCATTGTACGCCTGGCTTTCCATGTGAAGGTGATGTCTAAAATTGCTGAAAGCCCAAATGACTTTTAGAATTAGATTCCCATTATTTGTTATATGTTTATATATTTGTGCATGTATGCATGTTATATGCATATTAACAGAATTTCTTTGGTGGAAATGACAGTATGCTGGAAAGAAAACAATACCAAAGAACTTCAAGATACTAGAAAAGATTTGACATTTTGGATAGAACATCATATGGTACAGATATTATAAGATTAGTGCCATAAAGAGAATGGGGGATCCCAGAGTGCAACATAATGTTAATTGGCCAAGTATGCTCTAAGAGAGAGAGAGAGAGAAGATGTTTTACTAGTTACTGTTACTAATATAAGCTAAACTGATTTAATTACAAATATGTACAGTAGTATTTTGGCTAACTGTATCTCTTTTTCTCTATTTATTAGATCTGTTGGTATGGTTTAATGGGATGCATATTCTGTTTGTTCTTTACATTAATTTGCCCTGTTAGGTTTATATTTGATTAAAATTAGAAATGAAACTATTCGCTGCCCCCCAGATTGTCCCTGTCATATCCCTTTTTCATATATAAGTTTATATATTGTATTCAAGTTAATGGTCATTCTTTGGTGCAGATGTCCTCAAGATTTTAAAAGAAAGATGTTATAAAGTCCATAGCTGGATTTCTTTGTGAAAGCTGTGTTCAACTAAAGTACAGCGATGGACTTTATAATGTCTGCATTTTAAAAACTTGTGGACTTCTACACCAGAGAAGGACTCGACAAATTATAATTGCAGTCTTTCCAAACAATGGCTCAAGTTAAGTCTCAACTAGCAAAAAGAAAAGTTCCTATTATGCAGGAATTATTAATATCACTTTTGTCTTAACAAAAGAAGATTCCAGCTACATTGCCAAGACATGTATGCGATGAAATAACAAGAGCCGAAAGGATAATTGTTTCAACAGTTTTTTATTATTTCACTTATGATTACTGGTAGTTCCAACAAGAAATAATGTCAATAATGGGTATCATAATTGCATACACATGTACCTTTTATCAGTTTGAGAATTGCAGATGTAATGAAGATGCTCATGATGTCCTCAAATATGACAGCATCAAACACTTGAAGTGGAGATCCCAAATCATGGCAAGCCACAATTATCATCGCCTAAAAGGGAAACAAAGATTATTCAGCAACATAACTAAGCTTTGATAAGGATCATGCAACTTTAAACCACTTTTAGTGAGTTTATATCAAACCTGAAGGGATAAAATAAAAAAGCTCCACATTCTGTCAAAGCTCCTAAAAATCTGCCAAAAAGAACGAATCTCTACAAAATTTGTTTTCCCTAGCCATTTTGGTTCTCGATTTTCTTGTACAGCAGCCTGCAAGAGAAGAAACATATATGAGAGAGATAAACAGTGAGGTTCAGAATTGTCAATATGAAGATGAATTTTAGAGGTGGAATCTATAAATCGTGCTTTTAGATAATAAAAATAGTAACTAGCAAGTACAAATCCTAATGGTTAGAAAAGCCAGAACAACAAGAATCTCAACTAACAGCAACTCATTTTTTAAGATGTCGACATAACACAAACAAAAAGCAAACACAACACACATGAATAACTACATGTTCGTATAAAACTTGCATAAATACATACATAGGCCAGAGAGATAAATACTCTAGCACAAATATGCACATATAAATGCAATTGTAGACAAATACATATATAAATATCCCATGAACAACTAACTACACACACTTAACTGCATACTTACGAACATATATATTCCAAATAAGTATACATTCATGAACAACTATATACACATGAATACATAATTGCATGCATTACATAAAAACAAATCCGTGAACAACTACACGTACATAATGCATACATATACAAACAAATTTACATGCACAATATTGATGCTAGTATGTATCCTAGATCCTCTGCATTTCAGTACTTTATTTTTTTTTATAAATTATCTCAATGCCTTACCTCTTACTTCAGTTAGGAAAAAAATAATACACTACATTGTCAGAAATGAATCTTAAGACTAAACAGAGGGAATAAACCTCCAACTGCCTCATCAGCCTTGTTAACTGAAAATTTTAAATGGTAGAAGTCTCCTGGATTAGTATTCACAATGTATAAGTTTGACCATGCAATATCATAAAATTATTAAGTCTTATATCTTATGTCACATGGCAAAATGGTAACTTGAGACCTGTTTAAGATTTTCGTAGCATAAACCAAGATCCACTTATAGTCATTATAGAGGAATCCTATTAAAACAAACAACTATTACATAAATGATAACAGCAAGCAAAAGATATGAAACAGATAATTTAATTTGTATAAGTTCAAATATGATGTTCCCAAAGCCTTGACTTGGAATATGCTACACAATCTCTTCAACAAATCAAACTGTCAAAGAACCAAAGCCCTAACTCCACTCAAAAGCATGCTCAAGAGTGAAGGGTTGGCCCTGGCCTTATATCCAGCACCAGGAGACACTCCACAACCGATGTGGGACACAGAGTCACACCCCCCTTGAGTGTCGACTGCCTCCGTCGGCGTTCGGCCGAACCACAAGAGGCCGAGAGGCAGTAGAGTGGTAGGCTCTGATACCATGTCAAAGAACCAAAGCCCTAACTCCACTCAAAAGCATGCTCAAGAGTGAAGGGTTGGCCCTGGCCTTATATCTAGCACCAGGAGACACTCCACAACCGATGTGGGACACAGAGTCACACAAACATCAGTGCTATTGTACAAAATAAGCAGGTTATAGATGAATAGTTTGCTCGTCCATCACTTCATAAATCAATTAATTAAAAAATCTGCACTTATGTGCGTTCTACAACCTGACTTGCCCCTTGCTCTTCATCTTCTTTTTCATCTCCCTCCTTTTTTCCTTTTACAGCATTCTGTGATACCTTAGCATTTTTAGATCTACGATTATTGGTGACACAAAAAAAGTCATGGTCCAGTCGCATGGGCCAACCTATCTCAAAACAAGCAGGAGACCTGAAAAATACAGTAACTATAATTTTCAAATGTGAACTTCTTGAGAGCTTGTGTTCAAAGACATGGAATAGAAGACAAAAATAATGGTTTAGATTCTAACCAGAAATATTCATTCAGATCATCATAGTTTCTCCATGTAGAATGATCAGCTGTTCCACTTTTGTTTTTCTGTGCTTCCTTCAGTTTTTAATAATAAAATAAGATACTTGCTCAAACTGTTTATTAAAAGATAGCATGAGATTACAAATGTACCTCATATATAACCCAATATATGGGGGTTACTACATTGTCAAGGAAAGATTCAAAACCTCCCCCATAAGCTGGCATGACCTTGTCCCCAGTTTGTGTATTAACAGCACCGGTTAAAATACCATGCAATTCATATGCCATCTGAAACCAAACAAAACAAAAGAATTCAGTAATTATAAGGATAAATACAATAATAACAATGCATAAATTATGTTGCATCTACACAAAGTTTATAACATACAATATGAATATTTGAGTTTCAAGCTTATGATGTTGTTCTTGTGTCAATTAGTTCTCTTGGTCATTGATCTTGTTTTAATCCAAATATGATTGCCATTATCAGCAAAGCATGCATATAAAACTACCATGGGGTTAAACCTCAGATGTCCATTTCCTTGGTCATCAGTGGAAGTTGACTATCTCAATAACTTACATGAAGCTGTTTTTGTGGATTTCTTTTCTTGAGCTACTGTAGCATATTATGTTGTCTTTTGAGGATGCTACTTATTTCATGGGAATAAATTTGAAGAAAAACATCTGTCTAAACTTTCAACCATCATGTGCACTTTTCTTTTTGTTGAATGACCTAACAACTCTTGAACCCTTGACTTGTAAACATGATAAGAGTTACAATAACTTGTATGTTAAGATGCAATATATACAACCTCAAGATTAGTCGTAAGAAATGTAACCTATTGTAATAGAAGTTTCAGCTTACATGGTGAAAAATAAAACACAGACACTCCGGCATAAATCGCAAATTTGCAGCCTCCCCCCATATAAGAAGGTAAAGCGCTAGATACAAAATTTTGTATTGTTGGGCTTCCTGTTTCACATAAGGTAACCTTCAAAGAAAAAAAAAATTAATATTAAGAAAAGAATCATAAAAGCTTAAAAAAATAAAGAAATCTTTCACAAACTTCTGACAAAAAAGAATCATGAAACATCACCCATGAAATGCAAAGATGGGAAGATATAAACAAAACTTTTATCAAAAGATTTTTTAAAAAAAAATCTCAATTCCAAAATAATGCTGCAGAAATAGAAAGAAAAAATTTCATTTGCTAACATATGACTGAAAGAAATAAATTCTTATTTATTTGGTGCAAAACAAGGAGCAAATTAAATAATTCCCTTACCGGATGTTGTTTTTTCTCCCCAAAAATTTGCACCAATTTGTATAGTTTTTAAAAAACTTTTTCATCAATTCATTCACAGCTTCATCTCCCACCTGTATCATAGATAGAAATAATTTTTGAATTAAAAGATAATCAGAAGGATAAAAGATTTAACAACCAAATAATTAAATCACCTCTGCTATAGATGACTGCTTATGAAATAGTCGAATGTGGGTGTTAGCAAGAAGTAGAATTAGATTCTCCCTCTGGTTGGCAACATTTCCTTCCTGATTGAAGACACATAAGAAGAATCTCAACAAAATGTTTGACGTCTCAAATAAAGCACCTGGAGGCACTATTTCATACATGTGCAATTTGCCAACTCCAGGTTCATTTGAGATTTGACAGTATATTTAATAATAGTACAGTTTAGGATAATTACCTGAAATCCAAAGCAATAATGAAGAAATTCAAATAAATCCATGAATGCACCAGATTTCTGAAAATCTTGGGGGGAAGGTAAACCACGAGTATTGTGAGCAGCAGCAATTGCAGCTTTAATCTGCATCAATTAAGAGCTTGTGAACAAGCTTTTTTATGCTATTTGACTGAGGCATGCTGCAGCGCAATGTGTATGACATGTAACTTAACCTCACATCAAATAGACTTTAAATGAAAAATAAAAGCCACTAGCATCATGCCAGCTAATCTAAGTGCAGCAATTAGCATCATAACAGTGATTTTTTTTCCTTGTATTCCACCATATCCACCCTCCCCCCCCCCCCCTTCCCCCAAACAAAAGAAAACAAAAAGGAATTTGATGGCAAAGTCCTGTTTACTCTTGTGGTAGCACTCCAATCTTAAAGAAGAAAATATCAGAGTAAAGACCAGACCTCAGGTAGTTGCATAATTGCATGCTGAATACCTCCTTGATCAAGTGGAAGAATGTTATAGATTACACCGAAAGGAGATTTTGTTTGAATACTATCTCTGTCAGCAAGGGCCTAACAAAGAAGACATAAACATAAAACAAGAAATCATGACATACTAACCAGGGTTCTAGAACCATGTAATTTGTCCAAGAAAAGAGTCAAATATATCACAGTGGAGCAATAATATACCTGAGGACCGGCTGCAGTTGTTACTGTCTTTAAAACTTCATACAACACAGAAGCAATTATACGTGCGTTTATCAATCTATCTCTTTCACTGGTTCATTTAAGTCCACATATTAATTTCAGATAGCAGAAGTTCATGGATCCAATAGAATGTAGTTGAACTCAAGCATAGTTAGAAGTCCAAATTACCTGTCTTCTAAATCAATTGCTCCACTAGTTCTGATTAAATAATCCTTGTATGCACGATATACACGTCTCAATTCGCGTATATCACTCTTTTCCTTTCGTCTACTTATGGTAGTTTCTTCGTCCTACAACTCACCAAAGCCAATTTGTATATGAGATTCAAAATGGATTTAAACAGAAGAAATAAGCAATTTTCTATCCACAAGGTGAGAAATCAACAACTGATAGTCAAATTGAAGTTGAACAAATAAAGATAATTAGAACTTATGCAAATACTATAAACAGGCCTCCCTCATCCCCTCAAGAAAACGGGAAAAGTAAAAATTATACAAGAGCTATCCAGTCAAGAGCTACTGTATCGGAACATAAGAGCCATACTTTCCTGTCAAATTCTACATTTATCTAAAAATCAACAACTCTAATACTCCAGAATCATATCTGTCAAAATCTTTCATGTGTTCAGATAAGTTACCTGTTCAAGCCGCTGAAGAAGAGAAGTTTTGAACTGCCGTACACCCCTCCCAGTTGAATTTCGGTCCATGTTATGTGCTATCTCAAAAGCATGGAAGCGGCCTGTCCAGAAACCAACATAACAATGTGAACTTCATCATGCATAATTTTATGCTAAGCTTGAATTTCTCTATGAGTTCTTGTCAGGAAGTTGGTATTCTTAACATGGAAAAGGAATAGAGAGAGAAAATTTGTAAAAAATTAATTTTAAATCTTGGGAAATCCAAACGCAACCATTTACACTTTGGTTTGGTATGAATTCTCTTTTTTTTTTTCCATTACAAAAATAACATAGAAGATCATATCTAAATTCATTCCAGTTTATCCCCACCTTTTACAAAAAGCATTCAACTGGTTACTTGAACCTAAATTTTTTACTTCTGTACATAGTTTATCAAAACCATGTTCTACCAGTTTAACAAACAAGAACAAGAAACTGCAACACGCACACTCCAATATGGGAAATCAAAATTACAACGTACTCTCCTGCTCATCTACAATTTAAACTCAAAATTCCAAATAACTTGTGGTGATTGGTGCTCAAAACTTAAACATGGAAAATATTAATAAATAAGCGGCATTAAACATTCTTCCCATCTATATAATTGACATGTTGAAAATCAAAAGGGAATTAATGAAAGGTTTCAGAATGTTATACTAATATAATAAGAGTTCAATTTTTAAGATTCGGACTTCATAGACAAAACCAATGCCAAAATATTTTTTGACAAAAAAAAAAAAGACAGAGATTGAGAAGGAATAATAAATGACTACAAAAATAATAATACATCAAAAATAAACCCAATTCTTAATCTCTAACTGCTAAAACAAACACATTTCACCAAGAAGGACTGGAACCAACTTATATGAAGATACATAGACTTTCTAAAACAAATATAATTAAAGCCAAAACAAGTGACTTACAAATATAAAAAGCACATTAAAATGAATCCTGGTTCTTAAAAGATGCTCCTATTACACACCCAATTCACCAAAAAGAGTTTTTTTCATTGTTTTTAAAGAAATTAATAAATAAATAACTTGCCAACATGAACATAAGCATTAAAAATAACGCTAAATTCTCCAAACTCAAGCTTCTTAAAACAAACCCAATTGACTAATCATAACGAACAAACAACCCAATGACTTACAAAGATAAGCAATGCGAGGCTCTTGGGTCTCAACCAAATTGGCAACACGAAGGAACCTCTGTATTTCCGAAGCTAAAATAGCGGGCAATCTCTCACTGTCAAATGGCTCAGGAATGTGGTCACGTTCACGACGATAAGTGAGTGATCTTGTTCTTGTAAATGGTATCTCTGAGCTCTCTGCATAGCTTTCATATCTACCGGGTGACGACGCATCATAAAATCTCTCGTAGTTGTCATCAGTTTCTTGAAGAATTGGTTCAGCAGGGACAATCTCATGAGACATTGCTGCTGTGAAGAAACGAAATGGGTCAATCTTGGGAATGAGAAAGTGGGAAATAAAAGCGAAGCAGAGTATATAAATGGGGTGTTCTTGCTGTTGTTGGTCATTTTTGATTTGTTTTCTTAATGAGGTCTGCTTTGGTGACTCTGCATGTGTTGCTTTTTCGCTTTCGCTTTAGAAGCTGGGTTTGCTTTTTTGCTTTCAAGAAGCCGGAGGGAGACTGAGAGACACAGCGAAGTTCATTGATTTGAAACAGTGATTGTGATTGGCGGGTTTTCTTTATTTGGTAAAAGCACTTCCGATTCTGAATCGGAATTATAAAAAAGTTATTATCATTAAAAAATAAAACAAGAAAGGTCTTTAATCTGGCACCCACTGTGACTGTGGTAGTAAAACCTACAAAAAGCAGATTAATTGTTGTGCTTTTGATTGAATCTTTTGTCACTTGAATAATTGAACCTGAATCCCATATTGTTTCTCTCTTTTTTTTTTGCTTTTTTTTTGTTGGTATTTTTTTTTTCTTCTAACTATACTCTGTTTTTCTTTTTGGTGTCAGAAAAGAAAATTACTAGCCTAATGAATATTTATATGATCAATATATTACATGTGTTATAACATGAATTAAGTTTTACCTGAGAAAATTTATAATTTAGTAATATTATATATATAAACTCACGCATATTATTTGATTTGATTTAACATAATATAGTTGGAGGATAAACAAAATAATAATAACAATTAAACTAATTTTATTATATCACATTAAACAATATGAGTGAATTTGTAAGAGTGAACAATCGATTTGGTTAATCGAAAATCGAATTAAATTGAATTGAATTTTTTTATTTTATTTAATTTAGAGTTCAATTTAGGATTCCGTTTAATTTAATAAAATTAATCAACTCAGTTTCGATTTGGTTTTAGTTTTGTTCAGTTCTGAAGAAAAATATTAAAATTTTTAAAAAAAATTAAAAATTAAATTAACTTGATTCAATTAAGTTTAGTTTACTTGAACCGATTAGTTTAATTTTGATTCAATTTTAGTCTGAATTAAACCAAAACCGATAAATGCCCACCTTTATAAATTTGTATAATTTATTTTGTATATGTAACATTATTATTTTATAAATTATTTGACACTTAATTTCTTGTCAATACACCATTTGTAAAATTTCTCAAGTGGGAAGAAACCTCACAAAGAAGCTTTACAGCTTTGACCAAAGTTGTATTTGACACAGATTCCTTTCAAATTTTGGGAGGAAAGTTAGCATTGATTTCACATTTTTGTAATGGAGGATGTCCCTGCTTCTATATAATAGTTGTCTTCCATGAAACATAAAAAACTAACAAACAAAAGAAAAAGGATTTATAGTGCAATTATTAATTAAGGAATGCAAAGACTGGACGTAAAGTAAGCAAAACCCAGTGATTTGATAGGTCAAAACCAACTTTTAGAAAAGGTTATGAAAACAAAAGAAGAAAAAATAAGCACTTATAAGCAAACACTTTTGCTTCGCAATTAAGAAGTCTAAAAGCGCGTTCATAGGCATGGGCATGCACGTCGAAAAGCTTACCAGCCTTCAACTTGTTTGAATATACGAATATGTTACCGATTACGTATAAAATATGAAAGAAAAAAAAAGCTCCCGGAAAAAGGTAAATTATAAATGACCCTGTTTGGGCGATTTCTTTCTTACTAAGAATACAAAAACTATATTTTAAAGGAAAATTTTTGTGTTTGATCATTGTATTAGTTAAAACAATTTTTCGACGGAAGTCAAATTTTTAATTTTTATTAACTAAATATATGTTATGTGGATCATTTTGCTTTCAATTATAATTTTATTATCTTTTATTTATTTATTTTTTTTTTAGAAATTTTTTTATTTTTTATTATTTAATTTCATTATTTATTCTAAATTATATTGAATAAATAAAATATTATTTTTAGATAAAAAGAAAAAAAACAAAAAAAAACTCTATCTTGCCATTTTCACTCTATCTATCTCGACACTCTAAAATCATCATCGAATTTTGTCATAATAGAATTTTATTGTAGGTTGGCATGAAACGCATAATACTTTGAAAAATAGAAGTGAAATAAAGATTGTAGAGTTAAAAAAAATTAAAAATAAGTCAAAAATTGGTGAGTTTTTAAAAATAAAATTTTAATTAAAAGAATAAATTATTTATTTATTTTTTAATTAATTAGCTTTTTAATAAATATTATTGTAATTTATAAAAAAGGAAAAAAAATAAATTTAATGTTATGACGCACGCGTTACAGCTTGTTGTACGGGCTGTAGTGCGCTCTAGTGGGCTGACGCGCGCCCTGTAGCATACGCTATAGGGCGCCCATTAAGCACAGCCCTATGGGGCACGCCATTGTAGCATGCTAGAGGGCATGTAGCGTGCCATGAAGTGCGCGCTACAGAGCACATCCTATTTTTTTAAATCAATTTTTATTTATTTATTTAAAATTATTATAAATATCATTAAATAATTCATAATTTAAAAAAACACACATTTATTTTTAATTAATTATTTTTATTATGAATTATTTTTAATTAATTTATAACACAAACAAAGAAGAAAAAAAATAAGGGCTAAGGATATCTTTGTCCCTCCAATTTGGCCCGTTACCTAATTTTGTCCATCTTATTTTAAATTACTCAGATTTGTCCCTCTCTATTAGTCAGTTGTTGTTAAATTTGATAGAAAAGAGTAAAAGAGTAACTTAACACGAAGGACAAAAGTAACATATTTTTGCTAAGCCACATGTCGAATAAACAATGGAGAAATGATTAAAAAATTAGAGAATATTTTGCATTAAAAGAATCAAATCCTTTGTCTTCCACCATCATCTCTCTGTTTGAAATAGCCATCTACAAAAACTACCTTCGAAAATCACTGTAAAAGCCATCAAAACCCTCTCTCTAAACCACTACCAAAAATGTGAAGATAATCGACCACTGTCACTAATGAAGAAAACTACAAGCAAAGACTCCCCCTTTTTTCTTGGTGAGTAATCGATCTCGATCTATAATAAATTCTGCAAAATATTGGGTTTAAAACATTGTTGAGTCCAATATAGTTTCTGAATTTTATGATATTTGAGGTGTACTGTTAGAGTGATTTGTTAGTTTTTTTATATATGTGTTTCGAATTTTATTGATGAGTTGGGGTATATTTATTTTACGCTTTTAAGTTTATGAGTTGAATTGAATGGATTCATGAGTTATTGTTATATTGAACAAAAAATTTAGGATTTTATGAGTTAGGTATAGCTAGTGTAAAATTATAAGGTTTTGTTTGTTCAATACAAAATTTAAAGTTGCTGATAGTAATTGTTTGTTTAATACATCATGTAATGAGAAGTTGGATCAAATAGAGTTACTGTTACTCATGTTTATGACCATTTTGTGTTTTTTCATAGAATGTTGGAAATTATTATGAATCGAGTGTGTTGTGTATGTTAGTAATTGCTATGTTTTTTAATATGGTTGCAGATGAAAAATAATGATTTCGAATATATTACCATCACAATTAGGGTGCCAGGCTTCAAAAAATACAAGTATTACACATATAGTGACTACTGCAGTTTGATTGAATTAAAAAGTTGTGTGTGTGAGGGGATATTTGAAAGGCCCTTGTTTCTTTGAATAGGGGAAGAAGTTGAACTGGTTGATGACAAAGGGCTTGTGGACTTGGTGAATGAATGCTTAAGGAGGAAATGGTATTGTATGGATGTTGATTTAGAAATGTTGCCCCTGAAGTCTGTGACCCTCCTAGTATAAATGAGAATAGATGTCAAAGGTTGATGGTGGTGGACCTAGCTCAAGTATGAAGAAAAAATTGTTTCCTGATCCTATTACTACCCCAAACCCCTTCCCTACCACAGCCACTAACAATGACACTACTACTGACATTGCTCAAGCCTTAGCACCACAAGCCCCATCCCTAGTAGCCCTAGCCTTAGCCCCTAGCCTTGCTCCTAGTCTAATCCAAATAGAAGACACTGAATTAAGGGATCGTTGCTCTCAAGTATACCAAAGGTGCCAACTAAAACTGTACAATAAAATTTCGGTCAATCCCACTTCTACCAATGACCAAGATTCTCAAGTGTACCAAGCTCCTGTTAAATCATCAGGAGCTCGAACACAGCTACACCACCAACAAGGTCCAACCAATCTACAGAGGCAGCACATTTTAAGAAGTCCACAAATGCAAAACAACCCAAGCTCAGAAATGCAACACAACCAAAGCCCAGAAATTAAGCATAGCCCTAGGGTTTCTGATGAGGAAGCATTATGGTTAAATAATGACCAAGATTTATGGTCTAGCAGTTATGAAGATGAGGAAGACACTAAGGAAAATGAGCAAGAGGGGGGAAATGTACAGTTGAGTAATAGTGATAGTGAAGCATCCCATCCATTATTAGCCTACCCGTTTGATGACAGAGATGTTGCCCTATTCTCCTTATTAGATAAAGATTCTAGAGTCAGAGATTTTAATGCTTCATTTAGTAGAGATTACTTCCCCAAGGTCACGAAGAAGATGGTCACTTATACATTGGTAAAGAGTTTGATGGGGTTGACCATTTCAAAAATACTTTGAAGAAAAACTATATCAAGGAAGGTTTTGAAGTGTTGTAGGTAAAACATGATTTGCAGAAATTTATAAGCAAGTGTAGAGGATCAGAATGCCTATGGTTCATATTTGCATCAAGAATAAAATTTGGCATTGTATTTAGAATCCAACAGCTATAAGAGGAGAACAATTGTGATAAAGTTTCAACTATAAAGAAAGCTACATATGCTTGGATTGCCTCACAATTTGTTGATGCCTTGAAGAGTAACCCAAAAATGCCACCCAAAGCAATGAGAGATGAGTTGAAGTAAATATTTGAGGTACACTATAGTATGAAGAAAGTTTATAGAGCTAAAGCTATGGAACTAAGGCAATCATCTGCATATCAAAGACTCAGAGATTATGCTCAGGTGTTGATACAAAGAAATCCTGGTATGCTTATAAAAATACAATATGATGTGAGTGTGGAGGATGGTCCAATTAGGTTTAAGAGGTTTATGTTTAGTTTTCTAGCCTTAAGAGGTGGCTTTATTGATGGTTGTAGATGGTTTATAGGACTTGATGAGTGCCATTTGAATAGCCTATTTGGAGGTGTTATATTATCTGTTGTTAGTTTGGATGCGACCAATGGGATTTACCCATTAGCTGTATGTGTGGCTGAGATAAAAAACGGAGACTCATAATACTGGTTCTTAGAGATCCTTAGGCAATGGCTGAACATTGGTGACGATCAGTCAGTCGCTTTCATGATTAACAAACAAAAGAGTATACTGCAAGCTCTAACACTTCATTGCCCTAAATCCTTAACTAGATTCTGTACTAAACACATCATTGCTAATTTTAGGAAACAATGGCTAGATCAGAGATTTAGACCTTTATTTTGGGAGGCTGCAAGGTCAACTAAGAATTCTGTTTTTTATAAAGCAATGGGAAAAATTAAGACTGCTAATATAGCAGCTTATAATTACTTAGCAAGCATTAATCCAAGTTCTTGGTTCAGACATGCTTTTGAGAATGAAGTTAAGTGTGACCATGTGACCAACAATATGAAATGGTTTTAGAATAGTTGGTTAAATTCCTATAGAGGCTCAACTGTTTTGAAATTGCTGGTGTTCATAAAGAGAAAAATATTGAAAAAACTAAGAAAGAGGCATCAAGTAGCAGAGCAATAACATAGAGGATTGCCACCAAATATAAAAAAGAGGTTGGATGAGTCAAGAAAAAGATGGAGGTATGTGAATATTATAGATGCTACAAGAACAGAGTTTGAGGTTATAGATGGTCACCGTACCTTCAATATTAACTTGGAGCAGAAAAATTGTGATTGTGGTGCCTAACAAGTCAGTAGCATCCCCTATAGGCATGTTTTTCCTTATCTGAGTCATAAGAAAGACTATGTAGAATCTTATGTTCCTAAGCTTACTATTGAGGCATACATGAGAACATATAGTGGTGTAATTCATTATCTACTTGATCAGTCAGATTGGCCAACAGTTGAAGGCTCAAAAATTGAACCACTTACTAATAAGAAGAAAGCTAGCAGGCCAAAAACAAGTAGAAAGAGGAAACTTAATGAGAGATTTGATAGGAAAGAATTGAATAAAAGAGGTGATATGAGATGTGGCAATTGCAATCAATTTGGCCACAATAAAAGAAGTTGCAGACTCCAACTATCAACAAGCCAGGTAATTGGGTAATTAAATTAAGTTTATTGTTCATTTTCTTTTTTAGTTTACTAGAACATAATACTACAATATTTATTCTTTTAATAGAAAACACAATCTTCAACCAATGATCCAACAAATACAAGCACTATAGATGCTAAAGCAAGAACTTCAAAAGCTCTACAACAGATTTCAAAAAGACATTCAGAGCTATTGGGAAGAGTTAGAAGCATTGTAATTATTAACGTGTTTTAAGGTGTATGCATATAATTGTGTACATGTTGAAAAAATTAAATACATGTATCATATACACGAATTTCGCAGCGAAATTAAGCATGTAATCAACATATACACATATACCTTAAATTATTAACAATTTAAGATTATAAAAATAAACCTTTGAAGACCTTCGGTGAAGATTTCAATTATGGATTCTTCCTAACTTTAACATTGAGCTCACCTTTTTATTGAATTCTAGTTCACAACAATCCGGTGGAATTGTGAAACTAGAATAACAGCAATTTAATTTTCAGCAACAAGGTTTTGTATTTCTTAAAAAAAAAATAAGAGGAATTTATTTTTCTTTCTCTAATTTTTCTCTCTATACTTTGTTCAAAGAAAAACTCTAAAAAAAAATAAACTCTCTATCATGCTCTCTCACCAAGCACGATTTGCTTCATCATTTGTTAATTAATTATTCAAAATAATATTTAGGTGTGTTAAGCACTTCACAAATGCTCCCTAAATTGATTAAGTGGTCAAATAACTAAAAAATAATATTTGGTGGCAATTATACCTAATTATGTATATGTCTTTCACCAAAATCAAAACAATAAATAACTAAATAAATATTATTATTTATTTAAATAATATTTATTCAATTATTCAAAAATTATTTAAATAATTAATTTTTACCATATTTGATTTTACTAACATAGTTAATGGGTGAATTCATGGTGAAACAATTTTATGGAACAAAATTATGCCATTTGTTAATATTTAATTAGTTAATAACTCTTACTAACTAATTAAATGATGTACTTAATATTTAAGTCTAGACAAGTGTATAACTTGAGGAACCCTGAAATATATTTTTGGTTTGTTAGAATTTCTAGGATGAAACTATTTAATCCATAATGTTACCTCAGTGCACAACGAGTACACTTCATATTTTGAGACTCTCTAGGTCCACGTCCAAATTGTCATATAGGACTCCTCCATACGTTCGCGAATGATGCCCCATACATACATAACATATATTACAAAGCAGCGCGTTAGACTATATAATTTGAGGTTATAACATATTTATTAGGGTCGGTGCTTACGTGTCATCCTTGAATGTACATATACTTATGTATTTATATAAGTGTACATTCCCATTAAATCGCTAATACCAATTCATATAGTACTATACAATGTAATGTTGTAGACATTGTAGATCTAAAGGAGTTCAAGTCAGATCTAAAGAAGTTTAGATAAGAGCTCATAGTTAGCCATGCTAAGAGATATAAATGCTAAATGTTAGCACAGTTAAGTATTTGCTAGTTATAATATTCAACAGATCTAAGAGTTGGAGCCTTATCTGTAATGAGACATAAACTTGGGAATATAATAGTAACTGTATAGTTTCAAGAGTTACAATCATGTGTCAGGAAATGCTAGTTGTGCAAGTATGTTATCGAATAATTGTTCATGATCTATTTCTGTCGATGCTGGTCTATCGGTGGATACCTTTATATATAGATCAGCATATGTCATACTTATAGGGTATAGATGGATGTTCCTAGCCGACCGTGAGCTTGGAGCTCGTATTGACATATGGGTATCCAGTTAGGATTGGATATGGGACAGACTCACGAGGGCCTCCGATAGACACTTCTCGAGTTGAGTAGTATACGTGGTCCTTTGACCTGAGTGCCACGATGGGCTTGTAAGTGATCCATCATACTTTGGTTCCACGCATGTCACAGACATTTCATAGTGTGACCGTTGGGTATCGTTGGGTATAGTCCGATACTTATGGAGTCTGGTGTGTACAGATATGGGATCCGTCAACTCGCACGGGGAGTTAGATATCCAGATGCTTCAAGACTGTATCTTGAAAAATCTTGTGGCCACAAGTATCAATCCCGGGAAAGAGTTTCGCCATGGTAGAACAATATGGCAAAATAGTTTGCACATATTGTTCAGTGAAATACAAGTCTGGAGATAAGATATGGATGAGAGCTAGGGGATTTAACGGTGATAATCTATATCCCCGCACATCCAGGATATCATGACGGAAGGACTATACGTATGCGTTGTAACCTCAACTTGCATGGTTCAACACGCTGATTTGTATATATGTGACGTGTGCGTGGGGCATTGCTCACGGACTTATGAAATAATTCCATTTGATGAATCGGGCGTAGGACCTAGGAAGTCCAGTGATATGGAGTGTACTTGTTGTGCACTGGGATAGCGTGCCGGATTAAATTGTTTAATCTAGTAATATTCAGCACTACCACATGAATGCGTGCGTGTCTGTATTTAAGTGTTAAATACAACAATTAGTTAATAATTATTATTTACTAATTGTATAAAAACACGTGGCATATTATGGACCCTCAATTGAGTTTACCCAAGTATGGAATTTAGTGGGACCCACTAGGAGGTAAACTTGATAACTATTCATGAGGGGCAAAATAGTTATTTCTCACTTTAATTATCTAATGGTTAAATAATCAAAATATCTCTTTTATTATATTATATAATATTTTATTATATTATTATTATTATTTATATTATATATATTATATTAATGTTATATATATATATATAAAGAAAGAGAGAAAGTAAAGTGTGTGTGGGTGTGTGCCTATTTGGCCGAGAGAAAAGAGAAGAAGAAATGGAGAAAAAAGAAGAAAGAAAAAAAAAAAGGAAAAATAAAATTGTTTCATTTTTCTGTATACTTTCAATTGAAATAATGGTAGATTGCTTTTAAGAGTTAATCCCATGCTAGATATCGGGTTGCTGTTCTAGCTCACCAAGCTTACTGTGTTGGTGATTAGAACTGCACACGAGTTGGTCTCCATGTGGACTCCGAAAAAATATGTGTATAACGTTACACATTAAGGTCAGTTCTAAACCTTTCTAATATATTAATGTGATTAATATATTTATTTATTATGTTTATTGTACATTTCACGCTTCCACAGCGTTTAAATTCGTATACGATACACATAATAGGCAATAGACACAATAGCACATACATACACCTATGTGTATTAAATCCCCGACAACAATATTCGTATAATTCCTTCATCATTTATATACAGGTAGAGTAGAGATATAGATCAACACCGTCAAATCTCCATATGCTCAACCATAAGCTTATCTCTAGAATTGTATTTCAATAAATAATATTTGCAAACACTTTTGTATTATTATTTATCCCTAGGGTTAAAACTCTTTTCTCAGGAATTATTACTTATGGTCATAAGACTTTCTGAAATACAATCTTAGAGTGTTAGGATATATTACTCACCCAAATGAACTAGCAGATCCCATATCTATGCACACTAGACTTCATGAGCATCAGAACATACCCAACAACATTCAGCGATCAGACCATGAAAGGTTTCTGACATGTATGGAATCAAAGTAGGGTGGATCACTCACAAGCCTACTGTGGCACTCAGGTCAAATGACCACAAATACTACTCAACTCAAAAGACCTTCGATTAACGACTTTATGGGATGTTTATTGGAGGTTTTTGTGAGTCTGTTCAGTATTCAGTCCTTACTGAATACCTGTATCTTTATACGAGCTTCTACTAAACTCATGATCTGCTAAGACTAACTATCTGGACCATCCGAATATAAACATACACTGATCTATACATTTATTAAGGTATTAACTAACAGACCAACATCAGTGAAGATATATAAGGAACATAATATTTGAGAACATAATATTTGAGAACATATTTGTATAATGACATTTCTTAGCACTATTTGCAACTATTTGCAACTACGTCATTTCTAATTTATTCTCAAGTCTTTATCTCATTTCAGACAAGGCTCTAACTTTTTAGATATCGTTGACTCTTATAACTTGATAACTCTTATCAGTGCCAACTCTTAGCATTTATAACTCTCAGTGTTGCTAATTCATAACACTGATCTAAACTCATTTAGACCAGATCTGAATTCTTTCAGATTATACAATGTCTAAAATGTTACAAACATCTTACCATATATAAAACATAATTAACGATTTAGTGAAATGATAATACTAGTATAAATATTAAACAAATATTAATACATAAAGAGATGTCATGTAAGCACAAATCCCAACAGTAATGTCCAGATAGAGGGGAAGGGCTAGAGGCAACACACATCAGTCTTTATAACTAAGGTATATTTAATTTCATTTCAAATTCTACAAACTGATCTGTATTCAATATAAATATTTTATATTTCATTCCAAATATTGTGGATCACTGCATCTTTATTCTCATTACAAGGTATACAACTAATCCCATAAAAAAATTCTTAACATAAATGTTACTAAAATAGTCAAAGTAAGAAGCCATTGTCTCGTTATTGCATCAATGACATGTCTTCTAATATGATAATGTTGGTCTAGTACATAAGCATTAGAAGTGTCTTCCTCATGCAAAATGTGACCACTTTCAGCATCAAAAATTGCATTTGCATTGAAATCCTTTAGTCCAGGCTTTCAAAACCTATAAAAATTGCATCTTCTATGCATACAACTGAAATACAACTTATTTTAATTTTCTTTAGATTCTAATATGCCAATGTATGCCCTTTCATTACATTGACAAAATTTGTTTTTAAATTTGATTAGGTGACCATTCACTCAATCGAAGTTGCTTTATGACCTTATTGATTGTTTATTGGAGTTCCAGCTTTGTTGCATGGTTGGATATTTTAGGCGAAAAAAATATTTAGAGATTTTTATTTCAAATTGTTGGATTTTTGTGTTGGAATTTTGTTGTTCTGTTCTATAGGCTACTTGAATATTTTTGTGTCTGTAAATTGGGTGGAATCAAGATTTCTTCATATTCTATGTTGTTGGGTTGTTTGTGTTGGATTTTTTAGTTTGAATCTTTTTGGTAATGGACGGGGCTATTGAAGAATTAAGCTTGTTGTGATTTATATAAGGCTGATTTTTCTACTGTAAATAAAGTGTTTTCAGACACTTTATATACAAAAAAAAAATCGAAGGAATAATGTCCTTGTTATCAATGACTAAAAACAACTCAATAACTGCTAAAAATGAGGGTAAAATTGTAATTTCAGGTCGCCATTAGATGCATAATATTCAGGTACTGTTTATTGCCTTTTTGCTAATTTAAAATTATTTTTTTAGCTACGTGTTAGCCACTTTAAACATAACAACAAATGGGCATAACATTAAGGGCAAAAAAGACATTGTATTAAAATAACTGCATTTCTGTCAAACTTAACGACAACTGACTAACAGAGAGGGACGGTACTTTAAAACAAGAGGGACAAAATTAGGTAACGGACCAAATTGGAGGGACTAAGATGTCCTTATCCCAACAATTAATTTATTTGAATTTGCACCCCCTTTTTTTTCACTTAGAATAATTTTTTTGAAAATTATATTAAAAATTATTATTATTTATTAAAAAAATAAAAAACATATCTATTTTAAAAAAATTTTAATTAATATTTTTTAATTTATCATTTAATTAATATTTTTTAATTTATCTTTTAGTTAATTATTTTTAAATTAATTTATAACTTTTAAAAAATAAGGAATATAATTTAATTAAAGTTATAAATTAATTTTTTTATTTTTTAAAGTTATAAATTAATTATTTTTTTTAAGTTATAAATAATTTTAAAAAATAAAAAAATTAATTTAAAATAAAATGGGGTGCGCCACTGTAGATCGCTACAGTGCACGCCCTAGCGGCTGCATCTGACGTGCGCCATGTAGTGCAATAGAGTGCGCCTCAGCTTGCTGGGGCGTGCTACAGCCCCCGCTATAGTGCCACAACCCATTTTTTAAATCAATTTTGTGAATTTATCTTTTAAAATTATTTATAACTTTAAAAAAATAATTTATAACTTTAATTGAATTATATTCCTTACTTTTTTAAAGTTATAAATTAATTAAAAAATTAATTAGCTAAAAGATAAATTAAAAAATTAATTGAACGATAAATTAAAAAATATTTAATTAAATTTTTTTAAAAATAAATATGTTTTTTTAATAAATTATAATAATATTTAATATAATTTTAAAAAATATTATTCTTAATAACAAAGAAAGAAGGGGCAAATTTAAAAGATGTGTTTTCCTCTTTGTTTTATAAATTAATTTAAACAATTCATAATAAAAATAAATAATAAAAAATTAATTATAAAAATGTGTGCTTTTTTAAGTTATGAATTATATAATAACATTTATAATTTAAAAAATAAATAAAAATTAATTTAAAAAAATAGGGTGCGCCACTATAGTGCGAATTGTAGGGCATGCTACAGGGCGCTATACATTCCCTGTAGCATGCTACACGGTGCACATAAGCCCACTGGGGCGAGCTACTTGCCCTATAGCGCTTTTTGCAACTTTTGCAACACGCTGATGCGCGCTACTGCTCGTGGTTCATAGCATTAAATTTTATTTTATTTTTCCTTTTTTATAAATTATAATAATATTTATCAACTAAAAAATAAATAAATAATTTATTTTTTTAATTAAAATTTTATTTTTAAAAACTCACCAATTTTTTGCCTATTTCTAATTTCTTGAACTCCACAATATTTATTTTACTTCTGTTTTTCAAAGTATTTTGTGTTTCATGATGATCTACAAATTTTGTGACAAAATTCGGTTATGACGAAACTTGGTGATAATTTTATAGGTCGAGACAAATAGAGTAAAAATGGCAAGGGAGAGTTCTTTTTTTAGTTTCTTTTTCTTTTTGCCTAAAATAATATTTTATTTATTAAATACAATTTAGAATAAATAAAAAATTATTAATAAATAATAAACGTTTCTTATATAAAAGGAAATTAAAATAAAATTAAATAAATAAAAAATAATAAAATTACAATTGAGGGTAAAATAGTCTACATAAAATATGGTTGGTTAACAAAAATTAAAAAATTTTGACTTTGCCCAAAAAATATTCCTGGCTAAAATGGTAGTCAAACACAAAATTTTCCCTCTTTTTTAAAGAATACAAATGAATTATTTTTTAAAAGAATATAAATGAATTATTGATGAGTGCATACTCATTACTATAATATATCCAATAAATTTTAATAGAGTTTAAGACTTTGTTTGGAAATTATATATGTATTGTCACTTTACAATTAGTATGACATACAAGTACTATTTATCAAATAAAAGTAATTGTATATTTGGTAAAACATAACTTTTAAAATTAAACACTCTTTTTTTAAGTAAGAGTAATGTTGGAAGATGGTGATTTAAAATTGAGTTTAAGTTTGATTTGAGTTAGAAATAAATAAGAAGATAACACATAGGCAAGTATACATTGGACATATAAGAAATGGATAAAAATAAAAAGCCAAAAGTAAAGAGGGCTTGGAGCACATCAAAGGAGGTTACAGGTAGGGGTGGATGAATGGCTCGGTTCCGGCCTGAATCGGACCATCTGACCCAAAAAAATTGGGTTAGGACGGGATGGGTCCCGAAACTGGGACAGAACCGAGACAAAAACTGTGAGTCCAGGTTATCCCGGTCCAGCCGGGATGGGACTCGGTTTGATTCGGGAATGGCCCGTTTTGCCACTGTTGTCACTGCCGTTTTGTCGTCGCTGTCGCTTGCCGCCTGCCACTACTGTCGCCTACCGCCGTTCTGTCGCCGCTGCCACCGTTTACCCATGTCCCGGTCAGACCCGGTCGGACCCGGGCCATGTCCCAAACCAAACCGGTTCAGGTCAGGACATAGCCCGGCCCAAAAATAATTCCCGTTCGGGTCGGTCCCGATCCCGGGTTGCCCACTCCTAGTTATAGGGACATGTTGGTCGCTGCACTTGAAATCACATCGGTGCCAACTTTTAGAATTTTTTTTTGTTTTGTGCTATTTTGCGAGTTTGAGTCAGTGTTGGACTTCTTTTACATGTGGACTCCTATTTCAATAAGAAATAGAATTTTCAGGGATATTTTGGAGCTTATATAAATCCCTTAAATTGTCAAGCATCAAAGACATGTAAGAGAGTGCCAAATAGAGAGCTCGTAAAGCACTAGGGCATTGAGTATATGAGTGCCATATAAATATTTGAGTACCTTGTGTGCAAGAGAGTGCTAATAAATCATTTGGAGAGTTCTTCTATTGATGTATTCCTTATCTCTTGTGATAGATCTTTGTGACCTGAAAGTTTTTTGTGACCTGAAAGTTCTTTGTGAACTGAATAATAAAAGAAGTTAGATCTTGTAATCCACTAAGGACGTAGGCATTTGTTACTACGCTATACAAATTTCTTGTACCTTATATGTAATTATTATCTCTATTTTATTTTGTGTGATCTTTTTAGTCTTGTTTTATTTGTTAGCAAAGTCTTCCACATGCATTTAAGGTTTTAGAGTGCTAAACTACCAAGAAAGTTGTGTTAGGGTGCGTACAAACTTCAACAAACTAGTATTAGAGCCATGTTGATGGTGATACCAACAAGTGGTATTAAAGCTAAGGTCATGATAACTCATAAGTATAAAAATGAAAGAATTAGAAAAAAGATTAAAGCCTAGTTATTAATAGTCTTGATTGAGGAAGGACTGTGATTATAAGAGGAATGACTGAGAATAGATATTAAAGAACAATAAAAAAGAAATGCAAAGATGGGTGGAGATGTTGTAATAGTCTATGAAGAAGACTTGA
Source organism: Ailanthus altissimus (assembly GCA_946807835.1). Classification (NCBI taxonomy): domain Eukaryota; kingdom Viridiplantae; phylum Streptophyta; class Magnoliopsida; order Sapindales; family Simaroubaceae; genus Ailanthus; species Ailanthus altissimus. The sequence continues at coordinate 9,891,520 of OX327713.1, read as the reverse complement.
AGTTGCAGAATCATTAGTAGTTTCAAAGGAACACTAAAGGTAATTAAAGGGTTTATAGTAAAGGGTAAGGGGTACAGTAAAGGCTATGTGTTGGATGGAAATGTCGTGAGTGGCTCAACATGAGTTATTGAGAGGATGCAGACCAAGAGGCAACAATAGAGATTAACTCACTGTAGTGATAGAGATCGAAAGAAAATGTATTAGAAGGGTGATACTGATATGACTTAGTTTCAGCTAGGGATAGCAAAATCTAGATTCGAATTTTGCTCAACACAGATCCAGATCTAAAGTTTTTGTATAAACCCAAAACTTGATTTTTACCCAATGTTTTCAAGCCGGGTTGGATCTAGGGTTTAAATTTAGGTTGGATCCAAGTTTAAACTTGAGTTTTTTTTTTCTATTTTTTTTTATTTTTTTAATGATAAATTTTAACCTTTTAGGTATTTATTTTATAAAGTAATTGTTAGATTTTTATATATTAAAGATTAAAAATTTAAGATTTAATTTAGGACTTTTCTTTTAAAAAAAAAGGACAAAACCCAAGTTTCGGAAAAAAACTAGGATTCGAATTTTCTAAAAAGAAATATGGATCTAAATCTTAAAAAAACCCGAATTTCCTAGACCTGGGCCAGGTTTTCTTGTTTTTTCGGATCCATGCTAAATTTTCATCCCTATTTTTAGCCACCGATGTATTAAAATGGTGTCAAGAGTGACACTAGAGATCACAATACAAAGGCTATCCAAGACGAGAGGCATTCGAATATTTAGAGATCAATGTCATAAGCCTTAGTGGTGTTAAGTCGTCGAAAACACTTAACTGAATCAATGTTGGAGTAATTGAGCATTAGTTAAGGAGTGGGTAGGTCTTGAAAAGCTTTTTAATATCAATAAGGAGTTGACACGTAGACCAATATGCATTAGACGTACAAGAAATATACAAAAATGAGGAGTCGAAAATGAGGAGGGACTCAGCGACAAAAGAGGTTGTAAGAACATGCTGGTCCGGCATTGCCAGTATGTTCATCGTTACATCAAACCCTAAAATCACACTGGTACTATGGTGCCGACTTTAGGGAAATTTCTTGTTTTGTGTTACTTTACGAGTTTGAGTCAATTTTGGATTTTTCTTACACATAAATGTTAGGGTTTATGCTTACATACCATCTCAAAATTTTATGAATATTTATTTTGTAATATTTATATAATGCATATTTTATTAAATCACTAATAACCTTTATTAAATAGTACTAATGCTTGTAACACTATAGACATTGTATGATCTGAAGGAGTTCAGATCAGGTTTAAAGGAATTTAGACCAGGGCTAGGAGTTATAAATGCTAAAAGTTAGTACTGCTAAAAGTTAGTAGATTATAAGAGTTAGTAAAATCTAAATAGTTAAAACCTTGTCTGTAATAGGACAAATACCTGATAGTATCCTAGTAATGACATAATTATTGTAAAGAGTTGCAATAGGTGCTAAGAAATATCATTATGCAAGTATGTTTTCAACACTGTGTTCCTAATCTATTGTCACTAATGCAAGTCTATTGGTGAATCCTTTTTATATAGATCAGTATATGTCTATATCAGTATGATACAGATGGTTATTCTTAACTGATCATGAGTTTAGTAAAAGCTCGTATAGGCATGCAGGTATTTAGTTAGGACCTCAATAGACATCCTATAAAACTGTCAATGATAGGTTGTCTTGAGTTGAATAGTATATTTGTGATCCTTTGACTTAAGCACCACGGTGAGTTTGTAAGTGATCCACCATACTTTGGTTCCACAGATTTCGAAAACCTTTCATAGTTTGAGCGCTACGTGTCACTGGGTATGGTTCGATGCTCACAGAGTTTGGTGTGTGTAGATATGAGATCCGTCAGCTTACATAGATATGTTATATGTCTGATGCTCCGAAGTTGTATCTTAAAAAGTCGTATGGTCATAAGCAATAAACCTGAGAAAGAAGTTTTTCACAAGGTAGTTGAATAATATAGTAAATGTATTTGCTGTATATTGTTCATTGAGATATGAATCTGAACTTATCTTCAGATTATACATATGCATTCTGATCTTAACTTGTATAGTGTAATGCACTGATTTGTAATATTCGTGACGTGTGCATGGGACATCGATCACGGACTCATGAAATAGCTTCATTTGATGAATTAGGCGTGGACCTAAAGAGCCACGCAATACAAAGTGTACTCGTTGTGCACTAGGATAGTGTACCAGAGTGAATAGTTTAATCCAATAAATTTTAGCAAATTACTATGGTTAAGTTAACTAAAGTATATGGTTAAGGTGGAACCCACTTTAGGTTAATTTGGTAACAAATAAAAGGCTTAAGAGTAATTTTACATAATTGATTATTTAATTATTAAATAATCCAGATATTTATTTACTTAACAATTAAGTAAAAATTTAACTTTACCATGGTTAATTATTAACTAAAGGATTAGGTTAAAAGATATTTTATTTACTTAATAGTTAAGTAAGGCTTAACTTAACCTAGGTTAATTATTAACTCTAGAATTAGGTTAAAATCAAGATATTTTATTTTAATTAATTGTTAATTGAAATTAACTTAATCTAGATTAGATGTTAACTCTAGAGTTAAGTTAAAGTGAAATTAAACGTAAATGAAATGAAAATTTCAAGTTTTACAATTAGAGGCGGTTGACCAAATTTTGGGAGAAAGAGAAAAAAGAAATTGATTCTTAGTTTTTATTTCAAGTGTTGAAATTAATTCATCTTATTCTACTTTCAATTTATACTACTCATTGTAATAACAAAAAGGTCATTTGTTTTTAATTGTTCAAGTGTTGATCAAAAGTAAAAATAAATTATATTCATTACATTAAGAGTTAATATAAAAGGGTTTAAATGCTAAATCGGTGCTGGATTATAGATTTTCATTCTAGCCAATCAAACCCACCTCTATTGATTGCTAGAATTGACAACAGTTGCATTTTTAGATGACTCCAAACAAATTTAATCAAAAGGCTTTACGGGTTATTATTCTCAATCTAGTATTAATTTGAATAATATACATAAATTATGTTCATTGTCATTTTTTAGACTTTCCCTATGTATATATATGTATAAGATGCGTATATTTGGATGATGAACACACGTACATGCACACCATATGCATGCACCAATGATTTAATCATCACTTAACAGTAAATTCTTATTTAAATAAAAAAAATGAGATTTCTAAGGAGAGCATATATAAACCTTTGAAAATCTCTTAAAATGTCAAGCATCAAAGACATGTAAAAGAATGCCGAGTTGAGAGCTTGTAGAGCATTAAGGTACTGAGTGTGTGAGAAAACATCATAGGATATGATCATTTTGAGAGCTTATCTATTAATGTATTCATTTTTTCTTGTGAGAAATCTTTATAATCTGAGAGTTTTTTGTAAATTGAGTAATAAAAGAAGAAATGATCTTATAATTCACCGTAAATATAAATATTTGTTGTTAAATTACATAAATTATTTGTATATTATGTATAACTATTATTTTTATTCTATTTTGTGTGACCTTTTTATTCTTATTTTATTTGTCAATAAAGTTTTTTGAATGCGTCTATAGTTTTAGAATGCAAAACTACTAAAAAAGTGGTGTTAAAATGCATAAGAACCCTAACAAGTAATATAAGTTTCTTATCAAATAATTAAGGAGTAAAATTATTTTAACTTTAAAATATAAAATTAAAAGTATTTACGTAGCCTTTTAGTTATTATAGTTTCGAAGTTAAATGATCACACTAGGTGACAAATGGAACTTAAATATAATTGTTCGAGCCTAATTACATAAAAGTTTCAAGCAAGCAATAGTTTTAACTTAAGTAGATAGTGCTATTTTATCATTTATAATGGTGTGTTTAAATTTTTATATTGTATTGCATAAACCAACTGTGATTGGGGTGGCAAAGTCTCATCCCCCAAGATTTCAAACTTTCAGAAAGTATATAGGTTTTTTTTCTCTCTTTAATGGAGATCCTCATCCACTCTCCTTCAATTAGTGGGAGCTGTAGATTGTAGGTTTCTCTTCTTCTCACATCGGATGGGACTCCTCTCTCTCCTTTTATTAGAGCAATTCCTGAATTTATCACAATTCTCTTTTAACTTAACTATTTTTTAGGGCCGTCACCAATTATTCTCCTCCTAATTTAAGTATTATTCACTTATTCTATGATGTTTCACATTACTCTAAAAAAACTTCATATTATTATATTATCTATTAAATTTATTATTTTTTTATTAATTTATCATGATATTACTATTTTTTCATAAATGATTAATATATATATATATTTTAAAATAATAACAAAATAATTAAAACCATAATATATTTATATTATGATAGAAAGATGAATATTTTGATAATTTTATTTTTATTTTTTGTTTTTTGTTTTATATTTTTATTAATATTTAATATTTTTTCATGCATTAATATTTAATACTTATTAGAAAGAATAAATACGTTATAATTTTTTTATTATTTTTAAACAAAATTACTAAAAAAATATTAACATTATAAATTTATAATATATTTATTCTTTCTCAAAAGTATTAAATATTAATGTATTTTAAAAAAATTAATGAATAAAATTTTAAAATATAAAACAAAATAAAAAATAGAAATAAAAAAACTAAAATATTCATCATGTCATCATAATATAAATATTGTTATGATTTTTATTATTTTAATTATTTTAGTATTATTTTAAAAAAATTATATTAATAATTTATGAAAAAAATAATAATGTAAGAATAGATTAATAAAAAAATAATAAAAATTAGTGGGTAATGTAACAGTAGAGAATTTTCTGAGTAATACAAAACATCAGGGAGGTAAATGAGTAACATGAGAGGGTCATATATAATTTTTTATTAAAGTAAAGTAGTCGATAAGAAATAAAATTATTAAAAATAATTTTTAATCACAAATAACTAATATAAAATACATATAAAAAAATTCGTGAAAAGTTAGATAAAATTAAATTAAGAGAAAATCCTCTCTCTTTTAGTGAAAGCAACTTCCTCTCTTTAGAGAAATCGCTCAAATAAGTTTATATGCATAATTAATTTGAATGCTTCTAGCATTTAACTATAATATTTCAAAGTTACCATTAAGTTCTTTCAAAATTTTGACTGTTAGATGTAACAAATTTAGTTAAATTTTAGAACGATTGTTATACATTTCATTTGAAAAAAAAAAAAAAATACATTTAGAAGTTGGACAAAAACCACATAACACGATTTCATCTTTATCTTAGAATTAATATGACTTGATTTAGGAACATCTGTACATTTAAAAACAAATGCCAAAATTGTAGACAACCAAGACCTAAATTTTTTTGTGCATTCATTAGAGAATTTTCTTTTAATAATTTAGATGGAATAAAAAACTTCACCCACTAAACACTAATATTTACTCTTATTTTTATTTAAACTCGAGAAATCACGAAGTAAAAAGCACTCGTGTATTGATTACAGTCAGAGCTTGTTTTCCTTTATAAAGGAACTATCTTTTAAATTTTATAGTTCATAATAATTAGGTACACTTTAATTAAGATAAGAGTAATATTATATTTACATTGTTTTTTACTCATACGTTAAATTTCTACCGGCATGGATTAAGAAATATTATGTATTAGTTTTTATTGACTTTTCAATTACAGCATTAATGTATTAGTTGTTTTATATCTATTAGTAAATGTCATGTTATAGTAAAAATATAAAATAGGGTGTAAAAATATTGATTAAAAATTATTGGTATATAATTTAGAAAGTAAACCAAGTGCGTAGGGTGTACAAGAATAAAAAACGGACGTAAAATGAGGCAAAAGATGAAGGAAACAGTGACTAGGCGTGGGCGCCATAGCGCTCAGTCCAGAATGTGAGCGCTGCGGCGCTGGAGACGTGAACAGTATTTCAAAATAAGGAAATTTTCTTATTTCGTCTCCCACTTACTTCAAGACTTCTTAAAACGATTCCCACACAATTAGGGTAAACCTAAAATGTCCCAAAGTCTATATAAAGACTCTCAATTGGCTTGTAAATAGAATCTAAGTGATTATCAATAATTTTTGTGGTTCTTTGTAAGAGAAAATCCCTAGAGTAAAAGAAAGAGTTTTTCTTTGTGATCTTTCTTGTAAAATACATACTTTGTGAGTGTCTTGTGATTCATAATAAGATGAGTGTGATCTTGATCCATCGTGGATGTAGGCAAGTTGTCGAACCACGTAATTCTTTGTGTGTTCTTCTTTTACCCTTTCTCTTTTTATTCCTTAATTACTTGTTCTGCATATATTGCTTGAGTGATTTTGCTTGTCTGGGGGCTTCCGTTTCAACAAACTGGTATCAGAGCTTGGTTTTAAATAGACATGGCCATACCCAAGTATGAGGTAGAGAAATTCAATGGTACGAATGACTTCAATCTGTGGAAGATAAATGTTAAAGTGTTGTTGGTGAGCCAAAGGCTTGGTTCGGCATTAAAGGAGACTGCAGCTCCATCTAGTGATAAAGAGAAGATGCCAAAGTTATCTAAAACTGAAGCAGAAAGAAGTGACATTCAAGAAAGAGCTTATAGCACAATCGTTTTGTCTTTGAGCAATGAAGTACTAAGGGAAATAGCAGGTAAGATGACGACAATAGGTCTTTGGAAGAATCTTGACTTTCTTTATATGAGGAAATCGTTGGCCAACAGATTGCATATAAAGGAAAAGCTGTATCAGTTGTCCATGTCAGAGGGGACGCCGATGAAAGGTCATATAGACGCCTTCAATAAGATCATCCTTGATCTTGAGTCTATCAACATCAAGATAGCAAATGAAGATAAAGCAATTATCCTGCTAAGTTCACTCCCCAAAAGTTATGAGAGCTTTGTTGATACGCTACTCTACGGCAGAAAGAGTTTAACGATGAGTGATGTGAAATCATAATTAAACTCAAAGTTATTAGGGAAGCAGATTGAGGGCCATACAGAAAGCTTATTTGTAAGAGAAAGGCCCTTATATAGAGATGGGAAGAAAAAAGGCTTAAGATCAAAGTCTAGGACTCCTAAGAAGTGTTATTGCTGTAAGAAAGATGGGCACTTCATAAAGGACTATCCGGAGAAGAAAGCGGATGCTGTGTTTGCCTATGATGATAGCTATGACAGCGCATAGACACTCGTCGCTACTGATGGTAAGAACTTTAAACAATGGGTTCTTGATTCTGGTTGCATTTTTCACATGTACCCGCACAAGTCTTGGTTTACAAATTTTCAGCCCATTAGTGGTGGTAAGGTTTTAATGGGTAATGACATTGCATGTTAGATGATGAGAATTGGTAGTGTTAAGCTTAGGCTACATGATGGGCGAGTGAGAGAGTTAACAGATGTTAGGTATGTTCCTGACTTGAAGAGAAACTTGATCTCACTAGGGACTCTAAACCAAAATAGGTGTTCCATCAGGATTGATAGAGGGATTTTAAGAGTTTTGAAAGGTTCCATGGTGGTGATGAGAGGAGAAAAGCGCAAAGGTGTTTCTGTACTTAAGGGTGAAGTCGTGAGTGGTTCTACACTATTCTTTATAGATGATGAGAGTATGCAAACCAAGTTGTGGCATCTTAGACTGGGACACCTAGGCGAGAAAAACCTAAATGAGTTATTTAGTCAAAAGGCATTTGGTGAGGATAAGTTTCAGCCCTTTGAATTTTGTGAGCATTGTGTGCTTGGGAAAGCACATAGGGTAAAGTTCAGTACCGGCGAACACAAGACTAAGGGGACACTTGACTACATACACTTGGATCTTTGGGGACCAGCTCAGACAGCTACTCGTGGTAGTGCCAGATATTTTCTCAGTTTAATTGATGACTATTCAATGAAGCTGTGGGTCTATGTGTTGAAGAGTAAGGATCAAGCGTTTAAAGTATTCAAGACTTGGAAGGCTCTTGTTGAGAATCAGACTAGCAAAAAGGTGAAGAGGTTGAGAATTAACAACGGGCTCAAATGTTGCAATAGAGAGTTTAATGGGTTTTGTGCCAAGTATGGGATTGCAAAGCATAGAACAGTGAGATCAACACTACAGTAGAATGGCGTAACTGAGAGGATGAGCAGGACTCTATTTGAAAGGGTTGGATTCTACTTGATTAATAGAAGTCCATCATCAGCAATTGACTTCAAGACGCTAAAAGAGAAATGGTCTGGCAATCCTCCAAAGTATGACCACCTCAGAATATTTGGTTGCCTTGCCTTTGTACATGTTAAGGAGGAGAAGTTGGAATCTAAAGCTATTAAATAGGTATTCATAGAATATCTCAAATGAGTGAAAGGATACAAGGTGTAGTGTAAAGACTTGACACCACTAAGGAGTATCATAAGCTATGACGTGACGTTCGATGAGATGACGATGCTGAAAACCTCCCAAGAAGATGAGAATGAAGAACCTGTGCCCAAGGAAGACTCAGCACCCGAGTCAATAAAAGTTGAAGTGGAGCCTGAAAGTGGATCAGATATGCCCCCAAATCAATACTTCAACGTGGAGATCCTTGAAGATGAACCAAGAACATCGACAAGTTCCTCCAAGTCCACCCAAAGAAAGGTTATGACTTCTAAGATGGAACTTGAAGAATACCAGCTAGCCAGAGACAGGCTAAGGAGAATGATTAACCCGCCAGTCAGGTATGCATAAGCAGATCTAGTTACTCATACTTTCAATTCTGCTTACACTCTTGAGTATGGTGAGCCTAGGACATACGGTGAGGCCATGAAGAGTGAAAACAAGAAAGAATAGCAACAAGCCATGGAAGAAAAAATTAGTTCTCTTAAGAAGAACAATACCTGAAAGTTGGTAGAGAGACCTTAAAAAAAGCTAGTCGGGTGCAAGTGAGTGTATAAGGTGAAGGAGGGGATACCGGGGATTAAGCCTATAAGATTCAAGGCTAAGTTAGTAGCACAAGGTTTTACTCAGAGAGAATGAGTCGATTTTCATAAGATATTCTCTTCAGTTGTTAAGCACACATCTATTAGGATTTTGTTAGCCATATGTGTAAACCTTAATTTACATCTAGAGTAGATGGATGTAAAGAAAGCTTTTCTACATGGAGAGCTTAAAGAGACAATATACATGGCACAGCCGCAAGGGTTCGAGGAGCCCGAAAAAGAAGATCATGCTTGTTTGCTAAAGAAGTCATTATATGGGTTAAAGCAATCACCTAGACAGTGGTATAAGAGATTTGATGAGTTTATGATGGCTTATGACTTTAGTAGGAGCAAGTATGACGGATGCGTGTAGTTCAAGAACATAAGTTGTGGGATGATATATTTACTTCTATACGTCGATGATATGTTAATCGCATGTAAGAATATGGAAGAAATACAGACGCTCAAGAAGCAGTTAAGTGGCGTGTTTGAAATGAAGGATTTGAAAGTAGTAAAGAGAATTTTGGAAATGGATATTTTGAGAGAAAGAAGAGATGTTATCTTCTTGTCCCAACAGCGATATATAGTCAAAATTCTGGAGAAGTTTGATATGTCTAATGCAAAGGCTGTCTCTACTCCTTTGGCCATGCATTTCAAACTTTCAGTAGCACAGTCGCCGACATCTGAAGAAGAGAAACTGCAGATGAGTAAAGTACCGTATGCAAGCGTTGTGGGGAGCATCATATATGCAATGGTTTGCACAAGATCAGACATAGCACAGACTGTGAGTGTGGTGAGTAGATACATGACAAATCTGGGTAAAGATCATTGGCTTGCAATAAAGTGGATTCTGAGATATCTCAAGGGGACGTCAAATCACGAGTTGATATATAAGAGGGATGATGACAACAATGAAATGGTAAGAGGGTACGTAGACTCAAATTATGCAGGTGATTTAGACAAGAGAAGATCATTGACGGGCTACGTATTCACAGTGTTTAGGTGTAGTGTATGTTGGAGATCAGTTCTATAACATGTGGTTGCACTCCCTACCACAGAGGCAGAGTACATAGCTGTTGGTGAATTTATTAAAGAGGCTGTGTGGTTAAAAGGAATATGTGCGAAGATATTGGCTAGTGAAGATGTGAACACCGGTGTATATTGTGATAATCAGAGTGTCATATACCTAAGCAAGCATCAAGTATTCCACGAGAGGTCGAAACACATTGATGTAAGGCTCCATTACATTCGAGAGATTGTCCAAAGTGGTGAAGTTAGTCTAACAAAGATAGTGTCGTCAAAAAACCCTGTTGATATGTTAATTAAGCCACTGCCTTCGGTTAAGTTCGTTTTATGCAAGGACTTAACCGGAGTCACTACTTTGTGAGGGTGACCAAAGATGCAGAAATAAGAGATCAAATTATTTTGTGGATGATTTTGAATCAATGAGTGGATTTATGAGAATATTGATTAAAAATCATCGGTATATGATTTGGAGAGCAAGCCAAGTGCATAGGGTGCGCAAAGATCGAAGACGAACGTGAAAGGAAGTGAAAGACGAAGGGAACAGTAACCAAGCATAGGCGCCGCGGTGCTCAGATAGGCGCACTAGCGCTGGAGATGTGAACAATATCCCAAAATAAAGAAACTTCCTTATTCCGTCTCCCACTTACTTCAGGACTCTCTAAAACGACTCCCACAAGTTTAGGATAAACTTAGGACGTCCCAAAGCCTGTATAAAGGCTCTCAATTGACATGTAAATAGAATCTAAGTAATCATCAACAGTTTTTGTGGTTCTTAATGAGAGAAAATCCATAGAGTGAAAGAAATAGTTTTTCTTTGTGATTTTTCTTATAAAATGCATACTTTATGAGTGCCTTGTGATTCATAATAAGAAGGGTATGATCTTGATTTGTCGTGGACGTAGGCAAGTTACCGAACCACGTAATTCTTTGTTATTTCTTCTTCTACCAATTTTTTTTATTCTTTAATTATTTATTCTGCATATATTATTTGGGTAATTTTATTTATTTATTTGTTTCTACTTGCTTATTTGTTTACTTCTACTTCAACATATGTATATGTAACATTATTTTTAAAATAATTATAATAAGAGATTAATCTATCACATTTATTGATCATGGACTGACGGCTTGGTTTTAACTACTAATTTGTTCGTGAAATGTCCAATTAAAATAAGAGACTTCATTGCACAAACCTTTTTAATTGAATGGTAAAATGTGCATCTCCTTCGGAGTTTATAGCATAAGTTTGACGTAATTTTTCTTCTCTTTTTTAAAAAAAAAAAGAAATCGAGCGACTTCAATGATGAGTTAAATAAACAAAAAATGATTTTCATTATTTTCAGAAAAAATAAGAGGGACCTGGGCATAAACAAAACACAACATAAAATAAACTCTGGCTTGCTCCTTACAATTATAAGAATGCAGTGTGTTTCGTTTAGGGCTATATGCCTAATCATTATGCATTCTTTGTCTGTTCGCTATAACTCACAAGACTACAGTCATAAGTATGAACTCAATGGTTATAAATTGGAGGATTGCAACATGCAATCACTAAAACCTCGATAAGTTAGGTCCATCAAAATTGTTTTTCTTATTTTATAGCATATATAAATTGATCTATGCTTTAACAAAATTGAAAATAAATTATTACATTCAATTGTAAGTCTTGATAAAGTTGAGTAGAAAGAATATAAAGCTCGTGAAAATGTTAGTGGACAACTTGCTCAAATTAGAAAGAGAAAAGAAACAAAAAGCAAACTAAGAACCCCCCACCCTTCTCTCCTAACGTAAGAAAGATTAGTGGTTTTACTAATAAACATTTTTTTTTTTCAAGATTATAGACTCATAGTCTTTAATATAGAAGTTAATGTTTTTTTTATAAAAAATTTGAAAATCCCAACAACGATGTTAAAACTCTAATATATATGTTGAAATATTTTATATATGTTTGGAGTAAAATATTTGATATCACTATATAGTAGAATTTATTGACTACGATAATATCGCAATGATGTGGTAAGTTGTGAGAATGAACTTGCTTAATCCAAATACTACAATCCAATCTCTTTACCTCGATTGAATTTAAAAGGAAAGGCCACTATCTTTTAAAGAGTTCTCAAAGTTTAAAAGATCTACAAATTTTGCTTTAGTAGAATTAGGCTTAAAAGTCTAATTAATTGAATAAATTTAGTCTTAAATTGTGAGAGACATGAAAGCTGAATTTATACAATAAATAATAGAGAAATACAATAAAAAAGAGTATTGGAAGATTATTATAAGTGTGTTTTTGCTCTGTTTAAGTTGCTTGCTTGCTACACAAGGTTAGGATCTTTGACCATAATAAACATATTTTAAAAATTAGAGAAAACTTGCCTCTTGAATCTTAGAGTTCTCAAAGTTTAAGAGGTCTACAAATTTTCTTTGATAGAATCGAGCTTGAAGCCTAATTAATTGAATAAATTTGATCTTAAGCTATGAAAGGTGTGAAAGTAGAGCTTACACAATAAATCATGTAGAAACATGGCCAAAGAGAATATTGTAAAATTATTATGAGTGTTTTTGGTTCTGTTTAAGTTTTTTGTGTGCTGCACAAGGCTAGGATCTTTAGCTGTAGAAAACTCTATTTTAGAAATTAGAGAAAATTCACCTCCTGAATCTTATCTAGAATTTTTGTCGTCGTTTTTTTGAGTGTTGAAGATACTAAAATCCATTTAAGTAAATTGAGTTATTAATATTGTTGAAGAAAAAACATCAAATGGACGTAAAAAGTGCATGTAACGTGTGTAAAAGGGGTGGATTATATTTGTACTGATGCATTTTTGCATGAATAAGAAGTTTGCCTTATTTGTCCTAAATCCTCCCAAAATATAGACTAATTAATGAGTTTGCCTAACAAATTTTGACAAATAAAAAGAATAAGATATGAATTTTATTCTGAGTAGAATTATAATTTATTAATTATTTATCATATTAAATAAGTAACTTACTTTTTTAATTTTTAAAAAGATTTTAAAAGTTAGAAAGTGTCTTATCAAACTTGTGTCTTATTAAATTTGTGTTTCTTTGTTAGTGTAACAAATTCTAAAGGTTAGGAAGTGTCTTATTAAATTTATGTTTCTTTGTTAGTCTTAGTCACATGTGCTTACCCTTTATCAAAGCCAAATTTTCTATAATTGAGCCTTAGCTTAGGAGTTCTTGTGCTTTGAGATTTACTCAATGCAACCGTATGCTTTAGAAACCATGACCCATAAAAATGAAACCCTATAAAGTAGTTTGGGTTCATATATGTTAACTTATTTAACATACTTAAATATATGTATAGGCTTGTACTTAGCATTTTTGGATTTTTATACAACATTAATATTTTAAAACTAATATGTATATAATTATAGGATGTATAGATAATGTATTGGATTATTTGTAGTTTCCTATAAATATTAATATATGCAAATTGATGGAGAATTTTTTTCCCAGGGTAAAGCAATTTATATGGTTTTTTGTAGTAAGAATGTTTTCAACAAAGTCTTTTAACCTATAACGTTTAGTTATTAGCACTTAAAAAAAGTTACTTTTTGATAGCGTTTAATTATTAGCAGTTCTTAAAAAAAAGTACAATTTAAAAATATTTTAGGAATATTTTGAATATTAAAATCTAATTTTATTCTCATATACTATTTGAGAAAATATTACATATATTTTATGGAAGTGTAATTTTCTTTTTTATAAAAAAAAAATCATTGTGCATATTTATTAAAAGGCACTAAATATACTTTCCGATTGCAAAATTCTAAAACACTTTGGTAGAGGAATAAGTGGAGTAATAAGAATTTGTTGGTTAAATTTTTCAAATAAAATTTTTTTAAAGTAAAATTTGTAAGTAAAAGTTATTTATCGTTTGGTTATTAATTAAATTTTTTTTTTTGAATTAGTATATTATTTGGTTACACATTATTAAAAGTATTTATCTATTATTAAATTATAAAAAAAAACACTTACTAAAGTTTACATTCAAATTTTAGACAATTCAATCTTTTTTTATATATAAAATAAAATTTATAATCTAATATTTAAAATTTATTAACGTATTTTTATAGATAATACAAAATCAATTCATACTAAAATATAATTTTGCGATCATTAATAAAATAATGGTCAAAATAATTAGAACTCTAAATATCAATAAATACAAATTTAAAAGAATTCAAGTAAAATTAATACATAACAATCAACAAATTAAATAAATTATTATATTTAGTATAAAAATAAAAAATGAAATAAAATACTATGTACCAATGACAATTTTTTTTTTGTAGAGAATTGTAAAAATATGATAGTTGCAAAAATATAAAAATGTAATAACTTTTAACAAAATATTAAAAATATATTAGTTGAATATAGTTTATTTTATTAACGGTCTACAGGTATATGTATCAATATACAAATATAAAATAAGAGAAATTTTCAGAAATGACACCTATTTCTAAGTTATTTTTTTTTAAATTACAAAAAAATGAACTAATATTTTGTGACTAAAAATTAAGAAAATTGGACAATTTTACATATGTATTATTATTCGCTCTCTATCAAAACTTGCAAACTCTCTCCCTAAAAGAATACCTTAAACTTGAATTATAAAATAATTAGATTGTTAGTAGAATAAATAAAAAATGGATAAATTGTGTTGTGGTAAAATTATAAAGAGAAATAAAATAAATAAAAGTAAAAATTTTAAAAATATAAAAAATGATGGATTGAAAAAAAATTTCGCATAACAATTTCTCGCATGCAAAAAATGAATGCATTAACAAATTTATGCAAGAATCTCGCATGCAAGATTATTATGTCCGAATCACTTCGCGCACGTGAAAGGCCATGCAACATGATTGTCTTTTTTATTTATTTATAATTTGACACGAGTGAGCCCGCACAACCATTATTTGCCTTTGACTATCTATTTTTTTTAATTTAATTTAATTGATTATTTTTTAATTATTAAATTAGAATTACATATATCAATTATTTAATTATTATATCAATGTTTTTTAATTTAATAAATTGCTTCAAAAAATATATTACTTAATGAATTTTTTAATATTTTAATTAATTATTAAATTAAAAATATTATAAAAATATATTCAATTTTTTATAATCTTTTTTAATTTAATAATTAATTAATATATTAAAAATTAATTAAATTTTAAACAATTTAAAAATTAAATAGTTAAATAATTGATGTCTCATTATTAAAAAATAAAAAATTAAAATTAAAAAATACATAGTCAATCATGTCAAATAAAAAAAGGACAACATCATTTCGCACGGCCAATCTATGCGCAAGAAATGGTCCAAACAATATTCCTTCGATCCAAAAAATTTTAAATTTCAAATTTTTTTTTCAAATTTTTACTCATACTCACAATTCTAACACAATATAATTAATTAAATTTTCACTTATTTTACTTACAATCTAATTTTTAGAATGTATTTCAAAAAGAGAATTTTAAAGTTTTAGGGAGAGAGAAAATATAAATTAAAGGTATAATTGTTCACTTATCTTTTTTTTACTACAAAAGATTAGTCTATTCATTTGTAACAAAAAAAAAAAAACCTTAAAAATAGGGCAATTTTTGAAATTATTTTATAAAAAAAAGTCAAAAATTATACTTTTAAAAGTTTAAAATTTAAGTTTTTGTAAATAGAAACAAACTAATGTTTTTAATTTTAAAAAACTATTCTTTAATTGTAACCAAACGTTATCAAAAAATTTAAAAATAACTTTTAGCATTAAAAAATATTTTTGATCAATAATTTTTTTTTTTTATCTAAAAACGATTGAACTATATAAAATTTTAATATAAATTTTATTAAATATCTTTTTTGATAATTTAATAATATATAAACACTTTTAATGATGTGTGATTAAACATTTACAATTTTAAAAGATATTTTTTAATTAATAACTAAATAATTAATAACCTTTTTTTAAAATTTTACTCTAAAAATTTTACTTTTAAAAATTCTATTTAAAAAAATTTAATTAAATAAGTCTTAAGTTTATTACAGTAGAAGTAATAGATATTTGGATTGAATATTCCTTGTTTCAACTTTGACAAAGAGTTATTTAAAATTTTGCTTGTGTGTGAGGACGGGGTGCGGTGTGCAGTAGGCCAAAAAAATAAAAACTGCTAATTTATTGAGTTTTAGGTTAATTTTGAAATATTTTTATATTAAGGTTGAATAATTAAATTAATAAAAGATTAACTCCAAATTTATTGCCTTATTAGGGTTTTGATGGGCCGAGGTGCCGAGGCCCTATCTATTTCGTGTGAACCCGCAAAACAACAAATTCTTTTAAGATAAAATTTTATAAATAACTTTCTTATTTTTTTATTATTCTTTTTTAGCCATATTTAAATTGATTATATTTTATTAATCAAAATTTTTAATTTTGGACACATTTGTCATAATATCAAAAACATAAACTTTCTCTCATTTCTTTTTATCGAATCAAGAATTATATTGATGACCAAATATTTTTAAAATTGTTATTACAAAAATCGAGTGTTACTGAGTATATTTATTACTTCAAATCAAGGAAATAGCCAAATCTTGTAAGTTTTCTAAACTTTTTAAAAAAATTTAATTTTAGTTAGAAATTAGATAAAACTTACATTTAAAGTTAAAAATATGTGTTATTGATGAATTAAATATGAAAAATGAGTTAGAATGGTGTAAAATACGTTAAAATCCGGCCAAAAATAAGATTTTTAGTGTGTTTGGCGAAAACTAGACGGCGATCGGTGCGGCAATCGTCAATTTAGGCATCTTGGGGCCATCTCGGCCCGAAATGTGCCCCAAGAGGCGCATATTATGCATGCCACAAGTTTGATAACGTTCAGAATACAATATTAGGGAAGGATTTGATATGTGTTGATATTAATGAAAAATATATTGTTTATAACTTTTAATTTGTTTTAAACGTAACTTAATATTATATTTATAAGTTCTTTCGGTATATCGTAAATTAGTATCAAAAGACCATGAAAAGAAAGAGGCAATTTTGCAACTGGTTAAATGTCTTGGCATTCCAAGCGGAAGTTATGTTGGGGACTTACCAAATATGTATGATTACAACGAGAACAAGAGCAAGCGCCCTAGGGCATATACCCATTTTAGCGACCCTAACGATGATGTTATGGATGTGGAGGGGGATGGGGATAGATATGAATGGACAAACCTACAAATGTCAACACCAGTGCCATGAGCAACGGTATATTACTTATTTACGTGATTAACTAAAGATAAATTTTCATATATTTCTAAATAAGTCATTAAGTATGGTTATATTTCTTGTAGTCTGAACACAGTGCATCTGCAGACCATGGCGTAACACATCAGATTAAGCAACTGCGGGAGGAGATGATTAAGAGATTTGAGCGTACTGAAGCTGCACTTCTGCAGAGAATGGATAAGGATAGAGATGAAATTTTTACAAGGGTTGATCAACTCCAGACCGATGTTACACAGCAGATGCAGCGGATGATGATGTGCTTTAGGCAGTCATGCTCATTCCAACAGAACGAAAGTCATAATATGGTAAGCAAAATAAATTTAAAATCACAATAATTTTTCCTTACCTTAATTGCAGTTTGATTTATTTTAATATATACATATATTTTAGCTTGGAGAGAACACACTAGTAGGCTGTTAATATGGTTTTCAGACCCCAGCTACTGGTTATGATATACTACCCCAGTCACTGATTGACAGTCCTGCAAGTGTTAAGATCTTGCCTGCCCCGTATAAGGGAGTGAGTCAATTTGGGAGATCGTATAGGCCCCCATGGTATTTACACACTACATATACAAATTCATTTTCACAAAGGATATATGAAAAGAAGAAAATTGAAATTGAAGTACAACCTCAAGCAAACATGAATCCATTGCAGTGGATAGACTCGACCATCTTAGCTAAGTTTCAGACCTGGATGGATAAGAATGAGGGTGTAGTCATCTTACCTGGGCTTGACCTTAACCTGACATAGTTTCTAGAATTGCTACACAATTGGCTGGATGACTTTGTAAGTAAAATATATATTCAATAATTTTACACATTCACTTGACGTAATTATATATGTTGAAATCTCTAATTGTAATTTTTTGTTAATGCAACATATTAATGAGTATTTGAAGGTGATTCGGCTTAGGAAAAACTATTACAATAATGCATTGCCCCAATTGTCCACTTATGTGGATTCGTACTTCTGTGTGAGTATTGAATTAAATTAATTATATTTTTTTATTTAATCTTTATTGATTATTTGATGGCCCTACATTTTTAGGAGACTTTTAGACTCCTTTATGAGGAACACAAAAATGACATGACTGGCATTGTATAGAGTGATGAAGTGATGGCATATGCCCAAGGCGTTAAAAAAGATTTACTCGGTGCACGTATGTGGATTGAGGTTAATAAGGTAAAATATAATATTTTGTGTGAATGCTGTTATTTTTGTTTATAACATGTAGTACTATTTGTGAGACTTATTTGAATTTTATGTAAGTTTATATTCCTGTCAACTATAATCAACAATATTGGGTGATGGCTGCGGTAGACATCTTACATTGACAAATAGTGATCTACGATTCTAGCATTAAGGGATTTGCTGATGGCGTGATTGAGAATCATGTCCTGCCATCATCTATGTTGTTACCTCATTACCTAGATGCTTGTAGATTTAATGAGCAACGACAAATTACACCTGACTTAACCCCTTTTCATGTAATTAGATTAAAGAATGGAGTGCCACAGCAGACGATGAATAGTGAGGATTGTGGGGTTTATGTTTGTATATTTATAGAGTTTTTGATGTTGTGTCATCCCCTAAATTTTGATCCTAAGCATGGGTCATTTTTTAGAACCAAAATAGCGATTGACTTATGAAAATGTGTAAAAAATAGTAAAAGAAAATTAAATGTTTGTA
This sequence comes from Ailanthus altissimus, assembly GCA_946807835.1. Taxonomy (NCBI): domain Eukaryota; kingdom Viridiplantae; phylum Streptophyta; class Magnoliopsida; order Sapindales; family Simaroubaceae; genus Ailanthus; species Ailanthus altissimus. The sequence continues at coordinate 9,872,588 of OX327713.1, read as the reverse complement.
TGTTTATAAAGTTTTTTTTTTATGTATTTGATACATTTAATTGTAAATGTATAATTAGTGAAAGCATGCATTATTAATGACAATGGGAAAAAAAGAAACATAACAAACATATAAATTAAACACAATCGTAACAAAGTACAAATTAACTAGTCAAATAAGGCTCATAACTACATGACTTAAAAATACAAATATAATTTATAAAGAGCACATCAACTACCATGTAATGGAATTGGGTTTCGACAAGTTTGTCGATTATGTCCATGCTGTTTACATCGGCTATATACATTCTTCGTGGGAGCCTCACCTTGTCATATAATTCTATTCTTCCAACATCTTTCTGATTGCCGGCGTACTATAGGAGACTGGATGTTAGCAGCTCTCAACTCCTCTGGAACAATCCAATCTAATGGATGACCAACCGAATTTATTGGTTCACTATATGCACGCAACAAAGACTCAGTCGTATAATATCGTGAATAAAGAGTCTGGTACTAAAATCTGACCTGCCTGTATACTGCAAGTGCATGAGGACACGGTAGCTACCGCATATCAAACTTTCGACAACTACATGACTTCCCTGGGATGTCTACTATTCAATTTCTTTTTCCGTCCTTAACGACAAAATGAGATTGATCTATTGCATGCACTGTCATGCGAGCGGAATCATCATTGTGCTTCCATATCTTGTCATGGGCCCAAGTGGTCAAGAAGTTTGACATATTTTATGTAGCCTCACGTTTCTCAACAAACCATTTTTGTATTAACTCTATAATCCATTCAATTAAGGCAGTCACTGTCATCCTACATGCTTTCTTCGCAACAACGTTAATGCTCTCTGCAATGTTGGTGGTCTTGATGTCATATCTTCTGAATGCTCTCATTGATCGAGCCCATTTTGAAAAACCAACCTCCTCCTCCACGTATTTCATTGCCTTCGGTTTCATTTCTCGCATCTTATTAATTTTCCTTTGAAAGTTAACTATGCGATACGCCTTGGCAGCAACAAAATAGGAAGCCAAATATCCCATTTCTTTTATTGTCTGCGACGGTATCTTATATCGTGCTACCAAATTTCACTTCAAATGATGGATGCATACACCATGATATACATTAGGAAATACCTCTCTAATGGCCTTCTCGATACTAGCATGTCGATCAGATAAAATACAAGGTTCTCAAGATTGCCAATGACTTCTCGGAGTTTTGTCATAAACCACCTCCATGAAGCATCATTTTCAGAGTCAACAATACCTTATGCAAGTGAAAATATTTGGTTGTTTCCATTCTTGCAAACAGCCACAAACATTGTTCCCAAGTATGTATTTTTTAAAAATGTACTATCAACTACAATAATCGGTCGGATAGAAGACTGGAACCCTCTAATACATGGTCCAAGAGCCATGAAGAAATATTTGAAGTGCTTGTAATCGTCAATCTCCAAATGCGTGACTGTACATGGGTTCTGTTGTTCCAATATATGACAGTATGCCGGAAGTAATTTATATGAACCCTCTGGAGTACCACGTATCAACACCAATGCATGCTCCTTAGACCACCAAGCAATAGGGTAAGTTATGTCTACACCAAACTTTTCACGGATGTCTGCTTGGATTTTCTTCGGTCTATAAAGTCGATTCGCAGATGCAAACTTATTTTTTTTTTATGAATTTGCCAATAATCCGAGACTTTACTTGTCAATGATCATCGCGTAATCGATCTAATTGGCACAAGTGACTTGAATCAATTCTACGCACAATGAAATATTTCCTTGCATCTGTCGACATTGCATGTAATCGCTATCGGAATCTATCATCATCACATTTTATCTCAAAACGATCTTTTGTCGACCTTGACACTTTAAAGCTCCAATTACCTTTAAGTGCTAGCATACTAATAGCCTGATGAAGTTCGTCTTTCCTATCAAACAAATTTCCTACAAACACATCGCCAATTCCACTACTCGATATCTTATCTGATATGCCTAAGTCTGATGGTGGTATTGGAGGCATAAATGCAAAGGGGTTTTTCGCTTCACAAAAATCTAGTTTTCTAACTTCAACATTTAGGGAGCTTGTTGAAACATAATAACATCCGCCTTCTACTAAATCATCCCCTTCTAAATTATCAACATTTCTAACATCATCACAGTTCCTTTCCATATCTCCAACATTTCCAATGTTATCACATGCGTAATGTGTATAAGCTGGGTCTTTATTGAAGGGTATAGGAGAAACATTGTGATACTCATTCATTGTGTTTGCAGGAACCACTGCTGGAATTGATGGAGATGTATGACTCACTTGGTTGCTACCGCTAGCTGACATAAAATGAGTATGAATCGATGGTGGGCTTTGATTTAGGAGCTGTACATCATCTTCATAAACGGGAACTCTAAGATCCACTGTTACACATAAAGGACAGTACAATTTTCTATTGGCACTAAAAGAAATCGAACATCACTGTCGTTTCTAATCTCAATAGGTTTTAACTTATATCTTGTTGCATCAATTTTAATTTTCAAAGTCACCTTATAGTTCACATTGTCGACTCCCAAAGTATAACATACTGTTTTTAAAAGATCTTCAAAATTAATATCTTTCGGAACCGAAATCCCAAAATTACTATAATCAACATAACTTTCTTCTCCATCACTAGAACTCTCTTACTTTTCTAAAAAAAAAAAATAATTGCATCATATTCTATAGGACCTAAAAAAAAATTACAATTAGTAAAATTATTTAAAAATAAATCAAAATAATTATTTAAAAATAAAAAAAATGAAAAAATGAAATTATGCGCATCGCGGGGCCTTTTTGGGCCTGAGATGGCCCTGAGATGCGCATATTGTGATGAGATGCGCACATTGTGAGCGCCGCGGGGCCATCTCGAGCCTCGCAATACGCGTAATTACGCATCTCGGGGCACATCTCGGGCCCAAGATGGTCCTGAGATGCCTAAATTGACGGCTGCCGTCTGGTTTTCGCCAAACACACTAAAAATCTTATTTTTGGCCGAATTTAAATGTCTTTTACACTACTCTAACTCATTTTTCATATTTAATTCATCAATAATACTTATTTTTAACTTTAAATGTAAGTTTTATCTAATTTCTAACTAAAATTAAATTTTCTAAAAAAGTTTAGAGAACTTATAAGATTTGGCTATTTTCTTGATTTGAAGTGATAAATATATTTAGTAACACTCGATTTTTGCAATAACAACTTCAAAAATATTCGGCCATCAATATAATTTTTAGTTCATCAATATGTTCTTGGTTCAATAGAAAGAAAGAGAGAAAATTTATATTTTTGATATTAGGGTAAATATGTTTAAAAATAAAAAATTTGGTTAATAAAGTATAATTAATTTATATTTGGTTAAAAAAATAAAAAAAAAATTAAAAAATTATTTATAATTTTTTTTCTATAATTAATTTAAATTTAATTAAATAATAATAATAAAAAATAGGAGGATTATTTATAAAATTTTCCCTTACTTTAGTTCTCACTTTGCGTAGGTTTATTTACGTAACCTACTATGAACCGAAAAACTGGTAAATGATTTTTCATTGGCAGCAAAAAGTGAGCCTAAGAAGCTGAAGAGTGAAGAGAAATCAACAATTTCGTAAGCCTTATTCTATTTTGGTGATAGCGTTCGATTGCTTGGTGGGTATTTTATTTTTTATTTTTATTTTTATGTAATTAAGAATTCTGTGTCCATTTATACATGATAATGAAGACTTTCATTTTCATTCCAAATAAATACGTAGTCTTTGATGTGAATATCACAAGAAGATTCTTGATTTATATTGATTTTGTGATTGGCAATTGGGTGTTTTTGGGTTCATTTTTTATAGTTAATTCTAAGAATTGGTATTGACTTTTGTGTTTTTACTTCCAAGGCATGATGATTTTTTATTTTTTCAACTGGGTCTAGATTTTGTTTTTTCATTTTCATGAAAAAAGAAAGAAAATGCATTGATGATTTCATATTAATTTTGAACCTAATAAATGATGATAGTGGTGAATACTTGGGTGCAGGACTACATTAGCCTTTCAGAAAACTATGAATTTATTGATACTAATTTATTTATACCGTTTTACTGGTAATTGTTAAACTATAATAAGATTCTTTAAATGACACATGTTTTCTTAATTTTTTTTATTCAAATTGGTGAATTATCAGGGGAAGGAAAGAAGAATATCAATTTTTGAATATTTTTCCTCACGAGTCCTTTAGTTTATGGAATTTTAACAACTTATTCACCCACTTAATTGAGTTATTTAGTTATTTCATTCTTATACTGGGTCTGGGAGTGAATTATTGATATTTATTTTTTGGGATAGATAGTGAACATGGATGCTATGTTTGCAATGCCTAGTTCAAAAACCCTGAAGCTATTGACCTGACAATATTTTACTTTATATTCTTTCTTTCTCTCTTTCCTTTCGATCAAAGATATTTTAAGAACTTCTGTATTGGAAAATCTATTGGACATCCATTTCTGACATTGATTTTGATGAGAATCTTTAGAATCTGGGGTTGGATGCAGAGTAGCTTCTTGGATTCAGTGGACAGAGTGCTCTTCCTTCATGATCCTTCATGTATACGGAAGTTCCTTCTTGTTTTGAATACGAGTCTCAGTAAATCTACTGCAATAAGTTGTAAGGTTCAAGAGCTAGATCTTTCTCTACCTGCTAGAACACTCTTTCTGTTGCTTGATGATCTTTTTACTTCGGAATCACTCAGCATATTGAAATTAGATATCGATATATTCTTCAAGGTTCCTTGTTTGATACGTTTCTCAAACCTTAGAACTTTACATCTTGCTGTTTTATTTCCAAATGATCGGTCCACTGAGTGATTTTTTGCTGGTTGTCTAGTTCTCGAAGAGTTGGTTTTGTATGATTGTGTTTGGAGTTATATAATAAGAGAATCACCATTCGTATTCTCATGCTAAGGAGATTGACTATTTACTGTGGCCCTTTCTACACAGATGAATTACTCAAGACTGTGTTGTCACAATTTATGCTGACAATCTTCTCTCTCTTAAATGCAGGAGTTTTCTGACATTTGAACTTGGTTCTATCTAATCTTCACCAAGAAATGCTTATATTGATGTTTCGGCCTATCTCTTGCGGGGATGTCTGCTTACAATACTGAAGTGATGATTGCATGTGACAAAGTCTCTTTGTTTGCGTTTCATAGTATGAGAAAAAATTCAAGAGCCTCGGAATCCACTCTTTATCAGTGCCAGGTTTTGATGATCCTGGGACCTGTGGTTAATGGGCCCACCACGCTTCGCTTCCGCTGCGCCACTCTGATTTATTGAGATGCATTTATCTACAATTTATATAACAGTAAATAATAAAAGACCAATTTAATAATAGATTAGGTGTCGTTTGTTTGATGTCTCATGGAGCTGTAGCCACGATCTTTCGTGGAAACTCAATAATAAAGTTAATTAAGAAGGATAATCAGCACCATTAAATTCAACCATATCATTCATCTGATCGTGTTCTCCATACAAATCCATGCACAAGCTCTTTACGTCACTTGGTGAGGAAGCCACTAGCTAGCTCCATATCATCCCATGCAACATCAAGATCATTGATCGACTCCGCGAAGTTGTGTCCATCCATGGGTTCAACATTGTCAATGAGCAATCTAAGCTTCGTTACAAATTTGTACTGTTTTATATATCTTTGCTTCTAAAGATCGGACTATATCCATTGCAATTTTCACCTTGTGTGTTGTTCCAGTAAGTATAGGGCTGGGTATTTTCAATTTTTGGTTCATTTTGAACTCATTAAAAATTGAATCAATCAATTTACAAAATGTGGAATCAATCAATTTTAAGAGGAATCGAACCCATGTCGCTTGATTCGGTTTAATTCAGTTTTTAATTTTTTTATATCTATTTTAAACTTACTTTTTCTATTTAAATCGAAGCAAATAGATACCGAATCCATCAATAGAACCAACAGTTTCATTCGATTAGTTTTTTCCATCTCTAAATAAGTGCAGATTAATTTTAAAAATTAGGCTACTCAATCATGTATAAATATTATTCTAAGAAATTGAATATCATAATTTTCATAAGAGGTAATAGTATTAGGAAACTTACTTTGATCCATAGCTTGAAGTCTTTGAAGAAGGTAATGGATGGAAGTTATGTTTCTTTCTCTTAGCCTTTTTGATTTTCTTTTTAACCGTAAGTTTAGAATAGCCCTAATTGATAGGCTTTTCTAATTCTATTATGATTGGCTTTCGATCAAATAGAATCCTTTTAGAAATATAACTCACCGCTTAAAAAATTAATTATTAATTTTTTATTATATTAAACCTAACAAATATATCAATATTATGTAAACATTTGGGCCACAAAATTCTTATGTTCTCCCACTTATCCCATATGACATTTTTTTCTTAATGGTTTAATACAACACTAAGCACCCAATTCTTAAACTTATTATAATAAATACCATAACTATCGTAATGCTAATGCGAGTCATGGCGATTATATATCATTATGTGCAACATATTTGCTTTCACGTACCATATCACTAGCATATTAACCACCAAATAAATTGAGAAACTTTGAAAAAACTAAAATATTCATTCAAAATTTAAAAGAGTAACACATACTTATCGAATTTAGACAAAGTAACTAAGTTATCAAAAACTTACGAAATATAAAGTGTTTAAAATAAATCTAAATGATAACTGACATTGAAGTTAAGGCAACCAAAAGGTGCATGGTGGTAGGGGTTCAGGCACAAAATCCAAGTCTAGTTAGAAGTTCTCTAAATACCAAGTTATTATGGTGCTTAATATTCCTTGTAGAGATAATCTAGCTAGGTAACTTTTTCGGTATCAAGTCTCGAAGCTCAAATAACAATGGGTGTACCAGCTCTGGCATGTTTTCTGGTGCAGTAGCTTCTTTCGGTACAAAGAGAGATTCCTTTAGATTTTGATCCATTGTTTTGTGTCACGGATCTTTAGAAAATTATACAGTCTTAAATACATTAGGAGTGAAGTAATTAAAAAAATTACATAAAAAAAATACACACAAATTATTTGAAAAAATATTCTTTATATTGTTGAAGAAAAAACACAAATTATAAAATTGTTATGTTATGTTGTGTGCTTTGTACAATCGAGGGTCTCCCTTTTATATACTAACAACCCTATACAATTAACGGTTGAGATCTAAATGATTTAACGGTGTATATACAAAATAAACTAATATGCTTTATAATATTCCTAAATACCATCACATATGCTATGAAATTTTTCCCTTCTAAATCAGGGTTAACAACCCTAATAAGTCACGGGCTTGGCCCGAATCTTTACCTATGTCAGCGGGTCTTTTAAAAGCTCCAGCCCACGAACCATTCCAGTAGTCCATATAGCCTTTATGAGACTTTGTCGCCCACCAAGTATTTGAAAAAATGCTTGAGAACACTTGGGGCTTAACATTCTCCCCAACCAAATTCATGCAACGCCCTCGTCGCGTCTTCACTGGAAACTATGCACCTCGTTCTTCATTCTACTGTTGTACACTTTCGTGTTTTCGGCGTGCACCAATATCAGGTACCCATTTTCACTTGTCAAAGTACTCACGCCTTAGAGGTGGAATTTTCTTTTGCACCGTTCATCCGTCTGTTGTGGATGGGTTTCGCCCATTTGTTGTCGCATGTAGAAATCCCTAAAGGTCCTTATTTCTATTTCGTGTCTTCCGTACCCCCTCGGTATAGCTTCAAACAGCTATCGAAAAATATCAGATGCAGTTGCTATCTTGAAGGTATTCCAATCTTATGTGAGATATTGCCAAACCTCTCGGCAACAGAAAATGACCCCTCATCTTTACGATCAAGACCCTTGTGAAGTGAGCGTACTGTCTTGTACTGTGATAGAAATATCATTTCCATCACCAAGTCCCCCGTACGATACTTGATATGCCACTGCTTGTCTCTACCCCACTTCTTGTGCTGAAAGCGTACACTATGTGATGCCTCGAGTTACTGAGTGACACCCTCACCTGACAACTCCTTGAGTTGCCCTTGCAACTCATCTAATCCTGGCTGCACCTTGTGCTGTAGTTGGGAGTGTAAACCCCGCTCCAACTTTAGCCCATACTCGGTATCACCCTAATGTGGTTGCACTTGTGGTATGTTAGTTGGTACAACCCCTTTGTGCTTCTTGACCACTTCCGCAACCCCCATTGGTAGCTTACCCTCGCCCTTTGTTAACTTACCATCCATCCCCTTTATTATGGCTAGATGTGCTTCTCATTTACGCTCAGTAACTCTAATTAGTTGAATTGCAAAAAAGATCTTAATGTTGTCTTTCGGCTGGGATTGCCCACTCTTGGGCTTGTTTACCATCGATATCATGTAAGGCCCTACTTCCATGATGCACACGTAATCATGTCGAAAAAGTAACACCACATCATACTGTCTCAAAAACTCCACATCTAACACCACATTAAAATCATCAAGAGGTGCTATAGAGAAATTTACCTTACTGTGCCATTTACCTAAGTGAATATTGACCCCTCGAACCATCCCATTTAGTGGCTTGGCCGTAACGTTTATCGATTTGAGGAATCCCTCTTCTTTCTCCACATAAAATCTCAAGCGCTTCACTTTTGCACTCTTAATGAAGTTGTGCGTCGCTCTTGTATTTATCAGCACTTGAGTCTTTTTTCGTTGGCGCGTTGGCACGCCGCTTTACTTTCATTGTGTTGAGCAGCTATAAACACCTCATTTGACCTTGTTCGCAAGCCTTATGTGCCGTAACCATTACGTTGAGAGCCTTCTTCTTCAAACAGTCCTTGACCTAATGATCTCCATCACAAAGAAAGTAGTTCGTCTTCTGTCCATTACCTCTATAGCCATTGCACTTCTACTTTTCTCATTTGGGCGGCTTACTTTTCTCCTCCTCATCCTTCGGAGGGTGAAACTCTTTGGCACCCCCACCTTTGCTATGATTGGGTCTCGAATGCTTGGACTTTTTCAAGCCGCCTTTGCAGTAATCCATGAGTGTTTCTACCAATGTTAGAGCGTCAGATATTCTTGTCAACCTGCGCCGCTTTAACTCATTGGACGCCTATGTTTGCAACATGTCTAAGAAATTGAATAGCAAGTTCTCGTCGCTCATGTTAGAGATTTAGAGCATTAATAGGGAGTACTCCTCCACGTACTCGCTGATGAACTTGGTTTGCTTCAATTTCTTTAACCGCTTTCGAGCGTCGTGCACCACATTCTCTGGATAGAATTGGCATTTCAACTCCCGTTGCAATTCTACCCAGGTGTTGATTGTTCAGATACCCTTGTGTATCTCTTCATTTTTCCTGCGCCATCACAAAATTGAATGATTGGATAGATATAAGGTCGCAGTATTTACCTTGTCTTCGTCTTGCAATACCCATGACGTTGAAGTATCTTTCTATTTACCAGAAGTAGTTGTCGAGCTCCTTGGCGTTCCGCCTACCGTTGAACTCCTTCGGTTTAGGAGCCTCAACTCTTGGCGCCCCTTGAGCAGCAATAGACCCATTTGCTACTACTCACTTGCACAACACTACGTCTTCCTTGACAGCGTCAAACCCTCTACACAGCTCCTCCACTTGGGCTTGAACTTTGTATAAGGTGGTGTATACCTTCTCTTGAAAAGCCTTAACCCAGTCGTGCTGCTGATCAGCGTAACTCTCGATGGATGTGTCGATGAGAGAGTACAGCTTGTCCCTTTGAGTGTCGAGTCCTACCTCGAGTTTCTCTACTTGTTGCTCCAACTCCTCAAGATGATTCGTCGCCTTTCTTGCAGTGCCATCGAGAGTTTTCACCATGTTTCGCAACTCATGGCTTGGATCGGCAGACTTGTCGCGAGGTATACTACAGTGCCACTTAGTTTTAGGGTCCTTACCCCTTTTTTTTACTCAAATTCGACGTTGCGAAGTCTTTTCTCATCTTTTTTAAACCCGCTCTGATACCAATTGTCATAGACCTTTCGAGAATTATGCGGCCTTAGACGCGTTGCGTGCTAAATAGCTGAGAAAACCATACAAAGAAGAGAAGAAACACGCACACAAACTATTTGAGAAAATGCTCTCTATATTGCTAAAGAGAAAACACAAGCTATGAGATTATTGTATTGTGTTGTGCTTTGTACAATTGAGAGTCTCCCCTTTATATACTAACAGTCTTATACAATCGACAGCTGAGATCTAAATGATCTAACGTGTACCTACAAGATGAAATAATTGTGAATGATTTTAAACTTACGGTGCACACATGTGGATTTATGTTTATCATTCAAATATAGCATACGTATCACATACATACATGCGTAGCGGATGAGTGGAATACAAATTACTGAATGATAAACACAAGTAAACATTACATGTTATCTCATAAATGTAAAGTACATAAAGATTGAGTAATAGTATCTTGTCAAGTTTTTGGTATTTGGTCGAATCGGAATCCCCGCCTTGAAGCAACACATTCACAATTCTAGTTCCTCAACATAATGGGCTTGAGGAAGCTAAAATAGCAACTTTTTCAGCAAATGATTTAACTCTTGATTTCTTGTTTCTACCTTATTATATAGGTGACCAAAATAGAAGGAAAAATAGAAGAAGAAAAAGTGAAAGAGTTGAGTTTTTATTCTCTCAACACTTAAGAGAATTTTTCAACACTTAGCAAAATTTATTTTTCTTACACTCTTCTCTTTACACGAAATTATGATGATTAATTGAGCAACTAATTGCTCTTTTATTTATTTATTTATTATTATCTTTCATTTTCTCACCTAATGGAAACCATTATATTTGCCATTAGTGTTTTATTTATTACTATATTCCATTTTCTCACCTAATTGCATCCATTATGTTCGCCATTAGTTTTTGTTTATTATTATTAACAAAAAATCAAATTAAAATAAAACAAAATAAAATATTATTTAAATGAACCTAGCATTAATCTAGGCCAAATAAGAAAACACTTTCTCATCATTAAAAAACATCTTAAGGCCTAATATTAACAAATGCCACCTATTACACTTATCTTATCATTTAATTAATATTAAACAAATAATTTAATCATATTAAATCATGGTTGAAACACATGTCAATTTAAATAAAAAATTAATTATTTTATTTTAATTTAAATAATAATATAATATATTATTATTATTATTTTATTCAATAAATATTTTAATGAATAAAATAATGATATTATTTGTCCAACAAATAAGGTCATTTTGATAATTTTTAAATCAAAGAATAATTGGCCCATATGTGCCATGTGTTAACATCCTATTGGTCAACAACTAATTGTTAACTAATTGATGTATTTAACTCTTAAGTCTTGACACGTGCACGACTGGAGGGAAACTAAAGTAAATGTCCAGTCCATTAAAATTTTCTGGATCAAACTATTCAATCCGTTACGCTGCCCCAGTGCACAATGAGTATACTTCATATTGCGGGACTCTCTAAATCCACACCCGATTTGTCGAACAAAACTATTTTGTGAGTCCGAGATCGATGCCCTACGCACACGTCATAGAAATTACAAATCAGTGCAGTAGACCATGCAAGTTGAGGTTACAGCGCATACATATAATCCTTCTACCAATCATATCCTGGAAGAGCAGGGATATAGATCACTACCGTCAAATCCCTAAGTGCTCATTTGTGAACTTATCTCCAGACACGCATCTTAATAAACAATATATGCAAACACTTTTACAATATTGTTTAACCCTATAAGAAACTTTTTTCCTGGGTTCATTACTTATGGCCATGAGACTTTCTAAGATACAGTCTTTGAGGATTTGGATATATATAACTCATTTATGTGAGCTAACGGATTCTATATATGTACACACCAGACTCTATACGCATCAGACCATACCCAGGGACACCCAGCGGTCACACCGTAAAAGGTTTGTGGCATGCGTGGAACCAATGTATGATGGATCACTTACAAGTCTACTGTGGTATTCAAGTTAAAGGACCACGTATACTACTTAACTCGAGAGGACCTTCTATTGACGGCTTTATGTGATGTCTATTGGGTTCCTCGTTGAGTCTATTCAGTATTCAGTCCTTACTGAATATTTGTATGCTATACGAACTTCCAGTAAGTCCATGGTTAGCTAAGAACAACCATCTAGACCATCTAGGTATAGTATACACTAATCTATGTAAAAGGATTCCACCGATAGACCTGCATCGATGAATTAATTTGAGAATAGACTTACATAATAATATTTCTTAGCATCTATTGCAACTATATTATTACTAATGTATTCTCAGGTCTTTGTAGCATCACAGACAAGATTTTAACTTTTAAACTTCACTGATTAATATAATATGCTAACTCTTTAACATTTATAATTTTCAGTGATGTTAACTTTTAGCATTGATCTAAACTACTTTAGATAAAGTATGAACCCTTTTAGATCATATAATATCTGTAGCATCATAAGCATTGAACAATTTAATAATAGTAATTAATAATTTAACAAATAATGAACTGGATAAATATTACAAAATAAAATATTCATATAACAATGGAATGGCACGTGAGCACAAATTCCAACAAACTCCCACTTGCTCTAGTGCCATTTATAGTGGTATTTTATACCCATAGACTCCACGTGTTTCTCAAACACCTTTGGAGTTAAGTCCTTAGTCAGTGGGTCTGCTACATTATTTACAGAGTCAACTCTACAAATTATTATATCTCCCCTAGTCAAGATTTCTTTAATTATATGATATTTCCTCTCCACATGTTTAGATCTCTGGTGCGCTATTGGCTCTTTTGCTTATGTAATAGCTCTGTTGTTGTCGCAGAATAAAGGGATATAATCCATTGAGCTTGGGATCCTGAGCTCGGCAATAAACTTGAGTATCCATACTGCTTCCTTAGTTGCTTCAGAGGCTGCAATATATTCCGCTTCAGTTGTTGAATCAGTTGTGGATCCCTGTTTGGTGCTCTTCCGACTCACTATAGCACCATTGATGATAAATACTGAAAGTCTGAATCTGTGTATCCCCTAACTTGCAAATCATTTTCTCCATAAATAAGAAACCTGGCCTTTGTACCATTAAAGTATTTAACGACATGTTTGACTGCCATCCAATGGCTATCACCTGGATCAGATTGATATCAACTAGTAACACTTACAGCCATGCTGATGTTAGGTCTCGTGCACATCATAACATATATTAGGCTGCCTACAGCTAATGTATATGGTATTTTAGACATTCTAACTCTTTCATCTTCCGTCTGAGGAGACATTCTCCTCGAAAGATGAATGCCATGTCTGAAAGGTACATTAACTGTCTTACAGTTAGTAAAATTGTACCTTTCAAGGACATTATCGATGTATGATAATTGTGAGAGTCCTATCAGCTTCTTAGCTCTATCTCTATAAAGCTTTATACCAGTATATAAGAAGCCTCTCCCAAGTCCTTCATAGAGAAGTTTTTGTTTAGATAATTCTTGACTGATTCTAACATACCGATATCATTCCCAATGATCAGTATGTCATCCACGTAGAGAATTAAGAAGACAACCATGCTCCCACTGACCTTTTTATACATACATAGTTCCTTATCATTTTTGATGAAACTAGATTCTTTGATTACCTCATCAAAACGAAGGTTCTAACTCCGAAAAGCCTGCTTAAGCCCATAAATGGATTTCTTCAATTTGCACACTAGACCTGTGGATTGGCTAGATGCAAAACCTTCAGGCTGTTTTATGTATATCTCTTCCTCGAGATATCCATTCAAAATGCCCTCTTTACATCCATCTACCAAATCTCATAGTCATAATATACAACAATAGCCAATAAAATTCGTATTGACTTCAACATCGCTACTGGCGCAAAGGTTTCCTCATAATCGATCCCAGATTGTTGAGAATAACCTTTCGTAACTAGTCAGGTTTTGAAGGTCTCTATCTTCTATTCGGGGCCTACGCTTTTGCTTGTAAATCTATTTATAACTGATAGGAATTATTCCTTCAGGATGCTCAACTAAGTTCCAGACTTGATTGTGATGAATTGAGTCAATTTCTGATTTCATGGCTTCTTGCCACTTTTCCGAGTCGATGTCTAACATCATATATTTATAGGTTAAATGATCATTTTCTTCCACTAAGAAAACTCTCAGTACACCTTCAGGCATTTGACCATACCTAGAAGGTGGCCTAGACATCATTTCAGATCTATGTAGAGGGTATGTTAAAGGTATACCTCTCGATTGAATTTGAGGTTCCATCTTAGTTTCATGTTCGTTATGATTGGCTTTATCAAGCATAATTTTTCTACAACCTCCACGATCCATGAGAAACTCATTCTCAAGAAAAGTGGTATATCGAGAAACAAACACATTTCGCTCATCGAGATCATAGAATTGGTATCTCATTGAATTCTTGGGCAATGAACTGATACTTGTACCCCATGGGTGCAAGTTTATCTTATTGCGTAACTTTTACGTAAGCAGGACAACCTTAAATCTTAAAATATTTAAGACTTGATTTCTTTCCATTCGACATCTCATGTGGAGTGGTTAGAATAGCTTTAGATGGAACTCTGTTCAATATATAAGCAGCAGTTTCTAGACCATAACCCCAAAGATATTTAGGTAGATCGGTGAAGTTCATCATCGATCTAACAATATCCAATAAAGTTCGATTCCTCATTTCTGATACACTATTGTGTTGCAGAGTACTTAAAGGACTATACTGAGATAGAATTCCATTCTTCTTTAAAAAATCAGAGAATTCATTGTTCATGTACTCACCGCTTCGATCTGATCGAAGGCGTTTGACATACATCTCGGTTTATTTCTCTACCTCAAGTTTGAACTCTTTGAACTTTTCAAAGGTTTCTAACTTATGTTTCATAAGAAACACATACCTGTATCGTGACAAATCATCGATAAAGGTAACAAAGTATCAAAATCCACCTGTTGCAGCGTGATTCATTAGACCGCATACATCACTATGTATTAGTTCTAATAAATCAGTGGCACGATATCCAACACCAGTGAATGGAGATTTAGTCATTTTTCCTTGAATACAAGATTTACAAATTGGGTAAGGTTCTATGGTCAGATTAGGTATTCGACCATACTTAACCAGATGGGTTAGGCGTCTTACACTTATATGACCTAATCTCATGTGCCACAATTCAGTATCATTTAAAGCTTGTGCACTATCACTAGTGCTACCCTGTACATTCATGATATTTTTTGTTGTATCCAAAATATAATGCCTATTAATTAACTGACACTCAGCTAATAAAACATCAAACATATCACAAAAATATAAAGAACGGTTCTTAATATACATATGATATCCTTCACTGTCAAGTACAGGAAGTGAGATAATTTGTCTGATTATAGCAGGCACAAAATAACAGTTATGAAGTACAACAATTTTATTACAAGGGAGAATCAAATCATAATGTCCTATAGCCTCGACCCATAGGAGATCACCATTTCCTACTCAAAGTTGTACCTCTCTCGACTATAGCAATCTAACTTTCTTCAGACCCTGCAACATATTACAGATGTAAGAAGGACTTACGGTATCTAATACGCAGCCAATACTAGCATCAAATGCTAAAGAAATGTCAATAATGGGAAAGATAATACCCGAAGGAGTCTTCTTCACAAGGGCAAGGTATTTGGGGCAGTTGTGTTTCCAATGCCCATTATCATCGCAATGAAAGCATTTCCCTTTTGCTTTCGGTTTCTCCAGTGGTTTGGATATTTGTCGTCACTGAGGACCCATCTTGGGTGTGTGCCTCATCTTTCTTTTCTTATTCCATTTGGACTTTCAAAAGTCCTTGGGGATGAAGATGAAGCACCATGAATAAAGAGGGCTGAGTCTCCTTTATGCATGTCCTCATCCGCTGTCTTCAGCATATTGTGAAGGTCAGCATAAGTAGAAGTCATTCCTTACATATTGAAGTTCATGATGAACTGTGCAAATGACTTAGGCAGTAACTGGAGAATCAAATTGTTTCCCAGGTTATTGCTCAAAGAGATGTCCATGGACTCAAGCCTCTCGATTAATCATATCATCTTGAAAATATGAGGACTCACTGGGTTGCTCTCAGAGATCTTTGCCTGAAACAGTGCTTTGGCGACCCTATAGTTCTAAATTTGGGGTTGGTCACCAAAAAGCTCCCTGAGATGGAGCATAATGCTACTGGCATTGTCTATGTGGACATGCTCCATTTGTAACTCAGTGGACATGAGGCGATGATGTACGATTTAACTTTTAAATCGTCATCTAACTATTTCTGATATGTCACATTTTCTTCCTCGTTGGCATTCTCAGAAACACCTTTAGGCATCTTTTTGTCAATAACATATCCCAATCTTTCTGAATTCAGAACAATTCTGAGATTCATGTACTAGTCAGAGAAATTTTCTACACCTTTGAGTTGGTGTGTATCCAGAATACGCATAAATGGATTTGAAGATGTCATCCTAACTTACACAAGTCAAATAAAATAATATTAGGAGATTTTAGCAGAAATTATTATTAAATCGCTAATAATACATTTTAAATCATGGGTATAACATTTATATATATTTTTAATTTAAAATGTCCTCCCACTGTTTTACATAATCCCTATAATCTCTCAAAACGGGATAACAACAGTTTAAACTATATAGCGAGAAGTGGACCCCATTAGCATTTTACTTGGGCCGCACACTGTAGTGATCTAGGCCTTTGTAAACCCAATAGGTAGACAACTCTTATCAATTGCATCTAATGCAACTCCTACTCTTGATCCTAAATACACCTTATCCGCACACTGTAGCGATTTAGGGTAAGTGTATTCTAGATTAACTTATCAATTATCAAATATATGCTACCAGTATTACCCGCACACTGCAGCGATCTAAGGTAATAATTTCGCATATATTTGCCTCATCACATGTTTAACCGGTATAGTCTAAATTATACCAACCAAATCCCTCACACTGTAGCGATATTGAGAAAGACCGATATAATACAACTAACATTGTATTGGCAAGACAGATCAATGATAAAACACTATCTCATAATGTATTATTGATCAATCTGATTAAGAGAGATGTTTTACTCTTTTTTTTTAGTATCACAAAGACTTAATTCCTATCTCACGAGGAGATAATTCTCAATCAAACATTAATTTGTGTGTAAGCATATCTAACCCCCACCAGTAGGGCTCCCATTGTATTTACCAACATAAATCAAATGATCCTAGTTTATAATACAACATAATAACTCTTATCATTGTATCTCATGAACCCCCACATAATTAAAATAATATTTTAAATAATTTAAAACATAATTAAAGTGAGTGTCATTGGTGCTGCGGTGCTGGGCCCACCGTTTGGCAACACCGGAGAGTATAGCCCTTAGCGCTGCAGCGCCCAGATTATGGTGCTGCCGTGCTCAATACCCAACAATAATATGCTTAAGAATATTTTTAGATGCCATCACATATGCTATGAAATATTCCCCTTTCAAATCAGGGTTAACAACTCTAATAAGTTGCGGGCTTGGCCTGAATTTTTACCTATGTCAACGGGTCTTTTGGAAGCTCCGGCCCGTAAACCATTCTAACAGCCCACATAACCTCTAGGAGACTTTGTCGCACACTAAGTGTTTAAAAAAATACTTGAAAAGACTTAGGGCGTGACATATGCCTTACTTACTTCATTGGTGCAAGGATGAACTTCATGTTGTCCTTGTAAAACATGTATGTGTTATCCTTTCCCGTGTGCACTGTGTTCAAATCAAACTGCCATGATCTTTCAAATAGCATACGAGATACGTCTTTATTAACAACATCATAGAGTATTTCATCTCTATATTTTCCAATGGAGAATGAAATTTGACATTATTGTATTACTTTAATATTGACAATATCCTTTATGGAACCAATATGATATGGGAAGGATGTTTTGTGTTTCAATGCAACTTATTAACCATGATTTTGGAAACAATGTCCTTACCGCTACCAGTATTGATTATCAATTCACAAACCCTTTCATTAACTGTACACTTGGTCCTAAAGATGTTTTTCCTCTAAGTTTCATATTTTCTCAGTGTGTACATTAATCGTTGTACGACCAGAGATACTCCTTTATCTTCATAGGTCCATTCAATCGATTTTTTTCCTTTGTTAAACTAATCACCTTTATGTAAGCATTCTTCATCGTCATCTTTGTGTTCTGTTGCATGGGTTTTTAAATTGATTGATTGACCGTTTCTATTAGGACATTTGTTTGTATGCCCCGCCTCCTAACAATGGCAACATTTATCACCAAAAGGGATTGTATAGGGATTACTGCTACTTAATTGTTCTTTTACTAGAAGATGGTTTTGTTCTTTGAGATATGGTATTGTCCTATCAAAATTCTTCATTGGAGTTTTTACTTGGTCTAGAGTAGTCTTTTATTGTGGGCTCGTATTGAAGGAACGTGTAGGATTGAATGAATGTCTTGATGTCGTATTTCAAGATCTATCTTCTCAAGTTGCATCTCTATTTTTCTAGCTAATAGAATGGAATGTTGTAATGTGTCGAATAGTTGCATCCCAACTCTTTCTTCAATTTCAAGGCGTAAACAATCTAAGAATCATCCAATGATTTAGTCATCTGTCTCGCGTAAATCATTGTGATATGCCAGTTTTTAGAATTTAACAGCACATTCTTGTATAATTTTAGGTCTTTATATATAGTTATTATATATATGAAATAAGATTTGCATATAGTCAAGAGGTAAAAATCGATCTTTCAATAGCTTCTTCATTTCGTGCCATGAACAAACCCTACCTTTTCCTTTCGCATTTTAGAAGATTGCAAATCATTCCACCAAACTGAAGCAAGGGCCTTTAAGCTTGCATGCTACTATCTTTACTTTGTTTGATTTAGCAACTTCTATGGTGCCAAGGAATCGATTAACATTAGATAACTAGTCAAGAAATTCTTTAATTTTTAATTATCCATTGAAAGTTGGAAGATTAATCTTCGGGTGGTAGTCTCCATGTTGGATATCCTGATAGTTCTGTGTCTCTACTTCATCATTGGAAGACTCTTTACTGTGGTGAGAATTTTGTCTTGAGTTATTCCTTAGGCTTTTAATGTTATTCGTGCCCCTATCATAATTATTAGTGCCCTTAGTTTTGTTATCTCCATTCCAGTATTATTGGCGCCTCCAGTTTCATTATCCTCGCCATTTTGACATTATTGGTTTTTGACCGTTATTATTGGGGCCTGCAATCCTTTCATTGATATGTAAATTCCTTAATTCTGGGCACATATCTTCCATGGTTTCTTGCATCTGCCTAAACATTTGTTGTAGCTGTTCAATTATCTATTACATTTACTCTAGTATTTCATTGAGCGCTCTTCGTAGGGACTTATACTAGAAGATCCAACTATTTTATCTTTTTTTTACTAGTTTTTTTTAAAAAATAAGAGAAACAAAAATAAAAGAAACTATACTGCAATGGCAAAAGTGTAAATAACTTAAAAGTAGGGTTATTTGCGAATGATGCTTAAAAAGTGATGGGTCTTGGCCGAATCTGAAAGAGTAGAGATCGTGAATATGATGGTGGCGCCAGTTTGGTCTGGTCTAAATTGAGGCATAATGCAACAAATCAAGAGGTTGCAACTTGTAGTAATTAGTGTGTTTGATCGATGTGCTTAATGGCGCATGGATGGTAGTGAACGACTAGTATGTGATCTAAGGCACTTGTTAAAGCTTTTGGTGATGGCAAATTTGCTGGAGACGTGGTAGATGTGGCAGATCTAGGCAGTGATGGTAAGAGAGATTTGTCTTTTTTTTTCAAAAACAAATTTTGTTGGTGATTTTGGTGTTGGTTTTAAGGTAGAGACAGTTGTGATTGAACGACCTCCTCTTTCTAAGTTGATTAAAGGGATAATAAGTGCGATGATAGGTGGCAATAGTGGCTGCGGCTAAGGTTTTGTGGCAACTTTATTTATTTTATTTTGTGTGTATTTGATAAGTTTTTAGGTTTTTTTTTTTTTAAGAAATTGTGGTGGTTGGTATTTAGATGGAGGAAGGTGATAGGCTGCCTAGTGTCACGCCCTAAGTGTTCTCAAGTATTTTCTTGAATATTTGGTGCGCGATAAAGCCTCTTAGAGGTTATATGGGCTGCTAGAATGGATTGCGGGCTGGAGCTTCTAGAAGACCTGCTGACATGGGTGAAGAACCGAGCCAAGCCCATGACTTATTAGAGTAGTTCATCTTAATTAGAACTCTAATTAAGGTAGAATGACATTTAAGAATATTCTAGAGCATACTTATCCATCTTGTATGTACACCGTTAGATTGTTTAGATCTCAACCATTGATTGTATAGAGCTGCTACTATTAAAGGGAGAGACCCTCACTTGTATAATTCATCTCATAGCTTTGATTTCTCTTCAGCAATATAAGAGAGCATTCGTGCAAACACTTGGTTTGCCTTTCTTTCTTCTCTTTGTATGGTTTTTCTTGGCTGCTTAGTACGCAACGCGTCTAAGGCCGTACAGTTCGAAAACAGTCCGTGACAGTTGGTATCAGAGCAGGTTCAGAGATGGAGAAAGATGGCATACCATCAGAGTTGACCGAAGAGAGGGGTCGGAATCCCAAAGCTAAGAAGCACGGCGTGGCCTTTCGCGAGAAGTCAACGGATCCAGGTCAGAATGCGGGGAGTATGGTGAGAGCACTTAGCGGCGCTGTCGGGAAGGCGAAAGATCGCCTTGGAGAGCTGGAGCAGCAAGTAGAGAAGATCGAGGGGGGCCTCGACACTTAAGGAAACGAGTTGCGCTCCCTCATCAACACAACCATCGAGAGTTACCCTGATCGGCAGCGTGGCTGGATCAAGGCTTCTCAGGAGAAGGTATACGCCAACTTTGACAAAGTTCAAGCCCAAGTGGAGGAGCTGCGTAGAGGGTTTGATGCTGTCAAAGAGGACATAGTGCTGTGCAAGCGAGCAGTGGCGAATGAGTCTGTTGCTGCTCAAGGGGCTCCGAGAGTTGAGGCTTCTAAACCGAAGGAGTTCAGCAGCACGCGGAACGCCAAGGAGCTGGACAACTACTTTTGGCAGATGGAAAGATACTTTGACGCCATGGGCGTGCGGAATGAAGAGAAGGTAAATACCGCGACCTTATATCTTTTTGACTATGCAATTCTATGGTGGCGCAGAAAAAGCGAGGAGATACGCAAGGGTACCTGCACAATCAACACCTGGGCAGAATTGCAACAGGAGCTGAAGCGCCAGTTCTATCCGGAGAATGTGGCGCACGACGCTCGAAAACGGTTGAAGGAATTGAAACAGACCAAGTCCATCAGCGAGTACGTAGAGGAGTACTCCCTGTTAATGCTCCAGATTTCCAACATGAGCGAGGAGGACTTGCTGTTTAATTTCCTAGACGGGTTGCAGACATGGGCGTGCAATGAGTTAAAGCGGCGCGGGGTGACCAGAATATCCGACGCTCTAACATTGGCAGAAACGCTCATGGATTACTACAAGGGTGATTCGGAAAAGTCCAAGCATTCAAGACCCAATCACAGCAAAGATGGGGGAGCCAAAGAGTTTCAGCCTCCGGAGGATGAGGAGGAGAAGAGTAAGCCACCCAAATGGGAAAAGCAGAAGCGCAACGGCCATAGAGGGAATGGACCGAAAACAAGCTGCTTCCTTTGCGATGGGGATCACTGGGTCAAAGACTGCCCGAAGAAGAAGGCTATCAATGCCATGGTTACGGCGCATGAGGCTTGCGACCAGGGTCAAATGGGGTGTTTATAGCTACTCAACACAATGAAAGCCAAGCGGTGTACCAGCGCGCCAACGGGAAAGGCGCTTATGTATGTTGAAGCCTACATCAACTGCATAAAGACTCAAGTGCTGATAGATACGGGTGCGACGCACAATTTCATCAAGCGTGCGGAGGCGAGGCGCTTGGGACTTTATGTAGAGAAAGAGGAGGGGTTCCTCAAATCAGTGAACGTTGCGGCCAAGCCACTGGATGGGGTGGTTCGAGGGGTCGATATTCACCTGGGCAAATGGCGCGGTGAGGTAAATTTCTCTGTAGCACCTCTTGATGATTTCGATGTGGTGTTAGGTATGGAGTTCTTGAAGCAGTACGACGTAGTGCCGCTTCCTCGACACGACTACGTGTGCATCATGCAAGGAGGGCCTTACATGATACCGATGGTAGACAAGCCCAAGGGTGGGCAATCTCAGCCAAAAGCCAATACTAAAATCCTTTCCGCCATTCAACTTATGGGAGTTATTGGACGCAAAGGAGAAGTACATCCAGCCACAGTGAGGGGGATGGATCATAAGGCGACAAAGGGCGAGGCCAAGCTACCAATAAGGGTTGCGAAAATGCTCGAGAAGCACAAGGGGGTCGTGCCAACTGACATACCACAGGTGCAGCCACATCAAGGTGATACCGAGCATGGTAAAAAGTTGGAGCTGGGGATTATGCTTCCAACTATGGTGCAGATGCCTCCATTAGAGATGAGAGAGTTGCAGGGGTAGCTCGAGGAGTTGTTGGATGCGGGTGTCATTCAAAAGTCCAAGGCGTCACATGATATGCAGCACAAGGAGTGGGTCAAAGACAAGCAGCGGCTTGTCAAGCCTAGTGCGGGGGACTTGGTGATGGAGATGCTACTTCCACCACAACACAAGATAGCACGCTCACTTCACAAGGGCCTTGATCGCAGGGACAATGGGCCATTTTCTGTTGCCAAGAGGGTTGGCAACGTCTCGCATAAGGTGGAGATACCTTCGAGACAGCAGCTGTATCCGTTGCCTTCCGAGAGCTATTTGGAGCTATACCGAGGGGGTATGGAAGACATGGAGGAGAAACAGGGACCTTTAGGGATTTCCATATGGGACAACAACGGAGTGAAACTCAGTCAAAGCGGACGGGCGGTACAGAGAAGAAATCCACCTCCACAGCATGAGTACGTTGTCAAGTGGAAAAGGATACCCGATATTGGTGCACGCCGGAAATTCGAGAGCGCACAGCAGCAGATTGAAGAACGAGGTGCGCAATTTCCAGTGAAGATGCGACGAGGGCGTCGCGTGAATTTGGTGGGAGAGAATGTCACGCCCTAAGTGTTCTCAAGCATTTCCTCGAACACTTGGTGCGCGACAAAGCCTCCTAGAGGTTATATGGGCTGCTGGAATGGATCGCGGGCCGGAGCTTCTAGAAGACCCGCTGACATGGGTGAAGAACCGGGCCAAGCCCATGACTTATTAAAGTAGTTCACCTTAATTAGAACTCTAATTAAGGTAGAATGGCATCTAAGAATATTCTAGAGCATACTTAGTCATCTATAAGAGATAGAATGACATCTAAGAATATTCTAGAGCATACTTATCCATCTTATATGTACACCATTAGATTGTTTAGATCTCAACCATTGATTGTATAGGGCTGCTACTATAAAGGGGGAGACCCTCACTTGTATAATTCATCTCATAGCTTTATTTTCTCTTTAGCAATATAAGAGAGCATTCGTGCAAACACTTGGTGTGCCTTTCTTTCTTCTCTTTGTGTGGTTTTTCTTGGTTGCTTAGCACGTAACGCGTCTAAAGTCGTACGATTTGAAAACAGTCCGTGACACTAAGAAAGATACTATGTTTGATATAGAGGTAGGTTTTGATATTATTAGATGCAATGCGAAAGCGATATTAGAAAACATTCTAGTGTACATTTCGAATTCACAAGATAAAACACTTACAAAAAAAGTTAAATAGTAAATAACTCTTAATTAAGGAATAAGTTGAAATATTATTGATATCTGAATGTTAAAAAATTGATAGTGAAAAACCTATTTATAACTAATAATTTAATACTAATCGTCGTAAGAAAAGAAGAAATAATCAAATTCATCTAGGATAAGATTTCTATCTAAATTAAAAGAAACATAAAATCTAAATAGCACATGAAATCTTTTGTTCATAAGTTGGTTCACTTTTGTCTTGCATCACTAAGTTTTTCACTAAGGAATTCTATTAGCCTACCTTTTTGAGAGAAAAAAAAACTACTCCTATCTCAATTCCCGAAGTATCACAATCGATTTGGAATAATTTGCTAAAGTTGAGCAAGAACTGGTACAATATTTAACCTTTCCTTTAGTACTTAAAACTCCACTTCAAACAATCTGTAAAGGGTGGAGCTATGGTTTTAAAATCTTTGACAAAATGCCTATATAATGTAGCAACTCCATGAAAACTGTAAACATTTGAATTAGTCTTAGGTGTTGGCCATTCACTGATAGCTTTTAGTTTTGCTCATTCAAAACTTATGACAAGGTCAAGGAAGACTAGAATATTAGTTATGAAGTTGCACTTCTTTAAGTTAAAATATAGGTTGTTATTTTGTAGAGCTGTAAAGACTTTTTTTCAAATGTAGCTGATTCAAATCCTTTGCTATATGAGATCTAGTGATGGTCTATTTGTGTAAAGAAAGTTTTTCTGTTGGTGAGTACGACAAAATAAAACAAAAGAAGATTATTTCCTATCCATAGAAAATCAATGATAATGCTTATGTGGTTGATCTTTTAGACAGTTACGCAATTTTAAAGACTTTCAATTTTCAAGATCTATTCGAATATTATGGTTTTGATTTGTTGGCATTTATATACTTTACTTAAGGACGAGTTCTTTCAAAAGAGGTGAACTGATGTAGGAAATTCAAGTCTAAGTAGAAATTTTTATGCTATTTAGAATATAATGAGTCTATGTGTTATTTAGATTTTATATTTATTTTATTTTAGATAAAAATTCTTTTTAGTTGGATTGAATTATTTTTTCTTTTTCTTATTAAGATTAATATTAAATTATAACTATAAATAATTTTACTTGAGGACGAATTCTTTCAAAAGAGGTGAACTGATGTAGGAAATTCAAGTCTAAGTAAAAATTTTTTATGCTATTTAGAATATAATGAATCTATGTGTTATTTAGATTTTATATTTATTTTATTTTAGATAAAAATTCTTCTTAGTTGGATTAAATTATTTTTTCTTTTTCTTATTAGAATTAATATTAAATTATAGCTATAAATAGGCTTGTCATTCTCAGTTTTTAACATTAAGATATCAATATATTTCAAATTAATTTTCAATTGAGAGTCATCTTACTATTTTTGTGATTGTTTTATCTTGTAAATTTAGGTCATACGTTAGAATGATATCTAGTATTACTTTTTTTTATTGTGTAATGGGTGAAATTTGGTAAAAAAATTTTAAATGAAAAATGGCCTCCTTATATAGAGAAGTTGAAAAAAATAACCGTTTTGAAAATCCAAGAAGAATGCAAAATCACATGACTAGTTCAAAAAACCACACCATTGATTTTAGAAATTGCATAGCCAGTTTGTCCATTTTTAAAAATATGACTATTGGACTCAAAACCGCATGACCGTTTCGCAAACTTGTTCTCAAACTACATAGTCGATTTCAAATTAATTAGAGCCAATTTGAGCTTTATACACAGTCGATTAGATTCTGTTTAAATCATTGGTAAAATCAGTTGTTAAATGACACAACTAATTTAATCAGCTGTTGAAATCGCATAGTTGACTTGGCAAAACTGATTCTACGATTAAACCATAAAACCAGTTTAGCAAATTTGGTTTTATGAAATTTATTCAGTTTTAATTAAAACATAATTTTTTTTAAGATTTACAACAGTTTGAAAACATTTTGTGTTTTACTTATTAAAAATAACTCTTAAATTGAAATAAATTACACATATTAATATAAGCTATTAAAAAAATATACATTAAACTAACCTAAAGCTTATCTTCATCTTTAATTGATCTCCATAAGTTCAATATCACTTAATTTTACCTTAAATAAATAATTTATTCAAAACAACTTGCGAGAATATCAAATGACAAATATAAATAATTGTTTATTATTATCCAAATCGAAATTAATATGACAATGTAGGTCAACAATAATCAATCTCTTAAATAAACCAACAAGTTTCACTATCATAATTTGACACTTTGACCCAATTGTTTTTGGTAGTTTGGATTATAAATTTTTTTTGGCATCATATTTAAAATATAAATGGTGACACAAAAATCAATTTCGATCAAAGTAGAATCGTTTTAAGAATATAAGCCATCACTTAATAAATTAAATAATTAATGTCCTTATTATATGAAATTTAACAAATATAATAATATGGGTCATGTAATTATATCATGTAGACCATAAAATTCTTACAATAACCACATGAGCTGGACACAGTCAAATTTTAAGATATGATAATCAATGATTACAGTCAAGTAGTTAGCACCATTGATGCACATGCCAAATGCCAATTACCAAATTCTCGATGGCAAAGAAGAACAAAATTAATTCATGATCATTCACGTGACCTCTATTCACTACTTAAAAAAAAAAGATTTTGGGTGATAGAATTTTATCACAAACCATGTGACCTTTAATCAAATTTGGAATAATCATGTTATGTGCATTTATACATACACATATTTTGAATATAATTTGAACTTATGCACATACTTCGAATATAATTTGGACTTATGTATCGTAAATATAATCAATTTATTTGATGTTTATTATTAATTAATCAATTCTTAATAATTAAGTTTTGAGCACTCGTGTATGGTATCCTGTTTATCTTTGTAACACTCTACACACCAAGTATTTTTTCTTAAGCAATTGCTAACTTGAATGTCAAAGTATTTTTTATTATAAGAAGACAATGGTTATATGCAAATTTGAGGAATTTCCAAAAGATAAATTCATGAAGTTCCAATTTTTAGAGCTTTTAGAAAATAATCTTGAAAAAAATAAATGTAAAAAATTTATCTTTTTTACTTGAATAAACCTTATCATAAAAACCTGTATCTTGGACACCTATATTCAATTTTGTCCATATATCGAACCCTAACCATCTTTGGAGTTAACAAATTTTATCAAGAATACGTTTTGTTTTTCGGTATTAAAGACCAACATAAAAACTATAATATAATAAAAAAATAAGTACATCTTTAGTTATATGTGTCAAAATTGGATATATTGAAAAATTCAATTTCTACTATAACAAAATATCAAAGTGTAGATTATGAGAACTTCACCTCATTTGATTCATCTAAATCTATATCATTCTTTGCAAGCTCCTCATATTTTACCCAAGGTCATTGTTCTTGACATTTTGTACTACATCTCATACCAAATTTAATAGGGTTACCACTCATTACTATTACTACCAACATTATTTCTTCTACCACAATTGTTAGATATTTTATGTTATTTTATGCTTTTAAAGCATGTATAATAATATTTTATTAAATTAATAAAGTTTATTTATACATATAATTGAGCATACATTGATGAGCCCATATTTATTAAGTATGTGATCTATGTATTAGGCATATGATGCTAATACAGAGGGTCTAGATTACAAATTTTTTATAAATTAAATCTAGTTCACAATCATTAATGAAAAATGGCATTTCATTATGTAAGGTTGTAGTTTTTCTCCATCTTATAGTGGATGATTTACCTTGATCATCGAAGTAGAGACTTCGAGTAGAAAAACTAGTGTATATATTACATTGAACGAGACTAGTGTGAATTTCGATCTGGTTAACTAAATGTCATAGATCGTAATTCACAAAAATTTTAATAAGCTTGATTCATCTTAATCCTGAGCAGTTAATGAATTTACATTTATGCGTTGTATCTTTTGAGTTATCACGGAGTGAAATCCATATAAATGGCCAAAACCTCGATAGTTTGGAGATATAATTTTATGGGTCGTAGGAACATATATTTGCAAGATGGAATCTAATAATTAATGTCCACCAAAGTTATTTGCAGTACTTGATCATTAGAATTTGTGACCACAGTTTGTTCAATAAATTATTTATTAAATAATAATATTTATTTGTAAATTTATTTACAAATATAGATATATTAAAAGTGATCATTAGAACATTCAACGACTTAAAGGCAAATAAGTAATTAAAGAGGCAAGAAATTTTTTTCATGACCTAACTTTAATTATGGATATCAATTAGATGGTTAATTAAGTGGTTATTATTGATCTAAAGACCAAGCTCAATTTAATTAAAAATAATTTTAATTAAATGGGCTTTTATTTTATAACATGGGTTAATAGAATACAGCCCTTGGCTTTTAGTGGAATAGCTTAGGGTTAACTTAGAAGAATTGATGTATTATAAACTAATAAGGAGTAGGCCTTTTAAGTTGGAGTTAGGAAGCCAATGAGTCATGCGTTCCTCTACTAGCTCAAATCTTAATTAAACTCTAATTTTCTATCCTAATCAAATTCTAAATACCCAAGAAAAATTCGTATATATATATATATATATATGAGGTATGGAGTAGTAAAGTATATTACAACAATATAGAAAAAAAATTCTTTTTACGTATTTTTAGAAAAGAATTTAATTAATACCATTCTCTCAAATTTGGGTATTAGTGCTTTTAGATGTTAAGAAAGATCCATGTGCCTATACGAGTTAAGTTTGAAGATTAAGGATAATAGATAAGATTGTAGCCAGTTAATTCAAGATCTGTCATAGTTAAGAATTGAGGTAATCTTCTATCCCTATACATGTAATTATGAACAAGACGATTTGACTTCCGCTGTGTTTATTTTATTAAATATTTTTTTAACCAACAACTAGTATCAGAGCCGCCTTATTTCATATTACATGTATAATTTATTTTTATGTGTGGTAACAATTGTTTCTTGTGGCACTAATTTCATATTTAATCTATATATTTTTTTATATTAATTATGTGATGAATGGTTGTGCTAATAATAAATCATAGTTAGGTTAATTCTTGATAATATTTTAGATTTTTTTTCTGTAAGCCAACTAATGGTTTAGGGTTTTGATTTGCAATCTAAAGAATATATATTTTTATTATTATTTTAGTTGTAATAATAAAAAGAAGAAGAAGAAAAAAAAATGGAGAAGAAAAATGAAAAAAGAGAGAGAGAGAAACAGTAGGAGCGGCGCACAGTGAGGATGAGATGAATAGGGTTCATCTGAAAATTCTCACATAGGCCCTTCTTTGTTATAAATAATTTTGTTTTTGGTTGATATATTTTCATGTTGTACAAATAGACCATAACAGAATTGATTATTCTCACTCGACCCCTTAATTTTGGATAATTAAAGTTTGACTTCATAGCTTTGATAAATTTGTAATAAAGTCCTAACTTTAACCAAAATTTATTTTTGGACTAAATGTTAGGTATTTGAAAATTTAAAGTTGGTCTAAAATTCTTTTAATCTTGGTTCAATTTTATAAATTTTATTTGGATTATTTTATTAAAATTATTGGATCTAAAAATATTTTTATTTATATTTTTTTTGAAAGGCCCAAAGAAATTTTAAGCCTAATTTATTTTTAAAATAAGTGGACCAAAGAAAATTAAAAGGCCCAAAATCCAAATCCATAAAAGGAGACAAGTAAGAGGAGGTAACATTATGAAAGAGCCTAAGTTGACTACAAGGAAGACTTTAAAGAATTTAAGTTTAGTTTTTTAATATTTTTTTTCCTAGAAAAAGTCATGAATTATGAGTTATTTATTTATCTAATTAATTGATTGGATGAATAACATGTCATATAGATTAAGGGTGCCACATTCATATGTCTATGTATAAAATATATTATATTGTATGACATTAATGTTCTAATAAGATTAGGATAAGATTATTATCATATTTTTAATATTATATTAATTTATTATTTGATGTGGCCTTATTAATTATTTTATAAAAATAAAATGAGATATTAATGAGTAGAACGTCATTTTATAAATTAATTAAAAATTCTAAGAATTAAAATATTGAGTGAAAGAGGGCTTTAGGCATAAAGTCCATGGCCTCCATTATTGGTTCTATAGTAAGGTAGATTAATGCCTTGCCTCAAATCTTGTGATCTCCCTACGAAGAGTGTTAATTAGAACTAGTTATTAGATAGGACTCCTCTAAAGGATAAGATCTAATATAGGACTCATGCGAAACTGACTACTCTACGGTGGCTTTTTTAATTGGGAAATATAAAAGATTGAAATAATGGTTGTACACTCAACTTAGGTTGATTGATATCTTTCTTACAGAGTTCTTGTCAATTAAATCTAAGGGCTAAAGAATCGACAGTTTATTATTATTTGATATGAGATATCTAGATAATAATAATAATAAATTAGTATGATACTAGTCTAATTTATGACGGATACGACCACCCTACGGAGTCGTATTTTGAATGAAAATTCGATTACCATTACATAATGTAGTAAAAGAGCTCTACATAAATGCATTTAATGTATTCATGTAAAAGTTTCACATTCTATTAGATAATGTATACTTATGTATAAATTTATTTTTTAGAATTATGTCTTTATTCATCCTATTAGCATCCGTCCTAAACCAAAACAAGTTAACCAGAAATAATTATGTGGATTGAAAAAGGAACATAGATATTGAACTCATAATTGAAAAGCACAAATATATCCTGACTGATAAATGCACTCAAATACCTAATGAAAATACACCCTAAGATGAAATAGATGCTTATAATAGTCAATTGACTAAGGGCCCATCTTCATCTTTTGGTCTCAATCTTAGAGAAAAAAGTAGTAAGAAAAAGAAGAAGAATAAGCCAAAGAAAGCATCTAATTCAGGATTTGTGCAAATTCATAAAAAGGTAATAAGGCCCAAAGAAAAGTGTTTCCAATGTAACATTAAAGGGAACTGGAAGAGAAACTATCATTTAGTTAAGTTTTCAATAGCTAAAAGGACAGCTTCACATTCTGGTAAAATTCTTTTCGTTGAGATATGTGTAGTGGTTGATTTTACTGATTCCTAGATAGTAGATTTTAGAGCCACTAATCATATTTACAATTCATTGCAAGGGTTCTAGGATACCAGACAACTCAATAAAAGGGGAGATCAGTCTAAGGCTAGAAAATAACACAACTGTTGCAGTCAAGGCAGTGGAAGTTGTTCAACTTTATTTTGAGGATTTAAGACTTTAGTATTAGATGATTATTTGTTGGTGCCGAAACTCAAACGCAATTTGATTTTAGTTAGTTATTTGAATAAATTTGGCTATTCTGTTATTTTTGACTTAACTGTGGTGATTAGAAGAAATAAATCGTTTATATATTCTGATACACTAGTTAACAATCTATACTGCATATATCATAAAATCAATTTACTGCATGACATAGAATTGAATAATGAATCTAATCACCATAAGAGGATTAAAGTGACTCCCACTAATTAAATGTATCTATGGCATCTACATCTTGGTTATATTAGTCTAAAAAGGATCCAAAGACTGGTCAAGGATGAACCTTTGAGTTCATTAAATATTGAACCATTACCAGTCTGCGAATCCTGTATAGAAGACAAAATGACCAGAAAACCCTTTAATACTAAAGGTAATAGAGTCATGAAAATGTTAGAATTAATGTACTCTGACGTATGTGGGCCTATGAGTACACAAGTTAGAGGGGTTATGAATATTTCATCACTTTCATTGATGATTATTCTAGATTCGATTATGTGTACCTAATGCGCTATAAATTTGAGGCATTTGATAAATTTAAAGAGTTTCAGGTAGAAGTGGAAAGGCAATTAGAAAAACACATAAAGACACTTCAATCTTATCGATGTAGCAAATACCTATAGTGAGTTGAGGACTTATTTGTTAGACAATGGGATATTATCCTAGTTAACTGCACTAGGGTCACCTTAGCACAATAGTGTAGCAGAAAGAAGAAATAGAACTCTTTTTGAAATGGTGAGGTTACTGATGAGTTATTTAACTTTATCTATCTCATTCTGGGGTTATGCCTTAGAAACAACCATGCATCTTCTTAACTTAATTCCATCTAAGTCAGTCCCTAAAATACATCTAGAAATGTGGATAGGATGTAAACCAAGTTTATGTCGCATACATATATGGGGTTGTCCAGATTATGTGTTAAAGGGGAAGACAAACAAGTTAAAATCTAAGTTATAAGTTTATTTGTTTGTTGGCTATCCTAAAGGAACAAGAGGAAGTCTTTTTTATAGTTCTCAAGATAAAAAAGTATTTGTTAGGACTAATGCAATCTTTCTTGAGGAAGACTATATGAAAAACTTCAAGTTTAAGAGTAAGATAATTCTTGATGAATTATCTGAGAACTCTAATATTGTGCTTGATAGAGTCAATGAGTTAATTTCTAATCCAGATTATAATAATCAACCAGAGCCAATTGCATAACAACAACCACCTGTACTTCGTCATAGTGGGAGAATTATTAGACATCTAACTAGGTACATGTTAATTGGAGAGTCATTTCAGGCAGTTTCTAATGAGCATGAACTAGATCCCACTAGTTATGATAAAGCAATGACTGATAAAGATGCAAACCATTGGCATAAAGCTATGAAATCAGAAATGGATTCCATATATTCTAATAAAGTCTGGGAACTTATAGAGAAACCTGAAGGGATAAAACCCATAGGGTGTAAATGGTCTACAAGAGAAAGAGAGAGGTAGATGGAAATGTGGAAACTTTTAAAGCTAGGCTTGTTGCTAAAGGGTACACTAAAAAAGAAGGTATCAATTATGAGGAGACCTTTTCGCTGGTAGCTATGCTTAAGTCTATTACAATTCTCTTATGCATTGCAACAAATCTTGATTATGAGATTTGGTAAATGGATATAAAGACTTTTCTTTCTTAATGGTAATCTTGAAGAAAGTATTTATATGATACAACAAGATGGTATTATAGCTATAGGCCAAGAGCATATGGTTTATAAACTGCAAAAATCTATTTATGAGCTTAAACAAAAATCTAGATCTTGGAACATCCGATTTGATCAAGCAATCAAATCGTTTAGTTTTAATCCAAATCCTAATGAGTCTTATGTTTATAAGAAGATAGATGAACAGTTGGTGATTTTTCTAGTCCTGTATTTTAGATGATATACTACTTATTGGAAAATGTAAGAGCATTATTATCAGATAAAATATGGTTATCTAACTATTTTGATATGAATGATATAGAAGAAGCCAATAACATCCCTGAGATCAAAGTATTAAGGGATTTCAAGTTAAAGATATTAGGCTTATCCCAAACTGAGTATATTAACAAAATTTTGATCAAGTTTGCCATGCATAATTCCAAAAGGGATTGTTTTCCTTTATATATGGAATTGATTTATCCAAGTATCAGTTTCCTAAGATAACTGAAGAGATAGATTGCATGAGAAGTATTCCTTATGTATGCAATGCCATGTACTAGGCCAGATGTTTGTTAGTAGTTTGAATGATCAGTGTATATCAATCTAATCCAGAACTAAAACACTGGACTGCAGTAAAGCATGTATTCAAGTACCTTCGAAGAATGAAAGATTATATGCTTGTATATTTCAGTGAGAATCTTAAACCTATTGAGTGTACAGATTCAAAATTTTAATAACATAAGATGCTTGAAGATCTACCTCAGGATATATGTTTACTTTAGGTGGTGGGGCTATAAGTTGAAGGAGTGTAAAGCAATCATGTATCGCAAACTCTACCATAGAAGCTGAATATGAGCTACGTCAGAAGCTGTAAAAGAGGTTGTATGGCTTCGCAAGTTTCTTATGGAACTTGAAGTGATGCTTTGTGCCCATTGTTATTTATTGTGATAATAGCGAAGCTGTAGCATAATCCAAAGAACCAAGATACCACAAGAAAGAAAATTACATTGAGAGAAAATATCATTTAGTACGGGAGCTAGTGCAAAAGGGCGAAGTTATGGTATCTAAGATTGCATTAGTAGAAAATATAGTGGATCTATTCACCCAATCATTGCCAGTGAAGTGTTTTGAAACTCATATTTATGATATAGGAGTTTGACAGATGCCTGACATGCTTTAGAGCAAATGGGAGATTGTTATATATTTTATGTTATTTTATACCCTTAAAGCATGTATAATAATATTTTATTAAATTAATAAAGTTTATTCATACATATAATTGAGCATACATTGATGAGCCCATATTTATAAAGTATGTGATCTATATATTAGGCATATGATACTAATACAGACGGTATAGATTACAAGTTCTTTATAAATTAAATCTAGTTCACAACTATTAATGAAAAAGGGCATTTCATGATGTAAGGTTGTAGTTTTTCTCATTCTTATAGTAGATGATTTACCTTGATCATCGAAGTAGAGACTTCAAGTAGAAAAACTAGTGTATATATTACATTGAATGAGATTAGTGTAAATTTCGATCTGGTTAACTAAATGTCGTAGATCTTAATTCACAAAAGTTTTAATAAACTTGATGGATCTTAATCCTGAGCAGGTAATGAACTTACATTGATGCGTTGTATCTTTTGAGTTATCACAGAGTGAGATCTATATAAACGGTCAAAACCTCGATAGCTTGGAGATATAATTTCATGAGTCGTTGGAACATGTATTTGCAAGATGGAATCTAATAATTAATGTCCACCTAAGCTGTTTGCAGTACTTGATCATTAGAATCTGTAGTCATAATTTATTTAATAAATTATTTATTGAATAATAATATTTATTTGTAAATTTATTTACAAATATAGATATATTAAAAGTGATCATTAGAGCATTCAACGACTTAAAGGCAAATAAATAATTAAAGAGGCAAGACATTTTTTTCATGACCTAA
This sequence comes from Ailanthus altissimus, assembly GCA_946807835.1. Lineage (NCBI taxonomy): Eukaryota > Viridiplantae > Streptophyta > Magnoliopsida > Sapindales > Simaroubaceae > Ailanthus > Ailanthus altissimus. Next base: position 9,837,815 of record OX327713.1, on the reverse strand, counting down.
CTTTAATTATGGACATCAATTAGAGGGTTAATTAAGTGGTTATTATTGGTCTAAAGATCAAGCCCAATTTAATTAAAAATAATTTTAATTAAATGAGCTTACTTTATAACATGGGTTACTAGAGTATAGCTATTGGCTTTTAGTGGAATAGCCTAGAGTTAACTTAAAAGAATTGGTATATTATGAGATAATAAGGATTAGGCCTTTTAAGTTGGAGTTAGGAAGCCTATGGGTTTTGTAGTCCTTCTACTAGCTCTCATTATAATTAAACTCTAATTTTCTAATCCTAATCAAATTCAAAATACTCAAGAGAGATTCCTATATATATGAGGGGTATGAAGTAATAAAGTATACTACAATCATATAGAGAAAATAATTCGTTTTATGTATTCTTCCGTAAGAAAAGAATTTAATTAATACTATTCTTTCAGATTTGAGTATTAGTGTTTTTAAAGATTAAGAAAGAATCAAGTGACCACATGCGTTGAGTTTGAAGATTGATGATAATAAAAAAAATTACATCTAATTAATTCAAAATCTGTCATAGTAAAAAATTAGGATAATTTTCTATCCCTTTATATATAATTATGAATAAGACAATCTAACTTTTGCTGTATTTATTTTATTAAATAAATTTTTTATTTTTATTTTCAATCAATAACATCTTGGTTTGCCATATCGTGCATTACATATCACGTAAAGTCTATACAAACTTTGTTTATTTTATTTTTTATTTAATCAACTTTGAGATCCAAAACATTGTTCGCAAAATGCATCTTGTGCTTTGGTTTAAGTATAGTAGTAATGACTAATAATTTATTTATCTTCTTTTTGGATTATTAATGCTTGTCATATTTCCTCTTTATTTTACTAGTCACAGATCTTAAAATAATTTTATATTTATAAGCAGTTCCATCTATATATCTTTTCTTTAATATAAAAAAATTTACACTTGTAATTCTTTTTATACGTAGAAATTTATTTATTTTATTTAATCTATATAAATAGATTTATATTAAATTTAACTTCTTTTCAATTTATGTTAAATTATTCTTCCTAACTCAAAGGTAAAAAAAAGAAATTTTTTTCCAAAATATAAGTTAGAATTTTTTTATCTATTTTAATAATTTTATTTATATATTAGTTAGTTTTTTTTTTATATTTTACTGTTATAATTTAATATGATTTTTTTATAGATCTTATTTTTTACTTTAAATTTATTAATTTTAAATATAAATTTATTTTTATCAATAATACAAAACTTATTTTTTGTTTAATATTTTAATAAAAAAATTATTTACAATTAATTATTTTTTTTAAAAAATACTAAAAATTTAAAAATTCTATATCATTACCAATTCTTAAGATTATGCTAAATTCACCAATTCTTATGATTTGGCTCCCTAAAACTCAATTCTTAATTCAGCTCCTCTCTATATTAAACTTTTTTTTTTTTTGGAGGACTTCTCTCAAGTCTTTGTCTAACATAACTTAAAATTTCTCTAAATAATAATGCGAGTGTTAAGTACTGTCTCCTTTAATAAAACTTGCCGAGGTGATATAAGAGTTTCAAATTCAGAATTTGCCATTGTTAAGGTAGAGAAAAATTTAATCTGTATCAATGAAGAAATTACAATATAATATGTCCTATTTTCCGAGTATCAATACTCTTATTTTACATAACTTTCAAATACTGGTTAGCTTAAATTTGATTTCATAGAATTTTGAGATCAAATTCATTCAAGAATAATTCTCCTTTAATGAACATAATTCTCCTAAACTAAAATGTACACGTTGAATGGAATAAGGAGTAAAGCTAAATACATATAGAGTGGAAAAATCTATATTCTGTTGTCTCAACAAAACAAAAGAAAAAATTCAAGAGCCGCGGAAGCTCAAGTCATCGCTTGGTGAGGAAGCCTCTAGCTCCATGTCATCCCATGCAATGTCAAGATCATGGATTGACTCCGAACAATCGTGACTGTCCACGAATATGACATTGTCATGAAGCAGTCTAGGCTCCTCTACAAAATCATGTTCCTCTTCCATAGCATAATTTGTATTGAGATTTATCTCTGCTTCTAAAGATCGAATCATGTTATCCAATCTTTCGTCGTTGTAATCTTCACCTTGTGTTTCTTCCAGTAAGGACATGAGTAAGAAACTTTGTGCTTTAAGACATGGTGATGATCAACTCCACTGAAGTCATTTCCATTGAAGCATGACAAATTTTCAGGTACCAAAGAATTCATTTTCGCCCGAATAATAGATTAATTTCAAGAAGAAAGAGGCTAAGAAAGCTTAAGATATATGGGATAAATCTGCAACTTGAGGATGAATGACAAATGAAGTGAAGTGGCCTTTTAAATAGGTAAATGATGGTAATATCATAGATCAATGGTGTCGGTAGGAGAAACAAACAGCAGACAATGAATGAACAGAATCCTCATCGAAAAGTACTAGAAAAAGGATATACAGCCCAGTATGCCTCTCTATCACAGCCCTTATTTCAATGGTACATGTTAAGTTTATAATTATTGTTTAATAGAAAAACAGAAACACAAATTATGAATGTTGAAAAAGATAGTCATGATTCATGGAAATACTGAATAATTTTGCACCACTTGACAGCTTTCAATTCAGATGGGTCGTTAGATATAACTTCAATAATTGATCATATATATATATATCAACATGTATCACATGCGCATGCATGACGGTGAGAAGCTGTGCTTAGAAGTACGACCGAGTGAGATTCAGATCAAGGTGGGTTTACATAGAGTTGCTGCCAATTTTTTGACAACTCAAACCAGGCATTTGATATTGCACATGGTGGCAACCCCGCAATTACTTATTTCAGGTCTAATAATTTCTGACGCTAAATGAACCCAAATTATTTTACTGGTTGTCATTCCAATAAACAGATAATTTAACCACTGAAGGTTTCGATTCGATTCCTGTAATAGTAACAATACACCTTGCGACTTTGAAGGCAGGCAGGCGGGCAGACAAAGCTGTTTCACTGCAATTATTTATTTGTAGTTATTCAAAACAAAATTATCTTCTTGTTTCTTAAGTTGACACAAGTGGATCCGATTGTATATGCTGATGTATGTGAGTTATCGAAATAAAGAATCATTAGTATATTTATTTATTTTAATTATTTGTTAATCATTTAATTTAATTATATTATTTATTTAGTTTATTTAACAATATTTTTTATTTAAATTTCGTAATAATATGATTAAATTAAATAATTAACAAATAATATAATTAATTAAATAAATATAATTTTATTAAAAAATACAAATTTAAATTTAAATAAATATAATTATAATTTTAAATAAATAATATAAATTAATTATGTCATATATAATAATAAATTATTAAACTATATGTGCGCATTTCAATCATTTCGAGCATTTTTATGGCCGAGTCATTTATGATCATTCACGTTTTCTTAATTATTAAACTTTTGGCAACGTTTATGCACAGTGAGGTTCATGTTCGCAAGTATTAAAATAAATTTGATTCAGTTATTGTGTTCTTTTCGTTGCTAAACACAAGCGTACGTGCAACAATTACTTTTAATGAAAACTTACGCTGTTTACGGGACACTTAACGTGGCTGGCTGTGGGTTCATTCACCATCATTTCGAAGTTTGTGTGAGATCTAAATTCCACTTAAAATTTTGTGATGGCAACATGCGATTCAATGTGTCGGTTGAGTGCTGAGACCAAAATCAAGATATTGTTAGAATATCGAACCAAGCATTATGGACTCAAACCTTAAGCCCTGCAGAAGCTGTTATGTACCAGCAGAAGGACACTGCAATGCAAGGCACAAAAAGCACCAAGTTGTAGGGCAGCAGGAGGAGGCTCTGCAAACTGCAGAGTAAGGAACCAAAATGCATTACAGGAAATGACAGGAAAAAGAGTTGTACCGGCAATGCACAAACTGACAATGACATAACAGAGGTGGCTAAATCAGAGAAATGAAGGTACAGCTCAAGATGATCAAATGGATGAGAATGACAGCAGTACAGGCTGAGTCACCAAGTAAGGACCACACCAACTACTTATTTGTACAATCACAGCTGTGGAGCTTTTGTATATAATACCGATAGCTCACAATGTAAATTGTAGAAAAACACACACTATTTCATTAAAAAATCAATACAAAGAGAAGTTTCTCTCTTCACATTTTTCTCATTTTCAACTTGGTATTAGAGCCATTACAATGGCCTCAAGCTCAATAAATACAACCTCAAACGCAAACATAACCACTCAGCAAAATAACTCCATGCCATCATCACCTCTTATCTTTGCTGCACCCATTAAACTCACAAACACAAACTACCTTCTCTGGAAGTCACAGGTTCTGCCCACCATAAGAGCAAATGGCTTGATGGGGTTTGTAGATGGCAGCAAACCAAGTCCGAGACAACAAAATGTCTCAATTGCTAATGACAACACTGTTGTTACAGAAGAAAATCCAGAATATCGAGTGTGGCTCATGAAAAACCAAAACTTAATGGGATGGTTGCTGTCTTCATTATCTGAGGACATGCTGGGAGCTGTTATTGAATGCTCAAACTCTTTCCATCTATGGAAAACACTTGAGAGTCTCTTTGCCTCACACTCAAAAGCAAGACTCATACATCTCAAGTGCTTGATTCAGTCAACCAAAAAGGGTTCTATGAGTATTACTCAGTATTACATGAAGATGAAGAGCATTGCTGAATCTCTCAGGTGTGCAGGCTATGCAATGACTGATGAGGAACTTGTGGACTATATTCTAAGAGGTCTTGGCAATGCCTATGATCCTGTCTTTGTTAATGTTACATCTAGAGCTGGCAAGCTTCCATTAGCAGAAGTCTACTCCCTACTGCTGACTCAAAAACACAGACTTGAGCAGAATGTCATTCAGGACACATTTGATGCTCCAACTACCTTCAATGCTAATTTTGCCCAACACAACTGGAACCAGAAGAAGACCTGGAATGGCAAAGAAAAAATGAACAACTCCAGCAACTATAACAAAGGGAACTTAAACTCTGGCAAAACACAAAATGGAGGTGAAAATGACTCGGGAGAAGTGTGCCAAATCTGTTTCAAACACAAGCACGCTGCTGCAGAGTGTTGGCACAGGTTCAAAAGGAATTTTGTTCCAAAAATAACTCAGAACCCCAGGATGAAGAAAGCCTATGCAGCAGCTTCAACAGGAAACAATGAAGACTCCTCATGGTACCTTGACAGTGGTGCAACAAACCATGTAACCAACAACATGGCAAATCTCACCCTCAGCAATCAATACAAAGGAAATCAGAAGCGGGTTATAGGTAATGGTCAAAACTTAAACATCACTCACATTGGTAGACCAAAACTCACTGCACACACTGCTGACTACACAAAACAGTTATTTCTCAATGAAATACTTCTTGTCCCAGAAATTACCAAGAACCTTATTAGCATATCTAAATTAGTTGAAGATAATGATGTTGTGCTAGAGTTTAAAAAAACATATTGTGTGGTGAAGGACAAGACACAGGGGAATGTGATGCTTCTGGGGGTGGCTAGAGAAGGTTTGTACCAACTGCAGTGTCATACCAGTGTCATCAACCTGTCAACACCAAGCCCAAGTCAAGAGTCTACCATAAACTTCAATCAAAAGTCAAGAAGCTTAGAGTTCAGATTCAGAGGTCCAGAGTCTATGTTTTCATTCTGTTTTAATGCTAATGTTAAGAGTCAAAAATTGAGTCAAGAGTCAGTTGGAGAAACCTTGAGGCCCAGAAATGAGATAGAACTACTCCATAGGAGATTAGGGTATCCCAATGTAATGGTACTTAAGAAAGTTATCTCAAAATGTAAAGGTCTCACAAATGTTTTCAATAAAGACACTGTAGTTCACTATGAGATGCCTCTTTGCTCAGCTTGTCAATATGGCAAACTGCATAGAATGACTTTTAAAGAAACAGAAACTAAAACTAGCAAGCCCCTCGAACTATTGCACATAGATCTTTGGAGTCCAGCACTTATACTATCAAACAAAGTTATAGATATTACTTAGCAATAGTTGATGATTATACCAGCTTTACTTGGGTGTTCCCTTTCTCAACTAAATCAGAAACACTTGAAACATTTATCAGCTACAAAGTTTAGTTTGAAAAACTCATTGAACACCAAATCAAAGCCATGGATTAAGAATTTAATGCACTAATCAGGAACAACATATGGACCTTGGTACCTTACAAGCACAACATGAGAGTTGTGGGAAATAAATGGGTCTATAAGGTAAAATATAAACCAGATGGAACTATTGAGAGGTTCAAAGCTAGACTTGTAGCCAAGGGATACCATCAAACAACAGGACTTGACTACAATGAAACTTTCAGTCCAGTTGTAAAGCCCTGCACAATCAGAATCATCCTAACTCTAGCTTTGATGAATTAGTGGAAACTAAAACAAATTGACATTAATAATGCATTCTTGAATGGAGACTTGACAGAAGAAGTATACATGCAGCAAGCAGAAGGATATAAAGATCAAGAAAGATTAAATTTTGTCTGTAAGCTTCATAAGGCTCTCTATGGTCTTAAACAGGCTCCAAGGGACTGGTTTGATAAACTCAAAACCTCACTCATACACTGGAGTTTCACAGCAACCAAGAGTGATGCCTCCCTGTTCATCAGGAAGAACAAGCAAGAATTCACATTATTGCTGATTTATGTGGATGACATAATACTCACAAGGAGCAATGAAGATTCAATTCAAGAGGTGATCAATAAGCTAAGTGCAAACTTTGCCCTCAAAGACCTTGGTGACCTAAACTACTTTCTTGGAATAGAAATGTCCAGAACAGAAAACTCAATTTTTCTGTCTCAAAGCAACTACATTAGAGAGTTGCTGTACAAAACCAACATGGAAGATTGTAAAGGAGTAAGCACCCCACTGAGCACAGGGCATAAACTGACCAAGATAGAAGGAAAACCTTTCAGCGACCCTACTTGTACAGAAGTGTGATTGGAAGCCTACAGTTTGAACATTAAGTAGACCTGAATTGGCCTTTGCAGTAAAAAAGTTAAGTCAGTTCATGAGTGAGCCCCTTGAGCCTCATTAGGCAGCCTACAAGAGAGTACTTAGATACCTCAAACAAACTATAGATCATGGTCTGAAATTGAAGAAAACCAAGTTACTGGAACTTTTTGCATTCACTGATGTAGATTGGGCATGTGATACAGATGATAGGAGGTTTGTTAGAGGTTATTTAATGTTTCTTGGTGAAAGTTTAATCTCTTGGAGTTCCAAAAAATAACAAGTTGTTGCAAGATCAAGTGCAGAGGCTGAATATAGAGCCTTGGCCAATGCTAGTGCTGAAGTCAGCTGGATAACTAGTCTACTACAAGAATTAGGACTAAATATTGATGGGACACCAATTATCTACACCGATAACACTAGTGCTGCTGCCGTGGCTTCTAATCTCGTGTACCACTCAAGAACAAAACACATAGAGATAGATATTCACTTTGTAAGAGACAGAGTATGCAATAGAGAATTAGAGATCAACTTCATTCCAAGCCTAAACCAACCAGCAGACATTCTGACTAAACCTCTCAGCTATGACAAGTTTAATTTCCTGAGAAGCAAGCTAAATGTTCAACACAGAACATCTAGCTTGAAGGAGGGTGTTGGAATATCGAACCAAGCATTATGGACTCAAACCTTAAGCTCAGGAGAAGCTGTTATGTACCAGCAGAAGGACACTGCAATGCAAGGCACAAAGAGCACCAAGTTGCAGGGCAGCAGGAGGAGGCTCTGCAGACTGCAGAGCAAGGAACCAAAATGCATTACAGGAAATGACAGGAAAAAGAGCTGTACCGACAATGCACAAACTGACAATGACATAACAGAGGTGGCTAAATCAGAGAAATGAAGATACAACTCAAGATGATCAAATGGATGAGAATGGCAGCAGTACAGGCTGAGTCACCAAGCAAGGACCACACCAGCTACTCATTTGTACAATCACAGCTGTGGAACTTTTGTATATAATACCGATAGCTCACAATGTAAATTGTAGAAAAACACACACTCTCTTCACATTTTTTTTTTATTTTCAACTGTTTCGTCATTATCGAGCACTTGTTGTTACAAGAACACTTGAGAGCCATCGATTATTGAGATTGTAATATGTCCATATAAGTTTCTCCATTTATCTTACTTAAGATCTCTCTTAATGTGTATTCAGGAATATTTTAGATATCGGAAGTGTTGAAAAAGATAAAAATACGAGTGAAATTTATAATATTCGATGCATCGACGCATCAATTTTCAACGTAGTAGTCCCTTCATATTAATTTTGGTAGCTATCTTCAGATTAAATTTAATTTCTATAGGCTAAGATTGATTGATTCATGAAATTGATTAAGAAAGAGAATTTCAGCACAAGATTTAAATTAACTCTGAAATCATGTCACTGAAATAATAAAGAGCCGACATCTACATTAGAAGTCAAGTCTAATACTAAGTATCTTAACATTGAGTCAATTGTTTTTCTGTCATCAGGCAACTTCTTCGGGTTGTGTACATGCACAATCACACAAACCCATGATTTTTGCCAACCTGGAAAGTCTTTTATATTCTTCCCATCTCTCTTTCGCTGGTGGAAGTAATCCCATGCATAATTAAGTGTTTTATTATGTAGTTGATGTCTTTTATTTGTTCCTCATCTGCTTGACATAATGTCGTGATATGTGTTTTTATTTATTTGTTTAAATATTACGTGCACATGATCACATGATTTATTGAGAGGGTCTACCATGGCCGAAGTTGCACTCTTGGTGTACACATGTGCCCCCATCGCATTGGCCTATATAAAGAGCCCTATATTATATACTTCTCTTAAAAGAGTCATCCTGTGATCAACTTTCAAGTCTTTTTCTACTTTCTTTTGCTTATTACTTCTTTCAAAGAAGAGTCAATTTTATTCAATCCAGCAAAATGGCTTCTTTGGTATCTGAAAATCGGGTATGCATCAAGGGATCAGATGATAAGTCCAATGGAGTTGAAATCACGAAATTCGACACTGCCCTTCTCATGTCCTTGTTAGAGGAATCAAATGGCGAAGAATAAGACGACGATGATCATTAAATAGAGTAATCCGATCTCTAGAAGCAGAGATGAATGGAGGTGTGTTAGAAGAAGGCCGTGGTTTAGCTATGGAGTCCCCTGAGTTAGTACTTTCGGACGAAGAAGATGGCCAGAATTGCTTGGCATCAACGGACTTCAGATGGTCAGATAACATGGAGCTGGTACCTTCTTCACCAAGTGATGACATGAATTGGTCTAATTATTACATGGATACATGTGGACAAGATTTGGATAGTTTGGTGGAAATTAAAAGTGTTTGTGATTATTCCCAGGTTTATAATGGTGTTGTTTCTGTTGTGTGGAAGTGTTGGTTGAGTAATAATTATATTAATTTACAGTGACGGTGTTAATGGGAAAATATTGATGTTAGTAGAGAAATGTGACAAAAATAAACAAAAAGAGAAGACACAATAATTTACATGGTTCGGCTTTAAACCTTCATTTACGGGCAAAGAAATAAAAGAATATTTCACTTATAAAAAATAAAAATATCTAAATTGTTGTAAATAATTCTCACAATTCAAAATTTCAATACACTTAATATGCTCAATAGAACACTTGACTAATAAAATTGTATATTCTCTCAAATCTCTCAAATGCTCTCAAATACTTCTAACGTCTCACACAATTTGTCTTATAAAATTGCTTCTATTTATAACAAAATCATAACACATAAATATTAACATTTGTATGTGAAAAATAAATTAAAAAATTATTAATTTTAAGCACAAGTTTCGTGCTTATCAAATTATCTTCAATTGTCAAATATTAGGTGGTAAATTTTTTGAATAATTCAAGTTAATATTTCAACAATTTTATGGGAGGAACATGGCTTCAGCTCTTTGTGGCATGAAACACAATAAATTAACTAAATTAACAGTTATATTCATTTTTATTTTATTAAACTAGATGTACATTTCAAAATGAATTTCTATATGTCATGAATAGAAAATTATTTATTTGTAATTATGAATTATTGTTATAAAACAGTGAATTCACTAGCAGTTTAACTTCTTCTTTATTAAAAGGCAAGAATTAATAAGCATATGTTTACTTGTTTAATTAATTAAGATTGTTGATATTGTACTATAAAATGCAACTGTAATGAGAATGCTATCTCACTTAAATACAATGAAAAATATTATAACCTGCTATTCTTTTTCACTTATTTTGCTCACGACGCTAGTAAGTGAAAGGATCATTGTAATGTGATCTCGTTATCAACTTAATTTTCATAGAACTTTTATATTAAATATGATTATTTTATGAGTATATTTTGTTGTTACCACTAAAATTTGGATTTTCAACATAAAAAAATGATAATAGAATTATTTAATATTTATTCATTCTTAAACTAATAATTTTGATATATTCATAGTAAGTGAAAGGATCCTTTATCTATATTGATTCATTTTGAATATTTAATTTGCGAAATTCACAAATTTATCTTTTTTTTTTTAATTTTTAAAAAAAATTGAGCGCTCATTATATTTAAAACTAAAATCAATTATTAAAAGAACAATTTATCTAACTTCTTCTAAAAGAGATTTTATTCTATATCAGTTAAAAATATTCTCAGCCATCCATTTTGTTATATCAATAAAATACTTAATAATTGACTGAAAATATTTTACAGTCTTTCTCTTGTCAATTAATAAATATAATTTAATGATTAGAAGTTCATTAATCACTCAAGATAAAATTTAATCAATATATGATTATATTGTGATGAAATAAATTTTCTTTACTAACAGAGAATAAATTTTATCGTGGTCCAATCCTATATAACCAATATTGTATAAAGTGACTCTATTTTTTTTTATGTAAATACATAAAATAATCTAGATAAAATCATTATATACAATATACAAATAGGCTACACTTATAGTCTATCAAATAAAATTTATCTTTCTTCACACTAAGGATTACTTTAAATTATTATGTTTAACCTTAATCCTCTTGTATATAAATATTATATACTAAGTTTAAAGTTATACATAATAATCAAAGAATTTTATGATATTTGAATAAAAATAATCAAAATTGCAAATTGAATAAATAACTTCTATTATTTATTTTCAACAATAAATACAAATAATCATTCTTGAAGGACATATTTCTAGCAATCTCTCGCTCATTCTAAAGTAGGTGAGACATGTTCGTATCTTTAGACTCTCTAAATGACTCTTAAAACTAGCAATAGGTAGAGTCATTGTAAAAGAATTAGCATGGCTATTTTGTGATTCCATTTTTTTCACTTTTACATTTTCTTAGTGAACAATCTCCTTGATTATATGGTATTTACTTTCTATGTGCTTGCTTCTTTTGTGACTTCTTTTCTATTTGCAGTTTGCTACTGTATCGCTATTATCATAATAAAACATGATGGGTTTATCTATATCAGAAATAACTTTCAAATCCGATAAAAATTTGTGAACCATACCACCTCTTTAGTAGCTTCACAAGCTACTATATATTTTACTTCTATGGTGGAATCAACAAAATATGATTGTTTTATGCTTCTTTACACAATAACTCTAGCCCCAAGAGTAAACATTGACCACGATATGAATTTTTAAGAATCCAAGTCAGATTAAAAATTTAAATCAGTGGATCTAATTAGGATCAAATCCTTACCGGAATAAACAAGTATATAGTTTCTCGTGCTCTATAGGTACTTGAGAATATACTTTACTACAATCCAGTAATCATATCCTGGATTAGATTGATACCAGCCAACTACACCTACCAAATAGTAAATATCAGGCCTAGTACACAATATGACATACATGAGAATGCCTATTACAGAGGCATAAGATATCAGTCTTATACCTCTTCTTCTTGAGGTATCTTAAGACACTGTTCCTTAGATAAATGAATTCCATGTCGAGAAGGTAAATTACCTTTCTTAGAATTCTGTATCGAAAAATTTACAAGTATCTTACCTATATACAATGCTTGTGACGAAGTTAAAAGTTTATTTTTACGATCTCATATGAGTTGGATCTCAAGAACAAAACTTGCTTCTCCTAAATATTTCATTTGAAATTATTTAGACAGCCATTTCTTTACATATGATAATACTTCTTTATCATTTATAATGACAAGAATATTATCGACGTAAAGAACTAAGAAAACCACTTTGCCCTTATTGATGTGCTTATGTACACAAGCTTTATCAATATTTTATTCAAAGCCATAAGACTTGACAGCTTAATCAAATTTTATATTATAAGATCTAGATGCCAGCTTAAGTCTATAAATGAATCATTGCAGCTTGTAAACCTTTTGCACTTGATCTTGTTCTATGAATCCCTCTGGTTGAACCATGTAAATGATTTCATCAAGATTGACATTAAGAAAAGCAGTCTTGATATCCATTTGTCAAATCTCGTAATCTGAACAAGCGACAATGGATGAGAGAATGCGAAAGGATTTTAGTATGGTTACTAGCGATAAAGTCTCCTTATAGACAACTCTCTCCTTTTGGCTATAACTCTTTGCTACTAGCCTTGCTTTAAAAGTCTCAACTTTTGCATCTGTTTATCTCTTTCTTTTATAGACTCATTTGCACTTAATAGGTTTAAATCCTTTGGGTAGATCTACAAGTTCTCAGATCAACTTAGAGTGTATTGACTGCATCTTGAGATTCATAGCTTCAAGTCATTTCTCTTTGTTAGAATCTTTTATTTGCTTATTTATATATCAATGGATCATTTACACTGTCATCTGAGATTGTAACTTGTGCTTCTCCAACTACAATGTAGTATATGGGTGGTTATACTACCTTTTTACTAGACCTAAGTAGCTGTGGTGTATTCTCATGAGTAGGTATCATTTGTTGATTTTGTGATCTAACAACAATTATTTGTTGTTGAGGTCTAACTTCATTGAAAAGTAGTTCTTCGATAACAACTTTGCTTCGAGGTATATGATATCTAATATAATTATCCTCAAGAAAAGTAACATTTTTTAGTGTAAATATTTTTTCATCTTCAAGGTAATAAAAGAAACCACTTCTTGTCTCTTTTGGGTAGCCTATAAATAGGCATTATTCTAAATGTGGTTCCGAATTCCACGTCTTTTCCTTTAGTGCTTGTGCTGGACACTACCAAGTGTTGCAAAAAAGGCTTGAGATTATTCCACAACTCTAAGGGTTTTTCGAGATTGAGTAGTTTAGATTATTATACTTAAACGCATTCGTCTTGTATATAACTATTATATACTAAGTTTAAAGTTACATATAATATTCATGAAATTTCATGATATTTGAATAAAAATAATCAAAATTGCAAATTAAATGAATAACTTTTATTATTTATTTTCAACAATAAATGTAAATATTCATTCTTTAAGGACAAATTTCTAGCAATCTCTCACTCATCCTAAAGTAGGTGAGACATGTCTTATATCCTTAGACTCTCTGAGTGAATCTTAAAACTAGCAACAAGTAGAGTCATTGTAAAAGAATCAGCATGGCTATTTTTGTGATTCGATTTTCTTCATTTTTACATTTTCTTGGTGAACAATCTCCTTGATCAAATGGCATTTACTTTCTATGTACTTGCCTTTTTTTTCACTTCTTGGCTCTTTGGAATTTTCTACTGCATCGTTATTATCATAATAAAGCATGATGTGTTTATCCATATATGAAACAACTTTCAAATCTAATAAAATTTTGCGAAGCTATACCACCTATTTAGTGGCTTCACATGCCACTATGTATTCGGCTTCTATTGTGGAATCGGTGAAACATAATTGTTTTATGCTTCTCCATACAATGGCTCCACCACACAAGAGTGAACATTGATTTGAATATGGAATTTTTAAAATTCAAGTCAGATTAAAAATCGAAATCAATATATTTATTTTAGATCAAATCCTCACTGGAATAAACAAGCATATAGTTTCTCATTGTCCATAGGTACTTGAGAATATAGTTTATCGCAATCCAATGATCATATTCTAGATTGGATTGATACCAACTAACTATACTTACTTAATAGCAAATATCACGCCTAGTATATAATATGGCATATATTAAAATGCCTACTACAGAGACATAAGGTATCCATCTAATATCTCTTCTTCTCGAGGTATCTTCAGACATTGTTCTTTAGACAAATGAATTTCGTGTCAAAAAGGTAAATTACCTTTCTTAGAATTCTACATTGAAAATCTTACAAGGATCTTACCTCTGTACGATGTTTGTGATAGAGTTAAAAGTTTGTTCTTACAATCTCGTATGAGTTAGATCCCAAGAACATAACTTGCTTATTCCAAATATTATATTTGGGATTGCTTAGCTAGCCATTTTTTTACATCCAATAATACTTCTTTAGATTCCTAATGAGAAGAATATTATTGATGTAATGAATTGAGAAAACCACTTTTCTCTCTTTGATGTGCTTATGTACACAAATTTCATCAATATTTTGCTCAAAGCTATAAGACTCGATAGCTTCATCAAATTTTATATTCCAAGATCTAGATGCTAGCTTAAGTCCATAAATGGACATTTGTAGCTTGCAAACCTTTTGTTCTTGATCTTGTTCTATGAATCCCTTTAGTTGAACCATGTAAATGACTTTATCAAGATTGTTATTAAAAAAGTAGTCTTGATGTCTATATACCAAATCTTGTAATCTGAACACGCGACAATGGATAAAAGAATGCGAATAGATTTTAGTATGGCTACTAGTGATAGAGTTTCCTTATAGTCAACTATCTTCTTTTGCGTATAACCTATTGCTCCTAACCTTACTTTAAAAGTCTCCATTTTTTTCATTTTCTTATCCTTTTCTTTTGTGGACTCATTTGCACCAAATATGTTTAATTTTTTCGGATATATCTACAAGTTCCCAGATCAAGTTAGAGTGTATTAACTCCATCTTAAGATTCATAGCTTCAAGTTATTTCTCTTTGTTAGAATCTTCCATTTTCTTGTTTATACGTCAATGGATCATCTACACTGTCATCCGAGATTACAACTTGTGCTTCTCTAACTATAGTGTAGCATATAGGTGGTCTTAGTACCATCTCACTAGGATTAGGTAGCAATTGTGCATTCTCATGAGTTGGCATAATTTGTTGACTTAGTGATTCAATAACAATTATTGGTTGTTGAGGTTTAACCTCATCGAAAAGTAGTTCTTCAATAAATACTTTCCTTTGATGAATGTAATCTCCAATATAATTATCCTTAAGAAAAATAGCATTTGTTGGTGTAAATATTTTATAATCTTAAAGGTAATAAAAGAAACAACCTCTTGTCTCTTTAGGGTAACCTACAAATAAGCATCATTCTAAATGTGGTTTCGACTTCCTTGTTTTTCCCTTTAGCATATATGCTGGATAGCCCTAAGTGTCGCAAAAGAATGCTTGAGATCATTCCTTAATTCTAAACATATTTTGGTGATTGACTTAGATTGTACTACGTTAAGATTATACACTATTGTTTTTGTAATGTATATCACCAAAAAGAGGCGGGTAGTAATAAGAAACTAATCATGGATCTCACCACGTTTAGTAACGTTTTTTCTCTCTTTTTATAAATACCAGTTTGTTGAGGTGTTCCTAGAGCAGTGAGTTGGGATGTCATCCTATTCTCTTTCAAATAATCTCCAAAATTGGCATTAAAGTATTCATCTCTTTTATCAGACCGAAGTGCTTTTAGTGGTTTATTGATTTATTTCTCAGCTTCGACTCGAAATATTTTGAACTTCTTAATTTTTCCAATTTTTTATGCATCAAATATGTATAGCTATATCGAGAACAATCATTAATAAAAGTGATGAAATATTCATATACTTCTTCAGTTTGTACATTAGTTGGACTACAAACATCTAAATGTACTAATTCTAAAGGTTCTTTACTCATGTTGTTTTTTTAATAAAAGATCTTTTAGTCATTTTACCTTCTAGATAAGATTCATAAGCTGGTAAAGTACTGACCTTTAAACTATTAAAGGTCTGTCATTTACTAGTAATTATATCTTGTTTAGGGTTAATATGGCCAATCTAAGGTGCCAAAGGAATATTTCGTCATTAGAAAAAATTCTTTACTTCTTGGGTTTTAGTTGTTTCAATCTAAATATTTTACCATTAAACAATGTTTGAGTTTCTAGACATAAGTTTCTAGACATAAAGACTAGTCTCTAAATTACTGACACATATAGCCAAATCATTTTTAGAAATAAAAACTAAGTTGTCATAAAAGGAAATGAAATAACATTGTTCTAGATATTTAGAGATGGAAATCAAATTTCATGTAAAATCTTGAATATAATAATCATTTTACAAAATTAAAAAATCATCTCTAAACCTAAGCCAAACTACTCTCACTACTTTAACTGAAACAATGATCTCGGTACCACTCATAAACTTCAATTTGCCAATGTCTTTGAAGAATCAATTATCTGTAAATAAGAATAGACATGATTAGTGGCTATTGGAATTAACTATCTAAGGGTGTTCATTATCTTCCATTAAATAAGCTTTAAAGACAAGTAAATAATATTCACTTTCCTTTTTTCCTATTAAGCTTTTCTAGATATAGGATGCAAATCCTCTTACAGTGGGCTTGCTTTTGATAATGGAAATATTTTTATTTTGCCATGGCCTTATTGCTCTTTATTGTTCTTCTTATTAGAATTCTTCTTTTATCATTTAGGTTTACCTCCAGACGAGCTATTTTCTTCATTTTACATCGTGACATTAATAACAACTTTCATCGAATCATGCCTAAATTTCTCAGAAGGCTGCCAAATATTGATTGAAGTGAATCTCAAATTTCTTTTGTAGTTTTTAAACATGCTTGCTAACATGTAGTAATGAGCTTTTTTTGTTGGCATTAAGCCAACGATTATATTACTCCTTAGATTCTTATAAAGCATTAAAAGTATGCCTTGAAAGGCAACGATCAGTGAGGACAAACTTTTAATTCTCACAAATAAGTACAACGTTCATTGTATTTTTTTCATTTTAAAAAGTTTTTACTAGTTAATTAATCATTAAATAAAATTGTTATCAACAGTTTGTCATTTTGCTAAAATAAATAAACAAAGAATTATATTATTCAAGTTCAAATATCAGTACAATTATGGTATTAACATTTTAAATATGATGTATGATAAAAAAGAACAGAGGTAAAAATCATAGGAAAAATTCTATATCATGGTAATATAATTAACCAAAATTAATGTGCCATCATTAGATAGGTTAGACCAATTTCAAATTAAACAAAGATAGTTCTCAATTAATTAATGCCTTCAAGTTATCTCATAACTTCTATATTAATTAACTACCATTTGCTTTTGTGTTAAATTTAATAATGTATAAAATTATATTTATGTAAGTGTAATGCATCATTTCGGATTCCTTAAACTTAACTCTAAAGTTGCTGTCATAGGGTAGGTCAATTTAGAAATACATCTAGGAATCCTATCTCTTGAAAGTTAGCCTTATATTAATTCAAACAGGCACCCTCCATAGAGAGAACAAATGTTAAGCCGTTACAAGGCGCTGCTTAAATCTCACGTTGTTAAACTAACGTTGCAGACGATGGGTAAAATCATCATTTGACCCTCTCCCACATACTAGTTTATGTTGTAGGATTTTGTTTTATAAAATATCTCATATTTTATAATCATAGTGAAAACTATTGTTGCTAGTCAATTATTGATTATTAGGTTTTTCTATGTATTTATAGAATCTAATCCGATTGAAAAAACATTATTAGATTTTTACACTAAAATCTAATTTATTATGAATAATTAAGATATAATAAATTACTTCTTTTGCTTAGTTAGTTCAATATGAATTTACTGGATTTAATCTAATTAAATCTAATACATATTAGCTTTATTTAGCCCAATCATAAAATTAATTAATTTTAATCTAATTAAAATTCATATCCTATTAGAGTAATTAAAACTATTTTAATTAAGTTTAATAATTAACTAGTAAACTATGTGTCTATTTACTAAATTTAAACTAAAACTATTTTAGAAAAAGAAATAAAATAATAACACATGTATTCATGGCATGTTATAATGTATTCAACATGCACATCTTAGATCTAAATGGCCTGTTATAATACATGGACATATTTTATAATATAAATCATCACATAAAATAAAATATTATATATTAGTGTTGATCGAGTCTTTTGGTCTTCTAGGAAAAGAAAAGAAACTATAAAAAATTAAAAGACGATCATGATTTTCTTATAACTTCTTCTCCTTGAGTAGTCAATGATCTTCTAATAAAATATAGTTATATCTCATATAATTATATTTTATTATTTCTCATTAAGAAAAATAATCATATTTTATTAATTTTTTATCTGCTAGTCTTTCTTGGGCTTGCCCGTGGCAACCCAACTTTCGACATTAGCCATTAGCCTAACCAATGGTTGGGACTGCTTTACAGTAGTCCAAGCATGGCCCAAGGCCGCTCTTAACTTTAAAGGGCGTACGTAACCTTGAGATGTGAGAGGCTAACTTCAAGGTAGGTCTCACCAACAACACTGATGGTACAATATGACAGGACCCGACCCGAGACCCTCTACAGTAGATCCCAGCAGTTCTATTGGGCACCCCGACAAAAGTTTCTTAGAATATAATTGGGCAAGATGAGAAATTTCGCGATGCGAACCCCTTTTTAGTTCTTACTATTACTAAGAAAATCTTTTAATATACATAAAAACGACATCTTAATTTTTAAAAGAAAAACGGGCAAAGTTTTCTCTATTTTTCAAAAAATCCATATAAAACCTACAAAACAATTTTACTTCTATTTCAAATACTTTTCAATACTACCAATTCAGACCTCCAGTCCTTTCCAAAACCAAATCTAACACAACTCAATAGTTTTATTTAAATCACAAAATAAGCATACTCATAAAAAGTAAAAATGATCATCATAATATAGAAATCTCTTCTTGTTGGTTCACAACATACATATAAATATACATGCCAACAATTACTATGCAAAAAGTAAAGGGTGCTATTTATCATATTTACATATATAAAAATAATCTTCAGATTTTAGCCCACTACTCAGCAATAGGAGAATCAACAGCTTGCGTATCGAGACCTTCACTTGCGAAGAGGGTTTGAAAAATATAAAATGCAAACAAGTGAGCTAAAGAAGCTCAGTGAGTGCAATTAAGATTTTAAATAACATAATACTATGCATAGATAGTAAATTCTAAAGTACATACATAAATCATACTTCTAAAACTGATGTAAAGCTGTAAAACGGTTTCCAACGTCATATGCTGATAAAATCTTGCCGAGCGGGTTTTATTTATATCTTTGGAAAACAATATCCAAAATGTGTATAATACAATAACTGCCATGTGCATATAAATGCATAAATGCTATCGGTAAATCGAAAACTAGTAAAGTCCTTGCTCGGCCATTTTCTTTCGAAACTGTACTAATGGTAACCCTAAAGCTCTATACTCACGCAATGACTCAACTAGCATCGCACACGTGAGTTGGTCACGGGGCACCTCAACTACCAGCACCCACAGTGACATCTCAAGACATCTCACTGGCTATGTAGCGGAATCCTATATTGCATACATATAGTGAGCCAATACCCTATACACATAAAGCGACTCACATGACTCGACATCCCGATTTTTTGGAGTTAGTGACATACCCCAATGACCTGCCCATGTGCACGAGATATATCGACCGGGTCTAATACAATCACCACCACTATAATCAGAGGATACCAATGGCTTTTAAAATGAATGTAGAAATTTTAAAACTGTTTCTTAAACCGAACATGTAAAAGCATATCTATGAATATATATCAAGATCATAAATCATGTTTATGCATTGAAAGCTCATAAAACATACATTTTAATTATGCGGAAACATAATAAACGAAAAATAAAAGAAATGACAGATTTTCACTCACAACCGCTCTGCGCTCAATTTCGTTTCAGATTTCTGCTGCTCTCGATTTTCTTCACCTATGCACTATAAATGACATTTAGAACCAAATCTAAGGCTAGAATCTTATTTAACTACTAAATGCCCTAATCGGCATAACAAAGCCCGAATGCATACTACTTTTCGATTTTTATTTACGGAGTCATTTAATCTAATCTAACTCACCACCCGGTGCCCTGAAAATTATTAAATGCCTTATAACTTGGTTGGACATGATTGCCCTTCACCTTTCAAAAATAGATAATTATGTCCCATTTTCTTCTTTTTTGGTTTTTCCATCAACCATATATATTCAACATACATAAGGCACCATTTACACACAACAACTCAATCAAAACACCACACAATCCCTAACTTCCCTAAAGTGGCAGAATTTCACCCTATGTTCCAACACATTTCTTTTCTCACTTTCTTGTTCCAATTACATCAAAATCAAGCCAATTTCATTCTAATGCCCTAATTACAACCAATTGAAGTCTCTACATTCAAATCACCTAAAACCCTTATTCTTACCTTGCCAATTTCTTCAAATTGATGACTCCTTCAAGCCCCACACTAGAATTCAACTCAATCTAAATTAAGAATACATACAAGAACATCAATTTAGGTAATCCTTAAAGTTTACTTATCAATCTCATAAAACAATGCTTTTCTTACCTCTTTTTCTTGAATTTCCATTAATGGAGGCTTTACTTGAACTTAGGAATTGGTATGTAACCTTATTTTGGCTTGATTAAGCATGAAAAATCATGAAAACAAAAACTTGAAAGGTTACTGTAGCACCACTCCTCTTCTAGCTTGAATTTGCTCTAAGTGTTTGCTTTTTGTTCTCTTGAAAAATCTACACACTTCCAACATATATATAGTTATCCATCAATTGATCATTTTGCCCCTCAACTTACTTTAAATTACTAATTTACCATTAGTTGGAAACTAAGTATGTAATTGGTTCATTTGTAACTATCTAGTTAGAATAGTCCAAAGAACTAACTAGAATTTCCAACTTGGCAATCCATGAGATTTCTTCTAATTGGTCCATTCTCTAATATATAGATTGTATTTCTCAACAAAGGCTTGTTCCATTCATAACCATTAAATAAAAATTCATATAGTAAATTAGAATTTCCTTTTCCAAGCCAATAGAGAAAAATTCTAAAAAAAATATTCTAGGGTTGTCCAACCCTCCGATCAAGTGTGAAATTACCAAATTAGGTCTAATATTTCTCACGCGCACCATAAAGAAAATATTTCTAATAGGGTTAAAATTGAGTAACCCTACAGTGGCTTCATTACTCTATACCGAAATCAAGGCGCCAATACTACTAATAGGGATTGGATATTACAATTTTACCCCTTCTTAAAATAAATTTCGTCCTTGAAATTTAAATTATACCTGTCTCAAAGAGATAAGGATGTTGTACTCACATCTGATCTTTACGTTCCTACGTGGCTTCTTCTATACCATGGATCATCCATAACACCTTCACTAAGGGAATGCTTTTATTATGTAGCACTTGCTCTTTTCGATGTGGGATTTGCACAGGCTTCTCTTCGTAGGTCAAGTTCTCGTTCAATTCTACTAACTGTTCCCTTTGGAAGTGGAAAGGATCAGCTATACACTTGCAAAGCATGGAAATGTGAAACACATCATGGATTCTAGCCAGATCTTCGGGTATCCGTAGACGATATGCCACATTTCCAACTCTTTCAACTATCTCGTACGGCCTAATATATCAGGGACTCAGCTTTCCTCGCTTCCTGAATTTTAGTACTCCTTTCCATGACGATATCTTTAGAAAGACCTTATCACCAATTTAAAACTCCAAGTCTCTTCTCCTGTTATCTATATAACTTGTCTATCTATCATTAGCTATTTTTTATCTCTGCCTGATAAGTTGAATCTTTTCCGAAGTAATCTGGACAATTTCTGGGCCAATCAGCTTCCTTTCACCTACCTCATCCCAACAAACTTAAGTTCTGCACTTCCTTCCATACAATACTTTATATGGTGCCATCTCGATGCTGGTTTGGTAGCTATTATTGTAGGCGAACTCCATTAGCGGCAGATGAGTATCCTAACTCCCTTTAAACTCCATAACACACTCTTTAATTATATCTTCGAGGGTCTGAATTATTCGCTCAGACCGACCATCCGTCTGTGGATGAAAGGCCGTACTTGATAAGCGTAAATTATATCTATTATTTTCACTCCCTTAACTTGATTAATTGCTCATTTTAATAAAAATATTAGGCTTTTTATATGTTTAATTGTTATTTTGTAGGTTTGAATTCAATGGAGCAATTGGGGATGAAAATCTAAGAAAAACAAGGAAAAACATATGCTACAGTGTCTATAAACAGTACGCGTGAATAGTATTATGTGAACAGTATCTATAGTGCTACAGTTTTCACCCTAGTGATGAACAGTGATCGCGGCAGTAGTGAACAGTGGATTTTTCCTAATCCTAAAAGAAATACAACTCCAAGACTCTAATCAATTCCTATATAAAGGCCACTCGTTTCAGACCTCAAGGACACACAACTTAGGGCTCTTAGAGCCACAACACAGTGAAGAAGAGCAATTTTTAGAGAGAAAAGCAAGAGGAATTCAAGGAAGCAAGAGATTATTGGCGAATCTTTGGCGTATCAACCAACTGCGAATTAACGTCTATATTGGTTTGCTTTGGTTGTATCATGTTTATTTTATTTTTTAGCCATAATTCTCTTGTTATCATGAGCTAAATTTATTTTCTAGGGTTATTACTTGAACTCAATATGTGAGCTTAATTGTTGGATCTTTTTAATATTTATTTGAACTCAATTCTTCATTATTCAAATTATTTGTTCTTAATGGTTCATTATATTTGATCAATATTGTGATTGCTTTAGTAATACTTTGATAAACTCGGAAGAGGCATCATTGTATTTAGACCTAGATAATTTGATGCATGATTGTAGAGTAACATTCAATGTTGCATATGCAAGTTTCGAATTAGGATAGGAATATACCTAATTGGCATGTATGGTCAATAAGACTTATTCTTAATGAATCTTTATTTATTACAAGTACTATAGGAATATAGGTATTTAGTAAATTAAGATATGCTTGCATGACCTTGAAAAAGGTTTGTGAATACATTAGTATCTTGACCAATAATAAGATTTGAGAGATATAAATATTAAAAAGATTAATGTTTAGAAACCATATTGAAGGATAGTAATTAATCCTAGGCTTTCTATATATTCCTATTTTCTTATTTTATTTAAGTTGTATCATTTATTTTCTACACTTTTATTTTATTCAAATTTATTACAAAATTAAGATTTGATTTTTTTGAATAATTATAAGAAAGATATAATTTTAGTACTTGGTAGAAAATAAAAATTATCCATGTGGGTTCGACATCCGACTTTATAAGTCTCTTTATTACTTGTTACGATAGCGTATACTTGCGCTTAATTATAAGATATAGAAATATCGCATCAGTACTGAAACTCAATTTTGTGCTTAGAGCTTTCTATAAGATGAGCCAAAATCGAGAAGTGAACCGTGGATCCCTGTCTGACACAATGGATACTGGAACTCCATGGAGTCGTACCACCTCATTTACGTACAATTGAGCCAATTTATCTAAAGAATAATTACTTTTAATGGGTAAGAAATGAGCAAATTTCGTCAGCTTATCAACAATCACCCATATTGCGTCATTACCTCTCTGGCTACGCCAAAGTCCTACCACGAAGTCCATCGTTATTCTTTTTCATTTTCACTCCGGAATCGGAAGAGGTTGCAAGAGCCCAGCAGGTTTTTGATGCTCATCCTTTACTTGTTGGCAAGTTAGGCATCTTGAGACAAATTCAGCTATATCTTTCTTCATGCCCTTCCACCAGTAGTGCTCTTTTAGGGTACGGTATATCTTTGTGCTCCCCGGATGTATAGCATATGAAGACGAATGATCTTCTTTTATAATCTCTATTCTTAACTCATTTACATCTAGAACACATAATCTCTGACCCAAGGTCATTACACCATCCTCGATCACTGAAACATCCTTTCACTGCCCTAACTCGATTTCACCCTTCAATTTAATTACCTGTGGATCTTGAGTCTGTAGTTCTTTGATTCGATTAACTAGTATTGGACGGACCTAAAATGTGGCTAATAGTGCTCCCGAATCTGACAATTCTAATTTTACACCTAACGACCTCAATTCTATCAACATTGATAGATATGCGACTTTCAAGTGAGCTATTGAACCGACGGGCTTTCAACTGAGAGCATCTGCTACCACATTAGATTTTTCCGGATGGTACTCCAGGGTGCACTCATAATTTTTAATAAGCTCCAGCCACCTTCTCTGCCTCATATTCAATTCTTTCTGGGTGAATAAGTATTGCAGGCTCTTATGATCCGTAAAAATCTTGCAAGGAACCCCACACAAATAATGCCTCAAAATTCTTCAAGCAAAAACTACTGCAGCTGTTCTAGGTCATATATAGGATAATTCTGTTCGTGCTTCTTTAATTGTCTGGAAGCATAAGCTATTGCTTTCTCCTTCTACATCAGCACACAACCTAGACCCTGCCTGGAAGCATCACAATATATGATAAATTCGTCATCCCTCGACGGAAGTGTAAGCACTGGGCCGAAGTCAACCTTCGCTTTAGCCATTCAAAACTCTGCTGGCATACTTCCGACCATATAAACTTCTCTTATTTCCGAGTTAGTTTAGTCAGAGGAGCGGCTATTTTTAAGAATTCCTCTACAAACTTCCTATAATATTTGACCAAACTCAAGAAACTACGGACCTCTGTCACGTTCGTGGGCTATCTCAAATTCACTATGGCTTCAATCTTCTGAGGATCTATCGTTACTCCTTTCTGCAAAGATTACATGCCCTACAAATAAAACTCTATCTAGCCAGAACTGACATTTACTAAGTTTGGCATATAGCCGATGCTCCCTTAAGGTTTGCAAAACTACCCTCAGATGTTCTGCATGCTCTTCCTCACTGCTTGAACAAACAAGTATATCATTAATAAATACTATCACAAACCGATCTAAATAAGATAAAAAAACTCTGTTCATGAGATCCATAAAAGCAGATGGGGTATTAGTTAGCCCAAAAGGCATAATCAATAAATCATAATGCCCATATCGGGTCCTAAAGACCGTCTTAGGAACATCTTCCTCTCGGATCTTCAGTTGATGATAGCCTGACCTCGGATTTATCTTGAAAAATACTCTGGCTCCTTGTAGCTGATCAAACAAATCATCACCATTACTTTATTCAGTTCCCTATAATCAATGCATAATCTCATACTTTCGTCTTTCTTCTTTACAAACAAAACTGGTGCCCCTCAAGGAGAAGTACTCGATCTGATGAAACCCTTATTCACCAACTCTTCTAGCTAAACCTTCAGTTCTTTCAATTGTGAAGGAGCCATTCTGTAGGGTGCTTTAGAAATTGGTTGCGTTTCTGGGGCTACTTCTATTTTAAACTCTATCTCTCTATCTGGAGGCAAGCCTGGAAGATCTTCTGGGAATACATCCGAAAACTCTCTAACTACTGGAATATCCTCCAATTTCATTCCACTGTCTCTTACGTCTATGGCATAGACTAAGTAACACTGACATGACTTCCGAAGCATCTTTCTTGCCCTTATTACTAACACCATACTAGCGAAAAGTGATTTTTGCATCCCACAAAAAAATAACTTCTGTTCCGCCTGTGCAACATAATTTGACTTCTTTCTGGAAGCAATCCACTGAGGCCCGATATTTAGACAATCAATCCATCCCTAAAATCACATCAAAATCACTGATGGCTAGTACAATCAAATTTCCTATAAACTATTGGCTCTTAATACTAAATTTACTACCCCTATACACTCTTTCTGCTACAATGGAGTCTCCTGTAGGAAGAGACACTACTATTGCACAATCTAATTTGCAACAAACTCCATAGAAATAAAAGAATGGGTCACTCTAAGATCTATCAGTACATAAGCATTTTAATCAAAAATTGACATCGTACCTATCACAACTTCTGGGGCCGCATCCACCTCCTGTTGGGTCACCACAAATACCCTAGCCTAGGTATGCGGTCTGCTTTACGATCCTCCAGATGATCCTTCTCGACCAGCTTCTCTACTAGGCTGGCTCTAGCCGTTCGGCCTTCTGAATTAAGGACATCCTCGAATCTGTCCTTAGCCACCACTAGTCTGTCCCGGAGCTGGTGGTGTATCTTCTGACTTACTGCTAGCACCATCATTCGGGTAATCTCTCATGTAGTGGCCCTCTTGACCACACTTATAACAACCGGTAGTCCCATTCCTACAATCCCCCGTATGGGCTTTGCCACATTTATTACACACCGAAAAATTCTTCCAACTCTCCTCAGTGCTTCGGATTCTGGCGGATGGTTGCCGAACGGAAGCTTGGCTGGATTGAGCTCCTTGACTTGGTTTTTAACTGCTAGACCATGAAGATCTCTCCTCTGTTTGGGTGAATTTACTCGGTTCTCCTTGAGAACCACCTGACCAACCTCTTTTTTGGCCCTACTATTTCGGTTTAGGGATGGTCACCATGCTTCTTTCAACCTTAGTTGCAGCTTCCACCAATGCTCCATAATGAGTGTAGGCTGTCGATACCACATACGCCCTAAGTCGAGGATTGAGACCCACTGTAAACTGGTTAGTCTTCTGCTCCTCATTATCAGCTATAAAGGGAACGACATAGAGGAGATTTAAAAACTTCTTCTCGTACTCTGCCACCAAAAGGGAACCTTGTTCGAGCTTGAAGAACTCTTCTATCTTCGCATCTTTATAACTTTTGGGGTAGAACTTATTCAGAAATTCCTCTTTGAAAAGTGCCAAAGACACCCCATCGGCATTCCTCCTTTGTAAGGCCTTCACCAATCTTTCTCTCATTCCTTTAGTAGAAATGCGGAGTATACCACCATCAGTTCTTCAATACATCCTATGGCTTGAACAATTTCTTCATTGTTCTCTAACCAAGATAGGGCTCTCTCGGGATCTCCGGTACTATCATAAGGCTTAACGCCCAATTTCTTGGTGAGCTCAATGGACACTCCGGTTTCTCTTGGCTGTTGGATCGCTGCTGTTAGTATCTGGGCCATCTGAGCTATATTCACGTTTTTACCCTCTGTTTCAGCAGATTAAGATGATTCAGAAGGGGTCTGAGGCGTAGGAACATTTTCTGACTTATTCCCCTGCTCCTCTTCAGATGCAAGAGCCTCCGCAGCTGCTCTCCTAGTACGTGGGCCACCACGACGATGCATATTTTCTGTAAATTTAGTGATGCAAATGATTATAAAATGCAAAGAATTCAACTTACTAAAATTAGAAAAATATGTATGCAATTTCAAGAATCTCATTCTAAAAATGAACTTTTAAAGGAAAAACACAAAAAATCGTGCTTTGATACCATTCTGACAGGACTCGACCCGAGACCCTCTACAGTAGATCCCAGCGGTCCTATTGGGCATCCCGACAAAAGTTTCTCAAAATATAACTGGGCAAGATCAGAAATTTTGCGATGCGAACCCCTTTTTAGTTCTTACTATTACTGAGAAAATCTTTTAATATACATGAAAACGACATCTTAATTTTTAAAAGAAAAACGGGCAGAGTTTTCTCTGTTTTTCGAAATATTCATATAAAACCTGCAAAAAAATTTCACTTTTATTTCAAATACTTCTCAATACTACCAATTCGGACCTCCGGTCCTTTCTAAAACCAAATCTAACACAGCTCAATAGTTTCATTTAAATTACAAAATAAGCATACTCATAAAAAGTAAAAATGATCATCATAATATAGAAATCTCTTCTTATTGGTTCAAAACATACATATAAATATACATGCCAATAACTACTATGCAAAAAGTAAAGGGTGCTATTTAGCATATTTACATATATAAAACTAATCTTCAAATTTTAGCCCACTACTCAGCAATTGGAGAATCAACAGCTTGCGTATCGAAACCTGTACCTGAGAAGGGGGTTTAGAAAATATAAAACGCAAACGAGTGAGCTAAAGGAGCTCAGTGAGTGCAATTAAGATTTTAAATAAAATAATACTATACATAGATAGTAAATTCTAAAGTACATACATAAATCATGCTTCTAAAACTGATGTAAAGCTGTAAAACAGTTTCTAATGTCATATGCTGATAAAATCTTGCTGAACGGGTTATATCTTTGAAAAACAATATCCAAAATGTGTATAACACAATAATTGCCATGTGCATATAAATGCATAAAGGCTATCAGTAAATCGAAAACTAGTAAAGTCCTTGCTCGGCCATTTTCTTTCTAAACTATACCAATGGTAACCCTAAAGCTCTATACTCACGCAACGACTCAACTAGCATTGCACATGTGAGTTGGTCACGGGGCACTTCAACTACCAACACCCACAGTGACATCTCAAGATATCTCACTAGCTATGCAGCGGAATCCTACATTGCATACACATAGCGAGATAATACCCCGTACACATAGAGCGTCTCACATGACTCGACATCCTGACTTTCCGGAGTTAGTGACATACCCCCATGACCTGTTCATGTGCACGAGATATATCAGCCGGGTCTAATATAATCACCACCACTATAATCTGAGGATACCAATGGCCTTTAAAACGAATGCAAAAATTTTAAAACTGTTTCTTAAACCGAATATGTAAAAGCATATCTATGAATATATATCAAGATTATAAATCATGTTTATGCATTGAAAGCTCATAAAACATACATTTTCATTATGCGGAAACATAATAAACAAAAAATAAAAGAAATGGCAGATTTTCACTGACAACCGCTCTGCGCTCAATTTCATTCCGGATTTCTGGTGCTCTCGATTTTCTTCACCTATGCAACATATATGACATTTAGAACCAAATCGAAGGTTAGAATCTCATTTAACTACTAAATGCCCTAATCAGCATACAAAGCCTGGATGCATACTACTTTTTGATTTTTATTTACGGAGTCATTTAATCTAAATCTAACTCATCACCGATGCCCTGAAAATCATTAAACACCTTATAACTTGGTTGGACATAATTGCCCTTCACCTTTCCAAAATGGACAATTATGTAACCTTAAAGTTTACTTTCAATCGAAACCAAGAATATATACAAGAACATCAATTTAAATAATCCTTAAAGTTTACTTATCAATCTCATAAAACAATGCTTTTCTTACCTCTTTTTCTTGAATTTCCACTAATGGAGGCTTCAATTGAGCTTAGGAATTGGTATATAACCTTATTTTGGCTTGATTAAGCATGAGAAGTCATGTAAGAAAAAACTTGAAAGGTCACTGCAGCACCACTCCTCTTCTAGCTCCAATTTGCTCTCTTTTTGCTCTAAATGTTTGCTTTTTATTCTCTTGAAAAATCTACACACTTCCAACATATATATAGTTATCCATCAATTGATCATTTTGCCCCTCAACTTATTTTAAATTACTAATTTACCATTAGTTGGAAACTAAGTATGTAATTGGTTCATTTGTAACTATCTAGTTAGAATAGTCCAAAGAACTAATTAGAATTTTCAACTTGGCAATCCATGAGATTTCTTCTAATTGGTCCATTCTCTAATATATAGATTGTATTTCTCAACAAAGGCTTGTTCCATTCATAACCATTAAATGAAAATTCATATAGTAAATTAGAATTTCCTTTTCTAAGCCAATAGAGAAAAATTCTAAAAAAATATTCTAGGGTCGTCCAACCCTCCGATCGAGTGTGAAATTACCAAATTAGGTATAATATTTCTCATGCGCACCATAAAAAAAATATTTCTAATAGGGTTAAAATCGGGTAACCCTATAGTGTCTTCATTACTCTATACCGAAATCAAGGCGCCAATACTACTAATAGAGATTGGATATTACACAATGTGCCATTGGCATTCACTCCACCCCTAGTGAGGCGTAGAGCCTCTTTAGGCATGGTTCTTTATAAGCAATTTGTGCAAAGTTGAAGAGCAGAAACTTGTTCTTATAGTTTAGGAATCCCATGGATTGGGATATATCTAAAATTGTTGGAATTTAGGTATTGAAAATAAGGAGACCAATGAGGAGACAACACAAGGTCGAGAACACGATGGACGAACAAAAATAACGAGTCGAAAGTAATAAGGGGATCAGAATAAAACTAAGATAGTTTCTGGGGATAAGAGCTGCAGCCATAGCCTTGGCAAAGGTTGGGTACTGAAATCCAACCTAAGCTAAGTTGAGAGCCAGCCCTTGGCATTGCGGCACCAAGGCTTTTCATGGTAGGGCCGCGGCCCCAAATGCTGGCATAGTCTATTTGTAAGTAGTATTGACTTTTTTTAGATGTATTTTAGGTTCTTTTATATGTGGACTCTTATTCTAACTCGATATAGACTTTCTAGGAATTTAGTGGCATAACAAGATTTTATATATGCTCTAAAACTTAGGGTGCCATGCATAAAAAGGCATCGAAGATAGTACTGAATAGAGAGTTAGGGAATGCATGAGTACTAAATGTGCAAGAGAGTGCTGTATAGACCTTTGGAGAGCTCATTTTGTTGTGTATTCCTTATTAATCTCTTGAGCTATCTTTGTGATCATTGAGTATGTGATTTTGTGATTATTGGGTGGTTTATGGTAATCATTAAGTAATAAAAGAAGTTATAATATTTTGATCCACTTTGGACATAAACAATTTACTAAACCACGTAAATTATTATGTATCTTGTGTGTTTGATTGTTATCTCAAATTTATTTGTGTGATCTTTTATAAATCTTAAATACTTATGAGTGAAGACTTCTATTAAAAAGGAAAAAGAACTATTGGACCCTTTAATTTAGCCTAATTGCCTTAAAGATCTCCATATTTTTAAAAATACCTTATTAACCCATGTCCATTAGTAGGTATCATTTAATTTACAGAATCTTTTATAAAATGTTGAAAGTTATTGTTTTATCTCTTTATCATTTGTCATGCATTTAAATAACCTATTTTAATAATTAAAAACTTTTTTATTAAATAGAATATGTTATTATTAGAAGAATTTTTTCTTCTTTATATTTTTTTGGACTCTAATTTTTTTCTTTATTCTATTTCTTCTTCTTTTTTTCCATCTTATTTGCTATAAAAACAAATAATAAAGAAATGGCCATTTCTTCAATGTTTTTAAGAAAAAACACAAAAAACATAAGAAGAAAAAGAAAATTGAAGAGGAAAATTAAAGAAGAAGAAAATTGAAGAAGAATAAGACAAATTTTTTTTGAAAAAAATAATAATGAGTATAATTGATTGAATAAATGTCAAATCACATTACAATAAGGATTAAATACTATTTTATCTTTGTTTTATTAAATTAAACGATATTTATTAACAGGAATTTATAAGACATAAATTAAGAAGTCTTTAAAACAATTAAATCAAATTAAAGAAGTCTAACAATTTTTTTTTAAAAAAAAAATCTCACGGATGTTTATAAACATTTTAACTTATTTTTATTTAGACCCATGAATACCGTGCCCATTTCGAGCATGATCCGCACTTAATTTTAGTGGCATTGATAATTTATTAATTATACACTGTAGTGGCCTAATATTAATTAAACTATCCCTTTTGAACTGCTGACTAACTATCGGCAACATTCATGCACAGTGAAGTTCATGTTCGCAATTATTAAAATAAAATTGATGCAGTTGTTGCTTTGGTTGCTAACACAAGCGTACGTGCAACAATCACTTTTTAATGAAAACTTACTTTGTTTACGGGACACCTAACGTGGCTGTGGGTTCATTCATCATCCTTTCAAAGATTGTGTGAGATCTGAATTCCACTCAACATTTTGTGGTGGCAACATGTGATTCAATGTGTCGGTTGAGTGCTAAGGCCAAAATCAAGATGTTACATCATTATCGAGCACTTCTTGTTACAAGAACACTTGAGAGCCATCGATTATTGAGATTGTAATATGTCCATACAATTTTCTCTATTTATCTTACTCAAGAGCTCTCTTAATGTGTATTCAGGAAGATTTTAGATATGGGAAGTGTTTAAAATGATAAAAATACTCGTGAAATTTATTATGTTCGATGCATCGACACATCAATAGTCAAAAGTAGTAGTCCCTTCATATTAATTTTTGTAGCTATCCTCAAATTAAATTTAATTTCTGTAGGCTAAGATCGATTGATTCATGAAACTGATTAAGAAAGAGAATTCCAACGCAAGATTTAAATTAACTCTGAAATCATGTCTGAGAAATCAATTAATTTAAAAGTTTAAAATATTAATAAGGAACGACATCTACATTAGAAGTCAAGTCTAATACTAAATATCTTACGTGCCACTGAGTCAGTTGAGACTTAAGAGAGATGATCACTTGAAACGAAATCAAAACATCTGATCAAAAGTATTTAGATATTATTGTGTGCCCTTTGTTTTTCTGTCATCAGGTAGCTTCTTCGGGTTGTGTACATGCACAATCATGCTAACCCCAGTCTTTGCCAACCTGGAAAGTCTTTTCTATTCTTCCCATCTCTCTTTTGCTGGTGGCATCGGATTCCGTCTTTTATTTGTTTCTTATCTCCTTGACATAATGCCGTGATATGTGCTTTTATTTATTTGTTTAAATGTTTGGTATGTACATCATATGATTTATTGAGAGGGTCTACCATGGCCGAAGTTGCACTCTTTGTCACACATGTGCCCCCATCACATTGGCCTATATAAAGAGCCCTATCTACTTCTCTTATAGAGTCATCCTGTGATAAACTTTCAAGTCTTTTTCAACTTTCTTTTGCTTAAATACTTCTCTCAAAAGAAGAGTCAATTTCTTCAATCCAGCAAAATGGCTTCTTTGGTATCTGAAAATCGGGTATGCATCAAGGGATCAGATGATAAGTCCAATGGAGTCGAAATCACGAAATTCGACACTGCCCTTCTTATGTCTTTGTTAGAGGAATCAAATGGCGAAGAATACCATGATGATGAAAAATTAAATAGAGTAATGCGATCTCTAGAAGCAGAGATGAATGGAGGTATGTTAAAAGAAGGCCATGGTTTAGCTATGGACTCTCCTGAGTTAGTACTTTCGGAGGAAGAAGATGGCCAGAATTGCTTGGCATCAATGGAATTCAGATGGTCAGATAACATGGAGCTGGTACCTTCTTCACCAAGTGATGACATGAATTGGTCTAATTATTACATGGATATATGTGAACAAGATTTGGATAGTTTGGTGGAAATT
Organism: Ailanthus altissimus; assembly: GCA_946807835.1. Lineage (NCBI taxonomy): Eukaryota > Viridiplantae > Streptophyta > Magnoliopsida > Sapindales > Simaroubaceae > Ailanthus > Ailanthus altissimus. The sequence continues at coordinate 9,804,428 of OX327713.1, read as the reverse complement.
GAACGTGTGTGTGATTATTCCGAGATTTATAATGGTGTTGTTTCATGGGAGGAACGTGGCTTCAGCACTATGTGGCATGAAACACAATAAGTTAACTAAATTAACAGTTATATTCATTTTTATTTTATTAAACTAGATGTACATTTCAAAATGAATTTCTATACGTCATGAATAGAAAGTTATTTAATTGTAATTATGAATAATTGACATAAAATTCTATGTTTACTTGTTTAATTAATTAAGATTGTTGATATTTGCACAATAAATAATGTTGCAATTGTAATGAGATGATATCTCACTTGAATACAGTAAAAAAAATTATAACCTATTTCTCTTTCATTTACTTTGCTCTATAGCTATTTGTTAATTTATTGTTTAATTTATAACAAATTATTAACACGACGCTAGTAATTGAAAAGATCTTTGTAATGTAATCTCGTTATCAATTTAATTTTTATATTAAATATAATTATCTTATGAATATGTTCTGTTATTACCAATAAATTGTAGATCTTCAGCATCAGAAAATAAAAATAAAATTATAATTGATTATATTACTTCATGTTTATACATTCTTAAATTAATAAGTTTGATATATTCATATTAATATAGTATTCCATTTTATATTTCCTAACTAAATCTAAGCTTATAGTTAGATCTGAGTTTTAAATTATTAATATCCTTAAATTTTATATGTTACGTTTTAAATCAAATAAAAATTAAGTGATTTTAGGTATACATGAGTAGATAAGTAGTATTATTTAATAGATTAGTTTTTTGAATTAATGGCAAGTGTTTGACCCATAACAAATGATATCAAAATAAACTTGAATTTTCATTTACATATGAGCCTCCAAAATTGTCTTAATGGAAATTGTCACGTAGGATGTAGGTCTCACAATTATAGTGGAAATGGGCATTACAGGCCAAGTGAGCTTTCAAAATCCTGTGTATTGAGTCCCAATAGAGATTGTAACGTGGATAGTGGGTCTACATGACCCTACAGGGATAAGTAATACGAACTATTTTATCCCTTGAGTTTGAGCCATATTGTAACGAGGGTGTCACATTATTGGGTATGGGAGAATGTCGACTCTTATATCAAATAAAAATTCAATGAATCTTGAGTATGTATGGATAAATAAATAGCATTACCTATCAGACTAGTATTTTTTATTAATATTAAGTGCCTGACTTATGACATATATATTAAAATTATACACGTATGTGAGAAATATCATATGCAAATTGATTTTTGAAAGGTTAATACCTTACGGTGAATTATCAGTTGATTTAAGAGTTTGAGATAAACTAAAAACACCTAAGAGAAATATTCTTCGTTAAAATGAAATCTTGATATATTATTAAATACAATTTAAATTTATTCAAAATTAAATCAATTGTTAATTATATGATGAATTTCATGTCTTGTAAGTGAAATTTCTTGTGTATTATATGCAAATTGCCGATTTGCTTTAAATGAGCAGTTACAAGGCTATTTTTTCATTTCTTACATTAAATGTGCCCTATTTTCAATTTCATTTTTTTTCACAACCTTTCTATAAAAGCTCATCATTCACTTAATCATTTTTACTTTTCATTTCCCAAGAAAAAATTTTCTCTTAACATTCCAAAGCAATCTTTAACTATTCTTCACTATCTTCAAGTTTGTTCTTCGATAAATTTTTCCAATTTTTCATCCTTTTGAACTTCAAAATTTTACCTTTTATTTAATTGACTTCCAATGGCATCAAGATCCAAGAAATTCAAATTGATCGAGGCTATTGACACACCTCTTTCTCTAAGTGCTACCGCTCCGGATATCCCCAAGGGTGACAAGGTCACTTTTAAGGTACTTTCTTATTTAGCCAATTCCTCTTAGTTTATCCTAAGTCTTTACAATGCTAAAATAATCCTTAAGTGCTTAAAATTCTTTCCTTCTCACAAAGCAAACCCCATGAGGCTTAGTCAAGCTCATAACATGGTCGTATGGTCGACCTCTAGGGTGATTAATGTTGAGGATCGAGTGTGTGATATACGAGTGTATACGTATTTTTAAAAATTACAATATATAGCGAAAGCATGTTACAAATACACCCAATTTAACAAATTGAACATATATATCACATATACATGCAAGTATAACAATTATACAACATAAATATAATGAACAATATTGTATCATAACATAATGTAAAATAACTCACCTAATGAAGGTAGTAGCTTTACAAAATTCTTCAAGTCCTCCAACAATCCATGTCTAGAGGTCACCTTGAAGTATATGTTGAACAATTATAGTCCATAACTTTTGGTGGGATTAAGGAGCTAGAATGGTAGCTTAATCTTAGAATTTTCAGCAACTTATATTCAAACTCTTTTGAATATAATTTTGTTTCTCAAATAGAGATGATAAATATTTTCTATACAACTCTTGTATTATCTAGAAATATTTAACATACAACTCTTGTATATTAATCTTAAAAATAATTTATACATGAGATTAATTATGATGAACAACTCTTGTCATAATTATTAATCTCTTTCTCCATTTGTTTTTGTTTATTATAATCCATCCATGAGAGAAGAAGATGAAGAGAAGTTCTACAATTTTCAACACTTGAAAATGAACAAAAACCAAAATTCTCTCTTACCTCTCTTTCTCTTCCTTTGCCAAATTCTTCACAAGAATTGAATCAATGATTCAATTATTTTTGCAAATCAATTTTGTTATTCAACATTTTGATTAAACAAAATTAAGTGCTCCACTAATTTTATTGTTAGTCTCCCACTTAGAATTAATTTAACCAAGCACTAGAATAATAACCAAGCACTAGAGATTAACCAAGTGTTTTTATTAATCTCTTTCTCCATTTGTTTTTGTTTATTATAATCCATCCATGAGAGAAGAAGATGAAGAGAAGTTCTACAATTTTCAACACTTGAAAATGAACAAAAATCAAAATTCTCTCTTACCTCTCTTTCTCTTCCTTTGCCAAATTCTTCACAAGAATTGAATCAATGATTCAATTATTTTTGCAAATCAATTTTGTTATTCAACATTTTGATTAAACAAAATTAAGTGCTCCACTAATTTTATTGTTGGTCTCCCACTTAGAATTAATTTAACCAAGCACTAGAATAATGGCCACTAAAATTATTTTTTACCTAACAAATATAATTACTATAATTATAATGGGTAAATAAATGGCCAACATTTAGGTCCCTCATTGTATTAAAATACAATGCCATGATCTATATATATATATATATATATTATAATATTATCTAATAATATAATAATAATATATAATTTAATTATTCAAAATAATTTTGAATAATTACTTTTTACCTTACTAATTTTTACTACCAAGGGTAAATGGTAAAAAGGTAAATTTACATCATGGAACAAATTTTTTCCACTTGTCAATATTCTATTAATTAACAATCCCTTGTTAATTAATTGAGTGATTTACTTAACAATTAAGTCTTGACAAATATACTTCCCGAGGGATCCCTAACTAATTATTCTATTTTGCTAAAATTTATTGGATCGAACTATTCAATCCAATCTGCTACCCCAATGCTCAACGAGTACACTTCATATTGTGAGACTCTCTAAGTCCACACCTAATTTGTCATATGGAGCTCCTCCATACGTCCGTGAATAATGTCCCACACATACGTTACAAATATTACAAATTAGCGCGTTAGACCATGCAAGTTGAGGTTATTGCATATTCGTATAATCCTTCCATCATTTATATCCTTGAAGAGCAGAGATATAGATCATCACCGTCAAATCTCTTATTTGCTCAATCATGAACTTATCCCCAGATTTATATTTCATTAAACAATATCCACAAACACTTTTATAATATTGTTTATTCCTTCGGAATATCTTTTCTAAGTTATATGCTTGTGGCCACAAGTCTTTCTGAAATACAATCTCAGAGCATTAGGATATACAACCCACTCATATGAGCTGACGGATCTCATATCTACGCACACCGAACTCCATGAACATCGGACCATACCCAGCGACACCCAGCGGTCAGACCATGAAAGGTTTCTGACATGTGTGGAACCAAAGTATGATGGATCACTCACAAGCCCACCGTGGCGCTCAGGTCAAAGGACTACAAATACTACTCAACTAGGAAGACCTTCTATTAACGGCTTTATGAGATGTCTATTGGATGTCTCTGTGAGTTTGTTCAATATCCAATCCTTACTGAATACCTGCATCTCTATATGAGCTTCCTACTAAGCTCATGGTTTGCTAAGACTAACCATCTGGACCATCCAGATATAGACATACACTAATCTATATTAATGGGTTCCACCGATAGACTCGCATCGATGAAATTAGATCAGGAACATTATATTTGAAAACATACTTGCATAATGACATTTCTTAGCACCATCTGGAACTCCTTGCAGCTATGTCATTACTAATATATTCTCAGGTCATTGTCCCATTTTAGACAAGGCTCTAACTAATTAGATTTCACTAACTCTTAGTACCACTAACTCTTAGTGTTTATAACTATTAGCGTTGCTAACTCTTAGCCCTGGTCTAAACTCTTTTAGACCAAATCTGAACTTCTTCAAATCATACAATGTCTAAAACGTTACAAGCATCTTACCATTTAATAAAAATAATATTAATGATTTTATTAGAAATAATAATTGTATAAATACTATCACTATATATTTATACATTATGGGCTCAATGGGTATAACCATTGAACCTTAAAGGCCTATAAGGGAAGAGATCTCAAGTTTAACATTGGTTGGGGGCATACATGAGACAGATTATGTGGGTGCGCCAGTAGGTGCTGAGGTGTCAGCCACTGGTTGGACCAAAGTGGTTGATGGGCCCTACATAGTCTTACAATTAAATCTTGGCCCAAAACTTCTCAAGACTTTAAGGGATGGCTTAATCACCTAAAACCACAATTTCCCTATATCTAGAAATCAATTGTGATTCAGCTTTTCCAATTGTCTAGGTATCAAATCTCTATGCATAATGACTTGATGTTGACTTTTGGTCCAAAGCATACAACACATTTTGTTTCATATTTAGCTTCATAACCTCAACCTTGTATGATATAGCCATTTTGTTTAACATTCCTATTTATGAGGTAGAAATCAATGTTGCTTTATTTATGGGTGAGATCAACTTGGATGTTACTAAAGCCAAGCTAAGCTTTGAGAGGTTTATGAGTAAGTATAGACAAAAGTCGACCGTTAGAATATGTTGCCTCTTTCCTCTACTAGCTACGTAAATACAGCCTTTGCAACCATTCCTAAATGATTATTAAAGATTATCTTAAGGTTGCAATCAGTCTTGCAAATAGTTTTGAACTAGCTTTAAGGCATTTCTTCATATCCCACCTATATAGAAGCTTATTTGAAATCTTTCTTTTCAAAGGTGAAAAAACCTTCCCTAATGTCAGCAGGCCACTTTAGATGCTTTATTTATAGGTGTTGGCTTACTCCTTTTTTTCTTTAAAACCACATCAGAGCCTCTATTAGATCAACTTAGCTGTTATGCTCCATAGTTAATTTAGTGGCAACTCTAAAATGATCAATTTAAAGACTTCTTCAAAATTTTCTACATCACTACCCATCTTGAAGAGAAGGATTTTTGTTGGCTTAGGTCGGCTAAGTTTGGTCCTCAATAGACGAGGTGGTTCTACAAAGGTCATTAATCTAGTTTAAAAGAGGCTGAACTTATTGTTGACTAGCACAAATCATGGGGTTAGTTGTTTGATAGTCAGAGATCTACATTATGAAGTCGTCATAGTAGTACCTAATAATAACAAGTGTAAGACGAAAACATATCATCTTTAGTGGGTAAGTTGACAATTAGGTTATGTCTAAGCCATTCCTCATCCCAACCTATTTTCGGCAAAACAACATTTTAAAACTAAAGTTGTTTTCAAGCCAACCTATTTTCAGTTAACCAATATTTTAGAATTAGAGTTATTTTCAAGGATTTGTTTTTCGTTGAGGAGACATTAAAAGTATGAGTTTTTCTTAAAAAGTCTTTCAATTGGTCGATCTCCCTATCTTCTCTGGTCGACTAGTTCTTTTCGACAAGTATTTGGAACAAATAGTTGGCATACATTTTACATTAGGATTAGATGAAGCACTTGCACTTTTTAATTTTGATGATGATGATGATGATTCTAACTCTAGCGGTGATGTGCAGGTCAGTAAGCAGAAGACCAGAGGCAAGCTTATTCAAGAAAATTTTCATTTGAGAAGTTATATGGCATTAAGTTTAGTTGTAATAATTTAAAAGAAATGAGACATCTATGCCAACAAAGAAAGAAAGAGCTTCTCTTGGAACATAAATGGCTTCAAACTAATGATCATTGGTTTAATGAAGTTTTCTTTGATTAGTCTTTTGTTGATCCGAGGACTCCAATTCTAACAGCTAATTTTGATATTGCTAGTGAAATCCCAAGTAAAAAAGTGGCCGATATGGACAGGCTTATACTGAAAAGATCTTGATAAAGATAATTTATGGTTTGACCCTAAGTTGACCACAATCATTGACGATACTACCCGATAAATTACTAATTATTTTACTTTTTTTTTACTAATCTTTTTAACTTTTAAATCGATGTCAATTATTTTGCAGAGGCTATACTTGTCCAATGAGTCATTCCTCTAGCTGGTTTTGACGAAGAGGAGACGGCTTCTCCAAAAAAGAAGCAGAAAGTAAGAATCACCTTGTGCTTTCTTTGAGCTTGTTGAAGTATAGAAAATAAGCCAAACAACATCTTTTTTTCTTCAAACTAACACAATTAAGTTAAAGATCCTTTGAAGCTCTCAAGCCAAAGAAGCTTTAATGAAGTTAACAGTGTCTAAGTAATCCAAGTCCATATTCTGTGAGGTTGGCTCTGAGCATGGGGTCTTATCTTCCTGCTTCAGCACTTGAGGATGTTGATTCTAATGATAGCTTTAAGGCCTCTTAAGATAAAGTTGTTGAGTCAGTTAAATTCATTACCCTAACTCAGCTTGCTAAGCCTTCGAAGCCTTCCATAACGTCGCTTTTCAAGCTTAAAACTTGACTTCTATTGTTGATGTGGTATTGATGATCCTATAAGAGCCATCCTTTGAATCTAAAGATTTGAGTCAAATTTCATCAACTTTTCCATTTCCTCGGCTCTTCATCCCCAAGTCTTGGCTGAGATCAATGCATTAAAGAGTCTTAAATCTTAAGGTCTTAACCTTCTTCTTGATGATCGTGTTGTCCTTGCCTTCTATGAAAATTTGAAGTTCGATTTTGATAATGCAACAATAGAGATTATATTTGTTGGCCTTAAAACAAAGATAAATGATTTTTCAACTTCATTCACTTCTTATGCCAAAAAGAGAAAGTTGGCTACTGAGGTTATTAGAGAAGCCAATAAGGAGCCTAAAGAGAACAAGATAGGATCGACTTGAAGTTCAATTTATAGTTGAGATTCATGAATTGGACACTCACAGTATAATGCTCAAAGAGAATATAATTGTTCTAGAAGCTCAGCTTCAAAGCTTGAAAGTAGCAAATGTTGAAAGGATGAAGGCATCTCAAAGTTTGGCTTAGTAACTCTGGAACAACCATCCCAAAAATATGGCTTTAAAGAATGAAAGGGTCCCCTAGGCCAAGCAGAAGATAAAGAAGATTGATTCAGCCCTTGCTGAATCCTTTTTAGCTTTAAACTAAATATGAATTATAATTTATAATTGGCATTGAAGCCTTTGTACTTAAAATAATTTTTGGTATATTTAATGGATCTTTTTTTTTGGTGGTATTTTCCAAGTATTCTGACCCATTAAAGTGATCAAAGTTAATGTTTTGTGAACGTTTATTTGCTTTAGTCTTAATATTGAATCAATCAGCTACTTTTAGTGATTTTAACAAATGATATATAAAATGATTCAACTTCTTTACCAGGCCTATCAATGTGAAGTAATTCAAGATAATACGTATCTAACCAAGTAACATATCAACTTTCATAAATGATCATTCTATACATAATCACAATCGGATAATTGTAAAGTTATATAAATTGATCAATATAATCGACTTCAAGACCAAATCTATCTCTTCCTAAATTGTTGGTTGGTAAGTTTTCAAAAAAATTTATTAATGGTTCTTAGATGTTCAACTTCTCATAAATTAGTTAGGAGATATTCTCCCTTGCCTATAATCTTGGTAACCTTGAACGGGCATTCCTAATTTGAGCTAAATTTACCTAAGGACTATTCCTTAGAGTCGACTGCTAAGACGACATTCCATACCAAGTCATTTAACTTAAAAGACTTGAATATTATCTTCTTGTTATAAGATCTTTTCACCATCTTCTTTTGCATCTTAAGTTCATTCAAGGCTTTAATATGATCCTGGCCTAATTTGTCCAAGTCTTCCATCATAGCGTCTCAATATTATTTGGTGCTTTGGTTGTCTTAATGTTACCTCCTTATAAAGTGGTCTATTAGTTTCATTAGAACCATAGGCCTCATGGCCATATATTAATTGATAAGGGGAGACGTTTGTAGCCCTTTTTTAGTTCTTGAATGATAAACTTGTTAATCGATTTAGCTTGTCTATTTGATTGAGCATAGTAAAGAGTACTATGTATCAACTTAGGTAATCTATGTCGACATATGATGTTCTCTTTGATAAACTCAATATCTGAGTGTTATGTAATCGTCTTTAATTGGATGACCTCTACCCATTTAGTGAAGTAATCAATTGCTACTAAGATAAAAGCATATCGCTTTGAAGATGGGGGGTAAATCTTTCCAATAAGTATCCATTTGCCATCCTTTGAATAGCCAAGGTTTAGTGACAATATGTATTTCTTCAGTGGAGACTATTTAAATAAGGCTATGCTTTTGACATTCCTCCAGCCTTTAGCATAATCGTAGCAATCCTTTTTCATAGTTAGCCACTAGAAGCTATTTTTCAAGATCGTTTCTTCATTGATCCATAACTCAAGTGTGCACCTGCTAATCCTTTGTGTGATTTGACCATGACTAACATATATTTTTTTGGGCCGATACACTTTAGTAGCTCTCCTAAGGTACCTCTTCTGAATAGCTTATTTGCGAAGAAAGCAAATTTGGGTGCCGTGATCGTTATGTACTTGATTAGTTCATCCCTCTAATTTATATTCAAATCGATTCTTAATATCGGCTTTAATACTTCTTACTTCAGTACTTCAACTTCATTGCTAAGCAAGCAGGAGTTGGCCTAATATATCAATGGTACTTTTTCAAGATCTTTTTAAAACCCTAATACCCCTCTGAGCCAAATCGTTGGATTTTCAATTTTCTTTCCTTGAAAAAACTTCAATCAAGGTAAATTTGAACCCTTCTAGGAGGTGTTGAGCTTTGTTATAGTATGATATCAATCGATTGGCTTCACAATTATACTCGACAGTTGTTTTCTTGTGACCAACAATAAGTTTCCTTTGACTTCGATGTCTTTTGCCCCCATTTTAGCAAGTATTTCTAAGCCGATAATAAAGGCATCATATTCGGTTTGATTATTAGTACAGAAAAAATCCAACCTAAAAGACAACTTTGTTTTTAAACTTTAAGGAAAGATCAGAATAATGCCAGCTCCAACTCTTTGACATGTTATTGATCTATCAAACCATAACTACCATGATTGGCTACTAATATAGCTTATTTCTAAGTCAGCATTGGGCGAGAAAGGAGATGGGTGATCTATTAGGAATTGGCTAAGGCTTATCCCTTGATGGGCTTCTGTGGAATATGTTTCAAAGAGAATTCAAATAGGTTAACCTCTCATTTGCTTAGCCGATTCCTCAAAAATGGTCTTGGTAATAGATACTTAATGACATTAGTTTGACTTATAACATGCAAAATGGTTGGTAACATGTAATACCTAAGCTTTATGCCAGAAAAGAAGAAAGTCAAACATAACTTTTTGATAGTTGTATATCTTATTTCAACATCATTCAAAACATAACTAAGATAATAATGGCCTTCTCTACGGTTTTGTACTAACATGCTACCGATAGACTCTTTGGCTGTCGAAATGTAGAGGATAAATAGTAGGCTTAGTTTTAGGGAACCATGACTAGTGATCTTGTGAGGTACTTCTTGATTTCATGAAAGACTTTTTAATGATGCACAGTTAATTTAAATTTTTTGACAAAAAAAAATAGCTTTCTCGGGCCAATGAGCTTTGAGTTTGTTTAAGGCAGGAATCAATATACTGGGCTTTGTTTTATTGAGCCACAAAAGTTGGGTTCCGTCTTCCTTCTTCTTTGACAATAACTGTCAGACACCGACAAAACACTAAAAACTGTCGTTAAGACCTCACCGGGATAGGTTCTGACGAAGACTCTTTGATGCTTAAGTCAGAAAAGGCTATTTGGTGAGAAAAAGGTTCAGCAAGAATCTGAAACAGCTGTTGTGAATGAAAAAGTGTCTGTATCCTCCATGTTGCATTTACCTCACATATTTATAGCATTGGTCTTCTGGGAATATTCCTATTACATTCCTTGTACTTATCCTCATCAGTATAGTAGTTGAATTGGGTAAGTCTTACTAATTTTAGGTTATTCTAGTTTTGAATTATCCCGACCTTCTGGCGTGATTTGTGGGATTTTTTTCCTAAGAACCTTATAGTTCTTTTCTTTTTATACTTTTATTTTCTTTATAACATTAATTTCCCATTTATGAGTGTTTCTGTAATAAAATTGGTTGCTCTTAGGTCGGTTTGGTAATCATCAAGTATCCTTTATGCTGTAAAAGTGGTTCGACACTCCATACCGAGCTGGTCTTCCTGATGGTACTTATACTGAGCTGGTTTTCTTTGTCGACCTTAGTCATAATATTCCAAATTCTGGTCGGGATTATGTGGGGCTAATGTACATATGTCTTAAACCAGACCAAGTTTAAATGGCTAAGTCAATTTTTCATAAACGACTTATTTTTAAGCCCGTTGTCTACTTTTGAATGGCCTGTGTCATCTTGGGCCTAGGATTCAATGATAAGTCCATATAGGGATGTCCTTAAAGGGCTCGATTATCCTAGGCCTGATGACAATTTGCAGGGGAGAATAAAAATTCTCTTCATTCTTGAAATAAATCACCTTAAAACATTAATCTTGCGAATTAATTACTGAAGTTCCTAAAGATGGTCACAAACCATTTAGATCAAGAATGACTCTACAATGCCAACATTGGAGAACATTCAAGCCTAGGGCATAAAACTTCGACCAGTGGAAACATAATATACCAAAAAGAAGTGTCTTTGATCAGCTAGGGGGTCATTATGAGAAAAGGTATACACCCAAGCCAACTATGACATAAAGATGGTGCATACAGAGAAGCAATCAATTAAGATGATTAGAGGAGGTCGTCTAACATTGATAAAAGCCATGGACTAAAGAGAAATGGCTAAGATAAACAACATAAAAAAAACTTAATGGTAATATAATTGAGGTACAAAAGATAAAAAATCAAGCACAATCCTCATTAAGATCAATGAAAGTTTGGGTACTTATCAATAAGGACAAAATCGACCAAGGGGTAAGTGTCCCAAAATAATCCAATAAGATGATTTCTACATTGTCGTAATGCTACGAGAGTCCTTTCAATCCAAGTTAAGACAAAGTTTGACTTTTGATGGAGATGTGGTTGAGATTTGCAATGCCACAAGGGAGGAGCCTCAGGAATCAACATTGCTGACTCTCTCTCAGCCTCCCAATAAAATGACCCAAATTATTCGGCCACTTAATGTCAAAGTCGTCTTTAATAGAATTCCTTGTAAAAGGATCCTCATTAATAATGGGTCTAAAGTAAATACTTTACGTCTTCGGATGTTAAATAAGCTAAGGATGACTAAAGAAGATTTGAAACCACTAAAGGTGATTATGACCTATTTTACTGGTCGTGAAACTTCTCTCAATAGGTTTACATTAGTTATAGTAAAAATTGGTCATATAAAGCAAGAGGAACCATCATTTGTAGTCAATGTATTAAGGGACTACAATGTCTTATTGGGAATGAACTAGATCTACTATAACAAGACTTTGTCGTTTAGTATGCATCAAATTGTCTTCAGATGGCAACCTAACAGATTTATTGAAATAATTCATGCCGATTCAAATCCATTTACAGAAAAGGAATATATAGCATCAACTTCTTTATATACCCTATCAATTAAATCTTTATTTTCATGAAAGATGCTGGTGGCCAATTTACAAGGGAACCAACTAAACTATTAACTTGTGAAGCTTAACAGGTCTTAAAATAACAATTAGCTTCACCATCAATAGTTAAGCTAGGCCAACCCCTCATCTATTTTTTTGATGAATAGACACTTGGAATGCTTTACCAAGATAAGGCATCATATAAATCCCTAAACCGGTGTCCTTCAAAATATTTTCTCATAATGAAGGACATGCCTCCAAAAATTATAAGCATACTGTTGGCTTCAGTAATTTAGGTGTGGTACTACGTTTTGAGCTTTTTGATGTAGGCTATGTATTTGAACATAGTTTTCCCATACATTTGCATTACTTTAATAAGGTCAACCAAAGTAACTTCTAGAGGTGGTATATAAAACTTGGCAAGAAACTTATCTTTCATTTGCTCCCAGCTAGGTATAGATTTGGGTACTTAGTTTGTGTATCAGGCAAACATAGTCTTTGCTAAAGAGTTGTTGAACAGCTTCAACTTTCAAAAAGGCAAAGAGTCGGCTTTTTCACACTATATTGTGAATCTTGAGACATGTTTAATAGTGGTGATGGTCTCTTCCCAAAAAACAAAAAAAAAACTCAAAGATATTATACCCTTTAAGAAAAGGGAAAAGAGAATATGTACTACAAGGGGTAAGCTTTCTATAGGATAGCTTAGCTATCGACTATAAGTTAACTCTCATATTTTGCAGAGCTTCAGTGAATAAAGTTTTTTTTATCAAGCTTATTTCTTTGATAGCTCACTTGTCATAATGGTTCTATAGCTCAAAATTTGATCGGCCTTGTTTAGAATTAGTCGACTTATTCTTAAGTTTGTTGAGTTGGTTGATGTAAGCTTCTCAAGTTTATCATATTTTTAATTGAGTCATAATTAAAGATATATCTCAGTTTACATTAATGTTGAGCTTAGGAATTTGTTGACTCTACGCGTTCAGGTCACCTTAACATATTGATTGAACCATACTATAGGTCATGAGCATTACTTTATAGTCTTCGAGATTCCTGTAGCTCTAGGTTATGTCAGCATTAAAGTAAAGCTGTGAGATCATTTGATTCTATCTTATAGCCCTTAGGTTCCTCAAAATATTTTTATTAATATTTTAATTATCTTCAATCAATGGTCGAAAGACTAAGACCATGTAATTAGTGAGTACAGTGCCCAACCACTGGTTCTCTAAAGGGATTTCGAAAACTAATCCCTAGACTTCGATCATCGAAAATGGCCTAAGAGATGGAAAGGAATCCCTTTGTATGTTGTCAAACTGTTGACTAAGTATATCCTCCTCAATGTTGGAGCCAACACTAGTTTTTTCATGATATGTTGGGTTTAAAGGGTGTCTGATAGAAGTATTAACAATTTCGTCTGCACTTGTGGGTTCTATAGAGGACTTTTTAATAATTTTTGAATTCCTTATTATACTTCCAGTTGTTACTGGCATACAAACAAATATTCCACTAAGTGTGCTAAAAAGATGATCACTCGTAAAATTAATTAAAGGATTCGGTGTATGTCCATTGTCCTACTAGAAATAAAATCGCCACATATTTATGAGGAATTGAGGTTAGGATTTATCAAATTAAGTAAAGCCAAATTTGACTTATAACAAGTAAGATCTAGAGTAAATTTGAGTTATAAAAATAATAAATAAATTATAGAATTTGAATTACTTTACAAGAAAAAATGAGTAAAATTTAATAGTAGGGTTATGAGAATCAACAATAAGGATTGAAATTTTGAATTGAAAATAAGAATGCAATTAAAAACTAAATTAAAGAACAATTTGTATTGTTGTATATTAAATGTGCTGATGATTCCTTTACAAAGATTATTATGTATTTTTATAAACTTAAGAAATCCTATTTAATCTTAATTCTATAAAGAAAGAGAATCCTAATTCAATTTAAATTAAATCTTCCTATTCAAAAAAGATGCCAAAATGAGTCTAATCATATTCAAATTGGATCTAAACTAATATACAGGAATAAATTGAGACCCAAATACGCCTTTGTACAAATTTAGGTCAGCAGACATACATGAAGAGGATGCAAGGATTTAACTCCATTCATATATATATATATATATATATATGCATAATTTTTTTTTTGTGAAGTTTGATGTGGACATCAATTTTTTTTATAGCCAGTCTGTCTAATAATTTACTGAATGACATATACTTTTTTTTAGGTGGAATTATTAAACTCTTTAAAGGAGCAATCCAATCAATGCAAGTGCGAGCAGGAAGTCCATTACGTCCGGTGAGTGGGAGGTCGTCATGAATGAATGAGTCTTTTAATGGGTTCAGTTCCCACGGGTACGAAGCTTATGAGTAGGTGCGGGTTAGGAGCTGGAAAGCTTTCATACTGAAATGAAAAAAAAAAAAGAAATTGATTTCTAGACTTCTAGCTCTTTTCAATTTTTTTTTGGATTCGTTTTTTTTTTTTTTTTCCTCTGTCTTTTGGATTCATCTACAAGCCAGTGAAGGAGATGGAAATATGAGAAGACTATGTAAAGAAAAAGATGGATTGGTGGAAGAAAAAAATTGGAAAATTGTATTTAGATGGATTCTAGATCATTCGACATCAATTTTTTTGGGGCTGAATTTTGGAATTTTCTTTTAGGTGTTTTGAGCAGAATGTAGACTGCCACCATGGAATTTATTTTATATTTTTTGTAAGCTGAAATTTATAATTATATTTGGTAATAAAAATAAACCATTAAAATAATATATAGTCTTTTTAATTTATCATATCATGAGTAAATTGGTAAAAGAAAATAAAAAGTGCACACTTAACATAATATTTGGGATAAAAAGGACTAATTGAAGTATTTTAAAAAAAAGTAGGCACCTAGTGGTAATTAAAAAAAAAATGTAGAGACTAAAATGTTAATTTTTCTTAATTTGGTAAGTAAATAAGACATAGTAGTTTATTTAGAATAAAATCCATAGCTTACTTTTTTTTATCTATTAAATTAGATTTTCTCTTTTAGTTAGGGTAAAACTCATTAAATGTTGTTGAGGAGGTTAAAGTGATTTTTTTTTATAAAAAAATTGAAAGTTAATTTAAGTGTTTGATAAAATAATTTCAAATAATTTTAACAAAAACATGCCCCCCTTATAATAAATTTTAAAAAGAAAAGGGCATGAAATATCAGCAAGGGCATGAGATATCAATGAAGGGTCTATTCACGACATGTCCCTGTGAGACTAAGCAATGATGTTCGTGAACTCCTTAACTAATGCAATTAAACTGTTCTTGTCTCCAAGCTAAATTCTGAGCTAATTTTCATTACCTTCTCAAGGAATTACAGTTTAACTTGTACCAGGAGCAGCTCTTCTACTGGATTTAGAGACTTTGACTAATCTTCTTCCCTCGGGTCTATGGAGGAGATGTAATAGGTCCTCTTTATTAAGGTTACGTAACAAATTTGTTTTCATCTTTTGGTCTTAAGAGATGAATCCTACTATATTTTTTGCGAGAAATGTTTGTTTCAAATAGTGGATGGATATAGCCGCATTTGAGTTTATCATGAATAATCACCCTAACAGGACCTTGTTAAGGAATGATTGATCAACTAAGACGAAGCTTACCATCATGGTCTTTATATAGTATTTTCCCTAGAGATACGGTCTTTATATAGAGTTTTCCCTATAGATACTACCTTAAGTACCTTGACACAGCCATCTTCGAACCTGTTTGAAAGAGTTTGGGTTCTCTTGATTCTCAAGTCTTTAATGTCATGTTCAAATAACATCTCTTCGAAGATAATATTTATCGAGCTTCCAAGGTTAAAGAAAACCTAATTACCTTGGCTTATGCTATATGTACTAGGATTTCCAATGTGTCATTGTACGATAGTTGATTTCTTGGGCATCCTCCTTGATAAATATAATAGGCACGACTTAAACCTAAGGATTTTTATCTGGATGCTTATCATCTTATGCACGACCGTGGAATATTGAAAATAGTTTTTTCTTTGTTTGTTAAAATTTTACGTTAATGTTTGGCGTCTTACAATTACCATGGTCATACTAGGTTGGTTTAAGGGTACGAGACCTAAAGTCTCAGTTGGTTAAAGCTTATTTGATCTTGGTCAGCACTGAACTCTTTCAAGTATCCATTCTTGATGGGTCGATCTACTTGTTACCTTATTTGTTTTCCCATGGTCTTCAAGTAATCACACCTTTTATCTTTATCACATCATTTCATGGGTCTTTTACGACAGTTGGCTCTTTGAGCATGCTTTTTTCCTTTATGGCCTCTAATAAGATCCCCAGAGGGATAGTGAGGGGAACATTGTTTTCTTGAATCCTTGCTACCTTAGGGTGAAATCTTCTAGTTCTCTTGCCTTGCCATTCTACTCATAGGTGGTCTCTCCAAAGTTACTTCATGGCTCGAAATTGTGTTTAGTTTCTCTCCTCTCTAAATAGTCTTTTCTTTGGAGATCTTCTTTACTTTCTACCTTCCATTCATTCTCAAGTGTCTATTGTTATCACATCTTGGCTTTTTTTTTTCATCTTTAATTCTTATATACTTAGGCAATTGGTCATAAACACCTACAATAAATTGCTATTGGGTTTTAAAAACAATAGTATTACAACCAATTTAGCCTTAGCGGGTTAAATCACACCAATATACTTAAACAATTGCACTACCATCTCTATATACTAGATCGTTGGCCAACGAATAGGATGGTGGTGGTGGCGCACCTTTACTCGCAGTCATTTGACAATAAAAATATAGTGGCCACCACTTTATTCTTGATTTTGATCCTTTTTTGGTGATCAATTGATAAAAACTACACTATTGCATATATTTTAAAATTTAGAGTGTAATAATATAATTTTTGAGTCCATCCACTATCAATCATTGGTAGCCAGTCAGCAGTGGCGGTCATTGGTGATTAGTGGCCACCTAAGTCATTTTTAAAATTTTTAATTTTAATTTTAATTTATTAAATTTATTTTTTATTTAATTCATTTTAGATTTATTTTAATTAATTATTGTTCAGGTTCTTATACTGTAAATGGAATAAATAAACTTAATATCTATAAATAGCTTTGTAGCATAATGATTATAGTGCTTGATTTTTATCCAAAGATCTTGTGTTCGAGTCCAATCAAGTGTATGTAATTTTTTTTTTTGGACTCATTAAGGGTAAAATGGGTATAATAATCCTAATATATAGGCATAATAGTACTTTCTATAATTTGGACTTGTTAACCATTAAAGCAAATAGAAACCATATTTTGATAAGGGTCTCTATGATTTTTTTGAAATCTCGAAAATCTATAAGTCCCTTTCAAAAAAAAAAAAAAACTCACAGATCTTGGTGTCCTTCAAAATATTATTAATATAGATTTTATTGCAATTGTTTATAAGAACAAGATCTTCTCCTAATCTAATCTTTTACACAGTCATTTTAGTATCATGTAATTAGTAATTGATAAAAAAAAAATTATAAAAAAAACAATCTTAACTATACTCTAAGATTAAATAAGATTCGATTAGGAGAGGATTCTAGATCATATTTATGGCCTAAAATGTTTTCAAAAAGTTCTAAATAAATAAAAATATATTCATTATAAAATTCATCAACACAATAAGTACGTATTTATATATATATATATATATTGAGCAGTATTAGGCTTTCAAAGTTAGGATACATACTTTATATCCTAACTAATGTATTAACAATTAATGATTACCACTTGTTAGATAGTTACTAACTTTTTAATATTTATTGATGTAATAATTATACAATACCAATCAATAATTAACACATTAGAAGTCATATTAATTGAGATATAAACTTTGTATTCTAACCATTTAAGTATAGCATTATTGATATGTAGTTTTTATAATTGGTATTAGATAGAAAAAAAAAAGAGAGATGGGTTTTATGTGGATAAGGATATAATATATAATAAGTAAGGATATTTTTTAGAAAGAATTTAATAATATTATTCAAAAGTTTTACATTTCAATCAAAATACAAAAAATTTTAGTTTTTTTTTAATTAAATCAAAACTGACTCACAATTCTCATTAAATTAAATAAACAATTTACATGGTTGCATAAGTTAATTTTAGTCATATTTAATATTAAACTAGAAAATAAACAACCACTAAATCATGTATAAGACATACATGAATAAGAATGAAATTTTTGTTAGAAATTACAAGAATATTTCAAATAAACAAATATATTTCAAATACACAAAGTAGGGAATAAAAAATTAGATGTTAAAAAATAGCTTGGGTAGCATGACATTCAAGAGGAGCACTATAGCGCTAGGAAGCATCGTCGCAGTGCTCTGTACTATAACTTAAGCACTACAGTCCTTAGAAACAGCGCTGTTGTGCTCAATGCTGGAGATGTGATGCTTAAGAAAAGTCACCAAACTTTCCAAATATTGTGGCTTTATAAAGAGGTTTAGTATTTTTTCAGAGAGAAATTTCTTCTCTATATATTATAGACACATCTCAATTGAAAAGATATTTTTGAATAATCAACTTCTTTGATTTACAAATTTTCTATAAATTAATCCATTTCGAAGTTATTACTTATTGTATAAGGAAATTGGATAAAGCGTGCACTCTTATAATTTTATTATATAAAGTGTGCACTCTTATAATCACTAAGTCTCATGAATAATTTTTGAGACAACAATAATAGAATAGGGTTTTAGAAAGTCCAATATTGGGAAACTATGTATTGATCACATATAATCACAATAAAAGAATAATATATTGATTATGTTGCGGATATTAAGCCATGTACTTCAATTGGACACCCCAATGGCACAACTAAGCCACAAATTTGATGCCCCATTTTACTTTATGCGTAGCGAAAAATTATAACTCTCACCATAAGTAAGAACACATAAGATTAACATATCAAAAAAGATAAAGAAAACAAACCAATCATAGGACACAAGATATACGTAGTTCGGCCCAAATTGCCTACGCCAACGGAGGATCTATGATCCAGCTTCTTACTATTGAAATAGATCACTAAGTATCTTCTTACATCATCAATGATCCCATAAGACCCCTTAGTATCTCCCATAAAGACCTCTAAGCATCTACCCTTGATCATCATGACTCCCTAAGACTTTTCAGTATCTCTTCATAAGAGATTTTTACAAGGAATACAAGAATAGCCCGAGCATCCAAGCCAAAAGGATCTATGGTGTTTCTCTTTTATTCACTCGAAGAACCTAAAGAAGAAAACACCCCCAAAGGTTACACCCTAGTGCACCACGCACTTAGTGCCTACCTAGCTCCTCTATTCTCTCTTATGGTTATATCTTGAAACCTTAGATACGTGATCTTAAACAAGGGCTTACAAGTGTTTATATAGTGTGTATTTCGTGCCTACAAACCCTATTCCTTGTTGGAGTAAAAGTCCACTTGTTTTGGAAGTCCAAAACTTTTCAAAACTCAAAATCTTGAACTAAAATGGACATCCTGACGCGTCTGGCGTCACGGCTCTCATCCTTGGGCGTTGCGGTGTTGGCCTTTTTCGCACCCATCGCTGCGGCGTTAGTCTTCTGTGTTGAGCACTACAGCGCTCAGCCCTAGACGTTGCGGCGCTGGTCAGCTCCTTGCAATTTTTTTGTTTCCTTTACATCTTCGAGTCCCGTTTCACTTCCTCCTTCATGTCCTACACGTCCTAAACTTCTCCATATATGCCCCATACATTCTAGACTTCTTGTGACTCTCCACTTTGGTATTCATCTCAATTTTTGTCCAACCAAGATTGTTGAATCACCAATTTTCCAACAAATCCTCTCATTGATTCAAAATCTCTCTCTATGAAGCTAATCACCCTCACCCCTCCTTGACCAATGCTCACTAGTATGGTCTATAAGTCAAGTCCTCGACTTAACTAAGGCTCTTGCTATTACGGTCTCCAAAGATTCCTAAATGCTGATGTCTATAGTAGTTCAATGTTGTGATCTCCATGTCCCGGAGACACCATGACCATAACCCTTATTGGTAAAAACCCATTCTTCGCCATTGCTACTCTTTCTGCACATTCTCTTTCGACCCCTGCCACTAAGTGATATATCAAAAGCTGTTTTATGGTCCGTTTCAAATCAACCCTATGTTGATCCCATTCTAAGCACTTTTCTACAAGCACATTGCCTTCCTCTGTGCTTTATCACTCCATTGATCCTTTTGCTTCCATATTTAGTGTTCCTTTTGTATGCCTTCCATGAATCTCCCTATTTCGATCTAGCAGTCCTGAGTCTTCTAGGTCTTCATGAGATGAGGAATGAAATCTCATACCTAGTTTCTCCCTTGTCTTTTTTACTATGTAGTTTCAATCTTATCATACCAATCCCTTATGACTTACCATAAACCATATTTCTCAAATTGGTAGATAACTATTCTCCATGACTCATATGAAAACACTACCCTAGATCCCAAAAATAGTTCGTTCATCAGACACTGATTCCTCCAAAAGCTCTCATACAATCAAGGTCTTTGCCTAGTCATCCAACAGACTTGCAAATCCACCTTTCTTCTATCTTTGTCTTCCTCTTAGGACTATCCATTTGAGTGCCCTAGACACCTTTTGTATCTGCCCTTCAATCTTGATTGTTCTTATTTTTCCATCTTTATTTTGTGTTCAATCTGAATGATTCTTCTAACTGGGACCTAGATGACGCCATCTTCTTAGTAGTCTCCTTTTTAAGAGTAAGCCTTACTCAAAAAGTAAAACTCCCTAGTAAGGCCATCATATTTTCCTCTTTCAGATAGTCATCTTCCTTATTGTTCTTCTCTTATATTTATGAGTCCTCATGGCTGATAATCTTTTGCTCTGCAATTTGACACCGCTGCCTATGCTCTGCAATCTGGACTTCAACCCATACTTTGATATCAGTTTGGACTTCAACTTACGCTCTGATACCAGTTTGTAGCTTCAACCTAGTTTTGATACCAGTTTGTTGCGGATATAGAGTCATGCACTTCAATTAGACACCCTAATGGCATTAACTAAGCCACCACCTTGATACCCCATTTTACTCTATGTGTTGCGAAAAACCATAACTCTCACCATAAGTAACAACACATAAGATTAACACACCAATAAAGATAAAGAAATCAAACCAATCATAAGACACAAAATATACATGGTTCGGCCCAAATTGCCTACGTCCACGGAGGATCCATGATCTAACTTCTTACTATTGAAATAGATCACTAAGTATCTTCTGACATCATCAGTGATCTCAGAAGACCTCTTAGTATCTCCCATAGAGACCTCTAAGCATCTACCATTGATCATCATGACTCCCTAGGACCTCTCAGTATCTCTTCATAAGAGATTTTTACAAGGAATACAAGAATAGCCCGAGCATCCAAGCCAAAAGGATCTATGGTGTTTCTCTTTTATTCACTCGAAGAACCTAAAGAAGAAAACACCCCCAAAGGTTACACCATAGTGCACCACGCACTTAGTGCCTACCTAGCTCCTCTATTCTCTCTTATGGTTATATCTTGAAACCTTAGATACGTGATCTTAAACAAGGGCTTACAAGTGTTTATATAGGGTGTATTTCGTGCCTACAAACCCTATTCCTTGTTGGAGTAAGAGTCCACTTGTTTTGGAAGTCCAAAACTTTTCAAAACTCAAAATCTTGAACTAAAATGGACATCCTGACGCGTCTGGCGTCACGGCTCTCATCCTTGGGCGTTGCGGTGTTGGCCTTTTTCAAGTCTCTTTTGGTTTATTCTTTCAGAGGAAGAAACGATTTCTTCAATCCAACAAAAAATGGCTTCTTTGGTAGCTGAAAACTGGGTATGCATCAATGGAGATGAGGACTCCAACGGAGTTGAAGCCAACAAATTCCACACTGACTTTCTCATAGCATTGTTGGAGGAACCACAAGGAGATCAAGAATACAACGACGAACAATTAAATATAGTAATTCAGTCTCTAAGAGCAGAAATTAATGAAGAAAATCTGTTGGAAGAAGATCAAGAATCATACAATTAATTTATATAATTTGATAACAAACACCTACGTTTACAGTAGATCATGAGATTTTAACTTTTGTTATTAAGTTCACAAAAATCTTTTTCTCAATAGATTGCTAAGGAATACATTAATAAAGAGCTATCAAAGGGTCTACTGGCACTTCTTTCATTTACTTAGAACTCAAGTACTACCTTGACACTCTCTTGCATACTTGTAGCTTAAGGCTATTCAGCTATATATTTTATCTCTTGGAGTCTCTTTTAATACTTCATAAATTTTAAGGGGTTACAAGAATTTATATAATGTTTATAAAAATTCTTAAGAACTTTAAACCTAGTTGAAATAAGAATTCATGCATGTGAGAGTTCAAAACTCACTCAAATAAGTCAATTCGAACTAAAATTAGACTTTCTCGAACAAGCAATGCTGTAACGTTCTGTAATCAAAGCTAGAGCAATAAATGCCACTGTGGCCAACGTCATAATGTTCAACAACCAATCTTAGGGTGGTGATTCAACGCTGTGATGTTCTAAGAACATCGTTGGGGTGTTGAACTTTTTAGAATCTTTTCTTGGGAGTTTTGTCTTTCAGTGTTAGAGTGATCAGATTTGAAATGTCTACACTTAAATTTTCACGTCTCTTCTTGCTTTCGATTCTTCATTTTTCTCTTTCCTTGTACATCATTCACATACTTAACTTTGTAACGACTCCTTATTAATTTTCAACTCAAAATCTCACTAACTCCAACAAAGTATTATGCAGTCAAAATCTACCGAATCAATTCATCTAATTTACATATCCTTCCATATAAATTGCTCCAATATAGAAATTAATTAACACCTTTACAATTGTTAGGTATCCGTAACGGTCTTCAGGTATGTTCTCTCTCTCTTTTTCCTTGGTTATTAATATGCTTTAGGAAAAAATTATTAATTTAGTCTTTATATTTCTTTTGAATTCCAATTAAGTTCTTAAGTTTTCGAAATACTCAATTTTACTCTTTAATATTGAAAAGATAATGTATAAAGTGTACTTGTAAGAATAAGAATTTAAACGTTATTTTTTTTAATAATAAGAATTAAGATAATGTTTAAAGTGTACTTGTGAGAGTAAGAATTTAAACGTTATTTTTTTAATAATACGAATTAGACTAGGTATTTCATAAATTGAGGGATTGCTATTGGCATGACTGAATTCCACTCAATATTTTGTGGTGGCAACATGTTCTCTTGAGTGTCGATTAAGTGGTGAGACCAAAACACAATAATATTTCTTATCACCAACATTACAATAACATGTGACAGATGTTTGTAGCATATTAATCGATCGTATATTTGGTCAAAGATTTTCAAGGGTCGCTGATTAATTGTTGGAATTAGAAGTTATCCACTGGACTTTCTATTACGCAATTCTCTCCTATTATCGTGGTTTAAAATTTACACCTTAAGAAATTATGCGTAGATTTTATCAACCTGGAAACTCGACAGTCTTTTCCTACTAGACAAGTCATTCTCATAAGCTGGCTCTTGATACATTTCCTCTATATAAAGAGGCCTGCGGTTCCTTTTCCGGAATCATTATGTGATAAATTTTCTAGTCTATTATTTCATTTTCTTCCGATCCCTCCGGTCATGCCTACCAAATCCGCCGCGTGAACAGAAAAAATTCATGTGAACAGTAAATATTATGGGCAAGTCCCCAACCATAAATTATTATGGGTAGAACTATTCATCATATAATTAACAAAAATAACAAATATAGACTAAATATACAATTGGTGTTACAATAAATAATTATAACTATACACAAAAATAAAAATATACATATAATATAAATCAATGCGGCTCTGATACCAGTTGTTGGTAGTAAACAAAATTTCTTTTTTGTTTATCAAAATAAATGCAGTGAAAGACAAATCTTCTTATTCATAATTATATATATAGGGATAGAAGATTATCTCAATTTCTCGCTATGGCAAATCTTGAATTGACTGGCTGCAATCTTCTCTATTATTTTCAATCTTCAAACTCAACGTGTGTAGGCATGTGGATCTTTCCTTAATCTCTAAAATTACTAATACTCAAATATGAGGGAATGGTAATAACTAAATTCTTTTCTCACATAAGAGTACGTAAAAATAATTTTTCTAATTATGGTTGTTGTAATGTTTACTACTTGATACCTCTCATATATATAAAAATCTCTCTTGTATATTTAGAATTGGATTAGGATTAACAAATTAGAGTTTGATTAGATTTGAGCTAGTAAAGGGAATGCAAGACCCATGGACTTTCTAAATCTAACTTAAAATGTTCAGTCTTAATCATCTCACGATACACCAGTTCTGCTAAGTTAACTTCAGGCTATTCCATTAAAAGTCGAGGGCTGTATTCTAATAACCTATGTTATTAAGTAAAAACTTATTTAATCAAAACTTATTTTAATTAAATTAGGCTTCGTTTTTAGACCAATAATAACTACTTAATTGATCATCTAATTAAAGTTAGACTATAAAAAAAAGTCTTACCTCTTTAATTATTTATTTGCCCCTAAGTGACTTAATGCTCTAATGATCACTTTTAATATATCTATATTTGTAAATAAATTTATAAATAAATATTATAAATCAATAAATCATTTATTGAAAAAATAAACTATTGCCACAAATTCAAATGAACAAGTATTACAAACAGCTTAAGTGTTCATATTTATTAGATTCCATCTTACAAATATATGTTCCTATGACCCATAAAATTATATCTCTAAAATATCAAAGTTTTGACTGTTTATATAGATCTCACTCAGTGATAACTCAAAAGATATAACGCATAAATGTAAGTTCATTATTTACTCAGAATTAAGATCAATCAAACTTATCAAAACTTTTGTAAACTAATATCTATGATATTTAGTTAATTAGATTGAAATTCACAGTAGTCTCGTTCAATGTAACACATATATTAATTTGTCTACTCGAAGTCTCTACTTCAATGATCAAGGTAAATCATCCACTATAAAAAGCAGGAAAACTATAACCTTACATAATGAAATGTCCTTTTTCATTTATGGTTGTGAACATGATTTAATTTATAAAGAACCTATGATTTATACACTCTGTATTAATATTATATGCCTAACACATAAATCACATACTTTATAAATATGAACTCATCAATGCATGCTCAACTATATATATGAATAAAATTTATAAATTTAATAAAATATTATTATACATATTTTTAAGGGTATAATATAACATAAAACGTCTAACATTAATCCAAGGCTTTACATTCATATTCAAAATGTAAATATACTTCTTAAAGTTTTTTTTTTTTAAAAAAAAGGAAAGAAAAACTAATCTAGTAGTAAGTTACTGTATTATCGATTTCATGCCAGAAAGATCTGAAACCATGTTCCTCTGATTCTGAAGGAATGACAGTATATTTTGGATAATAATCACAAACACCTTCATATTCAAATTGAACCATGCCATCGGATTCATATTCACACGGGTCTAGGCTCCAATTCATATCATCTCTCGGCGAAGAAGGATACAACTCCATGTTGTTTGCCCATCCCAAGTCAGTTGAGGTCAAGCAGTGTTGACCTTCTTTGTCGCTGGCTAGAAACTCAGGCAGCTTCATAGCTAGATCTTGATCTTCTTCCAACAGATTTTCTTCATTAATTTCTGCTCTTAGAGACTGAATTACTATATTTAATTGTTCGTCGCTGTATTCTTGATCTCCTTGTGGTTCCTCCAACAATGCCATGAGAAAGTCAGTGTGGAATTTGTTGGCTTCAACTCCGTTGGAGTCCTCATCTCCATTGATGCATACCCAGTTTTCAGCTACCAAAGAAGCCATTTTTTGTTGGATTGAAGAAATCGTTTCTTCCTCTGAAAGAATAAACCAAAAGAGACTTGAAAGTTTATCACAGAATGACTCAACAAGAGAAGCAAGTCTCTTTATATAGGCAATATGATAGTTGGGCACATGCGTCACCAAGAGTGCAGCTTTGGTCATGGTAGACCCTTTCAACCAAGTGCTCATGTGCACCTAATATTTATAAACGTATAAAAATATATAACATGAAACCATGCCAGGCAGATAAGGATAAGATAAAAGTTTGATCGATAAGACAAAAACAAATGAGATCCCCGTTGATATTTTTGTGTATATTTTGACAACTCTAACCCATTCATGCAATGATATTGTACATAATGGCACCTACCTGTTCGGTAAGAGTTTAGGCCACACAAATTGAATGTCGATAAATGAAACCACATTGTCTGATGAGTTCTATAGAAGAATTAGCCTTCTTAATAAAGAGCTCATGTTATTTATCAGAAAATACACCCGAAGGACAGACAGCATTAGTTTCTGCAATGCGCTGATTATTGATTCAAAACATCAAAGTTGGCTCATTGTCTCCTAAGAAGACTATTTATTAAGTCTGTTTTTATTTTTATTTTCCTGTGGATGCGGTTTCTTTAAATATTGCAACTTGTGATAGCAATCAGAGATTGCAGCCTCGAAATGATGCAATGGATTATTATAAATTTGAGTGGTCGGTTCTGTTGCTTATCGACACAGGATTAAAATAACATGTTACACTTACTTTATTGAGAAGATAACTGCTGTTTACAGGACAGCTCACATCGCGCATGGCTGTGCAATCATTCACCATTAATTGAGAGATATGTGAGATTTGAAGCACACTCGACAGTTTGTGGCGGCAACATATTACCTCAAAGTGTCGGTAGAGTGGTCAGACCAAAACCTAATATTTCTTGTCACCAACACTACAGAACATGTGATAGATGTTTGTGGCGTATTAATCTTATATATATTGTCACAACATTTTCATGGATCACTATTCTATTATTGTGGACTTTATATGTAATCAATATATTGTTTCCCACTATTGGACTTTCTATCACGCAACCAATTCTATTATTGTGGTTTCAAAAACTATATATTCAGGAATCTTGCTGATAAACTATGCTCTTATACTTTCACATCAATATCTCAAATATTAATGCAGTTTTCAAGTTTATACATATAATTAAAGAAATTAATAAAATGGACAACATAAAATTTTATTGTTATTGATGTAAGTCTTAGACACGACTTAGTGGTTATTTGGTTTTTGGTTAAATGTTGAATATGACTTAATTTACCTTATTTAGTCATATAAAATGTTTATTTTTTAATTTAATAAGAATTTTGAGTCAATTTTGGTTTAACTAAAATAAGCCAGAATTTTTTATATTTTAACTGTAAAAATTCTGAATAATATTATTAAATTCTTTCTCAAAATATATTTGCCTATTATATATTACATTCCTATTCATATAAAATCCATCTCGTTTATTTTATATCAAATACCAATCATATAAAATACATATCAATAATAATATACTTGTATAGTTGAAATACAAAATTTATATCTTAATTGATATAGCATGTGATGTGCCAATTATTGATTGGTATTATATAATTATCACATCAACGAATATTAAAAAATCAACAACTACTTAACAAGTGGTAATCATTAATTAGTAACACATTACTTGAGATACAAATTATATATCCCAACTTTGTAAGCCTAATACTGCTCAATACATATAAATACCTATCTATTGTGTTGATGAATTTTATAATGAATAATTTTTATGTAGAAACAATGCTAGTTATGTCCCTAAATTTATAAATATATATACTAACTTAATCCTGACTTTTTTTAATATATTCCATGTTATTCCCTATAGGATAAAAATAGTAATTATTCAGGGATGAAAATAGTAGTAAAAAATAACTAAAAACGTCACTATGGTATATATTAAAAAAGTGAATTAAGTTAGTGTAGATCAATAAAATTAAGGACCAAAAATGTATTTTTCTTTTTAAGTATTTACAACATTTTGAAAAAAATTATAGGCCATAAATAAAAATTAGAATCCTCTTTTAATCTAATCTTATATAATCTTAGTTAAGTGTAGTCAAGATTTATTTTTTAATTATTTTACTTTTTATCACTTTCCAACTACATGTTAGTAAAGAGACTTGGTAAAAAATTAGATTAGGAGAGGATCTTGTTCCCATGAATAATTGTAATAAAATTTATATTAACATTGTATTAAGAGTAAAGGACACCAAGATCCCTAAATTGTTTTAAAAGGGACTTACAGCCCCTAACGATTTTAAAATGGTCATAAAGACTCTTGTCAAAATATGATTTTTGTCTGATTTAACGGTTAACAAATCAAAATTGTTAAAAGTATCATTATGCCCCCATATTAGGATAGTTATACCCATTTTATTAAGTGCTGATTTATATAGGGTGCATGTATGTGGTATATGTGTTCATCATTCAATATATACATATCTCATATATATATATGTGCACAATAGAAGTATACAAATTTATAATAAATATAATTATTACATATTAATCAAATTAATAATGAAATTAGAAATTAAACCTTTGAAGCCTTTGGATTAAAATTGCTTGAAGTCCACCTGAAGTATAAACTTTGTAAATCCTAGTAATCAACAAGGGTGAGATTGATTGCCTAAAATAACAGTATATTAATCCAGCAATTGTTTAACAAATTAAACCTAAGTATTTAATTTTCCTTTGATTAACACTTAATCAATAAATCAACACTTATTTTGCTTAATTAGTTTAAGCATAATGAAAAAGAAGATTAATTATAAATTCAACAATTGAATTCAAAATAAGAAAATAATTTTTCTTTCTCTTTCTTTTTCTGTTTCTCTTTGATGATCGGCCAAACACTTAACAAAATAAAACTTAACTTAATTTTATTTCATTTTGCATATATATACAAATGAACTTAATTTCATTTTAATTTTACTTAATTTGAGTTTATATTTAACTTAACTTAATTTAACTAAAGTTAACATTTAACCCTAATTAGGTTAGTTTAATTAACCCTTAAGTTTAGTAAATATCTAATTAACCTAACTTAACCCTAGTTAACTAACTTAATCATAGTTAGGTTAATCATTACTTAACCATTAAGTAAGATTAATATCTTATTAACTTAACCATATAATTAACTTTTAACCATAATTGAGTTAAATTATTAATTTAACTATTAAATAAATAAATATTTAATTTGATTATTTAACAATTAAATAATCATTAAGTGAAATTTCTTTTATTTCCTTATTAAGTTATCAAGTTAACCCAAAGTGGGTCCTATCATTAACCATATACTTTAGTTAACTTAATTGTAGTAAATTGTTGGATAATATTATATTGAACTATTCAATACAGTACGCTGCTCAAGTGCACAATGAGTACATTTCATATTGGGACTCCCTAGGTCCACGCCCGATTCATCAAATGAAATTATTCCATAAGTCTGTGATCAATGTCTCATGCACATGTCACGGATATTACAAATCAGCGCGATAGACATACATGTTGAGGTTATTTCATATTCGTATAATCCTTTCATCATTTTACCCTGGTTGGGCGAGTATATAAATCATCATGGTAAAATTCCCATAAACTCATTCGTGAACTTATCTCTAGATTCGTATCTTAATGAACAATATACGCAAATACTTTTACTATATTGTCTAACCCTATGGGAAACTCTTTTATTTGGTTAATTACTTATAACCATAAGACTTCATAAGATACAATCTCAAAGTATCGGATATACAACCCACATATATGAGCTGGCGGATCCCATATCTATGCACACCGAACTCCATGAGCATCGAACTATTCCCAGCAACACATAGCGGTCAGACCATGAAAGGTCTCTAATATACGTAGAATTAAAGTATGGTGGATCACATACAAGTCCACCTTGGCGCTCAAGTCAAAGGACCACGAATATTACTCAACTCGAGAGGACCTTCCTTTGACGGATTCATAGGATATCTATTGGGTCTCGTGAGACTGTTCAGTATTTAGTCTTGATTGAATACCTGCATGTCTATATGAGCTTCCATTAAGCTTATGGTCAGGTAAAAATAATCATTTGTACCATGCAGATATAGACATATACTGATCTATATAATAGTGATTCACCGATAGACCCGCATTGGTGAATATAGATCAGGAACACTGTGTTTGAGAACATACTTATATAATGACATTTTTTATCATCTATTGTAACTCTTTGCAACTATGTCATTACAAGTAGACTCTTAGGTCTTTGTCCCATTATAGACAAAGTTCTAACTCTTTAAATTTCGCTGACTCTTATAACCTACTAACTCTTAGCAGTGCTAACTTTTAGCATTTATAACTCTTATCGTTGCTAACTCTTAGATCTAGTCTAAACTCCTTTAAACCAAATTAGAACTCTTTCAAATCTTACAATATCTATAGTGTTATAAGTTTTAGTACTATTTAATAAAGGGTATTAGCGATTTAATAAAAGATACATTGTATAAATATTACTAAATAAATATTCATACAAATAGGGATGACACGTAAGCACAAATCCTAACACATTTTACCCTTAACGAGTCCAAAAAAATACATGCACTTGGTAGAACTTAAACCCAAGCAAGGCCTTTGGCTAGAAATTAATTACCTTAACCATTTGCTATAAGCACTTTATTGATATTAAGTTTATTTATTTTATATATATATAATAAAACACCTTGAACAATGAATGAAATAAATTATATTTAAAATAAATTAAATTGAAAAAATTCAATAAATTAAAAAGGAATTAGGCAACCACCAATCATCACTGATCACTGCTACTGATTGTTAATTGGCCACTACTGATCAGTGGCAAATAGACCTAATATTTACATCATTAGACTCCAAATTTTAAGATTTATATGATGGTATGGTTTTTTTGTCAATAGATTTCTGGATGAGGGCCGAAATTGAGAACAAAGTGGTGGCTACCATATCTCCGCTGCCAAACAGCGATGAGTGAAAGTGCACCGCCACCACCATCGTGGTTGTCGGTTGAAGGTATATTGGATGGAGGTGGCAATGCACCTCTACTTGCCATCGTTCGATGGAGATATGATGGCCGCCATTTTGCTATCGATCTTGGCCCTCCTCCGGGGATCCATTGGAAAAACAACCACACCATCATATAGATATTGAAATTGGAGGCTAATGATATAAATTTTGAGTCAATCTATCACTGTTCACCGGCAGCCAGTGACAGCAATCACCGATGACCAATGACCGCCTAATTCTTTTTTTCAATTTTTTAAATTTAAATTGAATTTATGTTTTATTTAATTTATTTTAAATAATTTATTTAATTCATTGTTCAATGTTCTATATTATATGTATAGAAAATAAATAAACTTAATGTTAATAGAGTGCTTGTAGCATAATAGTTAAAATGCTTGATTTTTAGCTAAAGGTTTTAGTTTCGAGTCCTATCAAATGCATATTTTTATCTCTCCATTTTAAAAGTACATGGGCATAACAACATTGTCCACCCGTTTGATAGTTAAAAGATAATTTTTCCCTTTTGATTATTAAATCAAATGAAAACCTTCTTTTGACAAAAGTCTCTACAGTCTTTTTGGAACCTCGAGGATTTACAAGTCCCTTTTCAAAAAGTTCGAGGGTCCTAGTGTCGTTTACCCTTATTTTAATATTAGTTTGAATAATTATTATATATTATTCTAGTTATATATTTTTCATGTTTTTTTTTCCATGAATTTAATATTAAAAATTCTTAAAGACATAAATGTAAAAGTATTCATTTTCAATTATTTTTTATTTATAAAAATAATTTAAAATTCATATTAAGATATTAAGCACAAAAACAGAAATAAACATATCAATCAAATTCAGCATTTCAGTTATATTCAACATTTAGCTCAATTTATCTCTATTCATAATTCAATTAAAAAAACATTAACTTAATTTACAAATAAAAATAAAGGATGAAAAAAAGAAATACATCAATAAAATATGCAGAGATTAACTAAATAAATTATATTTAATAATTCAAATCAATAACCATAAGTATCTCCATCATAATCATGATTCTTATCAATTAATACTTTCAGACAGATTTTTATTTATTTTTAAATAAGTTTAGTGTCTTTTCTCTGCTAAAAATGTTAGGAGACATTTTGAGTCATACCCTGCAACAAAAAATTGCATAAAATAAATACTAAAGCATAGTATAATAGAAAAAGTACAAAAGCTCAGTGTAAGAAAAACGACGCATAAATTAACATTCTACATGAATCTGTATAAAGCAACTATCTAATTTCCACAAGAGGTGAGTCCCAATAATAAAGAATATGATTGCCCAAGATAACATATTAGTATTATTCAGTTTGTGATTGACAAGCTATAAGCAAGGATCCATTTTAATAAAGAAAATATATAATTAAGTCAAGAGAACGATGTTCCCTCAAACAAAGAAACTCTTCAAGAATTATGTATATATACTGTTCTTTAATTTGTTCTATTTGATCTTTTTTGGTCTTTAGTTCTGTTCAAATATATTGTACATGCACATATAAACTAATGACTAACCCTAGCTAGATTTTGCCAACCTGGAAAGGCGTCAAGTCTTTTTCTTACTAGACAAGAGAAGATTTCCCATATCCTTCTCATCTTTCATTCCATGGTAGAAATAATTGAACAATGATCGAATTATACATGCGTAAATTAGAGATCACAATTCTTTTTATATATTTTTTATAAAAAAACTTTATATATATTTATGTTCCCACTATGTCCCTTTTTTGCTAGGCATAAGGTGATTTAAAATTGTGATTAAATATAATTTTAAGTTGAAGACCAATGAGTAGTTGATGCAAGTTCAAGTACATATTGAATGTACATGAAAGAAATGAAAACAAGGAGCCGAAAGAAAACAGGGGCTTAGAACGTGGGTATGAAGCTAGAAAGAGCTTAGAACGAACATAGGAAGCACTTGTAGCTTTTGGAACCGCAGCCTTACTTTGAGTAGAGGTTGGGCACCACGACCTAGTCTTGGTCAAGACGCGACATGATAACGGTATAATTATCATATATTTTATCTCTATTTTATCTTAGGGATTCTCGATCTTTATAAGATAAATTGCTATTTATGTGCTTAAATATTTATTTTGTTGGGATTAGAGTTAAAAGATAAAAACCAAAGTAATTGAAGTAAAAACTGCAAAGTTTTGGAACAATAATAAAAATAGGGATCAAAATGCAAAGAATTCAAAGTTGCTGATCTACTACCTTGACGGTAAAGTGTTTGTCGCCCTAACGACAATTCCCAAGAAGAAAACGCTATAGCAAAAGCAGATATTGCTCCAGTAGTGGGAGTACAAAAAAAGACCTAATTTAATCGCAAAAGTGCTATAAGTGTGCTGTGTGTGGGATGAATGTGTGCATTACAATTTTTTATTTTAATTTCACATGTCTTACATGCAAACTATATGCAGCGGAATATAATACACACATCTAAAGTTAAGTCTCATTACACTATTTTGGAGTAATTACAATTTTGGAGTTCACCCTCAAGTAATCCTGCGAATAATTCTAGCCCGCAACATTTGGTGGGATTGCGAAGATAGAATAGTAACTTCCTATCTCAGCAGGATTTGTTATTGAAGAAACTCTTTGCTTCACTTGAGTCTCTCGACCAAAAGACTAACTATTAGTCTTAATATATTATAACTTAACTTACAATTTGCTACCTTATATAACTTATATTCGTTAATGCAAATTATCCCATTTATATATCCATCTTTGCCTCCGGCCAATTAAATTTCTATATGTTGCCTAACTTTGTTAAGCATGAGAAAGCCATTAAAAATGCCACTTCATGCTTTATGAATAAACTTGGTGGCATGGTGCTTTATGCGGCTGAATACAAGGGAAATTTGTTGCCATTTGATATTTCAAATTAACTTTTACAAAGCCGTCTCAAGCTTACAAATTAAGCAAGACAAGGATGAATGGCTTGGTGGCGTTGAATTTAAGCATGACAAGGGCCGAATTGAAGCATGACAAGGCTTCATGCTTTTGGTTGCTGAATTGTCTCTTAGATAGCCATTAAACACCTCATGCTTCTAAATGCATTCAATTTGTAATTTTTAAATCAAAATGGTCGAATGGCTTCTATGGTTATCTATTTAGTTGCCATGTGTCATGCTATTACAAGCCACTGGCATGACATATGGCAATAAATTAGGGGATGAAGTGGTAAGTCTCACTTGCTACTTGTCAATATCTTGGGCCTAACACTTAAGTCCTGTCAATTTTTTGAGAGATCCTAAAATAAGTTTTGTTATCCGAGATCTTTCCAAATCGAATCATTCGATCTGGTACGCTACCCTAGTGCTCAACAATACACTTTATATTGTAAGACTCTATTTGTCTTATGGAACTCTTCTGTAAATTCATAAACGATGCCTTATACAAACGTTATGAAAATTACATAACGACGTATTGAACCATACAAGTTGAGGTTAATACATATTCGTATCATCCCTCTGTTATATATATCTTGAAAGAGCGATGACATAGATCATCACTGTTAATTCTCCACATGATCAACCCTCAACTTATCTCCAGATTTATATTTCAATAAATAATATCCACAAACACTTTTACAATATTATTTTTGTGGATATTATTTATCCTACAGGAAACTCTTTTTCGGGTTTATTGCTTATGACAATAAGACTTTTTAAAATATAATCTTAGAGCATTAATATATACAACTCACTCATATGAGCTGACAGATCCTATATCTATACACACTAGACTCCATAAGTATCAAACCATACTCAATGACACCTAGCGGTCAGACCATGAAAGGTCTTTGACATGTGTGGAACCTAAGTATGGTGGATCACTTATAAGCCAACTGTAATACTCAGGTCAAGTGACCATAAATACTACTCAACTCGAGAAGACCCATCATTGACAGTTTTATGGAATGTCTATTAAAGATCTTTATTCAGTTTATTCAGTACCTAGTCATTACTAAATACATGTATGCCTATACAAGCTTCCTCTAAGCTTATGGTCTACTAAGACTAACCATATAGACCATCTTGATATAGACATAAACTGATTTATATATAATAAAGTTTTTACCAATAGACTCGCATTAGTGATCATGAACATAACGATGAGAACATACTTGCACAATGACATTTTCTATCACTATTTGCAACTCTTCGCAATTATGTCATTACTAATATATTCCCATATCTTTGTCCCATTTTAGACAAGGCTCTAACTCTTTAGATTTTACTGACTCTTATAACTTGCTAACTCTTAACAATTATTACTCTCAATATTGCTAACTCCCCGATCTAAAATTATTTAGACCAAATCTAAACTCTTTCAGATCATACAGTGTCTTAAATGTTACAAGCATTTTACCATATATATTTAATATTACCAATTTTATTCAAAATATTTATTATATATATATATTAAACAATTAATATTCATACAAAAATAGGATGGCAAGTAAGAACAAATTCCAATAACTCTCACTTGCTCTAGTGCCATTTGTAATGGTATTTTATACCTAACAACTACAAGTGTTTCTCAAATATTTTAGACATTAAGGCTTTAGTTAGTGGGTCTGCTACATTATTTATAAAGTTAAATCTATAAAATATTATAACTCCCCTAGCCAAGAACTTTCTAACTATGTGGTATTCATAGTCTAAATGTTCAGAATTCTAGTGCGCCTTATAGCTTATTGGCTTGAGAACTTCTCTTGCAGACTTCTCTGTAATATATTCTGCCTCTATAGTAGAATCAGATATGGATATCTAAATTGTACTCTCAACTAACTATGATACCGTTAAGAAGAAATACAAACCAGATGTACACTTTCTATTATTTAGATCAGACTAGAAGTCCAAGTCTATATATCCTCTAATATGTAAGTAACTTTCTCCATGATTCAAAAACTTATCCTCTATACCTCTCAGGTATTTCAGATATGTTTCACAGCTATATAATGGTCGTTACATAGATCAGATTGATACCAAATCGTAATATTTACAACCATCCAGATCCAAGTCTCGTATATAACATAGCCTATATCAAGCTATCTCTAACTAATGCATATGACATGTTGAACACTCTAACTATTTCAACATTTTACTGAGGACACTTCCTAAATATATGAATGCTATGTCTAAAAAATACATTAACGACTTGGGGAGGGATTTGTTTACTTATTTAACAAGGAAATTTTCTACTCCCTCCAACTAGTTTCGAGTTCGAGTCCTGGGCAACCCATTATAATGATTTTATCAAAATCATACATCTATATAAATCGGTATTCCACCTCTTACTTCTTTTCTAACTTACTTCATTCATTAATGAATTTTTTTGTTATCCATTCATTATTTTAAAAAAATTAAAAATTTTCACCTCCACTTAGTTTCACCCAAACTTTATCTTGGTCATGTAACGGTATTTAATTATGAAGATTGGCGGGATAGCTAACCGTGTTAGTCTGTTCAATTTTGAAAGAGTAAAAACATAAACTTTCTTTTTTTTCTTTGTCTCACAGTTATTGACATTGTACCTTTTCAAGACATAGCTTGTGTATGAAGATTGGGATAGTTTTATAGGCTTTCTAATTTTATCTCTATAACGCTTTATAGCTAGTATATAGAAAGTCTGTCCGAAATCTTTCATGGAGAAGTTTTTACTCAGATAGCTCTTATTCAACTGACTTGCAACTACCAACGTCGTTTTTGAAAATAAATATATTATCCACATAGAAAACTAGAAATACAATGCCATGGCGTAATCCAGCGCTGCGAGGTTGGAGCCTGGACAACCCCAGCACCATGATACCAAATAACAATGCCATGGCGTCCCTTTCAGCTATATCTCAATTATACATTTTCAACACTTAAAACGCATAATCAGCAGCCTCGGGACATCCTAAATACGACACAAACACTTTATTTACATACAAACATGTGCTCTAATACCAATTTATAAATGTGTTATGCGTAGGGTGAATATGTGTATTTCAATTTTTTTATTTTAATTTTACATGTCTAACATTAAAAATATATGCAGCAGAATATAATACACACACTTAAACTTCAGTCTCATTATACTAATGTGATTAAGAATTACCCTTCGAATGAGATTAGAAATAACCCTTGAAGACAATTTGGGGTAGTTACAATTTTTAGAGTTCACCCTAAAGTGATCCTGTGAGCAATTCTAGTCCGCAACAATTCGATGGGATTGCGGAGTTAGAATAATATCTTTCTATCTCAACAAGATTCCTTATTGAAGCAATTATTTGTTTCACTTCAATTTCTTGGCCAAAAGACTAATTATTAATTATAATATATTATAACTTAACTTACAATTTGTTGCCTTATATAACTTGCATTCATTAATGCAACTTATCCCATTTATATAGCTATATTTGCTGCCACCTTGGCCAATTAAATTGCTATAAGTGGCCTAACTTTGGTAAGCATGACATAAAATGTCACTTCATGCTTTAGGAATAAACTTGGCGGCAAGTGCTTTAAGTGGCTGAATATAAGAGAAATTAAGGGCCATTTTTTATTTTAAATTAATTTTTACAAAGCAACCTCAAGCTTAAAAATTATGCATGACAAGGATAAATGGCTTAGTGGCTTTGAATTTAAGCATGACAAAGGCAGAATTGAAGCATAACAAAGCTTTTATGTTTTTGGTTGCTGAATTGTCTCTCAAATGGCCGTTAAACACCTTATGCTTCCAAATTCATTCAATTTATAATTTTTAAATCAAAATGGCCGAATTGCTTCCATGGTTACCTAATTGGTTGCCATGTGTCATGCCATTACAAGCCATTGGCATAAAACATGACAATAAATTAGGGGACTTGCCACTTGTCAACATCTTAGGCCTAACACTTAAGCTTTATCAACTTTTCAAGAGACCCTAAAATAATTTCTACTATCCAAGATCTTTCCAAATTGAACCATTCGATTGCGAGACTCCATTTGTCTTATAGAACTTTTCCGTAAATACATAAATGATGCCCCACACACACGTTATGAAAATTATATAAAGATGTATTGAACTATACAACTTAAGGTTAATACATATTTATATCATCCATCTGTTTTATATATATATATTTCCTAAAAGAGCGGAGACATAGACCATCACCATTATGTGTCTATATGCTCAACCCTAAACTTATCTCCAAATTCGCATTTCAACAAATAATATCCACAAACACTTTTGCGATATTATTTATCCAACAGGAAACTCTTTCTCGAGTTTATTGTTTATGACCATAAAACTTTTTGAAATACAATCTTGGAGCATTGGGATATATAATTCACATATATGAGCTGACAGATCTCATATCTACACATACCAGACTCTATGAGTATCGGATCATACCCAGTGACACCTAGCACTCAGACCATAAAGGGTCACTTGATGGGACCTACCCGAAACTCTCTAATGTAGATCTCAGCAGCCCTGCTGAGCACCCTGACGGAAGTTTCTTAAAATTTAACTATGTAAGTGGAGAATTTCCGTGAGGCGAACCCCTTTAGTTCTTACTATTACTAAGAAAATCTTAGAATATATATGAAAATAACTTATTGAATTTTACAAAAAGAAGGGCAGAGTTTCCCCCATTTTTCTAAAAATCCAATATAAAAC
Organism: Ailanthus altissimus; assembly: GCA_946807835.1. Taxonomy (NCBI): domain Eukaryota; kingdom Viridiplantae; phylum Streptophyta; class Magnoliopsida; order Sapindales; family Simaroubaceae; genus Ailanthus; species Ailanthus altissimus. The sequence goes on along the minus strand of OX327713.1, from coordinate 9,765,535 downwards.
CTGCAAAGAATTATACTTTTATTTCAATGCAACTTCTCAATATCTCCAAATAGGACCTCCGGTCCTTTTCAAAACTAAATCCATTTCAACTCAATAATTCCATTTTTGATAAAAAAAAGCTGGTATACTAGTAAAACATGAAACGATCATCACAATATCAAAATATCTTCTTGTTTTTTCAAAACACATGTACAATACACAAGCCTATACTACTGTGAATGAAGCAAAAAGAGTGCTACTTAGCACCTTTATATTTACAAAAATGATCTTCAGATTTGGCCCATTAATCAGCAGTAGGAGAATCAGCAGCTTACGTACTAAGACCTGCACGGGGTTTAGAAAATATAAAACACAAAATATGTGAGCTAAAGGAGTTCAGTGAGTGCATTTCACATTTCAAATAAAATAAAATTCTACATGGATATTAAATTCTAAAAGACATGTATAAATCATGCTTCTAAAACTTGTGTAAAGTTGTAAAATAGTTCTAACATCATATGCCGATAAAATCTTGCCGAGCAAATTTTATTTACATCTTTAAAAATTAATATCCAAAATCTATAAAAATAATAACTAGCATGTACATATAAATGTATAATATGCGATCGGTAGATCAAAAACTATTAAAGCCCTTGCTCAGCCATTTTCTTTTAAAATTGTACCAATGGTAATCTTAAAACTCTATACTCACGCAGTGACTCAACTAGCACCGCACACGTGAGTAGTTCATGGGGCGTCTCAACTAGCAACACCCACTGTGACATCTCACTGGTTATGCAGCGGAATTCTACATTGCATAAATATAGCGAGACAATACCCTGTAACATAGAGCGAGTCACATGACTCGACAACTCAACTTCCCAGAGTTAGTGATACACCCCTCAATACTTGTCCATGTGTATGAGATACACCGGCCGGGTCTAATGCAATCACCACCACTATGATCTAAGGGTACCAATGGCCTTTGAAACTGATGTAGTAGTTTTAAAACTGTTTCATAAACCGAACATGTAAACGCATGTCAATAGCTATATATATATATCAAAATCATAAATCATATTTATACATTAAAAGCACATAAACATACAATTTCATTATGCGGAAACAAAATAACGAAAGATAAACAAGGACAGATTTTCACTCGCACTGTTTTGAGCTTAATTTTGCTTTAGATTTCTGCTCTGTTACTGGTCTCTATTTTGTTTACCTACATGCTATAAATGACATTTAGAACCAAATCAAATGCTAGAATCTCATTCAACTACTAAATGTGCTAATCGGCATACAAAGCCTGGATGAATACTACTTTGCGATTTTTATTTACGGAGTTATTTATTCTAATTTAACTTACTATCCGACGCCCTAAAAATTTCTTAACACCTTATAACTTTAGTTGGACATAATTGCACTTCACCTTACCAAAAATGGATAATTATGTCCCATTTGCTTCATTTTTTTTATTTTCCATCATCCATATACATTCAATTTACATAAGACACTATTTATACACAATAATACAACTAAAACACAACTTAACCCTAACTTCCATAAAGTGGCAGAATTTACATCCACCACCCAACACATTTCTTTTCTCAATTTCTTGTTCCAATAGCATCATAGTCAAGATAATTGCATTCTAATACGCTAATTACAACCAACTGAAGTCTCTACATTAAAGTGACCCAATACCCTAATTCTTACCTTACCAATTTCTTTAATTTGATGACTCCTTCAAGCTCTACACTAGAATTCAACTAAATTTAAACCAAGAATACACATAAGAACATTAATTAAAGTAATCTTGAAAGTTCACATATAATCCTCACAAAACAATGTTTTTCTTACCACCTGTTCTTGGATCTTTACTAACGGATGCTTCAATTGATCTTAGGAACTTGTATTTGACATTATTTTAGCTTGATTAAGCATGAAAAAGCCTTGAAATTTACCTATAGTAGCCCCACCTTTCTTTTGGCCGAATTTCACCGTTAATGCTCTAACTTGTTATGCTTTTAATCTCATGACATTTTTACACACTTCTACTTTATATATAGCACTCCCTCAATTGTTCAATTTATCCCTCAACTTACTCTAAATTTCTAATTTTCTATTGGTTGGAAACTAAGTATGTAATTGGTTCATTTGTAACTATTTAGTTAGAATAGTCAAAGGAACTAACTAGAATTCCCAACTTGACAATCCATGAAATTGCCTCTAATTGGTCTATTCTCTAAACATATGGATTATGTATCTCAATAAGAGCTTGTTTTATGCACAACCCTTAAATGAAAACGCATGTAGTAAATTAAAATTTCCTTTTCTAAGCCAATAGAGAAAATTTCTAAAACTATTCTAGGGTCGTCCGACGCTCTGACCGAGTGTGAAATTATCAAATTAGGTCCAATATCTCTCACGCGCACCATAAAAAAAATATTTCTAACAAGGTTAGAATCGGGTAACTCTAAGGTGTATTTATTGCTCTATACTGAAATCTAGGCGTCAATACTACTAAGAGAGATTAGATATTACAATTTCACCCTTCCTTAAAAAATTTTCGTCCGCAAAATTTAAATTGTACCTGTCTCGAAAAGATAGGGATGTTGTACTCGCATCGTATCTTCATGTTCGCACATGACTTCTTCTACTCCATGGTTCATCTATAACACTTTCACTAAGGGAATGCTTTTATTATGAAGCACTTGCTCTTTTCGGCCTAGAATATTTACAGGCTTCTCTTCGTTGGTCAAATTCTCATTTAATTCTACTGGCTATTTCCTTAGGATGTGTGAAAGATCTGCTAAATACTTGCGAAGCATGAAAATGTGGAACACGTCATGGATTCTAGCTAGATCTTCTAGTAACAGTAGATGATATGCTACCTCTCTAACTCTTTCAACTATCTCGTATGGCCCAATGTATCAAGGACTCAGCTTTTCTCGCTTTTCGAATCTTAGTACTCTATTCTATAGCGACATCTTCAAAAAGACCTTATCACCAATCTGAAACTCCAAGTCTTTTCTCCTGTTATCTACATAACTCTTATGCCTATCATTAGCTATTTTTAATCTCTGCCTGGTAACTTAAGTCTTTTTTGAAGTAATCTAGACAATTTCTAGGTAGACTAATTTCCTTTCACCTACCTCATCTTGACAAACTGGAGTTTTGCACTTCCTTCCATACAATGCTTCATATGGTGCCATCCCGATGCTAGTCTGGTAGCTATTATTGTAGGTGAACTCCATCAGTGGTAGATAAGTATCCCAACTCCCCTTGAACTCCATAACATACGCTCTAAATATATCCTTGAGTACCTGAATTATCCGCTTAGACTAGCCATCCGTCTGTGGATTAAAGGCCGTACTGAAACTTAATTTAGTGTCTAGAGCTTTCTATAAGTTAGGCCAAAGCTGAGAAGTGAAACATAAATCCCTATCTAACACAATGGATACTGGAACACCATAGAGTCGTACCACCTTATCTACGTACAAATGGGCCAATTTATCTAAAGAATAATTACTTCTAATGGGTAGGAAATGGACAGATTTCGTCAATCTATCAACAATTACCCATATTGCATCATTACCTCTTTGGCTATACGAAAGTTCTACCACGAAATCCATCGTTATTCTCTCTCATTTTCACTCAGGAATCGAAAAAGGTTGCGAGAGCCCTGTAGGTTTCTGATGCTCAGCATTTACTTGTTGGCAAGTTAGGCATCTTCAGATAAATTAGGCTATATCTTTCTTCATGCCTTTCCATCAGTAGTGCTCTTTTAGGGTACGATACATCTTTATACTCCCCGGATGCATAGCATATATAGACGAATGAGCTTCTTCCATAATATCTCTTATTAATTCATTTACATCCGGTACATATAATGTTTGACCAAAGGTTACTACACCATCTTCGGTCACTAAAAGATCATTCCACTGCCCCAACTTGATTTCACCCTTCAATTTAACTACCTATGGATCTTGAGTCTGTAGTTCTCTAATCTGATCAATCAGTATTGGACGGACTTGAAATATGGCTAATAGTGCTCTCGAATCTAATAATTTTAATTTTACACCTAAAAACTTCAATTCTATCAATATTGACAGATATGCAACCTTCTGGTGAGCTATTGAACCCATAGGCTTCCTGCTGAGAGCATCTGCTACCACATTAACTTTTCCTAGATGGTACTCCATGGTGCACTCATAATCCTTAATAAGCTCTACCATCTTCTCTATCTTATATTTAGTTCTTTTTAGGTGAATAAGTACTGCAGGTTCTTATGGTCCGTAAAGATCTTACAAGGAACCCCATACAAATAGTGCCTCCAAATTCTTATAGCAAAAACTACTACAGCTAGTTCTAGGTTATGTGTAGGATAATTCTATTCATGCTTCTTTAATTGTCTCAAAGCATAGACTATTACTTTCTCCATCTGCATCAGCACATAACCTAGACCCTGCTTGGAAGCATCACAATATATGGTAAATTCGTCTTTCCCTGATGGAAGTATAAGCACTAGGGCCGAGGTCAATCTTTGCTTTAGCTCCTCGAAACTCTGCTAGCATGCTTCTTACTATACAAACTTCTTTTCTTTCCAAGTTAGTTTAGACAAAGAAGTAGCTATCTTTGAAAATCCCTCTACAAACTTATGGACCTCTGTCACATTCATAGGCTATCTCTAATTCACTATGGCTTCAATCTTCTGGGGATCTACTGTTACCCATTCTGCAGAGATTACATGACCCAAAAATGTAACACTATCTAGACAAAACTGACATTTACTAAGTTTGGCATATAATTGACGCTCCCTTAAAGTTTGCAAAACAATCTTCAGATGTTGTACATGCTCATCCTTACTGCTTGAATACATCAGTATATCATCAATAAATACTATCACAAACTGATATAAATAAGATTGAAAAACTCTATTCATAAGATCCATAAAAGCAGTTGGGCCATTAATTAGCCCAAAAGGCATAATCTAGAATTCATAATGCCTGTATCAGGTCCTAAAAGTCGTTTTAGAAACATCTTCCTCCTGAATTTTTAGTTGATAATAGCCTGACCTTAGATCTATCTTAGAAATACTTTGGCCCTCTATAGCTGATCAAACAAATCATCAATTCTCGGAAGTGGATATTGATTATGCATTGTTACTTTATTCATTTCCCTATAATCAATGCATAATCTCATTCTTCCGTCTTCCTTCTTTACAAACAAAACCAGTGCCCCCCAAAGAGAAGTACTCGATCTAACAAAACCCTTATTTACCAACTCTTCTATCTACACCTTTAGTTCTTTCAATTCTGAATGAGCCATTGTGTAAGGTGCTTTAGAAATTGATTGCGTTCCAGGGGCTATTTCTATTCGAAACTCTATCTCTCTATCTGGAGGTAAACCCGAAATATCATCTGGGAATACATCCGAAAACTCTCTAACCATTGGAATATCCTCCAATTTCATTCCACTGTCTATTACTTCCATGGTATAGACTAAATACCCCTGACATGACTTCTGAAGCATCTTTCTTACCCTCATTTCGACACTATACTGGTAGAAAGTAATTTTTGCATCCCACAGAAAATGACTTCCATTCCTCCTAGGCTACATAATCTAACTTCTTTCTGGAAATAATTCACCGAGGCTCGATATTTAGACAACCAATCCATCCCCAAAATCATATCAAAATCACTGATGGCCAGCACAATCAAATCCGCCATGAATTCTTGGCCCTCAATTCTGATTTTACTACCTCTATACATCCTTTCTGCTACAATGAAGTCTCCTGTGGGAAGAGACACTACTACCGCACAATCTAATAACTGGGGCACTATACTAGCATTTACAGCAAACTCCATAGAAATAAAAGAATGAGTCACTCTAGGATCTATCAGTACACAAACATCTCGATAACAAATTGACATCGTACTTGTCACTACTTTTAGGGCCGCTTCCGCCTCTTGCTAGGTCACTACAAATACCCTAGCCTGGGTATGAGGTCTGCCTTGCGGTCCTTTGAATGATCCTCCTTAACCAGCTCCTCTATTATGATGGCTTGAGCCGCTCGACCTTTTGAATCGGGGACCGCCTCGAATCTGTCCTCGGCCACCACTAGTTTATCTTGGAGCTGGTGGTTTGTCTTCTGGCTTAGTACTAGCTCCATCATTCGGGCAATCTCTCATGTAGTGGCCCTCTTGACCATACTTATAATAACTGGTAGTTCCCTTCCTACAATCCCTCCCTCGGATAGGCCTTTCCATATTTATTGCACACCAAAAAATTCTTCCAACTCTCCTTAGTGTCGAGATTCGGTCGATGGTTGCCTAACGGAAGCTTGACTGGATTGAGCTCCTTGGCTTGGTTTTTGACTGTTGGACCATGTTGATCTCTCCTCCGTTCATGTGAATTTACTAGGGCCTCATCGAGAACCATCTGACCAACCTCTTTTCTAGCCTTGCTATTTCGGTTTAAGAATAGTCGTTATGCTTCTTTCAACTCGAGTTGCAGTTTCCACCAATGCTCTATACTCAGTGTGGGCTACTGATACCACATATGTTCTGATCCGAGGATTAAGACCTACTACAAATTGATTAGCCTTCTACTCTTCATTATCAGCTATAAAGGGAACGGCGCGAAAAAGCTCTGAAAACTTCTTCTCATACTCTATCACCGAGAGAGAACCTTGTTCTAGCTTGAAAAAGTGTTCTATCTTCGTAATTTTATAACTTTTAGGGTAGAACTTATTTAGAAATTTCTTTTTGAAAAGTGCCCAAGATACCCCATCGGCTTTCCTCCTTTGCAAGGCCTTCCATTAGTCTTTCGCTTTTTCCTTCAATAGAAATACAGAGTATACAACCATCTGTTCTTCAGTACATCCCGTAACCTAAAAAATTTCTTCATTGTTCTCTGACCAAGATAGGGCTCTCTTAGGGTCTCAGTACCATCATACTGCTTAGCGCCCAATTTTTTGGCACGCTCAATGGACACTCCTGTCTCTCTCAGCTGTTGAATTGCTGCTGCTAGTATCTAAACCATTTGAGCTACATTCATGTTTCTACCCTCTAGCTCGGTAGGCTGAGATGACTCGGGAGGGGTCTGAGGCATAGGAACATTTACCGACTCATTCCCTTGCACCTCTTCAGATGCAAGAGCCTCCACAACTGGTCTCCTAGTAAATGGGCCTCCATGACGATGCATATTTTCTGTGAATTTAATGATGCAAATGATTATCAAATGCACAGAATTCAATTTGCTAAACTCAAAAAAATATGCATGCAATTTCAAGAATCTCATTCTAAAAATAAACCTTTTAACTAAAAACTTCAAAAACTAGTCTCTAATACCACTCTAACAGGGCACCCCTCCGAGACCCTCTCCTGTAGATCCCAGCGGCCCTGCTGGGCTCCCTGACGAAAGTTTCTCAAAATTTAACTATAAAAGTGGAGAAATTTCGCAAGACGAATCTCGTTTTTGCTCTTTCTATAACTGAGAGAATTCTGAAATATATGTGAAAACAACTTATTAAATTTTACACAAAAAAATGGCAAAGTTTTTCCCGTTTTTCTAAAAATTCAGTACAAAACTTGTAAAGAATTACACTTCTATTTCAATATAACTTCTCAATATCTCCAAATAAGACCTCAGGTCCTTTTCAGAACCAAATCCATCTTAACTCAACAATTCCATTTTTGATCAAAAATTGGCATACTAGTAAAACATGAAACGATCATCACAATATCAAAATTTCTTTTGGTTTGTTCAAAACATATATACAATACACAAGCCTATACTACTATGCAAAAGCACATTTATATTTACAAAAATGATCTTCATATTTGGCCCATTAATTAGCAGTAGGAGAATCAGCAGCTTGCGTACTAAGACCTGCACCGATAAATGGGGTTTAGAAAACATAAAACACAAAACATATGAGCTAAAGGAGCTCAGTGAGTGCATTTAACATTTCAAATAAAATAAAATTCTGCATAGATATGAAATTCTAAAAGACATGTATAAATCATACTTCTAAAACTTGTAAAATAATTTTAAACATCATATGCCAATAAACTCTTGTCGAGCAGATTTTATTTACATCTTCAAAAAATAATATCCATAATCTGTAAAACATAATAACTAGCATATACATATAAATGCATAATATGCGATTGGTAGATTGAAAACTATTAAAGCTCTCGCTCGGCCATTTTCTTTTGAAATTGTATCAATGGTAATCATAAAACTCTATACTCACACAGCGACTCAACTAGCACTGCACACGTGAGTAGTTCATAGGGTGTCTCAACTAGCAACACCCACTGTGACATCTCAAGACATCTCACTGGCTATGCAGCGGAATTCTACATCGCATACATATAGCGAGACAATACCTTGTAACATAGAATGACTCACATGACTTGACAACCCGACTTCCCAGAGTTAGTGACACACCCCCCAATACCTGTCCATGTGTACGAGATACACCAGTCGGGTATAATGCAATCACCACCACTATGATCTAAGGGTACCAATGACCTTTGAAACTGATGTAATAGTTTTAAAGCTGTTTCATAAACCAAACATGTAAATGCATGTCAATGGCTATATATATACAAAACCATAAATCATGTTTATGCATTAGAAGCACATAAACATACAATTTCATTATGCGGAAACAAAATAACAAAAGATAAACAAGGACATATTTTCACTCGCACTGCTCTGAGCTTAATTTTGCTTTGGATTTCTGCTCCTGTTACCGGTCTCTATTTTATTTACCTACATGCCATAAATGAAATTTAGAACCAAATCAAATGCTAGAATTTCATTTAACTACTAAATGCGCTAATCAGCATACAAAGCCTGGATGAATACTACTTTTCGATTTTCATTTACGGAGTTATTTATTCTAATTTAACTTACCATCCGACGCCCTAAAAATTCCTTAACACCTTATAACTTTAATTCGACATAATTGCACTTCACCTTACCAAAATGGATAATTATGTCCCATTTGCTTCATTGTTTTTATTTTTCATCATCCATATACATTCAATTTACATAAGACACCATTTATACACAATAATTCAACCAAAACACAACTTAACCCTAACTTCCCTAAAGTGACAGAATTTACATCCACCACCCAACACATTTCTTTTCTCAATTTCTTGTTCCAATAGCATCAAAATCAAGATAATTGCATTCTAATGCACTAATTACAATCAACTGAAGTCTCTACATTAAAGTGACCCAAAACCTTAATTCTTACTTTGCTAATTTCTTTAATTTGATGACTCCTTCAAGCTCTACACTAGAATTCAACTAAATTTAAACCAAGAATACATATAAGAACATCAATTAAAGCAATCTTAAAAGTTCACAAATAATCCTCACAAAACAATGCTTTTCTTACCACCTGTTCTTGGATTTTTACTAACGGATGCTTCAATTGATCTTAGGAACTTGTATTTGACCTTATTTTAGCTTGATTAAGCTGAAAAAGCCTTGAAATTTACCTGTAGCAGCCCCTCTTTTCTTTTGGCCGAATTTCACCTCTAATGCTCTAACTTGTTATGCTTTTAATCTCATAAAATTTTTACACACTTCTACTTTATATATAGCGCTCCCTCAATTGTCCAATTTGTCCCTCAACTTACTCTAAATTTTTAATTTTCTATTGGTTGGAAACTAAGTATGTAATTGGTTCATTTGTAACTATTTAGTTAGAATAGTCAAAGGAACTAACTAGAATTTCCAACTTGGCAATCTATGAAATTGCCTTTAATTGGTCTATTCTCTAAACATATGGATTATGTTTCTCAATAAGAGCTTGTTTTATGCACAACCCTTAAATGAAAACTCATGTAGTAAATTAAAATTTCTTTTTCTAAGCCAATAAAGAAAAATTCTAAAAATATTCTAGGGTCGTCCGACGCTCTGACCGAGTGTGAAATTATCAAATTAGGTCTAATATCTCTCACGCGCACCATAAAAAATAATTTCTAACAAGGTTAGAATTGGGTAACCCTAAGGTGTGTTTATTGCTCTATACCATAATCTAGGCGTCAATACTACTAATAGGGATTGGATATTACATCTCTAACATGTGCGAAACCTAAGTATGATGGATCAATCATAAGCCCACTATTATGCTCATGTTACAAGATCATAAATAGTTCTCAACTTGAGAAGAGCATTCATCAACAATTTTATGGAATGTCTATTGGAGATCCTCATTGACTTTTTTCTGTACCTAGTCCTTACTTAATACTTATACCTATTCGAGCTTCAACTAAGCTTATGGTCTACAAGGACTAACCATCTGAACCATTTAGATATAGACATATACTGATTTATATATAATAAGCTCTTCACCAATAGTCCCGAATTAATAGAAATGGATCAAAACTTAACGTTTGAGAACATACTTGCATAATGAAATTTTTTATCATTATTCATAACTCTTTACAACTATCTCATTGTTAATATATTCCCAGGTCTTTGTCCTATATCTGACATGGCTCTAACTCTTTAGATTTCGCTGACTCTTATAACCTGCTAACTCTTAACAGTGCTAACTCTTAGAAATTATAACTCTTAGTGTTCCTAACTTTTAGCCCTGCTCTAAACTTCTTTAAATCAGATCTGAACTCTTTTAGATCATGCAATGTCTGAAATGTTACAAGCATCTTACCTTATATATTTAATATTAACGATTTTATTCAAAATATTTACTTTATAAATATTAAACAATTAATATTAATATAAAAATGGGATGGCCAATTAGCACAAATCCTAACAAGCACTGCGATGATCAAGGTATAGTGCTATAGGGATGGCATGGGCATTAGTCTCAATGGTGTAACTTTTTCTAAAATAAGAAGAAATACAACTCTAAGAATCCAATCAATTCATATATATAGGTCATTAATCCCAACCTCTAAAAGTGAAGAAGAGACACATCCTAGGGCTCCTTAGAGCCAATAAAGTAGTTATAACATAATTAGAATAATTTAGAAAGAGAATATCATGAGAAACAAGGGATTGTTGGTGAATATTTGGCGTATTAACCAACTATGAATTGATGTCTGTATTAATTTTCTTTTAGTTGTATCATATTTATTTTGCTTTTAATCTATAATTCTCTTGTTTTCATGTACTAATTTCTTTTCTAGGGTTATTACTTAAACTCAATATCTGTGTTTAATTGTTAAATCTTTTTTATATTTATTGAAATTAATTCTTTATTATTCTAATAATTTATTCTTAATGCTTCATTATATTTGATCAATATTATGATTGAATTGAAATATCTTGATAAACTCAAGAGAGACATCATTGTATTTAAACTTTGATAATTTAAAGTATGATTGTCGAGAAATTTATAAGTTCTAACATAGGATAAAGAGATATAGCTAATTTTCATGCATGGCAATAAAACTTGGTCTATGAATTGAGATATACTTACCTAACCTTGAGAGAGGCTTGTGAATACATTAGTATCTTGAAATACAGCCGAAAATAATTCAAATTTGAAAATGCTCAGTTCAATTCAGTGAACATCCATGAGATAATTCAAATAAATATATCATAAATTTTCTAGAAATTTATGATTTGTTCAAATACAATAGAGTCTTAGATAATGCAGTATGGTTGCAGTTATTTCCTTTTTCACTTCTAGACAAGGCAAAGAATTTGGTGATGTAACTACCATCATAATGAATTTTAACTTGGGATGACTTGGCCCAAAACTTCTTATCCAAATTTTTTCTACCAGCCAAGATATCAAGGATGAGGAATAACATCACTTTTTTCATTTTCATGTAGTATGACTTAGAAACATTTTGATAAAAGCATGAGGGTGGTACAAAGATATACTGAAGAGATGTTCACATCATGAGATTCTAAAGTGGTTACTTGTATAGATAGTTTATAATGGCTTAATGGGGCAGTTGAGGATCATAATAGATGATGCGATATTTTATATCTTAAAATTCAATGCAAGTGTACACTATCGTAACAAGTAATAAATGGACTTATAAAGTAGGATGTCGAACCCACAGGGATAATTTTTATTCTTTACCAAATACTAAAATTATATCTTTCTTGTAATTATTCAGAAAAATCAAATCTTAATTTTGTAATAAATTTAAGTAAAATAAAAGTGCAAAAAATCAATGACACAACTTAAATAAAATAAGAAAATAGCAATATAGAGAACGCCTAGGGTTAACTACTATCCTTCAATATATTTTTTAAAGATTAATCCTTTTAATATTTATATCCTTCAATGCTTATTATTGTTCAAGACACTAATGTATTCACAAGCCTCTTCCAAGGTTATGCAAGTATATCTTAATTCACCAAATACCTATATTCTTATGGTACTTGTAATAAATTAAGATTCATTAAGAACAAGTCCTATTGACCATACATGCCAATTAGGTATATTTCTAACCTAATTTGAACATTGCATATACAATATTGAATGTTACTCTACAATCATGCATCAAATTATTTAGGTCTAAATACAATGATGCCTCTTCCAAGTTTATCAAAGTATTATCAATTCAATCACAATATTAATCAGATATAATGAAGCATGAAGAATAAATAATTTGAATAATGAAGAATTAAGTTTATATAAATATTAAAAAGATCCAACAATTAAGCTCACATATTGAGTTCAAGTAATAACTCTAGAAAATAAATTTAGCTCATGATAACAAGAGAATTATGGTTGAAAAATAAAATAAACATGATACAACCAAAAGCAAACCAATATAGACGTCAATTCGCAATTGGTTGATAAGTTAAAGACTTGCCAATAATCTCTTACTTTTTTGAATTACCCTTGCTTCTCTTTCTATAAATTATTTTTTTTCTATGTATTGTGGTTCTAAGAGCCCTAAGTTGTGTCTCCTCTTTAGGTTTGAAATAAGAGGCCTTTGTATAGGGATTGATTTGAGTATTTAAGTTGTACTTCTTTTAAGTTTACTGTAGCGCGACTACTGTTCATGGGGGTACTGTTCCGCATACTATTTATAACTTACTGTTCACGAGCAATTATTCACCACTGGAGTGAAAATCTTTAAGCGTTGGAGCGATGGTATTGTAGCAAAAATACTGTTCACGATACGGTAGCGATCACTGTAGTAATTTAAATTTTTGCCTTATTTTTCTTAGATTTTCATCTCCAATTGCTCCATTAACTCTAAACCTATGAAATAATAATTAAACATATAAAAAGCCTAATATTCTTATTAAAATGAGCAATTAATCAAGTTAAAGGAATAAAAATAATAGATATAATTTACGCTTATCAATAGACGTCGTAGCACGTTGACACTAATGAACAAATCAACTGACGAGACATATAACCTGTTAGAGGAGATGGTATTCAACAACCACCTATGCCAGTAAAAAGAAAAACCCCAAAAAAGATCACATGCATATATAATGAAAGGGAAATCATCTCATTAACTACATAAATTAATCTATTGTTCAAGAAATTAAATGCCATTAAAGATAATATTGTGAAGAATAAACTTGTCATTTATGACTTTTTTCGTGACAGCCATCCAAATGGCCAATGCATGGCAGGCTATGGACTATATAAAAGAATAGTGACACAATCCTTACACCAACTTCTATAATTCGGATTGAATGGACCCTTCTAATAAAAAGGGTTGATTATCCCAGGATGCATGGATGTGGGTAATGTGTTCATCATTACATAATTACACATCACATACATTTTATGTGTAGCAGAGGTTAGAAATTCTAATTTCCTAAGTAATAAATACAATAAAAATTTCATGTTATTTGATAAATAAAATTATAAGGATTTGTAGAGAATCACATTGACATGCCTTTTGTTTGTTTTTACCAAAGTTCTCCTATTGAAGCAAACTTGTTAATTCTAGCACCCAACTCGGCGGGCTTAGGTGAACTAGAATAGCAGCTTGTTCTAGGAAGAATTTAAAACCTTAAATCCAAGTTAACTCTTAAACAAAAGCTTAATACTTAAGCCATTGGACTACTATAATACAATGAATAATGCTTGTTCTAATTTTAGCACTTAAATAATAAAAATCATTTCATTGTCTCTTGTAGTGTGGCTAACCAAATTAGAAGGAAAAAGATGAATTTTCAACTTTTGAATAGCTCTCAACACTTGGAACTAGAGCACTTCTCCTTTCTCCCTCTCAATGGCCGAATAACACTTGGTCAAAAATGAGCAAAAGTTTTGCTCTTATTTGCTTCAATTTTCTTTCCCTCCAATAGGACATAACATAGCCCACAAGCATGGTTTGCAATTGCTTGGCCATTTCGTTTTTCTTTATAACAATTGTTTATAATAAATAATTAATTAACAAATCAAAAGGAAGGTGAATAATTAGATGAACTTGGTCGATTACTAGGCCAAATGAGAAACAATTTCTCACTTGAAACAAAAAGCAATTCAGCCCCCACCATTTGATTGCCCATGCATTTGTGTTTAATAAATATTTATTTAATCATTATTAAATACAAATTAAAAACTTTGTATTTTAGTCCCTGTAAATAACAATAATGCACATAAATAGCCATCTATTCTCATCAAATCATAAAATATCAAAATAAAAACATGAGAAAATATATAACAATTTTGCCCTTATCAGTGATCAATGACCCATGCACACATCACGAATTTTACAAATCAACACATTAGGCTATATAACTTGAGATTATAATGTATATGTATAATCCTTCCATTATATCCTAAGAGAGAGAGAGAGAGGATATAGATGATCATTGTTAAATCCTTATTTGCTCATATGTGAACTTATCTCTAAATATGTATCTTAATAAATAATATACGCAAACACTTTTGCGAATTATTTAATCTTATAGGAAACTCTTTTCTCGAGTTTATTGCTTATGGCCATAAGACTTTCTGAGATATAGTCTCAGAGTATCTATATATACAACTCACCTATGTGAGTTGATGGATCCATATTTATGCATACCAGACTCCATGAGCATCGGACCATACCCAACGACATGTAATGGTTAAACCATAAAAGGTCTCTAATATACGTGGAACTAAAGTATGGTGGATCACTCACAAGCCACTATGGCACTCAAGTATAAGGACCACAAATACTACTCAACTTGAGATGACCTACCATTGACAGCTTCATGGGATGTATATTGGTGTCCTCATTCAGTCTGCTTAGTATTCGGTCCTCACTTAATACCCGTATATTATATGAGCTTTTCATGAAACCTATGGTCAGGTAAGAACAACCATCTAGACCATCCAGATATAGTTATACATTTATCAATGTGAAAGCGTTCCACTGATAGACCCGCATCGGTGAATTAGATCGAAAATATTATATTTGAGATTAGACTTACATAATAATATTTCTTAGCACCTATTGCAATGTTTATGCTCAAAATGTAATGCGGCTATTGCAGTACAGATTGAGGTGTTGATTCCATGAGGACGCTTTTGGCAAAATAGGTTGGTGAAGTAAAATATTAAAGCAGTAGCAAATGAGAAAATTAATGAATTAATTTAAGTGGATGAGATAGATTGTCTATGAATTGAGAAAAATGTCTTATGATGATTTAAGTAAGGCTTTGAGAATCACAATTATACTTTATAAATCTACTCTATACTTTGATTCAATGTTTATAACACAACTGAAAGTTTCACATCCCAAACAATCAATCTCAAGTATATAAAATACAACACATTTGATAACATGTGTACTTGATGTAACTAAACTATTTGCAAACATTAACATAAATCATGTTCATTTATACAAGTTATCTAAGATCGATAATATATCATTTTGACAATATTGCAGTAAAAGATCAACTTGAATATCAAACATTTATTGTCTTTACATGTTATCCAAGATCGACAATATATCAATTGACAGTATTACAATAAACGATTAACATATAAAATAATGTAACAATAAACAATTATAATTCAACAAGAATCACATAAGAAAAGCATGACTGAAAATATATGGGACAAGAGAATTATAACATTTGGATTATAGAAAATAAAATAGATAAGAGTTTAAGCAAAACCAAACTTACAAACATTTGTAGCTCTTGACAATGAATCAAAACATAGAAGTAGATTTATTGCATATAAAAGTTCGTCTCTTAGCCTTGCCAAGAATAATAACCTAGATTATAATGCATGTTAATGAGAAGAAAATAAGAGAGAATTATCTAATGTTGCAAACATCCTAAGAGTGTCCTTATATAGGCAATCAATGGAAATATGTTAAGTGTGACATCAATCTTCAATAATTTAGGCCAACAACTCGTTCACCCACTTGCAGTACCTTTTTTATAATGTAAATGATCGATGTAGCCTTTTTGGCCGACATAAAAGTTGTAGAAGTTTGTCTCTTCTTTCTATAGGCACCAGGTTCATGAAAATTGGATGAGTATCCAATGAGATATAAGCAAAATTTGAAAGATACATTAGATTTAAGCCAACAACCCTTTTACCCATTTGCAAGACAATTTGGTCTATGATAACGACTGATTTAGACTGTACTATTAACATAAGAGTTGTTGATAATTAAGTCAGTATTTCATAGATTCAATAATTATACCAATTGGTACATATTTTGTGAGATAAGGTCCAAATATGTGAGTTGGGTCAAGTTGAGCAAAAGTTGTAACCTGATTCTATTGTATCTTAATTTTTGGCCTATAACATATTGGATTTGGCTTTTCAACTGTTCTTCAAGTTTGTATAAGATTGAGTCATGTTACTCTAGATTCAAGAAGTTCTTCATTTTAATTACTACATTGAAAGTTATGTATATTTTACCTAAACTTGTGTAAATAACATTCATTAATCATAATTTAAGGAGAACACTTTATTTTAAGCTAAAAGTACAAAATTGCTAAAATTAGTGACATTAAATGGTGACTAAATCTCTTAATAAACAAACATTGTCACGTTTTCATCACAGCCCCTAACCAGCTTATTACTAGTTTCTAACAATTCAAGCATAAATAGAATATGCAAAACTACCTAAGCATTTCAAACAAAAAGTCAGTTCAAGATCACTATTACCGTATCTCACAAACTACCTAAGCATTTCAAACAAAAAGTCAGTTCAAAAATACTTGGGTAATTTCTACCTAAGTTCCTATGGACCTCGGCCTCAGAGAGTATAGCCAACTCTTTGCTTTGTCTTTCAACAAAAAAAGGAAAAATTTAAGCCTAAGAGTGTCTATGGCTTCAAGTTGGCTATGGAATGTGGCAATTACCTCTTCGAATTCCCTAACATATATATAAGAATTTTTACTATCTAGACCATAACAAATAAGCAGAAGTTGTATAATTCAAGATTTAAAATCTAAATGTGGTGTGTTATGTGAAAATATAATGCATTTATGGTATGGCTGTGTGAGTAGGATGCAAGTAATCTTTTAGAGTCCTAACAGGGTTATTTTCGTGTTACCTCATTGTGTTAGAATTACAAGATGAACTAGATGGTCAATTCTCTTCCCTTACAAATTGTGATGATGGTTCTAGTTCTACTTCTCTCACAATTCTTCCTTGTTTGTCCCTAAGTCAATGCATACATCTTAACAATTTTTTTAATTTTTTTTAATTAAGGAAATGCTCAAGGAAAATTAAGAAGTGAAAACCAACACAACAAGAAACATAAATGAGTTAGGTGGTAAAATCAACCATGAAATATAAATATAATAAATAAAAAAAAGATAATAAACTGTAAAGTACGATAAGAAGAAAAAAAAGTATAATAAATAAATAAAAAGTACAATAAGTGGATAAAAGAAAAGAAAGTGCAATAAATAAAATGAAATAAAATACAAAATACAATAAATAAACAAAAGAAAAAAAATTAAAATAAAATAAAGTACAATAAATAAAAAAAGTAGAATAGGTAAATAAATACAAAGTTAAGTAGTAGAACCAGCCATTAAAATAAAATAAAAATACAACATATTAACTAAAGAAAATAGGGAGCAAAAAATAAATAAAATAAAATAAAAATAAAGTACAGTAAATAAAAAAAGTGCAATAAATAAATAAAAATAAATAAAGAGCAATAAATAAATAAAGTACAATAAATAAACTAAAGTGTGAAGTACAATAAATAAAAAAAGAAAATAAATTAAGTTAGGCGGTAAAACTAGCAATTAAAATAATATAAAATATATCAAATTAACTAAAGAAAAGAAAAGAAATTATGTGGTAGAACCAACCATGAACAATTAAATAAATTACAACAAAGGAAATAAAACTAAGATTTAAAAAAAAATGTACAAAGTTACCGCTTTAGTATTGATAAACGCAACCTACTTTCGCTTAGTGTGCTTCCCTGGCAACAGCGCCAAATTTTGTTTACACTCAAAATGTAATGTGACTATCGCAGTATAGATTGAGGTGTCAATCCCACAAGGAAGCTTTTGACAAAATAGGTTGGTAAAGTAAAATATTAAAACAGTAGCAAAAGAGAAAATTAATGAATTGGTTTAAGTGGATGAGATAGAATTGTCTATGAATTGAGAAAAATGTCTTATGATGATTTAAGCAAGGCTTTGAGAATCACAATTATGCTTTATAAATCTACTCTATACTTTCAATGTTTATAACATAATTGAAAGTTTCACATCCCAAACAGTCAATCGGAAGATAAGTAAAATACAACACATTTGATAACCCGTGTATTTGGTGTGACTAAACTCTTTGTAAACATTAACACAAATCATGTTCATTTATATAAGTTATCTAAGATCGATAGTATATCATTTTGATAATATTACATTAAAAGATCAACTTGAATATCAAACATTTATTGTCTTTATATGTTATCCAAGATCGACAATATATCAATTGACAATATTGCAGTAAAATATTAACATATAAAATAATGTAACAAATAACAATTATAATGCAACAGGAATCACATAAGAAAAGCATGACTGAAAATATATGAGACATAAGAATTATAACCTCTGGATTATAAAAAATAAAATGGATAAGAGTTTAAGCAAAACTAAACTTACAATGACTCAAACCAAACTTACAATGTAGCTCTTGACAATGAATTAAAGCATAGAAGTAGATTTATTACACACAAAAGTTCATCTCTTAGCCTTGCCAAGAACTCTAGCCTATATTACAATGTATGTTAATGAAAAGAAAATAAGAGACAATTATCTAATGTTGAAAACGTCCTAAGAGTGTCCTTATATAAGCAATCAATAGAAATATGTTAAGTGTGACATCAATCTTCAATAATTTAAGCCAACAACTCTTTCACCCACTTGTAGTACCTTTTTTATAATGTAAATGACCGATGTAGCCTTTTAGCCAATATGAAAGTTGTAGAAGTTTGTCTCTTCTTTCTATAGGCACTAGGTTCATGAAAATTTGATGAGTATCCAATGAGATATGAGCAAACTTCGAAAGATACATTAGATTTTGGCCAACAACCCTTTTACCCACTTGCAAGACAATTTGGAATATGATAATGGCTAATATAGACTTTACTATCAACATAAGAGTTGTACATAATTAAGTTAGTATTTTAAAATTTCAATAATTATACCAATTGGGTACGTATTTTATGAGATACGGTCTAAATACGTGAGTTGGGTCAAGCTGAGCAGAAGTTGTAGCTTGATTCTATTGTATCTCAATTTTTAGCCCATAACATGTTGATTTGGCTTTTCAACTATTCTTCAAGTTTGTGTAAGATTGAGTCATGTTACTCTAGATTCAAAAATTTATTTATTTTAATTTCTACATTGAGAGCTATGTCTATTTTACCTAAACCTGTGCAAATAACATTCATTAATTACAATTTAAGGAGAACACTTTATTTCAAGCTAAAAGTACAAAAATATTAAAATTAGTGACATTAAATGGTGAGTGAATCTTTTAATAAATATGCATTTTCATGTGTTCATCACAGCTCCCAACCAACCTCTTGCTAGTCTATAGCAAGTCAAGAGTAAATAGAATATACAAAACTCCTTTCAAACAAAAGTCAGTTCAAAATCACTATTGTTATTATGGTTTTTTCAATTGTAACTTCCAAAAATTGTGTGTGTATGAACTAAGCCATAACCATCTTACCACAAACCACCTGGTAACTCTTTAACATTTATAATTCTCAGTTTGCTAACTCTTAGCACTGATCTAAATTACTTTAGACCAGATTTGAACTCCTTCTGATCATACAATATCTATAACGTTACAAGCATTATACCATTTAATTGATATAATTAGCGATTTAACAAATTATACATTGTGTAAATATTACACAAATAAATATTCATACAATAATGGGATGGCATGTAAGTACAAATTCTAATACCTAACATTCTAGCATAACCTCAACAACATATTAAAGAGAAACCAAGCTTAGAAGAGATGTTTATACAGTACATAAAGCAGATAGATGCCATCCTTAAAAGCCAAACGAATCTTATCCAAAGCCAAGTAATCTCTTTAAGGATGTTAGAAATTCAAATGGGTTAATGAGCCACATCATTAAATAATCATCCACAAGGCTCCTTGACCAATAACACAAAGATGAATCCAAGAGGACATAAGGAACAATGCCAAACAATCACCTTGAGGAGTGAACAAGAACTGCCAACTGCCACTAAAACATCTCAACTTAAGAAAAACCATGATAGAACAATAAAAGCAATAGAAGAAAAGTCAGCTACAAAAAAAAAAGGAATTTAGGACACTTCAAAGCAAAAATAGTCCATACATTCCACCTTCACCTTTCCTACAAAGACTTCAATAAAAGAACATTGAACATTAATAATTTTTCAACAATATCTCTCAATGTTTGAAGGTTGACATGGTTATTCCTGAGAACTCACCACCATCTTATAAATTGAAAGTGATATAAGCCCTTCAACTATAAGCTCATGCAAAATTATGCAAGTTAAAAAAAAAAAAGAATGAGCATGGCAAGAGAATGAAGAGGTAGAATGATATTAGCCAACGAGGTGTAGTATTTCAGTCTAAGATTAAAATATTTTCAATAAGGCTCAAATCAAAGTGGTTGGAGCCATATCTAAAAGATTTTCTTATAAAGCTATGAAAGCCTAAGAAGAAGAATATCAATGCTCTTAGGCATAGATTTAAAGTTCTATAGACGCGATACTGCTGACATGTAGTTTGATCCTCCACAAGTCAAAAAAGACGTCAAGCTGATGACGTTAAATCAAGTGATTCTTGGGAGGTAACCTAAGTAAATTTTTATTTTTAGGTTTTTTATTTTTATTTTTATTCTACTTTATTTTCTTTTTTCTTAGTGTTAAATCAACAAGTTAGCATCAAAGAGCAGTATAGGAATTTGTAGTGTTAAGAGATAAAAAAATTCAACACTATCACATCAAGACTAATAGGCTGCAATATTATATCTTTATTTACCAGAGAAATTTTTTACTCTTATTTTTATTTTTGTCATTATAGACAATGTCAAATTTAAGTTTAGGGAAGAGAATAATTATCCTATGTTTATTTTCTAGTGCATAAATTTCTTGTTATCTCACATGTTAATTTTTTTTTTTTAAGTTGTTAGTTTTAGGTTGAAATGATTATCATTAGTCCATGATAAGAAATAGAATATCCACTAAATTTATTGTTTATAAGTCTTTAAGAAATAATAAACACTTAAGGATAATTCTTATACCAAAATCTAGAACTGATTTCAACCTTATTTTTTATCACTTATTTTGAGCACATTGAAATAAAAAGCTTGTACCAGTTGAATTTTTTCTTGGAAATATTCATGCTTAAGATTTACACTCAAGCTTTGAGGACCAATACTCTAGAACTTACTTGATTACTACTTAAGGCGAAATTCTAGGAAACACATGAATAGAGAAATGAAATTAGGTCATGTTTGGACTAATTGAGCCTTCCTAGCGTACCTTTAATGTATAATTATCCCCAGTTACCCCTTTTAAGCCTAAACACTTATTTTCTATTTAATCATATCACAAAGCCTAAGACTTAAAGCCTATTTATCTAAAACTTACCCATAATACCAGAAACCTTATTTTTACTTATAAATACTCTTAAAAGGAAAAGGATTATAGTTGTATGAGAAAAGGGCACCGAAGTAGAAAGCAATTAAGTATGGGTGGTATTTATCAATTTAAGGTGGGGGTGTTAAGAAAAAAGCTCTTTAAATTCTTTATACTCTCAGCTTAAGAATAAGAAGAAAATCTTTGGAAAATGGTGACTAAAAGAAAATTGGAAACACAATAAGTTCGGGAGAAAGATAAACCAAGGAAAATGAGATCAAAAGGTTTCTAGGTAACGTTTAAGTGTTCATGGTATAAATTGACCCTCATATTTTTATCCTTATATCCCACCTTGACCCTAGCATTTTATTACAAATTAATTAAAATCCTAATTAGATCCATAGATGAATAGTATTATGAGTTATCAAGAGTTATTTATTAAATTTCAAAAAGAGGCTTATATCATTTCAACATCCTTTGAGACAATAATTGTGATCATCTAATCAACCGAGCCTATTTTATTTTTGTCTCTTTATTTTATTATGATTTATGAATAATCTTTTTATTTTCTCTCTTTAATTACTTTTCAATACTCGAAGACAAGTAATTCTTTAAGATTTTGGGTGTTTGATAAGGGTATAATTGTCATATATTTTATCCCTATTTACTTAGAGATTATTTATTTTTATGAGATAGATGGCTATTAATGTGCTCAAATATTTATTTTGTAGGGAATGGAGTTAAAAGATGAAAAATGAAGCAATTAGAGTAAAACTGTAAGTTTTGGGAACAACAACAAAAATAGGAACCAAAATGCAAAGAATTCAAAGTTGTTGATCAACTGCATCAGTGGTGAATTGTCTATCACCTAGCGATAATTCCTAAGAAGAAAACACTACAACAGAAGCAGATATCACTCCAATGACGGAAGTACATAAAAAAGACCTTATTTAATTGCGAAAGCATTGCGGCGATAAAGGTATAGCACTATAGCGATAACATGGGTGCTACAGCCGTAGAGAGATTCCGCCAACGGCGTGACATTTTTTGAAATTAGAAGAAATATAATTTCAAAATTCTAATCAATCCCTATATAAAGGCCAATTGTCTCAGCCTCTAAAAAGGAGAAGAGACATAACTTAGGCTACTTTAGAGCCAACAGAGCAATTAGAATATAATTAGAAAAAGTATTAGAGAGAATATCAAGAGAAGTAAGGGATTATTGGTGAATTTTTAACGTATCAACCAATTGTGAATTGACATCTATATCGGTTTGCTTTTGGTGAATAATGTTTACTTTGTTTTTCAGCCATAATACTCTTGTTATTGTGAACTAATTTCTTTTCTAGAGTTACTATTTGAACTTAACATGTGTGCTTAATTGTTGAACATTTTTAATATTTATTGAACTCAATTATTTATTATTCAAATTATTTATTCTTAATGCTTCATTATATCTTATTAATATTGTGATTGAATTAAAAATACTTCAATAAACTCAAAAGAGGCATTATTGTATTTAGACTTTGATAATTTGATGCATGATTATTGAGAAATTTACAAGTTCTAAGTTATAATAAAGATATACCGAATTGGCATGTATTGTCAATAAGACTTAGTCTTAATGAATCTTGATTTATAGCAATTATCATAGAGATATAGGTATTTGGTGAATTGAGATATGCTTGCCTAACCTTGAGAGAGTCTTATGAATACATTAGTATCTTAACTAATAATAAGAATTAAGAGATTTTAGTATCAAAAGGATAGTATCTTTAGTAAAGCATCTTGAGAGGTAGTTATAATCCTAGACTTTCTCTATCTTGTGATCTTCAGAATTTGCCGAGTTATGATATTTTACTTTATTTGCATTCATAAATTTAGGTTTATTTTAATTTTCATTAAAGTATTGATTTTCGAGATAAAATTAAGAAGACTAATTTTAGTACTTGGTAGAAAATATATAATTCTCTGTAGGTTCAACATCCGACTTTATAGTCCCCCTATTACTTGTTATATTAGCGTATACTTGCGCTTAATTTTTTCTTCAGTAATTACACAACACGGCACTATCAGATGTTAATACATTCAAAAAAAAATATTTATCTTGTTTCAACTTCTTTGAGTAGGATTTTGACTCCTACATGTGTGGACTCTTATCCAACTAAAAATAAGATTTTTAGAAATCTTTTGAACACTATATAAATCTTTGTAACCCTTTAGAATAATTAAGCATCAAAGATATAAATATAAGAGATAATAGAGAAATAGGTAGACACTAGAGTGTAAAGTGCACTAGAGAGTGTAACCGTAGGATCACTTTAGTGTTAAGTACGCAAGTGTGATGATAAATCATTTGAGAGATATCTCTGGTTATTCATTGTATTCTTTTATTAATATATTGTGTTAGTTCTTTATGACCTAGAGTTCTTTATAAGATGAATAAAAGAAGTTAAGTCTTTGATCTATTGTGAACGTAGGCGTTTATTGCTAAATTATATATATATTGTGTTTTGTGGTGATTATTTCTTTATCTCTATTATTTGTGATTTTTAATATTCTTAGTTACTTATGGGGGAAGTCTTCCACAAAGTACTTAGGTAATTTTACAGTCCTAGATACCAACCATGAAAGTATTAAGGTATGTAAAAGTTTCAACAAATAGTGTTAGTGCTTGATGAACACATGAAAATGCATATTTATTAAGAGATTCAGTCACCATTTAATGTTACTAATTTTAAGATTTTCTGTATTTTTAGCTTGAAATAAAGTGTTCTCCTTAAATTGTGATTAATGAATGTTATTTGGATAGGTTTAGGTAAAATGGACATAACTCTCAATGTAGAAATTGAAATAAAGAAATTCTTGCACCTGGTACAACATGACACAATCTTACACAAATATGAAGAATAGTGGAAAAGTTAAATCCAATATGTTATGGGCCAAAAATTGAGATACAATAGAATCGAGCTACAACTCCTGCCCAGCTTAACCCAACTCACGTATTTGGACCGTATCTCACAAAATACGTACTCCATTGATATAATCCTTGAAGCTGTGAAATGCTAACTTAACTATCAATAACTTGTATGTTGATGGTAAAGTCCAAATCAGCCGTTATCATAGACCAAATCGCATTGCAAGTGGGTAAACTGGTTGTTGGCTGAATTCTGATATATCTTTGGAATTATGCTCATATCGCATTGGATACTCATCCAATTTGCATGAAATTGGTGTCTATGGAAAGAAGAGTCAAAATTCTACAACTTGTATGTCGGCTACAGAAGCTTAATCGGTCATTTACATTATCACAAATATGCTGCAAGTGGATAAATGAGTTATTGGCTTTAAATTATTAAAGATTGATGTCATCCATGACATATGTCCATTCATTGCCTATATAAGGAGACTCTTAGGACGTTTTTAATATTAGATAATTCTCTCTTCTTTTCTTCTCATTAACATGTATTGTAATTTAGGCTAGAGTTCTTGGCAAGGCTAAGAGATGAACTTTTATATGTAATAAATCTACTTCTATGCTTTGATTCGTTGCAAAGAGTTACAAATGTTTGTAAGTTTGGTTTTGATTAAACTCTTATCTATTCTATTTTCTATAATCCAGAGATCATAATTCTTATGTCTCATATAAGTTTAGTCATGCTTTTCTTATGTGATTCTTGGTAAACTATAATTATTACTGATTACATTATTTTATATGTTAATCTTTTACTGCAGTATTGTCAAATTGATATATTGTCGATCTTGGATAACATGTAAGGGCAATAAATGTTTGATATTCAATTGATCTTTTACTGTAATATTGTCAAAATGATATATTGTCGATCTTAGATAACTTGTATAAATGAACATGATGTGTGCTAATGCTTGCAAAGAGTTTAATTACATCAAATACATGTGTTATCAAATGTGCTATATTTTACATATCTTCCGATTGATTGTTTGGGATGTGAAACTTTCAATTGAGTTATAAGCATTGAATCAAAGTGTAGAGTAGATTTATAAAGCATAATTGTGATTCTCAAAGCCTTGCTTAAATCATCATAAGATATTTTCTTCAATTCATAGACAATTTCATCTCATCAATTAATTTTATCCTTTGCTACCTCTTTAATATTTTACTTCACCAACCTATTTTGCCAAGAGCTTTCTCGTGGGATCGACACCTCAATCTATACTGCGATAGCCGCGTTATATTTTGAGCGTAAACAAAAATTTGGCGCCGTTGCCGGAGAAGCACACTAAGCGAAAATCGGTTGCGATTATAAATACTAAAGTGGTAACTTTATACATTTTCTTTTCTTTGTAAAATCTTAGTTTTATTTCCTTTGTTGTAATTTATTTATTATTCATGATTGGTTCTACCACCTAATTTATTTTATTTTCTTTAGTTAATTTGTTATATTTTATATTATCTTAATGGCTGGTTTTACCGCCTAATTAGTTTATTTTCTTTTATCTATTTATCGCACTTTATTTTCTTTTATTTATTTATTGCACATATTTTTTAATGGCTAGTTTTACCTCCTAACTTCGTTCACTTTCTTTTATTTATTTATTTTACTTTATTTTTTTTAGTTAATTTGTTGTATTTTCTTTTTATTTTGTTACTGATTCTACTTCCTAACTTAGTTTCTTTATTTTTTATTATACTTTATTTATTTATTGTACTTTATTTTCATTTTCTTTTACGTATTTATTGCACTTTTTTTCTTTAGTTAATATGTTGTATTTTCTTTTTAATTTAATGGCCGGTTCTACCGCTTAATCTTTTATTTATTTACTTATTGTATTTTCTTTTTATTATTTATTTATTGTACTTTTTTTTATCGTACTTTACAGTTTTTTGTTTAGTTATTGTATTTATATTTCATGGTTGGTCTTACCACCTAACTCATTTCTATTTCTTGTTGTGTTTTATTCTACTTCTTAATTTTCCTTAAGCATTTCCTTCCTTAAAAAAAAAAAAAAATTGTTGTTAGGATGTATGCATCGATTTAGAGACAAACGAGGACGATTTGTGAAAGAACTAGAACTAGAACCACCCCCACAATCTGTAAGTGAAGAGAATTCACCTTCTAGTTCATCTTATAATTATAACATAATGAGCCAACACAAAGTAAACCCCATTAGAACTCTAAAAGATTACTTGCATCTTACTCACACAGCCACACCATCATGCATTATATTTCCACCTAACACACTACATTCAGATTTTAAACCTGGAATGATACAACTTCTTCCCACTTTTCATGGTCTAGATAGTGAAAAGCCTTATGTACATGTTAGGGAATTTGAAGAGGTAATTGCCACCTTCCATAGCCAACCTGAAGCCATAGACACTGTTAGACTTAAATTTCTCCCCTTTTTCTTGAAAGACAAAGCAAAGAGTTGGCTATACTCTTTAAGGCCAAGATCTATAGGAACTTGGGCAGAAATGACCCAAGAATTTTTCAATAAATACTTCCCATAACACAAAACTAATGGCCTGAAAAGACAAATTTCTTCCTTCTCCCAAAAAGACAGTGAAACCTTATATCAAGCATGGGAAAGGTTTAAAGAGTTGCTAAATCTGTGCCCTCACCATGGGTATGAAAATTGGCGCTTGGTTAGTTATTTCTATGAGGGACTCACAATTAGAGAGCGCCAATTTATTGAGATGATGTGTAATAGGGAGTTCCTTCACAAAGATCCTGAGGAAACCATAGAATTCCTTAATGACTTAGTCGAAAAAGCCCATACATGGACTGGACCTAGCATTGCTGAAAGCACAAATAGGTCACGACCTAATGGAGTTTTCCATCTTAGGGAAGAGGATAACCTCAAAGCTCAATTAGAGGTCTTAACTAGGGAGTTAGAAGCCTTGAAAACCAAAGATAGAAGGGTCACTCACACGGTTGCTAGAGTTGAGTCACACGATGTCTGTTTTGTCTGTGGAGGAGCGGAACACTTAGCTCAGGATTACCCCACTTATAGTGAGATAAGAGGGATATATGAGGAACAATGTAATGCCTTAGGGATGTACAATAAGCCTTATTCACCCTACTCTGAAACATATAATCCTAGCTGGAGAAACCACCTAAATTTCAGTTAGAAATCTGACCAACAAGCCAACAGCCAGTGGAAACAAGAACAACAAGCACTCAAGTCTTATGTTGCACCTCAATATAATGCACAACCAACTAGGAGTTATTTAGATGATACATTACAAGCATTTATGGAGGCACAAAGTAAGACTAATAAAAAATTTGAAACAATTCTTGCACAGGTGGTAGACGAAAACAAAGAAATCAAGAGTCAAATCACAAAGTTGACCAGTACCTTAACTGTACAAGAGCGAGGTAAGTTTCCATCTCAACCTCAATAGAATCCGAAAGGACAATTCATGGCATAAGCTTCCACTTTTGATGTTGAAAATCTTAAAGAAGTCAATGCCATTACTACTCGAAGTGGTAAGATTATAAGTGAGCCTACTTCTAAAATTAACACATCTACGAATAGCAAAGACGCCCCCCATTGAAAAAGAGGCCACAGTAGAAAAAGAGCCTGAAAATAAGTTTTTAATCTCAGTGCCTTTTCCTTAAACTTTTCGACCGATTGGAAAAAATTCAAAAATTCAAGGTGAGATTTTAGAACATTTGAAACAAGTTAAGATTAATCTTCCCTTGTTGCATTTGATTAAGCAGGTTCCAACTTATGCCAAAGTCATCAAGGATTTATGCACTATCAAAAGAAAACACCATGTGAAGAAAACTGCATTTTTGGCAGAACAGGTAAGTGCAGTGATTGAACAAAAGACACCACCCAAGTATAAAGACCCAGGATGTCCTACAATCTCCTGCCAAATTGGAACACATAAGTTTGGTCAAGCTTTATTAGACTTAGAAGCAAGTGTAAATTTAATGCCTTATTCTATTTACTTACAGTTGGGACTTGGTGAGATTAAACCAACATCTGTAGTCCTACAATTAGTTGACCGATCAATCAAGAAACCATGAGGAATAGTAGAAGATGTTTTATTGCAAATTGATAAATTTTACTACCCTGTTGATTGTCTTATTTTAGATACTCATTCTGTTGTTAACATGGAGTCAAAAATCCCTCTTATTTTGGGGAGACCTTTTCTAGCCACTACTAACGCTCTTATTAATTGCAGAAATGGTCTAATGAAATTATCTTTTGGGAATTTGACTATTGAGGTGAACATTTTTAATATTGGCAAACAACCAGGAGAAGAAGACGAGTGTTATCATTCATATATGATAGACACACTTATAGTAGAGGAAGCTTATAAAAATAATGGCTATGATTCTTTGAAAAACCTTCTCAATTTTAATTTTGAAGAATTGTATTATCCTGATGTAACAACTGATGTGTTTAGTGTTTTTGACTCACAGGATAAAGGGACTCGATTTTGGTAGCCACGCTTTGAAGAGTTGCCACGAGAGAGGGAGAGACCAAAACCATCAAACCTCGAGACACCACAAGTTGAGCTTTCTCCACTGCCCAAAGGATTGAAACACGCATTCTTGGGATTAGGTGATACCTTTCCTATCATCATTTCTTCTGAACTTAGTACTGAACAAAAGGAAAAATTAATAAAATTGTTAAAACAACATAAGTCTGCACTAAGTTGGACCATAGCTGATATTAAAGGTATTTCTCCATTGATATGCTCCCATAGAATTTATTTAGAGGAAGGTGTTCAACCTCGTAGAGACCCACAAAGAAGACTTAACCCAACAATGAAAGAAGTAATGAAGAAAGAGGTCTTGAAACTATTAGATGCGAGTATAATCTACCCAATTTTTGATAGTCAATAGGTAAGTCCAACTCAAGTAGTTCCTAAGAAATCTGGGGTTACTGTTGTTGAAAATGAAAATGGGATACCTGTTCCAACTAGGGCAGTAAGTGGTTGGAGAATATGTATTGATTATAGAAAGTTAAACACAGCCATTAGGAAAGACTATTTTCCATTGCCTTTTATCGACCAAATTTTAGAACGTGTAGCTGGACATCCTTTTTATTGCTTTCTTGATGGGTATTCAGCGTATTACCAGATTGAGATAGCTATAGAAGATCAAGAAAAAACCACTTTTACATGCCCTTTTGGTACTTATGCTTTTCGTAGAATGCCATTTGGATTATGTAATGCACTAGCTACCAGATTGAGATAGTTATAGGAGATCAAGAAAAAATCACTTTTACATGCCCTTTTGGTACTTATACTTTTCGTAGAATGCCATTTGGATTATGTAATGCACCAGCTACTTTTCAGCGTTGTATGTTGAGTATTTTCTCTGATATGGTTGAAAAATGCATAGAAGTCTTTATGGATGATTTAACTGTTTTTGGTAATTCTTTTGATTTATGCCTACTTAACTTGAAATCTGTTTTGAATAGGTGTGAAGAAAAAGGACTTGTGCTAAATTGGGAGAAATGTCATTTCATGGTATCTTCAGGAATCGTTTTGGGGCATATTGTATCTGAAAGAGGGATAGAGGTTGACAAGGCAAAAATTGAATTAATCTCTAAATTATCTACACCCAAAACAGTAAAAGATATCCGATCATTTCTTGGACACACTGGCTTTTATATAAGGTTTATACAAAACTTTTCTGCCATATCCAGACCATTGTGTAATCTTTTGTTAAAAGATGCAGAATTTATATGGACACAAGAGTGTGAGGAAGCATTCCGAATACTCATTGCCAAACTCACCACCGCTCTTATCCTGCAATCACCGAATTGGAACCTCCCATTTAACATTATGTGTGATGCAAGTAATTATGCTGTAGAAGCAGTTCTTGGGCAACGTAGGGAGGGAAAACCTTTTGTTGTTTATTATGCTAGTAGGACTTTGAATGATGCTCAAATGAATTACACTACTACTGAAAAAGAACTACTAGCTGTTGTTTTTGCCTTAGATAAATTTCGTTCTTATTTGATTGGTTCACCTATTATTATTTTTACTGACCACGCAGCCCTTAAGTACCTTTTTTCTAATAAGGATGCTAAAGCCCGTTTAATTAGGTGGATTCTTCTTTTGCAGGAATTTGATATAACCATCAAAGACAAGAAAGGCGTTGAAAATGTTGTTGCTGATCATCTATCCCGCCTTGAGTTCACTGACTCCACTGATTTGTCACCTATTCGAGATGATTTTCCTGATGAACATCTTTTTGCTATAAGCCAAATACCTTGGTATGAACATATCATAAATTATTTGGCTTATGGTAAACTTCCATCTGACTGGAGTACACAAGATAAGCGTAAGTTCTTGGTTGAGGTACGTAATTTTTATTGGGATGATCCATATCTTTTCAAATACTATCCTGACCAAATCATGAGACGTTGCATTCCTGAAAGTAAAGTTTCTAGTGTCTTAAAGTTTTGCAATAGTGCTGCTTATGGTGGCCATTTTTCTATGAAGAAGACAGCTGTGAAAATTTTACAGTGTGGTCTTTACTGGCCCACTTTGTTCAAAGACACTAATAATTTTTGTTGTTCCTGTGAAAGATGTCAAAAGTTAGGTGTTTTATCTCGAAGAAATATGATGCCTCTTAACTCTATTCTTGTTATCGAGATATTTGACTGTTGGGGTATCGATTTTATGGGTCCTTTTCCCTCATCTTTTGGCTATCTTTATATTCTTTTAGTTGTTGACTATGTATCAAAATGGGTGGAGGCTGTAGCTTGTCGTACTAATGATAATACAACTGTGGTAAAATTCTTAAAGGCAAATGTGTTATCTAGGTACGGTACGCCACGTGTCATCATTAATGACCAAGGAACACATTTTTGTAATCGTTCTTTTGAAGCTTTGATGCGCAGGTATGGTGTTCTTCACAAAGTTTCCAC
This sequence comes from Ailanthus altissimus, assembly GCA_946807835.1. Classification (NCBI taxonomy): domain Eukaryota; kingdom Viridiplantae; phylum Streptophyta; class Magnoliopsida; order Sapindales; family Simaroubaceae; genus Ailanthus; species Ailanthus altissimus. Next base: position 9,733,600 of record OX327713.1, on the reverse strand, counting down.
TGCATACCATCCACAGATAAATGGACAAGCCGAGCTAGCAAATTGAGAGGTTAAACAGATTTTGGAAAAGACGGTTAACCCAAATTGCAAAGATTGGTCTCTACGCCTTTCTGGTGCATTATGGGCATATCGCACTGCATACAAAACCATCTTAGGAATGTCTCCATACTGGCTTGTTTATGGGAAATCTTGCCATTTACCTGTTGAGCTAGAGCATAAAGCTTACTGGGCTGTCAAAGCCCTTAACTTTGATTTGAATGCTGCAGGTCCCTAGAGAAAGTTACAATTGTCAGAAATAGAAGAGCTACGAAATGACGCATATGACAACTCCAAAATTTATAAAGCTAAAATAAAAGTAGCTCATGATAAATAGATTTCAAAGAAACACTTTGAGCCAAATCAACGGGTCTATCTTTATAATTCTCGATTACATTTACACCCTGGAAAGTTGAGATCTCGATGGATTGGTCCATTTAGTAAGACATGTTTTTTCTAATGGTGCTGTTGAAATAGAGGACCCCACTGATGGACGGACTTTCAAAGTGAATGGACAGCGGCTAAAAGGCTACGTGAAAAAGGTAGACGACTTTTTGTACCTAGGCGAGATCCCTCTTGTGGATCCTGTCTATCATGCTTGATCAGGTTCAATCTATCTGTACCATATTTTATATTTTATCTTTTGACTTTTTATTTTTGCTTTTATTTTCTTGCACATTTTATTTTACTTTATTTTCTCCTTTTTTATTTTTTTCTTCAGTGTGATTTTATTTCCCGGTCAAGTGGTGGATACGGTACTCCGTGACTATTAAAGTTGGTTTCTCAGTTCCCTAAAAACTGTCCCTCAAACTGTACATTCATCTATTTTCTTTCTTTCAAAATGGATCGCATTCTTGCAATCTTAAAAAACGTTTTCCTTCATTGCCTCAAAATGCTCTACTTAAGATTTACAAAGCACAGTGTGAAAGACTAAGGCTATTGATGTTGGGTAATATCCTTGTGGACCTTCGTTGGTTAATTGAAGCCAAGGTTCGGTTGTCTGGTGAGATTGAAAATGATTTTGTTTCTCATATGCCTGGTCTTGGATAAGCTCTTATGCCAAAAGGCGACGATTAAAGAGGTTACAAGTCTGTTATAAATGTGCTCGATAGAATTGTAACCGAAGTTGTCATTCTTTAAGATGTGTATTTAGAAATCGAGAAGACAAAATTCAGTTCATTAAGGATGGACTGAGTAAGGAGTCGTTGGATGATATCCTATTGACTCTTGAGACGCATCCCTATGGGCTCGTGCAACGTGAACTTCTTGACTTATGGAACAAATTCAAAAATGAACATAAACGGTATAGTCTCGGGAATCTGACTCTAAAAGACCCTGTTTTCCAATTTATAAGAAAATTGGATGGGAAGCCTATCCCTGACCCATAGAGGGCGTTTAAGCCGTTACTGGACGTAAAACCAGAGGAAGATGCGAGCCACAATCACAACTACTTGTAAATACATGTGTTTTAATTTCAAACTTTATTTTATGAATAGTAGGGCTACTTATGTAGATGTCTTAAATTCAAATCTTTTTTATCAATAATGCATGTGGGTCATTATGTTTAAATTTTTGTGTTTTATTTTTAACTCTCTTTTGACAAACTGTCGGGTTACCATAATCATTGTTATCATTTAGTACTCTATAAATACAGCACCTCATTTTCTTCATCTTCATATATTAAGATAAATGTGAGTGTAAATATGGAGGAAACCCAAGTTTGAAAATTTTGAAATATGTGTATTTTGTGGATCTAGTCCTGGGGACAGTAAAGTGTTTGTAGAAGCAGTAAACAATCTAGGAAAAGCATTAGCTACAAGAAAAATTCATTTGATTTATGGAGGAGGTAGCCTTGGGGTAATGGGGTGTGTGTCAATAGCTGCACATTTAGAAGGAAGTCAAGTTTTAGGTATTATTCCTACAGCTTTGGCTGTGGGAAACCTGACCGGGAAAATAATAGGGGAAGAATTACGAGTCTCATCCATGCATGAACGTATAGCTAGAATACTTTGCAATACAGACGCTTTTATTGATTTACCAGGTGATTTTAGTACCTTGGAAGAAATTTTTCAAATTGTCTCTTGGGCCCAACTGAATATCCACCGAAAACCCATAGGGTTGTTGAATGTTAATAACTATTTTGATTGCTTACTTTGTTTTCTTGATCAAGCTGTGGAACAGAATTTTATTTCACATTCGACATGACAGATCCTGGTTTCTGCTACTGAGGCGGATGAATTGATTAACAAATTACAGGCAGTTACCTACGAACTTAACCCAGCAATAACTCAGACCGATTGGTCAGTGGGCCTTAACAAGCGAAAATTAGATTTGACACTTCGCTTGTAAATTTTTCTTTTTTTATTTATTTATCAGCATTATCATTTTAGTTTATATTTGCTTAAGTGTCTCTCAGGTTTGTTTCTTTCAAATAACTAGCGTTTCAGGTAATGTCTTCTATACTTTATCTCTTTCTATTTAAACATGGATGACAATGTTTTCATCTGGTTTAGGGGGGCATAGTAGACACAAGTCGTACCAAAAAAAAAATAAATTTGTGGTCCGATATTTGATTAAAATGGCAGCGTAAAGAGTTTATTCTTGAACTCTTGAGACGCATTCTAAGTCAAGTTAGAATGGCAGAGTAAGGAGTTTGAGTTTATCTTTTGAAACGCATTTTAACTAACTTTTTGTTATTTTGTTTTATGTCTCATGTATTGTTGTTTATTATTTGTAGTCTTGGTAATTCTTGTATAAAGGAATTTGCTTTCCTGCCTAAGTATGATTTCAAAATTATTTAGGTTGAGTCACTGTTTCTATTTAGGTTACTAAAGAATGATTTTCAAAATATTTTTGAGCACAATGCTAAGTCTTGTGGTAAGATGGATGATTCAATTTATATAGCCAGGAGAATTCCCATATTTAAGTATATATTTTTTCTAATCTCACATATCTTTTGTGAGTAAGTGGAAAGGTTGAGAAAACAGCTTATGAACCTTCATTGATCCTTTGAATTGGTTAATTTTTGTTTAGATTGATATTATTTAAATTACGGAATAAGTTGGTTGCATTTGCGTATAATATAGTTTGGTGAGAAACCTTTGTAATGCTTCCTTGTATTATTCAAAAATATTAAAAAAAATCAAAAAAACAAAGAGGAAGCAATTCAGTTTAATAAAGTCTTCATTCAATTTTAGAAGACAAATATTTTGTAAAACAGTTTTCTCACCAAGTTATAATTGTATTATTCTCACAAGCCAATTAAAGTTCTAAAGCTGGCATATGATAGGAATAATTGATTTTTAAACAAATAATTTTCCTATCTTTGGATCAATGTTAGTTTATATGTCTGTCCTTAAAATTGACTTTTTCTTAAGTGCTTAACTGTTTTCCAACTCCATAAGAGAAGTCCTAACCTTTTAAACAGTCATACACCTGTGAGGATATGGAGTTGAGGCTTTTACTTGGAGAAATTCTCAAGGCTATATCTATTATGGTTTGTGGTCAGATGGTTATGGCTTAGTTCACACACACACAAATTTTGGAAGTTGTAATTGAAAAAACCATGATAGCTACCGTGATCTCGAACTGACGTTTTGTTTGAAATGCTTAGGTAGTTTTGCATATTCTATTTACGCTTGAATTGCTAGAGACTAGCAATAAGCTGGTTGGGGGCTATGATGAACACATGAAAATGCATATTTGTTAAGAGATTCAGTCACCATTTAATGTCACTAATTTTAGGATTTTTTGTATATTTAGCTTGAAATAAAGTGTTCTCTTTAAATTGTGATTAACGAATGTTATTTGGATAGGTTTAGGTAAAATGGACATAACTCTCAATGTAGAAATCAAAATGAAGAAATTCTTGCACTGGTGTAACATGACACAATCTTACACAAATATGAAGAATAGTGAAAAAGTCAAATCCAATATGTTATAGGCCAAAAATTGAGATACAACAGAATCGGGCTACAACTCCTGCCCAGCTTGACCCAACTCATGTATTTGGACCGTATCTCACAAAATACGTACTCCATTGATATAATTCTTGAAGCGGTGAAATGCTGACTTAACTATCAATAACTTGTATGTTGATGGTAAAGTCTAAATCAGCCGTTATCATGGACCAAATCGCATTGCAAGTGGGTAAAATAGTTGTTGGCCGAATTCTGATGTATCTTTGGAATTTTGCTCATATCTCATTGGATACTCATCCAATTTGCATGAAATTGGTGTCTATGGAAAGAATAGTCAAAATTCTACAACTTGTATGTCGGCTACAGAAGCTCAATCGGTCATTTACATTATCACAAATATGCTGCAAGTGGATAAATGAGTTATTGGCTTAAAATTATTAAAGATTGATGTCATCCATGACATATGTCCATTCATTGCCTATATAAGAAGACTCTTAGGACGTTTTTAATATTAGATAATTCTCTCTTCTTTTCTTCTCATTAACAGGTATTGTAATTTAGGCTAGAGTTCTTGGCAAGGCTAAGAGATGAACTTTTATGTGTAATAAATCTACTTCTATGCTTTGATTCGTTGCAAAGAGCTACAAATGTTTGTAAGTTTGATTTTGATTAAACTCTTATCTATTCTATTTTCTATAATCTAGAGATTATAATTCTTATGTCTCATATAAGTTTAGTCATGTTTTTCTTATATGATTCTTGGTAAACTATAATTGTTACTGATTACATTATTTTATATGTTAATCTTTTACTGCAGTATTGTCAAATTGATATATTGTCGATCTTGGATAACATGTAAGGGCAATAAATGTTTGATATTCAAGTTGATCTCTTACTACAATATTGTTAAAATGATATATTATCGATCTTAGATAACTTGTATAAATGAACATGATGTGTGGTAATGCTTGCAAAGAGTTTAATTACATCAAATACATGTATTATCAAATGTGCTATATTTTACATATCTTCTGATTGATTGTTTGGGATGTGAAACTTTCAATTGAGTTATAAGCATTGAATCAAAGTGTAGAGTAGATTTATAAAGCATAATTGTGATTCTCAAAGCCTTGCTTAAATCATCATAAGATATTTTCTTCAATTCATAGACAATTTCATCTCATCAATTAATTTTATCCTTTGCTACCTCTTTAATATTTTACTTCACCAACCTATTTTGCCAAGAGCTTCCTCGTGGGATCGACACCTCAATCTATACTGCGATAGCCGCGTTATATTTTGAGCATAAACAGTGTTATAGCTGAGGTTGATATCTAATTGGTATCAAATTAGAGAGCCTAGCTAATTTTCTAATAAATGGTATCAGAGCCAAGATTGAGATCCATACCAAATTGCAAAGCATGGGCTGTTTCAACCATTGTAACTCACAAGTATAAAGATGAAAGAATTGAAGAAAATAACAAGAGTCTAGTAGTGCAATAGCCCTAACTGCAAGAGGAAGGGCTAAGAATGGAGATGGAAAAAGAAAAGCAATCAAGATTGAAGGATAAATCGAAGAAGTGCTTTGGTAAAGGACTTTTTCGAGATGAAATACCAAGATCAAAGAAAATAAAAAGGTGAAAATGCAATAGTTTATAAGGATGACTAGAAAATTATAGATAAACTATAATAACTTCTGCATGAACATATGCTTTGTGAGTGAATACTTAATTTTAGGGTGTAGTTTCTATATAAGTGTTGAAAGATCTTCCTTTACCAATTATAAAACTATTACGGGTAGTAAAATGGATAAAGATATAACTTATATAGTCACATGGATTAGTAGTGTAAGATTAAGATTGCATAGTAAGAGGAAGTTACTAGGTATTATTTTTATTTCTAGTCTTATGAAGAACTTAGTATCCTTAAGAGTACTAGATCAAATGGAATATTTATTTGAGGCAAAAAAAAGAAATATTGAAAGTTATGCTAACAGATCTATGGTTGAAAAGCATAGTTGAGACTATATGCTTCAAAAGAATATTGTGTATGGCTCAACATGGGTTGTTGAGAGGATCCAAACCAAGGAAGCATTACATATTATGTCACTAGTGTAGTAGGGGTTAAAAGAGAATGTATGTTAAGGGGACTGTTAATAAGGATAAGATCTAACCACAAAAGTATTATGATGGTATATAGGTGACATTGAAGATCATAATACAAAGTCTATGTAAGAAGATATGCATTCGTATTTTTAGAGACTAAAGTCATGAGCCTTAGAAGAGTTAAGTATGGGCATAAGACTTAATAAAATCAACGCTAGAGTAATTGAGCATTGGCGTAGATGATCCCAGAAAGCTTCTTAAAGAGATTTTGAATCATGGCGAAGATTGTTGGAATTTGGTAATTTAAAATCGTGCTTGAGCAACTTTTGAGTTAATGATTAATAAGGAGTCGACACGAAGTTGAGTATGTATTATGCATAAAAGAAATAGAAGAAAGTAAAGAGCTGGAAGTAACGTAGGGTTTGGTATGCTTATAGGAAGCGAGAAAGGGCTAGGATCGAGCGTAGGAAGTACTTTGAGCTTTTAGGGCCGTATCCCCGAGCAAGCTAGGTCACAATGCAATATACATAGAATTTTTGTTTTAATTTATTTTAACTACGAGTATGATTTTGACTCCTACACGTGTGGACTCTTATTCTAAGTAGAAAAATAATATCTATAGACGTTTTGAATACTATTTAAACCTTTGTAATCCGTAGAATAATCAAGCATCAAAGATGTAAACATAAGAGAAAATAGAGTTAGGTAGGTACTAGAGTGTAACCATAGAATCACTTTAGTATTGTATGCGCAAAAGAGTGGTGATAGATTCTGAGAGAGAGATAGAGAGCTTTGACTATTCATTGTATTTTTTTATTAATCTCTTGTGTTAGGTTTTTATGACTTAGAATTTTTTTGAGCTGAATAAAGATAGGTCTTTAATCCAACATGGAACGTAAGCATTTATCGTCGAATCACATATATTTTATATTTTGATGATTGTTTTTTATCTTTATTGTGTATGATCTTTTATATTCTCAGTTACTTATAAGCGAAATCTTCTATAAAATGCATAGGTAAATTTAAGGTGTTAAATACCAATCGTAAAAATATTAAATATATAAAAATCCTAATAAATGATGTCAATGTTATAGTCTAAATTCAATACTTAAGTAGTATCAAATCGTAAAATCTAACTAATTTCCTAAGAAACCTCTAAAAAAAAAGAAAGGTTTAAACATCCCAGTCGTGGTGAAATTCCATTGAATAGAGATGTAGAGTTTAATATGTTTTTCATTCTATGACAATCACTGCTTTCTAGCAATAATGTGTCTATTATTATATGCTAAGTAGTAGTTGGTTTTGTTCCTTTATGTAATCACGACTACCAAAAAAAGAAATCAAAAGTTAGAATTACTTTAATGAGAAGATAATTGCACACTACAAAAAATAGTGTCTTTTGCGACGGCTTAATAGCCATCGTAAAAGACATTTACGACGGCCTTGGGACAACTAAATAGCCATCGCAAATGCGAGCGTCGTAAATTTTCCCATAGCAAGTTAGCCATCGTAAAAAGACCTTTTTGCGACAGCTACATAACCGTCACAACAGGGTTTATCCAAGAAAAAAAATTTATTGCGACGGCTATTTAGCCGTCGCAAAAGGGTTTATGCAAAGAAAACAAATATAGCTACATACAACTATAATATTTATTTTATTTTTTCCAAATATAAATTACACAATTATTTATATTATAAAAATTATCATACAAAACTCTAAAAATAAGGAACATAAAAAAATATGCAAAAATAATGTTATTAATAATTATAAAATTACAATATTTTGGGCATAGATCAAATTAGTAACAACCTCAAATCGAAAAACTCAAATCACATGATCAAATTACTAATCCAAAATTGAAATCACATAACTAAACTTAAAATATCAAATTAGTAACAACCTCAAAAATAATTGGGCATTCCTCCATAAGTTTGAAAATCTAATCCGTTTTGCTGTCATGCCTTGATCAGTGAAGCATCATCTAGATTCCACACAATTTCTAATACAACAATTAAAATTTCATGCTTTTTAACAATATTTAGATTGTAAAAGACAGCCAATGCATCTAGGATCAGCATGGAATAAAAAGAAAAAAACAAATCACCATATAAAAAATTTATGAAAAATAATAATTCATCAATGTGACAAAAAGAGCACACACACATACAAATTTATTTACTAAATGCTTGTTAATGCTAAGGCTTGCACATTTCACTTGGAAATTAAGAAATCACATCAGAGAAATTTTCCTAAGTAAAAGAAATAGTTCATAATATCATATTCAAGCTACACAAATTTAAAGCTTTAGAAACACTTTTTTACTAAAAAAAATAAAAATACTTTTAAAAAATAATAGGCTCTAATTCAAGATTAGACAAAAAAAAAAAGCAATGATCCAATAAAACCTGAGCAAGTGATTTAATAGTGAGAGCAATCAATGTAATCTAGTCAAGATTTGCACTAACTTCCCCCATCTGCAAACATAAAAAGAATTGACTTATAAGCTGAAGTTAACTAATGAAATCGTTTATTAGCAGATAAATTAATGCAATCTAGTCAAGATTTATCACTAAAATGGGATAAAGTAAATTTTTAAGATGATAGTAGTTAACCTATATCTTGTAATAAAATGGTGAAGAAATGTAAAGATTTGGACTATACTCAGTTCTTTGCCAGGACAAAGCCTGCTTTCTCTATGTTGAATCTTATTAAATGCTAGCTCTTTTCCAGATCAACATAGAAATGTAGAGATTTAGACCATGCTCAGTTCTTTGCCAAGACAAAAATAGAATATTTGCAGACAAGTTGAAAGATGCTAAGTAAATATTAAGTTTAGAAACTAAAGGTGGATTTGTAAAAGGATATTCTAAAAAGGCACTCTCGAATCCTATAATTATAAATAGTCATTTTTTTGTCAAAAGAAAGTGAATTCCCCTAAAAGATGGCTTTGGGTGGAACAAACACTAAAAATGACTTTATCTATAAAATAATTAAGAAAAAATAAACTAGAGTTATAGAAAATGATATACATGCTCTCCAGAATAACCTTTCTATTTGAACACTTCTTACTACTTCCTCAAGTTTTTTCATATCAGTTTCATCATCCCATGGCTTCACATCCAACAGAACTAAAGACTTGTCGGCTGAGAAAGAAATACAACAACATTTAGCTCACAAATAACAAGTATGCCTCATATAATAAGTCTTTTGTTAATAAGAATTAATGACAGATTAATGAGAAGAAAAGTTGCTTACATTCTTTCTTCTTTCCAGCTGCCTTAACACCAGCTGCACGTTCTTCAACAGCTTTATTTTCCTTTTATATCTCTTCCCCGAAGAGATCAACATCATCATCATTATCTTTAGCAGTTGCAGCCTGAAAACCATGTTGCATTTAAATAATGTTAAAGACCCTTGACAAAGTCTCAGAAACCCAAGAGAGCAAAAAGTAGAATAAAGAAAAAAAAATCATTTCAAGGTTCCAAATTGCCCAGCTCTCATAAATCTAAAACTCATAACCATCAACTCGTTACCTATGCAAGACCAAGATTCCACAAATAAGTTCGTGCAACAGCGGATGCAAAATATATGTTAACCAAAATATCAACAATTTATTGGCTCAAACTACATCGGTACTAAACAATAAACATAACACAGAGTTGACAGCAAGCTATGACTCTAAATATTCTCTATAAGCAATACCATCCATGTTATCAATTTACCATAAATCAAATGATTATGATCCCATAAAATCCTTTATTTATTAAATAAAGCATCTCCAAAAAAAGAAATTGAGCTGATGGGATTTTAAACAAAGCTATAAAGATTAAGTTGCTGGTTCTGTGATTAACCAAATTCGTGCAATGAATAACCAAAGCAATTTTGATAATTATTCCCACCTATTTTTCAGGTTTCATACAACAGATATTGCCTTCAAATAGACATGCATTTTCAACATAAATTCCTAGTTCACCGTACAAGCATCTTCCAAAAAACTGAGAAGATAAAAAAAAAACATGTATGGAAATTGGTCCTTCATAGCTTGAATCGACAATTCAAGTGAAGGGCTATTGGAAAAGTTTAACATAATAAGTACCCAGAACAAATCACGCAAACTAATTATTCCCTACAATCTTACAATTGAATCGCAGAATTTTTGTAACGACCTAAAAATTCAAAGTTTACAAGAACCCAACAATAATATTGAACATCGTAATTCTACATCAAAAGTTAGAAATTCAAATTTTAAATAACTATAATAATACGTTGAATTGTAAGAGAATATAAGGCTTAAATCACACATCACAAAATAGTAAGAAGAAACCATACGATTAATACATACCTCAAAGTTAAAGTTAAACAATTTTTAAACAAAAATCAAATTTACTAACCCATCATAATACAATAACACACGCGTAACTTATAAATTTAAAAACAAAAAAATATAAAGTAGAAATACAAATACAAATTTAAATTTATATATTTATATACAAAAACATATTTGACCAAAAATCAATTTTTGTAGTACATAACAGAAAATAGAAACATTAAATTACGTACCGCGAACAAGAGAATTGAAACAATAGCCTGAACAATTTGCTGAAGAAGAACGCCTTTCACAACAGCTCCTTTTGAGACCAAATTCTTCTTGTCTCTTTTTGCGAATGCAATCTATAATTTTCAAGCTTATTAAAAGACCCAAGAAACACGTAAAATCCTGAATACAACTAATAAACTAATATAGGGACAAAAGTACCCATTATGTTTTAACGATGATGTTTTAGTGTCCATCATGTTTTAACGATTATGTTTTAGTTCCATAATCCAAGGACTTAAAAACCCCTAGAATAGCATAGGTCAAGCGTAACGACCTCGTCTCAACTTGCCCAAGTTGTTAATAGCAGAAATACCGCAGCAGCAGCTGTATTGAATCTTTGGGCAAACAATTTCTCTGTACTCTGCGACCATTAGGGAAATGAACTCCAATCCTACAAAAGAGGTCCTTATTACCCTTTGGTTCTTTGAAAAGTGGTGGATATGCGGGCATCTTAATGGTGCATATAATTTCCATTGAAGCACCAAATGATTGCAGATCATACACCTCGGTTTACTTTTTTATTTTCTGTTGATCAATCATACAACTTCCTCTTGGGCAGGATAGAATTGCAAGTTTGTGTCCACTATCCATGTACTGTACTAGGTCCTCTAAGAAGGACTCACAGTTCAATCACTCTATGCCACAAAAGCATCTTTTGGCCTGTAATGGGATCAACGACCAGTATTATCGAAACAACATCTAATTTATAAAATGTACAAACTTTCATGCCCTCAATCTCATTATTATACACCTGCCAAAATATAAAATTTGCAGAAACCGTTTGAGAAACAATTTCATTCGCCCACAAATCCCAATTAAGCATGTGAGAACTAAACTCCCTTCTCGCCTGTAAATTCGCCAATAGCCATTTATCTTAAGCAAAAGCAGCATCTTTTGCGTCTTTAAAGGAGCCATTGAATAACAGATGAAAAGGAGGACGATATAAAGAAGCAAGATGATGATCTCCTGAAGCATCTAAGGTAGCAGTAGCACCTTTGTTGTTGTATTCCCCTGTCTTGCAGTTTCACATCATCGTTAAAACTGATATAGGGGTCAGGGATGATGAAGCTAGACAATTGAAAAATCTGCACCTAAAAGATGAAAATGCTAGCAACTTGTCACGCTAAAAAAATACAGTTGCATAATGTGAAGACTAGAATACGCAATCATCGACTAAAAGCGCAAAACACTACTTGCCTTTGTGTCAACTGGAGAAATGGCAACAGCCTCCTATGTGATCAGAGCAGATCCCTCTACAGCGATACCAAACCCTTCTGCAGAGACACCACTGAAATAGCACAAATCACATCATTAGTGAATCAAATTGATGAAATAATAAATTCTTTAAAAACATGATAGACTAAAAAAATACTATTACATCACTATACCAATATCAATACTATAATGACAAACTTATATCAAGAAAACCATCAAACAGAATGAGAACTTATGAGATCCTCAAAAGAGCATCAATATGGTTGTACCAACGAGACACAATGACATACTTCGATGATGGTGCCTTTGAAAGAGTTGAATAAACAGTAATATCATTTTGACTAAAAATATATTAAATGAAACCCCCTGCATATATCTATAATGAAAAACATACATTTAACTAATTCCTAGTCTTTAAGTATAATTTTACATGATACGTGAATAATAAAATTCTACGTAGTAGCCATATAATCAAGCTATAAATAAAGAAGCAATAGACATAAAATTATACTTAAATAGATATTAACAAAAAGAGTTATTAACGAATCAAATGGAGCTAAGATGAACTGTTAATGATGATGACAAAAAAATAATAATTAACTGGATCTAGGTCTTACCAGCAAAAAAAAGACAGATTGGGTGCTTTGCGAGAAGTAATTAGGTGTAAAAAAGAAACAATATCAAATCAAACGAGATAAAAAGAAACTATGTGGTTTCGAAATAGCGTTGATGGCAGAAATTGAAAGCTGTTTGCGAGAGTAACAAGAAAGATAAGGTAAAAAAATTCAATTTGAATCGTGCTAAACCTAGAAAAATTCAATAATTGTAAACCGAAACGATTGATATTAACAATGTTAAGAATTGTAACTTGATGATAACTTTACCTAGAAACTTGATGTTTTGTTGTATGAATAAACCAACGAAGGGAGAGAGATTGATTGTTGAAAATGATTGATTTTTGAAACTTCAAATTGAACAAGAGATATAATCGTGATTTAGGTTTGTGAATGAGAGATATAAAAGACTGAGGGTGAGACATCGGAGGGTTTTTTATTTTGTTAATTTTCTTAACGCCAAACGGAGTCGTTTTTCTAATACATTTGCGTTTGTTAAAATAGCCGTTGCAAAGCCCGACGCAAATGGACTATTTTTTTGTAGTGGGAGTTTATAGGACAGCTCACATCTCACATTCACCGTCGATTAAGTTGAACGATTCTGAGATTTGAATCCCATGCAATATTAATTTAGACATTTAGTGGTGACAACATGTTCTCTCAAGTGTCAGTTGAGTGGTCATACCGAAACCTAATAATACTTTTTTCTCACCACTATATATGAACATGTGACGTGTTTTTATATAGAACTAACTTGTAATCAATTGGACAGGGTTTTCAAAATTTGTTGAGGGATATCAAGCCGTGCACTTCAATCTGACACCCCTATGGCATCAACTAAGCCACAACCTTGATACCCTTTGCGCAGTGGAAAACTATAACTCACACCATAAGCAAGAACACATAAGATTAACACACCAATAAAGATAAAGAACACAAACCAATCACAAGACACAAAATATACGTGGTTCGGCCCAAATTGCCTACGTCCACGGAGGATCCATGATCCAGCTTCTTCCCATTGAAATAGATCACAAAGTATCTTCTTACATCATCAATGATCCCACAAGACCCCTTAGTATCTCCCATAGAGACCTCTAAGCATCTACCCTTGATTATTATGACTCCCTAAGACCTCTTCGTATCTCCTCATAAGAGATTTTTATAAGAAACACAAGAATAGTCTGAGCATCTAAGTCAAAAGGATCTATAGTGTTTCTCTTTTATTCACTCAAAGAACCTAAAGAAGAAAACACCCCCCAAGGTTACACCATAGTGCACCACGCACTTAGTGCCTACCTAGCTCCTCTATTCTCTCTTATGGTTACATCTTGAAATCTTAGATGCTTAATCCAAAACAAGGGTTTACAAGTGTTTATATAGGGTGTATTTCGTGCCTACAAACCCTATTCCTTGTTGGAGTAAGAGTCGACTTATTTTGGAGATCTAAAACTTTCCAAAACTTGAAATCCTGAGTCAAAACAGACTTTTCCCCGCATTCTAGCGCCGTGATGCTCGTCTCTGGGCGCCTCAGCGTTGGCCCTTCTCGCGTCTAGCGCTGTAGCGCTCAGTTTTGGGCGCTGCGGCGCTAGAAACTCTCCTCGCGATTTTCTTCGTTTCCTTCGCGTCTTTGAGTCCCGTTTCACTTCTCTTTTCATGTCCCACACGTCCTAGACTTCTCCATACGTGTCCCACACGTTCTAAACTTCTTGTGACTCTCCACTTTGGTATTCATCTCAATTCTTGTCCAACCAAGATTGTTGAATCACCAATTTTCTAACAAAATCAATAATATATTTTTGTTATATTTTAGGAGGACATAATTTGGAAAAATAAATACCGCATACTTATGTTAACAATCCAATAAAAAGGATTAACGATAAATTTATTCTTTCTTTTAGTGAAAATTTCGAATTTAAATTCCCCTCCCATCATATTAAAATAAAAACAAATAGAATATTAATCAAACCAAAATAAGCACATTCATGGTATTATGATAGAAAAATAGATAAATTACTTGAACTAAAAATTAATATTTATTTTGTTAGTTTAATAAATTCTTTTTTACTTTTAAAATTTTATAAAGAAACAAATATTATTAAAAAAGGTGTTATAATATTAACATAAATACTAATTTCTTTTTAATGCTGAAAGTCATTCAATTATAATAGACCTTAGAAGTTTTATATATATACGTTTTTAGTATTCCTCTTGTTCCTTATTCACTTGGCAAAATGTCATCTTATAAATTTTAAGCCATTTGTTTTTTAAATATTAGGTGCACTTAAGCACATTAGTGGAAGGGTACTCTTCTACCCATGTACTCTTGATATACATTGCCTAAATAAATAGACCAACTTCTCTTTTTGGAATCACTGTGATACATTTTCAAGTCTATATCAAACTTTCTTTTGCTTTCTTCCTGTAAGAAGAGAATTAGTTCTTATCCTACAAAATGGATTCTTTGGTCGCTGAAAATTGGGCATACATCAATGGAGACGATAACTTCGGTGGAATCAAAGTGTCGAGATTCGACAATGCCCATCTCATGTCCTTATTTGAAGAGTCACACGGTGAAGTATACGATGATGAGCAAATAAATGGAATAATTCAATCTCTAGAAGCAGAAATTAAAGAACAAAATATGTTATAAGAAGATCATCATGTAACTATGGATGAGCTGCTTGAGTTTTCTGCCGACGATGAAGATGGTCAAAATTGCTTGGCCTCGATGGAGTTTCAATAGCCAAATAACATGGAGCCGGTGCCTTCTTTACCAAATGATGATATGATTTAGAAAATGGATTGTTACGAATATGAGTTGGGTGATTTGGTTGAATATGAAGTTGTTTGTGATTATTCTCAGATTTATAACGCTGTTCCTTTAGAGGAACATGCTTTCAGCTCTTTGTGGCATGAAACATATGATACAGCAACGTACAATTAATTTTTCCCCTTTTTTAATTAGTTTAAAGTAGGTCAAGATTTAAATATGAATTGTAAAGATCTTGGAGAGGAATTTTAATTGCAGTTATTGACTAGAAATATTAAGTCCCTTTATCTATACCAATTTGTTTTTTCTTTGCTATCTAACATGTTATTGAAGGAATTAGCAGATTCATATGTGATGTGTCGTATGCATTGAGGAATGATCAAATTTAACGTCGATAAAGATTAACAAATTGAATCATAATTTGAATTTATGATCAAAATCCAAATTATATTTATAACTATTTTCATTCATGGTCAAAATCGAATTACAATCTATGCCCTTAGGATTTCGGTCCAAATCTAATCTCTTAAAAGACCCAATACGACCCATGAATCCCAAGTTAGGATATAGCAAGAACGCCTCGTCTAAAGCCTACGACAAGGCCCATTAAACTAATATGAACCTATGAAAACAAGGTCCAAGTATGCTTAATTCTAATAAAATGGTACAACATGAACTTATGAAAAGAAGGCTACATGACCAAGAAATTGCTTCTTTTCTGGACCTTTGAAATTTTAAACCTTAATTCTTTCCCTTGGCTAAATTTATAATTCTCTAACTAAGAACAAATACAAACCCTAAATTCTCCTTTTATTTACTTTTTTACATTTTTTGTTTTACCTATAAGACCTCTTGTTAACTTAAGTATTGGGGGATCACTGTTGAGAAATATTTTGGCATGACCTAATATTATTTGTGGTTGTAGAAAACTCATTTAGTCTAGTAAACATCCAAAGTGGTCATCTCAGTCCAATTTCAACCTAGCCTGTCAAACCGCCTAGTAGCTATTCTTAGAGAAACAAATTTAGCTCGTTAGCTTAAAAAGTCCCAAATTCTAGGGTCAACAGTCTGGCATTAACTATAGGGACAGGGCGAAAAATCATGAAAGGTAACTAATGGCAGGAGAATAAGATGACTACCAAATCTATGACCACCAAAAATTAATAGCTAGCCAATGATCCTGACTAGAACAACCCGAACCAGTCATTAGAATTATGGAATGATGACAATGCAATGCACCTAGAAGGCGAGATGACTGCCTAGTAAACTGAATTGGAAGAGAAATTAAAAAAAGCAAGATAAGAGAGAAAAGAGTTGGGAGAACAGATGGTAGCAGTGTTACAAATGAATATAAGATTGGAAGAGCAGTACAAGCCCTAAAAAGCTATCAATTGACTAGCTGGCCCAACCAATCTAAGAGAATCTCTCCCACCAATTGGGATTAATAGATTTCCTCCTTTACTTACTCAAGAGTAAAGGGGCAGGGGATACAAAAGTCGTCTAAAGATGTGAGCTGACTGAGCAGAAGGTCATATTGAGAACCTAGTGGCTGAGAACTCGCACACTCATAGGTAAGGTACTCAAGGTGAGACAAACAAAATATAAATACAGAGAAGAACGAGGATGATCTGCAAGCATGATGCTCTGAGGGCCCTGTTGAATAAGAAAAGGTTTAGGAAGGCTAAGGATAGAGAAGTATAGTCCTAGAAGTACCTTTGGAAAAAAAAAAGGTACAATGACTTGAGGAATGACTACATAAGCTATTAGAGGAAAAACCAAAGGCGAGAGCTTCCTCACCTAAAAATGACTGAGAGAGAAAGGAAGTCACTCCTTACTAACAAGTTTAAAGATATAGAATTACTCGCGACCTTTAAACTCCCTATCCTCCTCACTTATAAAGGCATTATTGACCTGAACCATTATGTGGATTGATTCACTTGTTGGCCATTGCAAGGTTAAGGCAGAACTAGACATGCCCATTGTTTCATATAAACCAAGAGAGATAGGCCCTCATCTAGTACTTAGTTTAAAGCAGAGGAGTATCCCATCTTACAGCGAGTTGACCAACAAACTTGTTCAGCACTTTCGTGAAGCCTACAAATCCGCTAAAAACCCTTAGTAGTTGAAAAAGCTTAAGCAATACAAAATAGAGAATCTAAGGGACTTTATGAGTCAGTTCAATTGGAAAGTGATCCAATTTAGGGCATACGACCTACCTGTCACATTGGAAACACTAAAGGCAAGGATAAGGCTAAATCAATTATAATACTATTTATCCAAGAGCCTAATCACAACCTACGCGGTCTCCTATGACAGAGCACCCAAGTATATAAGAATTGAAGAGAAAGAGAAAGCTAAAAGGGTGACAACAATAAACACTCGAGAAGGAATGAGAGGGAGGGAGTCAATGAGATCTCTTGAGAAAAGACTATTTAGAGAAGAGAAAAATTGAACACAACCTCGAGCTATGAAGTATTCTCGAAGAAACCGGCCACATGAAAAGAGGAAAGGCAAGAGAATAAGAAGATTTCCCCTAGGGTCACAAGCATTTAAACGAATTAGTTTATTCCCCTCACTATCCTTCTAGGGATCTTATTCGATGCAACAAAAGAAAAATGCATACTTGAAGAATCGACCGCCATAAAAGGACCCACAAAATGATATGATAAAGATAAAAGGTGTGAGTTCCTTCAAGACCATAGACAAGCAACTAAGGCAGTAAATAGATCGACTCATTAGGAATGGGTACTTGAAAGAGTTTAGAGCCGACCAGGACCAAACTGAGCTTTAACAAATTGAGACTTTAGGTTATGTACACCCAATCCAACTAAGGATGACCATGGTAATTACAAGAGGCCCCATACTAGTAGAGGACTCTAATACACAGAAAAATAAGTACTCTCAATATTCCATGGTTGGTTACTAGGTGATCAGCATCCTAACAAAAACCCTCAAGTCCAAGCCATGCCTAAGTATGCCTACTGAGGAGGATGCCCGAGAAATCAGCAACTCGTATAATGATGCATTGGAAATCTCAATATAAATAGCTGGAGCTAAGGTGAATTAGGTATTAATTGACCTTGAAAGCTCGGTAGACATTATCTTAAAAGTGGCATTAGATGAACTCAATATCAAAGACTTAAGAATTAAAAGAACCAAAACTGTTTTGAACAGGTTTGAAGATAGTTGTGTCATACCACTCAGGGTAGTCAGCCTACCCATATCTCTATGGGAAAATTCAATGTAAAGATCATGATGGTAAGCTCATCCTAATTGATTAGCCATTCCTCTACAAGACCTTACTAATGTGACCGTTCATGACAAACGCGAGTGCAACCATATCCATCTACTATATAAAACTAAAACTTTCAGTCAAAAATAGAGTTAAAGTCATCTTCTAAGACCCAAAAAAAGGAAAGGAGTTGCTACACCACCTCAGCAAAGAGGACCTACTACATCTCCACCGTATACCTAAGAAAAGAAGATTAATCAAAGTCGCAAGAAACTAGTAGGGGAGTTACTCTTAGTATAAGTCAAACTAGGATCCCTTGAGAAAGTAATTAAAATTGGCTTATAACTGAGCCCGGAGATCAAGAATAGCTTGAGCACATTAGTTAAGGAATTCACAGACATCATCGCTCAGTCTCACAAAGACATGCTGGGAATAAACCCTTTACTAATATCTCGTGCCCTTGTTATTAGCTCATCTTTCAAAATCAAATTTTAAAAAACAAAGACTCTCCTTGTTTTTCAAAATCTATTGTAGGGGGCGTAATTTTGACAAAAGTGTTTTAAAATTATTTGACCAAACACTTAAATTAACTTTTAGTTTAAAAAAAATAACTTTTAACCTCCCCAACAACATTTAATGAGTTTTACCTTAACTAAAAGAGAAAAATAAATTTAGTAAAGAAAAGAGTAAGATACTAATTTTATTCTAAATAAAATAATATGGTGTTATTTACTTACCAAATTAAGAAACAATAACAGTTTAATCCTTATATATTTTTTTTAAATTACTCGTTAGGTCTTTACTTTTTTTCAAATACTTTAAGTAATCTCTATCATCCAAAATATTCCATTAAGTGTGCACCTTTTGTGTTCTTCTCCCAAATTACCCAGTATACGACAAATTAAAATGACATATTATTATAATAGTTTATTTTTATTACTAAATATAATTATAAAATTCATTTTTCCTAGCAATCGACATTCTGCTTTAGATCAATTCAAAAGACAAAAAATCTATAAAAAAAAAATTGATGTCCTAACAAAAATTTCACCATTCATCAAAATCAACAGATTCTTGAATTTGAGTGATTTAGAACCCATCTAAATCCATTTTTTTTAAATTTTTTTCCTCCACCAATGTATTTTTTTTATGTGGTCTTAGGAGTGGTAGATTTTCCGACCCAACCTGATCTAACCTAATCCAATCCATTCTAAATATTTAGGGTCAGTTCGGGAAAGAGACGAGGGTTCCGGTACAATCTTTTTCTTTATCCGTCCCGATCAAATTGAGTCGGGTTTGAAAAATTCTCAAACAAAATTAGAAACTTCTTGAACTATTAAATATTGTTGAAAAAAAATTAAGGAGTCAAACAAACTTATTTTAGGTCGGGACAGTTCATGACAACTCAGGACAGGTTGGGTCGGGACAAATTCTTGAATTTTTTTAGAATAAAAAAATTAAATTCAATTTCAATTACTTTAAATGTTTATAATTTTAAATCTAATTTTGATTTTAATTACGTTAAATGTTATAACTCCAATTATAATTTCGATTTTAATTACGTTAAATGTTATAGTTTCAAATCCAATTTTGATTTCAATTACGTTAAATGTTATAATTTCAAATCTAATTTAAATTTTAATTACGTTAAATGTTATAATTTCAATTCTAATTTCGATATCAATTACATTAAATGTTATACTTTTAAATATAATTTTAATTACAAATACGTTAAATGTTATAATTTCAATTCTAATTTTAATTATGTTAAATATTATAATTCCAAATCTAATTACATTAATATTATAATTTTAATTTCAATTTCAATTACACTAAATGTTATAATTTTAATTCTAATTTCAACTTTAATATATTAAATATTATAATTTTAATTCTAATTTTGATTTTAATTATGGTAAATATTATAATTCTAAATCCAATTTTGATTTTAATTACATTAAATATTATAATTCCAAATCAAATTTTAATTTTAGTTACGTCAAATGTTATAATTTTAATTTCAATTTTAATTACATTAAATGTTATAATTTCAAATCCAAAATCAATTTCAATATGTTAAATGTTGTAATTGTAATTTTATTTTTAATTACGTTAAATATTATAATTCTAATTCTAATTACAATTTTAATTACGTTAAATATTATAATTCCAATTCCAATTTTGATTTGATTTGATTTGATTTACATTAAATTATAATTTCAAATCTAATTTCAATTTCAATTACGTTAAATATTATAATTGGTTCAAATCTAATCTCAATTTTAATTACGTTAAATCTTGTAATTCTAATTCTAATTTTGATTCCAATTACGTTAAACATTACAATTCTAATTTTAAATAATTTCAATTTTAAATTTGAAATTGAAATTTAATTCAAATTATAACATTTAATGTAATTAAAACTACAATTAAATTTGAAATTATAATATTTAATGTAATTAAAATTAAAATTAGAATTAAAATTATAAAATTTAACATAATTGAAATTAAAATTAGAATCAGAGTTATAAAATTTAACGTAATTGAAATTAAAATTAGAATAAAAAATATTACATTTAGTGTAGTTGAAATTGAAATTGAATTTAGACCGATCATAATATTTCAAATTAAAATTAAAATTATAACATTTAATGTAATTAAAATTGAAATTAGATTTGAACTTATCACATTTCATATAATTGAAATAAAAATTAGAATCAAAATTATAATATTTAATGTAATTAAAATTAAAATTAGAATTGGACAAGTTATGCTATTTAATGTAATTGAAATCAAAATTAGATTTGAAATTATAACATTTAACGCAATTGAAATTGAAATTAAAATTATAACATTTAACGTAATCTAAATTGAAATTAGATTTGAAATTATAACATTTAGTGTAATTAAAATTGAAATTGGATGTGGAATTATAACATTTAACGTAATTAAAATTGAAATTGAAATTCTAACATTTAGTGTAATTGAAATTAAAATTTGATTTTGACAAATCATAACATTTAACGTAATTAAAATTAAAATTAAAATTAAAATAATGATATTTAATGTAATTGAAATTGAAATTGGATTTGAAATTATAACATTTAATGTAATTAGAATTAAAATTAGAATCAAAATTATAACATTTAATGTAATTAAAATTAAAATTGAATTTAGAATAATTATAATATTTAACGTAATTGAAATTGATATTAGACTTGGAATTATAATATTTAACGTAATAAAAATTAAAATTAGAATTATAACATTTAGCATAATCTAAATTAAAATTGGATTTAAAATTATAACATTTAACGTAATTGAAATTAGATTTAAAAATATAATATTTAACTTAATTGATATTAGAATTGAATTATAATATTTAACATAGTTAAAATTAAAATTAGATTTGGACCAATTATAACATTTTACGTAATTGGAATTGAAATTCGATTTGAAATTATAATATTTAACATAATTGAAATTAGAATTGAAATTGAAATTATAACATTTAATATAAAACTGAATTTAAAATTAGAATTATAACATTTAACGTAATTAAAATTAAAATTAGATTCAAAATTATAATATTTAGCGTAATTGAAATTAGAATTAGAATTAATATTTAATATAATTAAAATTAAAATTAGAATTATAATATTTAATTTGATTAAAATCGAATTGAAATTGGAATAATAACATTTAGTATAATTAAAATTAAAATTTGAATCAGAATTATAACATTTAAAGTAATTTAATTAAAATTAAATTTAAAATTATGTAATTAAATTTGAAATTAGATTTAAATTATAATATTTAACTTATTTAAAATTAAAATTGAAATTATAATATTTAACATAATTAAAATTAAAATTAAAAATAATCATTAAAATAAAAATTAAAATTAAATTTAAAAAAAAAATCATTAAAATAAAAATTAAAAATTCTCAACCTGTCCTAACCCAAATTATCGCTCCTGTCCTAAATTGAAAGTAAGACGTTTTGATATTCTAAAAGGAATAAAAAAAATTTGACCCGATTGTTCTGACTCAAAAATTGTCCCAATCAAAATAATTTTCTTCATCCTAACCGAGATTTGATCAACAATTTCGAATTTGACCCACACCCAAAGTTGTTTACCCTTAGTCTTCTCGTGTTTTCATCTCCTACTTTCACTGACTTGTAAATAAATTCAAAAGATAGAAGAACCCAAAAATCGAATGCAATTAAAAAAAAGAAAAGCAAAAGCCTAAAAATTAATTTTTAATTTTTTTTATTTCAATAAAAAAGCCTTCCAACTCTGAACCCACACCTACTCGTAAGCTTCTTTCTCGTGGGCGGGAACTGAACCTACTAAAAGATTCATTAATTTATGACGACCTCCCACTCACTGATTGTAATGGAGTTTCTGTTATGGGTGGGTGTGATACAATTTGATTCAATTAAAATTTATTTAAATAAATAAAGTATTTGTTAATTTAATATATTAAATTAATTAAAAATTTATAAATTAAATAAGTAAAAAAATATTTAAATTAAAATTTATCTAAATAAATAAAGTAATTATTAATTTTTAAGTATTAAATTAATTAAAGTCTATAAATTACACAAATTAAAAAATGATTAAAATTAAAATTTATCAAATAAATAATATAAAAATTTTGTGTGAAATTTTATTTATACTATTCGGTTCGGTTTGATATTTTTAAAGACTCAAATAAAAAAATCAAACTGAATTTATTCGGAGACTAAAATAAAAAAATTAATCAATTAATTTTTTTTATTCTAATACCGAACAAAACCGGCTAATTCAATCTAATTTAATTTGATACTTTTTTACCCACTTCTACTTTCCGTTTGCATTTGCATTGATTGGATTGCTCCTCGCTTTCAAAAGATTAATAATTTCACCAAAATAAAATTTTATATTATTTAATAATTATTAGACAAACTAACTATCAAAAAAAGAAACTGATGTCCACATCAAATTTCCACCAAAAAAAAAAAAAAGAAGCTTATGCATATATATATATATATATATATATATATATATAGAAATAGAAATAGAATTAAATCCTTGCATCCTTTATCTATGTCAAACCTTTTTTATATTTGAAAATGAAAGAATCAAACTTAAAATTTTCGCTTTAGTGAAAAAATATACTAAAAACCTTTCACCATTAAACTATTTAAACAAGATGCTTCCACCTCCCCTTGAATTAGTGGAGCCGTAAGAAAGCGACGGACGTTGTTAGAGTAGGAGATAAGTTTGAGAGAACAAGAAATGCGGCCTCCATTGAATA
The DNA here is from genome assembly GCA_946807835.1 of Ailanthus altissimus. Taxonomy (NCBI): domain Eukaryota; kingdom Viridiplantae; phylum Streptophyta; class Magnoliopsida; order Sapindales; family Simaroubaceae; genus Ailanthus; species Ailanthus altissimus. Next base: position 9,709,804 of record OX327713.1, on the reverse strand, counting down.
ATAGCGTAACCAAAATGCATGGCCTCGCTCCCCGTTAATTTCCATTTCCATTTTAGTTTTTAATAATTTTTTCTTTATTTTTTAATGGAAAAAGACATATTTACCTTTTAAAACTTAATTTTAATGAAATATAGAATTAATTGAGATATTTTTTAAAAAATTAAGGACTTAATGAATAATTCAATAAAAAAAAAACTAAACTGTTCATTTTTTAAAAATTAGATAAGAAACTTACATTTTCTTATTATATAAGGGTTTTAAAGGCTAAAAATTATCATATTGACAGTTTGTGTTTCTGCATTATTTTTAATAATACAGGCTTTTAATTTTTAACTTATTTTTCTCAAGCAGGCCTCAACTTAAAAGTTCACTTGCTTTGGATATTATTTAATGTAATTTTATAGTTATCAAATCATGATTCACAAATTAAACTTTATAAAATAATTTTAGCCTACTTTTTTAATTTTATTAAACGTACTTGAGGATATATATATATGAATTTGAATTTAAGCTTTTATAAATTTTTGTATCACAATTATATGCTGAATAAAAAGAACACTTTTTTCACATTTGTGCTCTTTCTTTAACAACATTACATCCACGAGCTAGATTGGATGTTAGCTTTTATAATAATGCAGCCGAAGGAAGTAGAAGATACAAGGTTGCAGATTTCAAAAATTTTACCATAAAAATTAATCCCCTCGGAAGGCTTTACATTCATTCAAATGTACACGTACATTAAAAAAAAAAAAATTTAAGTGGAAAAAAAAAAACTAATTGAATTGTGAGTCACTTATCATATATAGGTTTCATGCCACAAAGAGCTGAAACCATGTGAGTCACTTATCATTATAAATCTGATGAGAATAATCAGAAACAGCTTCACATTCAAATTCAACCATGTCATCCAATTGATATTCACAATGGTCCAGGATCCAATTCATATCATCACTCGGTGTAGAAGGAACCAGCTCCATGTTGTCTGCCCATCCAAAGTCGACTGAGGCCAAGCAATTAGGACCATCTTCTCCGTCGCCGAGAAACTCAGGCAGCTCCATAACTACATCATGATCTTCTAACATATATTGCTCACTAATTTCTGCCTCTAGAGATTGAATTACCCTATTTAATTGTTCATCGTTGTATTCTTGATCTCCCTGTGGTTCCTCCAACAAGGACATGAGAAGGGCAGATTTGAATTTTGAGATTTCGAATACATTGGAGTCGTCATCGCCATTGATGCACACCCAGTTTTCAGCTACCAAAGAAGCCATTTTTGTTGGATTGAAGAAATTGTTTGTTTATCTGAAAGAAGAAATTAAGCAAAAGACTTGAAAGTTAATCACTGAATGATTTCAGAACAGAAGTAGGACTCTTTATATATAGGCAATATGATAACGGGGCACATGCGTGACGAAGAGGGTAACTACGGCCAGGGAAGAATCTGAGAATCATGTGCTTATGTGCACCTAATATTTAAACAAATGTATAAAGATACATACAACATGACATTATGTCAAGCAGTTAAGGAACTGATATAACACGTATTAAGTATATAATAAAACCTTAATACCTCTAACTTGTATAAATTATACAGCATAAGATTACTTCCACCAGCAAAAGAGAGAAGGGATTAATAGAAAATAGACTTCCCAGGTTGGCAAAATATGGAGTTAGTGTGATTGTGCATGTACACAACCCAAACAAGGTACCCGATGATAGGCATAAGCATAAAGGGCACAAACAATATAGAATCAAGTATAATTTAGTGGGTTTTTTTTAATTATTTTTTATTGTTTTTGAAGTTAACATCATCTTTCTTGGCTCGATGATAACCATCTTTAAAGATTCTTGGGTTTCGGCTACAGGAAAAGAATGAACCTAACTTCATTGTCTGGTTTCTTCTGCTTTTGTACAATCATTGATTAAATATTGGTTACAATAATGATGTATACTTAAGGAAGATTTTCGATATCAAGAGTCTATGAATGAATATGAATATGATTAGACAAGAAATTACGGCGACACATCAAATATAATCGATCTCACTCAAATTCTTTTTCTTTTGAAATTTTTTATAAATGCTGTTAAGAATTTTCACAAGATATGCAAGAGAAAGACTGGCGTAAAATTGATCTCAATGGGATCAATCAACAAAATGCCACATATTTTGTTGTTGGTTAATATCAAAAGAAAAGTGTATGCATCAATATTTTGTTTTATGGCACAAGGTATATTGTTGTGAGATATATTTTAAGTGTATATTTTAGGGATATATTTTATAAAAATTAGGAGATATTGTGATATATTATGTACATTATTATAGGAGATAATTAAAGAGAGTTTATGTGAATTAGGAGAAGATTGTGGGACATGATTCTTGGCTTGAGGCATAAGAACACGGTTTCCTTTAGAGAGTGAGATTTTGATTTTATACTTGTATATATATGTTATTATTATGAATGAGAAAGATAGAAGATTGAGGAGAATTTCTTATCATGGTATCAAGAGCTTAGGTTCAATCCTAGGAAATACTATTTGTTTTTCATTCGAGAGGTCGGTTGAGGCGAGTGAAACACACAAAACACAATTTTTCGTCTTTTGTTTGGGGATATGACAAAGGACGACGAAAAGTCTTCTTCCAGCAATGGTGTTGGAGGTGACAAGAAGATCGATGATTTTTACCTAGGGTCTAATGACAACCCGAGTAATCTCATCACACTAATTCAATTAAAGGGAGAAGATTATGATGAATGGGCTAGGACAATTCGTACTGCCTTACGAGCAAAGAGGAAATTTGGGCTTTTAGATGGTAGCGTAAAGAAACCCAAGGAGAGTGATGCAAAACTGGATGATTGTTATACCGTTCATTCAATACTTGTGGCTTGGCTTATGAATACGATACATGGAGGCAAAGGGGGACATAGTGGTGTCATGGCTGGGAGAGGGCGTGGAGGTGCTGCGGCAGGAGGCATGGCAGCGTGGCCAAACAAAGCCACTGCCAGCACCTCGACACAGCAGCAACAGCAGAACCAGGGATAGCAGCCTCGCATCGCGGAGCAAGCCGGATTGTCAAGCATAACTCCAGAACAGTGGCAACATATCCTTGATCTTCTCAACCTGCAAAAACCGAATGATAGACTCTTTGGTGAGTGTCTATGGATTATTGATATAGGAGCAACGCACTATGTAAAAGGAACATTAGATTGGATGATTGATATAAAGCAAATCAGCAACTGTCTAGTGAGTTTGCCGGATGGTAGTAATTCAGAAGTCACTCATGAAGACAGTGTGTTATTATTAGGGAACTAAAAGTTAATAATGTGCTTTTTGTTCCAAAATTGGATTGTAATCTAATTTCTATCACAAAGTTGTTAGATGAAAATAATTGTACCGTTCAAATAACTACTACATTGTGTGTTATACAGGACCGAGTGACGAGGCGACTGATTGGAGTGGGTGAATGCGAAGATGGACTTTTCTTTTTCCGTGGTGTACTTCAAGCTTGGGCTCTAGCTCTTGGTGGTGGAAGATCAATGGAGTTGTGGCACAAGCGTTTAGGACACCCATTGGAGAAAGTGCTTAGGAAAGTACCTAATATAAGTGTTTTTAGTGGTTTGAAAAAAGATGGTTGTGATGTATGCTATCGTGCAAAGCAACCTAGAAAGAGTTTTCCGATTAGTAGTAGTAAAGTTAGTAGAATTTTTGAACTCATTCATTGTGATTTGTGGGGTCCTCATAGGACTTGTTCCTCTTGTGGGGCGTATTATTTTTTTTACTATTGTTGATGACTATTCAAGAGTAGTTTGGGTTTATTAGTTGTTTAATAAATTAGAAGTTGAATTTTCGTTTATGAATTTTGTGGCCTTGGTAGAACGACAGTTTGATCAAAAAATAAAACGAGTTCGTAGTGATAATGGAACTGAGTTTAAATGCTTGGATAATTATTTTGTAAAGAATGACATAATTTTTGAGACGTCGTGTGTGGGTATACCGCAACAAAATGGTCAATTAGAGCGTAGACATAAACATATCTTGAATGTAGCACATGCTTTACGTTTCCAGGGACACTTGCTAATGAAATTTTAAGGGGAATATGTGATGGCGGCGTGTTATTTAATTAATTGTATGCCTTCAAGTGTGCTTGATTTTAAAACACCATATGAATGTTTGTTTGAAAAAGAACATGATTTAAGTGAAATACGAGTGATGAGATGTTTGTGTTATGCTCATAATCAAAAATAAAAAAGGGACAAATTTGATAATAGAAGTCGTAAATGCATCTTTCTTGGTTATCCGTTTGCTAAAAAGGGATGGTTGTTATATGATTTAGAAAAAAAAAAGAATTACTTGTTTCACGTGATGTCGATTTCTATGAACATGTTTTTCCTATGGCTGGAAGCAATATAAACTATGACTCTAATATAGTAACAAGTAATGAGGAATTGTATTGTGATGATTTTGATGAAGTAGTGAATAATTGTGATAATGTGAATATTGGCGAGGTTGATGCACCTGTTGTCGTTGGAAGTGAGGAGGTGCGAACAGTAGGGGAGGGCAAACTGAAAGTGCAGCAAGGAGAAGAGGGGGAGGCTAGTGCCCTACATGGTTCTGGCAATGAACATACAGGCCATGAGGGGGCGGTGTTGGGCAGTGAACAGGCTATGGAGGAAGTGGTTGTGCAAGTAGATGCAAATAATGAAGAGGCGAAAATGGAAAAAGGGAAACGGGTTAAGTTCCTAAATTCTCGCTATCGTGGTTTTGTTACACATATAATTGTGAAAAAGAAAAGTTCATCTGAAAATTCGCCCTCTTCATCAACTATGTCAAGTACTCTTTATCCTATTTCACACTTTGTATCTTGTGAACGGTTTTCAAATAATTACAAACAATATGTGACAACTGTAAGTGCAGGAAAACCACCTAAAACTTTTAGAGAAGCGATGAAACATGAAGGCTAGAGAAGAGCTATAGCAGAGGAGATTCAAGCATTAGAAGATCAAGGACATGAGTACTGCAAGAGTTGCCTCCCGGGAAGAAAGCACTAGGTAGTAAGTGGATATATACAGAGAAACGAGATGAGAATTTACAAAGATTAAAGGCAAGGCTTGTGATATTTGAAAATCATCAAGTAGAAGGTATTGACTACAATGAGACTTTTGCTCCTGTGGCTACGATGGTGATAGTACAAAGATTCCTGGCAGTTGCAGCGATTAAGAGTTGGGAAGTACATCAGATGGATGTTCATAATGCATTCTTGCATGGTGATCTGGAAGAGGAAGTTTACATGAGGATACCTCTGGGATGTGAGAAAAGTGACAACAAAAATATGGTGTGCATAATGAAAAAGTCGTTGTATGGCTTGAAACAGGCTCCTAGGTGTTGGTTTCCTAAACTAATAACGGCATTAAAGAGCTATGGCTTTAAACAGTCGTATTCAGACTATTTTTTGTTTACATTGTCAAAGGGTAAAATCCAAATTAATGTTCTTATTTATGTGGACGATATGATCATTGCAGGAAATGATAAAGTGGCGTTAACAATATTCAAGGATTATCTTGGAAAATGCTTTAAGATGAAGGACTTAGGAGTATTGAGATATTTTCTTAGGCTGGAGGTGGCGCAGAGTACGGAGGGAATTTTTATATGTCAACGGAAGTATGCATTAGATATAATATCTAAGACGGGATTGTTGGGGTCGAAGCTAGCGGAATTTCCTATAGAGTAAAATCACAAATTAGCGTTAGCTAATGGAAAATTGCTCGATAATGCAGAGAGTTACAGACGGTTGGTGGGTCGTCTTATCTATCTCGGCATGACTAGGCCGGATTTGGCATATTCCGTTCACATTTTATCTCAATTTATGCAAAATCCACGAGAATAGTATTGGAAAGCTGCATTGCGAGTTGTTCATTATTTGAAGAAGAACCCGGGACAAGGTATATTCTTGAGAGCAGATAGTGAGTTGAGTTTGGAAGGATGGTGTGACTCGGATTGGGCTAGTTGCTCGTTGACACGAAGATCGCTAAGTGGATGGTTTGTGTTACTTGGTTATTCCCCAGTCTCCTGGAAAACCAAGAAGCAACAAACAGTGTTACGATCGTCGGCGGAAGCAGAATATCGTTCAATAGCGTCTATTACTTGTGAGTTGAAGTGGTTGAAGCAACTACTCAGGATTTTAGGAGTTCAGCAAGAGAAGGGAATGAGACTCTATTGTGACAGTCAGTCGGCTTTATATATTGCACAAAATTCTATTTTTCATGAGCCAACTAAGCATATAAAAGCCAATTGTCATTTTGTTAGAGATGCAATTGTAGAGGATTTGATTGATCATCGTATGTATCTACAAAGGTTCAGTTGGCGGACATATTTACAAAGGCATTGGGAAAGTCACAATTTGAGTTTTTATTGGACAAGTTGGGCGTTCAGAATTTACACACTCCAACTTGCGGGGGGTGTTACGAGATATATTTTAAGTGCATATTTTAGGGATATATTTTACCAAAATTAAGAGATATTATGATATATTATGTTCATTATTATAGGAGATAATTAAGGAGAGTTTATATGAATTAGGAGAAGATTGTGGGACATAATTCTTGGCTTGAGGCACAAGAATAAGGTTTCCTTTAGGGAGTGGGATTCTGATTTTGTATTTGTATATATATGTTATTATGATGAATGAGAAAGACAGAAGATTGAAGAGAATTTCTTATAATATATCCATCCAACAAAAGGCGTTGTCAAATATCCATATAGAGCTCATAAAAATTATAAATAAATTTGCTTTTATCTTACTTTAATCATTAAGTCATTAATTATTTTTTAAAATAACCAATCACGTTTTTTAAAATGTAAATGATCATTTTTTTAAGAATGAATGTAAAAGAAAAAATCATATTTAGATATTGTTTTTAGAAAAATGAACCTAATAAATAAATTAAGATAGAAGCAAGGACTAGAGTGGTAGTTTCTAAAATTATACACAGAAACTTGTATGTACATCTTAGAATCACTAAGTCTTTAACCACATAGTTGGGGTGATTTTAAGTTATAATTGAACATCCGCATGTATCACGTAAGTTCTTGTAGGATGATAACATAAAATGCTTGATTAAGATAGAAGATAACAGCTACTACACATATTAAGGTTTTTGTCTGAGCACTCAACCGACACCAGCGGAGCACATGTTGCCACCACAAAATTTTGATTTTTGAGTGGGATTCAGATCTTGAACAATCATTGAAAGGTTGGTAAATGAACCCCACAGCCATGTGAGGTGTCCCTTAACAGAAAAAATCTTCATTAAAAATAATTGCTGCAGGTAAGCCTGTGTTCTTGATTCTATGAAGACCGTAGGGCATGCTTATTGCCGAAAGTTAGCCGGCCATACCGACAGGGAAAGTCTAATGATATGAAAGTATACATGCATGATCACAAATGGCTAGGCCACTACATTAATATATTGTTGATGCCATTAAAATAAGGACTAAAAAAGCTTAAATAATTGAGAAAAAAAGCAAAAAAGGAAATCAGAGATGCGCATCATTCAGTATCTCCTTATCAACTTGATAGTGTGTGGAGGATGACTCATTCCTCGTTGCGGATGGTTGTATGTTTTAAAATTTGAAGTTGAGTTTGCGCTATATATTATTGATAACTCAAAAATAAAAACTTAAATTGACATTTTAAAGTGCTAAAATTTCATACCTGTGAATTTCTATATAGATATTAATCTTTTACACAGATTTTACAAATCTTTTCATTTTTCAATGGTGAAATTCTCCTCCAATGACTATTAATCGACAGTTGCGGCTTCATTCATTACTCAATATTGAGGGATTCTGAGCGTATTAATCTTATATTTAGTCATAAGATTTTACAAGGATCACCAATTGTTGCAATCGAATTGTTAATTAGACTATAGAAAAAGAGAAGGGGAGATTTCCTATATTTATCTTTCCTTCTTTCTTTGGTATTTTTCTTTCAATGGTGGAGCTAATTATTAATCAAATCATACTTGCGTAAGTTAGGGAGATCTTTAAGTTTTATGTATGTCTTATGCTTCCAACTTGTTCCTTGTTTGCCTGGCATATTATCATCTTACATATTTTAATCATTGATTAATCTATTGGGTGCACATGAGTACATTATTGAAGGATCTTACCCAATGCTCTTGCTCTTGATAAACATTGCCTATATAAAGAGACCTACTTCTCTTTTGGGGCCATTGTGAAATTGTGATTCATTTTCAAGTCTTCTACCTAGCTACTTTCATTTTCTTTCTTCTTCAATCCAACAAAATGGAATCTTTGGCAGCTGCTGAAAATTGGGCATGCATCCCTGGCGATAATGACTCCAATGGAGTTGAATTCTCGAAATTCAACAGTGCCCTTCTCATGTCCTTATTGGAAGAATCACACGGTGAAGAATACAACGAGGAACAATTAAATAGAGTAATCCAAGCTCTAGAATCAGAGATTAATGCAAACATGTTAGAAGAAGAACATGATTTAACCACGGAGCCTGAGTTTTTCACCAGCAAGGAAGATGGTCGGAATTGCTTGGCATCAATGGCATATCAATGGGCAGATAACACGGAGCTGGCGCCTTCCTCTCAAAGTGATGACCTGAACTGGTACATGGATAATTATGAACAGGAGTTGGATGATATAGTTGAATTCGGAGGCTTTAATGATTATACTACGATTTCTAATGTTGTCTCTTTTGAGGAACACAGTTTCAGCTCCTTGTGGCATGAAACATATGACACAGTAACTGACAACTAAATTATTTTGTTCTTCAAATCTTAAGAGTATAGGGGTGCATTTGAATGCGAAATGTAAAGAGTTGGAAAGAATTTGATTTTAGTCATTAATGATAAATATTTAACTACATTTGATTCTACCAATTTTCATTTTTCATATCTAGCTAGCTAGCAATGCTTCTAAAGAAAGAGCAGACAGATCCACCTCTATAAAGATTAAAAGTCAAGTGGCATGTTTGCAAGTTAATTAATTATTCGAAATATTAAAGAATTTTTCTACACTTAAAGATCTTGCTCGCAATAACTTCAAAGACATATCCAATTTGTTCCTTAATGAGTTTCTTTCAAATTAAATTTCGTTAATCGAATCGATCGTCAGAGTGTTCTCCATAAAGACACTCTTCCTCAATAAAGAAGAAGATAATTAAAGAATTTGGAAGCTTCTTTTTCTTGATAATTGAATACGTGATTTATAATAGTATTTATATACATGCTAGAGTTGGAGTATGGAAAGATCATAACTCCATAATCTTTGACCTAATGCTAGTTGTTATTTGATTTTGTGGAAGAGACCATTGGTGCTGACAGGTTGGTTTCTTAATTTGACATGATTGCTTTCCAGATTTAATTAAGAACCATGATCTCTGTCTTCATGAATGGAATGGCCATTACCTTTGTCTTTTTGAAAGAAATCATGGTCTTTGTCAACTCCATTAAAACTCGGCAAGGTCATGGAATGAATGCCGGTATTGTCTCTAATTTTGCAAAACAGTGCCTTACTCAAAGGTTTGGTAAGAAAATCGACCGCTTGAGATTGAGACAGGACATATCTGGTGAGGAGAAGCCCATGAGAAACTTTTTCATGAATGAAGTGAACATCCAGTTCAATATGTTTTGTTTGTGCGTGGAAAACTAGATTCTTGGTCATAAAATAGAACTCATGTTATCGCACAACAAAAGAGGTGGCCTCGAAGGGAGTATTCGAATATCTTTCATCAAGTATGTTAACCATGTTAACTCAGTAGCAGCGGATGCAAGGGATCGATATTTAACTTCCTCACTTGTGCGTGCCACAGTGTGTTGATTGCCGCCAAGGTATATACTGTAACCAATTGTGCTTCCATGAGTTTACGAACAACTTGCCCAATCACAATTAGTAAATCCATTTAGTGTTAGCGAACTTTGAGAGAGAAATCATAAACTATGGTCTAAGGTTCCATGTAGGTAACAAAGAATGTGTTTTACAGGCTCTTAAATCGGCTAGTATAGGACTCTAGAAATGTTAGCAAACTCGATTAACTACTTGTATTATATCAGGTCACATAAAGATTAGATATTGGAGGCTGCCTACAAGGGTTCTATAGTTAATGGCATTAATTGGTTCTTGTCTTTGCCAATAGAGTCGGTTTTTGACGGCCATAGGGGTATTCATTGCGGTGAAATATTGTATTTTGGCTTTTACGAGCAAGTCTCTCATGTATTTGGCTTGGGATAGAAAAATGCCATTGCTAAAACATTTAACCTCATGCCAACGAAATATTTAAGTAGCCCAAGGTTTCTTCCGTCGCGTGTCTTTGGCTACATCTGTTTTGTTTATGTTTTCTCTCTTGAACAAGACAAATTACTCATTCGATCCATCATTCTTACTCACATCTTCAGAAAAGATATAAGCGTTATTCTCTTGACACCCTATTGGAGATAGTGCTTACATGTCATTTTGATTAACAATAATAATTATAATAATCATTAATTCATATTTATATAGCAAGAAGCTTGTAATATTTACAGATAGATATTGTAGATCTAAAATAGTTTAGATTTAATCCAAAGGAATTTGTGTCAACGCTAAATGTTAAAAATTCTAAAAGTTAAAACATTGTCTGAAATATGGTAAAGACCCAAGAATATATTAGTAATAACATAGTTGCAAAGAGTTACAAATAGTGCTAAGAAATGTTATAATGCAATATGTTCTTGAAAACATCATTCTTGGTCCATGGTTACTGATACGGGTCGATCGATATATGTCAATATCTGGATTGTCCAGATGGTTAGTCTTAGCATACCATGGGATTAATGGGCGTTCGTATAAACATATAGGTATTCAGTGAGGGCTGGGTACTAAACAAACTCACAAAGACCTCCAATAGACATTTCATAAAGCCAATAATTGAAGGTCTTCTCAAGTTGAGTAATATTCGTGATCCTTTAATCTGAGCACCATAATAGGTTTATAAGTGATCTATCATGCTTTAGGTTTTAGTATGTCAGAGATCTTTTATGGTCTGACCGTTAGGTGTCGTTAGGTATCATTAGGTACAGTCCAATGCTCATGAAGTTTAGTGTGCGTAGATATGGGATCCATCAACTCATATGAGTGAGTTATATATCCTAATGCTCTAAGAAATATATTTTAAGAAGTCTTTTGGCTAAAAACAAAAAACTCCAGAAAAATAGTTTTTGGTTGGGTTAAATAATATCGCAAAGGTGTTTGTGGATATTATTTTACGAAAATACAAATTTAGAGATAAGTTTATGGTTGAGCACATAGAGATTTGATGGTGATGATCTAAGTCTTTGCTATTCCATGATATAGGCAACAGAATGATTATACAGATATGGTTGACTTCAACTTATATGGTTCAATGTTCTGTTCTGTAATATCCATAATGTATGTGTGGAGCATTGTTCACGAAATTATGAAAGTATTTCGTAAGATAAACAGTGGTGAATCTGAAGAGTTTCACAATATAAAGTGTACTCGTTGAATACTAGGGTAGTAAGATGGATCGAACGGTTTGATCTAAGATGATTTTGAAAAGTAAGATACATTTTAGGACCTCTCTAAAAAGTAGAAAACATACTTTGTAAATATTGTAAAGAGGTTCTTATTGCATGGCAAATGAAATTTTAACACATGGCTACTTGTTTGACAAATGGCACATTAGGGTTTGCATGATTGGCACTTGGTAGTATGTGTGGGATGCATGAGTGACAAGTGTCAACCATGCAAAGGGTGAGGTGGTTAAAGGTTTGTAAATATTATATTTAGCCCCCCACATTTGCTAATTATAAAAAACAAGTTTAAACTTGTTTCAAATGGGTCCCTATTTTTAAGTTAACAAAATAGCCCAATTTTGAGAGGATTTTGAAATTAAATCCTACTGAAAATTGTTCAAATATTCTATCATTCTAGAGTTTTCAATCCCACCACTTTATTGAAGCCTATAGTTGTTCAAGGGTTGACTTCAATGTGAGCTCCAAGTAAAGAAATGTCCAAAGGTTTCAAAGATATATTTTTTGGACTTGTTAGTATAACAAAACTTAAATTTCAGTATATTTGTTGCTTAGGAAATTAGTTTCTAATTCCTCTACATAATTATGTATGATTTTTATGAATTAGATAAAATTAGCAATGACCACAATCACATACATGCACCATGAATACACATTAATAGTGGTATCATAATATAATTTTGTGTGTTTCTAGGTTAATGTGGTGTGTTGGAAGTGTTAGGAATGCCCAGAATGTGTTAAATCATATTTTGAAGTGTCAAAAATGTAAGATTTTGGGTTCTTCCCAAATAAATGCTAGGGTGTTCATTTTTTGGATGAACACCGCAGCATTCCTTCATTTAACACTAGGGCATTCAAAGCAACTGACGTCGGGGTGTTAAAATGTATAACGCTAGGGCGTCCACAACAACTCAATGTTGGGGCGTTATAGAGTATAACGTTAGGGTGTTGATGAGTTGATTGCTGACATGTTCAAGTATTGAACGCGAGGGTGTTATAAGGTTGAACGCTGGGGCGCAAAAAAAGAGTAATTTATTTTTATTTTTCGCTAAATTTTTCTTTTGCTAAGGTATTAAATAGTATATTTCAGGGTGTTCAAAGAGTTGAACACCAAGGCGTTCAAAAACAATTTATAGCGTTAGGACATTTCGAATAGTATACCATATTTTGCATTATATGCATGTAAGCTTTATTTAATACAAATATAATTATTATATTATTATATTATATAAATATTTAATATTTATTTACATTGTTAATCATAATGGGAGCCCTATTGGTAGGAGTTAGTTATGCTTACGTGAAAAAATATTATGATTATGAATTAGATCCATATGAGATGCGGAAAATTTATTATAAATTAAAAAATCTCTCTTAATCAGATTAAAATGTATTACATAATGAGATAGTGTTATACATGGTCTGCCTTATCAATACAGTAATAATCTGGTCAACTTAATCTTTTTTTCAATATTGCTAAAGTATGAGGGAATTGGTTGGTGTGATTTGGAATATTCAAGTTAAACATGAGATGAGGTAAATATAAGCGAAAATATTATCCAATATCACTAAAGTGTGAGGGTAATATCAGTAACTTATATTTGACCATTGACAAATAAATTTAGAATACACTTATTCAATATCGCTAAAGTGTAAGGATAAGGTATATTTAGGATCAGTTGTATGAGTTGCATGTAATGTAATTGACAAAAGTTGTCTACTTTTTGGGTTTTACAAAGGCTAATATCGCTAAAGTGTGAGGCCTGAGTAGAATACTGATTGGATCTACTTCTTACTGTAAAATTCATAATGCTTAAATTTTTGCTTTCTTGTTTGAGAGATTATGAAAAATATGTAAAGTATTGGGAATGCGTCTTTAGATCGAAAACATACACTAACTATATCCATGATCTAAAAATATTAATATTAACGATTAGAAATAAATCCATTAAACATCTTTTGTCTTTTCTTATAGAGATAAGAAAAAAAATGAATACGAACAATCTATTAGAGATACAAATATTAGACACGCATAAACTAAGAGGCACCAAAATAATAATTATGATTGACCTAGAATCTTATAATCATTCTAGATTTGGAATAACTTGAATATATCATAGATCAGTAAAAGATAGGAGGTATTTATGATAATACTTCTTAAGAGGTTTAAATTATCAAAAAAAAAAAAAAAAAGATAAAGATGATTGGAGAGTCAATTCAAAAATATATCATAACCTTAATATCTACTGATATTCAGTGGGAGCAAGTGTACAGGAATAGTGCAAGTAGTATTATGCTCCTCACTGAAAGAATTAGTTTGATATATCCAAAATCCACAAGATAAGAATAAATGTAAAGAAAATTATTTCCATTGCAACATTGTTGGACCCTATAAACGTTACTATCCAAAGTACCTCGAAATAACAATATAAACCCTTTAGATGAAAGTTTACCAAAACATTAACATTTCATCAGCATTTGATGATAGAAAAAGTTGTGTATTAGATAATGCCTGCTCCTATCATACCTACAATTGTTGTATGATTTAAGAAATGCTAAAAGCTACCGTAAGGACAAGTTCATATTTATATAGGAAATAGAGATTTTTAGAACGATTAAGTTGTTCAGACTTATAGTCACTTCTCTCATCTAGTAAAAGCATAAAATTGTATACTAATTATTTTTTTCCATACATTATTAGATAGTTAGTATCCCTTTTTGTGTGAGACACTGAAGGATATCATGTATATAAAAAAAATTGTTTCTTATATTTACATGATGTTGATAATACATCGTCAGATGAATGTCAATTAAAGAAAGGCCATTATAATTAAGATACAATAGAAAATGTCTTGAATAATTTGGTGAACAGATAAAGTAGTAAGTTCAAAAACTTTAAATATTACAGAATTGTGACAAATGAGACTAGGACATAAGGGCGTAAGATGCCTAACCCATTTAGTTAGAAATGGTCAAATACTTGATCTTACTATGGGACCTTATTCAGTTTGTGAATTTTGTATTTAAAGGATGATAACTAAGCCTCTACTGTTAGTGTACGACACTATGCCAACGGATTTATCAGAACTTGTACATGGTGATGTACGTAGTCCACTAAATTGCACTACTATAGATAGGTTTCCCTACTTTGTTGTTTTTATTAATAAATGTCACGATCTGGACATTTATGTATTGAAACACACGTTGGGAATTTTTGAAATGTTTAAAGGGCATTCAACTTGAAGTAGAGAAACCAACCGCCATATATATTAAATGTCTTCAATCAGATTGAACTGTAAATATATTAGTTGTGGATTCCTAAAACATATAAGTGAGAATGAGATTCTCGCTTACTATAGTCATCTAGGTATTCCTAAAACATAATAGTATTTTCAAAAATGAGGAATCGAGCTTTATTAGATAAGGACTGATTGATAATGAGTTACACCAATCTTTCAAAAATATTTACTGGGGTTATGCTCAAGAAATTACTATTAATTTATTTAACAAAGTTCCATCAAAACCTTTTCTTACTACTTTATATGAGATATAGACTAGCAGAAAATCGAGTCTTAAGTATGTTAAGATTTGGGACTGTCCTGTTGAAGTAAAAGTTACCCAACAGGATAAACTTGCACCCAATAGATACAAGTATCGGTTCAAATGAAGTCCCAAAACCTTCAAGGGATATCAATTCTATAATCTAGAAGGAATGAAACATTCATTCCTCATAATGCTACTTTCCTAGAGAAATAGTTTCTCATGGGTTATGCGGATTATAGAAGGATTTAACTTGAAAAATTCAATCCATGATTTATGGAACTAATGATGAAACTTCATACTCAAGCGAGTGAAATACCTTTTAGGCACACCCTCCATGTAAGTCAGGAAGAATGTCAAGAATATTTATAAGGTATTATATCATACCTAAAGATGTCTTTGGGGTTTTCCTAATTGAAGAAAAAAATCCTATGACTTGTAAAGAGGTGGTGTTAGATATTATCTCGAGAAAATGGTAATAAGTCATGAAATTCAAACTTTACTCAAAGCATACAATCAAGTCTAGGACTTGTTTAAGCTTCCCAAAGGAATAGTTTTGAGTGTTTTGTAAAAGAGTTTACAAGCAAAAGCTTAAGGGCCCATTGGCAGTTGAGATCTTTAAAGCCCAATCGCGGTGGTAAAAGGTTACACTCAGCGATCTGGAATTGATTATGAGAAAAAATTTCACTAATCACCATGCTAAAGTCGATTCAAATTTCGTTAGGTATTGTAGCATATTATGATTTATGAAATCTGGCAGATATATGTAAAAAGAGTATTTCGAAATAGACGTCTCGAGTAAGAGATATACATGGAACAGCCTGAAGATTTTACATCTAACCAAAATTCTAATCTAGTGTACTGATTGAAGAAGTCCATTTATGAACTTAAGCAAGCCTCTCAAAGCTGAAATCTTCATTTTGATCAAGTAATCAGAAAAGTCTGGTTGTTATTAAAATAAAAAGGAAACATATGTGTTCAAAAAGGGTAGTGGGAGCAAGATTGTCTTTTAAGATATTTATGTGGATGACATACTTAATATTATAAATGAATTTGGTATGTAATAGTTAGTCAAGAATTATTAAGTAAAAGCTTCTCTATAAAGGATTAGGACAAAGCTTCTTATATTTTGGGTATAAAATCTTTATAAAGATAAAGCTAGAACTAGAAAACTAATAGAACTCTTCCAAATTCTTTTACATAGAAAGTGTTCTTGAAAAGTATAACCTTAACAACTCTGAGATAGTTAATGTACCTTTCAAACACGATAATCATCTTTGTAAGAAAATGTCTCCTTAGATGAAAGATAAAGAGTTAGAATGTCTAACATAAAGTATGCATCAGTTATAAGTAGTTTTATGTACACCGTATTATGTGCAAAATCGAACATCGGTAAGGCTATAAATGTTACAAGCTGGCATCTGTCTGATACAAGTGTCGCCTATTAGATGGTCATAAAATATATCCTGAAATATCTTAAAGATATTCAAATAAAGTGGAGAAAGTAATTCATAAGAAAAGAGATACATTGATTCAGAATCGAGTTTGATTCTGATGATAGAAAGTTTACATTTGGATATGTGTTCTGTTCAATAGAGGCCGTAATCATTTAGTAGTGTGTTTAAGTAAGCGTCCACAGTTGATTCTACTTTGGAGAAAAAATACCTTGTAGCTTTAGAAGCTTTAAAGGAATCAATATAGATATGTAACATAGTCATTGAACTCGAAATAGTTCCAGCTTCAATGGATCTTATCCCACTGTATTAGGATACATAACGGGGTAATTGCTCAAGCACATTAGCTAAGAATACACATTAAATTTAAACATATGGAGATTAAATACTATGTATTTAGACAATGTTTGGTTGAAAGAGGTGTAATAGTATCTAGAGTAGATCCTATAAGAAATATAGCAGATACGTTCACTAGGGGCTTAACTCTTAAAGTAGTTTGAGAAACACGTGGAGTCGATAGATAGTAGATATAATCGTGAATGTCACTAGAGCAAGTGGGAGTTATTGGAGATGTGCTTACGTGCCATTCCGATTAGTAGTAATCATTTCGATAATAATCGTTAATTTATATTTATATGGTAAGAAATTTGTAAAATCTACAAACATTGTACATCTTAAGAATTTTATATATGATCTAATGGAGTTTAGATCAGTATTAAAAGTTAGCAATTTTAAAAGTTAGAACCTTGTCTAAAATAGAACAAAGACTTGAAAAAATATTAGTAATAACATAATTGCAAAGAGTTACAAATGGTGCTAAAAAATATTATTATGCAGAATGTTCTTGAAAATATTATTCCCGATCTATGGTTATCGATATGGGTAGATCGGTATACCTTCCGGATCAGCGTATGTATATATTTAGATTATTCGAATGGTTAGTCTTAGCAGACCGTGGGCTTAGTGAAAGTTTAGTGTGCGTAGATATGAGATTCATCAGCTCATATATATGACATGTATATATTAATGCTCCAAGAAATGTATTTCAGGAAGTCTTTTGGCCAAAAGCAGAAAACTCCAAAAAAGAGTTTTTGGTTGGGTTAAACAATATCGCAAAGGTGTTTGTAGATATTATTTTACGAAAATAAAAATCTGTAGATAAATTTGTGGTTGAGCACATTGAGATTTGATAGTGATGATCTGAGTCTTTGCTTTTTCAGGATATAGGTGACTGAAGGATTATACAGATATGATTGACCTTAACTAATATGGTTCAACACTCTATTCTGTAAAATTTGTAATGTGTCTGGGGCATTGTTCACGAACTTACAAAAGTGTTCCATAAGAGAAACGGTGGTGAACCTAAGAAGTCTCACAATATAAAGTGTACTCGTTGAGCACTTGAGTAGCAAGATGGATCGAACGGTTCAATCTGAGATGATTTTAAAAAGTAGGATATGTTTTAAGACCTCTCTAAAAAGTAGGAAACATACTTTGCAATATTATAAAGAGGTCCCTATTGCATGGCAAATGAAATTTTAACATATGGCCACTTGTTTTACAAGTAGCACATTGGGGCTTTGCATGATTGACACTTGGCAGCATGCATGGGATGAATGAGTGATAAGTGTCAACCATGTAAATAGTGAAGTGGCAAAAGGTTTGTAAATGATGCATTTAGCCCTCCACATTTGCTAACTAAAAAAAAAAACAAGTTTTAAAATTGTTTCAAAAGGGTCCCCATTTTCTAAGTTAACAAAACAACCTCATTTTGAGAGGATTTCGAAATTAAATCCTACTGAAAATTATTTAAACATACTTTCATTCTAGATTTTTCAATCCTACTACTTTGTTGAAGCCTAGAATTATTCAAAGTTTGACTTCAATTGAGCTAGAAGTAAAGAAATGACTAAAGGCTTCAAATGTATGATTTTCTAGACTTGTTAGTGTAACAAGACTTCAATTTTAATATGTTTGTTGCTTAGAAAATTAGTTTTCAATTTCGTTGTATAAATATATATTATTGTCATGTATTAGATAAAATGAGCAATGAACACAATCATATGTTATGCACTATAAATACACATTAATACACCCGATGTTATTTTCTTTCTATTGATGTTACTTTTTTTTTAGTCTTCCCATTTTTTTCTTCGTCTACTTCAGAAAATACGTCCATCATAGAGGTCCTTCAAGTTCCTTATACTTTTTCTCCCCCTCAGTATGATCCTGCCATCGGAGATTCTCCCCCTTCGGGTCGTGATAGCTGATGCGATATTTTTATATCATAAAATTAAGTTCAAGTATACACTATCATATGCAAGTAATAAAGAGACTAAATAAGTCGGATGTCGAACCCACAGAGATAATTTCTTCTTTTTAACCAATTACTAAAATTATATCTTGCTAATAATTATTCAGATAAATAAAAATCTAAGAATTACTATAGAAAATATAAAGGCAAAAACACAATGCAAAAAGATTTAAGTGATAGCAATATAGAGAAAACCTAGGAATAATACTATTCCTCAATATGCTTTCTAATAATCAATCTTCTAATATTTAACTCCCTTAGTTTTTGTTATTAATCAAAACACTAATGTATTCACAAGCCTCTTCCAAGGTCATGCAAGTATACCTTAATTTACCAAATACCTATATTTCTATGGTACTTGTAATAAATTAAGATTCATTAAGATTAGGTCTCATTGATCATACATGCCAATTAGGTATATTCCTATCCTAAATTGAAACTTGCATATGCAACATTGAATGTTACTCTACAATTATGCATCAAATTACTTAGGTCTAAATATTATGATTCCTCTTCCGAGTTTATCAATAATATTACCAACTCATTCACCATATATTGGTCAGATATATTGAAGCATTAAAATCAAGTAATTTAAATATCAATGAACTAAGTTTATTAAATATTCTAAAGATATGGCAATTAAGCACACATATTGAGTTCAAGTATTACCCCTAGAAAATAAGTTTAGCTCATGGCTACAAGAGAACAGCAGTAAAAATAATAATAAACCGTGATACAATTAATAGCAAACCGATATAGACGTCGAATTGCTTTTAATTGCGCTGCCTAAGATCTCTTGATGCCGAAGAACGCCTTGAATCTCTCTCTAAAGTTGCCTTAATTAAACTTTTATTGCTCTCCAAGACTCGTGCTCTGTATTCTTAGTGCTCTTGGGTCGTCTTGGATTATTCTTGACGTATGGGAATGAGTGGCTTTTTATAGGGATTGATATGAGCTTGAAAATCTCAATTCTTGTTGGATTAGGACTCACACTACCGCTGGGGCGCTATGCTTCTGTTGCTGGGGCGACGCGTGAAAAAGGTTTCACCGTTGGGGCGGTAGGCTAATAGCGCTAGAATATCGCTGGCGCGGTAAATGTCTGGCGTTGAGGCTCTAGATGCGACTTCAACAGGTCATATTTCTTATTTCGATCATTATTCCAGCACAGGAGGGGTAATCCTAGTGGCGCTAGGGCGGTGGACACATTATTTTGAAAACCTTGTGTTTTAGTCCCTGTTTTCGCTCTTTTTGCATTCTTTCTTTAAATTTCGTTCAAGTCCCTATAAATAACAATAATGCACATAAATAGCCATCTATTCTCATAAAATCATAAAATATCAATAATAAAAATATGAAAAAATATATGATAAATTTGCCCTTATCAATAGCCTTGTTCCTTTTGATCCTACAGATGATGACACTAATATTGCTCATAAGGTTCTTAAAGTTCCTGTTGACTCACTTCTTGCTCCAAATTCCTCTCCTATTAAGGTTCTGCCACCTATTGACCAATTTCTCATTGCTGTTTATAAAGGTATAAACTTCACTCGCATCCCTCATCCTATATATAATATTTTTAGTTATCATCGACTATCTTCACCATATTATGAATTTATGTCTACTTTATCTTCTTTCTGTATCCCTACAACTCTTCATGATGCTCTTTCACATCTTGGGTAACATCAACCAATGGTTGAGAAAATGATTGCTTTACATAATAATGGTATATGAGAATTAGTAAAATTGCCCCTGGCCACTCCACCATTGGTTGTTAATGGGTTTATACTATCAAGGTTGGATCCAATGGTCAAATTGATAGATTGAAAGTAAGGCTGGTTATCAAAAGGTATACTCAGACTTATGGCCTAAATTATTATGAGACTTTCTCTCTTGTGGCCAAAATGTCATATGTTCGATTATTCTTATCTATCACTCCTATTTTTCAATGGCCTTCGTACCTGCTAGACATAAAAAATGTGTTTATTCATGGTGAACTTCGAGAAGAAATCTATATAAAGCAACTATCTGGCTTTGTTGCTCAGGAGGAGTCTAGTTTGGAATGTAAACTCTGCCACTCCTTATATGGTTTAAAACAGTCTCCTCATTCTTAGTTTGGTCTTTTTAGTATTGTTATTTATGAGTTTGTCGTGATTCGAAGTGAGTTAAATCACTTAGATTTCTATAGGCATAAAGTACAAGGACACAACATATATCTAGTAGTCTACGTTAACAATATTGTCATTACAAGGAGTAATTTGAATGGTATTAAACAATTAAAGAAATACTTATTCAATCATTTTTAGACTAAAGATTTGGGATTGCTCATATACTTTTTTGGTATAGAGGTTGCTCAGTCTAGCTCTAGATTACTATCTCTTAAAGAAAGTATACTTTAGATATTATGGAAGAAACAAGGATTTTGGACTGCAGGCCTATAAACTCTCCTATGGATTTTAATACTAAACTCTTACTTAGATAGAGGGAGCCTCTTACAAATTTTGAGAGATATCAGAGACTAGTTAGTAAACTTAATTATCTCACCATCACACGACTTGATATTTTATTTTCATTCAATGTTGTCAGTCACTTTCTATAATCTTCATATGATAGTCATTGTAATGTAGTTATTCGAATCTTACAGTATATCAAAGGTGCACCAGGAAAAGGTTTTCTATATGAGAGTAAGGGTCACACACAGGTAGTCGGATACTCAGATGTTGATTGGGTAAGTTCTCTATTAGATAAATATTTTACTATTGAGTATTGTGTTTTTGTTGGAGAAAACCTTATATCATAGAAAAGTAAGAAGCAATAAGTTATTGCTAGGTTAACCGTAGAAGCAGAATATCTTGCCATGACCTTAGCAACATGTGAGCTTATATGGTTGAAATAGTTAATCTAAGAATTAAAATTTGTATATATATCACAAATAAAAATACTTTGTGATAATCAAATTACACTTCATATTTCATCCAACCCAATATTTCATGAAATGACTAAGTATATAGAAATTGATTGTCACTTCATTTGAGATAAGTTTTTGTCTAGCTATATTTTCACAAATTATGCTTGCTCAAACGACCAACTAGCAAATATCCTTATTAAATCTCTTAAAGGTCCTCGAATTGATTTTATTTATAACAAGTTTGGCGCATATAATTTATATGCTCCAACTTGAGGGGGAGTGTTATAATGTATATAGTATTTGTATATATATTTATGGTTAATATCATATAATAGGAAATAGATTGATAACCTATAATTAGGATTGGTTGACCTTCCAAATAGGAATCCAAACTTTACCTATATAATATTGTATTTTCTTCATTATTAATACACACAAAAATTCTTCTTTTTCTCTCTATTTCTTCACATATTCAAAAAGTGTGGTTCTACTTATATAGCTTGAACCTTAATTTTAATAAGATTTTGATCTCTTACTTCACTTTTGAGGAACAGTTTCTTTTGAACTAAATAGCCTATTATATTTTTGGCACGTACTAGATGATTTATTAGCTACCTTCTTTAATAGATTTTTTGTTACGCATAACCACATATATTTTAAGCCAATGCTCTCGCTGATGTTATTTCATCTACTAAGCATGAAATTTACTAAATAATTAATAATTTATGTTAATTTTAATAAATTAAAATTGTATTTAACAATATATTAAGATCTTATTTAAGGACGAATATATTCCTTTGGTGTTTGTAATGTATCTCATACTCTTAAATCGATTGATAATTCACCTTAAAGTATTAACCCTTCAAAGGCAATTTGTATATGATATTTCTCACATACATATTTATGGAATTTAGAACTTTAAATTCTGAATTTTTTTTTCTTTTGCCAAAATTCATGTTGCAACAACAAAATCTGAGGATATTAATAATTTAAAACTCAAATCTAACTATAAGCTTATATTTTAGTCAGGAAAAATAAAATGGAATGATATATTACTATGAATATATCAAAATTATTAGTTTAAGAATGAATAAATATTAAATAATTCTAATGTTATTTTTTTATGTTGAAAATCCAAAATTTAGTGGTAACAACAAAATATACTCATAAAATAATCATATTTAATATAAAAGTTCTATGAAAATTAAGTTGATAACGAGATCACACTACAAAGATCCTTTCACTTACTAGCGTCATGAGCAAAATAAGTGAAAAGGAATAGCAGGTTATAATATTTTTCATTGTATTTAAGTGAGATAGCATTCTCATTACAGTTGCATTTTATAGTACAAATATCAACAATCTTAATTAATTAAACAAGTAAACATATGCTTATTAATTCTTTCCTTTTAATAAAGAAGAAGTTAAACTGCTAGTAAATTCACTGTTTTATAACAATAATTCATAATTACAAATAAATAATTTTCTATTCATGACATATAGAAATTCATTTTGAAATGTACATCTAGTTTAATAAAATAAAAATGAATATAACTGTTAATTTAGTTAAATTATTGTGTTTCATGCCACAAAGAGCTGAAGCCATGTTCCTCCCATGAAACAACACCGTTATAAATCTGGGAATAATCACAAACACTTTCAATTTCCACCAAACTATCCAAATCTTGTCCACATGTATCCATGTAATAATTAGACCAATTCATGTCATCACTTGGTGAAGAAGGTACCAGCTCCATGTTATCTGACCATCTGAAGTCCGTTGATGCCAAGCAATTCTGGCCATCTTCTTCGTCCGAAAGTACTAACTCAGGGGACTCCATAGCTAAACCACGGCCTTCTTCTAACACACCTCCATTCATCTCTGCTTCTAGAGATCGGATTACTCTATTTAATTGTTCATCATCGTCGTATTCTTCGCCATTTGATTCCTCTAACAAGGACATGAGAAGGGCAGTGTCGAATTTCGTGATTTCAACTCCATTGGACTTATCATCTGATCCCTTGATGCATACCCCATTTTCAGATACCAAAGAAGCCATTTTGCTGGATTGAATAAAATTGACTCTTCTTTGAAAGAAGTAATTAAGCAAAAGAAAGTAGAAAAAGACTTGAAATTTTATCACAGGATGACTCTTTTAAGAGAAGTATATAGGGCTATTTATATAGGCCAATGCCATGGGGGCACATGTGTACACCAAGAGTGCAACTTCGGCCATGTTAGACCCTCTCAATAGAACATGTGATCATGTGCACCTACCTAATATTTAAACAAATAATTAAAAACACATATCACGACATTATGGCAAGCAGATAAGGAACAAATTAAAGACATCAAGTACGTAATAAAATACTTAATTATGCATGGAATTACTTCCACCAGCAAAAGAGAGATGGGAAGAATATAAAAGACTTTCCAGGTTGGCAAAGATCTGGGGTTAGCGTGATTGTGCATGTACACAACCCGAAGAAGCTATCTGATGACAGAAAAACAAAGAGCAGACAACAATATCTATATAATTTTGATCAGATGTTCTGATTTCGTTTCAAGTGATCATCTTTCTTAATTGACTCAATGGTAAGATGGTATTAGACTTGACTTCTAAGGAAGATGTCGATTCCTTATTATTAATAGTTTAAAATTTTAAATTAATTAATTTCACTGACATGATTTCAGAGTTAATTTAAATCTTGTGTTGGAATTCTCTTTCTTAATCAATTTATGAATCAATAGATCGTAGCCTATAGAAATTAAATTAAATTTGAAAATTATTGAGGTGTGAGCAATTAAATAAATAAATATCTTAAATAATATAATAAAAAATAAGTAATTAAAAATTTAAAAAGAAAAAAGTAAGAGAAAATACAAAAACTTTATGTAGTTTAATAATTTGTTTATGTTCACGGCAGATCCAAATCAAATTATTTTATTAATGAATCTCAAAATACTCATAAAGTTTACCTTTTTATAATACAAACTCACAAAAAACTCACTCTTTTGTAAATAAAGGGTTTTTCTTACTAAAAATCATAAAGAATGCTATGATTACAAATATGTGTTTACAAGCCAACAGAGAACCTTTATATAAGCTTTAGGATGACCTAAATTAATCATAAACGTGTGGGAGTTATTTTAGGGAGTTCTGAAATAAATAGGATACGAAACAAATTTGGGAAACAACTTTCCCTGGGCCTAGCGCCGCGGTGCTCAAGTGCTGTCTAAGGTGCCACGGCGCCCATGCATAGGCAGCAGTTTTCGTGTTTTTGCCTCTTTTTATATCCGTCTTCAATCCTCGCTCACCCTATGCACTTGGTTTGCTCTCTAAATCATATCCCAATAATTTTTAATCAACTTTTTCACAAATTTCCTTCTTGATTCAAAATCATTCACAAAGTATCTCGATCTTTTATATCCGAATCTTCGATCACCCTCACATAGTAGTGACTCCGGTTAAGTCCTTATATAGGATGAACTTAATCAATGACAGTGGCTTAATCAATATGTCAACAAGATCTTCAGACGACGCTATCTTTGTTAGACTAACTTCACCACTTTGGACAATTTCTCAAATATAATAGAGCCACACATCAATGTGTTTAGACCTCTTGTGAAACACTTGATGCTTGCTTAGGTGTATGGCACTTTGGCTATCACAATACACACCAGTGTTCACATCTTCAGTAGCTATTACCTCCAGGCATATGTCTTTTAACCATACAGCCTCCTCACTGATAGTTGTGTACTCTGCCTCTGTGGTAATTAGTGCAACCACATATTGTAGAATTGATCTCCAACACACATTATACATAAACACTGTGAATACATAACCCGTCAATGATCTTCTCTTGTCTAGATCACCTGCAAACACATTTTACCATTACACTACCATTATCATCCATTTTATACATCAACCCGTGATTCGACGTCTCTTTGAGATATCTCAAATTTACTTCACTACAAGCTAGTTATCCTTACCTAAAGTTATCATGTATCTACTCACCACACTCATAGCTTGTGCTATTCTGGTCTTATAAAAATCATTGCATACAAGGTGCTCTTTACAGTGCTTGTATTTGGTACTTTACTCATCTGTAATTTTTCTTCTTCAGATGTCGGCGACTGTATAGCTAAAAGTTTAAAATACATGACCAAATGAGTAGAGACAGCCTTTGCATTGGACATACAAAACTTTTCCAATATCTTAAGTATATACCATTGTTAAGACAAGAAGATAACATGTCACGCCCCAGACTCAAAAGATCCGACACACGACATCACTTACATTCATTCACTGCATGTGCACTCATAAATAATATTACACAAAATTTTCAACTTTCATTCAACACAGAAATCCTCAGCAAGTTGCCAGTAAGTTCAACACTAAAATCAACCATAACCTAACATATAAATATAAACTTCTCTTGACAATATTTAAACATTCATTTCAATTTCTTTCAGAATTATAGCAATTGAATTATGACTGGAACAATTATTAAACCGGAGATACGCAGAGTTTTCTCAGAGATTAACACTCTACTACGTCACCAGTAGCAACTTTGTTACCGGGAGCCCAGAATATATCCATTGCAAATTCTTACTTAAAATCATCCAATAACCACACTTTATAAAACTTAAACCAAATCCAATCCACACACAATGAAATAATACATAAGTATTTATTCAATAGGGACAAACCAAATATCCTATCCCACGTGTCCCCAAATGAAACACACAACAACCTAGCAACTTAGGGAACCCAAGGAACAGCAGAAGCCTTGCCAAATCCGCTAAGCACACATGTACCTTATTTACCTGAAATCACCATAAACTATAATGAGTATAAAACTCAGTAAGCATACTAATTTTTCATATATCAAATACAAATACATATATGTACACAATGCATATATATGATATGCTGTGATCAATCAAAATCATAATCTTATCAAATCACATATCATGTAAGCGCTTACACATTCTTTCAAAACACATAATAGGAATACCATCACTCAACTACTACTTAGTAGGACTTACATATCACATATCACATAATGAGCCAAATGTCACTCGTAGGTAACATACCGTATGAGAGGAATAGTACAAGTGAGGTCTTTAAATCACACATATATAACGCTTATGCCCGAAGGTAAAAGCCAAACCCTCACCCTGATCATCGGTGAGTCCTCTCACATGTACCAATACGCCACCACACGAATGTGATGACTCACACTTCCTTTAGGTACCAATAGGATCCTCCCTACATACGGAACACATAACATATACCAATCCCGAAGGAAAGGCCACACATAAAGGCTCCACAAATCATATAAAATGCCTACTAAGTTAACAGTGAGTTCAAGTACCCTCAAATCACAAAATATTTCTCATGGACATATTACACTTCAAAAGCTTTCTTTGTTAAACACATCTTATTTTGGAAAGCTCACTTTCAAAAACACATGTATATCCATGCTCAATGTCAATGCTCACATTCATAAACATATATTCACATTTCATATCAAAATATACTTTGACATATCATAAACATATTCTTAACCCCATTTACAAAATCATACAAAACAATTATTATGTTTATTGTGATTCCAGTAGTAAGTCTAGTATACTTACCTCTTAACACTTTCAGCTACAAGGCTTAAATCTCCTTAACCTATCAATGGAGATTAATCCTTTCATAAGCCTCATAATTCACACAAAATACTTTAAATAGCTTACAAAATTATACACAATGCATTTATCACATCAAATTGGTCTAAATATTTAGTTTCTCAAAACCTGTCATTCTGACCACTTACACTTAACAAAATTTCTAATACATCAAATGATGTCCAATTACTCCAAAATCAGAATATACCATTCTTGACTCATATATCCTTCTTATATATAAATATTATATTAAATTTCCTACACAATCCATTCCATACACACCATCGAATCCAAACTATTAACCTGACAGGATCAAGATACTTACTGAACAGTATTCAATCTCCCAATTTTATAAAATCATATACTAACTCAAAAATTATAAAACTACCATATAATTACTCTTGACACATATCTCAGTCCATGATAAATATTTGGCTTCCAAATAACTGCCAAAAGTATTTTAAAACTATTTTATTTCATAACTTTAAAAATCTATTAATCAAATACTACAATGAGCTGATACACTTTAGAAATTCATAACACTTCAACCACATTGACCCAAATTCTCAATTCCGAGTATATCATATTAGACATATAAAATTATCATATTCCACAAATTCATAATTTTTAAAGATCATTCAGCAGGTCAAAAATTATTTTCCACTATATCATACTGTTTACACAGGAAATTTCCAGAATTCCAGGGTCATTTTGGTAAATTCACTACAAATTCAATTTCCGAGATTTTCAGTCGATTCAAAGTCTCAGATGATCCTAAACATGTCTAATTCCATATACTCAAAATTCAAAACCAGAATCGAATCACAACAATTTATAAAATTCCTAGATCAAGAGGTTATCCAGCAGAAATTCCATAATTCATCATGATTTATCAAACTATCTTATAGATCATCATCAATTCTCACATCAAACGAAATACACATCAAATCCTTAATTATACATATTTCCAGAAATCAAAACTTAAAGAAATTAACTTAATTAACACCAATAAATTGATAATTAGTTGTGATATACCTCTAAAGATCCAAAATTCTCATTTTCTTCTTCTTTTTCTTCTTCTTCTTCTCTTTCTCTCTCCTTTATTTCTCTCTTCTCTCTCTAAAAATGGGTAGCTTGACCAAAATGAGAGAATTAGGGTTTTTAAAAGTGTATTTTTATACTAAGTGGTTAATTTTTGGTATTTACGAATTCACCCCCAAAACTTTCAAAGTATAACAATTTGGTCCCTAAAATAATTCCAAAGTCTTGCAAATAAACCCAATACTAATAGTATATCCTTAACCTATAAAAACACTACTAATAACAATATATAAATCAAGGATCACCCACATACAAATAAAATACGTATATTTATATATATAAATATACATATTCTTACCGGTTATGGATACTGGTTACTACATAACATCTCTTCTATTCCTTATAATATCCATACCCAATATCCTTTTTTCTATTCCCCAAATCCTTCATTTCAAACTCTCAACTCAACTGCTTCTTAAGTTTCTGTATCTCTTCCATGTTCTTACATGTGTTAACATGTCATCAATGTATAAAAGCAAATATATCATCCCACAACTCAAGTTCTTAAAGTACATGCATCCGTCATGCTTGCTTCTACTAAAGCTACAAGCCATCATAAACTTATCAAATCTTCTATACCATTGTCTAAGTGATTGCTTTAACTCATATAATGACTTCTTCATTAGACAAACATGATCCTCTTTTATAGGCTCTACAAACCCTTATGGTTGTGCCATGTAAATTGTCTCTTCAAGCTCTCTATACAGAAAATTTTTCTTTACATCTATCTGCTCTATATATAAATCAAGATTTGCATACATGGCTAACAAAATTCTAATGGATGTGTGTTTAATGACTGGAGAGAATATCTCCTGAAAGCCTACTCCCTCACTCTAAATAAAATCTTGTGCAACTAACCTAGCCTTGAATCTCATAGGCTCTATCCTCGGTATCCTCTTCTTTAACGTATACACCCACTTGCACCCCACTAATTTCTTTTAAGGTCTCTCTACCAACTTCTAAGTATTGTTCTTCCAAAGAGAATTATTCTTTTCTTTCATGGCGTCTTGTCATTCTTTCTTATTTTCACTCTTTATAGTCTCATCAAACGTTCTAGGCTCATTAAATTCAAGAGTGTAAGCAAAATTAAAAGCGCTAGCAATTAAATTTGCTTGTGCATACCTAATTTATGGGTTAATTATTCTCCTTAGCCTGTCTTTGGCTAGCTAGTACTCTTCAAGTTCTATCTCAAGAGTCATAGTTTTTTCTTGGGTGGACTTGGAGAAACTCTCTGGTGTTCTTAATTCATCTTCAAGGATCTCTTTGTTGAAGTGCTAATCTGAGAACATATCAGATCTACTCTCAGGCTCTACTTCAACTTCTATTATCTCTGGTGCTGAGTCTTTCTTGATCACAGGTTCTGCTTTCTCATCTTCTTAGGACACTTTTAACATGGCTATCACATCGAACGTTACGTCATGGCTTATGATACTTCTTAGTAGTGTCAACTCTTTACACTATACCTTGTATCCTTTCACTTTTTCGGGATACCCTATAAATACCCCTTTGATAGATCTAGGTTCTAATTTTTTCTCCTTAATATGTACAAAAAATAGGGCAATCAAAAATTCTAAGGTGGTCATAATTATAAGGGTTACCAGACAATTTTTCTTCTGGCATTTTGAAGTCAATTACCGATGAGGGACTTTTATTAATCAAATAATCTGCAATCACTACATCTTCTCCCTAAAATGTCTTAGGCATCTTTGCATTGGTAAGTATGCATCTAACTCTTTCAAGTAAGGTCATATTCATCATCTTAGCTACACCATTCTACTGTAGTGTTGATTTTACCATTCTATGTTTTTGCAATCTCATGCTTAGCATAAAATCCATCAAACTCTCTATTGTAAAACTAAAGGCTATTATCAATTCTTAACCTCTTCACCCTTTTACTAGTCTGATTCTCAACAAGAACCTTCTAAGTCTTGAACGTATCAAACATTTGATCCATGCTCTTCAATATATAGACCCACAACTTTCTTGAATAGTCATAAATCAAACTGAAAAAATACCTAACACCACCACGAGTAGCTGTCTGAGCTGGTCCCTAACGATCCGAATATATGTAGTCAAATGTCCGTTTAGTTTTATGCTCGTCGGTACTAAACTTCACCCTATATGATTTTTCAAGCATACAATATTCACAAAACTCCAATAGCTAGAACCTATCCTCACCAAATGCCTTTTAACTAAATAACTCTTTCAGGTTTCTCTCGCCTAGGTGTGCTAATCTAAGATGTCACAACTTAATTTGCGTATTCTTATCATCTACAGAGAATAATGCAGAACCACTTATAACTTCTCCTTTTAGCACATAAACACCTTTGTACTTCTCTCATCTTATTACCACTATGAAACCCTTCAATACTCTCAATGTTAAGATTTATGCTTACGTGCTATCTCTTTATGTATGAATATTTGTTTAATATTTATACTAGTATTATTATTTCATTAAATTGCTAATTATATTTATATATAGTAAGATGCTTGTAATGTTTAAGACATTTTCTGATCTGAAAGAGTTCAGATCTGGTCTAAATGAGTTTAGATCAGTGCTAAGAATTAGCAACGCTGAGAGTTATAAATGTTAAGAGTTGGCACTGATAAGAGTTATCAGGTTATAAGAGTTAGCGATGTCTAAAGAGTTAGAGCCTTGTCTGAAATAGGATAAAGACTTAAGAATATATTAGTAATGACGTAGTTGTAAAGAGTTATAAATAGTACTAAGAAATGTCATTATGCAAATATGTTCTCAAATATTATGTTCCTGATCTATCTTCACTGATGCTGGTCTATCAGTGAATACCTTAATAAATATATAGATTGGTGTATTTCCATATTTGGATAGTTCAGATGGTTAGTCTTAGCAAACTATGAGTTTAGTGGAAGCTCGTATAGAGATACAAGTATTTAGTAAGGACTAAATATTAAACAGACTCACAAAGATCTCTAATAGACATCCTATAAATCCGTCAATGGAGGGTTTTTCAAGTTGAGTATTATTTATGGTCCTTTGACATGAGTGCCACAGTGGGCTTGTAAGTGATCCACCATACTTTGATTTCATACATGTTAGAAACCTTTCATAGTCTGACCGTTGGGTGTCCCTGGGTATGATCCGATGCTCATGGAGTTCGGTGTGTATAGATATGGGATCCATCAGCTCATTTGGGTGAGTATTATATCCTAATGCTCTAAAAATTGTATCTGAGAAGGTCTTATGGTCATAAGCAGTAATTCTCGAGAAAAGAGTTTAACCCTAGGGATAAATAATATTACAAAAGTATTTGGAAATATTATTTATTGAAATATGATTATAGAGATAAGCTTTCGGTCGGGCATATAGAGATTTGACGGTGTTGATCTATATCTCTGCTCTACCCGAATATAAATGATGGAAGGATTATATGAATATATTCTAACCTCAACTTGTATGGTCTAACGCGCCACTTTGTAATATCCGTAATGTGTGTGTGGGGCATCATTCACGGACGTATAGAGGAGTTCCATATGACAATTCGGGCATCAACCTAGAGAGTCTCACAATATGAAGTTTACTCATTGTATACTGGGGCAACATAATGGATTGAACAGTTCCATCTTAAAAATTCCAGGAAACCGAAAATATGTTTCGAGGTTCCTCGAGTTGTGCACTTGTTTAAACTTAAATGTTAAATATATCATTTAATTAGTTGACAAGAGTTATTAACTAATTAGATGTTAACAAGTGGCATAATTTTATTTCATGAGTTATTTTACTATAAATTCACCCATTAACCATGTTAGTAAAATCAAATAAGTTAAATATTAATTATTCAAATAGTTTTAGAATAATTAAATAAATATTATTTAAATAAATAAAATATGATTTTATTTATTTGTTATTTTATTCGTAAATGGAAGACATACCTAATTTGAGAAACATAAATTAAATTAAGTGGAGCATCATTTTGTGATTAATGGTTAATTTTATTAGACCATTAAAATGGCCACAAAAAATTATTTTGGTAGTTGGCCACTTAATCTAATTTTGGTAGAGCACTTATGAACTGTTGAGAGCACTAAAAATGGTTGAGTTTCATTTGTGTTAACAAGTGTGTGAATTAATTTTTGTGCAAGTGAAGTAGGGAAAAAGACGAGTTGGTTTTGAGAGAGTTTTTCATAGAACAAAAAATTGTGAGAAAAATCAAAGGAGAAAGAAAAATAAATCCTTCTTATTTTTCTTTCAAGTAATACAAACCTTGTTGTTAGAGATTATACTGCTGCTATTCTAGCTTCACAATTCCACTGGATTATTGTGAACTAGAATTGAATATAAGTGCACTTCAAGGTGAGCTCAAAGTTGGAGCAAAGAAATTAGGATTCGAAATCTTCATCGGAGGTCTTCAAAGGTATGTTTTCTGTATTCTTAAGTTGTTAAGAATTGAAGTACATGTGTATATATTGATTACATGATAAATTCTGCTGCCAAATTCGTGTATATGATATATGTGTTTAGTTTTTTCAATATATATACAATCACATGCATACACCCTAAAATACATCAACACTCATAACCTTTCCATCGATCCTGATGGAACACTCATTCTGGTCTTAAGTCCTTAATGAGATGAAGTTCCTCTTGAGATTAGGAACATACCTAACTTCTGTCAAATCTCTCACTCATCCATTATGTAGCCTAAGTTTAATACTACCAATTCCTATCATCTGACAAGCAATGTCATTACTCATTAATACTTTAGCACCACTAATGGGCTGAAAAATTATAAACCAAAACTTGTGCGGGTATATGTGAAATGTACAACTAGAATCAAGAATCCATTATTCAGTACTCTTGCCATTAGTAGCGACTAAAGTCTCTGTGCTGTCGTAGCTATCATCTAAGCAAATGCAGCATTCGCTTTTTCTTTTTGTCTTGTGCTTTCTTCTCCGTACAGTCCTTTATAAAGTGCCCCTATTTCTTGCAGCAATAACATTTCCTAGTATTGAGATTTGTGCTTACGTGTCATCCCATTATGTATAAATATTTAATAATAGTATTTATATAATTATTATTTCTAACAAAATCGTTAATATTATTTACAATAAATGATACGATGCTTGTAATGTTTCAGATATTGTATGATTTGAAGGAGTTCAAATATGTTCTAAAAGCGTTTAGATCAGTGCTAAGAGTTAGCACATTAATAGAGTTAGCGAAATCTAAACCGTTAGAGTCTTGTCTGAAATGGGACAATGACCTGAGAATATATTTATAATGACATAGCTGCAAAGAGTTGCAGATGGTATTAAGAAATGTCATTATGCAAATATGTTCTCAAACATAATATTTCTGATTTAATTTTATCGATGCGGGTCTATCAGTGGAACCCATTAATATAAATTACTGTATGTCTATATTTGGATGATCCAGATGGTTAATTTTAGCAAACTATGAGCTTAGTGGAAGCTCGTATAGACTTACAGGTATTTAGTGAGGACTGGATATTGAACAGACTCACAAAGGCCTCTAATAGACATCTCATAAAGTCATCAATAGAAGGTCCTCCGAGTTGAGTAGTATTTGTGGCCTTTTGACCTGAGCGCCACGATGAGCTTGTGAGTGATCCACCATACTTTGGTTCCACACATGTCAGAGACCTTTCATGGTCCGACCGTTGTGTATCGCTGGGTATGGTCTGATGCTCATGGAGTCCGTATGCATAAATATGGGATCCATAAGCTCATATGAGTGGGTTGTATATCATGATACTCCAAGATTGTATTTCAGAAAGTCTTGTGGTCACAAGCATAAACCTCAAAAAATATATTCCGAAGGGATAAACAATATTACAAAAGTGTTTGTGAATATTGTTTAGAAAAATATAAATTTGGAGACAAGTTGATAGTTGAGCAAATAAAGATTTGACGGAGATGATTTATATCTCTGCTCTTCCAAGATATATATGATGGAGGGATTATACAAATATGTAATAACCTCAAATTGCATGGTCTAACGCACTGATTTGTAATATCCGTAACGTGTGTGTGGGGCATCGCTCACGGACGTATAGAGGAGCTCTATATGACAAATCATGTGTGGACCTACAGAGTCTCACAATATAAAGTGTACTCGTTGCACATTAGGGTAGTGGATTGGATTGAATAATTCGATCTAATAAATTCCAGCAAAAATAAAATAATAGTTTCAAAATCCTTCAAGATGTGCATTTGTCAAGACTTAATTGTTAAGTACATCATTGAATTAATTAATAAGAGTTGTTAATTAATAGGATAATGACAAGTGGTACAATTTGGTCCATGATTTAATTTTATCTTAGTTTTACCATTTAACCTTGGTAGTAAAAACTAATAAGGTAAAAAGTAATTATTCAAAATTATTTTGAATAATTAAATTGGATATTATTATTATATTATTAGATAATATGATAATATATTAATCATGGTTATTGTATTTTAATATAATGAGAGGCTTAGATGTTGGCCATTAATTTACCTAATATAATTAAAATAATTATATTAGTTAGGTAATAATTTATTTAGGTGGCCATTATTCTAGTACTTAATGTATTAATCGTAAGTGGGAGACCAACAATTAAATTGGTAGATCACTTATTTTTGTTTTATCAAAAAGTGTTGAATAACAAAAATAAAATTTGGCTAACTATTGAATATATTATTATAACAAATTGATATAAAAGAATTGAATGAATTTTTCAATTTGGAAGTGCAAGAATCGATTAAGGCATGGAGAGGTAAGAGAAAAATTAGTTTTGTTCTTTCAAGTGTTGGAAAATATGAAAAACCTTTCTTTATCTTCTTCTCTCATGAATGGATCAAAATGAATAAATCAAAATAGAGAAAGAGATTAGTAATTGTAGACAAGAGTTGTGCTAAAATTAATTAATCTATGAAAATTGTTTCTATCATTTAAACAAAAGTTGTATGTAAATGTTTACCATCTCCATTTAAGAATCAAATAATTTGTCTTCAAAGAGTTTGAATACATGTGCTGGAAATTAAAAAAACTAACCTACCATTCTAACTCTATAATCCCACTAAACCGTTATGTACTAGAATTGTTCAACAATTCACTTCAATGTGAGCTCTTCCATTAGATTGTTGGAGGACTTAAAATTTTGTAAAACTACCTTCATTAGGTAAGTGTTCTTTACATTTTAATTTTATATACACAATTGTTCATCATATATAAGTTGTTGTATAATAGTTATACTTGAGCATATAAGTGATATAAGTGGTTAAATTTGTTAAATTGGGTGTATTTGTTAATATGCTTCTGTTGCATGTAGTAATTTTTAAAATTACGTATACACTCGTATGTCACACACTCGATTTCTAACACCTAGGAGTCCTGAACTTCAATCTCGCACTCTCTTTTCCTTCTATCTCTATGCAAGGACCTTCATCTTATAGATAAATTTTATGCATTGCCCTCAATCTATTTTTCTAATAGCTTTGAGTTTAATGATGATTTCACATCGCTCATCATTAAACTTTCTCTACCGTAAAGTAACATATCAACAAAGCTCTCATAACTCTTGGGAAGTGAACTCAACAGGATAATCGCCGTATCTTTATCTTCTATCTTGATGTTGATAGACTCAAGATCAAGAATGATCTTGTTGAAGTCATTTATATGATCTTTCATCGGCGTCCCCTCTGACATGGACAAATGATATAGCTTCTTCTTTATATGTAATCTGTTGGCCAACGATTTCCGCATATAAAGGGAGTCAAGCTTATCTAAAGTCTAATCGTCGTCGTCTCACCTACTTCCTCCCTTAGTACTTCATCGCTTCATAACAAAACGATTGTACTGTGAGCTCTTTCTTGAATGTCATTTCTTTCTTCTCTTTAGCATTAAATAACTCTGACGTTTTCTCCTCTTTACTAGATGGAGCTACAGTCTCTTCTAATTCTGAACCTAATCATTGGCTTACCAACAACGCCTTCACCCTCATCTTTCACAGATTGAAGTCATTCGCATCGTTGAATTTCTCTACCTCATACTTGCGTGTGGCTATGTCTGTTTAAAACCAAACTCTAATACCAGTTTGTTGAAGCAGCAGCAGCAATTAAACAAGTAAATATCCAAAGCAATATAATACAGAAACAAGTAATTAAGAATCTAGAGGAAGAAAGGTAGGAGAAAACACACAGAATTTAGGTGGTTCGACAACTTGCCTACGTCTACGACGAATCTAGATCACACTTTCTTATTAATAAATCACAAGACATTCATAAAGTATGCCTTTTACAAGCAAGACTCACAAAAAACTCACTCTCTCATGTAAATAAAGAGTTTCTTTCACTAAAAATACAAAGAATGCTATGATCACAAAAATGTATTTACAAACCAATAGAGAGCCTTTATATAAGCTTTATAATGACTTGGGTAAACTTTAAACGTGTGGAAATTATTTTAAGGAGTCTTGAAATAAGTAGGAGATAGAACAAATTTAGGAAACAATTTTTCTAGCACTGGGCACCGCGGTGCTGAATGACCGCGCCCGATGCCGGGTACTCAGGTGCTGTCTAGGGCACAGCGACACCCATGCTTAAGCAGTCACTTTCGTGTTTTCGCCTTCTTTCGTATCCGTCTTTGATTCTCATGCATCCAATGCACTTAACTTATTCTTCAAATTATATTCAAATAATTTTTAATCAATTTTTTCACAAAGATAATTACAAACATTAATACAAAATGGCTACTACTTTTAATTACATTAAAAATTGGTCCGTCGATGCATCGAACATAATAAATTTCACTCGTATTTTTATCATTTAAACACTTCCGATATCTAAAATATTCCTGAATACACATTAAGAGAGCTCTTAAGTAAGATAAATGGAGAAAATTATATGGACATATAACAATCTCAATAATCGATGGCTCTCAAGTGTTCTTGTAACAACAAGCTCTCGATAATGATGTAACATCTTGATTTTGGTCTCAACACTCAACCGACACATTGACTCACATGTTTCCATCACAAAAGTTTGAGTGGAATTCAGATCTCACACAAACTTCGAAATGATGGTGAATGAACCCACAACCAGCCACGTTAGGTGTCCCGTAAACAGCGTAAGTTTTCATTAAAAGTAATTGTTGCACGTATGCTTGTGTTTAGCAATGAAAAGAACGCAATAACTGAATCAAATTTATTTTAATACTTGCGAACATGAACCTCACTGTGCATGAACGTTGCCGAAAGTTTAATAATTAAGAAAACATGAATGATCAGAAATGACTCGGCCATAAAAATGCTCGAAATGATTGAAATGCGCACAAATAGTTTAATAATTTGTTATTATATATGACATAATTCATTTATATTATTTATTTAAAAATATAATTATATTTATTTAAATTTAAATTTGTATTTTTTTAATAAAATTATATTTATTTAATTAATTATATTATTTGTTAATTATTTAATTTAATTATATTATTACGAAATTTAAATAAAAAATGTTGTTAAATTAAGCTAAATAAATAATATAATTAAATTAAATGATTAACAAATAATTAAAAAAATATATATACAAATGATTCTTTATTTCGAAAACTCACATACATCAGCATATACAATCCGATCCACTTGTGTCTACTTAAGAAACAAGAAGATAATTTTGTTTCGAATAACTACAAATAAATAATTGCAGTGTAACAGCTTTGCCTGCCCGCCTGCCTGCCTTCAAACTCGCAAGGTGCATTGTTACTATTACATGAATCGAATCGAAACCTTCAGTGGTTAAATTATCTGTTTATTGGAATGACAACCAGTAAAATAATTTGGGTTCATTTAGCGTCAGAAATTATTAGACCTGAAATAAGTAATTGGGGGGTTGCCACCATGTACAATATCAAATGCCTGGTTTGAGTTGTCAAAAAATTCGCAGCAACTCTATGTAAACCCACCTTGATCTGAATCTCACTCGCTCGTACTTCTAAGCACAGCTTCTCACGGTCATGCATGCGCATGTGATACATGTTGATATATTTATGATCAATTATTGAAGTTATATCTAACGACCCATCTGAATTGAAAGCTGTCAGGTGGTCCAAAATTATTCAGTATTTCCATGAATCATGACTATCTTTTTCAACATTCATAATTGTGTTTCTGTTTTTCTATTAAACAATAATTATAAACTTAACATGTACCATTAAAATAAGGGCTGTGATAGAGAGGCATACTGGGGTGTATATCCTTTTTCTAGTACTTTTCGATGAGGATTCTGTTCATTCATTGTCTGCTGTTTGTTTCTCCTACCGACACCATTGATCTATGATATTACCATCATTTACCTATTTAAAAGGCCTCTTCACTTCATTTGTCATTCATCCTCAAGTTGCAGATTTATCCCATATATCTTAAGCTTTCTTAGCCTCTTTCTTCTTGAAATTAATCTATTATTCGGGGGAAAATGGCTTCTTTGGTACCTGAAAATTTGTCATGCTTCAATGGAAATGACTTCAGTGGAGTTGATCATCACCATGTCTTAAAGCACAAAGTTTCTTACTCATGTCCTTACTGGAAGAAACACAAGGTGAAGATTACAACGACGAAAGATTGGATAACATGATTCGATCTTTAGAAGCAGAGATAAATCTCAATACAAATTATGCTAGAGGAACATGATTTTGTAGAGGAGCCTAGACTGCTTCATGACAATGTCATATTCGTGGACAGTCACGATTGTTCGGAGTCAATCCATGATCTTGACATTGCATGGGATGACATGGAGCTAGAGGCTTCCTCACCAAGCAATGACTTGAGCTTCTGCATGGATTTCTATGGAGATCGTGAGATGAATGATATGGTTAAATTTGGTGGTGTTGATGATCATTCTCAACTTTGTTGTGGAGTTTCCTTTGAAGATCATGGCTACATATCTGCCTGGTATGAAGCAAATGACAATGATCTACTACTAAATTGTTTTCCTTTGTGTAGTTAATATTTAATAAGCATATATCTGAACTATACATCAAATCACAGTGGCGCAGCGGAAGCGTGGTGGGCCCATAACCCACAGGTCTCAGGATCAAAACCTGGCTCTCATAAAGAGTGGCTTCCGAGGTTCTTGAATTTTTTTCTCTGTTTTGTTGTCTCGAATTTTTTCTCTTGTTTTGTTGAGACAACAGAATATAGATTTTTTTTTTTTTGCATGGACTAATGAATCGTCTATGCATTATCTACAATAACTTCATCTTTTTTCCACTCTATATGTATTTAGCTTTACTCCTTATTCCATTCAACGTGTACATTTTAGTTTAGGAGAATTATGTTCATTAAAGGAGAATTA
Organism: Ailanthus altissimus; assembly: GCA_946807835.1. Lineage (NCBI taxonomy): Eukaryota > Viridiplantae > Streptophyta > Magnoliopsida > Sapindales > Simaroubaceae > Ailanthus > Ailanthus altissimus. The sequence continues at coordinate 9,669,909 of OX327713.1, read as the reverse complement.
TTCTTGAATGAATTTGATCTCAAAATTCTATGAAATCAAATTTAAGCTAACCAGTATTTGAAAGTTATGTAAAATAAGAGTATTGATACTCGGAAAATAGGACATATTATATTGTAATTTCTTCATTGATACAGATTAAATTTTTCTCTACCTTAACAATGGCAAATTCTGAATTTGAAACTATCACCTTGGAAACACAGACATGTGAGAGGTGAGCTGTCCTTTGAACAACAATTACCTTCTCATCATGGTGATAAATAATTGCTCGATATTGTAATCTCACTCAATACAGAACCAACCACATTGAATTTATAAAAACAATTCATCAGCACATTATTTCGAGCCTTCAATGATTGCTATTTAATGAAAATTGCATTACAAAAATGAGAAATTGATTCTGAACTCACCCTTCAACTCTCAATTTTGATGGCAGTTGCAAAAAAAAAAAAAAAAATCAGCTTTAATAATAATTATTTAGAAATTACCTTTCCACTTACTTCATTGTTAGAATTTTTATGCACCCTAATACCACAATAATTTAGTATTTAACCTTCTAAAAAACTTTTATGCCTACGGAGACTTGAACTCACGAATAATAAAAAATATAAAATATCAATACAATAATAAAATTAAAGAAAACAAACTAGAAGACATAAGATACACATGGTTCGGCAACAAACGCCTATATCTATGGTGGATCTATGATCCAACTTCCTTCATTGATAGATCTCAAAGAACTCTTAGATCACCAAGTATCTCCTATTTCACTTAGATATTCTAAATCACTTAATATCTCTAACAATAAGAGATTTATTTAAGGAATACAAGAATAGCCAGAACTTTTTCAAAAAATGATCTATTATCACTCTCTTGCACACTCAGCACTTAAGTGATCTCATAATTACATTTTTGTGCACTCAGACTTAGTGTCTACTCAGCTCTCTATTTTCTCTTATGTTTATATTTTTTATGTTTGATTAAATTTAGGGCCTACCAAGGTTTATATAGGTTATAAATCATCGTTAGAAATTCTATTTCTTATTGGAATAGGAGTTCACGTAAAAGGTAAATCTAAAATTGCCTAAAACATGCAATATAAGACAAAATTGAAAACCTTCTGTAAGTCAGCGCAGTAGCCCTACCAAGCTGAAATTACGACACTAAACCAATTTCGAAGTAGCGCTACGGTGCCGTGAATTGTTCTCGATCTCTTTTGTACCTTTTTACTCCTTATCACTTTCGACTTTTTGTTTTTGTCCTTTTCTCGTACATTATATGTGTATTTTACCTTATATCTGACTTCTCCTTTATTTTCTTTTAGAAATCAAACTCATCCTTAATTTTGAATCACCAAACTCTAACAAATCCTTTATTGATTCAAAATCTCTCTCAAGAAGGTATCCAATATCAACATTTCTTCAACTAATGCTCTAGCGTTGACTCTAGTTAAGTCTTATGCTCGACTTAATTAAGGCTCATGACTTTGGTCTTTAACGATTTAAATCTATCTTTCTTTGGGTAACCTTCATATTATGATCACCAACGTTACTTAATACCATCATAATATCTCTATAGATAAATCTTATCCCTGTCATCACTACCCTTACCATACATTCTCTTTCGACTTTTATCACACTGGTGAGATAATTTTTAATGCTACCCTATAGTCTGCATCCTCTCAAGAACCTATATTGAGTCGTACATACCATTCTCCCCAAGCACATAACCTTCAATGTGCTTTTCACTCATAGATCCTTTTTCAACACCCTTATTACTCTTTCTTTTGCCTTGAATGAAAATCCCTATTTGATCTAGCAATCTTAAGCCTACTAAGTCTTCATGAGATTAAGAACAAATCTCACACTTAGTAACCCCCTTACTTTTTTACCATGTAGTCTCAATCTTATTCTACCAATCCCTTATGACTAAAAAAATTATATTTCTCTCCATTGGTACTTTTGCAACCCTTAATGGATCTATAATTGATAAATAATGAATTTTTAGAACTCATATGGAAACTATACCCTAAAACCAAGTATTCACTCACCAAGCATACATTCATATAGAAGCTATCAAGATTTTTGCAGCTCAAATCTAACTCATAGACTATTACAGCATCACTTTCTTTTTCTTTTATCTTGTTTTTTCTCCCCGGATAACCCTTTACTAAGTACCATAAACATTTCTCAAATCTACCATTTAATCTTGATTCCTCTTCTTCTTCCATCTTTATTCATAAAGCTCTTCTTCTTGTAATCAATATTGTTGCACTTCTAGGCTTTGATCTTTTTGCCAATTCTTTTGTGTTCAATTTGAATATTTCTTTAATTTGATTTAGATCTAAATGATGCAGGCTTCTTTATCACTGGTTGTGGCTTGAGTCTCTTTAAAGATTTTCTTTAACCCTAAACTCACTAGTAAAGCCCTCACATTTTCCTCTTTTAGATATTCATCCCCCTTATTGAACTATTTCATACTTGTGAGTCTTCATAATTGAACAACCTTTGCCCTATAGTTCTACCACCTACACTTTGTAATTTGGACCTCAACCATAACTTTGATATTAGTTTGTTGAGGTATCAAGCCTTTACGCTTAGCTTTGATACCAGTTTGTTGCGAAAACTTAGCCTTAACACTAATTCCACTTAAGAATTAGTCTTTGCACTGACTCTATTGTTAAGAATTTTATGCTCCTTAATACCATCATGGCTTGGCATTTAGACTTTAAAAAACCTTTGTGCGTGAGGAAGACTTCAACTCACAAATAACCAAAAATATAAAAGATCAACACAATAACAAAGATAAGAAAAATAAATCAGGCACAAGATATACTTAGTTCGGCAACAAACTCGTACATCCACAATGGATTCATGATCTAGCTTTTTTTATTAATAGTTGACAAATAACTCTTAGATCACCTAGATCTTTTAGATCACTTAATATCTCACAAATTACCTATATCTAATAATAAAAAATTTAACCAAGGAATATAAGAATGCTGGAGCTCTCTCTTAAGGGATCTATCATTACTTTCTTGTACACTCAGCACTCAAGTGATCTCATGTTACACTCTCGTGCGTTCAACATTTAGTGCCTACTTAGCTCTCAATTTTCTCTTATATTTACATATTTGATCCTTAATTATTCTGAGGAGTTACAATAATTTATATAGGCTCTAAACTATCCATAAATATCCTATTTCTTATTGGAATAAGAGTCCACGAAAAGAAAAAGTCCAAAACCACCCAACACATGCAATTTGAGGCAAAACGAGAAACCTCTCATAAGTGAGCGTCGTAGCCACACCAAGCTGGCACCGTGATGCCGAACCAATTTTGTAGTAGTGCCGCAACGCTACCAAGTCAACGCCATGGTGATGTAACCTGTTTCTGATCTTCTTTCTGCCTTCTCTTTAAGGGTAGCCAAATTGGTCTCCACACGATTATTTGACATGCTTTAAGTGAATATGGATAGAGATAAATTGACACGATTAATAAATTGGTCAAATTCATATTACTTATTTATTAATTATGTTGAATATGTGTTTGAACTCTACAATTCATGAATTTTTTTAAGACATGTTATTGTTTAACTTACTGTTAAATTAAACAAATTATTTTGCAATTCATTCAGAAAAAAATTCATATTTATTCAAGACTCGAATTTAAGTATAAAATTAAAAAGATATATAATTTAAAGTAAAAACCCTAATTATAACTTTTTACTTTTACTCATTAAACTATTTCAAATAATGAAATTTATTTTTTAATTATATTTTAAAATAATTTTATTATTATATGCATTAAATATTTGATTTTTGATGTAATTTTAAATTTTATTAATCATGACTTAAACTTATTTAATTGTATTAAATGAATTGAATATTTTGTGTAAACGTAATGAATTTTTTGTTATTATTCGTTTAAACATATGTTATCTTAAACGAATCAAATCGTGTATAATTCTATAAACAAATTGAATTTGATCCATTCGTTTAAACGTGTCTAATCGTGTCATGTCGTATAATTTGAATATTAAACGAATTAAATTTATATTTGAGTTTTTGATTCATTTACGTAAACAAATCGTTTACAAATAAGATAAAAGTTTGTTAATATCTTATATTGACACGATACAAACACTACCCACACGCCAAAACACTGTCATTTTGGTGCATTTTTACCCTCATTTTTTGCAAGGATTTTTATTATTATTTTAAACCGGAATACTATGTCATTTTTAATGGGGAATTTTTAATTTTTTTTTAAATTTAGTAATAAATTCTTTTCTTAACCAAAACTATATTATTTTAAGTTTTTATTAATATAATATCAGCATTTCATTAATACTTCTATAATATTAGTGAGCCTCACATTTAATATCAAAATTAGCTGATTTTATTTTCACTGAAACTATTTTGAAGTCAATAGAATGAAGTTAGTAAATCATTATTTGTAATAGTAAAAGGCTGCAAGTTGTTAAAATGGCGGAAAAAGAAACTAATTCTGTTGTATAATTTTGACCCTGCAACCATCTGAATCCACGTCAGCAGAATTAGAATCCTCCACGTCACATGCCACATCAGCATATCACATCAACAGCTAAAAGACACTTCATACTTTCATAAGTGGTCAAAACTGCTTGGCCCAATGGACTTCGAATGGCCGGAGAACGTGAATAAGAAGGTGTTTCTGATTATTCTCAGATTTATAATGTTCTTGATTCAGAGTAACACGGTTTCAACTCTTTGTGGCATGAAACCCATGATACAATAACTTACAACTAAATTGGTGCTGTTTCTTTTTTTTTTTTTGGTTAAAAAAAAACATTTGGATATGAATATAAAGCCTTAGTTGGGATTAAAAATTATTTAATTGTAATTTTTGCCAGTTATTTAATGCAAATTATAATAAGCCTTATGTACAGGTAAAATCTGATCATTTTCCCAATGAACAACGCAACTATATGTGGATCTACTTATAATCTGCTCTTTTCTGAACTAATTGCATTGCTAGATGGAATGGGAAAAAAAGGGTATTGTTGAAAAGGTAGATAAATATAACGTCAATAACTGCAATTAGATTTCCTTTCCAAGTCTTTACAGTTCATATTCAAATGTACATCTAATTTTATTTAAACTATAATAAATATAAACTAATTTAGTTGGAAGTTACTATATCATATGGTTCCTGCCACAAATAGCTGAAACCTTGTTCCTCAAAGGGAGGAATGTTATAAATCTGAGAATACTCAGAAGCACCTTCATATTCAACAAAATTATCCAACTCATATCCACAACAATGATTTATGTTCCATTTCATATCATCATTTGGCGAGGAAGGCACCAACTCCATGTTATCTGGCCATTCAAACTCCATCGAGGCCAAGCAATTCTGACCATCTTCTTTGTGGGCAGAAAACTCAGGCCACTCCATGTCTTGATCAATATCTTCTGACATATTTTGTTCGTAAATTTCTGCTTCTAGAGATTGAATTACTCTATTCAATTGTTCGTCGTTGTATTCTTCACCATGTGATTCTTCCAACAAGGACATGAGAAGGGCATTGTTGAAATTCGAGACTTCGACTCCATTAAATTCATCATTGCCTTTGATGTATGCCCAAGTTTCAGGTTTCAAAGAAGCCATCCTGTAGAACCTAAAAGAAATTGTTTTTTCTTAAAAGAAGAAAGTACAAGAAAACGAAATAAGAAACTAGAATACTTATCACACAATGACTCCAGCAAGGGAGGAGGTCTGTTTATATAGGCAATGTTTCAGAAATTATCAAATGAGTATGGGCAGCTTCCACTAATAGAGACTTCAATAATAATGTGTACATGTGCACGGTGCATTTAATATTCAAATAAATGAACACAAAGATATGTGTATGATCTTGACATTATGCCTAGCAAATAACGAACATTGAGGACCATAAATAGTATATAAAACTTTTCCTAACTTATTTGCATGTATTTTATTTTCCACCATTGAAAGCACGATACGAAAGATATTGGAAATCTCCCTTGTTTTGAAAGAAAAGACCGACGACTTTCCTGGTTGGCGAAATGATCTAGAGTTAGTGTATTATATCCAAAGAAATCGTAGACCAAAAGAAAATCAAATAAAGCAAATTAAAGGATGGTATTCACATATATATAATTCTTGAGGTGTTTCGGATATTTCCTTATTCAAAGAACATTAGAAAGAAAAAGCCTCATCTCTTAATTCAATGCATATTTTCATTATTGTATTTCTTTTTAATTTTAAAAGTATAAGAATTATAGTGTCTTATAAAAAAAACATTATTAAGATCATCTCTCGTGAAGATCTTTTAACTGTAAACATTGGAAATTTTAATTCTATGTAAAAGATTTATTTATTTATTTATTGATACAGTTTATCGATATCCTTAAAAAGTAAATTTTTAAACCAAAATAATAGGATAGGGTTGCTTAACAGAAATGCCAATGGACAAACTTTGACTGCAACAATTAATCAACTACGTTGATTTCTTGTGAGTATGACCAAATATAAGATAAATATGCTACAAACATGTGTCACGTGTTCATGTAGTGTTGGTGACAAGAAATGTCATTAGGTTTTGGTCTGACCACTCAACCGACACACTTGAGAGAACATGTTGCCACCACTAAATTAATGTTGAACGGGACTCAGATTTTTCAATCCCTGAATATTGAATGGTGAATATGAATCCACAGCCATGTGAAATGTGAGCTGTCCTGTGAACAGCATTTATCTTTTCATTAAAGTTGATGATTACTTGGTATTGGAATCTTGATTCGATAAGGAACAGAACCAACCACTCAAATTTTTAGTAATTTAGAACATCATTGGGAGGCTGCTGTGATTTCTATAATCAAAAGTTACAATTGCAAAGAAACTGCATCTACATAAAAGGAAAAAGAAAAAGATTCTTTATTTCAAAGACTTACGAATCCAAATCAATAGCCTACTAATGAAGCAGATAACGAACCAAGTTAATGTTTTGAATAGTCAACAAATTGAAGAGAAATAAAGCTGTCTGTACTTCCGTAGTATTTGTTTTATAAATAAATCAAGTTCTTAATTAAAGAGGCAGACACATCGGGCAAAGTGGGCTGATTTATAGATCAACATTCAGATTTAGAGATTTAAAATTATCAGATTAAAGCTAAAAATCTGCAGCCACCAAACATGGTGTGGTGCCATTGTGCACAATTTCACTGCATGAGTAGGTTGAGTTGTCAAAATATTGTAGCAGATCCTTTGGATCCTACTGTTGTTGTCTATTAGTATTCTTGATCCCACCTTTATGAATTCCTTCTTGAAATCATCCAACGTGCATGAACATGTGTCACAGGTAATGTTCATCCATATCACAGCATATATTGGAAACCCCACTTCATACATTGGCACTCTCCTCAATTATTATATTATCAAGTCTTTATGTAATCAATTAGGATGATTTCTTATATACATGAATTTCACTTTAATATATGTAAGCCCTTTGATTGACAGTTAATACAAAATAATGGTTTGATCACACCTCAAAAAAATTTCAAGATTAAGGTTAGTTGAAATCTAAATGTACGTGATTAAATTATTTATCCAATGATATTTCCGAACTAAAAAACTAGAAGATATAGATATTTGAAAAGAAATGAACTTTCATAAAAACTAGAACTGGGAGACAGCCAAATTTATCTTTACATAATCTTCAAGAAAAAGAGGAACCTCATTTATCCACAACAGCTCTGATATAGTCGAAAGAGTCATTTTGGATAAATTATGTTTTACCTAATTTGCCTCTCTTGAAATGAAAGCAACAAAAATCGCTTTAGAAGGAGATACATAGTGTTTAATGTCCGAAATAACAATGCCAATTTCACCCCCAAAAAAAAAAATTGGTGAGTTGAGATCAAATTAACAACTCTTACAGAATCGGATTCTGAGTAAGCGGGAACAAATCCCAACTAATGAGCCACTTTAATACTAGTCCGAACTGCCTGAGCTTTGGCTAACTCAACCGACAAGGTTCTCTTAATAATGTCCAAACCAGTGGCTCTAACCTGCCCCTTATGATATATATATATATATATTAAGTGATTCAAAAATTATGAAATACTTCGATGACTCATCTTTTAAATTTTTATGTAATATTCATATGTAGTTTTTATATCAAATTATTGATACCTATCTAGCTAATTGATATAAGACATTTAAACTATTCTAAAATTCGTGTTTGGTCAAAACGCGTCAAGATAAATCTCTAATCGAGTGTATGACAACGCACTCTAACAAAAGTTTTCGTAACTATTTTACTTTTCATTCTAAATTGGCACAGTACCCATCTCCGTTCTTACAGCAAATAGATGTCTGTTACAAATTCTATTTCTTTCTAATGTAATTCTGTAAATTTAGGAGAAACAAAAAAAAGGTAAATATGAATAGGAAAAAATAAAGAGGTTCATTTGAGGGAGCCTAAGCATTACAAAAAAAAAATAAGGATTATTTGTCATGGCTATTTAGTTGTTGCAAAAGAATTTTTTTTTACGGTATTACCACTGTCATCCGAACGATGTAATTACTGCTGGCATAAATTTTTCTATAAAAATAACTATCACGCGCTCTTTTTTACGATATTGTGACTATCCAAAAAGAATTAGAGGTTTGCGTTCATAACAGTGGGGGTCGTGTCAGTTTTTCTAACATTGATGCTAACACATCATGATTTACCAATTTCTAAACAATTAATTAGTTCATTTTGTAAAGACATGAATGTTATTGTATTTTTTTAATCTCATTATTTTTTATTTTTTTACATATATTTTAAATTTTATAATATGTTAATAAGTATTTGAAGTCGGTCTGTTAATACTAATACAAGTATCAGCAAATATTGCTGTAAAAGTTCACAATTGTGGGTACATATTTGTTTGTAATTTTTTTTTTCTTTTTTACAATCTTTTAATGTGATCTTGACATTTATTAATTTCTTATTTTACTGGAATTTTAAAAGTATTTTAATTATGTGTACGCCCAATTTGCTTATGATATGTCTGTTGGAGAAGAATTAGACTTAACACAAAAAAAATTTATATTATAAGTACAAAAATTATTACAAGAGAATAAACACTTAAAATACAACTTTTAAAAATTTTTAAATTTTTTTTCATACAAATAAAGCTCTAAGAGCTATTTTAGACACTCTTAGAAGCTTTACTTCCTTTATCTCTTGCTCACTTCTTGAATTCTTTATACTTCACTTAATGCAAATGTTAAAATTTAAGGGGTATTTACACTTGTGCTTGATAAAATCTCCACTACACAAAGTGATACACGTCACTTTAATCTATATCATACAAGTGTCTATATACCTAACTTAATCTTTTAATTAAAACCACATAAGTGTCCTTTTTACCTAACCTAATCATAACCAAACCATAAATATCAACACACCTTTAATTAATTTAAGAAACTTCCATGGGTTGGATTAAAATTTAATGGAATGGATTTGGATTTGGGTCATTAAATAAGTTTAGTATTCAACACCCCCTTAAACTTATTTTATAACACCAAGTGAATTCCTTAGCCTTACAAAATCTTTTTGTTTAAGCAGTTTAGTGAATATGTTGGCAACTTGATCTTGAGACTTTACATACTTTACTTGCACATCCTTTCTTGTGATGCACTCCCTTGTGTAGTGATAACAAGTATCAAATTGTTTACTTCGTTCATGAAAAACAAGATCTTTGCTAAAGCTATAGTTGACTTGTTGTTGACACAAATTTTTGTTGGTTCTTTTTATGGGAATCCTAACTCCTTTAGAAAATATCTCAGTTAAATAGCATGGCAAACAGATGAAGTAGCAATCACATACTCAGCTTCACAGGTGGAAAGTGTAAAAATTGATTGGTTCTTCGACATCCATGTGAATGCAGTGTCTCCCATAAAGAACACATATCCAGTAGTGCTTTTTCTGTCATCTAAATCTCCAGCCCAATCGCTATCATTATATCCAACTAACTTGTAATTATTAGAAGAAGAATAAAGCATGCCAAAATTAATCGTACCTTTGATATAGTAAATGATTCTCTTAGTAGACTTCAAATAAGTGGTTGTTAGATTCTCTATATCACGACTCACAAGTCTAGTGGTATAAAGAATGTTAGATCTTATGCATGTCAAGTATCTCAAGCTTCCAATTAAGCTCTTGAAGAGTGTCGAATCCACATATTCTTCTTTATCATTTGTGGATAATTTGAGTCCACACTCCACTAGTGTGCTTATTGGTTTTCAATTCTCCATCTTAAACTTCTTAAGAATCTCCTTTGAGTATCTTCCTTGAGAGATAAAGATTGCATCTTCCCTTTGTTTAACCTCAATTCTATGGTAGAATGACATTAGTCCAATGTCGGTCATCTTAAATTTTTTGGCCATTACTTTCTGAAACTCTTAAAACATCTTAAAATTGTTTCCTATAAAAATTAAGTTATCCTATACAAGCATACGATCAAGATATCTCTATTTTTTATCTTGATATAAAGAGTATGCTCATGAGGGAATTTGGTAAAGCCATTCTCCAAGAAGTACTTGTCAATTCGACTGTTCCATGCTCTTGGTGCTTGTTTCAATCTATAAATGGTCTTATTTAGCATCAAGACTTTATCTTCATATCCTTTGACCTCATATCCTAATGGTTGTTGGATATAGACTTTTTCTTTGAGAAATCTATTTTAAAATGTAGACTTAACATCCATTTGATGAATCTTCCACTTGTTTTGTGCTGTTAAAGGAATAATCAATCTTATAGTTTCTATATGACAAACAGGAGTAAATACCTCATTGTAGTCAATACGAGCTCTTTGACTATAGCCTTTTACTACTAGTCTCACCTTGTTCTTTCGATTTCTCTATTGGCATTCTTTTTTATTTTATATACCCACTTAACACCAATAGCCCTTGGGTCTTTGGAAAGAATAACAAGTTCCCATGTATCATTCTTTATGATGACTTTGATTTTTTCATCTATCACATTTTTCTACTTCTTGTTTTACATAATTTCTAGAAAATTCACTGGTTTATAGTCAACAAAAAGGTAAAAGAGAGCAAGATTTTCTATCCTTATAAAGCTCAGGTATGCTTCTTGTGCGTGGTACAACTCTTTCATTTAAAATTCAAGGTATTGATGATGAAAATGATGAGCCTTTATGAGTTATTATTGTCGGTGAAATAGATGAGGTAATTGCTTCTTCTCATTCATCTCTTGCTTTCTCCATCACTGGTTGCTCATTTTTTTTCTTTAAAAAATAGAAAGAAGTTGTAGTTTTCTGCATTAGAACTCCAATCTCAATTGCTTTCTTCATCAAATTTCACATCTCGACTTATTATAATCTTATCGGTGCTTAGATTGTACAACTTATACACTTTGAAGTTATTGTCATATCCAATGAATATGAACTTCTCGCTTTTATCATCAAGCTTAGTTCTTTTCTCGTCTGATACATGCACATAAGTTATAATTCCAAAAACCTTTAAATGAGAGACACTAGGCTTTCTCTTACTCCAAGTTTCTTGTGGTGTCTTGCCCCATATACTTTTTGTTGGAGATCGATTTAATAGGTACACGACAGTTGCTATAATTTAGGCTCAATAGTCCTTTAGCATTCTCTTGTTTTTAAGCATACTTCATGCTATATCGAGGATGGTTCTATTCTTCCTTTTAGCCACTCCATTTTTTTGGAGGGAGATATTAGAACTATTATAGATTGACGTATCCCATTGTCTTCACAATAAGCTTGAAACATTTTAGAAGTGAATTCTCCTCCTCGATCTGATCTCATGGCTTTGATCTCACGTTTACTTTCTTTCTCCATAGTAGCTTTAAATTTCTAGAAAGCTTTAAATGTTTCTAATTTTTACTTCAAGAAGTACACCCAAGTTTTTCTTGAAAAATCATCAATGAAGAAAAGGAAATAATTATTATTACTATAAGAGCTTGGTTTAATTGGACCATACACATCTATATGTATAAGCTTGAGCGGCTTATGGGCTCTTGAGTTTGACTCTTTTAGAAAACTTTCTATGAATTTTTTCTTGAATAAACATCCTTTACATAGTTGATCGGTATGACTGATAAAAGGCAAACCTCTTATTATCTCTTTCTTGGATAATAACTCTAGTCCTTCAAAATTAAGATGTCCAAATCGAAGATGCCAAAGCTAAGTTGTGTCTTTGTAGCAGGCCTTTAGACACTTTGCAACATCATTTTGAATGTTTAAAAGGAACATTTGATTTCTTGCCATTGGGCATTCGATATTAAATTATTTTTATTATCTTTTATATAAAGACTATTTTCTTTCATGTGAATATCATAGTCTTTCTCTAAAAGTTTCCCAAACTTAAGATATTATTTTTCATGTTGGAAACATAATAAACATTAAAGTTGAATTGGTGCTTTCTATCTTTCAAGTGGATTAAGATATTACCTTTGCCTTTTACCAATATCTTTGATTCGTCTCCAAAAGAGACATTTCCGCCAAAGTTTCATAAAGTTCTACAAACATGTTTCTTCTTTCACACATATAATTGTTGGCACCTGTGTTAAGGTACCATATATAGTCTTGTCCTGCAGCGTTGTCTTTGTATGCTAGCAACAAAGTAGCATCATCTTGATCTGTTTTCTCAACATATTGCTTTTCCTTCAACTTTGTCATTGGAAGCTTTGCATTTAAAGGCATGATGTCTGTACTTCTGACATTTATAGCATTGAACTTGAAACTTGTCATACCTTGAGTTTGAGTGTCATCTTTCACGACCTCTAATTGAACTTTCTCCTCTTCCATTGTTGTTTTTGTTGTAATTTCAACCTCATTCACATCCACAACTTGTTCCACACCCACGACCTCTCCCGTGTTGGCTTCTTTCATTGCCAAGATTTGCTTCTTTCTTCTTAACTTGCATTTTCAAGAGTTGCTCCATGATTCCTTGCTTATTCTTGTCCTTTTTTTATATGATTTCAATGATCCCATCAATTTCTCAATTGTCATTTCTTCTAAGTCTTTAGTTTCTTCAATAATCACAACTATATGCTCGAATTTTAAATCTAACAAGCAAAGTATATTCTCTAATATTCTCACATCTTCTAACTTTTCATCATTTCTTTTTAGAAGTAGCTAAGACTCTTGAGAAATAGTAAGAAATAGACTCGGATTCGTTCATATGTAGAAATTCAAATTCACCATTTAATGTTTGGAAACGAACCTTCTTCACTTTTTCTGCTTCTTTGTAAGAGGTTTAAAGCTTCTCCCATACTTGCTTGGCAGTAGTTGCACTTGAAATCTTTTCAAAACTATCATCATCTAATGCTTGATAGATAAGGTAAAGAGCTTTCTTGTCTCTCCTTCTTGAATGCTTCAAACTTTTCTTTTGTTGTTGGGTTAAAATAACCTCATCTTGTAGCTCACTATAACCTTTTTCAACAACTTTTCAAACATAATATGCACATAAATAATTTTCATCTTGATACTCCAATTTTTATAGTTATTGTTGTTGAGTGTAGAGACTTGGAATGATGACATACCATTGCTAGCCATACCTTTAAATTTGTAAAAAAATTTGGTGAAGCATTACGAAGTTCTGAACGTCTATTTTTAGTGATTCTTACAGCACCGTGTTTGTTTTCTCGAGCTCTTGTAGCCTTAGTTATGATACCACTTTGTTGAAGAAGAATTAGACTTCACACAAAAAGAACTTGTATTATTAGCACAAAAATTATTACAAGAGAACAAATACTTAAAATACAACTCTTAAACACTCTCAATTTATTTTCTCACACAAATAAAGCTCTAAGATCTATTTTAGACACTCTTGGAAGCTTTGCTTCCTTTATTTCTCTTCCTCATTTTTTGCATTCTTCACACTTCACTTGTTGCAAATGCTAAAACTTAATGGGTATTTATACTTGTGCTTGATCAATCTTCACCACACAAAGTGATACACATCACTTTAATCCACACCATACAAGTGTCTATATTGCTAACTTAATCTTTTAATTAAAACCACACAAGTATCCTTTTTACCTAACCTAATCATAATCAAACCATAAATATCAACAAACCTTTACCTAACTTAAGAAACTTCTATAGGTTGGATTAAGATACCATGGAATGGATTTGGACTTAGATCATTAAACAAGTTTAGTATTCAACACTATCTACCATTACATGAGACCAAATGTTGTTGTCATATGGATTAGGATTGAAAGAAGATTTACTTAATAGCAAACTATAGGCTAAGGTTGACAAGGTAACGTTATAGTTAAAGAATTTATTTTTTTATTATATATTATTATATTCATGTAGTAATCTCTAACTCTATTTAGGTTTATATTATAGTTAACTATAAATAGGAGTATTAGACTATGACAGAGATGGATTTGTTGCACTTGAAGATCACTATCTATGATTTTAACATTAATAGATACGTTGAAAGCATACAAAATGCTCATGTCACTCCTCTGTACATTTTTATGTCACATCATCTCCAATCATGCAAATTTTATAATCTTAAGAAAGATTTTATTCTAGTTTTATCGCTCTTTAATGTCATTAGATTAAAAGATGGTGTGCTTTAACAAAGAGTGCAAAGTGAGGATTATGGAGTATTTGTTTGTATATTTATTAAGTATCTGATGTTGGGTCAGCCATTAGATTTTTAACCCATAACTAGTTTTTTTAGACAAAAAAGGGCCCGAAAATTATGGAGCCATGCCTAAAAATAAATATAATGCATGATTTGAATTTTTTTACTTTGAAAATTAAATTTAAAGTAACAAATAAAAATAACATTCATTATAAATATAACTACCAAGATCCTCAACAAGATTAAATAGTAGTAAAATGACGAATAAAAAATGATTAATCACATTATATTCAAGTTTAGATTTTAGTTATACAATAAAATACAAAGGCAAATTTAGATTTAAGTTATACAAAGAAAAATAATATAAATAGAAATAAAAAAACAATAATAGACAATATCAATTGCTATATAAAGTAATAAGGTTTCAAAAAATCTAATGAATATGTTCATGTTGTTTACAACAACTGCACACATTCTTCGTCGGTTTCTCCCCTTGCGACAGAATCCCCTTCTTCCAAGCCTCCTTAATTGTTGAGGTATTATAGGAGATTAGATGTTAATATTTCTCAACTTATTCGAAACTATCTAATCTGATAGATGGCTAACTAGGTTGACTAACTTGTTATATGCACGAAATAAGTACTTAGATATGTAATTGGGTGAACAAAGATCCTGATAATGTAATCTGGTCTATTTGCATATTATAATAGTATAGGCTCAAGGTAGTGTCTAAAAGTCAAACTTTTGATAACTATATTTTTTTGCAATGATGTCCATTATTTCATTTCTACTTCTGTCTTTTACAACAAATCGTGAATTATTGACTAGGTGAATTGTCATGTGGCTAGACTGAGCATTATACTTCAAAATCTTATGAATTACAAAAGTGGTCAAAAAGAATGTTATACCTTTTGTATCCTATTGTCTACAAAAAAACTAGTGCATTAACTCTCGTATCTACTAAACTCAGGTCGTCATAGGAATGGATTACTTATCTATTATAATAGCATTAATGCTCTCTGTAATATAAGTGGTCATAATGTCATATCTTCTGAATGCTTTTACTAATCGAGCCTATTTAGAGTAAATCAACACCCTATTTCAAGTATCATATTGCCTTAGGTTTCATCTCTCGCATCTCATTAATTTGCTCCCAAAAATGAAAAATGTGATATATGTTTACAACAACAAAATAAGCAGTTGGGAATCCCTATTTCTTCTTCTCTTCTTATGGTATTTTGCATTTTGTGACTAAATTTTCCTTTTAAGTGATAAATGCAAACTCTATTGTAGGAATTAGGAAATACAATCTGAATCGCCTTCTTAATACTAGTGTATCAATTAGATATAACTCATTATAATTTGGGCATAAACCATGCCTAAGAAGTATCATTTTTAGAATTAGCAATCTGTTATGCCAATGGATAAATTTGATTGTTTTCATCTTTACATATAGTCACAAACATTGTATTCATTTACGCACATTTCAAAAATGCTCTATCAACTACAACCACTAATCAAATGGATAACTGAAAACCTTTGATACATGGTCCCAACACCACAAAAAGGTATATAAGTGCTTGTTATCGTTAATTTCCAAATGCATTATATACTGGAATTATATTTCTCCAGCACAGAGTCGTAGACAGGAAATAATCTAAACATATTGGAGTACTGACTATCAACCTATATGCATGCTCATTAGCTTGCAAAGCAAGAGAATATGTTAACTTCATAATAAATTTTTCACGTATGTTGACTTAGATCTCCTTCGATTTATATATTCTACTAACTAATGCAACCTTCTTTTATAATTAATTTACCAATAATCCAATTCTTGGCTTATCGTGATCATTATACAATCAGTCCAGCTAACATGTGTGATTTACATCTATTTTGTGCATCATGAAGTGCTCTCTTACATCTGTCGACATTAAATATACTTAACATTTGCATCTCTCATCATTACATTTTGCCTCAATATGATCATTTGTAACCTTGAACTTTAAAGTTCTTATTACTATTAAGTTCTAGCAAGCTAACAACATGATAAAATATATTTTTGCTATTATACACTTCCCTACAAACGTATCTCTAATTATAGAACAAGATACCTTATCTGATCTAGCTAATTCTAATTATGGTATTGGAGGAAGAAACTAAAAAGGGTTTTATGCTTTAACTTTATCTCTCTTTTATGCAAATTGTATGACTATTAGAAATATAACATTGCCCGTCTTCTTGTAGTTCATTTCTCTCCATCAACTTCTTCCAAATTATTAGCATTTCTATTACTGTTGACATCCCTATCTATCTAACTATTATAATGTATATAAGTGAACAATATAGGAGAATAATGATTGGTATTCATGGGAAGCACAATAGTTGGTATTGTTAGGATTGTGGTACTCACTTAGTTTCTACTACTTGTCAATATAAAGTGATTGTGGTAAAGTGATTGGTCTTAACAGACTCCTGTACTGTTCACCTATGGAAGCTTTAAGATCCACTGTTGTACATATTTGACATAATAATTTTTTATTAACCCTAGTAAAGAACCGAATATTATTATCATTTCTAATCTCAATTAGTCTCAACTTAAACCTCATTGCATTAACAAAGAGTTTTAGAGACACTTTATACTAAACATTATTTACTCTAATTGTATAGCAGTTTTTGTACCCAATATATATCTCATTGATGTCACTAAAGCTCTCTAACCTTCCCCTAAAATATACAATGATTAACTCATACTCCATGCCACCTATAACCAAAAAATATTTAAATTAGTAAAAAAAAAAATTCAAAAAAACGTGCAAGACCAAGCAGAAATAGCCTCATGCATGCAACGAGGTTGTGGGAAGCCTACGGGAAACTGAAATTTTCTAGATTTGTGATTTTTTTTCACTTCATTACATTACATCACATCACATTTATATTTTGATACTCATACATTTATAAAATAAACACAAAAAATTCAAAATTATATTTGTAACTCTAATTTGGCCAAATTTATATTTACAAAATAATTTACATTGCATAATTATAGAAGTAATCATACCCTTTTTTTCAATAGAAGATTGAAATCTACTTAGTAAGAATGTTGGAGTGTGTATTTTGAGAATGATTTTGAGAATGTTGATTTTGATACATTTGGTTTCAAATATTTTAATTACATTATATTTTATAAATAATGGCAATTGTGTCCATTTACCCTAATTTTGTCTAATAAAGATTATAGCATTAGTTTATGGTTAAAAAAGATAATTGCTAAATTATTGGGCTATTTTTAAAATTTTCCCAATTTAGATTTTTTTTTGTTATATAATTTAATGCTTCATTTTATGTTTATAAAAAATTTGATATGATGCATTTGTTAGGGTTACAATTTAAATCCAATAAATTAAATTTGCAATATAACATGGTCAAAGTTACTATTGTTTTATCCAATTTATAAATCAAAATACACAAAATGTATAAACAAGTAAAAATCTCATTCGTAAACTGGCCCAACAGCCTTAGAACTGAAAAAATTTGAATAGAAAAACTAGTTCAATCCAGATTGATTTTCCTACTGGCTTTTGATTTTCCTTTAGAGAACATTGAAAATAGCAAACCAGTTCAATTCTGACCGAAATTTGGACCGAACCAGCTCAGCCACCCTTAATTTGCACTAGTTATTTGCTTACTATTTTTTTTTCTTATTTACATTTGGTAATGTGTGATGATGTGGATATTTAGCATCTAATATGCTTGCTAGCTAAGTCATATAACAAAATGAATGGGTCAGTAGAAGATGGCTTATTTGGTACCCTCACTAAGATTGAAAAGTCCATATATTGAATTTTATTTAGCTAGAAAAAGAAACCATTTGGTCAAGGGACTAGTCGAAGGTCCATTGCAAATAATTCAATTTGACATAAGTGGTTCAATAAATGTGAGAGCTAGATATTATGCCTAATGTTTTGATGATTTATAACATTATTGATATTGTCAATTTGATGTTCGACAATTAGAGAGATTGGATTGCTTTAGATTATTTGATTTTGGTAGAAAATCAAATTAGACAAAAACAATTAAAGTTTAAAAATAGGACATGAATAACTTTTTGAACAGTTTAAAAAACCATGTGATGAAAAGGGTATTAATAGATAGTTGTCTATTCTTGTGACTTCATAACAAAATAGTATGGTAAAAATGAGAAATATAACATTACTAAAAGTGGTTAATTTATTATGATGCAAGCAAATTATCCAATTTCGTACTAGGTAGATATATTTCTAATTATTGCCTATTTACTTAATCGAGTTTCGAGAAAAATAAAAAGTTAGTTTTAATCCATATGAGCTATAGGAGGTCAGAAATCCAACCTAACTTGTTCTTGATCTTGGGGGTCTACGACTTACGTTCACAACCTATCTCATAAATAGTGAAGTTGGGTATAAGAGGAAATAAATATACTTTCTTCTAAAGTATTTTGAACACTCGAAAAAGTATGTGTTTATTATTGAACAAATGGATGGAACTACGACTAAGTTAGATTCATGAGTTGTCACAGTCTTTAAGAATGAATTTTCTTGTATTGGAAAAGTTGACTAGGAAATTTGATTATATAAATTGAATAGTTCACATAATGTTGTCACTTTTAGATTGTAAAATTAAAGGAAACCTAGATCTACCTAACAGTTTTGATCCTAGTGAGATTTGAACACTTAAGATTATGACTTAACAGGATACTCAATTCAACTTTATAGCTATCTTGAAATATCATAACATCAAGTGTTTGATCCTAGGAATCGAACACTTGATGTTATGATATTTTAGGACAACTTAATTCGATGAAGTAATAGTCAAACTCAGTTCAACTTTATAATTACTTTATATGATAGTTAAAAAATAAGAACTTTTAACGAGGCTATTATAGTATTTGCGAAGGGATTATGAATTAAAGCAATAGACAAGGAAATAGTCTATAAAATCTAATCATGACTAAAACTTGGTTCACTTAATGTCTAAATATAGAGCCACTATAAATAAATGAGTTCTGCATAACAAATTTTAGCTACTATAAATAAATGAGTTCTACATAACAAATTTAAGGCATCTAAAATAATTGGAAGGAGTAAAGCATGACTAATCATAAAAGCACCATACGTGAAGAGGTGTAGACTTTAAGAAATTTGTTTGCTAGATGAAAATTTAAGCCTCTATACAATTGATTCTAGCATTATTTCACAATTTGACCCAAATTTACATCAAATCAACGTTAAAACTCATATTCTCAATGGAAGAACTAAGGCAGATGTTTGTCTGGAACATCCAATAAATTATAATAACAAAAGTCAAGTGCACAAAGTTTACAAGCTCAAACCTTTTTTACCATATGTTATTGATATTTTATTGGCAAAAAAAACTAAAGAGTTTGTCAAAACATGCAAGGGGCCGTTCCAAAAATTTAAGTTAAAAAGACACATGTGAGATGGAATATTTTTAGGATTTGGAATCCATAAGAATCTTTTAAGAATACTTTTAACTAGGTTAAGAAAGTCTTACATTAAAAAATTCTTAAAAGAGCAATTATGTTATATCGTAAGCCTATGGATGCTTTCATTATAAAATGGACAAACTCCTAATCTTGACATTTTTATTAAGACCCTTTAGAGAACAAGAAATACATAGCATGAATTTTGTAGTTTAAGTGTTACTGAAAGCCTCATTTATATTATAATGTCTACAATACCAAATATTAGTAATATGATGGGATTGGTAAGTAGATACCAATCAAATCTTTAGTAAAAATAGTTAACATATTGTCGAAAGAATTTTAACATATTCTAAAAACATTGCAGATTACTGTTTTTGTTATCAAGGAGTTTTTGCACTTATATATAGATGCCAGTTGAGGAGGGGCTACGATAAACAAAATCCACCTCAAAATATACATCATTGATTAATAATGGTATCACAAAATGGAGTAGTAAAAAGTAAACTCGCAAAGCTCCAGTGACGATGAAGGTTGGGTATATGGCATGTTTAGCCAATATTGTGTTGTAATTTTAAACTAATCACGTCATTTTGTTTCAGTATTTTATATCCACCATATTTCTATTAACATAATATAAATAAAGAAAAAGATCTGATTGGTTTAAAAGTAGCGAATGAAACAATCGAAATTAATCTAGCACTCTTCTTATTTTATTTATTTGATAATTTTAACAAATTTAGTTTAGGGTTTAAGCAGGATCAATTTGGATCATGCTCAATATCATATAATTTGGATATCCATTCTAATATATAGAGAGGTCTAACTTATGCCTTATTTATTTTATTTTATTTATTTTTTTAGAAAGCCTAAATGTAATTTAATTTCAATCATTTTAGACCGTTTATGATATTTGTTTTCTCATCTAAACGCTATAATTTTCTTTATTTATGTCTACATAAAATAAAGCCCAAAAAAGAAAACTTTAACACTTATTTCTTGTTGCTAAATAAATTGCTTGAATTTTAGCTCTTAAAATTACCACTATATTCTATAACAAAAAAAAAAAAAAATCTTTTATAATGGTTTATTTCCTACCATATAGAAACAAAATGAGTTTTAATTTTTACATAACATGTTACTTATTTAACATATGTATAATTATTTTTTTTTAAATGAATAAATTACATTTCACGTTATTAAATATTTTAAAATTATCCACGAAAAACATATCATATATGTAATAGAGTTTTATTTTAATTATTTGTATAATTTAATTACCTAAAAAATTAAAATTAAATCTATCGTTGTTACTGAACATATAGACATTCAAATAATAGGAGTGCATGGAAATCATACTACTATTTTATAACACTGAATTTGAGCACAAGTTTAACGTTCATAGAAAGACATTTTGTCAACTTTTTAAAAAATTTCATAAAATTCAATTTAAAATTCTTTTTATGATAAATTATAACCAAATCATTTAAGTATGTGCAACATGAAAGGAATATGGTTAATCAATTTTCGTCAAACTGACAATTTAATTGCTAAGCTAATTTTCCAATCAGTTTGAGCCAGTAGCTAACTTGCTAAAGGCGATTAAATCAGTTTTGGAAAAGCAGTCAATCATTTTGGGAATGACAAGTTTTGTATCGGCTATAAAGTTAAAAATGGATAGTTCTCTTGTTTCTCTATACATATCTCATTCAAGACAACTTAAAGGACATCAAGGCATCACATTTCAATATTTTTGTAGTTTTATTATGCGAAAACCTTCAATCATATACCATTAAGAGTGATTAAACCTTCAATATTTACTCGGGAGTTCAAATAATTTGTATTTTAATAATCAATAATACACTTTAAAAGTTGAGAGTACTCATTTATTTAAAAGGTTTAATTGGTACTCTAAAAACTAATTTGTTGTAAGAGATTTTTGACATATTAAAGTTCAAGTGTATTTGATTCCAGGCATAAACTTAAGGAAAGACGAGAAAATTCTCATGGTGATTACTTGGGGCATGATGTAGGTCGTATGGAGTGTAAAACCATGCAAGCATTTGATGTTAAATTTTCCCTCTCTTTGATTTTTCACATTATTCATTTGCTTGATTTATTGTTTTATTATTATATAAATTATTCATAATTACATTTTGGATCATAAAGACTCAAATTGCCCCTCCTTTTAGGATACCTAAACTAAAATTTCAATATTTTATTTATTTTGTAAAATTAATTAACTTAACATCATTTCTAACTTATAAATTGTTAGAAATGTAATGATATTATGTGTCTTTAAACTATGTACAATAATATTTTATTTGATTAATAAGTTTATTCATATATATATTTAAGCATACGTTAATGAGTCTATATTTATAAAATATGTGATCTATGCATCAGGTATATGATGCAAATACAAAAAGTATAAATCATAAGTTATTTATAAATTAAATCAAGTTCCCAACCATTACCCATTAATGAAAAGGGTAATTTATTATGAAAGGTTATAGTTGTTTTACTTCTTATAATGAATAACCCTTCTTATTATTGAATAATTCACTTTTGGCCAAGATATTTGTATATTATATAATTTGACCCTAAAATTTTGTAAATATTGTAAATAGGCCCAACAAAATTGACAATTCTTACTCAACCCTCTCCAGTTTTGAATAATTATAGTTTGATTGAAAAACTTTAAAAAAATTACAAATAGCTCTTAATTTTAACCCAAATTTTTTATAGGCTATTTTTTGGGTATTTGTAAATCTTAAGTTGGCCCGTACACCTTTTAATTTTAGTTCAAATTTATAAAGTTTTGTGTGAGCTATTATAATAAAATAATTAGGTCAAAAAAATATTTGTATTAAATTATATTTTGAAGGGGCCCAATAGAAATTTTAAACCAAAAATATGCCCAATTTATTTTTTAAATAAATGGACCAAAGAAATTTAAAAGCCCAAAATACCTATCTTATAAAAAGAGAGAAGAAAATGGAGATGAGCATGAGGGAAAACCCAAGTTGACTTTAATGAGGACTTTGAAGAATTTAAGTTTAGTTTTAATATTTTTCTTTGTAGGAAAGAGCCATGAATTATAGGTTATTTATTTATCTAGTTAATTGATTAGTTAAATAATATATCATATAGATTAAGGATGCCACATTCATATGTTCATGCATCAAATATATCATCTTGTGTGACATTAATATTCTAATGAGATTATGACAAGATTGTTATTAGGACAAGATTGTTATTAAAGTTTTAATATTATATTGATTTACAAATTTGATGTGGCGTCATTAATTATTTTATGAGGTAAAATTAGATATTAATGAATGGTATGTCATTTTATAAATTAATTGGTATACTAAAAATTAAAAAACTCTTAAGAATTAAAAATATTTAGTGGAGAGAGCTTTAGGCATAAAGCATGTGGCCTCTATTATTAATCTTATAGTAAGGTAGATTAATACCTTATCTTAAACCTTGTAAACTCCCTATGGAGGGTATTAATCAAAATTAGTTACTAGATAAGATCCTATGTAGAACTTATGCAAAACTGACTACCCTATGGTAGCTTTTTTAATTAGAAAATATAGAGTATTGAAATAATAGTTATACTCTTAATTTAAGTTTATTGATATCTTTTATACGGAGTTTTTATCAATTAAATTTAAGAGCTAAAGAATTGGTAGTTTATTATAATTTGATATAAGATATTTAGATAATGATAATAAATTAGTAGGCATTAGTCTAATTCATGAAGGATATGACCACTCTATAGAGGCGTCTTCTAATTGAAAATAGAATTACTGATGCATAATGTAGTTAAAGGTTTCTATATACATGCACTTTATGTATTTATGTAAAAGTTTTATATGTTATAAGAGAATGTATACTAAAGTATGAATTTATTTTTCAGAATCATGTCTTGATTCATCCCACTAGCATCCATCCTTAACCAAAATAAGTTAAATAGGAATTATTATATAGCTCAGAAAAGAAACTTAGGTATTGTACTCATCATTGAAAAGCACAAATATGTCTTAACTAATAAATGCCCTTTAAAACTTAATGAAAATGCACCCTAAAATGAAAAATATGCTTACAATAATTCTTTGACTAAGGGTCTATCTTCTTCTTTTAGTAGCAATCATAAGGGAAATAGCGACAAGAAGAAGAAGAAGAAGTTGAATAAAGCATGTAATTCAAGGTATATACAAATTCAGAAGTAAGGCTCAAAGGAAAGGATTTTCAATGTGGCGTAAAGGGTATAGGAAAAGAAACTGTCATTTAACTTTTTGTAATATTCTTTTCATTGAGACATCTTTAGTGGTTGATTCTACAAACTTTTAGATAGTAAATTCTGTAGCCACTAATCATATTTGTAATTTATTGTAAAGGTTTTAGGAAACCTAGTCACTCAATGATGGAGAAATCAATCTTAGGTTCAGAAATGGTACCACTGTTGTAGCCAAGGCAATATGAATTATTTTTATTTATTTTGATGATTTTAGGACTTTAGTATTATAGGGTTGTTTGTTAGTTTCAGAAGTCAAATGTAATTTGATTTTAGTTATTTATTTGAATAAATTTAGTTATTTTATTATTTTTGACTCAATTATAATGATAAAAAGAAATAAGTAGTTTATGTGCTCTATTACACTAATTAACAATTTATATTATATATATCCCAAAATTAACTTACTACGTGATATATAATTAAATAACGAATCTAATATGATAAAAGGATTAGAATGTCTTTGACTAATTAAGTGTATCTATGGCATTTATATCTTAATCACATTAGTTTAGATAGGATCCAAAGACTGATCAAAAATGGACCTTTGAGTTCATTGAGGATTGAACCACTACTAATTTGTGAATCCTGTATAAAAGGTAAAATAACCAAAAGACCCTTTAATGCTAAAAAAAATAGAGCCACTGAAACATTAAAATTAGTGCACTATAATGTGTATGGTCCCACAAGCTCAAAAACTATAGGAGGTCATAAATATTTTATCACTTTCATTGATGATTATTCTAGATTTGGTTATGTGTAGTTAATGCACCATAAATTTGAGGTATTTCATAAATTTAAGGAGTTTTAGGAAAATTTGGAAAGACAATTAGCAAAATTATATAGCTTAAAGGAGGAATAGAACTCTTCTTAAAATAGTGAGATCAATGATAAGTTATTCATCTTTATCTTCATTTACTTTGATCGTTGAAGTATAGACTTTGAGAAGAAAAATTAATATATATGATACATTGAATAAAACTACTATAAATTCTGATCAAGTTAACTAAATATCATTGATTTTAATTCATAAAAGTTTTAATAAGCTTGATTCACCTTAATCATGAGCAAGTAATGAATGTGTTGTATCTTTTGAATTATTACAAAGTAAAATTCATATAAACGGTTAAAACTTCGATAACTTATAAATATAATTTTATGGGTTGCTAGAACATATATTTGCAAGATGGAATTTAGTAGATAATGTCCACCTAATCTTTTGCTATACTTAATCATTTAAATGCGTGGCTGCTTTTTATTCAATAAATTATTTATTAAATAATAATAATATTTATTTGTAAATTTATTTACAAATATAAACATATTAAAAAATGATCATTAGAATATTCAATGACTTAAAGTTAAATAAGTAATTAAATATGCAAGATAGTTTTTCATGGTCAGTCTTTAATTATGAACATTAATTAGAAGGTCAATTAAGTGGTTATTATTGATCTAAGACCAAGTCTAATTTAATTAAACTAGTTTTAACTAAAATAGGCTTTTATTAATTTAGTATAGGTTACTAGAATGCAATCTTTGACTTTTAGTGAAATAGTTTAGAATTAACTTAAATGAAGTAGTGGGTTATGAGATGACTACAGTAAGTTTTTTAAGTTGGAGTTAGGAAGTCTATGAGTCTTGCAGTCTCTCTACTAGCGTAAATTTTAATCAAACTCTTAATGCCTAAGGGAGATACCTATATATAGGAGAGATAAGGAGTAGTAAAATATGGCAAAAATAAGATTAATTCTTTTATGTATTCTTACATGAAAAAAGAATTAGGTTATTTCTGTGCTCTCAAATTTGGGTATACATAAGTTTGAATGTTAAGGAAAATTCACGTACCTACAAGCATGAGTTTGAAGATTGAGGATACCAGAGAATAAGATTAATTCTTTTATGTATTCTTACATGAAAAAAGAATTAGGTTATTTCTGTGCTCTCAAATTTGGGTATACATAAGTTTGAATGTTAAGGAAAATTCACGTACCTACAAGCATGAGTTTGAAGATTGAGGATACCAGAGAAGATGGTAACCATTTAATTCAAGTTTAATCAAATCGAGAAATTGAGGTAATCTTTTATTCTTATACATATAATTATAAATAAGATGATTTAACATCCGTTGTGTTTATTTTATTAAACAAAACAAAAATTTTATGCAAATATAAATAAATATAGCACTACAGAAGACATAAATATTAAATTACTAATTTTTAGATATTTTTAGTTCATAAATTATATCCTCATACCTACCAAAATTAAACATAGCGTAAGGTATGGATTCCTTGAATAGGGTGGAAGAGGATTCCTATCCCATCTCTCCTCATCCTATCTCTACCCATTCCCGTCCCTAAAACTAAACTAGTATTTACTTATATAATTTCTATATTTTAACTATATATTAATATTGAAACTAGAATCTCTTAGATGTTATCATAAAAAATAAAAAAGAAGATAAATATTTATTACAATAAATGGCACAAATATTTTTTTTACATTTTATTTATTATATCTTTGAAACTAATTAAGAAGTTGAATTCTAAGATGAAAGTTTTACATTTATATTTAAACTTTTTGAATTAAATACTTAATAAAAATATTTTTTTTAAAAAATAAAAGAGAAATGATTTTTTAAGGCAGGGATCTTAATCCGCATTCCCTTCCCGAAAAACGTTTGCCTATACTTGTCCCAAATGAAAACATTTATATTAATTTTGATGGACATGAGAAAATTTTCATCTCTGATATAAATAAGCTATTTAGCAATAGCTCCGTGCATCAATATGTAATTAGGGCATAGTTGACGCTAGCTCCAAAAGTATTTTATGGGCTTTTTTATTTTAGGATTTTTAGGCCAAACTATGTATTATAGCTTATTTGGAAATTTGCTTACAATAGAAAGTTGTGTTATATTAGGATTCTTTTTCTGGTAAAATTAGATTTTGTATAGTGTTTTACAGCTTATAAATAGGCTTGATTTCTCATTATTTGTATCATCAACTATTTAATACACTATTCAATACACATAATTTACACAAGCCTTAACTTTTTATCCCTCTGAGAAGAACCCAAGTTTTACAACACGCTTATTGTCCCACAGCCATATTTAGCGATAGACTTTGCTTGCTTACAGCCCAGATGAAAACCTCACTTGTTGATAAGACCCTTACCCTCAGCTTCCTTCGAAGTTTGGGGTGACCTTTGTCTAGCCGAACACAGAGCATACACAGACCTTACTTTTAGAACGAGAACATCTTTTTGACATGCCCAGTGGGATCATTATTCTTTTATGACACTAATAACTAAACAAATGGCCAAAAATCGTATAGAAAAAAAAGAAGTTGAGTCATCCGCGACCACGCCACCTCAATTTGGAAAACCAATAGAAGCTGAGCATGATGGGACGAGTTTAGCCCATGCTGAAGAAGACCTGTTGAACCAACAGTTGGAAGAGATTGACCGTAACACTCTTCCATACCCCAGGTCATTCTCTACAGCCAATATTCAAGGGCTGGTCTCTTAAATCGCCCAAGAAAACTAACAACTCGGTACTATGTTAACTAACCAGATGGTGGCAATGTTTTGACCTCTAATTGAAGATAATCAAAGCATTAGTCAAAACATACTTAAAAATCTTGAAATGATGAGACAGAACTAGATCGAGTTCATAGCTTTACTATAGGGTCAACAAAATCGTGAATTACAAAAGTCTCGACATAGACAGCCTCACCAAGCCGACCTATAATATGGTTCAGTCAACCTCTTAAGGTGACCTAAAGGAGCTGGGACATCCATTTATCAGGCCCATAACCAGGCTGGGTAAATTTTAGTTACGACCAAGCTGGTAATATGATCAACTTGGGGAGTCTGTACCAGTCCATTCCCCAAAACAAAGATCACGTTAACCAAGCCCATTCTAAGCTTTCAGCAGTCTTGGACGACCTAAAATAAATTATAATATTCTAGCCAAGGCATGTGTAATATCCAATCCCTATTAGTAGTATTGGCGCCTAGATTTCGGTATAGAACAAATAAGATACCGTAGGGTTACTCGATTTTAACCCTATTAGAAATATTCCCTTTATAGTGCACGTGAGAGATATTAGACCTAATTTGGTAATTTCACACTCGATCGGTGCGCCGGATGACCCTAGAATATTTTTAGGATTTTTCTCTATTGGCTTGGAAAAGAAAATTCTAATTTACTACATGAATTTCCATTTAAGGGTTATGAATGGAACAAGCCTTTGTTGAGAAACATAATCCATATATTAGAGAATAGACCAATTAGAAGAAATCTCATGAATTGCCAAGTTGGAAGTTCTAGTTAGTTTTTTAGACTATTCCAACTAGATAGTTACAAATGAACTAATTACATAATTAGTTTTCAACTAATGGCAAATTAGTAATTTTGAGAAAGTTGAAGGGCAAAATGGTAAATTGAGGAAGGACTATAAATAGGTTGGAAGTGTGTAGAATTTTGAAGAAGATCAAAAGCAAACACTTAGAACAAAAGAGAGAAAATTCGAGCTTGGAAAAGGGGCTGCTACAGTGACCTTTCAAGTTTTGTTTTCATGAATTTTTATGTGTAATAAAGCCAAAATAAGGTTACAAACTAATCCCTAAGCTCAATTGAAGTCTCTATTAGTGGAAATTCAAGAAAAAGAGGTAAGAAAAGCATTTTTTATGAGTTTGATAAGTGAGATTTCAAGAATGCTTTAATTGATGTTCTTATGTGTATTCTTGGCTTAGATTGAGTTGAATTCTAGTGTGGAGCTTGAAGGAGTCATCAATTTGAAGAAATTGACAAGGTGAGAATTAGGGTTTTTGGTGATTTTGTTGTAGAGATTTCAATTGGTTGTAATTAGGGCTTTAGAATGAAATTGGCATGATTTTGTTGTAATTGGAACAAGAAATTGAGAAAATGAATGTGTTGGAACCTAGGGTGAAATTCTGCCACTTTAGGGAAGTTAGGAATTGAGTGGTGTTTTGATTGAATTGTTGTGTGTAAATGGTGCATATTGTGAATTGAATGTATATGGTTGATGAAAAAACCAAAAATGAAGAAAATGGGACATAATTGTCCATGTTGGAAAGGTGAAGGACAATTATGTCCAACCAAGTTATAAGGTGTTCAATAATTTTCAGGGCGCCGGATGGTGAGTTAGTTTCGATTATGGCTCCGTAACTAAAATCGAGAAGTAGTTTACATCCGGGCTTTGTATGCCGATTAGGGCATTTAGTAGTTAAATGAGATTTTAGTATTCGATTTGGTTCTAAATGTCATTTATGGCGCGTAGGTGAAGATAACCAAGAGCGTTAACGGGAGCAGAAATCGGGAGTGAAATTGAGCGCGGAGCGGTTGTGAGTGGAAATCTGCCATTTCTTTTACTTTTCGGTTATTATATTTTCGCACAATGACTATGTATGTTTTATGAGCTTTCGATGCATAACCACGATTTATGATCTTGATATATTCATAGACATGCTTTTACATGATCGATTTGTGAAATAGTTTTAAAATTTCTGCATTCGTTTTTAAGGTCATTGGTACCCTCAGATTATAGTGGTGATGATTGTATTAGACCCGGCTGGTATATCCCGTGCACATGGGTAGGTCTTGGGGGTGTGTCACTAACTTCGGAAAGTCGGGATGTCGAGTCATGTGAGTCACTCTATGTGTACGAAAATATTGTCTCGCTATGTGCATGTGATGTAGGATTCCGCTGCGTAGCCAGTGAGATGTCTTGAGATGTCACTGTGGGTGCTGCTAGTTGAGGTGTCCCATAACCTACTCACGTATGCGGTGGTAGTTGAGTCGCTGCGTGGGTATAAAGCTTTAGGGTTACCATTGGTACAGTTTAGAAAGAAAATGGCCGAGCGAGGATTTTACTAGTTTTCGATTTACCGATAGCATTTATGCATTTATATGCACACAGCAGTTATTATGTTATACAGATTCTGAATATAGTTTTCCAAAGATGTAGATAAAACCCGCTCGGCAAGATTTTATTAGCATATGATATTAGAAACCGTTTTACAGTTTTACATCCGTTTTAGAAGCATAATTTCTGCATGTACTTTAGAAATTGCTATCTTTGTATAATGTTCTTGTAATTGAAATCTCATTTACACTCACTGAGCTCCTTTAGCTCACCCGTTTTATGTTTTATATTTTTAAACCCCTTTCCCAGGTGCAGGTCTCGGAACACAAACTGCTGATTCTCCTATTACCGAGTAGTAGGCCGAATCCAAAGATAATTTTTGTACATGTAAATGTGCTAATAGCACTCTTTACTTTATGCATAATAGTTGTAGGCATGTATATTTGTAAGTATGTGTTGAATCAAGAAGAAGAGATTTCCAGTTTATGATGATCGTTTTTACTTTTTATGATTATGCTTATTTTGTGATTTAAACGAAATAATTGAGTTGTGTTGGATTTGATTTGTAAATGACCGGAGGTTCGAATTGGTAGAATTGAGATGTGTTGGAATTAGAAGTGAAATTTCTTTGTAGGTTTATATGGATTTTCTGAAAAACAAGGGAAACTTTGTCCGTTTGTTTTTAAAATTAAGATGTCGTTTTCATGTATATTACTAGATCTTCTTAGTAGTAACAAGAATTAAAAAGGGGTTTGCTTCACGGAATTTCTCAACATACCCAGTTAGGTTCGGAGGAACTTCAGTCGGGGTGCCCGGCAGGGCCGTTGGGATCTATAGTAGAGGGTCTCGGGTCGAGTCCTGTTAGCATGGAAAAATATAAGGGTCAACATGAGGCCTATGGCACGTTCCTCTTATAGGAAACACTACCCCATGCTATAGATACACTCTTTTTTTTTTAAAGGGATACAAGATTCTTGAATTCTTTTTTATTTTTAAGTAGAGAAAATATCACCGCTTTTAAGCACATCTCCAAGTTCACAGTGCAGTATGGTGAGGCCAATTTGTCTCCATTCTGGAAACTTAGACTATTTAGAAATTCCATAACAAAAATAGCCTTCACTTAGTATACAAACTTGGTGCCCGTGTTGATTGCCAATTGAGAGCAGATGGAGGACAAGTTTTATGCCAAATTTTAAAGGCCACCTCCAGAGGTTATCCTAGTCGACTTAGTTAGAGCTACCAAAATATTGGGTAAGTCAATTTTAAAATACATAAGCCGATTCTGAAAACTCTGGATACGGTGCCAAACATAAATCTCAGAAGTCAACTCTATACCTAAAGTCTTATGAGGAATGTCTTTGCGATGAGAGAGCACTTCAAAGGACACTATTTCCATGATCTATATGAGTTGGTGACTCGGACTGCCAGCTATAAGTGACTTCTAATGGAAAATGATCAGAAGATGGCGTCCTTAAAAGGGATGTATTATAAGAGTCAAATGGAGATTTCAACTGTCCAGGTCGATTCAAAAATTGAATTAGAGGAGTTTGACTCTAATAAGGAGGTGTGCCTAGCTGAGGTTGTCAAAGGTGAGCCTTATGACTACCTAATGCTGGAAATAGCCACGCCCAGTAAAAAACAAAAAAGAAAAAGTTCAACAAAAATAGCCAAATTATCAAAGAATATTATTTAGAATTATAAAAAATTGATTAGATCTTTGACTAGTTATTAAAGGACAAATAGATCAAGCTATCTGAAGGCTATATGATCCCCTAGTCGATCACACAGTAGGTAAAAACTGTATTGTCTTCAAATATGAGATTCAACGTTTGATCGATGAATGTCAACTTCTCTTCAACTCTAAAGGAAAGGTTCTTTTGGTAGAGACAGACCATTCCCTATAGTGGGAGTAAATATGATTATTCCTACCAAGAGGATAATATTAGAAGAGGGGTCAACAATAGTCGTTTAAACACCAAATAAGCCCAAAATCAAGATCTAAATAAGTGATTTGGCCACTGAGGCGACCATAAGCGATAGGGTGGTCATATTAGAGCCAACCCTAGAGGAGGAGCCGACCTCAAAGAAGGTATGTCTCACTTGCCCCCAGTGCCGGACCACCTTTTAAAAAATACTTGCAACCTGAAGGATATCAATACCCATAAATGGTCTTTATAAACTTTCAAGCAAAAACAAATGCCATCGACTAATAGAAATTTAACAGGGTGATACAAAGTGTGTTTGATCGTCTAGGAGAGCACATTCCTCCTTGATTTGGGCCAAACAAGACTAAAAAAAAGAGACGGCAAAGATACGAACAACTTGGACATCTTGAATAGGCCACTCAAAGCTAAATAAAGGGTTAAGATTCTGAGACCTTATCAAAGATTGTGAGCCTGAACAAAAATCTTTATGAAAATAGGGCTTCAAAGGATCAATGGCCTTCTAGGCTAACTAAGAGGGGTGATCAACCCCAAAAGAAAGTTTGGGTGCCAATTGACAGGAAAAAAAAACTCTAACTCGAATATAACGTCAAGGTTCAAGCCGACCTTAACAAAGTCCCATGCAAAAGGATCCTGATTGATAATGGGCCTGAAATCAACATTTTGCCTTTAAGGATACTTAGAAAATTGAGCATTAATAAGAGCAATTTGGAAAAATCTGAGGTTATCATGATTGACTTCGCAGGACGTAAAACACCAACTAATGGATTCATTTCCCTTAAAGTCAAAGTCGGCTATATCGAAATAGATGAACCATTTTATGTGATCAATGTACTTAGCAACTACAATGTTCTCTCATGCAGAATTGGATTCATTTGAACAAAACACTGCCATCTAGTATACACTAGATGATTTTCAGATGAGGCAGTCAAGATAATCCATGCCACTCTTAAACCATTTGATGGTAATGAACAAATGGCATCTTTAGCATTATACGATCTAACCATCACCACAAATGTTTTGAAATGGAACAACCCATACTGTTATAGCTCAAAAAAGGTATAAACAGACAATCAAGTCATCAAAATTGACCTTACTCATCCTACCACTATAAAAACAGACCGACCTCTAGTTTATTTTTCCTATAAATAGACAACAAACAACCTCGGCTAAATGTATCTATGAGGATGAAGTTCAAGACCCACAAATCGGCCATGACTTAAACCAGCCCCAAAAATGTTGGATGAATATAACCACTCAAAGTAAATTGAAGGAATTCAACTTTAGGAAGTAGGCGACCATAGACCAATCTTTATAAGTAAAAGATTGGATCTAGCTTATACGGTTAAGCTAGTGGAAATTCTTAGGGAGTACAAAGATTACTTCTCATGGGATTATAATAAGATGCTCAGACTCAACAAGGATTTGGTTGAGCATAGTTTACTGATCAAAGATGGATTTTAGTCGTACAAGTAATATATGAGGAGGATGTCCAGAGAGGTAGAAAATAAGATAGCGGACGAGATCAAAAAGCTCCTCAATGCAGGCTTTATAAAGCCAGTGTACTATGTAGAATGGCTGTCCAATGTCATCCCTGTAATAAAGAAAATGGAAAATTGAGACTTTGCATAAGTTTTTGCAATTTAAACCTAGCAACCCCGAAAGACAAATATCTAATGTCCATAGTTGATATGTTAGTAGATTGGACTGTCTACCACTAAATACTCAGGTTTCTTGATGAGTATTTAGGATATAACCAAATATTCTTCAAGAAGATTGACATCAATAAGACTGCATTCAGATGCCCTGAGGTATCGATACATATAAGTAAGTAGTCATGTCATTCGGTCTGAAGAACATTGGAGCCACCAACCAGTATGCAATGAACACTATCTTCCATGACATGATCAGCCAATATTTAGAAGTATACATAGATAATATAGTGATCAAATTGACATCTGATGATCAATACTTGGCCGACTTACATACAGCTTTCCAAATAATAGGACTATACCAACTTAAGATAAACACTTTAAAATATGCATTCGGTGTCTTAGCTGATCACCTTTTTAGATTCTTGGTACACCAACAAGGAGTAGAGATAGACCATAATAAAGATAAGGCGATCATAGATGCTTCTGCACTAAAAACTAAAAAAGAACTTTAGCAATTGATCGGTAAAATAAATTTCTAAGGCAATTTATTTCAAACTCGACTGGACAACTCCATGCTTGGTCACCCCTACTAAAATTAAAAAATAGAGAAGAGTTCAATTAGACTGATCACTATCAGAAGATCTTTGAAGAGTTCAAGATGCATCTGACAAACCTGCTAGTCATAGTACCACCTAAACCCAAACTACCTCTTCTTCTCTATATATTAGACACTCAAGAATTGATCGACAATATGTTGGAACAAGAACAAAATGGTAATGAGAAGGTCGTATATTACCTCAACCAAGTTCTAAATGATGCAAAAATGAGATATACGGCGATCGAAAAACTATGCTTAGCTTTGTATTTTTCATGCACGAAACTGAGATACTACTTATTACCCATAACAGTGCATGTGATAGGCCAAATAGACATTATAAAATATCTCCAATCAAAGGTGTTCTTGAGAAATCTGCTAGGCGAGTAGACGATCCTGCTATCGAAATTCAATTTGAAGTATATTCCTCAGAAAGAAATAAAAGGGCAAGCTCTAGTCTATTTTCTAGTAGATCATCCTACGTTCTACATGGTTGTAATTAAGCAAGAGATAGGCACACTAAATACAATTTAGCAGCTCTGGTTCGATAGTTTAAAAACAAATCAGGTCGTAAAAGCAAGAATCGTCTTGGTATCTCTTATAGGAATGAACATAAAGATGTCATTCTACTTGGATTTTTCATATACAGACAATCAAGCTAAATATAAAGCACTAATCATTGGGCTAGAGGTAGTTATGGAGATAGGCATTAAAAAAGTTAAAGTCGGGGGTGATTCCTTATTGGTAATAAAGCAAATAATTAGGGAATACAGTTGCGCAGCAAACCTACTCATAGCATATTATAATAAGGAAAAACACCTCATCAATAGTTTGCAGTCATCCTTGGTCAAGTACTCTATAAGAATAACTAATTCAGAAGCCAATGATCTCACCCAGGGGACATTATGGTTCAGAATAGCGATCGCATAAATCTTTTTAATCTACATATCACAATCTTGCCTACAAACTCCAGATGTACTTAATTAGTTAGTTCTTTTGCAGGTCATTTTAAGCACTGATTGAAGGAACGATTTGATTG
This sequence comes from Ailanthus altissimus, assembly GCA_946807835.1. NCBI lineage: Eukaryota > Viridiplantae > Streptophyta > Magnoliopsida > Sapindales > Simaroubaceae > Ailanthus > Ailanthus altissimus. Next base: position 9,634,353 of record OX327713.1, on the reverse strand, counting down.
CCTACATAAAGATTCAAGCAAACAGGCTAATTGGAAAACCAAGATCATCACACTAAAATTTGCTCTTTTCACAGGAGAATTATTTAGAAGGGAATCGTTAGGTGAACTTTAAGATGTATCAAACTAAAAGAATGCATGCTTATAATGGCCGAGTTTTATGAAGGATTATTCGGAGCCCTATCTCAGCAGGCGACTAATGAAGAAGGCAATTTTCAAAACTAGATTTTTGTGGCCAACTATTGGACAAGATTATCATGACTACTCTAAGGTTTGCGAAGAATGTCAAAAGCAACGGTTGATATAGATCATCCTAACATAAGAAATTCACACTGTAATCAGACCTTGGTTATTCATAGGATTGGCTATAGATAAAATTAGAAAAATATACCCATCATCGTACAAACAACACATGTTCATCCTTGTAGTAACCTGTTATTTCACTAAATAGGTAGAAGTCGTCCCATTGAAGACAGTCAAGTAACAACCGGTCATAAAATTTATCAAGTAAAATATTATTTATAAACATGGTTTGCCCTAGATAATCACGACCGACTATGGAATGGTCTTTACATGAAAAGAGATGGTCAATTTTTCTAAAGATTTCGGCTTTAGGTTAATACATAGTACACCTTACTATGCACAGTTGAATGGCTAAGTTGTGTCAATAAATAAATCCATCATCCAGGGATTAAAGAAGGAAATTATAGATAACCCTAGGTCATGGCATGAGAAGCTCCCAAAGATGCTATGTACAAACAGAGTCAGCCCAAAAACGGCCACTGGTAGCTCATCTTATTAGTTAGTTTATAGGTATGAGGTTATGGTCCCAATGGAACTAATTCCAGGCTCACTGAAGAGGCGATTCTAAAATAACTTAGACCCTTGGCAATTCCAAGATGCCATGGTTGAAGAAATGGACAAGTTAGATGAGCATCACCTCAAAGCCCTAAACTGACTTAAGATCTAAAAAAAGATGGTTGAAAGGGCCTATAATAAAAAGGTGAAGTTTAAGACCTTTGGCCAAGGTGATCTAGTATGGAAGGTATTCCTCTTATTAAGTTCGAAGCAAACCAACCTAGGGAAATTTAGTATCAATTAGGAAGGACCGTTCAAGGTAGTCAAAATCCTTGGCAATGAGGCATATTTATTGAGCTATATAGATGGAGAAATTCATTCCCAATCCATTAACAGCAAATATCTTAAAACTTACCAGCCTACCATTTAGGAAGAGATTGAACAGATGATCTTCCAATAGGACTTGTGATAAAAAAAACCAAGATCAATCGATCTAATAGATCAACCTAGTATCAATACCTCCAAAATAAAAATTATGAAGCCTATTAGACATCTACTAAATTATAGATCGGCTAATTCGATATTTGAGATTAAAATTTTATTAGCCAATCTATTCATTCAGTTTTAAAAACATTCCAAGTGATTGTTTAAATAAGGTTGGTTTATATCTCAAATTTGTAAAATTTCATTTATTAAAAGTCGATTTATTCCTTTGATTGTAAAAATATTCATAGCGATCAATTAAATCAGGTTAGCTTCATATCTTAATTTTGTAAAGTCTTTCATTTATTAAAACTCGAACGAGTCATTCAAATTATAGCCTTACGAATGGGTCGATTGTGTAAATTGAATCAATAATTTTTTATTAGCCTTAAATATCTAAATAGAAGATATTTAGAAACAAAAATCGTTCATTTCAGAAGAAAAACGTTCATTCATATAAAAGATATTTACAAGAAGGGGGGGGCTCTATTGGCCATTTATAATTTTTCTATTATAGAGAAAAAATTGGTAATGGTAGAATCAATCACTTTCATATCAGCTTCATCCTTTGGAATAAGGATGTTCTTAAGCTTTAACTTCTTCTTGAGCTCACTTTTCCTTAGGGCAAAGCTCTGTGACTTGCTTGCCCAAATCAAGTGAGTGGGCACTCTTTAGCTTTTTAATTTTTTGCTTAGTGATCCTACTCTAATCTCTAAGCTCTTACGCCTCAGACATCAACTAAACCTCTAAACAATCCAAAAATGCTTTCTCTTCTGCCTCTTTCTCGGCCTCCCTGACTATTTGAATGACCATTACTTCTTTTTGGTAATAGAAGTAAATGAAGTAGCGAAGTTATCTATCTATGTCTTTAGACCAACCGAAACATTATCACCTGTAGCATTGTCAGATAAAAACTTAAACTTCCTATTCACTTCTATTACTTACTGATCGTTCCTTAGTAGATCAATCATTCTTCTTTTAAACTCTCTAAGCTCATCAAACATGATCTTAACTTCATTTTAATCGGTTGAAGGGCGAGCAGATGATACCATTAGAGAATATTCATCAGTCGACTCCTCATTATCATTGGAAAATTCCACTAGTAGAGCTGATAAAACGTTAAGGTTTGATAGTCGGCCTTTTTAAAGCAAGTTTTCGAAGGGTTGAAGCCGATGAGGTTAAAGAAAAAGAGGCGATTCTCCTATAGAAACTAGATTCTGAGTTGAAGCCTAAAGAGCCTTGGCAATTCTTCAACCAAAACAGGGCTTAGTCTTTCACTTATGGCTTGATGCACAAGGGATCAACTAGTAGGGTTCAAATGTGCAACTGAATTGCCCAATTACAAAAGAACTGTTAACTATTAAGGAATCTTAGAATGAATTATGTTTATTTTTGAAGGTTTCTTTGAGGTCTTTTGCATAAAGTGGAATAATTAGATAATGCCAAAGGTAATATAGAAAGACCAAATGGACGACCATTTACCTTGGTGCACTTTTTTAGTGGAGCCAAGTCTTCCTCCACTCCAACTGCTAGGGCATCCAGTGTAGTAAGCACGACCTTTGAAAAGTAGATACAAAAATAAATATCATATAAGGGTTATAGTCCAAAAAAATACAAGCATTATTTTAAAAAGAATAATTACCGACCACTGATACTAGTGTGGGATCTAGAGTCGACATATAATAACTATTTAAATAAAAATAGGTCCAAGTAGGCCGTTTGTTCCTTTATTAGGAATGTGTCCAGCTATACTGAATTTTGTAGTTGGAATCAGCAGCCTCGGATCAACAAAGAGCTGCTCAAAGAATACCTCACTAAGCCATGGGCCGCCTTTGGTAGCCCATTTGGTATGGTGCTCAACGGCCACCTAGTCGTGTTCCAAGACCAGTTCCCTCTATCTTTGGTGACTTAGCTGTTTCATTTTGTTTAAGTTATTACAATTATATTTAATGCCCAAAAATCGTTCGAGATCAAAAATCTCTTAGAAAAGCTTACCACTTGTCTTTTGCCATACGACTTGCACAGCATCAGTAAGATTAGTGTCAGTAGCAAAATTGTACAAATTAAGAATTATGTCTATAAGTATTATAAAATAAAGGGGAACCAGTTCCTCTCAGTATTGGTCGAAAGACACAAACTAACCAGGAGAAATATGAAGATTGGTTATTTGAAGCAATTTTTATAACTCTTCATATACAACAATGGTCTCCTAAATAAAATTTAGACTCTTAAAAACCTCACCCGAGCTTTAAATTTTTTATTACATGAGAAAATATTGGGATTAGAGATGGCCTGAACTAGCCCAAATTAGTAACTTATCTACTGAGGGTGGTAAGTCTAAGTGCCACACTTGTTATTGTCGTTAGTAATAACAATGCCATGGTAGAGATCCGTGGCAGTAATGTAGGCAACCTAAGACTTATAATAATCGATATTAGATTCCACCATTTTCGAAGAAGAAGATTGACTCTGATAAGCCGACGAGTCCACTTGGGGTCAAAAAAGACTGGCTTAAGGCAATAAAACAAAGAATCATTGAAAGAAAGAGTCGAGTAAAAGAAAGAAAAGACGTCCTCAAAATTCCCTTAGTCAAGTTACCATTGAATTAACCAAAGGGCATAGCAATGGAGGAGACATACAGGGTGTTGGGAAGTGACCTTGAAAAATGGGGAAAATACGTGGCAATCCAAAAATAGAGTATACAAAGGGGACCACCTACATTGGGTAAAGTATCCTCGTCCCTACTTTGTACGACAATAATAGACTCCTCTAGAGGTTGGAGAGAAGAAAAGAACCCAAGGTAGTTTGGTACCATCAGTAATAATGATTGCCACCTTCATGTATTCCCTAGGTATATTCTGGGAAGGTGGGAAAAGTACATACTTACTCAGCTAAAAGAGTAAGAAGGCGATATATTCTACCTTAGAGGGAAAGGCCGATTTCTGCTTCAAGTAAATCATGAACTTCTTAAAACTTGCTTTTGACCTAGAATAGTAGACTTCGATAACACTTGCTGAAAGGTCAGTATTAATGTCGACTCTTTAGATCGGGATGTTAAAAAGGATTACCAGATCACATAAGGTGGGGTTCACAAAGCTAAACCTGAAACGAAAGACATTCAAAGCTCTAAACCAAAAATTGAGGACGGCCGACATCAGTCTATTAAATCATATACACTAATCAACTTTCATATGCACTTAAAGTGGGGTTCGAGGCAATTCAGCCATCTTATATAATCATCAACCAATTTTGACTTAAAAATGAGATTCGATGGCATTTCGTAAGCTTCAACAGACTTGGACTTCTTGGAACAAGAGGCAGTCAATTTGGAGACCATTAAAATTACTGCATGGATAAAAAACGAAAATTAAGATAAACAGGGTAAGCAAGCAATAAAAAATATAAAGAGGATCAAAGTATTTTGTTTTTAAGATTTTACCTTAAAGATAAGTAAAGATGAATTCAAAGGTGGATGAATGCTCGAGAGTTACTTACCTTGAAGAGTTAAGAAAAGAGAGCTTAAAAACTAGTAAAAGTGAAAAAAAAAAATGAAGCCTTTCTCTTCTTATAGTGGCATCAAGGTGGTTAAAACGAACAAATGGACATTTAATGATGAGATAATCCAAAAATTTTAACATTCGAGGATTTAATATTACTAATATTTAATGACATGATGGCTATCAGAATGGTTAGAAGGTGAAAATATGGTATTTAAATATCAAAAGGAAGTCAACCTGTGTAAGTAATGATCTTAAGAAACAAAAGGCAACGACCGATTTGTAAAGGATTAGAAAATGTCATGGACAAGTTCGACTTTCAATAGTTATAAAGATCTCAAACCTATTTGCATGCCTTTAATGATATTCGCAAATAAGCAAAAAAGTTAGTAGGCAATATTGAAATCTCATAATCTTCAAGGTAATATTTTAGTATGAGTTTACAAGTTTCATTGCGATGAACATAGGATGATTTCATGAGAAACCTTTGAATTTAGAATAATAAACCTCTAGAAAGATGAGGATATGAAGTAATCAAGGCCGATCTATTTGACGCTATAAACTTGGCAGATGACCATTTAGAAAGCAGAGTAATCAGGTCACCATACGCTAAAAAATGTGAATTTGACAAGGTAAAATGGCCAATCGATTGATTTGGAGACATGCTTCAGGTGATTTCAATGAGCGATCCAAATAAAGATAAGACCTTAAACAGATTACAGGATGATTCTGATAAAATCATATTTGGATAGGCCGATAGGTATGTAAATAATTGGATGACTAGTAATATTGAAAGAGGTTGTGGGCGAGCTCAAAGAGAAACTTGGGTGATTTCTAAAACTCTAAATGAAACCGAGCAATCGCAGGGAGAAGCTGAAGCAATTTTAGGTATGATAACTAGATCCCAAGTGGTTTAAAAGATGGTTCTAGATGATTGTTAAGCACCAGAATAGCAATAGGTGATCTAAGCCAATTACGTGTTGTATACCTTGACAAAATATCTTTTTAATCGGCTTACAGGGGGCATTGTTGATGCCAGCCTTAAACGTACTTTATGAGCTTTTCCACTTTAGAATTTTTAGACCCAACTATGTGTTGTAACTTATTTGGAGATTTGTACATAATAGGAAGTTGTGTTATATTAGGATTCTTTTCTTGTAAAATTAGGTTTTGTATAAGGTTTTACAGCCAATAAAGAGGCTTGATTTCTCATTATTTGGATTATAAACTATTCAATACACATAATTTACACAAGCCTTAGCTTTTTATCCTTTTTTTTTGTTTTTATTAACCAACCCAAAATTATGCAAACTTGCTTGTTAGAAAACCCCCTTAGCCCTATTGTTGGAACTTCGCTAGTCCTTTTTCGAAAAGAATACAAGTTCTGTGACACGCTTACTGCACTACAATCCAAGTCTAGCCATAGACCTTGTTTGCTTACAACTCAAGTGAAAACTTTGCTTGCTACTAAGACTATTTTTCCTTTGAAGTCTGAGGTGACCTTTGTTTAGTTGGGCACAGAGAATACACGAACCCTATTTTTAAAATGAGAACAGACATCAAAAAAATCAAATCTTTATTAATTGGTGTCCTTACGCTTATCCTTTGAGCAAAATTAAGATAGAAATGGGAAATACTATTCCAACATTACAAAAAGAAAGCAAATGGGTAAATTCTAGTTATTCCTCTATTATATTCGTTAACCACTAGAATCTTATCTAGTGTTTGATTATATAAATACAAAAAGTATGCCATTATAATTGCAATAAATTAAATAACTTTGGAGAGTATAATATTTTTTATTTAAAAAATAACAATTGCATCTATATAGCACCAAATAGTAAAATTAGTATACTTGTACTATCAAATAATTAATTAGAATAACACAAGATTTTATTATATTATAAATTATTATTTAATATGCATGTTTGAAATTTTCTTAAAATATAGATATTTAATATTAGCCGCATATTAATTTAACAAAAAGAAAAAAGTCATTAATTACCACATAATGTAAATTTACTATTTTTACAGTATTATTTAACTATTTAGAACTATATTATATAGACGCTATTGTTGACTTTTTAAATAAAAAGATTGTTATAGTCTTTTAAAGTTAATTTATACTATTATAGTTATAACGATAAATGTTTTTAGAAATTATTAAACATTATGAAAATTCTTAATAGTTATTGATTCTATTAAAGGGTAAATAATAAATTTCCTAAAACAAATATGTGATTCAGACATTTGCATTAAGATCTTTTACAAACGGAAAAATAGACACTACTATAATATAATAGTTTTTTTTTTTAGGACAACACTTAGTATAGTAGTTATACAAGTTTTTGAGGGAAATCATTTAGATGTTTAACTAAGCTTGGTCAAGTTTTATCTTTTTCGAGCTTAGATGTTTGAATTTGTGCATAACTGTAGGGACTGCTACCCATCTTGAATTTTATTAATTAAAAACTTTTGAAGACACAAACTCAATGCTATCGAGTTATTATACTTTTGCCAAATATATTTTGATAAAATATAGATGTAAAATTAAATAAATAAATGAACCAAGAAGGAAATGAGAAGAGCAAAGCTTCTATTTACATTGTAATCTATATATTTTAGAGCATATTCAAGTACAAATATAGAGTCACCAAGCTTTCTTATCAGCTAATAAGGTTTTAGAATTGATCTTCCAACAAATTAAAAACCAATAAAAATAAATTTGTGTTCACTAAAAGCACTTAATAGGCGAAGTGGTTAAAAATTCTAGGACTGAGGACATTTTCGCCCTAATAATATAGGCTAATAGACACTTTTACCTTAAAATAATTTTTAATACCCAAAATTGCTACAGTCCGTGAAGATATGCCGTCAGTTTTGACATTGGAAGAGTGAAATGGTAATTTAACATGCAAATAAGAAATATTGAACAGGCTAAAATTGTGTAACAGTGATATAATGCCACGTCAGAGACACTTGGCAACAGTTGATTGGCGGAGCAGCTTAAATGTTGAAACCCCACTGGTCGTTTTATCACAAATTCACGCTCAAAACTGTTTGTCATTTTATCTTTTAGCCAGTTAACTTTCATCAAACTCTTTTGAAACCTTTGAAAAAAAAATTTGTAATCTCGTCTATCTAATGCATTGAAACCCTTAAAACACAAAGTTTTGAAGCGAAAAGAGAGATAGAGGAATAATGAGAACGGAGAAGCCATTACTAAGGGCATGAGTTTTGATCAACTAACGATGAGGCCTGCATTTATTGTTTAGTTGACATTTTGAAGGTAAAAATCTATACTATATGTCACATTAGTAATGGATTACTATAATGGTTTTTTTAGGGAAAGGGAGGGGGGTTCTTATTGACGGGGATCTAATACACGTGGGTGTATGTATGTGTAATTGTGTCTATTGCCTAAAGTACGTATCATATACATATTAATTACGACGGAAGCGTAAAATAAATAATAAACATAATAAATAAAATATATTAATCTCATTAATATATTAGTAAGGTTGGGAACTCACCTCAACGTGTAACATTATACACGTATTTCTTTGGAGTCCGCATGGAGACCAACTCGTGAGCAGTTCTAGTCACCAACACGGTAGGCTTGGTGAGCTAGAACAACAGCCCTATATCCAGCACGGGATTAACTCTTAATCCTCAAAATGGCCGGGTGTGTGTTTATATCATTTTCTCTAAAAATGATAAGAAATTGAGAATTTGAAGCAATGATAAATTGGAACCATAAAGAAAAATTAAACAATTTCATTTTTTCCTTTCATTTTTTTCCTTCTTCTTCTTCCTTCTCAGCTCATCTTCATTTCTTCACTCTTTCTCCATTTCTCCATTTCATCTCTCGTCAAACACAAAACACACACTCTTCTCTTTCTCTCTTTCTTTCTTTATATATATATATAATAAAATATTAATACAATATATTATATAATATAAATAATAATATAATAATATATTATATAATATAATAAGAGAGATATTTTAATTATTTAACCCTTAAAAAATTAAAGTATAAAATGACCATTTTGCCCCTCATAAATAGTTATCAAGCATACCCCTAGTGGGTCCCACCAAATTCCACACTTGGGTAAGCTTAACTGAGGGTCCACAATATACCACGTGTCATTATACAATTAGTAAATAATAATTATTAACTAATTATTGTATTTAACACTTAAATTCAGACACGCACATATTCCTGTGGTAGTGCTGAATATTACTGGATTAAACACTTTAATTCGGCACGCTGCCTAGTATACAATGAGTACATTCTATATCGCGGGACTTCCTAGGCCCTATGCCCTATTTGTCAAATGGAACTATTCCATTTGTCCATGAGCAATACCCCACGCACACGTCATAGATATTACAAATCAGCGCGTTGAACCATGCAAGCTGAAGTTACAACGTATATGTATAGTCCTTCCGTCATGATATCCTGAATGTGTGGGGATATAGATTATCACCGTCAAATCCCCTTATGCTTATCCATGTCTTATCTCAAGACTCATATCTCACAAAACAATATGTGCAAACTCATTTACCATATTGTTTTACCCTGACGGAACTTTTTCTTGGGATTAATACTTATGGCCATAAGATTTTTTTGAGATACAGTCTCAAAGCATCTGGATATCAAACTCCATATGCGAGCTGACAGATCACATATTTGTACACACCGGACTCTATAAACATTGGACCATACCCAACGACACCCAGCGGTCACACTATGAAAGGTCAGTGACATGCATGAAATCAAAGTATGATGGATCACTTACAAGCCTACTGTGGCACTCAGGTCAAAAGATTATGTATACTACTCAACTCAAGAGAACCTTTTGTTGACGGCTTACATAGGATGTCTATTGGAGGCCCTCGTGAGTTTGTCGCATATCTAGTCCTAACTGGATACCTATATGTCAATACGAGCTCCAAGCTCACGGCCGGCTAGGAACGACCATCTATACCCTATAGGTACGACATATGCGATCTATATATAAAGGTATTCACCGACAGACCCGCATCGGTAGAAATAGATCAGGGATAATAATTCGAGAACATACTTGTGTAACTAGCATTTTCTGGCACCCGATTGCAACTCTTGTAACTATGCAGTTATTGGTATATTCCCAGGTCTATATCCCATTACAGACAAGGCTCCAACTCTTGGATATGCTGAGTATTATAACCAGCTAATACTTAGTTGTGCTAACATTTAACATTTATATCTCTCAGCGTGGCTAATTGTAGGCCCTTATCTAAACTCCTTTAAATCTGATCTGAACACCTTCAGATCGTACAATGTTTATAACGTTACATTACAGGGTACCATATAAATGGGTATTAACAATTTAATGAGAATGTACACTTGTATAAATACACAATTTAACAGTTCTTTGATTGGTGTTGTTTATTATGATTTTTTTGAATTTGGAGATGTGTATGTCATTGGCTTGTGTTCTTGGTAATGATTTTTACAAAATAGTAAGCCTGCATGTCATTGATTTGTTTAGAAAATCAAGGTTTGTTATAAAAATGTGTTCTTTGATTTCTGTTCTAGGTATTCTTAAAATTAGCTTTTCTAAGGTTTTAAGCATTGTCAGTATTTAATTTAAGGTATTGTGAATGATGGTAATGTTTTACTTAGGTTTCGATGGTAAACAATATGTTTCATGGTGTATTGCAAATCACGGTAATGTTTGGCTAATATTTGGCTTTGGTTTTATGGTGAACAATATATTTTTATAGTGTTTGGCTTTGGTTTCATAGTGAAAGGTATATTTTCATGGTATTTTCTAAATGGATTTCTTTGGTTATGGTTTGGTAATGTTTTCATGGTTGATTGTGAATAATGGTAAAGATTGGCTTTGGTTTCATGGTAAACGGTATATTTTCATGCTTGCCTTAGGTTTTCATGGCGAACAGTAAACGTATGATATGTGAATTGGTTTGGCTAAATGCTATATATATATATATATGTTTGATAGTTTCTTAATTACAGTAGATATTGGTTTAGGCTTAAGTTAAATGCAATATTAATACTCTAAAGTAGATGGTGCATGAACTAGATAATGAATGTGATTTTGTTATGGATACAGATGTAGATGCCAAATGATGAAGATGGTGTCATTATCATTGCTTCAGTTAAGGATTTTATTGAGTATGAGTATGAGTATGTAACAGTCCCTAATATTTGAATCTATTTGGGAAACCTTTATATTAAGGAGATAGCTTTCGGGTGGCAGTAAAAGTTGCTTTGAGTAGAAAGTTGATGGTCTTGAAAAATGATAGAGATTTAGTGCACTTATGGCTAAGGCCACTAGAAGTAAAATGATTTATATGTTTGTTAAACTAGAAATCATACCACTAAAGGTGGTTACTCCCATAAATTATAAAGTCCTAAAAATATAAACTTTCACTGATGGTCCCGGGCCTAGTATGAGAAGGAAGTTGTTCTATGATCCGACTACTTTAAATACAAAAGCCCTTATTGTGGTTGGTCTACTACGAATACTAGGACTAGAGATGATGCTGATGTTAGACTTGCTCTTAGGGCAGATACAGTAATAGGAGAAATGGGAGAAGAGATTAATGTTGGGCTTGCCTCTGAAGTTGACACTAAAATTAGAGAAATGGGATAAGATACTCAATTTCAATCTCAAGTTTACCAAGAGGGTCCACCAAAAAGTAATGTTGAGCTCATTAGTCCAGCATCTGGAGATAACACATATATAAAAGATGCTAATTTTCAGTCTCAAGTTTTACACTCAAGCTAAAGCCCACTACCCCAACTACACAAGTTCACCTTCAACCACCCAAGCCCAATGATACCACCAACCACCCCAAAAGCCCAAGCCCACTACCCCAAAGGCCAATACATGAGCCAATGCCTAATACATTAGAAACATATCCTTAGCTAAGTACATGAGCCACTTACCCAAAGTCTACCACCATAAACATTTACTGCTTAAGAAGTAAATTAGCCTAGCCTACTGCCATAACCATCTACTGCTTAACAAGTAAACTAGCCTAACCTACCACCATAACCATTTACTGCTCAACAACCAGATGATAAAGAGGAAAATAACTCAAATAAGTGTAAAGATGAAGCATTTTGGTTTGATACTGACTAAAAAGATGAAGTAAATATGGAAACTGAGCAATATAAGAAGGGAAACCAGAAGATAGGTTATTGATAGTGATAGTGAAGTTTTGTCAAACTATGAGTTAGGTGAGTGTGAAGATGGTTTGGACAATACCTTATGTGATGCAGATGATCTAGTTAGTAAAATTGCAAGCTCTATAGACAAAGACTACTTTTGAACAAGTACTGTAGAAGAGGCAAAATTGCACATAAAGCAAAAGTTTAATGGTATTCAGCACTTTAAAGATGCCTTAAAAAAGTATTGCCTGATGAGTGTTTCGAGGCAAAACAAATTAAGAATGACCCAACTAGATTCAGGGTAAAATGTAAAAGTCCTTCATGCCCTTGGTTCATCTATACAGCAAAGGTCAGATCTGAACTTGTGTTTAGGATTTAATAGTTACAAGAGAAATACAATTGTGATTAAGTTTATAGAATAAAGAAAGCAACTAGTACATAGATTACTTCACAATTTATTGATAGCCTTAAGTGCAACCCAAATATGCCACCTAAAGCCATGAGGGAGGAGTTGAAGCAGAGATTTGAAGTTCACTATACAATGAAAAAAATTAATAGAGCCAAAGCAAAAGCATTGAAACAAGTTAACGGAGATCATACCTCAGTATATGTAAGGTTAATAGATTATTCACATGTGCTAATGGATAAAAATCTAGAAGTCTTGGTAAAGATGAATTTTGAAGTGGGTATAAAAGATGGTTTTATCAAGTTTTAGAGGTTCATGCTGAGCTTTCCAGCTTTACGAGATAGATTACTTCAAGGTTGTAGACACTTTATTGGATTAGATGATTGTCATTTGAAGTGACCATATAGAAAAGTTCTTTTATCTATCGTCAGATTAGATGCAAATAATAAGATTTTTCCATTGGCAATTTGTGTAGCTAAAATTGAGAGTAAAGATTCTTGGAGTTGGTTTATAGACAACTTGAAGTGTCCTTTACCTTTATAGTAGACAAAAAAAAAAAGGAATTTTGCAAGTATTGTCTAAAAAGTGGCCAGATTAAAGATTTAGACCTTTATTTTGAAAAGCAGCAACGGTTACAAAAAAGTGTTCAATAATGTAATGAATGAAATGAAGAAGGTTAATGTGGGTGCATACAATTACTTAGTCACCATTGACCCTAAACAATGGTGTAGACATGCTTTTAATCATGACTTGAAATGTGATCATATCACAACCAACATGACAGAATCATAGAATAGCTGGTTGAAAGTTTACAAGGGCAGGTCAATTTTATAATTGCTTGAGTACATAAGAGAGAAGACCATGAAAACAATGTGTAAAAGGAATTAAAAAGCCTTAAAGTGAGAGGGAATTGTGCCACCAATTGTGAAAAAGAAGTTAGATGGAATAAAAAAGGATGAGAGATATGTGAAAATTATTGATGCAATAGGGAATATGTTTAAAGTGATGGATGCTTCATATATTTATGTGGTTGATTTGGCCAAAAAGACTTGTGATTGTGGTCATTTCCAAATCAATGGCATACCATGCAGGTATGTATGCCTTGTGTTACCCATAAGAAAGAGAGTGCAGTTGACTATATGAATTCATCTATCAAGGTTGACGCCTACAAGATAACATATAGTAGTGTTATTCACCCTTTGCTTGACCAATCTGACTGCCTTATAATTGAAGGCCTAAGAATTGAACTGCTTGAAATAAAGAAATTGGTTGGTAAGCCTAAAACAGTTCGAAAGAGAGATGCAACTGAAAAGGCAGATATGGACAAGTGATTCACTGTCCGATGTCACAAATGTAACAATTTGGGCCACAATAAAAGAACTTGCAACTTTCAGCTATCTACTAGTCAAGTTAGTTTTATTTAATTTGCTTCTTTTATGTATTTTGACTAGTTGTAATATAGGAAAATTTATACCCCAGTAATTATATTCATAATTATATATTTCTACATTGTAGGATCCACAAAATGTAAATACAGGGCAGCGGCACACTTAGGGATCAGGGTAGTAGCACAATCAGGCATCAAGGCAGCAATACCGTTAGGCCTTAACTCATTCACATGGTATACAACAGTAGACTCAGGCCTCAACAGATAGCTTCACAAGCATGGAAAGGGGCAGAGGCAGAGGCAGGTTTAGGTCTCAACGTGACAATGTACTATAAAATGATGAAGTGCAAATCAGGTCAGTTACATTCCTAATTTTCTAAATTCATACATATTTGAATTTGTTAGTACCAAGTGATATTAGCTGAACTTGTTTTGCAACAATGGAATTTTATGTTTGGTTATTATCAAGAACATGTGATGAACAAAATTATTAGACATTGGTTGAGCAACATTATTGGACAATGGTACAAAAACTATAACTCATCTCAGTGCACTACTCTTATTTTCATTGCTATTTATTACAATACATATATGAGCATCTTGTAAATAGCACCAAACAAAAAGTCTAATATAAAAACAATTATGATTATAATATTAAGAAGCCATTGTCTACTGATTACATCTCTCTTTTTACATATTCTTTTAGGTGTTTGTTCATCAATATTATAAGAATTACACACACTTTCCTCGCGCATAGAATGGTTACTGATCTTATAATGCATATCATCAAAAATAACACTTACATTGAACTCCTCAAGTTTAGGCTTCCAAAACCTATAAAACTTGCATCTTCTCTACATGCACCTAAAATATAACTTGTTTGGATTTTTCAACTGATTCTGATATTCCAACATATGCTTTTTCATTGTATTGACATGTTTTGTTCATAAATTTTATTAAATTTCTATTCACACCTTTATAATCTTTTATACGGGGAATGCTTGGATGTAACTCAACATCATTAGGTTCCTAAAACTATTTATAGTTATAATTACCATTCGCACAATAAGGAAAAATAATAATTTTGGTGTTGCCATTTTGACTATGATATTCTAATCGCAACGCGAATATTACATTTGTATTTGTAATTGTTGAATTTTATCATAACTTTATTAATTCTTTCTAAATTGTTGCGAGACTTTAGCAAGGATCTAGTGCTTTGATGCTTTTTTCAAATTGCTGAAACAAAACTGATCTTGGTTGCTTTTGGTTTATTTTTGTTGATTTTGGTTGATTTTTGTTGATTTTGGTTGTATAAAATATTGACTATGATGGACTAGATTTGGGTTGTAATGTTTGGCAGAGTTGATAGTGTGAAAGTGTGTATGTTTTGGAGATTTATATTGCTTGTATACAAGGCATATATAGTTTTTTTTTTGGCTAAAACTACTCTTGAGATTGGGAATTGTATTTATTGAAATACTGATATAATTGCAAATAAGAGAAGCTGAATATTTTGCTGAAAAGTTTGGGGTAATACTTATATGTATTAGGTGAGAAAAATAGAGCAAAATTTGCTTGATTTTGTTCCAAAAATTAAATGGAACTTTGATTCACAAAACAGGGCATATCTATATTATATAGGAAAATATTGGAATGTTAATCCACTACGAAAGTAACGGTAAAAAAATCACTTAATAAGAGTATTTTCGTAATTTTTATATAATAATTTATTAAATTAAAATAGACCGCACATAATAAACAAATATGTAATTTTTAATGTTAATTTAATTCAAATCTCACGTCTTCACTTTCAATTTTTGCTAACGTAGTACAGTACTAAAGTGAAAGGGTGTTGACATGACACATTATTAAAGTAAAAAGTTACTAACATGGCAAGTTCTTATGAGAAAACTAAGATAACTATAGGTGTAAACTAGTAATTATAATTTTAGAACACTATTGTTATTCAAACTAATAAATAAAATTAACGGATTAAAGTAATTTTAAAAATTAAAAATTACCTTAAAATAAAAATATTTATTAGATCATACTATTGATGTACCTACACCCTTTGCCCAAAATTCTATTTCTATTATAACAATTCCATATTTACTGTTGCAGAACCTATCATTTTGACATTTCCGTAAACTAATCAAACCATACCATTAAAATGAAAAATAAAAAAGAATTCACTGCCTATGGATAGGCTATGGCGCACGACTAATTGTTTAGTTTCCCCTCACGCGCATGATGCTCCAGAAACTAGCAGCTACCCATGTTAAGAAACACTTGCCTTGCCGTAACTATTTAATCTTTTCCCATAACTATTCAAATTTATCCAACCAGAAAACAACCCCAGTTAACAACTTTCTTGTCTACTGGAACACCCAGATCGCCATAAATGGCAGAAACGGGAATATCGAAGAAGCTGAGTCAATATTCAATCGCATCCCCCACAAAACCACCGTCTCATGGACAGCCATGCTCACCGCTTGCGCACAAAATGGCCAAATTGCAAAAGCCCGGAAACTGTTCGAAGAAATTCCTGAAAGAAATATCGCTTCATATAACGCGATGATCACGGCTATCTTTAACAACAATTGTAACGTAGATGAAGCATATGAGTTGTTTACGAGAATGCCAAAGCGTAACGCCGTGTCTTACGGTGCCATGATCACGGGCTTTGTGCGGAGAGGAATGTTTGATAAGGCGCAGAAGTTGTATTCAACTATGCCAATGAAGTGGCGTGACCCGGTTTGTTCGAATGCGTTGTTAAGTGGGTATTTGAAGGTCGGAAGATTGACCGAGGCAGCTAGTGTTTTTAAGGCTATGAGGGAAAAGGATGTGGTTTCTTGGAGCTCAATGCTTGATGGTTATTGTAAAAAGGGTAGGATTGTTGAGGCTAGAGAACTTTTTGATAAAATGCCAGAGCGAAATGTGGTTACTTGGACTGCTATGATTGATGGGTATATGAAGGTGGATTGTTTTGAAGACGGGTTTCGTTTGTTTCTCAGTATGAGAAGAGGAGCAGTGGCAGTTAATTCCACTACGTTAACTACAGTGTTTGAAGCTTGTGGTAGATTTTGTAGATATAGAGTGGGGGTTCAGTTATATGGGTTAGTTTCTCGCTTGGGGTTTGATTATGATATCTTTTTAGGAAATTCTATTATCACTATGTTTAGTCGGTTAGGTTTTGTTGATGAAGCTAATAAAATATTTTGCTTGATGCATAAGAAAGATGTGGTTTCTTGGAACTCCTTGATTGCAGCTTATGTTCACAATGGTGAAGTTGAAGAAGCATATAGACTTTTTGAGAGGATGCCAGGGAAAGATTTAGTGTCTTGGACTACCATGATTGCTGGATTTTCTAACAAAGGGAATGTTGAAAAATCCATTGAGTTGTTCAAAATGATGCCAGAGAAAGATAATTTTTCTTGGACGGCTGTTATTTCTGGGCTTGTGAATAATGAGCATTATGAGGAAGCTTTTCGCTGGTTCATTGAGATGCTTCAAGAAGATGTAAGGCCAAATCAGCAGACTTTGAGCTGCTTGCTCAGTGCTTCAGCTGGTTTGGCAACATTAAATCAGGGGTCACAGGTCCACGCTCGTGTTATAAAGGTGGACATGGAATTTGATTTGTCTGTTCAAAATTCACTGGTTTCTATGTATTCAAAGTGTGGAAATGTTGCTGATGCCTATAGAATCTTTATTAATATCAATGAGCCAAATATTGTTTCTTTTAACTCAATGATTACTGGATTTGCACAAAATGGATTGGGGAAAGAAGCTCTTGACTTATTTAGGAAGATGAGCAACGAGGGGCTAGTGCCAAATCAAATTACCTTTCTTGGTGTTCTATCAGCTTGTACTCATGTGGGGTTAGTAGAAGAAGGATTGGAATATTTTAAATCAATGAAATCTTTACACAATATAGAACCAGGGCTTGACCACTATGCATGCATGGTTGATCTCCTAGGCCGAGCTGGGTCATTAGATGACGCTGTTGATTTGATACAGTCAATGCCTTTTAAACCGCATTCTGGCGTCTGGGGAGCTCTTCTCGGTGCTAGCAGAACCCACTTACATCTTGATCTTGCAAAGCTCGCAGCGCAACACCTCACTGAGTTGGAGCCTGATAATGCAACTCCATATGTGGTTTTGTCCAACTTATATTCTGTTGTAGGGAAAAAGAATGATGGGGACCAAGTAAGAATGAACAAGAAATTTAAAGGAATAAGGAAGAGTCCAGGTTGCAGTTGGATTATTGTGAAAGACAAAGTTCATTTGTTTCTTGCAGGAGAAAAAACCTGCTTGGACTTGAAAGAGATTGAAGTTACACTGCAAACAATTTCAAAGGAAATGAAAGAACTGGATAATCCTTGGTAATGGCTGGTTTCTTGTTGAGTTTGACCGGTGCATCAACTTTTTGAGGTCTTTGCACCACTTTTTTCTTGGCAAGAATCTATAGACGTCATCCATCTTAATCATCTGATGTCTATGGTTATCTGGGAGAAAGCAGATAGTCTTCTGTGCCCTTGCTTCTTCTTTTACTCTGAAGGCAAGAATACAGCAGAATTTCCCTGTGCGTTTTCTTTCGAACATCATGATATTTACAGTAAGAAAAATTGTGGCTTGATTCCGCAAAGTTGTGGCAGGTTTAATACCTTTCTTCTGCGACCTCTTTAGCGAAGACAATTAGAACTAAAATTACTGCTGCTGCAAAACTGCAGTGAATCAATGCAGGCGTATCGCATATGCTTTCATCTCGGAATACAAAGAGTCTCAATGTCATGGCTTTCATTTACGCAAGAAAATTGAATGGCCTGGAGTTTGGCAATGTAATATTTTATTTGGCAGAATCATGTAGAAGCTCACCACTTGGGGAATCTTTAGAAAATTCCAGAACTTTCAAGGAAGGTTTGTTTGTCGATTTCATTGTTCCTAGTGAATTTTCTGAATTTTTATTGCGATTGTGGGGGAAGGGAAATTCTCTCTTTAATGGTTGTCTTTAATATCAATTAAATCAACCTCATTTTTGTAATTTTATGTAGTAACTATTTAATTACAAATTATTGTTAATTAAATAATTATGTTTATCAATTTTAGTAAATCTTTTATATTAAATAATTTTTAACTTTATTTTTTTTGCATCTTAAATTTTTTTGTAAAATAAAATATTGTATTTATTTTGATAAATACAATATTTGAAGAGATATTGCAATCAATGCAATTGATTGATTTTGTATTAATTCTTATGTTCTACCCCTCACGAGTTGTTCAAATATTTAGAAATTGATGTATCAAATACTTTTATTACACAAGAATTAATCTTACTTGATATTTTAAATTAGTGGAAGCAACATGAAAAGATTTTTTCCTTACACGTTATCTACTAACAATTCTAGTTTAAACTATAGTATTAGAGTCAACTTTTAGTATCGGTAGCAAAGTATTAAGTGATCGAATGAGTAAATGATACACTGAAATGCATAATATGCTTTAAAGATGAGCATGCAGCAGCTAAAATAGCATAAAATGGTAATGAGGACATAGTTGAAGATTTTAAAAATATAAAAAATCTAATAAATAACCTCAATGAGTTAAATTTATCTTTATAATCATTATAATTAGAGTTAGAGCATCCTAAGTAATTGGTAGTTTAGTGAGTGTTAACAATGTGCTAAAACTATAATAATACAATTCTCACTCTTTCATTTATTACATAAAAATTTGTATATTTTATTTTAATTAATAAAAATGAACATTCTATTAAATTTAATTATTAATAAAGATAAATAATTAACGATAGATGGACTAAGCCTCATAAATGATAATGGGCTTTGGCTCAGCCAAATCTGACCCACCTATTTACCACCTCTATGAATAATTATTTATAGTTTAGCTATAATCATAAGGATTGAAAATTATTACTAAGGATTCCGACCCACCTATTTAACACCTCTATGTATAATCTGTTTATAATTAGTTATAATCCTAGTGACCAAAAATTATTACTAAGGATGCTGTATAGTGTAATCAAGTACTTTTGGTTAATTCTTGGCTTTTATTATTATTATTTTTTTGTTTTTCTTTTTCGGTAAGACATAATTTAAACTAATGATACTTGCAGACTTTGCCAATTAATTATATATTAAGACCTAGTTGTCTTCATTTACACTAGAGGTGACCTATTTCTATTATTTTATAAAAGTGATGCTATTTAGATCTCTCATTCCATTTTTAATTTTGTTGGGGATGAAAATTAGTAACACTTTGCTCAATCAAGTAGAGCCCATTTTAGTACTTGAGCCTTAAGTCTCTTAAATACATAGCCTAGAAAAGACTGTCTCAATAGGATTGAGCCTAAATCAAGGCACTTGGGTCTCTATAACTTGGCTCATGAAACTCATAGAGAGAGATTTAGGCTATACCACATGTCACCATTCAATTGTGGTAATAGAGAACACATCACTCACACTCGGGCACCTGCTACATCAGCATGGGCCTACTGATAGTGCCTACATCAACACCACTCAGATCTTACCATGTCATCAATATTTGACCTATCAGAGAAGTACCTTAGCTATTTAACCTAGAGATAAAGTTAGGAGAGAAATCTCCAAAAGCTTAATAGGCAAGTGCTATGTCAGCCTAGGCAAGTACACGCTACGTCACCGACAAGGTCCAATAAAGGCACACTTGAGTGTCGCCTCAGCTAGCTGTTAGACTTAAGGGATAAGAGATAAGAAAATTCCTCAATAGTAAATCGCCGAATGCTAAATCAGCAATGCTCAGTGCTCAGACCACAGCTGATGCCACTGACATTATGGGTAGAGGTTGTCTACAGTAAGTGAACAGTCCAGCGTTATTTCTACTAAGTATAGAGGAACAGTGTCAGAATTCCCTCAGTGCCCCTTAGGGCTACTCAGTCCACACCAACTCCAAGCTGACAAGTTCAGAAGCAGCCAATCAGAATATACCTAGTACTCTAAACGTTAGAGAAGACTAAAAATGACTCTTGTGTCGCTTTAAGTAAAAATCTCCAAAATGACCTTTATGACAAGGACTATTCGCCCACTCGTTAAGGGAATTCTTCAGTTGGCACCCTCAAAGCTCAAGTTAAGACTTCAAAATGCAAAGAGAGTAAAGGACTTTTGGTAAAAATTTGAAATTTATATTCTCTCTCTAAAAAACCAAACTCTCTTATTTCTTTCTCTAAAAAACCAAACTCTCTCATTTCTCTCTAAACTCTTTTCACTTTCTTTAGGGTAAGTTAACTATAGAGAACCCATTCTAGAGTATGTTTGCCTAACTTGATCATCGGAAGGCCGTCGCGAGCCACCCTGTCGACGCTTACCCCTGACCCCGTTGTGTTGTGCTCCTCACGTACTTTCAAGCGCCCTCAGTCAACTCCACCACAGTTCGAGGTTCAATCACTTCTTGACACCATTTCAGACGTCCACCACCAGCACAGCCATAATCTTTGCCCTTTGCAATCAGAGGCCTAAGAATTTGAACTTTCCCATCTCCTCTCACACCTCACACTCAAAGTTAGAGGTTGGGCCTTCCCTATTAGGTTGAAAATCATCACCCAAAATATTTCAATATTGACCTTATCATTTAGCTTTAGAACGAACAAGATAGTAGACAGTCGACCATAAAAGCTTACTTATTGTTAATGCAAAAATTGGGTTAATGATTGAAGGTGATTTTAGTTATGTGTAACTAAGTATTGTTCTTACTGTTCATCATGTAATGTTAAAATGAACTAGATTCAAATATTGTATTGTTGAACTTTGATTACTAATGATTTTCATAATTCATAGTTGAGTTCTATTCGTGGATATTGAAGGTACGTAACTAAGCTCTGCTCATCACCCAAGGATGAAATGGAGTAGAGGGAAAGTGGATAATTTCTAATAAAAGACTCAATTCTTTGCTTAGCATCATTTCCTGAAAAAGAAAAGAAAGGTCAGTGCGCTGACATGAACCCTCTAATACTCTTAATTTAAATAGTGTGAGTTATTAGCACTGGTGAGCTTTGGAACACATATTTATGTTCTTAGCTCATATAAGTAAGAAATGCTTGTTGTAGATAGTTGTGGCTTGCCCTTACCACTACTAAAGGCTTTCTATATAGGTATTTCAAAGGACATACATCATTATATTTAACAAAGCTTCCCTTATTACCTAACATTGGATCGCCAACTTCTTTAACCTTATTCGTCCTTTTAAGGTGCAAATGGTGAATTCAGTTATAAATCTCAGAAGGGATGTACTAGAGCTCATGGAAAATAGAGAAATGATTTTTTCTTTTGCCAAGTTGAGTTCGTTTTAGCACACATGTATTTCTTTATTGGTAATAGGATAAGGTGATTTAATTTATTAAAATAAGAGGATATTTAAACCATAACTATTTGATGTTACTTCTTATATCGAATAGAAATTTGATGCATCTTAGATTGGTAGTATTATTTAGTAGGCTAGTCTTTTTTATTAATGACAAGTGTCTGACCCGTGACAAATAGTATCAGAGCAGACCCAAATTCTTATTCATATGTGGGTTCCTAAAATTACCTTAATAGCAATTTTCTAGTGAGATGTGGTATACCCATGGAGTAATAACGCCAAGTGGGCTATAAAAGTCTTGTATCTTGAGCCCCAATAGAAATTGTCACATAAATAGTGGGTCCCTATTTTTTTGGGGGAATAAGTAATACGGGCCAAGTTGGCTTCTATATTTGTGCTACACAATGATGAGAGCGTCACGTAATTAGGTGCGGAAGAATGTCACGTTTCACCTTGAATAAAATTGAGTAGATCTTGAATATATATTGGCGAGTGGGCAACATTACTTAATAAGCTAGTATTTTAGTTTAGTCTTTTAAATTAATAGCAAGCGCTCGACCTATAACACTGACCAGACCAATAAAAAATGATTCTTTCGCTGCATCACTCTTAACTATTTTATTCTTTTCGATGTTCTAGGTTCGAGAACAAAAAAGCTGCCGATTGCTCTTAGCTGCATTATGAGGTGCATAAGCTATTGGACCTAACTATCTTTAACAAATAGGTTTACACTAGTTTATAATCTTATGAGCCCACCTTTAATAGGCTTATTCTTAATTTTAGAATAATCTACTTTGTCATTCTTATTTTGAGTATAACACCTATGAAATAATGATGATGATCTTAACACATTTACATTTTTTTTTATATTTTTTTAAAATAATAATAGTATATTTATATAGTTAGAATATTTTATATCTCAATTTGTGTAGTATTTGATGCGTCTAATATTGATTAGCATCGTATAACTACTACATTATTGAGAATTAAAAAATTTAACAACTTTCTGATAAGTAGTAATTACTTATTGGAGACACATAAATTAGGATACAAATTTTGTATCTCAACTACATAAATTTAGCACTCTTCTTTCAAAACATAAACTTATACCTTTCTGCTTGAGTCATCAATAAATGTCATGTAGTACATTGAGCCTTTAAGGGATAATACAAGAGCAGGCCCTTATACTTAAGTACGAACGAACTATAACTTTTATGGTTTAATTTTTTGTAGCAACTTTTAAGAAGCTGACCCTCTTTTACTTACTAGGAATGTAAATTTCACAAAATTTATAATAAATAGACTTCACATTTGGTAGCTTTCCTTTTGATAGAAGTAAATTTCATCGTTCTTTCACTCGTTTTCCTAAGACTACAATGCCATAAATTTCATTTGTCACTTGCATCAGCAACCATAATAGTATCCCTACAACTAGAAGTCATATGAAGAGTTTTCCTTAAACAACAACGGATCCCTTGGTGACCTTTCATGTACCACCAGTAAAGGTTGCATTATTACCTTCATTATTAAGCTACCTTACATAAATCTTATGCATTAAATTATATGTGTTCCTTACTTTTTTTGAATTTTTCACATAAATTTGTTTGACATCGTCAAATAAATATTATCCAAACAAATAAGATCTAAAAGTTCTCTATAACTAAATATATCTTTCCATCATTTGATTGAACTTTAAAAACAGTGAGCATTAAGAGATATTGTATTTTTTTAAATTTATAATTAGGTAATAACAAGGCTCAAAAATAAATTTTATTCAAATTAAGTATATATTTGCATCAACATACAAACGTAAAAAGATACTTTATTTTATAATAATTATAGTATGATGCACATATAACCCTTTATAACATTTAACATTACACGTGCTTGACTATGAATACATAAAATTATAGGACATATATTATTATCTGTAGGCTGTGGTAACAGCTTCAATAATAATATATAAAACACTTAAGCCATTCCAGTTATACAATGTGTTGCTATCATGTAACCTTAAAAGCCAAGATCACCATAACCACCTCCGGTGCCAGTGCCACATTTTATATGGTGTAATATATCAGATCTTTACTGATTACAAGAGTTTGAAGCATTTGTTTATACACAAAGACCTAAATATAAGACAATGAAGATGATTAAAATTGATTATAGATTATGAATGTACTATCGATTATCTTCTAGGCAAGGATAATGTAGCGGCAATTGTACTCTACAAGAAGTCTTCTAGCTCTTTAGTTTACTTAAGAGTTACTTATTTTCCACTACTTGTTGAATTTAGATTTATGGGGGCTGTTTGTCAATGGATGAATTTGGAGTACCTTTAGCACATTTTTTTAGTTAAGTCTATATTGATTGATTAGATTCGAGAGATGCAGGATCAAGATCTTAAAATAGTTAAATTTAAGCAAGAAGTAAGGGATGGAATGTAAATTGATTTATTGTTAAGAGATGATAGGACATTGGTTATGTGTAATAGACTTTGTGTACTGAATAATTATGAATTAAAGATGTAGATTTTAGAAGAAGTTTACAGTTCAATTTATGCTATGCATCTTGGTAGCACAAAGATGCATCGCAATTTTAGAGACCATTACTAATGAAAGGATATGAAAAGAAATATTTTAGAGCTTATATCTCATTGTTGTGTTTGTAGCGGGGTTAAAGTAGAACATTAGAGGCTAGTAGAATTATCTCAGCCACTTTCAATTCTTAAGTGGAAGTGGGAATATATCTCATTGATAGTTGAAAGTCCGCGCCTTATAAGATTTCATATTAATTAGACAGGTTGGTTTATTTGTATCTGATTGAGATTGTTGAGAGGTTGGAATAGTTACTTAACACCTAGCATTACTACCTGAGTTGTCATGCATTTATGATGTCTTTTATCCATGTTATGAAAATATATACCTGACCTTTCTCATATTCTAGATACTTGGCCAGTTTAATTGAGGCTAGACTTAACCTATGATTTGGAACTTGTCCAGATACTTGACTACCACCAATAAGTACTAGGTAACAAGATTATTCTACTAGTTAAAGTCTTATGAAAAATAATACAGTGGAAGTGGCTACATAAGAGCATGAGGATCAAATGAGAGCTTAATATCCGCACTTATTCTTAATAGGTATGTGAATTTCAAGGAAGAAAATTTTATAAAAGGGAAGGAATTATAATATATGTGACTAATTTTCCATTTTCTTGCATGCAGCTATATGGCATGAATATAAGCCACACTTGGCTAGTCAAGAAAAATGGAAATATTGGTGGTGAAAATTGTCAAAGAGATAATCATTATATGTTTGATTCGTTGATTAGCTAATAGGGCGGTTAACAATTGTTATATATGAAGCAACGAAATTGCTATATGTTTATAGATAAAAGACAAAAGAGAAGAAATAGAAAATAAAGAAAAATAAAAAGGAAGACTAGAGGGGAAAAAAAGAAGGTTAAAAAAAAAAAGAGAAAGGAATGAAATAAAAGGAAACCTTTACTAAATGTGTTTAGGTAGTTAAAAGGGAAAATGATATCTGAACCTCTAAGGTTTTAGGAAATGAACGTGTTGACCCTAGTATTTTTAAAAATCTTAGTTACACTCTTGTTAGGTAATGCTTTCCATCTATGTTAATACAAATATAGGTCAAACTTGTGAAAGTACTATTATGCCTTTATTTTGATTGAAAAAGAAGTATAAATTCAATTAAATGCTATAAAGAAGGCTTAAACCTCTGACCCTATGGTTAATGGCCACAAGCTTTTACCAACTAAACTATTCTAACTTTATCTTTATATATTTGCAAATCTATTAACATATTATTCTCAAGATCACAAGTTAACAAATTTTAAAATGCCTTTAACAAAGATTGATCCATAGTCACTAGTATGATAAATAAGAGTACTCACCATTATGCTAGATAAATTTTGTTAAAATAATGCTAAAATAGAAAATATAAAAACGTGAAACGATAGAACCCTAGCTACTTTCATGTCATCCATTAGTGACTGGTAATGGTAGATGATGGTCAATGGTAGATGGTGTTAGCGGTGGCAGACAATGGCATGAAGGTGGCTAAGGTTTTATCGTTTTATTTTATTTTGTTTTATTTTTTGTTTTTGCATCATTCCTACAAAATTAGTTGTAGCACACTTGTGAATACTTATTATATAGGTGACTAGGGTTCAATCCCTATTAATGGCGAATTTTTTCTATTTCTAATATAAGTTTAGATTGAATTTTTTTTTTTTTTACTTTTTCTCCAGTTAAATTTAACTGAAAATTGTTACCTAATAGGGTATAATTAGGATTTTTAAAAATATTGGGGTCTATATGTCTATTTCCTAAAACCTTAAGCATCCAAATGTCTTTTTCCCCAGTTACAATTATATCTGAGAACACTACGGATACCAATTTTATGGAAATAAAATATCTATATTTGAGTTTTTATGATATATATACATTCTAATGATATATTTTTGCACTCAATAATTTAAGAGGAGCACCGGTAGTTGGTAAACCTTAGATTACAAACCTAGCTCAGGATTAGCATGCTATTATAAATGGATACCTATATGCCTATATATATTATATGTTTTCAATGCAACAGTTTATGATTTGATTATACGTTATTAGATTTCTTTTATCTATGATTTATTTTTAGACATATAAATATTTTATGTTAATTAGTTAGATTCAAAATTGCTTTCAAAATTTATTATAAAACAGTTTATAATTACGGTAAGGAAAAAAATATTTAATTCATAAGATTTATGCTTCTATAATATGATATAGTAGTAGTTTTTAAAATACCAGATTCATACCCTTCCCCTTTAGTTTAGTGTACTCTGTACATGTGTCAGATTAGTTTAACTTACTCTACCCTAGCAATGTAGTTGTTTCATCAAGTGAGACTAGATCAGATCCCCCACACTACCTGTGTAGGAGTTACTCTACTAGGTTAGACTACATTTTTCCTGACTACAAATTTGGTATAGTTTTCAGTATGTATATAATACATGTACATATGATCCATAAGGTATATTATATATACTCAATTTAAGAATAGATTATAAGACAATTATAATTTCCCTACCTGTTTCATGTTTATCCTAAAAACAGTTTTAAGATCAATTTGTGATACAATTTTGTACTTATATTTATATTATTTATTATTATATTCTCATTAAGAAATTATTATTGTTAGTATATATATATATATAAAGTATATAATATTTTTAAATTATATCTATTCACTGAGCCATAAGCTTACCTTTTTCTTATTTTCTCTCATTTTTCTTAGGTTGTCAAAAAAACTTATTTAGTGTGATACATTTTCACATTTTGACGTTTGTTCGTAACATGCATAACTACATGAGTTGTTATGATTGTATATTTTATATATATTTGTATTTTTTTATAGCCTCATTATATTAGATGTAATGAGTATAAAGTATATTAATCCCATGTCATTACATGATCTGCCTTGATTTTCGAAAAGGATTCAGGACAGGTTTTGTCAAGAGCTGTTCAAAGATAGTTTTTCAAATTTGCTACAAGGTTAATTATAGAGCTTTGAAATATTGGAATAGATTTTTATGATGATTTTGAACTCCTAATTCAAGCTAATAATTAACAATAAGCAGTTGCTTATGTTGCAATGCCTGCACCAACAACAAATGACAGTGAGGATAATGGCTCGTACAGAGACAATGGAACTACAACCTCAATAACATGACTAGAAAATGTGAGTTCAATGGTAATGAACTAATAATGTTTTTGTAATGGTGTTGGTTTAATAATTATGCATATTGGTGCTTGTGTTCAGTACACTTAAAGCATATTTTACATGGTTCACAAATAAATGAAAACCTCATTAGTATATCTAACTTGTTACCAATGATAACTTCGAAGTAAAATTCATGAGAAACATGTGTCTTATTAAGGATGCCAACTAGAAGATTCTTTGTTAAGAGGCTGCCAGAGAACTTTATCAACTGGTCACTTCCAATATAAAAGTTCTTATCATGTCACTAAAAATTCTATTCCCAATTACCTATATGTCTTTGTTTTCTCAATGTCATATAAATAAGCATACTTGTGGTATTCAATATTGTATTGTCTTACCTAAGCTAATGAATAACTACTCTAAAGCCTTATTATAAAAATTCATAGTCTATAAATCTTTCAATTTCAACAGATCTTTACTATAAAAGGTTTGAACATCCAAACAATAAAATTTTGAGAAGAATCATTACAAATTATAAAACTTCTGTACAAAGCAATAAAGACACTCTTGTAAACTTTTGGCATGCTTGTCAGTTGAGTAAAAGTCATCAATTACATTTTGTTGGTTTAATAACAAAAACCACAAAACTTTTATAGCTCATAACCTTAGATGTTTAAGGTTCAGTTTTTATTGTTTCAAGAGATGGATTTAGGTGCTATGTGAGCTTTATTGGTGATTATACAAGGTTCACTTGGATTTATCCTTTGCAAATAAAGTCACAAGTTTTTCAAACTTTCAAAGACTCTCAAACAAACACTAGGACTTCTTTGTAAGGAGATTAAAACCTTAAAAACATAGTAAGGGGGAGTTTATTTTTCTTATTAAATAACTAAAACAACAAGGTATCTATCATAAAGTATTATGTTTATATTATCCCAAAAAAGGTAGAGTAAGAAAGAAGCATAGTTACATTATAAGGACAGGCTTATCTTTAATTGCATAAAGTAATATAGTTTTGGTTAAGCATAGCTCAAATGGTGTTTCATGAATTTTTTTTGTTATGCTTGCTATCCACACTTGAGATACTATCAATCATATATGTTTAGTTTGCACAAAAAAATGTGTTTGTATATTGGTTATAGCTACTAGCAAAAAGGTTATCAGTGTATGGAATCAAATGGAAGAGTGTATGTAGATGGACATATGTTCTTTAATGTCCTTTAATGAATTTGAATTTCCTTTCTTATCAGACTCATCATTTAATAATGATTCATCTCATTCTTCTAATTTTGAGTCTAACCTTCATTCATGCATTGTATAAAACATTACATATATCTATAATCTTGAGCCTTTGATCTAAAATTAGTTGATAAAGATAGCAATATAGAAAAATCTAAAGCTAAAATCCCTTCAAACACTTTTTATGACAAATAGAAACAAAACAAACTCAAAACCTAATCCTATATAGAACACTCAAATACATTTTAGTCCGATCATTGAACCAAATCCATCTACACAACAAACATAGAACATTCAGCAATATCTAGTGCAAAATCCTCAACACAAGTGCAGAACCAAAGGAAAATTTTTGCATCCAATGATCACAAGAGGCAAAGTAAGCATTTTTAAAATCAAATTGTTTTGCTGTTAATACAAATATAAATCTAGACTATGCAGTAGAGATAACAACATAAGCTCTTTCCTTGCCTCAGCAGAAATAAGAAATGAAAAAAGAGTTCAAGGCACTTATAAAAAATAAATCTTGGTGCTTAATACCAAAAGAACCAAACAACAATGTAGTAGCAAACAAATAGGTATTCAGAGTTAAGAAAAAAACCCTGATGGTAATGTGTATAAATATAAAGTTAGATTAATAGCCAAACGATATCATGAAACACATGGTATTGACTTTGTAAAAATCTTTCAGTCTAGTGGTAAAAACTAGAAGAATCAAAGTGCTTTTCAGTCTAGCTATAAAAAATGGTGGAAATTTAGATAAATAGATGTTAACAATGGTTTCTTAAGTGGTGTCTTGGTAAACTGTGTTTAGGGAGTATCTTGATGATTTTATTGCACTAAGCAAGGAAACCTTTGTTTTTAGGCTTTAAAAAGCATTATATGGGTTTAAATAAGCTCTTATAGCTTGGTATGACAAACTTAGATCTACAATATTGTAGTTGGGGTTTTATAATACTAGGTCAGGTAATTTAGTGTTTGTTAAACAAGATTCATTGCATATATTGATTGTTTTGATATATGTAGATTATATTATAGTTAACAGTGATGATGTTATAGTATAAAAAAATCTCATTGATAAGTTGAATTAAGAGTTTGCTTTAAAATATCTTAGTAAACTAACTTACTTTCTTGGAATAGAATTGACAAAGGATGGTCAAGGACTGCATTTTTCTTAAACTAAATATGTTACTGAATTGTTAAATTCTACATATATGTCTACAACAAAGAAATGTGGAACTCTTATAAGTTTAGGTTAGAAGATCATAAAAGATAGAAAGGATGCATTTGTTAATGTTGTATAATATAGAAGTGTGATAGGGGCTTTCCAACATATTGCTCTTAGTAGACATAAGCACTTCTAATCTTATAGTTTTAGACTTTAGCTTCCAAGCTCAATATGACTTCTTGATACAAATTTTGGGCTCTGATACCATTAATAAGAATGTTAAAGATATTTACTAATTCAAGTATGTAGTGCTTTATATGAGAAAATATTTTGTAGGTGAATGGGAAAATATTTTAGTTAAAAAGTAATTTGTTGAAATGAGGAAAAATACAAGAAGTAACAAAATTTATTGATGATAAAGAAAAACTATTATTACTTACCAAAATTTGCAATAGATTTCATCTATGAACTTAAATGGATTTATTAATTGGTGGTAGATGAAATCTATTATTAAATAGTGATAGAGTTAATTTTATAATAAAATAATTATATTACAAAAATTTACGATTATTTTTTTGAAGACAAATGATTACACACGTAATTGATGACATGATTGATAAAGTAACAAATGACATAATAAATGATGTAATGATGATATCATGTTGTTAACCAATGATGGTGTCAATAATGGTTGTCCATTTATTTCAATTCAACAATAGTTTTTATCTAAATTGAGTGGTATTGTTTATCACAATTCAATAATAAATTAGTATCACTATATGACGAGAGAAATTTGAATTAAACATTTTATTGAATTATTTTTAATAAAATATATTTATATTTATATTTACCTTATAATAAATGTCTATAAACTCAAATATATTGTTAAAGTGAAAGTACACAAACAAGTAATATCACATAAGTAAATAACACAGAACAAGTAATTAAGGAATTAAAGAGAGAAAAAGGAAGAAGAAGAATACACAGAATTTACGTGGTTCAGTTACTTGTTTACATTCACAGTGGATTACGATCACTCACTCTTCTTATTGAATCACAAGACACTCACAAACTCTCTCTTGTAATTTAAAGATTTTCTCTTACTAAGAATCACAAAGAAGGCTTAATCATAAAGATTTCTTCAATGATCACTAAAATGTGTTTATAAGTTAATAGAGAACCTTTATATAGGCTTTGGGATGTCCTAGGTTTACCCTAAATGTATTAAAGTCATATTAGGGAGTCCTAAAGCAAGTGGGAGATGAAACAAGTTGCATCAAAATGGGAAACGACGTATTATGCTTAGCGTCGTGGCATTCAACCCTCATCGCCACGATGTTGGTGTGCTCGCCTGGGCATCGCGGCGCTGGTCACTTGGTGCCTTGGCGCTCAGGTTCTATTTTGATCGTCGCGGTTCCCAACACCTAGTCACCACAGCACCTACGCTTGGGCACTGTGCCTTCGTCTTTCGCCTCCTTTTACATTCATCGTCGATCCTCGCATACCTCACACACTTGGCTTGCTCTCAAAATTCTATCCCGATGATTTTCAATTACTTTTCTCACAAAATCCCCTTTTTGATTCAAAATCATCCACAAAAGTAACTCGATCTCTCATCTCTATATCTTCAGTCACCCTCACAAAGTAGTGACTCCGGTTAAGTCTTTGCATAGGATGAACTTAACCGAAGGCAGTGGCTTAGTCAACATATCAGCAGGGTTTTTGGATGACGGTATCTTCGTTAGATTAACTTCACTACTTTGGACAATCTCTTGAATGTAATGGAGCTGTACATCAATGTGTTTTGACCTTTCGTGAAATACTTGATGCTTGCTTAGGTGTATAGCACTCTGCCTCTGTGGTAGATAGTGCAATCACATGTTGTAGAACTGATCTCTAACACACACTACCCCAAACACTATGAATACGTAGCCCATCAACGATCTTCTCTTGTCTAGATCACTTGCATAATCTGAGTCTACGTATCTTCTTACCATTTCACTGTTGTCCTCATCTATCTTATACATTAACCCGTGATTCGACGTCCCCTTGAAATATCTCAAAATCCACTTCACTACAAGTCAATGATCATTTTCCAAATTTGCCATGTATCTACTTACCACATTCATAGCCTATACTATGTCTGGTCTTATGCAAACCATTGCATACATTATGCTCCCCACAGTGCTTGTATATGGTACTTTACTTATCTGTAGTTTCTACTCTTCGAATATCGATGACTGTGCTATTGTAAGTCTAAAATGCATGGCCAAATAAGTAAAGACAGCCTTTGCATTGGACATACTAAACTTTTCTAGAATTTTCAGTATATATCGCTGTTGGGATAAGATGATAACATCTCTTCTTTCCATCATAATATCTATACCCAATATTCTCTTCACTGCTCCTAAATCCTTCATTTCAAACCCTCCACTCAACTGCTTCTTAAGCTTCTGTATTTCTCCTATACTCTTACATGCGGTCAACATATCATCGACGTATAAAAAGAAATACATCATCCCACAACTTATGTTCTTGAAGTACACGTATCCATCATACTTGCTCCTACTAAAGTCATAAGTCATCATAAACTCATCAAATCTCTTATACCACTGTCTAGGTGATTGCTTTAACCTATATAACGACTTTTTTAGTAAAGTAAAAAAGTTGTCTTTACATCCATCTACTCTAGATGTAAATCAAGATTTGTACACATGACTAACAAAATCCTAATGGATGTGTGCTTGACGATTGGAGAGAAAATATCATGAAAGTCAACTCCATCTTTTGAGTGAAACCTTATACAATTAACCTAGCCTTGAATCTTATAGGCTCTATTTTCGGTATCCCCTCATTCACCTTTTACACTCACTTGCACCCAACTAATTTTTCTTGAGGTCTCTCCACTAACTTCAAGGTATTATTCTTCCTAAGAGAACTAATCTCTTCTTCCATGGCCTGCTGCCATTCTTTCTTATTTTCACTCTTTATGGCCTCATCATATGTCCGAGGCTCATTATACTCAAGAGTGTAAACAGAATTAAAAGCATGAGCAAATAGATCTGCTTGCGCATACCTAACTGGTGGGTTAATCGTTCTCCTTAGCTGGTCTCTGGCTAGCTGGTACTCTTCAAGTTCTATCTTAGGAGTCCAAGTCTTTCTTTGGGAAGACTTGGAGGAACTCGTCGGAGTTCTTGGTACTTATTTAAGAATCTCCTTATTAAAGTGCTGATCTAGAGCCATATCAGATCTACTTGCAGGCTCTACTTAAACTTCTATTGACTCGGGTGCTAAGTCTTTCTTAGGCACAAGTTATTCTTTCTCATCTTCTTGAGAGGCTTTCAATATGGTCATCTCATCGAATGTCACGTCACGGCTTATGATACTCCTTGGTGGTGTCAAGTCTTTACACCACACCTTGTATCCTGTCATTCCTTCAGGATATCCTATGAATACCCCTTTGATAGCTCTAAGTTCTAACCTTTCCTCCTTAACATGTATAAAGGCAGGGCAACAAAATATTCTGAGGTGGTCATACTTATGAGGATTTCCAGACTATTTCTCTTTTGGAGTCTTGAAGTCAATTGCTGAGAAGTGGCTTCTATTAATCAAATAAGTTGCAGTCACTACATCTTCTCCCCAAAATGCCTTGGACATAGTTGCATTTGTAAGCATGCATCTAACCTTTTTATATAGAGTTTTATTCATCCTCTCAGCTACCCCATTCTGCTATGGTGTTGATCTTACCATTCTATGCCTTGCAATATCATGCTTGGCACAAAACTCATCAAACTCTTTATTGCAAAACTCGAGGCCATTATCAGTTCTCAACCTCTTCACCCTTTTGCTAGTATGATTCTCAATAAAATCCTTCCAAGTTTTGAATACATCAAACGCTTGATCCTTACTCTTCAATATATAGACCCACAACTTCCTTGAATAGTCATCAATCAAGCTAAAAAAATACCTGGCACCACCACGGGTAACTGCTTGAGCTGGTCCCCAAAGATCTGAGTGTATGTAGTCAAGAATCCCTTTAGTCTTATGCTCGCTGGTACTGAACCTTGCCCTATGTGCTTTCCCAAGCACAGAATGCTCACAAAACTCCAAGGGCTGGAACTTATCCTCACCAAATGCCTTTTGACTAAATAACTCATTCAGATTTCTCTCGCCTAGGTGTGCCAATCTAAGATGCCACAACTTGGTTTGCATACTCTCATTATCTACAGAGAATAATGCAGAACTACTTGCTACTTCACCCTTAAGCATATAAATTTCATTTTGCTTCTCTCCTTTCATTACCATTGTAGAACCTTTCAACACTCTCAAAACCCTTATGTTGATCTTGACAGAACAACCATTCTGGTCTAAAGTCGCAAGTGAGATCAAGTTTTTCTTGAGGTCAGGAACATACCTAACATCTGTCAACTCTCTCACTCGTCAATCATACAGTCTAAGTTTAATACTACCAATTCCTATCATCTAACATATAACGTCATTACCCATTAACACCTTACAACCACTAATGGGCTGAAAATTTACAAATCAAGACTTGTGTGGGCACATGTGAAAAGTACAACCAGAATTAAGAACCTATTGTGCAATATTCTTATCATCAGTAGCGACGAGTGTCTCCGTCCTTTCATAGCTATCATCATAGGCTAGCGCAGTATTCGCTTTCTTTTCAAGATAATCCTTTATGAAGTACCCCTCTTTCTTACAGTAATAGCACTTCCTAGGATTCTTGGATTTTGACCTTGAGCTCTTTTTTCTTCCATCTTTATAGGAGGGTCTTCCTTTTACAGATAAAATTTCTACATTACCCTTGATCTGCTTCCTTAATAACTTTGAGTTTAATGATGACTTCATATCGCTTATCGTTAAACTCTCTCTACTATAGAGTAATGTATCAATAAAGTTCTCATAACTCTTCGGCAGTGAACTCAGCAAGATAATTACTCTATCTTTATCTTTTATCTTAATGTTGATAGATTCAAGATCAAGGATAATCGTATTGAAGGCGTCTATATGATCTTTCATCGCTTCCCCTTTGACATGGACAGCTGATACAGTTTATTTTTTATATAGAATCTGTTGGCCAACGATTTCTGCATATAAAGCGAGTCAAGCCTTTTCCAAAGACCAATCGTCGTTGTCTCACCTGCTACTTCCCTTAATACTTCATCGCTCAATGATAGAATAATTATGTTATGAGCTCTTTCTTGAATGTCTCTTCTTTCTGCTTCAGCCTTAGATGACTCTGACGTCTTTTCTTATTCACTTGATAGAGTTACAGTCTTCTCTAATGCTGAGCCAAGCCTTTGGCTCACCAATAATGCCTTTACCTTCAACTTCTACAGATTGAAGTCATTCATTCTGTTGAATTTCTCTATCTCATACTTGGGTGTAGCTATTGTCACGGACTTAATTCTTCAACCTGTGCGGCCTTAGACACTTGCTAGTACTAAACAGCCAAAAATCCAATAAACTAAGAAAGAGATGAAGAAGAAGAACACAATGTGCTTGATAGAAAGCTTTTGTATTGATAACAAAGAGAATTACAAGCTAAAAGATGTCTTGCTTCAAATGAGAGCTCACCTATTTATAGCAAAAGTTATGTACAATGGACGGTTAGGATTCAATCTAATTTAACGGTCCACATCTAGAATGGAGAATATGCCAAGAAATATTCCAAAGATGCCACCTACCATAAGAATATCCAAGGAAATATTCCTATTTTAGAATTCTCTACCAATTACTACTTACAAGTGGGCTTGGCCCACAAATACAACAATCTCAAATGGACCTTCTAGAATGTGTGCATGAAATGCTCCAATGGCCCAAGTAGCTTTGAAGGGTCTTGGCACGTACCAAATGTTTGGTGATTTACTTGAGAACATTTGGGGCGTGACATTCTTCCCCACCAAATTCACGCGATGCTCTTGTTGCGTCTTCGCTGGAACTCACGCACCTTGTCTTCAAACTGCCACAATGCATTTTTGGGTTCCCAGCTTGCTTCAAACTGCCACAATCCACTTGATGAAATATTCACGACTCGGAGGATAGTTCTTCTTCCATACTGCTCTTACATCAAGGATAAGTTCAGCCTCCTTGTCGTAGGATTTGGAAACTCCTAAAGATGCCTGGGATTGTGGCCCACACTCCATGTCTTCCACATCTCCATGGTATGGCTTCAAACAACTTACGTGAAACACCGGATGTAGCCTTAGTCTCGAAGGTAAGTCCACATTGTATGAGACTTTGCCAACTCTCTTGGCAATTGGAAATGGCCACTCATATTTTTGAACAAGGTCCTTATTAAGTAGGCGGGTAGACTTGTGTTGTGTCGGGAGTATTTTTACCATCACCAAGTCCCTCACATTGAACTCCACATGTCTCTACTTGTCATCTGCTCATTTCTTTATCCGTTTAGAAGCCTTATCGACATACACTTGCGCCAAGTCTGACTACTAATGCCAGGACTTTGCAACTTTGTAAATTGCGGGACTCATCCCTGTATCGCTAGATACGAACATATGTGGTGTAAGAGGCTGCTGGCCAATTGCTAACTCAAATGGGCTTTGGTTTGTCGACTCGCTTCGCTGTAAATTATATGAGAATTAAGTAATGTCGAGTAGCTTGGCTCAATCTTGCTGATTTGCACTCATAAAATGTCGCAAGTATAGCTCTAAAAGTGCATTCACCCGTTTGATTTGCCCATTCGTTTGCAGGTGAAAACTGGTGGAAAAGTGAAGCTTTGATCCCATGAGATTGAATAACCCCGTCCAAAACCTACCGGTGAATCTTGTGTCGCGGTCACTTACTATCACTCTCGGCAATCCCCAATACGTGACCACATGCTTAAAGAAAAGCCTTGCGGTCTCTTCCGCACTACACTCTTTAGGCATCGGAATAAAAGTAGCATACTTGTAGAATCTATCTACCACCATAATGATAGTCTCACATCCCTCAGATTTTGGTAAACTTACAATGAAGTTCATAGAGATGCTCTCCCAAGGTCTGTCTGGTATGGGCAAAGGATCAAGTAGGCCCGCGGGACTCCGTTGTTCCATCTTGTCTTGTTGGCATATGAGACAAGTCTTTACGAACTGTTCTATCTCTTCCTGCATATGTGGCTAATAGTATACCGTCTCTAGCAAAGCATGTGTACGCCTTTGTCCTGGATGTCCTGCCCATTTGGTGTCATGACACTCTTTAATAAGGTTCCGCTGCAAGCTTCCCCACTTTGGCACATATACCCGATGGGTTTTGGTGTAAAGAAGCCCATCTTTTATCCAAAACCGTTGCGTTTTTCCCTCATACGCCTGTGCAGAAAGTTGTTTAGCCAAGGGGTCATGTTTCGTACCTTTTTGAAATAAGCTGGGTAGCTCCCATTCCAGCTTGCTTATGGATCTTAACTCGGTCTTTTGGCTTAAGGCTTCTACCACCATATTCACCTTACTCGGTTTATACTCGAGCTCGTAGTCGAACTCAGCCAAGAAATCCTACCACCTGGCTTGCTTTGGGTTAAGCTTCTTTTGACTCTGAAAATAGCTCGTTGCCACATTGTCCGTCATTACCACAAACTTTGTCCCAAGCAAGTAATGTCGCCAAGTGCGTAGACAATGGATGACTGCCGTCATCTCTTTCTCTTGTACCGTATACCGCTTCTCCGTTTTATTGAGCTTTCGGCTCTCAAAGGAAATTGGATGGCCTTGCTGCATTAGAACACACCCAATAGCAAAATCAGATGCATCGATGTGTACCTCATATGGTAGCAGGTAGTTTGGTAACGTAAGAACTGGTTCCTTAATCACCAATTTCTTTAGTCGGTCAAAAGCCCGTTGGCACTCCTCAAACCACTCCCATGCTTTAGTTTTCTTCAGCAAGTCAGTGAGGGGTGCAGCAATGGTGGAATAGCTTTTGATGAACCTTCGGTAATAATTGGCTAACCCGAGAAAAGATCGCAATTCGGTAACTTTCGTGGGCACCTCTCAATCCACTATTGCCCGAATATTTGCTCTATCCATCAGTAACTGGCCTTGTTTGATCTTGTGGCCTAGAAAGTCCACCTCCGATTTGGCAAAAGAGCATTTCTCTCTCTTCACATACAACTCTTTCCTTTGGAGTACCCTTAAAACAGTCCGCAAATGTCTCACATATTCTTCGAGAGTGTTGTTGTAGATTACAATGTCGTCCAAGTACACGACAACAAATTTATCGAGGAAAGGCTGGAGTACATTGTTCATCAAAGTGTAGAAGGTAGCTAGTGCATTGGTGAGACCGAATGGCATAACAAGAAATTCGAATGCACCGTAGCGCGTTATAGATGTGGTCTTCGGTTCATCTCCTTTGGCTATCCGCACTTGATAATATCCCGACCTTAAATCTAGCTTTGATAAGTATTTGGCCTGCCCCAATTGATCAAACAAGTCAGCAATCAAGGGGATGAGATACCTGGTTTTGACGGTGACCTTGTTCAATGCCCGGTAGTCTATGCATAACTGCAACGAACCGTCAATGGGAAAAAGCACTGGCACACCATAAGGCGCCTTGGATGGTCGGATGAATCCCGCATCCAACAACTCCTTGAGCTGCCTCTGCAACTCCACTAGCTCCAGTGGAGGCATTCGGTAAGGCGCTTTGGCTGGAGGCTTAGTTCTTGGCTCCAACTCGATCTCATGATCAATTACCCTCCTCGATGGTAACTTCATCAGAAGTCCTGCTAGGATAACATCTTTGTGATCCTTGAGCACTCTTGCGACCTCCTTTGGTAGATCATCTTCATCCACTTTGGCCCCATCATCTGCCTCCCAAAATGTGGCAGGATATGTCTCTTCTCCCCACTTAGCTCATTTCTTTAATTGCATTGTGGAAAAAAAAGTGCTGTTGGCATTCAGTGCAGATTGCCCACTCTTGAGCTTGTCTACCATTGGCACCATACATGGCCCTCCTTCCAAGATGCATACATAATTGTGTCGAGGGAGAGGTACCACATTAAACTATCGCAAAAAGCCCATGCCAAGAATAACATCAAAATCATCTAAAGGAGCAACCAAAAAATTTACCTTACCACGCCAATTTCCAAGGTGCATTTCGACTCCTCGAATGACCCCATCCAATGGTTTGGCCTCGACGTTTACGATCTTGAGGTAACAAACCCGTT
Organism: Ailanthus altissimus; assembly: GCA_946807835.1. NCBI lineage: Eukaryota > Viridiplantae > Streptophyta > Magnoliopsida > Sapindales > Simaroubaceae > Ailanthus > Ailanthus altissimus. The sequence goes on along the minus strand of OX327713.1, from coordinate 9,594,935 downwards.
TCTCTACCTTGAGACCCAAGCGCTCCGCTTTCGCACGCTTGATGAAGTTGTACGTAGCTCCGGTATCAATAAGCACTTGAGTTTTCTTCCTATTTATATAGGCTTCCACATACATGAGCATTGTCCCCGTTGGCGCACTGGGAGACCTTTTGGCATTGAGGGTATTAAGTAGCTGCAAACATCCCTTATGGCTATGCTTACTTGCCTCTTATGTCTCAAACATGACGTTGAAGGCTCTTCTTTGGACAGTCCCTTACTCAATGGTCCCCATCGCAAAGGAAACAGTTCGACTTTGGCTTACTTTCTTGCCATCCCATTTCTTCTCTTTTCCCATTGGTAGTTTGCCTTTCTCGTCCTTGTTCTGTTGAGGGTGGGACATTTTGGCTCCCCCATCTTTGCTGTAAATGGGTTTAGGGTGCTTGAATTTATTGGTTTCTCCCTTGTAGTAATCCATAAGTGTCTCTGCCATGATAAGGGCGTCGGATATATTCTGCACTCCACGCTGCTTTAACTTATTAGACGCCCAAGTTTGTAACCCGTCTAGAAAGTTGAATAGTAAGTCTTCCTCACTTATGTTGGAGATTTATAGCATCAACATCCAGTACTCCTCCACGTACTCGTTAATAGACTTTGTTTGCTTCAACTCTTCAATCGTTTACGGGCATCATGCGCCACATTTTCTGGGTAAAATTGGCACTTCAACTCTCGTTGCAACTCTTCCCATGTGCTAATGGTGCAGATACCCTTGCAAATTGCCTCATTTTTCCTACGCCACTATAGAATTGCATGATCAGAAAGATACAAGGTTGCGATACTTACCTTTTGTTCCTCCCGCACGCCCAAGGCCTCGAAGTACCTTTCCATTTGCCAAAAGTAGTTGTCCAACTCCTTGGCATCTCGCTTGCCGCTAAACTCTTTCAGCTTAGGAGCTTTTACTCTTGGCGCAGCCACCGTATCATGAGTGGCAGCAGCCTTACTTATAACTACCCGCTTACATAGCACGACATCCTCTTTGATGGTCTCGAACCCTTTCTGCAACTCTACTACTTGGGCTTGTAGCTTTTTCATGGTGGAAAACACCATGTCTTGGAAAGTCTTGACCCAATCTTGTTGCTTCTCCACATACGTGTCAATAGTGTTGTCGATGAGGGAGCGTACCTCGTCCCTTTGATGATTGAGACCTACTTCCAATTTCTCAATTTGCTCTTCTAACTCTCCAATGTGGTCCGTCGCCTTGGTCATGGCAATACCAAGAGTCATGACCACGTCCCCGAAATCGCGGCTAGGTTCAATGAAATTGTCTCGAGGAAGGCTGGCATGCCTCCTAGCTTTGGGGTCTCTACCCCTCTTAACCAAAAGGTCGGATGATCCAGCAACATCCTTCTCTTTCACCATCTTTCTCAAACCCGCTCTAATACCACTTATCACAGGCTTAATTGTTCAACTCGTGCGGCTTTAGACATTTGCTAGTGCTAAGCAGCTAAAAACCCAACAAACTAAGAAAAAGATAAAGAAGAAGAACACAATGTGTTTGATAGAAAGCTCTTGTATTGATAACAAAGAGAATTACTAGCTAAGAGGTGTCTTGCTTTAAATAAGAGCTCACCTATTTATAGTAAAAGCTATGTACAATGGACGGTTAGGATTCAATCTAATCTAACGGTCCACATTTAGAGTGGAGAATATGTCAAGAAATATTCCGAAGAAGCCACCTACCACAAGAATATCCAAAGGAATATTCCTATTCTAGAATTCTCTACCAATTACTACTTACAAGTGGGCTTGGCCCATAAATACAACAATCTCAAATGGACCTTTTAGAATGTGTGCATAAAATGCTCCAATGGCTCAAGTAGCTTTGAAGGGTCTTGGGGCGCACCAAATGTTTGATGAATTGCTTGAGAACATTTGAGGCGTGACACTATGTATGCTTAGAACCAAGCTCTGATACCAGTTTGTTGAAGCAAAAGCACACAAATAAGCAATATCACCCAAGCAAATAACGCAGAACAAGCAATTAAGAAATTAAAGAGAGAGAAAGGTAGAAGAAAAACATACAAAATTTACATGGTTCAGCCACTTACCTACATCCACGGCGGATCAGTTAGTAATTATGTGTGGGACGCCGGTGGCTCTGAGGTGTCATTCAATCGGTGGACTAAGGCATTGGTAGGTTCCACACACTCTAACAAAAAGGCCGGCCTTTTTGTAAGACTATGTGAGGCCCACCAACACCTTGACCATCAGCTGGATGACACCTTAGAACCACTAGGGCCTTACTGACAGAATCTTCAGGTTACCTGCGCCCTCAATGAATCGAACCCCTGCCCCCATCTCTATAGAGGCCTTATAGGCCTTTAGAGGTTCGTCTTTGTACCCATCAGGATGGCCAGCCTGATGGGTACAAAGACGAATTTTTTAAAGGCCTATAAGGCCTCCATGAAGATAAGGGCGGGGGTTTAATTCCTTGAGGGTGCAGGTAACCTGAGCTTGGTGTATAGGGTGTTCCAATTCTTCATCTTCTTCTCTGGTGGACACTAAGGAGTTAGTGTGGGCTCCCGCACACTCTGACAAAAAGGCCGGCCTTTTTGTCAGGCTATGTGAGGCCCACTAACCTTTTAGTCCAACCAGCACCGGGACACCATCCCTTACTAGTCAGGCACTAGTGCACTCACTATATATCTTAAATGGCTCTGATACCATTTCTGTTAGGGGATCTAATATATATGTGGGTGTATACATGTGCTATTGTGTCTATTGCCTAAAATACGTATTTTATACAAATTCTACGCAGCGAAAGTGTTAAATTGAATAATAAACACAATAAATATAATATATTAATTGCATTAATATATTAGTAAGGTTGAAAACTCACCTCAACGTGTAATGTTATACACTTATTTTCTCGGAGTCTGCATGGAGACCAACTCGTTGGCAGTTCTAGTCACCAACACGGTGGGCTTGGTGAGCTAGAACAACAGCCCTATATCCAGCAGTGGGTTTAACTCTTAAATCCCAAAATAAACGGGTGTGTATTTATCATTTTCTCTAAAAAGCCAAAAAATGAAGAATTTAAAATAATTCACAATTTCTTCAATTGTAGCCATAGAAAAAAATGAAATAATTTCATTTTTTCTATTTTGTTTTTCCTTTTTCTTCTTTTCTTTTCTCTTTTTTCTTTTCTTTCTCAATTTCTTTCTCTTCCATTTACGTTTCTCTCTCGGCAAAACACACTCTCCTACTTTCTCATCTCTCTCTCATATTTATATATATAATAAAATATTAATATAAAATATTATATAATATAAATAATAATATAATATTACATTATGGGTGCCAACTATTTGGCACCCAAAAATAAAATATTATTATATATTATAAAATAATATATTATAATAATATATAATATAATATAATAAGAGAGATATTTTGATTATTTAATCATTAAATAATCAAAATATAAAATAACCATTTTACCGCTCATGAATAGTTATCAAGTCTACCCCTAGTGGGTCTGTAGTAATCACTTATCCACAACCGAAAACAATAAATATTTATATATATGTATAATATTCATATTTTATTTGTATGTGGATGATACTTAAATTATGTATTGTTATTAGTATTATTTGTATAGATTAAGGACATATTATTAATATTGGGTTTATTTGTAAGACTTTAAATTTATTTTAGGGATCCAATTATAATACTTTGAAAGTTTTGGGGTTAATTTATAAATACTAAACATTAGCCTTTTAGTATAAAAATATACATTTTAAACCCTAATATACTCAGTTTTGGGTTGAGCCACCCCTTTAGAGAGAGAAAAGAGAGAAGTAGAGGGGAGAGAAAGAGAAGAAGAATAAGAAAAAGAAAAAGAAAAAGAAATTATAATTTTGAGTTTTAAGAGGTATATTATAATTATTTTTTAATTTATTGGTGTTAATTAAGTTAATTTTTTTAAGTTTTGATTTCTAAAAATATCAAAAATTGGAGATTTGATGTGGATTTTGTAAGATATATTAAGAATTGATGATGATTATGTAGATAACTTGATAAATCATGATGAATTACAGAATATTTACTTGATAGTCTCTTGATCCAAGAATTTTATAAATTGTTGTACTTCGATTCTGGTTTTGGCCTTTGAGAATATGAAACTAGACATATTTAGGATCCTTTGAGACTGTGAATCGATTGAAAATGTCAGAAATTAAATTTGTAGTGAATTTATCAAAATGACCCTAAAATTCTAAAAATTGCCTGTGTTAACAGTATGATACAATGACAAATAATTTTTGATCTATTGAATGATTTTTAAAAATTACTAATTTCTAGAATATGATAAATTTATATGTCTAATATGATATACTAAGAATTGAGAATTTAGATCAATGTGATTAAATTGTTATGATTTTCTAAAGTGTATCAGCTCATTTTAGTATTTGATTAACGGATTTTTAAAGTTATGGAATACAATAGTTTTAAAATACTTTTGGTAGGAATTTTGAAGTGAAATATTTATCATGGATTGAGATATGTGTGAAGAGTAATTTTGTGTAGTTTTATAATTTTTGAGTTAGTATATGGTTTTATAACATTGGGAGATTGAATACTGTTCAGTAAATATCTTGATCCTGTTAAGATAATAGTTTGGATTTGATGGTATTTATGAAATAGATTGTGTAGGAATTATGATATAATATTCATAAATAAGAAGGATATATCAGTCAAGAATGATATATTCTTATTTTTGAGTAATTGGACATCATTTGATATATAAAATTTGTTTGTTAAATGTAAATGATCAGAATGACAGGTTTTGAGAAACCAAGTAATTAGACCAATTCAATGTGATAAGTGCAATATGTGTAATTTTGTAAGCTATTTAAAGTGCTTTGTGTGAATGTTGACGCTTATGAAAGGATTAATCTCTATTGATAGGTTAAGGAGAATTAAGCCTTGTACCAAAAGTGTTAAGAAGTAAGTATACTAGACTTTTACTGAAATCACAATAAACATAGTAATTGTTTATGCATGAATTTGTGAATGTCCCTTATAATATGTTTATATTATGTCAAAGTATATTTTGATATGAAATGTGAAAGACATGTGTTTATGAATGTGAGCATGGACATTCATGACATATATGTATTTTTGAAAGTGAGCTTTCAAAATGTAATGTGTTTAACAAAGAAAGCTTTTGAAGTGTAATATGTCTATGGGAAACATTCTGTGTTTTGAGGATACTTGAACTAACTATTCACTTAGTAGACATCTTATGTGATTTGTGGAGCCTTTATGTGTGGCATTTCCTTCAAGATTGGTATATGTTATATATTCTGTATGTAAAGAGGATCCTATTGGTACCTGAAGGAAGATTGAGCCATCACATTCATGTGGTGGCATATTGGTGTATGTGAGAGGACTCACCGATGATTAGGGTGATAGTTTGACTCTTACCTTTGCGCATGAGCATTATATATGTGTAATGTAAACCTCACTTATACTATTCATCTCATATGGTATGTCACCTACGAGTGACATTTGGCTCATTATGTGATACGTGATATGAAAGTCCTACTAAGTAGTAGTTGAGTGATGATATTCCTATTATATATTTGGAAAAAATGTGTAAACGCTTATCTGACATGTGATTTGATAAGATTATGATTTTGATTTATCACAACATATCATACACATGCATTATGTACATATATGTATTTGTATTTTGATATATGAAAAACTAATATGCTTACTGAGTTTTATACTCATTATAGTTTATGGTGATTCAGGTAAATAAGGCACATGTGTGCTTAATGGATTTAGTAAGGCTTCTGCTGTCCTTTGGGTTCCCTAAGTTGCTAGGTTGCTAAGTGTTTCATTTGTGGACACATAGTTTAAGATATTTGATTTGTCCCTATTGAATAAATACTTATTCGTTATTTTATTAAGTGTGGTTATATTTAGTTTATGTTTCACCAAGTATGGTCATTGGTTGATTTTGCATTAAACTTACTAGCAACTTGATAAGGATGTCTATGTTGAATTCAAGTTTGAAAATTTATGCAATATTGATTATGAGTGCACATTATTGAATGAGTGTAAGTTATATAATATTTCAGAATTTTTGGTTCTGGGGCATGACAGAGGCCCACCAAATTTCACATATGGGTAAACTCAACTAAGGGTCCACAATACACTACGTGTCCTTATACAATTAGTAAATAATAATTATTGACTAATTGTTGTATTTAACACTTAAATACAGATACGCACGTATTTTCGTCGTAGTGCTGAATATTGCTAGACTAAACACTTTAATCCGACACGATGCCCTAGTGTACAACGAGTACACTTACGCGGGACTCTCTAGGTCCTATGCCCGATTCATCAAATGGAACATTTCCATGAGTCCGTGAGCAATGCCCCACGCACATGTCACGGATATTACAAATCAGAGCGTTGAACCATACAAGCTGAGGTTACAACGCATATGTATAATTATTCCATCATGATATCCAGGATGTGCGGGCATATAGATTATCACTGTCAAATCCCCTAGTGCTCATCCATGTATTATCTCCAGACTTGTATCTCACTGAACAATATGCGCAAACATTTTTTTCCATATTGTTCCACCTTGGCAGAACTCTTTCCCGGAATTAATGCTTGTGTCCAAAAGATGCTTCGAGATGTTTCGAGATACAGTCTCGAAGCATCTGAATATCAAACTCCCTATGCGAGCTGACGGATCCCATATCTGTACACATCGAACTCCATAAGCATCGGATCATACCCAGTGACACCCAACGATCATGCTATGAAATGTTAATGACATAGGTGAAACCAAAGTATGGTGGATCACGTACAAGTCACTTTGGCACTCAGGTCAAAGGACCACGTATACTACTCAACTCGAGAGGACCCTCTATTGATGGCTTACATAGGGTGTCTATCGAAAGCCCTCGTGAGTCCCCTCATGAGTCTGTCCTGTAACCAGTCCTAACTAGATACCCATATGTCAATATGAGCTCCAAGCTTACAGTCGGTTATGCTGATCTATATATAAAGGTATCCACTGAGAGACACGCATAGGCAGAAATAGATCAGGGACAATAATTCGAGAACATAGTTGCGTAACTAGCATTTTATGGCACCGGATTGCAACTCTTGCAACTATGTAGTTATTGGTATATTCCCAGGCCTATGTCTCATTACAGACAAAGCTTTAACTCTTGAATCTATTGAGTATTATAACCAGCTAACACTTAGCTGTGCTAATATTTAGCATTTATATCTCTCAGCGTGGCTAACTATAAGCCATTGTCTAAACTCCTTCAGATCTAATCTGAACTCCTTTAGATCATACAATGTCTGTAACGTTACATTGCATAGTACCATATGAATGGGTATTAACGATTTAATGGGAATGTACACTTGTATAAATACACAAGTATATGTACATTCAGGGATGACACGTAAGCACCGACCCTAACAGGATCAAGATCACTCACTCTTCTTATTGAATCATAAGGCACTCACAAATTATGCATTTTATAAGAAAAACTAACAAATAAAAAACTCTCTCTTGCAATTTAGGAATTTTCTCTCACAAAGAAGGCTCAATCACAAATATTTCTTCAGTGATCACTAAGATGTGTTTACAAGTCAATAGAGAACATTTATATAGGTTTTAGAACGTCCTAGGTTTATCCTGAATGTGTTGGAGTCGTATTAAAGAGTCTTGAAGCAAGTGCGAGACGAAACAAATCGCATCAAAATGGGAAACAACTTATCACGCTGAGCGCCGCGACACTGGTGCGTCCGTTTAGGCATCGTGATGCTGGTCACCTGGCGCCGCGGCGTTCAGGTTATGTTCTGGGCACCGTACCTTCATCTTTCACCTCATTTCATGTCTATCTTCGATCCTCGCATACCTTACGCATTTGCCTTATTCTCAAAATTATATCCCAATAATTTTTAATTAATTTTTTACATAAATAAATGAACAGCTGTGTGATAAACCAACAACTTTTTACATAAATTAACAAGTTTGTAATGACTCAGTTGTCAACTAATACCATGTAAAACAATATTCCTTCAATACCAAGGTCAATAAACTGCAACGATATTGTTACAAACTTCATTAGTCTAACTGAAACTAGATGATATATGAGAAAAGGTATTGGTTTACTGCTAATCATATTCTAAAAACCCATCCAAATCCTGATGAACTGAAAAACGCGTACTCTTGCAGCAATAAAGCTGCAACAGGAATTATAAGAAATTACATACATATATAATATTTGAGAAATTGTCAATTAGTTTTGAAGTTTTATTGAATTAGTCAATTAGTCTTTCTTTCTTTTCTTTTTTCTTTTTCTTAAATACCTTTATTTGTCTCTATTGTTAAAGAAAATAACGTTTCAAGTATACCTTTTCGAGACAAAAGTAAATTAATATATCTAATAATAAAAAATAGTCTCATATTTGATCAAAATTTATTTTATTATACTTAAAAAATAAATTTAGATATTATTTTTTCAGTTGGAGGGACAAATTAAAATATTAAAAAATAAAAGAACTAACTGAGTAATTCAACTAAATTTTAGAAAATAAACTAGCATTTTTTTAAATATTTTTTAGTTTTTTGATCAGTCAAATATTAGCTCTATAAAAAAGTCCAAACAATTAGATAGTATTGTCTATTTTTTAAACTTATAAATATTATTGATATATAATTTTACCTCAAAATATTGCTAATAATATCTCTTACACTTTTCACTCCCCTTTAGAAGGATAATTGGGTCACTTTCAGAAGGGTAATTGCTAATAATAATATTCACTTTTAAAAATGCCTCTGGGGTACTGTCAATTTTGTCATTTGTTACCAATTGAATTTTTTGTTTGCCTTGTTAAGCTTAGGTAAAATAGAACAAAAAACAAAAACAAACAATTGGCCCAAAAATCAAATAATACCTAAAAGCACTAAGTAAAAATATGAATTGATTTATTATATTGTTTATGCAAATATTTTTAAAATAAAAATGCGTTATGGAAAAAGGTAAATATATCAAATATTAATGAGAATAACAATTTTGATTGTTTGTTGTAAATTTGACCCACCAAGATATTAAAGAATTTCTCCAATATGTGCACAATAATAAAAACGTTAAATAAATAAGCCTTCACAGTTAGTCAAATATGCCACTACATACAAGATGATTATCCTATTACGCTTTAAATATTAATGCTAAGCTCTTACAATTTAATGTAGGTTTTTGGATTAGGCGATTAATGAACATATATCAGATCAAACTAAGAGAAAAAGTAAAAAAAAAAAAAAACTAAACGTTATGAATTCTAAGTAGAGGTTAAATACTAATACTACAAAATTTCTTTAGCCATAATCCGGCTTGAATTCTTAGTTTTAGAAAGCTGAAAACTCAATTTCATTAGTTTTTGAATTCAAATAATCTTAGTTTTCTAGTCTATTTCTGCCATTATTTTCTTAAGATAAAAAAAAAAAAAAAAAAAGAAAGACAGAAAGGAAAAGTCAACTAGAGAAATTTTATGCATTAGGTTAAAGTCAACAAACTAAAATTTCCTTCAAGTCTATGCAATGCAAGATGTAAACTTCTGCATAAATCATGCTTTAATTACGAAAATATATATTTCTCTTCTCATCCCATTACGCAATCTGTGGATATATAAGAACATGTAAACGAGAAGAGCTCCATATTCTAAACTTAAATTAACAAAGATGCAAGCATATGATATTGCTCTTATAACTTGCGGTTCTGCTGTTGCAGCCCTTGTGATTTTATGCTGTTTGTATAACTTGGGGCGCCGCAAAAAGAAAGAAACTAAATATAATCCACCTGTAATTCGGAGTACTGCAACTGCTCCTCCCTCGGTTCCACCGAGAACTTATAACGATGTGGAGAAAGGAGAAACTACCAAACGAAGCGGGAATAAAGATGGCAATATGGTTATTTTGGCAGGAGCAGCTGGTGTTGCTGCTGTAGCTACTACAGCTGCTGTCACTAGCATTAGTGGTGGTGGTGATTTTGGCGGCGGAAGTGGTGGTTGTGGCGGGGGATATGGTGGCGGATGTGGTGGAGGTGGGTGCGGTGGCGGAGGTTGCGGTGGTGGAGGTTGTGGTGGGTGATTGACTGACTCCAATTTGCTAAGTTCTATGACCCAAGTGTTATATATGTTCTTCTTGATGCGAACTATATATGGTGTGTCGTTGTATGTTGTTTAAAATCGTTGAATGTCGTAAGGAATGTTTTACTTTGAATAAATTTTTCTCCGAAAATTCATCGAGCCCGAGCTGATGTCGTCTTACTAATTTATATATATAAACAAATTTAGTTAAAAAAATTATTAATTATTTTTTTTATTAAAATTTAAAAATAGTTAATTACCTCTTTTTAAATTATTTTTCTCTTAAAAAAATATAAACTATCCCTTTAAGAGAGGTAATTAGATATTTTTGTCATAAGAATATAAATGATAATTACAAAATTCTAAAGCATAATTAATAATATCTCTAGTAATATGAAATACCTTTTTATTTAAAAAAAAAAAAGAGTTTATTACTCCATTTCATTACTTTATTTATAGCATCGGTCGAACTGATTTGTCTTGTCAATTAAAATGAAACTTATTTTACTTCTATAAATTTTGGTACATGTAGGGATATTATGAACAATATCCTCTTAACATATATTTAAAAAAAAACAACAATATCAATCCGTTAGTCAAAATTTATTAAAATTAATAATAAAAAGACAATAAAATAAAAATATCACGTAAAATCATTTGTTCCATTCGAATTACCATCTCATAATAAATCAATCAATAATGGTCTGTAGTCGGATCCCCAATACTTCAAGTGTCGAAATATTTGTTGAATAAAGTCCTTACTCGGCTTTCCATTGCACCACGTAAAAGGTCTGTCAAACAATACATCGAGTAATTCACACTTATTTAGAGCCAATCGAAAATGATTAATTAAAGAATTTTATTTTAAAGATTCATGAAAATCTCTAATAGATATTTTATAAAGTTATCAATAAATATTTTTTTGAGTTAAGTAGTATTTGTGGTCCTTTGATTTGAGCGCCACAGTGAATTTGTGAGTGATTCACCATACTTTGGTTCTACACATATCAGAAACCTTTCATGATTTAACTGCTGAGTGTCACTAGGTATAGTCCGATACTCATGAAGTCCGATATGGATAGATATGAGATTCGTCAGTTTATATGAGTGAGTTGTATATCCTGATACTCCAAGATTGTATTTTAGAAAGTCTTGCGGCCACAAGCATAAACCTAAAAAAATATATTCTAAATGAATAAACAATATCATAAAAGTGTTTATAGATATTATTTTTTGAAATATAAATCTGGAGATAAGTTCATGATTGAACAAATTGAGATTTGACGGTGATGATCTATATCTCTGCTCTTCAAATACATAAATGACGGAAGGATTATACAAATATGCTATAACCTCAACTTGCATGATCTAAAGTACTAATTTGTAATATCCATAACGTGTGTGTAAGAAATCGTTCATGAACATATAGAAGAGCTCCATATGATAAATTAAGCCTAGGCCTAGAGAGTCTCACAATATAAAGTGTATTCATTGTACACTAAGGTTGTGGACTGGATTAAATAATTTGATCCAATAAATTCTAACAAAATAGAATAAATATTTCGGGATCCCTCAGATGTGTATTTGTCAAGACTTAATTGTTAAATACATCACTTAATTAGTTAACAAGAGTTATTAATTAATAGGATATTGACAAGTGGCATAATTTGATTCATTGATTGTTTTTACCTTAAATATCATTTAACATTAGTAATAAAAACAAGGTAAAAGTAATTATTCAAAATTATTTTGAATAATTATATTAAATATTATAATAAGTACTTTTATGGTAATGGATCATATATTAGCCATTCAAAATATTTAAATAATTTAAATGTTAGATATTTAAATATTTGTTAGCTATTAAATGAAATAAATTGTTAATTTATTAAAAAGATATACCAGCTATTAATTATAATGGAGTACTTTGTTAATGGGCCATCAATTGTTTCCATTATACGTGATAATGGTAGGTGAATTATGATGATGATGTTGGAAAAGCAAAATGAATGAATTTTTTGCTATGACATATCAAGCAAGTGCATGAAAGAGAGAGTGTTTTTTTTCAAAGACTTGAGAAAACAAATGAACTCTCTCTCTTCTTCTTCTTCACTTATAGAGGTCAAACATGCATTAAAGAAAATAGAGAAAGAAAAATTAATTTTGCACAAGAGTTATTCAAAATATTTTTCTATAGAAATTGTTTTTCAGTTTTTATGTAAGAGTTGCATAAACACATTAATTATCTCTATTCCTTGGAAACGATACTTGTATTCAAAGAAATTGAATATATGTTACTGGAATTCTAAATCAAAACTATCATTCCAACTCCATAATTTCACCAAACCGTAATGGACTATATTTGTTCAATAATACACTTCAAAGTAAGGTTTTCAATGGATTGTTAGAGGACTTGAAAATTTTATAAATCTACCTTTATAAGGTAAGTGTTCTTTACATTATATTTTTGCACAATTATTTATCATATATAAATTTTGTATAATAGTTATACATGAGCATATATGTCATATATGTCTTTACATGCTATAAATGAGTGTATTTTGTTAACATGCTTTCACTGCGTATAGTAAAGTTTTAAAATTACATATACATTCGTATATCACACACTCAACTCAACTCAACACAACACAACCTACTTATGTGAGCTGATAGATCCTCTATCTACATACACTAAACTCCATGAGCATCGAACCACACCCAGTGACACGTAGCGGTCAAACCATAAAAGGTCTCTGACATCCGTGAAACCAAAGTATAGTGGATCACACATAAGTTCACTGTAACCCTCATGTCAAAGGACCATATATATTACTCAACTCGAGAGGACCTGGTATTGACAGTTTTATAAGATATCTATTAGGGGTCCTCACGAGTCTGTTAAGTATTCAGCTCTAAGCTATTAGTCAGCTAAGAACAACCATTTGTACCCTACAGATATAGACACACACTGATCTATATGAAAAATGATTCATTGATAGACCTACATTAGTGAAAATAAATCAAGAACACATTGTTTGAGAACACACTTGCATAATGACATTTCCTAACTCTTATTGCAACTCTTTAAAACTATGTCATTATTAGTGTACCCTTAGGTATTTGTCCCATTATAGATAAAGTTCTAACTCCTTAGATCTTGCTGACTCTTATAACCTATTAATTTTTAATAGTGCTAACTGTTAGCAACAGTGTTAATTATTAGCATTATAACCCTTAGTTTTGCTAACCCTTAGCATTAGTCTAAACTCTTTTAGACCGAATCTGAACCATTTCAAATTATGTAGTGTCCATAATATGAAAAGCATCATTATCATTATTAAAGAGTATTTACAATTTAATAAAATATATATTGTATAAATATTATCAAATAAGTATTCATATAAATAGGGATGGCACGTAAGTACATACCATAACAGTAGTATTTCTTGAGCATAAAGTATTTTTCTCTGTATTTAACTAACTTTTATTTTATGTCTCCTCCTATTGCACAATTCTTACAGATAATACCATTGATCTTTTTCATAATACTTCACATATAGATACTTATTTTGAGTTTTATATAGGTAAGTCTGCTGATGAGATGTTCGCTTTTGAGCCACCTACCTTGTTTGAAGGATCCTTTTTAGACACTATTGAGGCCTCTTTTACACCATTTCTTCGTCGTTTATCTCAGGTAAAAGAATTTTCTGTTAAACTTTAGGATTATTAGTGTTTCTCTACTACTCTTTTCTTATATGAGCCTCAATCTTATTCCTAGGTTAGATCTAATGATGTTTGGCAACAAATAATGATAAAAGAATTGCATACGTGGAATTTTTTTACTCTTCTAATTAATAAGACTGCTATTGGATGCAAATAGGTATACAAGATCAAAACTAAGTCTAATGAGTCTATTGCGTAGTATAAAGCTCATTTTGTTACAAAAGTCTTGACTCAAGAATAAAGAATTGATTATAGAGAAACATTTGCTCTAATTGCTCGACTTACTTATATTTTGAGTTTGTTAGATATTACTGCAGTTTGTAGTAAGACATTATTTCAAGTGGATGTAAGGAATGCTTTTCTTAGTGGTGATCTTGCTAAAGAAGTATATATGAAGCCTTTTCCTAGCTATCCACATCCCTTAGGCAAAGTTTACAAGCTTCGTCATGCTCTATACGGCTTTAAACAAGCTCCTTATGACTGGTTTGTAAAGTTTAATAGGACTATGTTTCATTATAGTTTTCAATCTAATTCTTATGACTCAACTCTCTTTGTCCGCAAGACAGCACGTGATTGTGTTTTACTTCTTATATATGTTGATGATATCATTATTTTGAGTGATGGTCTTCTTAGTATTTCTACTCACAATGATTTTCCTTAGTAATATTTTGAAACAAAAGACCTTGGCAACCTCAGTTATTTTCTTAGCCTTGAAACACTATCTGATTCTACCGAGTGTTATCTTTCACAAGATAAATATGCATTAGATCTACTTACTAGAACTGGCTTGATAGATAATAATTTACTCTCCTAAAGCCTAATACAAAACTTCGATATTTTGATGGTACTCTTCTTAGTAATGCTTCTCTTTATTGTCAGTTAGTTTGTAATTTAGTATATCTCATTGTCGTTGGACTAGACATTTCTTATATTGTTCATATTATCAATCAGTTTATAGAGCCCCCTTGTACTTCTCATTTTATAGCAGTATTTTATATTCTGTGTTATTCTAAGGGTACACTTTTCATGGCCTCTATTTTCAGCTCATTTGCCCATTGAATTATGAGCTTATGCAAATGAAGATTAGGCGGGTGATCTTACGGATCGACGATCAACTACTAAATTTTGTATTTCTTTGGAGATTCTTTTCTTTCATAAAAAAACAAAAAGTAGACAACTATTGCCCATTCTACTTTTGAGGCTAAGTACTGTACTCGTGCTGATACTACTCAAGAGATTATTTGACTTCGATAGCTTATTAGAGATATAAGTATTACTCACTCTAGAGCTACATTTTCTTATTGTGATAACCAAAGTGCTATTCAAATCGCTCACAATAATATTTTTTTTGAGCGAATTGAGCATATTGGGACAAATCGTTATTTTGTTCAATAACATGTTTCTCAAAAAATGGTTATGCTCCACTCTATTTCCTTTGAGGATCAATTTATTGATATTTTTATCAAATCTCTGTTTCTTAATCATTTTCAAACTCTAATCTCAAAATTCAAATTTATTTTTACTCTACCATCTTAAATTTAAAGAGTATTAAAGATTTTAATCAATTACATATTTCCGTATTATTCCCTTTACCCTATATACTTTAATTTACATTGTATATACTATCATTTATGTGTACAAGTTTTCTTGTCTTTTACTATTTTAGATTTCCTATTTTATATCATCCATTAACTTATATAAAGGCCTTGTACATTATTCTTATAGTATTTTATATTTTTTACAATAAACTTTCATAAAAAAATAATTAATAACTTTTTTAACTATACTTTTTTTTATATATATATAAAATGGTTAGACGACATCAACTTGGCCCATGCATCTTAGTATGAAAATTTATTCAAAGTAAAACATTCCTTATGACATGCAACGATTTTAAACAACATTCGTGAACCCAAAATCACAAAACGACACCATATATAGTTCGCATCAAGAACATATATGACATTTGGGCCATAGACCTGTGCAAATAGAGTCAGTCAGCATCCACCACCGCAACCTCCTCCACCACCACAACCACCTCCTCCGTCACCACCATTGCCACCACCACCATCGCCGCCGCTGCCACCACCACCACTAAAGCTAGTCACAGCAACCGCAGTAGCTACAGAAGCAACACCAGCTGCTCCTGCCAAAATAACCATATTGCCATCTTTATTCCCGCTTCGTTTGGTAGTTTCTCCTTTCTCCACATCATTATAAGTTCTCGGAGGAACCGAGGGAGGAGCAGTTGCAGTACTCTGAATTACAGGTGGATTATATTTAGTATCTTTCTTTTTGCGGCGCCCCAAGTTATACAAAGAACATAAAATCACAAGGGCTGCAACAGCAGAACCGCAAGCTATAAGAGCAATAGCATATGCTTGCACGTTTGTTAATTTAAGTTTAGAATGTGGAGCTCTTCTCGTTTACATGTTGTTATTTATTCACAGATTGCGTGATGGGATGAGAAAAAATATATATTTCGTAATTAAAGCATGATTTACGTGGAAGTTTACTTCTTGCATTGCACAGACTTGAAGGAAACTTGAAGGAAATTTTAGTTAGTTGACCTTTACACTAATGCATAAAATTTCTCTAGTTGACTTTTCCTTTCTCTCTTTCTTTTTTTTTTTTTTTTTTGTTCTTAAAACAATAATGGCGGAAATAGACTAGAAAATTATGTTTATTTGAATTCAAAAACTAATGAAATTGAGTTAGCAGCTTTCCAGAATTAAGCATTCAAGCCGGATTAGTGCTAAAGAAATTTCGTAGTATTAGTATTTAACCTCTACTTGGAATTCGGTTTTGTGTAGTTTTTTTTTTTTCCATTTTTCTTTTAGTTTGATCTGATATATGTTCATTAATCGTTTAATCCAAAAACTTAATTAAATTGTAAGAGCTCAACATTATTATTTAAAGTCTAATAGGATAATCATCTATGTAGTGGCATATTTGATATATTTACTTTTTGCCATAACGCATTTTTTATTTAAAAAAATATTTGCATAAACAATATAATAAATTAATTCATATTTTTACTTACTGCTTTTAAAATTTATTCGATTTTCGGCCAAACTTGTTATTAATGTGGCTTTTGGTAACATTGACATAAATTTGAGCCTTTGTTTTTTTCTATTTTACCTAATCTAAATAGGGCAAACAAAAAATTCAATTGGTGACAAATGACAAAAATTGACAGTATCCCAGAGGAATTTTTAAAAGTGAGTATTATTACTATCAATTACCCTTTAAAAATAGACCAATTATCCTTCTAAAAGTGAGTGAAAAGTGGCATGTTATATATATATATAAGAGATATTATCAGCAGTATCCTCAAGGTAAAATCATATACCAACAATATTTATATAAATTTTAAAAATAGACAATAATACCTTATTGTTTAGACGTTTTCATAGAGTTAATATTTGACCGGTCAAAAACTAAGAAATATTTAAAAAATTACTAGTTTAGTTTATAAATTTTAATTGAATTGCTCAGTTCTTATATTTTTTAATATCTTGATTTGTTCCTCTCATTAAAAATAATATTTAAATTTATTTTTAACTGCAATAAAATAAATTTTGATCAAATATGAGACTATTTATTATTATTAAACATATTATTTTACTTAATTACTCCGAAAAAAGGTACTTGAGATGCTATTTTTCTTTTTTAATAATAGAGACAAACAATGGCATATAAAAAAAATCTAACTGAGCAATTCAATAAAACTTCAAAACTAATTGACAATTTCTCA
This sequence comes from Ailanthus altissimus, assembly GCA_946807835.1. Taxonomy (NCBI): domain Eukaryota; kingdom Viridiplantae; phylum Streptophyta; class Magnoliopsida; order Sapindales; family Simaroubaceae; genus Ailanthus; species Ailanthus altissimus. The sequence continues at coordinate 9,577,282 of OX327713.1, read as the reverse complement.
AATATCTATTTTGTCATTGATTTAAAATAATTTTAAGTTTTCTTTTTTAAATTATATTATTTATTTATTCCCCCTTCTTTACTTCTGTTTCCTCTCTCATCTTTCTCCTTAAAACTTCTTCTCATCTCCCTCACAATCAAAGATAATGGTGATGCATGACCAAAAGGGAAAAACACATGCAGAAATGTAGCCTGAAATCTTCTCAAAAAGACAATAGAGAAGAAAAGGGCCGCTTTTATTTTAGAGCACTTTTATGAGCCATGGAATGAAGGAATAACAACTTGAAACTGAAAAGTTAACCTCTTAATTTTTGTTGATCTTTGAGCTCGTGGGTTTTGCATCTATTTCACTATACTTCAAACTAAATTAATAACAACTCTCTCTCTCTCTCTTTTCTTCTTACCAAACATATTTATTACTCTTTGTAGCATCAATGATTGGACAGAGGAACATACCAAGATGCCACAAATCAGAAGCACATCCCTTAAGAAACTTTTCACCGTTCTTCAATAAAGTTTAATTTTTCATTAGAAAAATGACTTTTAGTGATAGAATTTCACTATCACAAATTATATTTTGTGATAGAAGTTTTTTATCGCCAAAACATATTTAAGCAATTTGTGATAAAATTTTTTTATCACAAATATAAGATAGATGAAGTTTGTGATAAAATTTTTTTATTATCAACACGTGTCATCACTTAGTGATAAAAAATATTTATCATAAAATTATGATTTTTGTCATATATGTACAAAAATTATGTGGTAGATATTACATACGCGAACGGTGACATGAATGCTGATTTGAAACTTAATACAATAGATGATGTAAGTGTGATGTCATGAGGTTGATATCACATAAAAAATAGGACTTAAATAACACAAATTCGTGATAGATGTTTATCTGAATATAAATTATCTATCACAAATATGTGTTAAATGAAAACAAAATTTCATTAATTACATTTTATAATTAATTTTGTAGGTTTCATGAATTTAAATTATATTTGTATATTTATATTAAATTATTTCATATATTTATATAAATAAATCTATAAATATATTATTTATATAAATATATATTACAAAAATTAAAATTTTCAATAATCATTATTATCTAAATATTCAAATAACTATAATTTCGACATCTATCTATTAACTGAAGTACATTATAATCATAAATTATAGCAATATACAACACTATAATTACATGAAATATTTATTGTAATTCCAACATCAGTATATAAAATCCAATAGTTATAAGCAGTACATCATGTTCCATCATGTTATAAGCAGTACATCATATAAATACCAACTTCCAATAGTTAAAGCTATAAATATAAATAGCTAACAGAAATTTCAAGTGCCACCTTCAAAAAAGTTCCATCATGTTATAAGCAGTACATCATAAACAAAGTTTCATCATTAAACCAACAAATGAAATCAATGTATCAAAGGCGAATTGTACATACTTCCGGTACAACCTTCAAGAAAAGAAATTTTAAGTTAGTTATTATCTTCTAGTACAAAGTTGAGAAATAAAGTTAGAACAATGTACAAAATATTGAGCAGAAAAGTTATATATCTAACTCTATCTTAAAAGAAACAAAAAATATCCAATCTATACAAACCTCATCTATCTCCTCCTTAATATATGTTGTCTTACCTATGAACTAATTATTGAGTATTATTATTCTAGGTAAATATATATGAAATGTGTTCATCATAATGTAATAAATATGTCATACATACAAATTTACAGCGAACTTAAGAAATAAAAAATTTCAATATAATAAACACATCAATTTAAACCGAATCAAAATATTAGGGTAATTCCAAATATACCTTTGCTGATGATTCGGTGATGATTAAACTTTTTGGAGCTCACCTTTAAGTGATTCCTTGAACAATTCTAGTCTCCAACACTTGGTGGAATTAGAGAAGTTAGAATGATAACTTGAATTTTGTGAGTGTAATGAGAAATCTCGGATACTATGAAGGAGTGCTCGAGATACATAATTAAAGTTTAGTATAATAAGCTATTTCAAGAGAAAATAGATATTGCTTCTAAAGATGAGAACTAGTCATTGAATGCTTCTAAAGGAAAAAGAACAAAGACACATACCAAACGAAATTGAACCTATTACACCTAGCATCCCTTATATGCACTGATCCATTCTCCCTCATCATAAAACCATAGGTGCTTCGAGTCCCTGTTGTTAGAGGGCAAGTCCCTAATTAAAGTCAACTTGGTAGAATTACTAAAACTCTTGACAAGTGAGCTAGAACTCCATAGATATCTCCCACATAACATATAACCCCGAAAACACACGCTAGAAGTTCAGACCTAATTGGGCTAAGGACAAGTTCAACAATGCGAACATTCACACAAAGTATTGTTGTGTGGGCAACCTACAGCATAACTTGAAGTAGGTGAGGTGTAGAGTGACCTTGCCAGAGGGGAGTTTATTGGCAAGTTCCTTGAGGTAGGAAACCTTTAAGAATATGCTCTTTGGAGTCTTATATCTCTCATTGATGTCCTTTAAGTCATCCTTGGTCACCTGAGAGATTATGATGTCTAGCTCAGGGGTATCAAGGATTTGAGGAGCAAATTTCCCTTCTTTTTCCTAGGGAGGTTCTTTGTTTATCTCTTATAGTAAAGGCATTGGTAGAGACTTCTTCATCGGTGTGATCTCAAGACTTAAGGCTACGGGTCCTCTTTGAGTCATCATCAACCTCTACTAGTTCGACCTCAACATCACTAGTTGCAATGAGCTCTCTTTGAAACTTTGTTGGGTCTATATCCTCCCTATTCAATGGTCCATCTACCTCTTTAGTCGGGCTATTTCTAGTGTTAGAGTCGTTGTTATCCCAGAATTTTGTTCCAAGATATCTTAGGAGTCATCATAAGTACTCTTATCAAAAGACATTTTAGCCTAACTGATGTTTCTACCTTAAAGAGAAGATCTATCCAACCCGAGAATACTACAATTATAAAGCACTAAAAATTGCAGAAACTAATAACAATATCAAAGAAGAAGCAACACCAAAACCAAAACAAAAACCTAGAAATAAAGCCCAATATAACTAAAATATTGAAGAAACCAAAGAAATAAATCGAGAGGGAGAATGGACTTGGTTGGTGCAGAGAGTGGGAGAGTTATTGATAAATTGAACAACTTGAGTGGCTGGAAAGGTTAAAAAATGTAGAAATTCTCTCACTACAAATATCCTCTCTCTAAACTTTCTAAGCCAACACAAAATGTTGGAAATGTCTAAGGACAACCAAAATAAAATCCAAGGGGCAAGATTAACCCACATGCGAGACGTCTCTTCATGTGATAGTCTTGTTAGTTTTTGACAGATTTCATATGTTAGATAGATCAAAGGGCTAGAGCGATTTCAGTCCATCAATAGTAGACATTTAACTGCTGATATAGCTAAAAGGTAACAACTAAAATAGTGTGATGCTATCAAAGAGTCATCCACATTAAGTGCTTAGTACCAGTTTGAATTTTGAACTAACCAGACAAGAAATACTCCTTAGATGAGCAACTAGCTAAATGAAATAACAAATGAATCAGATTCGAGGACCCCCAGCACCGAGAACTTGAAATTGGAGTTTATAGCATCAACAACTTAATATTGAAAACTTGGTGATCGGTGGGGGAATCTTGAGAACCATGGCTATAAACGACAGAGGGCCTACATGTTGAGAATTCTCATTGTGGTAGACTGACATTGAGGGTCCTCAAAAAGTCGAGCAAGAACTACAGGCTACTCAAATTCAAGAAAGCAAATCCACGATCCTGAGGAGTTCGAGAGAACATGTTATCTAAATCTCTATAAATGTGGGCACGCATAGTACTTGACCTATGATTCCTAAATTTTTGGACCTCTCACATAATCAAAGACAAAGAGCCACGTGGAATTAATGGCCTAGAAACATATAAGAGAAAGGATTAAGGGTTGTGCACGAAAAAGGGACCAGATTAACACTCAAGGAACATAGCATCAGAGAGGAAAAAAAATCAATATGTAAGAATTCAAAATAAATGTTTCTAGCTGTTTAATTTTTACTAAAAACAATCACCGGTGTGACCTTAATTGAATTTTGTGATAATCTATTTCCGAAGAAAATAGATATTATCTTTTGACCAACGACGCAGCCACCGATCGAGGAGCAGTGTTTAACACATTTCAAATGGACAGCGTGAGAGGGTACAGTCGGAAAGTTATTCGGACAACATTTTTGAAATATGCAGGATTAATGATAGATAAAAGCCTTCGTATAAGATTTCTTTTTTAAAAACATTTACATTACAACATTCTACTAATTATCATATTTGTTATTTAATATATTTACCCTCAATGTAAATAAAAGAACTCGAATCGGACACTTCAAATGTTGAAATTGAATCTACCCTTTATTTTAAACCCAACATCTTAATTTTAAAAGTACTGCGCTAATCACTTAATCAAATAGAGTGATTGACTTTGTAAAAGAATATTATTTCTAGGCATTCAATAAATTATTCATAGAGTTTAAAAATCATGAGACGGACGGTGTGCTATTTAATTAATTATATTTAGTGTATTAAATAATTATCCTCGACCATTTTAAAAATCAATAGGAATTTTGAATTACCAGCAGTTCAAATTTTATATCTCAATAAACTCGAGAAACTTTGACGGAAATTAAGTAGTTGACTGGATATTGCAGTATGAAATTCCTCGAAGTACCATTTTGATTCTCCCCTTCTTTCTGTACTATAAACTCAAATAAGTGTTTTGAGGCACATCGAAGGAGTGAATGATGGGAAAAAGATATTTGCATTTTAACAACAATAAACTCAAGATTTAATATTTTTATCCACAATATATGCATGCGTAAAGTTTAAAAAGCATACTTAAACTTGAAGTCATGAGAGAGGCCCTTTATCTTCTTTGTTGGAAGTTTGGATGGCTTTGGAAGACTTATATTTTTGCAAAGGGAAGATTTAGGAGAGGAGGAAAAGAAAAGAGGAGAGTACTACACTCTTTCCTATTGGCCAAAAGGTGTGGTCTCAATAAGTTAGCCCCACAATATTAAGATGAGTGTAGGGATCTCCTCTAACAAAAAGACTACATATTATTCTACTATGAGTACTTATAGTCTATTAAATGGTCACATTTATTTAAAAATATACTACTACATATGAATGTACCAAAAGGGACTTATTAATAGTATGGTGATCACTTAACCAATAAGTCCAAACAAAATACTCCAAATAGTTTGATATTAACCGTATAATAATCTGGCTTTGTTTATCAATAAGGAGAATGATTCTATCAGTCTACCAAAATAGAGAAAATAATCTAACAATCTCCCACTTGACGACATAAATTATTCTACATAAACAAAGTCTGTATCAAAATTAGACCAAAGGTGACTTCAATAGAAGGATGTCAAAAGTGTGCATAACACCCAAAACACAATTATGTCCAACAGGTGCACATAGTCATCAAGTTACATGGGACACCAACAAGATGCTCTAAATATAAAAAAAATGCCTATAAACACGTGACATGATAGTAGTAGACAAATGTGATATGAGAATAACATGACAATGTGATCAACATGTCCATTTCCATAAGTTCCTTGCATCTTTCCAAAATGAGACTGAACCTAATGTCTCTACGATGCTAGCATCTTGCCATATATATGAGACTAAAACAAAAGGTCTCTAAGATGCTCTATTTTTTTACAACAAAAAATGATGCTAAATTAAAAGAAAGCACACTGGGACGAGTCAAAAGGACTTAGGTAACAATATCCTCACAATATGTGCCATAACCACACTTTACTTATTTAAGTTGGAGATCGATTTCTTGTTTTAACTCAATTGACTTATTTAAGTGAGAACTGAATTTCTACAAGTAAAATTTTTTATTCCAACTAGGTTTAGGATTTCTAGGGTTAATATTAATACTTTATAAACGCTTGTAACTCCTTGTAATTGATATCAATCATCATAACACAACTACACATAAGAAAAAAAACCTAGATTACAAGAGAGATAATTTTGTGAGAAATTGTTGAGTGTTCTTTGTGAGCTTTAATATTTTTGTAAAAGGCATACTTTGTGAGTGCCTTGTGATTCAATATAAAGAAGTGAGATCTTGATCTATAATAGACGTAGGTAATTGCCGAACCACGTAAATTTCTTATATTTTCTTCTACCTTTCTTTCTTTAATTTGCTTTTATATTGCTTATTGTTATGCTATAATGTTTACTTGATACGCTTATGCTTCAACAAACTGGTATTAGAGCTTAGTTCAAAGTAGTCATGGCCACACTTAAATGTGAAGTAGAGAAATTCAACAAGACGAATGATTTTAATTTATGAAAGATTAAGGTGATAGCGTTACTAGTGAGCCAACAGTTAAGCTCAGACTTAGAAGAGATTACAGCTCCATTTAGTGAAGAAGAAAAGACACTATAGTTATTAAAGGCTGAAGTAGAGAGGAAAGACATTCAGGAAATGGCTTATATCATAATCGTTTTGCCATGGAGTGATGAAGTTTTGAGAGAAGTTGCAGGAGAAAAGACGGCTATTGGTCTTTAAAAGAAGTTAGATTCTCTTTATATAAGAAAATTGTTGGCCAACTAATTACATATAAAGAAGAAGCTTTATCAACTGTCCATGTCTAAGGAGGTGCCAATAAAAGACCATATAGATGCCTTCAATAAGATCATCATTGATCTTGTGCTATCAACATAAAGATAGAAGATGAAGATAAGGTGATCATCTCGATAGCATTCTCTTCTCTATAGCTATGAAAACGTTATTGATACACTACTTTATGGTAGAGAGAGTTTAACCATGAGTGATGTGAAATCATCGTTAACCTCAAAGCAATTAAGAAGGAAAATATAGGCTAATGCAAAAGGCTTATTTGTAAGATGACAAGCCTCAAATAGAGATAGAAAGAAGAAATGCTTAATATTAAAGTCCAAAGACACTCCTAGGAAGTGCTATTGTTGCAAAAAAGAGTGGCACTTTATAAAGAACTATCTAGAGAATAAAGCAAAGGAAAAAAAAAAAAGTGGATGCTGCCCTAACTTATTATGATAACTATAACAGTGCAGAGACTTTAGTTGCATTTGATGATAGGATTTCTAACCAATGAATTTTAGATTCTAGTTGTACAATTCACACGTGTCTCAAGAAGTCATTGTTTATTAATTTTAGCCTATTAGTGGAGGAAAGGTATTAATGGGTAATGACGTAGCATGTCAGGTGATGGAAATTAGTAGCATTAAACTAAAGTTGCATGATGTGAGAGCGAGAAAGTTAGTAAAAGTTAGGTATGTTTCTGACATTAGCAGGAACTTGATCTCACTAGGGACATTAGACCAAAATAGATATGCCATTAGGATTAATGAAGGGGTTATGCGAGTGTTAAGAAATTCCATGATTGTAATGAGAGGTGAAAAGCGCAAATGAATATATGTGTTAAAGGGAGAAGTAGTGAGTGATTTTGCATCATTCTCTATTATTAGTAAGAATATACAAACTAAGTTGTGGCTTCTAAGGTTAGCATACCTAGGTGAGAGGAGCCTAAATGAGTTATTTAGTCAAAAGGCATTTGGTGAGGATAAGTTCCAGCCACTGGAGTTTTGTAAGCATTGTATGCTAGGTCAAACATATAGAGTGAGGTTTAATATCAGAGAGTACAAAACCAAAGGGTCTCTTAACTATATACAGTCAAATATTTGGGGACTAACATAGTCAGTTACTTATTGCGGAGAAATATATTTTTCTCACATAGATTGATGACTATTCAAGTAAGTTGTGGGTATATATATTGAAAAGCAAGGAGTAAGTTTTTGATACGTTCAAAACATAGAAGACCCTTGTTGAGAATCTAACTGACAAGAAGATTAAAAAGCTAATAACTAACAATGGCCTAGAGAATTACAACAAGGAGTTTGATGAATTTTGTATTAAGCATGGAATTGCTATGCATAGAACTGTAAGATCAACACTACAGTAAAATAATATGACTGAAATGATCAGTAGAAGCCTGCTTGAAAGGGTTAGATGCATGTTGACCAATATGAAGATGTCCAAGGTATTTTGGAGTGATGTTGTAATGACAGCAATTTATTTTATCAACAGAAGTCCTTCATTCACGATAGACTTCAAGACCTCAGAAGACAAGTGGTCTGATAGGCCTCCCAAGTATAATCATCTTAGAATATTTGGCTGCCCAATTTTCATGCATATGAAGCAAGATAAATTTAAGCCTAGAGTTATAAAAGAGATATTTATAAGGTATCTTGAAGGTGTAAAAGGATGCAAGTATAGTGTAAAGAGTTGAAGCCATTAAGAAGTATCACAAGTCGAGATGTGATATCCGATAAGACTATAATGCTGAAAGAGCCCTAAGAAGATGAAAAAGAAAAACCTGTGTCCAAGGAAGTTTCAGTACTAGAAACAGTTAAAGTTGAAGTGGACCGTGAGAGTAGATTTGATATGCCTTTAAATCAATATTTTAGCAAGGCAACCCATAAAGTTGAGCAAAAAACATTGGTAGGTTCCTCTAAGTCTACTCAAAGTACAACTAAAGAGAGTAATAAATCCACTAATCAGGTATGCTTAAGCAGATTTAGTTGCTTATACTTTTCATTCTATATACACTCATGAGTATGATGAGCCTAAGTCATATAGTTAGGTAATGAACAGTGAGAATAATGGTAAATGATAGAAGGTTATGAAAGAAAAGATTAGTTCTCTTATAAAAAATAATACTTGAGTATTGATGGATAAACCTCAAAAGAAAACTAGTAGGGTACAAGTGTTTGTATAAGGTTAAAGAAGGGATACCAGGTGTAGAGTGTACAAGGTTTAAGGTTAGGCTTATAGCACAAGGTTTTAATTTGAGAGAAGGGATAGACTTTCATGAGATTTTCTCTCTTGTCATCAAGTACACATCTATTAGGATTCTATTAGCCATGTGTACAAATTTTGACTTACATCTAAAGCAGAATATTGTAAAGATAGATTTCCTATTAGTAAGCCAAAGGAGAAGATATACATGTCATAGCCATAAGGGTTTGTAAAAACTCGGCATGGTGGAGCATGCTTCATTGTTAAAGAAGTCGTTATATAGGTTGAAGCAATCTCCTAAGTAGTGATATAAGAGATTTGATAATTTTATGATGACTTGTGGGCTTAATAGAAGCAAGTATGATGGTTTTCTATACTTTAAAAGCTTTAAATAGTGGAATGATTATGTATTTGCTTCTATCTGTGGATGATATATGATAGGGGCATTAAAGCACTAGTAGGATTTGTACTTAACTTTTGTATTTTGCTCCAAATCATAAGTATTTAACTATTTAATTAATTTTTCTGATTATAAACAGATGCACGATAGAAAATATGACGTATAGGAACAAACGGGAGGCAAATCAGTCGTCAAACGAAGAAGTTACGCTCTTAATATGAAAGTAGCGCAGTAACAGGTGGCTGAGCGCCGCGGCTCCCAGATCTGAGTGCCGCAATGCCCAAAACAACGTGTGAGCACCGCAGTGATTAGCACCCAGCGCCACGATGCTCGTCGATGTCTTGATAGACCTGTACTCGTGACCAGCGCCGTGGCGCCCATGCGGATGTTTAAATACCCTTCTAAACTCGCCTAATGAGGGGGGATTTGAAGCTCCTCGTGCCTAGGGTTTCTCATAGCAACAAAAACACTCTTTTGAGGCAAAAATAGAGAGACTTAGCAAGGAGAATAACACAAGCAACAAACACATATTCAAGCCAAGAAATCAAGGTGAAGTTATTGAAGATTGAAGATTGGTAAATCAACTCTTGAGCAACCAAGACAAGAGGAAGAAGAACAACTCAGGGGATCACTTGTTTTGTTTTATTCCTTACTTTTAAGAGATGATTTCGTTCATTATATTTTCATACTTTTGCTTTGATATTCTTGTTTTGAACATGAGCTAATTTCTTTTGTTCTAGGGTTAGACGTTATTGAACCTAGTATGTAATTGATTCTTTTAATCTCTTAGTTATGAACTTTTATTCCTTAATTGATTCGATCTATCTATGCTTAATGCTTTCATTATATTTGATCACTATTTTAATTTTTTAGGAACTATAATAACTTTAATAAAAGGAATCATGTGTTTAGCCTATGATAGATTGATACATGATAATAGGGTAACATCTATGAGTTCCATCTAGGATAGACATATACCTAGGTGGCATGTATGGTTTGATTAGACTTAGTCTTAATGAGTTGCATCTTATTCGGATTACTGTAGACATATAGGTAATTGTTAAGGTGTGATATTATCATTCGACTGTCGACAGAAGCTTATGATGAAATCAGTGTCTAACCAATCAATTGATAAAAAGGGAATAACTAAGGGGTTAAAGGATTCAGTGAACTACTAGGGGATACGTTGATATCCTAGATTACTTATCAATTTAGTGAATTCTATCTTTAAGTATTTGTAATATTTTAATTAGGTTCAATTTGATAGCAATAATTTAGTTAGTTAAACTCCATCCTTGAAGCTAGTCTGGATAAAGGTAAAGTAGAGTAATTTTAGTATTCGATTGAAGAAAATAGAAACAATAGTCGCTGTGGGATCGATAATTTGGACTTAGTCCTATATTACTTGATACAAAAAGCGTGCACTTGCGCTAGGTTAATAAAATAGACAATCAATATACTGATTGCATGTAGAGATATAGAAAAGATACATAAATTAAAGAAACAGTTAATTTGCGAGTTTGAGATGAAGGATTTGGGAGTTGTAAAGAGAATTTTAGGTATAGATATTGTGAGGGAAATAAGAAATGTTACCTTCTTGTCACAGCAGTGATATATACTCAGGATTCTAAAGAAGTTTAGTATGTCCAATATAGAGATTGTCTCTACACCCTTAGCTATGCATTCAAACTTTTAGCAGTATAGTCGCCAAAATTTAAAGAGGATAAACTGCAGATGAATAAAGCACTGTATGCTAGCACTGTTGGAAGCAACATGTATACAATGGTTATTGAGATTTTTATACTTACGTACCATCTCATTATGTATAAATATTTAATTATAGTATTTATACAATTATCATTTCTAATAAAATCATCAATATTATTATTTATTAAATGATAAGATGCTTGTAATGTTTCAGACATTGTATGATCTAAAAGAGTTCAGATTTGGTCTAAAGGTATTTAAATCAGTGCTAAGAGTTAGCAACACTAAAAGTAATAAGTACTAAGAATTAATGGTGCTAAGAGTTAGCAGGTGGTTAGAATTAACGAAATCTAAGGAGTTAGAGCCTTATCTAAAACGGAACAAAGACCGAAGAATGTATTAGTTAATGATCAGAAAATTACAAGTTTATATGAATTCAGCCCCAGTAACTTCTCAGTAGAATAAGGTGACTACATCATAAAAGAAGGAAAAATGAAAATCTATCTTAACAGAGCAAAAGAAGTTGTTAGGTAATTCCAAGAAGTAGCTATTAACTAGTTTCCTAAAACCAGTGACACGGGAGCATTTAAATTAGGGAAATAAGCATCCACAACCAAATACTCTTTCACTAAAGTCACTCCTTTTACCATAGAAAGAAGTGAGTGATGAAAGATGAAACAGCACAACTATAGGAAGCCACAATAGAAAACATAATGGTAATCATAAACTTTTCTGGATGGATAAAACCTTATGTGATTTCTTATAGCATGGGCAACTTCCAACAAACAAGATGAAGCTCACAAGCTAAAGCAAAGTGGTCAAATTCACTCTCATGGAAGGATTATATATGAGGGCATTCATTGGAATGTACATATGATGCATAACTAAAAAAGATGGAAAGAACGTATTAGAAAAAAATCAATGAAGGAACATATGACAATCATTTTCGACAATAGGATCCTAGCCCACAAGATCCCTTAACAAGGATACTACTGGCCCATATTATAATAAAAAGCTAAAAGTACGCGAATAAATGTGAGAAATGGCGAAAGCTTAGTACCATTACCCACTTTGTAGCTGGAAAACTTAACATAGTTACAAGGCCTATGGTCTTTCATCCGGTCGGGAATGGATATAGTGGGGTTTTTGTCTAACATAGCTAAATCCCTTGACAAGGATACTACTAGCCCAATTTATAACAAGAAGTTAAAAAGTATGCGAATAAATGTGAGAAATGCTAAAAGCATACTACCATCACTCATCTTCTATCTAGGAAACTTAACAAAGTCACAAGGCCTATAGCCTTTTATCTAGTCGATGATGGATATAGTGGGACATTTCCCTATTGCAGCTAGGGGGAAACAATTCATCTTGGTGCCAACAAACTACTTTCATGAAATAGTAGTAGAGGTAGAAAGCATACAACAATATAACTGGTTATAAGGTAGAGAAATGTTTATTGGATTATCATAATTACCAAATATAGCATGCCACAGGTACTCATAAAAGACAATAGAAAGCAATTTGTTAATAAAATTGTCGTTCGCTTTTACTAAACTTACAAAATCTAGCAAAAATTATCTTTCCAAAGTTACCCACAAGGCAAAAGACAAGTAGAAATCACAAACAAAATAATCTTCACAATCTTGAGAAAGTGGCTAGAGCAAAAGAAAGTGAAATAGTTAGAAGAGCTACAAGAGTCCTATGAGCGTACAGAACAACTGAAGCTATATCAATGAAAAGTTCCCTATATGCTCTCGTATAAAATATAGAAGTGGTACTGCCAATGGAAGTATTAATCACCACCTTAGGGATGAAGTTGGTAAAATTGGATCTAAACGATAAGGCATTGTTAATAAAAAAAGACTTTGCCGACGAAGACAAGGACATAGCCACTATACATGTTGTTTGCACAAAAGAATGATGAAAATGCAGTATAACAAAAAGGTAAGAAAGTGTGAGCTCAAGAATGATGACCTGGTACTATGACAAGTATTGGACATAACAAGGAATTCACTGCTAGGAAGATTGTCAAAATATAAGAAATAACATACAAGATGATTAAGAAACTAAGCAAAAAAGCTTTCATATTGCAGACCATGGATAGCAAGACCATCACTACTAAAAAAAGGGCTTCATTGACACCATACTATTGACATTTTTTTAAATTGTGTTAGTGAAGAGAAGTGTTAGTGAATTGTTGATACCATGGTATCAGAAACATGAAGTGTCAGTGAATTACTGATACTATAGTATCACTAACATGAAGTGTCAGTAAATTAGTGATACCATAACGTTAGTAAAATAATAATTTTCATTTGTATATAAAAATATTGATTATTAAAATAATTTTAATATATAAAAATTAATATAACACCCAAAACGATGTCATTTTGGGGGTTAAGTTTTTTTTTAAAAAAGAGCTCTAAATGTTGTCATTTTGAGCCTTAAAAATGAGAAAATTCTTGATAACCTTAGAGCCTTTTGTTCTTCTTTAGACTCACTTAGGCAAAATATGCCATTCTTCTTCTTCTATTTGTTCTAATTTCCAATTCTCTCGCACCAAAAATATGGTCATCTCCTTTGCACTTTTGATGATGAGCTGCAGCATACTAATGCCGTTGAGGTCTTCTTCTCCGCTGTTAACTTTAGGGCTTCCTTCGAATTAATGTCAAAAAGAAATTAATCATTGGATAATTGTAAAAGAGAAAGAAACTAGATTGACTTTCTTTTCCATCTTCTATCAAAAGTCTCTCTATAGGTACATATAGCTTTAATTTAAATCCCCAAAATTTAGGGTTTTCTTTTTTGCTTCCAATTTAATTTCTTCTTAAATGACACCCAAGTAAGTGCCTTTTTATGTAATTATGACGATTATATTTTTTTTTCTTTTTCTTAATGCTAATTGTTATGTCAATTATGATGAATTGTTTCTATTTGATGCTTCGCATCTTATGTTACGATGTTAGTTTCAGAGTTTTGGGAATTAGGTTTTTGTTTTGAGTTTAATTTTTTGATTTGATTTCCTCAGCACTTTGTCTGGTGGCACAAAAAATATGAGAAACATGAGATTGTTTGGACTTAATTTTAAGTGACTTGATCGAGACAAAAGATTGGAATATTGAGATTATGTGATTGAGCTATTCACTTTATGATCTTTGCATTGGTTTATTAAAGGGTTTTGTTGCTCATAATTTTGGGTGATTTGACTTTGCTGTCTATTTGGTTGAACAGATACAACTACTGCCAATATTAAGAGGGAAAAGGATATCCAAGGAATTCCTTAGTAGGTTGAGCAATTTGTATTCTTTTTCGATTTTGTTAGTCTATAAAAATTTAAGCCCACAAAGAAAGGGGGAAGTATTATGATTTTTGGCAAAACACAAGATCTGGCAAAACACAATCCTTGATTTTCAAGTATGGTGATATCTTTTATCTTTTATTATTATTATTATTATTATTATTATTTAGGATAGTTTAAATTTGGAAAATTATTAGAAGTGTGAGTATGATATGAGTAGAATTTTTGGCATTACAGCTTTGGAACTTAGTTTGGCCAACATTAAAGCATGATGTCTACCTCATGTCATATTTCTCTATTGTTCATTGGTCTGTAAGAAAATTGAAGTTCTTGATGTTTCAAGTTAGTAATGATGTTTTATGTATGGTTAATGTGGAGTTGGAATATATTTAATGCTCAAGATTTTTTGTCTACTTAGAAACACTCTAAAATCCTCTTGTAAGGATTTACATAGACTCAAGTTAGTACTCTGGCAGTGCGAGATAAGTTGTTGATTGCTGGAGGGTTCTATTGAGAGCTTATTTATAAGGTAAACCATTTTGGTGTTTTAATATTTGATGATGCTAATATGTTCTTGAACCTTTAAGAGGTAATTTATTTAGTTGAGCCTCACAATCATTACTTTTAAAGCTACCCACCCCAGAGAATGGTTTGATCTATTTCAAATGAATATGATGGATGATAACTTGTTTTCCATCTTGGCATGCAATATTTAGATCGACTAGAAGTTAGCTTTTGTTGCAGGACAACATATGATGATAATGCAATCATAAATGCTGTTGAGATTTTACGATTCTCCTAGGTTGTTCTGCTTTCCTTCTGTTAGTTGTTAGACTAAGAATGTGATTACTGAAATGGATAATTAAAGCTGACTTAAGATTATTTTATGCCAATAGTGATGTTCATTTTGCTTCCCTTAGCCTGTGAATGTTGGTATTCTTGTTGAAATTTGGCTTTTATTTCTTCCTTTTTTCTCTTGCTAATCTTTTACTTGTATGATAATGTGTTAAATTTTATTTTCCTATATGCACATTTCATTTACATAAGTATGCACACACATGTAGCCTGGCTTCTAGTGTACACTGTGTTTAACATGAGCTTAGCATGGCCCATCCTGATGCTTCTGTAGCCTACTTTTATTTATAAGTAGGTTTCAAATGCTACCTGCACAACAAGCAAGAAAAGGTGCAGAGTAACAAGTAGGAAACAGTAAAGGTAACCATTATATACAATTATTATTTTTTCTTTATTCTTATATTTTAGGAAAGTTTTTTATTTATAGAAAGCCTGAATGCTTGGAAGAGGAAAGGCTCGTTCATTAATCTGATGTGGTTTTGGTTTTTGTGCTGTTTGGTAATTGATTACATAAGTAACATGGTCCATATAGTTGTAAAAATGGAAACTTTTTCTGTCATATGGTCTCATGTTCCCTTAACTTTTTCTATCTTCCATCTTAAGTCCAATATCATTGTTCTTTCTTAACTGATTTGAATTATATCATGGATCCTTGTCATATTGCTTGCAACGCTGTTATTTTTCCAGCCCGATGCGAACCAAATCAGAGAAGTAGTATCAGCAATGACGATCTATATGAGCATAGAGAGTTTGATTACTTCAATTTGGCCTTGCAATGGCTCAATACTCGTGGTCAACACACTCGCCATTGTTGTTCTTCTAATGCTTGTTGCCGAAGGTAACAAATTTATTATTTTTTCTTTATTTAATTTTATTTTTATTTAAGTTTTGTTTTTAGCGGATCGATTTTTGATTGTGTAAGACTTGGTGTTTTATTTATTTATTTTTAATTTTTTATCTTCAAATTGAATGCTCCAAATGGGTTTATAATCCGTAAGTATAAATAAGGTTATGTATAAATATGTACTATGTGATTGAGTGGTTCTAATTATATTACAATGTGAAGTTCAGAAGATAGATTGTTTGTCGCTTTGCATATGTTCCCATATTGCAATTTATCCTGCTTTTTTTTAAACAAAAACTCATGTCTTCATTGTTCAAATTATAGGATATCTAGACTGCTAATGTGTACTTTGATTCACCATTAGCTTGTCTCATCTTTCTGAGTCTTATATAAGGACAAGTATTGAAGTGGTTAAAGTTGAATGATGGGATTAAGTATATAGATAAAATCTGTACATAAAGTGTTCGAAGAAAAGATTGACAGAAGGTTGGTTCATTAAATATATATGTCGTCATTTTAAGTATTGCAATAGGGCTTAAATTGCATAATAGGTTGTTGGATTTATTTTATACATTTGGTGGGATTATCTCATTTTCAATATAGATAACATGTATGTCGTTATTTTAAGTATTGCATAAGTATTTCTTTATGTTGGATTTACTTTACACCTTTGATGGGATTATCTCGTTTTGAAACTTCTATTACTATGATGATTTCTTTGTAGGATATTTATTATTAAAAAGCAAAAAGAAGAAGGGTGGCATGCTCGAAGTGCCTTCAAGCTTTTTCAGATTTATGAGGAATTCATCAATTTAAAGTTGTGTTCATTATACCAAACTCTCTCTGTCTATCTTTCTTTCTCTCTCTTACGGTTGATTTTATTCAATTATCTCTATAAAAAAGAATTAGATTTAGATGGATAAAATTTGGGACTTAAAGTTTAATATTTATATTAAATTATTTGTGTTCGATGAGTTATCACTATATGTACAACAAGAGGCAGTGTTCTGCCTTAAAGAAATATGCAACTCTATTTTGGCCTATATACCATTGTCATTTAGCTCAACCTAATGATAAGATAACTTATTTCAAGTTAATATTTATAGTTGCATATGAATTAAAGTTAAGTGTAATCTATTGTTTTATCTTTATTGCTTGTATTAGTTATAGCTTTATAATTGTAAATTTGAAGAAAAATGCCACACATGTTCATCAACATGCTTTTATCAGAGAGCATTCATTAAAAAATTAACTTGTTAATTCATTTAAACTTTCGTATTTCAAAACTGTTAGTTGATGCATTAGTTCTCTAAAATTCATTTGACACATTATGATAATATATGAATTTTCAGAATATTATTGGCATAGCAGGCCGCTTAATCCTTCAAACTTTAAAACATTGATGAAACAGTATAGTAGCATTTGCACAGGCATGTGATCCTCTAAAGCATAATAATATGCTCGTCTTTTAGGCCTTTTGCATATTCAGAGTGAGTATTACTGAATGCTACTATTGGTATTATTTATTCAATCTCTGTTATTTCCCACTAATATGGGTTTATTGCATACTATATTCTTCTCTTTGTATTTTTATAAATTTGTTTATGATTAATTCAAAGGAAGTATATAAAAGCAATTGTTGGGGGTGTTAATGTATTCAAGAATAACATATGTATCCAATAGAATATTCTAATTTTTCTTAATATTATTTTATAGACTATTAACTATTTTTTTTCATATTTAAAGTTTAAGGGAATTGATGATTACACTCAAGATGACATTACCGCGATACGTGATGAGTGGGTGATATATATTGCAGACATAATCACAGATCATCAAAAATAGGTAAAGTTCTTCT
This sequence comes from Ailanthus altissimus, assembly GCA_946807835.1. Taxonomy (NCBI): domain Eukaryota; kingdom Viridiplantae; phylum Streptophyta; class Magnoliopsida; order Sapindales; family Simaroubaceae; genus Ailanthus; species Ailanthus altissimus. Next base: position 9,559,441 of record OX327713.1, on the reverse strand, counting down.
TCGTTAATCATTTACATTTAAAAGTTTTTTTGGTATCATAAAGTTTAAGATGTTGTTGTTAGTGTTTTTAAGGCTGAAATAGAGCTGTTGTTGGTGGTGTTTTAGGGCTGTTTTAAGGGCTGAAATTAGGGTTGTTTTTGGGGCTTATATAAGGCTACTTTTTAGGGCTTTTCTATTGTTGTTTTAAGGCTATTTTAGGGTTATTTTGAGGCTGAAATAGGGTTATTTCTAAGGCTAAGATGAGGCTATTTCATACATTTTTTTGATAAATATATTCTATAAATGCTTTATCATTATTGTTACATATAAGCACTTTTTAGCATTTTACATCTTCTCTGAGCTTTTATGCTATCTAGTGCAATAACTAACCATATCTTGCTTTTGTTCTTTAACCTTGTTTTGATGTGGTTTCTATTTCTTATACTATCATTGCAATATTTTATATATTTACTCATGTATTTCTATTTATTTTGATAGAAGTGATCATAGATTATTTTGTTTGATGGTCGCTAAGTTGTTGGTGGATTGCTTCAACTCTTTTGATGGATTGTTGGTTTTTTCAAGTTTATATGTTGACTATGTGTTTAACTAAACTTCAAACACTAGGATGTTTTGGACTACGTTTGGGATGTTTATAATATTTATGAAATTAAGTTGAATATACTTCTGTGATATTTTGATTATACTAGTTGTAAAGATAATGTTTCATATTATTTAATAATTTAGAATATATTTAAATGTTATGAAATTCAAGTTTAAATATATATTAAATATTTTAGTTCAATAATTATAATTTTAAATTATTAAAAAGCTAATATAATTAAATTACTATAAATGAACAGTTTATATTATTGATACCATAGTATTAATGATTTTCTGATACAATAGTATCAACAGTTTTTTGATACCATAATGTCAGAGATTCACTGATACCATAGTTTCAGAGATTCACTAATACCATAGTAACAAGAATTTTCTAATACCATGGTGTTAGTGATTCTTTGATATTATGGTGTCAGTGATTTATTGATACCATGGTATTAGAGATTCACTGACACCATAAATGGTGTCAGTAGTTTTCTAACTCGAGCAACATTGACACTATAAAATAGTGTCAGTGAAACCCTTTACTGACACTAACTTAGCGTCAGTGAATGCCATTTTTGTAGTAGTGCGTACCTATGCCATGGAATATATCTAGACTAAACTTAAGAAATTCTATATGTAAAGACGTCCCCTCAACTCATTTCATTTTCTATTTTTTGAATATAATGAAGTATGATTTTTCAATTCAATAATTCACAATGCACATAACTTTCAAGGAACTACAAAGACAAATTTTCTAGCTCGTTGGAAAAAGAATTCGACCCTCTAGGAGGAGCCAAAGTGCTTGCCGCAAGGTTCCCCCTTGTAACATCATTTCAAATATCACAAACCCAAATAACAAAAATAAGAATCCAAATTTCTAAAATTAAAATCAATACCAAATGCATCCTTTTTAGAAGAGTCATATACCATTAGCCGCCCAACCCAAGAAAAATCATCTTCTTATCGTGTACCTTTCAGGATGACCTTGAGTTTCTCTTAATTATTCTATAGAGAGTTTGGTTTGTCAAGAACCAAATCAATCATCATAATTACCAAGGGGATGTTATGCATATCATTGATTAGTCCTTCCATTTTTTGAATGAATTTCAAGAGGCTAACATGAAAGACCTGAAGGATCCTCCTTCAGCTATTAGCATATGGTGCAATTGGCCTTGGTTGTGGCCATTGGCAAGGACAAAGATAAAATCGGTCTAGATGTGGTCTTTCGGGACTGTCATGGTGCAATCTTACTCTTAGCATTGTTCCCTTATTATGCAACTTTCTTGTATCGATTGTTGAGGCCCTTGCCATTCAAAAAGGTCTCCTTATTGCTAAGAAAATGAGTTTACAAGTTATTGAAATTGAATCAGATGTTCAATCTATTGTCCAAGATATTATTTTGAAGACTCATTCAACTTTTGAATTAGGTCTTGTTCTATAAGATATTTTTGGTCTTATTTCTTTTTTCCATTCTCGTAAGGTCATTTACTCTTCCCACTCTTCTAATAGGGTGGCTCATGAGTTGGCCAACTATGCTTTGAATATACATTATGATATTATTTAGTATGGATCCTCTTCGACTCATATCAAGGACTTTGTTATTCAAGACTCATTGAGCCTTCCTCTGATCTAAATTATGAAAGCTATTTCTTTCAAAAAGAAAAAAAAAATGTTTATGTAATACTTAACGCAAGCTTGTTCTGAAATAAGTATGATTTTGCTAACACCTTCAAAACTTACTAAAACTTCTTATTAAATTCCAAACTTATATTTGCAAATTACTAAAAGCACTTTCACAACTTCAAACATTATAAATTATTTACCACCAAAAACAAACAGCAAAATTGTTCTATAGAAGCACCAAACAGCATTATTTCTTCGACCTCTCACGTCGTCGGCTGGTTCTTTTAACAGTTTTCTGTCCAACTCCTTCAAGCATCTTTACAAATCATTTTGGTTTCGGAATTGAGGATACAAAGTATCCCATAGAAAATCCAATCACCACTCCATATGCATAACCTATCATCATGACTTCCCGATCAAATCCACTTGCGTTATCATCTTCTTCACGAGGGACTGAGAAAGGTGGCTGTGGTGCCCCATCGTTGCTACATTTTACTGACAATGGCTTTCCGCACAAACCTTTGCTCCCTATATAGAAATCATTTTCAAATATATCAAATTAATTGCCTTGACGAATGCGTTGCCAATAGCCTGTTGTATGCAAGATAGATCTAATGATTCAAGCTCTCTCAAATTTAAAAATTTTTCGAGGTTGACCATTGATTTAATATAAAAAATTTTGTTGATCGAAATCAAATATTTTAAAATTTATTAACTAAATATATGTTATGTGAACTATTTTATCCTTATTATAATTTTAATAATTATTTTTGTTATTTAATCTTTTATTTTTTTTTTTATAAATTAATTAAGAACATAAATTTTTAAATAATTAATTATAAAAAAAAACATTTATAATAAAAATAATAATTTTAAAAAATAATAATATAAATTATAAAAGAAAAAAAAATTGCTGAGCGCGCAGGCATGCTCCTAACAAGAAAAAGATTACATAATTAATAAAAAATAAATTTAAAATAAAATTTGTAACTTTTTTATTAAATTAATAAAAAAATTATATTTTAATTAAATAATATAAATTATTTAATTGAATAACTTTTTATTTTTTACAAATTAATTAAAATAAATAATTAAAATAAATAAATTATTTTAATTAATTTATTAATTTTTTTTATATATTAATTAAAATATAATTAATTTAAATAAAAATTTAAAAAATAAAATGCATTTAAATAAATTAAAAAAACAATTCTTTGTTTGGGTGCATGCTGCATGCGCCCAGCGCCTCCCCAAGCAAAGCAAACACCTAGTGTTTAGGGAGTGGTTGGGCGCATGTTGCGCCCAACATGCCTTGCAGGCGCATGTGTGGCGCGTGCTTCATGCATTCGCCCAAAGTTTTTATTTTATTTAATAAATTAAATTAAATATTTTAATTAATTAAATATTTTTTTAATACATTAATTAAATAATAATAATTTAAATATAAATTAAAAGTAAAACTTTTAAAATAAATATAAAATATAAAAAAAATGCCAAGCTCTGTTTGGCGCATGCGTGAGGCGTACGCCTAATACATGCGCCCAATGCTTTTTTTTTAATTTAATAAAATAAATTAAATATTTTAATAAATTAGCTAATTGTTTTTTTCTTTTCAATTCATTAATTAAATAATAATAATTTTAATATAAATTAAAAAATAAAAATTTTAAATAAATTAAAAAAAAAACAAACAAAGCTTGGCAAAAAGCTTTGCTAGGTGCATGCCCCCAAATTTTTTTTTTAATTTAATAAAATAAATTAAATATTTCTATTAATTAATTGTTTCTTTTTTTTAATACATTAATTAAAAAGTAATTAATTTAAATATAAATTAAAAATAAAACAAGCAAAGCTTAGCTTTGCCAAGCTTTGCTAAGCTTTGTTAGACGCGCACCCAACGCATGCGCCAAAAGTATTTTTTAATTTAATAAAATAAATTAAATATTTTAATTAATTATTTATTTATTTATTTTCTTTTTTTTAATGTATTAATTAAAAAATAATTAACTTAAATAGAAAGTAAAAATAAAATTTTAAAAATAAATTTAAAATAAATAAATAAAACAAGTGCACCCAACAAGTTTTTTTCTTTTATAATTTATATTATTATTTGTTTAAAACTATTATTGTTATTATAAATAATTTTTTTTATAATTAATTAAAAAATTAATTTTTTAAAACTTTATGTTCTTAATTAAGTTATAAAAAAATAAAAACTTAAATGGCAAAATAAATTATTAAAATTATAATAAAGATAAAATAATTCACGTAACATATATTTAGTTAATAAAATTTAAAATATTTGACTTCAATTTTAAAAAAATTATATTAAATTAATGATTAACCTCAAAATTTTCCCATCAAATTTTCCAACGAAAACGAAATCTACCTATTATGCTACTGCAAGAAAGATTGAGCACCTCGAGTGATTCAAATTCCAAACACTTCAGGTACCTCTCCTCGGAATTTATTGTTTGACAAATCAATACATAAAGAGATGGTTATGATTCCTTTTAGAATAACATCCTGTCCTTTCTTTGTCACTTTTACTGAATGTTGATAGTATTTTTCTCGTATATAATGGACTTGAGATTGATCGGTTGGTTTTTATTAATGGCTTGCAGGGGGAATTTAACATAAAAATAAATTTTAGATAAAAATTATTATTCATTAAATTCATTCTTAATTTTATTTATTAAAGAATTTTAAACCAAACCTCTTAAATCATAATAAAAGAAAAAGTGAGCTTTTAAAAAACAAAATCACTTATTTTTCTTGTGTGCTTGACGTGCAAATATTATGCATTTAGGATTATAATTTTTTTTCTTCACATCTCCTCCTTTTGTAGTACTTCAATTAAAATAAATTTTTTTAATTTTAATTGAATAAATTAATTAATAATATTTATTAATTAATTATTTAAATAATTATCTCTCTACAATTAAAGAGACAAAAAACGTAAGTTACAAAGAGTCCTACTCTCTGTGATTCACATATAACACTCAATAATTGAGTGTTACAAGACTTCCATTTTTGATTTTTTAAAATCATATCAAAATTTTTAAATTAATTCTTTATAAAAGAAAATTTAGATGAAAAACAATTCTCCTCTTTTGAGTAGAGATAAAAGTTCAACAAAGAGGAATTTCCTCTGTGTTGGATGTATTTCCTTGTTGCAAGGAAAGAAAAAAAATCTTTTAAATAATTTCAAAAATTATCTAAAACATATCTTGGATAATTTTATAAATTATTCTTGAAATTTTTATCTATTTAATTTCTGAAACTAAATATTATATTTTAATAATATATTATCTCTAAAATTAATTAATTTTGAATTAATTAATTTTATTCAAATATAAGAAACATGCGTATTTTAGAAATTATTTTTTGGACATAAACAATTTATGTAATAACACAATCCCTTTTAATTGTTCACTATAATAACTAAAAATGTGGTATTGAGGACCTATAGACCTATAATTTTAAGCTTAAATAAATTTTAGATAATTAATTTAAATATTTAATTAATTGATCCAATTTATTAATTCTATTGTTATTCCAGTAAAAATTTAAAATTATACTTGTGTAATAAATTATACTCTTGTAATTGTAGATATATTTTACTAAAAACACTTAGAACAGTTGATTAATTTAATTACTACATGTAATTCAAATTCTTCAAATAAACCATAACAAGTATTTCAAATGACACAGTTACACAAATACGAGTTTATGATCATGCAGTATTAATGTTGATCTGTATATGATCATTAGTTGACATTGTTTAAATTATTAATTAACAACGATATTTTTCATAAAAGTTCAAACTACGTCTAGTCGAATCCTACATAATCATATTATATAAAGTGCCTTCATTATAATGTTATTATATTAATAATCTGAATAAAATCACCACAGTCTCAATGTTTATGGACCGTATTGGTAATATTTAACTAAAGACCTAAAATTAATTAATTTATTACGGATTTTTTTATTTATTATCTATAATTTTAATCCTTTCGTATAAGGTAATGATCATATAAATAAATCTAAAATTTTCTGATATTTACGTCATAAAATTATGAACACTTTTCAAGTATAAAATTACAATTTTATTTATTTCATAAAAAATAGTCAAGTACATACTTTTAAGGTATTATCCCTTACAATCTCCCACTTGGCCTAAAGTGGGTAAGATATATTTTATAAACCCATGGCCTTTATATAACTTTTAAATGTTTTAGTCGGTAACGTCTTGGTGAATAGATCTACATGATTTTTGTCGGACGCTATCTTCATAATCGTCATATCATCTCTATGCATAATTTCTCTAATCATGATATACTTCCTCTCTATATGCTTTACTCTTTTGTGACTCCTTAGTTCTTTCAAATCGTCATTACACCATTGTTTCCACAGTAAATGGTCAATAGTTTATCTGTCTTAAACAACTTATAGATCAATGAAGAACTTTCTGAGTCACACTACTTCTTCAATTGCTTTCACGAGATGTTATATATTTAGCCTCTATAATTAAATTAGTGCTAGATTATTTTACACTTCTCTAGATTATAGCTTCGTCACCAAGAGTAAACACTAACCTAGATGTCACTTTTGACTATCTTCTTTTATTGAAACTAGAATCAGTCTAACTATGAGGGTTTAGGTCTCCACTTAAATATATAAGTATATAGTTTCTCATTCTCCAAAGATACTTAAGAATGTGCTTCTCCACAATCTAGTAAGCTAATCTAGGGTTGGATTGATAATGAATGACTATTCTCCCAACATAGTAAATGTCCAGGCTTTATGCACAACATAGCGTACAAGAGGCTGCCAACTATTGACGTATAGAAAATTTGTCTCATATCTTCTTCTTCCTGAGGTGTCTTAGGACATAACTCTTTAGAAAGAACAATTCTATATCAAGTCAGTAATTGACCATTTTTGAAATTGTGCATCAAAAAGCGCATAAGCTCCTTATCGATATATGATGTCTAAGACAATGGCAAGAGTCGATTCTTGATCTCGAATAATTTGAACTCTAAGAACATAACTTGCATCTCTTAAATGTTTCATTTGGAATTGTTTGGCCAACCATTTTTTTATGTTGGATAATGTTTCTATATTATTCACAATGAGTAGAATGTCATCAATATAAAGCATTAAGAAAATCATCTTTTTGTTCTTAATGTACTTGTATACATAAGGCTCATCAATATTTTTCTTGAAACTCTCAACCTTTCACCACAAACCCCATCTAGTTGCATCATGTAGATCCATTTATGATATCTCAAAGTCGAGACGTAATGCAATGGATAAGATGGTGCAAATGGATTTAAGCATGGCTACTAACGAGAAAGTCTCCTATAGTCGACTCCTTTTTTGGGTATAACTTTTTGCCACCATCGTTACTTTGAAAGTATCTACTTTTTCATTCGTACCTTTTTTCTTCTTGAAGATATAATTGCAACCAACAAGCTTGACATCTTTAGATGTATCTGCAAGTTCCAATACTAAATTAGAGTACACGAACTCCATTTCCTAGTTCATGGCCTTTTCCATTTCTCTTTATTAGAATCTTCCATTGCATGTTACGTTAATGGATCATCTTGCCTTGTGTTAGTTATAACTACTTGTGCCTCTTCATCTTCTCTACAATGAGCAAATAGTCTTACTACCCTCCTACAACATTGAGGTGCCAAGGTATTCTGATCAAGAACAATAGTTTATTGAACTTGTTGTTCACTAATTGCTAACAATGAAGATCTGATCTAATTAGAAAGCATTTCTTTCTGTACAATCCAACTGAGAGGTTTAAAGTTTGTTAGATAATTATTCTCAAGGAAAATGACATTTGTCGATACAACCACCCTCTTTTCTTGAAGACTATAAAACATAACTCTTTTTGTGCCTTTAGAAAAGCCTACAAATAGACGCACTTCTATTTAAGGTTCTAACTATCTAGTATTTTCTTTCAGCATATGTACTAGACACCCTATTTATGAAAACAGTGTAAATTAGATTTACTACCATTTCACATCTCAAAAGGGTGTACTCTAGATAGATTTATAAAGTACTATATTCAAAATGTAGACTGTGGTTTGTATTACATATCCCTAAAATGTGGGCGACAATGACGAGTAGCTTATTATAGGCCTAAAAATATCTAGCAATGTTTTATTTCTCTTTTCTACAACACCATTTTATTGTAGTGTTCTAGGTGCTGTAAGTTGGGTAGAATACCTTGCTCTAACAAGTGATCCTTGAACTATGTGTCAAGGTACTCACCACCTCGATCAGATCATATGATTTTTAGTGATTTACCTAGCTGTGTTTTTAGCTTATGTTAAGAATTATTTGAACTTTTCAAAAGTCTCAAATTTTCTTTACATTAGGTAAATATAACCATATCTTGAATAGTCATCAATGAATGGCTCATCAGGCCTTAAAATATAAAGTCCATTTTTTAATTTTGCATGACAAATATTTAAATCATTTTTATCAACAATAATCTCATTATTACACAAAGAAATTCTAAATAATTATTCATGCAACTTTTAAACAGAAATCAAATTTCTTTTAGATCCAAGAATAAAATAAACATTATTTAAAACAAAAAAATTATTCTTCAATCGAGCCACTCCCACTACTAAAACCAAAACGACTACCTTATTGCCAACCCACACGATAAAGTCCTTATTGGGGGGACTAAGCATCTGGGAGGAAGAACATACATGGTTAGTAACTTCTAAATCAATTGTCCAAAGAGATAATTTATCTTTCACTAAACATGCTTCTCAAACTAGTAAATTATATTTACCTTTGTTCTTCTTTTCCTTCAATTCAGAGAGGTACTTTTTACACTTCCTCTTCCAATGTCCTTTGACTCTACAATGGAAACATTTTCCTTTCTTTAACTTGGAGTCATTATTCTTGCTCTTGCCACTATGAAAGGATTTTTTTGGCTTTTCCTCTAGAACTTAAATTACTACCATTATTTTTCCTCTTATTATTTTTGAAGGAAGTCAGCTTAGCTTCAACATCATTTATCTCAGCATCTTTAGGCTTATCTTTTGATATAGCCTTGAAAGTTTGCTGTTCATTAAGTAGCCGAGTTATACTATATAAGAGCTTATTCATGATATCATTCACCTTGAACTGCGAAAATGTCAGAGTAAGAGACTCTAAAAAATGCTAGCTTGCATTTTTTTATCTATAGTGGTTCTATGGATCTCTGCCTGATGCATTAAGTTGATCATTGAAATGATCTACCCCCAATTTTTTTTAAACTTTAGGTAGATCTCGACTATTATCCTGTAAACATTCATAAAATCTCACTATAGTAAGAATTCTATCAAAATTTCGGCAAAGTTTCCTCTATTTTATAGACATTCCCAACCTTGCAACTTAAAAAAAAAACACTTTTATAAACTTAATACAGGCAACCATACTTCCAAACTTCCCATGTCTCTGATGCGATATTTCTATATCATAAATTAAGTGCAAGTATACACTATCGTATGCAAGTAATAAAGAGACTAATTAGTCGGATGTCGAACCCACAGGGATAATTTCTTCTTATTAACCAATTACTAAAATTATGTCTTCCTAATAATTATTCAGAAAAATAAAAATTTAAGAATGAATGTAAAAAATATAAAAGTAAAAACACAATGCAATGAGATTTAAAGATAGCAACGTAGAGAAAACCTAGGATTAATATTATCCCTCAATATATTTCTAATGATTAATCCTCTAATATTTAACTCACTTAGTCTTTATTATTGATCAAGACACTAATGTATTCACAAGCCTCTTCCAAGGTCATGCAAGTATACCCTAATTTACCAAATACCTATATTCCTATGGTACTTGTAATAAATTAAGATTCATTAAGATTAGGTCTTATTGATCATACATGCCAATTAGGTATATTCTTATCCTAAGTTGAAACTTGCATATGCAACATTGAATGTTACTCTACAATCATGCATCAAATTACCTAGGTCTAAATATTATGATTCCTCTTCCGAGTTTATCAATAATATTACCAATTCATTCACCATATATTGGCCAGATATATTGAAGCATTAAACACAAGTAATTTAAATAATAAATGACTAAGTTTATTAAATACTAAAAGATATGGCAATTAAGCACACATATTGAGTTCAAATATTAACCCTAGAAAACAAGTTTAGCTCATGGCTACAAGAGAACAGTAGTAAAAATAATTATAAATCATGATACAATTATTAGCAAACCGATATAGACGTCGAATTGCTCTTAATTGCGCTGCCTAAGAACTCTTGATGCCGAAGAACGTCTTGTATCTCTCTCTAAAGTTGCTTCAATTAAGCTCCTATTGCTCTCCAAGACTCGTGCTCTATATTCTTGGTGCTCTTAGGTCGTCTTGGATTCCCCCTTGAAGGCTGGGAACGAGTGGCTTTTTATAGGGATTGATTTGAGCTTGAAAATCTCAATTCTCGTCGGATTAGGACTCGTGATACCGCTGGGGCGATATGTTTCTGTCGCTGGGGCGCTGCGTGAAAAAGCCTGGACCGCTGGAGCGGTGTAATGATAGCGCTGGGGCGATGCATGAAAACAGCTTCACCGCTGGCGCGGTCACTGTCTGGCGCTGGGGCGCTACACGCGACTTAAGCAAGTCGTTTTTCTTATTTCGATCACTATTTCAGCGCTGGGGCTAAATTCCTTGTGGCGCTGGGGCGATGGACACATACTTTTAAATTTCGTTCAAGTCCCTATAAATAACAATAATGCACATAAATAGCCATCTATTCTCATAAAACCATAAAATATCAATAATAAAAACATGAGAAAATATATGACAAATTTGCCCTTATCAGTCTCATCCACAACTCATTACTACCAACATCAAATGAAAAACAAATACATCTATAAACCATTCATAAACAAATTTTTAAGTATCTAGGACAATGTTGATGGCATTATAGCATCAAATGCCCAAAATAACATAATACAAATTCAAATTCAAAAGTCTAATACAATAAATTTTTATGAACCCAAAAAGACAAAGAGTCCATGAGTCCTATATAGCTAAAAAAACTCTAAAGCACTACCACGTAGCCCATCTCAACGGGCCATTGAACTAAAGAAATCTACAATCTTTTAAAAGGGTAAAAAGGTGAGGGAATTGAGTTTTCACAAACACAATGAGTGGAATAATTTAAAATAAATGAGAAACATAATATAAAAAAATAAATAATAATACACTTTTGTACTATCTTAACAAGCATAATATAAATATTACAAAACCTCATCAGAATCATCAAATTCTATTTTGTTTATGCTAAATATAAACGTTTGCAAATTCTAACACGATTTCGTAAATAATTTTCACAATTGTTTCATATGTAATACATGTCATGAAATTTAAATATTTTTCTAAAACCTTATACTAAACTAATACCTAAAGGGCACTTCCTTGTACTAGAATACTTCTCGGGTACAACGTTGGTTGTACTTATCTCATATTCTTGTCTTACGCATGCACAGAATAAAAAGCTCCTAAAATAGCAAAGTATCCATACATACGGCTGAAAGCCTCTATGTCTATATAGAAGAGTCTAAAAGACCTAAATCTCATCTCTCTATCTAAAGTAGGGAGGGTATCGCTTAATGGTTTGAAAAACTCATTTATTATACAAAATAAATCATAGAGTATCATCATCTCATACTTCATAATTTAATCTCATTAATCACTTAAACATATTTCTATTGATACCTATAATACCACTTACAAATATTTGAGATGTCAAAAAAGAATATGAATAGTTTTTCATAACACAGAATAAGTACTTATTTTAAATATAGCATAGTCCATAGAAATTAATTCAGAAAGTAAAACACATCGTTTAAGTTTAAAAACTATATTCATCATACTTAAAAATATATTCATCATGCTTTCATGGGCTTTATAAAAATATGTATAATAAATAAACTTTAATTATAAGAAATAAATCACATATGTGTGTATATATAAATCCCACTCACAAGGTGATGCTGCCAAACAAATACATGTTCTCTGGATAGTTTGTGTATAAGAACCTTCATAAATCAAAGAAAGTACATAATTATTCATCGGAACGGAAACTAATACTCGAATTGATGTTTTTAAACAAAAATGTATTAAACAAAATGTAACACAACGGGTTATACATGTACCAACTCATAAAATCAATGCGGACTATGTGACTTAGGGTCCAAGTCGTCAGTCTAGCTCCTACGGGTCCTAAAATGAGAAAAAATAATAAATTAGGCTAGTTATATACTAATATTCGATATTAGGCCCAAATCTAAGGGTTAGGGTTTTTTTGGTCAAAACTCAATTCTATCTCTTTCCCTGAAATTCAACACCCTAACATATATTTATATATAAGTAAAAATCTTAAATTATAGTGATAATCTTGCTCCCAAAAAATTTAGCACAATCTCTTACACTAACTTCTCTCTCTAAAACCTCATGCACTAACATTTCTCTCAAATTGGAAAAGTTTCAATATTTTAGGATTTCAAATAATCTCTAAAATATCACCTATATCATAATATCTCAAAATCGTACTTAAATCAACAAAAGAAAATAAAGAAATTAAATGGAAAAGGGGCATAGAACTTACCTCTTTCACTTACAGCAAAAACAGTTCCCAAAACAAGATTTGTCTTCTTCTTTTTTTAAATTCCTTCTTTACCCCTTTTTGTTTCTACTCATGGAAATAAAAAGAGAGAAAATGGGTTATGGGCTTAAAGTTTTTGTTTTAAAGGGCATTGTCCATTACAATCATGTATAAAACTTACCCACCACTAGAATACCTTTCTTTATCTTGGTGTTCATGTAGCTATGAGTAGCTTTATATCAACTTTATCTTATTGATGGCTAAACATCGTTAGGAGAGAATCTCATATTTCATGTGCAATCTTTAAGCGCTCATTCTTCATCCTAAGCACGTCACTCATGCTAGCAAGCATGTAACACCTGAACTTATTTGTGGCCTGAATCTATTTGTCATACTGCTCTCGTACATTATAAGGAGCATTAGTTACAGGCTCTAGAAAATACTCCCTCGTAAGGATGAACTTTTGATCCTCACAGATCAGCATAATGTTTACATTACATTTCACTTAACAAAGTTATCACTAGTTAATTTTTTATTTATAAAAAGGGATATTATAGGGCTTGTTCTAGACATGATGTTGAAATAAATAAAGCAATTTTAAGAATCATTGAATAAATATCATAGCACTTTTCGAAATAGTAAATGTGATACATGAATGCATAATATTTAAACACATAATTAATATTAATCCACGATAGTTCAATTAACAATTAATGTGTTGCCGTAGAGCAGGTCATATTAATTTTAAATTGAAATTGAGACTATCTCAAATTAATAGACAAACTTCAAAATATCTTATATTTCTATTTATCTACTAACTATTTTTTTTTAGGTAAAGATATAACTAACATTTTAATTATATCTTTATGAGTGTAACCCATTATTTCATATCATAATGCCTTAACTTAAAATTACCACTGTAGGGTAGGTAAAATTTAAAATACATCACTTTAACTCTATCTCAAGGAAGTCAACCTTGTTATTAGCATAGGTGAACACCTATCGTGGAAAGGACAAAATTAAGGCATCACAAGGCACCACCTATATCTTATGGTGTTGTACTAATAATAGAGACTTGTGGATTCATTGTCATGTACCATTTTCCACTCATTATTTGTAGCTATGTATTTTCTAATTTATAAAATATATTATATTTTATACCTCAAGCAAATTATTATATATCATATAAATTTTTTACTAGGTTTAATTCATAAATTCTAATAAAGTTCAATGTTATTGGGCCTAGGTCTTTGGCCTATCTAATCTATTATTATACGGGCCTAACAATTTAGGTGTGCTTAAATATAATTAACATTTTAATTATATCTTTATGAGTGTAACTCATTATTTCATATCATAATGCCTTAACTTAAAATTACCACTGTAGGGTAGGTAAATTTTAAAATACATCACTTTAACTCTATCTCAAAGAAGTCAACCTTGTTATTAGCATAGGTGAACACCTATCATAGAAAGGACAAAATTAAGGCATCACAAGGCACCACCTATATCTTATGGTGTTGTACTAATAATAGAGACTTGTGGATTCATTGTCATGTACCATTTTCCACTCATTATTTGTAGCTATGTATTTTCCAATTTATAAAATATATTATATTTTATACCCCAAGCAAATTATTATATATCATATAAATTTTTTACTAGGTTTAATTCATAAATTCTAATAAAGTTCAATGTTATTGGGCCTAGGTCTTTGGCCTATCTAATCTATTATTATATGGGCCTAACAATTTAGGTGTGCTTAGATCTTCAATTTTAGGCTTTAATTAATTATCTTTAATTAATAAAACCAATAATTTTATTAATACTATCTAAGTAATCCTAAATCAAACTATTTCTTAAAAGTTACTTAGAACTATGTGAGAATTCTAAATTTAATTATTAAATCTATTTCACACTATTTGATTAATTATGCAAATTCTAAAGATGGTAATTAATATGCAAATTTAATCCTATTAAAATTAATTAGTCATAACAAACTAAACCATTTAAATTCTAATTATATGATGTATGCATGTCATATTACAATAATATGAGTGGGTACAAATACATGGCCTGTACTTTTGTATAATCAGGTTTTAATCTACAATATAATTAAATGATATAAATTAGCATTTTAATATAACTTTGATCGGGTCTCCTAAGATTTTTAATTACAATACAGAAAGTAAAAATAAATAAATTACAAAATAAGTACATGTACACAAGCCCAGTTGCATATGATCTTCTAAAGTCCAAAATTAGCCCACTCTATTTTTCCTTGTAACTTTGTATATATGGCTTATGAATATTTCTTAGACCCATTGTACAATATTAAAAGGTAGTCCAACTTTTAGACATATTTGACATAACTTTGCCTAAATGCCAAAAGGACTAAATTCTAATTTTGATTTTGGGTCTCTTAAGCCTAAAAGGACCCTTTTCTTGCCCTAGCTACACCTAAGGCAGTAGCATGAAGGCTCGTGCTCATGGTGGTAGCTGGCATAGGTAGTGGCTATAGGCCACCTCTGGTTGTGCAATTGCAAGGCCTTTAGGCCCTACGCACTTGGCCAAGGCCGGTAACACATACATGACAGTGATGCTTTATATGTTTCTTGTGAACATGGCCAAAGTTGCCAACATTTTACTCGGGCATGCCTTGCATGGTGGGAATGGATACTTTACCCATTACATCTTTGTATTGTACCTTTTTTTTAAAAAACATTTCTTCTTTTTCGCATGACGCCACGAAGTAATAAAATAAAATAAAAGTAAAATTATAACATTACAAAAATCATATAGTCCTTTATGGGGTTAACAACTTTAATCTAATCAAAATTAAGAGTAATTAAACCTAATTCTAGAAGACCATTTAATTAACGACCAAAGAATCCATGCACTAAACATCCATTCATTATATGAATAAAATAATAATGAAAGTACCCACTCTTATAAACATACCCATGAATTATAATTTAAATAAAATAAATCATAACAACCAAAAATAGTTTTTCATAATTTATTAGTTTTTTAAATGATTTGCAGCCGAATTTAACATAAAAATAAATTTTAGATAAAAAGCTATTTTTACCTATTATTGAATCTTTATAAATATATGGTTTGGGTGTATAATTCAAAATAAGAATTAATAACATACATTGAATCTACGCTTAGTTTTTTTTTACCAAATGATTCTAAATTAAGCCTTTTGAATTGAATTAAGTAGAAGAGTGGGCTTTAAAAATAAATACTTATTTTTCTTTTGTGTTTGGTGTGTGTATGGGATGAGTGTGATTACATATTTTTGCCCTATTTTAACTTAAAAACTTGCCCGTTCTCAAGTAATTACATGTTATATATGCATTTAAGTGTTAATTTTGTAAGAGAAATCATGAAATGGATGGAGCCGAAGAAATTGGAAGGAAAACACAAAACATTAGGGCCAAAAAGTAAAGATTCAAAATTGTCGGCGGATCTAAGGCACGTGTGGGTGTATGCATGTGCAATTGTGTCTATTGCCTAAATACGTATCATATACGAATTTAAATCCAACGGAAGCGTGAAACATGCAATAAACAATAATTAAATATATTAATTGCATTAATATATTAGAAAGGTTAGAGAACTCACCATAACATATAATGTTATATACGTAATTTTTTGGAGTCCGCATGGAGACCAACTAGTGTGCAGTTCTAGTCACTAACACGGTGGGCTTGGTGAGCTAGAACAGCAGCTCGATATTCAACCCGGGATTAACTTTTAATCCCCAAAATGGCCGGTGTGTGATTTTATCATTTTCTCCAAAAGAATAAGAAATGAAGAGTTTGAAGTAATGCTAGATTGCTTCAATTGGAATCATAGAGAAAAATAAAACAATTTCATTTTTTTCTTTTTTTTTCGTCTCTTCTTCTTCTCCTCCTCCTTCTCCATTTCTTTTCTTTCTTTCTTGGGCAACTTTTGCCCCACACATTGCACTCACTCGCTTTCTCTCTTTCTTTCTTTATATATATATATAATATAAAATATAAAATATCATATAATAAAATAATAATATATTATATAATATAAAATAAAAAGGAGAGAGAATGATTATTTAACAATTAAATAATCATAATGTGAAATGACCATTTTGTCCCTCATAAATAGTTACCAAGTTCACCCTCTAGTGGGTCCCACCAAATCTCACACTTGGGTAAACTCAACTAAGGGTCCATAATACGCTACGTGTCATTATACAATTAGTAAATAACAAATATTGACTAATTGTTGTATTTAACAGTTAAATACAGACACACACGCATTCCCGTGGTATTGCTGGATTAAACAATTTAATCCGGCACACTACTCTAGTGCACAACGAGTACATTGCATATCGTAAGACTCCCTAGGTCCTACACCCGATTCGTCAAATGGAACTATTCTATGATTCCGTGAGCAATACCCAACGTACACGTCACGGATATACAAATCAGCGCGTTGAACCATGCAAGTTGAGTTTACAACGCATACATATAGTCCTTCCGTCATGATATCCTAAATGTGCAAGGATATAGATTATCACCGTCAAATTCCCATGAACTCATCCATATCCTATATCTAGACTTGTATCTCATTAAACAATATGCGCAAACTCTTTTGCCATATTGTTTCACCTTGGTGGAACTCTTTCCTGGGATGGTTGCTTGTGGCCACAAGACTTTATGAGATATAGTCTCGAAACATCTGGATATCTAACTCCATATAGGAGCTAATGGATTCCATATCTGTATGCACCAGACTCTATAAGCATCGGACCATACCCAACGATACCCAGGGGTCACACCATGAAAGGTCTGTGACATGCGCAGAACCAAAGTATGGTGGATCACTTACAAGCCCACTGTGACACTCAGGTCAAAAGACCACGTATACTACTCTACTCGAGAGGACCCTCCGTTGATAGCTTAGATTAAATGTCTATCGGAGGCTGATAAGGCGTAATTGTATAAACTATTTTATCTTCCTAACTTGATATTTGTTCAAATTATCTCAATAATTGGGCTATTTATGCATATTAATGTTGTTTGATAGGTTGAAGCATTATCGGAGCAAAAATACCGGAAAACGGACGCAAATCGGAGCATTAGAGATAGAAATACGAATGGAGGCACTGTTGCTACAGTACACTGTACCTACAGTACACTGCTACAGTGTCACTGTAGCAACAGTGCAGCGCCGCAGCGCTGGATTTCAGCGCCGCGGCGCCGATTGCAGAAAGTGGGCGCCGCAGCGCCAAATCGCAGCGCCGCGGCGCCGGGACCTGGGCAACAAGTTTTGACAGGTTCCTGAAAATCAGGAAACCCAAAAGCAACCCAAAATGCGCCCTAATTCCGTGCTCTTACCTATTTAATTGCTCAAAACTTACATTTTGGGAGAGGACTCCAGCTGGGACAGCAGCTGGAAACACAAAGAAACACCTAACTTCTAAGTTTGAAGAAATCAAAGAAGAGGGAAGCAAGCTTCAACAACAAAGGCATTTGACAGGGATGTCTTCTTTGCTTTGATTCTTTACTTGTTGTAAGATGTTTAGTTTACATGTATTGATGGAATTAGCTTCAAGATTGTGTAGTTTAATGATGAGCTAATTTCGTTCATCTAGGATTACATCCTTGAACTCATTATGTGATTGATTTTAGTTCTCTCTTTTATGGTATTAATTCAGCTTTTGATATATTCATTGTGCTTGTGCTTAATGCTATTTGATTACTTGGCCAGTGGTTAAATTGATCTAGAAATGCTTAAATAAACTTGACAAAGGCATTTAGGTATTTAGTCTTAAGCATATTGATGCATGATCATAGTGTAGTACACTTGAGTTTCATATGAGATAGACATATACTCATAAGGCATGTATGGCTCATAAAACTTGTGCTTAATGAATTTTGTTCAATTTATTTATCATAGACATATAGATATTTGATTGGATGGAATAGATTCACTTGACCTGCAAAAGAGGCTTGTGATGTGTTGAGTGTTTTGGTCAATATATCAAGTTGAGAACCAATAAACATCAAAGAGATTCTGCTGAATTTATTTGCATAATGGGGGATAGTTTGTAATCCTAGGATTTCTCATATTGAATTTAACTTGTTGGTAATTTAGTTTATCACTTAGCATAATTAAGTTGTTCTTTTACTTGAGTAGTTAAATCTCATACATTAAATCATTTTCTGGATAATAGTAGAAAGACACCATTTCGGTACTTAAACTAGAAAAGATAAATCATTCTCTGTGGGATCGACACTTTTCTCATCATATATTACTTGTTGCGACACGTGCACTTGCGCTAAATTGTGTTATAGAAAACACACAACAGAGGCCCTCGTGAATCTATCCCATATCTAGTCCTAACTAGATACCCATATGTCAATACAAGCTCCAAGCTTACAGTTGGTCAGGAATGACCATCTGTACCCTATAGGTATGACATATGCTGATCTATATATAAAGTATCCATCGACAGACCTACATCGGTAGAAATAGATCATGAATAATTATTCAAGAACATATTTGTGCAACTTGCATTTCCTAACACCCGATTGCAACTCTTATAACTATGCAGTTGCTGGTATATTCCCAGGTCTATGTCCCATTATAGACAAGGCTCTAACTCTTGGATATGCTGAGTATTATAACCAGTTAACACTTAGTTGTGCTAACATTTAGCAATTATATGTCTCAGCGTGGCTAACTATGAGCCTTTATCTAAACTCTTTTAGATCTGATCCGAACTCCTTCAAATCTACAATGTCTGTAATGTTACATGCATAATACTATATATATAGGTATTAGCGATTTAATGAGAATGTACACTTGTATAAATACACAAGTATATGTATATTCAGGGATGGCACATAAACACCGACCCTAACAAGAAATGGGAGTGAAGAAAACTAATGAATGCCTTTTCGTTCTCCTTTCAAATATGGCAGCGTTTATAACAATGGATAAATGCCCAAGTGTTCTTATTCATGATGCCCATGCATTTGTACAGGAGATCAATGTAGTGGCATGAGCATGGTAAATGCCGCTGCATGAAATCCAGGGCAGACAATGCTTCTATGTCCCATCAGCATCACAACCGCGTCAAGAACGTCCCAATGTCAAAGGCACTGAACTCTACGACATTCGTCCAATAAAGTTAGAGAATGCCTTAGCATTCTAAGGAAAATGCCATGGCGTTACAGTTATCCTTAGTACTATAAAAACTCACTTTTTGAAAGATTCAAGAGAGCTGAGACATCTCAATTTCGTTTTCCCTTTAAAGTCGGTCATCTTAAGCTCAAATTCCATCCTTTTTGGTATAAATACAAAGTAAATACACACTTGAAATTATTTAGGGAGAATAACAACATAATTATAGAGTTGGTAACTATAATAAGGATCATTCAACAAACCCAAAGAGTTGTTTTAGATTTTCATCATCTACACTCTATGTGGTTTGGAACTGGTTGTTTTATAATTTTTACAGTATTTAGTTATCTCTCTTTCATTATGTTAAAATAAATATATTATCTAGTATTATAGTTTTGAACCCAAGTATGTGATTGTACATATTACTATCCTTGAATGCTATGAACTGACTTTTTATTCAATTTGTCTATTCTTAATGCTTTCGATTTACTTGGTCAGTTGCTGAATGATTTTTGTTCATTGGGATAAACTTAGAAAAGACATCTTAATGAATAGCTTAGGACAATTTGATGCATGATTGCAATATGGTAGTTTTGAGTTTCAATAAAGATAGAAATATACCTAATTGGCATGTATGGTTAAAACAACTTGGGTTTAATGAATCTTATCTTAAGCGTATTACCATAGAATGTAGGTAGTGGATAAGTTAAGGTTGAATTGCTTGACCATCAGAAGAGTCTTGTGATGAGTGTTGTGTTGTGACCAATAACTACTTTAGGATTAACATTCGGGGTAATATCATTGATAGAACATACTTGGGGAGTAGATATAATCCTAGATATACTTATTCATTGAATTTTATAGTGTTATTGCTTGCGCATTCTAGGTTGGAAAATTTAGTGATAATGTTATTTTTTAAATTACAATTTTAAGAATCAAGTTGTTTAGATAAAATCAAGAGGTTTAATTTTAGAACTTTGTTTAGAATAACACATAAAGTCACCGTGGGATCGATATCCTTTATCATTATATTATTTGCCAATGACAGCATGCATTTATGCTTAACAAAATACGCATATAGCACATATTCGTTTGCGTTACAACAATATTTTGGCGTCGTTGTTGGGAACTTTGTTTATTTCTTTTCCAATACTAATACTAATCTGTCTTGTTTTTAATTCAAAATTTATTTTTGTGTTACTTTGTTTATCTTTGCTTTATTGTTGCTTTCAAAAGTAGCTATAGTGGTGAATGAGTAGATCGTAAAGTGGTGTTTTGAGCCTTTATTATCCTGAAATAGAAAGAACTGTAAGAAGAATTTGATAAGAATGAGCTCAGAGAAACACTATGGCTGACCAAGATCCTGATCCACCTATAGTAGTGTTGGGGGTTGATTATTCTATAGTGCTTGCATGTGAGATGTGTTCATCATAAAAAAAATATACATATCTCATACATATATGTGCACAATGAAAGATTAAAATTAATACGATGAACATATGTAATACATATTAATTAAATGAAAAAACGAGATTAAGAAATTTAACACATAAAACCTTTGGATTAATTTGCTTGAACTCCACCATAAAATAAAACTTTGATCAATCCTAGCAATCAACAAAGGTGAGTTTGATTGTCTAGAATAGCAGTATGTTAATCCAGCATTTAGTTAAACTCTTAAACTTAATTCAAAGTAAACTCTTTAACTTAGTTAAATTTATTTTTCTTTTTACTTAACTCTTGAATAAAAATAAATTTAATTTATGTTTTAATGACTAAATTAATTTGAGAAGATAATGAATAGAAAATATTTTCAACTCTTGAAACACTTCAATTTTCGTTCTTAATTTTTCTTTTAATTTTCTAGCCAACCAAAACTACTTATCATTTGTTTTAATCAAATTAAATTAATTTGTTTTATCTTTTGTTCAACCCTTGAACAATTAAAACAAATCTATTTTAGTTATTACATTTAGTAACCATTTATATATTTATTTTGTTGTTCTAACACTTAAAACACAAAATAAAGAATTCTAATTTCTCAAATTGAAATGGCCACCAATATTGCAAAATCTAAAAACTTTTAATTTTAAATTTCATTTCCCTTTATATACTAATGCATAAATTTCAAACTAATTTGAATTTCATTTGTATTTAATTTAACTTAACCTAACCATAGTTAACATTTAACCTTAGTTATATTAGTTTAACTTAACCCTTAAGTTAATAAATATTTAAATATTTTAACCATAGTTAACTAGCTTAACTATGGTTAGGTTACACTTTACTTAATCATTAAGCAAGGTTAATTTAACTTAACCATATGGTTAACCTTTAACCATAGTTAAGTTAAATCACTTATTTAACAATTAAATAAATAAATATTTATTTTAATTATTTAACAATTAAATAATCATAAAGTGAAATTACATTTATATCCTTACTAGGTTACCAAGTTAACCTAAAGTGAGTCCCACCATTTAACTATATACTTCAATTAACTTAACCTTAGTAAATTGTTGAATTATATTTTATTGAACAATTCAATACGGTAAGCTACCCAAGTGCACAAAGAGTACATTTTATATTGGGACTCTCTAGGTCTACACCCGATTTGTCAAATGAAACTATTCAATGAATCTATAATCGATGCCCCACGCACATATTACGAATATTACAAATCAACGTGTTAGACCATACAAGTTGAGGTCATAACGTATACGTATAATCCTTCCATCATTTATACCTTAGATGTGCGGGGATATAGATCAGCACTATCAAATCCCCATTTGCTCATCCATGAACTTATCTCCAAATTCGTATCTCGATAAATAATATATACAAACACTTTTGCTATATTGTTTAACCCTGTGGAAAACTCTTTTCCTGGGTTTATGCTTGTGGCCATAAGACTTCATAAAATACAATCTCGGAGCATCGGATATACAACTTACCTACATAAGTTGACGGATCTCGTATCTGCGTACACCGAAATCCATGAGCATCGGACCATACCCAATGACACATAGCGGTCAGACCATGAAAGGTCTCTGACATATGTGGAACCAAAGCATAATGGATCACTCACAAGACCACCATGGCGCTCAGGTCAAAGGACCACAAATACTACTCAACTCGAGAGGACCTTTCTTTGACAGCTTCATAGGATATCTATTGGGATCCTCGTGAGTCTATTCAGTATCCAGTCCTCACTGGATACTCGTATGCCTATATAAGCTCTAAGCTCATGGTCACCTAAGAATAACCATCTGAACCGGTCAGATATAGAAATACACTAATCTATATTATGAGAATTCACCGATAGATCCACATTGCTGATCATAGATTAAGAACATTGTGTTTGAGACATACTTACATAATGACATTTCTTAGCACCTATTGCAACTCTTTGTAACTATGTCATTACAAGTATACTCTCAAGTCTTTGTCCTATTATAGACAAGGTTCTAACTTTTTAGACCTCGCTGACTCTTATAACCTACTAACTCTTAATAGTGCTAACTCTTAGTATTTATAACTCTCAGCATTGGTCTAAACTTCTTTAGACCAGATCTAAACTTCTTCAGATCAAACAATGTATGTAATGTTACAAGCATTATACCATATAAATATGATATTAACAACTTTTATTCAAAATATTTATTGTATAAATATTAAATAATTAATATTCATACAATATTAGAATGACACGTAAGTACCAGCTCCAACAACTAGATCTAAAAGCTTTGAGAGAATATGCAGTGCTATTGGTTGGTAGGATTAACTCAAGTATTCGGAGGCCTACAATTAATGCAAACAACTTTGAGATAAAACCAAGTACCATTAAGATGCTTATGAACTTGGTACAGTTTGGTGGACTTCTCAATGATGACCCTAATGAGCATATTATGAACCTTTTTGAGATATAGGATACATTCAGATTTAATAGGGTGTCAGATGTTGTTATTAGGCTGAGGTTGTTCCTATTTTCATTAAGATAGAAAGTTAGTTAATGTCATTTTTATCTGGTTCCATCTCTACAGGGGATGATTTGGCATATAATGTTTTAGCCAAATTCTTTCCACCTGCCAAGACTGCTATGATATAGAATGAAATTACCTCATTTATATAATAAGACTAAGAGTCTTTGTATGAGGCATGAGAGATGTTTAAAGATTTTTTGAGGAAGTGCCTATATCATGATTCCCTAAATATTTGTTGATACAAATTGTTTACAACGGACTTGTAGGTCAATTGAGAAGTATTGTTGATGTAGAGGTTGGAGGTGCATTGATGAATAAGTTTTCAAATGAGGATTATGATTTGTTAGAGAAAATGGCAGCCAACAGATATTAATGGCCATAAAAAAGGGTGAATCTAAAGAAGGTAGCTTATACATGAGGTGGAAACTGTGACATCTTTAATAGCTTAAGTTAACTTACTAACCAATAAGGTTGATGCATTAGGGATTAATTCAATGAAGAGCCAAATTTTAACTTGTGATTTTTATGGAGATAACCACCTTAATGGTCATTACGAGACAACACAGCATGTTAAGAACTACAACAAAAATCTGTACAATCCTAACTCAAACTTCTATAACCCATGATAGCAAAATTATAAAAATTTCTCTTGGAGCAACAACCAAGGGCATTCATAAAGACCTAACAATTTACCTAAATTTCATGCTCTACTAATTCAGCAACAATAAGAAAGGTAACTAGCATTAGAAGACTTGCTTGTGTAATATATGACTAGATAGATCAAATCATCCAAATTCAACTACCTTCTTTAAGAACATTAGAGAATGAAGTAAGATAGCTTATTTTAGCCTTGAATAATTATCCACAAGGTGCCCTACAAAGCAACACAGAAGCGAACCTATGGAGAGATGTAGAGCATTATAAGGAAGTGACACTAAGGAGTGGTAAGAAATTATAAGATGGTAAATCTCAACCATAGTCACCAACTATTGACAGTAGTGCAAAAAAGAATGAGATATTACAAAAAAAATAAAATAAAGTACAAGCATATACATCTTCAATACCCTTTCCACAAAAACTATATAAGCAAAAATAGGTTGTTGTAGAAATGACTAAATCAAATGAGGGGTGTTCTAATGATCATGAGAAGAGTGATATTGTAGAAAAGAGGGAACCAATAATCTAAAAGACAGTTCAAGTCCAGACAACCCTTCACCACCTTTCCCTTTAAGTATTCAAAAGAAGATAGATAAGTAGTTTGCCAAATTCTTTGAGGTGTTCAAAAAGTTGCATATCAACATACATTTTGCTAAAGAACTTGAGCAAATGCATGTTATGTTAAATTTATGACGGACATACTCCCAAGAAAAAGAAGCTGTGTGACTATAAGATAGTAGTATTGATTGAAGAATGCAGTGCAATCCTATAGAAGAAGCTACCCTCAAAGCTTAAAGATCTTGAAAGTTTCACAATTCCCTGCACCATTAGGAACCAGTTCAGTGGTAAGGTGTTATGTGATTTGGGGGCTAGCATTAATTTAAGGTTGCTGTCTATTTATAAAAAGCTAGGTTTGGGGGAGGAAAAACCAAGCAATATGACAATGCAACTTGCAGATCGATCTCTTACATATCTAAGGGGTATTGTTAAAGATGTGTTAGTCAAGGTTGAGAAGTTTATATTTCTCGCTGACTTTATTGTGTTGGATACAGAATAAGATAAAGAGATCTTAATCATTCTTGAGAGGTCATTCCTAGCTATTGTTCATACATTGATAAACGTGCAAAAAAAGGGAATTGATGATGAAGGTACAAGAAAAAACAACGACTTTCAAGGTTTTTAAGGAAATCAAGATACCAATAGAAAGTGAAGACTGTTTTAGAATAGATGTAGTAAAGTTAAATGGAAAATAACAATCCTGGTAACTAAAGGAGATGGAGGAAACACATCCTTGGATGAGAAATAAAGTGTGGTTAGACAAAATAAAGAGAAAAAAAAAGAGTGATATGCACCTCAAGAAAAGGTTAGAAGACACCGGCCATAAAAGGTCTTTATCCCAACTTCAATCAAAATCTTTTCCAAAAGAGCACAAGATAAGATAGTTGGAGTAAAAAA
This sequence comes from Ailanthus altissimus, assembly GCA_946807835.1. Taxonomy (NCBI): domain Eukaryota; kingdom Viridiplantae; phylum Streptophyta; class Magnoliopsida; order Sapindales; family Simaroubaceae; genus Ailanthus; species Ailanthus altissimus. Next base: position 9,533,301 of record OX327713.1, on the reverse strand, counting down.
TCAAAGGCTTGATCATGGAACTAAAGAAAGCCAAGTAGAAGTTCTATCTACAGTATGCATCCGACATTAACTTTGATCCACTAAAGTCTTGAGAAGTAAGATGTCAAGTCGATGACGTTAAATCAAGCACTACTTAAGAGGCAACTCAAGGTAATTTTATTGTATTTTTTCTATTTTCTTTTAAGTTAAATTCTATTCTTCTTTTGGTGTATTGAAAACTTAAGCAAGCATTAAAGCAGAGTTAAGTGATGAACGCCCTTGCATTTGAACATCTGAACTCCCCAATGTTCGTTTAAAAATGATGAATGCCTCTGTGTTACAAGGAGAATGTAACTGTATTCACTCAAAAATCAATTGAAAAATTACATTTAGGCCATTTCCCTCACAACAAATTCTTATTTCTCTCAATTTAAACTTGATCTAAGCCTTTGATGGAAGTTGAAATAGTAGGTGGAAGATGTATAGTGGAAGTTAAAAAGTGTATCCTCTTTAATGGAAGAGTTGAAGTTTGGGAATGAATCATTATTGAATGAGAGAGCTGACTTGCTAGAAATGCTTAAGAGGAAGAATGATATACTCAACAAATATGCGGATAAGATTTCAAACTTAAGGTCCGAGAAGGATTCTTTAGAGAGTTGTAGAAGAAGCATAATAAGCTATGTATAGCCACTAATATAACTAGCATAGGTGCCAACCTCTTAAAGGCTTCGGGGGCACGAATCTCTGAATTGTAGTTTGTCCTAAAATTATTTAAGTGTTTTATAGAAGGGTTTCTAAAAGATCATAGTGGATGTTAGGGTTAAAACCGATAAAGCCAATGCTTCTTTGAGTTCATTCACGAGAAAGTTGGATTAAGTTTAGTGCAAAATTATCATTGAAGTTTTCGCTTTAGAAGAGATCCTGCTACTGGCAGAATGCTCCCTAAATATTTCAATCAGATGTGTGGGTAGTGTTGAGGCTAGTCAACGAGGCATTTTAAGGATGATTCTAAGTAGATTAACTATGATTCTACTAGGGAATGTGCTTTGAAGGCAAATCTAGACACAATTTGACCTTTTTTTAGCAACTTGTTGAGGAAGATGGTTGATGTGTTTCTCTTATTCCCTTTGTTATACTAATGAAAGCTAACAAAAATATGAACTTAACTAGGAAAAATATAATAATTTATTTTATAGTAATTATATTATGAATTTTGTGCCAGTGTGCATTGTTGTTATTGGATGTGATGTTATGCTTACTTTTCTTTGGAATATTGCCAAGTATAGAAGCTTGTTTAAAAAATGAATTATGGTGTTATGTTTTACTAAATGTAGATATTGAAGTTCTATATGTGATTAAAGTGTTTATAGAAGTAATTTTCACTAAGTAAAATTATTAAGTATGAAACACAATTAATAAGTTTGAATTGGACGTTCTTGGGCATATCTGTTGTTGTTAGGAATCATTATTTGGGATGTTATTTGAACTTTGCTCCCATTTACTCAATAATGCTTGTTTCAAGTTATTCTGAATGTGAGGGTTTGCTTTCTCTACTTTTGCACTTACTTTGAACCAATGATAGTTTTGGTTCATGGGTGCTATAGTTCATTCAGGAAATACTGGATGAGTTGTGCGATGTTTTCATAGGAAGTGAATCTATTTTTGTGGCATTTAAAATTTGAGTCTATCTTGTGACTACATGAATGTATTATAGGCTTGCAATTTGATGATCTGTGCATGTGTCATTTTTAAGGTTAGGTGGTTCAACGCATATGACCATTCTTTAAGGAAGTGACATATGGTATTCTAACCACATGGTCTTTCCTATGTTGGGAAGCCCGGGGCACATAACCCTACTGAGGAAGATAGATTTGGTATTCTAAGTACAGACTCTTCCAAGGTTGGGTGGCCCAATGCACACGAACTTTCTAAGAAAGGGTAACATTTGAAATTTTTAGTACACAACTCTTTTAATGTTGGGCAGCTTAAGGCAACCACCCTTCTAAGGAATAACCCATTTGATATTCTAAGTAGATTATTTTTCTGGGTTAGGCAGCCCAATGCACACGAATCTTCAAGGGAAGGCTAGATTTGGTATTGATTTTGATTTTGAAAAATATAGATTGTTATATTTATTGTTTGGGGTTATGATATTCGAAATGATTTTACCAGAGGGAACCTTGCTACCAGTACTTTGGTTCCTTTTTATGGTTAAATTTTGTTTTCCCAAAGAACTTGGAAATTCTTCTCTGTGGTTCCTTGGAAGTTATGTGCATTATGAATGATGCAATTGAAAAATAATATTTCATTATATTAAATGTATAAAAAATAAAATGAGTTAAAGGGATGTCTTTACGTATATAATTTCACAAGTCTAGATATGTTCTATGGCATAGATACAGTTCATGGTATGTAATATGTGTTGTGTGATATGGTGTGTGATGTGTATAGATGTATATAATTTCAAAAAAATTAAATACGCAACGAAAGTATTCATACATATTAAACAATATGTAATATATTCAAGCATGTATGATCATTCAAGTACATATATATATCTCATATATATATTTCATGCATGATATAAAATGAATAACAAATAAATAACCTATCCGGATATGAAGGTAGCTTTACAAGTCTTCAAGAACTCCAAGCTTCAATTTGTTGAGCTCACCCAGAAGTGTTCCCTTGCACAATTCTAGTTCACAACTAAATCCGGTGGGATTGTGAAGCTAGAATGGCAGCCTTGAATTTCCAGCAAATGATTGTTTTAACACTTAAAACAATTTGTCCTTATGATTACTACCAAGAGATGAGAAGAATTGGGTGTTTTCTATAGTTCTTTACAACTCTATATGTTGTAGCTTGGTAAGCCTTTGTATTTTCTCTCAACATTTTGAGAAAAACACTTTGGAAAAGCTCTCAATTCTCTCTCTTTTCTCCTAGAACGAATTTCACTCTATCTTGCACACATTGAACTCTTTCAATTCTTTCTTAAGTGCAAAGAATGATTTCTCTTAGTGCTCCAGCACCACTTAACCATGTTTGCCATTACAAACATTAATCTATCATATTTTTCACTCACCAATTTGATTCAACCAATTGAATCAATTTCTAGAGAGTAAATGGCATTTAATCAATGTTAAGTGGTTTTACCACTTCCTTAGTGCATCATTTAAGAATTACAAAGTGGTAAACTTTCCTTATTATTAATAACAAATGCATTCTCCATTAGTAAATGGTGTTTGCCACTTATTCCAAATAATAATAATAATTTGATTAATATATAAAATATTAATAATTCAAAACTATTTTCATTATTTACATTTACCATATATGTATTTACCAAGCAAGGTAAATAGGTAAATACATGGTAAATAATTTATGGAGCAAGATTATGTCACTTGTCAATTTCTTATTGGTTAACAACTCTTGTAAACCAATAATGTGTTTTACCTTCAATTATTGACAAGTGAATAATAAAAGGAACCTAGAAACATTTTTCATTTTGCTGGAAATTGTTGGATTAATTATTCAATCCAATTCGCCGCCCTAGTGCACAACGAGTACACTTCATATTGTGAGACTCTCTAGGTCCATGCCCGATTTGTCATATGAAACTATTTCACATGTCCGTGAACAATGTCCCACACACATGTTATAGATATTACAAAATGGCGCATTAGACCATACAAGTTGAGGTTATAACATATTCGTATAATCCTTCCATCATAAATATCCTAGAAGAGCGGAGATATAGATCAACACCGTCAAGTCTCCATGTGCTCAACCATAAACTTATCTCTAGATTTGTATTTCAATAAATAATATCCGTAAAACTTTCACGATATTATTTTCCCAAGAAATTCTTGGATGTCTGCTTATGGCCATAAGACTTTCTGAAATACAATCTTGGAGTTGCAGGATATTTTACTCACCCAATTGAGTTGATGGATCCCATATCTATACACACCGGACTCCATTAGCATCGGACCATACCCAGCGACACCCAGCGGTCAGACCATGAAAGATATCTAACATGTGTGGAACCAAAGTATGATGGATCACTAACAAGTCCACCGTGGCACTCAGGTCTAAGGACCACGAATACTACTCAACTCGAAAGATCCTCCATTGACGGCTTTATGGGATGTCTATTGGAGATCTTTGTGAGTCTGTTCAATATTCAGTCCTTACTGAATACTTGTATCTCTATACGAGTTTCCACTAAACTCATGGTCTACTAAGACTAACCATCTGGACTATCTAGATATAGACATACACTGATCTATATATATATATTAAGATCTTCACTAGCAGACCCGCATTAGTGAAGGTAGATCAGGAACATTAAATTTAAGAACATATTTGCATAACAACATTTCTTAGCACCATTTGCAACCCATTGCAACTATGTCATTATTAATATATTCTTAGGTCTTTGTCCCATTTCAGACAAGGCTCTAACTCTTTAGATTTTACTAACTCTTAGTTCTGATCTAAACTCCTTTAGATCAGATCTGAACTCGTTCAGATCATACAATGTCTAAAACGTTACAAGCATCTTACCATATTTATAAATAAAATAATTAGTGATATATTGAAATCATAAATGTATAAACATAAAGCAAATATTTATACATAAAAGGGATGGCACAGCACAAATCCCAACAACTCCCACTTGCTTTAGTGCCATTCACGATGGTATCTTGTACCTATTGACTCCACATGTCTTTCAAATATTTTTGGAGTTAAGGCCTTAGTAAGTAGGTCCGCTACATTATTCATAGAGTCTACTCTACGAACTATTACATCTCCTCTAGCCAAGATTTCTCTTATGATATGGTATTTTCTTTCCACATGCTTAGACTTTTGGTGTGCTCTTGGCTCTTTTGCTTGTGCAATGGCTCCGTTGTTATTGCAGAACAATGGTATAGGATCCATTGAACTCGGAACTATTCCAAGTTCAGCGATAAACTTGCGTATCCAAACAGCTTCTTTTGCTACTTCTGATGCTGCAATATATTCTGCCTCTGTTGTGGAATCAGCGGTTGATGACTGTTTGTTACTCTTCCAACTGACTGCAGCACCATTGAGAATGAATACATATCCAGATGTAGACTTTCTATCATCTAGATCAGATTGGAAATCTGAATCTGTGTATCCTCTCAACACTAGGTCATTTTCTCCATAAATCAAAAACTTGTCCTTAGTACCCTTAAGATATTTTAGGACATGTTTCACTGCCATCCAATGGCCTTCGCCTGGATCAGACTGATAGCGGCTTGTAACACTTACAGCCATACTGATATCAGGTCTCGTACACATCATGGCATACATCAGACTTCCCACAGCTGATGCATAAGGTATACTAGACATTCTAACCTTTTCATCTTCACTCTGAGGACACATTTTCCTCGAAAGATGAATGCCATGTCTAAAAGGTATGTTAACTGTCTTACAGTTACTGAAACTATACCTTTCCAAGACATTATCTATGTACGATGATTGGGAGAGTCCTATAAGCCTCCTAGCTCTATCTCTATAAAGCTTTATACCTAGTATATAGGAAGCCTCTCCCAAATCCTTCATGGAGAAATTCTTACTTAGGTAACTTTTGACTGATTGCAACATACCAATATCGTTTCCGATAATGAGTATGTCATCTACATATAGAACCAAGAAGACTACCATACTCCCACTGCTCTTTTTATACACACATGATTCTTCTTCATTCTTGATGAAACCAGACCCTCTGATTACCTCATCAAAACGAAGATTCCAGCTTCGGGAAGCTTGCTTAAGTCCATAGATAGACTTCTTCAGTTTACATATTAGACTAGAAGTTTGGCTGGATGTAAAACCTTTGGGTTGTTCCATATAGATTTCTTCCTCAAGATATCCATTTAAGAACGTTGTTTTCACATCCATTTGCCAAATTTCATAGTCATAATACGCAGCAATTGCTAGTAAAATCCGAATTGACTTAAGCATCGCTACTGGTGAGAAGGTTTCCTCATAGTCGATCCCAGACCGTTGAGTATAACCTTTCGCCACCAATCGGGCTTTGAAAGTCTCCACTTTCCCATCGAGCCCACGCTTCCGCTTGTAGATCCATTTACAACCGATAGGAACAATTCCTTCAGGAAGCTCAACCAAGTCCCAGACTTGATTGTGATGCATAGAGTCAATTTCAGATTTCATGGCCTCTTGCCATTTTCCCGAATCGATGTCCAACATCGCCTCTTTGTAAGTTAAAGGATCATTTTCTTCAATCAAGAAAACATCAAGAGCACCTTTAGATATGGAACCATACCTTTCAGGTGGCCTTGATATCCTTTCTGACTTACGTGGAGGGTGTGTCAAAGGTATTCTGCTTGATTGAGCCTGAAGTTCCATTGTTGGTTCATTTTCATTCTGATTGAGTTCATCTAACTCAATCTTTCTACAATCTCCACGATTCAGGAGAAACTCTTTCTCTAGAAAAGTGGCATAACGAGATACAAACACGTTTCGTTCCTCTGGATCATAGAATTGGTATCCCATTGAATTCTTGGGATATCCAATGAACCTGTACTTGTAACCTTTAGGTGCAAGTTTATCCTGTTGCGTAACTTTTACGTAAGCAGGACAACCCCAAATCTTAACATATTTAAGACTTGGTTTCCTTCCAGTCCATATCTCATGTGGAGTGGATGGAATGGCTTTTGATGGAACTCTATTCAATAAATGAGCAGCAGTTTCTAGTGCATATCCCCACAGATATTCAGGGAGATCAGTGAAGCTCATCATCGATCGAACAATATCCAATAAAGTCCGATTCCTCCTCTCCGAAACACCATTGTGTTGTGAAGTACCTGGAGGACTATACTGAGCGAGAATCCCATTCTCCTTTAAATAATCTGAAAATTCACTGCTCATGTATTCACCCCCTCGATCTGATCTAAGGCATTTGATATACATTCCGGTTTGTTTCTCTACTTCATTTCGAAACTCTTTGAACATTTCAAAAGTTTCTGACTTGTGTTTGATAAGAAACACATATTCATATCGTGACAGATCATCGATAAAGATTACAAAGTATCGAAAACCACCCATAGCAGTGTGATTCATTGGACCATATACATCACTATGTATTAGTTCCAATAAATTAGTGGCACGGTGTCCAACACCAATAAATGGAGCCTTGGTCATTTTGCCTTGAATACAAGATTCACAAACTGGATATGATTCTATGGTCAGATCAGGTATCCGACCATCCTTAACCAGACGGGATAGGCGTCTTACCCCTATATGACCTAATCTCATATGCCACAATTCTGTATCATTTAAAGTTCCCACACTATTTTTAGCATTCACTTGTACATTCATGACATTTCCTGTTGTATCTAATATGTAATGCCCATTTATCAACTGACATTCAGCTAACAAAACATTATTCAAATCATACAAGCATAAGGAACGATTCCTAACACGCATATGATATCTTTCATTGTCCAATACAGGAATTGAAATAATTTGTCGAATAATGTTTGGCACATAATAACAATTATTCAATACAACAATTTTATTACATGGAAGCATCAAATTGAAACATCCAATAGCCTCGACCTGTAGGAAATCTCCATTTCCAACACGAAGCTGTACTTCTCCTAGTTGTAACTTTTTAAATTCCTTCAGACCCTGCAACACATTGCAGATGTGAAAAGGACAAGCGGTATCTAATACCCAACCAAAGCTAGCATCAAATGCTAAGGAAATATCAATAAAAGGCAAGTGTATACCTGATGGTGTCTTCTTAATCATGGCAAGGTACTTTGGGCAGTTTCGCTTCCAATGCCCATCCTCACTGCAATGGAAACATTTTCCACTTGCTTTGTTCTTTCGTGGGTGCTTGGATATGTATTGCTTTCGAGGACCCATTCTAGGTGCATGCATTACTTTTCGTTTATTCTTTCCTTTGGACTTCTTAGAAGTCCTTCGGGTAGATGATGAAGCACCCTGAACATAGAGGACCGAGCCCCCTTTGTTCATGTCCTCCTGAGCAGTTATTAGCATGTTATGCAGTTCAGCATAAGTAGGAGTCAATCCTTGCATATTGTAATTCATTATGAACGGTGCAAATGACCCTGGAAGTGATTGGAGAATCAAGCTATTCCCCAATCCATTGCTCAGTATGAGATCCATGGTCTCTAGTCTCTCAATGTATGAAATCATTTTGAGGACATGAGGACTTACTGGACTGCCCTCGGGTAGTTTAGCTTGAAAAAGCGATTTGGCAACCCTATACATTTCAAATTGAGGTCGGTCACCAAATAACTCTTTCAGGTGGAGCATGATACTCCCAGCATTGTCCATGTGGACATGCTCCCTTTGGAGCTCCATAGACATAAACCCGAGAATGTACGATTTGACTTTCAAATCGTCATCCAACCATTTCCGATATGTCTCCTTTTCTTCTGGGGAAGCATTATCAGAAATAGCTTGTGGCATACGCTGATCAATAACATATCCAAGCTTTTCAGAATCTAGAACTATTCTGAGATTCATAAGCCAATTAGCATAATTTTCTGCACCTTTTAGTTGGTGCGCATCAAAGATGCGAGCTAAAGTGTTGTTTGAAGCCATTTGATCTTCACAAGACAAAAGAAAAAGATGTTAGCGGAATATTTCAATCACTAATAAATAATGTTTTAGATCATGGGTATAACAGTTATACAATTTTTAATCTAAAAACGCCCTCCCACTATTTTACGTAATCCCTTTAACCTCTCAAACGGGAAAACGATAGTTTAAGTATTCTTTAAACTATATAGTGAAAAGTGGATCCCTTTGGCATTTACTTCAGCCACACACTGTAGCGATCTAGGCCTTAGTAAACCCAAAAGGTAGACAACTCTTATCAATTGCATCTCATGCAACTCTTAACACTTGATCCTAAACACATCTTATCCGCACACTTTAGCGATCTAGGATAAGTGTATTCCAGATTTACTTATCAATCATTAAATATATGTTATTGTTATTAACCGCACACTTTAGCGATCTAGGGTAATACTTTAACATATATTTATCACATCTAATGTTTAAACGATATAGCCCAAGTCACACCAATCAATCCCTCACACTTTAGCGATCTTGGAAAAGAGTCGAAGTGACTTGTCTAATACCGTATTGATAAGACGGATCATATTTAACATTATCTCATAATGAAAATATTACAATCTGATTAAGAGAGATTTTATTACATACTCATTTCATCCAAATGAATAATATAGATCATTTATACATAAAGAAATACGCAATCACAACTAACCCCCACCAATAGGGCTCTCATTGTGATTATCAGCGTATTTTAATGATCACATAATGTTATGAAAACTATTGAAGTACAATACAGCAATAAAATAAGTCAAAACATGATAAATAAATTAAAAAAAATTTTCCAGAAACAGTGATGAACGCTGCGGCGCTGAAAAACGGGCGCTGCAGCGTTCATGAAATTAATCTGGGCGTGGGGGCGCCCAGAAGTAAGCGCCGCAGCGCTGGCCAAATAGCAGGCTGGCGCTGCAGCGCCATATATCTAGCGCCTCAGCGCTGGCCATAATATCAGCCGGCGCTGCAGCGCCCATATCCCAGCGCCTCAGCGCTCAATTCCAGTATGTGGGGGCCGCAGCGCTCATAGCCTGTTGTCGGGGCGCTGGCCAAAATTAGGCTGGCGCCCAGCGACCTTAAGCTAGCGCCTCAGCGCTGAATTTCAGTATCTGGGCGCCGCAGCGCTCATAGCCTGTCGCTGAGGCGCTGGCCAAAATTAGGTTGGCGCCGTAGCGACCGTCAGCTAGCGCCTCAGCGCTGGACACTGTTACTGTGTCCGGTGCTCTAAAATCAATTTTCTTCTATTCTGACACCCAAATCAACCGATTTAAAACATGATCATATATCATATAAAAAATTTTAAATACCAACATATCCAAGAATTTATAAAATATCAACATGTTCAATCTTAAACATCAACATGCTTGCAATCAAACATCATTATGTTGTTCATCAATAAAACATCAACATGTTAACTACAACAACATCAAACAGCAAACACCATATCAGCATGCTCTGATACCACTTGTTGTGTGATATGGTGTGTGATGTGTATAGATGTATATAATTTCAAAAAAATTAAATACGCAACGGAAGTATTCATACATATTAAACAATATGTAATATATTCAAGCATGTATGATCATTCAAGTACATATATATATCTCATATATATATTTCATGCATGATATAAAATGAATAACAAATAAATAACCTACCCGGATATGAAGGTAGCTTTACAAGTCTTCAAGAACTCCAAGCTTCAATTTGTTGAGCTCACCCAGAAGTGTTCCCTTGCACAATTCTAGTTCACAACTAAATCCGGTGGGATTGTGAAGCTAGAATGGCAGCCTTGAATTTCCAGCAAATGATTACTACCAAGAGATAAGAAGAATTGGGTGTTTTCTATAGTTCTTTACAACTCTATATGTTGTAGCTTGGTAAGCCTTTGCATTTTCTCTCAACACTTTGAGAAAAACACTTTGGAAAAGCTCTCAATTCTCTCTCTTTTCTCCTAGAACGAATTTCACTCTATCTTGTACACATTGAACTCTTTCAATTCTTTCTTAAGTGCAAAGAATGATTTCTCTTAGTGCTCTAGCACCACTTAACCATGTTTGCCATAACAAACATTAATCTATCATATTTTTCACTCACCAATTTGATTCAACCAATTGAATCAATTTCTAGAGAGTAAATGGCATTTAATCAATGTTAAGTGGTTTTACCACTTCCTTAGTGCATCATTTAAGAATTACAAAGTGGTAAACTTTCCTTATTATTAATAACAAGTACATTCTCCATTAGTAAATGGTGTTTGCCACTTATTCCAAATAATAATAATAATTTGATTAATATATAAAATATTAATAATTCAAAACTATTTTGATTGTTTACATTTACCATATATGTATTTACCAAGTAAGGTAAATAGGTAAATACATGGTAAATAATTTATGGAGCAAGATTATGTCACTTGTCAATTTCTTATTGGTTAACAACTCTTGTAAACCAATAATGTGTTTTACCTTCAATTATTGACAAGTGAATAATAAAAGGAACCTAGAAACATTTTTTATTTTGCTGGAAATTGTTGGATTAATTATTCAATCCAATTCGCCGCCCCAATGCACAACGAGTACACTTCATATTGTGAGACTCTCTAGGTCCATGCCCGATTTGTCATATGAAACTATTTCACATGTCCGTGAACAATGTCCCACACACATGTTACAGATATTACAAAACGGCGCATTAGACCATACAAGTTGAGGTTATAACATATTCGTATAATCCTTCCATCATAAATATCCTAGAAGAGCGGAGATATAGATCAACACCGTCAAGTCTCCATGTGCTCAACCATAAACTTATCTCTAGATTTGTATTTCAATAAATAATATCCGTAAACACTTTCACGATATTATTTTCCCAAGAAATTCTTGGATGTCTGCTTATGGCCATAAGACTTTCTGAAATACAATCTTGGAGTTGCAGGATATTTTACTCACCCAATTGAGTTGATGGATCCCATATCTGTACACACCGAACTCCATTAGCATTGGACCATACCCAGCGACACCCAGCGGTCAGACCATGAAAGATATCTAACATGTGTGGAACCAAAGTATGATGGATCACTAACAAGTCCACCGTGGCACTCAGGTCTAAGGACCACGAATACTACTCAACTCGAAAGATCCTCCATTGACGGCTTTATGGGATGTCTATTGGAGATCTTTGTGAGTCTGTTCAATATTCAGTCCTTACTGAATACTTGTATCTCTATACGAGTTTCCACTAAACTCATGGTCTGCTAAGACTAACCATCTGGACTATCTAGATATAGACATACACTGATCTATATATATATTAAGATCTTCACTAGCAGACCCGCATTAGTGAAGGTAGATCAGGAACATTAAATTTAAGAACATATTTGCATAACAACATTTCTTAGCACCATTTGCAACCCATTGTAACTATGTCATTATTAATATATTCTTAGGTCTTTGTCCCATTTCAGACAAGGCTCTAACTCTTTAGATTTTACTAACTCTTAGTTCTGATCTAAACTCCTTTAGATCAGATCTGAACTCGTTCAGATCATACAATGTCTAAAACGTTACAAGCATCTTATCATATTTATAAATAAAATAATTAGTGATATATTGAAATCATAAATGTATAAACATAAAGCAAATATTTATACATAAAAGGGATGGCACGTAAGCACAAATCCCAACAATATGAAGGTTCCATTGTTTAGCTTCTTGATCATCTTGTGCGGTTCTTCCCATGTTTTGATCATCTTCCCAGCATTCAATTTCTTTTTTATGTCTAATGCTTGTTGTAGTATCATTTCACCTTTTATAAGCTCACACTTCTTCACTTTTTTGTCTTACTATCTTTTCATCATTTCTTTGTGCATAACAATGTGTGTGGCAGCTATATCCCTGCCTTTGTAACCAACATATTATGCTCTAAGCACATGACCTTTCCTAGATTTAGCGGCTTGGGGCATATAACCTTTCCAATAAGGCAAATTTTATATTTTGAGCATATGAACCTTCCTAGGTTAGTTGGCTTTAGGCATACGAGACTTCCAAGGAAGGGTGACATTTGATATTATAAGTATATGACCCTTTCAAAGTTGAGTGGCTCGAGTACAAGACTTTTCCAATGAAGGGTAACATTTGATATTCTGAGCACACGACCCATTTAATATTTGGTGACTTTAAGTAGTCCATACAAGACATGAAAAAATCCAATGTAGATGTAAGATGATTCAAAAAATACCTTGCATAAAAGGGCAAGCATCTCTCATAGGTTGTAAAAGCTTACATAACCAAAGAGCATGTATGAAGTTTTTGGCCCATACACCACACTGAGGATAAAAATGGCTAGTGAGCATATGATGCCGCTATAAGTTGACATTGACTGGTATCTAATCATAAGTTACCTTTTAAATGAAAGTCTTAACCTTATGAGGGATACCTAAAGGCCATAAAAGTTTCCACTAAGAAGCAATAGTCAATGGCTCCGAGCTTCTTGCAATTCCCTTTTGAAAAAAAGAGAAGCCAATACCCACTTTTCACTAACTACTAACCATGTTTATTAGAATGTCACATAAGGAAATTCTGAATCACAAGTGCATTTGCTAGAGCTCCAATGATAAGAATGGCTTGTGTTCATTTAGAGAAAATAATCTCTTAATAAGTTCCACATTCCAAACCCCCGAAATAATTTTTAACTCAAAGACTAAAGTATTATGGGGAAGTAAATGAGGGAACAACGATTTAAAGAGATATGACCTAAGGAGCCATTTATCATAGTAAACCGATACAAAATTCTTAGTATCAACTTGCCATCGAAGCCTTTTTATCAGCCGTTCATGGCCCTAAAGGAAACTTTTATGGAGAAAAAAAGCATTAGTATATGCCTTAACTTAGAGGAAAGAGAACCATTACAGTAAAAATCCCGTAACACACGATTAACTAAAGAATCTGGGTAATTAACAAGGCATCACCCTTGTTTAGCAAGCATAGCTTGTTAAAGCTTGATAAGTCTCTAAAACCCATTCCCCTTTCATTCTTGTATTTGTACAGGGAATCTCAAGTGCATCAATGTAAATTGTACTTTTCACTATTACCACCCTACCAAAACCTAGCACAAAAGGCATGTAACTCATGGGTGAGAGACTGAGGGAGTCTGAATAAATTCATAGAATATACTGGGATTGATTGAATAACTTCTTTAATAAGAAATTCAAATCCACTTGTTAAGAAAAGATGTTGTTTTCACCTTTTAAGTTTATTCTAAACCCTATCTTTAATAGAAGAAAAAGATGTTCCCTCCTACGCTTATTGAAAATAAGCAAACCCAAGTACTTTTCATGACATGGCACCTTTTTAACTACTAGACATGAAATTAAAGAAGTAAAAGCATCACAAAAAATAGAAGGGCTAAAGCAGACAACTGGCTTATCAAAACTAATTACTTGCCTTGATGCTACTGTATACTAAGAGAGAATCTCTTTTAAAGTTTGACATTCTGAAAGCTATGCCTTAGAGAATATCAAACTATCATCTACAAAAAAAAAAAAACAAGTGAGAAATAGAAGGGCTATTGCGATTACATAACACTTCTTAGATTGTCCTCCTCATCTTAGCATTATCAATTAGAGCAGAAAACCCTTCAGCATAAATAATAAATAGATAAGGGAATAATAGATCACTTTGTCGCAGACCTCTGAAAGAAATGAGACTGGTTTCCCATTGAGAAGAATAAAGTAGGAAACTAAGGACATATATTTCATGATCTTCTGGAATCAACTCTCAGGGAAACCCATTGTTTTTATCATAGCCTTAAGAAAAAACCCATTCAATGTGATTATAGGCCTTGGACATATCAAACTTTAGAGCCATCAGATCATTATTAATACCTATTCTCTGCTTAACTGCATTAATGCACTCAAAATCAATAATGACATTATCAGTGATGAGTTGACCAAGAATAAAAGTACTCTACTCTGAAGAAATAATATCATTCAAAACTCTATGTAGCCTATTAGCCAGATCTTTGGCAATGATCTAATAAAGAATGTTGCAGAGGCTAATCGGTTGATAATCAAAAGGAAGTTAAAGAGGTATCAATGTTAGGAATCAAATAGATAAAGGTATAATTAATTCGACTAAGATTGCTAGAATCATTAAAGAAGCTCAGACAGGCTGAAGTAATCTATACTCCAACAATATCCTAATACTTTTGAAAAACAAAAGGCAAGCATCCCATCTATATCAAGGGCTTTTGTAAGGTAAATTTGGAATAGAGCTCTGTGAATTTCAACGAAGGTAAATAGGAAATCTAGAAATTGACACTGGTTGGAAAATCGTCTAGAGGAAACACATTCAATCACTTTACATAAATCAATATTCGATGGTCTAGATGGCGAAAATATATTCCCGAAATAAGACAATAGAACTTAATCCATGGCATCTGAGGATTCCTACCAAACACCTTGAGAATCAAAGAGCCTAGAAATCTTATTTCATTTTCTTCTGCTTGTGGCTTTACGATGAAACTTTTTGAATTACTATCCCTTGCTTTAAGCTAACTTACTTGAGACCTATGCTTCCAATAGAGCTCATATTTATACATTAACCCCTCTGACTACTTTTCTACTTTCTTGATCTCTTTCCATAAAGACACGTTAACATTCTTGTTAAGGGAAGAAAAAAGGTTCCTCTTTTCACAAAGAACCTGAGATAACTTACGAAAATAGGATTTATTCCAACCATAAAGAGATTGCCTAATTCGATCCAAGTTTTGAAATGCTGAAGCCAGACAACCACTGATGGAAAACTAACCCTGAGAAATAATATCACAACATTCCTACTCATCAATCCAAACTTCCTCAAAGTGAAAGCAGTTACCTTTGAAGGAATTATTATGGGCTGAATTATATACTTATAATGAGATCAGCAGAGAACGATGGTCTAAACCCTAAAAATCCAAGTGATGAACCATTGCTTCCAAAAATAAAGACTGCCAAGCAACATTTCGAATAGCCCTATCCAAACGCTCTTGAATGAAATAACCCTCAGATTGATCGTTACACCAAGTAAAACAAGGACTTACAAACCTTATGTCTATTAGATGATTGTTGTCCAACACGTCACAAAAGTTAATCATTAAATACCGAAGTCTTTCTACCTCACCCTCTTTTTCAGATAAGTCCAATATCTCACTGAAGTCTCCACTACAAATCCAAAGGAAAGAAGACATATCCAAGAGATGGCAAAGGAGATTCCAGGCATGACAACACTGACTAGAATCGGGTGGCCATAAAAACTATTGTATCTCCATATCTCACCAACCAGGCCCTTAACAATGACATCTATATGAAAACGTGAATAAGAGAGTAAATTAACCTCAACTTGAGAAGACCAAAACAATGCCAGACTACCACTTCAACCAATCCTTTCTACAACTAGTTTTTCGGCAAAACCAAAACAAACACACGAAGGTCTTTCATATGAGAATGATAAGAAATCATCTTCATAAGAAAAACGAAATTTGAAGTATCTTCCTACACCAACGTATACAGGATTTGGAATGACCAAAGGTTGCCCAATCCCCAGACATTCCAACATAAAAGATTCATATTGTTCGGTGGCCTTACTCCTCTGTAGAAACCGCTAATGTAGATTCAGAAACAACAGTAGAAGTTGCAATACTGTTTGGATATGGACTAGAAGAGACTTTCTCATTAGCAAAATCAAAATCTAAAATTCTTTTCCAATTTTACCATCACGAGTTCTTTTGACACTCTAGATAAAATAATTGAATGAAAACTCTTTCGTTTACCAGACTTAGGAGGAGAAACTGCCAAAGCCAGTTTGCATGATAATTTGCCAGGACTGTCAATAAATCTCTTTTGCTGTCTGCGACTTTTCCGAGGACTAACTATCTGTTTGGGCTCCTTTTTTGAAACCTTATTGCAATTCAGCCATTTCTCACTCTTGGTGGAATTGAAATTAAAAGATTCCCAAATAGTAATATCTTGTAGGGTACTTGAAGCTTCTAAAAAAATTGGCACCTCCATACGAGAGGTTGAACATCCACCGAACCTTCTGACCCCAAGACAGGTAAGATGTCTGAGAAAGGATTTGCTCCCGTTGGAGAAAAAAAGGAGTGAGGGAGGACATGTTGGCACGTGTTGAAATGCAAGGTCTTTTGATTGTGGGGCACTCCTTCTGCAAGCGACCCACGGTTAAGAGAATCTACAGTCCCATTACCAATTATCAGTTCATTAGAAGGAACTTTTAAATTAGTCTCACCTTTCACATTGCAACCAATAGGCACCGTAGTATTTTCAATAAACAATAATCATTTTCCTTTGTCACGTGTTGTAGGCTGACTGATAACCCTTCAAAGCCATGTCCCTTTTTGATACCATGATTCAACAAAACACCTGTTGCAGTTGAATCTTTCATAGGTTACTATCATTGTTGCTATGTGATTCAAGGACCATCTGATGCCTTATTTCGTCGTGAATCGGATTTAGATGTTTCAGAAAAATACCGAGATAATATATAACTGTGCCCACTGGTACCACGACCCGATTTTGCTTCTATCATTGTTGATTCAGAGTCAGCTCAAATCCATTGACTATAGAAACACCTGCAAATCTCCGCATTTCCAATCAATTGATCAGGGCACTATCTGTCAGGATGCCCGAACTTGCCGCAATCAAAACACCAATCAGGCAGCCGCTCATATCTTAAAACCACTGTTACCACCTCTTCTGAATCATCCAGGGCTATACGGACAGGCTTTAGAGGCCCTGTGATATCAATACGAACCCTTACTCGGATATTTTTGCCTAAATTAAACCCAGAGGCACTACGATGAACCTCTTCAACATCCCCTAACAATTCACCAATACGATGATCAGGTTCCTCATGCAAAAAAAAAATCATTAGTCCATGTAATTGGACCCAAAATGAGACTTTGCTAAAAGATAAATTCGAGAGAAGGCCAAGACTCGTTGGGCATTCAAGGATAAGCAAGTTATTCACAAACATCAACGAGCCGCCTGCATGTACTCATCGAAGATCAATATCTGGATTAAAATAAAAGACAAAGACATTGTTACTTAGTTCAAGAACATGGATAGAGAAGACATCAACTGTTTCTAGGCGGATTGGAGACTAACAATGAGAGCATTGAAAAGCCCAGTCGAAAACTCATCACTTGGCCAACCAAAGAGTGAGATACCCGATTGACATCTTCCTTTCTTCAGGAGGAATTCAATTTTGAGACCTTAATGGAAGTGTCTTGCAACTCAGGAGTTGCGTATGACTGGAAAAGTTTATTGAAATCCATCAAGCATGTCACAGGTAAGGAACTTCTGTTCGTTTTGACACAGTAAAAGAAACACGAAAATTTCTACACAGGACAAAACTTCAGCCACTAAAAATTGGAATGGAACCCTGTTGCACCAGGATTTACCAATCGTGAAGAATGATATATAGCAAACTATGATCAATGAGGAATTGAACTACTGCTTTTGTCTATCCAACACTATAGAACCCTAGCAGCTGTAACAAACCCTAGTAGAGAACTTTTTATAGCATGTTATTTTTTTACATAAACATGTTTTATTAGTTAAAGGAAAATTGTATTATTCTTAGTTTCTTAATCTTTTCAAAGCATTTAAGTATCCCTTAATATTGCTACCCTTTTTTTCTTTTAAAAAAAATTGATCAAATCGCTCCAACATTAAGTGATAGATTACTTTTTTTTCTTAAATGGAAAAAATAATAATGATTAAAAAAAACACTTATAAAGATGGTCATTTACTTTAATTTAAGAGGACATTTTAAAAGTGTGTTCAGATAATATATGATCCTATTAAAATGATTTCAAATTATTTTTCAACTAACAATTGCAACTTTATCATTTACAAGTACTAGTTGTTCGATGATCGGCTATTAAGATGTCATTTGTATTAAAAGTGGGAACCGTGAAGCAATAAATAAATAACATATTTAAGCGGCGTATTGCGTAACAAGAGATGGATAAAAATATTAATCCCGCCTTGCGTCTAATTTTTTTTAATATAAAAAAATAATTTAATTTCGAGAATAATGCCATTGCAAGTCTTTACAATGGGCATTCCCATAATTGCACTTTGTGTCTGGAATACACATAAAGAAATAAATGCAGATGACAAATGCCAAATGCCAATAAATTTCAATTTTGTTTTGCCCGTAAATCGATTGACTATATCTAAAATGTAACACAGTAGTGTCACTTTTATTGATACGTTACAAATGAAGGAGAAGGACATACGTCCACCAAAACATAGATAAAAGAAATTCCCAAGAGTCCAAAGAATACAACTATAAGAAATTTTCAGATGGTACCCCTAGCTACCTTATAGCTGCACAGTAAGCATGTCTTTTACTCACTGCTAATTAAAAAATAGCAATAAATTATCTAAGTTTAGAAAAATTATCATAAAGATCAATATATTTATTAATTTTAAAATAAACACTAATTTCCATTCGTTAAAGAGTATTCTATTAATTAAATTAACTATAAATATGTCAAAACCCACAAAAAGACACCTCTAATAATAAAGTTGACTTGATAATCATATCCTTTATATGGTAATTTAACTTTTTTTTATTTTATTCAAAAAATTTTCTTTAAATTAATAATATCATCACAAAATCAATCTTTCAATATTATTAAATTAATCCAACAATATCAGCAAGAAGATCATCTCTAATTAATCCAACTTTTAAAAAATGTCAATTCAAATTTTGGAGAAATATCTACAACAAAATCAATCTCTAATTAATCCAATATCAGAAAAACAATTCAAAGATGGGCAGTAAGGCAACAACAGCCGTAGCCAAGCGGGGCCACTACACACAACCAAGTAAGGTCACTTCAGCAATAGTGATGCTTGCAACAACTAAGCACAACCGCTGCAACAACAACAAAGCAAGGCTACTACTGGGCACAACGCCTAAGTGCGCAGTTGTGGTGGCGACAACGGCTATGATGGCAATGAGTATGGTTGTGGATGAGAAATTTTAGGATTTAAAGTTTTTAAAATATGAGATAAAAATAACAAGGAAAAGAGAAATTTTTAGTGCTTTCAAAATTTAAGATTTTTAAGATATTTATTTAAAATTTTAATATTTATTTTACTTTATTATCCATTTCTCGTTAATTTTAATAATAAAAAAAATTAATGGTTGGGCATTAGTATCTGTTTCTAAAATTAACGAGTATTCCTAAATTAAACCTTACGTCAGAATTCATGATAATATACCATAAATTTGTATAAATAAGATATATACTATCATTGAAAACTTTTGACTTTTTACCTATTATTTCTTTACTTATTAACTTTTAACACATATCCTTCTATTTTTCCAAATTGTCAAGTTCCTTTTATCTTTGACGGGTTCTTCTTCAATTTATAATGATAGAGCTTTCCGATTTCAACCCAAAATATATCTCTATTACTGCATTTATTTTAAGTAATAAAAAGCAAAGTGTTTAAAAGAAAAGAAATTGCCACTTGGGTGGAGACTCTACCGCGACATAAGTCGTGAATCTCGTCCAAATTGAACCTCAAAATGTTGAGGAAATTTACCCTTATTCTAATGTCATAAGGAGACTTGAACCTCTTACCCTAATAGATGCTACTCAGGAAAAGAGTAAAATCGAAGAGATTGATTTTGCTTTGAATATGCTCGCAGATTCTTAATACGTTAGTGCTAGTACCTAACTCTGATCTGATAAATATGAAGGAATTAGAGCAAATTTACATGTGACAATAAAAGGTGGATCCTGGATCAGTCTCTGACTCCGTAACGCCTAATTGAATGTCTTGGTAGAAAACTGCATCTTACCAAAAACTTAAAAGAAGCAGAAGATTTACCGCAAATAAAGACATTCTTCACAACTTCAAAACTATGCTTATGAGTCGCATAACGATGATGAATCAGCTATAACGAAAAACAATACAAACTACTCCAGTATTTCATAAAAGCTTACGACAACCACCTAAAACTGATTTGATTATTCATCCTTCAACTCACCCACGTCTCTAAGTCAATTTTCTTAATCTCTTTGGAGGTTGACCCTCAACCTTCCCTACGACCACTGAGGTTTTCTGATTGCAAAGACAATGTACCCTGTTTACAAACCTATCACCAGTCCATATACATAACCCATCATCACAATTTTCCAATCAAATCCCAATTCAGTATCATCTTCTGGCGGTAGCTGCAGTGCCTCATCGTTGCTACATTTCACTGACAATGACTCTCCACACAACCCACTGCTTTCAATAAAGAAATCATATGGATATGTATGGAATTGACCGCCTTGAGGAATACGTCCCCAAAGCTGGTTGTGTGAAAGATCTAATACTGCAAGGAATGTAAGACTTTTTAATTGCTCAGGAATCCTTCCACTTAGCTTGTTTAAGGAGAGGTCTAATGATTCAAGTGATGTCAGATTCCCCAATAACGAAATGAATATTACCCGTCAAGCTATTGTTAGAAAGGTCCAGCACTAGGAGTGATTTAAAGTTTCCAAATACTTCAGGAATCTCCCCTTGGAATAGATTGCTTGACATATCAATGCAGGTGAGAATGGTGATTATTCTGTCTATTTCAATGCCGCACCCTTCAATTGTCAAAATTCACGGATTCTTGATAATAGCTTCTCCCCAAATACCTGATTCCAGATTTTTCTTTTTCATCCATATTCATCATCGCTTTCATATTTGCCATAAAATTTATTAGACCTCAAGACAAGAACATTTTAACTCTGGAAGAGTTCCTAACCAATAGGGAAATCCGTCAGTAATCTTGTTATTACCAACATTGATAACTTCTAACTGACTACAATTGGCCAAAGATCTTGGTAATGGCCCTTGCAACTTATTGCCATTAAGGTCAAGACTTGTTAACAAACTTCCATACGAAAATGCATTGGGGATGCTACCATTAAGGTGATTAACCTGAAGATGCAACATGATGAGAGATCCGCTAAAGTTTCCCGAACAATGAGGAATCCTTCCACTCAGATTGTTATTAGACAAGTCTAGAAAGATCAAGTGAAGCAAATTTGGATAGGTGAGATATTTCAGAAGGGACTTGACCAGAAAATCCTGCATAAGAAAAATTCAGAAATGCCAATTCTCTGAGCTAACAAAATTCAGATGAGAGTGGAGACATACTAAAATCGTTAAAAGCAAGATTGAGCCGTTGAAGGTGAGGGAGGTGGAAGAGAGTGCTGTTGGAATGGATGATGCCCTTAAGATCCTTCACTGCTACCGGAGGTAGACTAGCGGCTAAAGGCCGGAAACAAGGATATAAACATAAAATCCTTAGCTCCCGGCCAAAGGCAACTGGAGGCCAGAAACAAGGTAATTAACCAAAAATCCAGGCGGCCTAACGCAGACTAGCTTGGAAAGGAAAGAAAAGCAAGACCTAGCTTGATTAGTATCTCCTCCTAGGAGCTTCTAATCAAGAAGCAAGGCAAGAATTAGGATTTCATTTATTCAAATCCAATTCCTTCCTCTCTAACTGGGATATTCCGGGGTCTGCAATGGAGATCAAGGCCGATCACATTGCCTGTCAGCTTATCGCAGGTGACACCATCCCATGGGCAGCAATCAGAAACTCAATCCAAGAAACTATTTTAGGATAAGGGGTATGACAACAATCCGGAGTTCGAAAGCTAATTGGAGTGGTTTTCTTGAATTGGAGCTATGAAAACCCCTGTTCTGGGCGGCATAATATTGTTGAATTAGGGGAGGATGAAGGGAAAGATGATGAAGAATCAACTTGAAGAAAAAAGTGCATAACAAGGAAGAGGAGGCAGAGGACTTGATTATGCCATATAAATCTCCCCATTGTCATTCTTCAAGAAGTAAAACAAAATGAAAAGTTGACTGATGAGGTAGATGAGAAATAGAGATCAAATTTATAAACTTCCTGAAAAAATAAAAGAACGCCTCTTTCTGACGGCTTTACGACAATGGGAAAATGATTAATGGAAAATTGAAATTGTAAGTAGATACAATTGAGTATTTGATAGTGCTTTTGTTTAGAACAAATCAATAAATCCAACATGCTGTGGTGAAATTGAAATTCCAAGTCTGCAAAACAATGAGACAAGTAAACAAATAAAGGTATTTATCAGGAACACACTCAGATGAGTAAGGCAAACATCAAATCCAGTCGCGTAGCCACCAGCAGCTAGCAGAGAGCTGGGCAGTAACAGACTTAGGATCTGCCAATTTATTTCTTCATGGTTCTCCATTCAAAAAGTAAATAATAATATCATATTTGTCACAAAAAAAAAAAAAAAGAGTTTTGTTCAGGAAATTGATCGAACAATTTGCGGGCATGAAACAAGTCATTCGAAAGCACACAAAATCTAATCATATTGTTTTGCATTAAGACTTCTCTAACGAACCCATTATTGATAAAGAGAGAGCGAAGTGATTTACCACGGTTAATGATTCTGCGATTTTGAGTAGCTCTTGAAGTGAGTTTACATATGTTTTGCTTGATTTGGGAAGATGAGTTAAGTGGACTTTTAGATAAACCTATACAGAAAGAAGTGATCGACAAGGATGACGCCGAAGAAGACTCCCTGCAGTATTTTGGAAGCTCACCTCTCTCGATAAAATCAAAGTTATTGGTTTGCCATTGGAATTTGGAAGCAAATGTCGCGGGTTAAATGGAGTTAATTTCGACGAAAATTATTGGGCATGAATAAAATAATTGAAAAAGTAAATAATAATCTACAGTATGATTGTACGAAAACCACCATGTTGTTTGCCATAATTCCAGTATTCTATAAATTTTTCTCCATCTTTTTTTTTTTGGTTGGGGGGGGGGGGGTGGTTAAATTTCATAATTTACCTGTTTTCTTTTAGTTTTTTAATAATCTTTTTATTGGGGGGGGGGGGGGGGGTGGGTTAAATTTCATAATTTACCTGTTTTCTTTTAGTTTTTTAATAATCAAGAAAATAGGTAACCTATAATTTGAGAAACTAAACAGCGCACAAAAAATTTGCACAAACCAACAAAAAGATCGTTTGCATGTCTCTCCAAAATTCGAATTTTTCCTCTTTCAAATAAAAAAATATAAGAAAATGTATTTTTATTTAACTTTGAAATAAAAGAAATCACTCACTTGTTTTTTTAAAAGAAGAACGTTTATTTAATCAAAAGACTTGAGAATTCAGGTAAATACAGTGACTAAACAATATGGCATGGATAAAGACCACCATGTTAACATCATTACAAATTAGATATTTAAACAAGAAATGAGCCACCTATTTTCGCTTTCTTAACGAAAGAGCAAGAAACATTCTCCAAGCTACTTAGAATGCTAAAAATTACAAAGAGGAAACCCCCTTCAACACCAGAAAAAGCTTTTTTCTAAGTGTCAATAAATTAAAACAACCCACTTCAATAGTACTAATAGAGATGTTATTATTAATAATGGAACGAATGCCATGGTAGACTACCAAACATTTTTACCGTGAAAGGGAAAAACTGCCCAACCATAGTCTTTGCCATAGACAGCAATACCACACCATTGAAATAGAAAAAGATGATCCAGGAGCTAGCATCAAGACATTTGAATTTTGAGATGAAGCAATTCTTCTATCGACTGATATTCAAACAGAAAGAAACCAACCTTGTCAATAACACTACGAGGATCAGATTGCTCACTTCTAAATACTAAATTCCTTGCAGGCCAGCAACCACAAAGAAACATACAAAAACCTTCAAAATCCTCTACTGGAAACTTTTTCTTTAAAAGAAACATTAATTCAGAAACTGATCGTCCCTGATATCCTACCACAATTCGAGCACCTGGAGAAAGATCCCAAACCTTAGTAGCCCACTCACAACCAAAAAGGGTGAGGAAACCAGATTTGAGAACTTCTGTGCATTGGGGGACAAAAGTTGGGCACACCTACATTCCTACGTTGCAAGTTTCCCCCTGTTGGCAAAAGATTACGAACATCCCTCCATACAAAATACAGCACTTTTGGGGGAATGTTTAAGTCCCAAAGATACCTCCATCAAGACTGCCAACCGTTGTCTCCGCTCCCATTCCTCAGAGATCCCTTAGCATCTATGTCCACATAATAGGCTGACCTAACAGAAAAAATCTCAGATGTAGAAAAATGCCAGATCATCTTATCATCCCTATCAAAATCCCCCACTGGTATAGACAGAATGAGGTTAATATCAACCTCCCAGAGCAAAGATCTCATCAATTCAATATTCCATCCCACAGATGGGTTGATCACGTCAGAAACTTTGTAAACGTCCCGTCCAAAACTAGGGGTAATCAGCTTGAATGATGGTGGCCGAGGAATCCATGGGTCTGGATACAAACCCCATCCCATAATAAGCTATGCCATAAATAAGATCCCCCATGACCTTTAGATGCATTGAAAAATGAATGCGTTTCTGAGAATTTTCGCAGCAATGAAATTTTGATACGTTAAGATGCGCCAACACTACTTGGCTAATAAAGCTCTGTTAAAAGAAGCCAATTCTCTAAAACCCACACCACCTTTATGCTTCGACAGACAAACCATCTCCCACTTAAGCCATGATATCTTACCCTCATCCTACCAAAATCTTCTGATCATGGATGAAATCTTATTAATCACAGAAGAAGGAAATTGAAAAAAGGTCATGGCATATGTTGGAATTGCTTGCAAAACTGCTTGGATTAAAATTGCTTTCCCACCCACAGAAAATTGATTTGAGTACTAAGAATGCAACCGTTCCCAAATCCTATCTAAAATATGTTGGAATAATATCCTCTTACTTCTCCCAATGATAGATGGTAGGCCTAAATAGCGTCTATGAGGTTCCGAATGCGATAAATCCAACAATCCCAAGATACTTAATTGAGTGGCAGAACACGTGTTTGTTGCCAATCTGATTAGGTCGGGTAAAGAATAGTTGTATTTTACTTGAATTGTTCAGGTCTAAGTTGGGTGTAAGTTATGAAAACCCCAATTCAACTCGATACTCAACACATAATCGTTTACCTTAAAACCTTTAGCTTATTAGAAGTTTTTCATTCATTGTTACTGTCGGCATTTTGTCGAGCCACAAAACTAGTTAACTATAAAAATAGGTAGAAGAAAAGAATGGAAAGAATCAAGCTAAGTGTTTACTAATTGACCCAAATAAATAATTGTGAAATTGTTTTTAAAAAAAAGTTGACTATTAAAATGCAAATTAAGGACTTTCCAAAATTAGAGTGGCTGACTTTTAAAACTTCCCATAAGTTGGAGCATATAAGACCAAGATGCCCAACTTACATAAATGGGAATGAAATATTTCCAATCAAACTAGCTAAGTAAAAACATCCATAATTTAAGTGTTGTACATAGTGAAAGAAGTAGTAATTTAGCCTGATTAAATTCTTTTCTCTAACCATATGGCAATCCATCTCAATAAGCTTTATGTGTTGACGAGGTTTACTACAATATGCAATATTGTTTGATTATCACCATGTAACTTGGCTAGACAGAAAATATTAACTTCTAGAACTTGTAAAAGATATTTTAGCCACGTACGTTCATAGGTGATTATTGCATATTGTAGAATATTATTGCATATTCATAGGTGATCATTCTACTTCTACTAAAGAATGAGAGATGGTTGTTTGTTTTTTCGTTTTTCTATAAACAAAATAATTCTAAAGAAGAATATAATACCTAAAAACTAACCTTCTTGTATTAGAGCAACCACCCTAATCAACAACACAATATTAGTTAAGCTCAAATCATTTTTAATTGAAAAAAAAAACCTTGTTCTATCATTACTTTTAAATATTGTAAGACTCAAAATGTTGCATCAAGATATGATATTTTAAGCTTGTGCATGAACTGACTAAGATGATGCATCGAGTAAATTATATTTGGTCTTGTGAGTGGAAGATAAATAAGTCGGCCAACAAGTCTTCTATATTGCAATAGATTTTTTAGGAGTTTACCATCTAATGAAAGGAAGCTTCATATTTGGTTTTATGGAAAAAGTGACTAGAGTAGCTTTAAGAAGACCTATATCATCAAAGACATCGATAGTATACTTATTTTATGAGATAGAAATTCTATTTTTTGAATGTCCCATTTTTATCCGAACTATTTTAATTTTTCGAAGTTCTTTAATTTAAAATTGCTTATGGAGAAAGCCCTTAAGACTAGCTATGATAATAGGATCATTGTCTATAATAATCATATCATCTATGTAAATCAACATTACTATGAAAGAGCTACCACATACCTATGTAAAGAGTGAATAATCTACCATGGACTATTTAAAGTAAACTTTACAAATCACTAGGGAAAACTTTAAATATTAGTTCCGAGAAGAGATTTGTTCATATGACACACTAAGCTCTCCACTTCTCGACTGTACTTGGGGCAGTGGTAACATGTAACCTTTCTCATCAAGGTCATCATAAAGGAAAATATTTTGAAAATCAATTTGATAAAGAAAGTAACTTCTTGCAAAAATTATCATAAGTAAACATTAATGTAAATAAAGTAATTTCTTATGACAACTATTGTAAGCAAGCATCAAACAATAAATAGTTTGGCAACTGGTGCAAATGTTTCATTGTAATTCAATTCAATTTGTGTACAGCCTTTAGTGATTAATCTAGCCTTATACCATTCTATGGAATCATCTGAGTTAATCTTGATCTTGTAGACCTATTTTCAGTTAATAGGTTTCTTTCTTTCTAAGAAAGTTGTGAGTGCCCATATAATATTTTCTTCTAATGCTCAAATTTCAAAACTCATGGCCTCTTGCCACTTAAGGTCTTTCTCAGCCTGGGATAATGTGTTAGGTTCAATAACAATAGAGATAATGGTGCAAAGGCATGGTGAGATAATGAAATATTTGTATAAGAAATAAAATTGCTTAAAAGATAACGTGCACCTTTACTAAATATTGGTATTAAAGAGGATGATAAGCTTAACAGTAGTAGAGTAGTCTTGGAACAATAAAAATCATGTAGGTAAATGGATGATTAATGAATGCAATTGAATTGTTTTAATATAGGTTGGCTAGGTTGAGCTAATTGAGTTAAGATAGAGGGAGTAAGTCTTCATCAGTAATATCATCATTATTAGTGATATTTTAAAAGTTTAAATCAGAATGTTCTTGAGATACTTGGGAGCCAGCAATGGTGATTGATAAGTGTAATTTAGATTTATATTTTGACCCTATTTTATCTTAAAAATTGTTTGTTTTCAAGTAATTTCAGAGTCATTTATGCTTTCAATATTGTTTTTATAGGGTTAAGCATGAAAAGATGGGAAAAAGGAGAAATTATAGCAAGCACAGCTGAATTGAATCTAAAAGATCAAGGGAGTTCAAAAATAAGATGAATGCCTTGGCTTTCATCATCCAAACACCTCAGCATTTGTGTCAATTGATGAACGTTACAGTGTTGTGATTTAACAATGTTGCAGCACAAATTCTAAAATGTGTATTGCGCTAGCATTACAGTAGAACTCCTCAGCATTCAATGGAAACATCGCAGCACCAATAACCCCCTAGAGTTAAAAATTTGAATGTCACAATATTAAGGCAAAATTTTGGAGAACGCTCTTGTGTTCAAAGCAGAACATCAAGGCTTTGGGACTTTTATTACACTATATAAAATTTTACTTTTTAAACTCTTGAGGTGGCTTGGACAACCTCTAACCTAACCATAAACACATTCTCTTGACTCTATACACTTTAAACCCAAAAATTCATCCTATATTATGCACAAAAAAACATGTGAAGCTATTTTGGAGAGGGATTACACAAGATTAACACAATCAAGAACACTTTGACTAAGTGTTGGAGGATTCAACCAAAGTTAAGGATTGATTGGAGGCTACCTTGCCTTTATAATATTCAGTTTGGATTAGTTGTATCATGTTCATTATTGTATTTAACCGTAGAAATCTTTATTTATTTAACTAATTTTATTTTCTAGGATTGTAGCTTTGAACTTAATATATGGATTTCATTAATTGGATCCTATTATTGTGAACTCGGTTATTATCAATTTGTTATTCTTAGTGCTTTCAATGTACTTGATGAGTTATTAGATGAGTATGGAAATTAGTATAAACTTGGAAAAGGTATCTTAGTGTTTGGCTGATAAACGCATTTTATATATGATATTATACCATTCTTAATTTGATAATTGTTCATTTTGAATGTGAATTTATGGCTTTTTATATATATTAATTTTATTTTATAAGTTTTAAGTTAATGAAGCTATTTGGGATGAAAATACAAAGAAAACAAGCAAAATACCAAAAATGTTACAATGCAATGAACAGTGTTATGTGAATAATACAGGTGCTACATTGCCGATACAATGCCAGCAAATAGTGTTTGGCACCTAGGCACCAGAAAGTGATGCCCAGGCGCCAGATCACCTAGGATTTGACGCTTAGCGTTGAAAAGTGCTGCCTAAGTGCCAAAACGAGCAGAATACTTGGTGCTCAGGCACTAGAAAGTGGCACCATCATCTGTTTTAAGCCTCCACTTGCCCTAATTTGAAATTTATAAATACTATCATTTAGCTATTTTCTCAACAATAAAAAAGGGAGGCACGAAATTTGTAAAAAAGAACAAGACTTGAGCTCGAATTTGAAAAGAATAAATGATGTCTCCAAGGTTTCTTAAGCATTATTGAAGACATTTGAAGGATTGAAACCTTGGAGACATCCCTAAATTCGATTTTCTCTTTCTCTTCTTTGTATTTTCTCTTTTGTTTAAATTTTCAGCTTTGAATATTGTTTATACATGTTTGTATCTATGAATTTCTAAATAATTTTAGTTATCGTTGGATTTTTATGTGATTAAACTTGATTCTAAGACTTGATGTAGTTTTATTTATATTATGTTTGGATGATTTAGTATATTTTCGTGTAATCCATTTATGTTTCTCTATACTTAATGCTTCAAATTGATTGAAAAATGAATTGGTTGTTATGAATTTATGGATTGATGCTTAGAAGAGCTTGACCCATTTATTGGATTTGAGAAACATAGACTTAGGTTGCTATTGAGTTGGAAAGCTAATAACACTTAAGTAATCACCATGGTTTTTTCAAGGATTGCATGTGGTGTACAATAAGTGTTTGATAAAATGTTTGAGCGCACTTGAGGTGTGACATTATGCCTAGGATTTCATTTGACACTCGGGGAGGTAATGAGATTAATCCTTGGGTAATCTATTTAAGGGTTGCGTAATGCATGTATAGGTAAACAAGTTAGATAGGGGTATTAACTTGAATATGTATGCATAGTACTCCTACGGCACTCGGGAGAGAGAATGAGATTAGTTTTAACCCCTTGATTAATGAATTGAATGAAATGCTAAATATGAAGAATATAGGAAGAATAGAATGAAATCAATACTCTAGGATCCCATTTGTATAGAATTCGCCATATGTCATGATTATCATTTTGTTTCTATATTATATATTCTAGGCTTTGATGGAACTCTATTGAAAATATGTGTTGATGTTGTTTTGTAATTAAGGACTATTTTTTGTTATTCATTTATGCTTTTTATGTGCTTTATGCTTCTAATTACATTGGAAAATGGATTTGATGATTTAAACATTTGGGTTATATGCTTGAGAAAGCTTAATCCATATGTTGGTTATAAAAAGTATAGCTTTGATTTTGTTGAGTTGGGAGACTATTGAACTTAGGGTAGTCGCGTAAGGGTAGCTTATTGCATTTATGTATAACGGGTTAGATAGGAATATCAATTTAATTGTATATGCATAGTATCTCATTCGGCACTCGGGAGAAGGAATGAGATTAGTTTTAAGCCCTTAATTGATGAATGTATTAGATTAGTTGTTGATCACGAATGATAAAGAACATAGAAACAATAGAAGGAAACCAAGTCCCTAAAACCCCATTGCCATAGATCTTTCATATATTTATTTTACCAAGTATTTAGTTTCAAGCTTTCTTTAATTCAATAATTCAACTTATCATTTAGATTAGCCTAGATAAATTTAGGTTGCCAACATCATATTACTTAGCATTAATTTAGGACACACTCCTTATTGGAATGATACTCACTCATCACTTTATTACTTGCTCACGACCCGTGCATTTGCAGTTACATAGTAGCAT
Source organism: Ailanthus altissimus (assembly GCA_946807835.1). NCBI lineage: Eukaryota > Viridiplantae > Streptophyta > Magnoliopsida > Sapindales > Simaroubaceae > Ailanthus > Ailanthus altissimus. Next base: position 9,502,465 of record OX327713.1, on the reverse strand, counting down.
GTGTATAATTTCACGAACAGGTTTTTAGCGTTGTTGCCTGGGATTATAGATTTTGAATTTGTGCTAATATTATAGTTAAGTAACTTGATCTTAATTTAGGCATTTTGTTTTTTTTAAATTTTATTATATTTGGGTTATGGTTGTTGTTTTGAAGGTGCATAAGAAGAGGTCATTATCTTGAAGATCAAAAAGGTTTACACTTCCAAACAAGATTTTTATTCTTGCCAAACAAGTTCAAAATGAGAAAATCAAGGAAAGTAATTGGCAAGAACATTGAGCAAATATTGAAGCACGATATGGAGGAGTGTTCCTTAGGGAAAAGGCTTATGACATGCAATTTTTTTAACCACAACCCCGGGAGAAGCCTAGTTAATGACAATAAATCAAGCCCTTTTTAAGAGGCAACCCAAGTGCATTTCAATTTTTAATTTCAACCTTTTTGTTTAATATTTATTTTTCTTTCTTGTAGTGTGTTAAAACAATAATTCAAAACCTCAAAAGGCATGGAAAAAGAATCAGAAACAAAGCCAACAAGATGTATCCAAATGGAGCTCACAATCGGGGACAAAATAATTGTGGCAGCAACTTAAGGCTACAGCCTCAACACCTAGAAATTTCAGGTCAATTACCCAGGTTATGGACATCAAGGCTCCTCAAACTTCATATCTTGGAAAGCATCACTCAATGGCTCTGAGCACCATTTCAAGCAACAACTCCCTCCTTGCGTTTCAAGCAGCAAACCATTGTCTATAAGAGGAGTTTCTTTTACTCACTTTTGGTATTGTGGATAATGTCAACTTTAAGTTTAAGGAGGGAAACATTTATTTTTCATGTTAATCATGCTTACTTATTATGATTGTTATTTTTAGTTTGTTTTGAATGCAACTTTTTTTCTCTCATTTATGGGTTGGTTGAATGATTAATAGTCAATGATATGAAATAGAAATATAATTTCAAATGCTACATTCTTTTGAAAACAATGAATATTGTGATTGTTTGCTTGGTAATCTAGGACAAGTTCAGCTTCACTTTGTGACCACTTGATATTTTGAGCATATAGTTAGAATCGTTTTGTTTTTATGCTTACTTAGAAGACTTTATGCACCATAAGAATAATTAAGGTCTCAAAAACACACTTGAACTTGTTTGAGCATCAATCAAGGTGAAATCCTAGGGTATACATAATTGAGAATTTATTTTAGGCCATCTTTAGACCGATTGAGCCTTTCAAACCAACCTTTGTATAGTTTTACCCCTAGTCACCCCCGTTGAGCCTAATTATCACTTTTTCTTGCTAACCATATCACTACTTTCACCTTGTTTTTATTATCCTTCATAGGACCTACCACGCTATTGGCATAACACTTCTTTTAAAGAGTTGTGTGAACTTTTGAAAATATTGGTTGTTGTGTGAATTAAAGAAGAGTTATGGGTTTAGTTATAAATATTGGTTGTTCTAACATTAAAAGCTTAAGTTTGGGGTATAGTGACTTATATGTAAAAAAAAACAAATTCTAAAAAAAAATTCAAAAAAAAAAGCAATATATTAAGCTTGCTATACCCCCTAGCTTAAAAGAAAAGTAAAAGAAGAGCAATAAAATAGTAAGAGAATCAAAGAAATAAGTTTGGGGGAAATCCAGTGGAAAATAATTGATTCGATTTGAGTAAGTTGTAAAGGAATGTGTGTCTATGGTGCAAGTTGAACCGAAATAGATCCATTTTTATCCTACCGTCACCCTAGCCATGCATTACGAGTTAAATAAAGTCCTATTTCATTCTTCATTATATGTGTGCCTACATTAGTGGAGAGTGATGCAAAAAATAAATATATGGAGTGTTAAAGAAATAAATAAAAAAACTCATAGAGACCATTTCATTGTTTTGTGTGAATAAACTAATCTAAGTGCATGTGACTAATGATTTTAGCTATTCACTGATTGGGATGCTATAGTAGCTAAGCGCAAGTACACGCTATCGTATCAAGTAATATAGGATTTTAAGTCCAGATATCGATCCCACAGGGACTATGGAATCTAATTCTATAAATCAAGTACTAAAATTATACCTACTTAACTTTTATTCAGAAAATCACAATCTAAAATTTATTTAACTAATCTAATTCTATCAATTAACTATACAAAAGCAAATAGTAGAATTCACAAATAAAGATAATCTAGGGTTTGACTCGTCCCCTAGTATTTCATTGGACTCACTAACCATTTATTTAATCTATTAAGACTAATTGATTGGTTTAGACACTAATCTTATCACAAGCCTCTGTCGATGGTCAAGTGATTATATTACACATTCTAACAATCACCTATATGTCTATGGTAATCAAATCAGAATGTAATTCATTAAGATCAAGTTTAAATTATACCATATATGCCACCTAGGTATATGTCTATCCTAGATGGAACTCATAGTTGTTACCCTATGATCATGCATCAAACTACCTTAGGCTAAACACATAAATCCTTCCGTCGAGTTCATCATGGTTCCTTAATCATTCAAAATATTGATCAGGTATAATGAAAGTATTAAACACAAGATAGAATGAATCAATTGAATTTATCAAGTTCATAAACTAAAATTTAACACAATCTAAATCCATACTAGGTTCACATAGTCTAACCCTGCATGAACAAATTAACCCATCACAAAACCAAAAGTATCAAATCAATTCATTAAGATCAACAAGAAAACGAATATAATGATAAAGAAAGAGAAGAAAAACTAATCAAAGTGACTCCTTAATGTGCTTCTCCCTCAATCTTGATTCGAAGCTTGAATCTTAATCTTAGTTCTTCAATCTTTGGCTTTGATCTTTGATTTGTGTTGTGAATTCTCTCTCTAAGTTTTTGCCTCTTTTCTCTCTTTTTTTTCTCTCCCTCTTAGGGTTTTTTGGCTTTCTATTTATACGTCTTTTGTCTTCTAAATACTATTCACGAGTTACAGTAGCAAAATACTATTCCTACACCACTATTCACCGCCACAAGTGTCGCGGCGCTGGGTTATTGGTGCTATGAATCTCAGCTACTGACCTAGGCGCCGCGGCAATCAGTCACTACCTTAGTGCCCCGTTCGTATATTGAGCGTAACTTTTTCGTTTGACGTCTGATTCACCTCCTGTTTGTTCTTATACGTCACATTTTCCATCGTGCATCTATTTATGATCAAAAACCACAATTACATAGTCAAATATTTATGATTTAGAGTAAAATATAAAAGTTGGGTACAAATTATACTAGTGCTTTTACACCCCTATCATTCACACACACACCAGGTAGGTCACTTGTGGGTTTGAATAAGTGTTGGATTAAGACGTTAAATGGTTATGATGTTTAGAATTTCCTTAAGGATAGTAGTCGTGAGAAATTTTTGAGACAAATTTCTAATCATTTGTTGACCCAATGTTTTGTATCTTTTTATAGTTTGTTTGTTTTTATTGTTGTGCATGTGCTTTCTTACTCGAGGATGAGCAAGTATTTAACTTTGGGGGTATTTGATAAGAGCATTTTATATATGATATTATACCTCTTTTAATTTGATAATTACTTATTTTGAATGTGAATTTATGAATTTTTATGTATATTAATTTTATTTTATAGATTTCAAGTTAATTGGGCTATTTAGAAAGAAAATTCAAATAAAACAAGTAAAAGACTGAAAATGCTACAGTGCAATGAACAGTGCGGGTGAATATAGCATGTGCTACAGTGCTCACAAATAGGATTTGGCACCCAGAAGTCAAAACGGGCAAAATGCTTAGCACTCAGGCACCATTACCTATTTTAAACCCCTATTTTTTGCCCTAATTTAAAACTTATAAAAAAAACTACTCTTTAGCCATTTTCTCAACAATAAAAAAGGGAGGCACAAAATTTGCAAAAGATAATAAAGCTTAAGCTCAAATTTGAAGAGAAGAAATGATGTGTACAAGGTTTCTTGAGCATTATTGAAGATATTTGAAGGATTGAAACCTTGAAGACATCCACAAATTCAGTTTTCTCTTTCTTTTCTTTATATTTTCTCTTTTGTTTAAATTTTCAGGTTTGAATAATGTTTATACATGCTTGTATCTACAGATTTCTAGATAACTTTAGTTATAGTTGGATTTTTATGTGATTAAACTTCATTCTAAGGCTTGATGTAGTTTTATTTATATTATGTTTGGATGATTTAGTATATTTTTGTGCAATCCATTTATGTTTCTCTATGCTTAATGCTTCCAATTGATTGGAAAATAAATTGGTTATGGATTTATAGATTGATGCTTGGGACAGCTTGACTTATTTTTTGAAATTGGAAAATACAGCCTTAGATTGTTATTGAGTTAGGAGGCTAATAACACTTAGGTAATTACCATGGTTTTCTCAAGGATTGCATGTGGTGCACAACAAGTGTTTCATAAAATGTTTGAGAGCACTTGGGGTGTGACATTATGCCTAGGATTTCATTTGACACTCGAGAGAGGTAATGAGATTAATCCTTGGGTAATCTATTTAAAGGTTGCATAATGCATGTATAGATAAACAAGTTAGATAGGGATATCAACTTGAATATTGATGCGATATTTCTATATTATAAAATTAAGTGCAAGTATACACTATCGTATGCAAGTAATAAAGAGACTAAATAAGTCGGATGTCGAACCCTCAGGGATAATTTTTTTTTTTAATCAATGACTAAAATTATATCTTCCTAATAATTATTCAGAAAAATAAAAATCTAAGAATGAATGTAAGAAATATAAAAGCAAAACACAATGTAAAGAAATTTAGGTGATAGCAATGTAGAGAAAACCTAGGATTAATATTATCCCTCAATATGCTTTTTAATGATTAATCTTCTAATATTTAACTCACTTAGTCTTTATTATTGATCAAGACGCCAATGCATTCACAAGCCTCTTCCAAGGTCATGCTAGTATACCCTAATTTACCAAATACCTATATTCATATGGTACTTGTAATAAATTAAGATTCATTAAGATTAGGTCTTATTGATCATACATGCCAATTAGGTATATTCCTATCCTAAATTGAAACTTGCATATGCAACATTGAATGTTACTCTACAATCATGCATCAAATTACCTAGGTCTAAATATTATGATTCCTCTTCCGAGTTTATCAATAATATTACCAACTCATTCACCATATATTGGCCAGATATATTGAAGCATTAAACACAAGTAATTTAAATAATAAAATACTACGTTTATTAAATATTCGAAAGATATGGCAATTAAGCACACATATTGAGTTCAAATATTAACCTTAGAAAATAAGTTTAGCTCATGGCTACAAGAGAACAGCAGTAAAAATAATTATAAATCATGATACAATTATTAGCAAACCGATATAGACGTCGAATTGCTCTTAATTGCGCTGCCTAGGAACTCTTGATGCCGAAGAATGTCTTGTATCTCTCTCTAAAGTTGCTTCAATTAAGCTCCTATTGCTCTCCAAGACTCGTGCTCTGTATTCTTGGTGCTCTTGGGTCGTCTTGGATTGATTCTTGAAGGTTGGGAACGAGTGGCTTTTTATAGAGATTGATATGAGCTTAAAAATCTCAATTCTCATCGGACTAGGACTCGTACTACCGCTGGCGCGCTATGCAATTGTCGCTGGAGCGACGCGTGAAAAAGCTATTACCGCTGGAGCGGTGGGATCTTGGCGCTGGGGCACTGTCTCGTAATATGTGTTGATGTTATTTTGTAATTAATGACTATTTTGTCTTATTCATTTATGCTTTTTATGTGCTTCATGCTTCTAATTACATTGAAAAATAGATTGGATAATTTAAACATTTGGGTTATGTGCTTGAAAATGTTTAATTCATATGTTAGTTATAAAAAGCATAGTTTTGAGTTTGTTGAGTTGGGAGACTAATGAACTTAGGATAGTTGTATAAGGGTAGCTTATTGCATTTATGTATAACGGGTTAGATAAGGATATCGATTTAGTTGTATATGCATAGTATCTCATTCGGCACTCGGAAGAGGGAATGAGATTAGTTTTAAGCCCTTGATTAATGAATGTATTAGATTAATTGTTGATTACGAATGATAAAGAGTATAGAAACAATAAAGGGAAACCAAGTCCCTAGAACCTCATTGCCATAAATCTCTAACATATTTATTTTACCAAGTATTTCGTTTCAAGCTTTCTTTAATTAAATAATTCAACTTATCATTTAATTAGCCTAGATAAAATTAGGTTTCCAATATCATTATACTTAGCATTAATTTAAGACATAATCCTAGTAGGAATGATACTCACTCATCACTTTATTACTTGCTCACGACTCGTGCACTTGCTATTACAAATTTGAGTGTGTATAATTTCACGAACATTGGCCCTAAAACAATTGATATATGATCATAATATAGCAATTATGAGTTTTGATATAGGATAGGAATATACCTATCTGGTATGTAAGGTCAATACAACCAGTTCTGAATGAATTGTGATTTATTCAAATTGCCATAAGAGTATAGGTAATTAGTAGATTAATGTATCGTCGCTTGGCCATTAGAAGAGGCTTGCAATGAATTTCGTGTTGTAACCAATAATTGAACTAAGAAATTAATAATTGGGATAATATTCTTAGAAAATCACATTAAGGGATAGCTATATTCCTAGATACTCACCATACAGTGATTATACATTATATTGGTTGCACAATTAGGATTGATTAACATTGGTAGAATTTAGTGTCAGTATAAGTAAATTTAGTTATCATTTGTGTGGATAAAGGCAAGGAGACACAATTTTAGTATTTAGTTAAAAATATGCATAAAATTCATCGCAGGATCGACAACTCTCTCATCACTCTATTACTTGTTCACGATAGCGTGTACCTGCACTTGGTAAAAGCACAATAATAATTTGGTCAAATACTGGTAATGGAAACACTGAAAATTCAATGTTATTATTTTCTTTCATATATGAAAAGAGAAATACATGTTCATGAAAAGTAACATCTAAGCTTTTGAAGATACCTTTAGTCTCTAAATCATAGACTTTATAAGCATTTTGACCCAATGGATATCCAACAAAAATACATTTTCAAGCATGTTGGTCAAATTTATTTTTAGGTAGGATATTAGTATCGAAGCTAACAAATGAGTATAATTGGCTAGCAAATTATTATAAATTCAAATAGCATTTTCTCAAAGAGAATAGGTGCACCAAGATGATTAATAAGATAAATTATAATAAGCACACTTTCTCTCCAAAATCTAAATGGAAGGTTGGATTTAAATCTAAGGGCTCTGGCTACTCAAAATATGACAATGTTTGCATTTTGCAATAACTATTTTGTTAGGGTGTAAAATCCCATGTTCACTGAAGAAATCTCTCATGGAGTAAATTTCATTCTCATTATCTCTCTAAATTATCATAATTTTTTGATTAAATTGAGACTTAATAAAGGCAAAGAAAGATTTTAATAAAGATTGTGTTCTTTTTAAACACATGAGATGTATTCATGTGTTATAAGAAAATTCATCCACAATTGTCATGAAATAATAAACACCTAAAAGAGAAGAAACTTGAAAATCTCTTCAAAGATTATAGTGAATCAATTCAAATGGTTAAAAAGTAGAATTTGAACTTAAACTAAAAGGAAGTTTGGTTTGTTTTGCCAAATGGCAATGTGACAAAACTTATTAGAGCTAATAGAAATTTTGGAACTAATTCAGTTTAAATTTGATCTAAAGGAGTTGCAAGGAGTTATAAATGGTATTATGAAATATCGTTATGTAGTGTATTCTTAAAAATATTATTCCTAATCTATAGTTGTCGACACGGGTTATCAGTATTCCTTTCGGATCAATATGTGTTTGTATCTGGATTGTCTAGATAGTTAGTTTTACTATACCATTAGCTTAGAAAAGCTTGTTTAGGCATACAGGTATTCAGTGAGGACTGAGTACTGAACAGTCACATGAAGACCTCCAATAGACATCTACAGAGCCATCAATAGAGGGTCTTCTCGAGTTGAGTAGTATTTGTGGTCCTTTGACTTAGACGTCATGGTGTACTTATGAGTGATCCACCATACTTTAATTCCTCCCATCTCAGAGACCTTTCATGATCTGACCTATAGGTATCATTGGGTATTTTCTAATAATCATAGAACTCAGTATGCATAGATTTCGGATCTATCAGCTCATATAGGTGAGTTATGTATCTGAAAGCTTTGAGATTATATTTTAGAAAGTCTTATAGCCATAAGACTAAACCTTAAAAAATATTTTTCTATAGGGTTAAACAATATCACAAATAAGTTTGCAGATATTGTTTACGAAATATAAATTTAGAGATAAGTTCATGGTCAACCATATAGAGATTTTTTGGTGATGATCTATAACTCTGCTCTTCTAAAATATAGGTGACGGATGGATTATACGTATATGTTATAACCTTAACCTGTATGGTTTAATTCGTCATTCTGTAATATTCGTAACATGTGTGTGGAGCATCATTTACAAACTTGTGAAAGAGTTTTGTAAGACAAATAAGTGTGAACCCAGAGAATTTCATAATACGAAGTGTACTCGTTAAGCACTTGAGTAGAAGATTGGGTCGAACAATTCAATCCAAAAAGATTTTCAAGAGCGGGATTTATTTCAATATCTCTCAGGAACCACATTAATTAAGGTTTAAATATTAAACCTATATTTTATTAGTTAAAATTGTTAACTAATAAAATCTTGACACTTGGTACTATACATGAAAAATTAATTAGAGACTTGATTTTATGCATGGAAAAGAAAGTGAACACTTGGCATTATGCATAAAAAAGTAAGTAGAGACTTGACTTTATGCATGAAAAAATAAGTGGACATATAGCATTATACATAAAAAAAAAGTAAGTGGAGACTTGACTTTATGCATGAAAAAGTAAATGAATATATGGCATTATACATAAAAAAAAAAGTAAGTAGAGACTTGACTCTATGCATAGAAAAATAAGTGGACACAAAACAATATGCCTAGAAAGTAAATAGAGACTTGACCTTATACATGGAAAAGTAAGTTGACACTTGGCACTATGAATGAAAAAATAAGTGGATTCTTGGCATTATGCATAGAAAGCTAAATAGGACTGATGGCTTTTGCATGACCATTTAATGTGACAAGTGGCCTTATTTAAGTGAATTAAGTGGACAAGTGTTCATGGCAAAAGTCAATAAGTATAGGTAATGCAATTATTGCATTTTAAATAAGAGATTCAATCTTATCATTTCAAGAGCGAAGAGTTCTCTTTTGAAAAGATTTGGTTCCCATTTTGGCCAAGAGAAAGACCAAAGCAAGAGTTGCTTGAAACAAAGTTGCTATAAATTTGCTAAAACTACCACTCTAGCTCTTTAATTCCAGTGTTGAAGATTAGATTTGTACACGAATCAGCTTTAAGGTGAGATCTATGAATTGATTCTACACTGAAACTCTTCAAGGGTAAGTTTTATGAAATATACTTTATTTACATTCAATACGTGTTTGTTAAATAGGAAATTAGATTTCTATTTCACTGTATATATATGTGTGTGTGTGTTTGACATGCATTAAATATTCAATGAACATTATCACATGCATCCACCTATTTTAATGTACTCTAACAAACTAGTATAAGAGCATGTTTGTGTGCTATAAGTGTATTTGTGTTATTTCAGATGCCTAAGAACAATGGGTACTTCATTTTTAAGTGAAGAGAGTGTAGAACCAGGTCTTTGTTTTGGGAACACTGGGTCATTTCATGCTTAGCATAGGGGCATTCATAAATTTGGATGAAATCCAAGGCGTTGGGTGTATAATGCTGAGGTGTTCAAGGTATATACTCCATTTTGCATTCTTTTGCATGTGATACTTATATCATACCATATAATTTTTATATCATTTCTATGTAAACTGTAATAATTTTTTTGCGTTGTTAACCACAATAGGAGCCCTATTAGTGAAAGTTAGTTGTGCTTGCTTAAAACAAATATTTGATTATGAATCAAATCCTCATGAGATGTAAATGAATTATAAAATTTCTCTTAATCAGATTGAAAATGTATTTCATTTTGAGAAAATATTATACATGGTCTATCTTGTCAATACGGTGTTAAACGGGTCACTTCAGTCTTTTTCAATATTACTAAAGCATGAAGGATTGATTGGTGTGATTTAGACTATGCTAATTATACATGAGATGAGGCAAATACAAGTGAATGTATTATCCAATATTGCTAAATTATAAAGGCAGTATTAGTTATTTATATTTCATCATTGACAAGTTAATTTAGAACATATTTACCTAATATTACTAAAACATGAGGATAAAGTGTATTTAGGATCAGTGTAAGAGTTGCATAAGATGTAATTGATAAGAGTTGTCAACTTTTTGGATTTTACAAAAGCCAATATTGCTAAAGCATGAGGCCTAAGTAGAATGTAGATTAAATCTACTTCTCACTATAAAGTTTAAAAGTTTAAACTTACGTTTTCCCTTTTGAGAGGTTAAAGGGAATATGTAAAACAGTAGCATGGAGTTTTTAGATTGAAAATATATACTGGCTATATCCATAATTTAAAGCGTTATCAATTAACGATTTTGAAATATTTTTTGCTAACATCTCTTATTTTTGTCTTGTAAAGATAAGATGGCTTCGAACAATTCACTGCTTCGTAAACGTGATACACATCAACTGAAGAGTTCCAAGAATTACTTTAACTAGGTGATGAATCCCATAATTGTTCTAGATTTAGAAAAGTTTGAATATGTAATTGATCAAAAGATACCTAGAGGTATTTCTAAAGCTATCTCTCAAGAAGAGTTGTTAACATATTAGAGATGGGTTGATGATAATTTGAGAGTCAAATCATACATTCTCCCCTTAATGTCAACTAAACTTTAAAAAAGCATGTGCACATCAATAATGTAAGCAATATTATACCCAATCTCAAGAAGTTGTTTAGAGACAAACTACAAGTTGATTATACAAGACCTCCAAGACATATTTTTAGTTCGAGTTGGCTAAAAACAGTCTAGTAAGTCCCTATGTACTTACAATGATTTTCTACATTGAGAAGTTGGAGACTATAGATATATCTCTGAATAATAGCTTAGGGAATATTTTGATTCTTTAGTCTCTAACAAGGTCATGTGTGAATTTGAAGTGCATCTAATACCAAACAACTCAAATACACTCTATTACCCAGAATAACGTACAAAAATGCTCTAATACCATTGAAGTTGAAGTACATCTAATGGGTGTATACATGTGATAGATTTTATTGAATATTCAATGCATGTCAAATATACATACACGCATTAGAATGGAAATCTAGTTTCCTATTCAACGTATACATTCCAAATGTAAATAAATTATATTAATATAAACTTATCCTTAAAGACTTTCGATGTAGAATCAATTCGTGGGTCTTACCTTAAAGCGAGTTCGTGAATAATTCTAATCTTTAATGCTAGTGGGATAAAACAACTAGAATGGTAGCTTTAATGAATATCCAACGACTTTGTTTCAAGCAACTCTTCTTTAGTCTCTCTCTTGGACGAAGTTAGGATTTTTTAGGAAAATAGAAACACTAGCCTATTTTCTCTTCAAATTGTCAAATATCACTTGCAAAGTTCAAAAATTTTCATTATTTATATACTTTTTTACTCTTGCCATGGACACTTGTCCATTTAATCCACTTAAATAAGGTCACTTTTCATATTAAATAGCCATGAAAAAGACATTTGCCTATTTTAGCTTTCGATACATAATGCTGAGTATCAACTTACTTTTTCATGCATAAAGTCAAGTCTCCACATATTTTTTTATGTATAGTACCAAGTGTCTACTTACTTTTTCATGCATAGGGCCAAGTGTTTATTTACGTTTCCATGTATAAAGTAAAGTCTCCACTTACTTTGCCATGCATAGGGCTAAGTGTCCACTTACTTTTCCATGCATAAAGTCAAGTCTATACTTATTTTTTCATGCATAATGCCAAGTGTTTACTTATTAGTTATCAACTTTTACTAATAAAATATAAGTTTAACATTTAAACTTTAACTAATGTGGTTTTCGAGAGATCCTGAAACAAATCTCGTTTTTCAAAAAAATTTCATATTGAACTATTTAACTCAATCTACTACCCCAATGCTCAACAAGTACACTTTATATTATGAGACTCTCAAGGTTAATGCTCGTTTGTCTTACAAAACTCTTTTTCAAGTCTTTAAATGATGTCCTACATATATGTTACGGATATTACAAAACGACGTATTAAACTATACAAGATGAGGTTATATTGATGTAATAATTCTATATCTTATAATTGAGTGCAAGTATACACTATCGTATGCAAGTAATAAAGGGACAAAAGAGTTGGATGTCAAACCTACAGGGATAATATCTTATTTTTAACCAAGTACTAAAATTATATCTTTTTAATAATTATTCAAAAAAATAAAAATCTAATAATAAATTTAGAAAATATAAAAGTAATGACACAAAGTAAAGAGATTGAAAGATAGCACTATAAAGAAATCCTAGGGTTAATACTATCCTTCAATATGTTTTCTAATGATTAATCCTCTAATATTTAATTTTCTTAGTCTTTGTTATTGATCAAGACACTATTGTATTCACAAGTCTCTCCCAAGGTCATGCAAGTATACCTTAATTTATCAAATACCTATATTCTTATAGTACTTGTAATAAATTAAGATTCATTAAGAACAAGTCTTATTAATCATACATGCTAATTAGGTATATTTATATCTTAATTTGAAACTTGCACATGTAACATTAAATGTTACTCTATAATCATGTATCAAATTAATTAGGTCTAAATTTAATGATTCCTCTTCTGAGTTTATTAAAAGTATTACCAATTCATTTACCATATATTGGCCAGATATATAGAAGCATTAAGAACAAGTAATTTGAATAACAAAGAACTAAGTTTATTAAATATTAGAAAGAAATGGCAATTAAGTGCACATATTAAGTTCAAGTATTAACCCTAGAAGAAAAATTTAGTTCATAGCTATAAGAGAACAGCGGCAAAAATAATAAGAAATTATGATACAATCAACGGTAAACTGATATAGACGTCGAATTGCTCTTAATTGTGCTGCCTAATAAACTCTTGATGCAAAAGAACGCCTTAAATTTCTCTCAATAGATGCTTTAATTATGCTCTTATTACTCTCTAAGACTTGTGTTGTGTGTTCTTGGATGCTTTTGGATGATCTTTAATGGCTAAGGAAGAATGGCTTTTTATAGAGATTGATTTGACATGCGTAAAATCAAAGCATGATAAATTACTCATAAGCCCACCGTGGCACTTAGGTCAAAAGACCACAAATACTACTCAACTTGAGAAAATATTCCATTAAATGCTTTATGGGATGTCTATTAGAGGTCCTCGTGAGTCTATTTAGTACCAAATTCTTATTGAATACATGCATGCCTATATAAGCTTCCGTTAAACCCACAGTCTGCTAAGACTAATCGTCTGGATAATCCAGATATAGACATATATTTATCCGAAAAGAATACTAGTCGACCGTGTCAGCAATCATAGATTAGGAAAGATATTTTCGAGAGCATACTGCATAATGACATTTATTAGCACCATTTGTAACTCCTTACAACTATACCATTATTAATATATTCCCAAATTTTTGTCCCTATTTCAAATAAGGTTCTACCTCTTTAGAATAATAACTTTTAACACTGGCCTAAATTTTTTTATATCAATTATAAACTCCTTTAAATCTACAATATTTAAAAAATAACAAACTTAGTACCATATAATTAATTATTAATGATTTATTTGAAAAGCTTATTGCATAAATATTAAATAAATAAAATTTCATACAATAATGTGAATGGCATATAAGCACCAACTCTAATAATTTGTATAATTCATCAAAAACTTTAATATGCAAGAGTTAACTCCCACATATGTTGACATGCATAATATGTTGAAGACAGCTCAGAATGACATGAACAAAGAGGGTGTAGCCTTCTACGTTCAGGGTGGTGCTTCTTCTTCTGCCATAAAGGCTTTTAGAAAGTCTAAGGGTAAGAAAAAGAATAATCAGATACCATATACAGATCCTCAGAAATAAGTCATATCTAAGTTACAAGAGAAGAACAAAGTAAACAAAAGTGTTTCCACTATGGTAAAGATGGACATTAGAAGCGTCATTGTCTGAGGTATCTTGCCACAATTAAAAAGAACCCATCAGGTATATATTCGTCTATCACTGACATTCATTAGCATTTGATGCTAGTACAAGGTAGGTATTAAATATTTTTTGTCCTTCTCACATCTACAATATATTACAAGGTTTAAGGGAAGTTAGAGTACTACAACGTAGAGAAGTTCTGCTTCATGTTAAAAATAGTGATTTCCTACAAGTCAAAGCTGTTAGACATTTTGAGTTGTTTCTCCCTTGTGGTAGATCTTTAATGTTGCATAACTATTATTTTATGCCAAAAATTATCAGGTAAATTATATCATTTTCTGTGTTGAATACTAAAGGTTATCATGTATTTATTCGGAATCAGTCCTTGTACTTATGTGATGTAGATAATATTTTATTAGCTGAGTGTTAGTTGATGAATGGTCATTATATTTTAGATACAAGATGAAATGTCTTGAATGCACAGGTAAATACAGGTAGTAATTTAAGAACTTTAAATAATACAGAATTGTGGCATATAAAATTAGGTTATATTGGCGTAAAATGCCTAGCCCATCTAGTTAAGGATGGTTATATAACTGATCTTACTATATAATCTTATCCAGTTAGTGAATTTTGTATTCAAAGAAAGATGACCAAATCTCTTTTTTTTTTAGGTGTTGAACACGAAGCCACTGATTTTTTGGAACTAGTATATAGTAATGTATGTGGTCTAATAAATCATACTGCTATTAGTGGGTTTTGATCCTTCGTTATCTTTATCAATGATTTGTCACAATATAAACATGTGTTTTTAATGAGACCCAAGTTGGAAACCTTTGAAATGTTCAATCTTTCAACTGACAGTGGCACCATTGAGAAGAAATACATATCCATATGTAGACGTTCTATCATACAGATCAGATTGAAAGTCTAGGTCCTCCTTACTTGTAAGTCACTTTCTCCATAAACAAGAAACTTATCCTTTGTATCCCTAAGGTATTTTAGGATATGTTTCATGGTTATCTAATGGTCGCTACCTAGACCAAACTAATACTGACTTATAACACTTACGGCAATACTGATGTCAGGTTTTGTATATAACATAACGTACATGAAGTTACCCATAGCTGATGCATGTGGTATGTTAGATATTCTAACCCTTTCATCTTTCATTTGAGAGGACGTTCTCCTAGAAAGATAAATGTCATGTTTGAAAGATACATTAACTGTTTTATAGTTATTAAAGTTGTACCCTTCATTAACATTTTCTATGTATTAGGATTAGGAGATTCTTATCAGTCTCCTAACTCTATTTTTATAAAAATGTATACCTAGTATACAAGAAGCCTCTCTCAAATTCTTCATAGAGAATTTCTTACTCAGATAACTATTAACTGACTGTAATATACCAATATTGATTTCGATAATAAGTATGTCATCTATGTAAAGAACAAGAAAGACAATCATGTTTCCACTGATTTTTTTATACACACATGCTTCCTTTTTGTTGTCGATAAAATAAAACCCCCTAATTACTTTATCAAAATGAAGATTCTAGCTTCAGAAAGCCTGCTTAAGTCTATAAATGAAATTCTTCGATCTACACATTAAATTAAAAGTTAAGCTAGATGTAAAAACTTTCAGGCTACTCCATGAATATCTCCCTTAAGATATCCATTCAGAAAGGCCATCATTACATCCATCTACCAGATCTTAAAGTAATAGTATGCTGCAATAGCCAATACAATTTTAATTAACTTTAGCATGGTTAGAGGTGAAAAAGTTTCTTTATAATCGATTCTAGATCGCTGAGTGTAACGTTTACAACCAGTTGGGCTTTGAAGGTTTCTACTTTTTATTCATGAAATTATACACACGAGAATAGTAACTGCAAGTGCACAGGTCGTGATCAAGCCATAAAGTAATAAGTGAGTATCGTTCTCACGAGGATTGTGTCCTAAATTGATGCTAAGTACTATGGTGTTAATAACCTCAATTTTATATGGGTAAATTGATTTAATTACAATGAGTAAGAAAAATTAAACTAACCTAAATTAAGGGATTAGCAAAGCAACAAAATGATAATCTAGCAAAAAATGGGATCCTAGAGTATTAATTTCATTTTATTCTTTCTATGTTCTTCCTATTTAGCAATTTTGTTCAATTCATTAATCAATGAATTAAGACTAATCTTATTACCTCTCCCGAGCATCAAATGAGATACTATGCATACATATTCAAGTTTGATATCCTTATCTAACTTGTCTACCTATACATGCATTATGCAACTCTTAAATTGATTACCCAAAGATTAAACTCATTACCTCTTCTGAGCATCAAATGAGATCCTAGGCATAATGTCACGCCCCAAATGTTCTCACACATTTTCTCGAGCACTTGGTGTGTGCCACATGTAATCATTGAGCAAACCATGGTGATTACTTAAGTGCTATTAGCCTCCTGACTCAATAACAACCTAAGGCTATGTTTTTCAAATATGATAAATGGGTCAATCTCTCCCAAACATCAATCCATAAATAAAAAATAACCAATTCATTTCCCAATCAATTAGAAACTTTAAGCATAGAGAAACATAAATGAATTAAATAAAAATATACTAAATTATCAAAACATAATATAAAATAAAACTACATCAAGCCTTAGAATTCAAGTTTAGTCACACACAAATCCAACCATAAATAGAATTATCAAGAAATTCATAGATACAAATATGTTTAAATAATATTCATAACTAAAACTTTCAATAAAAGAGAAAATATAAAGAAAAGAAATAATAAACCGAAATTAGAGATGTCTCCAAGGTTTTAATCCTTTAAGTGTCTCTAATGATCCTCAAGAAACCTTGGAGATATTCTTTCTTATATTTTAAATTTAAGCTCAAGTCTTGATCTCCTTTGTATTTTTCATGTCTCCTTTGGTCATGTGAGAAGTGAACAAATATTGGAATTTATAGACTTTAAATTAGGACAAGAATAAGGCAAAAAGACATTTTTCCACTTTTTGGCGCATGGGTGCAAAGTATTCTGTCATGGGGAACCCGATTTGGCGTCTAGGCACCACTTTTTGGTGCCCATGCGAGGATCACTGTAGCATATTCATTGTTCATTGGTACTATAGTAGGTACTATTCATATACATTATAGCGTATTTGGTTTTTTTGCTTGTTTTCTTTGAATTTTTATTTCAAATAGCTCTATTAACTTAAAACCTACAAAATGACATTAATGCACATTTAAAATCATATATTCTTATCTAAATTAAGCAATTATCGAGTTTAGAAAAGGTATATTATGATGTATAAAATATGCTTATCACCTTTCTATTGGGCCTACACTTCCGCTTGTAAACCCATTTACAACCAATAGAAATAATTCCTTCGAGAAGCTCAACCAAGTTCTATACTTGATTGTCATGCATATAGTCAATTTTGAATTTCATGACTTCTTAGTATTTTTTTGAATCGATGTCTAACATCTCATCTCTATGAGTTAAATGGTTTTTGTTTTCAACTAAAAAACCTTAAGGGTATCATCAGGTATCATATAAAACCTTACAAGTGACCTTGACATCCTTTTTAATCTACGTGGAGAATGTGTTAAAGGTATCTCTCTCAATTGAGTTTGAGGTTCCATTTGCAATTCATAAACCACTGGATTGACTTCATTAAGTTTAATCCTTCTACAATCCCCATGACTCATGAAAAACTTTTTTTTTCTAGGAAAGTGGCATTATGAGCAATGATAGTTCTTCTAAATCATAAAATTGATATCTCATTGAATATTTGAGATATCTAATGAACATATACGTATACCTATTAAGGGTAAGTTTTTCCTATTATGTAACTTTTATACAAGTCAGATAACCCAAATCTTAATATACTTAAGACTATGTTTTCTACCAGTCCACATCTCATATGGAGTAGTAAGAATAAATTTTGATGGAATTTGTTTAACAAGTGAGTAGTAGTTTCTAGAGTATAACGCTGTAGATATTTTAAAAGATCAATGATGCTCATCATTGATCAAACCATGTCTAATGAAGTTTGATTTCTCCTCTCTGAAATACCATTGTGTTGAGGAGTTCCTAAAACACTATATTGAGCAAGAATCTCATTCTCTTTCAAATAATGCGTGAATTCACCACCTTGATTTGATCAAATGCATTTAATATACATACTAGTTTATTTCTTTATCTCCTGTCGTAACAAGCAGACGTCCCTAACTGATTCTACCAAGAAGGCAAAATACATTGCGGCTTTAGAAGCTGCAAAAGAAGCGGTGTAGATAAGTAAGTTTGTCGCAAAACTCATAATATTCTCAAGTTCAATAGATTCTACCCCACTATATTACGACAACAATGACGCAATTGATCAAGCTAAGGAGCCAAGGGCATACTAGAAGTTTAAGCACGTAGAGAGAAAATGTCACATAATTAGAGAAATCTTAACTAGAGAAGATGTAATAGTTTTTAAAGTAGATTCTATAGATAATAGAGCAGACCCATTCACACGTGGAGTTTATGAGCATAAGATATTATAGTGAATTACACTACAGTAAGTGAGAGTTGTTCGAGTTAGTGCTTACGTGCCATTAAAATTTATTGTATGAATATTGTTTTATGCAAAAACATTTCAAGTAAATTATTAATTATAAATTATATGGCAACAAGCTTGTAACTCTTTAGACATTGTAGATCTAAAGAAGTTTAGGTCAGTGTTAAGAGTTAGTATTCTAAGGAGGTAGAACCTTATCTAAAATAAGGACAAAAACTTAGGAATATATTAGTAATAACATTGTTGCAATGAGTTACAAATGATGCTAAGAAATATCATTATGCAATGTGTTCTTAAAAATATCATTCTTGGCCTGTATTTATCGACATGGGTTGATTAGTATTCTTTTTGAATCATGGTGTGTCTATATCTTGATTGTCTAAACGGTTAGTCTTTACAGACTGTAGGCTTATCGAAAGCTCGTATAGGCATACAAGTATTCAATAAGGACTTGGTATTGAACACTCATGAGAACCTCTAATAAATGTCCCATAGAGCCGTCAATGAAGGGTCTTCTCGAGTTAAATAGTATTCATGGTCCTTTAGCTTAAGTATCACGGTAGGCTTGTGTGTGTTCCACCATGTTTTGATTCTATACATGTTAGAGACCTTTCATAGTCTAATCTCTTAGTGTCGTTGAGTGTGGTCCGATGCTCATAAAACCTGGTGTGCATAGATATAGAATCCGTCATCTCATATAAGTGAGTTGTATATTTGGATGCTCCGAAATTGTATTTTAGAAAGTCTTATAGCCATAAATGAAATCCTAAAAAAAAATTTCATAAGGTTAAACAATATCACAAAAGAGTTTGCGAATCTATTTACGAAAATAAAAATTTGGAGATACGTTTACAATCGACCATATAGAGATTTGGTGGTGATGGTCTATATATCTACTCTTTAAAGATATAGGTGACGAAGGGATTATACGTTTATGTTATAACCTCAACTTGTATAATTTAATGCGTTATTTTATAATATCTATAACATGTGTGTACAACATTATTTACGAACTTGCGAAAGAATTTTGTAAGATAAATAGGTATGAACTTAGAGAGTCTTGCAATATGAAGTGTACTCATTAAGCATTAAGATAGCGAACTGGATTGAATAGTTAGATCCTAAAAATTTTTAGAAAGCGGGATTTATTCAAGATCTCTCAGGAACCACACTAGTCAAGGTTTAAATGTTAACCTTATATTTTATTAGTTAAAGTTATTAACTAATAAAATCTTGACTCTATGCATGAAAGAGTAAGTGTACACTTGGCACTGTGTATAAAAAAGTAAGTGGAGACTTGACTTTGTACATGAAAATATAAGTTGACACTTGGCACTATACATGGAAAGTAGGTGGAGACTTGACTTTATATATGAAAAATAAGTTGACACTTAGTACTATGCATGAAAAATTGACTTTAAGCATGAAAAAGAAAGTGGACACTTAGCATTATACATGAAAAGCTTAATCGGACTAATGGCTTTTACGTGGCCATTTGATGTGACAAATGGCTTTATTTAGGTGGATTAAATTGTCTGTGGTAAAAGTCAACAAGTATATAATTAATGCAAATGTTGTATTTTGAATGAGAGATTCGGCCATAACATTTTCAAGAGTAAAGAGTTCTCTTTTAAAAAGCTTTAGCTCCCATTTTGGCCAAGAGAAAGACCAAAGTAAGAGTTGCTTAAAACAAAGTTACTAGAAATTTGTTAAAGCTATCATTCTAGCTCTTTAATCCTATCGGTGTTGAAGACTAGATTTGTTCATAAATTTGCTTCAAGGTGAGATTCACGAATTGATTCTACACCGAAAGTCTTCAAGAGCAAGTTTCTACTAAATATAATTAATTTACATTCAGTATGTATTTGTTGAATAGGAAATTAGATTTTCATTCTGCTGCATATGTGTATATTTGACATACATTAAATATTCAATGAACACTATCACATGTATGCCTATTATAATGCAATCTAACATTGGTTTCCTAGTTTCTCATTTTGTTTATGGAATTTATGTCAATGAGGGAAACTATACCAATGGTAGCATCTATCAATGGTTGGATTATTTCCATTACAATGGTTGCGATGTATTTTTCTTTTTAATTTATTTGAAGATTTGTTGCCATAATTATTTTTTCAGGAATAAGCCATCATAACTTTTTTAAAGACGCCTAAATCCCATTGTTTTTCTTCTTGGAGAATCATTGATTAAACTTTCCCAATAGTAGAAAGATGTTGCATAAGAAGGATTTGACCACAAATAGCAGAATATAAATCATTTAAGCCCATGAGAAATTACATTTCTTCCTCCACTTTTTTTGTTGCTCTTCACAAACTGTTAGGTCATTATAGGATGAAAGTTCATCCTACATAGCCTTTAGTTCAGTAAAATAAGTAGTGATTGACATAAAACCTTGTTGTAGTGAAACAACATCTTTTTTATTTAGAATATTATAAGAGTGTTGTTCTATAAGAATCCTTCCTTTAAGTTATACCAAACTCTAGTAGTAGTCTAAGCATAGATTACATTATTAGCAAGATTAAATTTGATGGAATTGATTATCCAAAGCAATTCTATGTCATTTCAACTTTTCATGTAGGGTGTTTTAATTTGTTGATGAAGGCTTCTTAATTAATTCATCAATAAGAGTTATCTTGTTTCTAGCACTAAGAACTATACATATTTAAGGGCTCTAAGTGTTATAATTATTCCCATTCAATGGCTTGAAACCAAAATGATTATTGATTTATCTGAGTGATAAAACAGAAAAAAAAAGTCCAAGAAGTCCATAAGGACATTACCATTGATTGTCTTTGAAAAGGAAAAGTCTACCATTGTTTGAGGATTTTAAGAAATTTAACAAAAGTTTTTCAAAGAGCAATATGCTCTATTATTGTGAGCCCAACAAACCACACATATCTCTACATTGATATGATATTGTCCACTTTAGGGCTAAACCCTTATGGTTTTGCTCTTGGGCTCTACCAAAAATGTCTCATACCAATGGAGATATAGTTTACTCTTTATATACCGATAATCCTCTCCATTTCTACTTTGTTTGCTTCCTTAAAACAATTTCCCTCAAACAAATAACCACACACAACCTGCCCTTAAATGAAATCTTATTCGTTCATCTTCCATGCAGTAAGATCCCGCTCCTAATATTATGTTACTCATCTTCACTGCGTTACTTTCACATGCCTTATGTGAAGCATCAAAGTATCGCCTACTTTAAGAGCCTGCTCTATAAAGTCAACTCTTTATTACTATATTGGCTAACACACCTTATGTGAAGCTTGAAGCATATAACTCCCTATCCATAGAGCTTAGCCACAGATCCCATCGCAAGTAAATCAGGGCTTACTAGGCAAACTACCTTTTTATTTGGCACCAAAGATTTCTTTCACATGGCTAACTCCAGGGCATGGCTCTGATACCACTATTAGGAGCCCAACAAATCACACACAGCTACACATTGGTATAATATTATCTACTTTGAGTCTAAACCCTTATGGTTTTGCTTTTAGGCTCTACCCAAAAGCCTCATACTAATTGAGATATAGTTCACTTCTTATATACCCATGATCCTCTTTATTTATTGCCAATATAGAACTCTGTTTACTTCCTTAACATCTATTATCATGTAAAAAATAGGTGGAAGAAAAGACTAGAAATAAGAAAATTATATTTTAATCATAATGTTCTATACAAAGTTCTCGGGTATATATACAACTGCAAGAAAACTAAAGAGGAAAGAATCAAGTTAATTACATGTTAATTGACCCAAATAAGTAACTATGCAAATAAGAAAAGAATCAAGCTAATTATGTCTCTTGTATTTAGGTCATATCAGTGGTGATTTATACGTGATGATGTGTTTGCAAATTGGTCACAATGAAATAGAAAATTGGATCTATGTGATTGTCCATGCAAGACACTTTAATTTGTTATCCAATTGTATTAATCCACATGTTTAATGGCTGTGAATAGACTTAAATGGTAACAAATAATATATCCATATGGTAAGTTCTGCTATATGTGCAGGAACAATTTTTAAAACTTTTTATGACTATTTTCATTTAGCAACAAAATGGTATAAGAAAAAATATCTCAATCGCAAATTTTCACGAATGTTTCTGTTAACACCAGCAAATCTTCTACACTGTATCTCTCACCAATTAACTATTCATGTGGGCGAGTTGATAAATTATAGAAGATCTAATTCTGTGTTCTTAATTTTTCTCTCTAGAAAAATTTAGCCCAAAAGAAGCACTAATAAAGAATACATAAAAGTAGTTCTAAAAACTCATTTTTATAGCACAAGAATTCTTATGTTATCTAAACTCTTAATCCTAATAGGATTAGCATAAAATAATATCTTTATATTATTTTAATTTAGATAATTAAAAGGATAAATATAATATATAATATTATCTTTAATTAAATAATATAATTATCTTAATTTAAATAAATAATCTAATCATTTATTTAATTTCATAACTATTATAGATTGGGCCAGCAATTGATTGAGTCCAACAAGTTTAATCAAATTAAACATAGACCAATCAAATTAATTAATTGGTCCTAATAAGTTTAATCAAATTAAACTTGGACCAATTAATATTTTAGATCTAACAATTAATTCAATAATGAATTTCAGTGTTTAAGAAACCAACATAGGGACCTGATGGACCTACAAAATTAAGCTCCAATAAATTAAATCATTTGATTAAACTCTTTAATCAATATGATTTTATTTATTAACTTTATATTACTTCACTAAAAATATAAAGCTCAACTCTTAATTTTGCAAATAAATTATAAAATAGAAAATTGTCTTTGTCCATTTAATAATCATTTCATATAGATCAATCATCCACAAGTGTTCATAATTAGAGCTAGGTCGAGTGTCCATTAACCTCTCTAATTACATCTTTATCCTTGATCCACATTGATCCTCTTTTGAATTTTTAATTTGTGAAATTCATAAATTTATATATTATTTTCTTTAACTCTTAAAGAAAACTGAGCGCTCATAATGTTCAAGGTTAGAATCAATTATCAAGGGAACAACTTATCTAACTTCCTTTCAGAATGAGTGGATTCCATATCTGTGAGAAATGTTCCCAGCTATCCATTTTGTTACATTTATAAAATACTTAGTAATTGACTGAAAATCTTTTACAGTCTTTTCCTTGTAAATTAATAAACATTTCTCTTTACTAACAGAGATTAATAGAGAATTAATTTTATTGTGGTCCAGTCCTATATAATCAACATTATACAAAGTGCATCTATTTTCTATGTCAACATATAGAATAATCCGGATAAGACCATTGTATATAGTAAACAAATGTACTGCACTTATAGTCTATCAAAATAAAGTTTTCGTCTTCATTCAAACTAAGGACAAGTTTAGATTATTACGCTTAAACTTAATCCTCTCGTATATAACTATTATTTACTAAGTTTAAGGTTACATATAATAATCAAGGAATTTCATGATATTTGAATAAAATAATCATAATTACAAATATAATATTGAATGAATAATATCTATTAATTATTTTCAGCAGTATCTAAATATAAATAATTATGCTCTTAGGGCACACTTCTAACAATCTCCCACTTGCCCTAAAGCATGTCAGACTTGTCTCATATCCCTAGACTCTCTAAGTGACTCTCAAAACTAGAAGTAGGAAGAGTCTTCGTAAAAGGATCAACATGGTTATTTTGTGACTCGATTTTCTTTACCGCTATTATCACAATAAAGCGTGAGGGATTTATCCATATCTAGAACAACTTCTAGATTCAATAAGAGTTTACAGAGCTATACTGCTTCCTTAGCTGCTTCACAAACTGCTACATTTTCAACTTTCATTGTTGAATCGGCTACATGATAGTTTTATGCTTCTCCACATAATGGCTCTACCACCAAGAGTGAACACTGATCTAGATGTTGATTTTTTAGAATCTAAGTTAGATTGAAAATTAAAATTAGTGTATTCGATTAAAATCAAACACGTACCGAAATAGACAAGCATTTAGTTTCCCATTCTCCGTATGCATTTAAGAATATGCTTTACTCTAACCCAGTGATCATATCCTAGATTAGATTGATACCGGCTAACTATACCCATCAAATAGCAAATATTAGGCCTAGTACACAACATAGCATACATTAGGCTGCCTACTGCAGAGGCATATGGTATCCGTCTCATATCCTCTTCTTCTTGAGGTGTTTTAGAACATTATTCCTTAGACAAGTAAATTCCATGGCAAAAAGGTAAATTACCTGTTTTGAAATTCTGTATCAAAAACCTTACAAGGATCTTATCTATATATAATGCTTGAAACAGAGCTAAGAGTTTGTTCTTACGATCTCGTATGAGTTAGACCCCAAGAACATAACTTGCTTCTCCTAAATCGTTCATTTGGAATTGCTTAGCTAGCCATTTTTTTACATCCGATAATACTTCTTTATCATTCCCAATGAGAAGAATATCATCAATGTAAAGAACTAAGAAAACCACTTTGCCCTTATTGATGTGCTTGTATACACAAGCTTCATCAATATTTTGTTTAAAGCCATAAGACTTGATAGGTTGATCAAATCTTATACTCTAAGATCTAGATGCTTGCTTAAGCTCATAAATAGACCTTTTATAGCTTGCAAACCTTTTACTTTTGATCTTGTACTATGAATCCCTCTGGTTGAACCATATAAATAATTTCATCAAGATTGTCATTCAGAAAAGCAATCTTGACATCCATTTGCCAAATCTCAAAATTTAAACAAACGGCAATAGATAAAAGAATACAAATGGATTTTAGCATAGCTACTGGTGAGAAAGTCTCCTCATAATCAACTCCCTCTTTTTGGATATAACCCTTTGCCACAAACCTTATTTTAAAAGTCTTCGCTTTTCCATCTGCTCTTCTTTTTCTTTTGTAAAAGTATTTGTACCCAATAGGTTTTAATCTTTCAGGTAGATCTACAAGCTCCAAAACTGAGTTAGAATGCACTAATTCCATCTTGAAATTCATGGCATCAAGCCATTTCTCCTTGTCATAATCTTCCATTACTTATTTATATATCAATGGATTGTCTACATTGTCATCGGAGATTGCAACTTGTGCTTCTTCAATTAAAGTGTAGCGTATGGGTGGTCTTACTACCCTTTCACTGTGCCTAAGTGATGGTAGTGTATTCTAACAAGTAGGTATGGTTTGTTAACTTTGTGATCCAACAATAATTGTTGATTGTTGAGGTCTAACCTCATTGGAAAGTAGTTCCTCAATAACAACTTTACTTCGAGGTATGTGATCTCTTATATAATAATCTTTAAGAAAAGTAGAATTTTTTGATACAAATACTTTATTATCTTGAGGGTTATAAAAGAAATCACCTCTTGTCTCTTTGAGGTAGCCTACAAATAGGCATAATTCTGAACGTGATTCCAACTTTCCAGTCTTTCTTTGAGCACGTGTGCTAGACACCCTTATATGCGAAAATGCCACAAAGAAGGTTTGCGACCATTCCACAACTCTAAAGATGTTTTAAAGATTAGCTTAGATGGTACTACATTAAGAATTTACATTGCTGTTTACAATGCATATCCCCAAAAAGAAGCGGGTAATGATGAAAAATTAAGCATGGATCTCACTATATCTAGTAACACTCTATTTCTCCTTTTGGCAACACCATTTTGTTATGGTGTTCCTAGAGCTAAGTTGAGATATAATCTCATGTTCTTTTAGGTGATCTCCAAATTCAGCATCAAAGTATTCACCTCCTCGATCAGATTAAAGTGATTTTAATGATTTATGAAGTTATTTCTCGAATTCGGCTCAAAATTCTTTGAACTTTTCAAACATTTTCGATTTTCTATGCATCAAATACACATGGACATAGAAAGAACAATCATTAATAAAAGTGATGAAATATTTGTATCCTCCTCTAACTTGTACATTAATCAAATCATATACATCTAAATGTACTAATTCTAAAGGTTCTTTGGCCCTATCGCCTTTTTCAGTAAAAGGTTTTTTTGTCATTTTACCTTCCAAACAAGATTCGCAAACTTAAAGTACCAACCCTTAAACTATTTAGGGGTTGGTACTAATCATTGCGACAAGATTCGCAGCCGTTCTTTACTAATCATTGTATCCTGTGTAGGTTAAGATGACCTAATCTAAGGTGCCAAAGAAATGTTTCATCATCAAGAGAAATCTTTTGTTTCTTAGGTTTTGGTTGATCCAGCCTGAACATTTCAGTATTGAGCAATATTTGTGTTTCTAGTCGAATGATATAAATATCATTTTCTAAATTACCGACACATATATTCAAACCATTTCCATAAATAAAAATTGAATTATTATTAAAAGAAATAGAATAGCAATGTTCTAAACATTTGGAGATTGAAATCAAATTTCGTCTAAAATCAAGAATATAATAATCATCTTGCAAAATTAAAAAATGATCCATAAACTTAAGCCTAACTACTACTCTCACTGCTATAGCTGAAACAACGACCCTAGTACCCACTCATATTGTAAACTCGCCATCTGCCAATGTTTGAGAAAAATCAATCATCTGTAAATAAGAACAAACATGAATAGTAGCCCTAGAGTCAACTACCCAAGGGTATTCATTATCTTCCACTAATCAAGCTTCAAGAACAAGTAAATTATATTTACCTTTCTTTTTCTTCTTAAGCTCTTCAAGATAGAGGGTGCAATTCCTCTTCTAGTGGCCTTCTTTTTGACAATGGAAATATTTTTCTTTTGCCTTGGTCTTATTGCTCTTGTTCTTCTTTTTAAGTTTGCCTTTTGATGAACCATTTCCTCCATTATTCCTTTTTTTGTTCTTGGAAGAGGAAGGCACATTTGCCTCCCTTTGTTTTCCAATATTAATGGATTCATAGGTTTGGAGCTTATTGAGAACTGAGTCATGTTAAATGTAAGCTTGTTCATGAAATAGTTACTCGTAAATGAAAAGAAACTCGGAGATAAGGTTTTCAAGATCATCCCTACCTACATACGCTCATCTATCTTTGCCCCGTGAATCTCAGCTTCATTAAAATAAATAATCATTTTAAGTACATGCTCACGAACTGAGGGCCCACTCTTCATCATAGCATTAATAACGGCGTTCATCGCATTATACCGAGATTTCTCAGAAGGCTACCTAAACATTGCCTGAAGTGAATCCTATATTTCTTTTGCAGTTTTTATATTCTCATGCTTACTCCTAAGCACCTCAGACATGCCTACTAAAAGGTAGGAGCGAGCTTTTTCGTCAGCATCAAGCCAACGATCATATTGCTCCTTAGCTTCTTATAAAGCATTAAGAGCAGGCCTTGGAGGGCAATGTTCAGTGAAGACAAACTTTTGGTTCTCATAGATGAGTACGATATTCATTGTACTTTTTCATTTCACAAATTTTCGCCAATTAATTTATCATTGGAAAATATTGTGATCAAGAGATTTTTCATTTTGCTGAAAATAATAAACAAAGGAACTAAATCATTCATACTCAAATATTATCACAATTATGCTATAATACTTTAAACATGATGCATGATGCAAAAGAATAAAGGTAAAAACCCGAGAAAAAAAATTTTATACCACGATAATCTAATTTATCAAAATTAATATGCCACTATAGGGTAGGTCAAATCAATTTTAAATTAGACTGAGACAATCTCAATTAATTAATGCTTTTCAAGTTATCTCATAACTTCTATATTAATTAACTACCGTTTATTTTGGTCTAAATATAATTATTTATATAAGTGTGACGCATCGTTTCGGACTCCTTAGACTTAACTCCAAAGTTACCGCCGTAGGGTAGGTCAATCTAGAAATACATCCAAGAATCTTATCTCTTGAAAGTTAACCTTAATATTGACTTAAACAAACACCCTCCGTAGGGAGAATAAAAACAAAGTCGTTTCAAGGCGTTGCTTAAATCTCACGTTGTTAAACTAATATTACAGACCATGTGTCAAATTGTCATTTAACCCTCTCTCACTTACTATTTTATGTTGTAGGGTTTTATTTTATAAAATATCTCATATTTTATAATCCTAGTGAAAACTATTGCTGCTAGTTAATTATTGATTATTAGGTTTCATTTTAAGTGTTTCTAGAATCTAATCCTATTAAGACTTAAAATTAATTACTAGATTTTTACACTAAAAATCTAATTAATTTTGAATAACTAAGACTTAAAATTTTAATAAACTATTTTTTATAATATGCTTATTTGGTTCAATGTAAAATTACCTGATTTAATCTAGTTAAATCTAATTCACATTATTTACACCAATTATGGAATTAATTAATTTTAATCTAATTAAAAAAATAATTCCTTATTAGACAAATTAAAACTATTTTAAATAAGTCGAATGATTCATTAGTATACTATGTGTCAATTTATTAAATCTAAACTAAAACTATTTTAGTAAAGAAATAAAATAACGATAAATGTATTCATGGCATATTATAATGCATTGAGTAGGAACATCTTAGATCTAAATGGTATATTATAATGTATGGACATATTTTTTAATATAAATCATCAAATGAAATAAAATATAAAACAATGGTGTTGATCGAGTCTTTTGAATTTCTAGTAAAAGAAAATAAATACAAAAAATTAAAAGACAACCTGAATTTCTTGTAACTTTTTCTCCTTGAGTAGTCCATTGTTCTACAAATAAAATATAATTATATCTCATATACTTGTATTTTATTATTTCAAAAATTATATCTTATGTAATGTTTTTTATACATAATAAAAAAAAATATTCTATTAGGCTTTGTTGGGTCTACCATTGGCAGGCCCAAGTTGCTGCACAACACTATTCAAAACAGTGCTATTGAGCACAGCTATAGGCTTAACCCGTGGCTATAGTTATGTGCAGAACAGGTGTGGCCCTGCTTATGGGCTAGAGTAGCCCAAGGCTACGCCTACCCAGTAGGCTTGGCTGGCCCAAAACCACACCTAGACCAGTTAGAGAGGTTTGCCTTTTTGGCAGGCCTTAGTTGGCAGTGCAATGGCTCCCTTTAAGAGAGCCACTTTTTGTTCTTTTTCTAGAAAGAACACACCATTGTTGCCTCTTTTTTTTTTACTCTTGCCATGGAGCACGATTTCTCTTCTTTTCTTTTTGCTATTGGCGCTTTTTCTTCTTGCCATAATTTAAATCTTTTGTCCCTTTTTTTATATTACAAAAATTTTAAAAATACAAAATTCCTATGCCCCTTATAGCTTACAAATATTGATCTAATCAATTCTAAATCCAAAAGACCATATAATTAACGACAAACACCATCAATCTATTTATAACCATTCATCCCATAAAAAAATTAAACCATTAATATATGCCTATCCATCAAGAATACAAAATAAAATTCACAATTGCTAATTAAAATAGTCATAAGCCTAACTCTAATACCAATTGTAGGAATGATTTTTAAAAACTTTTATGTCTATTTTAATTCAACAACAAGATGGTATAAGAAAAAATACTTTAATCGTGAATTTTCAAGAATATTTTTTATTAATACTAACAAATCTTCCACGCTATATTTCTCACCAATTGACTACTCGTGTGGGCAAGTTGATAAATTGTAGAAAATCTAATTTTGTGTTCTTAATTTTTCTCTCTAGAAAAATTTAGCCCAAAAGAAGCACTAACAAAGAATACATAAAAGTGGTTCTGTAAACCCCTTTTTATAGTATAAGAATTCTTATGTTATCTAAACTTTTAATCCAAATAAGATTAGGATAAAATAATATATTTATATTATTTTAATTTAGATAATTAAAATGATAAATATAATATCTAATATTATCTTTAATTAAATAATTTAGATAATTCATAATTATCTAATTATTTTAATTTAAATAAATAATCTAATTATTTATTTAATTTCATAACTATTATGGATTGGGCTAGTAATTGATTGAGTCCAACAAGTTTAATCAAATTAAACATTAACCAATCAAATTAAACATTAACCTAATCAAATAAAATTTAGGCCAATTAATATTTAGATCTAACAATTAATTTAATAGTCAATTTCAGTGTTTATGGAGCCAGTATGAGGACCTGATGGACCTACAAAATTAAACTCGAATAAATTAAATCATTTGATTAATTCTTTAATCAACATGATTTTATTTATTAACTTTATATTACTGCACTAAAAATATAAAGTTGAACTCTTAATTTTGCAGATAAATTATAAAATCGAAAACTGTCTTTGTCTATTTAATAATCATTTCATATAAATCAATCCTCCACACATTTATAAAATACTTAGTAATTGACTAAATATCTTTTACAGTCTTTTACTTGTAAATTAATAAACATAACTCAATGAATAGGAGTTCATTAATCACTCGGGATTAAGATTAATCCATATATGATTATATTGAAATAAAATAAATTCTTTTTACTAACGAAGATTAATAGATAATTAATTTTATCATGGTTCAGTCTTACATAATCAAAATTATACAAAATGTCTCTATTTTTTATGTTAACACATAGAATAATCCGGATAAGACTATTATATATAATATACAAATGGACCACACTTATAATCTATCAAAATGAAGTTTCTGTCTTCATTCAAATTAAAGATAAGTTTAGATTATTATACTTAAACTTAATTCTCTTGTATATAATTATTATATACTAAGTTTATGGTTACATATAATAATCAAGAAATTTCATGATATTTTAATAAAATAATTATAATTATAAATATAATATTAAATAAATAACTTCTATTAATTATTTTAATAATATCTAAATATAAATAATTATGTTTTTAGAAAACACTTTCATTACTATATTCTACTGTCAAAATTTCTTTAATGCCCATCAAACTTGATTAGTATATATTCGTACCATAGCACTTTACATGTTGAACTACGACAATTAGTTTCTTGGCGATTCAAATTTACCGGATATTGACCTTTATGGAAATAGAAAAAAAAAAAACAAGATCATTCTTAAGAATTCTAATTATGAAATTCAAAATTTTAAGTGAAGACTGACCATGGAAGAGAAATAAGCTGCCACAATCATCGGCTCCGATGATGCAAAGTGGTAGTTTTTATTTTAATACTGTTGAAGTCATGTTTTATTTTAATAAAAAAATCCCTACATGGCTAATGATGAAATTTTTAACCTTATCGTGGTTCGCGAATTGTGTGCAATGAAACTTACACGTGGGAGCTTATTACGAAATGAAGATAAATAAAGACAAAACTGTTTTTAGTGTTCACACAATAAAGAAATGGCTAGATATGGTTAGTTTTCATGAGGCGTTTATAATTTGCTTGTAGTTCATAATGAAGATAAATTTCTAGTGCTAAAACACTTTTCAGTTCGTCTGGTTCTTATGGATAGTAATATATGCACCCCCAACAACATCAATTCAATTATAAATTTGAAGAATATGTGGTTTTCAATCTTGTGGTTTTCG
Source organism: Ailanthus altissimus (assembly GCA_946807835.1). NCBI lineage: Eukaryota > Viridiplantae > Streptophyta > Magnoliopsida > Sapindales > Simaroubaceae > Ailanthus > Ailanthus altissimus. The sequence goes on along the minus strand of OX327713.1, from coordinate 9,470,185 downwards.
TGTTTGTTTCTGCTTGATTGGCCAGGATAATATTTTTTTACCAACTTTTAGAATTGAAAGTTCCAATTTTTTTAACCATTTTATTTTATATGTCAAATTTACTTGACAACATGATGTTTAAATTAGTAATGAAACTCTAATTTAAGAATCTGTTCATGTTGGAGGTGGTGGTGGTGGTGAAAATATAAATATTACAATTAGTTATGTGGCAATATTTTTATAAAAAAGAAGTTGATGGGAAGCAAAAAGTCATGCAAATATTGTAGCGAAAAATAGGTGGGGAAGATTCTAATGGCTAATCATTTGCGGATCACATGAACAAATGTCATATAAAGAGACAAAATGAAATAGCAAGTGCAAAAGTGCATTGAAAACTATATAAGATGGCGAGGAGAACACAAAAGTAAAGACTTAGAGTTTTCAATAAGAGGTTAGAAGAAAAATAATCACATGTCATTATCAAGTATGGTACCTTTAAGTATAGTGGAGCATAAAAGGTTTAAAGAGATATTAGCATCACATAATCTACTATAGAAGAATGCAGATCGTAGTACTACAAAAATAATATATTGACATGTATAAGTTTAAAAAGGCAGTGAATATAAGTTGTTTGGAGAGTCTTTAAAGTAAGGTTGCCATTATAACAGTTACGTGTACAACAGATGTATAAAACTCAAGTGTATATGGTAGTTATTGCACACTTTATTGATGACACTTAGGCTTTATAGAATCAAGTTTTGAGGTGAGTTCTTAAGTTTTATTTACAATATAATAAAATATTTTTATTGTTAATATTAGTTATAAAAACATCTTATTCATTTTCTTTAATTATTATTGTAGATTCATACATGTTTGACATTCATACATCTATTAGATACTTACTGACTTATTGATGGTTTTTTTGATGGAATTTAATATTAAGCACAAGGTACCTGCAAGTCATTGCTGATAATTGTTCTACAAATGATTGTATCATTAGTTATTTGTTAACGAAGATTAAAAAATTTGACTTGTTCATGAGTGGGAATTAATTTCTTATTCTTTGTTGTACCCATATCTTGAATTTGATTGTAAAGAAAAGGTTAGACATGGTTGGTAATATAATAGGTAAAGTTTGTGAAAGTTTTGTTTTCTGAAATGCAACACAAAAGAAAGGAAAATTTTGAAAATAGTGCTATTGGAAGGATTTCATAGATTATAGGTGTGGTATAAAATGAGGTTGATTAAACTACTTTCTTATACTTTATAAAATTGACTTTTCTTATTATATTGATAAAATATGTACCCTTGTAAAGGCTTGGTGAAAGAGTACTAGTTTAGAAATTGTTTTTAAATGAGAGTTACACTCAAAGTAGCTCATTTTCAACTTCTTTTGTTTTTATAGAAATATGGCCTCCTTGTGAGAAAAAAGCTTTTGGATGAAAATGTGTTAACATTTATGAGGCAAATACTTTGAATAGTAAGACAAAGTTTAAGATATATTTGAATGAAAATGTGTTAATATTTAAGAAGGATTTTGATGGTTTAGGTTGATAGAAAGTAAATTCATTTTAAGTATCCTATATTGACTTGTAGGGCTGGAGTAGGGACACATTGGCAATTCTAATCACTACTACAAAATTGGCCTTTACTCACGTTAAGTTAGCGTTAGTGAAGGGTTTCACTAATATTGTTTAATAGTGTCAATGTTGCTCGAGCCAAAAAATTATTGACGCTAAATATGGTGTCAATAAATCTTTGACACCACAATATTAGTGAATCTCTAACACCATGGTATTCACTGATATCATGGTATCAGTGAATCTCTAACACTATGGTATTAGTGAATCTCTGACACTATCATATCAGAGATTCACTAATACCACAGTATTAGAGATTTTCTGACACTATAGTATCAAAAAATTATTAATACCATTGTTCCAATAATATTTACTGTTTATATATGAAAATTTAATTAATTAAGTTTTTAATAAATTAACATTACAATTATTGAACCAGAATATTTAATATATATTTAAACTTGAATGCACTTCACATTTATATATTTTTTAAATTGTTAAGTAATATGAAACATTATCTTACAACTATAATGAAAATATCCCAAAGTGCATTCAATTAGTTTCAGAAATATTACAAACATTCAAAACTTTGTTCAAAAGATCCTAGTGTTTGAAGTTCAGTTAAACATAATCATCACGTCAATTTGCACAAAATAACAATCCATCAAATTTGTTGAAGCAATCCACACAACTTAGCAACCATCGAGCAAAATAATCTACGACCACCTTTGTCAAAGTAAATAGAAATACATGAGTAAATATATAAAACTTAAACAATATACTTGACTTATAAAAACTTGCAATAGCAGTATAAGAATAAAAATCACACTCAAACTAGGTTAGAGAACAAAAGCAAGATATGGTTAGTTGTTGCATTAGATAGCATACTTAAAAAAGATACAAATGCTAAAAGTGCTTATATGTAACAAAGAAAGATATAGCATTTATATGTAATATATTTATCAAGAAATGCATAATTAAAATAGCCCTATTTCAATCCCATAACAACCCTAAAATAAATTTAAAACAACAATAAGAAAGCACCCAAAAAATAGCTCTTATTTCAACCTAATATACTATATATTTGCCTTAAATCCCATTTTTCTATCTATGGTTGTACCTCTTCATCAACGAATAAGAATAATAATGATTCTACACTGAAACACTTAGTTTGGTTTTCTTGATTGTGTAATTATTGCTACTAGTTTGTGTTTGGCTTACAGACCTTTTAATCCTAGGACCATATCGCTTGTAATCATTACAGAGATAGCATGTGATATGTGCTGCCAATTTCTCAAGACTTAAAAGCAACCAAGGACTGTTTAGTGCTTTGATACTTACTGTAGTATAAACTGTGACTAACTTTTGCCATAACATGATGAACCAGTAAAGTAATGCCCTTGGCGGCCTTTGATGAGTCATCAATCTTTTTAAGACATTCTTCAAGAACCCTAGTGGAATTTCCTTGTTTTTCTGCCAAATTATATATATATATATATTGCTAAACATGAACAATCGAACATTAGCAAGATGAATTTTTCAGATGGGATTTGATAGCCGTCTGAATTCTAGGACGAAAAACAGAAGAGATAGAGAGGTTTTGGATAATGAAAAATAATGCAGGGTTTGCTAAAAGAAGAAAGTTGAAAAAGAAAGACAAATCTAAAATCTCTTGTAATTGATAGATTGTTTATGGCTTTAAATATGTTCTTATTTTCTTTTAACATTTCCAATCTTGTTAAAAGTCCTTTTGTTAAACATATATTCTAATTCCAGAGCAAAACACCAGCTTCCATCAGTCAATGGCAAATGCAGAACACACCAAAGGAAATGTTACAATAGAACTTGAAAAAAGAAAAGCCCACTTCCTTGGGATCATCGCTATCACATTTTGCTCCCCTAAAAAATTTTAAACTGTTTTCAAGTAAGCACATAAGTTTGATAGAGAACCTGAAGGTGTAGACATCAGAGAAATGATGGAACTTGATAACCGTATAAACCATTATCAGATTTTATAAAGGAAGAAAAATATTGCATATCACGTATACATGGTGATTTGAGATTTTGATTTTTCATTATACAGTACATGGTATATTTGCCTTTCAATCTAATCAGATAACATCAAACAAAATAATATCACGCTACAAACACATAACATATATGTAGTCATTCAAATGACATTTCAGGAACATGAACCAAGCTTCAATTAGAAAACAATAATGTAGAAAAAATGCATTCATAACCTGGAGAACTAGAATTGACATGATACAATAGATTCTTTGAAAGAAGATCCATCTATACAATAAAATTAGTATGATCCATCCTCAAAACTTTATGATACCAAAATAACTTTTAAGTGTAAATGTGAACAAAATACTTTACCTATTTTTTATGATTTGTGATTAAGCCTGCAATATATATCACCCACTCATCACGTATCGCTGTAATGTCATCTTGAGTGTAATCATCAATTCCTTTAAACTTTAAATATAAAAAATAAAAATTAGTTAATAGTGTATAATCTAATATTGGAAAATTTAAGAACATTATATTAGATACATACATTATTCTTCAGTACATTAACATCCCCAATAATTGTTTTCATATACTTCATGACAAAGTATCCACACTTAAATGAAATAGGTTGCAAAAGGCACTACGAACAATTGAAACTATTTGTTATTTCAATAGAAATTATAAGTAAAATATAAATCATAAGTTAACATGTATAATAAGTAAGAAATGTTTACATTTACCTTGACATTGATCCATTGAAGATTAACCTTTTTAAATGTTTTCTGTGTAAGATAAATTTTGACCCCCCTCCCCCCTTAAAAGAAATAAATAGCAAGTCATATTAAATTTAAAATAAATTAGAAATACAAAACTTGAAATAATAGTAACTGAATCTTAACTGATTGACAATATTTTCTAAATCATCACAAGGTTTATTCCTCAAAGGATCAAGGTAAAACATAATTGCTATCAATAAATCAATGGCAACTAACACCCAATGGTTACTACAAATAAGAAAAAAATGAATTAATTTAAGAACTTATAACTAGGTGGAAAGTATTATAATTACATCAATTGAAAGAATTTCATACCTAAGATTATATGAGATAAGTGTAACTTGCCCTGGTTGTGACAATGCCAAATTCTTAGCAATATACTGAGATCGGTTAGTACGTGTTTTGACATTAGATAGACGACCTGATGCAGACACTTTTGTAGGAATGCAAAAGTGAATTGGAAAAATACGTCCTTCATTCTCTATGAAATGGTAAAGGTACCTAACAAAAAATTAGATTATAAATAAATCATATAAGAGACTATATATTTAGGCATTTTTTTTATAGCAATAAAAGTTTCAAAAAGAACTTACTTTATCCAAATCTCAAGACAAATGTTGAATAACTCGGTCATATTTATAACAGTTTCATAATCTGTCTTAGTCAACTGAGTGACCCAATACTGACCAAAGATTGACAAATGGTGCTCCACTTTTATTGCTGATTTCAGGCAATTGTTAACTAGATAGGAAAACATAGCCAACTGCCCACTTGATTGCTTTCTTGAAGTTACCAAACTTCTTGTATTCTTTCGAAGAACTAGCTTTCTTGCAATTTGCTTTGTTTGTTTTGGGGGTGACTCGAGACATGCATATGTTAGTTTTGGACTAATTTTGGGGGACCTTCTAGTGTTAGTGTTTTCTTCATTGTAGGTGTTTTCTTGTGGGCTGGGGATTATATTAGTATGGCATTCATTGAAAAAATATATATAGAACTTTAATCATAATATTAAGATACGAAATTTAAAAGTTGCCATTAGTAATTATACCTTTCTTTTTCCTAAAATCTCTATAGACAAGCGATCCACTTCTGCATTTCCCTTGTTGGTAGTATTATGTTTGATACTGCAACTACCAACTTCAGCTTTTGACTGTGTATTAAGTCTTGCATCAAGCGTCTGAACTTGCGCAGATAACATTGTGAATTTCTATTCTTGCAACATCCTGCCATGCGCTATAATAGAACTTTAAGGAACACAAAAGTACATGGATGGGGAAATAAATTGGCCAACACCCGATACTCTACTTCCATTTAGTTGCTTGTGTAGTGCCAAAGCTAGAATATCATTGGTATCATCTGTCTAAAAAGACCCTTCGTCAACATGACTTTGTAGCTCCTCCTACAATTCACAAGTAATATCGTTATCATAATAGAAATATGTGATCAACAAGCATCTTAATAAGATAATGTTACATAAATAAAATCACTTACAATTTTTTCACTAACTTCTTGCACTGCTTTTGAATATTTCCCTTTTTTATTGAGTTGAACCTTTTTCCATAACACACTTCGGTCTATTTGGCTCGAAGATTCCCTTTGTTCCTTAACCTAAGATAAGAAAAATAAATGATATATTTAGAAAAATAAATACTTTCATTTGGTTTTATCATAATGTATTATGACAATATATTGATATAATCAAAATTGATTGAAAACTTACAAGTCTCTCACATAAGCCTTTGTAACCTGTACTACCCAAACAATGATTATAAATGTTCTTAGCACATCTTTCCTTGGCATTTTGACTGTTTTTCTGTGCAATGTGAATATGTAAACTCATTGATATTTAACTTTCTATATTACACAAAAATAAAATAATTGATCTTTAACTTACCTCAAATGAATCAGATAACACTCTATCAATAAATAACTTCCAATGTTGTTTCTTAATGTTTGGGTATTCAAGGGGTGGCAACTTCAATTGATGACGATCGTACTTATATGAAAGAACATACTTGTGAGCTATAGTATGTCTAAAGTTCCTTAGAGAGATGCTCATCCACTGAAATACTTGCTTTATACTCTTTAAATCCAATTTGAACTTATCCTACATAAGAAAAATGAATGATTAACAAAATATAAATAATTTGAACAAAAAAGCATCTCATTGCCTAATATATAGAAAAGAATACAAACCTGAAAATGAAGCCACAAGTCTTCCTTCTGCTCAAAGGGTACGCGTCTTCAATCATCATATATAATTGAAATATTGTCTTGTACCAAAATACCTATGTAATTTCTCAATTCAATTGATGTATTGCCAGAAGCCACGCCGTATGAGTTGTAGTTAATGGTAATCTTCTTATCGGGTGTCAACAATTGCAAATATTTCTTCTTGGATTTTCCTCTTCTCTGCGGTCTTCCCTCTAGTATATCCTCGCTCTCAGCCATATATTGAGCTAATATGCAAGAATAAAAAATAAATCAGTATACATACAAATAATAAACATGTAAATTTTTGCATGAATTAATTATGTACATATACTTACAATTCAATTACATTTCAAATGAATATACACTAGAATACTTTAACAAGTTATTGGACATTATTTATCTGTTATGTCCATATCAATGCCAACACCTTCACAATCTTGTCTTGAATAAATTACAACATCATCTTTATCATCAATCTTTACCCAGGGCAATGTTTTTTATATGGGAGCATGTAGTACCATGTCATCACACTCATCATCAGTTGCAAATTTATTAACTATTTCAGCCATTGAACAAACAACTTATTTATTATGATCTTTTTGATCCTTTACACAAAACACTTGTGTCACATGAGAAGCTAATACAAAACTATCATATTTATGACCAATTCGATTCAAGTCCACAATTATAAATCCTAAATCGTCGACCTCAACACCATTCTTACTACTAATCTAATCATACTTGAACAATACCTTCTTCAACATTAGATAATCGAGTTCCCAAATCTCATCAAGGACTCCGTAAAATGCCATTTCTCCGAAATATGGCTTTTTATCTTTTGAACTAGATATTTGCATTGTCGTTGCAACAACATTAACACCACTATTTTGTGTTACCCGATTGTTGTCTCGAGCTCTAGTTACAAATTTAAAACCATTTATAAGGTATCCAGCATATGTAATGACCAAAGAATGAGGTTTTCTAGCCAACCACTTGACGGTATCATTAACAACCTCATTCATTTGTATGTCATTCGATACCTACATTTCATATAATTTATGTCAATATTCACAACTTATAAATATTTAACTTGGACTGAATATGAAATGTAATTTGCCTTATTCTGAAGCCAATCACTAAAAGTATGAGTATGCTCATTTTGCAACCATATGTGGTTTTTAGTTTGGTGAGGGAAATTTCTTTTCAAATATTCCTTATGCTCCCTAAAGGTAAACAATGACATTAGTTAGTACAATAAAATATAAGTAATATATAATTGTAATATAATCAAACTATATAACTTACTTCATATAAGGTTGAACCTCTGGTGTGTTCTCTAAAATACAAAGATGTGCTTGCTCCAATGTATGAGAATTCACAAGCTTTATATCTCCTAACTCAAAGGTTGTGAAATATATGAATCGCGTAAACTAGTTGTGACCCCAATTGCATCATGATCAAAGAGCTATTCAGCACAATATTCAAGTGCTTCCTCGGCAATATAGCTTTCAAAAATGCACCTCTTTGAACGATTGTGATTATGCACATAACCTTTAAAGACCTTCATATATCTTTCAAATGGATACATCCATCTATCTAAGATAAACTGGCCCACATAACCTAACTTCTTTAATGAGATGGACAGTCAAATGAACCATTATATCAAAGAAGTTAGGTGGAAAGTATTGTTCCATCATGCATAAAGTAACAACCAAGTTACTTTGCAACTCATCTAAACTATCATTTTCTATCACTTTACTTCATAAGGAGTTAAAAAAGAAGCATATCCGGCGCGATGAACATTATATGGCAAACAATCTCAAACCACCAAAGGTAACAATTGTTGCATCAAAGTATGACAATTATGAGACTTTAGGCCTTGAAGCCTACAATCGTCCATTGCAATAAGTTTTTTAAAGTTTGAAGAATACTCACTCGGAACCCTTACTTCAAACAAAGTTCTACAAAATATTTGCTTCTCTTTTCTACTTAAAGTGTAAGGTATAGCGGGAAGTTTCTTATTTTCTTCATCAGGTTTTAATGTATCCCTAATCTTTATTTCCACAAGATCCTTTCTAGCATTTACCCCATCCTTCGTCTTGGCCGGTTGATGAAGTAATGTGCCATAGATATTGTCACATATATTTTTTTCAATGTGCATCACATTTAATTGATGGCGAACCAACAAATGTGGTCAGTATTCTAATTCAAAGAAAATAGACTTTTTTTTAACAACTTCTCGGTATTACTATTGCCTCGTTTTTGCTTCTTATGCTTTCCCATAACAGTACTACTAGCAATTTCATCCACCATCCTTAGAATCTCATGCCCAGACAAAGTAGTAGGAGCTTCACCCATCTCTTGTACATTATTAAAAACTTTTTTCAACTTACGAAATGGATGGTCAATTGGTAAAAAATGACGGTAGCCCATATAGGCATTTTTCCTACTACATGCAAGCCAACATGATGATGTGTTTATCCCGCAGTATGGACAAGCAAAATACCCTTTCATTGTACACCCAAATAGGTTATCATATGCAGGGAAGTCACTGATTGTCCACATTAACAAGGCCCTCAAGTTAAAACTTTCTTTCATATAGGCATCATACACTTTTACACCATATTCCCATAGTGTTTTCAAATCTTCAATCAAATGAGCCAAGTATACATCTAGATTGTTTCCAAGTTGTATAGGTCCAGATATTAATGAAGATAGCATTATATATTTCCTTTTCATACACAGCCATGGAGGAAGATTGTATGATATCATCAATACTGGCCAACAACTGTAAGTAGTGTTAAGTGTTCTATGTGGATTGACCCCATTACTTGATAGGGCTAAAAGAAGATTTCTAAGTTCTTGTGCAAATTTAGGCCACTTGTTATCAATTAAATCCCATACAGGTGAGTCTGCCAAATGTCGAAGCTTGCCATCTTTTATTCTCCCATTTGCATGCCAAGTCAAATACTTAGCAATTTTAGGTGATTGAATCATACGTTTAAACCTTGGAATATGGGAAAAATACCATAAAACCTTCTCAGGAATCCCCAATCTGACTTCCTTAGATCCATTTCCTTTTTTCTTCCATCTAGACTCTATACATGTAGGGCATTCGTTAAGTTGTTCATGCTTTTTTTTATATAGAATACAATCATTGGGACAAGCATGTATTTTTTTTTATATTCTAATCCCAACACCTTCATTATTTTTTTAGCCTTATTTATTGACTTTGGAATATTATTATCTTCTGATAATATATCAGCAGGAACTTCCAATAGAGACGAAAATCCCTTATCAGACCATCCATAGTTTCCTTCAACATTATAATTTTTCATCAGACCAGACAACTTAGAATGGCTTGATCCAGGATATAAAGGTTTCTCTGCATCTTCAAGTAGATTTTAAAAAAACTCAGGATCCTTATCACACTGTTTATAGGTATCATTAACCATATCTGCAATGTTATTGTAGTCTTGGCATTTAAATTGTCTTCCGCTAGAATGGTCTTCAAGACATGAAGCTCTCAACTTACTGTCAACTTCTCCATGTTTAGTTCAAGTTAAATACATGGGTAAAAATTCTTTTTTAAACAAATAAACTCTTATTGACTCAGGAGCATGGAACTCCATGTTGCAACAAGAGTTACATGGACATCTAAGTGACCTCCTATTATTATAATTAAGTATGAAAAATTGCAAAAACTCATCAACTCCAATTTTAAACTCTTTTTAACCTATCACTTGATATCCATGTTCTGTCCATGTTAAATATTTTACTTGATTATTATTTAATAATTGTTAGTTTAGCGTGAAAGATCTTAACTTGAGTGTAATTAACAATCATTTTCTTTTATACAATAAAGAAAATACAAACATGTATATTATGTTAATAACACTTCCAAATAAATTGCAACAACCATCTCTCAATCACAACAAATCATATAAAATAAACTCCATATTACAAAAAGATAAGCCAATAAGAAAAATAAAATTATATATTAGAGAATGAAAGTATACCTCACAATAACTTTCTACACTACTGAGTTGTTATGGGCTAAGGTAGTTGATGTCTAATTTAATGACCTAGCGCAAGTGCACGCTTTTTGTATCAAGTAATATAGGACTAAATCCAGATTATCAATCCCACAGAGACTATTGTTTCTATTTTCTTCAATCGAATACTAAAATTACTCTACTTTACCTTTATCCAGACTAGCTTCAAGGATGGAGTTTAACTAACTAAATTATTGCTATTGAATTGAACGTAATTAAAATATCGCAAATACTTAGAGATAGAATTCACTAAATTGATAAGTAATCTAGGGTATCGATGTATCCCCTAGTAGTTCACTGAACCCTTTAACCCCTTAGTTATTTTCTTTTTTATCAATTGATTGGCTAGACACTTATTTCATCATAAGCTTCTGTCGACAGTTTAATGATTATATCACACCCTAATAATTACCTATATGTCTATGGTAATCCGAATAAGATGCAACTCATTAAGATTAAGTCTAATCAAACCATACATGCCACCTAGGTAGATGTCTATCCTAGATGGAACTCATAGATATTACTCTATGATCATGTATCAATCTACCATATGCTAAACACGTGATTCCTTTTGTCAAAGTTATCATAGTTCCTAAACAATCAAAATAGTGATCAAGTATAATGAAAGCATTAAGCATAGATAGATTGAATCAATTAAGGGATAAAAGTTCATAACTAAGAGTTTAAAAGAATCATTTATATACTAGGTTCAATAACGTCTAACCCTAGATCAAAAGTATTTAGCTCATGTTTCAAGCAAGATTATCAAAGCAAAAGTATAAAAATATCATGATCAAAATCATCTCTTAAAACTAAGGAAGAAAATAACACAAGTGATGCCTTGAGTTGTTCTTCTTCCTATTGTCTTGATTGCCCAAGAGTTGATTCTTCAATCTTTAATCTTTAATACAATTCAGCTTGATCTCTTAGTTTGATTATGTATTCGTTGCTTGCATTTTTCTCCTTGCTAAATCTCTCTATTTTTGCCTCAAACTAATGTTTTTGTTGCTAAGAGAAACCCTAGGCGAGAGGAGCTTCGAATCCATACCCAAATAAGCGACTTGAGAAGAGTATTTAAACATCTGCACAGGCGCCGCGGCCCTGGGCACGAGCACAAGTTTCTGTAAATCTTCGACGAGCGCCGCGACACTCGGTACTGAGTGCCACAATGCTCACTCACTGTTCTAGGCCTGCAGTGCCCAGCCAATTACTGCACTACTTTTGTATTTTGAGCGTAACTTCTTCGTTTGACGTCCGATTCGCCTCCCGTTTGTTCCAATGTATCACATTTTCCATTGTGCATCTATTTATGATCAGAAAACACAATTAAATTGTCAAATACTTATGATTTGAAGTAAAATATAAAAATTGAGTATAAATCATACAAGTGCTTTTACGCCCCTATCAATAGTCAACTAAGAGAATTATAGAAATACTGTAATAACAAGCACAAAATAATAAATTATAATTAGAAAATCAAAACAGAATCATAAGCAAAGCAAAACAGCGACAAAAAAGTAGTTGAAGTAGGCCCAAATAGCACTACAAATAACCCAAAATAGCAAAAATAGTATCTATATAACCTCAATTAAGCAGCAAAAATAGTGGCCATACAACTCCAAAACAATACCAAAATTAGTGGCCATAGAGCCCCAAGCAAAAACAAATATAGTGGCCTTATAACAGTATAAAACAGTAGCAAAATAATAAACATGCAAGCACAAAGCGACAGCAAGAAATAGTGGCTATATTGTCAATACGTAACTATTAACATAGAATAAAGGTGGAATGTATTTGTACGAGTCAAATCAACATATAATACTTTTAGTTTTTAAACAAAACAATTACTGCAAATAATAGAAAAGATGACAAATAATGCAATTAAGCCACCACCCAAATGAATAAACTCTACTTACTTCAATCTTATTTAATCTTATCTTACTATGTTAGTTTGTATTAAAGCCATTGACATCAATCTAAAAATTTTGACTTTAAAGAACTAACATATAAAAGTAAAGTTATAAATATAAAGAGTTCATGATGTACATATGCAAGAGTACAATGTGAAAAGCTTGATTTTCATTATAAAGCATCATCATTCAACTTAATAATACAACAATTGTGATTGCTCTATGACCAGGACTTGCTGCCTATAGCTTCATTGAAAGATTTATTGAGTTTCTTTATGTTTTGACAAAATCGAATTTGTCCATTATTCATTAAGTTATAATTATGAGAAAATTTATAGTAAATAATAATATTATTTATACAAAGATGTGATAAAATATATAAATGTTAACTAGTGTATGGTACTTATTTTTTATTGTCATAATTTGTCATCATCAGTGGATAAAGTTTTGATGCTTGCATATAGTATCATAATTTTAAAAAAAGGAAAAAAAAGTTTTATATCAATGTTAAGAACTTAGACAAATATCTTGCGAGGTCCTAAATACAAGTTAGGTCTCCTGAATCCGATTCCCACCCGAGTAAATATTCCCATCACATTTTCTTTTTAAGCAAACTCCAAAAGCACTAGATAATTATTATTAAAACAAAGGAACACTCGATCAAGGGATGATAATTACGAATAAAACGCAAAATTTAAAATCAAAGATTGAAAGACAACAATTATAAATTGGACTTAAACAAATTTATAGTTAGGTAAACAAAACACATCCCCTATTTGTAATGGAATAATTTTACGAGAAAAAATAAAATACTTACCAGGTGCTTATCTTCTTTGACGAGAGAGAGACGATTTTGACTAGAGAGAGATGATTTCGACCAGAGAGAGAAAGACGAGAGTCGATTTCCCCAAGAGTTGATTCTCCAATTTGCAACAATCAACCAGAGAGAGAAGACGAGAGCTGATTTCCCCAAAGCCGATTCCCCAATTTGCAACAAGTGACCAGAGCTCCAAGAAGCAGACGAGAGCAGATTCAATCGACCAGAGAGAAAGACGAGAGCACTGCAACAAAGCGGCTAATAGAGAGAAAGTCATACTAAAGCAACGCTCAACCGAGAGGGAAAATATAAGTAACCCCAAATGATGTCGTTTGGGGCATTTTTTGAGCACCCAAAACGACGTCGTTTTTAGGGGTTTTTTTTTTAACGCCCAAAACTATGTCATTTTGGGCGTTTTATATTTTGTTTAAAATTTAAATTTGTTTCCTTAATTTTATTTTTTAATAAAAAATAAATTTCTAATACCATGGTATCACTAACCTACTGAAACTTTATTTTCTAATACCATGATATCAATAATGTATGGTAATAGGGCTATTAGAAGGGATAAGATCTAACCATGCAGGTATTGTGATGATGTTTACGTAACATTAAATATCATAATACGAAGACTGGTAGAGAAGAGATGCATTCAGAATCTTTGGAGACCAAAGTAACGACTTTAAAAAGAGTTAAGTCTGTGCATAAGGCTTAACTTAATTAGCATTAAAGTAATTAAGCATTGGTTGCTGAGATGGTAGATTCTGGAAAGCTTCTTGAAAGGATTATGAATAAAGGAGTGGATTATTTAATTTGGTAATTCAAAATCAAGGCTGAGTTTGTTCTGAGTTAAAAACCAATAAGGATTCCATATGAAGTCAAGTTCGTATCGGACGTACGAGAAAGGGAGTAAAATAGAGTTAAAAGCAAAGAAGAGGTCAGAGCAAGCGATGGGACTTTCTAAGCCTAAGCACCACAACACTGCAAAGTAAGCACTGCAACGTTGAACACATAAGCACTAGCGCAGCATGATGAGTGTGATTTAGTTATATATTTGCCCCCACTCTAACTTAGAAACTTTTCATATTTTCAAGTAATTTCTTTGTTATTTATGCATTCAATTGTTCATTTTATAGGAAAAATCATGTAGAGGATGAATGTTAAAGGAATTAGAGTGTAACTATCAAAAACTTAAGCCAAAGAGTGAAGATTTAAAATGAAGTACAGAAAAGTGATGAATGCCCCAATGTTCTCCTCTTTAACCCACTGGTGTTTATAATAAAAAATGAACGTTCCATCTTTCTAAATCACAATGCCTAATAGTTCATGTTAAAAGTTAACTATAAGGCATGAACATTGTCAATTGTCACAGTATAAAATACTAGGCAAACAACGTTCCCATATTCCAACAGCACTACAACCACGTCAAGAATGCCCCAAGGTTAGAAGTAGTGAACATCGTAGCATTAGGATAAAAATTTAATGAACGTCCCAATGTTCTATAGAAAATGTATGGCGTTACGGTTATCACTAGTACTAAAAAACTCACTTTTTGAAATATACTAGGAGCTTTTTACCGTTCAGCTTAATTTTTCCTTCAAGTTAGATCGTTTCAAGCCAAAAAAATTATCATTTTGAGTGTCAAATACAACAAATAACACTTATAATCACTTAGAGAGAAGAATCACTTAAAGACAACATAATCTAAAAGTTGGTGGCTACAAGGAAGATCATTCAACTAAGACCAAAAGGTGATTAGGATTCTCATCACCTACACTTTATGTGGTTTGGGACTTGTTGTACTATGATTTTTATTTCTTTTAGTCATTTCTCGTTTATTATGTTGAACAAAACTTATTGTCTTGAATTATAGTTTTGAACCCAATATGTGGTTTTGAATAATTTTATCCTTGAATTTCATGAACTTAATTTGTTATTCAATTTATCTATTCTTAATGCTTTCAATTGACCTGGTTAGTTGTTGAATGATTTTTGATACATTAAGATAAACTTGGAAAATGTATCTTAGTGTAGAGTCTATGATAAATGATGCATGATTACAACGTAGTAGTTGTGAGTTTTAAATTAGAATAAGAATGTACCTAATTGATATGCATGGTTAATATAACTTGTGCTTAATGAATCTTAGCTTAATTGTATTATTATAAGAATATGGGTAATGGGTGAGTTAAGGTATAATCGGTTGACAATTGGGAGAGACTTACAATGATTGTTGTGTTGTGACTAATAATTAAACTAAAGGATTAGCATTCGAGATAACATCAATAGTAAAACATATTGAGGGATAATTGTAGTCCCAGATATTCTCATCCATTGATTTTATAGTCTTTTTACTTGTCCATTTATGTTTGATTAGTTAGTATTAATTTTAGTTTTTATTTAAAATTTAGAGAATCAATTGTTTGGATAAAAACAAAAGGATCCATTTTAGTAATTGATTTAAAAATACATATAAATGTCTTGTGGGACGATACTTTACTCATTATATACTATTTGTCACGATAACATGCACTTATGCTTGATAATCACTCTACAACTTAGCACTACGTCAAAGCCGCATCAGAGCCGTGGCACCTAATTTTTGGAGAACTTTTGTTTTAGTTCGAATCGACTTCTTTGAGTGCAATTTGAACTTCTATATGTATGGACTCTTGTTTCAACTAGATTAGGGTGTCTTGGAATTTTTTGAAGCCTATATAAATCCTTGTAGCCTTTTAGATTTAATCAAGTATAAAAAATATAAACATAATAGAGAATAAAGAGCTTGGTAGGTACTAAAATATTGAGTGCACTAGAAAGTACAACTATGGAATCACTGTGATAACTGTGCAAAAGAATAATGATGAATCTTTTAAGAGAAAGCTCTGATTATTCATTGTATTCTTTAATTAATCTCTTATTGTAAGATTTTAGTAATTTGGAGATCTTTGTAATTTGATAGGTCGTTTTGACCTAGAGTTCTTTGTGAATTGAATAAAAGAAGTCGAATCTTTGATCGACCGTGGACATAAGCATTTATTGTTGAACCACATATATCTTATATCATATGGTGATTGTTTCTTTATCTTTATTGTATGTAATATTTATATTCTTGGTTATTGGTTAATTTTCGATAAAAAAGTTTATAAAATATTTATGTGGTTTTAGCATATTAAATATCAATCACGAAGCTAATAGGATATATAAAACGCAACAGTTGTGTCAGTGTTATGGCTCAAGTTGACATTAAAATAATCAATTTAGAAAGTCTAAGCTAATTTTTTAACAATATTCATTATGATTCCTTTAGTTTTTTTTATTTAATTCCTTTCACAGAACTTCACCAAATCATATGGGAAAGAAAAATTTAAAATTTTTAGAAGAATTGTTTCAAATTATAGGCGATCAACCAAATTAAAAATAATACTAATTAAATTAAATTTTTTTAATATAAATTAATGTGACATTGTTAGGCTATTACCACATCACTTATAACATCAACAATTTTATTTATTTAAATATTTTTAATTAGTACTAAATATATTTTTTATATAAATTAACGTGGCATATAAATATTGATGTACACAAAGTGGCTACTTTTATGCACAAAGTTACAAAATGGAAACGATAGGCCTTATTATTAAGCCCATTTGGCCAGAATTCCATAAATTCCCAGTAGCCATAACACTACACGTGTTTTGATATCAACCTCAAGAAACTGATCGAATTCGAACATATAAATGCAATCTACATGCGTTGCCTGGAGCATTAATCCTTCATTATCCTCACCATCGAGGACCCAAAATTCTCATTATTGCCATGGCTGTAGGCTTGCTGAAGCTTTCAGTTCTTCTGAGTCTTTTATCAAATCTCGACTTGGGTTTATGGCAAGAATCTCAAAAGGACTTGAACATATTCCCACCAACATGCAACAGGATCGAGTGTCCAAACTTTGAAACAATTCATGATGGCGATGGCTATGAAATTCGTCGCTATAATTCAACAGTGTGGATGTCAACTTCTCCTATTCAAGATATTTCTCTTGTTGAAGCAACCAGAACTGGCTTTCTCCAGTAAGTTTGTTTTTTATAATTTTCTGTCGCTAGTTATTTCAGTGGTTCTTTTCCTTTGCTCAAATGTTTGTTTGTTGAAAGGAGATATATTCTACTGAAAATAAAAACTCACAGTTAGTAGTCGATCAACAATGACCACCAACCCAACTGTATCACGGGTTACTAACATGCAATCGCTCAAATACATGTTCATTTATGCCTTCAAAAACATATATGAATTAATTCTTCTGTATCTTCTCAAAGTGTACTTCGCAAACTATGTTATGGTTAATCATCAAATCATTGGTTTTAATTATATACTGTTGCAGGCTATTTGATTACATTCAAGGAAAAAACAAGTACGAGCAAAAAATAGAAATGACGGGTCCAGTGATCGCTGAGGTCTTACCAAGTGATGGACCCTTCTGTGAATCATCATTCACTGTCAGCTTTTACGTCCCGAAAGTGAACCAGGCCGACCCTCCTCCGGGAGAAGGTCTCCATGTCCAACGATGGAACGCGAAATATGTGGCCGTGAGGCAGTTCAGTGGGTTCGTGTCAGATTCAAACATCGGAGAAGAAGCTGCTGCATTGCAAGCCAGTCTTGCCGGCACTGCCTGGGCTGCAGCCATTGAGAAAAGCCACGGTGATGATTCCGCCTCGGTTTACACTGTTGCTCAGTACAACTCTCCATTTGAATATTATAACAGAGTGAATGAGATATGGCTGTTGTTTGATTTGGAAGATGGGTGTGCAATTTGAATTCAGCTTAATAGATTACTGTAATTATCAATGCCGAATGTTTGTTGCACTACGATCACAAGAAAAGTCGAGGGATCTATTAATGAATAAAGTGTAATGTCTATTTATTAGCATAATTTTGGATCTTATGTTTGGATGACACTTCAGTGATCAAATGAAATAGACTTGTTGGGTTCTTGCATTTGGAAATGTCAAATGTCCAAAATCTGTATTCAGCTCCCAATTCTTTCCCAATACGTTGTATGGATAGACTCGAATGATGCAACTTTGTAACAACAAAATGACAGGATTCCCGATAATTAGACCATAAATTACAAAAAACTTTACAGAAGTGAGAAGAATTTAAAATTAGAACACCCCCTGGTCCAAGGCTCAGTAAATTGGGTTTTAAATTGCAACAGTCCCTGGCTTTTATTTTAATATTCTTTTTACCTTATCTATCCTTAAGCCAACTAGTAAATTTGGGAATTGGAACCTTCAGGGATGGTCAGAAGCAAAGTTCAGACAGCATAGTGTCTCCTTTTTAATCTTCTTTTCTAAAAATTGGCACACAACTTCGGATAATATACAATTTGAAGATAACTTTTTAAATGCAGCCATCAACACCATCAGCCATGACACCACAGGCTAAAAAAACAAAGTTGAGTAGCCAATTTCACTTCCGAAAGCTCAAGAAAAATGTACTGGCAAAATACCATCCAAGTTTTACCCCTGTTCTAGCCCTTGTCTCACATTAGAGAGACTGAAAATTGAAAATAAATAAATAGAATCATCTATGCAATTCTTTCGTTGGAAAAATCCATCTCATAAGGTAAACTATTCAATAATGAGCTCATAAAATGAAAATTATCCTATATATGGGCATGAGAATTTGGATCGAATATGTGTTTGTGTATGTATTGTCCAAAAAGTATCATAACGCCAGCACAGAGATTCCAATTTTAGCTAAATTTTTTGAGTTGCCCAAGTAATTATCAATAAACAAAGGGGAAAGAAAAGGCAGACGAATGAGTTCCCAGGTAAGCAATTTGGATGCATATTGGAGACCGGGAAATGCTGGCACTATACAACTTTCGCCAATAAATATATAACAAGAATGTTTCTTTCCTTTTGGGTGTTTCAATATGATTGACATGCCCCAATCAACAAACTATTGAGAACAAAAATTTTGAGGCACTCTTTCTACCTGGCTAAGTCATCTACTTAAAACAATTAGGATCCCCATGAATTACAATGACCAGAAGTCTGATCAAGACTATATTTCTGGTTACTTCCATAATTTACAAAAGTTACACAGTTACTATCAGAAGATAATTCAGTTGAATTACTTACTTGCCTTAAATTCTCTCCCCATTGTGCTCTCTTTAGAGATTGAGTTGGCAGGTAAGAATCCAAAACATAGCCCTTCTGCTCTGAAATGAACCTAGTCTGCGGCTTACTAGAGAAAGTCCTACAACAAACAGTGTTGTGACTGGTCGATTCAAGACCATATATGTTATATAATGGATCTCCATTGGATGCATCAGCATAATCCACAGTGCTGAAGGAGTCTCTAGCACTCTCAGTTGTGAAAGAAGCCTCATCTGAGCTTGTGAAAAGGGACCAATCACTTGATGTAGCATCAGAGAACTCCATACTTGCTGGCTCGGAGTATCTTTTCCGTACTGGCACTATATTCTTGTGTGCACCCTGCCTAACAATGCCACTAAAAGTATGCTCAGTAAAGCCAGTAACATTCCCTGGTCTGAGGTCAGACAATGACTCTGGTCCAACAAAATGGCTGCTTGAATTGCTTTGTCCATGTCTTGAAGGTTTCTGAGTTTTAGGCATCGAATGCCTAGCTGAAGCTGGCACCTGCTGTCCCAGGGCTTTCCCAGAGACTGACCTCTGAGGACGAGGGCATGACCTAAGAATATTTATATAAAATATGAAAAATAAATATAGTTATCAATTTTTTTAAAAAATAAAAGAGGAACCAAAATAAATAATTCAACACCAGGGAGTACAAACTTAGAAATCCATGCAACTCATTTGCACACATGCAGCAGTTTAAAACCATAGACGTAAGTATATCTTACCAAATGAGTAATAACTTAACAAAAGTGGTGACTAACAACCAGAAATGTGGCCGAGATGTCTATCCCATATGGAAACAGATTGTGGAAGTGGTCATATCACAGGTATGCAGAGATAATTTTGGAAATTATATGACTGTTTAGTAAAAAGTACATGGAAAAAAGACTTGTGTGAAGATCAACTCAGCAACAACTCAAATGTCTACCTCATGTAAAATAAAATATATGCCCCTTCTGACATCACCTGGCTCATTGGCACTGGATGAACCTGTAAATGAAGCATAAGCTGGTGGTTAGATTTCCACTTCATCAAAAGTAATTATGATAATTATCAATCATATTCAAAACCAACAACATTATTTAATATTAATATTTCACATATAGAGAATCATTTCAGTTAGGATATTATGGACAACTGAGAAAAGCATGAATGCTGGATCCTTTTCTCTCACAGTAACGAGTGAGCTATATCCTCAAGTTAATAACACAATTTCACATTAATGAATACCCACAGCCAGAATTCTGCAAGCATAAATTATCTCATTAATAATGGCATATGTTTATTACTTTCAATAGTACAGTCTATGGAAATTCTTAATAAATAAATATTAATGGTACAAGGCATCTAAATCTTTAATACTTTTCAAAACAGTGAGCTAGAAGTCTTAAAAGAATTTAAGTGTGGAACCAACCAACTAATATATCTCCTACACAATTTTTCCGAGTATAAATCAGCTGCCCAGAGACAAAGGGCAAAATTCGTCTACATGAAACCTAAAGATCATGGTTAACAGAATTTCACCTTTACTACGAAATAATATAAAATGCAAGAAAAAGAAAACATTCATTGAGAAGTTGTGTTCAGAATGAACCATCATTTCAGTATCCATTAATCATATGCAAACAATAATTATAAACTCGCCTAACACATTGCACAATGGAAAGACATGTTACCTCAGTGTCATCTATCCTGAACCAATTGCCTTGCATATCTTTTACATACGACACGTAATGTCCAGAAAAAGATGCATTCTGTGTATCTAAATGCACAACAACGGCATAAAGCATGTAAAGTGGAGGACTGTCGCCAGTTCCAGTCATAAATGGGACCATATCCAGAAATTCTGGGAAAGTGATACATTTATTTATTTTTCCATATCTTCCCTCCTGATGAAGCAAAACCAGAAATTGAATAATCCAACCAATCAAATAATGAACAAATCATACACTAGCAAGATAAAAATGGACAAATTTTCATACAGATCTACCAAGCTCAAAATCATTAGAAGTTGAAAACAAAAGCACATCAGTGATGTCAAAACTGACTCTTTACGTAGATGGTTATAACATGCCAGAGAAAAGTAAAATCGATGCCAATGACAGTGGCATACAGAAATACCTCACTCTATTCAACAAATCAAGATGATACCTGGAATCTCTTCAAGACAATTGTCAGGATGTTTGGAGCCTCGTGTATTCTCAACTGCTTCCTGGCTCGAACATATGCAGCACACCTTTTTATCAAAACATCGGCAGAACTGGTAAGTTATTATACAAGTTTAAACCGTTAACTTAAAACCCCAAAAATGAGCTTCAACAAAGTAATCAGACCTAGCACATTTATACATGTTTTCACCATCCAAATCCTCAGGACTAGTAAATTGAGTCAATGCATCTTCCAGTGACTCGACCCAGCCAAATATCTCCAGTGTGAGATCCATAATGTTTTCATACCGTTCTGACTCATGATAACATCTCAAACACTTGACCTGATTGAATTAAAATTAGCATGTCATCATTATGAAGTAACAAACAAAAAGTAAAGAAAAAATAATAATAGTACACTAAAGATAGAAGAAAATGTAAAATAAGCTTTCCAGGGAGATAATAAGCAATAAAACCTTTGACCACAGTTGCCCCCCAAAAGTATGCTGAATAAAAGTTGTTTCTTGCAATCTGGGGTCAACCTTGCTCTCACCACCATGTCTCTCCAAGCATATGGATTGCATTGAAGCAACCAGAAGCCTAGATAAAGACGGCAGTAATATAAGAAAAGTCTACATTTACAGAAATGAACATTGAATTTCATTTCAGAATTGAAGTATAAAAGTTCAAACTTTTGAAATTAAATATATTCTGAATTCAGATACCGTATATGTGAGAATAAATGAAGAGACTGACAGCATCTCTTAGAGAAATAAAAATATTAAAAACAAATCAGCTAGTAAATTTTCAAAGACCTTAAAAATTCATGCGCATCTTCCTGACTTCCATCCCCAATCTGGCAACTAATACTTTGCATATGTGAAAGGATTCTGCCAGGAGACAGAGGGTACCCACTTTCTCTTAACATCATTACATGTTGCTCAAGTTCACACATGAGACACCAATCTTTCCTGAAGCCTATCATAAATATAATAGGTAGGAACTCACATTTTCCATAAAAACTATAATACTATTAGTATTAGAAAACTTTGCAAAGAAGGGAAATGAGCAAACGTAAGTACAGGCACTTGAATGTGATCTACGGAGCAAGTAGATGATGAGAGGCTTCGTGCAGGTCAAACACTGCAATACAGCATTAGCATAGCAACTGCATAATAAAAATTAGAATCAATATACCAGAATATGAGATGCTAAACACGTTTCCCAAAAACTTCTTTATTGAGCATAAACAGAAGCACAGTTATTTACAATTCAAACCATACGCAGTAGACTTTCCTCATGACATGTGGTATTAACAGATCGATCCTATGCATTAACTTAAACAGTTTGCATTACTACAGGCACATTAGGCACTTATCAAAATTTGCCTTTAAACCTTTCATGTATGCATATAAGTTCAGAACTGGGATCAGAAAAAATAAGAGAGCTCAGCATAATCAACAATCATCCATAGAATAGTCCATGCATGTTTTATATCTATATAAAACCAGAACAATACAATATTGACACACTAATTAACTTTCGAACTAACACATGCAATTCAGGAAATTAATACATGTTTACTTTCTAATATGAATAGACTAACCAAACATCTTCATTTCCTCTTATCAAGATTCTATTTCTAATTTGCCAGATGTAGTAAAAAGCAAATGATACCTGTTCCCACAATTCAGAAGGCCCCTGGGTGATAGGTTGAAGACTTCATATTGAAACAACTTCACAAATTCTTCATAAGGAAACAGCATCTAAGACAGTAAACAACAAGTATAAATGAGAGCTTCCATTGATAATATAAGAACCCAGGAACATAATGTAATTCAAGCCAGGAGTCCAGTTGAATTCACATCTGGCTATATGCAACAAGGAACCCACCTTTATTTTCCTATGTTGATCATGCCAAAGGTCTGAGGCATCCTGTCTGACTTTGGTGGACTTCCTTAAACCCATCATCTTCATAATTCCCATCCTTGAGACCCCATTGCTTCCTGGAGCAGGGATTGTATCTCTCACTCTTCCATCTTCTGGACAGCAAAAACAAAATTTTTTAAAAAAAAAGAGAAGGGAAAAACGCAAAATTATAAAAGAGAAAGAATCCAGGAAACTTACTTGATTCATCTGCAATTGGTCCCTTCCTCTCTTTTTCTGGGCATGATTGTTCACCAATCATTTTCATGCATGATTTTGCAGATTTGCAAATTTTTGTCCCTGGGGTATTCACTGCATTTTTGGCCTTCATACTTCCATTCATAGCTTTTGTTTCAGAAGAATTATTGAATTCCATACTTTCATCACTAAAGTTATTTTCCCCTCTAAGAAAATTTCCTCCATTAGAAGTAAAGTCTATCTCATTTTCATGCGCACACATCTCATATTTTGCAGGGTATAATGAGCTTGAAAATCCAGAACTGCTTCTTGGTTCAATTATGTTCCCCTCTTGGCTCTGACAAGTACTTCCTGTAGTACCTTGACTATAAGTATAGCCATTACAGCTGTTCAAATTGTGATTTCCCCGAGTTTCTTCAGCTGATACAACAGAAGCACTAGTTCTTGACTGCAGTAAAAGTTTAGCATAATTATTGGAGATGCATGATGATAAGAGAAAATTGATGCATCTTAAATGATAAATATAGAAGCTAAGAACCTTATGCCTTGTAGAAACCTCTTTTGACGTAAAATTATTGAAAGAGGTTGAACTGGTAGTGCAACTCCATGAGCTTTCATCACAAGAATCAAATACAGTAGCATCCTCTCTTCTTAACAATTCTCCGTTGGATTTACGGGAAACCTGCTTGTCTGCAGTTCTCCTCTCCAGCCCAGAGGTTCTGGAGGCCTCAACTTTAGAACAATCCATTCTAGTAAAGGAGCCCCTGCTCTTTGAAGGATGAATTATATCATCTGGAGCAGCTTCCTCCATCTCAGCCTGCTGATTATTGTATGCAGATAACTGTGCATTGAAGTTTTCACTATGTAAATCAGAATCTTCAATTGAGGCAGCCAGAGGGGATGAGCTTGAGCTGGTTTTCTCCAGTTGCTGGCATTCTTGCTTATGAACTTGCCTCCAGTGAATTATTTGGCACTTTCCAGAACTGCACACATGTTATCAGTCTGAAATTGAGAAATTCTAAGAAATGTTTATTAACTCTTTTCTGTACTATCCCTGTTGGTCATAATATAAATATCTGATGCCTTTTCTTATCGCTCCTCTTTTTTATTTTTAATCTAATGAATGTTAAAGTATCACTAAGGTAAATAAATTATGGGTCTTATAAGCTCGCATGCAATAATAAAATAAACAAAATAACCAAGTGGTGCAAAAGAGATGCTAAATTATCATTAGTTTTGGTCAACGAGCTAAGCTACAAACTGACATCACTGATCTCAATAGTTACAATAGTAAGAACAAAGAAATCAAATAAAATTTGTGACAGAAATGAACATTAAGCCAGAAGGCCCATTTACAAAATAACAAAGCAGATTTGTGAATGCATACATATACTTATTGGATTATTTGAAATTTGATGGGATAATGCCAATTCTTTTTAAAAATGATAAAAAAAAAATTTCAACCAAGAAAGCATGGAGGAAAATTCCACCCATTTGCAAATCGGAGGAAAGATTTTGATCAGCGCTATTCAGGTTGAGCAACTTATTTGAGTACAACAATCAGATCTAGCACCAAAAGGAGCCACCCTAGACAATGATACAAGCATTAAAAATATATATTAACGATAAAAGCATGTTCTGTGTGACAAATGAAAAACAATGATTAAAAAAGAAGTAAAATATACCAATATCTGACGGATTTGCATCTGGAGCAGCGGGTTGTGGCTGGAGCAAAGCATCTTGCACACACACGGAATCCATTTTCTGATGTAGGTGCATGAAATTCATTCTTTGATGTAGACAAATGAGATTCATTTTTTGATGTAGACATGTTAAATTCATTTTTTGATGCAGACAAATGAAATTCATTTTTTGATGTAGACACAAGGGGATTGACACTGGCAGTAGTGATTGCTTCTGCTCTAAAAGCTTCTTCAGCAGCTAGTTGAGCCAGCAAATTTATTCTCTCCCTCTTCTTTGCAGCCTCGCTCCATTTTCCAAGTAAGACATAAGCAACCAGAGGAAGCACAACCAAGACAAGAAACAGGGCAAGTACATCATCTTCCCTTGGCTCAAGCATGTCCTCACCAACAAATTCATGTCCAATTTTCTCTCAAAACCACCACCCAGAAGAGAGTCTCTAAAGCTACATGTGTCCAGGTAAATCAATATAAGGATCAGCAACATGAGTGTAGCAAGAATCATGCTCACAATGCAATCCTGTCAAGTTTTCTGATTCATAATATATATATAGAGGTCGCAATCAGAATAGAAAAACAAACATTGATATCATTTTATATACGCAGTGGAAATACATATCTCTTTGCCTCTGTTAAAAGTGTTATCCTCAAATTTGTAATTGAAGCACCTACCTAGAATATGCCCTAGAGATGAGAACAAAGCAAAATATCTACTTCAACACTTAAAATGCACATCGCATTTTTAATCAATTCTTCGCAAATTATGACTTCAACAAATAGGAAAACAAAAAAGCTAGCATGGCAATATTGAGTCCAGATACTCATAATCCAAATATAATCAGTAGAGAAAACCTTAAATTTGGCTTCAATATAAGCTAGTGAGCTGAACATTAGGCTAAGATCATTTCTTCATAGACTATGACTCGAAGCATAATAACCACACACTAAGGTCTTGGAATTTCAAGTACACAAAGAAAGTTTTTCCACATAGCTCAGTGGAATGCCAGGTTCTCACAATAAGCATTGCAGAACTCCACCCAACCTATTTATGCGATTGATCCAATAGCATGTTTGCTACAAAGCCCTAAAGTCACTTGAGGTAGGATTTCTTTTCCCTCTTTTGATTGATAAATTCAAGTCAAACAAAGCCTTCAATGCGGTCAAACCTAAGCACATCGTAAGCATGCCCAGGGACAGCAAGAAAAAAATATTTTTTTTTAAAAAAAAAAAACCCTAAAGGATAAAGTGTCTGCAATGCTTATTGTGAGAGAACAACCAGAAACCCCAAATCCAAGGATTTCAACAAACTTGTCCTGGAACATGGATAGAGGAATCCTGCCCCTCAAATCTCACTCCTCTCCCAATATATCATCCACATCAAATGAGATGTCATCTCAAACTTATTGCCACCATACACCCTAAGGAAAATAATGAATAAACTGTCACTAAAATACTGAAACCTATCAAGGATACTTTTAAAGCCTTTGACTAATGGTAACCTGCATTTTGAAAGGCCTAATAACCAGATACCAGTGCAAAGTCCAGCATAGAAGAGCCATTACAGCACTTGCTCACAGAAATAACAACAAATCTATACAGATTCTTTTGCAATTATTACACCACAAATTATGCCAAATAAGAAATTCCCCACACCACCTTGCCTCCAATATTTCAGAAAAGTCACCTCTCTTTGTACGCTCTTTCTCTGTCACACAATAAATACTTCCAATACACCAATAATTTCCCAGCTGCAAACTCCACCCCTTGCCTTGTCTTGTATTTCAAAGTTTGAATGAATTTGAAGCTGTGTAACGATTGAACTAAAGAATGCATCTAGTACACTATCAGAAGCCAATGATCTAATTGTAAACTACCCTTTAAAAATCAACATTTTACTCGCTCATAAGCAACTCTAAATGTCTTTGTAGTCAGTTCTAAGTATTTCCCAATAACTTGCAAAGGCTTCCACTAAGAACCACCACCATCTCATCAAATCAAAAATTAAATCCAGTTCACGGAAAGCGGAAAGGTAAAGCTACCAAGAGAACAAAAAAAAAGAGAACTTTGAAAACCTCTCCCGTTTGAACATACCCAATAAAGATGCAAGAGCTAGAGAGGAACCTTATTATTCTACCATGACAATACAAGATGGGTGGTTTGGGGAAAAAAAAAAGAAAAAGAAAGAAAGCGTACCTGAATCATAAGAAGAAAACAAAGAAAGAAAGAGATTTTAGAGATTAGAGAAATCTGAAGAGGAGGCAAAACCCAGCAACACTTTCTTTCTCCTCCCTCGAGTTTTCTGTCTTTCTTCTTGCTAAAAGATTCTTTGATTCTTTAGATGGTAATAACACATTCTCTCTTTCTCTCTCCTCTTCTCTGAGCCTGTTCAGTTGTTTTGCTCTCTCACTTCACACTTTCCACACTCTCCTCTTTGACACTTTTTACACATTTTGGTAATATTTAACTCTGCTTTGCTCAGACCCAATAGATCATAATTTTTTTCATCAGATCCTCCACGTGTCATGTCGGCATTTGGTCAGAAGTCGGAACTGGGAAACAGTAGGCCCCGCCTGATGGAAAATTTGAATGATGGATTCTGGACCGTTGGATGGGGCAGCGAGGTCGCGATGCGGTCAAAGATAAAAGAGTTAACGGAAGAAGTGGGACCCAATGGAAGGGATGTGTAGTTTCCCGATGATTTTAGCTGGGCGTGGAACGTGGACGGATGGGATCATTCTAACGGATAAGCATATCTGTTGTGTGACAGTCTCGACCTCGACGACACCAATTTTTATATTCTTTTCTTCTGTTAGAAAGATAATAATATTATTATCGAGACGAAAATATTCTTGTCTTTTAAAAATATTTAATTATTTATGTATTAAAAAATTATAATTTTAGAGATTTTTATTTTTTAAATTACATAAAAAGATGACAAAATAAATATTTTATGCTTCAAGTTTATTTATTGAATTCTTTTTTAATAATTAGAAAGTATTTTATTTCCAATCACGAATGAGTTTCAAAAATTAAATGATATGCAGTTTTGTTTTTTCATTTGAATATTATAAAAGTAATCTTGTTTTAGAGAAATCATAAAAGTAATCTTTATTATTATAAATTTTGAATCAATCACTAGATGACAATGATTATCACATCACAGTTTTTAATAAAATAATATTAAGTATTTTAAATTATATTTTTAAAATAATACGTTAAATAATTTATTAAATAATTAAAAAAATTATAATTATCTATTAAATTATTTTATTATTTAATAATTAATTTAATAAATTATTTTTTAAAATATAATTTAAAATATTTAATATTACACTTTCAATAAAATAACCAAGCGGAATTATTATAAACAAATGTCCTAACTGTTATTACATAAACAAGCACAATATTAAAAACAATCACACTATAATACATAATTCCTTAAAACCAACATTACATTTTCACAAATGCAATTAAAGTAATTTAATTCCCATGTTCACGAATCACAATAGCTCTTCAGCCTACAAAGAGTCGAATTGGGAACATTATTAATAAGAATGTAATTAATTAATCTAATAAGGGCATTTGTAGTTGAACAAAATGATGTATTTTAATAACATGTATTATCCTTCATAATTTATTTTGCATGCAATGTGTTATATCTCTTTCCAACTCTAAAGGGTCACCACTAGAATGTTCATTTCATATAATTAAAATTTTATTAGACCATGTGAGAGTTTAATACAAGATCACTGAGTTATGGAAATCCGAAGCAATTAAATTAAACTCATGATGGAATTATGGAATATTCGATTTACATAGATCTATATGCCTTGTTATATTATTTATTCTTCTCTTCTAGTTATCAATTTAATCTAATTCAAACGACCACCCATTCCAATTTCTTAGAAATATGACAGCATTAATTCACCAAAGAGATTAAACAACATGATTAATGTGCTAGAGAATGATAACTCTTCACGTACATAAGAAGATATCTCATTTGATTATTTAATTATTCATGGGGATGCAACTTTTGATGTCCATAAGGAGACAGCTTCATTTCAATTTCAGCTCTGCAATTAAAAGTCCCTTTCGGGGGTACTAAAAACCCCTTTTTTGCTGTTTTGATGGTAGCTTAATAGCTCAAGTTGTTCTTTCAAAGATAGATATATATATATATATATATATATATATATATATATATATATATATATATATAGTTCAAGTCGGAAGCGCTTATATGGTAAAAGCACTTGGTGGAATCTTGGTCTCGAAAGACAGAATGAGACCCCAACAATTATAAAATGGTTAGAGCCTAAATCATACGTTCAAATTTCTCTTTTTCGATAAAAGATTAATAATATATTTTTCTTATTTGCATTCAAACAATTTTGTGTTGTAAAACTCTACGAATTGTGTTAACCCAAGTCGGAATCATAAATTAAATATGCAGATTTGGTGAAGCACGTAAAGGCAAACGCAAGAACTCAACATAGAGTTTAAATGAAAACATGAGATTTGGATCTTAATGGGCAATGGTTAACTCAAATCTTATTCCACGAGATCAATCAAAACTCAAAAACTCTAAAATTAAAAATGTGCTGAGGTAGGAACTAGATCCACACCATATGAAAAATGAATTGCCTATCATTTTGATCTAATCGTACAAAAATAAACAAAAGCTAATTGAACACTTGAACCAGGATTCCCTTTTAAATCTGACTTTTACTTGAGGAAAATATAAGTGGATAAATAATTATTAATAACAAATTTTAATATTTAGAAAATTATGACATGGCAGGATACAATTGGTTGCATTAATATTATGTGATGTGGCAAACTATAAAGATGTAAGACCTGAGTCTAAATAATGGATCTCGACCTCTTCAACTCTTGTAAGTTCAAGAATAAAGTCTATTGTGCATTTAAATAGCTCTTGGATTTTAAGAGAGTCAGTGTCACAAATTTACTTTAACTTCATTGGATAAAAGATATTTATTCAAATAAACTCGGCCTTAAGTTATCAAATGTATAAAAACACTAGGTATGAGAGTATTTAAAGACCATTGTAAGTTATTCGTCCTACTTAAGGTGTTTTACGTGTGGCACAATGATAGGATTCCAAGTTATTTGAAATCTTAGTTTTGAAGATTACAAAAAAATTCACCTTTTGAACTTTTATCTAAAATTGTTAAAGTTTGATTTCGGAGTGTTTTGGGCTATGGAATAGACTCAAAGCTACTGAATTATGAAAGTGGATGAGAGAAATCATAAAAAATAATAATAATGAAGAAGAAAGCGGGCTGCATGTGTTTAGTAATATGATCATGGTGTGTCTTTTTATGTGTGAAAACATGTTTTTAAGTTAGGGTTTTATATGAGGTCAAGACTCCTTATTTGACTTTTTTATCTTTCTAAAATATGATTTTTTTAAATAAAATAAATATATATACTATTACAAAATTGGGCTTCATTGATAATAAATTAGCATTAATGAATAGTTTCATTGACACTATTTTATAGTATTAGTATTACTAGAACTAGAAATTTATTGGCACTATAATAAATGTCAATGAATTACTGACACTATGATATTATAGAATTTTTATTACCATCGTATCAGAGAATAATTGATACTATAATATTAATGAATTGCTGATATTATAGTATTAATAAATCGTTGACACTATAGTATCACTGAATCGCTAACATAATAGTATCAGATAATTAGTATTATCATAATGTCATAAAATTAATACTTACTAGAGAATTTTGATTTAATTTTAAAATATTGTTTTAATGGTTTTAAATTTTAAATTTTTAGACCAAAATTTTGCATTTATTTATAAACTATAAATCCATATATAATTATAACATTTAAATAAATATCAAATTTTAAGGTATCATAAATCCACATATAAATACCATATTATAAACTACAAAACAACCTTAATGGTTGTACAAATCATCCCAAACTAATACTACATATTTTTTAGTTTCAAAGTGTCATAATTATAAATTTTAAAACATTTGAACAAAGTTCTAAAACATCTCAAATGTCTTGATATTTCAAGACTTAACACATAATTTAGACTGGGGAGAAATTCACCCATGCATAATTTAGCAGCAATTGGGAGAAATTCATCCATCCACACCAATGACTTTTACAATCACCTCTATTAAAAGAAAAAATATATATACGAGTAAATTTAAAATGTTGAATAATTTTTAATAATCTTAAAAATTTTGTGATTTAAAAAAAATGAGTAAATAATCCCAAAATAGTAGCATGAATAATTTTAAAATAACCCTAAAATAGTAGCATAAACATGCCCAAAACAATAGTATAAACAACTTCAAAATAGCCCCAAAATAGTAGCATAAGCATGCCTAAAATAGTAGCATAAATATGCCTAAAACAAAAATATAAACAACCACAAAACAGCCCCAAACACAATACCTTTATTATTTTAGTATAATTTACTTATCTTTAAAATATTTATGATACAAAAGCACTTTGTATAAATGGTTTTAACAAGTGTGTATCCAAAAGTCATCCAATTCTATTGTTCTGGAAGTTAAAAATGTGTAATCAAAATATCTATTTCTATTGTCCTAGGTATCCTTTAAACTAATATAATCTTTTTATTGTTCTTTAAACTAAGATCTAATATAATGCAATATATTTTAGTCTAAATACAAACTCTGGAAGATTAAGGAAAAAAAAAATCAAAAACTTATGAAGTTATAGAATCATTTTACCTTTCCTATGTTCTTCGTAATTAGTGATTAACGACTATTCTAGTGAATTTATTAATTCATAGTTTAAAATTAATCTCATTACCTCTCTTGAGCATCAAATGATATCCTATGTATACATAATCAAGTTAATATTCATATCTAACTTGTTATCTATACATGCATTAAACTACTATTAAGTGATTACCTTAATTCTATTAGTCTCACAACTTAATAAAATTGAAGGCTATGCTTTAATTACTTTTGCTTCCTTGGATCTTTGCTAGAATCTTGAATTCTCAACCTCGTGCTCTTCTCTAAACGGTTCCTAGAACCTCTCTCTGAAATAAGGCTGTCTTTTTGTAAAAGAAAATACTCTGATGCTCAAATCAGTAAACAACAAAGATAATCGTGTTGTGTATGAAAGTGTTTATCAAGCAAGAGGGTTCTATATTTTTAGGGGTTCTCAGAGATCAAATGAAGATCTCAAGAGAGCTCTAGGGTTCTTTGTTAATGCAAAGCTTTTCTCAATCTGTGTGTATCTTAATGTAGTTCTCTTTGTATTTAAAACTTTTTGAATGAATATAGTCGTCACAATGCATGCTTTTTATAGTGTAAAGATGCAATGTTTAATCATGATGCATATAGCTATGATGAGATGAGCTTCAATCCATTTAAGGATTAAAGAGATGCAATCAATTCTGAGTTGTTCCTTATCTTTCATGAGAGAAGTATCACTGTGATACTCTTCGTCTATTTAATTAGGTTCCCCCAATGAATTTTAGTCTAATTCTAAGACTAAATTCATGATAATCATACCATATAACACAATTATAATTGAATTATGCTTTTATTATGTTTAGATAATCAACAAGTAGCAAGATAAATAAAAAAGAGAAGAAATATCTGAAACTGACTCAAGTTCCTCATCTGTTTTTTGTTAGAAAAATGTAAGAAAACTTTAAGTTTGAATTGAACTCTGCCACGTACTCAAATTGGAGTCTATCTTGTCTAAAGGGTATTTTGGTAATTTTTAAAACTTATTGGCTCGTCTTTTGGGTCTGACAACGCCATGGGCCTGTCAGTTCTTGTTTAGGCTTTTGACTAACTGTTTTGATATGTCTTAAGTAACATGTGCTTTTTTTTTAATTAGACTGAGCCACCAATTGGGTCTTAACCAAATATAGGCCCAACATATGGTAAAGGAGTCATAGGGTCTTAATTTCACTCTATATTTCCTATGTTCTTTATAATTAGTAATTAATGACTATTTTAGTGAATTCATTAATCAAGGTTTTAAAATTAATCTCATTACCTCTATCGAGCATCAAATGAGATTCTATGCATACACAATCAAGTTGATATCCCTATCTAACTTGTTATCTATACATGTATTAAACTACCCTTAGGTGATTACCTTAATTATATTAGTCTCCCAACTCAGTAAAATTAAAGGGTATACTTTTCAATTCTTACACATAGGTTAAACTTATTGGAGATTGTGCTTTCGTGCTGTTCTGATATACAATAAACATTTCAATAAGACTCGTTAATATTTAATTATATAGTAAGAGGCTTGTAACTTTTTTTAACATTGTAGATCTAAAGGAGTTTGGATCTAATTTAAAATAGTTTAGATCAGCACTTAAGTTAGCAATTCTAGAAAGTTAGAACCTTATCTAAAATAGGGACACAGCCTGAGAATAATATAATAATGACGTAGATGTAAAGAGTTGTAAATGGTACTAAAACATGTCATTATGCAATATGTTCTCAAAACCAGTGTTCTTAATTCATGGTTACTGATATAAATTGATCTGTATTTCTTCTAGATTAGTGTATATCTATATTTGAGTTGTTTAAATAGTTAGTCTTAGCAGACCATGAACTTAGCAGAAGTCTTTATAAGCATACAGATATTCAGTAAAGACTAGATATTAAACATATTCATGAGGACCTCTAATAGACATCTCATAAAGCCATCAATTGAGGGTCTTCTTGAGTTAAATAGTATTCGTGACCATTTGACTTGAGCTTCATGGTGAGCTTGTAAGTGATCCACCATACTTTGGTTCTACGCATATTAGAAACTTTTCATGGTCTGACCACTAGTGTCGCTGAATATGGTCCGATGCTCATGGAGTCTAGTGTACACAGATATAGGATCTATCAGTTCATATAGGTGAGTTATATATCTTGATACTCTAATATTTTTTTTAGGAAGTCTTATGGCTACAAGCATAAAACTTGAAAATGAGCTTTTCATAGGGTTAAACAATATCCGCAAATAAACAATATCATAAAGGAGTTCGCGGATATTATTTATAGAAATACAAATCTAGAGATAAATTCATGATCGAGCATTTAAAAATTTGACAGTGATGATTTATATCTCTGCTCTTTTAAGGATTTAGGTGACAAAAGGATTATACGAATATGGTTGACCTCAACTTATATGGTTTAATGCGTCATACTATAATATCCATAGCGTGTGTGTTAGATATCATTTATGGACTTGCGAAAGTGTTCCGTAAGATAAACGGGTGTGAACATAGAGAGTCTCATAATATGAAGTGTACTTGTTGAGCACTGGGGTAGAGGTATGGATCGATCCAGGAAGGTTTCAAAAAGTATGATACGTTTTAAGATCAATTTAAAAAGTGGGAACCATAGTTTACAAATATTACAAATAAGTCCCTATTACATAGAAAAGTAAATTACACACATAGAGTCCATGCATAGTTATTTGTGTGACAAATAGAAGCATGCATGGAGTTACATGTGACAAATGTCATCTATGCAAAGTATTTGCATGGATGAGTGACATTTGTCACTTATGCATAAGCTTACATGGCATCACATGGTTACATGTAAGACATGTAGCCACTTAATAAGTCTTTCACTTCATAAAACAAATGAAAAGAGTTTCATTTATACATAATTCAATTGTTGAATACAAATTCGTGCAAAGCATTTAAGAGAAAATGTAACTTTTAAAATCTTGCATTTATGTCCTTAAAACACATTTTTATGCATTTGATGTTTAAACCAATTCAAGAATTGAGTTGTTTGTTGATTGCTGTACAAAATACTAATCAAAGGCTATCATTTTAGCTACTCTAATCCCACCAAATGTTGGACTCTAGAATTGTTCAAGATATGACTTTATTGTGAGCTCAAATAACTTCAAAGTTCAACTATCTTCATCGAATCGTCTATAAGATTATATATACAATTCTCATACTATTTTTGATTCAGTTGAAATGTGTGTATGTTGATTATATTGTATTATTCCGTTGTATAATGTATGTTGGACATGCATTTGAAAATTTTCAACATGTATACAATCATATGCATGCACCCGTTAATGCATTAACAAAAACATTTTAAGCATATAACCCATAAGTTTAAATCATTTAATCAATTTTCAATCCAATTAAAAGCATAAAACTCAAAAAAGTATAAATGAAAAACACAAGATATAGTCATTAATCAACTAAACACATCAAAACATATTACTTATTAGAGTAACATCAAGCCTTAATATATGAAATTTAGCTATCTATAGTCAAATGTGCAAATACAATAGTCAAAGAGTTCATAAAAGTAACCATATTCAACATAACACAAATTACAAAGATAAACTTAAAATTAAAGTAAATAAGATAGAATGAGAGTGATAAACTAGTTGGAGAAACTTTTAGGGCCTTTAATTTTCATGAATCTTTAAGATTCCAAGTTCCAAATATTTCTCTCACTAGAAACTATTAGTTTTCTCTCAAATTTTCAGGCTTTCTTCTTCCTTCTATATATATAGGCTTAAAAAATGGGCTTCAAAATTAGGGTGCAAAGTAAAAAATGGAATTGTGGTGCTGGTGCCTGAACACCATTTTTGGGTACCTAAACACCGAAAACCTGGTTCTTTTTGGCGCCCAGGTGTGGAGCACTATAGAAAAAATACTGTTTATTAGCACTGTAGCAAATACTATTCATTGGCATTATAGCATATTTGATTTTTTTCCCTTGTTTTCTTTAAATTTTCATTTTAAATAGTCTATTAACTTGAAATCTATAAAATGACATTAATACATATAATAAAAAAAATTACATTTTTCATTCAAAATATCAAATTAATAAGGATAAAACCTCATATATAAAAGTGGAAACATGCCCTATGTTATGTGTGATACAACATATATGAAGTTATAGATGTATTTCTTTTTTTTATTTAGGTACTTTTATATTAACTGTGGTTATTTAGAACACCCATAATGTATTATGTTATATTTTTTGTTTGGCTAAATGCAAACTCGCAATTTATATAAACTGAGGATATCCTTTTATATTTGTAGGTGAGAGGTGAAAAAAGTGGGAACACATTATATGATAAGTGGGATACAACATAAAACAGGTTGTAGATGTAATTGAATTTTTTAAGCACTTTATATTAACTATCATTATTTAGGACACCTATAATGTATTATGTTACATTTTTTGTTCAGCTAAATGCAAAGCTCGCAATTTATAAAAAAGTGAGGATACCCTCTTATATTTGTGAAAAGGTGTAAAAAGTGAAAATATGTCTTACGTTAAGTGAAAAACAACATACATAAAGTTGTGAATGTATCTTTTATTTATTTATTTAGGTACTTTATATTAACTATAGTCATTTAGGACACTCATAACGTATTACGTTACAGTTTTTATTCAGCTGAATGTAAACTCACAATTTATGAAAAAGTTAGGACACCCTTTAATTTTGTAGGTGAAATGTGCAAAAAGTGGGAACAAGTCATATGTTTTAACTGTGATATAACATACATCATGTTTGTAGATGTAATTGAATTTTTGTAGGCACTTTATATTAACCATAGTCATTTAAGACACCCATAATGTATTATGTTATATTTTTTGTTCAGCTGAATGTAAACCGTAATTTATGAAAAAGTGGGGACACCCTTTTTTATTTATGAGTAAAAGATGCAAAAAGTGGAAACATGCCTTACATTAAGTGGGAAACGACACAAATAAAAATTGTGAATGTATTTTTTTTAATTTAGGTACTTTATATTAATCATGGTCATTTAGGACACTCGTAATATTATGTTACATTTTTTGTTTAGCTAAATACAAACTCCCAATTTATGAAAAAGTGGAGATACCATCTTATATTTGTGGGTGGGAAATGCAAAAATAAGAACACATCCTATGTTAAGTGGGATACAACATATAACTAGTTATGGATGTAATTAAAATTTTCAAGCACTTTTATATTAACTATGGTTATTTAGAGCACCTATAATGTATTATTTAACTTTTTTGTTCAGCTAAATGCAAACTCGCAATTTATGAAAAAGTGAGCCACTCTCTTATATTTATGGGTGAAAGGTGTAAAAAGTGAGAACATGTCCTACGTTAAGTGAGAAACAACATACATAAAATCGTGAATATATATTTTTTTTAACCATGGTCATTTTATATTAACCATGGTCATTTTATGACACCTATAATATATTATATTACATTGTTTTAGTTAAATGCATATTCACAATTTATGAAAAAGTTGGGACACCCTTTTATATTATGGGTGAGAAGTGCAAAAATAAAAATACATCTTACGTTAAGTGGGATATAACATACAACAGGTTGTAAATGTAATTAAATTTTTTAGGCACTTTATATTAACCATAATTATTTAGGACACCCATAATGTATTATGTAATATTTTTTTGTTCATCTAATTACAAACTCGTAATTTCTAAAAAAGTGAGTCACTCTCTTATATTTGTGGGTGAGAGATGCAAAAAGTGGGAACATACCATACGTTAAGTGAGAAACAATATCTACAAAGTTGTGAATTTATTTCATTTTTTATTTAGGTACTTTATATTATTTATGGTCATTTAGGACACTCGTAATGTATTATGTTACAATTTTGTTCAGCTAAATACAATCTCATAACTTATGAAAAAGTAGGGTCGTCCTCTTATATTTGTGATGAGGTACAAAAAGTAGGAACATATCATATGTTAAGTAAGATACAACATAGAACAGATTGTAGATATAATTAGAGTTTTTAAAAACTTTATATTAACCATGGTCATTTAGGATACCTATAATGTATTATGTTATATTTTTTGTGCAACTAAATGTAAACTCATAATTTATAAAAATGTTGGGACACTCTCTTATATTTATGGGTAAAATGTGCTAAGAGGTGGGAACATGTCCTACGTTAAGTAAGAAACAACATATATAAAGTTGTGAATATATTTTTATTTATTTATTTAGGCACTTTATATTAATCATCGTTATTTAGGACACACATAATGTATTATGTTATATTTTTTGTTCAACTAAATAGAAACTAGTAATTTATGAAAAAAATAGAGATACTCTCTTATATTTGTAGGTGAAATGTATAAAAAGTGGGAGCACATCATATGTTAAGTAGAATACAACATACAATAGGTTGTAGATGTGATTGAATTTTTTAAACAATTTATATTTACCACTACAACCTCAATTCATATTTTCGGTGTAATATTTTTACTATCACAATCCATAATCGAGACATGGAAGCTTGAATGTTTTAACACTGTTATCATATTAGGAAACCTTTCAATTTAGAAGTTTAATCTAAAAATAAAAGTGCAAATATTAATTTTAATATTTAAATTGAAATTTTAGGTTTATAACATGAATTGAGAAATCTAAGATAAGGTGAATTAAGTATATATAGTTGAAGATACAATTACGGAAAATTAATGCAATAATAAAACAATGAATTAGATAAATAACTTAATATAAGTACAATAAATATAAAGAGAAAGTTAAATAGAGCAAACAGAAAGTTTTTATATCGTTCAACAATTCACATGGTTTATATCCACACCCAATGTTAGTCATGTTGAGTTTTTCTCTAAATAAACCTCAAATTAAGATTAATTAACTTAAAGAATGTCAATAAATCTATACAATGATAATATTAGATTATCCACAAGTTGAGTGATTTTCAACAACCTTCTAAACTTAAAATAATAGGTAAAGAAGAATTATCATGATAAATAATTTTACAGGAGTAGATTTACAAGTGAAATCTTATGATTGTATATGATTCCGCAATATAAGACAACTTCAATGTTTTCATGTGATAATAGGCTCAAATCTATATTGAAATTTTTTTTGAGTGAAAATCAATCTATATTTTTAGATTTTCCTAAAAAAGTAGTTGTTTAAAGACCTTTAAAATAAAATTTGAAATCAACTAAGCTGTATAATTGATCTGTAAACAAAATCACTACTTTTGGTTTGGTTTTTGACCAAAAACCATAAAGATCTTAGCTCATGAGGTCCAAGAAGGGTTTTGGTCCACAAGACCCATAAAGAAAACATCAGCCCAGTTTAAGTCCTCGAATCATGGGGACTCTTCAAGTCAGTAAGAATAATGGTCATAACCTAGCTATCCTATTTGGCCAGACTCTAAAGGAGAAAATGATCTACTATCTCTTCGAGTTGGTCAGAACAATGTTTATAACTTGGCTAACTTGTACGGACAATTTCAAAACCCAATAAACTAGTCAGAGTAATGCTCATAATTTGGTTATCTTATTTGGTCGGATTCAAAATTAAGGAATAATTACTACTCTTATAGAACATAAGTCAAACTCGACCACCCTGAAAATCAAAGACAAATCCTAAATGGACTTGACTTATGTGAGACATGGATAAACTTAATCTTATCAGGGATAGATTTGAAACGCTATATCAAAAAAAGATTTGAAACGCTATGGGTAAAACCTATATCCTCACCTTACATATAGGGAAAAAAATCAACACTAAAGGATCACTAGGGTAATCATCATAAAATTTTAGAATTAGACTTATTAAGCTAGTACTTGTTGCAAGTCTTATTATCAAGTACATAAAAATTAAAAAAGACGCCAAAACATACAGCACAAAGCCATCTCATTCCTTTTTCTCTCTATTTACTATCTTGCTTTATTTTTTCGTTTTTCTGAACCTTTATAGCTCAAGTATTAGAGTTCTTACACTGAAAAAACTTTTGGTGCATACTCACATTTTCTCTAGTTGAAGGATTATCATCAAATGTAACTTTTTTTTTTTGGAAAAAGAGTGGTCCAATTTGTTTTAGTTTCCGTCCAAATCTTGACATTTAAACTAAGCTTCTTAAAAAGATAAATTCAATTTGTGACTATCGAGTTGTCAAATTTTGGGGTCCATAGTTTAGCACTTGTTCAAGGAAACAACCAAAAAAGCTATCAATATTAGACGGAGGGTATGAAGGATGGACGATAAAAAACTATAATCACCCATCCATGGCCACGGAAAATAGCGGGCAAACCATGCTACTTGATGAGAATCTTTGGTTACAAAACCTAGATAAATTTATAAAAATACAGTGCAACAATAATTCATGCTAACAAGAAGAACCACCAGCCTTACAAAAAGAGATAGAAGAAGAATTATAAAAATCACGGCAAGAAAAGGACGAACTGAAAAGGATGATGGCAAAACTTCTAGAAAAGTGCAGCAACCTAGAAGGATCACAAGAATCTAGTTCCAACTCTCAATCACAACCACACTTCTTACTATAAAAAAAGTGTTCTTCGAATAATAAGAGAAGTGAGAAATCCTCATGAATTGACCCAAAAATAGAAGGAAATAGGAGTATTAACAGAACCCTTCGAAAGGGATAGTTGTCCATCAAGTTGGCAATTATGCTAAAGTGATTAGGACTACTCCACTGACCAGTCACAAGTCAGAGTCTTAGACCTCCTCATGCGAACTAATGCCAATTATGATTTAGAAGAAAATAATGCTTAGACAATTATTTATGGACTTAAAAGAAACAATAGACATATACAAGATACTCGAGAAATCCTGAACAGGAAAAAAAAAGATAACAAAATTAAAGAAGATGCTAGAGATATGTTAAATAGGAAGAAAAGTAACAATAAAATCAAGGAAGATGCAAGAACTGTCATCTATAAGAGGAGAGAGCGGAAAAGAGCAAACAACACACATTAATATAAAGATGTACTAGTTGAGAAGGTCTAAAACCTAGAAGAAGTTCTAAAACCTAAAAGAACGTCTGTACCAACTCCTCGAGAATAAAGACAAAACTAAACTCTCACAAAAAAGAACATAGTAGGAGAGAAAATCTCCTCTCATTAATATACTTAGAGACATTGAGCTATCAAAAGGATTTGAGATTCTGAACCTCCCAACCTATAAGGGAACAATAGATCCTCCCACTTTTTCAATCAGATAATTGACCTATTATTTATTGCCAGCCTCAAATAAAAGCAAAAGTGCCAATTATTCCATATTAATCTCGATGAAAGCCTTTCTTTGGTATCAAAGTCTGAGATAGAAAAGCAGTTCTTCCTTTAGTGAGCTAACCAAAAAGTTTGTCTAACATTTTTTAGGAGCCTATGAGAAGTTCAGAGATCCTTAGCAACGACAACAACTCAAACAAGGTTACATTGAAAGCTTAAGGAACTTTATGGAACAATACCATAAGGAGGTGATTCAACTCTAAGTGTTTGACCTATCAATTGCACTAGAACCATTGAAAAAATGACTCAGAATAAATCGATTCTGGTACTTTCTACCAGAAAGAATATTTTTTACTTATGCAACTGCATACAAACATGGCCATTAATATATAAAAATTGAAGAAGAAGAAGTAGCAAAGAAAGCTATTGAACAAATGTATAAGGAAAATAAAACAGGTGAGAATTCAAAAAATCCCCCAACAGGAGGACGATCCAAGAATAAAGAGATAAGACTTTGTAGAGAATAACAAGAGTTCCTATAAAGAGATCCATTTTAATAGGGTATAAGCAGGAACAAACAAGAAAATCTCCTCCCAGGGTGGCCAAGGCTAGGAAGATAAATATATCCCTATAATAGTTTTATTGTCGGAGATATTTAAGGCTATAAAGGAAAAATGTCTACTCGAAGAGTTGAAACCTATCCAAACACCACCTAGAAAGAGAAATAAGAATAAGAAATCTGAGTTCCATTAAAAAAATGACTACACAATCGATGAGTTTGTAAACACACGAGTCTAAATAGATCAACTAATAACTAATGGATACCTCGAGGAGTTCAGAGCCAACATTAAACCAAATAAACTCAAGATAAAGGAAATTTAGAGTACGTGAACTCTTTAACATAAGATATGACCAAGATTATTTTAAGGGGAGCAACATTGATAGGAGACTTGAATAAACAGAGAAACAATTACTCTTGATACTTATTAGTAAGGCATTAAGTAATGTATAACACTTTAACTACAAAAAAACCATGAGTACAATCAGTACCAATTATGTTCACCAAGGAAGATGCAAAAAGACATTAATTACTCTTACAATGATGCATTGGTCATAACTATCCAGATAGTAAAAATTGAGGTAAATGATGTACGCTTTCTTATAGAACAAATTTAAGCACAAGTACACAATATCGTGATCAAGTAATATAGGGACTCTAAAAGTCCGATGTTAAGCCCACAGGAATAATAGCTACTTATACCAAGTACTAAAATCATGTCTTTCTTATAATTATTTAAAAAAACCAACTTTAAATTTCTAAGACTAAAATGAAATTAAATAATTAAACTAACAAAGAAATTGAGATAACACAATGCAAGGATTAGGATAAGAACAATTTTTTAGAAGCATAGGATTAACAACTATCCTTCAATATGTTTTCAAAGGCTATATTCTCTTTTAATACTTATTTCCCTCAGTTATGATTATTGATCAAGACACTAAGGTAATTGCAAGCCTCTCTCAAGGTCAAACAATTATATCTCAATTTACCAAATACTTATATCTCTATGGTATTTGTAATAAGTTGAAACTCATTAGGGCAAGTCTTATTGATCATGCATGCAAATTAGGTATATTTCTGTCCTAAGTTGTAACTTGTAACTCTCTCTATAATCATTCTCAATTTATTATGGTCTAAATATAGTGATTCCTTTCTCGAGTTTATCAAAATATTACAAAATCAACCATAACATTGGCCAAATATTATAACACATTAAACACAAATAAATTGAATAATAATAAACTGAGTTCATTAAATATAAAAGAAAATATTACAATTAAGCTCTACATATTGAGTTCAAGTGTTAATCCTAGAAAGAAAAATTTGCTTATAGTTGTAAGGGAAAATAAGCAAAACAATATTGAAAATATGATTCTATCAAACCAATATGATCGTTGAAGCGTTATTGCTGAATTGGTAAAATTCCCTTGCTTCCTTGAACTCTTGATGATTCTCCCTCTTGAATTGCTTTGCTCAGCTCCAATAGCCTTATATTGTATATATTTTTCTTGACGATTTGAAGGCTGGACTAGTGGCCTTTTATAGGAGTTATTTTGAGCTTAAAAAAACTCAATTCTTGCCAAGTCAAGATTTGTGTAATCATTTAGGGCACTATCTGGTTATCACTGGGGCACTATGCCTTAATGCCAGGATCATTGGAGGGATGGTGATATAGCGCTGGATTTTTGCTGGGGCAGTAATATACTAGTGCTGGGGCAAAAATACAGTAAATTAAAAGTCTTATTTTTGCTTTTCCTAATCCGTTTTTTGAGTTGCCGCTACAACGCTAAGGCCCATACCACTAGAGTGGTAACTCTTATTTTGGAATCTTTGCATTTTAGTCCTAATTTCTTAATATTTGCTCATTTTATCCTCAATATCTAGAAATAAACAATAATACTCATGAATAGTCATTTATTCTCAATAAAATATCAAATCTTTAAGTAAAATGAGAATTTATTTAATGATTATTTTGCCCCTATCAAACTCTCCTAACTTAAAACATTACTCATCCTCAAGTAATAAAAATCAAGTAAGAGAAAAAAGAGTTATACTTGAA
The DNA here is from genome assembly GCA_946807835.1 of Ailanthus altissimus. Lineage (NCBI taxonomy): Eukaryota > Viridiplantae > Streptophyta > Magnoliopsida > Sapindales > Simaroubaceae > Ailanthus > Ailanthus altissimus. The sequence goes on along the minus strand of OX327713.1, from coordinate 9,426,039 downwards.
TCACAAAAACAAAACTTAGGGAAACAAATCATACTAGAATGCTTAGATGATTAAGATTTTTGTCTCAAAGGTTAATGAAATGTCATAAGTATTTTTGAAACTAATAAACAACTCTTAATATATCAAAACACCATTCATTAAGTCCATCTTTCTTCCTTATGATTGCTCACTTATGTGTATGTACAATGATAAGCAAGTAAATAGTCAAATGTTACCTTAATCTACTCAATACTTAAGATAATACAGAAAAAAAGATGTCTTGGCATATTGTATAATAACATTTTCATAGGCTTAACTTTTCATACTACTCTCAACTAATGTAGAAAACATGTTCTCAGATATCTATTTAGGATTTTACTTAGTTTGCAATGTAAGGCTAGGGTCAAGGTGGGATATAAGAATAAATATATGTGGCTCAATGACACCATAGACACTTAGACTTACTTAGAAACTTTTTAGTCACATTTCCTTTATTGATTCTCCCCCCCAAACTTATTGTACTTCTATTCTTCCTATTCAACCACTATTTTATAGAATTTCTTCTTTTTCTTAAGTCGAGGGTATTATTTTATTTTATTTTTTTTTATAATTTTCTTTAATATCCCTAAACTTAGATTGATAAATACCACCCAAAACTTATTTTCTTGTAATACCCTTTACAACCATAACCTCTTTCTTTAGAAGAATATTTCTAAGTAAGCCCAAGGTTTGCAGTGTGATGGGTAAATTTTTTAGATAAATAAATTTTTAAGTCTTAGGCTTGTAATGTGGTTAAATAAAAAACAATGGGTATTAAAGCTCAAAGGGGTAACTAGGGATAAAAATATAATTAAGGTAGGCTGAAAAGGCTCAAACGATCCAAAAAGGCATAATGTCATTTCTCTAATCATGTAATTCCTAGGATTTTGCTTTAAATATTATTCAAGATTCTAGAGTGTTAGTCTTCAAGACTGTGATGTACTACTTAAATATGAATATTTTTAAGTAACTTTTTAACTACTACTTGCTTTGTTTCTATGTGCTTAAAAGTATGCGATCATCTATAAGGACAAAGTTAGTTATAGATTCTTGGTGTAAGAAATATTGCAAGTGTCTATTGTTTCTTAGGGACTTATGAAAACTAATTCAGCTAATTTTCTATTTCGTATCATGGAAAAATAATCATCTTTACAACTTAGAAAGATAAAATATAACAAAGACTTAAAATTTTTGAACATAATATATATATTTTTAAATTTTTTTATATTAGTAAAGCAATAATAAAGAAAAAATACAATTAGAAAAAAAAAATGAAGTTAGAACAATAAAATATCCCACCCCCACACTTTAAGTAAAAAAATATGGTCCCCATGTAAAAAAATGAAACTAAGAAAACTTCCCTGAAGGTTCTAGGGATGCTCAACCATTTAAGTCATTGAACAGAACTTAAAAGTCGATATCTAGTGATGGTGGTGATGGTGGTGATGATGGGATGATCGGCGACTGTGGTAGAGTCAAGGGGTCAATGCTTAAGGAGGTTGCAATTATTTGTGCTATTTGTATCATGTAGCATTGGAAAGCTTTGACTTGATGCTCATGCTCCTTCATATGGGCCTCCAATTATGTTAGCCTCATATGGAATAATAGTGGTCAGTTGGCTGAAGCTACTTGCTACGATGCCTCTGTTGGCAGAGGGTCTGCTATAACTATTATGTGGATTATGAGAATGCAAATAGCTATGGTAGGTGTATGTTTCTCTCTTCTATCTGTTCCTATGTAACACCAGCTTGTGAACATAAAGCTGTGATCCAAAAAAGGAAAAATAAGCAACCAAAGAGATGAGCACAGGCCAAAATCTCTATATGGATCACTTTTCCTATGTCAATGGGACGATGCATAATGATGGCAAAGAGGTATGTGGTACAGATCTTAGTGATGTCGTTGGTGTAAGAGATTGCCATGAGTCTAGAGGTGAGGAAGCTATACCAAGCTTTGACCTCTAAGTGTATATGATGACGTTTTAATATGTACCAAGTGTAAATAAAGTGTTTATGATCTTTTCATAATTGGGATGATCCCTAAACTTTACCATGTTGTCCTTAATTTCAAGTGGTAGACCATAGTAAGCATTGATTGTGGCAGGATCAAATGTTACTCTCTTGCCTCTAACAAATACTTTTTCATAATTATCCCTCTTACGGGCATTGACATAAAATTCTCAGATTATCGGGATGTTGTTATGATTGGGTTGGGTACAAAATTGCTCCCAATGTGGTTGTTATATCATCTCCCTAATGTTTAGAATGTTAAGGTTTTCCAACTCAAAACTTCGCTCCTTAATCAATTCTTTCTTCAATACCACATTAGTATATCGTGATTGTATTCTAGCGAATGTGAAGTGGGATATATCATAGGCTGTACTGCTATTGGCTGTTGTGTGTTGCTTCTTGGGTGCCATTGATTATTTTGGTGGAAATCTGAAAAAATGGTAAGTAGAAATTATATTGAAAGGGTTTCTGTTGTGAAAACTTACCTTTCTCTCAGCCGTTTTTATCTGTAAAGCTTCAATTTCACTGTAGCGGTATGCTTCTTCTCATTGCAGCAAGGAGATACCACTGGGGAAAAATGTATTGTATCGCTTCAATGTTCTTATGAAGATACATTTATTACTATAACCACGCTGTCATTGAAGCTGGAAAATATGTATCACTACAATGAATTTACGACGTAACGGTTGGGCTCTTCATTTAAATTTCACTGCAGCACTAAAAGAATGTTGTTAGATTGATGCTATGACACTGAAGCTGTAAGGCTTTTTAGGCTAAAGTGTTAATAGCTTAATTCTTTATCCATGCACTAAAATTCCTATTGACGCGCTGGGTTTATTTTAGTTGTAGCATTAAGCTTATTTTTGTTGTAGCGCTACTCCAAAAATTGTTCTACTTTTGTTTTGATTTTGAAACACAAAAAAAAAGAAGATTTATGAAATAAAAACTGAAAATATTTACCTTGGGTTGCCTCTTAAGCAGCGCTTGATTTAACGTCGTTAGATTGACGTGGTGCTACGGGTCTTAGGGCTCCTTGAGTGATATTGAGGATTGTTGGTGGTTGAATTTACCTCCCTAATAGTGCTTGAGTCGCTGGCCATTAACATTGAGTAGTTGATTTGTCTCTCTATCAGCTAGTTCTACTACCCCATGTGGATATACCCTGAGAATTCAAAAAGGACCCGACCATCTTGATCTTAACTTTTCGGGAAAAAGTTTGAGTCTTGAGTTGTATAATAAAGCTTATTATCCTGGCTCAAAAACTCGTGGTGTGATCCATTGGTCATGCCATCTCTCTGTTTTTTCTTTATAGAGCTTTGCATTTATATATGAATTCAATTGAAACTAGTCTATGAAATTAAGTTGTAATAATATTTTGTCTCCAGTCACTTGAAGATCACAATTCAATACTTTCATTGGCTAATAAGCCTTGTATTTCAAATTTACTGAAAGATGGCATACTTTTCTAAATACAAATTAGTAAAAGGACATGGCAATAAGTGTTTTGTAAGCTGTCCGATAGGCCTATAATGCATCATCTGACTTCGTGGCCCAATCTTTTCGTCTTGGTCTAACAATTATCTCTAGGATTCTTTTTATTTCTCAGTTAATTCCTCGGCTTACCTATTTGTTTGCAGATGGTACATAATGGCTATCTTATGCTTGACTCCATATTTGTGTAGGGCAGAGAAATATTTATTGTAGAAGTGTGATTCTTCATTGTTGATGATTGCTCAAGAAGTACTATATCTTGTAAAGATATTCTTGCAAGGGAATCTAGTCACACGTTTGCATCATTTGTTAGAAGTGCTATAGCCTCTACCCATTCGGAGATATAATCAACTACCACTAGGATATACTTCTGCTTATTTGATGGTGGAAATGGTCTCATGAAGTCGATTCCCCACACATTAAATAATTCTACTTCTAGAATGCTCTAAAGTGGCATTTCTTACTTCCACGATATATTCCCCATCATTTGGCATTGATCACATTTGGCAAAGTATAATAGGGCATCTTTGAATAAAGTCAGCCAATAATAGCCACTTTGTAATACATTGGCTACTATCTTGTCTCCTCTAAAATGTTCACCATAGTCACTTCTATAACAGTGATAAAGTATACTTTTAGTTTCTTCATAAAGAATACATCTTCTTATGATTTGGTCAGCATATTGCTTGGCTAGGAATGAGTTATCTCAGTAGTAGAACTTCATGTCATATAGGAATTTCTTCTTTTGCTGGAAGGATAGGTTAGAAGGTTAAATACTACCAACAAGATAAATAAGAAAATTAGCATACCATGGTACCTCTAAATGTTGAGCTGCCAGTAGTTATTCATCCGGGAAGGTTTTATTAATGATTGAATCTTTTTTAGCTTGGCCTTCTAGCAATGAAAAATGATCAACCACTTGATTTTTTATCCCTTTTCTATCTTTGATCTCCAAGTTAAACTCTTGCAGGAGTAATATTCATTAGATCAGTCTTGGTTTCGTATCTTTCTTCGTGATTAAATACTAGATGGCTGAGTGGTCAGTAAAAAAAGTCACCTGGACTTCGATGAGATAGGATCTAAACTTGTCAAATACAAACATTATTGCCAATAATTCTTTCTCTGTGGTAGTGTAGTTGCATTGAGTCTTATTCAAGGTTTTGCTTGTATAATAGATAGAATGGAAGACCTTGTTTTTTCTTTGGCCTAGCACTTCTCATATGGCTATGTCATTTACATCACATATGAGTTCAAATGGTAAACTCTAATCGGGTGCTATGATAATTGGTGCTATTGTGTGCTTCTCTTTTAAGATCTCGAAGGCATGTAAGAATTCTTGATCAAAAATTAAATTGCACGTCTTTCTCAAGAAAGTTGCAAAAATTTTTGGTAATCTTGAAAAAATCTTTGATAAAGCATATATAGAATCTAGCATGGCCAAGAAAACTCCTAACTCTTTTGACATTAGTCTGTGGTGGTAATTTTTCAATTGTTTCAATTTTCACTCTATCAACTTCTATCCCTTTAGCCAAAATGTTATACCCCAAGACTATTCCTTCCTTTACCATAAAATGGCATTTTTCCTAGTTAAATACTAGATTTATCTCCTCACATCTCCCCAATACAAATGCTAAAGTATTCAAGTAACTGTCAAAAGAGTCTCCAAAACTTGAAAAGTTATCCATGAATACTTTTAAAAAATTCTCCACAATGTCAAAAAAACTATCATCATGCATCTCTAAAAAGTTGCTAGTACATTGTAAAGTCCTAATGGCATTCTTCTGAAGGCAAAGGTTCCATATAGGTAGATGAAGGTGGTTTTTTTTTTTTTTAATCTTTAGGAGCTATGGGTGTTTGATTGTAGCCTAAATATCCATCTAAAAAGCATTAATATTCATGCCCAATGAGTTAATCGAGCATTTGGTCTATGAAGAACAGTGGAAAGTGGTCATTTCTTATGACTTTGTTGAGCTTGCGGTAATCTATGCATACTCTCTATCCGGTGATAGTACGAGGTTTGATCAATTTATTATTTTCATTGGTTACTATTGTGAGTCCTCCCTTCTTTGGCACACACTGAATCAGGCTTACCTACAAACTATCAAAAATTGGGTAGATGATACCAGCGTCCATCTACTTGATTATTATTTTCTTCACTACGTCATTTGTGATGGGGTTTAGTCTCTTTTACTGCTCAGTGGTAGGTTTATGGCTTTCCTCTAGTAAAATTATATGTATGCGGAATGTCGAACTTATTCCCTTATGATAGAACCCGGCCCGAGACCCTTTACAGTGGATCTTAACAGCCTTGCCGGGCACCCCAATGAAAGTTTCTTATAATATAACTGAGTAAGTTGAGAGATTCCACGAGGGGAACCCTTTTTTTGTTATTACCAGGAAAATCTTGGAATATATGAAGATGACATATTAATTCTTAAAATAAACAGGTAGAGTTTTCCTTAATTTTCTGAAAATCTAGTACAAAACCTACAAAGAATTACACTTCTATTTCTAAACCACTTCTCAATACTGCCAAATAGGATCTCCGGTCCTTTCCAAAATAATTCCAACTCAACTCAATAATTTCATTATGATCATAAAATTAGAATACTTATAAAAAGTGAAACGATCGTCAAAATATCAAAATCTCTTCTTGGTTATCCAAAACATATGTACAATGCACAAATCTAGAACAACTATATTGAAAGCAAAAAGAGTGCTATTTAGCACATTTATATGTACAAAATGATCTTCAGATTTGGCCCACTAATCAACAATAGGAGAATTAGCAGCTGGCGTATCGAGACTTGCACTTGGGAAGGGGGTTTAGAAAATATAAAACATTAAACGAGTGAGCTAAAAAAGCTCAGTGAGTGCATTTAAGATTCCAAATAAAATAATATTCTGCATAGATATTAAAATCTAAAAGACATACATAAATTATCATCTAAAACTGGTATAAAGTTGTAAAACAGTTTCTTAAACCGAACATGTAAAAACATATTTATGGATATATATCAAGATCCTAACTCATGTTTATGCATTAAACGCACATAAAACATACATTTTCATTATACGATAATATAATAAATGAAAGATAAAAGAAATGACAAATTTTTACTCACAACCGCTCCAAGCTCAATTTCACTCTGGATTTTTGCTCCCGTTACCGGTCTCGATTTTCTTCACCTACATGCCATAAATGACATTTAGAACTAATTCGAATGCTAGAATCTCATTTAATTACTAAACGCCCTAACCGGCATACAAAGTCCGGATGGATACTATTCTATTTTCATTTACGGAGCCATTCCATCTTATCTAATTCACCATCCGACACCATAAAAATTGTTTAACACCCTTTAACTTTGGTTGGACATAATTGCTATTTACCTTTCCAAAATAGATAATTATGTTCATTTTCTTCATTTTTGATTTTTCCATCAACCATATACATTCAATTTACGAAAGGCACCATTTATACATCACAATTCAACCAAAACACAACTCAATCCCTAACTTCCCTAAAGTAGCAGAATTCACCCTATGTTCCAACATATTTCTTTTCTCAATTTCTTGTTCCAATTGCATCAAAATCAAGCCAATTTTATTCTAATGCCCTAATTATAACCAATTGAAGTTTATACATCTAAATCACCCAAAACCCTAATTCTTACCTTGCCAATTTCTTCAATTTGATGACTCCTTCAAGCTCCACACTAGAACTCAACTCAATCTAAACCAAGAATACACACAACAATATCAATTGAAGCAATCTTGAAATTTCACATATCAATCTTACAAAACAATGCTTTTCTTACCTCTTTTTCTTGAATTTTCACTAATGGAGGCTTCAATTGATCTTAGGAACTAGTATGTGACCTTATTTTAGCTTGATTAAGCATGAATAAAAAACTAAAATTTCACTATAGCAGCCCCCCTTTCTTTTGCATAAATTTTGCTCTCTTTTACTCTAAGTGTTGTGCTTTTGATCACTTGAAATTTCTATACACTTCTATCCTATATATAATGCTCCCGCAAAAGTCCAAATTGCCTCTTAACTTACTCTAAATTTCTAATTTACCATTAGTTGGAAACTAAGTATATAATTGGTTCCTTTGTAACTATCTAGTTAGAATAGGTCAAGGAACTAATTAGAATTTCCAACTTGGTAATCCATGAGATTGTTTCTAATTGGTCCATTCTTTAATATATAGATTGTGTTTCTCAACAAAGGCTTGTTCCATACATAACCTTTAAATGAAAATTCATGTAGTAAATTAAAATTTTCTTTTCCAAGCCAATAGAGAAAAATTCCAAAATATTCTAGGGTTGTCCGACGCTTCGACCGAGTGTGAAATTACCAAATTAGGTATAATATCTCTCATGCACACCATAAAAAAAACATTTCTAATAAGTTTAAAATCGGGTAACCTCATAGTGTCTTCATTACTTTATACCAAAATCTGAGCGCCAATATTACTAATGGGGATTGGACATTACACCTTGAATCAGTAATAGTCTATCTAATCATGGTTTTGTGCTGTCTTAATTTTTTTCAGTAGTTTTTCTTTATGTTACTCATTAATATCATTAGAAATAATAATAGAAAAAGTAGAAGAGTTACTAAGATATATGTACCTTAAGTGACTGGGAAGTGGATTGAGTTCGAGTTTGGGTGGCTATTATATAAAGAGCTTATTGTGTGTCTTTAAATTTGAGGGTCTCTCTAATGGCTTAACCTTTGGTTTAAAGAGATCATACTTTGGTGCCGTGGTGAGTGTATTCCTTTATTTCTTCTTGCTTAGTTTCCTTCCTATTGATAATGGCATCTTCTAGATGATCTTTAATGGTGTAGGTGGTAAAGACTTTTTAAACTACTTGATTAATGCCATTATGCTCTTCAGTCTCATCATCTCCTTATGGAAATTTCATTGCCTTAAAGACATTGAATGTTTCTTTATTTTAGACCCTCATTATAAGTTCTCATTTCTAAACATTGATCAATGTGCATCCAGTGGCTAAATATAGTCGATCTAGAATAATAGGTATCTCATTGTCTTCCTCCATATCTAACACTATGAAGTTGGCAAAGAATATGAATTTGTCAACTTTGACCAATATATCTTCAATGACGCCCTTGGGGTAGATCGAGGATCGTCTTGCAAATTATAGTATAACATTAGTAGGTTTATCTTTTCCTAGCCCCAATTTATTGTAGTTTGATAATGGCATCAAGTTGACACTAGCTCCAAGGTCACACAAAGCTTTACCAAAATCTTGGTTGCCTATAGTGCATGGTATGGTAAAATTACTAGGATCCTTCAACTTTGGAGGTAGTTTTTTTTTAAGGACAGTGCTGTACTTTTCTGTCAATGTTATTGTCTTAAACTCATCGAGCCTTCTTTTTCTTGATAGGATGTCCTTCATAAATTTCATATATCCCAACATCTACTCCAGTGCATTTGCAAAAGAAAGGCTAATATATAATTTCTTAAAAAATTTTGAAAACTTAAAAAACTACTTATGCTTCTTTTACTTCTGCAATCTCCGAGGAATAAGTGGTGGCGACATTTGGATTTGTTCTTTTTGTTGTTGCATTTGTATCTCTTTCTCCTTCTCTTGCACTTCATCTTTTTGTTGTTTCTCCTTTTCTTTTATAAGTGTGGGATTTTTATCTATTCTTTCTTGAAGTTCCTTTCCACTCTTCAATTGAATCACCTTGCAATGTTCTGCTTTAAGATTGATTTCTGTGTTCTCGATTATGTTCCTTATAGTCAATTATTAAGTACAGCTGCAAGATATCCCATTTGAGTCTCTAGATTCTTCAATGATGCAAAGTGATTTTACAGGATGGTATTATTTGACTTCATATATTAGAGAAACATATCTTCTATGGTTAGCTTATTCTCTTGTTGTTGTGGAGATCGAAATTTATAAGGGTTCATTATTTTGGCAGACTGCCCCTTGATTGTTGCTCTATGAGAAGTTGCGATATGATTCCTCCACTATGGATTATAGTAGTTTGAGCTGGTGTGATTATGATTAAATTTTTCTATATACTGTTCAGATTCTACACATTGGCCATTAACATGGTATTTCCATAAAAGTCGCATTGATAGGTTAACTCTTGACAGCATTTACTCCCATGTTGTTTAATAATTTGGTCAGAAGGTTGATTTGAGCGGCTAGTGTGGTAAAAGCATCAACATCATGAACTCTAGTGATCTTCCTTGGTGTAACTCTCTCAGAAGGCCATTGGTAAGCGTTGGATGCCATTTCTTCTAATGAGTCATAGGCTTTATCTGTTGATTTGTTCATGAGTGCTCCTTTAGCAGTGATATATACTATAGTGCATAAGTGTCTAACTAACTTGCTGTAAAAGGTTTGCACGAGAAGCCATTTTGGAACTCTATGATAGGGGAATTTCCTTTGCATGTCTTTAAATCTCTCCCAGGCTTCATATAATGATTCATTCTCAAATTGCACAAAAGATGTGATGTCATTCTGCATTTTAGCAATCTTGGCAGGCGAAAAGAACTTGGTGAGGAATTTCTATGCAAGGTCACCCCAAGTTGTGAGGGAGCCAGGTGGCAATGATATTAGCCAATTTTTTACTTTGTCTCTCAAAGAAAAAGGGAACAATCTCAAGTGAATTGCATCATCAAACACTCTATTGAACTTGAACGTATCACATATCTAGAGGAAGTTAATTATGTGCATGTTTAGGTCATTGTTGTGTAGTCCGCTAAATTTCAATGAGTCACTGATCATTTGAATGGTGCTTGGCTTAATTTCAAAGTTTTTGGCTTGAACGTTCGGCCTTTGGATACTTGAGTTGACTCCATTAATTATGGGAACAACATATTCCCTTAGTGATCTAGGTTCTACTATTAAGGTAATATGTCTTTGTTATTCCATGGTGTTGACTTGGTTTCATTTTCCTCGAATTCGTTGCAGAGTTCTTTCAATTTCTAGATTAAAACCAATCAAGTCTTCACTTTTAACTCATTACATAAACCATTCAAAAGAACATAAATAAAGAAAATTAAACTAGTGAAAAAAATTCTGAATTGAAAACAAAAAAGATTGATATTAATATTAGTGTTAAGTAATTAATTATCGTTGGCAACAGTGCCAAAAACTTGATGTGCTATTTCTTATAGTACAAAGTTAAGCGCGATCAAGTAATATAGGGACTTTAAGAGTTGGATGTCGAATCCACATGAATAATAGTTACTTATATCAAGTATTAAAATTGTGTCTTTCTTATAATTATTCAGAAAAACCAACATTAAATTTCTAAGACTAAAATGAAATTAAATAATTAAACTAACAAAGTAATTGAAATAGCACAATGCAATGATTAAGATAAGAACAATTCTTGAGAAGCCTAAGATTAACAACTATCATTTTATATGTTTCCAAAGGTTATATTCTCTTTTAATATTTAATTCCCTCAGTTATGATTATTGATCAAGACATTAAGCTAATTGCAAGTCTCTCTCAAGGTCAAACAATTATATCTTAATTTACCAAATATTTTATATCTTTATGGTATTTATAATAAGTTGAAACTCATTAAGGCCAATCTTATTGATCATGCATGCCAATTAGGTATATCTCTATTCTAAGTTGGAACTTATAACTCTCTCTACAATCATGCATCAATTTATTATGGTCTAAATATAGTGATTTTTTTCTCGAGTTTATCAAAATATTACCAAATAAATCATAACATTGGCAAGATGTTATAACACATTAAGCACAAATAAATTGAATAATAATAAATCGAGTTCATTAAATATAAATAAAATATTGTAATTAAGTTCTACATATTAAGTTCAAGTGTTAATCCTAGAAAGAAAATTTAGATCATGGTTGTAAGGGAAAATAAGCAAAACAATATTGGAAACATGATTCTATCAAACCAATATGATTGTTGAGGCGCTATTGCTGAAATTCCCTTGCTCCCTTGAACTCTTGATGACTTTCCCTCTTGAATTGCTTTGCTCAGCTCTAATAGCCTTGTATTGTATGTGTTTTTCTTGATGATTTGAAGAATGGGATGAGTCACCTTTTATAGGAGTTATTTTAAGCTTAAAAAAACTCAATTCTTGCTAAGTCAGGATTTGTGTGATCGTTGAGGGAGCTATCTTTTTTATCGCTGGGGCACTATGCCTTAATGCAAGGATCGTTGGAGCGATGGTGATATAGCACTAAGGTGCTGGCTTTTCACTAAGGGCAGTAATATACTGGTGGTGAAGCATAAAATGTGACAAATCATGAGTCTTATTTTTGCTTTTCCTATTTTATTTCTGGAGTTACCGCTATAGCGCTAAAACTTACATTGCTGGAGTGATAACTCATATTTTAGAATCTTTGCATTTTAATCCTAATTTCTACATATTTGCTCATTTTAGCCTCAATATCTACAAAGAAACAATCATACTCATAAATAATCATTTATTCTAAAACAAATTAAATCTTTAAGTAAAATAAGAATAAATTAAATGACTATTTTGCCTCTATCAATAAACAGTGTTTGTCGATACAAGGAGCTTAATAGACCTAATATTTAAAAAAACACTCTACGAGTTCAATGTTAAAGATCTCAATATTAAATGCATACAAAATCTCCTTTATGGATTCCGAGATAGCTGTGTAATATCTTTAGGTGTCGTATGCTTACCAATATCAAAAAGAAAGAAACCCTTAACAAGACATTAATGATAAATTTTTTAATGGTCAACTAGCTTATGCCTTATAAAGTAATGCTAGGAAGACCTTTTATGATTAACTTTAATGCCGCATTGTCCATCTACTATCTAAAACATAAATTCTCGGTTGAAGGCAGAGTATGAATCCTCATGGGTGATCAGAAGATAGCTAGAAGTTTTTATACAACCACATTCAAGATAACCTTCTTTATCACCACCATAAACCCGTGAGAGGAGTACAAATCTAAATCCCTAAAATTGGTGGGTGATTTGCTCAAAATACCTATTCAGCAAAATCTCTCAAGAAAATCATGAAAATAAGCTCACACTTGAAGCCAAAAATAAAAGAAAACAATCTCTCTCTAATAAAAGAGTTTTCAAATATCTTTACCTAATCACACGAAGGCATGTCAGGGATAGACCTTGCTATCATATCACATCTATTGATAGTTAATCCATCTTTCAAGCTAGTCAAACAAAAGAAAATAATCTTTAAGCAGAAAAGAAACAAAGTTGTCACAGATAAAGTTAAAAACTTTTTTACAGTAAGATTCATCCAAGAAATCCACTGCCCCAAATTATTAGCCAATGTTTTCATTGTTAAGAAGGCAAATGGGAAGTGGAGAATGTGTGTAAACTTCATGGCCTTTAAAAAAACCTATCGAAAAGACAACTTTGTTTTACTAAAGATTGATTAGTAAGTATATGCCACAACTTAACATGCCATCCTCAACTTTATGGATGCATTCTCAGGGTGCAATTAGATTAATATGTTCTCTTCTGATCAAGAAATGACTTCTTTCATCACTTATCAGGGAAATTACTATTACAAGTAATGCCCTTCGAACTTAAAAATGCAAGTGCTACCTACCAAAGGCTTGTCAACAAGTTATTCAAATCATGAATAGGAAAAAACATGAAAGTATACGTAGATGACGTTATTATGATGTTTGAATAAGTAGAAATCACATAGATGACCTTAAAGGAACCTTTAAAATCCTAAGAGAATACAACATGAAGCTAAATCTTGAAAAATGCGCATTTGGAGTTGAAAGAGAAAAATGCTTAGGCTTTTTAGTAAGTTAAAGAAGACTAGAATCTAATTCGAAGAAAGTTTGAGCAGTTCTCAAGATGAAGTCTACGAACATAGTTAAGAAAATACAAAGGCTCATTGGTTGGATATTGCTTTTAGCCGATTCATCTCAAAAGCTACTAATAGATACTTTGAATTTGTTTAGGCAACTAAGAGAAAATATAAAATAAGATGGACCCTACAATGTAAGGAAGCTTTCAAAAAAAGTAAATGAGTACCTAGCTTAACCACTCCACCTCGTTATGCAAGAATAGAGGACTACTTAATTATACATTTATAAGTCTCAGCTCGAGCAGTAAGCGCAATACTAGTTCAAGAAGAAGAAAACATCCATAGGTTAGTCTACTTCATTATCAAAGCATTCACAACCCCGAGATTCGTTACTCATCAACAGAAAACCTAGTCTTTGTGATGGTCATAGTCGGACAAAAGTTACGGCCCTACTTTCAAGCCTACATAATATCATCCTTAAAAATAACACATGAGATAGATATTTTACAACCTAGACCTCTTTAGATGTCTTGTTAAGTGGGTGATCAAGCTCAGTGAGTTCGACATACAATATAGACCAAGAGTGGCCATTAAGGTATAAGCCCTCGTTAATTTTATTGTAGAATGTACATACAAAGACAAGGTTGAAAAGAAGACTCAGTGTGAAGAATACCTAAACTACTTAAGTCAAGAAACCCTCCCTCCACCCGCACTCCTACTTGGACACTCTTTATTAATAGAGCTTTAAAGTCTAAAAAGTGTAGGGTTGGTGTAATTCTTGTTAGTTAGAAGGGGATGAATCTACACACTTAGATTTAGGTTAACAACCACTAATAATGAAGCCAAATACGAAGCCTTATTCATTGGATCACACATTTCACAAGAACTACTCGCTAAGAGAGTCCTCATCAAGAGTGATTCATAGCTTGTTGTTAATTAAGTAACAAAAGGGTGTAAAGTTTGAGTAGACACCTAGTTATAGGTGTCTGCAGGGTTGGTGTAATTCTTGTTAGCCTAGAAGGGAATGAAGCTACAAAGTTAGATTTGGCTTAACATTCATTAACAATGAAGTCGAATACAAAGTCTTACTCGAAGTTGAATACAAAGTCTTACTCATCGGATCACAGGTTTTACGAGTACTCCTTACTAAGATAGTCCTCATCAAGAGTGATTTATAGCTTGTTGTTAATCAAGTAACTAAAGGGTGCAAAGTCCTCATCAAGAATTACACCTGGTTGCAGAGTTGGTGTAATTCTTGTTAGCTTAGAAAGGGATGAAGCTATATAATTAGATTGGCTTAACAACCACTAACAATGAAGCTGAATACGAAGCCTTACTCCTCTGATCACAGGTTTTACATGCACTCATCGCTAAGAGAGTCATCACCAAGAGTGATTCATAACTTCTTGTTAACCAAGTAACTAAAGGGTGTAAAGTTCAAGGAGACACCTGGCTATATACCTTAAGATTGTTGAGAAAGTAAAGAAGTAATCCGAGGAGGTTGTTATCCAACAGATATCAAGAAAGGAAAATCGCAGAGTAGATATCTTAGCAAACATAGCTCAATAGAAGAAGCTCAAATACCACAATCTATTTCTCTCAAATTTATTCATCGACTAAGTATAGAAACATAAGAACCAAAGACAATATGCAGGTTAATCCAAGACCTAGTTGAATAGACCCAATTCAAGAATACATTGAAAAATGAGCTTGCCACAAAATAAACAAGAAGTACAACAACTAAGGTATCGACTATCATCGATGTCATCCTCTGCTGATAAGGGTACTCCCTCATCTACTTAAAATGTCTAACATCTGATGAAGCTGAACATGTGCTCTGTAAAATACATAAAGGGATTTATGAAAATCACATTGGAGTAGAAGCTATATCTTACAAAGCTTTCAGAATAGGGTAATACTACCTACTACGTTTAATGACATTTAAGAGCTGATTAAAAAATGCAACGCATGCTAAAAGTATGCTAATAACATCCACGCTCTACTATAATATTTGACAATAATGAAAAGTCCATAGCCCTTCATATAATGGGGGCTTAACCAGATCGAGTCCCTACCTTATGGAAGAGGGTCAACCAAATATGTAGTTATCGTCATAGACTACTTTACTAAGTGGATAGAAATGGATAGAAACTGAGCCACTATCAACATCACAACAAAAGGAACTCAAGATTTAGTGTGGAAAATTCTAGTTTGCATATTTGTGATACCTCACACCATCATTACAGACCACGATAAATAGTTTGATAACGAGAATTTCAAAAACTTCTATAAGTAGCTTTAAATTTACCTTATATTCACTTCACTAGCTCATTTAAAGATGAACGGATAGGTTGAATCCTCCAATAAACTCATTGAGAAGTTACTAAAAAGAAACGAAATGAGAAGAAAGGAGCTTGGGTTGATAAGTTACCCAAAGTCCTATAGGCTCTTCGAATAACTAGTAAAACAACTATATGACAGACACTTTTCTCCCTAGCCTTTGGCTATAATGCCATAATCCCAGTAAAAATTAGGATACCTACTCACATAGTGCAAAATTTTGATTAAGAAAAAAATAAAGAGCTTACGATAGATATGGCCAAAATTTCAATTGTTGCTTATCAATAAAAGATTGCTCGACACTACAATAAACATGATCGAGCTCGAAAATTTCAAAAATGAGATTTAGTATAAAAAAATCTTTTCCAACTACAAAGGAACCAACAGTTAGAGTCCTCAAATCTAACTAGGAAGGTCCTTACCAAATACTTAGAAAAGTATGAACTCGAGCATACTGATGGTAAAGTTGTTATGAAACCATGGAATAATGAACTATTAAAGAAATATTAGCTATAGATATATTGTTGTTCTATTTTTTATATTAAAAAATCCATAGTCATGAAATAACCCATTATCTTAAAAAAGATCGTTCTAATTTAACATAAAAAAAGAAGTATAAGAGAAAAACTAAGTAAGAGAATGAGTTTGGTCATCAAGAGAGCTAGATAAGGCTCTATCCTCAGAATCATCTTTATTATCTAAGATATGTAACGTGTCATCCAGCTACTGGAGGTCAAATGAAGTGCTCCATAAAAATGGCAACATTGCTTTTGAATCATTTCATTATACTCGAGGCAAAATAGTACTCTTTGATATTAGTAGCTTTATCAACATACACCTTGCCCTCCTCAGCCTAAGCATACATTTAAGCAGGTTTTTTATTGAAAGCTTCAATATGCTCATTTAAAAATATCACCTAACCTTCTAAATGCTTACTCTGCCTCTCCAACTTAAAGACTTTGCTCTTAGCAAAAGCAACACCTCCAGCAGCCTTATCTTGTTGAACTCTTCTTAAACGCTCAAGTTTTAAAACTTGAAGAAAATAACTACATAAAGAAAAGAATCTAACACAAATAAAGTAAAGGTATAAGAGAAATACCTCTATCACACTCACAAGTGATGTATAGAAAAAAGAAAAAAGGTCTTAATCTCGTATCTGTTGAGCATGAGAAGGATAAATTAAGTACTCCACTTCCATAAAATGACGAAGCAAATGCCAATATTTGGCTAAAAAACTAGCAGAGAAGCAACCCAAAGTTATAATTGGGGCATTCTTTGTAACCAATTTATGAACAACATCCTAATCGACTAGCTCATTCCTCAAAAGTGTAGGACTAAAATTTGATTGAGGAGAGTTAACTGTTCATTTTCCCGTCTCTTCTACAGAAGAAGGTCTTATTGCTCATTCCCTTACTTCAATAGGGATAGGTTACGTTAGTTACCTCAAATAGATTGCTCAAATAGCAATTCCCAAATCACATTGACCTTAACCAGGAGTGGTAGAATGATTACGATCAGGAGTAGTGGTTTGGTCTCGCTAACCTCAACCAAAAATGCCTTCAGTAGACTCTCGAATAGAAGGACGCTTAGAAAAAGGCTCCTTATGATGAGCATGTTTACTGTCACCACCACCATCTTACATATCTACAAAAGAAATGCAAATAAATATTAATTTTCAAAGATTCAAGAAACAAAGAATAACCTCCACTCCTTTCCTAAAGACTACTAATTGTTATAAGGAACACCCCTACTGTTTTTCCTTATTAATGGAACCCTCTTATTCTCACAATCACATGAAAAACTCTTAACAACCACTTTTGACTGACCACTCAAATTACAATAATCAAACTGATTTGAGGTAGACATAATCCCCAATAAGAAATGAAATTCAATATCCCATTCACACAATCTTTGATTATTAAAGATAAAAAACAATCATTAGAATGCAAAAAAAAAAGTTATCATTATTAGATGAAAACCTCAGGGTAAAAATCACTAGGGCTCTAGAAACCTAGGAAAAATCCCTAAAAGAATAGAATTCAATAACAAAACACCATTTGTACTAGAAGATTGAATCAAGGAAAGTAAAGATCTCGAAGAAATGACTAGAAATGAAAAAAAAAAAAGATGAATATAACACTTTATTTCTTAACGAAAATGAAGGAAAGAAAAAAATGGACTATGAAATGTTTTTACTTTAACTTCTAATATAAAAAAAAGGCATCTAAGCTCTCCAAAAGACCCTAATTGTAGATCAAATCCAATGGTTCCTAAGATATCCCACTTAGAGATGGCTCTTTAAGTGAAATTAAAATGTAGCTGATAACTTTTAAAGTCCCAAGAAATTTTAATGCTACATCATTGAAGCCACAAAAAAAAAAAAAAACACAATTGATTAGAAAAGTTCAAACATAAAGGGAGGTGTATTTAATATGAAATGATAAATCAAAGTCCATGTACCCCACCATAGAGACTCATTAGCATAACAATATCTCTCATAAGACAAAGTCTTTAATGGAAAGAAAACCAAAAGGATTATTCTCAACAGTAGCAGAAGCAAGCGAATAAACATCATCAGCATGAGATGCATCCTAGGGAACTAGAGCAGGCTCATCGAGAGTCTAAGAGGAAATTTCCTCGAATACCTGAGCATTAGTGGTCTCAACTATTGAGATTTGTGCTTACATGTCATCATTTTATGTATTAATATTTGATTTTATATTTATACTATTATTATTTCATTAAATTGCTAATTATATTTTATATATAGTAAGGTGCTTATGTTTCAGACATTATATGATCTGAATGAGTTTGGATCTAGTCTAAAGAATTTTAGATTAGTACTAAAAGTTAACAATATTGAGAGTTATAAATGTTAAATGTTAGCATTGCTAAGAGTTAGCAGGTTATAAAAGTCAGTGAAATCTAAGAAGATAGAGCCTTGTCTGAAATAGGACAAAGACCTGAGAATATATTAGTAATGACGTAGTTGCAAATTGTGCTAGAAAATGTCATTATGCAAGTATATTCATAAATACTATATTCTTGATCTATCTTGACTGATATGGGTCTGTCGATGAAGACTTTAATATATATATATATATTAGTGTATGTATATATCTAGATAGTCCAGATGGTTAGTCTTAGCAGACCACCAGCTAAGTGAAAGCTTGTATAGAGATACAGGTATTTAGTAAGGACTAGGTATTGAACAGACTCAAGAGAACATCCAATAGACATCCCATAAAGTCATCAATAGAGGGTCTTCTCGAGTTTAGTAATATTCGTAGTACTTTAACTTGAGCACTACAATGGGTTTGTGAGTGATCCATCATACTTTGATACTACATATGTCAAAAATCTTTCATGGTCTGACTTTTGGGTGTCGCTAGGTATGATCCGATGCTCATGGAGTCTGGTGTGCATAAATATGGGATTCATTAGCTCATTTGGGTAAGTAATATATCTTGATGCTTCAAGATTGTATTTCAAAAGTCTTATGGCCATAAACAGTAAAAATCGAGAAAAAGGTTTTTCCTAGGAATAAATAATATCGCAAAAGTGTTTGTGGATATTATTTATTAAAATACAAATCTGGAGATAAGTTTACAGTCGAGCATATAGAGATTTAATGTTGTTTATTTATATCTCTACTCTACCAAGATATACATGATAGAAGGATTATATGAATATGTTATAACCTCAACTTATATGGTTAAATGTGCCACTTTTTTATATCCGTAACATATATATGGAACATTGTTCATGGATGTATGGACAAATTTCATATGAAAAACTGAGAGTGGACCTAGAGAGTCTCACAATATGAAGTGTACTTATTATGCACCGGGGCAACGTATTGGATTGAACAATTACTAAAAATATATTTCAAGATTCCTCATATTGTGCACTTATTTAGACTTAAATGTTAAGTATATCACTTAATTAGTTGACAAGTGGTATTGACTAACAAGATATTGACAAGTGGCATAATATTGTCCATGAATTGGTTTTTACCTTGAATTAACTTATTAACCTTGTTAGTAAAATCAAATAAGATAAAATTAATTATTCAAATAGTTTTTGAATAATTGTAATAAATGTTATTTGAATAAATAATATAGTTTTAATTATTTTTATTTTACTAGGAAGTGAAGAAAGCACTTTTGTTTTGTAATAAGTATTGTTTGCCATTATAACAAGCGCTTTCATTATTATTAAAAAGTGGCCTTGTTATGTTTTCAACATTTGGTGGAATGCATTCATTAAATTCTTAATAGTGCATTATTTTGATTATTAAAAGTTGCCACCAAATTTTTCCTTTTGTGTTGGCTACTTAATGATATTTTAATGGAGCACTAACTTTTTGATATGATTCTTGGATAAAACAAAAAATTGAAAGGTTCATTTTTCATTCCATAGAGTGTGCATCATATGGCAAGAGAGAGGAAAAGAGTTAAGAGATTTTTGCTAAGTTTTTCTAAGTGTTCTAAATAAGGTGTTGTAAGAGAACAAACGATTAAAAACAATCTATCTTTGTCATCTTTCATAAAAAACAATTACCTTAAGAATCAAAGTATTTGAGAGGTTAAAACCTATTGTTGGAAATTTTGGGGCTACTATTCTAGATTTATAATCCCACTATTTTAGTTGTGAACTAGAATTGTACAATAGCACACTTCAAGGTGAGTTCAAGATTGAGAGATTGAAACTTTTGAAGAATTGAAAGCTACCTTCAATTCGGGCAAGTTTTTCTTACTTGTAATTTAGTTTAATTAACATATGATTATATATGAGATAAATGTGTATGATTATGTTAGATATTTTTTATATGATACTTTCGCTGCATATATTAAAATTTTAAAATTACATGTACACTCAATTAATCACACGCTCACTTAACATCAACATTAAGAGCCATAGTCTTTTCATTCACACTACTTGGGTTTGCAAACAGCTCATCCATTTAGAAGAGGTATAAACTAGTATAAATACTCTTGAAGACGTCTACCAACTTGGTCAAAGCTTCTGACACCTCATCGATAACACGAAGCCTTAAAAGCTCAAACTTCCTCTCCAGTTCTTCATTGGCTTGTTGAAGGGAAGAGCTATCCTCTTAAAGGACCTTTTCCTACCCCTCGAGCTCTTTGACCTCAGATTCGAACACGATAACTTTGCTCTTAAAAATGGGTAACTTTAGCTTCAACTGCCCTTATATTTTCTTCTCCATTCTCCTCAACATGCTTCATGTTGGCCAAGTAAACATTAAGCTAATGCTCAAATAACCTCGTCTTCCTTTTGTCCTCTCTCAAGGCCTTCATCACCTTAGCAACTTCAGCCTTAATAGTTGCTGCTCTCTAAACGTTAGTCATATTTGTGAAAATAACATCATAATGACTGGCGAATGAGATCATCCATTGCAAGAAGAAAAAAAACCAAGAAGTCAACATGAATAAAGTTAGCGAACAAGGAATAATAAAAAGAAGAAAAACTCCAAAGATAAGGTAGTATCTCTAGCAAACCCTCAAATTCATTGGCAACAAATTGAGACATACAACACATCAGCATTGGAGTAGTAAGTTTGTTGGGAAATGTATACTCTGCCTTCTTCAATAGAGGAAACATATGTTTATACGTCCCCATCTTCTTGAATGAGAGATCTGGTACATAAAGTAACCCTAATCTGTGCCTCAACCAGAGCCTTAAGGTTGAAGGCCACTTTGAGCTTTTTTATCAACGCCTCCATCACTGGACTGAGGAAGAGAAGGGCAATAAAGAAGAGAATTCATCTGACTATTAGGAGGAGTGTTCGTAATAAAAATAGGTGAACCCTTACGAACAAGGGTAGAAGCTCCAATTAGCTCTTCCCTTTAAGAAGCCTTCTAGGCCTTGTCCAAGATCTTTGCAACACTAGAGGAAATCTTTGAGGTCTCCCCTATAAAAGCCTTGCCTAAATCTTTATTCAGGCAAAGCAAGTTTAAAAGAAGCCTTTACTTCCTCAACTCAGTAGCATTTAAAGCATTATTATAGTGAAGGTATTTCTTCTATACTTTTATTGTTACAAAGACAAAAAGAAGTGATAATTAGTCACCAAAATAAAGAAACATTATTTAAAAAACAAATTCAATAAAATATTACCTTAAAGAGCAAGAAGGGATAGAAATAGCTTTAATCATCCTAAAAAATACGTCTTAGGATAAAAACTCCTTATAAGGACCGTTATGAGCACGAGCTGCCTCAATACAATTTTCCCCTCCTTGAAATAATAAGCCTTTGAAGACCAAAAGGTAGCTGAACAATAAAAAGAACAGTTATTAGTAAACAAAATAAAAGAAGTAAACAAACTCTATTATTATAAAGAAGAAATGATAAATAAACTCTATCAGTAATAATCTGAGGACATGATTGATGATCAATGAACCCTCATATATCTATCCCTATTCTTTTCTAATAACAAACCAGAAGTGCTTTTGCCCAGAGTTGTTTGAAGGTAGACCTCTCACATAAGAAATATTCTTCTCTCCATCATAAATAGAAAGGTAGTAAAAACCTCTCTGCTCAATATTATTCGCTCTAATCTAGTATAACCTTTGTATCTCGAGAAAATATAAACCCTAAAAGTTGGTCTTGCTCTACATTATATAGATGCCTACCAAGATCCTTCAAGAATTTAAATTTAACTTGCACAAAGCCAAGTTCAAACAGTACATAATATTTATATATACAACCAAAAAAAAAAAAAAAAAACAAAGGGGCAACGTAAGCCTTAAGTCAAAAAATCAAAGATTCAAAGTTACCTTCCCTTCTAGTGGTGCATTTGCATACTCATCATTACGAGGGACTCACAAGGATATAGAATTCAAAATCTTCCATCTCTTCTTTAACTCAATAAGAACCTCCTTACTTATATTTGAAGAATGGTAAAGAGGACAATCTAACTCAAAAGAGACTCTTCACCACTCCAAACAATAATCTTCTTCTTCTTCTTAAACCTATTAGTCTAACCCTTTTTCCTCTACGCTTTTGAGGAACTATAAGAGATACCATATCACTTAAAGATTATTCAATAGGATCTTCTATCTCTATTGTTGGCGAAGGATCTAAGGCATGTGGGTATATACATGTGCAAGTGGGTCTATTGCCTAAATACGTATCACATACATATTTAAGTCTAGCGGAAGCATAAAACTTACAATAAACACAATAAATAAATATATTGATCACATTAATATATTAATAAGATAGAAAACTCACCTCAACGTGTAATGTTATACACGTGTTTCCTCAAAGTCACCATAGAGACCAACTCATATGCAGTTCTAGTCACCAACACGGTAGGCTTGGTGAGCTAGAACAACAGCTTTATATTAAGCCTGGGATTAACTCTTAATCCCTAAAATAGTTGAGTGTATGTTTATATCCTTTTCTCTAAAAAGATAAGAAATAAAGAATTTGAAGCAATCCACCATTGCTTCAAATGGAACCATAGAGAAAAATGAAACAATTTCATTTTTCCTTTTTTTTTCTTCTTCTTCTTTTTCCATTTCATCTTTCTCTTTCGGGCAAAATTTCCCAAAATCACACATCAATTTGCAGGACTCCCTAGGTCTTATGCCCAATTTGTCAAATGGAATTATTCTATGAGTTCGTGAGCAATACCCCATGCACACGTACGAATATACAAATCAGCGCGTTGAATCATACAAGGTAAGGTTAGTTCTCTATTCTATTAATATATTAATGTCATTAATATATTTATTTATTGTGTTTATTGCAAGTTTCATACTTCCGCTAGACTTAAATATGTATGTGATGCGTATTTAGGCAATAGACACACTTGCATATGTATATACCCACGTGCCTTAGATCCTTTACCAATAAATGGTATTAGAGCAATTCCTAGTATCCTAGAGTTAGACTGCATCAACTATGCTCACCAACTGGTTCATAGTGGTCATTATTTTTGACAAGCCAAACTTTCGGGAGATGTAAGCGGAATGGTCATTAAATCGCTAATAAAAAGTTTTAAATCATAGGTATACTAATTATACATTTTTTTATTTAAAATGCCCTTCCACTGCTTTACATAATTCCGTTAATCTCTCAAACGAGAAGACGATAGTTTAAACTTTTTAAACTATACAGTGGGAAGTAGATCCTATTGAAATCTACTCGGGCCTTACGCTTTAGGAATATTAGCATTTGTAGACCCAACAGGTAGACAACACTTATCAATTACATCTCATGCAACTCTTACCCTTTGATCCTAAATACACCTTATCCTCACGCTATAGCAATATTGGGCAATCTTTTCGCATATATTTGCCTCATCTCATGTTTAACCAGCATAGTCCAAGCCCAACGGACCAAGTCCATCACGCTGTAGCAATATTGAAAAAAGGCCGACGTAACTCGTCTAACACCGTATTAACAAGATAGATCAGAATAAAATATTATCTCAAAATATAATATTCTTAAATCTGATTAAGAGAGATTTTTGTTTCTAGGTCTCTATTCTCCTAAGAAGGGTGATTCTTAATTAATTAATTATTTCTATGCAAGCACAACTAACGCCCACTAGTAGGGCTCCCATTGTGATTACCAACATAAAAATTAATCCTAGTTTATAATGTAAACCGATAACTCTTTATCACTGCATCTTATAAACTTCGATTTATAATGTAGGCTAATAAATTTTATCACTACATCTCATAAATTGACACATGCAAAATTATTATTTTTTTTTTTGAAATACTATTCCAAAAATTGTAGCAGGTAACCTGAGTTATTGTGTGCTGGGACACTGGTGGCTTTGAGGTGTCATCTAGTTGGTAGACCAAGGAGTTGGTAGGTCTCACACACTCTGACAAAAAGGCTGACCTTTTTTTCAGAGTGTGTGGGGCCTACCCCAGCTGTCACTTGGGGACTACTAGGGTATACCAAAGCGCCCCAACACATCCAGGCGTAGGACGTACTTCCCCTCCCTCAAACCCGGGATCTCATCCATATATTCTTAATGAGTTCGAGGTTGGTACCCATCAAGCTGGCCAGCCCGATGGGTATAAATACGAACCTCTAAAGGCCTCCATAGAGGTGGGCGTGGGGGTTCGAATCCTTGGGGGCGTAAGTAACCTGAGTAATTATGTGTTAGAAAGCCGATGGCTCTCCAAAGAGTTAGTGGGTCCCACACACTCTGACATCTACAACATCCCCTCCTTGAATAGGACCCCCCCTCCAATAACATAAGTCCTCAAGTAGTCTAAACAACTACATCTTGGGCCAAGCTTCTTTTAACAGGAAAGTCATCTCTAAATCTTTTTAGTTCTTAATTGGATATGTTCTGAGAATAATTCATTAAAGATATGGTTCTTATACGTAAACAAAGTACAAAGGTTCACTCTATCAAGAACTTTTAGAGAACCTACTAAAAGACCTTCAGGGGACAAACACTTACAACCAAAACTTAAATAAAAAATTTACGAGAAAATTAAACACAAGCATTAAAGAAAATAACATTTACCGGCATAAAGGTCTCAAAAGTAAGATCACTGAAGTTATGAAGGGCAAAGAATCATGAAGATTACTCTGTCTTTAAAAGAAAAAAGCTAATAATAGAGAAGAAAAAAATGGGTTCAATATCGACTTAAACGCCCTTTATGAGTCGAGGATAGGCTTCCCTTCAAATTTTCTTATAAATTGGCTAATAAAGTATTTTAGTGTTAGATTCCTGAGACTATATCGTTGATGTTTATTTTTTAATTTGTTCCATAAATCGAGAAGTTCACATTGCATGAGCCAATAAGGATGTGTCTCAAGAGTCACTAGGATATTATCCAAGGACTCTTTACTCAGTCCATACTTAATGAATTGAATTTTATCTTCACTATTTTGAGATACAAATCCTAAAGAATAATAACTCTGGGTATAATTTGATCAAGCACATTTTTGAAAAACTTGTAACCTTTTTGTACTTCGCCTTTTGCATAAGAACTTTTTCCCAGACCAGGCATAAAAGAAACAAAATCATTTACAGACTCACCAGATAATTGAATCTTGGCTTCAATTAACCAACAAATATTCGTAGGTATATTCCTCAATAATAATAGCCTTAGCATTTCAAATCATACTTTATAAATCTTAAATAGAGCATTTGAGGACAGTGAAGAAAAATGCTTTTGAATGTTGGCAAGAATGATATCCATTTTGAAAGAAATGAGAAAAAAAGAGAAGCAATGAATGCACGATTTCTTTGGTTGACAGTTTTTAGGGAACTGAAAAATCGACTTTAATAGCCATAGAGTACCATATCCTCCACTTAACTATGAAACAAAATTAAACTGAAGAGAAAAAAAAAGGAAAAATATACGAAAGAAAATAAAAGCAAAAATAAACGTTAAAACATAAAATATGAAAAACAAATGTAAAATATGGTACTGAGAAATTAAACCTAATCAATAATGATATACAGGATCCATAAAAGGGATCTTCTCTAAGTACATAGAGTGATCTACTCTTTCCACATAACTTTTCAACCACTATCCATTTACTCTGAAAATTCGCCCATCAGTGGAGTCTTCAATTTTGATAGCACTATGGGAAAAAATGTGCTTTATCACTATTGGCCAGTCCAATGACATCTCAACTTATGAGGGTGTAAATGCGATCGAGAATCATAAAGATAAAGTCATTAATTTAGCTCGAAGTGTTTTATTAAAATCTGTTTGTCATGAGCCGCTTTCATCTTAGCTTGGTAAATCTTGGAGTTGTTATAAGCATCATTTTGTAACTCTTCTATTTTTGACGATTGTAACCTTTTCTAAAGACCTGCAGCTCTCATATCAAAGTTAAGGGTTTTGACAACCCAATAAACTTTATACTCTAGCTTAATAGGTAAATAAAACGCTTTTCCATATACAACTCGATATGAAAACATTCATATGATGGTTTTGTATGCAGTGCGACATGCCCATAATACATTAGAAAGGCGTAGGGACCAATCTTTGCAATTTGGGTTAACTATTTTTTTCAAAATCTATTTAACTTCTCTATTTGCTAGCTCGACTTGTCCATTTGTCTGCGGATGATATGCAGTGGAAACTTTGTAAAGAATACCATACCTGCGTATCAAAAATTCAAAAGAACGATTATAGAAATGTATTCTTTGATCACTAAATATAACATGTGGTGTGTCATACCTAGATAACACATTTTTTATTATGAACTTTACTATAGTTGTGTTATCATTAGCACGAAAAGATATAGCCTTAACCCATTTTGATATACAGTCATTTTATTTACCTATTAAGCTAGGAATGTCCTAATCTTTTGATTACCTTTTTATCTACCTAGCTTAATAGGTAAATAAAAAGCTTTTCCATATACAACTCGATATGAAGACATTCCTATGATGGTTTTGTATGCAGTGCGACATGCCCATAATACATTAGAAAGGCGTAGGGACCAATCTTTGCGATTTGGGTTAACTGTTTTTTCCAAAATCTATTTAATCTCTTTATTTGCTAGCTCGACTTGTCCATTTGTCTGCGGATGATATGCAGTGAAAATTGTGTAAAGAATACTATACCTGCATATCAAAAATTCAAAAGAACAATTATAGAAATGTATTCTTTGATCACTAAATATAACATGTGGTGTACCATACCTAGATAACATATTTTTTATTATAAACTTTACTATAGTTGTGTTATCATTAGCACGAAAAGATATAGCCTTAACCCATTTTGTTATACAGTCAATAGTTAGAAGAATGTCAAGGTAATCAAAAGATGAGGAAAAAAGGCCCATAAAATCGATACCCCAACAATCAAATATCTCAATAATAAAAATAGGGTTAAGAGAAATCATATGTCTTCGAGATACAACACCTAAATTTTTGGCATTTTCATATGAATGACAAAACTTATTAGTTTCTGTGAACAAAATAGGCGAATAGAGACCAAATTGTAAAATTTTTGCAACTGTCTTTTTTATAAAAAAATGATTGCCATAAGTAACATGATAAGGGTTCATTAAGTCTAATATTTTCATCTTTTAAACTTAATATTTAGTAGGTTTGAAGTCAATTGAGCAAATAGGGTCGAAACGTTAATGAAAATAAGCCAAAAAAATCAAATTGCTACAGTGATTTGCTACAATAACTAACTACAATAATACACAACAGTGATTCAGCTACAGTACCTATCACCGCGGGGATTAAAATAGTATCCCAGTACCACAGTGACAGGTATCTAGCGCCGTGGCACCCGTGTCAGTGAAAAGTAATGAGTGAACAGTATTTTTACTATAGTAACTCGTGAACAGTAATTTGAAGATAAAAACTTATAAATAGAAGGCCAAAAGCCCTAAGAGGGAAGAGAAAGAGGAAGAGGAAAAGATAATATAAGTAAAAACTTAGAGAAAGAATTCACAACATAAAATTAAAGATCAAATTCAAAGATTGAAGAACCAATATCAAGATTCAAGCTTCAAGTCAAGATTGAGGGAAAAGCACATCAAGGAGTCACTTTGATTAGTTTACTTCTATTTCTTTATCATTATGTTCTTGTTCTTGTTGACCTTTATAAATTGGTTTGACACTTTTGATTTTGTGATGGGCTAAATTATTCATTTAGGATTAGACTACGTGAACCTAGTATGGATTTAGATAGTGTTAATTTTTAGTTTATAAACTTTATACATTCAATTGATTCATTATATCATTGTTTTAATACTTTCATTATACCTGATCAATATTTTGACTGATTGAGGAACCATGATGAACTTGATAAAGGGATTCATGTATTTAGCCTATGATAGTTTGATGCATGATCATAGGGTAACAACTATGAGTTCCATCTAGGATAGACATATACCTAGGTGGCATGTATGGTATAATTTAGACTTGATCTTAATGAATTACATTTTGATTTGATTACCATAAACATATAGGTGATTGTTAGAATGTGTAATATAGTCACTTGACCATTCACAGAGGCTTGTGATAAGATTAGTGTCTAAGCCAACAATTGGTATTAAGAGATTAACTAAGAGGTTAATAAATTCAATGAAATACTAGGGGACAAGTCAAAACCCTAGATTATCTTTATTTGTGAATTTTATCCTTTACTTTTGTTCAGTTTAATTGATAGAGTAGATTAGTTAAATAAATTTTAGATTTTGATTTTCTGAATAAAAGTTAAGTAGGTACAATTTTAGTACTTGATTTATAGAATTAGATCGCATAGTCCCTGTAGGATCGATATCTTGATTTAAAATTCTATATTACTTGATACGATAGCGTGCACTTGAGCTTAACTAGTATAGTACCAATCAAGGTTTTGACATCGTTGCTGGTGATTAGTTTTATCTATTCTTTATATCAATACTAATACCAAGCTATTTATTTTTAATTCAGAATTTTATTTTTGTTTATCTTCTTTTTTTACTTTGATTTTCTTTTTATTTTACTTTGACAGTTCATACAATAAAGGGAAACAACGATCACATCAATAATCCTGTATTTGAGCCTATGATACCACAGAGAGCTTTGAAAGAGTATACTATCCCAACTATAAATGGTATTCAGTCTAGTATTCGGCAATTGACCATTAGCGCTAATAACTTTGAGATCAAGTCAAATATTATTCAGAAGTTGAAAGAAACTATACAGTTCAGCGGAGCTCCTAATGACGATCCTAACATGCATATCCTAAATTTTTTAGAAATTTGTGATACCTTCAAATACAATGAAGTCTCCGATGATGCTATCAGATTGCGATTATTCTCTTTCTCCTTAAATGACAGAGCTAAGAGTTAGTTAATGTCATTGCTGTTAGGATCCATATCGACGTGGGAAGATTTAGCACAGAAGTTCTTAACCAAGTTTTTTCCACTAGCAAAGACAATAAAGATGAGGAATGACATTACCTCATTCAGTCAGATTGATAGAGAGCCATTGTATAAGGCATGTGAGCCCATCAAGGACATATTGAGGAAGTGTCTTCATCATAGAGTTCCTAAATAGCTATTAGTCCAAATATTCTACAATGGATTAGTATGCCATTTGAGGACCATTGTAGATACTGTTGCTTGAGGAGCTTTAATGAATAAGTCTACAGATGAGACTTATGATCTATTAGAAGAAATGGTGTCAAACAGTTACCAATGGCTAGTAGAGAAAGTTAAACCCAAGAAATTTTCCGGTATATATAAAATTGATGCATTCAATGCATTGATAGCTCAAATCAATGCTTTATCTAAGAATTTTGAAGCATTGAATGACTTTAAAACTTGACAAGTGACATACGACTTTTATGGTAATAACCACTTGAATGGGCGGTGCATGGAAGCAGTGAATTATGTGGGTAATTTTAATCGTCAACAACCTAACCCACAATCAAATTCCTACAATCCAGAGTAAAGAGATCATCCAAACTTCTCTTGGCGTTACAACTAAGAGGAGCAATCTAGACCAATGAATCTCCAGGATTTCTGCCACATCAAGAGAAAAAGCCGACATTGAAAGACATATTTATGCAATATATGAAGTCCAGTGATGCCATCCTATATAATCATTTAGCATCTTTGAAGAATTTAGATGTTCAAATAGGATAACTTACTGTTGCAATTAGTAGAAGACCTCAAGGCATTTTACCAATCGATACTAAGACAAATCCAAAAGAGAATATAGAGCAATGCCAAGCCATCAACTTGAGAAGTGGTGAGATCTTACAAGAAAATATATCCACAACACCACTATTAAGTATAAAGGAGAAAGAAGTACAAAAAAATAAAGTGCAACCATATAGACCACCTATTCATTTTCTTTAAAAGTTACAGAAGTGTCAAACTAGTATTGAAACAAAAAAAAAAGCAGCATACTAGTCTAGAAAATAGTTTAAAATCTCAAGAAACTACAGAATTCTCAATAATGGAATGTGTAGAAACTGGCATTAAAGTACAGAAAGTGATAACATAGTAGAAAATACTAGTAACAAAGAACAAAATTAGCCCATACGCATTATTTTACTTAACTGTTATAGCATTAATGTAGTGCCATCAAACACCAAAGAGCTCAAAGACATGGAGATGTTGAATCCTTATATAAAAAAAGAAGGCGTTAAGGCATAGAATGAGAAGAAAAAAGAAGAAGAAGAAGAAGTACAATGACAGGATCGAAGAGAAGGGCACAAAAGAGATATTTTACCGGTTTAAGATTCAAGTCTTTCCAAAGAAATACGAGGAGATAGAGGAACAAGTTATTGCCTAAGATCTAATAAAGAAGATGTGGAAGCTAAAAGAAAGAAAGCCTAACAAGCTCACATATAAAGATGCTTTCACCATTGACTTTAATCTCCTATAAGAGTAGAAAGAGCCTCGCTAAGCCGACGGCTTTAAATCAAGCGCTTATTGGGAGGCAACCCAAGTAAATTTTTATTTTTATTAGCTTAATTTTAGGTTTAGTTATGTTAGTTTCTTTTAGGAATAAAATTAGCAAGTCAAGCATTCAAAAAAACAGCTCAAGCAATTTCAAGCGTTAGAAGTAAAGGAATACCGTCGTCTAATCAATAGGCAACAACATTGCATTGCTTCAACTTCATTAACTAGGGGAGTTTTTCTTACTTTCAAGTTTATTTTTAGACATTAAGGACAATTTCTAATTTAAGTTTGGGGGTGGAAAACACATAACCTGTGTTTATTTTTGCTGTATGATTTGAGTGGTTGTCTTATAGAATAAATTTTTTTTTTAGGTTGTTAAGTTTTGGTTGAGATGATGATCATTAGTCTATGATAAAAAAAAAATATTTGCTAAATTTATTTTCACAAGTCTTTAGGAAATAATAGATGCTTGAGATAATTCTTATATCATGATTCTTGAATTGAATTCAATCTTATTTTTTATCACTTACTCTTGAGAACATTGAAAGAAGCATGTATTAGATGAATTTTTTGCTTAGAGTTATTCATGCTTAAGTAGTGCACTATAGTCTCGAGGATCAACACTCTAGAACTTGCATGAGTACTACTTAAGGCGAAATCCTAGAATTCACATGCTTAGGGAAATGACATTAGGCCATCTTTGGACTGTTTGAGCCTTTTCGAGCCTACCTTATATGTATATTTATCCCTAGTCATCCCGTTTGAGTCTAATTATCCTCTCTTTTTTTTCTGTTTAACCACATTACAAGCCTAAAGACTTTGAGTTTACTTATCCTAAAATCTACCGGTAACAACATAAACCTTGAGTTACTTAGAAATATTCTTAAAATAAAAAAGGTTGTGGACATATGAAAGAAGGGTATTGCAATGAAAAAAAAAAGTCTTGAAGGTGCATATTAATCTAAGTTTGGGGGTATATAAAGAAAAAAAGAAAAAGAAATATTTAAATGCATAATGCCCCCAACTTAAGAAAAATAAGAAATTCTGTATAAAAATATGATTAAAAGAAAAATGAAAATAGTATAAGTTTGGGGAAGAAGATGAAGAATTAAGGAGGAGAATGAATCAAGAGGTTTCTAAGTAAAGTTTAGGTGTTAATAGTGTGATTTGCACATTATATATATCTTTATATCCCACCTTTACCGTAGCCTTACATTACAAGCTAATTAAAGTCCTAAATAGATCTCTAGACATTTATATTTCTACATTAGTGGAGAGTAGTATGACAAGCAAGCTTATGATAGTGTTATAATTAAAAATATGCCGAGATATCATCTGTATGTATTTCTTAAGTATTGAATAAATCTATGTTCTAATTGACTAATTACTTGCTTATTACACATACGCATAAGTGATCATTTATAAGGGAGAATGAAGTACTTGATGAATGGTATAAGGATTGTTGAAAGTTGTTTGTCAATTTTCAAAAAGTCTTGTGCCATTGTAACAGCCTTAGTTTGAAACTATGATGATGATTGTTTAATCAAATAAAACTTGTTTTAGTTTTAGTTTCTATTTAGATTCATGAATAAGTTGTGAATGCTTCTCTTTATTTTGCTCGAGGACAAGCAAAGTCTTAAGTTTTGGGATAGTTGATAGGGGCGTAAAAGCACTAATATGATTTGTACCCAACTTTTGTATTTTACTCCAAATAATAAATATTTGGCTATTTAATTATGTTTTCTGATCATAAATAGATGAACAACAAAAGAGTGATGCATAAGAACAAACGAGAGGCGAATCAAACGTTAAAAGAAAAAGTTAAACTTAAAATACGAAAGGGGTACTAGGGTTAAGCGCTGCAGCACCCATGACTGAGTGCCACGGCACCCACAACACAGTGCCACAACACCTGTGCGATACATAAAAACCCTCTCAAGTCTCCTATTTCAACTTGAATTCGAAATCCATCACCTTTACGGTTTCTCATACCAATAAAAATACTCTTTTGAGATCAAATACATAGACTTTGGAGAGGCAAAAATGTAGAGAAAGAATTCACAACACAAAATTAAATATCAAAGCCAAGAAATCAAGATCAAGATTCAAGCTTTAAGTCAAGATTGAGAAAGACGCAACTCAAGACATCTTCTTGATTAGTTTTTTTTTATATTTTCTTATCATTATATTCTTATTCTTACTGTTCTTCATGGATTGGTTGGATACTTTTAGTTTTATGATGAGCTAAACTTGTTATTCTACGGTTAGACTATGTGAACCTAGTATGTAGTTGTATTTCATTGATTCTTAGTTTATGAACTTAGTTATTATAATTGATTCATTTTATCTTGTGTTTAATGCTTTCATTATACCTGATCAATATTTTGAATGATTGAGAAACCATGATGAACTTGACAGAGGGATTTATGTGTTTAGCCTAGGATAGTTTGATGCATGATCATAGGGTAACAACTATGAGTTCCATCTAGGATAGATATATACCTAGGTGGCATGTATGGTCTAATTTAGACTTGATCTTAATGAATTACATTCTGATTTGATTACCATTGATATATAGATGATTATTAGAGTGTGTAATATAGTCACTTAACCATCACAGAGGCTTGTGATGAGATTAGTGTCTAAGTCAATCAATTGATATTAAGGGATTAATTAAGTGGTTAATGAGTCCAATGAAATACTAGAGGACGAGTCAAAATCCTAGATTATCTTTATTTGTGAATTCTACTCTTTACTTTTATTTAGTTAATTGATAGAATTATATTAGTTAAATAAATTTCAGATTTTAATTTTCTGAATAAAAGTTAAGTAGGTGCAATTTTAGTACTTAATTTATAGAATTAGATCGTTTAGTCTCTATGGGATCGATACTTGGACTTAAAATCCTATATTACTTTATACGATACCGTGCATGTGATCTTAGCTAGTAAAGCATCAATCATAGCACTATGAAAAAAACTTTAAGACAATATCAACTTCACTTTTTAAAATATAACATCTTATAATTTGGTCATGGTAGTATTTGAAAAGATAAAAATTATCCCAATAAAAATTATGTTCCTAAACAAAGAACTTACCTTATCTTGTGTACTCCAGTTAGATAAAACTTCTTCACAAATCAAATAATTTACGATATGTGCATACTAAGGTACTTAGCTTACAGTTAAAAGATGTTTATCAGAGAAATCATCTCGAATAGGTGGAACATCAGTGGAGTCATTAAAGTCAAGGTGGGATAAGTGATCCGCAACACCATTTTCAACACCTTTCTTATCTTTGATGGTTATATCAAATTCTTGCAAAAGAATGATCCACCTAGTTAAATGGGCTTTGGCATCCTTCTCAGAAAGAATGTACTTAAGGGCCACGTGGTTAGTAAACATAATAATAAGTGAACCAATCAAATAAGAACGAAATGTGTCTAAGGCAAAAATAACAGGTAATAGTTTTCTTTAAAGAATAGAGTAATTCCTTTGACCATCATTCAAAGTCCTACTAGTGTAATAGACAATAAAAGGGTTTCTTCTCCCTTTGTTGCCCAAGAACTGCCTCTACAGTATAATTACTTGCGTCACATATAATCTCGAATAGGAGGTTTTAATCCGGTGATTGAATGATAAGAGCAGTGGTGAGTTTGGCAATGAGTATTCGGAATGTCTCCTCACACTCTTATGTCCAGTGAATTTACCATTATTTACCAGAAGGTTACACAATGGTCTAGATATGGCAATTTTGTTTTTTGTATAAAGATCCTGTTAAAGCCAGTATATTCGAGAAAAGATCGGGCATCTATTACCATTTTGGGCGTAAATAATTTAGAGATTAATTTGATTTTGACATTATCAATCTCTATACCTTTGTCAGATACAATATGCCCCAAAACGATCCCTGAAGATACCATGAAGTGACATTTCTCCCAATTTATCATAAGTCTTTTTTCCTCAAACCTACTCAAAATAATTTTTAACTTATGTAGATATAAATTAAAAGAATCACCAAAAATAGTTAAATCATCTATAAAAGCTTCCATGCATTTTTCAACTATATTTGAGAAAATACTCAGTATATAACGTTGAAAAGTATGTGGTACATTACATAATCCAAATAACATTCTACAAAAAGCATAAGTACCAAAAGGGCATGTAAAAGTGGTTTTTTTCTTGATCTTCTATAGCTATCTCAATCTGGTAGTATCTTGAATGCCCATCAAGAAAGTAATAAAAGGGATGACTAACTACATGTTCTAAGATTTGGTTAATAAAAGGCAATGAAAAATAGTCTTTCTTGGTGGCTGTGTTTAGCTTTCTCTATCAATGTACATTTACCAACCACTTACTACCCTAATTAAAACAAGTATCCCATTCTCATTTTTCACAATAGTAACCCCAGATTTATTAGGAACTACTTGAGTTGGACTTACTTATTGATTATTAGAAATTTGTAGATTATACTTGCATCTAATAGTTTCAAAACCTCTTTCTTTACTACTTCTTTCATTGTTGGGTTAAGTCTTCTTTGGGGGTCTTTACAGGGTTGGGCACTTTCCTTTAAATGAATTCTATGGAAGTATATTAATGGAGAAATACCTTTAATATCATATATAGTCCAACCTAATGCAGACTTATGTTCTTTTAATAATTTTATCAATTTTTTTCTCTTATTCAGCACTAAGTTTAGAAAATATTATAATAGGAAAGGTATCACTTAATCCCACGAATGTGTGTTTTAAACCTTTGGGCATTTGGGAAAGCTCAAATTATGGTGTTTCGAGATTTGATGCTTTCAGTCTCTCCATCCCTCGTGTTAACTCTTCAAAACGTGGCTGCGAAAATTAAGTCCCTTTATCCTATAAATCAAAAATACTAAATACATCAATTGTGCCATTAAGATAACGCAATTTATTAAAATTAGAATTAAAGAGGTTTTCTAAAGAATCAGAGTCATGGTTTTATAAACATTCTCCACTACAAGTATGTCTATCATATATGAATGATAGCATTCGTCATCCTCTCTGGTTGTTTACCAATATAGAAAATGTTCACCTCAAGAGTCATATTTCCAGATGATAGTTTTATTAGACCATTTCTACAATTAATAATAGCATTGGCAGTGGCAAGAAAAGGTCTTCTTAAAATAAGAGGGATTTTAGACTCATTGTTAACCACAGAATGAGTATCTAAAATAAGAAAATCAACAGGGTAATAGAACTTAACAATTTGTAACAAAACATCTTTCACTATTTCCCATAATTTATTGATTGACCGGTCAGCTAATTATAGGATTACTTACATAGGTTTAATCTCACCAAATCCTAATTGCAAGTAAACAAAATAAGGCATCAGATTTACATTTGCTCCTAAGTTTAACAAAACTTGATCAAATTCATGTGTCCAAATTTGGTAGGAGATTGTGGGACATCCTAGGTCTTTATACTTAGGTGGTGTCTTTTGTTCAATCACTGTACTTACTTGCTTTGCCAAAAATGTTGTTTTCTTTACATTGTGTTTTCTTTTAATGTTGTACAGATCCTTGATAACTTTGGCATAAGCTGAAACCTATTTAATCACATGTAACAAGGGAAGATTAATCTTAACTTATTTCAAGTGTTCTAAAATCTCACATTAAATTTCTGAATTTTTTTCAACAGGTTAAAGAGCTTGGGAAAAGACATCGGGATTGAAAATTTATTTTTGGGCTCTTTTTCAATTGTGGCCTCTTTTTTTAGGGGAGCATCTTTACTACTCATAGTTGTGTTGGTTGGACAAGTAAGCTCACTCACAATTTTACCACTTCGAGTAGTGATGGCATTGACTTCTTTGAGATTTTATGCATCAAAAGTATAGGCTTGTACCATGAATTGGCTTTTTGAATTAGATTGAGGTTGAGATGGAAACTTACCTTACTCTTATACAATTAAAGCACTGGTCAGCTTACTGATTTGACTCTTGATTTCTTTATTTTTGTCTACCACCAGTGCAAGAACTATTTCAATTTTTTATTAGTCTTACTTTGTGCCTTCATAAATGCTTGTAATGTTTCCTCTAAAGGACTCTTAGTTGGTCGTGCAATATATTGAGATGCAATATAAGACTTGGATACTTATTATTCTTGTTTTAAATAGTTGTTGGCTTGTTGGTTAAATTTCTAACTAAAGTTTAGGTGGTTTCTCTAGCCAAGATCATAGGTTCTTAATAGAGTGAATAAGGCTTTTTGTATATCTTTAAGGCATTACATTATTCATCGCATATCTCTCTCATCTTACTATAAGTAGGACAATCTTGAGCTAAGTATTCTGCCCCACCACAGACAAAATATACATCATGTGATTCAACCCTAGCAACTGTAGGGGTAACCCTTTTATCTTTGATTTTCAAGGCACCCTTACTAAGACCTCTAACTGAGCTTTAAGGTTATCTTCTTCTCTAAGATGGAAAACTCTACTAGGTTGTGACCTATTTGTGTTTTCAATAGCACTAGGTCCTGTCCATGTATGGCTTCCTCGAAAACTTTGTGAAGGAACTCCTCATTGCACATCATCTTAATAATTGATGCTTTTTAATTACAAGTCCTTCATAGAAATAACTAACTAAGTGCTAATTTTTATACCCATTGTGAGGGCATAGATTTAACAACTCTTTAAATCTTTTCAGGCCATTAGTTTTGTGTTGTCGAAAGTATTTATTGAAAAATACTTGGATCATTTCTACCTAAGTACCTATAGACCTCAGCTTTAAAGATTATAGCTAACTCTTTACTTTGTTTGTCAAAGAAAAGGGGAAGAATTTAAGCCTAACAATGTCTATGGCCTCAGGTTGGCTATAGAAGGTGGTCACTACTTCTTCAAATTTTCTAACATGTATATAAGGACTTTCACTATTTAGACTGTGAAAAGTAGGCAGAAGTTGTATCATTCTGGGTTTAAAATCTAAATATGGTGTGTTAGGTGAAAATATAATGTATGATAGTGTGGCTGTGTTAGTAGGATGCAAGTAATCGTTTAGAGTCATAATAAGGTTCTCCTCATGTTGGCTCATTGTGTTATAATTACAAGATGAATTAGATGGTGACTTCTCTTCCTTTACAAATTATGGTGGTGGTTCTAGTTCCACTTCTCTCGCAAATCTTTCTCGTTTGTCTCTAAATCAATGCATACATCTTAATAATTTTTTTCTCTTTTTTTAAAAAAGAAACTCTTAAGAAATAAAAATAGCAAGTAAATAAAAATAAATAAAATAAGTTAGGTGGTAAGACCAATCATAAAATATAAGAAGAAATTAAAAAGAGTTAGGTGGTAAAAAGAATCATGAAAAATAAAATAAAATACAAGAAATAAACAAAGTTAGGAGATAGGACCAACCATGAAAATTAAATAAAAATACAAGAAGATAAATAAACAACATTAGGTGGTAGGACCAACTATAAAAAAGAATAAATTACAACAAAAGATAAAAACTTAATAAGTAAAATTTTATAAAGAAAAGTAAATGTACAAAATTACCGCTTTAGTATTGATAGACACAACTTACTTTCACCTAGTGTGCTTCCTTAACCACGACGCCAAATTTTTTTTACACCTCAATCTATAAGACAATAATTGAATTACATTTTGAGTGTAAAGAATTACCCATAAAGTAAATCAATCAACTACTTTGTACTAACTAAATCATTGGTTTACAACATGTATAGATGCAGAGATATTAACTTAAACTAGTTTAGAAAGTGATTTGCAGAACATATGGAAATCGGTTGCTAAATTAATCTGTCATTTAAAGCCACTGCACTAAGTTAGATGCAAAAAGCTATTACTATTATACCTTAATGACTCATTTGGTTTAAGTTTTTCAAATAAAACTTTTAAAAGTAAAATTTTTAGAAGTAGAGTTTTTTTTTTAAAAAAATCATTGATTATTTGGTTATCAATTAAAAAATTTATTTTAAAGTACTAAATTGTTTAGTTATACATTATCAAAAGTGTTTATCTGTTATTAAATTACGAAAAGGACGCTTAATAAAATTTATATCAAAATCTAAAAAATTCAATATTTTTCATATATAATTTACATTTATCTTGTATTTTCTCAAATTTAATCTCTTAGAATACAATAATCAAGTAAAATTAATACATAATAATCAACAAATCAAATAAATTATTGTGTTTGGTATAAAAATTGAAAACAAAAATACATATTTTTATTGAGAAAAGAAAATAATCAACAAAAGATTAAATCATGTAAAATCTTTGTGTTTGCTTTCTCTCAAAAATCTCTCTTTATACTTATTACACTTGTACGGAGTTATTTATTAGATTTATTTCTTTCTTGTTATATTAGTTTGTCATAATTGCATTTTAGACCATAAATATCTAATTTATTTCTCTCTTGGGTTGCCTCAACTTAAAATTTTATTTGGTAGCAATGTTAAGTACCCTTTTAAGGACTTAACTTTCTTAGGATGATCTATAAAAACTCTTAGTGGACCTTCCATCACTGGGAGGTAATCCATTACTAAATTCTCTTTCTTTAATGAGATTGACTATACTATTAAAATACTAGGATGAGGACTTATCTTCTATCTCTTAGCTATGAATTGCAACTAGTTATTAAAAATGGTCCATATATTCGTACAAAATTAATTGACTCGCTAAAGAGTATGAATTCTTTAAGATGGAGTCATATGAAATCATTCATGAGATACAAGGGCGCCTCAAGAAAATTTAGAACCTTAAGAAAACCTCAAATTTGAGGTCAAACAAATTTTTTTAAATAGATATTTGAAAATATAAAAAACCAATTTACATTACATTTTTTTCTAGTAGATATCTTTTTTTTAATTACACCACAAACAAATAAACATAAAACAATAATAATATGCAATAGAATAATAATAATAGCAACTTCTTAGAAACAAAATAACTTTAATTTAGACAATAAATTTTTTATGAAAAGTAAAATAATCTTTTAAAAATGACCACTAACAAAAAGTATATTAGAATGATAGAACCTGAATTAAGATTACGTTGATAATAAAATTATGACAAGGAAGAGTGAGCAATGGAGTATGAAAAAGTATAGATTATTATTTATAAGAGTCTTAAAAGAAATACAATTAGTTTATTCTAAAGTTCAATTAAAAATTTAATTAATTGTGGGAAGCAACGTGAATTAAAATAGTTTTAATTTTCAATTGAAAACTTAACACCTAATTTTTTGAAGTATCGTTAATTAAATAGTCTATTTGGAAAGGGATAATATTTAAGAAAACTGTTTGACTTAAATTAGGATTCAATTGACTATTAATATTTATTGTAAAAGCTTCTGATCTATATATATATATATTTATTTATTTAATTTAGTGAGGCCACCTTTCTAAAAAAATAATGTCTTAATTTGGCAAGTAATGTTAGTTAACTAGAATTAGGAGTTGGCAATCTCGATTTTAATTTGGTTTGGTCCGAAATTAAATCGGTTCGAATTTTGGTTTACAGTTCAGTTTAGCTAATGGGCTTGGGCTGATTTTTTTTTTTTGTTTTTGACAGAATTAGGGTTAAGTTTTGGGTTTGGCCTATTTGGGTTTTGAGTTGAGTTTGTCAAATGAGGAGTAATTTTTAGACCTAATGACAATTTTTAATATTTTGGGCCTAAAACTAATTTTAATGACATTGTTTTTAATATTTATAGTTTTACACTAATTAAATAAAGCATTTTTATAATTAAATATGTAATTATAATTTTTTATTTTGTATCAAATTTAATGATTTAATTATATTTAATTAATTTATATTTATAATAAAATCATTTAATTGAGTAAATTAAAACTTAATCATGCGAGATTCAATTTATAATTTTTATTAATTTCTATTCATGTGATAAATCAAATATTTCAATTTAATAAAATAGAATTATAATTCAATTGTGAGATAATCAATTAAAATTCAATTGTAAAAAATTCAATTTTAATTGTACAAGGATTCACTTTGAATTAATTAATATTCATATGATAAATCAATTAATTCAATTGAGTAAAATTAAATTATAATTCAATTATGAAATAATTAACTAAAACTTTCAATATTCAATTTTAATTGTACAAGTATTCAATTTCAATTAATTTATATTCATAGGATAAATTAAATAATTTAATTTAATAAATTAAAATTATAATTCAATTATACAATGATTCAGTTTAAATTAATTGATATTCATGTGATAAATTAAATAATTCAATAGAGCAAAATAAAATTATAATTCAATTATAAAAAAATCAATTAAAATTTAATTTTGTAAGATTTAATTTTAATTAATTTATATTCATGAATTAAATTAAATAATTCAATTGAATAAATTTAAATTATAATTTAATTGTACAAGGATTCAATATGAGATAATTTGTATTTATGTGATAATTCAAATGATGCCCAGTGAATAGAACAGAAGTGGTGCCGGGCGACGGAGTTGAGTGGTGAGAGAGAGAGAGAGAGAGAGAAATCTTAGAAGTGAGAAGTAGAAAATGAAAATCGTGTTACGTTTTTGTCTTTTGGCCTTCGGGTCCACTATCTGCAGCGCTGCATTGGCAACATCGACATTTTGATTTTATTTTGTGCACCAAAACACACAGTTTTGGTGCTAACCAAAAAAAGCGTTTTGGTCTTGCTTATCTAATGGGATTGAATTGGTCACTAACATATTTTAAAAAGATTAATGTATACAATTTAGTAGAGCCACCTTCCTAAAAATGGAGCCTTTCTAAAAAAAATAGGGCCGTAGGAAATCCCCTAAGTTGCCTAAGGGAAGAGTTACTACTGATGAGATATACACTCATTTTACTACTGTTATTTATGGTAATAGCCACTATATGAATGAGCAAGTGAAGAAACTTCTTATAGTAAAGACAACATCTTTCAAGGAAGCAAATAACCTTAGTAATCTCTCATTTTGAGGAACTCACTATAAAACGCATGGATTATTAAGATGAGTTGAAGGATGATGCAAGAGAGCAAGCCATATGGAAAAGAAATTGTATTGTAGACCACTACCTTGGAAGATGATACTGATGATGAAAGTGAGAAGAATCGTGATGATGAAAATGTGGTCATGCTTGTAAGGAAGTTCAAGAGATTTCTCAAATTCAAGAAGAGCAATAGAAAGAAATTTGAAAAGAAAAAAAAGAAAAGAAAAGAAAGAGAGCAACAAGATTAAGAAGAAAATAAAGATTGTGTCATTGTTTTGAGTGCAAGAGGCCCAAACACAAAATCCATGAGTGTCCTCCCATTAACAAGAACAAAAAAGAAGAATGTGAGATGTCCAACTTCACATTCATAACTATTGGAGACGAAACGTTTAATGAGCTTGAAGCAGTATGTGACAAACCCCCTTCTGATGATTTCTTTGATGTTTCAATGATTTGCTTTATGATTCTACAGCACTTAGTTACAAAAAAAAAGCGCCTCTCTTAAAACAACAAAAATACTTACAATGATGACGTTAAAAAAATAAAATCCAAAACGATTTGACAAAAAGTGAAAACCTTTCCTTATAAGAGAAATTATATGTTTTATAAAAGGAAAATGAAACTCTTGAAATATAATAACTAATTTTATAAAGGCTATCTGTGAAAATGAGTCTAATGTCACATGCAACTTTTGTCAAGAGAGTGGATACAAAATATATGATTGTCCTTTTAGGACAAACACCTATGTTAGTATGAAAAAAGTTTAGGTTCCAAAGGGAACCACCACTACCAACACTTGGGAACTTAAAACGAGTTGGGTGCCAAAGTTCTTAAGTTGAGATTTTCTTGTAGGTGACATATCAAAGTTTCAGAGCTTGACCAAAATAAAGAATGGAGGCTTTGATATTTGGAAATAATGCCAAAGGAAAAATACTTGGCATAGTTAATGTTGGTAAAGAATCCTCTACATTCACTAAAACTGTTCTCCTTGCAAAGTACTTGAAACATAATTTTTAGTATAAGCCAATTACGCACAAGGGATATAAAATTATTTTTGAACCTCTATATTTTCTTATTATGAATATTAGTTATAATGAGATCTTAGTTTTTAGTGAAAAATATGATGATGTGTATATCTTTGATATAGAATGTGTATGTTCACATGATAAATAATTTTTTTTCTTTAAATAATATGATAATTCTTGGTTATGGCATAAGATATTAGGAAATTCTACATGGATTTGATTTCAAAAAATTTTTCAAAATAATCTTTTAAAGATCTTTCAAAAGTATATTTTTAAAAAGACAAGTTTGTGTTGCATGTCAATTTAAAAAAAAAAAAGATAAAATCTCTTTTGAAGCCAAATATCACATTTCAACCATAAGGCCCCTTTGACTATTTTTCATAAATTTATTCGGACCTTCTAGGATAGCGAGCTAGACGGTAAGCATTATATCTTTGTGATGGTTAATGAATTTTCAAGATTTAATTGGGTCTTGGTTTTTTGCTCAAAACGATTAAACTCTAAATGAATTGATAAATTTTAGTATAAAGGTATTGAAATTATAGTTTAAACAACCCAAAAGGGGAAGTTAGGTAATTAAAACTTAATAAACAATTAATACTAATTAATTTGTAAATAATGAAATAATTAAACATCACAACAACAATTTCAATAAATAAAAATAGAGTTAAGAGAGAATAATAACGAATTTTTATATGATTTACTTAAATGGTATCAATCAACCCATACAATACTGAAAAGTTATGTATTCAATAAGTTTTCTCAGCAAATGAAATGATAATCAAAAGAGAGTAACAAACTCTTTAATGAGTAGATATATAAATGAAATCTTACTATGTGTATATGACTTTAATCAACTTGAAAGCTTAATCTATTTTTAATTAAAAAAAAACAAGTTAAAGTATTTTTAAAAACAATGTAAACTTTTCTTGAGTGAAAACAACCTCCATTTCAGAGAAATTGAAATGGAGGTTGTTGGTTTAATCAACTCTTAAACTGTACAACCAGTTTGCAAACTAGTTGTACCTAGTTTCAAAAAATATTTGTGGAAGTTATTTTATTTGAATTGT
Source organism: Ailanthus altissimus (assembly GCA_946807835.1). Classification (NCBI taxonomy): domain Eukaryota; kingdom Viridiplantae; phylum Streptophyta; class Magnoliopsida; order Sapindales; family Simaroubaceae; genus Ailanthus; species Ailanthus altissimus. Next base: position 9,381,936 of record OX327713.1, on the reverse strand, counting down.
TCATAATACCACACACAAATTGCATAACCGAACGACTGATTTGCCTTAGACAAAAATTTCTAAAGTATTTTTCAAATTCTAAATTTGTGAAACTTATCCCATTTTTTGGTAAAGCATGTTGTTTCTTTTAACATTTAAAATAGTTTGTAAAATATTTTGTATTTTATAGATGTTGGTTTGTAAATAAAAAAAAATTTGTTTATATAAAAATAAACGCAATAGAAGTCAGATTGTATTGTTCATAATTATATATCTAGGGATAGAAGATTATCTCAATTCTTCACTATTGCATCTTGAATTAATTGGCTGCAATCTTCTCTACTATCCTCAATCTTCAAACTCAATGCGTGTAGGCGTATGGATCTTTCTTAATCTCTAAAATCACTAATACCAAAATCTGAGACAATGGTATTAATTAAATTCTTTTCCCACGTAAGAATACATAAAAGAATTTTTCTCTGTATGGTTGTGGTCTCATTTTCTTATTACGTACCTCACATATATATATACGGATTTCCTTGAGTATTTAGAATTTGATTAGGATTAGAAAATTAGAATTTGATTAAGATTTGAGGTAGTAGAGGGATTGCAAGACTCATGGGCTTCTTAGCTCCAACTTAGAAAATCTAATTCTTATTATCTCATAAAACACAAATTCTTCTAAGTTAACCCCAGGCTATTCCACTAAAAATCAATGGTTGTACTCTAATAACCCATGTTATAAAATAAAAGCTCATTTAATTAATACTCCTTTTAATGAAATTGGGCTTAATCTTTAGACCAACAATAACCATTTAATTGACCCTTTAATTGATGTCCATAATTAAAGTTAGACCTTGAAAAAATGTCTTGCCTAAATTACTTATTTACTCCTAAGTCACTAAATGCTCTAATGATCACTTTTAATATGTTTATATTTGTAAATAAATTTACAAATAAATATTATTATTCAATAAATAATTTATTGAATAAACTGTGGCCACAAATTCTAATGATCAAGTACTGCAAACAGCTTAGGTGGACATTATTTATTAGATTTCATCTTGCAAATACATGTTCTTATGACCCATGAAATTATATCTCCAAACTATCGAGGTTTTGACCGTTTATATAGATCTCACTCCGTGATAACTCAAAAGATACAACGCATGAATATAAGTTCATTACCTGCTCAGGATTAAGATCAATCAACCTTATTAAAGCTTTTGTGAATTAAGATCTACGACATTTAGTTAACCAGATCGAAATTCATAATAGTCTCATTCAATGTAATAAATATACTAGTTTTTCTACTCGAAGTCCCTACAATAATGATCAAGGAAATTATTCACTTTAAGAAGTAGAAAAACTACAACTTTACATAATAAAATGCCATTTTTCATTAATCTCTGTGAACTAGATTTAATTTATAAAGAACTTGTGATCTATACTATCTATATTAGCATCATATCCCTAATACATAGATCATATACTTTATAAATATGACCTCATCAATTTATGCTCAATTATATATATGAATAAACTTTTATTAATCAAATAAAATATTATTTCACATGCTTTAATGACATAACTAACATTATATGTCTAACAATAGATTCAAACAACTCTCAAATGTAAGAAAATTATACATATCAACATAAGCTATGAAATAGGTATAGATTAACCATTCTAAATCTTGTTTTAATCTTCACTTGATATACATGAAGTTTAATTCACTTGATTTCTTTTTAGATAATTCCTTCAAAGCAACTTGTGAGAATATCAAGTAATCTAATAATCATAAAATAAATAATTTTTTTGTAATCATCAAAATCAAAGTTAGTTGACTATACATGTTACAATATTCCTTTTTTTGTTTTTATGATAATAATATTAGAATTTGTGCTTATGTGCAATCCCTTTATGTATAAATATTTATTTAATATTTATACTAGTATTATCATTTCATTAAATCACTAATTATTTTTTATATATGGTAAGATGCTTGTAACGTTTCAAACATTATATGATCTAAAAGAGTTCAAATCTGGTCTAAATGAGTTTAGATCAGTGCTAAGAATTAGCAACTCTAAGAGTCATAAATACTAAAAGTTAGCACTGATAAGGGTTATCAAGTTATAAGAGTTAGCGATATCTAAAGAGTTAGAGCCTTGTCTGAAATTGGACAAAGAACTGAGAATATATTAGTAATGACGTAGTTGCAAAGAGTTACAAATAATGCTAGAAAATGTCATTATGCAAATATATTCTCAAATATTATGTTCCTTATCTATCTTCACTGATGTTCTTGGTCTGTAGTGAATACCTTAATAAATATATAAATCAGTGTATGTTTATATGTAAATGGTCCAGATAGTTAGTTTTAGCAGGCCATGAATTTAGTGAAAGTTCATATAGAGATACAGGTATTTAATAAGGATCGAATACTGAACAGACTCACAAAGACCTCCAATATATATCCCATAAAGCCGTCAATGGAGGGTCTTTCGAGTTGAGTAGTATTTGTGGTCCTTTGACCTGAGTGCCACGGTGGACTTGTAAGTGATCCACCATACTTTGGTTCCACACCATACTTTGGTTCCACACATGTTAGAAACCTTTCATGGTCTGACCGCCGAGTATGGTCTAATGCTCATGGAATTTGGTTTGTATAGATATGGGATCCATCAGCTCATTTGGGTAAGTAATATATCCTAATGCTCTAAGAGAGTATTTCAGAAAGTTCTATAGTCATAAGAAGTAATTTATGGGAAAATAGTTTAACTTTAAGGATAAATAATATCACAAAAGTGTTATAAATAATATCACAAAAGTGTTATAAATAATATCACAAAAGTGTTATAAATAATATCACAAAAGTGTTATAAATAATATCACAAAAGTGTTTGCGAATATTAATTATTGAAATACAATTCTATAGATAAGCTTACAGTCGGGCATATAGAGATTTGACGGTATTGATCTATATTTTTGCTCTACCCGGATATATATGATAAAGGAATTATATGAATATGTTATAGCCTCAACTTGTATGATCTAACGTGCCGCTTTGTAATATCTATAACATATGTGTGGGGCATCGTTCACGGACGTATGGAGGAGTTCCATATGACTATTTGGGCATGGACCTAGAGAGTTTCACAATAAGAAGTGTACTCATTATACACTGGGGCAACATTATAGATTGAACAGTTCCATCCTAGAAATTCTAGTAAATTGAAAATATATTTCAAGATTCCTTAGGTTATACACTTATCTAAACTTAAATGTTAAGTACTTCTTTTAATAGTTAGAAAAAGTTATTAGCTAATTTAATGTTGACAAGTGGCATAATTTTGTTCCATAAATTATTTTATTATGAATTCACTCATTAACCATGTTAGAAAATCAAATAAGGTAAAAATTAATTATTCAAATAATTTTTTAATAATTGATAAATATTATTTAAATAAATAATAATATTTATTTAGTTATTTATTATTTTGGTTTAGGTGGGAGACATATACCTAACTAGGTATAATTTTCACCAAATATTATTTTTTAGTTTTGTTTTTTACCACTTAACCAATTTTGGGAGCACTTGTGAAGTGCTTAACACACCTAAACATTTTTTTGAATAATTGATTAACAAAATTGTGAAGCAAAAATGTGCAAGGTAGAGAGATTAAGAGAGAGTTTGGTTTTGAAGAATTTTTCTTTGAACAAAGTGTTAAGAGAAAAACTAGAGAGAAAGAAAAATAAATTCTTCTTATTTTTCTTTCAAGAAAAAAAACCTTATTACTGAAAATTCAATTGCTGCTATTCTAGCTTCACAATCTCATCGGATTATTGTGAACTAGAATTGAACAATAGTGCACTTTAAGGTGAGCTCAAAGTTGGAGTTAGGAAGAATTCGAAATTAAAATCTTCACCAAAGTTCTTTAAGGGTATGTTTTCTGTCATCTTATGTTATTAATGATATAAGTTACATGTGTATATATTGATTAAATACTTAATTTCATAGTAAAATTTGTGTATATGATACATGTATTTAGTTTTTTCAATATATATACAATCATATGTATATACCCTAAAACACGTTAACTGACAAACTCTTATGTATTTTGAAAAAATTGAAGTGTGTTTAATACAAAATAGTTCCTCCTTAGAAATTTAAAAGTAATGATATAACAAAGATGATCAAAAATCCCTCAAAGGAATAACAAATAAGCACATAAAATACATGAAATATTTCTCCTTTTTTTACATTATTAAAAAAAATAAGGACAAAATTAAGAAACACATTTGTTCTTACATGTATTGATTACTCAACTAACATATTTGGGGATTACATCTCCCTCTAAGATACCACAATCAACAACATGCAAATTTGTTCTCATAATTAATATCACAAACAACTTTAAGGTCCAATATCCAACTACATCAATAATCCAAAAAGCTTATGTAAACAAACAAGTCCATATCAATAATAGTAAACTAAATCCAAAATAGACAAAAATAGCACAATACCAACATGAATCAATATCTCAAAAAACAAAAATCCATATCCATGTCTCCTAACATAAAGATCATAATACGAACAAAGATTTTAAAATAAAAGTTTCATCCATAAAGCAAACCATATCAAGTAAATATTTGAATATAAACAATTGTTATCCAAAGAAATATTCAAGTATAACCAAAAATAAATAAAGTAATGATGACATCATCCAAATTAAAATAACAAAAATATCAATGTGATGCAAATGACCATGTATGTCAAAATGTAAGTGCAAGATATAGGTGTAAAACAAAAATGGTTTAGGTGGGAGGTAAATGTGGTGATTGTCCACATATAAGCTGAAGAATCTTGGTCATCTGCTACTCTATCCGAATGTCGAGTCTCAATATGATCAAGTTGTCGTCTTTAAGAAAATTGAGCTACATAAAAATCATTAACTGATGTTTGGAGCTAGTAAACATCATGAAATAGGCAATCTAACTTCTAGTGGATATCAATGTAATTCCTAAAACTAAAGCTCTCAAGTTGGTTGAGTTGTCTATTGGCTCAACATCAAGAATGTTGTATCGAAGATACCCTCATCCACAATAATTCCAATGTCCTATTCATCTTTAACAATGTTTGTGTCCTCCTCATCCTTAACAATGTTTGTGTCCTCCTCATCCTCAGCAATGCATACGTCCTTCTTATTAACAAAAGTAGGCACTCTAACCTTCTTAAACTTAAGGATTGAGAGTTATTAAATGAGTCCTTCTCATCTTTTATAGAAATTCCATATTTTTCCAAGATCCTAATAATCACCATCCTATAAAGTAATTTATACGCCTTGTTGTTCCTAGTATATAACATCTGATAGACTATTATATAACCAAGGTTTAGGCGTACTTGTTTAATCAAACAAACCGTGATAATTAGGCCTATCTTCTTAACTACTATAAAATGTCCTCCTCTAGACAAACTAATATAGTAAATCACTCTCTCTAAAATATGTGCTAAGGTTCAGACTAAAAAAAAGATACCTTATTATACAACTTACTATCTAAATCCATAATCACCTTATATAACATCCTTAAAATCTCCTATTGAAGGAGTCCATAAGGTGTGGGGACTAGCCTTATATGTAAAAGACCTTATGTCACTCATTTGATAATCCAAGGATAGTTAATCAACCTAGGAGACCCTATTCTTCTATCCTCATCCATAAGTGGTAGAGAATCCTATATAGTTATTAGGATAAGACACATTGTTGTTAAATAATCTAATTAAATTAGAGGATTCTACTTCACTCAAAGTCACAAAATTATCACACCCAGCATGAGTTAGAGCCTAAATCAAGCTAATATCCATAAACCTATGTGGCTCTAAATCATCAATCTTTAATGACTTACTCATCACTAACTTCTTAGATAAAGAGCTTGTAAATTCTTGTTACTTAGGAAAACTAAGAAAGTTATTTGGATTCTAAGTTACATGATGTGTGTCGATGGAATTTCTAAGCCCACATAAACCCTCAGCCTTGTCAAAATAACAAAATGCCCTTGAAGTTAAATTTTGGGCTTTACAAATTGATGCCTCAAATTAATCCTAAACACCTTGAATTGATGTTTATCAGACTCAATTTGATGAAAAACAAAACATAAAATTGGATGAATTTGGCCAAAACTAAAGTTGTTTGTTTTTCTTGCGATTGTTTAGTGTTTTTAGGTGTTTTGGTGCTTGGGTAAATGTCAAATAGGCCAAAATTGATGTCTTGTTTATGATTAATGTATAACAATCACTTAAAATACTAAATTAAAATATTTTGAAAGAAAGGATTTTGCCTCTGGAATTAGGTACTTTGAATGGTTGGGAGTAATTTTGAGGTGTCTTTAAAGTTGAAAATATATTTAAGGGCTTGCTTCTTGTGTAAAAGCAAATAAAAATATAGATTTTGGTTGTTGGAATAAGGATTAGGCGAAGTAAATTTGAGAGAAAGTGTTGAACAGTGAAGAGTTAGTATTAAAAGGATGATGGGATTTTAAGTACGAACAAACTGCATTATCTGTAGTAACCACTTATCCACAACCGGTAAGAATAAGTATTTATATATATATATAATATTCATATTTTATATGTATATGGGTGATACTTGATTTATGTATTGTTATTAGTACTGTTTGTATAAATTAAGGACCTACAATTAGTATTGAGTTTATTTGCAAAACTTTAGATTTATTTTAGGGATCAAATTGTAATACTTTAAAAGTTTTTGGGACTAATTTATAAATACTAGAAATTAACCTCTTAGTATAAAAATACACATTTTTAACCCTAATTCACTCATTTTGGTCGAGCCACCTCTTTTAAAGAGAGAAAAGAGAGAAAGAAATGGGAGAGAAAAAGAAGAGGAAGAAGAAAAAGAATAAGAAATTTAAAATTTTAAGCTTTAAGAGGTATATCATAACCCTTTCTTAGTTTCTTAGTGTTAATTAAGTTAATTTATTTAAGTTTTTATTTCTGAAAATATGAAAAATTGGGGATTTGATGTGGATTTTGTAAGATATATTGAGAATTGATGATGATTATGTAGATAATTTGATGAATCATGATGAATTTGCAGAATTTCTACTTGATAGTCTCTTAATCTGAGAATTTTGAAAAATTTTGTACATCTATTTTGGTTTTAATTTTTACGAATATAAAACTGGACATGTCAAAAATCATTTGAGACTTTGAATCGATTGAAAATTCTAGAAATTGAATGTTTAGTGAATTTATAAAAATAACCCTAAAATTCTAAAAATTTCCTGTGTTAACAGTATGCTAAAGTGATGAACACGTTTTGGTCTACTATATGATCTTCAAAAATTATGAAGTTTTGGAATATGATTATTTTACATGTCTATTATGATATATTAAAATTTTAATAATTTATATCAATGTGATCAAATTGTTACAATTTTCTAAATTGTGTCACCCATTGCAGTTTTGATTAACAGATTTTCAAAGTTATGGAATAAAATAGTTTGAAAATACTTTTAGTAGGGATTTTGAAGTAAAACATTTATCATGAATTTAGATATGTGTCAAGAGTAATTATATGATATTTTTATAATTTTTGAGTTAGTATATGACTTTATAAAACTGAGATATTAAATATTATTCAGTAAATATATTAATTCTATTAGGATAATAGTTTAGATTTGATGGTATTTATGAAATTGATTATGTAAGAATTATGATATAATATTCATATATAAGAAGGATATATGAGGCGAAAAAGATATATTCCGATTTTAGAGTAATTGGACATCATTTGATGTATAAGAAAAGTTTGTTAAGAGTAAGTGGTCAGAATGAAAGGTTTTGAGAAACCAAGTCATTAGACCAATTTGATGTGATAAGTGCAATATATGTAATTTTGTAAGCTATTTTAAAGTATTTTGTATGAATGGTGAGACTTATGAAAGAATTAATCTCCATTGATGGGTTAAGGAGAATTAAGCCTTGTACTCAAAAGTGTTAAGAGGTAAGTATACTAGACTTTTACTAAAATCACAATAAGCATAGTAATTGTTTATATATAATTTTGTAAATGTTCTTAGAAATATGTTTATGTTATGCCAAAGTATATTTTGATATGAAATGTGAAAGACATGTGTTTATGAATGTGAGCATTGACATTGAGTATGGGCATACATAACATACATGTGTTTATGAAAGTGAGCGTTTCAAAATGAAATGTGTTTAACAAAGAAAGCTTTTGAAGTGGAATATGTCAATGTAAAATGTTTTGTGTTTTGAGGATGCTTGAACTCATTATTTACTTAGTAGGCACCTTATGTGATTTGTAGAGCCTTTATGTGTGGTCTTTCCTTCGAGATTGGTATATGTTATGTGTTTTGTATGCAGGGAGGATCCTATTGGTACCTAAAGGAAGAGTGAGTTATCACATTCGTGTGGTGACATATTGGTGCAAGAAAGAGGACTCACCAATGATCAGGGTGAGGGTTTGGCTTTTACCTTCGGGTATGAGCATTATATATGTGTGATTTAAACAACACTTATGCTATTCCTCTTATACGGTATGTCATCAACGGGTGACATTTGGCTCATTATGTGATATGTGATATAGAAGTTCTACTAAGTAGTAGGAGGAGTTGGATGATGGTATTCCTACTATATGTTTTGAAAGAATGTGTAAGCGCTTACTTGACATATGATTTTATATGATTATGATTTTAATTTATCACGGTATATCATACATATCCATTGTGTGTATATATGTATTTTTATTTTGATACATGAAAAACTAGTATGCTTACTGAGTTTTATACTCATTATAGTTTATTGTGATTTTAGGTAAATAAGGTATATGTGTGCTTAGCGGATTTGGCAAAGCTTCTGCTGTTCCTTGGGTTCCCTAAGTTGCTATGTGTTTTATTTGTGGATATATAGTTTAAGATATTTGATTTGTCCATATTGAGTAAATACTTATATATTATTTTATTATGTGTGGTTGTGTTTGGTTTATGTTTCACTAAGTATGGTCATAAGTTGATCTTTGTGTTGAACTTATTAACAACTTGCTAAGGATTCCTATGTAGAATTTAAGTTTGAAATTTTATGCGATATTAATTATGAGTACACATTATTGAATGAGTGTAAGTTATGTCGTATGTCAGATCTTTTGGGTCTAGGGCGTGACATTATCGATTTTGGAACATGAAGAACCAGTTCTAAGCTTAACCAGGTATGGCTAATTTTTATGTGAACCAAATATTACTTGGCTGGTTTGACCTAGTTTTGCACCTTTTTGTTTACCAACTCAATTTTTACCCTTCAAAAACCATCAAATTGATCTTGAAATGATACAAAGCCAAAATATACATGAAACGAATGCTAAAAATAATCAATTGGCATCAATTAAATGTATGATCAATAAATTAAACATAAATTCATCCATCCCAGCCTCAAAATGCAAAACAAGCATGTTATGCAATCATATTTTCATCCAAATATCATAATTACACATACATAACTTAAAGCAATCATAGTTACAATAATTAACATTAAAATTCATAAAAACAATTAATAAATTATGAATAGTACATAATGGTCCTAATATGGAGATTCTATCACACCAAGTTCTCCTCGAGTTTTTTTAAAACACTCCTCATTAAGTGGTTTAATAAAAATGTCAGCAAGTCAGTTTTCTGTAGGCACAAATTGTAATGTGATATTTTCTTTTTAATATAAGATCTCAAAAAATAGTACTTAATCTCAATGTGTTTGGTTTGAGAGTATTAAATAGAATTTTTTGACAAGTTGATGGCAGTTGTATTATCACACAAAATAGAGGTATCAACAAAATGAATATTATAATCCTTTAAAGATCGTCTCTTCCAAAGTATATTTGCGCAATAACTAACAGTGATGATATATTCAGCCTAACCAATTGATATAGCTCCAAAATTTTGTGTTTTACTCGACCATTAGATAAGAGAATGACCCAAAAAGTGACATGTACCACTTGTACTTTTCTATCCACTTTGCACTTGGCAAGTTTGCATTAGAATAACCGAGAAGGTAAAATTGTATGCCTTTAGGGTACTATAGTTCTAGGTTCATTGTGCCATGTAAGTACCTAAATACTTTTTTTACAGCAATCAAGTGAGATATTTTGGAACTTGGTTTGAATCTCTTACATAGGCAAACACTAAGCATAATATTTAGTCTAATAGCGGTTAAATATAAAAGTGATCCAATCATACCTCGATATTTCTCTGTATCTATATTTTCTCCTTGTTTATCTTTGCCAAGTTTAATTGTTGAGCTCATTAGAGTTGATATCATTTTTGCATTTTGAAACTCAAATCTCTTGAAAAGGTTATTCACTTACTTGGATTGACTAATGAAGACCTCATCCTTCTTTACTTGATTTAAAATCTAAGAAAAATTTGAGTTCTCCCATCATGCTCATTTCAAACTCCTTACTTACACAAGTTAAAAATTCCCTGCACAAAGATTCATTAATGGATTCAAAAATAGTATCATTAACATAAATTTGCACAATGAAAATTTCATAACCTTTATGCTTGATGAATAATGCCGTATATACTTTTCCCATTGAAAAACCAATTTTAATAAGGAATTTGATTAGTCTTTCATATTATTGCCTACATGTTGACTTTAACCCATATAAATCCTTAGTCAACATATATACATGATTTAAAAAAATATCACTTTTGCAATCGATAGGTTGTTTTACATACACTTACTCTATAATAAAACCATTTAAAAAAGCACTTCAGATATTCATTTGATAAAAGATAAAATCTTGAAACATGCTTATGAAAAAAGTATTATAATAGATTCTTATATGGCTACAGGTGCATATGTCTCATTAAAATATATCCTTTCTTCTTGGTTGAATTCTTCGGCCACTTTGTTCTTAACAACCACATGAGATTCATCCATCTTGCTTCTAAACACATATTTAATGCTGATTGATATTCCACTCTAGGGACAAGTTTCCACGCTTTATTTCTTTTAAATTAATTCAACTCTTTTTGGATTGCCATTATCCAACTTTTATCTTTTTTGGCTTTAAGAAAGTTTTTAGGTTCAATTTGAGATATAAAGCCATGTTCTTACATATATTCCTAAACTAATGATCTAGTTTTAATGCCATAAGATGGATCACCAATAACATTATATAAAGGGTAAGAAGATGCAAACCTTCATACCTAGAAAGTGATTGAGCATGATTGTCAACTTTATCTACTTAAGTTTAATTATCTTCCATCTTCTCTTGAGTGATCTCTTTAAATTATGCAGTAACATTATTTAGTTTATCTTTTTCACTTTCATCAAGTTGAATTTCATGGACACCATTCTCCACATCTATCAAATGGTCCTCATGCATATTCTTATGAATAGATTGATTCATAAAATAAAAAAATAACATGCATAGATTCCTTAATGACATGGTACTCTTATTAAAGACTCTTTAAGCTTTGTTAGTCACAGAATAACCAAAAACAAATACCAACATCAAATTTTGAATAAATTTTCCCAAGTTATCTTTGGTATTTAAGATAAAACATTTTCAACCAAAGACTTTAAAATATCTAATGATTGGTTTTCTATTCTTCAAAAGCTCATAAGGAGTTTTGAGAGAAGGTCTAACTAACACCCGATTTAAAAAATAACAACGGTGTTAACGTCTTTTACCCAAAAAGTAAGATATTTTCATGTAACATGGTTCTAGCCATTTTTTGAATAGACCTATTTTTTCTTTTGAAAATTTCATTTTATTGAGGATTCCAAAGAGATGAAAATTGATGTTAATGTCATACACATGACAAAAGTCAATGAATGGATGATTTTCAAACTCTCTACCATGATCACTTTTAATTCATAAAATTTATCATTCTTCTTCAATTTGTATTTTTTTTTAAACAGATTTATAAGGGCGTTTAGAGTTTCATTATTTTGAACAAAAAACAAAACCCAAGTAAATCTTGAAAAATCATCAACTATCATAAAAACATAGCACTTGCCACTAAGGCTAGCTACCCTAAAAGGTCCCCAAAAAAAAAAGTTTAAGTGAAATAATTGTAGGGTCTTATGGTTGAAATCTCATCTTTGGTTTTAAAAGAATTTTTCACTTGTTTTCTAAATCGACATACTTCACAAACTTTGTTTTTGAGAAGGTATTTTTGGAAGTCCTCTAACAAAATTATTATTTTTTTAATATTTTAGAAATCAATTGCATGCTTATATGTCCTAATTGCTTATGCCATAACCAAGAATTATCATGTAAAATAAAAAATATTTATTATGTAAGGATGCACATTCAATGTCAATATTAGAAACATTGTCATTCCTGTTTACAATAAACAAAGTCTTATTATCACTAATATTCAGTACAAAACAATATAGCCCTAATTCCTAATGGCTTATACTAAGCAAATTATGCTTCAAGTTCTCAACAAGAAAAACATGTTTAATAAGTATGGTAGAGTTTTTTCCAATGATACCCAGAAGCTAAACTATGAAAGGTCTTATATTCTAGCCTTTTATATTCAAAGCATATTATGTGATCCTTCTTTGTCTTCTAGAATTTGCTAATTTCTTTTTTCACTTCTTTCCAAAATTTCCTTTCATTTGCCTATTTAAACTTGAGAAAATTCTTGAATTTTCTTGCAAGCATCACAACTTCTACATTACTTTTATCGTCGCTATCATCATCATTATTTTCTTTACTCGTGATACTATAAAATGTTGTTCCTTTTTTTCTAAGCGTCCTTCCTTGCATCATCCTTTAACTTAATTTTATAATCTATAAGAATTCTAATAAGATTATCAAGTGATATTTTTTTGAGATCATTGGCTTCCTTGACAAATGTTTTCTTTGCCTTCTATTCCTTAGACAGTGAATTAAGAACCACTTACTCACTCATAGAGTGACTTTTACAAAGTAAGCTCAATTGGTTAATGATGGTGGTAAAATGAGTACAGATTTCATGGATGTTGTTCTTAAGATTCCAAATAGTAATGTTAGACTCCATGATTTGATTGATTGCCTCATATATTACCTCTGAATGTTGTCATATAGCATATGCCAATATATATTTGAAAATCATATTAAACTCCTTTCTATCTATGACACATAGAAGATGGTTCATGGCTTTGACATTTAGAGTAAATTTCTCTTTATCAGTATCAACCCACTAACTTAAGATTTTTGAGATTTTCTTTCCTTTATTATCCATTTTTATAAGAATATATGACCCTTTTCAACAACTAGCCAAAGATCACAACTAAAAAACTGAAGATATATTCTCATCCTAACTTTCTAATAGTTATAGCCTTCTATCAAAGAGTTGTTATGGATAACCCTAAGACAATTATATCTTTAAAAGGGAACTAAGCTTTGATATCAAATAAAATTGTAGTTTTGGTAACCCAGGAGGGAGGTAAATTAGGTAATTGAAACTTAATGCATAGTTAATACCAATTTATTGCAAATAACAAAATGATAAATAACATACAACAACTAGAATAACTAAAGAGAGAGTTAAGAGAGAGCAATGCCAAAATGTTTTGTGGTTCAATCCTTCACACAACTTACATCTACGTCTCATGCCAAATACGATGAGGTTTCCATTAGTAATGCTTTAAACCAGGGCAGTGTTACAAACTTAATCTGTTAGAGATTTTGTATGGATATTTGTTAAAAATTTATATAGTATACATTTCAATAAATCATTAAATATTTTATATATGGTACTAAGCTTGTTACTTTTTTGACATTATAGATGTAAAGATTTTATATCTTATTTAAAGAGTTTAAGTCAGTGTTAAGAGTTAGCATTCTAAGAGGATAACTTTATTTGAACTAGGACAAAGACCCAAGAATATTATAGTAATGACATAGTTACTAGGGGTTATAAATGGTGCTAAGAAATGTTATTATGCAATAAGTTCTCAAATACATCGTTCATAATCTATAGGTGCCGACACGGGTCAATTGACATACCTTCCGGATCAGTATATGTTTATATCTGGATTGTCCAGACGGTTAATTTTAACAAACCATAAGCTTAGTGGAAGCTCGTATAAGCATCCAGGTATTCAATAAGGACAAAGTACTAAACAAACTCTTGAGGACCTCCAATAAATATCCCGTAAAGTCATAAATAGAAGGTTTTCTTGAGTTTAGTTGTATTCATGGTCATGTGACCTCAGCGTCGTAATGGGCTTATGAGTGATCCACCATACTTTGATTCCACGCATGTTAAAGATCTTTCATGGTCCTACTTCTTAGTACTGTTGGATTTGGTCTGATGTTCATAAAGTCTAGTGTGTGTAGACATGGAATCCCTCAACTTATATGAGTGAGTTATATATCTTGATACTCTGAGATTGTATTTTAAGAAGTTTCGTGGCCATAAGCATTAACCCAAAAAAACATTTCTGTAAGGTTAAATAATATGGCAAAGTATTTGTAGATATTGTTTATGGAAATACAAATCTGGAGATAAGTTAATGGTTGAGCATATAGAGTTTGACGGTAATAATCTATGTATTTGCTCTTTTGGGATATAGGTGATAGAGAGACTATACGAATATGCTATAATCTCAATCTGCATAGTTCAATACATCACTTTTTAATATTCATAACGCTGTATAGGTCGTTGTTCATAGACTTATGAAAGAGTTCCATATGACAAACAAGTGCGTCACGCCCCAAACCCAAAAGATCTGACACACGACATAACTTACACTGATTCAATAATGTGCACTCATAATTAATATTGTATAAAATTTTAAACTTGAATTCTACATAGGAATCCTTAGTAAGTTGCTAGTAGGTTCATCATAAAAATCAACCCATGATCATACTTGGTGAAACATAAACCAAATACAACCATACTTAATAAAATAATACATAAGTATTTATTCATTACAGAAAAATCAAATATCTTAAACTAAATGTCCACAAATGAAACACATAGCAACCAGCAACGTAGGGAACCCAAAGGACAGCAGAAGCATTGCCAAATCCGTTAAGCACACATGTACCTTATGTACCTAAAATCGCCATAAACTATAATGAGTATAAAACTTAGTAAGCATACTAATTTTTCATATATCAAAATACAAATACATATATATACACAACACATATGTATGATATGCCGTGATAAATCAAAATCATAATCTTATCAAATCACATGTCAGGTAAGTATTTACACATTCTTTCAAACATATAATAGGAATACTATCACTCAACTACTACTTAGTAGGACTTTTATATCACATAATGAGCCAAATGTCACCCGTCGATGACATATCGTATAAGAGGAATAGCACAAGTGAGGTTTAAATTACATATATATAACGATTATGCCAGAAGGTAAGAGCCACACCCTCACCCTGATAATCAGTGAGTCCTCTCACATGCACCAATATGCCACTACACGAATGTGATGACTCATTTTTCCTTTAGGTACCAATAGGATGCTCCTTATATACGAAACACATAACATATACCAATTCCGAAGGAAAGACCACACATAAAGGCTCCACAAATCACATAAGGTGCCTACTAAGTAAATAGTGAGTTCAAGCATCCTTAAAACACAAAACGTATCTCATGGACATTTTCTTTGTTGAACACATTTCATTTTGAAAGCTCACTTTCATAAACATATGTATGTCCATGCTCAATGTCAATGCTCACATTCATAAACATATGTCTTTTATATATCATATCAAATATAATTTGGCATAACATAAACATATTTTTAAGTACATTTACAAAACTATACATAAATAATTATTATGTTTATTGTGATTTCATTAAAAGATATTTACTGAACAGTATTTAGTCTCCCACTTTTATAAAATTATATACTAACTTAAAAATTATAAATCTAAACAGAATTACTCTTGACATATATCTCAATTCATGATAAATATTTTACTTCAAAATCCCTACTAAAAGTATTTTAAAACTATTTTATTCCATAGCTTTAAAAATATGTTAATCAAATTCTGCAATGAGCCAATACACTTTAGAAAATCATGAAAATTTAACTACATTGATCTAAATTCTCAATTCTGAGTATATCATATTAGACATATATATTTATTATATTATAAAAATTTGTAATTTGTAATTTGTAAAGATCATTAAGTAGATCAAAAATTATTTTTCATTGTAGTATACTGTTAACATAGGAAAGTTTTAGAATTTCAGGGTCAATTTTATAAATTCACTAAAAATTTAATTTTTAGAATTTTCAATTGATTTAAAGTCTCAAATGATTTTAGACATGTCTAGTTTTATAGTCTCACAATCTAAAACCAAAAACGAAGTACAACAATTTATAAAATTCTCAGATCAAGAGGCTATCAAGTATAAATTCTGCAATTCATCATGATTTATCAAGTTATCTACATAATCATCATCAATTCTTAATATATCTTACAAAATCCACATCAAGTACTAAATTTTACATATTTTCAGAAATCAAAACTTAAATAAATTAACTTAATTAATACCAATAAATTGAGAAAGAGTTATAATGTACCTCTTAAAGCCTAAATTTCCAATTTATTTTTTCTTCTTCTTCTTCTTCTCTTTCTCTCCCCTCTATTTCTCTCTTTTCTCTCTCTAAAATGGGTAGCCCGACCAAAAATGAGTGAATTAGGGATTAAAATGTGTATTTTTATACTAAGAAGCTAACTTTTAGTATTTACGAATTAACCCCCAAAAGTTTTAAAGTATTACAATTTGGTCCCTAAAATAATTTTAAAGTCTTAAAAATAAACCCAATACTAATAGTAGGTCCTTAATCTATACAAATAATACTAATAACAATACATAAATTAAGTATCATCTACATACAAATAAAATATAAATATTATATATATATGTAAATACTTATTCTTATCTGTTGTGCATAAGTGGTTACTACAATTCTCTCCTCTTTATAAGAATTTCGTCCTCAAAATTCATAACTTAAGTAATTAGATGAGGATACTTAGATCTCATTTCCTCTTCTTATTCTCAAGTTGCCTTTTCAACTGTATGATTTCTTCATAAAATCTTTACAAAGCAATCTTCTTGGTACATATAATTTGCTCATTTCGGTCCAAAATCCTAATAAATACTTATTCATATGTTAGATTATCTCTAAGTTTAAGTGACTCATAGTTTAGTATATAAGAAAAGTACAAAACATATATCTGTAAAATAGACACATTGCACACATTATAAACTTATAATAATAATGCGAAAGAAAAAATTGATCACCCACGTCATCTGTGCCTTCAAGTATCTCAAATGGACCAATAAATATAGAGTTTAATTATAATATTTATACACATATTTTTATTCTTTTCACCCGTTCGTTCAATATTTAATGAGCATCTATACACTTTACCTTTTTATTTATTAAAGAATGACATAGATGTAGAATACTCATACTAATCTCTTAAATATAATTCTTAACTCCTCTGAAATTTTTAATCCCTTCAACATGTATGCATGTGTCATAATATCATTCATTACCTTGATATCATTCTCAAAATGAAAATAATTTAGCAATTCTATGCAACTAAGTTGTCATTCAAATCTAAAGTCTCAAATCAATGTTGAATGCATTATCTTAAATGATCAGAAATCAACTTCAATAGAAAGACTTTTAGTTTAATTAATTCTTAAACCATAGATCTCAACATTATATCTCTTACTTTAACTCTTCAAAACATAGTCCATCTTATTGGACATCATTTTCTCATTGAAATTGACATGTTTACTTTTCCTAATATGCTCAGTTTCAAACAAAAAAAATTCCACTAACATAATTGCTACGATGGCAAAAATGGTTTTTCAACTATTCCTTTAACGTCATCCACGTAAAAGGCAAGGACAAAACGATTGCTAATTTTCTTTCACGAAACCTCATAAATAACCTAAACCTCACAACCACTTTTCTAGCAACAAAAAAACCAACCCTCTTACAATATTTATGATGAGTAACTTCACAGTCACTCCTCATGTACCTTTCACTCCTCCTGAACGCCTAGAGCTCATCTGAACTAGAATACTTCACTCAACAGCTAAAGAATTAATCTAGCATTATGCAATAGAGGCAATTCAAGAACATAGTTATTCTGTAATCGGTGGTCCCTTTTTAATCTGGATTACCCATTTTTCCATTTCAATCGAATCACTCCTCTCCAAAAATGGTCAAAACTCGTCCTTTACCTACTCTGGTATCTGTTGGATCTATACATCATTACAATGGAGCTTTCATTATAAAAAAACTCTGGACTGAATACAGCAACATGATGAAGAAAATCCTGTATGCATTTTCCTCCAATGGTTTTATCCAAAATCTTGGTGGAATAGCAAGCTACAACACATGCTGTCTAGGCACGTAAACAGTTTAGCCAATCCCAGACAGAGCACACAGTCCTATTACTCCAAAGAAAATGGATGATAGTCTCAAACAATGAGATTCATTACTACCTTATTGTTAAAAACTATTTCACCTTTCCATACTATTTACAGTTATTTCAAAAAGAACACAAAATGGAGCTTAGAGTACTTGAAAAGGTCTTGGCAGAAGAAAATCAAATTATTCCACCTTCGATATGGATCTCTCCTCATGACCAAGCACCTTGGGAGAATGTGCCACCAAACTTTTCTGAAAGAATTAATAATGCAAACTCCATTTTTTATAGAAATTAGATCCACGCCGGTTTATCATATCAAAGAGAAATTGACTACTCTAGACACCACCACTACTTTCCAAATCTAAATGAATTTTCTCTAAACTTGGACGACTTTCCACAGCCCAGTGTGCCAGGTGACCATATACAGATTGATGACACATCTCACCAACCCAACTTGACTTTATCATTATTCCAAGATTCCTAACCTTATCCAACTAATAGCGAATTATAGAAAAGGCCACACATAAAGGCTCCACAAATCACATAAGGTGCCTACTAAGTGAATAGTGAGTTCAAGCATCCTTAAAACATAAAACGTATCTCATGGATATTTTTCACTTTAAAAGCTTTCTTTGTTAAACACATTTCATTTTGAAAGCTCACTTTCATAAACATATGTATGTCCATGCTCAATGTCAATGCTCACATTCATAAACATATGTATTTCAAATTTCATATCAAATATAATTTGGCATAACATAAACATATTTCTAAGCACATTTACAAAACTATACATAAACAATTATTATGTTTATTGTGATTTCATTAAAAGTCTAGTATACTTACCTCTAAACACTTTCGAGTACAAAGATTAATTCTCCTTAACCTATCAATAGAGATTAATCCTTTCATAAGCCTCGCCATTCACACAAAACACTTTAAATAGCTTAAAAAATTACACATATTGTACTTATCACATCAAATTGGTCTAATTACTTGGTTTCTCAAAACTTGTCATTCTGACCACTTACACTTAACAAAATATTTTTATACATCAAATGATGTTCAATTGCCCTAAAATTAGAATATATCTTTCTTGACTCATATATCCTTCTTATAGATGAATATTATATCATAATTCTTTGAAAATCCATTTCATAAACACCATCAAATCCAAACTATTATCCTGACAGGATCAAGATATTTACTGAACAGTATTCAGTCTCCCAATTTTATAAACTGATATACTAACTAAAAAATTATAAAACTATCACATAATTACTCTTGACACATATATCAATCCATGATAAATGTTTTACTTCAAAATCCCTGCCAAAAGTATTTTAAAACTGTTTTATTCCATAGATTTAAAAATTTGTTAATCAAATATTGATGAGCTGATACACTTTAGAAAATCATTACAATATAACCACATTGATCTAAATTCTCAATTTTGAGTATATCATATTAGACATATATATTTATCATATTCCAAAAATTTGTAATTTTTGAAGATCATTAAGTAAATAAAAAATCATTTGTCACTGTAGCATAATGTTAACATAGAAAATTTTCAGAATTTCAATGTTATTTTTGTAAATTCACTAAAATTTCAATTTCTAGAATTGTCAATTGATTTAAAGTCTCAAATGATTATAGATATGTCTAGTTTCATATTCTCAAAATTTAAAATCATAATCAAAGTACAACAATTTATAAAATTCTCGAATCAAGAGGCTATCAAGTATAAATTCTACAATTCATCATGATTTATCAAGTTATCTACATTATCATCATCAATTCTCAATATATCTTACAAAATCCACATCAAGTCCTCAATTTTACATATTTTCAGAAATTAAAACTTAAAAAAATTATTTAATTAACACCAATAAATTGAGAAAGAGTTATGATGTACCTCTTAAAGCCTAAAATTCTAATTTCTTCTTTTTCTTTTTCTTTTTCTTTTTCTTTTTCTTTTTCTTCTTCTTCTTCTTCTTCTTCTTCTTCTTCTTCTTCTTCTTCTTCTCTTTCTCTCCCAGCTATTTCTCTCTTTTCTCTCTCTAAAAAGGGTAGCTCGACCAAAAATGAGTGAATTAAGGTTTAAAATGTGTATTTTTATACTAAGAGGCTAACTTTTAGTATTTACGAATTAATCCCCAAAACTTTTAAAGTATTGCAATTTAGTCCCTAAAATAAATCTAAAGTCTTGTAAATAAACTCAATACTAATAGTAAGTCCTTAATCTATATAAAAAATATTAATAACAATACATAAATTAAGTATCATCCACATACAAATAAAATATGAATATTATATATATATATGTAAATACTTATTCTTTTCAGTTGTGCATAAGTGATTACTACATGGTGTGAACCTAGAAAGTCTCACAATATAAAGTGTACTTGTTGAGTACTAGGGTAGCAGGATGAGTCAAACAATTCAATTTTAAAAAGTTTTAGAAAGCAGAATTTATTTTAAAATCTCTCAGGAAGCACACTTGTCAAGACTTTAAGAGTTAAACTTATTATTTAATTAGTTAACAAAAGTTGTTAACCAATTAAATTGTAACAAGTGGCAAATGATGACTTGAATATGTGACAAATGGCATAATTAAATGGCTTAAGCTAACACTTGGCATGTGTTAAAAGTCAAACTATATAAGCAATGAAAAACTATTTAAGGGGAATTTGGCCATTTTTTAGAACAAAAATATAGGATTTGTTTTTTGGCTTTCTAAGAAAAATATTCGACCAATTTTGAGAGAGATAGCAAGTGTTGTTGAACAATCCAGCTACCAAATTCAAGCTGCCATTCTTGCTCATTAAGCCCTTCGTTGTTAAGGATTAGAATTGTTCATGAATTTGCTTTAGGGTAAGACCCTGCGAATTGAAACTATATTGACGATCTTCAAAAATATAATTTTATTATTGTAATAGACTTACATTACATGTGTCATTGTTGAAATAAGAAATGGATTTCACTTCCATTGCATAATGTACGCATGACATGTATATTTCAATGATCACACCATCACATGAATGCACATAGCACTAGCTGTAATATAATCAACACGTACAACACTCAAAAGTTAAGTAATCAAAACGTTTTCTCTCAGGAAATGAAATAAGAAATACAAAGAGTAAACAATCTCCTCAACAAGTAGATATACAATAAAAATCCTAGGATATGTGTATGATTTTGAACAATTTGAGAGCTTAATTTATTTTCAATTAAAGATAAGTAAGTGTAAGTGTTTTTGAATACTTTACAAACTTTTCTTAAGTGAAAAATGACCTCTATACAAAGAGAAATTAAGTAAATAGCCACTTTAAGCCGTTTGAGAAAATCTTGAAAAACTTTTTTAAAAACTCATAGAAATATAACCTTTAGCTCCCAAATCTACACGGTCAGTTCTCTACCCGATTCTCAAACTGCACAACCAATTTGTAAACTAATTATAGTTGATTTTAACATTTACAATTATAGTTGATTTCAACAAGGTTTGTGGAAGTTATTCTTTGTGAACTAGTTATAAAACCACACAACCAGTTTGGTGGTTGTCCAAACCGCACAACATGTTTGGTTAATAGGTTCTACAATTTAAACCATATAGTCGGTTTAGAAAATCGCACAATTGCTTTGCCTTGGGATACAAATTTTCCAAAGTACTTTACAAGTCTTGTATTTATGAAATTCTTCCTCTTTTTTAGTAAAACATATTTTTTATCTTAAGGTTTAAATAATTTAAAAAATATTTTGTGTTCTACAAATTAAAAATAACTCTCAAATGTAAATAAATCACACACATCAATACAAACTATGAAATAAATACGCATTAACTATTTCGAAGCTTGTCTTGCACTTTATAAAGTCCATCATTGCTTGATTTTCCTTTAGGTAGATAATTCCTTCAAAGCAACTTGTGAACAATGTAATAACTGTGTGGGGACAGTAAGTGAAATTGTATGGTTTATGCATATATTATGATTGTTATATTTTTATAATATTATAAAGATGGACTTTTTGATTTAATAAGGCTTTGTTTATGACTTAGAATATAAATTAATAACTAAGTTAAGTGTTAAGACTTGTTATCTAGAATATGGATTTCTCACTAAGTTTGGTGTTGGACTTGTTATAAGTTGAATTAGGATATATGTAAGCTTATTGAGATTATGCTCAAAAACATGCGTTATAAGTTAGATTATAATTTATTTGGGCTTAATGTGACTATGCCCATAAACATGCAATAATTGGGATTAGGGGTTATTTTGAGAAAATAAAAAATTTTGGATTTGGTTGATATTATCCAATAAGGGAGTTAAATAAAAATTGGACAAGTTATATATACAC
Organism: Ailanthus altissimus; assembly: GCA_946807835.1. Lineage (NCBI taxonomy): Eukaryota > Viridiplantae > Streptophyta > Magnoliopsida > Sapindales > Simaroubaceae > Ailanthus > Ailanthus altissimus. Next base: position 9,359,117 of record OX327713.1, on the reverse strand, counting down.
CTATTTCTCTAACCCTAAACAACTTGGTCACACTCTCATTTTCCAAGAGAGAGAGAGAGAAAAAAAAAGAGAAAGAAAGAAAGAAGAACAAGAACAAGAAGAGAAAAAAGAAATTTGGTGTTTTAAGGATTTTCATATTATAAGAGGTATTTTCATAGCTTTTATTTAATTTTTTATGTTTATTGTATGATTTTTATTAGGTTTTAATTTCTAGAAAATTAAAAATTTATGAGATTGGCAACCACAAATTTTATAAACTATTGTGTTTTGATTTTGAATTTGAGGTTTTAAAATATGACACTAGTCTAATGAACATTTAGAACTATAAGTCATTTAAAAACTCTATAAATTTGATGTTTAGAAATTTTTTGAAACTAGTAGATACTTTGAGAATCATCAGTTTGTATAGGAGAGTTGAGTGATGACCTAGTTTAAATTTATAAATCTATACAAAACAATTTATATGTCATAATGATATAAAATAATTGTACCTTTTCTTATAATTAAAAGATTAAAATTTATTTATTCTGAAGTTAAATATGTTAGAGTGTGTATTTAAGAGTGATTTTAGAATGTTAGACTTTAAGACATTTGGTTTCAATGTTTTAGTTATATTTTATAGAGAGCAATTTTGTCAATTTATCCGAATTTTGGGTAATAAAAATTAAAGTACTAGTTTATGATTAAAAGGATAATAAACCAAAAATATTGGTCCAATTCAGAAAATTTCCCAATTTACTTGGTACCTGCAAGAATTGTCTCATGAAACGGGCCAAACTTTTTGCCTCGTCTTAAACTTCAGGCCGACGACATGATTAAATTTTCCATCCCAAAAATTTTTATTCTCCGTTTATTGTTTTAGAAATAAATTATTTTATTTTTATCAGATATTTAATATTAAATATTACCATAAATTTAAACTTAACTACTTTAAAATTCACTTTTTGTTGATTAATTTCAAGTATAATCAATAAATTAAATAAAAAAAACTCTCCTAGAGAATAAACCATTTATTGCTATAAAAGTTCCCTTCAATTCTTTTTTTAATGATCTTATTTAAGAAGGGTTTAAAATTTAAATATTCAATGAATTTTGATAAAATATATTTTTATTTTATAACTAAATTATTAAAATTATATAATATTATTTTATTTTATTTTTATAACTAAATATACTGTATTTGTCATGCCTTGTCTTATGTTTAAGTTGAAGGATCAAGTTTCTATTGGTGGTGTCGTGAATTTCAAATTTTACTTTCTAACTTTCAGTCTAATTACATAAGTTTTTTTTTTTCTCTTAAATTTGAAATCTCCATTAAAATAAAATATATATATATATATATTATTAACTTTTTACTTCTTAGTTATTAACACAAATACTTAATTTAAGTGAAGGTTATCAAGTTCATATTGGTTTGAGATCCAAGGTGAAAGGTTGCAAATATTTATATTTTAAGAGTTACGGAATTAAGGTTGCAATTTTAAGAAGTTATAGGTTTTATGTTTAAAGCTAAGGATATTAAATTTACATTAGTCTTAAATTTAGTTTAAAGACGATTATTGCAGTTTTAAAACTATCATGACTTTTACCTTTATAGATGCGAAGCACTTTTAAATATTGTTGATATACATACATGCATATATATATATATATATATTGCTACTTTAAACTTTAATTTTCTAATATACTATTTTTGTCCCTAATTTTGTCTTTTTATGATATTAGACCCATTATTTACCAGGCCCAATAAATTCGAGCATGACCCAACATATAAAAGCACTTAGTCCATATTTAGGTTCTAATTTGCCGAGGAACCGAATTCATCAACTTATAAATCTCACAAATGGGTTATAGGCTTAATGGAGAGGAAGGAACGTATTAAATTTTAAATCATATTTAGATTTTAATTGAGTAATTATTTTTGCTTGAAGAAAATTTTTTATAAGTAAAAAAATTTCGCTTAAATCTTTCTTCTTATTTAAGATGGATTAAAATTTCTAATTCACTCAAATTTAATTACATATACATACTTTGAAGATGACGAAGATTCATACTTTGATACAAATTAAGTTCTACGTATTATAAATAAGCATGTACCCTTTCTCATTATTCATTCAATTTATTCTCATACACAATATTCAATTCATTCATCACTCAATTATAGCTTCAAGCATTTATTACTCTCCTGATTATTTTTTAGACACTCCTCACACACAGCATCCCCTCTTTTTGATTAAATACTAACTTAAGTATTGGAATCTTTTTCTTTGTAGGAGAACGGTGCTTCCTCGCACAAATTTAAGAAGTTAGGGCAAGAAGGTAATTTTTTACGCGGTTCAGATTTTTAGGAACTTCAACGCACGCCATTTATGAGAAGGTTTGAACAAAAAGCCAAAATTTCAACAATCAATTAACAAAAAAAAACCTTTGATATCATTAAAAAAGAAAGAACAAAAGGAATTCGATCAATTAGTTATAAAAAAAGATCTTTGAAATCTCACCCAAAAAAAGGAAAGAACAAAAGGAATTGAAATTAGGAAGGAAAGAAAGAAAAAGAGAAATTAAGAATGTGATGCCTCCATGAAGAGTCAAACCACAAACCTGCATGTGTTAGATGAACATAGTGACCACTACACTACAAACAAACTATGGTGAATATTTCCAGAACAAAAGAAAAAGGGTCCAGAATTCTAACCACCACAAGGAACCAAATATAAAACAACAAATATCACTACCAATATTTGAACCTAGGACTCATTTGAGTGAAATTGACATGCTTGACATGCCTAACCACTGCACTACAACTACTTCCTAAAATAAAAATAAAACAAAAAACATTAAAAAAAAACGTAAGGAACGAAACCTTAACCATCATGAAACCACAACCCACTACCATTAGCCGCCCCACCAAAACTTTGTCAGTCTTTGGTAAACACTCCAACCAACTCAAAAAAGATCGGTCGACCGAGCCCCACATCCCCCACTGCTATCCGTTATCAGAATAGGCAAAAAGAGACCAAAACCTGAATCGGCCACCATTGTTGATCTTGTTATTTCAGCCACTGATTATTGCTGATCAACTCTCCATTCAATTCAAAAAGTATCGACCAAATTTTTCTAAAAATTCCCGCAATCATTTGCCATAGAAATCGCTAAAAAAAACTAAACGAAATTCAAGTCAATTACCATAACTTACCACCAAACGAGCTCATCGCCAAGTTTTCTATTCACAATTCACCACAGTTCGTTAATTTGATCTTTATGGAATCAAGAGATATTGTTGCATCTATCATCTCTTACAGATAAGGAAACAAGGACAAAATATACTTCTTTTTCTAAATTTTGGTTTGCTTACCTTTGAACTACCTTGAAATTTTGATTATATACCTTGATTCCTCATTGTTTAAAACTTTTTTCAGGTGTTCATTACTATCTCTTCACATCTTGGAAACATTTTTAGAAGTTCCATCATACTTGAATCGAGATTTTATGAGAAAATGCTTCTTGAATCAACTACTTTCGAAGTCTAGCTAACTGAAAATTCGTTACCAACACCGCTTCTTGAAACTTCACCATCATCACACCTAAACCGAAAAACCTACTCACTATAAATCATGAATAAGGAACCATCCCTACATCATGGAATACATCCGAATTAAAAAGGTTCTATGATTAGAAATGTTTTAGCTGTCAATTACTATTTTGATATTAACATATTCTCCAACTTACTTGTTTCGAACACAAAAACTTTTCAGGAAGAGTTGTATGCCTAAATAGCTACTTTTCTTAGAATTACCATCAACAAAGACTTCTCTGAACAAGAAATAAAATATGAAAGACCCTACATAAACCCAAAAGTATAAAGTCTTCATTCGTAAGGAGCACAATACCTATATGAACTTTCATAAGAAGAAAGTATACAATCTTGTCAATACAGAGAACCCAATGAAGTAACCATAGAAATGGGAATGGTCTTCCACCCCAAAGTCGATTTTGTGGATATGAGAATCACTGAAAGTATATCATTATCTGAGTACGAGAATGGCTCCCATCTAACTTCATATAATGGATCTTGTGGATACAAGGATCTTATGGATGTAACTATTCTAAGGAAATTAGAGTGGTCTTTTACCCCAAAGTCGATTATATAGACAAGAGATTCGTTGGAATTAAACCATTCTACAAATACAATAATGGCTCCCATCCAACTTCACATAACAGATTTTATGAATATGATGATCCTATGGAAGAAACCATTCTACGAAAATTAGAATTTAGAATGGTCTTCCACCCAAAGTTAATTCTATGGGTTCGAGAATCGCTGGAAGTAAACTATTCTGTGGATATGAGAATGGTCTTCCATCTAACTTCACATAATTAATACAGTAGATTCGAGGATCGCATGGGAGTAACCATTCTACGAAAACAAAAATGGTTTTTTACCCCAAAGTTGATTCTATGGATACAAGTGTTGGAGATTATGCTTACGTGTCATTCTAATATTATATGAATATTAATTATTTAATATTTATACAATATACATTTAAAATAAAATCCTTAATACTAAATAATAAATAATAAGATGCTTGTAATGTTTCAAATATTGTATGATTTAAAAGAGTTTAGATCATTGCTGAGAGTTAACAACACTAAAAGTTATAAATAGTAAGAGTTAGTATGTTATAAGAGTTAATAAAATCTAAGAGTTCGAGTCTTGTCTAAAATATGACAAAGACTTGGGAATGTACTAGTAATGACATATTCCAAAGAGTTGTAAATGGTGCTAGAAAATGTCATTATCCAATATGTTCTCGAACACCTGGTTTCTGATATATTTTATCGATGTAAGTCTATCAATAAAACTATTTTATACAAATCAGTATATGTCTATATTTGGATCATCTAAATTATTAGTCTTAGTAGACTGTGAGCTTAGTGGAAGCTCGTGTAAGCATACGGGTATTCCGTGAGGATTGGGTACTAAACAGAATCATGAGGACCTCCAATACACATCTCATAAAGGGGTCAATGAAACGTCTTCTCGAGTTGAGTAGTATTTGTGGTCTTTTGACTTGAGCGCCACGGTGCACTTGTGAGTGATCCATCATACTTTTGTTCTATAGATGTCAGAGACCTTTCATGGTCTAACTGTTGTGTGTTGCTGAATATGGTATAATGCCTATGGAGTCTAATGTGTGTAGATATAAGATCCTTCAGCTCATATGGGTGAGTTGTATATCTTGATGCTCCGATATTGTATTTCAGGAAGTTTATGGCCACAAGCATAAACTCTGAAAAAGAGTTTTCTGTAGGGTTAAACAATTTTCACAAAATAATATCTTAAAAGTGTTTGCGAATATTGTTTATCAAAATACGAATCTAGACATAAGTTCATGATCATGTATATAGAGATTTGAAAGTAATGATGTATATCTCTGCTCTTTCAAGATATAGGTGAATTGAGGGATTATATGAATATGGTATTACCTCAACTTGTATGTCTAATTTGCTACTTTGTAATATTCATAACGTGTGTGTAGGGCATTATTCATGGACTCATAGAAGAGTTCCATTTGACAAACAGAGCGTGGACCTAAAGAGTCTCACAATATAAAATGTACTCGTTATGCATTGAGGCAGCGTACTTGATTGAATAGTTTGATACAATAAATTTCAGCAAATTAGATATTTGTTTCAGGTTTTCTCGAATGTGCATTTATCAAGACTTAAGTGTTAAGTATATCATTTAATTAGTTAATAAAAGTTGTTCACTAATAGGATGATGAAAAGTGGTATAATTTGGACCCTTGATTGTTTGACTTTAAGGTTGACAAAATTGCCTTTACTTGTATGACAAGCAAGAGCAACAAAATAAGTAAAAATTATTTTTCTTTATTTTATTTATTTAAGTCAACAAAAACTAGAAAACAATGGAGTATGGGCATAAATGGTGGTGAGCTATTTGTGTTTAAATCTTTAGAAATAAATTGAAATAAAAATGAAAGAGGTTTAATTTTAGTTTCAATTTCATTCAGCCATGTCTTTTAAATGTTTCAAAAAAAAAAAATTATAGTGTGAAGGACATATAAACATGGCAAGTATAGCTTGTTGGGGCCTTTACTTGCTAAACATACAAAGAAGAAAAATTGGCTATAAAATGAAATGTTTTTTTCATTTTTCAAAGAGTCTTGGTTCCGCTATTTGGAAGAAATGAGAGAGAGAGCTTTGTGTTTTTGGCAAATGTTTTCACTTGGAACACTATTTATTATCTTCTTCTTCATCTACAAGTGCTGACTAGTTTAAAGCACAAAGAAATAGTTTTTGTTTGTTCAAGAGTTGAATAAAGAGAAAAAATTTCTTAAGCTTTGAAACAAATGTAATTAGTTAAAGTATTTAACTAATAATCCAAATAGTTTAAAGAGTTTATACTAGGAATAAGAGTTAACTAATTATGTGTTTAAGAGTTAAACACAAAATTTGTTGGAATTAAAGTTGTTATTCTAAAGGCTCAAGCCTACTCAAGTTGGCTCCTAGAATTATCAATGCCTGTGCTTTGTGGTAGACTCCAGTTTTGATTCAAAGACTTAACAAGGTGATTCTCAACCTTATTTCATTAATTTAATAAAAGACTTAAATTTAAATGTGTCTATTGTATTAGAAAATTAGATTTTTAGTTCCGCTGCGCTATATATATGAATGAGATGCATAAATTATAATGTAATAAATACATGACACATGCATGCACCCATTAAAAATGGAACACTTTCAATTAGTATCAGAGCTTGTTTATGTGTTGTTTGGGTGATTAAAGTGATTGTGGTGTTGTTTGGGATGTCTCGGGGCTATAGGTGATGCATTTCAAGTGTTGAAAGTGCAAAATCGGGAAACGGCCTAGTGGGATGCTACGACTGTGGAATTTAGGGCTGTAACGGTAAGACTTTCTAGCTCTAACACTACAGTGCTAGATGAGGAGCACCTCGACGTTGGGATTTCTAGGCCCCAGCGTTGTAGCTCTCACATAACACAATTTCGTACCAATTTTTTAAAAGTGTTTAAAAATGTGTGTGGTGTTTATTTATGCAATAATAAGAGCTATTTAATTACATTGTAAATGGTGACCATTTGTTTGTGCTGTTAACCACAATTGAAGCCATACTGGTAAGGGTTAATTATGCTTGTACAAAATGAATGTCTGATTAAGAATCATGTCCTCATGAGATAGATATAATTTTTTTCAAAAATCTCTCTTGATAAGGTTGAAGTGTATTTAATTATAAGATAATGTTATACATGGTCTGTTTTATCAATAGATGTTAGACGGATCACTTCGGTCTTTCTCAATATTGTTAAAGCGTGAGAGATTAGTCATTGTGATTTGAATTATGCCGATTAAATATGAGATAAGATAAATATATGCGAATATATTGCCTAGTATTGCTAAAGTGTGAGGGTAATATCAATAACATATATTTGATCATTGACAAGTTAACTTAAAATACACTTACCCAATATTACTAAAGTATGAGGATAAGGTATATTTAAGATTTGTGGTAAGAGTTGCATGAGATGAAATTAACAAGAGTTAACTTAAAATACACTTACCCAATATTGCTAAAGTATGAGGATAAGGTATATTTAAGATTTGTGGTAAGAGTTGCATGAGATGAAATTAACAAGAGTTGTCTAATGTTTGGGTTTATAAAGGCCAATATTATTAAAGTATGAGGTTGAAGTAAAATGCAGAGGGTTCACTTCTCACTGTATAATTTAAAAATGTTTAAACTTTCTTTTTTCCGTTTGAGAAATTAAAGAGATTATGTAAAGCAATGGGAGGGCGTCTTTAACTTAAAAAATATATAAAAGTTATACCCATGATCTAAAACGTTATTAATTAATGATTAGAAATGTTTCACTACACATTTCTTGTTAATCTTATAAAGAATTACTCTTACTGGCCTTATCCAATAAAGATAAGGCCAATAAGAGTAATCCATTAGTATACTTGATTTAGGCACACCTACTATTAAGTACCAAGAAATATTTTGACTTGCTTATGAATCTGATAATTTTTTAGATTTGGAATAGCTTAGATATATTATTGATCAAGAAATTCTAAGAGGTGTTTCTGTTAATCTCTCTTCGGAAGATGAGGAAATTTATCAAAAATAGATTAAGGATGATTTGAGAGTCAAATCATATATTTTAGCCTTGATATCTAATGATCTTCAGCATGAGCATATGTATATGAGATGTGTAAGAAGCATTGTGCTCCATCTAAAAAATGTTTGATATATCCAAACCATAGATAAAGAATAGTCACAATTGAAGATTTTTCCATTATGGTGAAATTTGAAATAATAAGTGTTATTGTTCAATGCACCTTACCTTAGAAAAGAAAGACCTCTTAGATATCTGTTTACAAATAATTGACATTTCATTAGTATATTATGCTAAGTGTGCAAGGGTATGAGATATTGTCTGTCATTCTCATATCTGCAAGGTGTTGCATGATTTAAGGAATGCTACACAACTATAAAAGAAGATTTCCTAGACATTGTACTTTTAAGTTACTTGTCCATTTTAGCAGAAGCATTATGTTGTATAGTTGTTATTTTGCACTAAACGTTATTAGATAAATCATATCATTCCTTGTGTTAGATAAAGAGAGTTATCATGAATACATTAGGAATAACTCCTTATATATATATATGTGTGTGTGGGTGTGTGTGCGCGCGTGCGTGTATGTGTGATAATGATAATATTTTACTAACTGAGTGTCAATTAATAAATAGTCATTATATCTTAAATACAACAGAAAATGTCTCAAATGCACTAGTGAACAGAACAAATAGTAGTTCAAGAACTTTTAATAATAAAGGATTGTGAGACATGAGATTAGGTCTTGTAGACGTGAGATGACTATCCCGTCTAGTTAAGAATGGTTAGATACTTGATCTGACTATAGAACCTTGACCAATTTTTTAATCTTGTATTCAGATGAAGATGACCAAATTCTTATATAGGTGTTAGATACCGGGCCACTAATTTATTGGAACTGGTACATAGTGATGTATATTATCCATTCAATCATACTGTCACTGGGTGGATTTCAATACTTCATTGCCTTTATCGCGATTTGTCATAATACAGACATGAGTTCATGGGAAACACGGGTCAAAACCTTTTGAAGTGTTCAAAGAGTTCTGACTAGAAGTACAGAAATAAACCCTTATGTATATTCAGCCCCTTCAATCAGATCGATACGATTAATATATGAGTAGTAAATTTACAAATTATTTAAAGAAAAATGCTATTTTTGCTCAATATAGTCCTCTAGATACTCCTCAACATAAAGGTATCTTGGAGTTGAGGAATCGGACTTTATTAGATATGATCTAATTGATGATTGAGCTTCACCGATCTTTTAGATTATCTATGGGATTGTGCTCTAGAAACTACTGCTCACTTATTGAATATAGTTCCGTCGAAAGCTATTCTTTCTACTTTGCATGAGATATAGATTAGAAAGAAATCAAATCTTAAGTATGTTAACACTTGGGGTTGTTTTACTTGCATAAGAGTTACGCAACAAAAAAAACTTGCACCTAAGGGGTACAAGTATCGATTCATTGGGTATCTTAACAATTTTATGGGATACCAATTCTATGATCTAAAGACACAAAATGTATTCGTTGCTCATAATGCCACTTTTTAAGATAAAGAGTTTCTCATGAGTCGTGAGGATTATAGAAAGCTTGAACTTGATGAATTCAATCAAGATGTGTATAAATTGACAATGAAACTTCAAGGTCAACTAAGTGAAATAACTTTGACATACTCTCATTATAGGTCAGAAAGAATATCAAGGTCACCTGTTAAGTATATTTGATACCTGAAGATGCCATTTGGTATTTTCTTAGTTGAAAAAAAGGATCATTTGACTTATAGAGAACGATGTTAGATATCGATTCGGGAAAATGGCAAGATACTATAAAATTCAAAATTGACTTTATGCATGACAATCAAGTCTGGAACTTAGTTGTGCTTCCTATAGGAATAATTCCTATTTATTGTAAATTAGTTTACGTAGTGAAAGCGTGGGCCCGATATGAAAGTAGAGACTATTAAAGCCCGACTAGTGACAAAATGTTACACTAAGATATCTGGGATTGGTTATAAGGAAACCTTTTCACTAGTAACCATTCTAAAGTTAATTTGAATTTTGTTGGCTATTGCAACATATTAAGATCTTAAGGTTTAACAGATAGATGTGAAGATGGTGTTCCAGAATGTATACCTCGAGTAAGAGATATGCATAAAATAGCCTAAAGGTTTTGCATCTAACCTAACTTCTAATCTAATGCACAAACTAAATAAGTCCATTTATGGACTTAAACAGTCTTTCTGAAGCTTAAATCTTTATTTTGATAAAGTAATCAGCGATTCTGGTTTCATCAAGAATGAATAGAAAGCGTGTGTGTTCAAAAAATGCAGTGGAAGCATGATTATCTTTCTAGTTCTTTATGTGAAAGACATAATTAATGTCAAAAACAACATTTGTATGTTACAAATTAGTCAGTTAAGAGTTATCTGAGTAAAAACTTCTCCATAAAAGATTTGGGAGAGGCTTCTTATATATTAGGTATAAAACTTTATAAAGATAGAGCTAAGAGGTTGATGAGACTCTCCCAATCTTCATACATAAACTAAGTCCTAGAAAGGTACAAACTTTAGTAACTGTGAAACAGTTAATGTACCTTTCACACATGGCATTCATCTTACGATGAGGAAGTGTCTTTGACAAGAAGATAAAAGCGTTAGAGTGTCTAGCATACCACGTACATTAGCTAGAGCTAACTTGATGTACGTTATATTATGTACGAGAATTAGATCTAGATAGTTGTGAATGTTACGAGCCTGTATTAGTCTGATCCAGATAGCGACCATTAAATGACCATAAACATATCTGAAATACCTAAGAGGTATAGAGGATAAGTTTTTAAATCATGGAGAAACTTATTTACAAGTGAGAGGATACATAGACTCAAACTTTCAGTATGTTCCAAATAATAGAAAATCTACATCTGGTCATGTATTTCTTCTCAACGGTACCGCAATTAGTTAAGAGTGCAATTTATTGGGATTTGTGCTTACGTGTCATCCCATTATGTATGAATATTTGTTTAATATTTATACTAGTATTATTATTTCAATAAATCGCTAATTATATTGATATATGGTAAGATGCTTGTAACGTTTCAGACATTATACGATCTGAAAGAGTTCAGATCTGGTTTAAATAAGTTTAGATCAGTACGAAGAATTAACAACGCTGAGAGTTATAAATGCTAAAAGTTGACACTGATAAGAGTTGTTAGGTTATAAGAGTCGAGATATCTAAAGAGTTAGAGGCTTGTCTGAAATGAGATAAAGACCTAAGAATATATTAGTAATGACATAGTTGTAAATAGTACTAAGAAATATCATTATGCAAATATATTCTCAAATATTATATTCCTAATCTATCTTCACTGATGCTGGTCTGTCAATGAATACCTTAATAAATATATAGATTGGTGTATATCTATATCTGGATAGTCCAGATGGTTAGTCTTAGCAAACCATAAGTTTAGTAGAAGCTCGTACAGAGATACAGGTATTCAGTAAGGACTGAATACTGAACTGACTCACAAAGATCTCCAATAAACATCCCATAAAGCCGTCAATAGAGGGTCCTTCGAGTTGAGTAGTATTCGTGGTCCTTTGACCTGAGTGCCACGGTGGGCTTGTGAGTGATCCACCATACTTTGGTTCCACACATGTTAGAAACTTTTCATGGTCTAACTGCTGGGTGTTGTTAGGTATGGTCCGATGCTCATAGAGTCTAGTGTGCATAGATATAAGATCCATCAACTCATTTTGGTGAGTACTATATCCTAATGCTCTATAAATTGTATTTCAAAAAGTCTTATGGCCATAAATAGTAATTCCAGGGAAAAGAGTTTAACCCTAGAGATATATAATATTACAAAAGTGTTTGAGAATATTATTTATTGAAATACAATTTTAGATATAAGCTTTCGGTTGGGTATATGGAGATTTGACGGTGTTGATCTATATCTCTACTCTACCCGGATATAAATGATAGAGATATTATATGAATATGTTATAACCTCAACTTGTATAGTCTAACGCGTCGCTTTGTAATATCTGTAACGTGTGTGTGAGGCATCGTTAACGGATGATGGAGGAGTTTTATATGACAATTCGGGCGTGGACCTAGAGAGTCTCACAATATGAAGTGTACTCATTATGCACTGGGGCAGCATAATGGATTGAACAGTTCCATCCTAAAAATTCTAGCAAACCGAAAATATGTTTTGGGGTTCCTTGAGTTGTGCACTTGTTTAGACTTAAATGTTAAGTATATCATTTAATTAGTTAACAAGAGTTATTAACTAATTAGATATTAATAAGTGGCACAATGTATTCCATGAATTGTTTTACCATGAATTCACCCATTAACCATGTTAGTAAAATCAAATAAGGTAAATATTAATTATTCAAATAGTTTTTGAATAATTAAATAAATATTATTTAAATAAATAAAATATAATTTTATTTATTTGATATTTTATTCCTAAATAGAAGACATATCTAATTTGAAAAACATAAACTAAATTAAGTGGAGTACTATTTTGTGATTAATTGTTAATTTTATTAGACCATTAAAATTGCCACCAAAAATTATTTTGGTAGTTGGCCACTTAATCTAATTTTGGCGGAGCACTTGTGAAGTATTGAGAGCACTACAAATAGTTGAGTTTTCATGTGTGTTAACAAGTGTGTGAATCAAAATTTGTGTAAGGATTGAGAGGAAAGATAAGAGTGGTTTTGAGGGAGTTTTTTTTTTAATAAAGACTTGTGAGAAAAACTAAAAGAGAAAGAAACATAAATCCTTCATATTTTTCTTTCAAGTAATCAAAACTTTGTTGCTAGAGATTATACTGCTACTATTCTAGTTTTATAATTCCACCGGATTGTTGTGAACTAGAATTGAACAAAAGTGCACTTTAAGGTAAGCTCAAAGTTGGAGCAAAAAAATTCGAAAATTGAAATCTTCATCGGAGGTCTTTAAAGGTATGTTTTCTGTATTCTTAAGTTGTTAAGAATTGAAGTACATGTGTATATGTTGATTACATGATAAATTCTGCTGCCAAATTCGTCTATATGATACATGTATTTAATTTTTTCAATATGTACACAATCACATGCATACACCCTAAAATAAGCTAACACAATTTAGATGTCCACAGCTAATTCTTCCTTGGAGATAGAATATGTTGTGGCTAGAGAAGCTTGTAAAGGAAGTTTTATGGATATACAAGTAAGTTGTAAAGTTTAGAATAGTTTCAAGCTCAGTGATCCTGCCTAATATAATGCAACAATAATGGGGTAATTGCTCAAAGCCAAAAAGTCATAAGACATACCAGAATTCTAATCATATAGACTCTGAACACCACATAATTAGAAAGATTGTGATTATTGGAGATGTAACAGTATCCAGGATATATTCCATGGATAACGTAGCGAACCTACTTAGGCCTTAACTCCTAGGGTGTTTGAGAAACACATGGAGTCGATGGATATGAGATATCATCATAAATAGCACTAAAGCAAATGGGAGTTTGTTGGAGGCGGTACTTACATGTCATTCCAATATTATATCAAAATTAATTGTTTGATATTTATACAATATACATTTTAAATAAAATTATTAATATTAAATAATAAATGGTAAGATGCTTGTATTATTTCAGACATTGTATGATCTAAAAGAGTTTAGATCTAATTTAAAGGAGTTTAGATCAGTGCAAAGAGTTAACAACACTAAGAGTTATAAGTGTTAAGAGTTAGCACTACAAAGAGTTAACGAAATCTAATAGTTAGACCTTTGTTTGAAATGGGATAAAGATTAGTGAATATATTAGTAATAACATAGTTGCAAAGAATTATAAATTGTGCTAAAAAATGCCATTATGTAATATATTGTCGAACACCTCATTCCTGACCTATTTTACCAATGTGGGTCTATCAGTGAAATTTTTTTATATAGATCTATGTATATTTATATTTGAATTGTCCAAATGATTAGTCTTAGCAGACCATGAATTTAGTAGAAGCTCATATAGGCATATGATTATTCAGTAAGGACTAGGTACTGAACAGACTCATAAAGACCTCAAATAAACATCATTAAGTCGTCAATAAAAGGTCTTCTCGAGTTGAGTAGTATTGGTGGTCTTTTAACTTGAGCAATCACAGTGGGCTTGTGAGTAATCCATCATACTTTAATTTCATAGATGCCAGAAACCTTTCATGGTCTGACCACTGCATGTTGTTGGGTTTGGTCCGATACTCATGGAGTCTGATGTGATAGATATGGGATCCATCAGCTTATATAGGTGAGTTACATATCCTGATGCTCTGAGATTGTATTTTAAAAAGTCTTGTAGTTATAGGCATAAACCCCAAAAAAGAGTTTTTTGTAGGTTTAAATAATATTGTAGAAGTATTTACGGATATTGTTTATCGAAATATAAATCTGAAAATAACTTCATAGTCACGATTATAGAGATTTGAAGGTGATGATCTATATCTCTACTCTTCCAAGATATAGGTGACAGAGAAATTATACGAATATGTTATGACCTTAACTTATATAGTCTAATACGTTGCTTTGTAATATTCGTAACATGTATGTGGGATATTGTTCACGGACTTATAGTGTAAGAACCCAAACTCCACATCAGGCATTCTGTCAACAAGAAGGTATCAAGCGACAATTCAGCATAGCTTACACGCCTCAGTAGAATGGAGTAGCAGAGCAGATGAACAGAACCTTGTTGGAGAGAACAAAAGCTATGTTGAGAACAGCAAGTTTAGCCAAGACATTTTGGGCTGAAGCAGTCAAAACCGCTTGTTATATGGTAAATCGGTCACCATCAACTGCAATCGAGTTGAAGACACCGATGAAGATGTGGATTGGGAAACCAGTTGATTATTCTCGCCATCATACATTTGGAAGTCCTGTGTACGTAATGTATAATCCCCAAGAAACAACGAAGCTGGATCCAAAATCTAGAAAATGCATTTTTTTGGGATATGCTGATGGAGTCAAAGGGTATCACTTATGGGATCCCACTACCCACAAGGTCGTCATCAGCAGAGATGTGATATTTACAGAAGATAAACTACAAAGGAATGATAAAGATGATAGCACAGTGAAGGAAAATCCAGAGACTACAACGATACAAATGAAAAATAATCAAGTACAAGAAGATTCAGATTCTTCTGAAGCAGCACCAGAGCATGAAGAACAAGAACTAGTAAAGTCTGAAGCTACAAATGATCGTCAATCAACTCATGAGAGACGACCACAATCATGGCATTTGGAGTATGTCATGGAGGCTCATGTTGCATATTGCCTTCTAACAGAGGATGGAGAGCCAACAACTTTCCAGGAGGCTTCTAAAAGTCAAGATGTTTCTCTATAGATGACAGTAATGCAAGAAGAAATTGAAGCCTTGCATAAGAACAAAACATGGGATTCTGAAGCAGCACCAGAGCATGAAGAACAAGAACTAGTAAAGTCTGAAGCTACAAATGATCGTCAATCAACTCATGAGAGACGACCACAATCATGGCATTTGGAGTATGTCATAGAGGCTCATGTTGCATATTGCCTTCTAACAGAGGATGGAGAGCCAACAACTTTCCAGGAGGCTTCTAAAAGTCAAGATGTTTCTCTATAGATGACAGTAATGCAAGAAGAAATTGAAGCCTTGCATAAGAACAAAACATGGGATTCTGAAGCAGCACCAGAGCATGAAGAACAAGAACTAGTAAAGTCTGAAGCTACAAATGATCGTCAATCAACTCATGAGAGACGACCACAATCATGGCATTTGGAGTATGTCATGGAGGCTCATGTTGCATATTGCCTTCTAACAGAGGATGGAGAGCCAACAACTTTCCAGGAGGCTTCTAAAAGTCAAGATGTTTCTCTATAGATGACAGTAATGCAAGACGAAATTGAAGCCTTGCATAAGAACAAAACATGGGATTCTGAAGCAGCACCAGAGCATGAAGAACAAGAACTAGTAAAGTCTGAAGCTACAAATGATCGTCAATCAACTCATGAGAGACGACCACAATCATGGCATTTGGAGTATGTCATGGAGGCTCATGTTGCATATTGCCTTCTAACAGAGGATGGAAAGCCAACAACTTTCCAGGAGGCTTCTAAAAGTCAAGATGTTTCTCTATAGATGACAGTAATGCAAGAAGAAATTGAAGCCTTGCATAAGAACAAAACATGGGATTCTGAAGCAGCACCAGAGCATGAAGAACAAGAACTAGTAAAGTCTGAAGCTACAAATGATCGTCAATCAACTCATGAGAGACGACCACAATCATGGCATTTGGAGTATGTCATGGAGGCTCATGTTGCATATTGCCTTCTAACAGAGGATGGAGAGCCAACAACTTTCCAGGAGGCTTCTAAAAGTCAAGATGTTTCTCTATAGATGACAGTAATGCAAGAAGAAATTGAAGCCTTGCATAAGAACAAAACATGGGAGCTGGTTGCACTACCATATAAAAGAAAAGACATTGGTAACAAATGGGTCTACAAGATCAAACGGGATGGCAATGACCAAGTGGAACGATATCGTGTGAGATTAGTGGTGAAAGGTTATGCTCAGAAAGAAGGTATTGACTTTAATGAGATATTTTCCCCTGTGGTTCGACTCACGACAATCAGAATAGTCCTGGCAATGTGTGCTACATTTGACTTACATCTAGAGCAGCTAGATGTGAAGACAGCTTTTCTTCATGGAGAACTTGAAGAAGAAATTTATATGCTCCAATTAGAAGGTTTTAAAGAAAAGATATTGGTAACAAATGGGTCTACAAGATCAAACGGGATGGCAATGACCAAGTGGAAGGATATCGTGTGAGATTGGTGGTGAAAGGTTATGCTCAGAAAGAAGGTATTGACTTTAATGAGATATTTTCCCCTGTAGTTCGACTCACGACAATCAGAATAGTCCTAGCAATGTATGCTACATTTGACTTACATCTAGAGCAGTTAGATGTGAAGACAGTTTTTCTTCATGGAGAACTTGAAGAAGAAATTTATATGCTCCAATTAGAGGGTTTTAAAGAAGAAGGAAAAGAGAACTTGGTTTGTAGGTTGAACAAATCTCTATACGGTCTCAAACAGGCACCGAGGTGTTGGTACAAGAGATTTAATTCTTATATCATCAGCCTTGGATACAACAGACTTAGTTCAGACCATTGTACATACTACAAAAGGTTTGAAGATGAAAATGATTTCATTATTTTGCTATTATACGTGGATGACATGTTGGTGGCAGGCCCCAACAAAGATCGAGTCTAAGAATTAAAGGCATAATTGGCTAGGAAATTTGATATGAAGGACTTGGGACCAGCAAACAAGATTCTAAGGATGGAAATTCACCGAGACAGAAATAACAAGAAGATTTGACTTTCTCAGAAAAACTACTTAAAGAAAATCTTGTGGCGCTTCAACATACAAGATTATAAACCAATTAGTACCCCACTCTCTGTCAATTTCAAGTTATCTTCTAAGATGTGTCCTAACAAAGAAGCAGAGAGGAAGGAGATGTCTTGAGTACTGTATGCATCAGCAGTGGGAAGTTTAATGTTCGCTATGATTTATACCAGACCAGACATTGCACAAGCAGTGGGAGCAGTTAATAGATACATAGAGAATCCTGGTAGAGAGCATTAAGGTTGTGTCAGGAGGATCCTTAGATACATTAAGGGTACTTCAGATGTTGTTTTATATTACGGAGGATCAGATTTTATTGTTAAAGGCTATGTGGATTCAGATTTTGCAGGAAACCTTGATAAAAGAAAATTCACTACTGGCTATGTGTTTAAACTTGTAGGAGGAACTGTAAGCTGGGTTTCAAAACTGTAAATTGTTGTGGCATTATCTACTACAGAAGTAGAATACATGGCTGCTACACAAGCGTACAAGAAAGCAATTTAGATACAAAGATTACTAGAGGAGCTCGGGCACAAGCAAGAGAAAGTTGAATTATTTTATGATAGTCAGAGTGACTTGCACATTGCAAGGAATCCAGCTTTTCATTCAAAAACGAAGCACATAGGTGTTCAATATCACTTTGTTCGTAAAGTGATAAAAGATCTAAGTGTGGATATAAAATAAATTCATACAGATGATAACCTAGCAGATGTATTAATCAAGCCCACCAATACTAACAAGTTTGTATGATGCAGATCCTTACATAGTCTAGCAAATACGTAGACAACATAACTTTGGCGAAGAAGAAAGAATGGTATGGAGACTTGATTGATTCTCAATCAAATCTCCAAGTAGGAGAATTGTTAGTAGCTGGCACCGTGTCCCAGCTACATAATTGCTGGCACACGACGCCAGCAATCAGGCAATGGTGGACAACCAAGAAATGGTTGTCCACCTTGCTAAACTCTCCCATTTTATAGGGAGAGTTTAGAAATTCATTCTACAATACAATTTTAAGAGAGATTTTAGAAATTTGAGAAAATTTGGTGTATTGAAGTCTTGGGTTATAAGGCTAAAATACTACAATACTTGTATTCTCCATTTCTAATAGTAAGAGATTTTTTTGTCTTCGCCCGTAGATGTAGGCTAAAAGCCGAACCACGTAAACTCTTATGTTTGTCTTATTTTTATTTTCATTATTTTTCTCAATTTCGCTTTAACTGCGACCCTGTATCACCCCTCAATTTCCTAACAAAAATTCAAATTAAGAAATTTACTGTGATTTCAACAATGATTGAACGATGTGATGGGTGAGTTTGAATGGTCGGTGCTTGCTGACTCCTTTGATGGTTTTTTCGGCAACAAAATGGCTACAGGCCTGCAGCAATAAGAGTACTTTCGTGATGTCTTTTCTTTGATTATTAGTATTATTCTTATTTAAAAATTATAGGTGTTAACATTATAACAATATAAAGAGCTAAATCGATGCTGCTAGTACCTCCTTTGATGCTCATTAAGTTTGGAGTTCAATCTCGCATGTTACGGAATAGAGTGGGGTGTGTGTATTGTAAGGAGGGTGTATGTTGTACACTAAAAAAAGTATTATAACAATATGAAAAAAAATATTATAACAATGTGAATAAAATACGTAATAAAAATATTAGGAATTAAAGTGATATATTAAAAAATGAACTCTTTGCATTTGTATAACACCAAAATTTAATTCAACATGAGTACAAGGCAAGAACCCAGTAACTAATAGATTCATGAACTCTTTGCATTTGTATAACACCAAAATTTAATTCAACGTGAGCATGAGGCCAATAACTAATAGATTCTTTAATCATTACAGAGTTCATGTTATATATATATATATATATATATATATTTGAAAGAAAATGCCTCATATTATTAAGAAGATAGACTAAAATCTTTATGAATACAATGTTTCAAGCAAACGGATATGCAATCCACTTATACCTTAAATACAAACGTAATGGATTCCCATTTGGCTAGGAAATGAGCTAGTGTTTATTTCCCTTTTAACAAAGGTACATGAAGTATTTTCCAATTTTGCTAAAAACAACGAGATGGACTGCAACAAATTCCCTTCAATACCATTGAAATGTTGCGAAGAGATAGCATCAATCAACTTTTTGCAGTCATACTTAACCACCAATTGATTTTGCAACTTCCCTCTCATCTTCAAACTCCATGTCTTCCAGGACAACCATCATAGCTAAGCATTCGCCAGAGAATGGTGAACATGAAGCAGTAAAAGATTTGGCTAAACAAATAACAATCAAACCCCATTCATCTCGGATAACCCATCCTATACGCACCAAATTACTTTTTGAGTTTAATCCTGCATCTACATTTAGTTTCCACTTCTCAGTAGCGGGTGGACTCCAGCAACTCTCCTTTGTCACCTATTTACCTAGTGCATTCTGTTTTTTCAGATTCCCATACGTGTCACAAAGTGCTCGTAGCTTTTGATACTCAATTAATAAGCAGCCCACTCTTTTGCAAGATGGCTTCTTCTCTATTATTGATTGGTAACTTATGTTATAGAGAATTGTAGGTTGAAGTAGTATCTAAATTTTTAAATAGAGATGAGAAATTGAATAAAAATGAATGATATAGATTTTACATAAAAACCCCTCAAACAAATTGAGAAAAAAACCACGGGGCAAGTATAAGAAATTTTCACTATGAAAATGGGATTACAACATCTCTCTAATTATAATGAGAGAATAATTCAACTCTCTCTTATAAATAGGAGAAACAACTCAAAGAAAAGAACACTACAACAATTGCTTTCAATATTTTAGGATGATTTTGAACTAATGAAGCTCCTCTATTTATAGGAGGAAGTGGTAGTGTTCCAATTAAACACATCTTCTTTAGCATTCAAAAATAGCACCCATTTAATTTAACAATTTAAGCCACCAACCATTTATTTCTTCAAACATGGTATCTTCAATCTTGGTGTGCCACCAACCATTCCTTTCTTCAATCTTGGTGTGCCACCAACCTTAACATTTCTCCACTTGAAGACTTGATTAAAATAATCACGTCTTCACATTCTTCCACCTACACTTGCCATCTCCATGCTACTTACGCTTCTGCCAAGCCATATGAGGATCTACACCATATAAACTTATCAGTGTTGATCGGTTTGGTTAATGCATCTGCTAGGTTCTCTTTGGTGTAAATCGTTTTCATGTCCACGCTTTCACTTTCTACCACTTCACGAATAAAGTGATACTGAACTCCAATGTGCTTTGTTCTTGAATGAAAAACCAAATTTTTTGCAATATACAAGGCACTCTGACTATCACAATATAAGGGAATCTTTTCTTGATTGTGCTTGAGCTCCTCCAATAGTCTTTTTATCCAAATTGCTTCTTTACAAGCTTGTGTAACTGTCATATATTCAGCTTCTGTTGTTGATAGAGCCACAACAGTCTGAAGTTTAGACACCCAGCTAACAACTCCTCCTACAATTGTAAACACATAGCCTGTTGTGAATTTTCTTTTATTAAGATCACCTATAAAATCTGAATCAACATAATGCAGCATCTGATGTACCCTTAATATATCTTAAGATCCTCTTAATAGTACTCCAATGCTTTTTACCAGGATTGCTTATGAATCTACTAACCACTTTCACTGCTTGTGCAATGTCCAGTCTAGTACAAATCATGGCAAACATTAAACTTTTCACTGCTGATACATATGATACTTGAGACATCTCCTTTCTTTCTGCTTTATTTCTAGGACATATACTTGAAGATAACTTGAAATTAATAGGAAGTGGGGTAGAAATTGAAGCGTCGCAAGATCTTTTTTAAATAGTTCTTTTGTAAAAGTCAAATCTTTCTATTACTTCTATCTTGGTGAATTTGCATCCCTAAAATCTTGTTTGCTGGTCCCAAGTCCTTCATGTCAAATTCCCTAACCATTTGAGCCTTTAACTTTGTTACTTGATCTTTGTTGAAGCCTGCTACCAACATGTCATCAATATACAACAATAAGATAATGAACTCATTATCACCAAACCTCTTGAAATATGCACAAGGTTTACACTAAGTTTGTTGTATTCAAAACTCAATATGAAAGAATCAAATCTCTTATACCAATACCTCGGCGCCTATTTGAGACCATATAACGATTTATTCAACCTATAAACCAAGTTCTCCTTTCCTGTTTTTGCAAAACCTTCTAGTTTAAGCATATAAATTTCTTCTTCAAGGTCACCATAAAGAAAAGCTACTTTTACATCTAACTATTCTAGATGTAAATCAAATGTTGTACACATAACAAGGACTATTCGAATGGTATTGAGTCTAACAACTGGTGAAAAGATCTCATTGAAATCAAAACCTTCTTTCCGAACATATCCTTTTACCACCAATCTTGCACGATACCGCTTCACTTGATCATCGCTATTTCTTTTGATCTTGTAGACTCATTTGTTGCCAATAGCCTTCCTTCCATATAGTAATGGTACAATATCCCATGTTCTATTCTTATGAAGAGCTTCAATTTCTTCTTGCATTGCTATCATCCATAGAAATGTATCCAAACTGTTCATTGCTTCTTGAAAAGTCGATGGCTCTCCTTCCTCTATAGAAAACAATATGCAACATTGCTCTCCATATGATAATCTGAATGCCAAACTGATGTTGAACTCACTCGATTTGATCGTCTGAAAGGTGGTTGTTCTGACTCAACTGATTCTTGTTCATCATGCTCTGGTGCTGCTTTAGAAATTTCTTTATTTTTCGACTCTTCCTCCACTTGCATTGTGGTAGTTTCTGATTTGTCCTTCGTTGTGCCATTATTTTCTTTCTTTTGTAGCTTATCTTCCGCAAATATCACATCTCTGCTGATAACTACCTTGTGGGCAGTAGGATCCCACAAGCAATACCCTTTTACTCCATCAACATACCCTAAGAATATACATATTCTAGATTTTGGATCAAGTTTTGTGACTTCTTGGGTATTGTACATCACATATACAGGACTTCCAAATGTATGTAAATTAGAATAATCAGCTGGCTTACCAATCCACATCTCCATTGGTGTCTTTAGATTAATCGCTGTTGATGGAGACCGATTAATCACATAACAGGCAGTATTAACTGTTTCTACCCAGAATGACTTGGTTAGATCCTCAATCTTTAACATAGATCTAGTTCTTTCAAGTAGAGTTCTATTCATCTGCTCTGCCAATCCATTTTGTTGGGGAGTGTACACTGTTGTGAATTATCTTTTGATGCCTTCTTGTTTACAAAATGCATCAAATTCTTGGCCAATATATTCTCCTTCATTGTTAATCCTTAAACACTTAATCTTCTTCTCAGTTTCAAGTTCCACCCGTGCTTTAAAGACTTTGAATGTAGGAAACACATTTACCTTTCTTCTGATTGGATAAACCCAACATCTCCTGGAGAAATCATCAATGAATGACACAAAATATTTTACTCCTCCCAAGGATGTGACCGGTGCTTGCCAAACATCAGAATGATTTAAGTCTAAAATGCCATTACTCTTAGCTGTTGATGTACTAAACTTTAATCTATGCTGCTTACTTATAACACAATACTCACAAAAGGGTAAATAAACATTTTTAAGTCCAGGAAATAACTTCTGATCAGAGAGAATTTTCAAACCTCGTTCGAACATGTGACCAATTCTTTGGTGCCATAACATCATCATTTCTTCTGCAGAACTGGCTGATGCAACAGATGCTTCTGCCTCTAAATATGTTTCCCCCAAGAACATGAACAGGTTAGCAGCTACCTTTTCTGCCTTCATTACCACGAGTGTGCCTCTGACAATCTTCATAATCCCATTTTGTATATAAGTTTTGCATCTAAGTTTATCTAGTTGTCCTAGAGACAATAGATTTTTCTTCAAGTCTTTCACATGCTATACCTCTTGGATAGTATGAATCGTTCCATCATACATCTTCAACTTGATGGTGCCAATACCAACAATCTCTAAGGCATTATCATCACCCATATACACAGATCCTCCAGAGATGGGTTTATAATTGTGAAACCAATCTCGACGAAAGGTCATATGTCATGTTGCTCCCGAATCCATTATCCAAACATCAGTGAGTTTCTTTCTATCCTTGGAAATAGTTGTTGCCTCACTATATAAGATGTTACCATCATCAGAAGTACTTGCAACACAACCCTGAGATATTGATGGCTCAGTGGTCTTTTCTACACCTTTCTTATATCAACACTCACTTTTGAAATACTCTCTCTTGCCACAATTGTAGCACTTGATATTCTTCTTATTTCTTGACTTTGATCTTTCATGTCTGTGACTCCCACTAAAGCCATGCTTCATTGATCTGCCTCTAGTCATCAGTAACGCCTCCGCTTACTGCGAATTAGTTGCTCTATCTTCCTTATTTTTAAGCCTGCTTTCTTCTTCAAGAACAGAAGCTGTAACATCTTCGAATACTAGATAATCTATTAAGAGGTTATTGATTAAGTTGATGATTAGATGATTATACGAATCTGGAAGACTTTGGAGTAGAATCTCAGCACGTTCATTTTGTCCAATATTGTAACCCAAAGTAGAGAGTTGAGAAAATAAAATATTGAGAGTATTGATATGATTAGTTACCGTCGTAGATTCTGACATCCGTAAAGTGACTTTACCTGCTAATCTCAGCACGTTCATTTTTTTTCAAGAAGATCTTGTTGTGAAGAGATTTTACCTCCTACAATGTTGTCAAAGTATCTCATATCTTCTTCGCTGTCTTTTTCTCTGCTACGCTTAATAGAACTTCATCTGCTAATCCCAGATGCAAGTTGGCAATAGCATCTTCATCTATCTCTTCCCATTTTTCATCAGTCATACTTGCCAGTTTGTCACCAATTGCTGTTAGACAATGGTCATTCCTTAATATTGCCATCATTTTCATCTTCCACATTGAAAAATTATTCTCGTTAAACTTCTCTATCTCGTACTTTGCCGTTATATTGATTGACTACGATCTGCTTCTCACTCGAACTGACTCCCACTATTTCACCGTAAGCAGTACCGTATACGTGAACAGTTACACGCTTGTAAATAGTATCCGTGAACGATATACCTTCATCTGAAAGCCCTGAGGCTCTGATACCACTTGTTATGAAGAATTATAGGTTGAAGCAGTATCTAAATTTTTAAATAGAGATGAGAAATTGAATAAAAATGAATGACAGATTTTACGTGAAAAACCCTCAAACAAATTGAAGAAAATATCACGGGACAAGTATAGAGGATTTTCATTATAAAAATAGGATTACAACATCTCTCTAATTACAAGGAGAAAACAATTAACTCTCTCTTATAAATAGGAGAAACAACTCAAAGAAAAGAACACTACCACAATTGCTTTCAATATTTTGGGATGATTTTGAACTAATGAAGCTCCTATATTTATATAAGGAAGTGGTAGTGTTCCAATTAAACACATCTTCTTTAGCATTTAAAAATAGCACCCATTTAATTCAACAATTTAGGCCACCAACTATTTATTTCTTCAAACATGGTGTCTTCAATCTTGGTGTGCCACCAACCTTAACAAATTAACCATATGCAACAAGCTTCAAATACCTCTACCTCATTCACAAAAACCATTTGTCTTCCAAACTGAAAGGACTGAAGGACAAGTTACTAGTGCATGAAAAGGTGCTTCCTGCCAATTTCCACATCGAAAGTACTCAAATCTCCACTTGTACATGCCTCCGTTGCAAGTTATAGTAATTGGTAATGTTATTGAAAGCTCTCCACACAAAGATCCTCATCTTCAGAGGAATATTTAAAGATCATATCTTAATCTACCATTACATTAGAGGAGAAACATTTAAGCATAAATTTTGGTTTGCACCCTTCGTGATCGACTTCACTAATTGATACCCAGATTTAACCGAATATTCACTTTTAGATGAGTGATGCCATATTATCGAATCATGTGCTCGAGGGGTCCTCACTAGATTTGAGGCCATAAGAGTTATATCTATTGGACACAATATCTCATTTAGTTTACTACAGTCCCAAAAACCATCTTCTGTCATAAGGATTAACACTCTATACATATCCCTTCCATGGCTTGGTATGATAGGGCTAAAATTTGATGGCCTTGACAGCTATGGATTCGAGAAGACAACCATCTCCAACCCTTCATCTCACCCTTTAAAAGAGAAAATCTTTTCCTTACATTAAACTCCTCTATAAGAAAGAACTTCCTCTGGAGTTTGTAGCCTTCATGAAGTTTGAATGAGGATAATCTTTGTCCTTGAGGGTTCAGCTTGACAAATATGAATTGTTAGTTAAAATTGGTCTACGTTGCTTTGCTATCAAAGCCTTATTAAAGTCTTCAAGGTCGTTAAGACCTAGGTCGCCATCCTTCATTGCAGTACATATATCTTTCTACGTCAATTAATGTATTTTGTTTCCTTTGTCTATGGAGGCCCACCAAAAATTCCTTATTAATTGCTCAACCCAAGTAATGACAGAAATTGGCAAGTGGAATACTGACATTGCGTAGGTTGGTATAGCCTGAAAAACTGTCGTAAGGTAAGTTTCCCCTATATGAAAAGGTTCTTGCTTTCCATAATTGCAATCTTCTCTAGACTAATTCAATAACTTGTTGGAATACCGCCCATTTATTCAAACCTATGTAGGAAGACAACCCCAAGTACTTTTCATATAGGCTATCACCGGCCACATTTAGGATCTTTAGAATGTCATTTTTAGTCTTCAAATCTAAACATGAGCTAAAAATTATTAAAGATTTATTATAATTTATTTTATGTCTAGATAAGAGCTCGTACCTAGACAGTATATGCTCTATAGTTGAAACATTTCCAATGGTGGCTTTGGAAAAACCAAGCTGTCATATGCACCAAAACATACAAAAAGGAAAAAAAAAACTGATGAAAAACCTTTGGAGCATTACATGCACAAGCATAGTCACGTAAAAATCCTCCCAATTCAGCATGTTGAAAGAAATGCGATAATCCCTCTGCACAAATCAGGAATAAGTAAAGGAATAAAAGACACCCCTGTCTCAATCCTGTTGAGGGAGTTACGTGGCCAATTACTTCACCATTTACCAAGAACCGAAATTGGATAATGGATAAGCAACTAAAGATCAATTCCACCCATCTTCTATTAAATCTCAACCTAATCATTAAACTTAACAAGAATCATCATTCCACCCAATTATATGCCTTACATATATCCAACTAGCATGCTAAGAACCTTGTTAGGCCTTTCCTCTTTCATTTTAAGGAGTGTACTAGTTCAAAAGCTAATATGATGTGGTCTGTAATCAACCATCTAGGGACAAAAGCACTATGGAATGAAAAATAATGTCTGAAAGAACCACCTTCATCCTATTTGCCACACACTTGGCGACAATCTTATATAAAACATTACAAAGGCTTATGGAGTGAAAATTTAAAACCCTAGTTGGTGAAGGAATTTTAGGTATAAGCACTATATTGGTATCATTAAAGTTCCTCAAGGAGTAGCCTTCATTGACAACCATTGAACAAAATCGCATATAGAGGCTTTAATAATCCCCAGAATTTCTAATAGAAAATTGCATGGTAACCGTTGGGCCCCGAAGCCTTAAAAGAACCGAAAAGAAGAACACAGCATTGCATACCTCATCTTTGGTGAAGTCAACATCAAGCTTTCCTTGTTGATCCTCCTGGATATATGAGTGTAAGTCTTCGAATCCCTCAATCTTCAAATCGTCTAAACTGAACTCAACCATTGGATTTTGAGATTGGAACAACTCAGAAAAAAGGCATAAATAATTCCCAAAATGGCATTATCCACTCTCTAAAAATAGGCCATGTCTATATTTTTTTTCTCTTCAAATTGATGCTTTTTTGTGAAAGTATCTAGTGTTTTGGTCCCCTTAAGCAAGCCAATCAAACCATGCCCTTTGATACTAGTAAAATTCCCCTCTCTCAAGTAATTTCTGGAGTCCCTCACCTGACAAAAATCAACCATAGCTGATTTTGTTTCCAACAATATGTTGAGTTGCTTCTTGACAACTTTGATTCTTTAAGGAATGGTGCCAACTTGTGATCGATTCCAAGAAACCAAAGCCTCATAACAAGTTTTCAATTTATTTGAAATTGTTAGGGCTATATTTTCTTGGTTCCATACAACCTTAATAATCTCATAACAGCCCTCTTCCTGAATCTATGCTGGCTTAAACTAAAACCCTTTTCTAGTTCATTCTCCCATGGTCGAAAGACACCTTTGGCTTCAACTCAACCTGAACAACTCGATGGTCTAAAGAGAAAAAATCCAGATGAAGAATTTTAGCTATGGGAGATAGAGAAAACCATTATTCGCAATCGAAATCTTTATCCAATCTTTCCAGGATTATCCTACCATCAACCCTTAGCCATTTCCAAGTGAAACAAGGCCACTTAAATCCACTTCCATTAACTCCAGTTCTGAAATAATATCTTGAAAATCCTTAATTGATCGCCTAACTGTCACATCCCTTCCTCCCTCCTTACCCCTCTTGGAGAGAATTTCATTGAAATCCCTTAAGCATAAAAACGAAAGATTAGAGTACCCATATAGGCGACGCAACAATTCCCAATTCAAACTTCGCGACTACTATATTGGATTTTCGTAAAACACCATCACTCTCCGAACATTATGTAAAGCATCCTTTATTCTGACATTAATATGGTACTTAGAGTACCCCTAAGATTGAGACATCCCACAAATCACTCCATAGAATAAAAAGTCATCCGCTTCTATCATAACTATCAACATGAAACGAATTTTAAAACCCTAAATCTTCCTTACTCTTACCACCCTATGACCAAAAAGTTTGGTTTCCAAAATGAAAAACAAACTTAAGGAATAATATAGCATCCAACTGGATTTTCTTAGAGGGAGATTCATCATCTACACTATCCCTGCCTAGCTTTCTTTTATTAGTAACACCATCGGTAAAATTCTCATCCATTTGATTTGCATGGAAAAACACCCTTGCTTTTATATGCAATTCTTGGCTTTGGTGCTCCTCTAAGGCGAACTCGAAATATTTTTTGTTAACAAAAACACCAAAGAAGACAAAGCACGTATCTATTTACCTTTATCAACCTCCTTGTTATTATCGTCTTTCATGTCTCAAAAATGTGCCAAACCTCCATTGACTGCTCCCTGATTAATAGGGTTAAAATTCTTAGTTATGGAATGAGTTAAGTAGACAAACATTTTGACACTTTAACCAACTCAAAATTCATCTCTACATTAGTTTGAAGCACCTCATTCAATTTCAACTTCTATTGCCCATTCAAAATCAAACTATGTCGCTTATCTAAAATTTTGAATCCATCTTTCTCACCACCATTCATCCCCGAGATATTAAGTTTAAAAATTATTTCCCTGGATATTGAGATTCGAAAAACGAAACTCCTCCAATGTACCAGAACCCTCTAAATGTTTTGCACCAATCATCTCCGTCATTGAAAGTTACTCATCTGACTGTTCGCAAACTACCTACATAAACGCCTCCTTAGTTTTCCAACAGTTTTATCCCCATTATGTTGAAAGAGAACATTGAGCCACCACTTCCCTAATATAATTAAAATATCAGTGGTTGCTTGGTTTTTTTAATATAGTCAGGCGATCTTCCATATACTCCCTATAAGAGTGTGTAAGAAAGCCATAAAGAATACAAAATTCAAGCAACTTCTCGTACTTGAAATCCACCTATACTAAGTGATCCATATCTCTCAATCAAAGAAGCATACCTTTTCGAATAGAGTTCTGAATTTTCAATCGTGCCCTAATATGCATTTATTTTCCTGAACGTGAACAATCACTATCCGCATCAACCTCAAAGAATTCTCCGAGTTTGTTTTTAATCACTCTCCCAGTTCAGGATTCATGTGAATTAAAGGAACATTATAAACCTATATCCAAAAGGAATTGAGTGAAACACTGAGTCTACTGCTCAAGCACCATCAGTCACTATTTCTAAAGCAAATAAAAACTTGCTAAAGTTCCAAGGTTCTAAGAAAAACATCCTTCTCTTATCTTCTTCCTTCCAAAAATGCATCATCACCTAATCATATGAATCTCAAACTTCCTTTTAGCCTCCATACCGCTCTCATGGTATTAATAAAAGTATCCTGTTGAAAATTTTGTCTAGTGAGAACTTTGACAAAGAAACCAAAAGTTGCTTGCTCCCACTACCTTTGAATGACACTTTCATCCATCTCCAAAACTTCTTCATTGTTAAAATTATTGATACATAACAGTTGTCATAAAGTTTCAACTTCCTTCATGGCAATACAAAAAATGAAAATAATGAGTCCAGAAAGATCTCTAGGGAACCTAAGAGAGAAAAAGAACGATAGACAATCTCTTCTTGGCCTTCCTAATTGCCAAAAAACACTCTTGTGCACAACAATTAGTGCAAAGATTTATTAAAGAATTACTCATTTATGTGACATTGAACTATAAACAAACTGTACTTTCATCTATTAGTATTTAATTTCAAGAAGAAAAAAACAAAAAATAGTTATTAGGCCAAAGTCATTCCAACTTGTTTTATTTCTCAAAATACTTGTATGATAGTGTTATCATACATACTCCTTAACTTACATATTCTGTAAGTAATAACATTTAACGTGCGTATTCTAAAAATACAATTGGTTCAAATGCTAACCTTTTACGCGACACAATAAATCTCAAAACCGAATTTCCCTAAAACCAAGGTTAGCTAGAATTTGATTACAGGGCGAATAATTATACATGTTGATTCAATGTCTACATCTTCAATATCAAAATTACTCGAGGGCATGAAACAGAAAGTAAACAAATGCCATCTATTAACTCAATGGTGAAATAGAATAACATATTCAACCTATTTGCATAATTGCATGGTACCCAACACATCCATAGTTTAAAGAGGAAAATAGTGAAAAAGAAAAAACGCATTATATATTTGGATATTGGATAAAATATACAAGTTAAAAGGAAGATACTCAAAAATTGAGGTTTCATGTGGAATAAGTTGAAAATCTAATTCTAATTTTATTAAAATAAGTTGATTCCCAAACAGTTAGGCTCCAAATGATAATCACCACTCGGGAACATAACATATTGTACAAATTGAAACAAAACTAGCCTGCCAGGTCAAATAATCCCCAATGAATATAGATGGTAAACCAACCAAGGTGTAAGTAGTAGTGCTTGTATACATGCACACGCCAAAAATGAATAACCCAGGCCCTAATACAGGGTAGAAACACTAACATGAAACAATACATAGCACAGGACAACTTCAGATATGCTCCAAAAAAAAATTTCATTATTATTATTATTATGATTAACTAAAATAATAAGAGAGATGGGGAAAAAAAAGTAATGTTCATTAAAGAAAAGAAAGTTACAGAAACATCCTCAACATTCTCTGGTAGGAATTAGTTTAGCCTGTTTAGGTCCTCCACAAGTCTCAACTGAAATTACTTCTCTCCAGGAAATGTTACTATCCAGAAAATCATACCCTTCAATTTTTTTTAAACAGGAAAAACTAAAGAGTATTGCAACATTAACAGGCATTTATAAAAAAAAATTACCACTACACTTTTAAACCCAACAACATTAAAAACAAATGCATGTAACTAGTGATAGAAATTTTCTTCCCCATGCAAACTGTTAGCTTGTAAAGTAAGTTGCAAGGGCCCAAGGACACCGAAAGCACTCACCTTGAGAAGGATACTGTCCAGGGCAACCATGTAACTTGCAGCACATAAACAACTTAAAGCCATACCAAAATTGTGAAAAATTGTGATAACTTCAACTTGATATCTTGCCGAAGAAAACTAATTATAATTTCTAATATGCATATCATAAAGAAAGCAATATAAATTAGAACAAGATTATCAAAAGTGCTTATTAAGCACATAATTTAAAATGTGAAAATTTTAAAAATTTAAAAGTAAATTTCTGATCATTACTCCAAAGATTATAAATGGCCTCAACCTTGAATACCAGATGGCTTCATAATACAACCCCAGGCATCAAAGACAATGAATTGGCTTGTTATCATTGTGATAAGTAGGTGTTCTAGTCTTACTTGTAGTGTTGAGAAACCTCCCAAGCAAGCTTATCCATGAACTGATATTTCTTGTCAAATCCCCAACCAGGGTTACTTTGCATTGAAAATTTTGTTAAACATAATAACCTTTTGGGGGAAAGCATCCCAAAGTGAATAGGTGTGAAAGAATGACAAAGTTATAACTCTAAAACTGCTCCACCAGTTGCCATATTTTATAATCTTCTTTCAATTTTTACCAATTGAATAAGGGAAAAAATTCATATGGGTTTGCAGTTTTATAATTAGTTTAACATATTTTTCAACTTTAGGGAAAAAATTCATGCAACATAAAAAAAAAAGAAGAAAGTAACAGGGTTTGCAGTTACTTCATATGCATTCACAGATATTTCCATGACAGTCATTTAACATATTTTTTGCACACAATAATGTGCATATTATTTGATGGGACATCTATTTCACCTACAGTGTAGATAAAACGTAATCAAAATTCCCACAGGTACTGCATGATACTACAGGATGTGAGCAGTGTAACTACAAACTGTACATCCAATAAGTTCGCGAGCACTCAAATCTTGTCATTGCAGCACCAAAACATGTAAAACCATCTCTTGGGAACGTGTTGTATATGAAGGTACTATTTCAATTCAATTTTTATCAATTTCACTGTAGACACATCATTAACAGAAAATGAAATACTATTAACTATGATGGTTACATCATATTAATCAGAATTGTACTTATCTTAATAAGCAAGTTACATCAAATTGATGAAGAATTGTATCTTCACAAGCCAGGAATCAAGCATCATCGAGTCCACTGGGCATTGCCCAAAGGGTATTACAGGTCAGTCTAACTCATGGACTGAATTTAAAATGTTTCAATAAAGAGCCTTCTTAATTGTCCCTCACGTAGTGCCCATCTTCTCTCCATCAAAATGCTTATATAGTTTCCAGGCATTAAGAACTTAGCTTGTTAATTTCAGAATTAGAATGTGGAAATTTTCTTTGGGATCAAATGGTTTACAAGAAATAAGCATCTGTTGGACACATTAATACATGCCCTATGCCAACAAAACGAACAAAAAAAAAAAAGATTGGACAAAGGTACTAAATTGGACCAACAATTTGGCATTTCAGAATCCCATGAGACAACTTTGAAACTGTCTATCAGTGTTCTAGCTGCCTCAAGCATAAGCATCCCCAACCATTCCCTTGCAAGGATAAGTACACTAAATAAAAGACTGCAATGAAAATTTCAATTGTAAATGAAAGGGCAAAGTAACCTGAAGAGAAAGAACTGCATGATTAGCAAACTGCTTTACAGAAGCCGGTGCTCTCTCAGGGATAGTTTTTGCAACTCTTTCCAACTCCTCTTGTTGCTTTGCAGTCACCGTATCAGGTCCACTATAGTGATCAACAAGCTCTTTCAATAATGGTACTCTCTCCATAACTTCATTGACAGCTTCCTGAAAAAACAAATAGAAAAAATAAACAGAAAAAGGCAATAGTCAGTAGTCAGATTCACAAAACATTTATTTTGATGAACTATATCACATTTCTTAAATACGCAACTTCCTGCAGATCAATATATTTATACACAAGTGATACTGCACTCCCCAAGTAGTATCCTAATACTTTCCATCCCAAGTGATGTGTCAAGCAATCACTAGGTAATGTAATGGTGCAATGAGTGATTTTAGAAGTTACAAAAACTAATCATTCAATGAATGCTTGACACATCATCTGGGATAGAAAATTATTGGGCTATCACTTGGGATGTATAGTATTATTCATTATACACTACTATTCTGATCCTAAATCAAAAGCAGCAAGTAATAATAATGGTTACCATTATTCAAGTTGTTGTGTATATTAAAGACATGAAATCATCCTCACCAGTATAATATTGAATTTCACTAGAGGTAGTGTCTCCCAGCAGCACCAATTTTTACATTTTATTAACATCAACAGTAAAGATTCAAGTTTTCCAGAATAAGAATGGAAAAAATATTTGTTTGACATGCATGGAGGCCCAAATATATGGAATAAAGTTCCACAGCACAATTCAACAAGATAGAAAATGGTCGGCTGTAAAATTGATAGGAAGAAACCGAGGCAAAAGAGACACATATACTATAAAAGGCCAAGAAAAAATGAGAGTGAACTCCCAAAAATGCAGATAGAATCATGGTTCTATTTTTGCTTGCTTTCAGTGATACCAAACTTAATCTGCTAAGCAAAAGGCTAAATCTTCATGTTAATATATAACAGAGAGGGATCCCCAATCCTAATGCAAAAGATAAAAAAAGGCCCTACAATCCATACCCACATCTAATTACCTCTTCCCTTCCCCTCTATTCTTCCCAAAATAAAAAATAAGACCAAAAATATAAAACAAGTAAAATTTCTTCATGAGCATGCTGCTCATTCTTATTGAAGATAATAGACTTACAGTATATAATCTTATTGAAATTCAAAAAAGTCATTATTCAGCCACTATAAATTCTAGTCAATATAAGATGCTTTGCATATCACTTAATAAGCAATAAAGCAGCAAAATGGTAAAAACAGAAATAATAAGTGCTGCTTATGGAGCTAAGCAAAGTGAAGGTCATATGACAAATCTAGAACCACTACTCAAGAGCTTAAAGTGCAATAATGACAAAAAAAATTATATAATTATTTAACTTCATTTAAAATGTTTAAGAACAGAAAGAAGAAATAAAATACCTCCCACCCTTCTTGACTTTCAATTCCCTTGTATGCCATCAAGAACAGCTTCATCTTCTCAAGTGCATCTCGAAGAGGAATTGGGGGTTTCTCATCAATATCAGGGTTTGTATCAAACTCCATTAAATACTCTAGCTCAAACTCAATCTGCAATCCACAAAAAACCAATCAACAACCATCGTCTTTATGAATCAAAAGTTACATTTAACAATAAATTCAATTAAAAAACGAAATCAATGAGAACATCCTAAATGCTAACCATAAAATTGGTATGCATTGCATCAATACACTCATCCTCCATTGGAGAAGGCAGCACTCTACCGCTCATCTCCTCAAACCCTTCAACCAATATTCATATTCTCAACTCCAAGCCTATTAGCCAACTTCTCCCCATCAGCATTGTCCCCCAAATACAAACCTGTAGCAAATCCTTCATCCCCATTATCCTCCATTTCCAATCTCCGCATTCTCTCTCCCTTCTCCTTCGCCGTCGCCCCGTGATAACACCTTCATCGCCATTTTCACCGCCTCTTCTCTACTCAACCTGGGCTTTGGGGGGGCGGCTTCAGCACGGCAGCTTCTCGGGGCCTTGTTCAGGCTCGGATGTGGCGATTTTCTTCCTTATTTTGCGAATCTTGCTCCGGTGACGGTAGTGGAGGTTGTTTTACGCCTGGATTTCCGCGCCCCGTACCAGGTAACACGGGGGACATGCTTGACAGGAGATTACGTTCACTCGGCTGAGTCGACTCAGCCACTGACCCGATCGGAGTGAATGTTTTTGCGGCCTTGGAGTTGGTGAGGTCGGGCGAGATGATTCAGCGACTTGACTAGGATTTAATTTGGAGATGCCTCGGCCGCGGCCGACGCCCGATGTGACGGAGGAGATGAATGAGGAGAAAGACGGAAGGGTCGGAGATGGAGGGACCGTGGGCCTTCCGCGACCGTGACCGAGTCTGCTCGGGTTTTGACTCGGTTGTAGCTTGGCCTGGGGGTTTAGTCGGAGAGCAGTGTTCGAACGGTGAGGGACGGGAGGGGACTCCTCAGCCACAGCCTCTTTCTCTTGACCAAAAAATAAATAAAAATTTTATTTTGACCTCAGTTAATAGTTTTAAATTACATTAACTAAATATACGTATTTTGTTTTCTATTTTTCCTTTCGTTATTACACTCTCCTTCTCTCTCTTGGTCATAATTTATTATTTTATCAAAATTCTTTAAAATTTATAAATCACCTTTAAATATTACATATTTTAAAATTTTAAATTAAAATAATTAATTATACAATTAAAAAAATTAAAAATAGACAAAAAAAAGTAAAATTTATTCTAAATTTAATTTGATTACATTTTTAAATTTTTTTATATAAAAATATTTAAAATGTGTAAATATACTATTAAGAATGTGTAAAATAAATTAAAAATGAGTATAAGAGATCAAAAATAGTTAAAATGGTAGATTTCAAATATTTTTTATAATTGTTCGTGAGGCCACGCGCATGGCGCATGTTTTGTACATATATAGCTAAAATGTGTAAAGTTAGTGTTAAAAATGTTAAAATAAAATTAAAAATATGTGCAAAAAAATCAAAAAATACAATAAAATAATTGAAAATAAAGAATTCAGGGTTGGATCTATGTTTACCTCATAATGTATGCACCAGGGCGTGTTCCACGCACGAGGCATGAGTCTCCACATGCTAATACATGATTGGACGTGCCACGTTACAAGGTGCACATCACTTCTGTTAATGTGTTTTAGGGTGTATGTATGTGATTGTGTACATGTTGAAAAAATTAAATATATGTATTATATACATGAATTTCGCAGCAGAATTAATCATGTAATCAACACATACATATGTATCTTAAATTATTAACAACTTAAAATTATAAAAACATACCTTTGATGATATTCAGTGAAGATTTCAATAATTGATTCTTTTTAGTTCTAACCTTGAGCTCGCCTTGAAATGTACTATTGTTCAATTCTAGTTCACAACAATTCGGTGGGATTGTGAAATTAGAATAGTAGCAATTGAATTTCTAATAACAAGGTTTTGTTTCTTGAAAGAAAATTAGGAGAAATTTATTTTTTTTTCTCTTTAATTTTTCTCACAACTCTTTATTTAAAGAAAAACTGTCAAAAATCAAACTTTCTTCCAATCCCTCTGTCTTGTACGATTTTTGCTTCACACTTTGTTAATCAATTATTCAAAATAATATTTAGGTATGTTAAGCACTTTACAAGTGCTCCCCAAATTCATTTAGTGGTCAAAAAATTAAAAAAATAATATTTGGTGGTAATTATACCTAATTAGGTATATGTCTCCCACCTAAACTAATATAATAAATAACTAAATAAATATTGTTATTTATTTAAATAATATTTATTCAATTATTTAAAAACTATTTGAATAATTAATTTGTACCTTATTTGATTTTATTAATATGATTAATTGGTGAATTCATGGTGAAACAATTAATGGAACAAAATTATGTCACTTGTTAACATCTAATTAGTTAACAACTCTTGTAAACTAATTAAATGATGTACGTAACATTTAAGTTTAGATAAGTGCACAATCCGAAGAACCCTGAAATATATTTTCAATTTGCTGGAATTTTTAGGATGGAATTGTTCAATCCATAATACTTCCTCAATACACAATTATTACACTTCATATTGTGAGACTCTCTAAGTTCACGCTCGAATTGTCATATGGAACTCCTCCATACATCTGTGAACGATACCCCACACACATGTTACGGATATTATAAAATGACGCGTTAGACCAAACATGTTGAGGTTATAACATATTCGTATAATTCATCCATTATTTATATTAGGGTATAGCGGAGATATAGATCAATGCCATCAAATCTCCATATGTCCAACCGTAAGCTTATCTCTAAAATTATATTTTAATAAATAATATTTGCAAACACTTTGTGATATTATTTATCTCCGAGGTTAAACTCTTTTCTCAAGAATTACTGCTTACGGTGATAAGATTTTCTAAAATATTATCTTAGAGCATTATGATATATTACTCACCTAAATGAGTTGACGGATCCTATATCTATGTGCACTAAACTTTATGAGCATCGGACCATACACAGCGACACCCAGTGGTCAAACTATGAAAAGTTTCTGACATATGTGAAACCAAAGTATAGTGGATCACTCATAAGCCCATCGTGGCACTCAGGTCAAAAAATCACAAATACTACTCAACTCGAAAGACCTTCTATTGACGACTTTATGGGATGTCTATTAGAGGTCTTTGTGAGTCTGTTCAGTATTCAGTCTTTATTGAGTACTTGTATCTCTATATAAGCTTCCACTAAACTCATGGTCTGCTAAGACTAACCATATGGACCATCCAGATATAAACATACTTCAATCTATATATTTATTAAGGTATTCACTGACAGACTAGCATCAGTGAAGATAGATCAGGAATATAATATTTGAGAACATATTTGCATAATAATTTTTTCTAGCACTATTTGTAACTCTTTATATCTACGTCATTATTAATATATTCTCAAGTCTTTATCCTATTTCAGGTAAGGTTTTAACTTTTTAGATATCGCTAACTCTTATAACCTAATAACTCTTATCAGTGCCAACTCATAGCATTTATAACTCTCAGCGTTGTTAATTCTTAACACTGATCTAAACTCATTTAGACCAGATTTGAACTCTTTCAGATCATACAATGTCTTAAACGTTATAAGCATCTTACCATATATAAAATATAATTAGCAATTTAATGAAATAATAATACTAGTATAAATATTAAACAAATATTCATACATAAATGAATGACACGTAAGTATAAATTCTAACAACTTCCACATGGTGCCACATGGTAATATTTTTATTTTTTTTAAATCAATATTTTTTTCTTTGATTCCTCTAAATGTAGGAATAGCTATATGCAGGAAGTAATTTAAACAATTCATCTAGATCACCTTTTATTAATAGTAATGCATACTCCTTAGTTCGCCAAAATATAATATATGTTATCTGAACACCAAATTGTTCACATATGTCTACTTGAATGTATTTCAGTTTATAATTTTTATTAACCGATGTAAACTTATTTTTAATTACTTTAGCAATAATACAACTATTAACTTGCCGGTGACCATCCCGCAACTAACCAAAAATACAAGTGTGCTATGTATCTACTCGTCTCACAATGAAAAAATATTGCTCTTCTATCAACATTGCCCGTAATCTCCATTTGCATTTTTCATCATTGTATTTCAACTCAAAACGATCTTTGGCAGACTTGTAAACTCTGAAGCTCCATTTGCCCTTAAGTGCAATTATGCTTATAGCCTCATGAATTTCATCTTTGTTATTATAGAACTTTCCTACGAACACATCTCTAATTCCAGTACAAAATATCTTTCTTGATATGTTCAAGTTAAATGGTGATATTTCAGGTTGGATCTAAAATGAGTTTTCGACGTTAACCCTTTCTTCTATAGCATAATCATTATCATCATCATTATTGTCGTTGTTGTCATTATCGTCATCATCATCGTCATTATCATCATTTTCATCCATAGCCGTTTCTCCATTATCATCATTTCCATCATTATTACCAATCTCATAACCAACATCATAACAACGATCCTTATTCTCAGAACCTACGTCATTTTTAGCATTATTACCAATATTATGACCAATATCATAGTTAAGATCAACACTAACATCTTCATATATCTAACTATTATAATATGTGTAGGATGGTTGTTCGTTGAATATTGGGGGAGAATAATGATAATCCTCTAAGGGATTTAGAACATATACAAGGGTTGCAAACTTAAATTGATTAGCGTAGCCTTTTTTTTTTACTCTATAGGTACTTCTTCTTTATTTTTATATTCAAGAGCTTAAACATCCACTATTACACATAGAGGTGTAGCAATATTCTTATGTATACTCAATCACAATATCGCATCGTCATCATTTTCAAGTGGAATGGGTCTCAACTTTATATATTTGAAGGAACTTTGAACTTCATAGTCACTTGATACTGCACCTGATAAACTCCCAAAAGATGATAAACTCTTCTCAACAACGCTTCATATTTAATATTTTTTGGAACTACCATGTGCATATTTTGATATCCATCATATCTTTCAAAACTATTATTAAAACTCTCTCATATTTCCTCAAAGTATAAAATGGCCGAATTTTTGCACCATGATAATAGCAGCAATACC
This sequence comes from Ailanthus altissimus, assembly GCA_946807835.1. Taxonomy (NCBI): domain Eukaryota; kingdom Viridiplantae; phylum Streptophyta; class Magnoliopsida; order Sapindales; family Simaroubaceae; genus Ailanthus; species Ailanthus altissimus. The sequence goes on along the minus strand of OX327713.1, from coordinate 9,319,418 downwards.
TGAAGAAAAAAAGCACAAAAAATAATTATTAATTTAGTATATATATATAATAATTAAAAATAAAATAAAATATTTAATATAAATATATTTAAAAATATAAAATAAAAAACTAATAAAACTTAATTTAAATAAAAAATAAAGAAAAAAATATTAATTTAAAAAAATTAAAAATGCCACGTGGAAGTGATGCGTGCCCTGTAGTGCATACTACGGGGCATAGCCCGCTGGGGCGCGCTCCCCACCAGGCTAACGTGCGCCCTGTAGTAAGCATTACAAGGCGCATCAGCTTGGCATGTCGAATCACACGTCACTGCGTGGAGATTCATGCCCTGCACATGGAACATGCTTGCTGCTTTTGACATTCATGCCCCATGCGTCACCAAGCACACATAGATCCATCATTGAATTTGTCATTTTCAATCATTTTATTACTGTTTTTAACTTTTTACGCCTATTTTCAATCTTATTTTAACATTTTTAACGTGTTTTAATACTAAATTTATACATTTTAATTCTATATATACAAAACATGTGCTGACGCATGGCTTTACAAACAATCGTAAAAAAAATGGTCAAAATTCGTCATTTTCAGTCATTTTCGACATCTTACACTTATTTGCAACCTATTTTACACATTTCTAACATTATATCTACACAATTCTAACAATTATATATATAAATAATTCAAAATTACTACTAAACTAAATTTATAATAAAAACTCACCAAATTTTACCTAATTTTAGTTTTTTTCAACTTCACAATTGATTATTTTAATTCAAAATTTCAAAATATGCAATATATGAAGTCAATATATAACTTTTGAAGAATTTTGAGAAAAAAAAAGAGTTGTGGCCAAGAGAGAAAGAAGAGCTAAAAAAGGTGTAATAACCGAAGGCGATTTTATTTGTGAAGGGACAAAATGGAAAAAAAAGAGTATATTTGGTTAATATAATTTACAATAGTTGATTGTGGTCAAAATAAAATTTTTAATTTTTTTTGTTAAATAGTTGTGTTTTTCTTGTATATTTTGGGATTTATTTTTAACATGGTTGGGTTGGATGATAAAATTTAGATTTGATTTTATAATTTTTTTAATAAATATAGATTTGGGTTTTATTTGAGAATTTTTAAGATATGATTGGATTTGAGTTTAAATTGAAGCCGAAATTGGAGATTAAATATAAGCTATATTTTTTTAAAAGTTGTTTTAATTTTTTTAAATAAATATAGAATTTGGATCTTATTCGAGATGTTTTGGGCTCGGATTGGATTTGAGTTTAAATTTACGCCGGCTTTGGATATTAAATTTAAACTAGATTTTTTTAAAAGTATTTTTAAAATTTTATGTTATATTTAAATTTTTGAATATTTATTTTATAAAACAATTGTTAGATTCATATATATTAAATGTTAAGAATTTTAAGAATTAATTTAAGACTTTTTTAAAACCAAAAAAGATGAAACCTAATTTTTCGAATCCAACATAGATCTAGATTATCTAAAAATATAGAACTTGAATATAAAAAAATAAATTTTGAGTTTTTTCTTAAATTTGTGCTTTTTGTATTTTTGAAATTTTTTGAATGCGAACTAAATTACCGTCTTATATTTGAAAATTCAATTTTGATTTTAACTTTCTTCACAAAAATAAATATAATATAATTTTTTAAATAAATATCAATATACTAAAATAATACATATTTTTATGTTAAAAAATATACATGATTTATATGAATAATACATATATAAGAATTATTTACGTAAATTTATCTATACAAAATGATGTGAAATAATATCAATATTATTACTATTTAAGATGTTTAATTGGTTCATTTAATTACATCATGTGCTAAAACGTTAGTTGGTATAAATAAATTGTTATAGGTGATGTATATTTGTAGTATTGTTTAAAAAAATAATATTTTATTGTAATATCGTGAAATTCATTACTATTCTAAATTTTGAAGTTAAACGTTTCAAGTTTTATTTTTGATATTTTAAATTCATGATAAATTTATGAGTAATGTCAGGTTTATAAAATTAATATACATACTTTATATTTCGATTTATATGTCATTGGTTATTAATTTATTATTTATTAAGCAATTATTAACTTTTAATTTTTATTAATCTAACAATTATAAAATAATAATCAATAATAAACTCATCAAATAACATATTAATTAAGAACAAAATTTATATTAAAAAATAGCATGATTATAAACTTGCATCCTTATTATAAATATTTGTATGTTGGCCGTTCTAAAAAACTATTGATGTAATGTAAATCACGAAGACTGATCAAGCAATAATTTATCTGTGCTATTCTAGTTTTCTTTACTATTGTCACTTATTATTTAACTTAGAGTTTAATTAATTATATTTTTCTTTTAATCGTCTTACTAAATAATTTTGTTACGTAATCTATTTGTCTTTTTTGAAATCACAAGAGTCTCTGTCTCTCTTTCTTTAAATCTTGGAGTTCCAGTTATCTTATTGCCATAATAATTTAACGGTAATTGCATTGAGACTCGCACAACCTAGGAAAATACAAAAAATTTAATCACTTGTTCTTGTGATATTTACTAGATATAAACATATCAATTATTGTAAATGAATTTAGATAACCAAATATTTGTAAAACTAAGCAAAATTTCTCACCACGTTTGACACGTATCTTGTGTTATTTTATTATCAAAAATAAATGTTAATCGAGTCCATCTACCACCACTCGCTGAATGCTTCTTTTTTAATTTTTTTTAATTATTCAAATTATATTATAATTTATTTTAGTTTATTTTATTTAATATATTTATTATTAGACATTTTATATTATTTTATATCCTTAAAGTATGTGTAATAATATTTTATAGATTAATAAAGTTTATTTATATATATAATTAAGTATACATTGATGAGATCATATTTATAAAGTATGTGATTTATGTATTAGACATATAATATTAATACAGAAGGTATAGATCACAAATTCTTTATAAATTAAATCTAGTTTACAACCGTTAATGAAAAATGGCATTTTATTATGAAAGGTTGTAGTTTTTCTACTTTTTATAATGAATAATTTGTCTTGATCATTGAAGTAGAGACTTCGAGTAAAAAACTAGTGTATATGTCACATTGAACAGGACTACTGTGAATTTCGATCTGGTTAACTAAATATCATAAATCTTAATTCATAAAAGTTTTAATAAGCTTGATTGATCTTAATCCTGAGCAGGTAATAAACTTACATTCATACATTGTATCTTTTGAGTTATTACGGAGTGAGATCCAAATAAACTGTCAAAACCTCGATAGTTTAGAGATATAATTTTATGGGTCGTAGGAACATATATTTATAAGATGTTATCTAATAAATAATGTCCATTTAAGCTATTTGCAGTACTTGATCATTAGAATTTGTGGCCACAGTTTATTTAATAAATTATTTATTGAATAATAATATTTATTTATAAATTTATTTACAAATATAGACTTATTAAAAGTAACCATTAGAGCATTCAGTGACTTAGGGGCAAATTAATTATTAAAGAGGCAAGATATTTTTTTTTTATGGCCTACCTTTAATTATAAACATCAATTAGAGAGGTCAATTAAATGGTTATTATTAGTCTAAAAATCAAGTCCAATTTAATTAAAAAGAGTTTTAATTAAATGAGCTTTTACTTTATAACATGGGTTACTAGAGTACAACCATTGACTTTTAGTGGAATAGCCTAGGGTTAACTTAGAAGAATTTGTGTATTATGAGATAATAAGGATTATGCCTTTTAAGTTAGAGTTAGGAAGCCCATAGATCTTATAGTCCCTCTACTAACTCAAATCTTAATCAAACTCTAATTTTTTAATCTTAATCAAATTCTAAATACCCAAGGTAGATTCATATATATATAAAGGTATGGAGTAAAAAGAACACCACAACCATGTAGAGAAAAATTCTTTTTACGTATTCTTACGTGAAAAAAGAATTTTTAATATCATTCTCTCAGATTTTGGTATTAGTATTTTTAGATATTAAGAAAGATCCATATATTCACACGCGTTGAGTTTGAAGTTTGAGGATAGTAGAGAAAATTACAGCCAGTCAATTCAAGATCTATCATAGTAAGGAATTGAGATAATCTTCTATCTCTATATATGTAATTATGAATAAGACGATTTGGCTTCAGTTGCGTTTATTTTTATAAATAAAAAATTTTTATTTACCAATTAACAACTAGTATCAAAGCCACCTTGTTTCAGTTGCGTTTATTTTTATAAACAAAAAATTTTTATATACCAATCAACAATTGGTATCAAAGCCACCTTGTTTCATATTACATGTATAGTTGATTTTATGTATTATAGTAATTGTTTATTGTGGCATTAATTGCATACTAATTTATATTGTTTATTTATTAATTATGTGATGAATGGTTGTGCCCAATAATTCATGGTTAGATATTTATTTATATTGTTTATTAGAAATTATAACAAGAGGGGGTAATGAAATAATATCACAATTTCTCCTCTTGGTTAAATTAAATCTTACATTAAATATTTTTTTAAATTATTTTTGTTGTAATTAAAAAAAAAAAAGAAAAAATGAACAAAAGGAGAAGAAACAAGAAAGAGTCATGCACGCAGCCACTAATTTATGGTAGCGACGTGCAAGGCCGTTAGGGACTTGCGGCTGCAAGTTGCGGCAATAACGACACTGGATGGCCTCCCTTTCAATGGCGATGCAGCGGCGGCTTGGTAAAAAATTGACGATCAAGCGGCGGGTTTTGATGAGGTCCCGCTGATTTTCACGGAGGTGGAAAGTCGATTGGCGTTGTATGAGGCTGGCGGCAAGTCGCGGCAACAACAGTGGTCCTCTTTTTGACATGAACGGCGGCCAGACTGTTGAGCGGCAGTGGCTGAAAACGAGAAAGTGTAAGCAGCGCGAGTGAAAATTGTGTAATAAGGGTTTCCACTGAAATTTATCACTTAGGCCCCTCTTTGTTTTAATTAATTTTAATTTAGTCAAGTTTATTTGCATATCACAGAAATAGACCCTTAAAAGTTTATTAATTATGCAAATAGGCCCAACATAATTGATTATTCTCACTCGGCCCCCTTTAATTTTAGGTAATTAAAGTTTGACTAGATAGCTTTGAGAAATTTGTAATAAAATCCTAAATTTAACTCAAATTTATTTTTGAACTAAATTTTGGGTATTTGTAAATTTAAAGTTGGTCCAAACTTCTTTTATTCTTGGTTTAATTTTCTAAAATTTTATTTGGGCTACTTTATTAAAATTATTGGGTCTAAAAATATTTTTATTTAAATTTTTTTTAAGAAGGCCCAAAGAAAATTTAAACGTAAAATAAGCCAAATTTATTTTTAAAATAAATGGACCAAAGAAAATTAAGAAGTCCAAAATTTAAGCCCATAAAAGAAGACAAGTAAGAGGAGGTAATATTATGAAAGAGCCCAAGTTGACTTTAAAGAAGATTTTGAAGAATTTATGCTTAGTTTTAAATAGTTTTCTTCCTACGAAAAGTCATGAATTATGAATTATTTATTTATCTAGTTAATTGATTAGATGAATAATATATCATATAGATTAAATGTGTCACATTCACATGTCCATACATAAAATATATCATATTATATGACATTAATATTCTAATAAGATTCTAATAAGATTATTATCATATTTTTAATACTATATTAATTTATTATTTGACGTGGCCTTATTAATTATTTTTTGAAAATAAAATTAGATATTAATGAGTAGAACGTAATTTTATAAATTAATTAAAAACTTTAAGAATTAAAATATTGAATGAGAGATGGCTTTAGGCATAAAGCCCATGGCCTCCATTATTGGTCCTATAGTAAGGTAGATTAATGCATTGCCTCAAATCTTGTGAGCTCTCTACGAAGGGCATTAATTAGAATTGGTTACTAGATAGGACTTCTCTAAAGGATAAGATCCAATATATGACTCATGCGAAACTGACTACCCTATGGTTGCTTTTTAATTGAAAAATATAAAAGATTGAAAAAATGGTTGTACACTCAACTTAGGTTGATTGATATCCTCCCTATAGAATTATTGTCAATTAAATCTAAGGGTTAAAGAATCAATAGTTTATTATTATTTGATATGAGATATCTAGATAATAATAATAAATTAATACGATACTAGTTTAATTTATGACGGATATGACCACCCTACAGAGGCGTATTCTGAATTGAAATCAGATTACCTATGTATAATGTAGTTAAAGAGCTCTACATAAAATACATTTCAGGCAATTATGCAAAATTTTCACATGCTATCAGATAATGTATGCTCATGTATGAATTTATTTTTTAAAATTATGTCTTCATTCATCCCACTAGTATCCGTCCTAAACCAAAAACAAGTTAACCGAGAATAATTATGTGAATTGGGAAAGGAACTTAGATATTGAACTTACAGTTGAAAAACATAAATATGTCCTGACTGATCAATGCACTCAAATACCTAATAAAAATGCACCCCAAGATGAAATAGATGCTTACAATAGTCAATTGACTAAGGGCCCATCTTTATCTTTTGGTCTCAATCCTAGAGGAAAGAGTTGTAAGAAGAAGAATAATAAGCCAAAGAAAGCATCTAATTCATGATTTGTACAAATTCATAAAAAGGTAGTAAGGCCCAAAGGAAAGTGTTTCCAATGTGGCATTAAATGGTATTGGAAGAGAAACTATCATTTAGTTAAGTTTACAATAGTTAAAAGAACAGCTTCACCTTCTGGTAAAATTTTTTTCATTGTGACATGTTTAGTGGTTGATTCTACTAATTCCTAGATAGTAAATTCTGGAGCCACTAATCATATTTGTAATTTAGTTTAAGGGTTCTATAAAATCAAACAACTCAATGAAGGGGAGATCAGCCTAAGGCTAAGAAATGACGCAACTGTTACAGTTAAGGTAGTGAGAGTTGATCAACTTTATTTTGATGATTTTACGACTTTAGTATTAGATGATTATTTGTTGGTGCTGGAACTCAAACACAATTCAATTTTAGTTAGTTATTTGAATAAATTTGGTTATTCTGTTATTTTTAACTTAACTGTAATGATCAAAAGAAATAAGTTGTTATATGTTCTAGTACACTAATTAATAATATATACTGCATATATCCTAAAATCAACTCACTGCATGATATAGAATTGAATAATGAATCTAATCACTATAAAAGGGTTAAAGTGACTCCCACTAATCAAACGTATCTATAGCATCTACGTCTTGGTCATATTAGTCTAGATAGGATCCAAAGACTAATCAAAGATGGACTTTTAAGTTCATTAGACATTGAACCATTACCAGTCTACGACTCATGTATAGAAGAAACAATGACCAGAAGACCCTTTAATACTAAAGGTAATAGAGCCATTGAAACGTTAGAATTAGTACAGTCTGATATATATAGGCCCATGAGCACACAAGTTAGGAGAGGTTATGAATATTTCATCACTTTCATTGATATTTATTCTAGGTTCGGTTATGTGTACCTAATGCGCCACAAGTCTAAGGCGTTTGATAAATTCAAAGAGTTTCAGGCAAAAGTAAAAAGACAATTAGAAAAATACATAAAAAGTACTTCGATCTGATCAAGATGGCGAATACCTCTATAGTGAGTTCATGACCTATTTGTTAGACAACGGGATATTATCCCAATTGACTACACCAGGGTTACCCAAGCAAAATGGTGTAGTAGAAAGGAGAAATAGAACTCTTCTTAAAATAGTGAGGTCAATGATGTGTTATTCAACTTTACCTATCTCGTTCTGGGGTTATGCCTTAGAAACAACCATGTATCTTCTTAACTTAATTTCATCTAAATCAGTCCCTAAAACACCTCTGGAAATGTGGATAGGACGTAAACCAAGTTTACATAAAGGCACTTCGATCTGATCAAGGTGGCGAATACCTCTATAGTGAGTTCAAGACTTATTTGTTAGACAATAGGATATTATCCCAATTGACTACACCAGGGTTACCTCAGCAAAATGGTGTATTAGAAATGAGAAATAGAACTCTTCTTGAAATGGTGAGGTCAATGATGTGTTATTCAACTTTACCCATCTCGTTCTGGAGTTATGCCTTAGAAACAATCATATATCTTCTTAACTTAATTTCATCTAAGTCAGTTCTTAAAACACCTCTAAAAATGTGGATATGGCGTAAACCAAGTTTACGTCATATATATATATATATATGGGATTGTCTAGCTCATGTGCTAAAAGGAAAGATAGATAAGTTGGAATTTAAGTCAGAAATTTGTTTGTTTGTTGGATATTCTAAAAGAATAAGAGGAAGTATTTTCTATAGTTGTCAAGATAATAAAGTATTAGTTAGCACTAATGCAATCATTTTTAAGAAGACTATATGAAAGACTTCAATCCTAAGAGTAAGATAATTCTTGATGAATTATCTGGAAACTCTAATATTATACTTGATAGAGTCAATGAGTTAATTCCCAATCCAGATCATAATAACCAACTAGAGTCAGTTGTAGAACAACAACCACCGGTACTTCGTCATAGTGGGAGGATTATTAGACGTCCAACTAAGTACATGTTAATTGGAGAGTCATTTCAAGAAATCTCTAATAAGCATGAACTAGATTCCACTAGTTATGATGAAGCAATGGTTGATACAGATGCAAACCATTGGCATAAAGCTATAAAATCAGAAATGGATTCCATGTATTCCAATAAAGTCTGGGAACTTGCAGAGAAACCTGAAGTGATAAAATCCATAGGGTGTAAATGGGTCTATAAGAGAAAGAGAGGGGTAGATGAAAAGATGAAAACCTTCAAAACTAGGCTTGTTACTAAAGGGTACACTCAGAAAGAAGGTATCGATTATAAGGAGACCTTTTCGCTGGTAGTTATGCTTAAGTCTATTATAATTCTCTTATCCATTGCAGTAAATCTTGATTATGAGATTTGCCAAATGGATGTCAAGAATGCCTTTTTTAATGGCAATTTTGAATAATAGCAATCTTGAAGAAAGTATCTATAAGATACAACCAGATGGTTTTATAGCTATAGGCCAAGAACATATGGTTTGTAAACTATAAAAATCTATCTATAGGTTTAAACAAGCATCTAGATCATGGAACATCAAATTTGATCAGGCAATCAAATCATTTGGTTTTGATTAAAATTCCGATTAACCTTGTGTTTACAAGAAGAGAGATAGACGGTTAGTAGTTTTTTTTTTAGCCATATATGTAGATGATATACTACTCATTGAAAATGATATAGAAGCATTATTATCAATTAAAATTTGGTTATCTAACCAATTTGATATGAAGGACTTAGGTGAAACTAGTTACATATTCTTACGTAAAAATAGGATGTTAGCTTTATCTCAAGCTGTATATATAAACAAAATCCTGGTTAGGTTTGCTATGCATGAATCCAAAAAGGGAACACTTCCTTTTATACATGGAATTGATCTATCCAAGAATCACTATTCTAAAACTCTTGAAGAGATAGATCACATGAGAGGAATTCTTTATGCATCAGCAGTAGGAAGTCTCATGTATGCAATACTATGTATTAGACTAGATATTTGTTATGCAGTCAGCATGGTTAGTATATATCAATCTAATCCAGGACCAGAACACTGGACTATAGTAAAGCATATATTTAAGTACATTCGGAGAACAAAAGATTATATGCTCGTGTATTCCAGTGAGGATCTTATGCCTATTGGGTATACAGATTCAGATTTCCAAGCAGATAGGGATGCCCGAAGATATACCTCAGGATATGTGTTTACTTTATGTGGTGGGGCTATAAGTTAGAGGAGTGTAAAGCAATCATGCATCGCAGACTCTACCATGGAAGCTGAATATATAGCTGCATCAGAAGCTATAAAAGAGGTTGTATGGCTCCAAAAGTTTTTTATGGAACTTGAAGTGGTGCCTAGTGCTAAGATGCTCATTATTATTAATTGTGATAATAGCGGAGCTATAGTACAATCCAAGGAACCAAGATACCACAAAAAAAGAAAACACATTAAGAAAAAATACCATTTAGTACGAGAGCTATTGCAAAATAGTGAAGTTATGGTATTTAAAATTGCATCAGTAGAAAATCTAGCAGATCCATTCACCAAATCATTGCCACTAAAGTATTTTGAAATTCATATATATGATATGGTAGTTCAATAGATGCCCGACATGCTTTAGGGTAAGTGGGAGATGGTTAGACATTTTATGTTATTTATGCCCTTAAAGTATGTGTAATAATATTTTATTAGATCAATAAAGTTTATTCACATATATAATTGAGCATACATTGATGAGCTCATACTTATAAAATATGTGATCTATGTATTAGGCATATGATGCTAATACAGAGGGTATAGATCACAAGTTCTTTATAAATTAAATCTAGTTCACAACCATTAATGAAAAATGGCATTTCATTATGAAAAGTTGTAATTTTTCTGCTTTTTAAAGTGAATGATTTATCTTAATTATTAAAGTGGAGACTTCGAGTAAAAAACTAGTGTATATGTCACATTGAATAGGACTACTGTGAATTTCGATCTGATTAACTAAATATCGTAAAGCTTAATTCACAAAAGCTTTAATAAGCTTGATTGATCTTAATCCTGAGCCGGTAATGAACTTACATTCATGCATTGTATCTTTTGAGTTATCACAAAGTGAGATCCAAATAAACTATCAAAACCTCGATAACTTGGAGATATAATTTCATGGGTCTTAGGAACATATATCTAGAAGATGGAATCTAATAAATAATGTCTACCTAAACTCTTTGCAGTACTTGATCATTAGAATTTGTGCCTACAGTTTATTCAATAAATTATTTATTGAATAATAATATTTATTTGTAAATTTATTTACAAATATAGACATTTTAAAAATGATCATTAGAGCATTCAGTGACTTATGGGCAAATAAGTAATTAAAAAGGTAAGATATTTTTTTCATGGCCACTTAATTATGGATATCAATTAGATGGTCAATTAAGTGGTTATTAATGATTTAAAGATCAAGTCAAATTTAATTAAATGGGCTTTTACTTTATAACATGAGTTACTAGAGTACAACACTTGACTTTTAGTGGAATAGCCTGGGGTTAACTTAGAAGAATTGGTGTTTTATGAGATAATAAAGACTAGACCTTTTAAGTTAGAGTTAGGAAGCCTATGGGTCTTGCAGTCCCTCTACTAACTCAAATCTTAATCAAACTATAATTTCTTAATTTTAATCAAATTCTATATACCCAATGAAGATTCATATATATATATAAGAGTTACGGAGTAAAAAGAACACCGCAACCATATAGAGAAAAATTCTTTTTATGTATTCTTACGTGAAAAAAGAATTTAATTAATATAATTCTCTCAAATTTGGGTATTAGTATTTTTAGAGATTAAGAAAGATTCATGTATTCACACGTGTTGAGTTTGAAGTTTGAGGATAGTAGAGAAGATTGCAGCCAGTCAATTCAAGATTTGTTATAGTAAGGAATTGAGACAATCTTCTATCATTATACATGTAATTATGAATAAGACAATCTGATTTTTATTGCATTTACTTTTATAAAAAAAAAATTTATTTACCAACCAACATTTATAACTTTTTTTATTAAAAAAATGAGCTTAATACATTGTGCCATGTGTATATTTTTATTTAAAAATAGTTTTTTTCAATATTTTTTTTATGAGAACAAAAATGAGTAGATTGTATCACCTCTCATGGACTACTTGGGACAATATTTAGTTTCAAGTATTAAATAGGTTATTTAAGTATTAAAAATGTATATTCCATTTAAATGGATGGAATTTTTTTGTGAAAATCTTTAAGATTCAATTGTCCTTTTTTCATAAATTTGTGTAATTAAAAAGAACAATTGTGTGGCAACAAACATAATCTAATAATCATTATAGTTGAAGAAATTAGTTATAATAAACATTATGTTAGCTTTTTAATTAATTTTTTTTTTTATCAATGGGGGGCTTTTGAACTTGCCATAGTCACGGTAACATTATTGTTAAATGATGATGCTTTCTATTACATAGCCACTTCTAATAGCAAAATTGTGAATTGGCAACTTTGATGAAAGTAACGATGTATGCTTTTTTATCAAAAATATCACCTCAACTATTATATAAATTGTGAATTTTAAAGTCTTATTATGTTAATGATGAGTCTAATTGCCTTTTTTGTTTTTGTCGCCATTGCGATGGTGGCAGTAGCAATGGTATTATGATAGTGGTATGCCTTTTGTAATTTTGTTTTTAATTTTTTATTCTTTTTATTTGTTAAGTGTTTTATAATTTTTAAAACTAAAAATAAAAAATTAAACCTTTTAAATTAGGTCATATGTACTTTTGCGAGTTGGGTATATTATTTATTTTATTATAAATAATCAATAATAATAATTTTATTATTTTTTCCTTTTTATAAAATTTATTATATGTAAACAAATATGAAAAAAATAAGTAGATGAAATTATGCCACATGTTAATTATGTGTGATTTTTATTTAAGTGAACAATAATAAAAAAAATATTATGTTGAAAATTGGTGATTCAATAATTTTATATAGGCAAGAATTGAGATGAATACTAAAATGAGAGTTATTATAAAGTCAAGTACATATTGAGTGTACAAGAGAGGAGTAAAACGAAAAGTCAAAAGAATAGGTACTATTCATACAGCGACATGTTTATGGCAAGAACTATTATGTGCGTTAATGGGTACTGTTCATTAAATACTGTTCACGCGCGGATACTGTACATATAGTTATTATTCACACGATAACTTTTGGGTGTTTCATGTTTTAGCTCAATTGACTTTTTTAAGTAGGATTAAGACTCTTACAAGTAAAGACTCTTACAAGAAGAACTCTTACAAATAAGGACTCTTATTGTAACAAAGTTTAGGGTTTTTAAAGGTATTTTATTCACTATATAAACCATTCTAAACATAAGAGAAAGACAAGTATCTAAAGTTTTAAGATATAACCATAAGAGAGAATTGAGGAGTTAGGTAAACACTAAGTGCGTGGTGCACTAAGGAGTAACCTTTGAGGAGTGTTTTCTTTTGGTTCTTAAGTGAATAAAAAAATATATCATAAATCATTTTTGCTTAAATGCTCGGGCTATTCTTGTATTCCTTGTAAAAATCTTTTATGAAGAAATACTAAGAGGTTTTGGGGAGTTATGATAATCAAGAATAAATACTTAGAGGTCTCTATAGAAGATACTAAGGGTATTGTGAGATTATTGATGATATAAAAAGATACTTAGTGATCTATATTAATAATAAAAAGCTAGATCATGAATTCTTCATGGACGTAGGCAATTTTAAGCCGAACCACGTATATCTTATGTTTTGTTGATTGATTTATTTTCTTTATTTTTATCAGTGTGTTGATTTTATATATTCTTACTTATGGTGTGAGTTATAATTTTTCGCTGCGCATAAAGTAAAAAGAGTATCAAAATTGTATCTTAGTTGATGCCATAAGAGTATCAAACTAAAAAGTATAACTTGATATCTTCAATATATTAAGACTTATTTGAAATTATTGTTAAAGAGGTTAAAAGTGATTTTGAAAAGTTAAAAGTAAATTAAGTATTTAATAAAATAATTTAAAATTATTTTTGACAAAATCACCTTTTATAGTAGATTTAAGTAAAAAGATGATTACTTGTTAAAATTTTGAGAATCAACTTTATCTTTAAATATGATCCAATTTTATTCTTATACAAATAAAAAAATTTCAAAATTATCTCGCTATAAATTAGTTCTTTTTAATTTTACTTAAAAAAATAAAATCATTAAAATTTAACATTATTTAAACTTTATTTTATTTCTCATCTCGTTTCTTCTCTTATTATTATTATTAGTACTACTACAATTACTACTCTCTCTCTCTCTCTCTCTATATATATATATATATATATATGTGTGTATACATATATATTTATTTAATGTTCATTTCAGTTATGAATTTCTACAGCATTACAATAACAAAATTTACCAAATGCATATAAATTATTTTTGAATCTTGTAGCACTTTTAAAAACATAATTTACCAAACACTTAACTATTTTTTTTCACAATTGATTATTTTTCCAACACAATTAATATTGATTATTTTAAAAGTTACAAAATCTCAAACTAGCCCTTAGACTGACTCTAACAAAAATTATTCAATTTAATAGAATTTTTTAATAGATGAGGATGTTTTTGGTTACTTTGAAACAAGATGATTAATTTATACTTTTTACTATATTATGAGGGTGTAGATATATTTTCTCTCTTTTTTATTATCTGGTCAGCTAAAAGGTAGTTGTTTTATTTTGTTTGTGTATGAAAATAGAAAGGAAAATGAAATGAAATGAGAAAAGAAAAGAAAAATAGAAAGGAATGAAATAAGAAAGAGAATACTGTTCTTTTACTTTCTTTGTACGTGAGAGGGTAGAAAAGAAAAGAAAAGAAAAGAATCTATTAGATTTTGCTTACGCGAAAACACTAGAGTATTAGATTTTGCTTACGCGAAAACACTAGAGTTAGAATTTATTTATATTTTATAGTCAAAATTTTTATTATGTACTAATTTTATTTTTAAGTATATTTTATTTATTTATTAAATTTTACTATTTAAACCACCATCACATTTAAAATTTTATATATGTAGGAATTAAGTAAATATATTATGTACAATATTTAAAATTAATATATGTATAATAAATTATTCAATGAAATTTTAATTAATGTCGAGATTTTTTTAAGATTAACATATAATGATCGTCAAATTTGATACCATAAATAAAAATGATAACATAAAATAAAGATATAAGCATAATAATAAAAAAATCTTTTACAACTTGATTATTAAAATTTGTAAATAGAGATGTAAATGTACCTTAATGCACTAAATTAGGCATAGCATTTATAGTAAATTTATTAAAAAGATTTAGTTGTAAATAACTCATCATTATTAGAATAGTGTCAAATATATATTTCGTTACCTTTGTGAAATGATAAATTTGATATTATTTTATTCTAATGAACTTATAAAAAATTTAAGTCTAGTTAATTATGAAGATATTGGATACTTATTTGATTTTCATGGAGTCCACTCATAAATAAAATACATTTTTACTTATAATAATACAACGATCTTTTGATGATTCGCAAAATAAAATTTCGTTGCTATCTCCTTTAACTACTTTAAAATTCTTGCACTCTATAAAACAATCAGATAATGTATATAACTGCAATTTGTCATTCATCATATAAGAGTATATAAAACTTATATTTTGCAAGAAATATTTCAATGATAATATATAAAAATAATATTGTTTGTATTACTTAAATTAGATGTGGATACATCGAATGAGATAAAGCCAAACATATTTTTTTTAAAATGAGTTGATATATTTAACATCAATATTCTTGCTCTACTGATAATTTTATAGATTTTTTCATTAAAATTTTGTAGATTTGTTCATTAAAATTTTGTCAATATCAACTCTTGAAAAATTAATTTACAAGATTAACATATGTCAACTCAATAAATTGTTAAATTGATAGATGTTATTACGAGAGAGAGCATATTCTTAAAGAGAAGAACCGAATTAGTTACAAATATATATTATACTCTTTTTTTTCTTTAATCAAATTTTATTTTACTGAATTTTAATAATAAAATATTTAAAAAAGTAGTATTGAGTACATTTGACATTACTATACATTATAAAATAATATTTATTTACCTTAAATTTTTGTCTAATTAAATATTTTCATAATAATATAAAATACAACTAAAGTAATATAATCTAACGAGGAGTCATGTGAGTTTGGTGGTGGGCAATCCCACAAACCCCGTATCCTACCTCAATCGGAGCAGAGCTCTCCACTTGATTTGTAGGCTATATATAAATGTCAACTTATACCCGTAATTATAAATTAAGAAGTTGTCTTATAATAAGTATCTCACAATAAAAAGAGTAGCATTACATTTAAATAATCGAAATACAAATTTTATATTTTAGCTGATATATTCTTAATTGATAATTATTATTTTTATATTAAAATAGTACTTATATAATATCAATAAATAATAAAATCACTAAAATATCATATTAATTAACATACAAAATTATGGACCTTAACTATTTAAATATAAATTTTTACTAAAAAAAAAATTCGCGGGAAAAGCAGTGTCTTATTTGGAAAACGTGGTTGATACGCACTCACTTTTGTTCACAAATCCGACCACATTCACACATCGAGGGAATAATAATACTAAATTAATTAATTAATAATACCATCAATTACTAATAAAATTAATAAAAATCCGCCAACCCATTGAAACAGAACCACTCTTCCTCTATTTGTATTTCCACTTCCAGACGCAGTTCATAGCCTAAAAAATTGACACAGCGCCAATCCTTCCTAAGAAGTCAAATACAAACTAAAACGCTGTCGCTTTACAAATCTCTAATGGCTGAACAAGAAGACGAAGAAGACGATCCATCAAGAACAACGACAACAAGCTACTGGAAATGGAGCAAACAAAGCTTCTTCCCGGAACCCTCCTTCGAAAACATATCCTCTTACAAATCAGCACTGTCACAAACATTCCCTCGCCTCAAGAACCGCCTCTTTGCCCGCTCAACAGATGCCACAGAGCTTGTAACTCTCCAAAAAGAAAGCAAAAACCCCATGCAAAAATGCCTCACTTGGTGGGATCTCATCTGGCTCAGCTTTGGATCCGTTGTCGGCTCCGGCATCTTTGTCATCACTGGCCAAGAAGCTAATAAGCACGCGGGACCCGCCATTGTGCTATCCTATTCTGCTTCCGGTCTTTCTGCTTTGTTATCTGTATTTTGTTACACGGAATTTGCTGTTGAAATACCAGTTGCTGGTGGGTCTTTTTCGTATTTACGAATTGAGTTGGGTGATTTTATTGCTTTTATTGCTGCTGGGAATATTCTTTTGGAAGCTGTTGTTGGTGCTGCTGGGTTAGGAAGGTCTTGGTCTTCGTATTTGGCTAGCATGATTGATAGTAATAATTCTGATTTATTGCGTTTTAAAGTTGATTCTTTTGCTGAAGGGTTTAACTTGTTAGACCCAGTTGCGGTTTTGGTTCTTTTGCTTTGTAATGGGGTTGCAATGAGTGGGACAAGGAGGACTTCTTGGTTGAATTGGGTTGCTTCTATTGCGAGTGCTTGCGTGATTGTGTTTGTGATAGTTGTTGGGTTTGTTCATGGCAAGACTTCAAATTTGGTGCCCTTTTTTCCATATGGTGCAGAGGGTGTTTTCCAAGCTGCTGCTGTGGTTTATTGGTCTTATACTGGTTTTGATATGGTGGCAACTATGGCTGAAGAGACTAAGCAGCCTTCAAGGGATATACCGGTTGGTTTGGTTGGTTCAATGTCTATGATTACTGTGATTTATTGCTTGATGGCATTGGCATTGACCATGATGGTGAAGTATACAGAAATTGATGTAAATGCTGCTTACTCGGTTGCTTTTGGACAAATTGGGATGAATTGGGCTAAGTATTTGGTGAGTGTATGTGCACTTAAGGGAATGACTACAAGTTTGCTGGTTGGATCGCTTGGTCAATCTCGATACACGACTCAGATTGCTAGAGCGCATATGATTCCTCCTTGGTTTGCTCTAGTTCACCCGAAAACTCAAACTCCCATTAATGCTACTCTGTTGACCACCATTCTTAGTGCTATTGTTGCATTTTTCTCCAGCTTAGATGTGTTGTCAAGTGTTTTGTCTTTTACCACACTCCTAATTTTTATGCTGATGGCTGTTGCATTGCTTGTAAGGAGATATTATGAGAAGGATGTTACTCCTAAGAATGCTTTGGTTAAGTTTCTAGCGTGTTTGTTCATTGTAATCGCTTCTTCAATCGGCATAACAGCAATTTGGAATTCAAATGGTAAAGGATGGATGGGTTATGTGCTAACTGCAGTGCCTTGGTTTTTGGGGACACTAGGAATGGCATTGCTTCCAAAGCAACGTGTTCCCAAACTTTGGGGTGTTCCTTTAGTTCCATGGTTGCCATCATTGTCAATTGGAATGAATATATTTCTTATTGGCTCATTGGGTTACAAGGCATTTTTGAGATTCATCATTTGCAGTGCAGTAATGCTTGGGTACTATTTATTAGTTGGCGTTCATGCAACTTATGATGTGGCTCAGCTGACCCAACCAAAGACAAATACTGAGGAAGGTCCATGAGATAAAATAAGGAGATGCTACAGCACTTGGAAGTGGTATAGCACGTTAATGATGGTATAGACGTTCTTTGTGTTACAGCTGATCATGCTTAGGTCATAGTCAAAGAGTCTCTATGCATACTTTGGCAATTTGGTTTCTAGAATCTAGAATTTACAATTTTACAGTTTCGAAGTGAAATTACATATTTCTGTACGTTTCTTTTTTTACTTTATTGTTTCTTGGTGGTAAATTCTCTGAATTAGTTCTATGATGTTTGTTAAATTTTCAATGTGAATAAATATTCTTGTCGAAGATTGATAGCATTTATTTTTCTTTCTGTAGCTCCTTGGGTCATTAGGTTTCACCAGTTACCTTAATTATATGTATGGTTATCCCTTGAAAAAGGATTTGAAGCCTGTTAGAATTTGATTGGTAGAAAGAAGATGTAAGTTGCAGTGATTTATGTAGTTGTTAATTGAAGAGGGTTGTTATGATAAGACTTCACGCTTGAGGGATAGTATTCAAATTTTGCTAAGGAGAGGAGCGGTGACCACAAGGCTTTCGTTTAGAGTATTTTTTTGGCTTGTTAACCAAATGAACCTAAGTCCCTCTTTTTGTAGGTGAATTAGGTGATTTCAAATTTGTTCTACCACGTACTATTTCACAAGATTCTGAAGCAAGGCAGGTTGTTAACTGCTTCATTTCAGTTGTGAATCTTTCTAGTTGCTGACGATGGCACACAAGGTATATACAACGAGGTTGGTTAGCATCTGTTCACCTGTTTCAATTGATAGGAGAATTAGTCTTGATTTTTTTATTGGAGCTGTCTTGAGTCATATGGAACAAGTAGTTGTCCATTTTGCTAAATGGTATTAATCTTTTACTCAGTCAAATAATTTCTCTGTTTTGCTTTAGGATTTTTTTCAAAGGTAAAAACAGCCCTCTTTTCGTTTTGGTTGTCCCTTCCTGTCATATACATGCGCCTTAGTTTTGTTAAATATGGTCATTGACAAACTAAAAGCATGAATTTCCCATGCTAAAGCAGTCACTTCTCTTCACCCGAAATAAGGAAGTCGAAGTCCCCGCCACCCTGCTGATCTCAATCTAGCGACGGCACCTGGAACCACACTGCCTCCATCTTCCATTTTATCGTGTTCAGAAAGTAGTCCATTTTGGCTTTTGTAACTATCCTTGGATGATTTTTTCTAATCACTCACCTTTGAGCACGTATGATAGGTTGATTCATGGAGTTCTATTCGTTTATATTTGTTTCACCATTGATTATGTGTTTGGCTGGATTTCAGTGATATCTATTTTACAAGATGAAACTTGTCATCTAAAATGCTTAAGAGAATCAACTATAGAGATTCCATTTGAATTGGCCATGCATGGGCATTATAAGTTTTATTTAATTTTGTCCTTTGGCTACAACTCACAGGTTTTAGTAGATCATGGTGTGAAATCATATATGTTGTCCTTATTTCTGTTTTGGACCCTGTAAATTATTATAATATGATTCATAAAATATCTTTGATGTTTGTAGAATTGTTAGCATATCAGACTTCTAGTAGTGAATTTTGTAGAATTGCCTGCTTAGGCTAGGAAAATTCAAATTTCACCTAATGCTAGCTTGTACAAGAAAAAAAAAAAAAGCATATTTATTGTCATGGGACGGTGCTTGTTATCGACTCAAAAGATTAGTATGTTAAATAATGTTGCTTACCTGCTTATATACACTAAAGATTTATTCAATTTTTATTCAATGTGGGACGTGGTATTCATTCTCACCTAATACCGTGATGTACTCGTCACGGTTTGGCTTAAACTCGAGAGCCAATCTGGCTCGTATTATTGATTCCTATGAGATTGGGGGACTTATTACATACGTGACAATCTCTATTGGAGTTTAAGACAAATTTTAGGAGTTATTTTACTCATAATGTCCATCCCTCTGGGGATACGAGGTATCTATTATCCATATAGTAATCTCCATTAAATGAATTTTAAGAACTTACATACAAATGAGAATTCAAGTTTAGATAATGTTGCTTATCCGTTTATATACACTAAAGATTTATTCAATTTTTATTCGATGTAGGACGTGGCATTTATTTTCACATAATACCGTGACGTACTCGTCACGGTTTGACTTAAACTCGAGAGCCAATCTGGCTCATATTGTCCATTCCTATGGGATTGGGGAACTTATTACATACGTGGCAATCTTTATTAGGGTTTAAGACAGAATGTTTAGAGGTTATTTTACTCATAATGTCCATTCCTCTGGGGATACGAGGTATCTATTATCCATGTAGTAATCTCCATTATAGGAATTTTGAAAACTTACATGTAAATAAGAATTCAAGTTTATTATGATATTACTTGTTAAGGTTCAAGTGTTTGTTATTGATTCAAAAGACTAGTTTATTAGGTATTGTTACCTACCCACTCACGTATATTTAAGATCTATTTAATTTTTATTCGATTTAAAACGTGAAATTAGACATATTTTGTATTTTTGCTTTATATGCAATCCATGAAAAGCTCATTGAAGTTCAAGTGGCATATATTATTGCCAAATATCATAAAGCTTTAGAAGTCCTCTCTTTGGATGTTGCTAGTTGGTTTATGTAAGATCTCTCCAAGTGGAATAAAAAGATTTGATATTCCAATTTTGTTCACATAAAGGTTGGAGAGGAATATAATTCCCGGGTTGTTAAATAAGCAAAAAATTAAATAAAAAGACACAGGGCACAAGTAGTTATTCTCTCCTCAAGCGACTTGAATTTTGAGGAGGGATTTAGCATATGCCTAATCATTCTAAAGTAGTTTATGAATTTCTTTCTTGCGGTTTTTTCTGGGAAAGTTTTCGGGAATATTCTGTAATTTCAAGTAAGTTTTTTAATATAGCCTCAAGTCAAGTCCCTAGTCAAATATATTTAAAATGGACCAAAATGCTTTCGTCTATTGTTTCATGTAGATTCACTCTTATAACTATAAAATATAAAATACATTCCAAGTTATAAAATGGATAGAGAGCCAGAATTTACACTCCAAGTCATTAACATTCTAAAATTTTGGACTTTTAACCGAAGGTAAGATTCTTTTAGATTATCTTTTGTTTTTTAAAAAAAATTAAACATTGCTAAACATGATTAGTTAGATATAAAATAATATTTTATTTATTTATTTAGAAAATGTATAAGCATTGAAAAGTATATATAGCATAATGAAAATCATTGAAAAACATTGTGATTGGACATAAATTTTAGGTTGGAAGAAATCTAAGACAAGTTAGGTGGTGGTGACTCTTGCATTTGAACTCTAGGACCGGGGATTGAGCAGCTCAGGTGAAGGCAGCATTCATAGCAGATTTTGTAACACTAGTTGAAATCGATACAGTTTGCAGAATATGATTCAGCAGGAAGCAACCCATACATGAGCAGAAACTCGACGAACCCTTAACTAATTTAAAAAGAGGTGCGCGATGCAATCACATAGCCTCACCCAATTCACGCGTCCTTAACCACACAAGAACTTGGTCATGAACCATTTTGCGCAGACAAGAATGGGTAATGTGGCCACGCAATTTGCACAACCCATCTCTTACTAGAAGACCACTCCATCTTGTTGCATCACCTCTTCTTCATCTTATTACATCTGTCTTATCATCTGAATATGCAAATCATCTATCTTTCTAAAATAAATATATTAAAATTCACATATGAAAATTTACACTTCTTCAATCAAAATTTGAATCAATCAATTGACACATCTAAAAGGAATACAAGCTTTTTTAACTTTTGCTCCAAAATTGCGCTTAATGAATCATATATTTTCTTTTATGAGACATTCTTTAAATAAATCTCCGCTTGTTACGTGCTTTCAATACACGATATACAAAATAAAATAAAGATAATTTTAATATACTTTATTATCTATTTAATTATAATAAAATTATTAGATCACTTTGTCCAACTCTTTCACTAATAAACTTTTCTTGACCAACAAAATATTCTGCACATAATCAATTATCAAGCCTCGTTGACACTAAGAATCACATTTCTTAATAAAGATTCTTTATATGCATATATCTGAATAGAAAATCATGTACAAAAAAATATTAAAAATGTAACCCTTTGGATATCTAGAAACTTCGCTATACATATAGTCCTAAATAATTGAGTCTGATTAAGTGTAAACTTATGTCATATAATGTCCCGGGCCAATAATTTTGTGTACAATATTGCTATTGTTGAAAAATACCCTTCAATCTAATCTTTGAAATTTTTAGTTACATTCTCTTTCTTGTACAAAACTAATAATAAAATAATTAATATAATAATCACAAAATACAAAATGGAATTCAAAATAATTGAATTTAATAATAACTAAAATAAAATAATTAAGCTTAGTAGTTAGAAATATTAATTAATTTACATATTTAATATACTTGATGTTTAATAAAAAAAAAAATTATTATTCCCCAAATTGAATTGAATATAAATGAAGATATAAATAATAAATTAATATTAAATTTTACATAACAAAATATCAAATTAAGTTTTATATTCAACTAAATAACAAAATACTAAATTAATTCATTAATTAAAGTATTACATACTAAATAAATGTAATTCAAATTGATAATTAACATTATAAATTTTTTAATTTTTTTTAAAAAAAATTAATTGTTGCACAAAGGCCAACATTCGTGCTACCTTTCCGCAGCCATTCGCATAGATTTGTACAGTTGTGAAACTGAGTGCGGAACCTTCTCTTTTTAAATTTTTTCTCAACCCTTTATTATAAAAACTTAAAAATTTTCAATACTTGCACCAATACACTTAATGAATCGCTCAATCATAATTTAATTTAATTTTTTTTTTGCCTAAAATCTCAAATTTTCTCCTAAAATTCTAACTTTTATCATCTTAAATTAAAACTCTTAATTTTCACATAATTATAGAAGAATTTGGAACACTTATCACCATCTTTTAATAATTTAATTCAAACTTTATTATTTATCACCATCTTTTAACCATTTGAATAGAGAATCATTCTTGAGCTTAAGATTCTATAACTGATCTTGTAAATGATTTTGTAGGGATATATCCCTTTTTTAAACTTATATTTATGTAATTGAATATTTAAGGTTAAACATTCTTCTTTAAATTTATTGGCTTTTAAGGCTATCCAGTTTTATCTATCCCAAAATTCCTCCGGAAAGAACCATATGTTGTGAGGCCTCGCCTCAAGTTAATATAGAAGTACCCAAACCAATAGAATGGAACCAGATAAAACTCCCAAAAGAATGGCTTAAACCCAAAGCCATTCCCCAGAAAAGTATTTTGTCGAATGGATCCCTGTTATCTGCAACCAATTTCAATGATGGAACATTAGGAATATCCTTTGGCCCTAGAATACAGAGGATTAGATCATCATCCTCCTCGACTCATCAATCAACCAAGAAATCCCTGACAACCTTAGAAACATCAAGAAATCTATCTCTATGACTAATACAAAGAACTTCAAGTTCAAGGACTTTTGATTCATTAGAAAATGAAGATATAAATACAGAACCATTAATAAGAAAAATCCCTAACATTTTAAGAACAGATGAACAGATAGCCAGACCTATCCATGAACAACTTCCGAGTGAACAAGATTTTGGTTTTAAATTTATCCTAAACGACATTTCTCAAATTCAATAGCTGCTTATTCCCTCATAGCATTTTCTAACATTTCTAAATAATGTAAAGATTGTGGTGCACTGGTTATTGAGAAGAAAAATTTATAGAAAACATAAAAAACATAGATATAGAAAAGAAGAACCAAGAGAAGAATATTATAAAAAGCCATATAAAAGAAATAAAAAATATACTAGAAAAGGAAAAGGTAACAAGTGTTACAAATGCGGCAAAAAAGGACATTATGCCAACAATTGCCCAGAATTAAAAAGAAAATAAACAATTTGAAAATAGATCAATCAATTAAAGAAAAATTAATAGAAGCTCTTGTCAATTCAGAATCATCATCTGCTAATGAAATTCTTGACCTAGAACAATCATCTTCCCAAGATTATTCTACAGATAGTGACTCATCTATAGGAAAAGATTATTGTCTATGCCAAGACAAAGACGCTTGTCATTGTAAAACAATCTGTACCTTACAAAAGGAAGATATAGGAATATTACTAGAAATGAGTGAACAAATCACAGACCCTATCAATAAACAAAGACACATGTTTAAACTTATACATAGAATAATGAATGAACCTGACAAGCCAAAATCGAGTAAAGCAAGAGAAATAGAAAAATTAGAAATAAAGGTCCCTTTTAAAGCCCCGAACTTCGAGGAAAATGTGTTAATAAAATTCAAAACAAACACAAAAAATCCAACTATAAAAGACCTTCAGGAAGAGATTAAAAAACTCAAGAACGATGTCAAAGAGCTACAAGATACTACTCATTAACTTTGGACTGAGTGAGGGGATGAGTTAATAGGTCCTTTTGTCTAAGGTACTTAATCTTATCTTTTAAAAAATTGATCTGTTTATTTTTAAGGTCAATTGTCTGTATGGAGATGGAATTGGTCTTTAGAAGATGAAGAGTTTTAGTTTGACTGGGTAAGCTTAACTTGAATAATATATTTTTTCCTGAATGTTGAGTAATTATCCCTTCAGTAGTAACTCTGAAAGGAGTAATTAACTCTAGGAAAAGAGTTCTTAAAATGACATTTTGGGTCAAGGTTTTGACTACAATGAAAGACATTTTGTAACAAACACCTTGGTTACAAACTTTAGCTAAGGGAAGTTTGTACTTTATGTCTAGATCACTCTTATTTGCTCCGTAAAGTACTTCCTTGGTTTTTTTTAAAAACTTTGTAGGAACAATTCCTTCCTTTATACAGTTTATGTCAGCACCTGAATCGAAGAGAGCATTTTTAACTTCTATTAAGAGGTTATCTTTGCCTCTTATTGAGATATCACAGTACCATTTTTTAAATTGGACTTTATCGATTAAATTGATTAATGCTTCTTGACAAAGGGGTTGATTTAATTGGTCTTGAGATTTGACAGATTCAGCCACAGATTGTTCCAAGTCACTTTCAATGTTTTCTTTAAATATTTTTGATTTTAATAACCGACATAGACTAAAACCTGTTTAGTGAGCTGATTATTAAATCAAGCCTTACAGATAATTGGAATATTTGAACAATCTTTACATTATTTAGAAATGTTAAAAAATGCTATGAGGGAACAAACAGCTATTGAATCTGAAAAATGCCGTTTAGGATGAGTTTAAAACCTGCCAAAATACTGCACAACTCCAGGGTGACTTAGATAGCCTAATAAGCTTTTTACTTAAGAGGTCATTTATTTCTGTATAGCAGTATTTTAACAGTTCTTGTGACATTTGAATTGGTCTTGCTTTAGTGGGAATCTTGGATTCGTGAAAATCCTTCTCATAAGGTAATTCTACAATGTGTCTCTTCCTCTCCCAAAAGGCATTGGGGAAAAAGAACATACTTCGTTTTCTAAGATTTTTTGAAATTATTTAACTTTGGACTGACAGGACCCGACCTGAGTCCTCTTCGAGAATCGAGATGGATCCTACGATGACGTGAGACTAACATACTCTTTACTCATACATATGGTACAATGAGGCTACATGCCTCAACAAAAAAGTGTACACATATACTCCAATATACAAAAAGATATAAAAATACACAGACTGAGACACTTATGCAACTATGTGTGTCGTGAGCCAACCTCAAAATGTGATGATTGTATCACACTGCACGAATTCCTGTGACAACTTGAGAAAAATATGAAAAATAGAAAAAAAGGGTGAGCTTATGGCTCAGTGAGTGGACATAATTTGAAAATATTATATACTTTATATGTATTGTACACGTATAAATCTGTATGATAAAATAATTATAAAACTGTAAATTGAGTAGTCAATAAACTTGTACTGAAAGTATGAGCTGTCATAAAATCTGTGCTAAAACTAAAATCATGACATAATATTGGGGATCTGAAAATCTGGAAGTATAAACTATCATAAAATCTATTATTAAGTTGAATATATGTAACATAGCTTTGTAAACATATACTATATATATACTAAAAACTATACCAAACTTGTACCTGGGGAAAAAAATTGGTCTAACCTGGCGGAAAAACTCACGCACAAGCAGAGCGAGGGATTTGAGCTAGTCTAATCCGGCAGAATGCTACATCACTCGGGCAGAGCAAACTAAACTGGTCTAACGCATACGCAGAGTAACTACACTAAAGGGGAGTGTACGCATGTGGTGGTTCAAAAACTACTACTATATAATATCATGAAAGTATAATTGTTCTAAAATAAATATTTCTGTACTGAACGTAATCATAAATTATACTACAAAAAAAAATTCTAAAATATTTCTGAATATATTAAATAGTCTAAATATTTATTTGTCTAAAATAAATCATAACTAAATCGAATAACGCGTAATTTAATCATAAATGACTGTATTAAAAACAAATAAAATATATATAGTTATCCACTCACAAAAGTGTGCTAATTCTGAGCTGGGTCTGGATTCTGAGATCTATCTGCTATCGGCACACCTCTTATATCATAGGGTGTAAAAATACATCATTAGTGCCGATATGTATTACAAATATTAAAATATAAATATTCTAATATCGTAAAACTATTACCGGCTAAATCACTGGGTATAAATCTAACTACCCAACTAATTTTCTGACATTTTCTTCTTCTAAATTCTTTTTTTTTTCTTTCTTCCTGCTTTTCTTTTCTCTCCCCTTTTCTTTTTTTTTTTTCTTCTTTCTCTCGGTTTTCTCTTCTTTCCTTTTTTTTCTTTCTTTTCTCTCTTTCGTTTTTCTTTTACTTTTTCTTTTTCTGTTTCTATTTGCTTCTCTTTAACAAAGCAAACAAAACGTCTTTCTCTCTCTCTAAATATATAACGGCCACCGCTTGCTATAATGTATATTTTTATTTTTTATTTTATTTTATTTTTGGTTGTCGCTAACTCTCTCTCCCTCTATGACACGGGTTTTACGATTCCTCCCCCCTTATAAGAATTTCGTCCTCTAAATTCATATACTTGTCTGAAATAAATGAGGATGCTGAACTCTCATATGATCTTCTCGCTCCCATGTAGCCTCTTCTACTGCATGAATCCTCCATAGGACTTTAACTAGCGAAATAGTCTTATTACATAGTACTTGCTGGCGATAGTCCACTATCTGAATAGGTTCCTCGTCATAAGTCAAGTCTGTCCTCAACTGAACTGACTGAGTATTTAGAATGTGAGAAGGGTCAGGTATATACTTCCGCAACATAGAAACATGACACACATCATGAATGCGTGACAACTCAGGTGGTAATGCTAAGCGGTACGCAACCACACCAATCCTTTCTAGAATCTCATATGGCCCAATATATCTAGGACTTAATTTTTTCTGTTTTCAAAAACGAAGCACACCCTTCCATGGTGAGATCCGTAAGAAGACTCTATCTCCTACTCAAACTCAAGTTGTCTACGGCGTTTATCTGCATAACTCTTCTGTCTGTCTTGAGCTGCCTTCAGTCTATCTATGATAATACTGATCTTCTCACTAGTGGCCTAGATAATCTTTGGACCCAACAATTTCCTTTCTCCAACCTCATCCCAGCAAATCGGAGTTCTGCATTTTCTTCAGTATAAAGCCTCATACGACGCCATCTAAATGCTAGACTGATAACCATTATTATATGCAAACTCCATCAATGGTAAATAATCATCCCAATTACCTTTAAGCTGCAACATACAAGTTCTGAGCATATCCTTAAATATTTGTATAATTCTCTCTGACTGCCCATTTGTCTGAGGATGAAATCTGTACTAAAGTTTAGCTTAGTGCCTAAGGATTTTTGTAAGCTATGCTAGAATCTAGAAGTGAATCGAGGGTCTATCTGATATGATAGACACTGGAGTCCTATATAACCGTACAATCTCACTCACATACAAATGAGCCAGCCTATTTAATGAGTATGAAATCTTATAAGGCAGAAAATGAGCAGATTTTGTGGGTCGATTGATAAGGCGTAATTGTATAAACTATTTTATCTTCCTAACTTGATATTTGTTCAATTTATCTCAATAATTGGGCTATTTATACGTATTAATATTGTTTTATAGGTTGAAGCATTATCGGAGCAAAAATACCGGAAAACGGACGCAAATCGGAGCATTAGAGATAAAAATACGAATGGAGGCACTGTTTGATACAGTAACACTGTAGCTACAGTACTGCTACAGTACCACTGTAGCAACAGTGCAGCGCCGCTGCGCTGGATTTCAGCGCCGCGGCGCCAATTGCAGAAAGTGAGCGCCGCGGCGCTGAATTCTGGGCACTCCTTAAGGGCTTTTTTGTCCTCTTTTTGCAACCCTACCTATATAAACACCCATTGTTTAGCCAAAGAAGAAAGAGGAGCAAAGGGGCAGTTGAGAGCACGAAAATAAACACTTCATTTGGGTCTTGGAAGCAAGAATCAACAACAAGAGGCAAAAATCAAGGGGAAGAAGAAGAATTTCTGCATTTTGGAGGAAGAACATCACCATTGCATCAAGGGAAATTTCTTCTTCTCTTCAAATTCGTATTTGTTGTTGATTCCAACATGTATAATGATGTTGTTAGATGCTCTAAACTTATATTTTCAATTATGAACTAAGTTTTATTGCTAGGATTACAATGTGAACTCAATATGTAGCTTGGATTGATTATTTTTCCTTATTTATCATATTGGTATGGAATTGTTCAATTTGTTCTATGCTAAATGCTTCTAATTACATGAAAATGTATTAGATTGATTAGGGAACCTTAATGAACTTGACAAAGGAAATTTTGTGTTGGCCATGGATAAATTGATGTATGATCATGGTGTAAAAGGCATGAGTTTCATATGAGATAGACATATACTCATAGGCATATATGACCATTTAGAGAATTTGAACTTAATGAATCTTATTTCAATTTGATTATCATAGACATATAGATAGTTAATTGAATGAGATATACTCACTTGACCTGCAAAAGAGGCTTGTGAGGATATTAGAGTTCTTGGTTGACATTCATATTGATAGTTCTAAGGGGAGTAGTTGGATTCAAGTGAAGTATTGAGGGATTATTGTAATCCTAGGTATCTGAGTATTTGTGCTATCACAATTGTTCTCCTTGCTCAATTATTGTAATTATTATTATTTCTTGTTTAGTTAGTTTAGATATTAAAACCATTAAATTGCCAATAGCTTTAATAAGAATAGGAGAACATAATTTTAGTACTTAGCAAGTAATAACAATTCCCCGTGGGATCGACACTCTACTTATCATATATTACTTGTTGCGATAACGTGCACTTGCGTTAGTTTGTGTTATAGAAATCACACAACATCGATCAACAATCACCCAAATACTATCATGACCCCTTCGAGTATGAGGAAGCCCAACAACAAAGTCCGCGGTTATATGTTCCCACTTCCATTCAGGAACTGGAAGTGGTTGAGATAATCCTGCTGGTCTCTGATGTTTTGCCTTAACCTGCTGACAAATCAGGTAGTGAGATACAAACTCTGCAAACTCTCTTTTCATACCTTGCCATCAGTAATGTTCTCTTAGAGTACGATACATTTTAGTGTTGTTAGGATGCATAACATAAGCTGAGTTGTGAGCTTCTTCTAAAATCTGCTTCTTTAACTCTTAGTTATTCAGAACACAAAGCCTGTTACCCATAACTAATGTTCTATCAGCTTTCAACATAAAATCAGTCTGCATTCCATTCCTTACTTCTTGCTTAAGTTTAACTAAATTAGGATCCTGATCTTGCATCTCTTGAATCTGATCTATCAACATAGGCCTAACTTGAAAATGTGCTAGAAGGACTTCAGACTCATCTATAGATAATTCAACCCCAATAGACCTTAACTCAACTAACAATGGAAGATAAGTTATTTTCAAATAAGCTATAGAGCTAGAAGACTTCCTGCTGAGTGCATCTGCTACCACATTCACCTTACCTGGATGATAGTCAATTGTACATTCATAATCTTTTATTAGCTCTAACCATCTCCGTTGTCTCAGATTCAGATCTTTATGTGTGAACAAATACTTCAACCTTTTGTGATCAGTGAAGATTTGACATGTAACACCATATAGATAATGTCTCCAAATTTTCAAGGCGAATACTACTGCTGCAAATTCTAAATCATGGGTTGGATAATTTAACTTATGCTTCTTAAGCTGCCTAGAAGCATAGCTATCACCTTACCATGTTGCATCAATACACAACCTAATCCCTGTCTAGAAGCATCACTGTAAATTATAAATCCTTCGGTGCCAGATGGAAGAGTAAGAACAGGAGTTGAAGTCAATCTCTTCTTAAGTTCTTGGAAACTACGTTCATATTCATCAGTCTACATAAACTTTACATTTTTCATGGTCAACTGTGTAAGCGGTGCAGCAATCTTAGATAAGTCTTTAACAAATCTCCAATAATAACCTGCTAGACCTAGAAAACTTCTAATTTCTGTCACACTAGCTGGTCGCTCCCAATTTACCATGGCTTCAATTTTTTGTGGATCCACATAAATTCCATCTGCTGAGATCACATGGCCTAGAAATGTAACTTTATCTAGCCAAAAATGACATTTGCTGAACTTAGCATATAACTGTTTATTCCTCAAAATCTATAACACTATCTTCAAATGCTCTGCATGCTCCTCTGTACTCCATGAATACACAAGAATATCATCAATAAAAACTATAACAAATCGATCAAGATAGGGACAAAATACCCTATTCATAAGGTCCATGAATGTAGCTGGAGCATTAGTTAACCCAAATGGCATTACTAAAAACTCATAATGCCTATATTGAGTTCTAAAGGCAGTCTTAGCCACATCAATATCTCTGATCTTTAACTGATGATATCCTGATTGTAGATCGATCTTTGAGAAAACTTTTGCACTCTGTAACTGATCAAATAAATCATCAATGCGAGAAAATGGGTACTTGTTGCGTATAGTGACTTTATTTAGCTCCCGATAATCAATGCATAGTCTCAAAGTTCTATTTTTCTTTTTAACAAACAATTCTGGTGCTCCCTATGGTGATACACTAGGTCTGATGAAACCTTTATCTACCAATTCTTTTAACTCTGAAGGGGCTATTCTGTATAGTGCTTTGGAGATAGGAGTTGTGTCTAGAACCAAATGAATACCAAAAGCAATCTCTCTATCTGGTGGTAAGCCTGAAAGTTCTTCAGAAAATACATCTAGAAAATCTCTGACCATGGAATATCTTCTAATTAGCCTTATTGACTCTGGTATCAATAACATGTGCCAAATAGGCTGGACATTATTTTTTGAGCAACCGTTTAGCTGTCATAGCAGATATAACACAAGATGGAAGAACTTGTCGCTTTTCATAAAAAATAATATCAGGCTCTCCATGTCTTTTGAATATAACCTATTTTTAAAAATAGTCTACAGTAGCATGGTGATTAGCTAACCAGTCTATTCTAATTATTGCATCAAAATCATGTATAGCAAAAGGAATTAAATCTGCTACCATTTCACTACTACCTACTTTGATAACATAACCCTGAAATACATTCTCATCCAATAATGATTCTCCAACCGGTGTGGCTACCACCAATCTACAATCTAGGGGTTTTAACACTCTATTCGCATACATATCAAAGATATGAGAAATAAAAGAATGTGTAGAGCCTGGATCAATTAAAATATGGGCCTCTCGGCCAAAGATAGTTAGCATGCCTATAACAACATCAGGGGTAGCCTATGCCTTTTGCTGAGTCAAAGTACATACACGTGCTTGGCTACGAGGTCTACCTGGCTAACCCCTATGTGGATCTTTACTAGCTCCTAAAGCTCTAGGTTGCACACCAGTACTAGAGATAGGCTTTCTTGTCTGAGATCCTCCAGGTCTTTGAATATTGCCACTGCCACCTTGAAAACCCT
The DNA here is from genome assembly GCA_946807835.1 of Ailanthus altissimus. Classification (NCBI taxonomy): domain Eukaryota; kingdom Viridiplantae; phylum Streptophyta; class Magnoliopsida; order Sapindales; family Simaroubaceae; genus Ailanthus; species Ailanthus altissimus. The sequence goes on along the minus strand of OX327713.1, from coordinate 9,287,092 downwards.
AAGAAGCTGTACTCTGTACTAAACTGCTACTCTAAAGAAGATGAGGGCAATCTCTCCTCAAATGTCCAGCTTGTTCGCAGTGGTAGCAACCTCTAAAACCTTTCAAACACTGTCCCTCATGACTCCTCCCACAAATGAAACATTGAGGGTACCTTTTTATGCTAGCACTACTACTTAACTGGCTACCACGTTGGGGCCTCTGACTCCCTATGTTGCTTCCAACAGATGGAGGCACAAAACTCTGACTAAAACTCTGTCTCTGTCCTCCTGATAGCATAGGGCTCTGACCATACCATTGTATATCAGAATACCCTATATGAGATGTGCTAGAGCTGGTGCTCACGTACCATTCCAATATTGTATGAATATTAATTGTTAATATTTATACAATAAACATTTCGAATAAAGATTGTTAATATCATATTAATATGGTATAATGCTTGTAACATTAGAGACATTGTTTGATCTGAAAAAGTTCATATCTGATCTAAAAAACTTTAGATCAGAACTAATAGTTATCAAAGCTGAGAGTCATAAATGCTAAGAGTTAGCACTGTTAAGAGTTAGCAGGTTATAAGAGTCAGCGAGGTCTAAAGAGTTAGAACTTTGTCTATAATGAGACAAAGACCTGAGAGTATACTTATAATGATATAGTTGCAAAGAGTTGCAATAGGTGCTAAGAAATATCATTATATAAGTATGTCTCAAATATAATGTTCTTGATCTATGATCACCAATGCAGGTCTATCAGTGAATTCACAATATATAGATTAGTGTATATCTATATCTAACTAGTTTAGATGGTTATTCTTAGTTGACCATGAGCTTAGAGCTTGTATAGGCATGCGGGTATCCAGTCAGGACTGGATACTGAACAGACTCATGAGGACCCCAATAGATATCCTATGAAACTGTCAAAGGAAAGTCCTCTCGAGTTGAGTAGTAATCGTGGTCCTTTGACCTGAACCCCATGGTAGTCTTATGAGTAATCCATTATGCTTTGGTTCCACATATGTCAGAGACCTTTCATGGTCTGACTGCTATGTGTCGTTGGGTACGGTTCGATGCTCATGGAGTCCGGTGTGCATAGATAAGGGATCCATTAGCTTACGTAGGTAGGTTGTATATCCGATGCTCCGAGATTGTATTTCATAAAGTCTTGTGGCCACAAGCATAAACCCGGGAAAAGAGTTTCCCACAGGGTTAAACAATATAGCAAAAGTGTTTGCGTATATTGTTTATCGAGATACGAATCTGGAGATAAGATTATTGGATGAGCAAATGGGGATTTGATGGTGTTGATCTATATCCCCGCACATCCAGGATATAAATGATCCCACAGGGTTAAACAATATAGCAAAAGTGTTTGCGTATATTGTTTATCGAGATACGAATCTGGGATAGCAAAAGTGTTTGCGTATATTGTTTATCGAGATACGAATCTGGAGATAAGATTATTGGATGAGCAAATGGGGATTTGATGGTGTTGATCTATATCCCCGCACATCCAGGATATAAATGATGGAAGGATTATACGTATACGTTATTACCTCAACTTGTATGGTCTGACACGCTGATTTGTAATATTCATAACGTGTGCGTGGGGCATCGATTACGGAGTAATGGAATAGTTCCATTTGACAAATCGGGGGTGGACCTAGAGAGTCCCAATATGAAATATACTCTTTGAGCACTTGGGCAGTGTACCGTATTGAATTGTTCAATACAGTATAATTCAGCAATTACTAAGGTTACGTTAACCAAAGTATATGGTTAGATGGTGGGACCCACTTTAGGTTAACTCGGTAACCTAGTAAGGATATAAAAGTAATTTCACCTTATGATTATTTAATTGTTAAATAATTAAAATAAATATTTATTTGTTTAATTGTTAAATAAATGATTTAACTTAACTAAGGTTAAAGGTTAACCTAACCATAGTTAAGTTAGTTAACTATGGTTAAATTAATTAAATATTTATTAACTTAAAGGTTAAGTTAAAATAATCTAACTATGATTAAATGTTAACTAAGGTTAGTTTAAGCCAAATGAAATGCAAATGAAATTCAAATTAGTTTGGAATTAATGTATTAGTATATAAAGTGAAATGAAATTGAAAATCAAAAATAAGTTTTTAGTTTTAGGTTTTGCAATTTTGGGAGCCATTTCAATTTGAGAAATTGAAATTGTTTGTTTTGTGTTTTAAGTGTTAGAACAACAAAATAAATTAGATAAATGGTTACTAAATGTAATAACTAAAAACAAGATTTGTTTTATTTATTCAAGAGTTGAATAAAAGGAAAAACAAATTTAATTAAGTTAAATAGTTTAACTTTGAATCATGTTTAAGAGTTAAACATATATGCTGGATTAAGATGCTGCCATTCTAGACAATCAAACCCACCTTTGTTGATTGCTAGGATTGATCAAAGATTCATTTCATGGTGAACTTCAAAGAAAATTAATCCAAAGGCTTCATTGGTGATATTTTCTCAATCTCGAATTTTCAGTTAATCAAATATGTATTTTCTGTGTTCATTGTATTTAATCTTCCGCTGTGCACATGTATGTATGAGATATGTATATTGTTAGTATGATGAACACAACCCACATGCAAGAACCCTAGTGATTGTACAACACATCCAACAAGATGTCTCTCTTCCAAGTGTTCTACTACTACTTGATCCACAAACTGACCAACTATGGCCAGGTCTCTGTTTGAATGACTGGGCTCTGCATGCCTCTACTAGGCTTCTCTCAACTCTCATTGCAGCCCCTACTAACTCACTGAAATCACTGTGCCCCATAGCTGTAATTGTTGTCCTGATATTACCTCTAAGACCCTGTTCAAATCTATTACATTTATCCATCTAATTCTGTATTGCATATGAAGTGAATCTCGATAACTCTATAAATCGATTCTCATATTCCTCCACTGTTATTGATCTCTACTCTAACTCAAAGAACTTACTAGCCTGGATGTCTTGGTAAACCATAAGAAAGAATTTAACGTTAAATTCTTTACAAAAATTAGTCAAACTAATCACCCCTCCATATCTATGTATACTGATCTCCACCAGTAGTATGCCCTACCCTCAAGTAAAAATATAGTAAAGGAAACCCTCTCTTCATCAGTACATCTCATAACATCAAATATCTGTTCTACTCTCGTCAACCATGACTCTGCATCAGCTGGCTTTGTAGTGCCTGAAAAGTTCTCTGCCTCCAAACTACGAACACGCTCTATTGTGTTCTCTCTCTTGGGTGGTCCATGTGTTTGTCTCTCCACTGTAACTGTAACTAATTGAGCCAGCTATCTATAAATTGCTCTAAGCTAGGTCTATCAGGTTGTCCCTGTGTAGGCTGTATCACAAGTTGTGGCACTGGTTGAGGGTGTATCTCATCTACAATAGGATCAGGCTGAGTTTGAGGTTTGGGTACAAGGGGAATTGACTTAGCTATCTCTTCTCTAATAGATTCCTCCATTCTATCTGATACTAAGGGAGCTCCCAGTTCAGCCACAAGTTTCGTGCAAGGTCGGCCACGTAGACGCATGATGAAAATCTATAAAATGCAACAATTCATTAATGACATCTCTAACATGCATGTATCATGTACTAGTCTACAGAATCTAAAACCATGCTTTGATACCAAACTGATAGGACCCGAGCCCTTGTCGAGAATCGAGGTGGATCCTACGATGACGTGAGACTAACATACTCTTTACTCATACATATTATACATTGAGGCTACATGCCTCAATAAAAAGTGTACACATATTCTCCAATATACAAAAAGATATACAAATACACAGACTGAGACACTTATGCAACTATGCGTGTTATGGGCCAACCTTAAAATGTGATGACTGTATCACACTGCACGAATTCCTGTGACAACCTGAGAAAAATATGAAAAATAGAAAAAAAAGGTGAGCTTATGGCTCAGTGAGTGGACATAATTTGAAAATATTATATACTTTATATGTATTGTACACGTATAAATCTGTATGATAAAATAATTATAAAACTGTAAACTGAGTAGTCAATAAACTTGTACTGAAAGTATGAGCTGTCATAAAATCTGTGCTAAAACTAAAATCATGATATAATATTGGGGATCTGAAAATCTGGAAGCATAAATTATCATAAAATCTATTATCAAGTTGAATATATGTAACAAAGCTTTGTAAACATATACTACATATATACTGAAAACCACACCAAACTTGTACCCAGGGAAAAAACTGGTCTAACCTGGCGGAAAAACTCACGCACAGGTAGAGCGGGGGATCTATGCTGGTCTAACCCGGCAGAATGTTACATCGCTCGAGCAGAGCAAACTAAATTGGTCTAATGTATGCGCAGAGCAACTATACTAAAAGGGAGGTGTTTACGCTTAAAATATAACGCGGCTATCGCAGTATAGACTGAAGTGTCAATCCCACAAGGAAGCTCTTGGCAAAATAGGTTGGTGAAGTAAAATATTAACGCAGTAGCAAAGGATAAACTTAATTGATTTAAGTGGATGAGATAGGAGTGTCTATGATTTGAAGGAAATGTCTTATGATAATTCAAACAAGGCTTCGAGAATCATAATTATGCTTTATAAATCTACTCTATACTTTGATTCAATGCTTATAACTCAATTGAAAGTTTCACATCCCAAACAATCAATCGGAAGATAGGAAATATAGAACATTTGATAACACATGTATTTGACTTAATTAAACTCTTTGCAAGCATTAACATACATCATGTTCATCTATACAAGTTATCTAAGATCGACAATATATCACTTTGACAATATTGCAGTAAAAGATCAACTTGAATATTAAACATTTATTGCCCTTATATGTTATCCAAGATCGACAATATATCAATTTGACAATACTGTAGTAAAAGATTAACATATAAAACAATGTCACCAGTAACAATTATAGTTCACCAAGAATCACATAAAAAAAAGCATGACTGAACTTATATGAGACATGAGAATTATAATCTCTGGATTATAGAAAATAGAATAGATAAGAGTTTAATCAAAACTAAACTTACAAACATTTGTAGCTCTTTGCAACGAATCAAAGCATAGAAGTAGATTTACTACACATAAAAGTTCATCTCTTAGCCTTGCCAAGAACTCTAGCCTAAATTACAATACATGTTAATGAGAAGAAAATAAGAGAGAATTATCTAATATTAAAAACATCCTAAGAGTCTCCTTATATAGGCAATGAATGGATATATGTCATGGATGACATCAATCTTCAATAATTTTAAGCCAAAAACTCGTTTATCCACTTGCAGTACATATTTGATAATGTAAATGATTGATTTAGCTTCTGTAGCCGACATAAAAGTTGTAGAATTTTGACTCTTCTTTCCATAAGCATAAATTTTATGCAAATTGGATGAGTATCCAATGAGATATCAGCAAACTTCCAAAGATACATCATAATTCAACCAACAACTATTTTACCCACTTGCAATGCAATTTGGTACATGATAACGGCTAATTTGGACTTTACCATCAACATACGAGTTGTTGATAATTAATTCAGTATTTTACAGCTTTAAGAATTATACCAATTGAGTACGTATTTTATGAGATACGGTCCAAATACGTGAGTTGGGTCAAGCTGGCAGAAGTTGTAGCCCGATTCTATTGTATCTCAATTTTTGGCCTATAACATGTTGGATTTGGCTTTTCCACTATTCTTAAAATTTATGTAAGATTGAGTCATGTTGCACTAGGTTCAAGAATTTCTTCATTTTGATTTCTACATTGAGAGTTATGTCCATTTTACCTAAATTTGTCCAAATAACATTCATTAATCACAATTTAAAGAGAACACTTTATTTCAAGCTAAAAATATAGAAAATACTAAAATTAGTGACATTAAATGGTGACTGAATCTCTTAACAAATATGTATTTTCATGTGTTCATCACAGCCCCCAACCAGCTTATTGCTAGTCTCTAGCAATTCAAGCGTAAATAGAATATGCAAAACTACCTAAGCATTTCAAACAAAACGTTATTTCAAGATCACTGTTGCTATTATGGTTTTTTCAATTATAACTTGCAAAATTTGTGTGTGTGTGAATTAAGCCATAACCATCTTACCACAAACCACAATAGATATAGCCTTGAGAATTTCTCCAAGTAAAAGCCTCAACTCCATATCCTCACAGGTGTATGACTATTTAAAAGGTTAGGACTTCTCTTATGGAGTTGAAAAACAGTTAAGCACTCAAGAAAAAGTTATTTTTAAGGACAGACATACAAACTAACATTGATCCAAAGATAGGAAAATCATTTGTTTAAAAATCAATTATTCCTATCATACGCTAGCTTTAGAACTTTAATTGGCTTGTAAGAATAATACAAATATAACTTGGTGAGAAAACTGCTTTACAAAATATTTGTCTTCTAAAATTGAATGAAGACTTTATTAAACTGAATTGCTTCTTCTTTTTTTTTTGATTTTTTTTTAATATTTTTGAATAATACAAATAAGTATTACAAAGGTTTCTCACCAAATTATATTATACGCAAATGCAACCAACTTATTCCATAATTTAAATAATATCAATCTAAACAAAAATTAACCAATTCAAAGGATCAATGAAGGTTCATAAGCTGTTTTCTCAACCTTTTCACTTACTCACAAAATATATGTGAGATTAGAAAAATATATACTTAAACATGGAAATTCTCTTGGCTATATAAATTGAATCATCCATCTTACCACAAGGCTTAACATTGTGCTCAAAAATATTTTGAAAGTCATTCTTTAGTAATCTCAATAGAAACAGTGACTCAACCTAAACAATTTTGAAATTATACTTAGGCAGAAAAACAAATTCCTTTATACAAGAATTGCTAAGACTACAAGCAGTAAACGACAATGCATGAAATATAAAACAAAACAACAAAAAGTTAGTTAAAATGCATTTCAAACGTTAGTACTAAAACTCCTTACTCTGCCATTTTAATTTGACCTAGAATGCGTCTCAAGAGTTCAAGAATGAACTTTTTACTCTGCCATTTTAATCAAATGTTAGACCACAATTGTTTTTTTTTTTGCAAAATGCAACGTATGTCTACTATCCTCCCCCCAAACCAGATGAAACATTGTCCTCAATGCTTAAATAGAAAGAGATAAAGTATAGGAGACATGACCTGAAACGCCAGTTATTTGAAAGAAACAAACCTGAGAGACACTTAAGCAAATATAAACTAAAATGATGATGCGGATAAATAAATAAAACAAAGAAAAATTTACAAACGAAGTGTAAGATCCAATTTTTGCTTGTTAAGGCTCACTGACCAATCGATCTGAGTTATTGCTGGGTCAGGGTCGTAGGTAACTGCCTGTAATTTGTTAATCAATTCATCTGCCTCAGTAGCAGAAACCAGGATCTGTCGCGCCAAATGTGAAATAAAATTCTGTTCCACAGCTTGATCAAGAAAACAAAGTAAGTAATCAAAATAGTTATTAACTTTCAACAAACCTATGGGTTTTCGGTGAATATTCAGTTGAGCCTAAGAGACAATTTGAAAAATTTCTTCCAAGGTACGAAAACTACCTGGTAAAGCAATAAAAGCGTCTGCATTGCAAAGCATTCTAGCTATACGTTCATGCATGGACGAGACTCATAATGCTTCCCCTATTGTTTTCCCGGTCAGATTTTCCACGGCTAAAGCTGTAGGAACAATACCTAAAACTTGACTTCCTCCTAAATGTGCAGCTGTTGACACACATCCCATTAACCCAAGGTTACCCCCTCTATAAGTTAAATGAATTTTTCTTGCAGCTAATGTTTTTCCTAGATTGTTTGCTGCTTCTACAAACACTTTACTCTCCCCAGGACTAGGTCCACAAAATACACATATATTTCAAAATTGTTGAACTGGGGTTTCCTCCATATCTACACTCACCTTTATCTCAATATATGAAAATGAAGAAAATGAGGTGCTGTATTTATAGAGTACCAAATGATAACAATAATTATGGTAACCCGACAGTTTGTCAGAAGAGAGTTAAAAATAAAACACAAAAATTTAAACATAATGACCCACATGCATTATTGAACAAAAAGATTTGAATTTAAGACATCTACATGAGTAGCCCTACTATTTATAAAATAAAGTTTAAAATTAAAACACATGTATTTACAAGTAGTTGTGATTGTGGCTCACATCTTCCTTTGGTTTTACATCCAGTAACGGTTTAAACGCCATCTATGGGTCGGGGATAGGCTTCCCATCCAATTTTCTTATAAATTGGCAAACAGGGTCTTTTAGAGTCAGATTCCCGAGACTATACCGTTGATGTTCATTTTTGAATTTGTTCCATAAATTGAGAAGTTCATGTTGCACGAGCCTACATGGATGCGTCTCAAGAGTCAATGGGATATCATCCAAAGACTCTTTACTCAGTCCATCTTTAATGAACTGAATTTTGTCTTCTCAATTTCTAGATACAAATCCTAAAGAATGACAACTGCGGTTACAATTCCATCGAGCACATCTATGACAAACTTGTAACCTCTTTGCTTGTCGCCTTTTGGCATATGAGCTTCTTCTAAGACCAGACATATGAGAAACAAAATCATTTTCAAACTCACCAGACAACCGAACCTTGGCTTCAATTAACCAACGAAGGTCCACAAGGATATTACCCAACATTAACAGCCTTAGTCTTGCACACTGTGCTTTATAAATCTTAAGTAGAGCATTTGAGGCAAAGAAGGAAAACATTTTTTAAGGTTGGCAAGAATGCGATCCATTTTGAAAGAAAGAAAAGAGATGAATGCACAATTTGAGGGACAGTTTTTAGGGAACTGAAAAACCGACTTTAATAGTCACGGAGTACTGTATCCGCCACTTGACCGGGAAATAAAATCACACTGAAGAAGAAAAAAAAAATTAAAAAGAAGAAAATAAAGTAAAATAAAATGTGAAAGAAAATAAAAGTCAAAATAAAAAGTCAAAAGATAAAATATAAAATATGGTATAGATAGATTGAACTTGATCAAGCATGATAGACAGGATCTATAAGAAGGATCTCGCCTAGGTATATAGAGTCGTCTACCTTTTCCACGTAGCCTTTTAGCTGCTGTCCATTCACTTTGAAAGTCCGTCCATCAGTGGGGTCCTCTATTTCGACAGCACCATTAAGAAAAACGTGCTTTACCATAAATGGACCAGTCCATCGAGATCTCAACTTTTCAGGGTGTAAATGCAATTGAGAATCATAAAGATAGACCCGTTGATTTGGCTCAAAGTGTTTCCTTAAGATCTGTTTATCATGAGCTACTTTCATTTTAGCTTTGTAAATTCTGGAGTTGTCATATGCGTCATTTCGTAGCTCTTCTATTTCTGACAATTGTAACTTTCTCTAGAGACCTGCAGCATTCAAATAAAAGTTAAGGGCTTTGACACCCCAATAAGCTTTATGTTCTAGCTCAACAGGTAAATGGCAAGCTTTTCCATAAACAAGCCGGTATGGAGACATTCCTAAGATGGTTTTGTATGCAGTGCGATATGCCCATAATGCATCAGAAAGGCGTAGAGACCAATCTTTGCAATTCGGGTTAACCGTCTTTTCCAAAATCTTTTTAACCTCTCTATTTGCTAACTTGGCTTATCCATTTGTCTGTCTGTAGATGGTATGCAGTGAAAAATTTGTGAAGAACACCATACCTCAACCAAGAACTTACGCTTATCTTGTGCACTCCAGTTAGGTGGAAGTTCACCACAAACCAAATAATTTACGATATGTGCATACCAAGGTATTTGGCTTATAGCAAAAAGATGTTCATCCGGAAAATCGTCTCGAATGGGTGGCAAATCAGTGGAGTCAGTGAACTCAAGGCGGGATAGATGATCAGCAACAACATTTTTAACGCCTTTCTTATCTTTGATGGTTATATCAAATTCCTGAAAAAGAAGAATCCACCTAATTAAACGGGCTTTAGCATCCTTCTTAGAAAGAAAATACTTAAAGGCTGCGTAGTCAGTAAAAATAACAATAGGTGAACTAATCAAATAAGAACGAAATTTATCTAAGGCAAAAACAACAGCTAATAGTTCTTTTTCAGTAGTAGTGTAATTCATTTGAGCATCATTCAAAGTCCTACTAGCATAATAAACAACAAAGGGTTTTCCCTACCTCCGTTGCCCAAGAACTGCTCCTACAGTATAATTACTTGCATCACACATAATTTCAAATGGGAGGTTCCAATCCGGTGATTGCATGATAGGAGCGGTGGTGAGTTTGGCAATGAGTGTTCGGAATGCCTCCTCACACTCTTGTGTCCATGTAAATTCTGCATCTTTTAGCAAAAGGTTACACAATGGTCTAAATATGGCAGAAAAGTTTTGTATAAACCTTCTGTAAAAGCCAGCGTGTCCAAGAAAGGATCGGACATCGTTTACCGTTTTAGGTGTAGGTAATTTAGAGATTAATTCAATTTTTGCCTTGTCAACCTCTATTCCTCTTTCAGATACAATGTACCCCAAAACGATTCTTGAAGATACTATGAAATGACATTTCTCCCAATTTAGCACAAGTCTTTTTTCTTCACACCTACTCAAATCAGATTTCAAGTTAAGTAGGTATAAATCAAAAGAATTACCAAAAACAGTCACATTATCCATAAAGATTTCCATGCATTTTTCAACCATATCAGAGAAAATACTCAACATACAACGCTGAAAAGTAGCTGGTGCATTACATAATCTAAATGGCATTCTACGAAAAGCATAAGTACCAAAAGGGCATGTAAAAGTGGTTTTTTCTTGATCTTTTATAGCTAACTCAATCTGGTAATACCCTAAATACCCATCAAGAAAGCAATAAAAAGGATGTCCAGCTACACGTTCTAAAATTTGGTCGATAAAAGGCAATGAAAAATAGTCTTTCCTAGTGGTTGTGTTTAACTTTCTATAATCAATACACATTCTCCAACCACTTATTATCCTAGTTGGAACAGGTATCCCATTCTCATTTTCAACAACAATAACCCCAGATTTCTTAGGAACTACTTAAGTTGGACTTACTCATTGACTATAAGAAATTGGGTAGATTATACCCGAATATAATAGTTTCAAGACCTCTTTCTTCACTACTTCTTTCATTGTTGGGTTAAGTATTCTTTGTGCATCTCTACGAGGTTGGACACCTTCCTCTAAATGAATTCTATGGGAGCATATCAATGGAGAAATACTTTAATATCAGTTATGGTCCAACCTAGTGCAGACTTATGTTCTTTTAACAATTTTATCAATTTTTCCTCTTATTCAGCACTAAGTTCAGAAGAAATGATGATAAGAAAGGTATCACTTGGTCTCAAGAATGCGTGTTTCAAACCTTTAGGCAGTGGAGAAAGCTCAACTTATGGTGTCTCGAGGTTTGATGATTTTGGTCTCTCCCTCTCTCGTGGCAACTCTTCAAAGCGTGGCTGCCAAAATCGAGTCCTTTTATCCTGTGAGTCAAAAATACTAAACACATCAGTTGTTACATCAGAATAATACAATTCTTCAAAATCAAAATTGTGAAGGTTTTTCGAAGAATCATAGCCATGATTTTTATAAGCTTTCTCTGCTACAAGTGTGTCTATCATATATGAATGATAGCACTCGTCTTCTTCTTGTGGTTGTTTGCCAATATTGAAAATGTTCACCTCAAGAGTCATATTCCCAAAAGATAATTTCATTAGACCATTTCTGCAATTAATAAGAGTGTTAGCAGTGGCTAGAAAAGGTCTCCTCAAAATAAGAGGAATTTTTGACTCCATGTTAACAACAGAATGAGTATTTAAAACAAGAAAATCAATAGGGTAGTCAAATTTATCAATTTGCAACAAAACATCTTCTACTATTCCCCGTGGTTTCTTGATTGATCGGTCAGCTAATTGTAGGACTACAGATGTTGGTTTAATCTCACCAAGTTCCAACTGCAAGTAAATAGAATAAGGCATTAAATTTACACTTGCTCCTAAGTCCAATAAAACTTGACCAAACTCATGTGTCCCAATTTGACAGGAGATTGTGGGACATCCTGGGTCTTTATACTTGGGTAGTGTCTTTTGTTCAATCACTGCACTTACCTGTTCTGTCAAAAATGCAGTTTTCTTGACATTGTGTTTTCTTTTGATAGTGCATAGATCCTTGATGACTTTGGCATAAGTTGGAACCTGCTTAATCAAATGCAACAAGGGAAGATTAATCTTAACTTGTTTCAAATGTTATAAAATCTCACCTTGAATTTTTGAATTTTTCCCAACCGGTCGAAGAGCTTGAGGAAAAGGCACTGGGATTGAAAACTTATTTTCAGGCTCTTTTTCCACCGTGGCCTCTTTTTCAAGCGGGGCGTCTTTACTATTCGTAGATGTGTAAATTTCAGAAGTAGGCTCACTTACAATCTTACCACTTCGAGTAGTAATGGCATTGACTTCTTTGAGATTTTCAACATCAGAAGTAGAAGCTTGTGCCATGAATTATCCTTTTGGATTGGATTGAGGTTGAGATGGAAACTTACCTCGCTCTTGTACAGTTAAGGCACTGGTCAACTTTGTGATTTGACTCTTGATTTCTTTGTTTTCGTCTACCACCTGTGCAAGAATTGTTTCAAATTTTTTATTAGTCTTACTTTGTGCCTCCATAAATGCTTGTAATGTATCCTCTAAAGAATTCCTAGCTGGTCGTGCATTATATTGAGGTGTAACATAAGACTTGGGTGCTTGTTGTTCTTGTTTCCACTGGTTGTTGGCTTGTTGGTCAGATTTTCAACTGAAATTTGGGTGGTTTCTCCAGCTAGGATTATATGTTTCAGAGTAGGGTGAATAAGGCTTCTTGTACATCCCTAGGGCATTACATTGTTCCTCATATATCCCTCTCATCTCATTATAAGTGGGGTAATCCTGAGCTAAGTGTTTTGCTCCTCTACAGACAAAACAGACATCGTGTGACTCAACTCTAGCAACCGTGTGGGTGACCCTTCTATCTTTGGTTTTCAAGGCCTCTAACTCCCTAGTTAAGACCTTTAATTGGGCTTTGAGGTTATCCTCTTCCCTAAGATGAAAACTCTATTGGGTCGTGACCTATTTGTGCTTTCAGTAATGCTAGGTCCAGTCCATGTATGGGCTTTTTCGGCTAAGTTATTAAGGAATTTTATGGCTTCCTCGGGATCTTTGTGAAGAAACTCCCCATTACACATCATCTCAATATAATCCCCAGTAACGGCGCCAAATTTTTGTTTACGCTCAAAATATAATGCAGTTATCACAGTATAGACTGAGGTGTTGATCCTACAAGGAAGCTCTTGGCAAAATAGGTTGATGAAGTAAAATATTAAAGCAGTAGCAAAGGATAAAATTAATTGATTTAAGTGGATGAGATCGGATTGTCTATGATTTGAAGGAAATGTCTTATGATAATTCAAACAAGGCTTCGAGAATCACAATTATGCTTTATAAATCTACTCTACACTTTGATTCAATGCTTATAACTCAATTGAAAGTTTCACATCCCAAACAATTAATCGGAAGATAGGAAAATATAGAACATCTGATAACACATGTATTTGACGTAATTAAACTCTTTGCAAGCATTAACATACATTATGTTCATCTATACAAGTTATCTAAGATCGACAATATATCACTTTGACAATATTGCAGTAAAAGATCAACTTGAATATTAAACATTTATTGCCCTTATATGTTATCCAAGATCGACAATATATCAATTTGACAATACTGTAGTAAAAGATTAACATATAAAACAATATCACCAGTAACAATTATAGTTCACCAAGAATCACATAAAAAAAAGAATGAATGAACTTATATGAGACATGAGAATTATAATCTCTGGATTATAGAAAATAGAATAGATAAGAGTTTAATCAAAACCAAACTTACAAATATTTGTAGCTCTTTGCAACGAATCAAAGCATAGAAGTAGATTTACTACACATAAAAGTTCATCTCTTAGCTTTGCCAAGAACTCTAGCCTAAATTACAATACATGTTAATGAGAAGAAAATAAGAGAGAATTATCTAATATTAAAAACGTCCTAAGAGTCTCCTTATATAGGCAATGAATGGATATATGTCATGAATGACATCAATCTTCAATAATTTTAAGCCAAAAACCCATTTATCCACTTGCAGCACATATTTGATAATGTAAATGATTGATTCAGCTTCTGTAGCCGACATAAAAGTTGTAGAATTTTGACTCTTCTTTCCATAAGCATAAATTTTATGCAAATTGGATGAGTATCCAATGAGATATCAGCAAACTTCCAAAGATACATCATAATTCAACCAACAACTATTTTACCCACTTGCAATGCAATTTGGTCCATGATAACGGCTGATTTGGACTTTACCATCAACATACGAGTTGTTGATAATTAAGTCAGCATTTCACAGCTTCAAGAATTATACCAATTGAGTACGTATTTTGTGAGATACGGTTCAAATATGTGAACTGGGTCAAGCTGGCAGAAGTTGTAGCCCGATTCTATTGTATCTCAATTTTTGGCCCATAACATGTTGGATTTGGATTTTTCACTATTCTTAAAATTTATGTAAGATTGAGTCATGTTGCACTAGGTTCAAGAATTTCTTCATTTTGATTTTCACATTGAGAGTTATGTCCATTTTACCTAAACCTGTCTAAATAACATTCATTAATCATAATTTAAGGAGAATACTTTATTTCAAGTTAAAAATATAGAAAATACTAAACTTAGTGACATTAAATGGTGACTGAATCTCTTAACAAATATACATTTTCATGTGTTCATCAGGAGGGTACGCATGTGGTGGTTCAAAAACTACTACTATATAATATCATGAAAGCATAATTGTTTTAAAATAAATATTTCTGTATTGAACATAATCATAAATTATACTATAATGAATTCTAAAATATTTCTAGATATATTAAATAGTCTAAATATTTATCTATCTAAAATAAATTATAATTAAATCTGATAACTTGTAATTTAATCATAAATGACTGTATTAAAAATATATAAAATATATATAGTTATCCATTCACAAAAGTGCGCCAATCCTGAGCTGGGTCTGGATTATAAGATCTATCCGCTATCGGCACACCTCTTATATCATAGGGTGTAAAAATATATCATTAGTACTGATATGTATTATAAATATTAAAATATAAATATTCTAATATCGTAAAACTATTACCCGTTAAATCACTGGGTATAAATCTAACCACCCAACTAATTTCCTGAAATTTTCTATTTTTTCTTTCTTTGAATTCTTTTTTTTTATTTCTTCCGGCTTTTCTTTTCTCCCCCCATTTTTTTTTGCTTCTTTCTCTCGGTTTTCTCTTTTTTCCTTTTTTTTTTCTTTCTTTTCTTCTTCTCTCTTTCGTTTTTCTTTTACTTCTTCCTTTCCTGTTTTTATTTGCTTCTCTTTAACAAAGCAAACAATACGTCTCTCTCTCTCTCTCTCTCTCTCTCTCTCTCTCTCTCTCTCTATATATATATATATATATAATGGCCACCGCTTGCTATAATATATATTTTTATTTTTTTTGGTTGCCACTAACTCTCTCTCCCTCTATGACACGGGTCTTACATGGACTGAGTGAGGGGATGAGTTAATAAGTCATTTAGTCTAAGGTACTTAATCTCATCTTAACCTAATTGGTCCGGCGGTCAGGCTGGTTTTTGCAATTGCATGAATTGATTCCATGTAATCATTTATACGGGCATCAATAATGTGATTAACATAGAATTGTTTAATCCAATTTTGGACATTGGGACAATGACAATTTGCACATGTCCTATATGGATGTCGAAAAATCCTAATTTAGCATATTGGTTTAAATTGTTGGATTGACAGACTGAACAACTGACAGTGCCATAAGGGTATCGGTGTTTGGTCAAAATTGTGTTTTGGTGATTGTCGGTTGCTATTGGGTGTTTACTATGTGAGAGGTTTTTCAGAATTGTTCCCACCTTATGGTCTATAGGATTTATTATTTCTAAAAATACTAAGACATCATCGATGTACACAATGGTGAATTGTGTATAAGGATTTAAGATGTCATTCATAATGTTCTGAAATTCTGATGGAGCATTTCTTAAACCAAAAGGCATTACATTCCATTCGTAATGACCAAATGGTACAATGAAGGCTGTTTTGTATTTATCTTTTTAGGCTATTTAGATTTGCCAAAATCCTAATTTCATATCAAACTTTGACATTATAATGACTTTATGGAGTCTTTTTAATAAGTCAGATTTATCGGGCAAAGGATATCTTATCCATTGAAGGACTTCATTTAAGGGCTTATCATTGATCACTAGTCTAGGGGCACCTCTATTGTTGTAAGTGGTTTTTCAACATCTTCAACTTACGAGTGACCATAAACATGGGACAACCATGACAAGATACTGAAGTCCAAACATGCTCTGCAGTAGACATAAAATCAGAGTGAAGAGTCCATATAGATTGAAAACAAAATGGTCTAAGACCAGCCAAATCTGAAGAAACAAAAGACATAATGAGGGGAGAATGATTAGTGACAGTGTAAGGGAGAACCTTACATAACAACAAACCGCAAGCATGATGCCAAGCCGAGTTATAAAGAGTCCTGTCAAGCTTCTTCTCCCTATGAACACCGTTTGCAAATCTGGCCCAGTTAAAGAACAAATCTGAAGTAGGAATATCAAGAAGATCGTAGGAATTGATAAAGCTTTGAAAGTCCTCACGAAAAAGATTGCCAGGAAAACCACCCCCACTCTGCTCATGAACCCCTAGGATGGAATTAAAATCACCGACTACCTGCCAAGGAGATTGACAACAAAGAAGATTCAATTTTGCCCAAAGGTCTCTCCTCTGAACATATTGCGTAGCTGCATAGATGAAAGAAACTTGAAAAAGCTGAGTATCAATGTCAATGTTGACTGTGACATGTTACATACCACAGAAACTATATTAGAAGCCACAACTGAATCATGCCTCAAAACCTATATTTTCGGAATATCATGACCGGTACAACCCATATAAGAAAGATGAAGGGAATTCTAAAGGGAGGAAGGAATTATATCTAAATGAGTCATTGGCTCACTAATTGCCACTAATAAAGGATTACGCTGAAAACATAAATTAGCCAATTATTGACAAGATTGGATATTTTCCACTCTAATATTCCAATAAAGGACCTTCATCGATTCAACGTGGAATCAGATAATTGTGACTTGTAAATCGCTTCTATATCCTTATTTTTTGGCTCGCATCCGTCTTTTTTTTGAGATTTAGGAATGACTATCTCAAATCCATCTTCAACAGGTGGCTTTGTGAGAATGCTTACAACCTTTTGAAGCTCCTTATCAAATTTCGGAGAGACTCATTATGTTTTCGGAAGGCTTTCTGCTTCTAATTTCTTATCCATCTGATTAAAAACTGATTCATTCCTTATGTCATCTTGCCCATCATTATTACTATCACCACAATTGGCTTCCACAGCAGCAGGACCTTCTGAATTAACCAAATCAACGAATCCTGGACCATTATTATGACAATTGGTTATCGATTAGTCATGGAAGCGGAAGACTGACCATCCGAATTAATCAAAGAACCATTTTTTCCACAGTTGTCTTCATGATTAATTAAAGAAGCAGATTGCTGACCCACTGAATAAAAAAATTCCACTAATTATAAACCGTCAATATGTGGAATCACCGCAAGTTTCAGATGATCATCAGATTCGCGAGAACTCGCGTTACTCAAGGTCTCAGGTATGGCAAAACTTGTCTGAATATGCTCTCTAGGATTATTGCTTTTATCTTCAAGGCCATCAATGTCAATTACTGGAACCAGCTCTACCGAAAGGGTCTGATGAGTATCTGCACTTTCTGTCCAAATTCTCTTCCGAGAAAGACAGCGACTTCGTCCTTCATTATTTTCCTTATGATGATGTCTGCATGCTGAGATATTATGTCTAAGCATTCCACATCCTGCACATTTAGTCAGAAGATTCTTATAGAAAATCTTTATTAAGTCCTTGTATGTGAATGATGTTCATTGAATAATCAATTTAATTTCTATAAGAATCTTCTGACTTTTGTTGTATAATCAATATAATAATCATTGAATAAGAATCTTTATTAATTTCTATAATAATCATGATGTTATTCTGAAAATTTAATTTCTTATTTAATAAATATATAATGAATATAAGGCTATTACATTTACAGAATAAAAAGATTTACTCTTAAAAACTTTTGTTGTAGAATCAAATTTGGAATCTCACATCGACGTCGATTCGCGAGCAGGTATAGACTTCAACGCCAATGGAATTAAAAATGCTAGAATGGTGGCCTTAATTTTAAATTTCCGGTAGGATTAGATAACAACACTTGCTATTTCTTTCAAGTGGCAGAGTATGTGTTTTTGGAGGAGAATGGGCAGCTCTTTCACCGTCTCTTTTCAAATTGGCCGAGACACACAAAATGAAACAATTTTCATTTGCTTTATAGTTGACTTTTATTTGTTGACACATGTCCCCTAAAAGCTAATGTAACCTTGCTATGTGGCCATATTAAACCATATGACCACTTAAGGTCAATTATCAAAAGCCACTTATCACATACTTTATTTAATTAACAATAATTATAAATTAAATAATCATAAGCTTAACATTTAAGCTCATGTCCTTTTGAGATCCTAAAATAAATTTTATTTTTTGAAATTTTTTCAAATTGAATCATTCGACTCAATCTACTTTTTTAGTGCTCAACAAGTACACTTTATATTTTAAGATTCTTTAGGTTCATATTTGTTTAATTTACGAAACTCTTTTGCAAATTCATGAATGATGCATTGAACCATACAAGTTGAGGTCAACTATATACGTATAATTCTTTCAACACATATATCATGAAAAAGTAGAGATATAGATCATCACCATTAAATCTCTATGCACTTGATTATGAAGTTATCTCCAAATTTGTATTTTCGTAAACAATATCGATAAACTCCTTTGCAATATTGTTTAACCCTATAGAAAACTCTTTTAAGGGTTTAATGCTTATGGCTACAAAACTTTCTAAAATACAATCTCAGAGTATCAGGATATACAACTCGCCTATATGAGTTGTTGGATCCTATATTTATGTATACCAGACTCTATAAGCATCAGACCACACCTAATGACACACAGAGGTTAAATAATGAAATGTCTCTGACATGCATAGAGTCAAAGTATGGTGGATTACGCACAAGCTTACTATGGCGCTTAAGTTAAAGGACCACGAATACTACTCAACTTGAAAAGATCATCAATTGATAGCTCTATAGGATGTCAATTAAAGGTCTTTGTGAGTTTTTTCAGTACCCAGTCCTCACTAAATACCTACATGCCTAAACCAGCTTTCGCTAAGTCCACAATATGTTAAGACTAACCATCTTGACAATCCAGATGTAGATGCACATTAATCAAGAATAATATTTTGAGAACATATTATATAGTGACATTTCTTAGCACCATTTACAACTCCTTGTAACTATGTGATTACTAATATATTCCCAGAAATTTGTCCAATTTTAGACAATGTCTTAAATCTCAGAATGCTAACTTTTAACGCTGACCTAAATACCTTTAGATTAGATCTAAACTTTTATTAGATCTACAATTTTTAAAAAGTAACAAGCTTAGTACCATATAATTAAAAAACTATTGATTTATTTAAAATGTTCATTGTATAAATATTAAAAACTTATATTCATACAAAATTGAAATGGCACATAAACACAAACTCTAACAACTAACACTTGCTCTAGTGTCATTTTCATTGATATCTAATATCCATTGACTTTATGTGTTTCTAAAAAACCTTAGAGTTAAGGCCTTAGTGAGTGGGTCAACGATATTATCTATGAAATCTACTCTAGATACTATTATATCTCCTTTAGTCAAATTTTTTTAATTATGTGGTATTTGCTCTTTACGTGCTTGGACTTCTGGTGTGCCATTGGCTCATTTACTTGAGCAATTGCTTTGATGATGTCGCAATATATTAGGATAGGATCCATTGAACTTGGGACGATTCTTAGTTATGCGACAAACTTACGTATCCACAACACTTCCTTTACAGCTTTTGAAGTTGGAATGTATTCTACCTCCAAGATAGAATTAGTTGTGAACGTTTATTTTGCACTCTTCCAATTGACTGGGGCATGATTGAGAAGTAACATATTTTTAGATATAGACATTCTATTATTCGGATCAGAATTGAAGTCTAAATTAATGTATCCTTTCATATGCGAATCACTCTATTCATAAATTAGAAACTTATCCATTATACCCTTAAGGTACTTTAGTATATGTTTCACAGCCATCCAATAGTCAATACCTGAATTGGACTAATACCGTCTCATAACACTTACAACCATATTTATGTTAGGTCTCGTATATAACATGACGTACATCAAGCTACCTACAGTTGATGCATATGATATGTTAGACATTCTAATCATTTTATCTTTATTTTGAGGACACATTCTCCTAGAAAGATGAATGCCATGTTTGAAAGTTATATTACTTGTCTTACAGTTACTGAAGTTATATATTTTAAGAATATATTCTATGTTTGAGGATTGGAAGAGTTCTATCAACCTTCTATTTTTATCTCTGTAAAGCTTTGTACTAGTATACAAAAAGTCTCTCCCGAATCCATAAAGAAGTTCTTACTAAAACAATACTTCATTAATTGTAACATACCATTATTGTTTCTGATAATAAATATGTCATCCACATAATGAACAAGATAGACAATCATGCTCCTATTGACCTTTCTATAGACACATGCTTTTTTTTTTTTAATGAAACTAGACCTTTTGATTACTTCATCGAAATGAAGATTCTAGTTTTAGGTTACTTGCTTAAGTCCATAAATGGACTTCTTCAGTTTGTACACTAAATTAGAAGTCAAGTTGGATGAAAAATCTTCAGGCTGCTCCATAAATATCTCTTCCATGAGATATCCATTCAGAAAAACTATTTTAACATCCATCTATCAGATCTAAAAATCATAATATGCTACAATAACTAATAAAATTTGAATCAACTTTAACATGGCTAGTGGTGAAAAGGTTTCCTCATAATCAATCATAGATTATTGATATAAACTTTTGCCACCAATAGGGCTTTGAAGGTTTCTACATTTCCATTGGGCCTACACTTTTACTTGTAAACCTATTTACAACCAATAGAAACAATTCCTTCAAAAAACTTAACCAAGTCCTAGACTTGATTGTCATGCTTAAAGTTAATTTTAAATTTTATGGCTTCTTGCCATTTCCTTGAATCGATATCCAACATCACCTCTTTATAAGTCAAAGGATCATTTTTTTCAACTAAGAAAACCTTAAAGGCATCTTCAGGCACCATACCTAATGGGTGGCCTTGAGATCCTCTTCGACCTACATAGAAGGTGTATCAAAAGTATCTCACTTGATTAAGCCTGAGTTATGAGAAATTGTATCAAAAGTATCTCACTCGGTTCTTAAACTTCTAAATTGACTTCATCAAGTTTAATGCTTCTATATCCCCACAATTTATGAGATATTGTTTCTCAAGGAAAGTGGCATTACGAGCAATGAACATGTTTTGTTCCTCTAGATCGTAGAACTAATATCCCATATAATTTTTAAGATATCCTATGAGTTGATATTTGTACCACTTGGGTGCAATGTTATCATATTACGTAACTTTTACATAAGTAAGACAGCCCTGAATCTTAACATACTTAATTTTTATTTTCCTTCTAGTCCATATCTTATATGAAGTAGTAGAAACAGTCTTCGATGAAACTCTGTTTAACAAGTAAGCAGCAGTTTCTAGAGTATAACCTCATAGACATTATGAAAGATCGATAAAGTTTATCATCGATTAAACCATATCTAATAAAGTCTGATTCTTTTTCTTCAAAACATCATTATGTGAGGAATGTCTAGAGGACTATGCTGAGCGAGAATTCAATTCTCCTTTAAATAATCCATGAATTCACTACTCATGTATTCATTGCCTTAATCTGATCAAAGGCATTTAATATACATACTAGTTTGTTTTTTCACCTCATGTCGAAATTCTTTTAACATTTCAAAGGTTTTCAACTTGTGTCTAATCAGAAACACATGTCAGTGTCATGACAAATCATTGATAAAGACAACGAAGTATTGAAACCCATCCATAGTAGTGTGATTCATTGGATCACATACATTATTATGTACTAGTTTAATAAATCAGTGGCATGGTGTCCAACACTAATAAAAAGGAGATTTGGTCATCTTCCCTTAAATACAAGATTCATAAACTAGATGTGGTTCTTTGGAAAGATCGGGTATCTAACCATCCCTAACTAGACGGGCTAGGTGTCTCATGCCAATATGACTTAATCTCATATGCTACAATTCTATATTATTCCAAATTTCCAAACTACTACTTATGTTCACCTATGTATTCAAGACATTTCTTATCTATCTAATATATAATGACTATTCGTTAACTAACATTCAACTAGCAAAACATTATCATTATTATATAAACATAAGAAACTATTCCTAATGTATATATGATAACCCTCCCTATTTAACATAGAGAGTGATATAATTTGCTTAATAATGTTTGTCATAAATTAGTAATTTTACAATATAATGCTTCTGTCAGAAGGGAGAAGTAACTCAAAAGCCCTAATAGCTTCAACATTTAGGGAATCTCTATTTAATACACGAAGCTACTTCTCATCTCTGAAGCCTCTTAGCATTCTTCAAACTGTGCAACATATTGCAAATATAAGAAGAATATGCGATATCTAATACTCGACATGTACTAGCATCAAATGCTAATGAAATATCAATGATTTGTAAACAGATACCTAAAGGGTTTATCTTTTTATAGTAAGTTACTTTGGACAGTAATATTTATAACATCTAACCTCACCGTAATGAGAACACTTTCCTTTGCTTTTATTCTTATTCTATGGTTTGGATATATCAAATAACTTTTTTAGATGGAGCATAATATTACTTGTACTATCCATATACACATGTTTTTTTTGAAGATCAGTAGATATTAAGGCTGAGATATATGATTTGACTCTCAAATTATCATCTATCCATTTCTGATAAGTCTCTATTTCTTTTGAATAGGCATTATCTGTTGGGATTTGCGCTCATGTGCCATCCTAATTTTGTATGAATATTATATTTTTAACTTATATAATAAATAAATATTTCATTAAATTACTAATTATTTTTATTAAGGTAAGATGCTTGTAACATTTCAGACATTGTATTGATCTGAAGGAGTTTAGATCAAGTCTAAAGAGTTAGAACCTTGTCTGAAATGGGACAAAGACCTGAAAATATACTTGCAATGACATAGTTGCAAATAGTTACAAGTGTTGCTAAGATATATCAATGTGTAAATATGTTCTCAAATTAAATGTTCCTGATCTATTTATATAGATCAATGTATGTCCATATTTGGATAGTCCAGATGGTTAATCTTAGCAAACCATGAGCATAGTGGAAGCTCATATAGATATACATGTATTTAGTAAGGACTGGATATTGAACTTGACTCAATGAAGACCTCCAATATATTTTCCATAAATTCGTCAATGGAGGGTCTTCTCCAGCTTAGTATTTGTGGTCCCTAGACTTGAGCACCACGGTGGGCTTATGAGTAGTCCACCATACTTAGGTTCCATACATGTCAGAGACCTTTCATGGTCTAACTATTAGGTGTCGTTGGATATGGTCCGATGCTTATGAAGTCCGGTGTATATAGATATGGGATCCGTCAGCTTATATAGGTGAGTTAAATATCTAGATGCTCTAAGATTGTATTCTAAGAAGTCTTATAGCTACAAGCATTTAACCCGGGAAAGAGTTTCCTGTAGAGTAAATAATATTGCAAATGAATTTGTATATATTATTTATTGGAGTATGAATCAAAAGAGATAAGTTTATGGTTAAGTAATTGGGGACTTGACGCTATCGATCTATGTCTCCACTCTTCTATGATATTAATAATAGAGGGATTGTACGAATATGAATTAGCCTCAACTTGTATGATTTAACTCGCTATTTTGTATTACCCATAACGTGTATGTATGGGGCATCGGTTATGGACTTCAAAAATGTTTTGTGAGACAAAATGAGCTTGAATTTAGGGAGTCTCACTATATGAAGTGTACTTGTTGAGCACGTGGGTAGCGCACCGGATAGTTACCATTCAAGCTTAAAGAAGTCCACCACGTCCTCAACTAGAATTGTTCAAAGCACGTTTCGAGGGTGAGTTCCCTAATCTCATTAGCGTAATGAGATTATTTTAATGTGTATTATATTATATTTTCTCTGCGTTGCATGTGAGATATGAATATTTTAAATTGTTTAAAATGCACACATTCACTTGTAGCACTGTACAAATGCACACAACACCAACATTATCAAAAATACCTCTTATATAAGCCAGTCAAAATTATTTTTTGGTGCTCTATAATTGTGTGCATATAATATGTGTAACTAACGGATTGCTCGTATTTATCTTATCTCCATAAGACAAAATAGGAGATGTCTACCAGAACATTTCATAATCATTAAAATAATAATTTTGATCATGGATATAACTAGTATATGTTTTGAATGTTAAGATGCCCTCCCATTGCCTTATATATTGCCTTTAATCTTTCAAATGAGAAAATGAAAGTTCAAACACTTTAAACTTTACAGTGAGAAGTAGACCCATGTTAGTGTGTTAAAGGGTGTATGCATGTAATTGTGTACATATTGAAAATTTCAAAATATATGTCCAACATACATTGCGCAGTGAAATAAAATAATATAATCAACATATACACATTACAATTAAATCACAAATAGTAAAAGTATCAAATACATACCCTTGTAGACGATTCGGTAAAGATTGTTGAACTTTGAAGTCATTTAAGTTCACAATGAAGTCTTCTCTTGAACAATTCTAGACTCTAAATTTTGGTAGGATTAGAATAGCTAGAATGGTAGCATTTGATGTATATTTCGTATAGCAATTAAACTTAGTTCAACACTTGAACTACTTCATGCATCAATTGCTTAGGAATTGTGTTTAGGGACCAAAATGTAACTTTCTCAAAGTTGCATTTTCTTTCTTCTCTTTTGAACAAATTTTTCATTCTAAAAGTCAAATTCTATGTCAAAATGAACTCTTTCTATTGTTTTAATAAACTAAGACACATCATGTGTACACATATTTAACATGTAGACATATTTGACCATATAAGCTAATATATGGTTTACGTATGCCGCCATTTGTCACACAAATGGTTATGTATGGGTGATATGTATGCAATCTACTATTCCATGCAATAGGGACTTGTTTGTAACATTTACAAACTATGTTTTTCACTTTTCAAATAGGTCATAAAACGTATCATGTTTTTTGAAACCTTTTCGGATTGATCCATAAAATTCGTACTGCTACCTCAGTGCTCAATGAGTACACTTTATATTGTGAGATTCTCTAGGGTCACACCTGTTTGTCTTATGAAACACTTCTACAAGTACGTGAAAGATACCCTACACATACGTTATGGATATTATAGAACAACACATTGAATCATACAAGGTGAGGTTAACCATAACTGTATAATCCCTCAATCACCTATATCTTTGGAAGAGCAGAGATATAAATCATCACTATTAAATCTCTTTATACTTGACCGTGAACTTATCTTCAAATTTATATTTTCGTAAATAATATCCGTAAACTCATTTGCAATATTGTTTAACCCTATGAAAGACTTTTTTTTGGGTTTTATGCTTATGGCCATAAGACTTTTTAAAATATAATCTTCAAGGATTAGGATATACAACTCACCCATGAGCATTGGACCATACCCAGTGACACCTAGTGGTCAGACCATGAAAGGTCTGAGACACGTGTGGAACCAATGTATGGTAGATCACTCACAAGCCCACTGTAGCGCTAAGGTTAAAGGATTACAAATACTATTTAACTTAAGAAGACCTGCAATTGATGGCTTTATGGGATGCCTATTAGAGGTCTTATATCTACACACAACAGACTCCATGAGCATCGAACCATACCCAGTGACATTTAGCGATTAGACCATAAAAGGTCTTTATCTACGCCCCTATGTTCCTTTGAACAATGACTTGGTTATACACTTTCAACACTTAAAAATATAGTACCCATTGTTCTGGGCATCCCAACTAACTCAAAATACTCTATTATACTTAGAAAAGCACACAAATATGCTATAATACTATTTGTTAAGTGCTTGTATGCGAATGGTGTTCATTGAATAATTAGTGCATGTCAAACATACATATACGCAGCAGAATGGAAATCTAATTTTTTATTCAATAAAAAAATACTAAATGTAAGTTTATTACATTAACCGAATCTGAAAAACTTACCCTTGAAGTTTGTTGGTAAAGAATCAAATTTAGAGTCTCTCACCGAAGTGGATTCACGAGCAAGAAGCATTATAGATTAGAATGCCCTTGCGTTTAATTGCTTGAACGCCCTAATGTCCAAAATATTAACGCCCTAGCATTTTCATGTAAACAACCTAGTGTGGTACATTTTCACTACCCTAGTGTTATTTCATACTGCCCCAATATAAAGACGCCACCGCCCTAGCCTTTAGAGTTGGAACATGAATACTCCAATGTTACATGTTCAATACCTCGATATTCATCCATCCACAATGAGCGCTCCTGTACTAATTATGCAATGCTCCTACGTTCCCTTGAACAATGACCTAGTTATGCATCTTCAATACTTGAAAATGCAGTACCCATTGTTCTTGGGCATTCCAAACAACTTAGAATACTCTATTATACCTATAAAAGCACACAAACATGCTTAAATACCATTTATTAAGTTCTTGCATGTGAATGGTGTTTATTGAATAATCAGTGTAAGTCAAACACACATATACGCAGCTGAATAAAAATCTAATTTTCTATTCAATAAAAACATACTAAATGTAAGTTTATTATATTAACAGAATCTGAAAAGCTTACCTTGAAGTCTTTTGGTGAAGAATCAAATTCAAAGTCTTATACCGAAGTGGATTCATGAGCAATTCTAGAATTTAACACCAGTGGGATTAAAGTGCTAGAATGGTAGCCTTAGTTTTAAATTTCCAGCGGGATTATATAGCACACTTGCTGCATCTCTTAAGCGACCAAGTATGTGTTTGTGGGAGAAGAATGTGCAACTCTTGGACTATCTCTTTTTAAATTGGCCGACACACATATGCTAAATGAAACAATTTTCATTTGCTTTATAGTTTACTTTTGCTTGTTGACATGTGTCTCACTAAAAGCCAATGTAACCTTACCATTTTTCCACTAAAGGCCAATCATATTAATCTATGTGGCCACTTAAGGTCAATCATAAAAAGCCATTTGTCACACACTTTATTTAGTTAACAATAATTGTTAATTAAATAACCATAAGCTTAACACTTAAGCTCGTGTCCTCCCGAGAGATCTTGAAACAAATCTCAGTTTTTAAAATTTTCTTGGATTGAACCGTTCAACCTAATCTATTACCTTAATACTCAATGATTACGCTTCATATTGTGAAACTTTCCAGATTCTTATTCGTTTATCTTACGAAACTGTTCTGCAAGTCCATGAACGTTGCCCCACACATATGTTATGGTTATTATAGAATAACACATTGAACCATACAATTTGAGGTCAACCATATATATATACTCATTTCATCATTTATATACTAGAAAAGCAGAGATATAGATAATCACCATCAAATCTTTATGTGCTCGACCATGAACTTATCTCTAGATTTTTATTTCTGTAAACAATATCTCAAACTCCTTTATGATATTGTTTAACCCTATAGAAAACTCTTTTTGGGGTTTAATACTTATGGCTACAAGACTTTCCAAAATATAATTTCAGAGCATCAGGTATATAATTCACTCATATGAGCGAACAGATCCCATATATATGCATACCAAACTCCATGATCATTGGACTATATCCAACAATAGTTGGAGGTTAAAAGGTCTTTAACATGTATAGAATCAAAACATGGTAGATCACTTACAAGTCTACTATTGCACTCAAGTCAAAAGACCACGAATACTATTTAACTCGAGAAGACCTTCTATTGACAACTCTATAGGATGTTTATTGGAGATTCTCATAAGTCTATTCAGTACCAAGTCCTTACTTCATACTTACATACCTATACGAGCTTCTGCTAAGCAATGGTTTGATAAGGTTAACCATTTGAAAAATCCAAATATAGACACACATTGTTCTAGAAGGTATACCAATTGACCCGTATTGACAACCATGGATCAGGAACGATGTTTTGAAAAATACTGCATAATGATATTTTTTAACACCATTTGAAACTCCTTACAACTATGTCATTACTACTATATTCTCATGTCTTTGTCCCATTTTAGACAAGGTTATAACTCTTGAAATGCTAACTTTAAGCATTGAATTAAATATATTTAGATCAAATCTAAGCTCTTTTAAATTTATAATGTTTAAAAAGTAACAAGCTTAGTCCTATATAATTAAAAATTAAAAATTTATTTGAAATATTCTTTATATAAATATTAAATAATTAATATTCATACAAAATTAGAATGGCACGTAAGTACCAACTCCAATAATTTCCACCTGAAAATTAAATCCTTCTTGTTCAACTATAAGAAAATTTGGAAGATGTTCAAAAATATCAATTTCCACCAACACTCGTCCATAAAAACTATATAATCGTTTCCTTGTAGCCTTGTCCAACAATAAAGGAAGTCGTACCTCTCTAGCGATTCCTATAATAATTTTTAGACACTGATATTCCTAACTAAGACTATAGATTCTAATCCAAACTTGTAATTTTTTTTCATGAATCTCAATAGTGAATGGATTAAAGTCTGGTTGCTACTGATATAATAAAAAAGCTTCAGAATTTAGTGTGCAAGTGCCACCCCAACACTCGTTGCATATTTGAAATATCTTAAAAGTGTAAAACATAAAAGCCCTTGGCTATTGGAAAGAGATCCCATTTTTTAAAAGGCTCCATAGTTTTGTAAGTCCCAGTTTTAAGGCTTCTAACTTAATAGTCTAAGATCTTTTTTTAAGAACAAGATGTCTAATTAGATTAGACTTACGTTGAACAAACCTCTGCTAATATTCATTCTTATCAATCTTGATGAAAAATTGATCCTCTTTGATGCAATGTGACAAATGCTATGATAGGTGAGTTGATTTGTCTAGCTGAGTGTTGAGGATGGATGTAAAAGAACGTTTAACCAAAATTGCTAGAAATTTAATTTTGGATTCTGGGTAGATTTTCTTGAATCGGCAACAAGGTTTGCCATTTCTTTAAGAACGTCCATTATGGGTGAAGACTATGAGAATGATGAGAAAGGAAAGAAATAGAAAGAAAGGAAAATCTTTATTGAAAATAAGAAGAAATCAAATAATAGAGGAAAGAATAAACCTAATATGAGAATTTAAACTTCCATATTATATGAAGAAGAAATAACTAGGAAGAGAGAATTCCCCATCGAGAGAAAATCCCCCCAGATCCTAAAATTGAACCTGGACTAGAGTACTAGATCAAGAGGGATATTCATTTGGAGCAGAAAAAGGAATACTGGAGGTAAGAGAAGAATCTATAGTGGTTATGAAGGGTGAGAAGAAAAAATGGTTATATGTGCTTGTTGGCAATTTTGTAGGTGGCTTGACATGGGTTATTGTGAGGATGCATAACAAAGGGTGGTATTAGCGATTTGCTCACCATAGTGATAGAGGTCAAAAGAGAATGCATAAGAAGGGTGTTGCTTGCAAGGATATGCCATGAAAGTATTATGATGGTGTCAAGAAAGACATGGGAAATCATAGTACAAGGGTCACCCAAGGAATGATGCATTCGTATATTTGGACACTAAGGTCATAAGTGTTATGTTGTTTCTAAAGAAAAAACTAAGCGTAAGTATACGTTATCGTAATAAGTAATAAAGAGACTATAAGGTTGAATGTCGAACCAATATGAAATTATATATTTTTAACAAAGTACTAAAATTGATCTTCTTATTTTTATTCCAAAAATCAATATCATAATGGAAATCAAAATAAACCTCAACTAACAAATGCAAATAAACTAAAATATCACAACTAAGCAAATTCTAAAGATCACAAAATAGAGAAAGCTTAGGATTATAACTATCATTCAATATGTTTTTTAAAGACACTAACTTTTTAATATTAAAATTCCTCAATTATTATTATTGGACAAGACACTAATGTATTCACAAGACTCTCTAAAGTTCAGACAAGTATATCTCAATACACCAAATACCTATATCTCTATGAAAATTACGATAAATCAAGATTCATTAGGAAAAATCTTATTGACCATACATACAAATTAGGTATATCTCTATCCTGAATTGAAACTTGTAAATTTTTTGACAATCATGCATCAAATTATCAAGTCTAAATACAATGATGCCTCTCTTGTGTTTATCAAAGTATTCTCAATTCATTAACAATATTGATAAGATATAATGAAGTATCAAGAATAAATCACTTGAATAATAAAGAATTGAGTTCAAATAAATATAAAAAAGATAAAAAAATTAAGCACATATAGTTCAAGTTAATAACCTTAAAAAAGAAATTAGTTCATGATCACAAGAGAATTATATCTAGAAAATAATATAAACATGATACTATTGGAGTCGATTATATAC
Source organism: Ailanthus altissimus (assembly GCA_946807835.1). Taxonomy (NCBI): domain Eukaryota; kingdom Viridiplantae; phylum Streptophyta; class Magnoliopsida; order Sapindales; family Simaroubaceae; genus Ailanthus; species Ailanthus altissimus. Next base: position 9,256,250 of record OX327713.1, on the reverse strand, counting down.
GGTGTGTATGTATGTGCATTTGTATTCATTATACAAAATATGTGTCTCATACATATTTATGCAGCACAAAAATATAAAATCAATTAATAAATATATAAAATATATTAATCACATTAATATATGAAATGGATTGAGAATTCACCAAATTTAACTTTTCAACAAAAGTTATTGGAGTTTGCTTGGAGTGTCACTCATTCGCAGTTCTAGTAATCAATTGGGTGGGCTTAGTAAACTAGAATAGTAACTCCAAATCCAGCATTGGTTTAACTCCTTAAACCTAATTTATTTGTTTTACCCTTGATCAACACTTTGATCAATAAAACAAATTTCTTATGGTTTTTAATGGCTAGGCCTTGTTAGAGAAAGAGGATGATAAACAGTGATTTCAACTCTTTAAATTAAAGAACAAAGAAACAATTCCTTTGTATTTTGCTTCTCAAAGTGGCCTGCCAAAAACAAAAGTAAAAGCCCCTATTTTATTTTTATTTTCACACATATACATATTATTATATTTAACCTAACCATGGTCAACTATTGACTATGGTTAAGTTTGTATGCTTGGCCATTAAGCATATAATATAACATAATATATATGTCTTAACCATGGTTGGGTCAAATAAACCTGGCCACAAAGTTTGTATAAATATATTATTTTAATATTAATAATAATTAAATAATCATTAACTCAACTTTGGTTAACTCTTAACCATGATTGCATTATATATATATATTATTTAATATATTATAATATTAAAATATCTTGATTATTTAACCATTAAATAATTATATATATAAAATTACCAAAATACACTTGGTTACCCAGAAAACCCTTAGTGGGTCTATCCAAACCATACACTTAGGTAAACTTAACCAAAGGTTTACAATACGCTACACGTCATTATTTAATTAGTTAACAATAGTTGTTAACTAATTACTATACTTAACACTTAAGTACTAGCACGCATGCATCCCAAGGGTTCCTGAAACAAACAATCAGTTCTGCTAGATTTTATTGGATTAAACGATTCAATCTGGTACACTGCCTGAGTGCACAATGAGTACACTTTATATTATAGGACTCCCTACGTTCGCACGCAATTTGTCAAATGGAATTATTCTATAAGTCTTTTAATGATGCCTTATGCACACATTACGAATATTACGAATTAACCCATTAGACCATACAAACTGAGGTCAAAGCGTATATGTGTAGTCCTTTCGTCATCTATATCCTGGATGTGCAAGGATATAGATTATCACCGTCAAATCTCTATGTGCTCATCCATAACTCATCTCCAGATTTGTATCTCAATGAACAATATATGCAAACACCTTTGCTATATGTTCAACCTTGTAGGAAACTCATTTCCTCGAGTTAATTGCTTATGGCCATAAGACTTTTTGAGATAAAATCTCTAAGCATCTGGATATACAACTTCTTATGAGAGCTGACAGATTCTATTTCTACGCATACCAGACTCTATAAGCATCGAACCACACCTAGTAGTCAGACCATGAAAGGTCTCTGACATACGTGGAACTAAAGTATGATGGATTACTTATAAGCACACTGTGGTGCTTAGGTTAAAGGACCACAGATACTACTTAGCTCAAGAGGACCTTCTATTGACGGCTTATATAGAATGTCTATTGGGGTTCTCAAGAGTCTGTTCCGTACCCAGTTCTTACTAAATACCTATATGCTTATACAAACTCCAAGCTCATGATCAACGAGAAACAACAATCTGTACCCTAAAGATATAGACATACACTGATCTAGATTAAAAGAGATTCACTGATAGACTTGCATCTGTGAGAATAGATTAGGAACATAGTAGTTAAGAATGTACTTACATAATGACATTTTCTAGCACCCAATTACAACTCTTGCAACTGCGTCATTACTAGTATACCATCAAGTCTTTGTCCCGTTATAGACAAAGCACAAACTCCTTGGATTTCATTGATTCTTATAATCTGCTAACTTTTAGTCTTGAGCTAAACTCTTTTAAATCAAATCTGAACCCTTCAGGTCAACAATATCTGTAGCGTCACAAGTATTTTACTATATAATAAAATGTAATAAGTGATTTAATAAAATATACATAATATAAATATCAAATTTTCATACAAATAGGGATGGTACGTAAGCATTAACCCTAACAGATACAACCAAAAGCAAACTAATTTAAACGTTTATTCGCAGTTGGCTGATACGCTAAAGATTCGCTAACAATCATTCGTTTCTCTTGCCACCTCTCTCTAAATTGTTTAATTATGTTCTAATTACTCTATTGGCCCTAAAGAGCTATAAGTTGTGTCTTATTTCCCCTCATTAGAGGTTGAGACGAGGGCCTATATATAGAGATTAATTGGAGTCTTAAAGTTGTATTTCTTCTTATTGCAGGGAAAGTCGTACTACTAAGGTAAAAACTCTCCAACGCTGTTGCGCCAATGCATTTTATTTCATCACTGCAGTGCTACATTTTCACCACTGTGGCAATTTTACAACTAAATTATGGGTTCTTGATTATTGGGGCAATACTTGCTTTTGCTCTAGCATTTTTGGCTCGAAATTGCCAGTAGGGTAACAAGTACATCACCGCTGGGTCAGTGGATCAGCAACTTTGAATTCTTTGCATTAATCCTTGTTTTTGTTGTTGTTCCTAAATCTTACAAATTTTTTCCAAATTCTTCATTTATCATCTTTTAAATCCAATCCCTACAAAATATATATTTAAGCACATAAATAGCTATTTAAAAATATAAAAATAGTCAATCCTTAAGTAAAATAGGGATAAAATATATGATAATTATACCCTCATCAAATTTATCAAAACTTAGATAATTGCTCGTCCTCAAGTAATGAAAAGAAAATTAAAGAGAGAAAAAATTATACTTGACTTGAAGTAAAATGAAAACTCAAAAATAAAATACCACATGCTAGATTGATTAGATGATAATAATCATTGTCTTAAAGGCGGTTGAAATAGTACAAGTATTTTTAAAACTTAATAAACAACTATTGATAACTCATAATACCATTCATCAAGTTCTTCATTCTTTCTTGTAAATAGTCGGCATATTTTATTTTGTAATAACACTACCATAGGCTTGCTTTTTATTGATAACGTATTTTAGGGTGTATGTATGTAATAGTGTATATGTTGAAAAAACTAAATACATGTATCATATACACGATTGTCCAATAGATTTAAGCAAATGATCAATATATACACATGTAACTTATATTGTTAACAGTATAAAATGACAGAAAACATACCCTTAAAGAACCTTGGTGAAGATTTCAATTCTAGATTCTTCTTAGCTCCAACTTTAAACTTACCTTGAAGTGCACTATTGTTCAATTCTAGTTCAAAATAATTCATTGGGATTGTGAAGTTAGAATAGTAGCAATTGAATTTCCAATAACAAAATTTTGTTTCTTAAAAGAAAAATAAGAAGAATTTAATTTTGTTTCTCTTTAGTTTTTTTCACAATACTTTGTTTAAAGAAAAGCTCTCCAAAATCAAAAACTCTCTCTAATGCTCTCTCCTTGCACATTTTTGCTTCACCATTTGTTAATCAATTATTCAAAATAATTTTTAGGTGTGTTAAGCACCTCAGAAATACTCCCAAAATTGATTAAGTGGACAAAAAAATTAAAGAATAATATTTGATGGCAATTATACCTAATTAAGTATATGTCTCCCACCTAAACCAAAGTAATAAACAAGTAAATAAATATTATTATTTATTTAAATAATATTTATTCAATTATTCAAAAACTATTTGAATAATTAATTTTTTTAATCTTATTTGATTTTACTAATATGGTTAATGCGTGAATTTTTCACGATGAAACAATTTATAGAGCAAAATTGTGGCACTTGTTAACATCTAATTAGTTAACAACTCTTATAAACTAATTAAGTGATATACTTAACATTTAAGTTTAGACAAGTGCACAGCCCAAGGAACCCTAAAATATATTTTCGGTTTGTTGGAATTTTCAGGATGGAACTGTTCAATCCATAATGCTTCCCCAATACACAATTATTACACTTCATATTGTGAGACTCTTTAAGTCTACGCTTGAATTGTCATATGGAACTCCTCCATACATCCGTGAACGATACCCCACACAGATGTTACGGATATTACAAAACGGCGCGTTAGACCAAACAAGTTGAGGTTATAACATATTTGTATAGTCCCTCCATCATTTATATCCAAGTAGAGCAGAGATATAGATTAACACCATAAAATCTCCATATGCTCGATCAAAAGCTTATCTCTAGAATTGTATTTCATTAAATAATATTTCAAAACACTTTTGTGATATTATTTATCCTTAGGGTTAAACTCTTTTATCAGAAATTACTGCTTATGGCCATAAGACTTTTTAAAATATAATCTTAGAGCATTAGGATATATTACTCACCCAAATGAGCTGATGGATCCCATATCTATGCACACCAGACTCCATGAACATCGAACGATACCTAGAACACCTGGCGGTCAGACCATGAAAGGTTTCCGACATGTGTGAAACCAAAGTATAGTAGATCACTCACAAGCCAAAGGACCACGAATACTACTCAGCTTTAAAGACCCTCTATTGACAGCTTTATGGGATGTCTATTGAAGGTCTTTGTGAGTCTATTCAGTATTTAGTCCTTACTGAATACCTGTATCTCTATACGAGCTTCTATTTAACTCATAGTCTGCTAAGACTAACCATCTGGACCATCCAGATATAGAAATACACTTATCTATATATTTATTAAGGTATTCACTGATAGACCAACATCAATAAAGATAGATCAGGAACATATATTTGAGAAGATAGTTGCATAATGACATTTCCTAGCACTATTTGTAACTATTTACAACTATGTCATTACTAATATATTCTCTGGTCTTTATCCTATTTCAGACAAGGCTTTAACTCTTTAGATATCACTGATTTTTATAACTTGATAACTCTTATCAGTGCTAACTATTAGCATTTATAACTCTCATCAGTGCTAAGAATTAGAAACGTTGAGAGTTATAAATGCTAATAGTTAGCACTGATAAGAGTTTACAACTATGTCATTACTAATATATTCTCTGGTCTTTATCCTATTTCAGACAAGGCTTTAACTCTTTAGATATCACTGATTTTTATAACTTGATAACTCTTATCAGTGCTAACTATTAGCATTTATAACTCTCAACGTTTCTAATTCTTAGCACTGATTTAAACTCATTTAGATTAGATTTGAACTCTTTTAGATTATACAATATTTGAAATATTACTAATATCTTACCATAGATAATATATAATTAGTTATTTAATAAAATGATAATACTAGTATAAATATTAAACAAATATCCATGCATAAAAGGATGTCACGTAAGCACAAATTCTAACAACTCCCACTTACTTTAGTGCTATTCACGATGGTATCGAATACCCATTAGCTCTGTATGTCTTTCAAATACTTTTGGAATTAAAGCTTTAAGTAGTGGGTCCGTTATATTATTTATAGAATCTACTGTACAAACTATTTCATCTCCTATAGGCAAGATTTATCTAATGAAATGGTATTTCCTTTTCACATGCTTAGACTTTTGGTGTGCTCTTGGCTTTTTAGCTTATGCAATGGCTTTGTTATTGTCACAAAACAATGGTATAGGATCCATTGCACTTGGAATTATTCCAAGTTCAGCGATAAATTTGCGTATCCACACTGTATTTTTTACTACTTCTGAGGCTGCAATATATTCTGCCTCTATTGTGGAATTAGCTGTGGATGACTGTTTATTGCTCTTCCAAGTAATAGCAGCACTATTAAGAATAAATACGTGTCTAAATGTAGACTTTCTATCATTTAGATTAGATTGAAAGTCTGAACCTATATATCTTATCACTTGTAAATCACTTTCCCCATATATTAGAAGCTTGTCCTTAGTACCTTTAAGATATTTGAGGATATGTTTTACGGCCATCTAATGGCCTTCTCCTAGATTAGACTGATACTGACTTGTAACACTTATAGCCCTACTGATGTCTGGTCTCGTACACATCATAACATACATCAAGCTTCCTACAGCTGATGCATATGGTATGTTAGACATTATAACCTTTTTATCTTCACTTTGAGGACACATCTTTCTCAAAAGATGAATGCCATGTCTAAAAGGTATATTAACTGTCTTACAATTATTGAAATTATACCTTTCCAAGACATTATCTATGTACAATGATTGAGAGAGTCCTATAAGCCTTCTAACTCTATCTCTATAAAGTTTTATACCTACTATATAGGAAAGCTCTCCCAAATCCTTCGTGGAGAAGTTCTTACTAAGGTAGCTTTTAACTGACTGTAACATATTATATCATTTTTAATAATGAGTATGTCATCCACATAAAGAACTAAGAAGACTACTATGCTCCTACTGACTTTTTTATATATACAAAATTCTTCTTCATTCTTGATGAAACCAGACCCTTTGATTACTTCATCAAAATGAAAATTCTAACTTTGGGAAGCCTGCATAAGTCTATAAATAGACTTCTTTTGTTTGCTCACTAAACCAGAAGCTTGGGTAGATGTAAAACCTTCAGGTTGCTCCATATAAACCTCTTCTTAAAGATTTCCATTTAAGAACACCATTTTTACATTCGTTTGCCAAATTTCATAGTTATAATATAAAACAATTGCCAGTAAAATTCGAATTAACTTAAGCATCACTATTGGTGAGAAGGTTTCCTCAGAATCAATCCCAGATCACTAAATATAACCTTTTGCTACCAGACGGGCCTTGAAAGTCTCTACTTTCCCATCGGGGCCACGCTTCTGCTTGTAAATTCATTTACAACTGATAGAAATAGTTTCTTCAGAAAGCTCATCTAAGTCTCAGACTTAATTTTGATGTATTGAGTCAATCTAAGATTTTATAGCCTCTAGCCATTTTCTTGAATCGATGTCCAACATTGCCTCTCTATAAGTCAAAGGATCCTTTTCTTCAATCAAGAAAACACCAAGAGCACCTTCAGGTATTGAACCATACCTTCCAGGTGGCCTTTATATCTTTTCTGACCTAGGTAGAGGGTGTATCAAAGGTATTCTTCTTGATTGAGCCTGAGGTTCCATCGTTGGTTCATTTACATCTTGATTGAGTTCATCAAATTCAATATTTCTACAATCTCCACAATTCATGAGAAACAATTTCTCTAGAAAAGTGGCATTTCAAGCAACAAACATATTTTGTTCCTTAGGATCATAGAACTGGTACTTCATTGAATTCTATCCAATGAACCGATACTTGTATCTTTTAGGTGCAAGTTTATCCTGTTGTGTAACTTTTACGTAAGCAAAACAACCCCAAATCTTAATATATTTAAGACTAAGTTTTCTTCCATTCCATATCTCATAAGGAGTAGAAGGAATAACGTTTGATGGAACTTTGTTCAATATATAACTAGCAGATTCTAAAGTATAGCCTTATAAATATTAAGGGAGATCAGTAAAGCTCATCATCGGTCGGACCATATCTAATAAAGTCCAATTCCTCCTCTCTAAAACACCATTGTGTTGTGGAGTACCTGGAGGACTATATTGAGCGAGAATCTTGTTCTTCTTTAAATAATTTAAAAATTCACTGCTTATGTATTCACCGACTCAATTTAATTGAAGGCATTTGATATACATTCTAGTTTGTTTCTCTACTTCAATTCAAAACTCTTTGAACTTTTCAAAAGTTTCTGACTTGTGTTTTATAAGAAATACGTATCCAAATAATGATAGATCATTGATAAAGATAACAAAGTATCAAAAGCCACCTATTACAGTGTGATTTATTGGACTACATATCACAATGTACAAGTTCCAATAAATTAGTGGTGCAGTGTCCAACACCAATAAATGGAGCTTTGGTCATTTTCCCTTGAATACAAGATTCACAAACTGGATAAGACTCTATAGTTAGATCAGGTATCTGATTATTTTCAACCAGACGGTTTAGGCGTCTTATACCTATATAACCTAATCTTATATACCACAATTATATATCATTTAAAGTTCTCGAGTTATTATCAGTATTCACTTGTACATTCATGACATTTCCTATTGTATCTAATATATAATGGCCATTAAACAACTGACATTTAGCTAATAAAATATTATCCAAATCATACAAACATAAGGAACGGTTTCATATATACATATAATATCTCTCACTATCCAATACCGAAATAGAAATAATTTGCCGGATAATGTTTGGCATATAATAACAATTATTCAATACAATAATTTTATTACATGAGAGAAGGAAATTAAAATGTCCAATAGCCTCGACCTGTAAAAAAATCTCTATTTCTAACATGAAGTTGTACTTTTATAGGTTATAACAGTCTAACTTTCTTCAAACCCTACAAAACATTACAGATATAAGAAGGACAAGTAGTATTTAATACCCAGCCTGTATTAGCATCAACTACTAAAAAAATGTCAATGATAGGAAAGTGCATACCTAAGAGGATCTTCTTAATCGTAGCAAGGTATTTTGGGAAGTTTCGCTTTCAATGCCCATCCTAGCTATAATGAAAACATTTTCCTTTTACTTTGTTCTTATATTAGGGCTTGGACATTTATTGCTTTTTAGGACCCATTTTGGGTTCATACTTTGCTTTCTTTTTATTCTTCCTTTGAACTTTCTAGAATTCTTCGGGATGGAAGATGAAGCACCTTGAACATAGAGGGCCGTGCCCTTTTTGGTCATGTCCTATTGTGCTATTTTCAGCATGTTATGTGGATCAGCATAAATAAGGGCCAATCCTTGCATGTTGAAGTTCATGATGAATTATGTAAATGACCGTGGAAGTGATTAGAGAATCAAACTCTTCCTTAATGTATTACTCAGTGAGATATCCATTGTTTTTAACCTCTCAATATGAGATATGATCTTAAGGACATGGGGACTCGTTGGACTACACTTAGGTAGTCTAGCTTGAAAGAAAGATTTGGTAACCCTATATATTTTAACTTGAGATCGGTCATAAATAACTCTTTTAGTTGGAGCATTATACTTCCAGCACTGTCCATGTGGACATGCTCTCTTTGAAGCTCCATAGACATTGAGCCGAGAATGTATGATTTGACTTTCAAATTATCATCCAACCATTTTTGATATGTCTCATTTTCTTCCAGAGAAGCATCATTAGAAACAGCTCGAGAAAGGCATTGATCAATTACATATCCAAGCTTCTTAGAATCCAAAACTATTTTAAGATTTAGAAGTTAGTCAGCATAATTTTCTACACATTTGAGTTGGTACACATCAAGGATACGAACTAGTGGGTTGCTTGAAGCTATTTGATCTTGACAAGACAAAAGAAAAGATGTTAGTGAAATATTTTAATCGCTAATAAATAACGTTTTAGATTATGGTATAATAGTTATACATTTTTTAATCTAAAATGCCCTCTCACTATTTTACTTAATCCCTTTATTCTCTCAAATAGAAAAATGATAGTTTTAGATTCTTTAAACTATACAATAAGAAATGGATCCCATTGGTATTATACTCTAGCCTCACACTGTAGTAATATTGGACTTTGTAAACCTAAAAGGTAAACAACTCTTGTCAATTGCATCTCATGCAACTCTTACCACTAATCCTAAATACACCTTATCCTCATACTGTAGCAATATTGGATAAGTGTATTCCAGATTAACTTATCAATCATCAAATATATGCTACCAGTATAACCCTTACGCTATGGCAATATTAGGCAATACGTTTGGATATATTTGTCTCATCTCATATTTAACCGGCATAGCCTAAATCACTTAGACTAATCCTTTACGCTGTAACAATATTAGGAAAGATCGATGAACCGTTTAATACCGTATTGACAAGATGAATCATTATATAATATTATCTTGTAATACAATATCATTTAATCCGATTTAGAGAGATTTTTTTTAATTTAATATTTTTAAATAATTATTATAATTATTATTACCATTAACAATTATAATAAATTTTTGCATCTTATACGAATTTAATTTATAATTAGATTATTTATTTATATAAGCACAACTAACCCAACAATAGGGCCCTTATTGTGATTAATAAGTACAAAAAAATATATATACAACATTTAATACAATGATATAACAATTATAATTGTATTAAATGAACATTACATGCAAAAATTTTAAATTGGAGTGTATTGTTAAGAATGATTAGTGTTAAAAGTTCAACGTTATAGCATTATACAATATAATGTTCCAAAATTTTTTTTACTCTTATTATTTTTGGGTCTTCAACCTTAAGCGGCCTGAGTTTTTTACTTATGAACACCCCCATGTTCATCATTAAGAAGGCTTGACGTTTTGCCCTTTTAACGTCCTTATGTTAAACACCTTAACACCCCAGCGTTCACCGACAAATGCCTCTGCATTCATTAGTGAACGTTACGGCGTTCATATTAACACATGAATGCCCCATCGTTCAGTTCCTAGTGCCACGGCGTTTTTTCTACAAAAATTATTTTTCTACACTTTAAACACTTTCAATTATTCTAAATACTTCATATAACACTCTAACAACCCAGAAACACAATAAATATACTCTGGTACCACTTGTTAACATGTTTTAGAGTGTATACATGTGATTGTGTACATATTGAAAAAACTAAATACATGTATCATATACACAAATTTGCAGTAAAATTAAGTATATGATCAACATATACACATGTCACTTATATCATTAACAACTTAAGATGATAGAAAACATACGTTTGAAGAACTTTGGTGAAGATTTCAATTTCGAATTCTTCCTAGCTTCAACTTTGAGCTCACCTTGAAGTGCATTATTGTTCAATTTTAGTTTACAACAATCTGGTGGGATTGTGAATTTAGAATAGCAGCAACTGAATTTTCAGTGATAAGGTTTTGTTTCTTGAAAGAAAAATAAGATAAGAAGAATTTATTTTTCTTTCTCTCTAATTTTTCTCACAACACTTTATTAAAAGAAAAACTCTCTAAAATAAAAAACTCTCTCTAATCCTCTCTTCTTGCATGTGTTTGCTTCACTATTTGTTAATCAATTATTGAAAAAAAAATTAGGTGTGTTAAGTACTTCACAAGTGCTCCAAAAATTGATTAAGTGGACAAAAAATTAAAAAACAATATTTGGTGACAATTATACCAAATTAGGTATATGTTTACCACCTAAACCAAAATAATAACAAGTAGATAAATATTATTATTTATTTAAATAATTTTTATTCAATTATTCAAAAACTATGTGAATAATTAATTTTTTCTTACCTTATTTGATTTTATTAATTTAGTTCATGGGTGAATTCACAGTAAAACAATTTATGAAACAAAATTGTGCCACTTGTTAACATTTAATTAGTTAACTACTCTCGTTAACTAATTAAGTGATGTACTTAACATTTAAGTCTAGACAAGTGTACAACCTGAGGAGCCCTGAAATATATTTTCGGTTTGTTAAAATTTCTAGGATGGAAATGTTCAATCCATAATGCTTCCCTAGTGCACAATGAGTACACTTCATATTGTGAGACTCTCTAGGTCCACGCTCGAATTGTTATATAGAACTCCTCCATACGTACGTAAACAATGCCCCCCCACACATTACAGATATTACAAAGCGGGGTGTTAGACCATACAAATTGAGGTTATAACATATTCGTATAATCCTTCCATCATTATATTCAGGTAGAGCGGAGATATAGATCAACACCGTCAAATCTCCATATGACTGACCGAAAGCTTATCTTTAGAATTGTATTTCAATAAATAATATTTCCAAACACTTTTGTGATATTATTTATCCTTAGGATTAAACTCTTTTCTTAGAAATTATTACTTATGGCCATAAGACTTCCTAAAATACAATCTTAGAGAATTAGGATATATTACTCACCCAAATGAGCTGATGGATCCTATATCTATGCACACTAGACTTCATGAGCATCGAACCATACCCACCAATACCCAATGGTTAGACTATGAAAAGTTTTTAACATGTGTGAAACCAAAGTATAGTGGATCACTCACAAGCCTACCATGGCACTCAGGTCGAAGGACCACGAATACTACTCAACTTAAAAGACTCTCTATTGATAGCTTTATGGGATGTCTATTGGAGGTCTTTGTGAGTTTGTTCAGTATTTAGTCCTTACTGAATACTTGTGTCTTTATACGAGCTTTTACTAAACTTATAGTCTATTAAGACTAACTATCTGGATCATCCAGATATAAACATACACCAATTTATATATTTATTAAGGTATTCACTGACAGACCAGCATGAGTGAAGATAGTTAGGAACATAATATTTGAGAACATATTTACATAATGACATTTTCTAGCACTATTTGTAACTCTTTGTAATTACGTCATTACTAATATATTCTCAAGTCTTTGTCCCATTTCAGATAAAGCTCTAACTCTTTAAATATCGCTGACTCTGATAACTTGATAACTCTTATCAGTGCCAACTCTTAGCATTTATAACTCTTAGCATTGCTAACTTTTAGCACTAATTTAAAATCATTTAGACCAAATTTGAACTCTTTCAGATCATACAATATATGAAATATTATAAGCATTTTACCATATAAAATATAATTAGTGATTTAATGAAATGATAATACAAGTATAAATATTAAACAAATATTCATACGTGAAAGGGATGACATGTAAGCACAAATTTCAATATTTATACCACTCTCCACTAATGTCGAAAGACACATATTTAGGGATTTATTTTGAATTTTAAGTAGCTTATAATGAAAGGTTAAGTTTAGGATGGGATATAACGATAAATATACGAGGTTCAAGTCACTCCATGAATGCTTAGACTTTACCTAAAAATATTTTGATCTCATTTTCCTTGATTTATCTCATTCCTCAAACTTATTGTGTTTTCATCTTTCTTCTAATCACAATTTTCTAAAGAACTTCTTCTTTTTCTTATGTTGGGGGTATAAAGAATTTAAAGAATTTTTTTTAATACTCCTCAACTTAGATTAATAAATACTAACCAGACTTAATTGCTTTATGCCTTGGTACCCTTTTTTCGTACAACCACAACCTTTCTTTTTCTTTTAATAGTATTTCCAAGTAAACTTTAACGTTTGTGGTGTTATGGATAATTTTTGGATAAATAAGCTTTATGTCTTAGGTTTGTAATGTGGTTAAATAGAAAAATTAGGTATTTAAGCTTAAAAAGGGGTATCTAGGGATAAATATATCGTGAAGGGTAGGCTAGAAAGGCTCAATCAGTCTAAAGATAGTCCAATTTCATTTTCATATTTATGTATTTTTTCAAATTTTGCCTCAAGCAGTAATCAAGCAAGTTCTAGAGTGTTAGTCCTCTAGACTTGAGTGTATTTCTTAAATATGAATATTTCTAAGTAACAATTAACTAATAATAGCTTTATTTCATTGTGCTAACAAATAAGTGATAACAAATAAGGTCAAAATCAGTTCAAGATTCTGATATAAGAATTATCTCAGGTTTTTATTATTTCCTATAAACTTGGAAAAAATTAAATTAACCTGATCATCTTTTTAACCAAAAGCTAACAACTTAAAAAAGAAATTAACATGGAAGATAATAAGAAATTTATGCAGCAAACAATTAACACAGGATAAGTGTTTCCCTCCCTAAATTTAAATTTGACATTGTCTGTAATCGCGAAAATAAAAATGAGATTAAGAAACTTCCCTAGTAAGTGAAGGCTTAGCATTGCACAATTTGTATCTTGATGTGGCAATAATGAATTTTCTTTATCTCTTAATGCTGCAAATTTCTGTGCTTCTCCTTAAATGCTAACTTGTTGCACTAACACTAATAAAAAAGACAATAAAATAAAATAAAATAAAAATAAAAATAAAAATAAAAATAAAAATTTATTTGGGTTACCTCCCAATAAGTGCTTGATTTAATATCATCGGCTTGATGTCTTCTATACTCATGGAGGATCAAACTGCATGTCAGTGGCATCGCACCTATGATACTTTAATCTATGCCTATGGGCCTTGATATTCTTCTTCTTTGACTTTCATAGCTCCGTGAGAAAAATATTTTATATGCAGTCCCAACCACCTTAATTTGAGCTTACCAGAAAGATTTAATCTTAGACCAGAATACTACACCTCATTGGTCGATATTAATTTGCCTCCTCATTATCTTACCATGCCTATTCTTTTTCTTTAATTTGCACAATTTTGTATTAACTTGTAGTTGAAGGACTTTTATCACTTTCAATTTAGTAGGTGGTCGTGGGTTCTTATAAATTACCATATCAACTTTGAAACATTGAGAGATATTGTTAAAAAATTATTAATGTTCAAGATTCTTCTCTTGGAGTCTTTGTGGAAAAGGTGGTGGTGGAATGTATGGACAACCTTTGTTTTAAAGTGCGTCAATTCTTTTTCTTCTGTAGTTGACTCATCTTCTATTATCTTTGTTGCTCTATCATGGTTTTTTGTAGGTTCAGATATTTCAGCAGTTGATGGTAGTTTTTATTCACTCAAGGTAATTGCTTGGCATTGCTCTTTATTTCCTCTTGGATTCACCTCTGTGTTGCTGATCATGAAGCCTTATGGATGATTGTTTAATGATGTGGCTAATTGGCATACTTGAATCTTTATTGTCCTTAAAGAGGCTTTAAAGAAGGGCATCTGTCTATTTCATGTATTGCATAAACATCTCCTCTAGGGCCAATTTCTCTTCATGCTGTTATTGAGGTGGTGCTGGCTTGCTAAGAGGGTCTATCTAATTTGAATTATAGAAGTTGGTATAAGAATTGTGCTACTATTTTTAATAGTCCTCTATGTAGTATGCAATCTCCATGCAATGACCATATGAATGGATGTTATCATAAAAACCATTGGTGAAATGTCTTTTCTTTACATCATTATCTGTATTGGTATTTAATTTCTTGGACAACTGATTAATTTGTACAGTTAATTAGATGAGTGCCTCTTCATATATATACTTGTAATTCTTCTTGGGGTTGTACTTTTGATGGCCATTAGTAGTTGTTGGATGCTATGTCTTCTAGCAGGTCATAGGCTTCGTCAATTGATTTGTTCATTAGTACTCCACTCATTGCAGCATTAGTATAATCCTCAACTACCTCATCAAGCCATTATAAAATGTCTACACAAATAACCACTTTGGAATCCCATGATGTGAACATCTCTTTAGATTATCTTTATATCGCTCTTATGTTTCACAAAATGATTCTGAGTCATAATGCATGAAAGAGGTGATGTCACTTCTCATCCTTAATGTCTTGATCGGTGGAAAGAATTTGGTTAAGAATTTTTGGGCCAAGTCATCCTATATTGAAATTAATCCCGATGGTAGTGACATCAACCTATGCTTCACCTTGCCTCAAAGCGAAAAAGGAAATAGCCATAGCCGTACTATATTATTTGAGACTCTATCATATTTGAACAAATCACAAATCTCTAAAAACATTTGTGATATGTTCATTTGGACCATCGCATGGATGTCCATTGAATTGAAATGAATCTTTTAACATTCAAATTGTTCTTGGTTTGAATTCAAAGTAGTTGGGGTTTATTGTTGGTCGGCATATGCTGGGTTGAATGTCATTAATCAATGAGATTGAATAATTGACAGGGGCATACGTGCACTATTATATTTAGTCCCTAACTTTCATATTTTGCTCTAATTTATGGATATTTGGCTATTTAATTGAGTTTTTTTAATCATAAATAAGTGCACGAGGGACATTGTGACAAATAGAAATAAATGAGAGGTAAATAGAAGAAGAAATGAACGAGATGCACTCAAATTACACAACCTAGACAACCCAAGCCTGGGCACCGTGGCGTCTAAACATAGGCACTGCAGTGCCTAAGGCAGAGAGGTTAGCTCCGCGGCACCCAATTGAAAAATACAGAAATAGCCTTCCTAGGTCTTAGCACTGCAATCAATTTGACATATAAAAAATCTCCTCTTTTTACTCATAATTCGACTTGGATTTGAAGCTCCGCGGCCCTAGGGTTTCTCATACCTATAAAAACACTCTTTTGAGGGCTAAAATGAAGACTTTAGAGAAGTAAAAAATGTAGAGAAATAATTTACACACAAAATTGAGAGATCAAAGCCAAGAAATCAATATTCAAGTTCAAGATTGAAGATTCAAGTTAAGGAAGAGAGAGAAGCAACCCAAGACGTCTTTTCGAATAGTTTTTTTCCCTTTCCTTATTATTATATTCTTGTTCTTACAGTTTGTCATAGATTTGTTTGATATTCTTGGTTTCGTGATGAGCTAAATTTGTTTATCTAAGGTTAGACTATTGAACCTAGTATGTAGTTGAATTTTATGAATTCTTAGTTATTAATCTTAATACATATAATTATTTATTCTATCTTGATCTTTATGCATTATACTTGATCAATATTTTGAATAATAGAGGAACTATAGTTAATTTGACAATTCATGTATTTAGCCTAGGATAATTTGATGCATGATCAACTATAAATTCCATCTAGGATAGACATATACCTAAATGACATCTATGCCGTAATTTAGACTTCATTATAATGAATTACATTCTAATTTGATTATTATATATATATGGGTGATTGTTAGAATACGTCATATAGTTACTTGACCATCAACAGAGGTTTCATATGAGATTAGTGTTAAGCAAACAATTGGTATTAAGCGATTAACTAAGAAGTTATTAAATCCAATGAAATATTAGGAGATGAGTCTATACCCTAGGTCATTATCAATTAGTAAATTTAACCCTTTGTTTATTTTCTATTTAAGTTAATTTAATTAATAGAATTAGGTTCGTTAATTAAATTTCAGATTTTGGTTTTCTAAATAAAAGTTAAGTAGATATAATTTTAGTAATAGATTGAGAAAATTAGATAGTATAGTCCATGTGGGATCGATACTTGCACTTAATTCTTATATTACTTGATATGATAGTGTAGGCTTGCGCTTAGCTACTATAGCACAAATTAATAATCTCTTAATGATCTATGTTCTGCCACCACAGGGCAAAACTTCTCCGCTGGTATAGCTCCAATGCATTTTATTCATTTGCTACAAAGCTACCTCTTTACTGCAACGGCAATTTTACGACTAAATTAAGGCTTCTTGAGTACTAGGGCGATACTTATTTTGACTGTAATGTTTTTTGCTTGAGAATTGCCACTAGGGCAATAAGTACATCACCGCTAGGGTAGAAGATCAACAACTTTGAATTCTTTGCATTATGAACCCTATTTGTTTTTACTGTAGTTCTCAAATCTTACAGTTTTACTCCAATTTCTTCAGTTATCATCTTTTAAGTCCAATCCCTACAAAATAAATATTTAACCACATAAATAGCTATTTAATCTCATAACAATAGGCAATCCTAAGAAAACAGGGACAAAATATATGATAATTATACCATTATCAACGAGCACAAAAGGAGTTAGTCTAGATAAAGACTTAAATAGAGTTAACGCTTGGCAATAGAGCATTGAAGTGGATGGATTGTGGTAAAGCTTCTAAGAGAGATTTTGAATCAAGGAGGGGTTTGTTAGAATTTGGTGTTCAAAATTAAGGATAAATTTGATTTTAAGTTGGAAACCAATGAGGAGTTGATATGAGGTCAAGGACACGTTTGATGGATGAGCAAGGGTCAAAAATAAAGCTAGATGTAAAGAGGGGAGTGAAAGCATAAGAAAGGACCTAACAAGTTTGAACATTGCGGTGACAATTCCAATATGCTTAACATTGCAGCATTGGCTACTAAATGCTCCAATGTCAGCTTTTAATGGTATAGCATTACCTATTTGGGAAAACTCAGTTTTTAGATAAAATTGCGTTCTAAAGTTGGTTTTAGACTTACAATATATGAAATCTTTCTCTAACTAGGTTAGGGTTTATAGGGTTAGTATTAACACTATATAAATTTTTTAACCCTTATAATTTATCAAGCATTAAAAGCATCAACAAGAGAGAGAATAAAGAGCTTAGGTTATACTTGAGTACTTCGAGTGCATAAGATAGTGTGATTCCTTGAGAGCTCTTGGGTATTTAGGTATTCCTTGTATCTCTTGTGAGGGTTTCTTGTGTACAAAAGAACAAAGTAAAAGAATCTAGGATCTTAAGATCCATCATGGATGTAGACAGTTATTGTCGAACCACGTATATTATTTGTATTTTTTCTTTAATGAGTGATTGTTTATCTTTTTGATTTTATGGTCTTTATGGTTCTTGGTTGCTTGTGAGTGAAATCTTCTGTAAGGCATTAAAGATTTTTTAGAGTGCATTCTAAAAATTTCGCAAAACATATATTGTATTGCGAGAAAATGTAAATTTTATAAGTTCTGAAAGCCCAGACCTAAAAAGGTCAATTTGAAAGTGTTAACATTGTCCAAAATGTAGCAAAGGGTTTTCAATGCATGGAAAAAATATGGCAAGCAATTGTAGTAGTGAAGAAGTTACACAAGGAAGGAGTAATGGAAAGATTGCCAAAACTTCAAATGCAATTCAACTTATTATAATTCTTGTGGCAATATTGGTGGGATTTGTGATAAGGTTATTACTTAAAATTCCATGCATGTATTATAATGAAGCATAAAAAATTCAACACCATTGAATATGTAATGAAACATCATGTTACTAAAATGTTCAAGACATTAGCCTTTGTATATGTAAAGTAGTGTCCAAAATATATAGTGCACAAAATTGAAAATATATAATAAAAAAGTAGCATGTATTAGAGTTATCTAATAACCAAAAATTTAACAAACTACATCTAGCAACTATATTGTGGTATCGAAAATAGAAATAGATCATAAAAAATAAAGAGATTAAAATTATAGCCTGCAACAATCAAAATGATGTAGATGGTGATGATTGAGTTTATAGAAATCCCTTAATACTATATCAAAAGCATGAATGAGAATTATTTTAATAATTCATAAATTTACAGAGCTATTAAAATGGTGAAGCAGAAGGGAAATAATTACCAACTCAATTCTATTAACACGGTGACTAAAGGATGGGCCATTAGTTTGTCATGTTGATAATGGCTTCTTGACATGTTCAAAATTAGGTGACCATTTTGAACCCTTGACCACCTGGTCTGGGGTTAGGTTGTGAATAAGAATGGAATTGAGGTGCATCATTTGTAGGTTATCCATACATAGATTGTATATAGAAGTTACTATACATATATATTGAATTTTTTTTTTAAAATAAACCCTTATATAACTAAGGCTTTTTGGCAAGCCCTTTTGTTATAGCCAAAAAGCTGACATTGTTGGACATGATGTTTATGTGCCATTTTAATTGTTGTATGAATATTTATTTACTTAATATTTATACAATGAACATTTCTATTTAATCATTAATTATTAATTACCTAGTAATAAGATTGTAACTTTTCAAATATTATAGATGTAAAGGAGTTTAGATCTAATCTAAGGGAGTTTAGGTCAGCAGTAAGAGTTAGCAATTCTAAGAGTTTAAACTTTGTATGAAATAGGGACAAAGACTTAAGAATTTATTAGTAATGACATAGTTGCAAGGAGTTGCAAATAGTGCTAAAAAATGTTATAATACAATATGTTCTAGAAAACATTGTTCTTAATATATGGTTACTGATATAGATCGATTATTATACCTTTTGGATTAGTATAACTATATCTAGATTATCTAGATGGTATTAGTAGACTGTGGGCTTAGTGAAAGTCTGTATAGACATGTAGGTATTCAGTAAGGACTGGGTACTGAACATACTCATAAAGACCTTTAATAAACATCTCATAGAGCTATCAATAGAGTGTCTCTCAAGTTGATTAGTATTCGTAGTCTTTTGACCTGAGCGCCACTATGGGTTTGTGAGTTATCCATAATGCTTTAATTTTATGCATTGTAAATACCTTTCATGGTCTAACCTCAGGGTGTTATTGGGTATAGTTTGATGCTCATAGAGTTTGGTGCGTATAAATATATGATCCATCAACTTATATAGGTGAGTTGTATATCTAAATACTTTGAGATTGTATTTCAGGAAGTCTTATAGTCATAAGCAAAAATCTTGAAAAAGAGTTTTTCACAGGGTTAAATAATATCACAAAGGAGTTTGCAGATATTGTTTACACAAATACAAATATAGAGATAAGGTCACGGTCGAGCATGTAGATATTTGATGGCGATGATGCATATCTCTGCTATTCCAGAATGTAGGTGGCGGAGAGACTATACAGATATGGTTGACCTCAGCTTGTATGGTTTAATGCACTATTCTTTAATATCTGTAACGTGTGTGGGGGGCATCGTTCATAGACTTGTGGAAGAGTTTTGTAAGATAAATAGGTGTAAACATAAGGAGTCTTATAATATGAAGTGTACTCGTTAAATACTTAGGTAGTGGACTGAGTCTAATTATTTGATCTGCGAAGATTTTAGAAAGTAGGTTTTGTTTCAGTATCTCTTGGGAAAATAGGAATAAAGATTGCAAATGTTACAAATATGTCCATTTTGTATGAAAATGGACTTTTGACATTTGGCATGCGTATGTAATGCATGAATGATACTTGTCTAATACATGATATGCATATATAACAAGTGGTAAGCATGCAAAGTATAAAGAAATAAAACTTTGAAAGTGTTTCAATTTAGTCCTCATTTTGGCCATATATATCTATACTAAACTTTGAAATTGTTTTATAATGGTCTTTATTCTCATTTTTGGTAAAAGGGAGAAAACAAACAAGTGTTGAATAAGTCAAATTTGCTAAAAATCAAAGATTAGGCTACCATTCTAACTCCGTAGTCCCACTGGATCGTTGCTAATAATTTGCTCATCCTCAAGCAAGGAGAAAAAATTAAAAGTTTAAACAATAACAAATTATAAGAAAATACAAAATACTGGGTCGGCAAATGATTGGCAAATTGTTTTCTCCTAAGCTAGTGTATAGCAAACTCAATCTATGCAATATTTATGATTTATGAATTTTTTTATTCATTTATTTTCATTTTTTAAACAATAACGGTTACTATACCCCCAAAATTAAGCTTCTCGTTATTAAAACAACTCAAATCCACAACCAATCCCGTAACTCTTTAATTCACCCCTTCATTTTCAAAAGTTCATATAACTTTATAAGAAGTGTTATACCTATGGCATGATAGGTACAATGAAGGATAATAAAAATAAAAGATAAGGTAATGATATGGTTACCAAAGAGAATGGTTATTAGGCATAATAGGAATGACTAGGGATAGTAGTTTGGAAGTAATTTGGAGGGGGAAGCATTGTGGCCGAGAATGAGTGGGATTGTGACGCCATAGCCTAGAATTTTAGGTGTCAACTTTTCAGGTATTAGGGCCGCAAGGAGACAAAAACTTGTTTGCGAAATTATACACACGTCAATTATAACTACAAGTGCAGGGGTCGTGAGCAAGTAATAAAGTAATGGGTATAAGTTTCGTTCCCACGAGAATTGATCTCTCAAATTTACGCAAAGTACTATAGGTTTTCGCAAATTAATTTCATCTATATGACTTGATTTAATTACAATTAACTAAGGAAAATCAAACTAGCAACCTAAATTAAGCGACTAACAAAACAACAATTGAAATAATAGTCTGGCAAAATGGTGAATTTATGATAAATGAAATCCTAAGGTATTGGTTTCACTCTATTTTTCCTATGTTTTTTCTATTTAGGAATTTTATTTAATTCATTAATCAAGAGATTAAGACTAATCTTATTACCTCTCCTGAGCGCCAAATGAGATACTATATATACATATTCAAGTTGATATCCCTATCTAACTTGTCTACCTATACATGTATTGTACAACCCTTAAATTGATTACCCAATGATTAATCTCATTACCTCTCCCGAGAGGTCAATGAGATCCTAGGTATAATGTCACACCCTAAGTGTTCTCACACATTTTCGCGAACACTTAGTGTGCGCCACATGCAATCATTGAACAAATCTTAGTGATTACCTAAATGCTATTAGCCTCCGACTTAATAACAACCTAAGGCTATGTTTTCCAAATCTAATAAATGGGTCAATCTTACTTAAGCATCAATTCAAAAATTAACAATAACCAATTCATTTCTCAATCAATTGAAAGTATTAAGCATAGAGAAACATAAATAAATTAAATAATAATCCACCAAATCATTCAAACATAGTATAAATATAACTACCGCAAACCCTAAAATTCAATATTTAGGTACATATAATCTAATCATAACTACAATTATAAAGAAATTCATAGATACAAACATGTTTAACAATATTCATAACTATAAACTTTAAACAAAAAAGCAAGGGTAAAAGGAAAAAGGAAAACCAAATTTGGGGATGTCTTAAAGGCTTCAATCTTTAAAATGTTTTTAATAATCCTCAAAAAGCCTTGGAGACATTCTTTCTCTAATTTAAATTTGAGTTCAAGTCTTTCTCTCATGTGTTTTTATGCCTCCCCTTGATGATATGAGAAGTGGCTCAAAGATTCGCATTTATAGGCATTAAATTAGGGCATATTTAGGCACAAATGTTAAATTCGATTTAGGACTGTAACATAGAAAGAGTGAGGCTGCAGTCCCAACTTACTGCATAAATTGGGGCTGTAACGTACTACACTGGTGCTGCGGTGCCACTATTCATTTTCATTGTTGGTTACTGTTCACTACGAGTATTTTGGTCCCTATTTTTATAATTTTAAGTGTTTTTCTCCAATTTGTTTTTAATCCCAAATAGCTCTGTTAACTTGAAATCTACAAAATGATATTAACGGACATAAAAGCCATATATTTTTATTCAAATTAAGCAATTACTAAGTTTAGGAGTTCAAAATAATAGATATAAAATGCACTTATCAGTTGCAGACTAGAATTGCTCATGATTGCACTTTTGTGTGAGTTCT
This sequence comes from Ailanthus altissimus, assembly GCA_946807835.1. Classification (NCBI taxonomy): domain Eukaryota; kingdom Viridiplantae; phylum Streptophyta; class Magnoliopsida; order Sapindales; family Simaroubaceae; genus Ailanthus; species Ailanthus altissimus. The sequence goes on along the minus strand of OX327713.1, from coordinate 9,233,264 downwards.
ATGATTAATTCTTCACTGAAACATCTTTAAGGGTATATTTTTGTTACTCATACTATTTTTTTATTCGGTTAGTGAATGTGTATTTTGATTAATGCTTGTTGGACATGCATTTCAAATTAATCAACATGTAGACTTTTCACATACATGCACCCTTAATCACACTAACAGACATTTCCCATATCTAATTGTTTTCTTGGGCCTGTCAATTATTTTTTAGTTTTTCTGTGATGCTTCTGGTTTGCTCTTTTGTTTTTTTTTATTTCCATTCCCCTTATTCGACTCTCTTCTTCTAGCCATTTTTGACCTTTCAACTCGGACTTTCTTGCTAGGTAGTAGTTTTCATGGGCATGTAATAATAGACCATTTGCTATCATTAAACACTAGATGTATAACCCTTGTGTATATGGTCAAATAAGCAATTGTTAGATAGGAATCCATGTAGTTAGCAATTTTCTCTTTTTTTTCTCATATGCAATACATGGTATCACATGATTGCATGAGATCCCACTTATCTAAAATTTTCCATAGACATATATCCTCATGAACAATTCAACTACATAACCCTCGTGATAAAAATAATCAGTTATCGCAAACTCATAGTCATTTACGACTAGCATCTTTCTACACCTACCAGCTTCCCTATTTACTTCTAACTTCTTATGAACATTTGGAGGAATTTTCCCTTCTATTTTATAGCGGCTATTAGCCTCTTGTGTAGCCTTCCCATGCCTTTTCTCCTAATAAATTCAAGGAAAACAAAACTAGATTACCTTTATGATTTCTCATCCAACTATTCCGTGACTCTGTTATATTATTGATTATATGATCACACTTAAGATTAGTATCAAAAGCATGCCTAGTCCACCAATTTTTATTGATTTTCATTAAATTCTTATATGGTGCCTCCTTTATTTCCTTCATCTACTCCATTACTGATTTCCATTCTTCCATGGTTGTAGATCTAATTGCTTGCTAGAATAAAGACCTAAAAACCTCATCAGGCCACTATTTTCTTAAATTGGAAAAAATATGCCTAGCATACTGTATACGAACTGCACTAGGCCAAACCACTACAATTGATCCCATTAGACCCTTTTACTTGTCTGTTATGAATGTGACAGGCTTCTATTAGTTCTTAATATAAAGCCACTCTCAGTATACAAAGCTTCTTTACTTTTAAAATCAACGACCACTGCAATAGGAAAACAAAAACCACTATTTGCATCTAGTGACACTTAATAACACCATTTCATATTCTCCCTCAAAATGAAAACCATCTAAACAAATTAACCATCTACATCTAAACATAGTCCTTGAGTCTTTGGTAAATGTTTTGAAGTGCCCAATGTTCCTTTCATTTGCTAATTGCTTTGCTTTGTATATTTTCTTCGTGTGGAAATGAACACCAAATTTATCTACGAATTCTTTCTTCATGGCTTTGGGTCTCGAAGATGGGTTGTACTTTGAAGTTATTTGGAAGTAAGTAGCAATTGATGCGATATTTCTATATCTTAAAATTAAGTGCAAGTATATATTATCGTATGCAAGTAATAAAGGGACTCAATAAGTCGGATGTCGAACCCATAAGGATAATTTCTTCTTTTTAACCAATTACTAAAATTATGTCTTCCTAATAATTATTCAGACAAATAAAAATCTAAGAATGAATATAGAAAATATAAAAATAAAAACACAATGCAAAGAGATTTAGGTGATAGCAATATAGAGAAAACCTAGGATTAATACTGTCCCTCAATATGCTTTCGAATGATTAATCTTCTAATATTTAACTCCCTTAGTCTTTGTTATTGATCAAGACACTAATATATTCACAAGCCTCTTCCAAGGTCATGCGAGTATACCTTAATTTATCAAATACCTATATTTCTATGGTACTTGTAATAAATTAAGATTCATTAAGATTAGGTCTTATTGATCATACATGCCAATTAGGTATATTCCTATCCTAAGTTGAAACTTGCATATACAATATTGAATGTTACTCTACAATCACGTATCAAATTACCTAGGTTTAAATATTATGATTCCTTTTCTGAGTTTATCAACAATATTACCAACTCATTCACCATATATCGGCCAGATATATTGAAGCATTAAGATTGAGTAATTTAAATATTAAAGAACTAAGTTTATTAAATATTTAAAAGATATGGCAATTAAGCACACATATTGAGTTCAAGTATTAACCCTAGAAAATAAATTTAGTTCATGACTACAAGAGAACAGCAGTAAAAATAATAATAAACCATGATACAATTAATAGCAAACCGATATAGACGTCGAATTGCTCTTAATTGCGCTGCCTAAGATACTCTTGATACCCAAGAACGCCTTGAATCTCTCTCTAAAGTTGCTTCAATTAGACTCCTATTGCTTTCCAAGACTTGTGTGCTATATTCTTGGTGTTCTTAAATATGTCTTGGGTGCTCTAGGTTGCTCTTGGATGATTATTGAATTCTAGAACTGAGTGGCTTTTTATAGGGATTGATATGAGCTTGAAAATCTCAATTCTCGTAAGACTAGGACTCGCGCTACCGCTGGGGCACTATGTAGTTGTCGCTGGGGCGACGTGTAAAAAGGCTTCACCGCTGGAGCGGTGGGATGATGGTACTGGGGCGTTGTCCTATCGTTGGCGCGATGAAGGTCTGGCGCTGGGGCGCCAGATGCGACTTAACCAGGTCATTTTCCTAATTTCAATCACTGTTCCAGAGTTGGGGCGGTAATCCTTGTGGCGCTAGGGCAATGGACACATACTTTAAAAACTTTGCATTTTAGTTCATGTTTTGTTCAAGTCCCTATAAATAACAATAATACATATAAATAGCCATCTAGTCTCATAAAACCATAAAATATCAAAATAAAACCATGAGAAAATATATGACAATTTTGCCTTTATCAGCAATCCAACCATTTCTCACTTTTTTTTTCCTTGAAACCTTGTCACATGTATGCTTGTCAACAAGTTGCTGAATTCCAAACACTTCCAAATTCCACCTTTGCAGCATATATGTACCATGAACATCTAGTATATTTGGCCTTAAACTGCCTCTTCTCATCTTTCATTCTGTCATACTCAAATAACTCTTTAATTAGATAGTCCCTCATGGCAACCCTAAAGTCAAAACAGTTCCAAACTCGTAACCCAATTTTAATATCCCCTTAATGTTATGGTTTCTCCCTATGGATGGAGGAACACTATATATTATAATTTCTTCATCAGAACATATAATCATGCCAACATCCCTATGATCAGATTTATAGCATCCCCTTTCTTACTCTCACTATTATGGTCTTTTTCATCACCATATACCTTATTTTAACCATGATCACCAACTGCGTCAGCTTCTATACATTCTTCATTTTGACCATCCTCATTATCATCATCAGACTATAATGCCTCATCTCTTTTAAAGTTACCTCATTCATTAATAGAAAGGTTGTGCATATAGGTTATGGGTTAGTATATATTGGTCAATAAAAAATTGGTTTACTTGATAGAGGAGTAGGAAGTAAAATGTAAAAATATAAAATTAGAATGCATAGCAGAAGCTAAATATATTAACAAATTTTCTATATAGTATTACCAAGCAAAATATTTCCCATATGTTCTTCTAATATGCATTACATCAAATGCAATATATAATAAAATATAGATTAAGTGTATAAAAGACATACCTTAGCTTAGTGTTTCAACTATATATTTTTATCACAAAAGATAGAACTCACAAAATGAGTGTCCCTTGAACAATTCTAGGCCAAAAATAGAAGAGGGATTTTTTGCACTAAAAAATTGGTAGCAATTCAAAATTTTGATTTTTGTGTTTTGCTTGCTTAACTTTTAAGCACTCACACACATGGATTTTATTTCATCAAAGATATGATAACACTTAAAGCCTTCATATCTCTTTCAATAGTCTTTTTTTGAGTGAGTGACCCTAAGGTTTAAGCATACAAGAGTTAACCAAGTTAGTGGGATATGTGTGCTTTTATCTTTAAGCCACTAACAAAACAACTTTTGTGTTGTCTTTGTATTATGAAATTCTTAACAATCAAGCATACTACTGTGTCAACATTTGGCTAAGTTAGTGGAATAAAGTGTGCCTATTTCCTTAAGCATCATATTGCATGCTTTTAATTGTCTTTTACACCATGCAATGCTCAACAATTAACCATGCAAAAAATTCAACATAAAAGGTCATGACACGTGTCATGTTCTAATGCTTAGAAATTGACACATGTCATTCTTGATACATGGTAAAAACAAATCCTATTTATTGCTACAGCTTAAATATTGTATTACCCAAGTGTAGATTGTCTTAATTATAATATTTACTTGTGAGTTCGAGTGTCGTATCCACAGGGAGTGATCACCAAGAGCAAAGGTTGCTTTTGTCAATGTCCAAAAGTAATGAAGTCTTGTACCCAAAGAAGAAGAATAATGGTTGATTTTAAAAGGAAAAGATTACCAAATGTAAATTAAGAAATCAATTTGAAAGAATACTAAGGCATCAGAGATCCATACTTACTTAAGTTATAGTAGAGTTCCTTTGATCCTTTTACTCACTTGAAAAATGATTTCAATTGATGGAAACATCATTAATAAAAAATATATTGTTGATATGTAGAAGATCTTTCCAAGCATTCTTTGTGCCCTTAGTCTACAAAGAATCAAGGCTTCAAACAAACCAAAAAAACTTTCAAAAATAATGAATCAAATTTCTTGAACACAAAAATAAAATACAAGAGTAGGATCAAAGTGACAAAACTACACCTCTATTAAGTGTTTCACTCCTAACCTTAGCTATGAATTAGAACAACATAACTTAAAAAAATAGAATGCAAATGAAAAATGAACTAAAAATTACAAAATGGCAGAAGATATCCCCCTTTCAACCAAGGAAATCCTTAAATAGGCAAATTTATGGGAACTATTCACGTGTGACCAAACTTTAATATTTTGACTACCAAACTTTCTACTGAATTTGTAATACTCTTTTGACTGGTAAGATGAATGAATTAGACTTTTTTCTAAACTAACCTTTTGTAGATAATTGAAATAAATTTACGTGGCTTCTTAAATCATATCAATTGGGTTCTTATTTTGTGAGATACAGCCTAAACACTAAAGCCAACTCGGGAGCCAAGCACTCTGCTTGATTTGGTGCTCGGCTGCCAAATCCTAGGTGAGTTGGTGCCTGGGCACCAAACACTATAGCACACTATTCATTAGGTACTGTAGCCATGTACTGTTCATTGCCACTGTTCATTGCAATGTGGCATTTTGGCTTTTTTGCTTGTTTTATTTGAATATTTACTCCAAATAGTTCAATTAGCTTAAAACCTACAAAATGAAATTAATACACATAAATAGCTATAAATTATCATTCAAAATGAGCAATTGTCAAATTAAAAGGGGTATAATATCATATATAAAATACGCGTATCAAATACCCCAAACTTAAATACTTGCTCGTCCTCGAGTAAGAAAGCACACTCACAACAATAAAAAAATGACAACAAACTATAAAAAGATACAAAACATTGGGTCGGCAAATGATTAGCTATTTGTCTTAAAAATTTCTCATGACTACTATACTTAAAGAAAGTTTAAACATCATAACCGTTCAATATGTTAATCCAACACTTATTCACACCCATAAGTGGCCTACTTGGTGTGTGTGTGTGAATAGCTAAAATCATTAGTCACATGCACTCAGATTAGTTTATACACACAAGACAATGAAATAATGTCTATGTGTTTTACTTATTTATTTAACACGCATTTTTGCATCACTCTCCACTAATATAGGCACACATATAATCAAGGATAAAAATAGATCTATTTCGGCTCAACGTGCACCATAGACCACACATTCCTTTAGAGCTTACTCAAACCGAACAAATTATTTTCCATTGAATTTTTTCTAAACTTATTTCTTTGATTTCCTCACTATTTTGTTGCTCTTATTTTTCTTTTCTTTTAAGCTAGGGGATATAGCAAGCTTAATTTATTACTTTTTGTTTTGGATTTTTTTTTTTGGAATTGTTTTTTTACATATAAGTCACTATACCCCAAACTTAAGCTTTTCATGTTAGAATAACCAACATTTATAACTAAACCCATAAGTCTTCTTTAATTCACCCCTTTATTTTTAAAAGTTCACACAACTCTCTAAAATAAGTGTTATACCTATGGCGTGATGGGTGCTATGAAGGATAATAAAAGTAAAGGCTAGGGTAGTGATATGGTTAGTGAGGAAAAGCTGGTAATTAGAGTCAATAGGGGTGACTAAGGGTAAAACTATATATAGGTTGGCTTGAAAGGCTCAATTGGTCTAAAGATTGCCTAAAATCATTTCCTTAATTATGTATGCCCTAGGATTTCGTCTTGAGTGATGCTCAAACAAGTTCTAGCGTGTTTTTGAGACGCTAATTATTCTTATGGCACATAAAAGTCTTCTAAGTAAGAATAAAAACTAAATGATTCTAATTATGTGCTCAAAATATCAATTGGTCATAAAGTGAAGCCAAACTTCTCCTAGATTACCAAGCAAACAATCACAATATTCATTATTTCTAAAAAAATGTAGCAGTTGAAATCATGTTTCTATTTTATATCATTGACTACTAATCATTCAAAAAACCTGCAACTAAGAACAACAGTCATGATTAAATATGGTAAATGAACACCGAATAGTATTTCCCTCCTCCAAACTTAAAGTTGACATTGCCCACAATGACAAAAATAAGAATGACCAGAAGAGACTTCCCTAGTTGTCAATAGCTTAGTGCGGTAGTGCTCAAATCTTAAGGCTAAAGTTGTTACTTGAGTTAGTGCTCAAAGTCCTCAATTTGTTTAACTTTTGTTTTGAGCTTCGTTGGGCTGCACCTTGTTTGCTCTACTTCCACTCTATTTGTTTTATGCTTTATGAAGTACTGACACGCTGCTCTAACACAATACAAGAAATAAAAAAAATATTAAAAACTACGATTAAAATTGAAAATTAAAATTTACTTGGGTTGCTTCTCAAGAAGCGCTTGATTTAACGTCTTCGGCTTGACATCTTTCAGATTCATGGGGGATTAAACTGGACTATGAAGGCATTTCGCCCATGGAATACTCCTCCATTTTGGTGCTTTAGTGTGTATTCAATTGGTTTGTCAATCTCTTTCCTTGATTTTCAAAGTTCCATAATGTGTTCAATAAGGAATGACCTTAACTCTCTTATTTTGAGCTTTCACAGAAAGAGTTTTCGTCTTGGCCGAAAGAATGAACCACAGTTGTCGATATTTGATTTCTTTTCTATCAAGTTCTTGACATACCTTATATTTTTCCTTGTTTGATGCATCTTTGTCTTGTCATGAACTCGGGGTTGAATGCTATCTATTTCTTTCCTACCATTCGAATCCATGTTTTCAATATTCAAACATTCTTTAGAGTCATTTGGCAACTTCATCTCCTTGAAAACCTTGAATGTGACCTTTTCATCTTACACCCTCATTTTTATCTCTCCCTTCTCTATATCAATGAGAACTCTCTCGGTGGCTAAGAATGGTCGCCCATGAAAAATAGGAACATTTCTATCTTTCTCCATATTAAAGACCACAAAATCCACCGGTATGATGAATTTATGTACTTTAACTAACACATCCTCAATGACCCCTATGGATATGTCATAGATCTATCTGCCATTTGTAAGAAAATTGTAGGCTTACCTCACCAAGACCCAACTTGTTGAAGACAGATAAAGGCATGAGATTTATGCTTGCACCAAGGTTACATAAGGCTTTTTCAAAAGTAGACTCCCCAATAGTGCATGGAATGGTGAAGCTACCTGGATCCTATCTTTTGTGGCAACTTCCTTTGGATAATTGCACTATATTCCTCCGTTAGCTTCACCATTTCATAGTCCTTTAACATTTTCTTCTTCAACATCACTTCTTTTATGAACTTTATATAGTTTGGCCTTTTCTCAAAGACATCCATAAAAGGAATGTTAGTGTGAATCTTTTTAAAGTTGTCAAGCATATTTAAAGGTTGATCATCTAACTCATTTTTGTAGAATCGTTGAGGGTAAGCCAATTGTGGGGTAATGATAGAAGGATTTTCTTGGAAGAAAATAGAGTTGGGCTTGTGATTTATCCTAGATGGTTCAAGAACAACTTCATTCTCTTCACTTTCAACCATTTTTTTCTCTAAAATTTCTACTTCCATACCATTCTTAAGAGTTATGGCATTGTAATGCTCTCTTGAATTGGCCTCATTGTCACTTGAGAACTTGCTGAAAGATTGTTCTTTGATTGCATAGGTAAGTTGGCCAACTTGCACCTCTAATGACTTCAATGTAGCATTCATGTGGGTACAATGAGTCTTAATGTTATCAAGCTGAGCCTCATCTTTGTTAAACCTCTCTCTTATCTTTATGATAAAAGTGCCCAAAAGGTCTTCCAAAGATGGCTTCTTCTTGACCACTAGATGATTAAATCCCAGTAAAGGTTGCAAAGAGTTTCTTGGATTGCCATAGGAGAAGTTCTCATGATTTCTAATCTTGGGATGGTAATTTATAGACAAGTTGTTAGTCCAGTGTTAGAAGTTCTAGTTGTTGATATATTGAACTTGCTCTGGATCACTCCCTTCACCGGTGTAGGAAATATTTGCAACCATCATTGAATATTTCCTTGTTGAGGTCTTTTCAGTAATTAGTGCAGAAATTTGGTTGGCTAAAGCTGAAACTTGAGCTGAAAGTGCAATAATGGGATCAATCTCATACACCCCGGTAGCTTTCCTTACTATAGACCTCTCACTAAGCCATTGGTAATTGTTGTAAGCCATCTCGTCTAACAAAACTTGAGCTTCTTCCGCTGTTTTTGACAGCAAGGTTCCATCTACTACTGCATCTATAATAGTTCTTGGTTGGCCATTTAACCTATTATAAAAGAATTGGATTTTGAACCAATCTTGGTACCCATGTTGAGGACATTTTCGGATGAGATCTTTGAACCGCTCTCATGCCTCATAAAGTGGCTCAAAATCTAATTGTCTAAATTGTGCTATCTCCCCCATGAAGTTGTGAAGTCTTAGATAATGGAAAGAACTTAGTGAGGAATCGTTGAGCAAGCTTTTCCTATGTTGTGATTCTTCCCAGTTGCAATGGCTGAAGCCATTCCTTTGCCTTGGCTCTAAGAGAGAATGGGAACAAGCATAGGCAAATGACATCCTCCGTGACTCTATTTAACATGAAGTATCACACACCTCCAAGAATATTGCAAGGTGAACATTCGGGTCTTCACTTGGCAATCTTCCATATTGATTTTATTGAACCATGTTAATGAGGGCTAGCTTTAATTCAAAATTGTTGGTTTGAACTACTTGATGCCGAATCCCCAAATAGTTCTCATTAACCATAGGCCTAAAATAGTCTCTCAATGCTCGTGGTTGTTGGTTGTTGTTCATACTGTTAGCCATAACTTGAGATTGATCTCATATTTCTCTCATAAACCTCCAAAATGTGCGCTCAACTTCCGGATCAAAGGGCAAAAGCTCTAAGTTACGAACTCTTCTCATACACCTTCAAACAACCAAAACAAAACCAAAAATAAAAAGGAAAAAAAATGCCTAAATTAAAATCAAGTTGCATAACCACAATATTAGCAGAAATTCAAAATCTACAATCCCTGGCAACGGCGCCAAAAACTTGTTCGTGAAATTATACACACGCGAATTTGTAACCGTAAGTACACGAGTCATGAGCAAGTAATAAAGTGATGAGTGAGTATCGTTCCGACTAGGATTGTGTTCTAAATTAATGCTAAATACTATGATGTTGGAAACCTAACTTTATCTAGGCTAATCTAAAGGGTAAGATGAATTATTGAATTAAAAACAACTTAAAACTAAATAATTTGGTAAATTAAAGATATGATATCTCTATGAAAATAGAGTTCTAGGGACTTGGTTTTCCTCTATTATTTCTATGCTCTTTATCATTCGTGATTAACAACTAATTTAATACATTCATTAATTAAGGGTTTAAAACTAATCTCATTCCCTTTCTCGAGTGCCGAATAAGATACTATTCATATACAACTAAGTTAATATCCCTATCTAACCTGTTATACATACACGCATTAAACAAATCTTATGTGACTACCTTAAGTTCATTAGTCTCTTAACTCAACAAACTCAAAGCTATGCTTTTTACAACCAACATATAGATTAAACTTTCTCAAGCACATAACCTAAATGTTTAGATCATTTAATCCATTTCTCAATGCAATTAGAAGCATTAAGCATATAAAAAGCATAAACGAATAACACAAGATAACCCTTAATCACATAACAACCTCAACACATATTGTTCAATAGAGTTCCATCAAGGCCTAGAACATATAATCTAATAACAAAATGATAATCTTGCGATATGGTGAATTCTATACACATGGGATCATAGAGTATTTATTTCATTCTATTCTTCCTATATTTTTTCTATTTAGCATTTCACTCAATTCATTAATCAGTGGCTTAAGACTAATCTTATTCCCTCTATTGAGTGCCGAATAAGATACTATGCATACATATGCAAGTTGATATCTCTATCTAACTTGTTTACCTATACATGCATTACACAACCCATAAATTGATTACCCAAGGATTAATTTCATTACCTCTCTCGAGTGTTAAATAAAATCCTAGGCATAATGACACACCCCAAGTGTTCTCATACATTTTATCAAACACTTGGCGTCCACCACATGCAACCTTTGAGAAAACCATAGTGATTATCTAAGTGTTATTAGCCTCCCAACTCAATAACAACCTAAGGCTATGTTTCTCCCAAATCCAATAAATAGGTCAAGCTCTCCCAAGCATCAATCCATAAATCCACAAAAACCAATTTAATTTCCAATCAATTAGAAGCATTAAGCATAGAGAAACATAAATGAATTAAATGAAAATAAACTAAATCATCCAAACATAATATAAATAAAACTACATCAAGCTTTAAAATTCAAGTTTAATCATATACAAATTCAACCATAACTAAAATTATTTAGAAATCCATAGATACAAACATGTATAAACATTATTCGAAGCTGAAAATTTAAACAAAAGAGAAAACTAAATTTGAGGATGTCTCCAAGATTTCAATCCTTCAAATGTCTTTAATGATACTCAAGAAACCTTGGAGACATCATTTTTTCTCTTTAAATTTAAGCTCAAGTCTTGTTCTCTTTTACAATTTTCGTTCCTCCCTTAAGCCCTTGATTAATGAATTGAATGAAATGCTAAATAAGAAGAACATAGGAAGAATAAAATAAAATCAATACTCTAGGATCCTATTTGTATAGAATTCACCATATCACAAGAACATTTTGTTGTTAGATTATATGTTCTAGGCCTTGATGGAACTCTGTTGAACAATATGTATTGATGTTGTTGTGTGATTAATGGCTATCTTGTGTTATTTGTTTATGCTTTTATGTGTTCAATTCTTCTAATTACATTGGAAAGTAGATTGGATGATCTAAACATTAGGGTTATGTGCTTGAAAAAGTTTAATCCATATGTTTGTTGTAAAAAGCATAGCTTTGAGTTTATTGAGTTGGAAGACTAATGAACTTAGGGTAGTTACATAAGGGTTGCTTAATTCATGTATGTATAACGGGTTGGATAAGAATATCAACTTAGTTGTATATGCATAGTATTTCATTCGGCACTCAGAAGATGGAAAGATTTTAGTCTTAAGCCCTTGATTAATGAATGTATTAGATTGGTTGTTGACCACTAATGACGAAGATCATTGAAACAATAGAGGGAAACCAAGTCCCTAGAACCTCATTGTCATAGATCTTTCATGTCTTTAATTTACCAAGCTATTTAGTTTTAAGTTGTTTTTAATTCAATAATTCATCTTACATTTTAGATTAGCCTAGATAAAGTTAGGTTGCCAATATCATAGTACTTAGCATTAATTTAGAACACAATCCTCTTGGGAACGATACTCATTTATCACTTTATTACTTGCTCATGACCCGTGCACTTGCGGTTACAAATTTGCGTGTGTATAATTTCGCGAACAATTATCTCATGTTTCTAACAAGGCATCTTCTAGTAATAGTAGTGCTGATTTGCGTTCGTGGCAGCGATATCTATGGAGTATGCAGCTTCCACCCAAACTTAAACATTTTATCTGAAGACTTTCCAATGGCTGGATTCCTACATTTGATAATCTCAAAAAGCATCATGTCCTTGTCGATATCTTTTCCCTTCGGTGTGCTAAAGGTGCTAAAAACTCTATCCATGCAATATGGCTTTGTGATGCTTTGAAAAAAGTGCGACAAGTATGTTTGTTCATGCATGGTATCAATATCTTTTACAACACACCAATTTTAGACCTTTTGGTGGAATGTAAAGCAACTCTACCTACAATGGATCTCAAGATTTTACTAATCATATTTTGGAGACTTTGGTATCTCAGAAATCAATTCGTGATGGAATAGAAAGACTTAACAGCGCCTGAAGTGCTATGTTGGGCTAAATATTTTTGGAGCAAATTTAGAACTACTCATGAAGGCCATAATGTAACCCATGTGTTAGACAATAGAACTTGGAGGGCTCCTAGGCTTGGTGTGATAAAACTGAATTCTAATGCTGGGCTTTCTTTTAAAAAAATAAAAGCCGGGCTAGGTGTGATTTTACGTGATCATGAATGGGCAGTTTTGGTCTCCTCATCTATTCCTATTGATACCAAGCTTTTAGTTGATTTTTTTGGAAGCCTTGACATTAATGAGGGGCCATTAGCTAGATTGGATATTGGTTATTTCAGTTATTGAGGTGGTGTCAGACTCTGTTAGCATTATTCGAGACATCAATAACAAAATCCAATCAACTTCAAAACTCGGCTTGGTTCTTCAGGACATCGCCCCAATCTCCTTTTTGTTCTCATTTTGTAATTTTAGCTTTTCTCATCGCTCTACTAATCGTGACGCCCATGAACTAGCACATATGGCACTGAGTTTAGATTCTAAGAAAATCTGGTTTGGTAAAGTTCCAATTCAAATTGAACATCTTATAATTAAGGATTCCTCCTCCTATTTGAATTAATATAATTTTCCTTTAACTCAAAAAAAAAAATAGATGATATTCTAATTAATTTGAAAAAAATGTTTTTTCCTAATTGCCCCAAAATGCCTTAAAATAATTTACCAAGCAAGATATGAAAGATTAAGGTTATTAATGATTATAAATATACCTGCAGATGTACATTGGTTAATTGAAGTCAAAGTTTGATTGGCAGGTGAGTTTTTAGACCATTAATTTCTTACATGCCTGACTTAGGTAAAGTTCTTTTACAAAAAAGTGAAAGACAAAAAGATTAAGTGTTTGTTACAAGTGTGTACGAATGACTTATAACACACATTGCCACAATTTAGGAATGGTGCCCATAAAGTACGAAGATAAAATTAGGTTTATTCATGATGGCCTGAGTAAGGAGTCTTTAGATGATATCTTATCGACTCTTGAGACACATCTTAGTAGATATGTGCATATTGCAAATCATGAATTATGGGACATATTCTTAAAGGAACATGAGCAGTATAGTCTTGAGAATCTAACTTTAAAATATTCTGTTTGTTAATTTATAAGAAAATGGGATAAGAAGCCTATCCCCAAATCATAGATGGCGTTTAAGCTATTTCTAGAAGTAAAACTGGACGAAGATGTGAACCACATTCACAATTACTTATATATATTTATTGTAGCTATTATATTTAAATGTTTCATTTCAACCTCGAATGTCTTCTCTAATAACAACCAACCACCTATAGTCGATTTTGAAAAATTTTCATGCAAAGCTTAATCTTATCCATTAATAATCAATTACCCATATAACTTTACATTACAACATCTTTTGGCTCTATAAATATATTGCCTTATTTTTGCATCTTCATACAAACTCAAAATCATTCAAGGGAAAGGCTGAGTATAATAATGGAAGGAATATCAACTTATAAATTCACCAAAATTTGTGTCTTTTGTAGATCCAACCTCGAAAAAACTAGAGAGTTTGTAGAAGCAGCAGGAACCCTTGGTAAGGTCTTAACTGAGCGAAAAACATTATTTAGTATTTGAATGAGGTATTCATGTATTAATGGGGTGTGTGGCAACAACTGCACAAAATAAGGCAGTCGAGTTTTGTGTATTATACTGAAAGTTATAGCTGTTAGGAATATTGTAGAAAAAATAATTGGGGATGAGTTATAGGTATCATCAATACATGAACAAATATCTCTTATGCTTTAGAATGCTGATGCCTTCATAGTTCTACTTAGAGGTTTCAAAACTTTGAAGAATTTGTTTTTAATTTTCTTATGGGCACAATCGTAAGTCTACCAAAAACCCATTGGTTTGTTAAATGTTGATGATTTTTATAATTAGTTGTTATCTTTTATCAACTATATGGAGGAAAAATAATTCATCTCGTCCACAGCATGACGGATCCTTATTTCTACTTCAACTATTGATCAGTTACTCGATGAATTACAAGCTTTTATACCTCTATCTGATCTAATAATGTGTTAGATAGATTGATATACTGATGATAATAAAAAGAAATGCAAGATAGATTTGACTTTTTGTCTGTAGCCTATCTATATTTATGTATTTGTAAGCATTTTGCGTGGCTTGTTTTATTTTGTTGCAGGTTATATTTTCAATAAAAGATGTTTCAGATGATATCATTTATACTCTACTCTTTCTATATTTTTACATTGAGGACAATATCTCAATCTAGTTGGGAAAGGGTAGTTGATATATAATGTTAGTATTAATTTTTGCTACCACTTTGTTTTTAAAAAAAATTTCATTATAAATGGCGTGAGTAAAAGGTTCATTTATACACTCTTGAGACATATTCTAGTTCTAGAATAGCAGAGTAAAGAGTATATTACTGAACTTTTGAAACACATTTTAATTGATTTATTTTTAACACATTTCATGTACATTTGTTTGTTGCTTAAGTTCTTGGTAACTCTTGTGTAAATAAGTTTGCTTTATTATCGAGGTATGATTTCAAAATTGTTTAGGTTAAATCACTTTTTCTATTTAGGTTACTAAAGAATAACTTTCGAAATCATTTCTTGAGCACAATACTAAATCTTGTGGTAAGATGAATGATTCAATATATATAGCCAAGAGAACTTTTCTGTTTAAGTATATATATTTTTTTCTAAAGTCACACATCTTTTGTGAGTGAGTGGAGAGGTTTGAGATAATAGCTTACAAACATTCATTGATATTTTGAAATGGTTAATTTTTGTTTGGAATGAAATTATTTGGGATGAGGAATGATTTGGTTGCTTAACTGAAGGATGATAAAAATTTGTAGAAAAGTATTGTAGTGAGAAATAGCTCTTATTTTGCAATGATTCCTTATGTTTTTTTATAAAAAAATAAAAGAAAAGAAAAGAAGTTAATTCAGTTCAATAAAGTTTTTGTTTAATTTTAGAAAATAAAAGTCATTAGGAAGCAGTTTTATCACCGGACTCTATTCGTAAGATTTACATAAAATAATTAAAATCATTAAGTTAGCATGTGGCAAGAATGGGTTGACTCTAAACAAATTATTTTCCTATCTTTGGATCAATGTTAGTTTATTTGTCTGTCCTTAAATATAACATTTTCTTGGGCAATTATTTGTTTTTCAACTCCATAAGTGAAATTCTAACCCTATAAACAGTTATTCACCTATGAGAAATGAAGTTAAGGCTTTTACGAAGAGAAAATTTTCAAGGCTATATATGTTTTGGTTTGTGGTAAGATGGCTTCGGCTTAATTCATACACACATAATTTTGGAAGTTATGATTAAAATAACTTTAATAGCGATTATGATTTTGAACTGACGTTTTGTTTGAAATACTTAAGTAGTATTCAAATTTTCTTTATGCTTGAAATTACTAGGGACAAGTAATAAGCTGGTTGAACGATGTGATAAAAACTTAAAATTACACATTTAATAAGGGTTTTACATTATTATTTTGTATTACTAGTGCCATTAACCTTCCTAACTTAAGCATGTTTATAATATTGTACCTAATTAGCTTTTTAACTATTTTATGATAGATTCGGTAAAATGGGCATAACTTCTACCTAAAAATTTAATTGGAGTGATTCTTGATCCTATAAAGAGCTGACTCAATGGGATAAAATATTGTATTTTGACAAGAAATTTGAAATTCGAGTGTTTAAAGGGTGAAAATAGCTTAGAACATAACTGATCTACAGTACAGGTCTAGTCCAAACAGTCATCAGTATTTTGCCTATAACTAGAGAAATACATATATAATACGTATAAGATAACTCAATTTGGAAAGATAAGAGACTTATCTACAACTTTAATTTTTTTAGTGGAAGCTAATTCAAACCACATCAATTCCAAGTTGGACAATCAAGATGGTGCATTAACGATAATCAATGCAAATTAGTTGCCACCCTTCTTGACTTTTATCATCCAAGTGGTTCCCTATTCATTTATCTTGATTGATCCATGCTTTTCTATAAATATGTGGCCTGTTTATGCCCAGAGCATATAATTAGAGAGCTAGATTTTAGTTTAAAATACTTGTCTTTTGTATTATCGCTTTTCAGTATTATTTCTTTTATTTATTATTTTAAAGTACATGTTATCTCTTCTTCCATCTTTTTTCTTTAATTTTATTATGTTCAAGTAATTTTCATTTTACTAAGGTGAAAGGGTGAAACTCTTGATAAGGTAATAAGATATATTTCAACTTTTATTCTAGAATTTAATATTTCATTCTTACGTTAAGTAAATTTATATACGATATATTTATTTTATTTTGCAATATTTATACCCTTTCTTGTAAAGTGGTATATTTGGATTTATTATAGACAATCTTTATAGTTGGCATAATGAATTTTTGAAACTATTTATAAGATTTGGTGTAAATACCCTTTCTTGTAAAGTGGGAGTCATGATTTATTGTAGACAAATATAAATATTAGCATAATAAATACTTGAACCCATTTACAAGATTTGAGGTATAATAATTAAAAGAAATAAATACAAGTTAATATATAAATGATGATGAACTTTAATTGTTATATCTTCTGATTGGAACCTCCTTTGTGTGAGAATTCCAATTAAGTTATGAAAAGAGTTGAATATATTCTTATTTCATATGCCAAGAGTGGATCCCCTTAACTTTAGCATTCATTTTAATTGATTGTTTGAATTATTATTTGCAAATATTTTATACTGCTTTATTTGTCTTTAGAGCATTTATAGTTTGTAAATTTTAATTTCACTTCCCCATGGATCAACCCCCTTCTCACTGGGTTAATTATTACTTTGACAATCCTGCACTTCAGAATAAATTCCTATATTTTGGACTTGTTATAAAGCTCATCATCGATCTGACCATATCTAATAAAGTCTTATTTCTTATCTCTGAAACACCATTTTGTTGAGGAGTACTTGGAGGAGTATTCTCCTATAAATAATTAATGAATTTATTACTCATTTGCGGTTTGTTTCTCTACTTCAAGTTTAAACTCTTTGAATATTTTAAAAGTTTTCGACTTATATTTCTTAAGAAATACATAACCATAATGCAATAAATCATCAATAAAGTTTATGAAGTATCAAAACCCACCTATGGTAGTGTGATATATTGAACCATACACATCGCTATACACTAGTTCTAACAAATTAGTGGCTCATGTCTTACACCAGTAAATAAAGATTTAGTCATTTTTCCTTGAATACTAGATTCACAAACTAGGTAAGGCTCCACGGTTAAATTGAGTATCTTACCATCCTTAACTAGATGGATTAGGCATCTCACGCTTATATAATCTAATCTCATGTGCCACAATTCTATATTATTTAAAGTCTCCAAATAATTTCTTTTGTTAGCATGTACATTCAAGACAGTTCGTATAGTATCTAATATATGAAGGCCATTCATCATTAGACAACCAACTAACAAAACATTATCTTTATCATAAAAATATAAATAACTATTCCTAATATATACATGATAACCCTCTCTGTCTAGCACAATGAGGTATATAATTTGTCATATAGTTATCGACACAAAATAACAATTATAAAATATAATTCTATATCCTAAATGGAGAAGTAATTCAATAGTCTCAACAGCTTCGACCTCGAGAAAATCTTCATTTTCTACGCGAAGCTGTACTTTTCTTTTCATCAACTTCTTAACTCCCCTCAATCCCCACAACATATTGCAGATATGATAAGGACACGCTGTATTGAATACCCAACCATAGCTAGTATCAAAAGCTATTGAAATGTCAGTAACGGGAAAATATATACTTGACGGGTTTTTATTTAATGTAGTAAGATATTTCGGACAGTTACACTTCCAATGTCCGATCTCATTATAATGAAAACACTTTTCTTTGCTCTTGCTATTTCTTTATGACTTGGATACATCACTTTTCTGATGACCAAAAAATGGCATCCTCTTCATCTTCTTATTATCCTTAGACTTTCTAGAAGCCTTTTGTTTAGAAGATGAAGCACCTTAAATAAAGAGAGCGGAACCCCATTTTCTCATGTCCTCTTATACAATTTTTAACATATTGTGAAGCTCTGCATAACTCGATGTTAATCCTTGTAAGTTAAAGTTTATGATAAACTGAGCAAACAACCCCAAAAATAAATGGAGAATCAAACTATTCCCCAAATAATGTTTTAAAACTATGTCTATAGTCTAAAGTCTCGCTATGCAGGATATCATTTACAAAATATGAGGAATGAATGGACTGCCCTTTGGAAGCCTTGCATAAACTAACATTTTAGCAATTTGATACATCTCCACTTATGGTCGGTCACCAAATAACTCTTTTAGATGAAACATGATACTACTAGTATTATCCATATGCATATGCTTCCTCTGAAGTTCAGTAAACATAGAGGCTAGGACATCTACCCATTTATGATAAGTATCAACCTCTTCTAGAGAGGCACATCAGAAACACCTATAGGCATCTTTTGATTAATTACATATCTTAGTTTCTTTGAATCTAGAATAATTCTAAGATTCATCAACCAGTCTAAGTAATTTTTACACCTTTTAGTTGATGCAAATCGAGTATGCATGCCAATGGATTGCTCGAACTCATTTTATCTTCAAAAGACAAAAGAAGAAATATTAGCATAACATTTCTAAATTAGTAAAATTCTATTTAGATCAAAGATATATTTATTTAATCTAAATGCACCCTTCCATTGCTTTATATAGTCCCTTTAATTTATCAAATATGAATACGAAAGTTTAACTCTGTAAACTTACATTGAAAAGTAAACCCAAATGAATTCACTTCGATCTTACACTTTAGCAATATTGGTCATTATAAATCCAAAGGTAGACAACACTTATTGATAAACATAAAATGGTTATAAGTTATTGCACCATTTTAGCTTTGATTATTATCGTTTTTAGGTAATTACAGTCTATTTATGCATGCTTGTGTTGAAATTATAGGACAAGCATGTGAATAGGTTAAAGGGAGAGAAAAGTAGCAAAAAGGAGACCAAAGAGCAGAAAATCAGAGATTAATTGCAGAAAAATAGTAAACACAACAACGTCAATGCAGAAAATGCGTCAGCGTTCATCCATATAAAATGAACATCGTGCCATTGAACACTCAAAGCCCCAATGTTTCTAGGAATTTAGATACCATATCGTTGGCATAGAGGATGAGTAGCATTGAAGGTAAAGAGTATTCAAGATTCCCAACGACTCAGCATTTGAAGGGAATGCTCTATGCCACTTTATCAACTTTCTAATGCCAATCATGCAACACAGCAATGCCAGAATGCCCCAGCATTACTAAACCTCATTGTCACAGCATTCGTACGTGACAGCTTACAATGCCCCAACGTTATAAAGGAAAACGATGTGGCATTACAATTATTTTCTGCACTATATAAATATAAAGCAACTCTTTTAGATTTTATAGAGAGAACGATTCACCTTTATCTGAGCACTGAGGGAACAAATTTTAGGTCTAAAAATCTCACTTGTAGACTGCAAGAAAATACATTTCAACACTTGAAAAGCATTTGGAGAAGGATCAACACAATCAAGGGAGGTCATTACTTGTAAAAGAAGCATTCAAGTCAAGGCTTGGAAAGATCATCTAACTTTATTTTTGTATTTGTTGATCTAAACTTGGTTTCATTATATTTTATCTTGTAAACTATTTCCTAAACTTCATTATGTTGAAATAAATTCACTTGTCTAGGATTATCGACTTGAACTTAATTATGTGTTTGTAAAAATTTCAACTTTGAATGCATGAACTTGGTTTTTATTCATTTTGTTAGTACTTAGTGCTTGCAATTAATCTAGCCAATCTTATGTATGAACCTTAGATTTATTAAGATAAATTTGGAAATGGCATTTTATTGAATAGCATAGGATAATGTGATATATGACAATAGAGTAGAATCTATAAGTTCTAATTAGGATAAGAATATACTTAGTTGGCATGCATGGTTAATATAACTTGAACTTAATGAATTCTATTTAATTTTGGTATTATAGGAATATAAATATTGGGTTGATTTGTGTATAATCGCTTAACCATCAGAAGAGGCTTATGATAAATATAGTGTTGTGACCAATAATTAATTAAGGGATTCAAAGTATATTTATAACAAGCACGGGTTAAGGGATAGCTACACATCCTAAACTCCATTTATATTGAGGGTATTGGAATTTGTATCTTGCTTAGTTAGTTGTTAATTTAGCATTTAGTTTCATTATTATTTGAATCAATTTGTTCAGATAAAAATAAGGGAATCAATTTTAATACTTGAATAGAGCGAAATTCCTTAAGAGATCGACACCCCTCACCCTTTATTAATTGTTAGCAATTGCATGCATTTACTCTTAGGATAAACATACATATCGTATAATCACATGCAACTCTTACCTTCAGTCTTAAATTATTTCTTATCTTTACGATCTAACAATATTGGGTAAGTTATGTTTCAGATTATCTTGGCAATTATCAAATATAAGTTACTAATACTACCCTCACACTTAAGTAATATTGGGAAAATACAATTGCTTATATTTACCTCATCTCATGTTTAACCAATATATTTTAAATCACTCCAACCAATCCCTCACACTTTACCAATATTAAAAATAACCAAGGTGATTTATTTAATATTGTATTGACAAGATGGACTATGTTTAACATTCTACAAGAATGAAAAATATTACAATCTGATTTTAAGATATTTTAAACACATCCGCATCTCCTGAGGATAAGTATTTATATATTCAATTCATTTTATGGAAGCACAATTAATCTCTACCGATAGAACTCCCGCTGTTGTTACCAATATAAACAAAATGAACATTTATAAAAAATATATATATAATATGTATGCATCTCACAAGCTCAGCACCAAACCAAAATTTTCCCGAAAAGCCATCACCTTGATTCACAACATTTGCAAGCCACGAAAGCCCGAAACATCATGTTCGATGCTGTTATGCTATCTTGGTCTGCAACACTTACATGCCGCAATAGCCTCAAACAACATACAGGTTCAACAAAATGTTAATTCATTTTAATGCACATAAAATGTACAAAGTCCATAAGCTAAATGCATGTTCAAATGAATGAAAATGCAAAAATTTTGCAAGCATATAAAGTGTACAAATTTATGAATCAAAGTCAATACATATTCAAAAAAGTGCACCAAAGTTAGCAAGTATATTGCGTGTTCATATCAATGAAAATGCAAAACTTAGCAAGCATAATACATGTTCTAATACTATTTGATGGAGGGTACGAAGTAAAATGCAAAAATTTGAAACTAGAATGCACAGCTAAATATGTTCATAATTTTCTATATAATATTACCCATGTAAAATACTTCTATACGTATCTTCTAGCATACATTACATTAAATCTAAGATATAACCAAATATAGATTAAGTTTATGAAAGAAATATCTTAGCTTAGCATTCCAATTATATATTTTTAATCACCAAAGACAAAGCTTACAAAATTATTGTCCCTTGAACAATTCTATGCTCTAGAAAATTGGTAGTAATTCAAAATTTTGATTTTTGTGTTTTGCTTGCTTAACTTTTAAGCACTCACACACACATATTTTATTTTATCAAAGATATGATAACACCTTAAGCCTTCATCTCTCTTTCATTAGTCTTTTTTCGAGTGAGTAAGCCTAAGGTTTAAGCATGCAAGAGTTAACCAAGTTAGTGAGGCACGTGTGCTTTTATTCTTATGCCACTAACCAAAACACATTTGTGTTATCTTTGCATTATGAAATGCTTAACAATTAAGCATACTAATATGTCAACATTTGGCTAAGTTAGTGGGACAAGTGTACTAATTGTCTTAATGGAAGTTTTCAGAAATGTCCCAAAATTTGAATTACTTATCCCTTTTAGCCACTTTCAATGTTCTATTCTTTATTAGCCAAATAAATTGTAAATAGATATATTTTCCTTTGTATGCACAATAAAGTGCAAAACAAAAATATTTGAACACTAAATCTAACAAATCCGAACTTGATTTGAGCTAATTCATCTCCAAAAATATAGTTCAACATTCAGAATAAGTAGATTTGAAGTTTTAAAACATCTATAAGGGTAAGATATGTGCTATGTTATATATTTTCTCTTATATTTAATCAAAATGTTAGATTTGTTAGAAATTATGTTTATTTTAAAATAAATACATGAAAATACATTTATAGTTTATAATGGTGAAGTTTGGGAGAGAAATGAAGTGAATAGGAGAGAAATATGGTGATGGAGAGAAAAATAAAACTGCAAAAATTAGGTTGGAATTATTTCGCGAAACACATTTACAGACCTGTGAATGGGTTCTATGAAGCAATTCACGATATCAGATTCGCAGCTGCAAACATGCCTGTGAATTAATTTGGGGAACCATAATCATGGGACTGCAAACAAGGACTTGCGAATCATTTTGCGGGCACCACATTCGTGGGTCCGCAAATGTAGTCCCGTGAAACAATTCTATTTTGCTAGTGTTGCATTGCAATTTCATAGTCTTTCATCGATTTATGTTCTTTGAACCATTTGAATAGTTTATAATAATTTCTTTTTAGTTTAAGGTCCCATAGAATATGAGGCAATTGCTTTTTGTTTTTGTTTTGGGGGACGATGGGAAAGCTCGAATGATGAAAAAGAGAGTTATGTTGACTATAGTAACTTTAGGATTTCACCTCTGAAATTTATTAAATATGAAGATCTCTTAAACACTGTGTGTTGTACCATTGGAGTTGATAATGTGAGTATAAGATTACTTTAAAAATTAAAATTGATGCAAAGAGATTTAAGTTGAAAACAATTGAGATTAAAAATGATAATTATGCCCGATTCTTTTTTGTGGCCAATAAGAAAATCTTTTTGTCCTCTATGTTTAACAGTGGATCCTAGTGCTCTAGTATATGAAGAGGATATATAACCCCTCAATTCGAACCCACTACCCATTTGTACTCATTTCATATTGGTAAGCGGTAGTAACCAAGTAAACCACACAGACCCAAAAATACCACCAGTGGTTTCTTAAAACACATCAGATGATTATCATCAATTTTCCTTTATAAAGTTCAATAAAGACCTAACTTATTGTAGGATGAATGGGGATGTCGATGATATGGAAACATTGGTAATGTGGAAGAATATTCTGGTTTAGATGATTTACCAAAAGGCAGAAGTTGTTATGTTTCAACAAGCTCTCTTAATATTGAAGATGGAATAATAGATTGTGAATGGGTGTGTTTAACCCAAGCATCCCTATATGGTGCTCATACAAACTTACACTTTTAGGCAGATCAGGCAAGATCTGATAGATTGCAGGACTGTTGGTTAACTGCATCTCAATGCCTGCAACTAGGGTTTGAAGGTGATGTGATATTTCTATATTTTAAAATCAGCGTAAGTATACGCTATCGTAACAAGTAATAAAGGGACTTATAAAGTCAGATGTCGAACCTACAAGGATAATTTTTATTTTCTACCAAGTACTAAAATTATATCTTTTTTGTAATTATTCAGAAATATCAAATCTTAATTTTGTAATAATTTAAGTAAAATAAAAAGTACAAAAAATAAATGACATAACTCAAATAAAATAAGAAGATAATCATATAGAGAAAGCCTAGGGTTAATTACTATCCTTCAATCCTTCAATATATTTTTTAAAGATTAATCATTTTAATATTTATATCCCTCAATTCTTATTATTGGTCAAGACACTAATGTATTCACAAGCCTCTCCTAAGGTCATGTAAGTATATCTTAATTTATTAAATACCTATATAGCTATGGCACTTGTAATCAATTAAGATCCATTACGAATAAGTCTTATTGACCATACATGCCAATTAGGTATATTCCTATCCTTATTCGAAACTTGTATATGTAACATTGAATGTTATTCTACAATCATGCATCAAATTATCTATGTCTAAATACAATGATGCCTCTTTTGAGTTAATCAAAGTATTACCAAAACATTCACAATATTGATAAGATATAATGAAGCATTCAGAATAAATAATTTGAAAAATGAAAAATTGAGTTCAAATAAATATTAAAAATATCCAACAATTAAGCTTATGTATTGAGTTCAAGTAATAATCCTATAAAATAAATTTAGCCCATGATAACAAGAGAACTATGGCTGAAAAATAACATAAATATGATACAATCAAAAGCAAACCAATATAGACTTCAATTTGCAGTTGGTTGTTACGTCAAAGATTCGCCAATAATTTCTTACTTCTTTGAATTCCTTTGTTTCTCTCTCTAAAATTGATCTTCTTCTATGTGTTGTGGCTCTAAAAGTCCTAAGTTGTGTGGTTTCTATGGTCTAAAATAAGAGGCCTTCAATATAGGGATTTATTGGAGTATTGATTATACTTCATTTTTACTGAAGCAAGATCATTGTTCATGATACTGTTTTCGCGTACTGTTTACGGGGGGCACTATTCATGTGTGACTGTTCACCATTGGAGCAAACAACTTTGGGTGCTAGGGCAAAATACTGTTCATCAATGGGGGCGAAGTACTGTAGTAAACCACTGTTCACAACACTATAGCGCATCATTGTAGCATGTCTGTAGTAATTTGATGTTTTGCATTATTTTTCTTAGATTTTCATCCTAATTACTCTAGTGACTCCAAATCTACAAAATAATAATAAAACATATAAAAAGTCTAATATTATTATTAAAATAAGTAATTAATCAAGTTAAAGGCGTGAAAATAATAGATATAATTTACACTTATCAGAAGGTTATACACCACATCCTTTCCAATCAGAACGTCATCTACCACGTTCTTTCAAAAATTAAATTCAATCAATACGTGTGGATAAATGTCATATACCCTAAATTAAGTTATTGTAAGCAATATTAATTTAATTTCCTTACCAAATTCTGACTTTCATCCAGTTGAAAGGAGAATGACTGATGAAAGTACTATATCATTTGTATTAATATAGCAGTAGTACGAACAAGTCTACGTATCAACACAGGTTCAGTACGATCAAGTTTCTGCATCAACACAGCTTCAATATGATCATTCATTTTACCATTTCCTCTTGCAATTTCTTAATTTAATGTGCAACCTTAAGAAAAATTCTCCTTAATAATTTTGTCATTACAGTAATTAATCTAATAAGATAAAGATAAAATATGCAATTGCTTTATGTGTTTATGGGTCTACTCTGAATATTGGTGGGTCAACCCCTTTATAGCCATCCTCTGTGACATCCATATCATTATCACTGGAGTCAGTGAAATAGACAAAGCCCTTCCAGCTATTCTTTTATATAGACCGTGCATAATAAGTCCTAGCATAGCTTCTGCTGGGAATTTCTAGATATTTGATTAATTAGATGACATCCTTTTTACTCTTATGATCTGTTGGTACTAACTTACGATATACTGAAAGAACCTATATATATTACAGAACAAAATTAATATAATTAAATATGAAAATTAAATCCAATTAGAATGCCATCTACCACGTTCTTTCAAAAATTAAATTCAATCAATACGTGTGGATAAATGTCATATACCCTAAATTAAGTTATTGTAAGCAATATTAATTTAATTTCCTTACCAAATTCTGACTTTCATCCAATTGAAAGGAGAATGACTGATGAAAGTACTGTATCATCTGTATTAATATAGTAGTAGTACGAACAAGTCTACGTATCAACACAAGTTCAGTACGATCAAGTTTCTGCATCAACACAGCTTCAGTACGATCATTCATTTTACCATTTCCTCTTGCAATTTCTTAATTTAATGTGCAACCTTAAGAAAAAATCTCCTTAATAATTTTGTCATTACAATAATTAATCTAATCAGATAAAGATAAAATATGCAATTGCTTTATGTGTTTATGGGTCTACTCTGAATATTGGTGGGTCAACCCCTTTATAGCCATCCTCCGTGACATCCATGTCATCATTACTGGAGTCAGTGAAATAGACAAAGCCCTTCCAGTTATTCTTTTATGTAGATCGTGCATAATAAGTCCTAGCATAGCTTCTGGTGGGAATTTCTAGATATTTGATTAATTAGATGACATCCTTTTTACTCTCATGATCTGTTGGTACTAACTTACGATATACTGAAAGAACCTATATATATTTCAGAACAAAATTAATAAAATTAAATGTGAAAATTAAATCCAATCAAAATGCCATCTACCACGTTCTTTCAAAAATTAAATTCAATCAATACGTGTGGATAAATGTCATATACCCTAAATTAAGTTATTGTAAGCAATATTAATTTAATTTCCTTACCAAATTCTGACTTTCATCCAGTTGAAAGGAGAATGACTGATGAAAGTACTGCATCATCTGTATTAATATAGCAGTAGTACGAACAAGTCTACGTATCAACACAGGTTCAGTATGATCAAGTTTCTGCATCAACACAGCTTCAGTACGATCATTCATTTTACCATTTCCTCTTGCAATTTCTTAATTTAATGTGCAACATTAAGAAAAAATCTCCTTAATAATTTTGTCATTACAATAATTAATCTAATCAGATAAAGAAAAAATATGCAATTGCTTTATGTGTTTATGGGTCTATAATATTGGTGGGTCAACCCCTTTATAGCCATCCTTCGTGACATCCATATCATCATCACTGGAGTCAGTGAAATAGACAAAGCCCTTCCAGCTATTCTTTTATATAGACCATGCATAGTATGTCCTAGCATAGCTTCTGCTAGGAATCTCTAGATATTTGATTAATTAGATGACATCCTTTTTACTCTCATGATCTGTTGGTACTAACTTACGATATACTGAAAGAACCTATATATATTACATAACAAAATTAATATAATTAAATGTGAAATGGTTTAGGTTACACATATTACAAAACAATATCAATATAATCTAAATATAGAAGTATGACATACCAAACCCTTAGCCAAAATTGTCTCCTCAACGTCCATGAACTCTATTCAAAATATAAGGAAGTGGTCAGTGCTGCGAACACTAAAAACCTCATTGCAGATTGTAATTGTCTCATAAATCCATAGTTGAAATAATTTACAAACATTAGTTTACTATAAATAAAAAGATATTAATTATGATCGAAATATTGAATACAACAAAAAATTATTACACGCCACGAACATATGCCGAAATTCATATAGGTTATACTACTTTGCCCTTTTTACCACAAGCTTTTTTTTCTTATTTTGTCCAACTTTTAGAATGTGGCCTTGTTGAGTGAGGTGTGAAGTACGCTCTATAAATATTTATTAAACTCATTAAGTTAATTTACTATACTTAGAACAAAATTTTGAATCCCACTACGTTCGTCGTGCAAGATCGTGATACGACAAAAAAAAGAATAAACTCAACTTCACTGCGTCTTCATCATCTATTTTTGATAACTCAAGCTTTACAAACCAAGAACAAACAAAAGTGTAGCTCAGTTTACTTCGGTGTGAAAGTACTTCTCTCACAATCGGTTATCCAATATTTTGTTTAGCTCTTGGGCAGGCGAGTAATCTTTTATCTTCAACCTAGTAATCAATACAAACCTCTTTTGGGTAAATCAGATGTGCTTCTTGCTAATGTAAAATCACATCTCCTCATATAAATTAAAAGTCTACACCTCACGGATCAATATTGCATGCACCAAAATACAGGAGAATTATATATTGGGCATATCCAAAAAATAGTCCATACAAGTCCATCTAAACAACTAAGTCTAATTAGGCATTAGTTTTCCTTTTATATATTCCAAAGCCTACAACTTCAAATAAAACATAATCGTTGCACGAAATAATTCATTCTCTAAAACTCTACATTGCTTGAACACGTTATTTTTTATGTAATAATACATTAAAAAATATAAGTAAAATAATAATTAATAAAAAAAATAGACATATTAAATGCACATGCACTATTATATTATTTTAGTTAATTAATAATTAATAAGTATTTTGTAAATATAGATTTAATTTAATTTATATAAATATTGAATTATTAAATTATTTTATATATTTTGAAACTATTCTTAAAAAAATAAGGATTTTACTATGTGGGCCACATGGTGTCTTAAGTGCGAGCCACATGACCTGCGAAAATGAGTGTTGCAGAACTTAGGGTCTGCGATGCTCACCATTTGCAGGAGTTTCACACGCCACGAAATACCTGTAATGTAGAAGACGGCCAACCGCCATCCGGCTGTTGTCTATACTCTGTTCTTTTTCCAAAAAGGCCATTTTTGGTCTGATTTTCACGTTTTTTCATTATTCTAATTCATTTCTTTTGTATAACTTATCTATTTGACCTATTTCTAACTCAATACAATTTCTAACTCATTTCTAATACAAATAAATGTTTTTCTAAAATTAAAAATAAAGAACTTACAAAGAATCCGCCATTTTCAAAGTTTCAAGTGGTGAATATATTTTGCAAGGCCTGATCTACAAAATGCAAGCTTCCAAATCCTCTATTTAACTAAATATTTGTTAAGAAAATTATGTATTTAGAGAGAAAATTTATAAATTTATTTTGGCTAAGACGGAATAATGGTTCGAATATTTTGTTTTTGGCTACTAAAGAATACTTAATTTGAAAGTTGGCTAAAAAATAATATTTATAAAATTAGAGAGTTATTTTAAAATGATCTCTTTCTTTAAGCCACCATTTTGCATGCTTTTAGTTGTCTTTTACACCATCCAATGCTTAACAAATAAGTATGCAAGAAAGTCAACATAAAAGATCATGACACGTGTTGAGTTCTTACACTTAAAATTAACATGTGTCATTCCTGATAAATGATAAAAACAATCCCATTTATTCAGAAATATCTCATACCGAACTCTTCGACCCTAAAAACTTTTAATCATAATAATAATTATCTTATAATTACTATTTACACAAATCGGACTAATCATTAACTAATTACTAACCTAATGCTCAATAAGTATACTTCATGTTGTGAGATTCTCTAAGTTTACACTCATTTGTCATATGAAACATCTCTATAAGTTCATGAACTTTACCCACTTATATATCATAGCTAATACAAGACAAAGTGTTGAACCATGCAAGTTGAGATCTACATATTTGTATGATCCCTCCATCATTTATATCCTGAAAAAATAAAGACATAAATCTATACCATCAAGTCTCTATCTACTTGACCATGAATTTGTCTCCAGATGTGTATTTTGATAAATAATATCCGCAAACTTTTTGTGATATTGTTTCACCTTACTGAAACTCTTTCTAAGGTGTATGCTTTTGGCTAAAAGACTTTAAAATACAATTTCAAAGTATCAGGATATATGGCCCAACTATATAAATTGACGGATCCTATATCTATGTACATTAGTCTCTATGAGCATCGGATCATACCCAACGATGCCTAGAGGTCAAAACATAAAAAGTTTCTGACATGCGTAGAATCTAAATATGATGGAACACTCACAAGGCTATAATGGCACTCATTTCTAAAGACTAAAAATATTACTCAACTGAAGAAAAAATCCATTAATGGCTATATAAAATATCTATTAGATGTTTGTTGTGTGTATTTTAAGCACAAAATTAAGCGCAAGTATACGCTATCGTAACAAGTAATAAATGGACTTTTAAGTCGAATGTTAAACCCACAGGGATAATTTTTATTTTTTTACCAAATACTAAAGTTATTTCTTTCAAGTAGTTATCTAGAAAATCAAATCTTTAATTGTAATTAACTAAATAAACTAAGTAAAATACATAAAATAAATGACACAACTTAAATAAATCAAAGAAGATAGCAATATAGAAAGCTTAGGGTTAATTACTATCATTCAATATATTTTTCTAAAGATTAATCCTTTAATATTTATATCTATCAATTCTTATAATTGGTTAATACACTAACGTATTCACAAGCTTTTTTTAAGGTCAAGTAAGTGTATTTCAATTTACCAAATACCTATATCTCTATGGTAATTGCAATAAATCAAAATTCCTTAAGAACAAGTCTTATTGACCGCAGATGCTAATTAGGTATATCTCTATTCTAAATTAAAACTTGTAAATGTTACTCTACAATCGTGCATCAAATATTTTAGGTTTAAATACAATGATGTCTTCCTCAAGTTTATCAATGTATTCCCAATTCAAGCACAATATTGATCGAGTATTATGAAGTATTAAGAATAAATAATTTGAATAATAAATAATTGAATTCAAATAAATATTAAAAAGATTTAACAATTAAGCACATATATTGAGTTCAAGTAATAACTCTAGAAAATAAATTTAGCTCATGATGAAATAAAGCGTTCTAGAGCTTATCAAGGAAAATAATACAAAAATAATAGAAAACTAGAAAGATAAATAGCTGAAGAGAAAAAACTAATTTTATTACAGTCTTCAATCTCGTAGTCTTTTTTATTCTCCAAAAATTACTCTTTCTCTCTCTTTCTTCTCTCTCTTTCTTCTCTCACTTCTTCATTGTTGAAATATACTTTTTGGTCTTCTATTTATAAGCTTATGTCTTTAAATTAGGATAAAATATCAAATATAAGTTCGATTAAGATTTTTCTTTTTTTTCTGCGCGGTTACTATCCATGAGGGTACTGTTCATGCTACTGTTCTCAAGTAACTGTTTATGCAACTATTCATGGCACTGTAGTGAAATATTTTGGGCACTAAAGATGCTGGAATTTTCACTGTAGGGAAATACTATTCATCATTATAACAATTTACTATAGCAATTTTCATGTATTTGCCTTGTTTTCTTTAGATTTTCATTCCCATTTTTTCATTAACTTTAAGCCTATAAAATAACAACAAAATATATAAAAAACTTAATATTTTTATTAAGATGAGTAATTAATCAAGTTAAAGGAATAGAAATAATAGATATAATGTACACTTATTAATATCTTCGTGAGTTTATTCAATGTCCAATCCTTACTTAACACTTGCATACCTATACAAGTTTTTACTAAGCTCATAGTTTATTAAGACTAATTGTCTAGACAATGCAAATAAAAACATACATCGGTCTTTATGGTTTACTAATTGACCCGTGTCAGTAAACTAATGATCACGAACAATTTTTAAAAATACACTGTATAATAATATTTCTTAACACTATTTACAACTTTTTATAATTACGTCACTACAATAGCTATTCTCAGGTTTTATTTTTCTAACTCATACAAAGTTCTAACACTTTAGAAATACTAACTCTTAGTTTTATCTAAACTACTTTAAATGTACAATGTATGAAAAGAACAATATAAATATCAAATAAAAATAAATAACAATTTATTAAAATATATATTGAATTAATTTGAATTAAATTCATACATAAATGGAATGGTGCTCGCATCATCTCTAACACTACTCTTATAAGGTCACAATTCTTTTAAAACTTGATTGCTAATGTGGTATGGAATCAACTAAGTGTGGTTGTTCTTGTGGGCTGGATTTAGGTAAGTCTTGTTTTATGTCCATTTACATAAATTCATGGTATTAGTCATGTTGCTCTTATGAACTAGGAATGTTCTTAGTCACTTGGGATTCATATTCATGGAACTCACTTGGCATTGGTTGTTGATGGGGTAGGCTTGTATAATTTTGAAGGATTGTTCATTATTTACTTGTGATTATGGCTCAAGTTCAGATTCAAGTTTAGGTTCAATATTTGCTTGGATTAGGTCAGGACAAGGTGCAGGATTAAAGAATGAGTCAAGCCTAGGACAAAAGGAAGGATTGGGGACTAACTCAGGCCCAGACCAAGAGTCAGGATTGGGGAATGAGTCACCCTAAGACAAGTGGCAAGATTAGGGGCTAACTCAAGCCCTGGGCTAGGGAAAGCTTGTGGGCTTTCTTTTAAGCCTAAGAAAACCTTTTCTTAGGTGGTCCCTTATAGGGATTAGACAAAGGGATTGTTATGGCTAGTGAGCTGAACTTGGGATTGAGAGGAGGTGTATAAGTATTAAAGGGTAACACATTGACTTCAACAAACATTTGATGCCACTTTTATATTTAAGCATTCCTCTACTAACTCTATTATGTTCTCTCATCTTTCTTAAGATCTATCAATAAGAATACTAAACTTCTCGAATAGAAATAAAGGCCTATCAAAAATATTATTATATACTACACCTTCTAATGCAAATATGTTGCACATATTTAGTAGCATGAAGTTTTCATGGTCCTTGTACCTTAACACTCAAGTAATTTTTACAATACTATTTGGTTTTCTTCTAAATACCATCTATATGGTGCACCAGCCGTGCCCAATCAATCACTAGGTTATTTGATGATGCAATATAAATAACACATAGCATGTATGAACAATATATAATTTACCCAAATCAATACCAGTAACATATAAACTAGACTTATAAACAAATAAACAACAACTACCCTCCATTTGAAAAAGACAAGTATTAATCACTATAAACTAAAATACAAAATATAAAAAGAAAAGAAAATTCGATCTTCCTTTTACCAAACACAACACATGACTTTTTCCTTGTAAATATACAAAGTGGAGAATAAATAGAATTACAAAACACTAAATGTTAATTTTCAATCAAATCCTTTAAAATAGGTACAATATCTACATTTAATCCTCTAAAATTAATATATAATATCAAATCATGTAAAAAAACCTATATTTCGAGCATTCCCTTAGCTTAGGTAAACCGTAAATGGCTTCCCTCATAACACCTCCTTAGGCTGTTCGTATATGCTATTTTTCCCCATTGTGTTCGCTAAGATACTCCTCTAAACAGTCACTGATAAGTAGAAAACTATAAATTGCTTCCTATCTTTTCTTCATAGGATTTTGCATCTTAAGGTGTTAAAAAGATGGCATATAAAAAGGTTTCTAACCCTTGCACACAAAAATTCATTATTAGTTCAATAAGCTTGTGACACATGTTAATGATTGGACATGTTTTTGTCACACGATATTTAATATTTGTCACATCCCACATTAATTAGAAATTAAATGGATCTCAAGTATATACGAGAATGTAATATTACCTAATAGGTTAGTCTTTTTAGTTAATGGCAAATGCTCAACCTATAACAAGAGGTATCAAAGTAGATCTGAATTCTCATTAACACGTGGACCCTTAAAATCGCCCTAATAGAAATTGTCATCTGGAATATGAGTCTCTCAAAAGTAAAGAGGATGTACAATACTAATCAAGTAGACTTTAAAAATTATGTGTCTTAAACTTCAATAGAGATTGTTATATGAGATGTAGGTCTTTTAATCCCAATAGTATATAATGGGTAATATTAGTCAAGTGGATATTGAGCCTCAATGGAGATTTTCATATGGGATAGAGCCCTAAAAGAGATTTTTAAGTGGGGTGTGGATTTCCTAAAAGTAATGGGATGGATAATGCAAGCTAGGTTTGCCTTAGAATTTGGCATGTGAAGCTCTAAAATTGCCCCAATTAAAATTGCCATAAGATGTGAATCCTCCAAGAATAGAGGCGATGGGCAGTACTAGTCAAGTATGCTTTGAAAATCATTTATTTTGAGTTCAATAAAGATTGTTATGTGGGATGTGGATCCCTTACTCCCAAGAGTATAAGGGATGAACAATATTGATTAATTAAACCTTGAAAATCATGTTTTAAACTCTCAATAAAGATTGTCATATGGGATAGAGTCCCAATAAAAATTTTCATGTGGGATATAAATCCTCTACGAGTAGTGAATATGGTAATACAGGTCAAGTTGGCCTTTTATTTTAGGCCAAACATGACAAGGACATCATATAATTAGGTGAATAAGAATGTCACATCCTACATCAAATAAAAATTAAATAAATTTTAAGTATATATAAGTACATAATTAGGTGGATGAAAATGTCACATCTTATATAAAAAAAAATTAAATAAAACTTAAATATATATAAGTGGATATGCAGTATTAATTAATAATATAATTTTTTAAGTTAATAACATGTACTCAATTCATGACATATTGCAATCTTTCAAATCACTTTAAACTTTCATATTCAATATACCATTTTACCTTTTCAATCGTCTACACTAACAAACTCCACTAATAAATAAATAAGGTATGAATGAAAAATTTTATAATTAAAGAGATGAATTAGACTTATGCCATATGGGTCTAGATATTCTTTGCCCCTTTCTAATCATTTAAATTAACGACTCCACTAATAGATTGGGGGTACATATGAAAAAAATTTATAACTAAAGAGATGAAGTTGGGCATTATGCCATACTATGTTCTAGATGTTCTTTGTCCCTTTTCTATGTGCAATCTCCCCAAGTTTTGCATTATCTAACTTTTTGGGAGAGTCGTAAGTGAGACTCGGACGCACGTGTCACGTCAAGATTCTTTAGACCATTTCATTAAAATTGTTTTACCTATATTTTATTTTTAAACTTCAAAATATTAGTGACATTCATTAATATATCAGTCATTACTTATTTTTATTTATTTATTTTATTTTTTAGTATAAAATATGTGAGATTGCTCAATTATTTTACTCACAAATTAATTATTTTTATTATTTAATTTTAGAGTATTTTTTAAAAAAAGAGTTCAAAAATTTTGGTGAAAAAAAATATATAAATCATGATATAATTATCCGGTTATTATTTTTTAACTACAAAAAACTAGTTCATTTATTTATGACTAAAAACAATAATTTAAAAATAAGTCATTTTAAAAATATTTCCGAAAGGACAACACTTGTATATGATCATCATCAATAGGAATCTTATGTACTATTCATTGAACATATTAACAATTGATGTAAGCATAACTCTATCAACATTGTTTTATTTTATCATTAGATGGTATTAATCACTTGATAGTTGGAGAATTTGGAACTAGGAGTAGCCACCCAGAACTCAAATCATATCTTATTTGGATAACCCATGTACGTGAAATTCATCTTAGTTTATGTAATTCAGCAAAGGTTCTAAATTGGAGAGCTTATGTAATTATGATAACCAACTTGTTGTAATTATGAGAACCAACTTGTTGTATTGACAAGAAAGGTGACTAATTACATGATAATACAAAAGTATTCCATCTATAGGAAATTTGCACACTCCTTAATCTAAACCTTTTTGGAGTAACGAAAACACATATTTTCCTAAACAAACGGTAGATTAACTAAATAAACATTACCATGTTCATGAATCATGAGGCAGCTATTCTCTCAAAATGCATAAGCCTGTTCTCTGCCAATCTTGAATTGTAAGCAGATCTTTTGTATTCAAACCATGTAAATTCTTTGTACAAGCTTTGCTCGTGATTTTTCATGAGGCAAGGCAGTGGTGCTATTTTCTCACTCAAAGGTGGCCCACCAAAATAAATCATTGAAACTCTTGATTGCAATCTATTGGCCAAAACCCTGTGCCTTACACTTTTGAACCTTCCATTGGTGAGTACCTGCACCATGCCACCCAATTCATTTTGCGTAATGTGACATTTAAATTCCACCTTAGAGCTATACACAAATTGAAACACACACAAAATAAAAAGAAGAGATTATTGGTGGGGACTGCATAAGGAAGGTGACTTCAAATAATTTATTACAACATAATCAAATACCAAGAATTATTCAATCAGCTTCTTTAATATTGGTTAAAATACAAACAGATTATGCTGATAACTTTTAGAGACAAGCTTTTGATAAATTTTGTGAAAAAAATGATATAAAGAAAAGATTTACTTGTATTTTACCCAAAACTGACCCAGCCAGGTACAGGATAAAAGGCACTTCTCAAACTGATAAGCTCAAACGGGTCAAAAAATGATCTGATATCATTTTCTCAAATAAACAAGGAGCGTGGGGGTGGGGGGGTGTCAAAAAATTATAACAAGATTCCCTTTTTTTTCACTTGTGAATGTGAAAGTGAAAGTAATAGAGCGAAATTATTACCTGCAAGGAGTCACCAACATTGATAAAAAATGAGTTCTGATCAGGAGGAACAGAAAGCCAACTCCCATCTCTGAGAGAAATTTGCAAGCCAGAAGTGTTGTTGGATCTTAAAACGGAAATGATTTGTGGGTCTGTGTGTTCTCCAAATCCAATCCTATTACTAATACCATTCAAAACTTGAATATCTGGGCATGGAGGATAGTGATTGAGCCTGAAAACAGAGTCACTCTGTTCATCCATCAATAGCTTGCTGAAAACATTCCTTGGTTGAATCTTCAATCCATCTACCATCAGCTCTAGAATCTCACATGCCATTTTCTTCACCGCCGATATATAATCATTCAAAACATAACTGAAACAGAACCAAAAAAAAAAAACAAAGAAACCCAGAACTCAGAAACAGAACTTATGCCAATAAAAAGATTGAATTATAATCGGTTCTATTCAAGTTTTATACCGAAACTTTTCTGGGTTGTTGCCGAGAGCTGAAAGAAATGATTTGTGATTAGAATCTTGATTGGTGTTTAAAAGAAGATATTCAACCCAACCCACATCACCATTCCGACCAATGCTTTTGTTGCCATAGCCAAAAGGATTGGGAGGGCCAGCTTTTTCTTTATCAGAAACTGGCAATGAAAAAAATTTGATGGCTTCAGATTCCAGTCTGGAAATGAATTCCAGGGGGACTCCATGATTGATCACCTTGAAGAATCCGAATTCTTCGCATGCTTTGACAAGGAGGTGTTTTGAGTCAGGTTTTGCGAGATCAATCATAGGAATTGCAGGACACAATGTGGAAGCTTTGCAAGAGGTTTTGATATATGGGCACTGTTCGATTGCTGGTTTTGACAAGACCAACATTGTTGATAGTTTTTAGCTCTGTAAACAGAAAGCATGAGTGAATGGCTTAGAGTTCAGCTTTGGCTATTTATATGTGAAAGAGAGACAGAAGAAGTTGAACTTGTAAACAAAATTCAGAATAAATAAAAAATTAAGAGACTACTATTTTTTTTTTTGGGTTTGCTGTCTACATTTAATGGTAGCCATCAGAATCTTCCTAAAGTGAAGTCTAGTCAACAGTCATCAGCTCCCCTAAGGATAAAAAATTAAATGAGATTCAGTTCTCTGAGCAGAAAAAGGAATCAAAAGGGGAGGGTCAAATCAAGAAGACATTACGGAGAATTATCCAATGATCTTAGAAAGATAAAATTATTTATTTATAAAAAATAATATCTTTTGAAAAGAAAATTTAATCCACTCAACCAAACATAAACAGTAACAAATTACAGTACACAATCCACTAAAATTATTATTTACAAAAGCTTTGTGCGAGAGGTAAACTTCCATCAACCATTGTTGTACACCCAACAATCTAGAATTTAATTTCAGCTCTCAACATTATCTGATTTTTTCGAATATAACGTTATGTTGTAGCTCTTTCAACATTCTCATTACTAAATTAGGAATGCTCTCATGAAAAAATGATGCATTTTAAACACCTAATTTAAGAAAATTGTATAATTTTGATGTTCGATGTTAGTATTAAGTGTATAATATATCGTTGTGAAGCTTTTGATAATATTTATAAATGTATTATTATTATTATTACTAGTCAAAAGGAATTTTTATTGTAAACAAAACCATTTAAACATCAAATATGAACCTTTTTTTTTTTTACTTTTGGTCATATAGTAGACCTTTTATATTTTTACGAAAAATTCTAATTTTTTATTTTATTTTTTTTGTTTACTCAATTTAGTTAATAGTAATTTTTTTTCACATGGGAGAATGAAATTTAAACTCAAGATTTCAATTAAAATAGAGGTAGAAATATTGTCTAACTCTTTATTATTAAATTATTAACACAAATACTTAATCAATAGTATTTTATTATGTAAAATAATTCAAATTGTAACTATTTGATAAATTTGAAATATCAACTCTTTTTTTATATTACTCAATTAAGCTTATCTTTTAAGAATGTTTTAAGGAAAACTTAATCAAAGTCATGTAATTGGCATAGTTTGAATTTGACATTAATTAAAAATAACTAAAGTCTCTTTAACATAAATTTAATTTTAAGAGCTATTTATTACTAAATTGAATCTTAAGGAGGGGGGAGAGTGAAAGAAAACAAAAAGTAAAAACCCCCATTAAAGCTAGAAGAAAGACAGCAGACAAAGAAAAATGAGAATGAAAATGAAAATGAAAATGATGTCACATTTGACAAGAAGAAGACTGAATAGGACCCGAGTTTCGGGCAGCACCATTTTATGGAGGAAACCTCATTTTGCCTTCTTATTGTGATAGTTTAGTTTAATTGTTTTATTTCACTCCAAGATGGTAATTTTCAGAAGCTACCATTGGAATACAATTCAACTTTACAAAATTCATCATTTTTCTTAATAAATAAATAAACATAAGTTAATATGTCTAAATCGTTAACATTTGAAAATTTCAAAATTGGATATTAATTCATAATATAGTTTGTGATATTATCAAAGTGATGTTATTTTATTAATTCACCACTTTAATTCTATTTATATAAATTTTTTTGATAATTTATTAAGATAAATGCAGAGTGCTAGAGGTTGAGTGAGCCCAACATAGAAAATTCCACCGTGGTTGTGGGGGCATCGATTGATATCGAGAAAGTTGTCGAGGATGAGATAGAGCCTGCCTTTCGCACTAATCAAATCCTATAAATCCATATTTGTTTTTCAACAAAATACACGTGTTAAATTGCCAGCCTCCACTTGAATAGTTGAAGATCATTGTACTTGTACGTGGATGACTCAAAACTCCTCATTATTCATCTACCAACGTGGCCTCATCTCACTCGTACCTTTCTCTGTCGGCTACTTTAAGATTTTCTTAAATTTTCATAATATTATGTATGTGGCTATTTGTGTTTTAGCTTAATCCTGAATATTATTATAAGAGCATACATTTATAAAAATAATTGAACACTTATTTCATATATTAAACCCAAAAAAAAAATGAATAAATTTTTCACATTCAATCATTCAATTTTTTTTCAGCATTAAATTCAATTCAAAATTTAATTAAAGAAAAAATACCTAATTCTATGACTTTTTCATTATAACATTAAGTCCTTGACATCTTAATTTGTATATGTTAATTTATATAAAGAGTTTTTTCGTTTATGTTTATGGGACAGAAATTATGGGGTGTTGTGGTGTCAAAAGGCCAGATTGGGCAATGGCACCATATTTTTCTTTATAGTAATAAATCTTCAAATTCGTGTAATACTGTATTCTATTTCTATCTTCTCTTTTTCATGGATTCAAAAGCTTTATGATTGATGTTTATTAATAAATAATGTGGGTCTCGTAGGGAACATTGTACCAATTGGTCGGTTCAATTAATTTAAAAATATTTGTCTCCAAACTCATACATGTATTGTTTGATTTGATTATATCAAACTTGCCTACCCTAATGAGGTAAAAGAAAACACAAAATGAATATGTACTTTAAAAAATATATATATATTGTATTATCGTGTTCATGTGGGACTTTATAATGTGAATTTCAATTTAATGTCATGGACTAGGTTGGTATTAATTTGATATGTATATTATTTTATTATTTAATCACCATTCACCGGGCACAAAATTTTTGTAAGTAACTAAAACTTTAGGTTATTTTTAATTTATTTAGTCAAACAAAATATATTTCGATGAAAATACCCTTATACTCATATCTCTATTAACTAAAAATTCTCTCAAACCCTAAACTCACATTTCGGTGACCCATAGTGATGGCTTGATGGTGAAGGCTTGACGGCGACAGCTAGATGACGGATTGAAGGCTTAAATGGATGAAAATGAGATAATGATCTCCCATTTTATATTTTGTGAGTAAATAAAATTTAATTTCTTAGTGAATCGATTTGATGAAATTGTGTTTAAATTGTGTGATTAGATTAGTTAGAAATAAAGATTAATCATTGTGAGGATTTTGTGTTGTGGGTGCAAGGGGATGTGGTATTTTTGGGTGGTTACAAATTTTTGAAAAAAATATGCTAATTTCTGATGAAGACATGGTTTTATAACGTGAGACGAACGCAGGGCGGTATGTTTTATCACACCGTTGCGTTTGGCATGATAGGTTTTATTGCGTCAGGCTCAACGGTGCGATAAAACCTATCATGTTGTGTTCATCTTGACGCGATAAATCTATCTCATCGCGTTTGTCCTAGCGCAATAGGTTTTATCGCGCCATTGAGTCTAGCACGATAAAACCTATCACGCTCTATTCTAGTAACCTACCCATTTTAATAGCCTAATTTTTTCATTTAATTATTATTTTTATATTTATATAAATTAATTTGTAGTAATTATAAAATTATTTAATATTAATAATTTACTTTTATATTTTTAGGAACATTGCAATTTCAAAATAAAAAGTTGCAGTTAAAGACCATCTCCCTGCTATCATTATGTGTTATTCCAAGCTATAAGCTCTTGATATCATAAAAAAAAAAATTAACAGAGCATCAAAAAGAAATATGAAAAGGCATGTATATGGATCATTTCTTGGAGTTGTAACACATTAATTTTTTATGCATTTTGATTCACCATTTGTTACTCTATGAGGTAGAAACTTGTGATATGGATGATGGGTCTTGGTATCTGGTGAACAATAAGCGCATCTATTTTAGTCGGTAAAAGTTTGCACTTATATCTAGCTTGAAAATGGGAGAATATCCACTAATAAGACAGTTGGCAAAGAATTTGAGTCATCGTTTATATTTTAGGAATACGATTTCGGTGAGATCGATGATGTTAAATTATTGTTGATGTATTTCCTCTACTATATGTTATTGGGTTGGAGAGAGAAAAGTAATTTGGATCCTTTTTTACTCCAAATAGTGGATAATTTTGAGGAATTTAATAAATATTCATAGAGTAATGTATCATGGGAGGCCACTTGGAATTCTCTTCAAGGGTTATTGAATGGACAGGTTGAAAGATTTAAGGAATTGAAA
Organism: Ailanthus altissimus; assembly: GCA_946807835.1. Taxonomy (NCBI): domain Eukaryota; kingdom Viridiplantae; phylum Streptophyta; class Magnoliopsida; order Sapindales; family Simaroubaceae; genus Ailanthus; species Ailanthus altissimus. Next base: position 9,191,698 of record OX327713.1, on the reverse strand, counting down.
GCGAAAAATTTGAAACATTAAAAGAAAAAAATATATAATTTTCAAAGTTTCTTTATGTTTTTCATGTTTATAAAAATTGTTTCATTTTATATTATTTGTCATCTTAAATTTTTATTTACGACAATCATTGGAGGTATGGATCTATGAGGTAATTCCGTTGTCTGGTCAGTATATACATAAAAAATTCGACTCAAGGTCTCTCATATGGTGAACTAGAGGTCTAGCAGCTACAAACATACAACCAAGATAAGGGCTTTTCAAGAATATGTTAGGATTTGTACTTACGTACCATCTATATTTGTATGAATACTTATTTTATAATATTTATACAATGTATATTTTATTAAATTGTTAATAACTTTTAGTATATGATATTAATACTTATAACGCTATAAACATTATATGATCTAAAGGAATTTAGATCTGGTCTTAAAGAGTTTAGACCAGGGTTAAAAGTTAGCAACACTGAGAGTTATAAATGCTAAGAGTTAGCACTGGTAAGAGTTAGCAAGTTATAAAAGTCAGTGAAATCTAAAGAGTTAGAGCTTTGTCTGCAACGAGATAAAGACCTGATGGTATACTAATTATGACATAGTTGCAAAGAGTTGCAATATGTGGTAGAAAATATCATTATGCAAGTCTGTTCTCAAACACTATGTTCCTGATCTATTTTCACCAATGCAGGTTTATCGATGAATCCTTTTTATATAGATCAATGTATGTCTATATCTGTAAGGTACAGATGATTATTTTTAGCTAACCATGAACTTACTAGAAGCTTGTATAGGCATGTGAGTATTCAGTCAAGATTGGATGCTGAACAAACTCATGAGGACCTTAATAGACATCCTATAAAGCTGTCAATGGTAGGTTCTCTCATGTTGAGTAGTATTCATGGTCTTTTGACCTGAGTGCTATGGTAGGCTTATAGGTGATCTATCATACTTTGATTCCACAGATGTAAAAAATCTTTTATAGTCTGATCGCTACGTGTCACTGAGTATAGTCTGATACTCATGGAGTCCAGTGTGCATAGATATGGGATTCATTAGCTCACATAGTTAGGCTGTATATTAGATGCTCCAAGATTGTATCTCATAAAGTCGTATAGGAATAAACAATAAACCCGAAAAAGGAGTTTCCCTTAAGGTTGAATAATATATTAAAGGTGTTTGCGTATATTATTCATCGATATATAAATTTAGAGATAAGTTCATGGATGAGCATATAAGGATTTGACAGTGCTGATCTATATCCCGTACATCTAGGGTGTAATTGATGGAAAGATTGTACCTATGCATTCTGACCTCAACTTATATGGTCTAATACATTGATTTATAATATCCATGACAGGTGTCTAGGGCATCAATCACAAACTCAAAGAATAATTTCATTTGACAAATCGGGCGTGGACCTAGGGAGTTCTACAATATGAAGTGTTCTTGTTGTGTACTAAGGTTGTTAGGGCTGGTGCTTACATGCCACTCCAAGATTATATAAATATTAATTATTTTATATTTATACAATAAATATTTGGAATAAAATCGTTAATATTAAACGTATATGGTACAATACTTGTAACGCTACAGGCATTGTATGATCTGAAGAAGTTCAAATCTTGTTTAAAGGAGTTTAGATCAAGACTAAGAGTTAACAACACTGAGAGTTATAAACGCTAAAATAAACGCTAAGAGTTAGCATGTTATAAGAGTTAGCATGTTATAAGAGTCAGCGGTATTTAAGGAGTTAGAGTCTTGTCTAAAATAAAACAAAAACCTGAGAGTATACTAGTAATAATATTGTTGCAATAGATGCTAAGAAATATCATTATATAAGTATGTTCTCAAACACTATATTCCTAATCTATTTTTATCAATACGGGTCTATCGGTGAATCCTTTTCATATAATGTATGCCTATATCTGCATGATACAGATGGTTGTTCTTACCTAACCATAAGCGTAGAACTCGTATAGGCATACAAGTATTTAGTTAGAACTGGATACTGAACAAACTCATAAGGACCCCAATAGATATCTTATGAAACTGTCAATAGTAGGTCCTCTAAAGTTGAATAATATTTGTGGTCATTTAAACTAAGTGTCATGGTGGGCTTGTGGGTGATCCATCATACTTTGGTTCCACACATGTCAAATATTTTTCATGGTCTGAACACTATATGTCGTTGGATATGGTCCAATGTTCATAGAGTCTGGTGTACATAAATATGGGATCCGTCAACTTACATAGGTAAGTTGTGTATTCGATGCTCCGAGATTGTATCTTAAAAAATGGCTATAAGTAATAAAGCTTGGAAATGAGTTTCCCACAGGTTAAATAATATCGCAAAAATGCTTGTGTATATTGTTTATCAATATACGAATCTGGAGATAAGTTCACGGATAAGCTCATGGGATTTGACAGTGTTGATATATATCCCCGCACATTCAAGTTATAATTGATAGAAAGATTACACATATGCATTCTGACCTCAACTTGTATGGTCTAACGTACTGATTTGTAATATCTGTGACGTGTGCATAGAGCATCGATCACGGACTCATGTAATAGTTTCATTTGATGAATTGGGCATTGACCTAGGAGTCTCGCAATATGAAGTATATTCGTTGTGCACTAAGGTAGTGTACTAGATTGAATAGTTCAATCCAGTAAAATCTAGCAAAATTGAATGTTTGTTTCAAGAACCCTTGAGATACGCACTTGTCGAGACTTAAGAGTTAAGTTCATTTATTAGTTAACAATTATTTTTTACCAATTAAATGTTGACACGTGATGCATAGTGAGCCTTTGGTTAAGATAACTTAAGTGTGGATTAAATGGAATCTACTTTTGGTTAAGTAAAGACTTAAGGGTAATTTCACTTAATTAATTTTTTAATTATAAAATAATCAAGATATTTACATTGCTAAGAATTAAGTAAACCTAACTATAGTAAAATGTTAACTATAAAGTTGGGTTAATGTAGATATTTATTTATTTATTAAATAAATAAAATTTAATTTAACCATGGTTAATTATTAACTAAAGGGTTAGGTTAAAAGATATTTTATATTTAACTTAACCTAGATTAATTGTTAACTCTAGGGTTAGGTTAAAATTAAGATATTTTATTTATTTAATTATTAAATAAATTTTAACTTAACCATAGTTATTTGTTAATTAAAGGGTTAGGTTAAAAGATATTTTGTATTTAACTTAACCTAGGTTAATTGTTAACTCTAGGGTTAGGCTAAAATCAAGATATTTTATTTTACTTAATTGTTAATTGAAATTAACTTAACCTAGGTTAATTATTAAGTCTAAAGTTAGGTTAAAATGAAATGAAATTGAAATGAGTTTTAAATTAAGTGTATTTGTTTTGTTAAATGAAAAAAAAATCATAATTTTTGCAATTTAGAATGGCCGGCCAAATGTTTGAGAGAAAAATAAAAAGTTTCTTGATTTTGATTTTTAAGAGTTGATTTTCATATATGTTCTTGTCAATTTAGGCCATTCATTGTAATAACAAATAGATTTGTTTTTAATTGTTCAAGTATTGATCAATAGTAAAAATAAATTATTTTTATTAGATTAAGAGTTAATCTAAATGATTTAAGTGTTAAACTTGTGCCGGATTATAGGTTGTTATTGTTACAATCAATCACACTTTCGTTAAGTGCTAAAATTAATAATTCATTCATTTCATGCGCACTTCAAACAAATTTAATCTAAAGGCTTCAAGAGTTATATTCACAATTTATATTAATTTTTATAAATTTATGTTCATTATCAATTTTTAGACTTCTATTGTGCATATATATATATATATGTGTGTGTGTGATAAGTATATTTGGATGAAGAATACACACACCACATGCATGCACTCATGATTTAATGGACACCCAACAGAGATAGTGTATAAGATTGAATAGTTCAGTCTAGTAAAATTCAGCAAAACTAAATATTTGTTCAAGATCCTTTGGGATGCGCATTTATCAAGACTTAAGAGATAAGTATATTAATTAGTTAACAATTATTGTTGACCAATTTAATGTTGACATTGATGCATAGTGAGCTTTTGGTTAATTTAACTCAAGTGTGTGGTTAGGTGAGACCCACTTTAGATTTACTTGGTGACCAAGTAAATAGCTTAAGGGTTATTTCATTTAATTGATTATTTAATTATTAAATAATCAAGATATTGTTGGAAGTGTGCCCTAAAATTATAATTATTTGTATTTAGATACTGCTGAAAATAATTAATAGAGGTTATTCATTCAATATTATATTTACAATTATGATTGTTTTTATTTAAATATCATGAAATTCCTTGATTATTATATGTAACCTTAGACTTAGTATATAATAGTTATATACGAGAGGATTAAGTTTAAGTGTAATAATCTAAACTTGTCCTTAGTCTGGATAAAGATGCAAACTTTATTTTGATAGACTATAAGTGCAGTCCATTTTATATTGTATACAATGGTCTTATCCGGATCATTCTATGTGTTAACATAGAAAAAGGAGGCGCTTTGTATTATATTAATTATATAGAATTAGACCACAATAAAATTAATTCTCAGATAATCTTTGTTAGTAAAGAGAATTTATTTTATTATAATATAATCATATATTGATTAATCTTAATTCTGAGTGATTAATAAACTCATATTCGTTGAGTTATATTTATTAATTTACAAAAAAAATATTGTAAAAGATTTTTAGTCAATTACTAAGTATTTTATAAATGTAACAAAATGGATGGCTGAGAACATTTCTCATAGATATGGAATCCACTCCTTCTGAAAAGAAGTTAGATAACTTGTTCCATTTATAATTGATTCTAGTTTTGAATATAATGAGCGCTCAATTTTTATTAAGAGTTAAAGAAAATAACAAATTTGTGAATTTTATAAATTAAATGTTCAAAAGAGGATCAAGGATAAAGATGTAATTAGAAAGATTAACGGACACTCGACCTAACTTTAATTATGAATACTTATGAAGGATTGATCTATATGAAATGATTATTAAATGAACAAAGATAATTTTTTGTTTGATAATTTATCTACAAAATTAAGAGTTTAACATTATATTTTTAGTGAAGTGATATAAAGTTAATAAATAAGATCATATTGATTAAAAAGTTTAATAAAATAATTTAATTTCTTGGAGCTTAATTTTGTAGGTTTATCAGGTCTCATGTTGGTTTTATAAACACTGAAATAGACTATAGAATTAATTATTGGATTTAAAATATTAATTGGCCAAAATTTAATTTGATTAAACTTATTGACCAATTAATTAATTTGATTGGCCCATATTTAATTTGATTAAATTTGTTGGGCTTAATTAATTTTGGCACAATCCATAATAGTTATGACATTAAATAAATAATTAGATTATTTAATTAAATTAAATAATTAGATAATTATGAATTATCTAAATTATTTAATTAAATATAATATTAGATATTATATTTATCATTTTAATTATTTAAATTAAAATAATATAAAGATATTATTTTATTCTAATCCTATTATTTAATTAAAGATAATATTAGATATTATATTTATCATTTTAATTATTTAAATTTAAATTATATAAAGATATTATTTTATTCTAATATTATTATTTAATTAAATTTTAACTTAATTTGGGTTAATTATTAATTAAGGTTAGGTTAAAGTTAGATATTTAGTTTACCCTTAAAACTTAATTTAACTTGATTTAAATGTTAATTTAGGTTAGGTACAATGAAATGAAATTCAAATTAAAGCTAAATGCAAATTAAAAGTTAATGAAATGCATATGGTTTATATTTGTGAAATGAAACAAAAATTCATTAAGTTCCTTTAGAAAGTGGCCGACCATTTAAGAGAGAAAGAGGGGAAAATTGTTTCTTTGCTTTAGAGTTTTAAGTGTTGACTCAACTATTTATCTTCTTTTTTATTAGGCTTAGGCCATTAAAACAACATAAATATTTGTCTTAATTATTTAAAAGTTGATCAATAGTAAAATAAATTATTTAGGATTTAAGTATTAAACTAATGTTGGATTTGAACTTATTAGACAATCAAGCCTACCTCTGTTGGTTGCTAGAATCATCAACGACTTACACTTCAAGCGGACTCTAATAAGTTTTAATCCAAAGGCTTCGCATGTGATTATTCTCAATTTAGTGTTAACGTGATTAATATGCATAAACTTTGTTCATTGTCAATTTTAAACTTCCCTTGTATATATATATGTCTGTGAAGCATATATTTGGATAATGAATACTCAAACCATATGCATGCATCCTAATTTTAATCGGCACTCACAGAATGTACCATCCACAATAATGACCAATTTGATGAATGTGTGAAAACTCCAAATACAAGGACCCAATACCATAAAAAAGTACAAGTTCCACTATCATCAGTCTTCAAATGAGTGACAGTACTTAGATTCTCATTTTCTACCACATAGCAATAAGATAGAAGTTGTCTAAATAAGTCATCAGGTGTATTGGTTATCAACCTCTTTGCATGCTTTTTAGCTTAATAACCAGTCATATATGTTAAATTCACACTATATTCCTCCCGTACATCAGCTAAGATATTTTTTGGCCAATAAAGTTTATTGACATCTGCAAATTTATTCTTTATCAATTGAGCAAATTATTCAACTCTTCGCATAACGATGACCATCACGCAATCGATTCAACTAACATGTGTGCCCCTTTTCAAATCTTCACATGATAAAATATTTGTGAGCATCTGTGGACATCGGCACATGGCACAAACTCGCCATATACACTTTTCATCATCATATTTTGTCTCAAATTGATCTTTCGTAGACTTAAACACTTCGAAGCTCTAATTATTATTTAATATATGTATACTGAGAGCATCATATATTTCTTTTTCTTTCTTGTTAGGAAATAACTACTCAACTATAATTTTTCCAATTCTTAAGCATGATGCCTTATCCGATGGATTGAAGTCAAAGGTGGTATCAAAGGGATAACCTGAAATGGGTTTTGTGCTTGAATGATGTTGTCTTATTCAACTACTAGTGTTGGACATAAATTATGAAGTTCTTCTCTCTAATAATTTGATAAGTAGCATTCGCTTCTCTATTCTATATCATTTAACCTAGCTCGATGATCATCTAAAAAGTGGCGTCCGTTATCATTGATATTATCTTCGTCATCATAGGCATTACCTTCATTATAAGCACACTAAAATCAATCTATCTAGTTGTCATAATGAGCATAAGGTGGGTCATCATTGTATCTTGGTAGGAAAAAAAGCCAAATTGTAGTCGCATGATATAGTGGTTGTAATGTCCCCAGATGGTAATATTAGCGTCATGCTACTAACATGGTTACTCTTATTTGTGGACATGAAGTGGTTATAACGAGGTTATTAGCTCTTTATAGGAACTTGCAAAATCTCATTAGAATTTGGTGGTCTAAGATCTGCATTAAATAATAGTACCAAACCTCTTCTATTAACCCCAAATAAAAATTGCACTTCTTGATCACATTGGATTGTCAACGGTATAGCACGCATTCCCATGGTGAACACTACATTTTTTATAGTAACACTACACTGATAAAAATTAACTCCAATTCTACAACACACTAAATTGTAAAGTTGTTTATAAGTCACATTATTAAGAACCGCCATGGCAATACTTTAATACCTAACATATCTCTATTTTCTATTACCGAAACTCTCTCATCTTCCCTCAAAACATACCAAAAGTAGCTCAGTCCCATAGAATCTATATAAAATAAATTAAAAATTGTTAATAAAATAATAAAAATACCAAAGTTCTGTTCTTTGGCATGATAGAACAAGATCGATTAGAGCGATAACAACTAGTTTTTTGGGTTTTCTTTTAAAACAACGATGACATAATGCATCTCATTTACACACATTATTTTTTTTTTATAGAAAATAAATATCTTTTGATCTAAATAAATATGTAGAATCTATCTTCAATTTAATGACTACAAATATCCACAAGATTAAATTACAAATATATAAATTATAAAATATTTCAATCTTATCTCTCTTTTTTTTTCCTTCCAAATAATGCGATTCTTGGTGAATGGTGATGATTTCCGTTCAAAATCTTAAGAATTTGAGTTTTATTTTTTGGATAAAAAAGAATGTGATTTGGCACGAATTTAAAAAAAGAACTCATATATAAGAGGAGGGTATTTTCATCCAAATATATTTTGTCTGGCTAAATGAATTAGAAATTTTGAACATGACTAAATTAGTTAAATAGCTCAAATTTTTAGTTATTTACGAAAAAATTTCTTTTTCTTTTTAATTCTCTTACAAGTGAGAATATAAAAGATTCAATTTCTATAGAGAGAGTTGAGAAAATTTCTAAGATCAACTTTAAATTTAAATCTTCATCTACTTTACTTTTCTGGATCTCTTATTCTACTTATTCTATATTTGGTAAATTCATTAGTTTCTACTAAATAATTACATGGAAGAAGAAATTATGGTTCTTAATAAATATTACTGTTAAAAAATTGGTGAATCAATAATTTTAGTAGGATAAGAATTGAGATGAATATCAAAGTAGAGAGTCGTAAGAAATTTAGAACGTGTGGGATACGTATGGAGAAGTCTATGACTCGTGGGACAAGAAAAGGGAAGCGAAATAGGACTCAAAGACGCGAAGAAGGTGAAGAAAACGCGAGAAGAGCTGTCAGGCATGAGCGCCGCGGCACCCAGGGACAAGCGTCGCGGTGCCAGACACGTCAGAAGTTCGTTTTTCTTCGGGATTTTGAGTTTTGGAAAATTTTGGACTTCCAAAACAAATGAACTTTTACTCCAACAAGGAATAAGATTAGTAGGCATGAAATAAATCCTATATAAACACTTGTGAACCCTTTAGTTGAGATTAAGCATTAAGAGAGACTCTAAGAGAGGGAAAAAACTGGGTAGACACTAAGTGCTTGTGTGTGCTAGGGTGGAACCGTCATTTGGGTGATCATTATTCGTGGAAGAGTAAGGATTCACTAAACAATAAGTCATTTTGAGGGTTCTTCTAATTGGGTTTTTCTTGTAATATCTTTAGGGAGTTAATAAGAGAGGTCAGGATCTATGAATCTATCGTGGACGTAGAAAATTGGCCGAACCACATAAGATTGTGTTATGCTCTTTTTTTATTTGAATTCTTGTTATCTTTTACTTTATTAATAAGTTATTTCATTGTGAATGAAAGTTAAAATTCTAGGTTAAATTTGAAATTTTTTACTTTAATATAATCTTAAAAGAGAAAAGGGTGTTTCCTTCCTCAACAATTACGACACTTAATTAAATGAGGAAGTCAATGATAAATGTAAAATAAGTAAATTTAATCTTGTGGGAAAATTTTAAGAACACGATATTATTCAAGTCTTGTAAACGGTCAAATAATTTAGATATAGAAACTCGAAATTCTCGGCTGTTTTTGATCATTTTGAACCACATTTTTTTTAAATTTTCTTTTTCAAAATTTTGTTACGGAGATGACGAGAAAGATCAGAAAGTAAATATTAAGAGTAGATATTTTATTTGTTGTAGCTAAGCCTAAACTAGTCCTAAAATATTAGGTGCTCAAACTTCAGGGTCCCTGCAATTTAAAAGATTACAAGTACACAACATTACACGACCCATCTAACCATACATTTTTCTGTGTTGAAATATTTTTAATAATAAATGGTACGTACATAGAAATCTAGATGCATGGACATGGTACCCATTTCAATAATTTGTGAAATTAATAAACAGCTCATCCACAGTTGTACGTGTTACATGATTGCAAGTGATTTCGATGTCACCTAGCTATGCTAATGCTATCATCAAATCAATGACCTAAATTCAACTCTTACATTACAAATATATGTGGTGAAAAGAGAACCTTGCTATAATTAAATAAAGAAACCTAAATGTTAAAGGTTCAATGTGGGCAAGTTTGTAAACTCACGTATATTACCTTTGTGTTGTCAAGATGCAATAATGTTGGTTTGTTCACGTGTGTGTATATAGTTTCAAAAACATGTTAAAAATGTGATATCAAAATGTCATAAGTGATTTTAACATCTATTATTGAAAATTGATTAGTTTTTCAGTAGTTGAGATGACAGTCTAATTTTAATTAGTTTCAGACTTTGAGAGGAGGAGAGCAACCTGTTGAGGAAGAGATTTCACATAGACAATGTTGGGTTTTTACGTCGAATTACATGTAAATAATAAATTATATATTGTTCATCACCTGTTGGATGAGTGGTGAATAGCCTTAGTTTCTAACTTTGTCTTAAGGTTTGAACCGCTACCTATGTATGAGTAGAGATAAATTTCTTCCATTTTTAATGAAGTAGATTGACTTTTTTGGATTTAAATTTACAAGCTAGTTTGGTCTTTTTTGGGTTTTGATTTACAAACTGCGTCTTAACGAATATTATTGTTGTATGTCCTGATAGATTTTTTATTGTTAATATCATTAGATTATTGTAATATTAAAAAAATTATATATTATGAGTTATTATAAATAAATAATCAATTTAAATAATTTATTTTGACTATTTTTGTTGGGCTCTAAAAATATCTATTGGGTATGAGCTTATTATATATAAAGACATAATACTAGTTAAATTATAATTAATGAGATGATAGTTAACTTAGTATATAAAAAAATGTTATAAGGTTGTGGTCTTTAAGTTAAATCATTATTTGTAGTGCTCTTTTCATATTTTTATCATAAAGAGAGAACCACATTAAGCACTACACATTGTAGAAAGCCTCTAAACTCTTGTTTCTTATTAAAAACTACTAATTCTCGCATTCTAATCGCCATAGATTCTTCAGATAAACTTTTCTTAACAGGTATCCTGATAATTTGACATAATAGATCTATAGTGGTATTATGTGGGTATAAATTCTAATTTATAATTATATCTAATAAGTGATATTAGAGCAGAAAATTATATTAAATTATTAAGATTATTCATACATATATTCATATTTGAATGTATTTTTTCAAATTGCTTGTTAGGACATAGATATTATATGTATGAATTTTGTGAATTTTATATGATTATATTGAGAGAAATATTAGGTTTATGATTTTCATTGTGATTTGAGGGTTTAGTTTTGATTAAGGGTCATTGATTTTGAGAATTAAGGATGAAAACATCAAAAATCGATTTGAATTTGATATTTTTTTCATTCTTCAATAAATTTAAACTTATCATTTTTGCATACACTTTTCGAGCACGGGTTTTTCTCCATAGCACCACAGGCAATAGTTAAGCATTGCAATGCTACTTCATGGCATTGCATTGCCACTCAGGCAATGACCAGATGTCATTGTGCAGCACCAGACCTTAAAGAGTTTTAATTTTTTTGGAGAGAATTGGGTCAACCTAACCTGGTTCATGGAGATCTTGCTTAAAACTTTACATATTATGATTTGACCCGACAATTATTGACCCATGATTAACCTTGGTTTTGGACATTAGCAACATTATAGTGTTGTAACACCAATGACTTTAGCACCGAGACACCACCTTGGCAGCACCACGGTGCCATTTCAATGCATATAAAAACTAAAATTTTCTATTGTTGGGCATTTTTGGTTGTTTTTCTTTGTACTAATGTTGTGTGATTTAGAAATGTAAGTACACATTATTGCAAACAAATAATATAATAATGAATAGAGTATAATTACCATAAAGAATACTCATTAAATTTGTTAAGTACTAAAATTATGTCCTCTTATTCTTATTTAAAAAATCAATAACTCAAAATAATAAAATCTAAAGTAAATAAATAAAGTTAATAAAAGAAAAATAGATTAAAAAAACAACTACCAATCACCGATATGAAAAGATCTTAAGATTATAATTATCCCTCAATACTTTACTTAAATCTAATTACTCCCTATAATTTAATTTATCAATACTAATTGTTAACCAAAAAACCTAATATCTTCACAAGCTTCTTTTGATGGTCAAGTGAAAATACCTTACCTAATCAATTATCTATATTCCTATGATAATTAGATTAAAGTAATATTCATTAAGAACAAGTTCTCTAAATAGTTATATATGCCATGTAAATATATTCCTAGCTTACATGATGAAACTCAAAACTTTTACGCATTGATCATACATCATTTTATTTAAAAGAAAACATAAAAATATAATTTTCAAGTTCAAGAAGGTTTTTCTAATCAATTTAATTAGTGATAAAATAATTAGAAGTATTAAGTACAAAATAGAATGAATAATTCATTATTGATTTCATAAACTACAGGAAAATAAATAATTCAAGCTACATATTGAGTTTAAATTACAGCCCTAGAAACATAAATTAGATCATAATAAAATAAAGAGTTTTATAGCCTATTAGGGTTAACATCGTAAAAATCATGGGAAACTAAAAAGATGAAGAATGAAGAAATAAAATTATGCTTGCTTGATCTTTAATCCTCTTGCCTTCAAGATTATCTAAAAGTTGATCTAAACTCAAATTGTTTTTTCTCTATTGCTCTTCTTTTTCTTCTTCCCAAAATTGGCCTTTTGTCTTCTATTTATAAGTTTAAGTCTTTAAATTAGGGCAATACTTCGGGTTCAAGTTAGAATAGGACTTCTAAATCCAGCATCCAATGCTACAGCGCTAGCTCGATATCTTCACATTGCTGCAACCCTACTTCAAAGCACTGTGGTGCCCATTTTTGGTCGCACTTGGCACTGCAATGCTAAATCCTAGCACTGCAGCCTTGAGTTTCTAGCTTCAAGCTTGCTTTGTTTTTTTTTTTTAACCATTCCACCGTTGTGGCCTTAAATTCTAGGGTTGCAATGCGAAGCTTTTGATCTCATTTTGATAATTTTACCTCTTTTTTTGCTAATTCTTATCCCAATTTATTTTGTAGACTTCAAACCTATAAAATAATAATAAAACACATAAAGGGTCAAATTTTCATGCTTCGAATGAACAAATGCTATACTAAAGGAAGCAAAAATATAAGTATAAAATACACCCATCAACAACTTGTCTTATATTTTAAAATAAATTGATTGAGATAATAAGTTACCAAGGTAACCTTTATTGTGTCGATTTATTTGGTTTGGATATTAAGATGAATTGTTAAATGAAAAATAATCGACCAAAGAAAGATTATGTTTTGACTAAATAATAGGAATATTTGCAATAATAAATATGTGATAATTATTAAATTTTCTATGTATGCAATACGTCGGTCTAAAGAAAGGCTTATTGTTGATAAGATTTATTATCAATATTTGATTACTGCATTAAGAGTATCACTTACAATTGATATTTCTATCTAAAGACTGCATATCAATGTTGTACTAGGTATCTTGTAATGGATCATCTTTATATGTTTACTTATATCATGCCTATATGCTTCAGGCCATGACATAATTGTGAACTTGTTGTTTTATTGTATATTCTTTGTTTAGTTTCTACTTCAGCTGCTTCTTCTCTGTTTGCAAATATAAAATCCACCTCTGTGCTTAACAGTGCAAATTTGAAGAACTAAAAAGAAAACATTATAGTCGTTCTTGATTATAGGTAGGCAAGATTAGGTACAAGTCAACCTGACTTGACTCGATTCCCAATCAGGACAGACATATTTAAGGTCCTATCTTGACCCGACCCATTTTTGGATTGGGACGAGATCCAAATTCAAGAATTTTTGTTAGGCTAGACTAGGTTTCTCTCTCTCTTTCTTTCTTGGGTTAGTTTGGAAGTTGAGTTGGATTTTTATGGGCTTTTTTAAATTTGTTTTTAATATATTTATGTTTAGGGCTTTGGGTTTTAATTGAATTTTTTGATATGAAGTTAGGTTTTAATTTGGCTAGTTAGTTATATATATATATATATATATATATATATATATATTGTGTGTTTTAGTTAATGAGTTTATTTTATTTTCAAGATACTTTTTTAAATCTTTATAGAGTTTTATCCTAAAAAAAAATATATGGACTTCTTTTATTGAGTTAATTTGATTTATTGAATAATTGAATTCTCCTTCTAATTCTTCAATTTACATTCCAATCATAACTGAATTGAATTAAGTGAATTAAAATTTTGATTCAATTAAATTTTATTATTTAATATTAAAGTGAATTAAAAAATTAACAATTTATGTAATAATATTATAAAAAATAGATTTATAATTATTATATTTTCAATTCTAGTTATAACATTTTTAATTACAATTAAAGTTCTAATTTCAATTCCAAATCCAATTCCAATTCAAAATACATGTATTGATATATGTTTATAATTGCATTTCCAATTCAATTACAATTTAATTTATAATTATTATATTTTCAATTTAATTTTTAATTCTAATTATTACATTTCCAACTATAATTATGATTCTAATTCCAATTATATTTATAACTATAATTGAATTATTATAAATTACAATTCTAATTCTAATTCAAAATTTCAATTATAATTACAATTACCATTACAGTTCTTAGTGATATCCATCATTCCATGGCCTAAAATAAATATGAAATAAAGTAGCAATACAACAAAAATATATTTGTCTTTATAATAGAAAAAATCTTGGACATTTCAAAGCTTAGTCAAACTAAACAACTTTTATATAGAGACAAGTAAAAAAAAAAAGCCATCAATTTTATTGTTGTTCCTGGGTGATGATTAAATCACAAGTGTATGTATGCGGTGTGTGCGTTCATTATCTAAATATACGCATCACATACATACATACATATATATATATATAGTGGAAGTTAAAATTAAACAATGAATATAAATTTTACATATTAATCAAATTAATACAAATTAAGAATATATCACCTTTGAAGTCTTTGGATTAAATATTATTTAGAGTCCGCACGAAGAACTCATTGTGAATTCTAGTAATCAACAGACGTGGGTTTAATTATTTAGAATAGCAGTCTATAATCCAGCATCAGTTTAACACTTAAACTATTTAGATTAACTCTTAATCTAATGAAAAAATTTGTTTTTACCATTGATTAACACTTGAATAATTAAAATAAAAATCCCTTTGTTATTACAATGAGTTGCCTAAATTGAGGGAAAGATTTATGAAAATTAACTCTAGAAAATCAAAATCAAGAAAACACTTTTCTTTTCTCTCAAAACTTTGGCCAGCAATTCAAAATTGTAAACTTTATGAAATTTAATTTCATGTAACAAATATATACAAATGCATTTAATTTCAAATTCATTTGCATTTCATTTAGGTTTAATTTCACTTTAATCTAACCTTAGGTTAATAATTAACAAAGGTTAAGTTAAATTTTATTTGATAATTAAATAAAATAAATGATAAGGGCAAAATTGTCATATATTTTCTCATATTTTTATTATTGATATTTTATGGTTTTATGAGAATAGATGGCTATTTATATGTTTTATTGTTATTTATAGGGACTTGAACGAAATTTCTAAAATGCAAAGTTTTCAAAGAATGTGTCCATCGCCCCAGCACCACAAGGATTATAGCCCTAGCGTTGGAATAGTGATAGAAAGAAGAAAAACGACCTGGTTAAGTCGCATCTGGCACCCCAGCGCCATACCTTTACCGCGTCAGCGATAGACCAGCGCCCCAACGCCATTAGCACACCGCGCCAGCGGTGAGGCCTTTTTCACGCGTCGCCCTAGCGATAACTGCATAGCGCCCCAGCGGTATCGCGAGTCCTAGTCTGACGAGAATTGAGATTTTCAAGCTCATATCAATCTCTATAAAAAGCCACTCATTCCCAGCCTTTAAGAAGGAATTGAAGAGCAACCTAGAGCAATTCAAGAACACCAAGAATATAGAGCACGAGTCTTAGAGAGCAATAGGAGTTTAATTGAGGCAACTTTAGAGAGAGATTCAAGGCATTCTTCGACATCAAAAGTATCTTAGGCAGCGTAATTAAGAGCAATTCAACGTCTATATCGGTTTATTATTGATTGTATCATGATTTATTATTATTTTTACTACTGTTCTCTTGTATCCATGAACTAAACTTTCATTCTAGGGTTAATACTTGAACTCAATATGTGCGCTTAATTGCCATATCTTTTTAATATTTAATAAACTTAGTTCTTTGATATTCAAATTACTTGATTTTAATGCTTCAATATATCTGGCCAATATATGGTGAATGAGTTGGTAATATTGTTGATAAACTCGGAAGAGGAATCATAATATTTAGACCTAGGCAATTCGATGCATAATTGTAAAGTAACATTCAATGTTGCATATGCAAGTTTAGGATAGGAATATACCTAATTGGCATGTATGATCAATAAGACCTAATCTTAATGAATTTTAATTTATTACAAGTACCATAGGAATATAGGTATTTGGTAAATTAAGATATACTTGCATGACCTTGGAAGAGGCTTGTGAATACATTAGTGTCTTGATCAATAACAAAGACTAAGGGAGTTAAATATTAGAAGATTAATCATTAGAAAGCATATTGAGGGATAGTATTAATCCTAGGTTTTCTCTATATTGCTATCACTTAAATCTCTTTGCATTGTATTTTTGTCTTTATATTTTCTACATTCATTCTTAGATTTTTATTTATCTGAATAATTATTAGGAAGATATCATTTTAGTAATTGGTTGTAAAGAAGAAATTATCCCTGTGAGTTCGACATCCGACTATTTAGTCCCTTTATTACTTGTATACGATAGTGTATACTTGCACTTAATTTTATGATATAGCAATATTGCATCAATAAAATATCTCAATTTTAACCTCACCTTAGAGTTAACAATTAACCTAGGTTAAGTTAAATACAAAATATCTTTTAACCTAACCCTTTAGTTAATAATTAACCATGGTTAAGTTAAATTTATTTAATAAATAAATATCTACATTAACCTAATGCTTTAGTTAATATTTAACCATGGTTAGGTTTACTTAACTCCTAAGCATATAAATATCTTGATTGTTTAATAATTAAATAATTAATTAAGTAAAATTACACTTAAGCCCTTACTTAACCCAAAGTGGATCTCACCTAACCTACATTTGAGTCAACTTAACCAAAAGCTCACTATACACCACGTGTCAACATTTAATTAGTTTACAAAAATTGTTAACTAATTAATGTACTTAACTCTTAAGTCTTGATAAGTGCGCATTGTGAGGGTTCTTGAAACAAACATTCGAATTTGCTGGATTTTACTAGATTGAACTATTTAATCCAGTATGCTGCCTTAGTGCACAACGAGTACACTTCATATTGTAAACTCCTTATGTTCACCCCGATTCGTCAAATGAAACTATTCCATGAGTCCATGATCAATACCCTAAGAACACATCACAGATATTACAAATCAACGTATTTGACTATATAAGTTGAGGTCAGAACGCAAACCTATAATCCTTTCGTCAATCATACCCTAGATGTGTGGGGATATACATCAGCACCGTCGAATTCTCATGAGCTCATCTGTGAACTTATCTCCAGATTCGTATATCGATAAATAATATATGTAAATACTTTTGTGATATTATTTAACCTGGTAGAAAAATCCTTTCCCAGGTTTATTACTTACGACCATAAGATGTTTTGAGATACAATATCGTAGCATCGGATATACAACTTACCTATGTAAGCTGACGGATCTCGTATCTATGCACACTGAACTCCATGAGCATCGAACCATACCGAGCGACACGTAGCGGTCAAACCATGAAAGGTCTCTGACATCAGTGAAACCAAAGTATGGTGGATCACCCATAAGCCCACCATGGTGCTCAAGTCAAAGGACCACGAATACTACTAAACTCGAGAGAAATTTCCATTGATGACTTCATATGATGTCTATTGGGGTCCTCGTGAATCTGTTCAATATCCAGTCCTAACTGAATACCTGCATACCTATGTGAGCTCTAAGTCATGGTCAGTTAAGAACAACTATATGTACCATGCAGATATAAATATATACTAATCTCTATGAAAGAGATTCACTAATAGACCCACATTATTGAAAATAGATTAGGAACATAGTGTTTAAAATTATACTTGCATAATGACATTTTCTAGCACCTATTGTAACTCTTTACAACTATGTCATTACTAGTATACTCTTAAGTCTTTGTTTCATTTCAAATAAGGCTCTAACTCCTTAGATATTGCTAATTATTATAACCTATGAACTCTTAGTAGTGCTAACTCTTAGTAATTATAACTTAGTATTGCTAACTCTTAGCCATGATCTAAACTCCTTTAAACCAGATCTGAACTCCTTCAGATCATACAATGTCTGTAACATTACAAGCATTGTACTATATATGCTTAATATTAGTAATTTTATTCAAAATATTTATTGTATAAATATTAAACAATTTATATTCATACAATATTGGAATGACACATAAACACCAGCTCTAACAGTTTTTTGATCGACCAATAATTAATTTAGCTAAAATTTATATGGAGACTTTTTTTTTAATTCTCAGTTCGGGAAATTCTTAGGTCGGTTTAGGATTTTCCTGAACCTAGATAGACTCGATCAGGACCCCTAAAATGAGTCTCGATCAGTTCTAAATGCACTACTGACACATAGGCCGACCTAAAGATTTTAGATTGAGTTCATCAAGTCAATTTGGGTATGAAAATTTTGCCCAACCCTACTCAAATGCATGGATCTTAACTTTATACTTCAAACAGAATGACTTTCCGCTCTCATTGATCTAAATTCCACTAAGGATAAAAAGGACTTAGAAAAGTGGAATCGTCATGAGCCTTATCATCATGAAATGTGTCATTCCATAAATCTTTAGGGGCGCTATATCTTAGGAGGAAAATGCTAAAATATTCCTTCAAGAAATTGAAAAAGGTTTTGCTAAAAAAGAAAAAGTTGAAACAAGTAGACTATTGATTAACCTTATTTCAATGAGGTATAAAGGAAAAGAGAACGTAATGGTGAATATCATATAGATGTCTAATCTCACTTCTAAATTGAAGACACTAAAATTAGAGCTCTCTAATGACTTAATCATACATCTAGTTCCAATTTCTCTTCCTATATAATACTATCAATTTAAAGTGAGCTACAACTCCAAAAAGAATAAATGGACTCTTAATGAGCTCATTTCATATTGTGTGCAAGAAGAAGAAAAATTAAAGCGAGAAAAGACTAAAAGTGCTCATTTAGTAAATACTTCTCAGGATAAGGTTACTAATAAGAAAAGGAAAAGAGATAAAGGAAATAAAGTTGCAATATAAACTTTACATAATAATGCACAAAAGAAATAAGATATGGTCTTTACTTGTTTCTTTTACAAAAAGGCTGGTCATGTAAAAAAAGACTATCTATAGTACGCCAAATGTCATGTCAAGAAAGGTAAACTTTTCAACTTCATTTGTTCTAAAGTTAATTTAGTTTTTATACCCAAAAATACTTGGTAGATAGATATAAATACAAGTACTCACATAAGTATGTCTATATAGGGTTGCCTGAGGAGTCGGTTGCCAATTGATGCTAAAAGATTCATCAATGTAGAAAATGACAACACAACTCCTATAGAGGCCATATGATTATTTAGATTATAGTTGGGGACTGATTGTTATTTGGATTTAGATAAAACTTATGATATACCGTCACTTAGATGGAATTTAATTTTTGTTTCTAGTTTAAACAAATTTGGATATTTTTGTTCATTCAAAAATAATAAATTTAGTAATATCAAAATTCAAATCTTGTTTATATTGATTCTTTGATTGAAAATATTTATAAATTGGATACTCATGCTTCTTTTAATGAATTCTTGCATTTTAATAAACATGGTGCAAAGCAAAAAGTTAATTGAAAAGAATTTTGCTACGTCATGGCATAAGCGTTTAAAACATACCTCTAAATAGAGAACTGAAATACTTATATCAGATGAGATTCTTAATTCTCTTAACTTAACGGATTTTAAAATCTATGTTGAGTGCATTAAGAGAAAATAGATAAACAATAAAAAAATTAAGTACCAATAAGAGCTTTAGCATTTTAGAATTAATATATACAGATATTTATGAATTAGTATAGCTTCTTACAATGGCCAACAATATTTTATTACGTTCATTGATGACTGATCTCGTTATGAGTACCTTTACTTGATTTATAAGAAGTCTTAATCTCCACTCGTGTTAAAAAATTTTAAAGCTGAAGTTGAAAATCAATTTGGCAAGAAAACTAAAGTTGTCAAATTTAACTGTGGTAATGAATACTATAGTAGATATTGTTGAAGCTGGTGCTTACGTGCCAATCCAATATTATATGAATATTAATTGTTTAATATTTATACAATAAATATCTTGAATAAAAAATTGTTAATTTTATTATTAAATAATATTATGGTTGTAATGTTACAAACATTGTATGATCTGAAAGAGTTCAGATCTAGTCTAAAGAGTTTAAACCATGGCTAAGAGTTAAAAACGTTGAAAGTTGTAATTGCTAAGAGTTAACACTGCTAAGAGTTAGAAAGTTATAAGAGTCAGCAAAATTCTAAGAGTTAGAAGCTTATCTGAAATAAGACAATGACCTGGGAATACAATAGTAATGACATAGTTGTAAAGAGCTTCAATAGGTACTAAGAAATGTCATTATGCAAGTATGTTCTCAAATACTATGTTTCTGATCTATGTCACCAATACAGGTTTATCGGTGAATCACTATTATATAGATCAGTGTATGTCTATATCTGCATGGTATAGATGGTTGTTCTTACCTGACTATGAGTTTAGTGGAAGCTCGTATAGACATACGGGTATTTAGTCAGGACTGGATATTGAGCAAACTCACAAGGATCCTAATAGACATCATATGAAATCATCAATGGTAGGTTTTTTTGAGTTAATTAGTATTCGTGGTTCTTTAACTTAAGTGCCACGATGGGCTTGTGGGTGATCCACTATACTTTACTTCCACGTATGCTAGAAACCTTTTATGGTCTGATCGCTACGCGTTATTGGGTATGGTCCGATGCTTATGAAGTCTGGTATGTATAGATACTGGATCTGTCAGCTCATATAGATGAGTTGTATATCTGATGCTTCAAGATTATATCTCAAAAAGACTTATGGCCATAAGTAATAAACCCAAAAAAAGGTTTCTCATAGGGTTGAATTGTTAATACATTGAAAGATGCATGCATGTGATTGTGTATATGTTGAAACTTTTTAAATGCATGTCCAATATACATTACGCAGTGGAATAAAATAATATAATCAACATATACATATTATAACTAAATAAAAAATAGTACAATAGTCAAATACATACCCTTATAGATGATTTGGTGAAGATTATTGAACTTTGAAGCTTGTTGAACTTATAATGAAGTCATCTCTTGAAAAACTTTAGACTCTGACGTTTGGTAGGAGTAGATTAGCTAGAATAGTAGCCTTTAATGTATATTTTATGCAGGAATTAAACTTAGTTCAACTTTTTATCTAGTTCATGCATCAAATGCTTAAAGATTGAGTTTAGGGACTCAAATGCAACTTTCTCAAAGTTTCCCTTTTCTCTTAAAATGCTTTGGACAAATTTTTGCTTTCAACAATTGATTTCTCCTCGAATGAAAATGTTTTCATTTTGTTTTAAATGGCCTAAGACACTTCATGTGTACATATATCTACCATTAAGGCATGTATTGCCATGTAAGCTTATAAATGAATGATAAATGTCACTTATCTATGCAAACACTTAACATGGTTGACATTTGTCATATGCATATCTATGCATACTATCATTTGTCACACAAATGACCATACATGGATTCCATGTGTGTATTTGCACTTTTCCATAATAGGGGCCTATTTGTAATATTTGTAAACTATATTTCTAACTTTTCAAATAGGTCCTAAAACGTATCATGCTTTTCGAAACCTTCCCAGATCGATCCGTACGATCCGTTCCACTACCCTCGTGCTCAAAGAATACACTTCATATTGTGAGGCTCTTTAGGTTTACACCCGTTTGTCTTACGAAACACTTTCGCAAGTCTGTGAATGATGCTTCACACATACGTTACGGATATTACTGAATAGTGAGTTGAAGCATACAAGTTGAGGTCAACCATATCCGTATTAGAAAAGTAGAGATATAGATTATCACCATCAAATATCTATATGCTCGAGCATGAACTTAGCTCTAAATTTATATTTTCGTAAACAATATTCGCAAACTCCTTTGCGATATTATTTAATCCTAGGGAAAAATCTTTTTCGAGTTTTATACTTGTGGCCATATGACTTCCTAAAATACAATCTTGGAGCATCAGGATATATAACTCACCCACATAAGCTGACAGATCCCATATATATGGATACCGAACTCCATGAGCATCAGACCATACCCAGCAACACCCAACGGTCAAACCATAAAAGGTCTCTAACATGTGTAAAACTAAAGTATAGTGGATCACACACAAGCCCATCGTGGCGCTCAGGTTAAAGGGTCGCGAATACTACTCAATTCGAGAAGACTCTTAATTAATGGCTTTATGGGATGTCTATTGGAGGTGCTCATGAGTCTATTCAATATCCATTCATTACTGAGTACCTGCATGCCTATACAAACTTCCGTTAAGTCCATGATTTGCTAAGACTAACCAGATGAACAATTCAGATATAGGCATACACTAATCCGGAAGGAATACCGATCGACTCGTGTCAGTAACCATAGATCATGAACGATGTTTTCAAGAATATATTGCGCAATGACATTTTTTAGCACTATTTACAACTCTTTACAACTACGTCATTACTATATTATTCTCGGATCTTGGTCCCTATTTTAAATAAGGCTCTAACTTTTTAGAATTACTAACTTTTAACTCTAACATAAACACTTTTAGATCAGATCTAAACTCCTTTAGATCTATAATGTCTGAAAAAGTTACAAGCTTCTTACCAGATAATTATGTATTAACAATTATTATTGAAATGTTTACTATATATCGGAATGGCATATAAGCACCATCTTCAACATAAATAATATAGCAAAAGGGTTTGCTTATATTGTTCATCGAGATATGAATCTAGAGATAAGTTCTTGTATGAGCTTATGGGAATCTATATCCTTGCATATATAAGATAAAATTAACGAAAGGATTATATGTATTCACAATGACCTCACCTTGTATGGTCTAACGCGCTAATTTATAATATCCGTGACATGTGCATGGGGTATCGTTCACAAACTTATAGAATAGTTGTATTTGACAAATTTGGCGTAGACTTAAGGATGTTAGGGTTGTGTCTACGTGCCATCTCAGTTTTGTATAAATATTAGATATCTATACAGAGTATATTTTGTCATATCGCTAATTACTTCTTAATAATATGGTTTAATGCTTGTTATGCTACAGACTCCGTATTATCTAAAGGAGTTCAGATAGGGTCTAAAAGAGTTTAGACCAGTGCTAAGAATTAGCAAATATTCCAAGAGTTGAAATATTGTCTGTGATGGGTCAAAGACCTCAGAATATGCCTATAATGATATAGTTGCAAGAGTTGCAATGAGTTGCTAATATGTGTCATTATGCAAGCATGTTCTTAAATATATTGTTCCTGATTTATTTCTACTGATGCAGGTTTGTTGGTAGATCCCATTAATTCACATAGATCAGTGTAAGTCTATATCTGTAGGGTACAGTTGGTCGTTCTTAGCTAACCATGATCTTAGAGATTGTATAGGCATACGAGAATTTAGCTAGGACTGAGTACTAAACAGACTCATGAGAACCCTAATAGACATCCTATGTTGCCGTCAATGGAAGGTTCTCTTGAGTTGAGTAGTATATGTTGTCCTCTGACCTGAGTACCACTGTAAGCTTGTGAGTGATCTACCATACATTGGTTCTACGCATGTCAAAGACATTTTATGGTCTGAGCGCTGGGTATGATCCGATGCTCATGGAGTTCGGTGTGTGCAAATATGAGATCTATTAACTCTCATAGGGAGTGATATATCCAAATGCTCCAAGATAATATCTTAAGAAAGTCTTATGGCCATAAGCAGCGAACCCAGGAAAGGAGTTTTCACAAGGTTAAACAAAAAGTTTGTTTATATTGTTTAGTGAAATACCATCTTTGAGATAGGTTTATGAATGAGCATATAGGGATTTGACGGTGTTGATCTATGTCTCTACACATCCAAGATATATATGATGGAAGGACTATACGTATGCGTTGTAATCTCAACTTGTATAGTTCAATACGCTGATTTGTAATATTCGTGACGTGCGTGTGGGGCATTGCTCATCGACTTATGGAATAATTCTATTTGATGAATCGGGCGTGGCCCTAGGAAGTCTCACGATATGGAGTGTACTCGTTGTACACTGGGGTAGAGTACTGGATTAAATTGTTTAATCTAGTAATATCTAATATTATCACAGGAATACATGCGTGTTCATGTTTAAGCGTTAAATAAAATAATTAATCAACAATTGTTATTCACTAATTGTATAATGACGCATGACGCATTGTGAACCCTCGATTGAGTTTATCAAAGTGTGGGATTTAGTGAAACCCACTAAGGGGTATACTTAGTAACTATTCATGAGTGAAAAAATGATCATTTCACACTATAATTATTTAATTATTAAATAATCATAATATTTCATTTAAATATATTATTATATAATATTATATTAATTAATAAATTTTTTATTGCATGATAGTTGTCATGCATATTAATATATAATACTATTTTATTATTATTATTGCCTTTTATGACTAAATTTTATTATTTTAATATATAATATTATTTATTTAATCAAATGAGATATATATGTGTGTGTTTCATGGGAAAAGAAAAAATTTGCAATTGTTGCTTCTTTTCTTCTTTTGTTTGAGAGAAAGATTAAAATTTATACACAACCAACTATTTTTAGGGATTAAAGAGTTAATTCTGTACTAGATTAAAAAGTTGTTATTCTAGTTCGTCAAGTCCACCAAGTTGGTGACTAGAGCTGCCTACAAGTGAGACTTTGATCAGACTCTCTATATACATGTGTAAAACGTTACACGTTCTGGTGATTTCTCAACTTTACTTTTGATATATTAATTTGATTAATATATATTTTAAGTGTTTATTATATTATTTAATTATTCCGTTGCGCCAAATATGTATAAGACACGTATTTGTTGCAATAAACACTGTAGCACATGCATACACTAATATATATTTGATCCCCAATAAAGGAGTCCCAAAATATGAAGTGTACGCGTTGTGCACTGAGGCAGTGTACCGGAGTGAATAGTTTAATCCAATAAAATCTAACAAATTTACTAAGGCTAAGTTAACTAAAATATATGGTTAAGGTGGGACTCACTTTGAATTAACTTGTTAACCTAGTAAGGACATAATGGTAATATCATATAATTAATTATTTAATATTTAAATAAAGTTTAACTTAACATTGGTTAAGAGTTAACCTTAGGGTTAGCTTAAAATTAAGATATTTGATTATTTAATTATTAAATAAAGTTTAACTTAATTTTGGTTAAGAGTTAACCTTAGGGTTAGGTTAAAATTAAGATATTTGATTATTTAATTATTAAATAATGTTTAATTTAACCTTAGTTAAAAGTTAACCTTATAGTTAGGTTAAAATTAAGATATCATATTATTTATTATTAAATAAAGTTTAACTTAATCTTGGTTAAGAGTTAACCTTAGGGTTAGGTTAAAAATTAAGATATTTTATTATATTTAATAATTAAATATTATTTAACTTAACCTAAGTTAATAATTAACTAGGGTTAGGTTAACTAAATATCTAAATTAACTTAAGAATTAAGGTAAGACTAACCTAACTATAATTAAGAGTTAATTAAGGTTAAGTTAGTTTAAATGAAATGCAAATGTATTTAAATAAAATGCATTTATATATAAAGTGAAATAAAAGAAAATTTGACTAATGTTGAAACATTAAGTGGCCACCCATTTTAGAGGAAAAGAGAAGAATTGAAATTGTTTTCTTGATTTTAAAATTCAAGTGTTGATCTTGATAAATCTTCTTTTTTATTAAGGCTTTTCATTGTAACAACACAAGGGTTTGTTCTATTTGTTCAAGTATTGAACAAGATTAAAAATAAACTATATTTAAGTTAAAGAGTTTAGCTTAATCTAATAGTTTAAGTGTTAAACTGGTGCTGGATTATAAATTGTTATTCTATATAATCAAACCCACCTCAATTAATTGCTAGAATTCATAATGAGTTCATTTCATGTAAACTCCAAATAAATTTTAATCTAAAAGGTTCAAGGGTGATATATTCTCAATTTGTATTAATTCGATTAATAGGTATATAATTACGTTCATTGTTTAATTTTAGACTTCCACTATCTACGTATATGTATGAGATTTGTATATTTGCATGATGAACACATAAATCACATGCATACACCCATGATTTTATCAACATCCAACTGTTGGTATCAAAGCATTTTTACGTTGTTTTGGGTGTTTTTTAATTGTTAAATAGACAAAAATATATATATTTATTTAATTATTAAATAAAAATTTAATTTTAATATGTTTAATAGTTCACTAAGTAGTTAAGTCAAATTAAGATATTTATGTAAACTAAACTAGAGTTCAGGGTTAACTTTGGTTAGGTTAAGCAAAATATCTTACTAAACTTAAGCCTTAAATTTTCTTTAACTCAACTAAGCTTAATGGTTAAATTTGATTATGTTAAAGTTATATTATTAATAATAATAATTTTGTTTAAAAAATAAATATGCACATTGGAGTTTATGAGATGCAGTCATAAGAGTTATTGGTATGTATTATAAATCAGGATTATTTTTCTGTATTGTAACCACACCCTATTGGTGAAGGTTAGTTGTGTTTGCATAGAAATAATTAAATAATTGAAAATCACCTTTCCATTAAATATAAGTTAGTGTTTAAAAATCTCTCTTAATCAGATTAAAATTTATTATACTATGAGATATTGTTTTAATTGGTCCGTTTTATCAATATAGTGTTAGATGGGTTACGTCGGTCTTTTCTCAATATTGCTACAACGTGAGGGATTTGGTCGGTGTGACTCAGACTATGTCGGTTAAATATGAGATGAGGTAAATATATAAAAAAATATTGTCCAATATTATCCAATATTGCTACAGTGAGAGGGTAGTATCGGTAACATATATTTGATCATTGACAAGTTTATCTGGAATACACTTATCCAATATTATTATAGCATGAGGATAAGGTGTATTTTGGATCAGTGGTAAGAGTTGTATGAGATGCAATTACAAAAGCTATCTAACTGTTAGGTTTACAAATGCCAATATTGTTACAGTGTGAGGCTATAGTAAAATACCAATAAGATCCATTTCTTATTGTATAGTTTAAAATGTCGTTATCCCGTTTGAGAGATTAAAGGGATTATTTAAAGCAATGGAAATGCATTTTTAGATTAAAAATATATATAACAATTATACTTATGATCTAAAGGGTTATTAAGTAACGACCGTTACACATTTCTTTATTTTTCTTATAGATATAAGATATTTGTCTTATGGAGATATGATAAGTATAAGCAATTCATTAGTACACTTGAATTATACACACCTACCATAGGGTATTGAGAAAAATTTAGACTTGCTAATGAATCCGTAAATTATTTTAAATTCAGAAAAACTTGGATATATCTATGATCAAAGATAATAAGAGAAGATTTTGATAATATCTCTTTAGAAGAAGTAGGAATTTATCAGAAATGGATTAAGAATAATTTGAGAGTCAAATTATAAATCCTAACCTTAATGTTTAATGATCTTCAACACCAGCATGTGCACATGAGATGTGCAAGTAGTATAGTGCCCCATCTAAAAAATATTAATATATCCAAACCATAGAATAGAGAATAGCCACAATGAAAAGTGTTTCTACTGTGATAAAGTTTTAAATTATAAGCATTACTATTTAAGGCACATTGACTAAGAATAAATAGTAGTTCGGGAACTTTGAATAATAAGAAATAGTGGCACATAAGATTAGGTCATGTAGTCGTGAGATGATAATTGATTGATGCTTTACTAGCTAAGTGCAAGCGCACGCTATCGTATCAAGTAATATAGGATTTTAAGTTCAGATATCGATCCCACAGGGACTATATGATCTAATTCTATAAATTAAATACTAAAATTGTACATACTTAACTTTTATTTAGAAAACTAAATTCTTGAATTTATTTAACTAATTTAACTCTATCAATTAAACTAAACAAAAGTACAGAGTAGAATTCACAAATAAAGATAATCTAGGATTTTAAATCTTTCCTTAGCATTTCATTGGACTCATTAACCACTCAATTAATCCTTTAATACCAATTGATTGACTTAGACACTAATCTCATCACAAGCCTCTGTCGATGGTCAAATGACTATATTACACATTCCAACAATCACCTATATATCTATGGTAATCAAATCAGAGTGTAATTCATTAAGATCAAGTCTAAATTAAACCATATATGTCACCTAGGTATATGCCTATCATAGATGAAACTTATAGTTGTTACCCTATGATCATGCATCAAACTATCCTAGGCTAAACACGTGAATTCCTCTGTCGAGTTCATCATGGTTCCTCAATCATTCAAAATATTGATCAGGTATAATGAAAGTATTAAACACAAGATAGAATGAATCAATTGAATGTATCAAGTTCATAAATTAAAAATTAATACAATCCAAATCCATACTAGGTTTAAATCGTCTAACCCTAGATAAACAATTTAGCCCATCACAAAACTAAAAATATAAAACCAATTCATAAAGATCAATAAGAACAAGAATATAATGATAAAGAAAGAGAAGAAAAACTAATCAAAGTGACTCTTTGATGTGCTTCTCGCTCAATCTTGATTTGAAGCTTAAATCTTGATCTTGGTTCTTCAATCTATGACTTTGATCTTTGATTTTGTGTTGTCAATTCTTTCTCTAAATTTTTGCCTCTTTTATTCTCTTTTTTTTCATTTCTTAAGGTTTTTTGGCCTTTTATTTATAGTTTTTTTTTTCAAATTACTATTCAGGAGTTATTGTAGTAAAATACTATTCAATAGTTACTATTCCTTGATACTGTTCACTGCCACAGCACCGCAGTGCTGGGTTGTGGGTGCCATGGCGCTCAACTACTGACCTGGGCACAACAGCGCCCAGCCTTGGTACCCCTTTCGTATTTTGAGCGTAACTTCTTTGTTTGACATCCGATTCACCTCCTTTTTGTTCCTATGCGTCACATTTTCCATCGTTCATCTATCAAAAAACACAATTAAATAGCTAGATATTTATAATTTGGAGCAAAATACGAAAATTGGGTACAAATCATACTATTGCTTTTACGCCCCTATCAATAATCCCACCTGGTTAAGGATGGTTAAATACTTGTTCTAATTATAGAACCTTAGCTAATTTATGAATTCTGAATTCAAGAAAAAATGACCAAATTCTTGTATAAGTGTTGGACACCGAGCCACTGATTTATTAGAATGGGTACATAGTGATATATTTAGACCAATGCATTATATTATTTTAGGCAGTTTTTAATACTTCATTGTCGTTATAGTGATTTGTCAAAAAATAGATGTGTGTCTAAGAAACACAGGTAAAAATTTTTTGTAAGTGTTCAAAACGTTTTGACTGAGAAAGTAAAGAAATAAACCCTTATGTATATTGAATGCCTTTGATTAGATCGAGACAGTTTATACATAAGCAATAAATTCACAAATTATTTAAAAGATAATGCAATTTTCGTTCAATATAGTCCTCCAAGTACTCCTCAACATAAATGTGTTTTGAAAAAGAGGAATCAAACTTTATTAGATATGATCTGGTTGATGTTGAGCTTCATGGATCTTATAAAATATCTATGGAATTATACTTTAGTATCTACTGCTCACTTAATGAACTTACTTCCATCGAAAGTTGTTCCTTCTACTTTGTATAAGATATAGACTATAAGAGAATCGAGTCTTAAGTATATTAAGCCTTTGGGTTTCTTTGCTTGCATAAGAGTTACGTAATATGATAAACTTGTACCCAATTGGTACATGTATCGGTTCATTGGGTCAATAGAATACCAATTCTATGATCCAAAGAAATGAAAAGTGTTCATTGCTCGTGATGCCACCTCTCAAGAGAAATAGTTTCTTATGGGTCGTGGGGATTGTATAAGTATTGAACTTGATGAAGTCAATTAGAAAGTACATGAACCAACGGTGGAATTTTAGGTTCAATTGAGTGAAATACCTTCGACACATTTTTCTCATAGGTCAAAAAGGATATCAAGGCCACCAACTAGGTATGTTTGATACCTAAAGACGCCTTTAGTATTTTTTTAGTTAAAGAAAAGGATCCTTCGACTTATGGAGAAGTGATGTTTTACATCGATTTGGAGAAATGGCAAATGTCATAAAATCCGAAATTGACTTTTTGCATAACAATTAAGTTTGGGACTTATTTGTGCTTCCTATAGATTTTGTTCCTATTTTTTATAAATAAATTTATACAATGGAAATTTGGGCCTTATATGAAGGCTTCAAGGTCCAACTGGTGATAAATGGTTACAATCAGAGATCTATGATCGATAATGAGGAAATCTTTTCACCAGTAACTATGCTAAAGCCAATTCAAATTTTGTTGGCTATTATCACACATTATGATATTGAGGTCTGATCAGTGGATGTAAATACGGATTTTTGGGATATATATCTTGAGTAAGAAATATGCATGGAACAGCCTAAAGATTTTACATCTAGCTTAACTTCTAATCTAGTGTGTAAACTGAGAAAGTCTATTTGTGTATTAAGCAGTTTTTTTCAAAGATAGAATCTTTATTTTTAATGAGAAAATCAAAAATTCTGGTTTCATCAAGAATAAAGAGAAAGCATGCGTGCTTAAAAAGAGTAGTGGGAGTATAATTATCTTACTGGTTTTTTGTGTGGATGACATACTTAATGTTAGAAATGACGTTAGTATGTTGCAAGTCAAACAACTAAGAGTTATATGAGTAAAGAATTTCTCCAAATAGATTTGGGATATGCTTCCTATATACCAGGTATAAAGCTTTATAGAGATACAGTTAAGAGGTTGATGGGACTCCCCCAATCTTAGCACATAGAAAAGTCCTTAAAAGGTACAACTTTATTTACTATAAGAGTATTAATCTACTTTTCATTCATGGCATTCATCTTTCTAAGAGGAAGTGTACTCGAAAATAAGATAAAAGTGTTAAGAGTATCTAATATCATATATATAATTTAGAAGTAGCTTGATGTATGCCATATTATGTAGGAGACCTGGATTTAGATGGTTGTAAGTGTTACAATTTGGTATTGGTCTGATCCAGGTCACGACCATTAAATGACAATGAAACATATTTGAAATACCTGAGAGATACAGATGATAAGTTTCTTAATTAAATAGTGAAACTTTCTTATATGTGAAGGAACACATATATTCAGACTTTTCGTCTAATTCAGATGGTAAAAAATCTACATCTGATAATGTGTTTTTTCTTATTGGTACCGGAGCTAGGAAATGTGCAATTTAGAAATCCACAGTTAATCCTGCCTTTGAGGTAGAATATGTTGTGGCTTGAAAAGCCTGTAAAGAAAGTTCTGTGGATATTCAAGCCAGTTGCAGAGCTTTGAATAGCCCTAAACTCAATGGATCTTATCTCACTATAATGCAACAATAATAGAATAATTTTTCAAGCTAATAAGCCATATGATACACTAGAATTCTGATCATGTAGACTCTGAATACCACATATTAGAAAGTTTTTGGCTACTGGAGATGTAATAACATCTAAAAACTATTCTATGGACAACTTAGCGAATCAACTCATGCCTTAACTCTTAGGGCGTTTAAAAAACACATAGAGTGTATTGGTATGAGATATCAGTGTGAATGACACTATAGCAAGTAAGAGTTTGTTGGAGCTGGTGCTTACGTGTCATTCCAATATTGTATGAATATTAATTATTTAATATTTATACAATAAACATTTCGAATAAAAATTATTAATTTTATTATTAAATGGTATTATGCTTGTAACGTTACAGACATTATATGATTTAAAGTAATTCATATCTGGTCTAAAGAGTTTAAACCAGGGCTAAGGGTTAGCAACGCTGAAAGTTATAAGTGTTAAGAGTTAGCACTGCTAAGAGTTAGCAAGTTATAAGAATTAGCAAAATTCTAAGAAATGTCATTATACAAGTATGTTCTTAAGCACTGTGTTCCTGATCTATGTTCACCAATGCGGGTTTATCAATGAATCACTATTATATAGATCAGTGTATATCTATATCTATATGGTACATATGGTTGTTCTTAGCTAACCATGGGCTTAGTGGAAGCTCGTATAGACATGTGGGTATTCAATCAAAATTGGATACTGAGCAGAGTCACGAGAACCTCAATAGACATCCTATGAAAACGTCAATAGTAGGTCCTCTCGAGTTGATGCGTATTCATGGTCCTTTGATCTAAGTGGAAAATTGGGTTTATGGGTGATCCATTATACTTTGGCTCTACGTATGTTAGAGACCTTTTATGGACTAACCGCTACATGTCGTTGTGTATGGTCCGATACTTATAGAGTCTAGTACATGTAGATACGATTTCTATTAGCTCACATAGATAAGTTGTATATCTGATGCTTTGAGATTGTATCTCACAAAGACTTATGGCTATAAGCAATAAACCTGGGAAAGGCGTTTCCCACAAGGTTGAACAATATAGACTTGCTTGTATTGTTCATCGAGATACGAATCTAAAGATAAGTTCATGAATGAGTTTATGAGGATTTGATGGTGCAAAACTATCTCCCCGCACATCCAAGGTATAATTGAATGAAGAATTACACGCATGCGCAATGACCTCAACTTGTATGGTCTAACGCTTGATTTGTAATATCCGCGAGGTGTGTGTAGGGCATCATTCACGGACTCATAGAATAGTTCTATTTGAAAAATTGGGCGTGGACTTAGAGAGTCTCGCAATATGAAATATACTTATTGTGCACTGGGGCAGCATACCGGAGTGAGTAGTTCAATCCAATAAAATTTAGCAAATTCACTATAGTTAAGTTAACTAAAGTATATACTTAAAATGGGATCCACTTTGGATTAACTTGGTAACCTAGTAAGGATATAATGGTAATTTTATATAATTGATTATTAAATAAAGTTTAACTTAACCTTGGTTAAGAGTTAGCCTTAGGATTAGGTTAAAATTAAGATATTTGCTTATTTAATTATTAAATAAAGTTTAACTTAATCTTGGTTAAGAGTTAACCTTAGGGTTAGGTTAAAATTAAGATATTTGCTTATTTAATTATTAAATAAAGTTTAACTTAATCTTGGTTAAGAGTTAACCTTAGGGTTAGGTTAAAATTAAGATATTATTTTATTTTATTATTAAATAAAATTTAACTTAACCTTGGTTAAGAGTTAACCTTAAGGTTAGGTTAAAAATTAAGATATTTTATTATATTTAATAATTAAATATTATTTAACTTAACCTAAGTTAATAGTTAATAATTAACTATGATTAGGTTAGCTAAATATCTAAATTAATTGAAGGGTTAAGTTAAGACTAACTAACTGTAATTAAGAGTTAATTAAGGTTAAGTTAATTTAAAAAAAATGCAAATTAAATATAAATGTATTTAAATGAAATGCATTTTATATATAAAGTGAAATAAAACAAATTTTGACTAATGTTAAAACATTAACGTGCCCAGTCATTTTGGATGAAAACAGAAGAATTGAAATTGTTTTCTTGGTTTTGAGATTCAAGTGTTGATCTTGATAAATTTTCTTCTCCATTAAGGCTTTTCATTGTAACAACATAAGAGTTTGTTCTATTTGTTCAAGTGTTGAACAAGATTAAAAACAAACTATATCTAAGTTAAAGAGTTTAGCTTAATCTAATAATTTAAGTGTTAAATCGGTGCTGAATTATAGGTTGCTATTCTAGACAATCAAACCCACCTCAGTTAATTACTAAAATTCACAATGAGT
Source organism: Ailanthus altissimus (assembly GCA_946807835.1). Classification (NCBI taxonomy): domain Eukaryota; kingdom Viridiplantae; phylum Streptophyta; class Magnoliopsida; order Sapindales; family Simaroubaceae; genus Ailanthus; species Ailanthus altissimus. Next base: position 9,157,599 of record OX327713.1, on the reverse strand, counting down.
TCATTTCATGCAAACTCTAAATAAATTTTAATCCAAAGGGTTCAAGGGTGATATATTCTCAATTTGTATTAATTCGATTAATAGGTATATAATTGTGTTCATTGTTTAATTTTAGACTTCTACTATGTACGTATATGTAAAAGATATGTATATTTGCATGCTGAACATATAAACCACATGCATACACTCTAGAGAGAAGCACTAAATATTGTAGTTTATATCCTCAATGAAGTTTAAAATAAAGTAGTATCTAAAACTCCATATGAATTATAGACTGGCAAGAAGCCTAGTACTAGGCACATACATGTTTAGAATTGTCTAGCTGAGGCTAGGCCATATAGGCCTAATGAAAAGAAAACTAAACCATGAACAATTAACTGCTATTTTATTGGTTACTCTAAAAGATTGAAGGGTTTCAAGTTTTATGATCCCTCAAGTAGATCATTTTTGTAGACAGGCAATACTAGGTTTCTTGAGGATGTTGAGGTTAGAGGGAAAGATAAAGTTAGGTATTGACTTTGAAGAGGAATTACAAATACTATTAAAAATTATTAGACTACCTTTTCTCACATTATTTAAGATGCAAATCCAAAAATACAAGACAATATATAAGAGTCCACAATCCAAAACAAACAATATACTCTTAGTTATAAAGCAACCTCAACAACTTCAAGAATAAATGTCACTGAGAAGATTCACTAGAGAAATAAGAAGTGTAATTTTGGATGATTATATCATCTATCTCAAAGAACATAAGTTTGATGTGGGATTGAAAAATGATTCAATCAATTTTAGTCAAGCCAATAAATTTTTTTCAATTTTCATAAGTGGACTGAGGCCATGGAGGATAAGATGATAACTATGAAAGACAACAACGATTGAAATCTTATCGAGTTGCCTAAAAATACGAATCCCATTGAATGCAAATGGATATATAAGACCAAGAGAAATTCGAAATGCAATATTGAGATATATAAAACACGTCTCATTACTAAGCGTTTTACTAAGAATGAAGCTATTGATTATAAAGAGACTTTTTCAAGGCATTAATTATAAAGAGACTTTATGTCCTGTATCAACAAAATACTCTTTTAGAATTATCATGGTACTTGTAGCTCATTTTAATTTAAAACTACATCAAATGAACGTAAAGACTGCGTTTCTTAATGGTAACATTAAAAAAAGGGTATATATAATGCATACAAAATCTTTTGTGTTTAAAAATCTAAAGAATATGATTTGTAAGTTAAAGAAGGCCATTTACAGTCTCAAACAAATATCTCGTCAATAATATCACAAGTTTCATCAAGTGATTACCTCATTTGATTTTTAAAAAAATGTTATTGATGACATTACAAGTTTAGTAGGAGTAAGTTTATCATCCTAGTTTTGTATGTCGATGACATTACAAGCAAATAGTGATACAGGCTTATTACACAAAATTGAGAGATTTTTATCAAAAAATTTTTAGATGAAAAATCTTGGGGACATATCTTTTGTATAGAAATACAGATACATTGAGATGACACTTGAGGTATTCTTAGGTTATCACAAAAGAACTATATTGATAAAGGGCTTGTTGGGAGTTGATTATTCAAGAGTGTTTACATGTGAGTTTTGTGTTTAACAACAAAATATACATATCTCATACATATAATCATGCAATGAAAGCTTAAAACATTGCAGTAAACACAATCATTACATATTAAAGGAATTAATAGAAATGAAATTGAGAAATAACCCTTGAAGCTTTTGGATGAAAATTGTTGAAGTCCACCGAAATTTAATCTTTGATCAATTCTAGTAATCAATAATGGTGAGTTTGATTATCTAGAATGACAGTTTTTGATCCACCAAAAGTTTAACAACTTAAACTTATGTTTTTTTATTTTTTCTTTTAATTAACACTTAATCAATTAATCAAAACCTCTTTTGTTAAATTGGTTTTAATGCCTTATAAAAGAAAATTATGAATTCAACAACTTGAATCCAATAATCAAAAAACAATTTCTCTTTTCTCTCTTTGTAATGGCTAGCCAAGTTTTTAGCAAAAAGAAAATTTAACAAAACTTTTAAACTTAATTACATTTGTCTTATTTATACAAATGAATTTAATTTCATTTATTACACTTAATTTCAATTTGCATTTAACCTAACCTAATCATAGTTAACTCTTAACTCTAGTTAGGTTAAATGAACATTTAAATATTCTAATCATAGTTAACTAACTTAACCATGGTTAGGTTAACTTTTACTTAACCATTAAGTAAGGTTAACTTAACTTAACCAAATGGTTAACTCTTAACCATAGTTAAACTAAATTATTTATTTAACAATTAAATAAATAAATATTTATTTAAATTATTTAATAATTAAATAATCATTAAGTAAAATTACATTTATGTCCTTACTAAGTTATCAAGTTAACCTAAAGTGAGTCCTATATTTAACCGTATACTTTAGTTAACTTAACCTTAGTAAATTGCTAGATTTTACTATATTGAACTATTCAATACGGTGCACTGCCCAAATGCTCAAAGAGTACATTTCATATTTGGACTCCCTAAGTCTACGTTCGATTCATCAAATAAAAGTATTTCATAAGTCCATGATCGATGCTCTACGCACACGCTACGAATATTACAAATTAGCGCGTTAAACCATATACGTTGAGGTTACTATATATTCGTATAATCCTTTCGTCATTATATCCTGGATGAGCGGGATATAGATCATTATCGTCAAATCTCGATAATTTCATCCGTTACTTTATCTTCAAATTCGTATCTTAATGAACAATATACACAAACACTTTTACTATAGGTTTCAAACTTGTAGGAAACTCTTTTTTCAGGTTTATTGCTTACAGCTATAAGACTTTATAAGATACAATATCGTAGCATCGGATATACAACTTACCTATGTAAGCTGACAGATCTCGTATCTACGCACACCGAACTCCATGAGCATCGGACCATACCTAGAGACACGTAGCGGTTAGACCATAAAAGGTCTCTAACATACATGAAACCAAAGTATAGTGGATCTCCCACAAGCCCACCGTGGCGCTCAAGTCAAAGGACCACAAATACTACTCAACTTGAGAGGACCTTCCTTTGACGATTTCATAGGATATCTATTGGGGTCCTCGTGAGTCTGTTCAGTATTCTGTCTTAACTGAATACTTGTATGTCTATATAAGCTTTAACCAAGCTCATGGTTAATTAAGAATAATCATCTATACAATACAGATATAGACATACACTAATCTATATTATTGTGTTTCATCGATAGACTCTCATTGGTGAATATAGATCAAGAGCTCTTTATTTGAGAATATACTTATATAATGACATTTCTTAGTTTCTATTGCAACTATGTCATAACTAGTATATTCTCAGGTCTTTGTCACATTATAGATAAGGTTCTAACTATTTAGATCTCGCTGGCTATTATAACCTGCTAACTCTTAGTAGTGTTAACTCTTAGCATTTATAACTATCAGAATTGTTAACTCTTAGCGCTGATCTAAACTTTTTTAAATCATATATGAACTTATTCAGATCATACAATGTCTATAATGTTACAAGCTTAATTACCATTTAATAAAGGTTATTAGTGATTTAATAAAATATTTATTGTATAAATATTACAAAATAAATATTTATACAAACATGGATGACATGTAAGCACAAACTCTAACAGGGCTTAGCAGCAGGTTTGGCATAAAAGATTGTGTTCTAGGAGATACGCCTATTGCTGAGGGTGATAAGTTCAGTAACAGTCAATGCCCTAAAAATGAGATTGAATAAAAAGATATATAGAAATTCTCTTATGTGTTAGCTGTAGGGAGTCTTATGTATGTTCACGTATGTACGCATGTTGTTTATATGAGTGTTATGTTATTTGATAATATGCATAAATAGTGTGAATTTGTCATTTAATGTTCATTTGCTTAAGATAAATTTATATTTTATTTTCTATAGAGTAAAGTTTGATGGATTATCTATTGAAACTTTAAAATAAAGTTGCACTTTTTACTACAATTTTGTATAAAATTTGATTGAAAATAGGCATGTTTAAAATTATATTCATATAATTTTCATACTACTCATTCATATTTGATATATATAATTGATTATATTGATATGCTAACCATTAATGGTTCTGGTTGTAAATATATACAATGAAAGTCACTTTAATCTCATATTAATATGGTTAATGGACCAGATTATATTTAATAAGATGTTTTAAGATAAAATAATATTAATTGTGTGCATTAAAAATTTATAATATATAATTATTTCTAGACAACATACATAGCCTAAGTGGGAGAATTATTTTCTATGTAAGTTTACGTATTAACAATAGTTATACATTATAAACTATTATAAACAAATGGCTACTTCAAGTGAATTATATAAATTATCTCTTATTAAATTTTATAAATATTTATTGAGTATGAGCTTATTATGTATAGAGGTCTAGTATTAATTAAATTATAATTAATGGGATGATAATTAACTTAATATATTAAGATCTCTTATAGGATTATATTCCTCAAGTTAAATTATAATTTATAATACTCTTCTTCTTTTTTTCTATCAGGTCCTGTTTTGATTTTCACTTCTGCGGCCTGGCCTGGTCAGTACCTAGTCGGGCCTTTTTTTGTTCCAATGAACCATACTACCGAACTCTAGAAAAAAAAATAATTTATTTAAATTTTATTTGAAAACAAAAAAAAAAGTAAAAACTTGTTATTCAATTCAAAAAATAATTAAAAAAATGACTATTTTTATTTCTATAATAATATAAAATTAGAATCATTTTTTCGTTTCTTCTTTTAAAGAGAATTTTATTAAATGCTATACAGTTTGATTGTAAAAGATTTTTATATTTTTATTTTTTATTAAAAATTATTAATTCTTACATTATAATCATTATAAATTCTTTCAATATATATTTTTAATATATTTATTAATAATTTAATATAATAAATTTATGATTATATTTTATGAATACTATTTTAATTTATAATTATGTCTATGGAGAGAGGGAGAAAGAGAGAGAAACAAAAACATAAAAAATGGTACCAACATGATTTTAACCTTAACCTTATGGCCGAATCTGTCACATCTCTTACACAGAATCATTGAAACATATATAGAGAGAGAGAGAGTTGATGGCCTACGCATGCAGTGATAAATCAATTTATCTGTATATGAAATGAAAGCAAGTGGGTTGATAGATGTGATGTGTGGCCAATGCTCCACCATATGATCATAAACAACAACTTTCATTTTTATAGACCTAATCTTTATGCATACTTGTATATTTGTTTAAGAGATTCCTAGTTTTTGTTGTATTCATAATATGCCATGCCTTTCATAACCCTCCTGTTCCATCTATTCTTTTTTTTAAAAAAAAAATTTGGTGTCTTTTTAACCTTAAATCTATATAAATTACTCATAAGATAAAAATATAAATATAAATATAAAAGTAAGGGACAAAATTTAATTTTAAATAATATAGAGACAGTGTAGCTAACACCATTTTAGTCTCTCTCTCTCTCTCTCTGAGAAATAAGTAATTTATTATGAGGTTACTAATTTGAATGTATGTAGTGATAAAGAATTATATCCATGGAATGGTTTGGGCTATAATTAATGGTCAATGGGATCTGTGTTGTACGAGTTATATTCTGATGCCACACGTTGTAATTGTACTTTTGGGCATTGAAATGTGGATGTGGTTGACAAATCAAATAGAAAGATAATGACCATCCCATGTTCATTTAGATTTAGGTGGATTTCTATGGCATCTATGCATGGTCCAAGGTCCCATATATTTTGTTTTCTGGAAGAGATATGTGATCATGAAATTGTTGGGATTTTAATTTCTTGTTTTATTTTTTCAATTTGGAAGATTGACATGAGGCCTTTTTTTTTTTTTGAAAATCTGTCTGTAATTAGTACTTTAAATTATCACATAGAATGCAGTATAATTTATAGTTAATACATACTTTTGGCCCCGATCAAAATCTACCCAAGAGTTTAATTTGACAATTAAATTGGAATGAATGAAAGGAAGAAGTACAGATCCTATTTTTTTGGAGGTGACATGCAATTATCTGACTTGATTCATTGCTGCGAAGTGTGAACAAAAAGCCACTCACCTGAAATTTAAGCCAAACAAATGGAAATGGTGATAGAGACAAGTAGCAGAAATATTTTGGTCAAAAAAGGTGAAGTTTCAATTCATTAATCATTCTGGCTAGATTCAGATTTCAGCCGACATGTACAAATCAAACTCATATGCCCATATTTATCTTCTTGGCATAAACTTTACAATCCAAAGTCACCCAAAAGTAACTCTTATCCTCAACGCATTTTAAATGCCTTTTTATCCACACACCTTCTTGTTTATCATCAAAAAGCGATTAACTGTTTAAAAAAAAAAAATTGATGGCTCAAATTCAATTACATGTAATCAATGAACCTTACTAGATTTATTTCATCTTATAATTCACTGGACTTTTGCTTTATTTCAATATTGTTTATTCTTATTCCCTCCTACTTTTTAATTTATCTTTTTGGCAATAACTCCATAACATGGTGGATGTTGTTTATTATTGTTTAAACTCTGAATTATAAATTGCTTAAAGTTATCTTCTTACCTAACAAATCTTAAAAGCTTTCTATCCTCGAAGCTTCGTCTTGTTTGGTATATCGGAAAATTATTAGATATGGGTCCAAAAAGTGACCAATTGTTTCTTAACTAATTAATAATTTAATACGATGACCCAAATTAAATTATACGTGCCACTTTTTTTTGGTAGTCAATGAATGAATCTTTTTAGATTGATTTTTTGTTGGTTTTTTTTTAAAAAAAATAAATTATGAAATAAGACCAGGAGCTTCGCTTGATTTTATTATTTATTCTTATTATTGTTTCGATGTAGTCGGTCGGACAATGTCTCGATAATATGGATGAGGGTTTTTTTAAAAATAAAAGTTTTGTTTTTTTTTCTTTTTTTCTTCTCAAAAAATAATTATTTAACCTCAAAATTTTGGCATATAACTTATTAAGTTTGACGATTCCTACTTTCTAAAAGTTGTAGCTTTTTACATTAAAAAAATGCCACACGTTTTCAATTGTTTAGGTTATGGGTTAGATATCACAACCTAATTGGGAAAGGGATGTGTGAACTCTAAATTTTGGTAAAATGATAAATAGACCTCTTTTTATAAAAAAAAATTTCATATATACATATACCTTCTTTTGTCAAATTTTTGGTTAGATTACTTGATTGAGTTTGACCAACTTAAATGGTTATTATCCTGTCAAAAAATTATTATAATTTGATATGCATTAGTCAATATCAATCGAGAATTTATTGCGTTGATTGGGAGTTGATCAACGATATATTGACTCACTGTGAGTATTATTAAATTTTAAATTTTATGATTTAAACAATAATAAATTATTTTTACTAATAAAGTATTAAAAAAATCCCAAAACTAGCAAGAAATATAGCAACCTTGTAATGTTGTTAAATAATTTTCTAGCTAATATTCAAGCTCCTTCAATAAAAATAATCTAACCATTGCGTATATTAAAACTTTTAAAGTCTTGTTATCCAAAATAAGTTGATATGTCACTAATTAATAGTTAGTCAATATCAATTAACGGTGAATCAAAATTAGTTAATAATTAGTCAAAACTAACTAATAATCGATCAATAATCAATCTACTATACTATAGCACACATCCTTGAAAAATAAAAATATTATATAAAATTATAAAAATATCTAATGCTTGCATTTCAAGAAAAAATATAATGGTAACGAGAACAAAAATAATTTATTTTTAAAATGGTATTCATTTATGATTTTTGCAAAATCTTGGGTCCATCCGTCCTTTCCCTACTATTTGTTAAGATCACTTGATTATTTAGAAGATCCATTATATAGTTAGAGAAAAAGAATAAGCAAGGTTAGTTATGAAACTTAATAAATGTGGTAACTTATTGAATGTAAGAAATTTGAAATAGGATGTATTGAGAAATAGGAGGCTCTTGATTATGGAAGACAAAATAATCCGTAAATTTAATAGAACTCGCATTTGTTGAGAATAATTTAATAAGGTTTGAAGCAGATTTAGAATAGATATATATTTACAAAGTGCAAACCCATAATAGGTTTGGAACGAGTACAAATACAAATTTGATAAAATATCTTGCAGATATCAAATAAAATATCGATAAATATTTATGTATATTTTTTTTTTAAAAAAAGAGGAGACCAATCGATGTTGTTTTGGTTGTAGTTGATAAATGTGTTTTATATATAATGTTATATCCTCCTTAATTTGATAATTGTTCATTTTGAATGTTAATATGTGACTTTTTATTTATATTAATATCATTTTATAGGTTTCAAGGTAATGAAATTATTTGGAATAAAAATTCAAAGAAAATAAGACCAGAAAAGCTAAAATATTAATGAATTGTAATATGCTACAATGCTAATAAACAATTTTTTACTATAGTACTTCGAGCTGGGAGCTAGAAAAATCCTAGTTTTAGCTCCTAGGTGCTAAATTGGGTTTCCATGGGCAGAAAGCTTGGCATATAGTCATTAAAAAGTGGCACCCAGGCGCTGCCAAAACCCCAATTTTTGTTATTTACTTTGTGCCCTAATTTTGAAGCTTATATTTGAAGTCTATAAAAAGAAAATTAAAAGCCTCATTTTGGAGAAAAGAAAGAATACAAAATTTTGAGAGAAAACTAAGAGTTTTTAATGAGAGAAAACATATTAGAGCTTGGAATCTTAATGACCCATAAAGATTGAACGCTCCAAAAGCTTCTCCAATTAGTTTACCACTTTCATCCTATCTCATTTATTTTAGTTTTAAGTTTATTTTTATAATTTGTTTTGTGTTAAACATGATTACTTTATATGAACTCTTGAACTATTATATCTGTGCATTTGACTATGCATAGCTAAATTTCATATTTTAAGACTTGATGTTACTCTATTAAGTACTATATTTTGATGTGTTTAGTTGATTAATGGCTATATCTTGTGTTTTTTATTTATGTTTTTATGAGTTTTATGCTTTTATTTAAATTAAAAAATTGATTAGATGATTTAGACTTGTGAGTTATATGCTCGGAAAAGTTTAACCTATGTATTAGAATTGAAAAGCATAGCCTTTGATTTTATTGAGTTGAGAGACTAATAGAATTACGGTAATCACTTAAGGATAGCTTAATGCATATATAGATAACAAATTAGATAGAAAAATTAACTCGATTATGTATGCATAGGATCTTATTTTACGCTAGGTAATGAGATTAGTTCTAAATCCTTTATTAGTGAATTCACTAGAATAGTTGTTAATTACTAATTATGAAGAACATAGAAAATGTAGAGTGAAATCAAGACCATGGGACTCATTTACATAGAAATCTCACATTCTTGATTTACTAAATTTGTTTATTTTAAGTAATCTTTAATTTTATAATTCAACTTAGTTTTTAAATTAGTCTAAATAAAGTTAAGTTGTCAACACTATAGTACTTAGTATTAATTTAGAACATTAATTCTTATGGGAATGATACTCACTTTTTATTTTATTACTTACTCAAGACTCATGCACTTGTGGTTACAATTTATGTGTGTTAATTTCACAAATAGTAGCCTTAAATGAAAAATTGAAAGAACGATTTTTATCTATTCTTTTATCTATCAATTGTTCATACTCTTACTTGTTATATAAATGTCGTCATGCAGTTTTTTTTATCTCTAATTCTCTATTCTCACCAAAATATTGACTTAAGCTCGTTAAATGTTTCTTTGATTCTCAAACAGCATATTTCGATCTCTCTTTATTTTTTATCTTATTGATATTATATTATTTAAATAAATAATATTAATATGGGTTATTTTTTTGTTTAATTTTTTAATTTATTTATTTTTCACAAGATGGAGATTGATAATCATTTTGTTTAACATTTTTATTTATTTTATTCACATGGATATTAATAGCCATTTTGTTTTACCTATTTACTCTTTTAATGTTTATTATATTATTGGCTTAATTAGTTGGCAAATTGGCTTATTTTAAACTATAATATGCGATATAAATTTTTTTTGTAAAATGTGTTCTTAAATCTTGAATTAAATCTAAGAAAAATTATTTTTGTTTATTTGGGATACTTTGTAATAATGTTATCTAATATTTTTATTAACTATTTATGAGTTGCTTTTATTAGTTTTAATTTAGATATAAGTTTAATTTTGATGGGAAGACTTTTATTGAATTTAAAAATATGATATGATTTTGATTGCTATATTTTATAAATTTTTTTTAAAATTAATGTTATAATTTTATATATATTTTATTGTATGAATTTACAATTCGTTTAAAATTCACAAATAATCCGTTGCGAATTTGATAAAAAATACATAACTATTAGAGTAAATTTAATAATAAAGTTTTAAACACACAATAATTTTAAATAATATTTAATATTTCATTTTAAAATATATGCGGATACAAATTTAAAAGTACCTACCCAAATCTGATCTGTCATCCCTACTCTTGATACATTTAGTGGGATGATTTTATTATCACCAATTCAACAAACTTGATACAATGGCTACCCCTAAGCCTGCTATGAAATAATGTATTAGAATTGTTAGGCCTTTTCTTTAAAGAATTACATTACTTTTTTGTTTTATTCCGTTTGATTGACTAAAATTAGTACGCAGTATCATAGAAATTAAAAAAAGAAAACGAAAAAAAAGATCCTTTTTCATCCTAAGTTCTCCATTTTCTTTTTCCTTTTCATATATTATGTTAAGGAAATGTGATTAAAGCATTTTTCGACCATTTTGATTCCTTTTAAGCCATTGACTTGTGAAGTCACCGGCTGTAACGTCGACGATCAAGAGTCTTCTAAAACGCTCGTCTAATTTTGCTCCAAGCATTAGAGAGCACTTTTTAGTTATATTTGTAAAGATACTCTGCCGCTCTAATCAGGACAATTGAAAGATAATTTTAGTAAGAAGAGATTTAAAAGGTTAAGATAATATATTTGTGTAAGTGTTTGGCAAATTCAGAGAGTTAATTTTGAAATTTGAACGTGTGTAATTGAATACAAAATGAAGAGAAACTTCCCTTTTATAGAACAGATTTCCTTAAATCTTTTTCTGACATTTGATGAGTACTATGCGTTCTTCACTTTTAGATTTCCTACGTCAACACTAGTCATGTTGGGTTTAAGGATCACAAAATTTAAATTTAGATCTATTTTTTTTTAATTTAAAATTCAGCTCAATTTTTTTTAAATTAAGTTAGATCTTGATTAAACTCGAATTTTTTATATTTTTTAATAAAATTTATTTTTTTAGAATATTATTTTATAAATTAATTATTAGATTATGTAATTTGTATTATATAATTTATAATCATAATTTAATTTTTATTTTTATTTTTATTTTATTTTTTAAAGTTAAATTTAAAATTTTGAGATATTTATGTTATAAAACAATTGTTAAATTTATATATATATATATATATAAAATTAAGAATTAAATTTTTTTAATAAAATAAAAAAATTGAAATTTGAGCTAGGTTTCGATAACCCAGATTCAAATTTTACAAAATAAACCAAATCTAAATCTAAATAAAAACTTGAATATGTTTGGGCCAGATTTCAAATCTAAGCTAAGTTAAACCCTCCGAACTTTTTCGAATCCTAACCTTTTTGCCATTACTATTTAGACTGTTTTATTTAGTTATAGTTGTCAAGAACAAATACACGATACCTACTCTGTGAAATCGCTCTGAGAATTAAATGGTAAAAATGTGGTATAAATCTATTGAGTCAACTGGTTTTAGGCCTAATAATATGATATTGGACTATGTTGTTATCCTATAACAAAAGTAAAGTCGTTTTGAATTTTTTAGGGAACAATAAAAGTTTTAGACTCACTAGCTTAACACGCGTTTTGTATAAGAAGAAAGTGTTTTTTTTTTTTTTGAACGGCGAAAGAAATAAATCTTTTTTTAAGAAAAAGATTTAAATTTTAAGGTTTGAGATTTAGTATTGTCTCCTCGCCATTCTCTCTATTATCTCCTATTAGTAGAGAGAGTGACCCAAGCTGGGTGGGCTAAACGACCACTGGGTCTTTAGCTCAAAGCCCATACGTTTTATTAGATCACAAACTTGGTTGTATAATGGGCTTATTGTGCTAGTGTGCAGTAAGTATGTTTTTATACCATAGACTTGTTTCCAAGGCTTTAACTAATTAAGTTGGGGGAAAAGATTGATAAACTCAAATTTTGAAGAAAATGACAAATATACCTTGTAAGTGATATTTGCATCTTTTTAGGCTAGAGTTTTAGTTAAAATTTTAAGAGTTTGGGGTATTTTTTATAACTTCATGTAAGATTTTTATTTGTTAAGGACATGTGGAATAATTTAGTATTAGTATTGATTGATTCTTAATTAATAATAACTAATTGTTTGATTAGTGTTGATCGATGACGTATTAACTTATTATAGATATTATTGGGTTTTAAATTTTTTAATTTACATGATGATAATATTATTTTTATCAATGAAGTATTAAAGGAGCCCAAAATTAACTAAAAGATCGTTTGATGACAATGTTATAAAGTTGTGGGCTTTCTTAAATTGTGGGACTCCTTTAATGTTCTATTGATAAAAAATAAATTCATTATTACATTGATTAAAGAATTTAAAATTACAGTGATAACCACAATGAATTGATACATTATTAATTAATAATTAGTCAATACTAATCAACCATCGGTCAACTTTGATTAAGTTATAATAATTTAGTTATAAAATAATAATCATTTAACTAAATCAAACCTAATCAACTAGGTAATTTAATACAAAATTAATGAAAAGAAATACTATTTATCATTTTTGCCAAAATTAGATCTAATTGTCCTTCCGCTTAACTTAAAGGAAATTTAAACTCATAATTTTTTTTTATTTAAAAAATAAAACAGAATTTTCTTATTCAGCTAGACCAAACATATATCAGTAAACTTATATATTAAATATAAGCAACGATGCATGCACTTATTAAAAAATAATGGACCATATTTTATTTTAATAAAATTATATTATCTAAACACAAATCATTATAATCTAATGCTAATTGCTAAAGAACTCGCGCGTACTTTTCCTCCAAATCATTGTAAAGGTATGTGTTCGTGTCCTCTTACTCATAGAATATAAAATAAAATAAAATTAAAAAATTTCTTTTACTTGTGTCACTTGTTTATTTGACTAATTTGGCAGAGTCAGCGCCTATAGTAATTTTATTACAAACCTTTTAAAATTTTAAAATAAATTTTATGAGCATAAAAAACAAAAAAAATCTATTATATATTAAAAACTATTAATGATTTTATAAAAATAAATAAATCAAATTTATACTATATTTAAAAAATATTATGCTTTATTAAAATAAACAATAAAAGTTATGCAAAAAGTTCCAACTAGAGAATTCGAAGTCTTATGAGATTTCTTTTTTTTTTTTTGTTTAAAAGAAAAATGTTAACTTTATTTCCATTATTCTTTAATTTAATTTAAATTCTTAAAGAATAGAATTAAAATAAAAATACCAATTAAAAATAAAAATTGAACACTACGGACAAGATAGATTGATTATACAATTTTTTTTCCAATTTTAATGATTTAATTGCCACTAATTGTTTCCAGGGAATTTTTTAAAAATGGCCTAAATTTTTAGACGATTTTTTAAACCACAAAACAATATTTTAATTTTTATTAGTCAAAATTATGAAAATAGAAATAATTATCCTTGTTATATTTTTTCTCCCCAGTAACATTCGAACCTAGCAATATCTCCCTCAAAAATATTTTAAAATAAGTATTACATAGATCGGTAATTTCGGAGGTAACATTGTGTGGATCGATGCTTTCTTACATTGGTGGTTGACTTTAAATTTGAAAAATAACTGATAATTTTAATAAATATTTTAAATTTTAGATGAAATTTATTATTTGTATTGAAAATGGGTGAAAATAAATAAATAATTAATATTAAAATAAAATAAAAAAACTAATTAAAAAAGTTTTAAGTTAATTAAAATGATCATTAACGTGGCGTGCGAAAAAGGTTTTCAATTTTTTAAATTTAATTATTAAAAAATAAATGAGAACTAATTAAATCCTTTATTTAATTTATGCAATATTAATGGAAAAATTATTAATAATATTTTTTTTATTAATTTATCCAAACAATTGATTAATTAAATAATTTTTTATGTTTAATTATTTATTTGATTTTACTTTATAATTATGCTTAATTATTTATTTATTTTTACTTTATTATATGTTTAATTATTTATTTAATTTTAATTTAATTATTCGAATTTGTTGTTACACTATTTGTTTGTTTTAACATGATTTGTTATTTAATTTGACTAGGTTATTTCTTAGACAAAAGATGGCTATAGAGTTGTAGATAATTTTGATATTTATGACTTCGTAACATGATAGTTTTAAAGTGGTTAATAAAATAAACATGAATTTCATATTAGTTAAGTTATACAAATACAAATGATATCAAATAGTAATAAAATACAAAAACAAAAACGATATCAATTGTTATGAATTAATTACAACAGGGTAGCAAATTACTAACTTAATGAAAAGTCACATTAAATTTAAATTTAAGTTATAAAAATACAAGTAACATCAAATAATAAATACAATAACAGGTTATATCAACTTCTGTGCAAAACAATAAGGTTTTGCATATATTTAGTGATTATATCTATGATGCTTACACATATTCTTTATCGGTTCCTCACCTTGTGATGGAATTCGCTACTTCTGAAACCTCCCTGATTGATGGCATGCTATAAGAGACTAGATGTTAGCATCTTTCAACTCTTATGGAATTATTCATTCTGACGGATGAGCAATCGAATTTATTAGCTCGCTATATGTACAAAATAAGTTCTTAGGCATATGATAAGGCTAACAAAGGCCTTAATATTGTAATCTAGTCTGTCTTCATATTGTAATAGTATAGGTACAAGGTAGTTGGTGAAAATTAAACTTTTGGCAGCGGCATAACTTTGCTAAGATATCCATTATTCCATTTCTACTTCCATCCTTCACGGAAGCGAGAATGATTGATTAGGTAAACTATTATGCGACTAAACTTATTATTATACTTCTAAACCTTGTGATAGGCCCAACTTATCAACAAAGATGTCATACCTTTTGCAGCCTCTTATCTCTAAAAAATCAATTTTGCATTAACTTCCGTATCCACTTAACCAAGGATGTCATAGGAAGGGTTGGCACATTATTTGTAATAGCATTAATGATCTTTGTTACATTAATGGTCATAATGTTATATCTTTTGAAGGCTTCCACTGATCGAGCCCATTTATAAAAATCAATGTCCTCCTCCAAGTATTCTATTACCTTAGGTTTCATCCTTACATTTTCTTAATTTGCTCTTGAAAGTAAAAAAGGTGATATGCCTTCAAAATAAATAAATAAAAAGTTAGGAATCCCCATTTCTTCTTCTTCGATGGTATCCTGTATTTTGTGACCAAAATTCCTTTCAAGTGATATATATATACCCCATGATAGGCATTAGGAAACACCTCTCGAAAGGCTTTCTCAATACTAGCATGTTGATCAAATACAAATACAAGATTCTCATAATTACCAAGGACTCTTTGGAGTTTGGCCATAAACCATGCTTAGGAAGCATCATTTTTAGAATCAACAATATCTAATATCAGTGAAACATTTAATTGTTTCCATCTTTACATACAGCCATAAATATTGTATCAAAGTAAACACCCTTAAATTTTTTTTCATCAATTGTAATAACCAGTCGGATAGATGACTAAAAACCTCTAATGTATGGTCTAAGCTCCATAAAGAAATACTTAAAGTGATTGCAGCTATCAATTTCTAAATGCTTAGTTGTTTCAGGGTTTTGTTATTCCAACACATAGTAAAATGCAAGTAGTAATCTAAATGGTTCTTTTGGAGTACCGACTATCAACCTGTTGTATGCTCCTTAGCTTGCCAAGTAGTGGAATACGTTATCTCTACACTAAATTCTTTACGTATGTAAGCTTTAATCTTTTTTGGTCTATAAATTTGACTGACTAATGTAAATTTATTTTTTTATGTCTTTTTTAATAATATGACTTTTGTCTTGCCAGTGATCATTATGCAACCAGTCTAACTGATATGTGTGATCTGTATCTATTTCGTGCATGATGAAATACTTTCTCATGTCCATCAATACCGCACGTAATTGTTATTTGCATATTTCATTATCACAGTTTGCCTCAAAATAATATTTTAAAGACTTTGAAAATTTGAAACTTCAATTACCTTTAAGTGCTAGTAAGCTAATAACCTAATAAAGTTTATTTTTTCTATCATATAGCTTCTCCACGAATACATCCCTAATTTTAGAACCCAATATCTTATCAGATATGACCAAGTTCGATGATGGTATTGGAAGAAGAAATTGCAATGATTTTCAACTTTAAGATCATCTTCTCTTCTATGTGAATTGACATTGTCACGCACCTTATTAAGAGAGCTATTTGAAACATAACAATGTTTGCTTTCTGGTATATCATCCAAATTACCACTTTTTCTCCCACATTATCAGCATTTTCAAGACCATTCACATCCTCATCTACCCAATTATTATAATGCATATAAGTTAGATTTTTGTTGAACATTATAAGGGACTAATGATATGCAACCATAATATTTATGGGAAGCACAATAGCTGGTATGTTGGGGCTGTGTAACTTACTTGGTTACTACTGCTTGTTGACATGAAGTGATTATGACATGATGGTTAGTTCTAAATGGGCACTCGTGCATCCTTTTTATACATAGGAGATCTAGGATCTACTATTATATATAGAGAATATAACAATGTTTTTTTGATCCCCATAAAGAACCAAACATCATTATTATTTCTAACCTTAATTAGTCTCAACCTAAACCTCGTCGTGTCAAGAAAAATTCTTAAAGTTATCTTATACTCCATATCATTAACTCCAAGTTGCATGACATATAATGTTTAAAACAACTTCACAATGCACATTCTTCAAAATTGAAATATAAAAGTTTCTATACCTAACATATCTTTCATCATTGTCACTAAAGCTTTCCCACTTTATCCCAAAATATACAATGAGTGACTCATACTTTATGACACTTGTAATAAAAAATAAATTATTTAAAAATAATTTAAGTTGGAGGGAAACATAATTTGGAAAAAGCATGCAGAAAGGAGCATGGAATACTTGTATCAGACAAGTGAAAAAGAGGAACGTTGCGTGCCTTTTGTGCACCCGCCTATATAAACATATTTCGTGTAGCCAATCCTATGCAGGCTGACTAATCTCGTACAGGATTGGTTATGCGTGAATGTTTAATCTAGATCAAACCTAGATTTTTCAAAATTTCTTTCTCATTCACCTTTTTTCTTTTTAAAACTTCACTATATTATACTGGGACTATATTTCGATGATAGTACATTTACAAAATAAACTCAACTTCAAAAAACTATATTGATAACTTAACTTATATATATGAAATAAATACATTATATGATAATAGAAATAATTTTACCTTTCTTATAATTTAATACTTGAAATCTACTTATTCTAAATATTGGAGTGTATTTCTTGAGATAGATTTATAAAATCATTTATTTATTATTATATTTTATCAACAAGCGAAATTGTATCTATTTTGCATTATTTTGACTAATAAAGATTAGTTTATTAATTTATGACTTAAAAAATCACCTAAAAATATGGATCATTTCTGAAAAATCCCTTTATTATAATAACATAGCCCTACATCTTTTCTTGATGAGCCATACATAAAGCTTGAAAGAGGAATAACAAATTTTCACTCTCTCTCCCTATCTTCGTTATTGGTTTCAGTCTTGCCTATGGGGTAAAGTTGCTACTGGTGACGTAGTAGAGTGTTAATCTCTGAGAAAACTCTGCGTATCTCTGATTTACTCATAAAGGCTCCACAAATCATATAAAATGCCTACTAAGTCAACAGTGAGTTCAAGCATCCTCAAAATATAAAATGTTTCTCATAGACATATTACACTTCAAAAGCTCACTTTCAAAAACATATATATGTCATGTATGTCCATGCTCTTATTCATAAACACATGTCTTCACATTTTATATTAAAATATACTTTGACATAAGATAAAAATATTCCTAACTACATTTACAAAATCATACATAATAATTACTATGTTTATTGTGATTTTAGTAAAAAGTTTAGTATACTTACTTCTTAGCACTTTCAGCTACCAGGCTTAAATCTCCTTAACCTATCAATAGAGATTAATCATTTCATGAGCCTTATAATTCATACAAAATACTTTAAATAGCTTACAAAATTACGCATATTGCACTTATCACATCAAATTGGTCTAATTACTTGGTTTCTCAAAACCTGTCATTCTGACCACTTATACTTAACAAAATATTTTTATACATCAAATGATATCCAATTACTCCAAAATCAGAATATATCATTTTTGACTCATATATCCTTCTTATATATGAATATTATATCATAATTCCTATGCAATGAATTCTATAAATACCATTAAATCTAAACTATTAACCTGACAGGATCAAGATATTTACTGAATAGTATTCAATCTCTCAATTTTATAAAATCATATACTAATTTAAAAATTATAAAACTACCACAGAATTACTTTTGACACATATATCAATCCATGGTAAATATTTCACTTCAAAATCACTGCCAAAAGTATTTTAAAATTATTTTATTCTATAGCTTTAAAAATCTGTTAATCAAATACTTCAATGAATTGACATTCTTTAGAAAATCATAACAATTTAACCACATTGATCTAAATTCTCAATTCTGAGTATATCATATTAGACATATAAAATTATCATATTCCACAAATTCGTAATTTTTGAAGATCATTCAGTAGATAAAAAATTATTGGTCTCTGTATCATACTGTTAACACAAGAAATTTCCAGAATTTCAGGGTTATTTTGGTAAATTCACTAAAAATTCAATTTCTGGAATTTGCAATCGATTCAAAGTCTCAAATGATTCTAAACATATCTAATTTCATATATTTAAAATCCAAAACCAGAATCAAATCAAAATAATTTATAAAATTCCTAGATCAAGAGACTATCAAATAGAAATTCTACAATTCATCATGATTTATCAAGCTATCTACATAGATCATCATCAATTCTCACAATATCTTATGAAATCTACATCAAATCCTCAATTGTACATATTTTCAGAAATCAAAACTTAAGGAAATTAACTAATTTAACACCAAAAAATTAAGAAAGGGTTATAATATACTTCTTAAAACTTAAATTCTAACTTTCTTCTTCTTTTTCTTTTTCTTCTTCTCTTTCTCTCCCATTTCTTTCTTTCTTTTCTCACTATAAAAGAGATGGCTCGACCAAAATGAGTGAATTAGGGTTTCAAAAGTGTATTTTTATACTAAGAGGCTAATTTTTAGTATTTACGAATTAGCCACTCAAATTTTTAAAGTATTACAATTTAGTCTCTAAAATAAATATAAAGTCTTGCAAATAAACCCAATACTAATAGTATGTCTTTATCCTATACAAATACTACTAATAACAATACATAAATCAAGTATCACCAACATACAAATAAAATATGTATATTTATATATATATATATATAAATACTTATTCTTACCGGTTGTGGATACTGGTTACTACAATTCTCTTCTTTTTATAAGAATTTCATCCTCAAAATTCATAACTTAAGCAAATAGATGAGGATACTTAGATCTCATTTTCTCTTCTCGTTCCTAGGTTGCCTCTTCAACTGCATGGTTTTTTTTTTATAAAACCTTTACCAAATTAATCTTCTTAGTACGAAGAATTTGCTCCTTATTGTCTAAAATCCTAATAGGCACTTCTTTATAGGTAAGATCATCTCTAAGTTGAAATGGCTCATAGCTTAACACATGTGAGGAGTTTGAAACATATTTTTGCAACATGGACACATGGAATAAATTATGAACTCCTGATAATGATGGAGTAAGGGCAAGTCTATAAGCCACATCACCTATCCTTCAAGGATTTCAAATGGACCAATGAATCTTGGACTCAACTTTCCTTTCTTGCCAAACTACATGACTCATTTCATTGGAATAGCCTTAAGAAATAATTTTTCACCCACCTTAAATTCTAGATCTTTGCTTCTATTGTTTGTATAGCTTTTCTGTCTACTTTAAGCCACTTTTATTCTTTTTCTTATCTTCTCTATAACCACACAAGTTTGCTGGATAATCTTTAGCCCTAAAATTTTCCTTTCTCCAACTTCATCCTAATGCACATGAGATCTACATTTTCTTCCATATAAAACTTCATATGGGGCCTTACCAATAGTTGATTGATAACTATTGTTATATGTAAACTCCACTAATGAAAGGTGTTTTTCCTAACTACCTTTAAAGTCTAACACACATGCCCTCAACACATCTTCTAGAATTTGAATGGTCCTTTCAGATTGACCATCAGTCTGTGGGTGGAATGCAGTTTAAAGTTCAACTTCGTGCCCATGGCATTATGTAGGCTCTTTTAGAAAATTGAAGTAAATCAAGGATCTCTATCAAATACAATTGACATAGGCACTCCATGAAGCCTTATAATTTCATCAACATATAATTGGGCATACCTATCCATGGAATAAGTGGTGCATATTGAAATAAAATGTGCTGACAAAATGTGCTGATTTTGTTATATGCAAACTCCACTAATGAAAGGTGTTTTTCCTAACTACCTTTAAAGTCTAATACACATGCCCTCAACATATCTTCTAGAATTTGAATGGTCCTTTCAGATTGACCATCAGTCTGTAGGTGGAATGCAGTTTAAAGTTCAACTTCGTGCCCATGGCATTATGTAGGCTCTTTTAGAAAATTGAAGTAAACCGAGGATCTTTATCAAATACAATTGACATAGGCACTCCATGAAGCCTCATAATTTCATCAACATATAATTGGGCATACCTATCCATGAATAAGTGGTGCATATTGAAATAAAATGTGCTGATTTTGTTAGCCTATCAATGATCACCCATATGGCATTGTAACCCTTTTGTGTACTTGGCAACCCAACTACAAATTCCATGACTATATGCTCCCATTTCTATTATGGTATCAATAAAGGTTTCAATAACCCAGATGGTCTCTGATGTTTTGCCTTAACTTGCTGACATGTCAAACATTGCTTTATAAATTTTACAATCTCTCTTTTCATATTAACCCACCAATAAACAGCTCATAAGCCTCGATACATCTTGGTACCTCCTAAATGGACAATATATGATGAACTATGAGCTTCAGTCAATATCTCATTTTTCAACTCATCATTATTAGGCACACAAAGTCTACCTTCAAAATGTAGAGCTCCATCATAAAAAATAGTAAAGCTATGCCTTTTACCCAATGGAATTTCTTCTATAATTTTCTTCAGATGCACATTACTACCTTGTACTTCCTTAATTCTCTTAATTAGGGTAGGCTGAATGGACATACTTACAATATAAGCCCTATCATTGGATCTTACCACTTCAATGCCAAGCTTTTCTAAATCCAACAAAATTTACTTTTGAGTAGTCAAAAGTGCTGCTATATATCCTGAAGATTTTCTACTCAAAGCTTCTGCTACAACATTAACTTTCTTCGGATGGTAGTTAATCATACAGTCATAATCCTTGACTAGTTCCAACCATCGACGTTACTTCATATTTAACTCATTTTGAGTAAAGAAATATATAAGGCTTTTGTAGTCTGTGTAAATTTCACACATTTCTTCGTAAAGTTAATGCTTCCAAATTTTAAGAGAAAAAACTACTGCAGCCAACGCCAAATCATGAGTAGGGTAATTCTGCTCATAACTCTTTAGTTGTCGTGAGGCATATGCCACTACCTTTCCATCCTACATTAATACACACCCAAGCCCTTTATTGGAAGCATCACTATAAATCACAAATCCAGCAGAAGTAGAAGGGATGGTTAGTATGAGAGCAAATACTAACCGATGGTTGAGTTATTGAAAACTTTTCTCACATTCTTCTGACCACTGAATCTTGACATTCTTTCTTGTCATTTGAGTTAAAGGTAAAGCTAACTTAAAGAATCCTTCAACAAACCGTCTATAATATCCTGCCAGCTCAAGGAAACTCCGAATTTCCCCCACATTAGTTGGTCTGGACCAATTCACCACTGCTTCAATTTTGCTTGGATCCACTAAAATTTCCCTTGAGGAAACAACATGTCCCAAAAATACCATTCGATCTAGCCAGAATTCACATTTCTTGAATTTTGCATAAAGCAGCTTCTCCCTTAACACTTGTAAAAATTTTCTTAAGTGTTCTTCATGTTCTCCCTTACTCTTAGAATACACTAAGATGTCATCAATGAACACAATAACAAACCTATCCAAATAATCCTTGAATACTTTATTCATTAGATCCATAAAGGCAACATGTGCATTTGTCAACCCAAATGGCATAACAATAAACTCATGATGCCCATATCTGGTACGAAATGCAGTCTTTGAAATGTCTTCTTTCTTGATCTTTAATTGATGATAGCCAGAACGAAGATCAATTTTTAAAAATACACAAGCTCCTTGCAACTGATCGACTAAATCATCGATTCTTGGAAGTGAATATTTCTTCTTCATAGTCACACGGTTCAACTCTCGATAGTCAATGCATAATCTCATTGAACCATCATTCTTCTTAACAAAAAGAACTGGAGCACCTCAAAGTGAAACACTCGGGCGAATAAACCCCTTCTCAAGTAATTCATATAACTATTCCTTCAACTCTTTAAGCTCTACTGGTGCCATACGATAAGGTGTTTTAGATATAGGACTGGTTTCTGGCAGAAGTTCTATAGTGAATTCAATCTCTCGGTCTGGTGGAACTCCAGGTAAATCTTCAGGGAATACATCTATAAACTCATTCACTACTGGAACATCTTGTATTTTCACTTCTTCTTTCTTTGTATCCACTACAGTCGTTAAGAAACATTGACAGCCCTTCTTAAGACTTTTCCAAGCTTGTAAAGTAGATATTACTTTTGGCAAAGAGACTTAGAACCAATAAAACTAAACTCAAGCTCCCCGGGTGGTTGGAAAACAACTTTTTTCTCAAAGCACTTAATATTAGCATGGTACATAGACAACCAATCAATGCCAAATATAACATCAAAATTATACATATTCAAGATTATCAAATCTGCTTGTAGCACCTTATCTTCTATTTCAATTTTATATGATTTTACCATATTTGTAGCATATATCAAATCTCCTGAAGGAGTTGCAACAAATAAATCTACACCTAAAGGTTCTGGCACAACATCTATATTACTAACAAATGCATGTGACACAAATGAATGGGTAGAACCCGAATCAAAAAGAGCTAAACCATGTTAGCCGGATATGAAAATTGTACTTGTCACCACAGAAGGTGAATCATTTGCTTCTTTCTTGGTAAGAGCATAGACTCTTGCTTGAGCTTTCTGATCCTTCCTAAATCTTCCCTGATCATTCTTCATCTCTGGACAATTCTGAATAAAATAACCAGTCTTTCCACACTTAAAACAAGCTCCACTATTCCTAAAACACACCTCTCAATGTTGTTTCCCACATGTATCGCATAATGGGAAATCCTTCTTTTCAATGTCATCATTTCTCTGCCTCTTCTTTCCTTTCCACCTGTCAAACTTTTTTTGATTATTCTTAACCCAGGGTCTCTTTTCTGATCGATGCTGACCCACATGTTTGGACTCAGATGAAGCTCATAATTCTTCATCCCTTGCTAATATTTCAGCTCTCTGTAGTACTGCACTGTATGTCTGTAGATCAAGTACAGAGAGTAACCTTCTCACTTCTGGTTTAAGATCCATCTGAAATCGCTTAGCCTTACGTGCTTCCGTATCTACTAGGTGGGGAGTAAACCTGGACAACTCCTCAAACTTCCTCTCATATTCTGTTACTGACATTGTACCCTAAGTAAGGTGGATAAATTCTGCTTCTTTCTCATCTTTTAGGGATTGGGAAAAGTATTTTTCATTAAATACTTTCTTGAATCTTTCCTATGTTATCTTGTTCTTATCAACATTTAGCGTTCGCATGGTTATCTCCCACCAATGACTGGATCTCTCTTTGAGCATGTAAGTGGCACAAGTCACTTTATGTGAATCTGAACAATCGAGGAAACCGAATATCTTTTCCAACTCACGGATCCACTTCTCAGCAACCAGTGGGTCTTTTGAGCCTTCAAATGATGGTGGTTGCATTTTTTTGAATTGCTCAATAACATGAAAATTATCATTATGGTCTACTTTGGGTAGTTGTTGTTGGAGCACATTAGTCACTGCTTGAACAATATTTTGGATGGTAGCAGGGTTTTCTCCTGAAGTACTCTCATTCATAGTATCCGCACTTCTAGTAATTCTTGAATTACGCCCCATCTTTTGAAAATCATAAAAATAAGTAAGTAAGATATCAAATAAATCTATATATATAAATAAGCACACATAAAATCTTAAGGATTTGGCATCGGCTGGATTCCCTTGAATAGACATATAAAGTTTACAGAATCCTATTCTTAGCTCTGATACCATTAAAAACTGTCACGCCCTAGACCCAAACGATCCGACACACGACATTACTTACATTCATTCAATAATGTGCACTTATAAATAATATTACATAAAATTTCAAACTTTAATTCAACATAGGAATCCTTATGCTAGTAAGTTCAACACTAAAATCAACCCATAACGTAACATATAAACATAAACTTTTATTGACAATATTTAAACATTCATTTCAATTTTTTTCCAGAATTATAACAATTGAATTATGACTGGGACAATTAGTAAACTGGAGATACGTAGAGTTTTCTCAGAGATTAACACTCTACTACGTCACCAGTAGCAGCTTTGTTACCGAAAGCCCAGAATATATTCATTGCAAATTCTTACTTAAATTCAATCAATAATCACACTTGGTGAAACTTAAACCAAATCCAACCATGCACAATAAAATAATATATAAGTATTTATTCAATAGGGACAAATCAAATATCTTATCCCACGTGTCTCTAAATGAAACACTCACATTCATGAACATATGTCTTCACATTTCATATCAAAATATACTTTGACATAACATAAACATATTCCTAACCATATTTACAAAATCATACATAACAATTACTATGTTTATTGTGATTCCACTAAAAGGTGTAGTATACTTACCTCTTAGCACTTTCAGCTATAAGGCTTAAATCTCCTTAACCTATCAATGGAGATTAATCCTTTCATGAGCCTCAAAATTCATACAAAACACTTTAAATAGCTTACAAAATTACGCATATTGCACTTATCACATCGAATTGGTCTAATTACTTGGTTTCTCAAAACCTGTCATTCTGACCACTTACACTTTACAAAATTTTCTTATACATCAAATGATGTCCAATTACTCCAAAATCATAATATATCATATATTCGTATTATATATGAATATTATATCATAATGCCTACACAATCCATTCCATAAATACCATTAAATCCAAACTATTAACTTGATAGGATCAAGATATTTACTACATAGTATTCAATCTCCCAATTTTATAAAATCATATACTAACTCAAAAATTATAAAACTATCACAGAATTACTCTTGACACATATCTCAGTGCATAATAAATATTTCACTTCAAAATAATTGCCAAAAGTATCTTAAAACTATTTTATTCTATAGCTTTAAAAATTTGTTAATCAAATACTTTAATGAGCTGACACTATTTAGAAAATCATAACAATTTAATCACATTGATCTAAATTTTTAATTCTAAGTATATCATATTAGACATATAAACTTATCATAGTCTATAAATTTGTAATTTTTAAAGATCAGTCAGCAGATCAAAAATTGTTTGTCTCTGTATCATACTGTTAACACAGGAAATTTTCAGAATTTTAGGGTCATTTTTGTAAATTTACTACAAATTCAATTTCTGGAATTTTTAATTGATTCAAAGTCTCAAATGATTCTAAACATGTCTAATTGTATATACGCAAAATTCAAAACCAAAATCGAAGCAAAACAATTTATAAAATTCCTAGATCAAGAGACTATTAAGTAGAAATTCTGTAATTCATCATAATTTATCAAGCTATTTACATAGATCATCATCAATTCTCACAATATCTTACGAAATCCACATCAAATCCTTAATTGTACATAATTTCAGAAATCAAAACTTAAAGAAATTAACTAATTTAATACCAAGAAATTAAGAAAGGGTTATAATATACCTCTTAAAGCTTAAATTCCAACTTTCTTATTCTTTTTCTTCTTCTTCTTCTCTTTCTCTCCCCTTTCGTTCTCTCTTTTCTCACTCTAAAAGAGGTGGCTAGACCAAAATGAGTGAATTAGGGTTTCAAAAGTGTATTTTTATACTAAGAGGCTAATTTTTAGTATTTACGAATTAGCCCATAAAACTTTCAAAGTATTACAATTTGATCCCTAAAATAAATCTAAAGTTTTGCAAATAAACCCAATACTAATAGTATGTCCTTAACCTATACAAATACTACTAATAACAATACATAAGTCAAGTATCACCCACATATAAATAAAATATGTATATATATATATAAATACTTATTCTTACCGGTTTTGGATACTGGGCAGGTTTAGGATCGTCCATATTATATAAGAGATTCTGTCGAAATTTTGTGAAAAATTATCAACATTAATACTAAAGACAAGTGCATTAAAATAAAATAAGTAAGTATGTAATACAAAATACAAGTGCATTACAAAATAAGTGAATTACAAAATAAGTGCATTACAAAATAAGTGAATTACAAAAGTGACGAAGCTTGACTCTTATACATAATTAAGGCTCATGGTATAGCTCTTTCCCATATTTTTTCAAATCCGTCTGAAACAAAAAAAATTAAATTTTAGCCATATATTATACATAATTAAATATCAATAAGGTAAATGTTTATAAACGAATATACATCACTTGCTCTGTAAAGGTACAGGGTTTCAACACATTTTTCGGTTATGTCCATATTGTCTACAACGACTACATATATTCTTTGATGGTTCCTCTCCTTGAGATAGAATCCGATTCATCTGACGTCTGCTTAACTGACGACGTGCTATCGGAGGCTGAATGTCCATATTTTTCAAATACTCTGGAACTATCCAATCTGACACTTAACCAACCGGAAGTATTGGCTCGCTATAAGCACGGAATAAAGTCTCGGATGTGTAATAAGTCGAACAAAGACTCTCTTGCGATAATCTGATGTATTTGCATGCGGTGAGTACATGGGAACAAGGCAGTTGTCGATAATCAAACTTTCGACCGCTGTATATTTTTTCGCTAATGTCTACTATCCAGTTTACTCCACCATCCATAATTACAAATCATAAATCATCAACAAGAGAAATGGTCATTCGACTTACGTCATCGTTATGTTTCATTACTTTATGATGTGCCTAGTTCGTCAAGATATTGGACATATTTTATACTACCAATCATCTATGGTAGAACTACAATTGCGTTAGCTCTTGTACCCACTCCACCAAACTAGTCACCGAAAGCTTTCTTGCTTCTTTTGTAACTACATTAATGCTCTCAGCAATATTAGTAGTCATAATATCGTACCTTCTGAAAGCACCAGATGATCGTGCCCATCTTATCGTACCAACATCTCCTCCAAATACTTCGTTATGTCAGGTCTCATTTGTCGCATCTTATTTAATTAGTATTGAAAATCATGGACACGATAAGCCTTAACAACAGTGAAGTAGGTAGATAGGTATATCCATTTTTTAGACTTATCTGATGGTAACTTGTATTTTGTCATCAAATTTCCTTTCAAATGATAGATACAGAACCCATGATATGCATGAGGAAACACACCCCGTATAGCCCTCTCAATACTGGCATGTCGATCAGATATAAAAATAAGATTTTGATGATCTGCAATAACACCTCGCAGTTTAACCATAAACCACTCCCAAGAAGTATCATTTTCTGAGTCAGCAATTCCTCAAGCCAATGGATAAATCTGATTGTTTCCATCTTTACAAACGGTCACAAACATTGTACCAAGATAAGAACCTTTCAAAAATATTTCGTTCACTGCAATCACCGGCGGATTGATGAATTAAAATCTCTGATGCAGGGTCTTAACGCCATAAATAAATACTTGAAGTGATTATCTGCGTCAGTTTTCAAATGAGTAACCGTACCTGGGTTATTTTGTTGCAACAAATAGCTGTATGCAGAAAGCAATCTAAATGAATCCTCAGGAGTACTTCTTATTAATCTTAATGCACGCTCCCTAGTGCGTCAAGCATTAGTATACGTTATCTGAACATCGAATTATTTACGTATATCTGCTTGAATTATTTTCGGCCTATAGTTTTTATTGACTGATGTAAACTTATTTTTTATTACTTTAGCAATAATTCGGTTCTTAGCTTGCTAGTGACCATTTCGTAATTGACTCAAAACACACGTGTGCTCTGTATCTACTCGTCTAACAATAAAAAAAATGTCGCTCTTCTGTTGACACTACCGGTAATCTCTATTTGCAGCTGTCATCATTGCATTTCAACTCGAAATGATCTTTGGTGGATTTGTAAACTCTAAAGCTCTATTTTCCCTTCAGTGCAACCATACTTATAGCTTTATGAATTTCATCTTTGTTGTTATATAATTTTTCTACAAATACATCACCAATCGCAGTACAAGAAATTATTTCCGATACATTCAAGTCAAATTGTGGTATTTCAGGCTGAAACTGAAATGGGTTTTCTACCTTAACCCGTTCTTCTCTACCATAATAATAATCATCATCATCATCATTATCACCCTCCTCATTCTTATCATTATCATTATTTACACCCCCATTTTCTTTATAATCATCATCGTCATCATCATTTCTACCAGTATCATCAACCTCGTAACCATGATTATCATTCTCATAACATTCCTTATTTGTTCCCTTATTACTTACATTATATCCAACATCTTCACCAATATCATAGCCAAGATCAACACCAACATCTCCATATATCTGACTATGGTCATATATGTAGCCTCGTTGTTCGTTGAACATCGAAGGAGAATAATGATGATCCTCCGGGAAATTTAGAATATACACAGGAGTTGCTGATGGGAATTGCTTAGCACAACTTTCTTTTTGCTCAATTGGTGCTTCTGCATTACTTTCAGGTCCTCGAGAATCTACTACTACACAAAGCGATGTAGCCATATTATTCTATAAGCTCAACCATAATATTGCATCATCATCGTTTTCAAGTGGAATGGGTCTCAACTTTATGGTACTTGAAAGAACCTCAAACTTAAGAGTTACTTTATAATGCACCTGATCAACTCCTAAAAGATGACAAATTCTTCTCAACAACGTTTTGTATCTAATATTTTTCGGAACAACCATATGCATATTTTGATATCTAATGTATCTTTCAAAACTATCGCTACACCTCTCCCATCTTCCCCCAAAACATATAATGGTCGAAATTTGTGACATAATCAATGCTACCTTAAAAAATACAACATAATTTTAATTTAATTATATATAATTAAATTAAAAATAAAATTGAATATATAACTATTTTATATATAAATATATTTTTATTTTAAATATATAAAATAAATAAATATATTTGATAGTGGTGTTACGGTGTTGCGGTGTTATGCCTTGTTGAGACCGATGCTCATGACTGTTGTGCATGAGCACCTTGTTGCGACTGCTGCGTGCACAAGGTGGCAACCAATAACAACTACACGCACAACTACGCACCAATTGGCGGTTAGCAACAACTACATGTGAAGCCACACACAGCCACAGCCCATCAATAACAGCTATATGTCCAGTCATGCACTAGAATAATCGAGTTTAATCATCTATTCATTACTTTTTATCCATTACATTTATTTCAATAAATATATAAATAATACTATTAATTAAAACAAATAAAAACTTACTAATTTTTAACTTCAACTATTCGTCTGAGTCTGAATCTTTGGATCGTTACATCAAGAATGATCTTCAAAATTGGTAGCAGATCTAAGATTTTAGGTTTTATGATTTTTGAGAATAAAACAAGAGGAGATGATATATATATTTAGAGTTGGGATGGTTTATATATTTAAATAAAATAAAATAAAATAAAAAATTTGCTTTGAGCGCATGCATTAGGCGCGTGCCCAACGCATGCGCTCAAGATTTGTATTTTGTTAAATAAAATTTTATTTTTAATTTATTTATAAATAATATTTAATTAATATATAACTATTTATTTTATTTTTTAAATTTATTTATTAAAAAAATAAAATTCAATTGGGTGCTTGCTGGGCGCGCGCCCAGCGAGCATATTTTCTTTTTTTATAATTTATTTATATTATTATTTTTTAATTATTATTATTATAAATAATATATTTTTATAATTAATTAAAATTTTAATTATTTATAAATTTATGTTCTTAATTAATTTATATAAAATAAAATAAAATATTAAATAATAATAAAATTTTATTAAAATTGTAATAAAGGTAAAATAGTAAACATAACGTATATTTAATTAATATAATTTAAAATATTTGACTTTAATTAATATAAAAATTTATATTAAATTAATGGTCAACTCAGAAAATTTTTTATTTATATTTCAGCTGCCCTTTAAATGTGAATAGATCTAGTTTTTCTATTCGTATACAAATTAGATTTTCTAAGCAGTTGATTTGTTTGGAAAAAAAAAAAATTGTAGTGCTGATTGAATTATTTATCTTGTGGAAAGAGTTCTGAGGTTTTTGTATTTTTCTTCAGTTGAAAGAAGTAGAAAATGGGAGAAAGAAAAGTTCTGAACAAGTACTATCCACCTGATTTTTATCCGCCAAAACTGCAAAGGATCCAACGACCGAAGAACCAGCAAATAAGATCTGGATGATGTTGCCCATGAGCATCCGATGCGTCGCATGTGACAATTACAACATCTATAAAGGCACGAAGTTTATTTCCTGGAAAGAAGACGTCATTGGCGAGGTAACTATATTCATTTTAATAAAATATTTTGTGATTTTTGACATTGGATTTAATGCTTTAAGAATGTTACATACTTTTGCAGACTTATCTAGAGAATCAAATTTTTAGGTTCTACTTCAAATGTACGAAGTGCTCTGCTGAACTAACAATTAAAATTGATCCCAAAATTCAGACTGTGTTGTGGAGTCTGGTGCAACTCGTAATTTTGAACCTTGGCGTGCAGAAGATGAGGAAGTGGACAAGGAGAAAATGAAGAGAGATGCTGAAGGGATGGGGGATGCCATGAAAGCTTTGGAGAATAGAACCTTGGATTCCCAAAAGGGAGATGGACATCCTTGCCGCACTTGATGAAATGAAGTCTATGAAGGTATATTCTCTATTTTAAATTTTTTTACTTATTTTTCATTTCCAATTTACATTTGATTTTTAAACATTTTTCCTTTTTTTTTGCAGTCTAGACATGCAACTGTCAGTGCAGATGCTATGCTTGAGGCCTTGCAGACGATAGCTGCTGAAACGGTATTGTTATTTCATGGTTTTCTCTAATTATATCTTTGATATCTATAACAAAGTCTTTTTATTAGGCATCTGCATTCATTTCATTTCATTTCAATGTCACATTTTATCTATACTTAGAATGCATGCATGAAAATGATATGCAGACAAAGCTAAAATACGAAAATTCAAGGTTATCAGTTTGGTGCTTAATTCATATGCTAACTTTTATCCCATTTAGAATCTTACTTCTTTTACTAGAGCCTGTCCATATTAATTAAGGAAAATTTTTGCAAATAACCACAAATTTTATAGTTTTTTTTTTGGCCAAAAAATTAATATATTTTAATTTTTTTTAGCCAAACACCTAAAAATTGACACTTTTGCCCTTTTCATTCTAAAAAACAAAAATTAGTCTCTTTCTCACTAAAACACACACAACACTCTCTCAAATCCACTCAATCTAACTGGCCACTTGTAGATCGGCTTCAAGACCGCTACATTTTGAAGATTAGAACCAAAATACCTATTGTGGAGTTGAAAAAAATAAAAAATAGGTGAAAACTGGTGAATTTTGAAATTTAATGTTGTTTTATTGTATTTTTATTAGTAATTAATGTAAACGGTTAGATTTAAATTTTTTTTTTGAATTAAAAAAAAATTATATTAATAGTTAGATTTAAAGTTAAAAGGCTAAAATGATGGGTGAAAAAGATAGAAAATAACTGAAAATGGTAAAGGATAGGTAAAAATAGCTGGAAATGGCCGAAAATTGCATAATCTACATTCTGCCATGAAAATATAATTATTAATTAACTACCTATGTAAAATTATTTTCTTTATTTAAATTAATATTGAATTAACTATTTTTTATTAACATTATAAATTAAATGATATTTATAAAATTAATTAAAAATTAATACATTTAATTATTAATTTTGGCTAAAAAATATAATTACATAAATGATAATTTATTTTTCACACGGAATTGTTATTTATTATAGCTAATTATTTGTTATTAATTGATTAAATTTATTTAATTATCTATTCATGAACTAATAATTTTTTTTAGGAGGAAAAATGTGTCGGAATCATATATAATTTTATAAAATTAGTTCTACCGATTGTCGATCACTGCTTACTCTAAATTGTGGGCTTTAGACTCTATCAAGAATAAGTTGATGCCTAGGCAGACAAAATTATTTAAGACTGCATGTTTTGGTCATATCTTTGATGTACATGATTTTTCATTCTAAGGTATATTAGTACATGAGATTTTATTAACACAAGTGCGTACCCAAAATTTATATGAAGAAATGTGATTTTTCATATGCTAGAAGTGTATTAGATTCTCTCATTTAGAATTTTATCTAATTACGAGTTTGAGGATGAGAGATTATCCCTATTTACAAAACTAACACAGCCGTATACTAACCGTAAGTGCACGAGTTATGAGTAAGTAATATAGCGATGAGAAATATCATTCCCATGAGGATTGATCTTCTAAATTAATTATAACTACTATGGTGTTAACAAACTAATTTTATCTAGGCTAAGTTTAATTATAAGTTGTTTAAGAAAACTAAAGATACTTGACCTAACAAATTAAGGAGGTGAGAAATCTATGGTAAAAGGGTCCCAGGGTCTTGATTTCACTATACTTTTCCAATGTTTTAGTGATTAATAACTATTCTTGTGAATTCATTAATCAAAAGGTTCAATATTAATCTCATTACCTCTCTTGAACGTTAAATAAGATGTTATTCATACATATTCAAGTTGATAGCTTTATCTAACTTGTCTATCTTCATTTTTATTAAGCAACCCTTAAATGATTACCCAAGTTTTATTAGTTTACCAACTCAATAAAAGTTAAAATCATGCTTTTTAAATCCAACAAATGAGTTAATCTTTTCCAAGCATACAACCCATAAGTCTAGATTTTCTAATCAATCTCATAATCAAATTAGAAATGATAAATCCAAAAAAGCACAAATGAATAGCACAAGAAATAGTCATTAATCAACTAAAAACATTCAAACACGGTAAAATATAAAGCTACATCAAATCTCTAGAACAAAAGTTTTACCTTACCATATTTAAGCTAAAAATCTCAATAATCTAGAAATTTATAAGAATAAACATGTTCAAAGTAATAAAATCTACTATTATAAACTTTATATCAAAGTAAATGAGAAAGGAAAAAAAAGAAAACTAGGTTGAGATGTCTCTTTGGGGGCTTCATCTTCAAGAATCCAGCTCCAGAGTGTCTTTCTCTCTCTAATTTCGTGATTTCTCCTCTTCCTTTGGATAAGGCTTTGCATATTTTTTTTATAGGCTCCAAGATGGGCTTTTAAAATTAGGCAAGAAATTCAAAATTGATACATTATTGATGGCATTACAGATTGAGGCCTTTGGGGCCGTGGCTTGAAATGAGTGTGGCTGCAACCCCCAATATATTGCCTAAATTAGGGTCGCAGCCTGGAAGGATTAAGGTCGCAGCCCAACCAAACCTTTACACCTCATTGCTTATTTTCGGGGCCGCGGCTTAGACTTTCTGACCTGTAGCTTAAACCTTGTAAAATAACTTCTTTGTTATTTTTTTCTTTACTTTTACTCTTATTGATGCTCCAATTTGTTGGAACCTATAAAACATCAATTCGTGCATAAATAGCCGTATTTAAAAACTCAAAACAAGCATATTTTGAATAATAAGTGATAAAACATCATATATAAAATACACTTATCAAACTCCCCTAAACTTAATAACTTTCTTGTCCTCGAGTAAGGAGATATGTTTAAAAACTAAAATGAAAACAAACTACAAGAGATACTAAACACGGGGTCGGTAAATGCTTAGAGATTTGTCTCAAAAATTTCTTATGACTACAATATCAAGAAAATTCTAAATGCCATAACAGTTCAATAAGTTAATCTATTAATTGCTTTACCCTACTAGTGATCTACTACACAAGTTAATGAAATGGTCTGTATGAGTTTTTATTTATTTAATACTCCATAGGCTTATTTTTCATATTACTTTCCACTAATGTAGATGCACATATATTCAAGGATCAAATAAGATTTTATCTAGTGTGTAATGTATGGCTCGGGTAAGGGTATGATAAAATGGATACATTTCGACTCAACTCACACTACAGACATACATTCTTCTAGAGATTAGTTAAACCAAACAGTTTATTTTCCAACCAATCTTTCTCAAACTTATTTTCTCAAATCCTTTACTATTTTGTTGTTCATCTTTTTCTTTATCTATGTTATGGGTATAACAAACTCAATTTATATAATTTTTCTTGTTTTTGATTTTTTTTTTCAGTCACTATATCCCCAAACTGGAGTTTTTATAATTTCAAAACAATTAAAAATTATAATCAAGACCCTACTTCATTTTATTTCTTCATCTTTAAAAATCCACATAACTCTCTAAAAAGAGTGTTATACTTATGGTGTGATGGGTCCTATAAAGGATAATTAAATATATGGTTGAGGTATTAATGTGGTTAGTAAGAAAAAGTGGTTATTAGGCTCAACGAGGGTAACTGGGGGTGCAAAATATACAATGGTCAGTTTGAAAAGCTCAATCAGTCCAAAGATAGCCTAAAATAATTTTCTAGATTATATGTGCCCTAGGATTTCGCTTTGAGTGATACTCAAACAAGTTCTAGTGTATTTTCAAGATCCTAAGTATTCTTCTCATGCATAAATGTCCTCTTAGTAAGCATAATAACAAGACGATCCTAACTATGTACTTAATAGATCAAGTACTCACAAAATGAAGTCGAACTTATGTTGGATTAAACAAGTAAACAATTATAACATTTATTGTGTAAAAGAAAAGTAATAATTGAAATCATATTTTATTTCATATCATTAACTACTAGTCATTCAACTAATCCACGACTAACAATGAAAATTGGCATGCAAAATAAAACAACTAAAAATAGCAGTCATAAAGAGTAAGCATTAACGAACGTAGTAAATAAACACAGAATAGTGTTTTCCTCCCATAAACTTAAAATTGATATTGTCTACAATGACAAGAATAAGAATAAGTAAAAAAATTCCTTGTAGATCATGGTTTAGTATGTTGGTGCTAAAGTTGTGAGGTCGAAGTTGTTGGTGGAGTTAGTGTTCAAAACCCTCAAGTGATGCCTTTCAAAACTCAAAATTTTAAATTCTAATTTTGAGCCATGTCGTTTGATGATATTTGAGGTGGAACTTAAGGGTAATTTAGTGTTCGGAGTGTATAAGGATGAGTGGGGAAAGTGCAGAAGTGGTTAAAAGGGCTTAAGAGAAAAAGGATGAGGGGGGAGGAAATGAGGGGTAAGGAAGTGATTTGGTGGGAGGGCCTAGAGTGGCATCGCAGCCTAGCCTTATAGGTAGTATGACCCTATAACTTGGGTTTTAAGAAACCCATTTTTCAGGTATTGGCACCATGATCTAGCTTCCTTGGGGTCGCGATGATAACTTGCTACCAAGGCCCTTAATTTGCTTCAATTTTGAGCTTCTTTGGACTGTACCTTGTTGGCTCTACTTTCACTCTTTTTTTATGCTTTATGTGGCATTGACTTGCTATTTTAACACACTATAAGAAAGAAAAAACATTAATAACTAAGATTAAAATTAAAAATTGAGTCTTATAGGCCTCGACAAAATTCTTCGTTAGTAAAATGGGAATGAAAGCCCCTATATATAAAGGATTGGGCACCATTTTGTTTGATATTGCGAATAAATAGGTTACTCTTGATTTAGTGGGGATGCTTTTTCTCGTCAAAACCCTTACGGTAAGGAAGTGAAACTCTTCCCATCGCTTAGTGATAAAGGAGGTAGGGGTGTAAAGACAGCCAAGAGGTTTGTCTAGAAGCAGCCACCCTTGAAAGAGTGCATAATAGCTCACTGATCAAGCACTCTTAGGCTATAGATGAATAGGGCTAGGCGATCTACCAAAGCTGAGGGATGTAAAAATGCATCAGTAGGGTAGCATTTGAATCTTGTTGTTTAGGCTTCAATCTCCTTGTTTGTTAGATGATTAGAGTACTAATACCAAACACCTAAGAAGGGGTAGATTCACTCAAAGGCTAATGTCTGCCTATATAAACTTATTTTCAAGTCTAGTAGTCGAAGAACCATGCACTTTGCCTTAGAAATGTGTGTCGGGGCAGTTTAGGTTGCCTTCTAATAAGCGCTTGATTTAACATCTTCGACTTGATGTCTTCCGGATTTATAGGGGATCAAATTACACTTTCGAGGTATTTCGTCCATGGAACACTCCTCCATTGTAGTGCTTCAATGTGTGCACAATGGATTTGTCAATCTATTTTCTCAATTTTCGAAGCTCCATAAAATGATAATCATAGGTGACCCCAACTTTCTTGTTTTGAGCTTACCTAGAAAGAGTTTCAATCTTGGCTGAAAGAATGAGCCTTGGTGGCCGGTGTTTGAATGGCTTTCTTATGTGATCTTGCTATGCCTGGTATTATTTTTTGTTTGGTACAATATTACCTTATCATAAACTTGGGGTTGAATTGCATCTATCTCCTTTAAGACAAGGCACGTTGTTCTACATTCAGATTCATATTGTCAATTCTACAGCATTCTTCAAAATTATTCAATACCTTCAATTCCTTGAAGACTGTAAATTTGGCTTCTTCATCTTGCACCCTTATTTTCATCTCTCCTATTTTCAAGTTAATGAGAACCCTCTCAATAGCTAAGAATGACCAACTAAGAATAATAGGAACCTCCTTATCTTCCTCCATGTCTAAAATAACAAAGTTCATTAGAAGAATAAATTTGTCCACTTTAACTAGCACATCTTCAACAACACCCCTTGGATAAGTGAGATATCTATTCACCATTTGCAAGGAAATCATTGTCGGCTTCACCTCTCTAAGTCCTAACTTTTAAAAAATACACAAAGGCAAGAGGTTTGTATTGGCACCGGGATCACACAAGTCAGTCTCAAAAGTTAAATCTCTAATAATGCACGAGATTGTAAAGCTCTCTGGATCCTTAATTTTTTGTTCCACTTTTCTTTAAAGAATCACACTACACTCCTCCATTAGCTTTACTATCTCATAGTCCTCTAACATTTTCTTCTATGACAGCACTATCTTCATGAATTTCACATAGTTTGGCATTTTCTTCAGTGCATTTGTAAAAGGAATATTGACGTTAATTTTCTTGAAGATGTTAAGGAACTTGAAGAATTAAACATCTCATTCCTTATTTTGGAACTATCATGGATACAACAATAAGGGAGTAATATTTATAAGATTATCTAAAAAATAAATGGAGTTGGGCTTTGGGTTCACCTTAGGCGGTTCCATGACAACCTTCTCCTCTTTACCTTCAATCACCCTTGGCTTTAGAGTCTCTACTTTCTTTCCACTCCTAAGAGTGATGGCCTTACAATGCCCTTTTCAGTTAGGCTCTGTGTCACTTGAGAACATGTTATAAGATTAGTCCTTGATTGAATTGATAAGTTGCCCAATTGGCACTTCAAGAGACTTTTATGGAGGTACTTATGTTGGTGCAATATGTCTCTATAATATCAAGCTAAGCCTCATTTTTATTAAACCTATTCCTTGTCTTTAAGATAAAGGTACACGAAAGATCTTCTAATGATGACTTTATTCTCGGTAATTGATTGGTTATACATTGATGAAGGTTGTAATGCATTCCAAATATGCTAGATTCTTATGATTACGTAGTCTCAAATTGTAATATGTTGGCACACGGGGTGGCATATTGCTGCTTCGATAAATGAAATTTTGGTTGTTGACATATGACACATGCTCCAGCTCATTACCCTCATATGTGTAGGACATATTCGCTACCATCACCGGATATTTACTTGTTAAAGCCTCTCTAGCATTGAGTGTAGATATTTGATTAGCCAATGCCGAGACTTAGGCTATTGGTAGTTGTTACAAGCCATTTCTTCTAACAAGAGCTAAACTTCTTTTGTGGTTTTTGACAACAAAGTACCATTTGTCACCATATCTATAATAGTTCTAGTTTGTCCATTTAATCTATTGTAGAAAAGTTATATTTTGAACCAATTTTGGTATCCATGTTAAAGGCATTTTTGAATAGGGTCATTAAACTGCTCTGAAGCTTCATAGAGAGGCTTAAAGTCTATTTGCAAAAATTGAGATATTTCTCCTCAAAGTTGAGAAATTTTTTATGAGGAGGAGAACTTGGTAAGAAATTTATGTGCTAACTCCTCCCATGTTGTTATACTCCTCGGTTGCAAGGATTGCAGCCAATTTCTTACTTTGTCCTAAAGAGAGAAAGGAAAATAGCGTAGCCAAATGACATTATACAGAATTTCATTCATCTTAATGGTGTTACATATCTCCAAAAATATGAAAAATTACACATTAGGATCCTCACTTGGAAATCCCTTATATTAGCTTTGTTGCACCATGCTAATGAAAACTAAGTTTAACTCAAAATTATTGTCTTTGATTCCTTGACGCTGAATCCCCGAGTAGTTATCATTAATCATGGGCTTGAAATAATCCTTCAAGGCTTATGGTTGGTGGTTGTTGCCATCATTGACCATAACTTGAGCTTGATTTCCCCTTTCTCTTTTAAGCCTTCACAAAGTATGCTATAATTTCAGATCAAAAGGCAAAGCTTTAAGCTACGAGCTCTTTGTATACACCTTCCAAACACCTTATAACAACTAAAAGTCAATAAGAACAAAAGAAAAATAAATGCCAAAATTAAAGTAAAATTACTTAATCACAATATTAACAATAATTCAAAATTTAAAATCTTCACCAACAATGCCAAAAACTTGTTTGCAAAACTAAAACATGTGAATATTAGCCGCAAGTGCATAAGTCATGAGCAAGTAATAAAGTGATAAGAATTATCATTCTCACGAGGATTGATCTTTTAAATTAATGCTAACTACTATAGTGTTAACAACCTAATTTTATCTAGGTTAATTTTAATTCTAAGTTGATTAAGAAAATTTAAGATACTTGACCTAACAAATTAACAAATTAAAGAGGTGCGAAATATATGGTAAAGGCCCCCCAGGGTCTTGATTTCTCTCTAATTTTCTTATGTTCTTCATGCTTTAGTGATTAACAACTATTCTTGTGAATTCATTAATCAAGGGGTTTAATATTAATCTCATTACCTCTCTCAAGCATCAAATGAGATGTTATGCATACATATACAAGTTGATATATGTAACTTGTCTATCTACACATTTATTGAGTCAACCCTTAAATGATTACCAAAGTTTATTAGTTTTTTAACTCAATAAAAGTTAAGATCATGCTTTTCAACTCTAATAAATAGGTTAATCTTTCCCAATCATACAACCATAAGTGTAGATGATCTAATCAAACTCCCAATTAAATTAGAAGCAATAAAATCTAGAAAAAGCACAAATGAATAACATAATAAATAATCATTAATCAACTAAAAAAATCCAAACATGGTAAAATATAGAGCTATATCAAGCCCTTAGAACAAAAGTTTTAGTCTACCACATTTAAGTACAAAGTCTCAATAATCCAAAAATTTTACAAGAATCAACGTGTTTAAAGCAACACAATCTACAATTATACTTTATATCAAAGTAAACAAGAAATGAAAAAGAGAAAACTAGGTTGAGATGTCTCTTTGGGGGCTTTAATATTTAAAAATCTAAGATCTAAAATATCTCTCAAATCCTTTTTATAGGCTCAAAGATAGGGTTTTAGAATTAGGGCACAAAATTCAAAATATACACTAGTGGTAGCATTGTGGCTTTAAATGAATGGGGCCACGACCCCAACATATTGCTCAAATTTAAACAAAAAAACGCAAGGGCACATGTAATAACATGTAATATTTAGTATATGTAAGCCTAGTATTCAAGAAATTAATTATCAAATGCTAATTTTATGGAAGTCAAAATATTCAGTATAAAATACATCCATCAGTAATTAACTACACTTAACAAGAAAACAACAAATAACACAGTAAACCAAACAAAATAAGATTAAATATAAATTTTAGTTTTGACATGTCTGTCAGTTATGTCCATATTATTTGCAATGACTACAAATATTCTTCGATGGTTCCTCTCCTTGAGATGGAATCCGTTTGGTCCTATGCTTATTTGCCTGGTGACATGCTATCGAAGGCTAGATGTCAATATTTCTCAACTCGTTTAGGACTATCCAATATGATAGATAGCTATCCGGAAGTGCTGACTCGTTATAGGTATAGATTAAGCACTTGTATGTGTAACAAGTCGAACAAAGAATCTCATACCCTAATCTTACATGTCTACATACGGCAAGCATATGGGGATAAGCTAGTTGCTAAAAATCAAACTTGATAGCTATATTTATTTTCTATGATGTCTATTATTCCATCTCTACCTCTATCATTCACTAAAAATTGTGAATTATCCACTGGGTGAACTATTATTTAACTAACTTTATCATTATGATTCATCACTTTTAGACTTTCCCAAGTCGTCATAAAGGATGCCATACCTTTTGCTGCCTTACATCAATTATAAAACCACAGTGGGTCAGATCTTGTATCCACTCAACAAAGTTGGTCACAGGAAGAGATCTTGCATCTTTTGTAAATGTATTAATACTCTCTGTGATATTAGTGGTCATGATGTTGTATCTTTTGAATACACTAACTGATCAAGCCCATTTTCCCATATCAACATCCTTTTTTAAATACTTAGTTGCATCAGGTATTATTTCCTGCATCTTGTTTATTTGGTGTTGAAATTCAAAAAAGTGATATGCCTTGGTAGCTAGAAAATAAGTAGCTAAGTATCTCTATTCATTTCTTCTTTTTTGTTGGTAACTTGTATTTTGTCACTAAATTCTCCTTTAAGTGATAGATGCAAAACCTATGATAGGCATTAAAAAACACACCTTAAATAGACCCTTCAATATTAATATATCGATCGGATACAAAAATTAGATCTTGATGGTCACCAATTATTCCCTACAGTTTGATCATAAACTATGTCCAAGAATGATCATTTTCCAAGTCAACAATCCCCCATGCCAATATAAATATTTGGTTGTTTCCATCTTTACATATTGCCATAAACATTATATCAAGATAGGCATCTTTTAAAAATGTTCTATCAACTATAATCATCAGTCGGATAGATGACTGAAATCCTTTGATGCAGAGTCCTAATGCCATAAAAAAATACTTAAAGTGATTATGCCATCAATTCCAAGTAAGTAACCATACTTGAGTTCAGGTGTTTCAACATATAGCTGTATGCAAGAAGTAATCTAAACAAATCATTTGGATCACTTTTTATCAAACTTACTGGATGCTTCTTAACTCGATAACATGTAGAATACGATAACTCAACACCAAATTCTTTACACATGTCTGCTTGAATTTCCTTTAGTCTATAATTTCTACGCCTATAATTTCTACTAATTAATGCAAACTTAATTTTAATTATTATATCGATAATAAGACTCTTGACTTATTAATGACCATCCCATAATCTATCCAAAACACAAGCGTGCTATGCATCTACTCTCTTTATAGTAAATAACTATCATGCTTCTGTACGTAATCTCTATTTGAATATTTCATCACCTTATTTAGCCTCAAAATGATATTTGGTGGACTTATGAACTTTGAAGCTCCAATTGTGCTAAAGTTCTATTATGCTCATAGCCTCTTGAATTTTTTCTTTGCTATGATACAAATTTTTTACAAACACATCTCTAATTCCAGTACATGATACCTTATCTGATATGTTCAAGTTGATGGTAGTATTGAGGCATGAACTGAAATGGGTTTTCTACTTGAACCATATCTTCACTTGTATGTGAATTATACGCATCATGCAACCCATGAAAAGAAGAATTAAAATCATAGCATAGTTTACCCTCTAGTATATTATTCAATCTATCAGCTTCTGTTCCATAATCATCCTTCTTATAATCATCATCATTACCAACATTATCTCCATAATCATTAACAACATCATTACCATCATCATTGTCATCATTTACTATATCTAACTATCTAACATGCGTAAGTTAGAAGGGAATAATGATAATCATTTGGAAAGTTTATAAGAAATACAAGTGTTAGAATTGTTGAAACTATATTACTCACTTGATTTACCGCTTACGAACATGAATTAATTAGGGCGGACTTGTTTATTCTTGATGGATGCCTCTATATTATTTTCACATACAAGAGCTCGAGCATCCATTGTTACATATAGAGGTGTCAAATTTTTTTATAAAGCCTTAACCAAAAGACTACATCATCATCATTTTTAAGTACAATTAGTCTCAACTTAATCATATTTTAAATGAACAAAAATTCAGATGGTCACTTTATATTGCACTTGATTAAATCTAATTATACGACAAATTTTCCTTAGCAATACTTTGTATTATGATGAGAATGAAAAACAATCACAAATATAGCTTAAAAAGCGCATGTATGTGCTAAGCATATGTGCTAAGCACTTGCTTATATGTTTGGCACATGCCAAACACATGTGCTAAGTGCCTACTCATGTGCTTGGATTGCGCTAACTTCGTGTTTGGTGCGCAGTAAGTACCTCTA
Organism: Ailanthus altissimus; assembly: GCA_946807835.1. Taxonomy (NCBI): domain Eukaryota; kingdom Viridiplantae; phylum Streptophyta; class Magnoliopsida; order Sapindales; family Simaroubaceae; genus Ailanthus; species Ailanthus altissimus. The sequence goes on along the minus strand of OX327713.1, from coordinate 9,114,203 downwards.
CATTGGCGGCCAACCACACCTTCCCAATTTCTCACCACATTCATTTTTTTCATTCATTTTACACTTACTTTACACTATTTTGCACAATTGTGTGCTCATTTTTAACCAATGTACATTTCAAATATACATATTGCTAAAATATTTCATTTTCTACACATTTTGCATAATATAAGTTTAATTTAAACAACTTACCAAGTGCTTAGAGTCAATTTGCCAAGATTTCTCATCTACTTGATTAAATCCTAAAAAGAAGTATCTATGTTTGTCTAGAGGGTTTGGGTGTTTTTTTTTTCCTTCAGTGTCAATTATGCTAATTGAGATAATATAGTTCAAGGGTCAAAGTGTCTGATTTTAGAGTTTTTAGCCAAAAACATTGAAAACTTATAGTATGGTAAAAAAGTATAAACTATAAAATATAGTGTCATTTATGAAAATTATCCATTAATTAGTGACAAAACAAGTTGGACGAAGAGGATAAAGCTCTTATTAGATCAATATTCCTAGTATAAGCATTCTCTCCTGATGGTTTTCTCACATCCCTTCATCTTTCTCTCTCAGGGATAGTTGTTTTCTAATATTTTGAATTCCTTGTGTTTGAATTTTTTTTATAGAAATGGAAAGAAGTTATTCATAGGATTTTTAATGAAGATCTTAATGATGATGGAGATTTGTTTCAATTTGTAAGTGAAAGTAGTGAAAGATCAAGCGACAATTTGAAGGTATGTATGTTGTATCTATAGTTTATGCCTTTCGTAAATTGAAACTTAGTATGTCTTACAAAAAATTAGTTTAGTCATATGGATTTTGAAATTTCAGCATTAGTTTCATTTTTCTCTAAAGTTCAATCAAGCATATTTTCTTATCAAAGTTTTCTTGAACAAAGTGTAGCTTCTGTCCAGTTAATGTATAAAGTACAATCAAGCACTATCAAAGTTTTGCTGAACTGTGTGCAACCTCCATGACAATCACTCTATTAAGAGACAAAACTAATTGCATGTTGAATCTCTGAATAAATAGAGCTCAATTTAATTCTAATAATTCTTTGATGATAAGAGTCATTCATAAACTTTTCACTTGTTATTTCATTCAATAGAAATAATTAATGGTTAAGTTTTACATTACATAATTTAACCCTTTTATGTTATTTTGATTGTTTCTTCATTCTCATATTGTAACGCCCTGGCCTAATAACCAAGTAGATATTGTATGCCTTGGGATTCATGCATGTGTTTTTTACCTTTAAAAATTCGTTTTGGGGCTTTACGCAAGCATTCTTCACCAAAAATACGTCTAGTTAGTTAAGGGGACCCAAGCCTTATAAGCTAGCCAAAGCTTATCTTCATAAGTGATGTATGATGTAACAATATCTCTTATTTTAGGACCTCATATCCAAATGAGGGCTTAGGACTAAAGTAGACAATATCATACTATATGGGAGTAGGTCGTTACAAATGTTATTAGAGCCAAACCTACCTTGTGGTATGGGCTAGTGAGCTTGCAGTCTGGGCTACAAATAGTAAACACGTTCTGTGTGACCCTTGGGGTTTAATCTATATAGGTTAGCCATATATGCCTAGGGGCCTAGCACACACAATGTTATGTGTCCTTTAAATGGGGTAGATTGTAACACATGAGACCCAAGATTTCTAAGGTCATAGATAGTAGTGCCAATATGGATGAGGTAAGGGTCATGTGCCAGAATTTCACATCGTCTGGTTAGAAAATATTTCTAAGTCATTTGTGTAGAGCCTATTTTCAATTAGTATGAGGCCTGTTGAGGAGACCCAAGAACAAAACCATGAAAGCCCAGACCCAAAGCAAACAATATCTAATTGTATGGGAGTGGGTCGTTACAAATAGTATCAAAGCGCAGTTTAGATTCTGTAAACTTTAATTTATTACATTAATTAGGCTTTCATCATTGAGATATAATTATATTTTATAGGCACCATCATGCAGGCCATAGTTGCAGTCAGACTAGAAATGTAGCAGAATTGAATCTGCTTTATGCAATAGTAGGACGTAATAACTCTGCACTTTTTATAGTAGTGGGATCGACTTATCAAGCACCATTTCCTTAGTGGTTATCCTATAGAGAGACTGGCGAATCTTCTCTTTATTTTTGTCCAAAATCAGTCTCAAGGGCAAACCTAAACAAAGAATACTATTGAGCAAGTGTGAAGATTAAGGGGCAAATATTTTGATAAATTACAGGTTCCTATAGTTGCAGAGTCTTAGCTTGTTAGGATTAAGTGTATATTTGAGATGATATGGTGTAAGGACTAATAAAATGTTACTTTTGCAACCTTTTTACTAGAGGATAGGGCATAACATTAATGGACATCATTATAGAGACAATACCTTAATGATACAAGAATTGTTCAGGCTAATTTTTGTAAAGAATTCTTTAATAAGTACTTTCATATAGTATATTGAGATATTAAGTGAAGTGAATTCTTGAGGTTGGTCTAAGGACCAATGATAATGGCTGATTATAAAAAGAAGTTTGTAGAGCTTTTTAGATTTGCTGAGTCAATGGTTGCTGATAAGAGAGAGAAGTGTAGAAGATTTAAGGATAAGCTTTGGAGTCAAATTCGTACCACTATGATAGTTATAGGGCATTCGGTGTTCAAAAACTTGGTAAAAGTTGCTTTGAGAGTTAAAGGGGTTTAATTAAGACATATCGAGTTAAGAACTCAAACAAGCGGAGTAATTCAAATTGGTCAATTAATGGCCTTTAAATAGACCACACAAGAAAGGTGCTGATAATCAAGGTAACTTTAGTAAAGATCAGAGAGGCTCGGGCTTAGGACGTGTGAGAGATTAACTCTATGGCATAGTCATAGATATAGGCAACAATCTAGGGGTAGCAGTGGTTGGAACCAGATGATATAAGATAGTGAACAGCAGGGTGATCGCTCAGGTAAAGCTAAGTATTCATTATGTGAGACTTGTAGTAAAAATCATAAGGGTTAATGTCGAAGTGGATCAGCTAGATGTTATCATTATAGTGAAACTAGGCATATTAAGAAATATTGTCCTACACCATCTTAAGATGATAACTTTATTCAGGGTTCAATTTCACAACTACATCAGAATATTTTCTAAGTAAGGGAACTTAAGGTAAAGGATCTATCTCTGCCAGTAATGCATGGACTTATGCATCAAGAATAAATAATAACCGATAGAAGAGTTAACGGGGACGACCTCATACTCAAGCTCAAGTTTTTGCCTTGACCCATCAGGAGACGCAAGCTATACCACACGTTTTAGGTACGTTGACTATCTTTATCCATAAGGCGCATATTCTAATTGATCCTGATTCCACTTATTCTTTTATTTTTAAAAATTTTTCGTACATGTGGATGTGAAGTTGAAACCATTAGATTGCTGCTTAGTAGTAGCTATACCTATTAGAGGATCAAAATTGGCTGATAATGTATTTTATGGAAGCAAAGTTGAAGTTAGAAAGAATAAGTTTAAGGCAAACTTAATTTCGCCTGATATTCGAGATTTTGATGCCATATTAAGGAGGGATTGGCTTACTAATCATCATGCATATGTAGAATTTTTTAGAAAATATGCAGTGTTTAAAAAGCCTAGGGAACCCGAGGTTTTGTTCTGTTGACAACGTTGAATTATTCCTTCTTGCATTATATCAGCTATGTCTACTAAGCACTTACTTAGAAAGAGATGCATAACATTTTTGGAACATGTGATTGTTTCCAGGTTACTGAAGTAAAGTTAAGGGATATTCCAATGGTGTAGAATTTTTCAGTTGTGTTTCCTAAAGAACTTTCCTGGGTACCGACAGACAAAGAGATCGAGTTTAGTATAGATCTTGTATTAGGGACAGCCTTATTTCCATTACACCTTATGGGATGTCTCTAATATAGTTGAAGGAGTTGAAGGTTAAGTTATAAGATTAGTATATAAGAGTTTTGTTAGACTAAGTGTATCTTTTTAGGGTGTACTAGTCTTGTTTATAAAGAAAGATGGAACCTTCAGTTTATATATTAATTATCGACAATTGAATAAAGTTATAGTATGCAATAAGTATCCATTCCCTAGTATTAATGACTTGTTTGATCAATTACAAGGTGTTTTTCAAGATAAACTTACGCTTAAGTTACCATCAGTTAAAAAATTAAGGAGACGAATATTTCAAAGATTACTTTCAGAACTTGATATGGGCACTATGAGTTTTTGGTGATACTTTTTGGGTTAATAAATGCTCCAGTAGCCTTTATGAATTTAATGAACAGAGAGTTTCGACCTTATTTAGACAAGTTTGTCATTTTATTTATTAAAGACATACTTGTATATTCTTAGGGTAAAAAGGAACATGTGGAGCATTTGCGAATTGTTTTACAAAATTTAAGGGATAAATAATTTTATGTTAAGCTCAGCAAGTGCCAGTTTTAACTTGAAAAGGTTGCATTTTTTAGGTATGTAATATCAATTGAAGGAATTCTTATGGACCCTCAAAAGATAGAAGTAGTGGTAAATTAGGAATGACTTAGAAATGTTAGAGAGGTCAAGAGCGTTTTAGGATTGGCTGGTTATTATCGGAGGTCTGTGAAAGACTTTTCTGAAATAGTAGCTCTATTAATGCAGTTGACTCGTAAGAATTTTAACTTTGAGTGGTTAGATGATTGTGAGAACTCTACTAAACCTTCCAAACTAGAGCATATTGCCTTTCTTTTATACCGACTACATAAGTATGCATTTGTAACTCTTGTTAAAAAATAACTAGGGAGTACCTTAAAGTAGTTATCGTTGTAGCAGATAGGATAGAGTTACCCCTAGGTTCATTCTTTCTTTCTCATCTATATGAATAAGGACAAAAAAATTGCCCTCAATGCTGGCAGCCTCTTTAGATGCCTTTCTTTTGAGTGTCAGCTCGCATTTCTTTTAGACTACCTCTCAACTTACCTTAAACTAACTTAGTTATTATGCCCCCTGGCTTATCAAAGTCAGTTTAAGGATTTCTTTAAGTATTTCTACACCACCTCATAATTAGATAACCATGATTTTTGTCAGCTAAGGTCATCCTTGTTTGAGTTTAAATGGAGCAAATGGTCTTACAAGGGTTAATCATTTAATGCCAAAGAGGTCAATCTAAATGTTGATTGGCACAAGTACTGGATCAAATGCTTAATAGCCAATGACTTACACTATGGGGCCGTTATAACATTGGCTAATAACAAGAAGTATGAGGTGGAAAATTACCACCCACAGTAGGTAAGTCAGCATTTGGTTACGTCTAAGCCATTTCTCATCCTAACCTTTTCTCTGCCAACCAAAATTTTAGAACAAGGGTGGTTTTTAAGACTTAGACTTTATTGAAGAAACCTCTTAAGTATTTATTCAGTTGAAAAAAATCATTACAACAAAGTACACTTTATATTACAGGACTCTCTAGACCCATGCTCAATTCATCAAATGGAACTATTTCATGAATTCATGATTGATGCTCCATACACATATCATAGATATTACAAATCAGCACGTTAGACCATACAAGTTGAGGTCATAACGCATACGTATAGTCTTTCCTTCAATTATATCCTAGATATGCATGGACATAGATTAGCACTGTTAAATCTCCATAAGCACATTCATAAACTTATCTCCAGATTTGTATTTTTGTAAAATAATATCTGCAAAATCCTTTGCAATATTATTTAACCTTAGGGAAAGCTCTTTTCTGGGGTATCTACTTTTGGCCAAAAGACTTTCTTAAATATAATTCTTAGAGCATCAGAATATACAACTTACCCATATGAGCCGACGAATCCTATATCTACGCACACCAAACTCTATGAGCATCGGACTATACGCAGCGACACTCAGCGATCAGACCATGAATGATCTCTGACATGCATGGAATCAAAGTATGGTGAATCACTTATAAGCCCACTGTGACACTTCGGTCAAAGGACTACGAATACTACTCAACTCAAAAAGACCCTCAATTGACGGCTTTATGAGATGTCTATTAGAGGTCCTCGTGAGTTTGTTTAGTATCCAATCTTGACTGAATACCCACATGACTATATAAGCTCTAAGCTCATGATTAGCTAAGAATAACTATCTGTACCCTATAGATATAGACATACACTGATCTACATAAAAGGGATTCGCCGATAGACCTATATCAATGAAAATAGATCAAGAAATTGTGTTTGAGAACATACTTGCATAATGATATTTCCTAGTACCTATTGCAACTCTTTACAACTATATCATTACTAGTATACTCTCAGGTCTTTGTCCTGTTACAGACAAGGTTCTAGCGCCTTAGATATTGCCGCCTCTCACCCCTGGTCTAAACTTCTTTAAACCAAATCTGAATTCCTTTAGATTATACAATGTCTATAACGTTACAAGCAATGTACTATATGTGTTTTAATATTAATAATTTTATTCAAATTTTTATTATATAAATATTAATCAATTAATATTCATACAATATTAGAATGTCACATAAGCACCAGCTCCAATAATATATGCTAAACGCGGCCTATGGAAATAGGGGTCGAGGATCTATAAATGGTCACTTAAAGAAAGTCTCTTCGAACCATGGACTACGAGTCTGTACCTAATGGGTTTGACATTCTATGGACAACTATTTTTATTTTAAAAGGAGGTCTTTCTTCCTCTATTGGCATAATTTTTTCATTTCTTTTAAGTTATTACAATTGAATTTAAATCCATAATATTGCTCAAAATCAAGGATTTCGTATATAAGCTTGCCCCATGAATTCTTCTAGTTGATCTGTATAACACCATCAGAGTTAAAATCCTCAAAATTGTGCAATATAAGTGTTTAATCTAAGGTGAGTGAGAAATGAAGGCCGACCATCTCCTCTTAGTATGCATCAAAAGTATCTAATCGACCAAGAAGGATAGAACGGTCAATTAGTTGTAATGATATTGGGTTGAATAGTTCAATCTAGTAGAATCTAGGAAAACCAAACAATTGTTTCAGGAACCTTCAAGATGCAGACGTGCCAATACTTAAGAGTTAAGTATATTAATTAATTAACAATTATTGTTGAGTAATTAAATAATGACACATAGTGTACAATGAGTCTTTGATTACTCAAGTGTGTGGTTAAGTGGGGCCCACTTTAGGTTAACTTGGTAACCAAGTAAGGGCTTAAGGGTAATTTTATATATTTAATTATTAAATATTTGAGATATTTATTTATTTAATAATTAAATAATACTTAACTTAACCTAGGTTAATTGTTAACTTGAGTTAGGTTAATTGAATACTTTATTATTTACTTGTTGGAAAAGTAAATTAACCTAAATATGGTTAAAAGTTAACTTGAGTTAGGTTGAATGAATATTTAATTAATTACTTGCTTGACAAGTAAATTTAACTTAATATGAGTTAAATTGTAACTTGGATTAGGTTAAATAAACCTAAGTATAAAGTTAACTATGTTTAGTCGAATTAAAGAGTTAATTTTGACTTGTTATATATGTGAAATTAAAACAAAAATCAAGGTTTTTGTGCAAAAAGTGGCTAGCCATATTAGCTTAATAAAGGGAGAAGAATTTTGATGAATTTGACTATTAAGTGGAGAAAATGAAAAGTTCATTTTTGAGTGCAAAAATATGGCTAGCCATTTAGCTAAATAGTCAAAAGAAAATTGTTTTTTTTTTTGTTTTCAATTATTGAAAACATTATTTCATCTCTTTCTCCAATTAAGCTTGCCATGAATGAAAGCTTTGAATTTTACTTTTATAATTCAAGTGTTGAATAAAACAAAGCTAAGTTAACTGTTTAAATATAGTTTAAGTATTAAACTATAGATTAAGAGTTAATCTAAATAGAAATGTTAAACCAGTGCTGGAATTAAAACTGTTATTCTAGCCAATCAAGCCCACATCAGTTGATTACTAGAATTACCAATGAGTTTATTTCAAGTTGAATTCTAGCTTAATCCATTCCAAAAGTTTGTGAGGTGAATTCTCAATCTTTAATTTGATTTTATTATTGTAATGAGACAAAATTTATTGTGTTCATTGTTTAGGAAATTAGATTTCCAACTTCCATTGCGTATATATTTATGTATACATTGCATGGATTACATATATACGAAAAATTTTATGTGATGAACACGCACCACATACATGTGCCATTTGGTATTAATCATCACCTACATAATATCTAGTGATATCCCGAGCAAGAATTGGCCTTCATGGATCAGCTATTATTTAGATGGTTTTAATAAAGTGTTAGACCCAGACTTGACTATAATCCTTGGCCATACAACTCAACAAGGTATTAATTTATTTTGTTTATTTGCTAGCCGATCTAACTATTTTGACATCATTATCGATCTATTCTTCAGAGGTCACTGCTGCCTCATCGATGCACCCTTAGTTAGTGAAGGTGAAGAAGAGACTACTCCTCCTAAGAAAAAATAAAAGGTAATAGATCAACCTTATATATCGTTTATAAGTTTGTGAATAAAATTAGCCTAACACTTATTTCCTTGTTTTAGACCAAAGCAATGAAAGCTCCAAGAATAAAAATAGTGCATAGCTCACAAGCCAAGATGGCTTCAAAAGAATCTAGCGCGTCTATACACTCGAAGATGTCCATGTTGATATTGATTCTCACGACTAAGTCTCCCTTCCATACTGTTGTCATCAGGGATGAATCAGATAAGGACATTGAGGTTCCTTAGGAAAGGGTTGGGGAATTGGCTAGAGTCTCCACTCCTGCTGCTCCACTGGTTAAGCCTACAAAGCTAGTCATTAAGTCACCTTCGAAGCTAGAAAGTGCTACCTCGATAACTAATATTCTATCCCTTCTCCTTCAAGAGTCCTTATCGAAAGTGTTGGAACTGTGCCCTAAAAGCATGATTATTTGTATTTAGATACTGTTGAAAATAATTAATAAAGATTATTCATTCAATATTATATTTGCAATTATAATTATTGTTATTCAAATATCGTGAAATTTCTTTATTATTATATGTAACCTTAAACTTAGTATTTAATAGTTATATATGAGAGGATTAAGTTTAAGTGTAATAATCTAAACTTGTCCTTAGTCTGGATGAAGACAAAAACTTTATTTTGATAGACTATAAGTGCGGTCTATTTGTATATTGTTTACAATGGTCTTATCCAGATCATTCTATGTGTTGACATAGAAAATAGAGGCACTTTATATAATGTTGATTATATAGGACTAGACAACGATAAAATTAATTCTTTATTAATCTCTGTTAGTAAAAAGAATTTATTTTATCACAATATAATAAAATATAGATTAATTTTAATCCTAAGTGATTAATGAACTCCTATTCATTGAGTTATGTTTATTAATTTACAAGAAAAAGACTGTAAAAGACTTTCAGTCAATTACTAAGTATTTTATAAATGTAATAAAAATGATGGCTGTGAATATTTCTCACAGATATAGAATCCACTTCTTCTGAAAGGAAGTTAAATAAGTTGTTCTCTTAATAATTGATTTTGGTCTTGGATATTATAAGCACTCAGTTTTCTTTAAGAGTTAAAGAAAATAATAAATTTGTGAATTTTACAAATTAAATGTTCAAAAGAGAATCAATGATAAAGATGTAATTAAAGAGGTTAACGGACACTCGACCTAACTCTAATTATGAACACTTGTGGAGAATTGATCTATATGAAATGATTATTAAATGGATAAATATAGTTTTCTATTTTATAATTTATCTACAAAATTAAGAGTTCAGCTTTATATTTTTAGTAGAGTAATATAAAGTTAATAAATAAAATTATGTTGATTAAAGAATTTAATCAATTGATTTAATTTATTATAGCTTAATTTTGTAGGTCTATCAGGTCCTCATACTGGCTCTATAAACACTAAAATGAATTATTGAATTAATTGTTAGATCTAAAATATTAATTGGCCCAAGTTTAATTTGATTAAACTTATTAGAACCAATTAATTAATTTGATTGACCCATGTTTAATTTGATTAAATTTGATGGGCTTAATCAATTATTGGCCTATTCTATAACAGTTATGGAATTAAATAAATAATTAGATTATTTAATTAAAGATAATATTGAATATTATATTTATCCTTTTAATTATCTAAATTAAAATAATATAAATATATTATTTTATCCTAATCTTATTAGGATTAAGAGTTTAGATATCATAAAGATTCTTGTACTATAAAAATGGGTTTTAAAACCACTTTTACATATTCTTGATTAATGCTTCTTTTGGGCTAAATTTTTCTAGAGAGAAAATTTAAAAACACAAAATTAGATCTTCTACAATTTATTAACTTACCCATACGAGTAGTCTATTGGTAGGAGATACAGCATGGAAGATTTACTGGTGTTAACAGAAAACATCCGTAGAAATTCACGATTAAGATATTTTTCTTATACCATCTTGTAAAATAGACATAAAATTTTTAAAAATCGTTCTCGTATAAAGATGGTAAAAGTTCAGATGAGTCAAGTATGAGAAGATGGCTTCTCCATGTACTACTGCCACTCAATCCAAAGTTATGGTATGATTGATCAGTTCAAAAGCTTAGAATCTCAAGTTTCGAGTCTACTGCTTAATAACTGGTTTGTTCTCAACTTCAAAAAGAATGTCAGTCGACCTGAATACTGAGATTGATGATTATGCTACAAAATCCACATCCTTTGCCAAGAAGAATTAGTCAGCTGTGGCAATGATTTAAGAGGCCGAAGCAGAAGCCAAGCAGAAGGAGAAACTCAAGTGTTTGAAAGTTCAATGGATAGTTGAGGTGTAAGAGCTGGGCAATAAAAGCGTTGGGGCCAAAGAAAGGATAACAACTTTAAAGGCTAAATTGTAGAAGTTGAAGGTGGTTAAGGCGGAGAGGACAATGGCTTCTCATAAACTAGCCCAAGACATTCTTCATAATCTTTACAAAAAGATGGCTTTGAAGAAAAGTCTGAAGTTAAAAAATGAGAAGTACCTCAAGCTGAACAAGAGGTGAAGATGGTGGATTCTACTGTAGCCTATTGCCTTTCCCCTTTAAAGCAAATTTGATTGTAATTGAAATCGGCTAAAAAGCCTCTTACATTTGGATGTTTTAAATGGATGAATATAACAAAATTTTTGATAAGTCTGATTTCTTTTATCATGTGAATTGACAAACTTTCATTCAATTGATAACTAATTAAAATGTAATCTTCTAATTTGGACAAGTTTTAACCAAAAGAATCGGCTTCATATGAAGTACACAAAATGAATATTATCATAATCAGCTTTCTATTACAATTAATATAAAATGATTGGACTTATGACAGAAAAATTGTCTTATCACTTTCTTCCTAAATAGTCTGTCGATAAGACTTCAAATATTTTCCATTGATCACCCTTAGATATTTGATCCCTTTTAAATCTACTAAGAGGTATGCCTTATTGCCTATGATTTTAGAGATCTTGAAAGGGCTTTCCCAGTTCGGACTAAATTTGCCCAAAACTTGTTCTTTTGAGCCAATTGATAAGATGGCTTTCTATACTAGATCATTGATCTTGAAGGACTTAAATCTCACTTTTTATTATAAGCTCTTTTTACCTTCTTATTCTGTATTTTAAGCTTGTTTAAGGCTTCAATCGACCTTGGTCTAATCTATCCATCTCTTCTATCATAGCGTCCCGATGTTCCTCCACACTTAACTTGGTTTGATGTCGTCTTCTGATTAAATTGACTATGAGTTTCATTGGGACCATGGCTTTATCACCATAGACTAATTGGTAAAGAGATACTCTAGTAGCCATCTTTAGGTTGGCACGGTTAACACATAAAACCTCTTGTAACTTCTCATGCCAAGCCTTTGAATAATTTTTAGATCGCATTTTTAAGTCCTAGGATGAGAGATTTATTGGTAGATTTGGTCTGCCCATTTGATTGGGTATAGTAAGAAGTAATATGTATGAGGCAATTGCTAAATTCTTTTACAAAGTCAATCATTTCTTCACTTGTGAAGACCGTTCCTTGATCAGTTGTGATAGACTTTAAAAGGCCATGTTGATATATAATACTGTTACATAACCAACTTTAATAGGATGACTTCTAACCATTTTGTGAAGTAGTCAATTACTACCAAGATAAAGGTATGTTGTTTCAAAGATGGTGGGTAGATCTTCCCAGTTATGTCCATCGCCTATCTTTTGAATGGCCAAGGTCTAATAACAACATGTATCTCTTTATTTAGGACGATCTTAATTGAATCGTGCTTCTGACATTCTTCCCAGACTTTGGCGTAGTTATAACAATCTTTCTTCATAGTTGGCCATTAGAAACCATTCTTTAAAAATGATTTCTTCATTGGTCAACCATTTGGATATGCTCCAGTTAAGCCCTTATGTAATTTGGCCATGACTAACATATATTTTTTTAGACCGATACGCCTTAGCAGTTCTCTAAAGGGTTCTCTTCTAAATAATTCTCCTACAAAGAAGGCAAATTTTGGTGTCATGATTTTTATTTGTCGATTAACATTGACATCTGAATTCTTTATATACTTGATCAGTTCATCCTTCCGATCAATATTTAAATCGATTTGTAAAATCAGTCTTTTCTTTTCCTAGTTCAGTAGTTAGTAACAGAAAAGGTATGAATTGGACCAATAGATCTGTGGGATTTCTTTTATCACTTTCTTGAAGCTAGATGCCTCTAGAGGCAAGTCATTGGCTTTTGAATTATTGGTCCTTATCAAAAATTTGACGAGGGTAGAATAAAATCCTTCAAGAAGATGCCGCACTTTGTTGCAGTATGGATCTACAGGCCGGCTTCACAATTATATTCACCAGTTATTTGATTGATAACTAGTAATGAGTTGCCTTTAATTTTTATATCTTTCACTCTCATTTCTACAAGTATTTCCAAGCTGATAATAAGTACTTCATATTCAGCTTGGTTGTTGGTACAAGAAAAGTTTAGTATGAATGACATTTTCTTCTTGAAGTTATTCAGAGAAATTTTAACGATGTTGGCTCCTGTTACTTGGGCAATTTTTAAACCATTAAATCATAATTTCTAATTTTGATTGTTGATACATTCTATTTCCAAATTGACATTGGTTGAATGGGGTGATAGATGATCTGCTAGAAAGTCAGCTAAGGCTTGTCCTTTGATTTTCTTTTAGGAAATGTACTTTAAAGAAAATTCTGATAGCTTGATAGCCTATTTGCCAAGTTGATTACTCAAGAACGACTTTGATAAAAGATATTTGATAACATCGGTTTGCCTTACAACATGTACAATAGTTAGCAATAGATAGTGTACGAGGAGAACTCCCTTGCTAAATAACTTGTTTTATCCCTGCTTATTTTCTTGCCTATGCTTAATGCCCTTTATCCTTAGCCTGACAAAGTAAAGAGCTAAACACAACTTCTCAATTGCCATTATCTAGTTTCAGCATCATTTAAGATTTGACTAAGATAATATATGGCTTTCTCTACCCTTTAGTGTTCTTGGGCTATCATACTATTAATTTATTCCTCTATTGTTGAAATGTAGAGGACCAAAAGTAGTCTGATTTTGGTGGAACTATAACTAATATACTTGTGAGGTATTTCTTGATTTTGTCAAAACCTTTTTTGGGATGTAGCGTGCACTTAAACTCTTTTCCATCTTTTAATTTAAACAAAGTTGTCCAAGAATTAATTTGGCCAGCAGAGTTTAAAATGAATTGCCTAAAAAAAATTTATTTTGTCGATTAATTATTAAATTTCCTTCTTGATTCTCAGTGCAGGTGCTTTTATTATAGCTTTAGCTTTGTTTTAGTCTACTTTTACCCCCCGCTGGTGTACCAAGAATCCAAGAAAGTTACCTATTGAAACATCAAATGCACAAATTTCAAAAGGTTTATTTTTAGCTGAGGGGCCCTTATTTTGTGGAACACTATCTTTAGATCAGCCAAGTGTGTTATGTCTGAATTAGATTTAACAACTATGTCATCGATGTATACCTACATAAATTTTCCTATCATGTCAGGAAGGATTGTGTTCATTTTTCTCTGATATGTCGCTCTAGCGTTCTTCAAGCCCAATGATATTACAATCCACTTGTATGTCCCAATAGCCCATGGGCATTTAAATGCCATCTTGCTGACATTTGACCTCTTTATGAAAATCTGGGTGTATCTAGAATGGTTATCAAGAAAACTCATGATTCAGTGATAAGTGGCTGAATCGATTAGTATATCAATTATGCATATGGGATACCCATCCTTTGGGGTTGCCATGTTTAAGTTTTTGAAGTCGATGCAAAGATGAAGTTTGTCATTGTTCTTTATAACTAGAACTACATTAGATAGCCATTCCACGTAGTTCGCTGGTCTAATAAAGTAAGCCCGGAGCAGTTGTTTAAATTCTTTTGTAATCTTTTCTTCAACCCTCTTTGACATCCTCCTCGTGTATTGTTTATAAGGCCAAAAACCTTTTTTAATTGGTAGGCTATGCTATACTAGTTTTTGGCTTAGTTTGGGATTTCAGGGTAATCCTATGTGAAATAATCTTTTTATTCCTTTAGTAGTGCCACCAATTTGGTCTCAAATTCTAGATCTAAGTAGGCACTTATGAAAATTGATCTAAGTTCATCATTAGTTCCTAAATTTATCTCTCGAAGTTGGCTTTTTGGTATATGTACTCAACTGAAGTTGACATGTGAATTTCCTTTTGTTTATTCATTTGGAAAAAAAACCAAGGGTCAGCTTGTAATTAGAGTTGTTGGCCAAGTTAATTCTTTTGTCATAACCTATTGGGTTTCACTGAGTAAAGGTTTGGTTGTGTCCTTACTATATCAGTAATTAGCATCCTTCTTGAGAATGATGGTTCTAATTGATAAGTTGCATAATGATGTAGATGTTACTTGCTTATTCCCCACAAAGGGTTATAAATCAACAAGAATTATTTTGACAGACCCATTTGGTTGTCATCTAAAGACCATTTGATGCATGCTAGATGATAAAGTCTTGTTAAAGTGGATCCAATCTCTTATTAATAAGACATTGTAGGCACTCAACATATTGACTATATAGAAAGGTTCATCGCGTTCTAGGCTACCGATTTTGTTAAGGCTTTTGGCCATAGAGCTTTTTGCTAAGAATGTCAATCCTGGCCAAGTTCTTTTTATTATCTCTGCCTTCCTCACTATGATGCTGGATAACTTCTTTTAAGCATCTTAGTTGGTTGCACCTTTACATGTACCTCTTTTGAGCCTTGATTGGCTTTGGGTTATATCTATAATCTTGATAACCATTTAGCTAATCAAATTTGCTTCTTTTCAAAATGTTATGTTCCTATTGATAAACTATATTGGCCATAGGTTTGAATATCCTCCTAGGTTGGTGCTGTAGAGTTGATCTTAAGACTGATGATGTTTGTCCATCAGTAACTTTGGCAAAAGTTATTTGGCACTGCAGGCAAACTAAACATGCTTTCTTTGAAGTCGAGTTTTCACACGAAGCTAGCTTTTCTCTGATTATCCTATTCTTTTAGGAGGCATCTTCAACAAAGTCCTTTATTTGAATCTTGATCATTAGCTTGTTAGGAGTCCAAATTTGAGCTGAGGATCATTCCACTAAAGCCTTCCTCTTAGTAGAAGATATGACTACATTTATACCCGTAGTTATGAAATGATCAATTTCAATGATAGAGGTTTTTCCTTAGGAATTGAACAAAAGTCGGCCTTTAGTAATAAGCCATTCAATGACATTTCTAAACATAATATAGTTATTTAAATTATGCCTACAAGAGTTGTGCCATTTATAGTAGTCCTTACTGGCTCTTTGTTCGAGTGGCATGATGTTATTACCCTCGGAGAGCTTTATCTGTTTGCCCATTAAAAGCCAATCAAATATCTCATCGCCTTTCCTCAAGTTGAAAGAATAATTTTTTTCTATTTGAGTGCTATTGCCAAATTTTTTCTTTTCCTTAATAGAAGTTGGCTTCTTGAGAATAGGACATTCATATGGGGCTTCTTTTACCACCTCAATAAGGCAGACCTCTTTTTTTGAATTCAAGACATCAAAATTACTCTTTAACTCGACTTGTATAGTTGCCATATCATGCTGATTCTTGTAATAAGTCCCTTTAGAGGATGCCTTCTTTTGATTCCTTTATATTATGAGCCTTTTATAACTTATTGTCCTAGTGGCCAACTCATATAGGTCCTTGAATCGATGCCCTTAAAAAAATACTCCCTTATTATTAAAGATATATCTCTTACTACTATAGGTATATAATTGGCTTTAGTGATTTGTGTTTGGAACCTTGACGTATGTTTCCTGAATCAGACTATGTATTTGGTTACTGATTCACCAAGCATCTGCCAATGTAACTTTTAGAAGTAACTGATAAAATTCGACATGAAACATATCTTCTATTTGCTCCCAACTGGTCATTGACTCTAGCATCAAGTTGGTGTACAGGTGAAGGCATTCTTCATCAAAGAGTTGCTGAACAATCTTAACTTCCAAAAAGGAGACGAATTGACTTCCCCACATTGCATCATAAATCTTGAGATATGATCAAATGTGGTGATATTCTCTTTCCTAAAAAATAAAAAGAATTCTAAAAATCTAATAGCCCTTTGAAAAAAGAAATAGTGAATCAATATTATAGGGATATGGCTTTTTATAAGATGGTCATACCATTGATGTATGCAGCAATAGATAAGCACAAGTGTACGCTATCGTATCAAGTAATATAGGATTGAAGTCTAGTTATCATTCCTATAGAGACTTATTTAACCTATTTCTTTCAATTAAGTACTAAAATTAATTGTACTTACTTTTATCTAAACAAATATAAAGGTGAATATTATCTAATTAATCTAATTCTACCAATTAAACCTAATTTTAATATAAAAAAATTAAGGGTTAAGTTCACCAATTAAAAGTAATTTAATGTTTCGACTTATCCCTTAATATTTCATTTGACTTATTAATCTCTGAGTTAATCCCTTAATAACAAATTATTAGCTAGACTTTAATCTCATCATAAGCCTCTGTCGATGGTCAGTGACTATATTACACCTTAACAGTTACCTATATGTCTATAATAATTTGAATAGAATACAATTCATTAAGAACAAGTCTAATCATGTCATACATGCCATCTAGGTATATTTCTATTATACATGGAACTCATAGCTGTCACTTTATGATCATGTATCAAACTATCATAGGCTAAATGCATAAATCCCTCTTTCGAGTTCATTAGGGTTCCTTGATCATTCAATATATTGCCTTTATATAATAAAAGCATTAAACTCAAGATAGAATGAATTAATTTAATCTATTAAGCTCATAAACTAAGAAGCAATAAAATCAAACTATATATTAGGTTCAAAAGTCTAACCCTAAATGAAAAGAGTTTAGCTCATAACAAATTCAAGAGTATCAAGTAATGAATAGAAAATATCATGAACAATATCATAATACTAAGAAAAGAGAAGAACTAATACAAGCCTGATGCCATAGATCGCCTCTTTCTCTTCCTTGCTTGATTGCACAAATCTTGATCTCCAATTTTGAAATCTTTACTTTGATCTCTTATTTGTAACGTTTTTATTTTTTTGGCCTAAGTTTTCCTCTGATATTCTTCGCCTTTGGCTTTGAAAAAAGATATTTTTATAGGTGTTTATAACCTTAAGGTTATGGGGCTTCGAATCAAAGTCGGAACAAGACTTTTGAGAAAGGGTTTCATATGTTGCACAGGCACTATGACGCCCCACTTTCTGCCACGCCTTAGTTAGTAAATTTGTAAATGATCAAAAACCATAAATAAATTACAAATACTTTTGATTTTGAGTAAAACCTAAGTCTGGGATGATAAAAATAATAGTCTCTATAAACCCTTATCAAATATCCTTACACTTAAGACTTTACTCGTCGTCGAGTAAAATAAAAACAATCATAAAAATTATTAACCCTAAATAAAAACTCAAAACTACAACAAGCTAGATTGATTAGATGATCATATTCTTTGCCTTAAAGACTATTAAAATGGCACAAGTCTTTTAAAAAATCAATAAACAACTTTCAACAATTCATTATACCATTCATCAAGTTCTTAATTCTCCTTTATAATTGATCACTTGTGTATGCACTAAGCAAGTAAATAGTCAAATGGAACTTAAATTTTCTCAATAGCATAAAATAGTATAAAAAGATAATGTCTCGACATATTTTAATTTATTATTACACTACTACAAGCTTTCTTTTCAGACTACTCTCCACTAATGTGAAAAAATACAGGTCTAGAGATCTATTCAGGACTTTAATTAGCTTGTAATGAAAAGCTAGGGTCAATGTGGGATATAAAGATATATATGAAATTCAAATCACACCATGAATACTTAGACTTTACCTAAAACCTTTTTGATCTATTTCTCCTTGATTTATCTCCTCCCCTAAACTTATGATATTTTCATCTTTCTCTTTATCACTCTTGATCAAAGAATTTTTTTCTTTTTTTTAAGCTGGGGGTATAAAGAATTCAAAGACTTCTTTTTTTTTAAAAAAAAAAGGATACCTCTAAACGTAGATTGGTAAGTACTTCCCAGACTTATTGGTTTCCACTTCCATACCCTTTTCACACAACCACAATCTTTTTCCTTTAAGAATATTTCTAAGTAAACTCAAGATTTATAGTGTTACAGGTAGTTTTGGATAAATAAGCTTAAAGTCTTGAGGTTTGTAATGTGATTAAACAGGAAAAAAATTGGGTATTTAGGCTTAAAAGGGGTAACTAGGATAAATGTACATCTAGGGTAGGCTAAAAAAGCTCAAGCGGTCCAAAGATAGCCTAATGTCACTTTTCTTTTCGTGTACTTCCTAAGATTTCGCCTCAAGTAGTAATCAAGTAAGGTCTAAAGTATTGGTCTCAAGACTGTGGTGTACTACCTAAGTATGAGTATCTCTAAGCAAATAATTTAACTAATACATGCTTACCTCAATGTGCTCAAGAAGAAGTGATCAAAAAGAAGGTTGAACTTAGTTCAAGATTTTGATGTAAGAATTATTTCAAGTGTTTATCATTTATTAGGAACTTGTAAAAATGAATTCAGCCATTATGCTATTTCTGATCATGGACTAATGATCATCATCTCAACTATAAACTAATCAATTAAAAAATAAATTGTAACACACAAAATAATAATTTAATCATGCAACAAAATAAACATCAAATAAATGTTTTTCACTCTTAAACTTAAATTTGACATTATCCCCAATGTTGAAAAATAAAAACTTAAGAGTAAGAAACTTCCTTGGTAATTGAAGTTTAAGCATTGCAGCATTGTGTCTTGATGAATGTGATTGTGGTTTTCCTTCTCTCTTAACACTTACAATTATTTATGCTATTCTTTAAATGCTTGACTTGCTATTTTATTCCTACAAGAAAAGAAAGTAACTAAAGCTGATTTAATTAAAGTAATAAAGTTGTTTGCTTGTTCAACATTTGAACTACAAAACTAAACTTCAAAATGCTTCAATGGCCAGCCTTAATGGTAGAGAAAAGAGATGATGAATAATTTAAATCTTTGAAAATAAATAAAACAACCTTTGCGCTGAATCATCTTTTTCTTTTGACGTGCTCTCAACCACTAATAAGGAGTATCACGACAATTACATAATTTCTAATTTTCATCCAATTTTGTAATTCAAGGCTTATAGCACCACCAAGCATGGCATATAATTCTTTGCCCATTTATCATGTTTCCTATTTGTTAATTCAAACAAATAAAACATGTGCCATATATTACTATGCCGAGCCAACACTATAGCAAAATGAAAAACAATGTTTTCTTTTCATTTGTTTAATATCCCTCTCATCACCAAATCAAGATTCGGCCTCACTATTAAAGGTTATACATTGTAATTTGTTTTCCCATTAGTTAACTCATTTGTTGACTTTAATAATAATAAATAGCAAAACCAATTTTGTAATTAAAAAAGATCTTGCTTATCTAATAAGCAATGTCATTTAAGTCAACAAAATATCGACCAACCAATGGTCTAAATTGTGCCACTTGTTATCATCTCTTTGGTCAATAACTATTAACTAATTAATATACTTAACACTTAAGTTTTAACAAGTGCACATCCCGAGGGATCCTGAAACAAATGGTCACTTTGTTGAAATTTACTAAATCACACTATTCAATCCAGTACACTGCTTTAGTGTACAATGAGTATACTTCATATTATAGGACTCCCTAAGTCCACGCCCAATTTTTCAAATGAAACTTTTCTATGAGTCAGTGAATGATGCCCATGCATATATCACGGATATTACAAATCAACGTATTAGACCATGCAAGTTGATGTAACAACGTTTATGTATAATCCTTTCATCAATTATATCCTGGAAGAGCAGAGATATTGATCAATATCGTCAACTCTCTATTTGCTCATCTATGAACTTATCCCTAGATTCGTATCTTGATAAATATACGAAAACACTTTTGTGATATTGTTTAACCCTACAGAAAATGTTTTTTTCTTGAGTTTATTGCTTATAGCCATAAGACTTTCTAAGATACAATCTTGGAGCATCTGAATATACAACTCACCTATGTGAGTTGATGGATCCCATATCTACTCACATTAGACTTTGTGAGCATCGAACCACATCCAGCGACACACAGCGGTCAGATCATGAAAGATTTCTAACATCTATAGAACTAAAGTATATAGATCACTTACAAGCCCACCATAGCGCTTAGGTTAAAGGACCATGAATACTACTCAACTTAAAAGCACTTACTATTGACAGCTTTATGGGATGTCTATTTGAGGTCCTCGTGAGTCTGTCAGTACCCAGTTCTCACTAAATACCTATATACCCATACAATCTTCCTCTAAGTTCATGGTTTGCTAAGA
This sequence comes from Ailanthus altissimus, assembly GCA_946807835.1. Taxonomy (NCBI): domain Eukaryota; kingdom Viridiplantae; phylum Streptophyta; class Magnoliopsida; order Sapindales; family Simaroubaceae; genus Ailanthus; species Ailanthus altissimus. The sequence continues at coordinate 9,093,294 of OX327713.1, read as the reverse complement.
CTAACCATCTGAACCATCTAGATATAGACATACACTAATATATATAAATGGATTTCGCTGATAGACCCACATCGTTAAAATAGATCAGGAACATATGTTTGAGAACTAACTGCATAATGACATTTCCTAGCACCATTTGTAACTCTATGCAACTATGTCATTACTAATATATTCTCAAGTCTTCGTCCCATTTTAGACAAGGCTCTAATTACTTAGATTTCGTTGACTCTTATAACCAGATAACTCTTAGCAATGCTCACTTTTAGCATTTATAACTTTCAACGTTGCTAACTCTTAGCGGTTATCTAAAATCCTTTAGACCAGATCTAAACTCATTCAGATCATACAATGTCTGTAACATTACAAGTATCTTATTAGTTAATAAATGTAATTAGCGATTTAATAAAATATCTATTGCATAAATATTAAAATAAAATATTCATTCAAAATGGGATGACACGTAAGCGCAAATCTCAATAAACTCTTACTTGCTCTAATATCATTTGTAATGGTATCTAATACCCATTGACTCCCTGTATTTCTTAAACACCTTAAGATTTAATGCCTTAGTCAGTAGGTTCGCTATATTATTTATAGAGTCAACTCTACAAATTATCACATCTCCTTTAGCCAAGATTTAACTATGTGGTATTTTCTCTCCATATATTTAGATTTCTGGTGTGCTCTTGGCTCTTTGGCTTGTGCAATGACCTCAATTTTGTCGTAAAATAATATGATAGGATCCATCGGACTTGGGACTATTCCTAGCTCGGTGACAAACTTGCATCCACATTATTTCTTTTATTGTTTATAAGGCAATAATATTTTTGCCTCTGTTGTAAAATTAGTTGTGGACCTATGTTTAAGGCTCTTCAACTCACTGTGGCACCATGAGAATAAATATATATCTAAATATAGATATTCTATCATCTAGATCAGATTAGAAGTCTGAATCTGTGCATCCTCTCATTTGTAAGTCACTATCTTTATATATTAGAAATTTAACCTTTGTACCCTTTAGGTATTTAAGGACATATTTCACTACCATCCAATAGCTGTCACCTAGATCAAACTTATACTAGCTCGTAACTCTTATAGGATGTTAGTTCTCATATACATCATGGCATACATCAAGCTTCTAATAGCTAATGCATGTGAGATGTAGACATTCTAAGGTTTTTGTCTTTCATCTGAGGATATACCTTCTTTAAAATATGAATGACATGTCTAAAAGGTACATTAACTGTTCTACAGTTAGTGAAACTATACTTTTCTAAGAAACTATCTATATACGATGATTGAGAGAGTTCCTTCAGCTTTCTAGCTCTATCTTTATAAAGCTTTATACTCAGTATATAGGAAGCCTTTCTCAAATCTTTCATGTAGAAGTTCTTACTTAGATAGCTTTTGACTAGCTATAACATACCGATATTATTCCCAATGATCAGTATATCATCCATATAGAGAACTAAGAAGACTATTATGCTTCCACTAACTTTTCTATATACACAAGCTTCCTCTTAATTCTTGATGAAACCTAACCCTTTGATTACCTCATCAAAATGAAGATTCTAGCTTCGAAAAGCCTACTTAAGTATATAAATATACTTCTTCAGTTTACATACAAGACTAGAGGTCAGGCTGAATGCAAAACCTTCAGACTAATCCATGTATATCTCTTCCTTAAGATATCCATTGAGGAATGCCGTCTTTTCATCCATCTGCTATATCTCAAAATCATAATATGCAGCAATTGCCAATAAAATCCAAATAGACTTAAGCATCACTACTTGTGATAAGGTTTTCTTATAATCGATCCTAGATCGTTGAGTATAATATTTTACTACCAATTGGGCTTTAAAGGTTTCTACCTTTCTATCGGACCCACACTTTTGCTTGTAAATCCATTTGCAAACTATAAGAACTATTCATTCAGGAAGCTTAACCAAGTCCCAGACTTGATTGTAATGACATAATTCTATTTTATTTAAAGTTCTCGAGCTACTACTAGCATTGACCTGTACATCCATAACATTGCCGATTAACTAACTAACATTCAACTAACAAAATATCTTGTATACTATATAAAAATAGATAACGGTTCTGAATATATATATGATACCCTTCATTGTCAAGTATAGGGAAGGATATAATATTTTTGATAATACTAGGCACATAACAACAATTCTATTACACGGGAGAAGTAAATCAAAATGTCCTATAGCTTTAACTCACAAGAAATCACCATTTTTAACATAAAGCTATACTTCTCCAGCTGTAGCAATTTAACTTCCCGTAGACCCAACACATTATAGATGTGAGAAAGAAAAGTCGTATCTAATACCCAGCCAAAACTAGCATCAAATGCTAAATATATCAATGATAGGCAAGCATATACATGAGGAGTTCTTCTTTATATTGGTAAAGTATTTTGAGCAGTTGCGCTTCCAGTGATAGTTCTCGTCGTAATGGAATTACTCTCTATTTGCTTTTTTCTTCTCTTGGGGCTTAGATATAAGTTGCTTCTAAGGACCTATGTTAGGTGTTTACTTTACCTTCTTTTTCCTCTTCCCTTTGAGCTTGCTAGAAGCCTTCGAGGTAGAAGATGAAGTACCTTGAACACAGAGGGCTGAGCCCCCTTTGTTCATATCCTCTTGACTTGTCCTTAACATGTTATGTAGCTTAGCATAAGTAAGGATCAATCCTTGCATATTGAAGTTCATGATGAATTGTGCAAAAAAATTTAAAAGCTACTAAAGAATTAGGCTATTCCCTAATGAATTATACAATACCATATCCATTATCTCTAACCTTTCGATATATCCAATAATCTTGAGAACGTAGGGACTTACAGGACTGCCTTCAAGAAGTCTAGCCTGAAAGAATGATTTAGCAACTTAGTATATCTCAACCTGAGGTTTGTCATTAAATAGCTCATTCAGATGGGCATAATACTGCTAGTACTATCCATATGAACATGCTTTCTTTGCAGCATTGTAGACATTGAGGTAAGGATGTAAGATTTAACTTTTAAATCATCATCCAACCTTTTTAGATATGTTTCTCTCTCTTTTGGGGTGGCATCATCAAAAACACCTTAGGGCAGTGACTAATCAATCACATATCCAATTTTTTTAGAATTCAAAATAATTTTGAGATTCATCAGCCAGTCAGCATAGTTTTCGGCATCCATAAGTTGGTGTGGATTAAGTATGCATACTAAGGGTTTGCTTAAGGCCATTTGATCTTTACAAGATAAAATAAAATATGTCAATGGAATATTTAAATCGCTAATAAAAAATGTATTTAATCATGGGTATAACATTTATACATTTTTTTAATCTAAAACACCCTTCCACTGCTTTACATAATCTTTTTAACCTCTCAAACAAAAAAATGACAATTTAAACACTTTTAAATTGTCCAGTGTAAAGTGGACCCTATTTCCATCTTACTTTGACCTCACGCTATAGTAATATTAGCCTTTGTAAACCCAATAAGTAGACAACTCTTGTCAATTATATCTCATGTAACTCTTACCACTGATCTTAAATACACCTTATCCTTACACTGTAGCAATGTTAGGTAAGTGTATTCTATATTAACTTGTCAATAATTAAATATATGTTACTGATAATACCCTCACGTTGTAGCAATATTAGGCAATACATTCGCATTTATTTATCTCTTCTTATGTTTAACTGACATAGTCCAAGCCACGCCGACCAACCCTTCACGCTGTAGCAATATTGGGAAAGACAGATGTGACCTTTCTAACACCGTATTGACAAGCCAGACCATTGTAAAACACTATCTCATGATGTAAAACTATTCAGTCTAATTAAGAAAGATTTTTAAATACTTGTCCTCATCTCATGAGGACGTAATTCTCAATCACCCATTTGTTTTGTGAAAACACAACTAACCCCTTGGTAAGGCTTCCATTATAGTTAACAGTACAAATAAATGGTTACTATTTATAAATGCAATCAAATAACTCTTATTATTGCATAAATAAACCCACATACATGTTTTGAAATTCTTTAAAAATACTATTAGAGTAAATAGTATCAGCGTAGCAATGCTAGGCTTCTAATACTGCGGTGCTGGAGGCAGAGCCTACAACGCCATGGCACTAGCTCTTCAATGCTACGACATTAGAGCCTAGAGACCCCAGTGCCATGGTGTCCCAATTGCTGTCTTTTTGATTTTGCACTTTCAACACTTGAAATGCTTCACCTACAGCCCCGGGACATCCCAAGCAATATAATTATCACTCTAAGCACCCAAACAATGCAAAAAATCATGCTCTAATACCAATTAAAAGTGTGCTATTTATGAGGGTGCATGTATATGTTGTGTGTTTATTACAACAAAACCTATGCATCTTATACGTAAATTAAGCACAACAAAAGCAAGAAATCTAATTCTCTAGTGCAATAAACACATAATTTAAGTCTCATTACTGTAATGAATATTAAAGATTGAGAATTCACCTTAGAAACCTTTGGAATAATAATGAAGTCTACTTTGAATTGCACTCGTTGTCATTTCTAGTACCTAGCCTTGATACCAGTAATATATATAAAACTTAAACACTTTGGTTAACACTTAACCAATAGTTTAACTCTATAAACTATTTAATTAAAGCAATGAAGTTATTTTACTTGTTCAACACTTGAACTACAAAAACCAAACTTCAAAATGCTTCAATGGTCGGCCTTAATGGTAGAGAAAAGAGATGATGAATAGTTCAAACTCTTTGAAAATAAATAAAACAACTTTTGCCCTCAATTCTATTTTTCTTTTGTCGTGCCCTTCAACTACCAATAAAACTCTTTGAAAATAAATAAAACAACTTTTGCTCTCAATTCTCTTTTTCTTTTGTCGTGCCCTTCAAACACCAATAAAGAGATATCATAGAAATATATATAATTGTCAATTACCCTCCAATTTTGCAAATCAAGGCTTACTACCCCACTAGGCATGGCATACAATTCTCTGCCCATTTATCATGTTTTCCATTTGTTAATGCAAACAAATAAAACTTATGCCATGTATTACTATACCGAGCCAACACTATAGCAAATTGAAAAATAATGTTTTCTTTTCATTTGTTTAATATCCCTCTCATCACCAAGTCAAGATTCGGATACATTGCAATTTGTTTTCCCATTAGTTAATTTATTTGTTGACTTAATAATGATTAATAGCAAAATTATTATTACAATTAAAAAATGATCTTGGCTATCTAATAAGTAAGGTCATTTAAGTCAACAAAATATCAAACAACCAAGGGTTCAAGTTGTGCAATTTGTCATCATTCTATTGGTCAATAATTATTATTAACTAATTGATGTACTTAACACATAAGTCTTGACAAGTGCACATATTGAAGGATCTTGAAATAAATGTTTGGTTCGCTGAAATTTACTAGATCAAATTATTCAATCCAGTACACTACCCTAGTGCACAATGAGTACACTTCATATTGTGAGACTCCTATGTCTACACCGATTTGTCAAATGAAACTTTTTCATGAGTCCGTGAATAATGCCTCACACAGATGTTACGAATTTTAAAAATTAACACGTTAGGCCATACATGTTGGGGTCACAATGTATACGTATAATCTTACTGTCAATTATATTCTGAAAGAGTAGAGATATAGATTAACACTGTCAAACCTCTATTTGCTCATCTGTAAACTTATCCCCAGATTTGTATCTTGATAAACAATATGTGCAAATACTTTTGCGATATTGTTTACCCTGTGGAAAATAATTTTCCCTGAGTTTATTGCTTATGACTATAAAACTTTGTAAGATACAATCTTAGAGCATTTTGATACACAACTCACCTATATGAGCTGACGGATCCCATATCTACACACACCAAACTCCATGAACATCATACCATACCTAATGCCATGCAAGGGTTAGACTATGAAAGGATTCTAACATCATGGATCCAAAGTGTGGTGAATCACTCACAAGCCCACCATAGTGCTTAGATCAAATGATCAAAAAGACTACTCAACTCGAGAGGACTTACTATTGACATCTTTATGGGATATCTATTAAAGCTCCTCGTGAGTCTGTTCAGTATCCAGTACTCACTGAATATCTGTATGCCCATATGAACTTCGTCTATGCTCATGGTCTACTAAGACTAACTATCTAGACCGTCCAGATATAGACATACACTAATTTGTATAAAAGGGTTTCACCAATAGACCCGCATTGGTAAAATAGATCAGGAACATAGTATTTGAGAACAGACTGCATAATGACATTTTTTAGCACCATTTGTAACTATTTGCATCTATGTCATTAATTATATATTCTCAGGTTTTTGTCCCTTTTCAAACAAGGATCTAACTACTTAGATTTCGATGATTCTTATAACCTGTTAACTCTTACCAATGTTATAACTCTTAGCAGTGCTATAACTCTTAGCATTTATAACTCTCAGCATTGCTAACTCTTAGTGCTGATCTAAATACTTTTAGACCAGATCTGTACTCCTTTAGATTATACAATGTTTATAATATTATAAGTATCTTACCATTTAATAAATATAATTAGTGATTTAATGAAATATCTATTGCATAAATATTAAAATAAAATATTGATACAAAATGAGATGGCACGTAAACATAAATCTTAATAGCACCCTCACAGTCAACTCTATTTTTTGTACATCTATGATCATTAATCTGGTTATTGGGAACAGTCTTTCAACGATGATGGGAATCTCTTTGTCTTCTTCTATATTCAAAATGATAAAATCTGCAGAGAAGATGAACTTATCCACCTTTACTAGCACATCCTCTATGACTCCCTTAGGGTAAGGGAGAAATTGATTAGCAAGTTAGAGTTAGCAAGTTGGAGTGTGACATTGATAGGCTTACTTTTCTCAAACCTAATTTATTGTAGACAGATAGAGGCATGAGATTTATACTTGCTCATAAATCATAGAGTGCTTTTTCAAAATTATAATTTCTAATGGAACACGGTATGGTAAAGCTTTCGGGATCTTTAAGCTTAGAAGGTAACTTTTTTTGAAAGATTGCACTATACTCGTCTGTCAATACTATAGTCTTATAATCCTCCAATATCTTCTTCTTTGAAAGTATTCTCTTCGTATTGTAGCTAGACATTTGTTCAAGTGCATCTACAAAAGAAAGATTAATGTATAATTTCTTAAAAACTTCAAAAAAAATTGAAAACTACATATCTAGCTTCTTCTTTTGCAACCTCTATGGGAATTGTTGAGGTGGAGTGAAAGACTATGTGGGATGATTCTGTATGTTGCTATTGGTATTTTCTGCTGAGTTTGTACTTTTCTGAACTTTAGAATTTTGTTGCATTTTTATACTAGTTTCTGCACTTTTTTGCATTCTTTTTTGCATTTTTGCACTATTTTCTAGACTGTTTTGCTATTAATATTTTGGTGTTGCACTTGTTGAACTCCTTTGTAGCCTTTAAGGAAAAGGTCTATAGGGTTGCACTTCATCTTGTTGTACTATCTTTTCTTTTACATTCATACTTAAAGATGATGGTTGAAGTGTTTTGTCGTGTAAGACTTTATCACTTCTTAATAAGACGACTTGACATTGCTCTACATTTTTTTATAGATTGGCTTTGATGTCACTTGGTAAAGATCCTTGAGGTACTTGTTAATTGCCGCAGTAAGTTGTCCTATTTGAATTTTTAAATTCTTCAATGTTGTAGAATAATGCCGCATAATGGTGTCATTAGACTTCATGTAATGCATGAGCATGTCTTCTAATAATGGCTTCTTATCTTGCAGCGACTGGAATCCTCGGGGATTCATTGGTCTAGATGACTATCCTTGATTGTTACTCTAAGAGAAGTTTAGATGATCTCTCCACCCCATATTGTAAAAATTAGATTGTAGGTTTATGTTGTTGTTGGTTGAAATTTCCCATATAACTTGCCAATTTCATGCATCGCCCATTTATGTGGTTATCACCACAAAAGTCATAAAACACTTGCTAAATTTTGACGGTGTTCAATGCATCAAATTTCTTGGATAACATGTTAATTTGCGTTGTCAATGGATTTTCTTAGGTGTAACCTTCTCAGCTGACCATTGGTAACTATTTGACACCATCTCATCTAATAGCTCATAAGCCTCATCTGTGGACTTATTCATTAAAACTCCTCAAGTAGCGACATCTACATTAGTCCTTAAATGCACTATTAGTCTATTATGGAACGTTTTGACTAATAGCCATTTGAGGACTCCATAATGAGGACACTTCCTCAACATGTCCTTAAAGCACTCCCTTGCCTCATATAACGACTCTCCATCTATTTGAACAAATAAGGTGATGTCATTCTCATATTCACTTTCTTTGCTGGTAAGAAGAACTTTGCTATAAACTTTTGCGCTAAGTCATCCCATGTTGATATAGATTCAGATAACAATGACATCAACCAACTCTTGGCTTTATCCCTCATTGAGAAAGGGAATAGTTTAAGTCTAATGTCATCGTTTGAGACTCCATTGTATATGAATGTATCACAAATCTCTAAAAAATTCACAATGTGCATATTTGGATCATCATTGAGAGCACCACTAAACTGTATAGACTCTTTTAGCATCTTAATAGTACTCCGCTTTATCTCAAAGTTATTCGCATTTATGGTTAGTCACCAAATACTAGATTGAATACCATTCATAGTAGGGGACTGCATAATCCTTTAAAGATCTCTGTGGTATCATAGGCTCAAATACAAAATTGTTGACGTTTTTGTTATTCTCCTCCTTATTGAAAGATTGGTGTCGTTCACATCGAAGCCTTTGCAATATTATTTCAATCTCATGATCAAAAGAAGTTAAATTTGTATTTTTTGTTCTTCGCATGAACTATCAAAATAAAAATTAAAATATATCAAAGTAAAAAGAAAAAATATATCAAAGTAAAAAAAAAAAAAAATTGAATTAAAAACAAGGTAGTTTGGTATTAGTATTGATCTAAAAATAGAAAAAAAAAATTATTCTCCGACAACAGTGTCAAAAACTTGATATATGCAATAATAGTTAAGTACAAGTACACGTTATTGTATCAAGTAATATAGGATTAAAGTCTAGATATCATTCCCACGAGGACTTATTTAACTTATTTCTTTTAATCAAGTACTAAAATTAATTCTTCTTACTTTCATCCGGACAAATCTAAAGGTGAATAGTAATTAATCTAATTCTACCAATTAAACCTAATTTTAATCAAAAAGCAAGTAAAGGTTAAGTTCGCCAATTAAAATCAATTTAGGATTTCGACTTATCCTTTAATATTTCATTAGACTTATTAATCTCTTAATTAATCCCTTAATAACAAATTGTTGGCTAGACTCTAATCTTAACATAAGCCTTTGTTAATGGTCGAGTGACTATATTACACCCTAATAATTACGTATACGTCTATAGTAATCTGAATAAAATGTAATTCATTAAGAATAAATCTAATCATGCCATACATGCCATCTAAGTATATTTCTATCCTACATGGAATTTATAGTTGTCACCCTATGATCATGCATCAAACTATCCTGAACTAAATGTATAAATCCCTTTTTCAAGTTAATTAGGGTTCATTGATCATTTAATATGTTGGCTAGAAATAATGAAAGAACTAAACATAAGATAGAATGAATCAATTTAATCTATTAAATTAATAAACTAAGAATCAATAAAATCCAACTACATATTAAGTTCAAAAGTTTAACCCTAGATAAAAAGAGTTTAGCTCATAACAAATTCAAGAGTATCAAAGTAATGAATAGAAAACATCACGAACAAGGTCATAATACTAAAAAAGAAAAGAAATAACACAAGGTTGATGCCGAGGAATTCCTTTTTCCCTTCCTTGCTTGATTGCACAAATCTTAATTTCTAATCTTGAATTCTTCATTTTAATCTCTTATTTTGTGATGTTTTTTGTTTGCCATAAGTTTGTCTCTGATATTCTCTGCCTTTGACTCTGAAAATTGATGCTTTTATTGGCCTTCGTAACCATATGATCGTGGGGTTTCAAATCCAAATTGTAATAAGACTTTTGAGAAGGAGTTTTATATGTTGGATTGGGTGTTGCGGCACTTAGACCTAGAAAAAGTCTGATTATAGGGGTTGCCTAAATGTCGTAGCGCTCACTCTCTACCACAGAAGCCGCAATGCTGGCCCAGTGCTAGCCAGTCCTCTGTTTTTTACTGTTTTGTGCCTGTTTCTTCCAGTATCTTCATACCTTAGTTAGTAGACCTATATATGATAAAAAAACCACAAATAAATAGACAAATAATCTTGATTTCAAGAAAAACCTAAGTCCAATTTGATAGAAATAATCAACTTTATAAACATCTATCAATCATCGGCTTTAAATCAACCCATGTATTCTGCAGAGCTTCAGTCATCATATTTCTGTTGATTTCATTACTCTGATGATTGGTTGGTCTATATGGCTCAATTAGCCTAAATTAGATCAACTTTGATTGAGACTGGCCAATTTGTTTTTATACTTTTTGAGTTAGTTAGTGCAAGCTCCTCAAATTTATCATATTTCTAATAGAATCATAGTTGAAAATATATCTAGGTTAGCCTTATTGGACCTAGGAGTTTGTAGACTCAACCCTCTCAGGTCGTCTTAAGATATTAACCGAACCATATTGCAGGTCAACTTGTCTATAATTTTAGTGTCTACGAAGCTTTTGGAGTTCAAGAATTGGTTAGCTTTGTTAAAGGGCTATGAGGTCAGATTGATTCTATCTCATGGTCTCCAAGTTCTTTAAAATACTTATGCTGATGTTCTGATTATTTTCAATCAGTGGTCTAAACCTTGTAACCATTTGATTGGTGAGCATAGTGCGTAATTGTTGGTTCTCCAAAACAATTTGAAAAACCAACCCCTGAATATTGACCATGAAGAATGGTCTAAGAGATAGAATAGAATCCATTTGAATTTTCTCCAATTGTTGGTTAAGTAGTTCTTCTTTGACGTTGGCTAAACTTGTTTCTTTTTCATGTGTAGAGTTCAAAGGGCTTCTAATAGGAGGTGGGGTCATGGTCAGCACATCCCCCTTTTTGCGACACTAGATGGTTTTGTGGAATTCTTTTCAGCAATTATATTTTTCTTTGTTATCTTTATAGTTGTTACTAGCATATAGAGTTGGGTCCCATTAAGCGTGCCCAAAAGATGTTCGAGTAAAAATGATTGGATTTGTATATGTCCAGTGTCTTGCTAAAAATATGAACTACCTCAAATTCTCAAAGAACAAAGGTTAGGTTTTGTCAAATAAGGCAAAGTCAAATTTAACTTATAGCAAGTGAGGCTTAGGATAAAATCTGGGTTGTGAAATAGCGAGCAAATGTAGAATGTGGGTTATTTCGTAGAGAAGAACAAGCAAAACTCTAACAATTGGGCTATGAAAAATCCTGGATTAAGAGCTAAAATAAGAAAAAAATAAACTGAGAGAAAACTATCATTGTTATATAGATTGAGTTGAATCCCCACTTTACAATGAAAAATCAAGCCTTTATGTAAGATTCTCAAAGGGATAGGGATAATTTTGTCCTTTGAATTTTGTCAAATACCCAATTTTATCCCTAAATTTTTGAATTACCCAATTTTGTCCTTCTCAGTTAGTCAATTTTCGTTATATTTAACGATTGAAGGATAAAATCGTAATTGAACTAAAAATAATTAATACACTCTAATACATGTCAAATAATTATTTATTATCAATTAATTAAACAAATAAAAAAAACCTACCAGTTTTCGCTTGCGGTAGACCAGTTGTCGCCCACTAGTCTTCAATGAAAAAATGATTAAAATTTATATCATTGAACTATATTTTCTCTGATCTACACAATGATGTGATCATTTTTTACCCAAAAAAAAAATCAGAAGGTAGCCGCATACGCAATGAGAGTAATAAGAGGTGATGGTGGCAATGAACATCACCACCACCCCGTTTAATAGTGACCGCCATCCCATGGTGGACAGCGGTGATTACCAGTGGTGCATGTCAAACGAAGCGGCAATGACGTTCACTACTATCACTGTTGGATAGATCGACGGTTGATTTATCCAATAGTGGCGGCAATGCACGTCACCGCTACTCTATTTAATAGCGATCGTCATCCCGTGGTAGAAGGCGGTGGTTACTGACAGTTCACGTCACTGCTACCTCGTTTGACGTGCACCGCCATCCATTACTTATTTGGCCACCTTCTGGTCTTCTTTTGTCAAAAATAATTTCACCATTGTATAGATCAGAGAAATAGAGTTCAATTATATAAAATTTAATCATTTTTGTCATAAACAATTGGTGGCTGGCAGGCCACTAGAGGTTTTTTGCTAACGAAGGCTTATGTTATTTTTAAAAATAAATATGAAGATTTGATCATGTCCAAGTGCACCATGTGTTCGTTTTTAATCAGTTATCAATCATTTATTAACACGTGTACACAATAATTAACACATAGATTCTTGCATAAGTAAAAATTTTATTGCACGAAAAAATAAACTTTTTTGTCAAATATAACGAAAACTGATTAATAAAGAATAACAAATTTGAATAATTTAAAATTTTAAGGATAAAATCAAGTATTAGACAAAATTAGAGGAATAAAATTGTTCCTATTCTATTCTCAAAACATAGTCTGATCCTAATTTAAAAAATAAAAAAAATAAAAAAACTCTAATCAAATAAGATTTTTTATGTTAAAAGGTACTTAATATGGGCTTATTACCCAACTGGCCCTAAATTAGTACACAAAAAAGAGAACTCAAATGGACCAAATATATATATTTTTGGGAGTGTAAACAAAAATGAAGAAAAGAAATAATATCTTAAAATTTATGTCCAACAACTGTGATTTGTCAAGTTGCCTAACCAGCAGCAGTAGATATAAAATCCTTGGTTTATGTGTTTTCTGGTTAAGCAAGATCCGTTGAGATTTATGAACTTGTCGGCTTTATACCCAGTATTAAATTGCTGTTTTGCTTATGGATTTTGCTCCATTTGGAAATAGCCATCCCATTAGGATGAAATTTAAGACCAAGAATTCGTTGTTCTAGCTGCTCTCCGGGGTCCGGGCGGAGATTATTTCCTGGATTTGGATGCAACAATTGTGTTCCGTGTTGGACAAGTAGGTAGCAGCAATGCTTTTTAACAAGAGTGTGCTAAACTCTTTTAATAACTGTTCAAAATATACTCCCCTTACTATCTTCTTTTATTCAGAATTTACTCAACTTACTATCATGGAACAAACTGATATGATATGATTTTGAATTTGTTGCCCCAACATGTATAAGCTTAAGGTTGCCACTTTCCGAAAATGTACTTGTAAAAATATGTTCAAAGGGGAATATCACAATCGTCTGCCTCAGTTCATTATGCAGGAGTAAGAATCCAAAGAATGCGTAGAAAAAGAAGACAAATATAATTTTCAGGAATGGCAGCAAGGCAATGCCCCCATCTATTAGAAGTGACTTTCTGAAGCTTGGCCATTAGCAGAGTACAATACGACCGAGTCATCAGATTACATAATTTAGACATAAGTACAGAAGCATAATAACTTCCTACTAACATGGTTTGCCCACAATTCAGTTATAATTGTTACAATGTCAATAGAAGAAGAAACAGTAAGCAACTATTTCATCCATAATATCCTTGATGGTGAAAAAGGTATTCAACATCACTATTTGTGGCCTTTCTTCTTCCACAAGTCTCCAAACATCTTAATACCAGAACCCTTACGCTTTCCACTGCCAAAACCATCATCTAAGTCATCAGCCATCCCAGGTGTCCCCACATAACCAGCATAGCCACCAGCCAATGGCTCAAACACACCACCAAAGTGCTTATCCATGGATCCACACCTCTCAGGAAGCCTCCCATTCATCTCCACACCCCCAGCAAGCACTGCTGCTGCAGCATCGGCTGCTTTTCTCCACTGCTCTGTCTGCACTCGCAGCTTCTTCATCTCTGTTTCAAGTGCCTCCTTTGCACCTTCCACAGCTTCCAGCTTCTCCTTCAACTGAACTGCTTCTGCTTTACTCGCCAGCAGCTCTTCTCCCAGTTTGTTAAGGTTCTGCGTCATCTCCTCTTTTTTTGTTTGAGCAGTTGAAATGTTCAAAGAAGCTTCATTCAGCTGGTTTTTCAGGGTTTCATTTTCTTGACCCTTCACCTCTAGTTCCTTCTCCTTTTCTTCTAGCTTGGCTTTCAGCATATTTATCTCATCTTTTGCCAAAGTTAAGTCATGGATGGATAGTTTTTCTGGCTCTGGAATTGCCGGTGGTTCAGTTGATATATTAATCGGTTTGGTCTCTTTTTCCTCTTCATAGGTCTCTTCGTTGAACTCAACCTTAGGCTCAACTGTTACTTTTTCTACTCGAACTTCAAAAACATCAGTCTCCAGCTGGTTGTCATCTGCAACTTCATCCTTGGGAGTTTTAGATTCTTGAATTTCAGGTAGAGAATGCTGTTCAGGAACTTCCTCTGGTTCTGGAACTTCAGGTTTCTTGGTTTTCTTCTCCAGCTTTTCTTGAGCTTCTTTCTTCTCAGCCTCAGCTGAAACCAACTGGTCTTTCAGAATCTTTAGCTCTTCTTGAGCTTGCCCAAGTTGTGATTCTAAATCTGCAATGCGAGTGCCAAGTTTCTTTTGGTTCATTGAATCAGAATGGGAGGCTCCTCTTGGAGAACGACGGTCTCCTAGCTTGGGACTCCGGTCAGCAATTGGTCGATGATGCAGTGGATCAGGATCAGAACTTGATGTCCTTACCTGGTGCGGTCCCCGAGGAGACGGTCTTTGAGGCATTTCTGATCCCCTATTCCTCATTAAATAGGAAAACAGACAAAAAAAATTATTTACATGTCCAATGAATTTAAGCTTATTGACCTAAATTACCCCCTACAAAAAGTTATGACACGCAAGTAAGGGTTATATGCCAAGAAAATGTTTTGGAATTCATGAAAAGTAGAATTTTTTTCCAGCTATTGACAAGAGGATTACATAAATGTGATGTTAGATTATAATACAATAGCCAACAACCACATATGCTACCATATATCTGCTATGCTTACCAGAAATCTTCACAAATCTCTATGTCATTCATCCGGTTATTACAGCGGTTAATATTTAAAGACTGAATTTCGTAAACAAGAAATGAGAAAAATCATGAAAGATTGAACCCAAATGAATGGGGAAAAACATTCCCATCAAATTAAGAGACTGTAATATCTCGAAGTTGATGCAGATGTTGCACTGTTATAACCAGGTGGGCAATATTAATCAATCAATGTGAACAATTACAAATCTATTTTAAATATGGTTAGATGTCTATCAACACAGCATGCGATTAGCATTGCATATAACCAGCAGTCCTATTAGACAATCAATATGTAACAGTTACTAGATTTTTCTAAATATAGTCAATTATCAGCTTGATACAAGTATAGGAGGATGAATTTTGTTAGAGCCCACAAATTCCATAGAAGGATCCTATAAGTGATGCTTCAAAATTATGTTAAATGTGAGCAACAGTTGCCAGCAGCAAAAAGTTTGGACTGAGGCTTAACAAAGTTCAGTTGCAACATTATGATAACAGAAATGCTCCTCCTGGTAGTGCAGAGGTCATGTGGCTATCATAAATAAGGTGAGTTCTATACACTTGCAATATTATGTTCAAACAACAAAAAACCAAGTTTGAATAATACAGAAAACAATAGAATAATTACAAGAATGAATGTGCACTGCTCAATCATGGGATAACTTAATTTGTATCTTACCACAGCATATACATTGGACGGATAATGGAATTATGACTATTTTCCAACAGAGTAAAGACAAATGAATCCATGCAGCCTTCCAGTTCATGTTATTCATACACCAATACACTATTATTTTAGCGTTAATAGAGCTTGCAACGAGTGATGGTAAAATCAACATGCTTTCCGAGGAGGGTAAAAAAAACTTTTATAATCCAAATAACTGGACTAGACAGATATTCTAACAAAAATGCAACCCCAAATAACGAACAAAGCATTATGATAGATTAGGTCCTAACCTGGACCTCGGCATTTTGTACACCCAAAGACTATAGGCTGAAGAAGAGCTAAACAAATCCTTAGTCAAAAACTTGTGATCTGCAGAATTGAAGGTGCAAACAAAATGCAAATTAAACCAAGGCAATTCAATTTTCCAACAAGAAAATAAGATCTAGAAAAAGTTTATGTGAACTCTTGATCGTAGCTGTCTGCACTTGGAGAAATGCCAAAACTCAAGTGGTCTAAAATCAACAAAGTCTTAACTGTTGTTCTACATTGTCTTTCAGCTTGAAACAAAAAACAACAGGGAGATTCAGACTACAAATTACATAATGGCCCGGCCATGACATGTGAGTGCAAAAGTACACTTTCAAAACTTTCCCACCTAAGCACAGAAACACCACAAACTTCGAATGAAGTCTGTATCATGATAAGTTTGGCTGAGACCAGAGCAAGAAAATAGTGAAAGAGGTGACATGTTTGCCTATCTCCGGCACCAATGGCCCCTCAGAGAAAGTGGAAATACATATTACTCTTCAACTGCCCCACTAGTAAAAGAAAATATGTGTACTAAATAATATTTCAACATCTTCTGTAGTTCATACAGAGCAGGTGAAGGTGATCATGCATTTAAGCAGAGTTTTGACACTATAGATTTATAAATGGGCGCACTTGGCCTACCATATTACTCATATTTGGCCCCTGGGAGTCTGTAAATCACCATCATCATTACCTTGTTGAGGAGCAGGTATGTTATCAACTTCAACTTATTTATAACTGAAGGCATACATATGACTTTTGACTTAATTTTTGTGGTAAAATTTGATAGGAAATCCAGCTTCATTGTTTGTTATCCTTGATATAGATCATCCTCTCACTTATATTCTTGTAAAAAATTGTTACTTTCATTTTGCAACATCAAAAACAGTAAAATGGAAACAAATATCTCAAAAGAAATTGAAATATAATTATATCTGAAGTTGTTAACTTTTAACCATGTCTCTACATCAGTACAACATAACCAATTATACAGCTCCACAAAACTCAATATATGCCAACCAACTACATACAATATGAAAGTTTCAAGGTCCACACTTTTCCAAACTCCTGTCTTTTTAAAACCTCTAGCCTATCTGGGGCAGTGTAAAAGCACTTTTTCTAGTCATCTGCTTATTGCAATATCTATATGAAAAAATGGGCATGCCCTCAAAGCTCCAAAAAAAAACCCTTTTTGATATTTCAAATACACATGAGTACTTCTGTTTTACCGCAAACTTTTGCATTCTGCTTTTACTGACAAGTATTAAAGTAGTGGATGACACAAGAGGATGAACCAGGCATGTTTTAAGTACAAGCCAGGAAGAAGGAATGATGTAGCATCACACGCCCCACCACGCGCGTGTAATGTATATTATACAAAGTTGCCAATTTTGTGGTCATTTGTATAACCATGGACAAAAAGTTAAATTTTTCAATGTGCAACTAAGTGGGTACAAATTAACTTTCAAGAAACAAAAAAAAAAACAGTTAGAAATTGTATTTGTTTATGCAAACAATTCAGGGAACTGTAAGAAAAAGTTCAAACAGACCAACGGTCAAGAATCACCATGATTAACTAAACTGGAAGGATAAAAAATCCATGATTTACAAGGGTGATAGTGGTAGCCAAATTGCTACCCAGAAAGAAACTGTCATAGTAAGTTTGTAATGGAAAACATAAAAGGGTTAGATCGTAGAACAGTTAAAAAAAAAAAAGAAGAAGAAACTCAACTGAGTGTGAGTGTGTTTTGACTTGAGGCCATACAATGTGTTTGGTAGCTGAGAAAACCAATGAAAAGCAAAGAAAATTGATGTCTTCCAAGTTGGTGGGAGTTGAGATTGTTCAACAATCTTTCACATGGTCTTTCTTCACCATTCAACAGATCACAAAAGAGAGAGAGAAGAAAAACAAAACTTTCACATAAATGCATGCATATATTTTAGTGAAGAAGAGAATAATCCCACATGCAAAAATTACCAGGCTAAAGAATAAGATCAATCAAAGAATATGAAACTTTTCTCCCTCATAATTAATCACAAGCAAAGAAAATGAATAGCTCACCTTAATATATACAGATATATCTGTATATGCAAAGTGATAACAGCTCAGTTACTTAGCTTCTCTTCTTTGATGATTCCATGACAAACCCTTTGAGCAAATGCAAGAGTTAGTGAAGAACTAAAATGAAGACCAAGGAAAAAGAATCAAGGACAAAAGCCAGCAGCAACAATGCTACCGTGAACAAGAGAGAGAGAGGGAGAGAGAGGAGTGAATTTGAATCAAAGCTGGTGGTGAGTTTGATAAATTGATGGTAGTTAAGTCTTTTTTTCTTTAGAGAGAGAATTAATAAATAAAAATGAAGGAAGAAAGGACAAAAGGGTAATTTAAGTGGGAAGACCAACGAATGATACAAAATAAATAAATAATAAATGTTGGAAATACAACCTGTGATCATACTCTGTTAAACTCGTCTTTTCTGTCTTCTTTCACAAATTCAAACTTTTTTTTTTACTTTCCAACGGTTACTTAATGCCAGTGCCTGTAATTTTCAAACTTTAGAACAAAAACAAAAAAATTGCATGCAATTGAAGATATTGTGCACACATTGTCTTTTCCAAATTTATAATTTAAAAAGGAAATTAAACGTGAACTTAGCGGGGGTGACTCATCCTCATTCAATCGATTGCCATAAACAAACAATTGTTTGAAACATTCACTTTTTTCAAGGAAAAAAAACATTGAAGTAATTTCATAGTGGAAGATGATGATATGTTATATTAATAGTTGTAATTAATATAATCAAATATTAACTATTATTGATTCAAATTATTAGGACTAATGTCCTTGCTTTTGTTATCAATGAGACATTATTGAAACCAAGTTACGAGGAAGTGGAGAAAACTTATTCTCTCTCTCTTTTTTAATGGCACTCTCTTTTTAACATATATATTTAGATATGTTCACAAAACAATTTAAACAAAAATATTTTTAAGTATTTTTAAAAAAAAAAACTGTGGATTGAATTAATTGAGTGTCATTTAGAATGTATAACGTAGTCTTATAATTTAGACTATTAAACTAATCAAAACCTAAGATGTAAAATTTGTAAGATAAATATTTATGTTGAAAATCTGATAACTTAAAATTAAGATTGAATTTGATTTTAAGTTAAAGATTAACGAGGAGCCGACATGGGGATAAGTACGTGTTGAACGTATGAGAAAGAAACGAAAACGAAGAGTCAAAATTGAGAAGGACGTGATAACATAAGTGGAGATATTTCCCAGTACGGGAATACAGCAGCGCTGCGGCGTTGGAACTGTGGCGTCGTAGCAACCAGTTTCGATAGTTTTCTATTTTAATATGACTTAATTAGTTTGAGTCAATTTTGGATTTTCCAAAAATGTAGACTCTTATTTTAAACCTTTTAAATACTATATAAACTATTGTAACCCTTTAGAATAATAAAACATCAAACATGTAAACATAAGGCAGAGTAGAGAGTTAGGTAGGCACTAAAGTGTTAAGTGCACGAGAGAGAGTTACCATGGGATTATTTGAGTGTTGAGTGTGCAAAAAATGATGATAGATCCTTTGACAGAGAGCTGTGGCTATTCATTGTATTTCTTGATTAAATCTCTTATGTTAGGTCTTTGTAACTTGATGTTCTTTGTGAAATGGTAATAAAAGAAGTTGAATCTTTGATCCACTATACATGTAGGTGTTTGTCGCCGAACCACATATATCTTGTGTCTTATGGTGATTATTTATTTATCACTATTGTGTGTGATCTTTTATATTCTTAGTTATTTGTGGGTGAAATCCTCCGCATAGCACTTAGGTAGTTTTAAAGTGCTAAATAGCAGTCATGAAAGTATTAAGGCACATAAAAACTCCATTAAGTGGTGTTAGTGCTATGAATAAGGTTGATACCTAAGTGGTATCAGTTTGAAGAGCCTAAATGATTTCTTAACAAGTGGTAGTAAAGCTAAAGTTAAGATTCATACCAGATTGTAGAGTCAAGATGCAGAGCATAGGTTGTTTCAACCATGGTGACTCACAAATATGAAAAAGTTAAATGGATAGAGTGATTATCTGAAAAAGGTAAAGGTGATAGCTTTAGTAGTAAGTTTAGGGTTAGAGATAGCCTTTAAAGAGATTTAAGCCACAACTAATAATGAAAAAGTATGCGTCATTGAGACCCAAATCAGATTGAAGAGTCATTTTATTAAAGCTTAATAGTACAACGATATTGACTGTAAGGGAAAAGGTTAAGAATAAAGATGAATAAAGATAGAAGAAGAAGAGCAACCAAAATTGAAGGACAGATCCAAGAAGTGTTTTGATCATAAGAAAGAAAGACACTTGGTAAAGGAATTGTTTAGAGGAAAATACCAAGATAAAAAGAAAAGAATGTGAAGATGCAATAGTCTATAGGATGACTAGAAAATAGCAAAAATCTTAATAGCTTTTGTAGGGACATATGCCTGTCATGGGAATTAGTAGTATAAGATTAAAGACTGTATGGTAGAAAAGTGAGTGAGTTATTAGGTATGAGATTTGTTCCTAATCTCATGAGAGCTTAGCATCCTTGAAAGTGTTAGATCAAGTAGGATATTTATTCAAGGTAAAAGAAGGAATACTGAAGGCATTCAAAGGATCTATAATTATTATGAAAAGTAGTAAGCACGATTGATGCTATATTCTTAATTAGAATGTTGTGTATGGCTCAACATGGATTATTGAGTTAATGTAGACCAAGGAAAATATTTGAGATTATATCACCGGTGTGGTAAGGATCAGAAAAGAATGATGGTAAAAGGGTTATTGACAGGGATAAAATCTAACTATTAAGATATTATGATGGTGTCTAGGTGACACTAAAAATCCCAATACAAAGGCTTTCTGATAAGAGATACATTCGTATCTTTTGAGAGCCTTAAAAGAGTTAAGTTTGAGTATAAGACTTTACTAAATTAACATTAGAGTATTTGAGCGTTGGCGTGGATAATCCTGAAAAGCCTTTTAAGAGAGATTTTGAATTAATAAGAGAATTGTTTCAAAATCAAGGTTCAATTTGATTTTGAGTTGAAAATCAATGTGGAGTCAACACAAGGACAAGTATGTGTTGGACGTACGGAAAATGTACAAAAATAGAGAGCTGAAAGTAAAGAGAAGTGCAAAAGAACAAGTGGAGATATCCCAAGTATAAACACTACGATGATGTCTTCTCAGTGCCACAATGCCAAGGATAACCACAGCACCACTGCGGGATTGCAGCAATGTTGTGGCCCTGGAAGTGTAACGTCACGGTGCCTAGTTTTTGTAATTTTCAGTTTTAAGATGACTTAATAAGTTTGAGTCAATTTTGGAGCCCTTAAATATGTTGATTCTTATTCTAATTAGAAATAGAATTTTTAGGGACTTTTTAAACACTATATAAACCCTTATAACCCCTTAGAATAATAAAACATCAAAGATATAAACATAAGAGAAAATAGAGAGCTAAATATGTACTAAAGTGCTGAATATGCGATAAGGTACTACCATGAGATCACTTAAGTACTAGGTGCACAAACGAGTAATAATAGATCTTTTGAGAGAAAGTTTTGATAATTTATTATATTCCTTAAATAAATCTCTTGTGTTAAGTCTTTGTGACCCAGAGTTCTTTGTGACCCAGAGTTCTTTGTGAACTGGTAATAAAAGCAATTGGATCTTTGATCCATTGTAGACATAAGTGTTTATCACTAAATCACATATATCTTGTGTCTTGTGGTGATTATTTCTTTATCTCTATTATGTGTGATCTTTTATATTTTCGGTTACTTGTGGGTGAAGTCTTCCACAAAAGCGCTTATGTGGTTTTAAGGTGCTAAATATCAGACATAGAAGTATTAGGTTATGTAAAAACTTCAACAAGTGATGCAAGGGTTATGATTAAGGTTGATACCTAAGTGGTATCAGTTTGGAAAGCTTAGCTTATTTTCTAACAATTTATAACTTTAATATTTTTCTTTCTAAGTGTCCAGGGATTAAAGAGTAGAGGTGGTTCTTTGAAGCTCAAGTAATTAATGACTAGCTAATGAAGGGGTTTAAGCTTTATAAGTTATCAATATAGGTATTTCTTTACCACTATTATGAAGGGTAATTGGGTCTCTGTGTGAGTTTCAATAGTTATTTGATTTTTGGGTTAATTATGATGAAATTTATCTTGATTAAGTTTGATAGCCTGTTGATTATAAATAAAGGAAAAGGCAATTAAACCTTTATGATCTAAGGAAAGAGATAAGCACTCATAATTTTGGAAAAGATGCATAATCTTTTTTATAAAAAAAAAAATTGATCGTATTATATCATTGATATTACATTAGAGGACCATTGATATTAGAATCAGAGGATTATTAAGACACTATATAACATTGACACACTGATGTACGTTTGAACCTATACTCTTATAAAGAAGAGAAATAAACTATAACCCATATTAGAGAATTATCCCTAAGACTAGGGACCATAGTCTTTATCAAGAAAGAGGAATCATATCCTTATAATAGAGGGACAACTCAAAAACTGCTAATATATAAAAGTTAATCCTCCACTAATAATTATAGAGTAATTCAACTAACTACCATTATCATTAGGGCAAAAGAACCCTCAAAAATCAAACAAACAGGAAGTTGCTTGGCCACCGAAAGTGTTGAGTTGCCAGACTGATGTGATTTGCTTTTCTCGGGGGTGGTGACGGTGTTACTTACTTTACTAGTGATGGAAAAGCATAAGAGCCATCGAGGGTTGCTGGTCCACTAGATTGAGAGCAAACGTGTAGGACAATGGTGAGGTTACTTGCTAGGCAATGGCTGGCGAAGGTAGCGATTTGCAAGTTTTGGAGGAGATCATAGGCGGTGGAGATCAAAACCCATTATAGAACTAAATTTAAATGAAAAAGCTTTAAACAAAGTAAATTTAATAATAGAAATGAGAAAACAAAGAAAATAAAACTAAAACTCACCGAAGAGAGAATTGGAAGTCACACTCTTCGATGGGTTTAAAGGAGGGTGGCAATGGCTGAGTTTTCTTTTAGAGAGAAGAAGAATAAATTTTGTGAGAGAGATGTGGCTATAGATATATCCTTACTAAATACTAAATTCTACTTATACTATCAAAAAAAGTAAATGATCAATTAAACTCTAATTTAAAGAGTTTTTAATTAAAAAATTTAAGTACAATCAAATAAAATAAAATGCAAATTAAAATAATTATTGTCACTTGTGTTCAACATTGTGAATGATAGTATTGGTTTCTAATTAGTTCATTAGAGACACTCTTAAATTCTAAATTTCACAATCTATATAATAACAGTGTAATTAGTTTTTTCGTAAAAGCAACAAAGGAAGGAGGAATGAACAGAGAAAGATGATGGTAACTATGGTGTCCCCTTTACGATGACTCATCACTATATCTTGAATTGCAAATGATGATCTATTGGATTTAGGTGGCATTGCACAATAAAGCACTACCGTTATAGAGTGATGTTATTGTGATTGCTATCTTTCTTTGTCTATTTTTCGCTCCTTCGTTGCTCCTATGACGTAACCAATCTCCTCTTCGTATAAATAATAAAAAAATAGAGTTCAAAATAATTTATGGTGAATTAATTAGAGTTTGGTAATTTGTAACTGACCATGACCATCATTGATGACGGACAAGGGACAAGAATGATTATTGACCTATAAATGATTTAGTAATCAAAATATAAAATAAGTGGACAAAAATATGTTACATGTCATTTAGAAGGTTAAATAAATTATTTAAACGTCAATAAAATATTTTTTATCTAAATTAATATAAATTATTAGTGAATGAAATTGTAGATCTTGTTTTTAAATTATAGAAGTATTTGTGTCCATATTTTCTTAAATCTTGGAGATTTAACTGTCTTTTGCGATTGTAAATACTAATAAATTGTAATGTAATATTGTGGGGTGGGGGGCGCGGCGGGGGAGTAGTTATCTAGCTCTCACCGCCAAATAATAAAGGTAATGAAATTAGTTTTTGTGATAAAAAGTAATGCAATATTAACCTTATAAGCATCCTACTTTCGTAATATGAAGTGGAGGCAGCTTTTTGAACTGTGCGAAATTGACAATAGCTAAGCTAAGGAACGAATTTATGGTCAAGATGCGAACTTGGGATTTGGTTTATTAAATTTGTAAACAAAGTGGGGTGAGTGAGAGAGACGCATCACTACTACTTGGGTTTTAAAGTTCTATGAAAGATTTTAGTGACACAAAAAGAAGAAATATAATGTTGGTTTATAAAATGCAAGCTAGCAAGAGGATGTAAAGGCTTAGGCTAATCAACAAATTCTTTACAAACTAAAATAATTAACTCATTTGGAATCTCATTTCTTGAAATCATTGAGAAGGTTCAAGTGTAGTTTTTCCTTTTTCAAAAGTGAGAAGAAAAAAAAAAGGTATATACTGTTTCATCATGTCTTAATTGTCATCAATTTTTTAAAATTAGATGACCTAACTCTTTCTTTAATTGAAACACTACCATTATTTATCTATCGAACTTTTAATTACCACTTTACCCTCAATCATTTCAAAAACTATTAAAAAAAAATCCCCCTTTTAATAACACAATTCATAAAAAATAATAATAATAATAATAATTTTAAGATTTTTATGTTATGACCAATAAGAGAATTGTTAATATTTTTAAGTAAAAAGAGGTAAAAGTCACAATTACAAAATTTTGCAGAAGAGTGAATGGTACTTTTCATGCCAATTATTAAAGGCAGTGATAAAAAAAAGTTCCTAATTAATAATCTACTACTAGTTGGTTTACTTATTGAGAAATTGATATTAAATGTGTTTTTATATTGTTATGTAGTTTTTGAAAACACAATACATTTTAATTTTTTTTTATAAAAGTGAACTTTTTAAAAAAAGTTTTCTATTTTTTTAAAAAGGTCATCCAAAAAATATATTATTAAATATTTTAAAAAAACAATTGGGATTCTAAATGAACAAAAATGAAAAATGCCCTTATATTTTTCAAAATCTGCCTACTTACTTTTTAACTTCCCACAGTTATGTGTTGATGTGCAGGCGACAAGACTCTCGCAGTTCATCGTATGCAAACAATAGTACGTGATAAAACTTGCATGATTTATTGGTGCGTGAATAGCCTACAAATGATGATGACATGCTTTTTTTTAGTTCATAAACCATTCTTCTTGGGCAAAATTATCCTCTTTTTAGCTTAAAAAAAATCGTAACTTGATTTTTAATATCATTTTCTTAAAAACTAATTCTCTTCGAAACTCACTAATATTTGATCAAATATGCTCTTTTTCAGTACACTTATTTGTTTGTTGTAATTTGAATTTTGAGTGAATGTAATTATTAAAAATTAGTGATTTAAAATCGAGTTTGAAAAAAATTTATATTAAAAGTTTAATGAGGAATCAACACAAAATTTAGTATATAAAAAAAAAATTAAGATCTTATATCTTACTATGAATATAAGCGTTTATTGTCAAATCATATAAATTTTTTGTGTCTTCTGTGATTATTGATCTCTATTTTACTTTATAAGATTTTTTATTCTTATTTTACTTATGAATAAAGTCTTACGTATATTAATTTAGAGTTTTAAAATACTAAATTAACAATGAATAATTTTAGGGTGCATAACAAAATTCAATAAATTGGTATTAGAATTAAGGCTAAAATTGACACTTAAATAATATAGATTTATGAGCAAGACCGATTCTTTCTCGCTTGAAATAAACACTAAGTAATTTTCTTTTGACAAAATTAGAAGTTGATGAATTTGTTAGAGATTAGAGTGACGAAGAAGAGTTGGAGAGAGTTTGAGAAGATAAGCGTATTTTTGGTTCATTTGAGTTAATAATCTAAAAAAAAAAAAGGAAAAGAAAAAAGTTGGCTAAATTAAAAAGAACTCCCAATTTAAGCTATTCTTAAAATTTCTCAATATGAATAAAATGGAGTACAACTAATCATCTAAATATTTTTCTTAAAGACCTAATTAGGCCCTAATGCCATACATGAGTAATAGTAATTTAAAATTGATTAGTATTGACTCTTTTAGTCAATTTCACTAAAATCCATCAAAATAATTTATGTAACAAGATTCCAACCGAGTCATATATAAAACTTATTAATTATTGGTGAATTAATATGTGTGTAATATGTCGGTAGCATGATTAGTTGTAGTTGGTATTTGATACTACTTTGTTTACTTGTTAATGTTTGCAATAATGCAAATATATCACATGCTTATGATCTTATTAAATCAATTTTTTCCTCCCAATTTGGCCAAAACAAATCATAGCCTAAACATATCAATATGATAGGGTAGCTTACAATATAATTTTCCCAACTAAAAAATGTAGCACCGAATTAAAAATGTGTACCATAAAACAAAATCTCATGTTCTTCCCTAAGCACTTTCTATGAAAATGTTTCAACTTTTAAGATGTTTTAATAAGGAACATCTTTTAGGAGTACGCTAATTTCAGAGTGTTTTCTCAATTCTTTTTTGTTTTTTTTTCTATACATAGTATTTACCAAAATAGATATGATAACACAGCTAAACGAGGTAGATTGCATATTATTAGGAAATTTGGTGCATTAATTAATGGAGTGTTGAAAATGAATATGCTTAAAACTTAGAAGTAAGAAGAATGTAGGTGGAAGAAGTGGTCCTTGAATGGAGGAAAGACTAAAGAGGGCAGAGCTAAGAAAGTTATAAATCTTATTAAATCCATGACCATGACAATTGACAAAAGCATGTGAGAGTGAAAACCAACACAAACTTTGCTGAGACTCCAAACCAAATCCAATCCCTCCATTTACATTATTAAGAGAGACGACAGAGCATGTGAAGTTTTAATATGTTTCTGATAATTCTTCAACTACTCTGATGGGGCTGGAGCTGACGCCCTCTTCTCATTTAAAATCTCTTGATTCCCTCACTCCCACCCCCACCCCATTTACAAGTTGACTCTTGTCCTAGCCTTAGCTCCCACCTTGGACTTGATGTGATTATTATACATCGATTCATGGGACCCCCATCCACTGTTTATCATTGCATTCTATTATTTAACTATATACATAAATACCCAAAATCTTTTAGCATGTTGAGCATTTACGTTTACAGTGATTAATTCATACATTTATGTCATCACCGTTCCCAGCTTTTTCACTTTTGATAATGCTGGGTCCGGACTTTTTGTTGTTGAAGTTCCTAAACAAAAATCCATCATTTTATGTGTAGGATAAAATTTCAAAATGTCGCACCTAAAGTTAACAGTTAATTTACTTCAATTCGTAGGACGGAGATACAGTAGGGCCTGGAACTGATAGATAAATATAAGATTGGGCATTTGTTTAATTTCGGTTTGGTTGGTTCAAATCAAATTTAATCCAATTAGTTCAGTTGGATTTGATTTTTAATTTTTTTCTTTTAATTTAAATCGAATCAAATTTAATTAAAAAAATCTAGTTAGATTCGATTTAGTTTTTTATTAAACGAACCGATTGCCCACCCCTAGATAAATAGAATAATAGACACAATTGTTTATTGGTTATCAAGACGTGCAAATATATTATCTTTAAAATTATTTTTACCCCTTCAAGATTGATAATCAAAATACAAAGAATTTTTATAATAGTATAATTTTCAAGATTCAGTGACAAGTAAAATTACAAGAGTGTACACTTTTTACAATTTCTTTGGATAACAAGTAATTGTTGGTTGAAAGAAAAAAAAATTTGTTTAATAAAATAAACGAATCGAAAGTCAGATCGTCTTATTCATAATTACATGTACCTCAATTTATTTCTATGACAAATCTTGAATTGACCGGCTACAATTTTCTCTATTATCCTCAATCTTCAAACTCAACGCGTGTAGTCACGTGAATCTTTCCTCAATCTTTAAAATCACTAATACCAAAATCTGAAAAAATGATAATAACAAATTTTTTTTTTCACATACGAATATGTAAAAAGAATTTTCTAGTTATAGTTATTGTTATCTTTTACTACTCCATACCTCTCATATATATAAAATTTTTTTTGAGTATTTTGAATTAGATTAAGATTAGAAAATTAGAGTTTGATTAGGATTTGAGCTAATAGAGAGACTGCAAGACCCATGGGTTTTCTATCTTTAACTTAAAAAGCCTAATCCTTATTATCTCATGATACACCAATTCTTTTAAGTTAGCTCCAAGCTATTCCGCTAAAAGTCAAGGATTATATTCTAGTAACCTATGTTATTAAGTAAAAGTTCATTTAATTAAAACTTCTTTTACTTAAACTGGGCTTGATCTTTAGACCAATAATAACCACTTAATTGACCCTCTAATTGATGTCTATAATAAAAGCTAGACCATGAAAAAAAAGGTCTTGCCTTTTTAATTACTTATTTGCCCTTAAGTCACTGAATGTTTTAATGATCACTTTTAATATATCTATATTTGTAAATAAATTTATAAATAAATATTATTATTGAATAAATAATTTATTGAATAAACTGTGGCCATAGATTCTAATGATCAAGTATTGCAAATAAATTAGATGGACATTATTTATTAGATTCCATCTTTCAAATATATGTTCTTACAACCTATGAAATTATATCTCCAAGTTATCGAGGTTTTGACTGTTTATATAGATCTCACTCTGTGATAACTCAAAAGATACAACGCATGAATGTAAGTTTATTACTTGCCTAGGATTAATATCAATAAAGCTTATTAAAGCTTTTGTGAATTAAGATCTACGACATTTAGTTAATCAAACCGAAATTCACAGTAGTCCCATTTAATATAACATATACACTAGTTTTTTTACTCGAAATCTTTACTTCAATGATCAAGGTAAATCATCCACTATAAGAATGATAAAAACTACAACCTTATATAATGAAATGCCTTAATGATTGTGAACTAGATTTAATTTATAATGAACTTATGATCTATACCCTCTGTATTAGCATCATATGCCTAATATGATCACAAACTTTATAAATATAGGCTCATTAATGTATGCTCAATTATATATATAAATAAACTTTATTAATTTAATAAAATGTTATTTCACATGCTTTAAGGACATAAATAACATTATATGTCTAACAGTAATCACTTTAAAATTGATTAATTTGTAGAGAATATATAAATCAAGGAAATGAGTAAAAAAAAAATGACTATCCAATTAAGATGTGCCTGCAATATATGAAGAGGAGGTGTCTATCAAGATAGACACTAAGTTTCTTCATAAAGCCACAATGTATAACAAGCTTAGTGACTTTTCTCAAGAGTCACATCTTTAAAATAGAGCTCTATGGCACTACTTCCTGGTGTTGCAGCACCCCAGTTCAAGCACTAAGAGCCACGATGTTGCTTCTTGGCACCACAACACTCCCCTCTTGAGTGTCACAATGTGTTTACGCTCAAAATATAACGTGGCTATTAGTATAGATTAAGGTGTCGATCCCACGAGGAAACTTTTGACAAAATAGGTTAGTGAAGTAAAATATTAAAACAGTAGCAAATGATAAAATTAATTAATTAATTTAAGTGGATGAGATAGAATTGTCTATGAATTGAGAAAAATGTCTTATGATGATTTAAGCAAGGCTTTGAAAATCACAATTATGTTTTATAAATCTACTCTACACTTTGATTCAATGTTTATAACTCAATTGACAGTTTTACATCTAAACAATCAATCGGAAGATATGTAAAATATAGCATATTTGATATGACTAAACTCTTTTGCAAACATTAATACAAATCATGTTTATTTATACAAGTTATCTAAGATCGACAATATATCATTTTGACAATATTGTAGTAAAAGATCAACTTAAATATCAAACATCTATTGCCCTTATATGTTATCCAAGATTGACAATGTATCAATTTGACAATATTGCAGTAAAAGATTAACATATAAAACAATGGAACCAGTAACAATTATAATTCAACAAGAATCACATAAGAAAAGTATGACTGAACATATATGAGACATAAGAATTATAACCTCTGGATTATAGAAAATAAAATAGATAAGAGTTTAATTAAAACCAAACTTACAAATATTTATAGCTCTTGACAACGAATCAAAGCATAAAAAGTAGATTTATTACATATAAAAGTTCATCTCTTAGCCTTGCCAAGAACTCTAGCCCATATTACAATACATGTTAATGAGAAGAAAAGAAGAAAGAATTATCTAATGTTAAAAAAGTCCTAAGAGTCTCCTTATATAGGCAATGAATGGAAATATGTCATGTATGACATCAATCCTCAATAATTTTAGGCCAATAACTCGTTAACCCACTTGCAGCACATTTTGAATATTGTAAATGATCGATTTTGCCTCTATGGCTGACATGAAAGTTATATCATTTTGTCTCTTCTTTCTATAGGCACCGAGTTCATACAAATTAGATGAGTATCTAATGAGATATGAGCAAAATTCCAAAGATACATAAGATTTCGGCCAACAACCATTTTACCCACTTGTAATGTAATTTGGTCTATGATAACAGCTTATTTAGACTTACCATCAATATAAGAGTTGTTGATAATTAAGTCAGTATTTCACAGCTTTAAGAATTATACCAATCAAGTACGTATTTTGTGATAGACGATCCAAATACGTGAGTTGGGTTAAGCTGGGGGGAAGTTGTAGTCCGATTCTATTGTATCTTAATTTTTGGCTCATAACATGTTGGATTTGGCTTTTAAACTATCTTCAAGTTTGTGTAAGATTGAGTCATGTTGCTCCAGGTTCAAGAATTTCTTCATTTCAATTTCTACATTGAGAGTTATGTCCATTTTACCTAAACTTATACAAATAACATTCATTAATTCCAATTTAAGGAGAACACTTTATTTCAAGCTAAAAGTACAAAAATGCTAAAATTAGTGACATTAAATGATGACTGAATCTCTTAATAAATATGTATTTGCATGTGTTCATCACAATGCCTAAGCTATATTCCAACAACTTAACCTTTTTCTTCTCTTTTCTCTTTGATTCTTTTTCCCTTACTTTATGTACTTGAAATACATTTATTATTTAAAATACACTTGTGATTTCTAACAATCTCCACATATTTCAAATAAACTAAATGAGCAAATATACTCCAAATCAAAGTAATCTCTGCCTCACTCTTATAGGAACTGACTAAATTCTACACTCACATAGGTGGCACTCCATAAAGTGTATTCTATAGGATAACACATACCACCATACAATAATGGGCTATAGAATTCCTTAATAGTATAACACTCAATCTTTCCTACTGCAGATGTATTACCTCATCTTAGGGAGGGACTCACAACATATTATTAGCAGTACAACAAGATAAGAAATGACTTATTCTTACCCTTATGAACCTACTTCATGAGATCTTTAAATACATAAGTAGAATTACTATCATTCTTACCTTATATTACAGGCAAAAGTCTCATCCACCTTAATGTATATTCCATTAATTTCCTATTTAGTGGTTTACTCAGAAGATTGGCCAAATTAGTCTCTGACCTTACAAAATTTAGGCTTACTACCCAAATTCTAGCAATTCTTTAATTATACCATATCTTAGACGTATATGTCTACTTTTTCCATTATAAATCTTTCTCTTAACTCTAGCTATTGTAGCTAGACAATCACAATGGATTCAAATTGATATAAGAGTGTGAGAGTAAATGGGAATATCACTTATAAAGGTTCTTAACCATTGAGCTTTGGAACAAACCTTTTCTAAAGCTATTAATTTCGACTCTATAGTAGATCTAGCTATGCATGTTTGTTTAGTGAATTTCCATCATACAACACCTCCACCCAAGGTAAATACATATCCACTAATAAACTTAATTTCATTTTATTTTAATTAAATTTGCATTTCAATAACCTTCTATCACAGGTTGAGATATACTATATGTGAGGTAATATTTCTTAGTGCTTATTAGGTACTTTACAAGTCTATCTAAGGCACACCAATGTTCTTTGCTTGGATTTTGAGTTTACCTACTTAATTTTTCTACAATATATGCTATATTAAGCTTAGTATTATTCTTTAAGTGCATAAGGTAGCCAATTATTTATGTATAACACATCTGATTATCACTATGGCTAGTATTCTTAAATAGTTTAGAACTTGTATCATAAGGTGTTGCTACCAGTTTACATGCAAAGTATCCAAACCTTTTCAAGAATTTATCTATATAGTGTTCTTGAGATAACGTGAGACCATTAAATGTTCTCATTATTTTAATCCCAAGAATAATATCAACTTCTTTCATATCTTTTATTTCAAACTTAGTTGATAGAAATCTCTTAATCTCATTTATCACTTCCATACTATGATTGAATATTAGCATATCATCCATATATTATATATGATGCCATACTTTTTAGTATCAAAGGTTATGAAGTAGACATATTTGTCAGAATCATTAATGATAAAGCCATTTGATATCAAAGCATTGTCAAATTTCTCATGCCACTATTTTGGTGTTTGTCTTAGGCTATTTAATGATTTCACAAGTTTGCATACTTTACGTTCTATACTAGCACTCACACAACCTTCAAGTTGTTCTATATAAATATCATCTTTTAAATCACCATTTAGAAAAACAGTTTTAACATCTATTTAATGTATATACAAGTCATGAATTACAACTAATGCAATTAAAATTCTGTTTGATGTAATTATGGTTATAGAAGTATAAGTATCAAAATAATTTATGTCTTTCTTTTATGTGAACCTTTTCGCAATTAACCTTGACTTATATTTCTCAATAGTGTCATCATCCCTTAATTTCTTTTTGAAGATTGATTTATAACCAATAGGCTTAGTTCCATGAGGCAAATCAATTATTTTTCATATATGATTACTCATGGTGAAATTAATCTCATCATTTATTGCATCTTTACATAAAAGAGTATCATGAGATGTCATTATTTATTTATAAGTTTGTGGATCTTATTTCATAAGAAAGATATAGAAATTATCACCAAAATTTGTAGCTTCCATTATTCTTTTACTTCTTTTAAGTTCATTACTAAACTCTTCTAGAGGATTATCATTTAAATAAGTCAATATTTTTTATGGTTTGGTTTTCTTAAAAAATATAGTCTCAAAGAATTCTGCATTTGTTAGATTCTAATATATTGTTTGCATCAAATAAATCAATATGACTTTCTAATACCAATAATCCATATGTAGCATTATTCTGGGCATATCCTAAAAACATAAAATCAATGGTCTTAGACCCCAATCGTTTCGCTTTAGGATCCAGAATGAAAACCTTAGCAAGACCCCCCTCCCCCATAACACACTTGAAGGTATAATAAGTTAGAGTCATTGATAATGGCATATTTGCCATATATTTTCTCATATTTTTATTTTGATATTTTATTATTTTATTAAAATATATGGCTATTTATATGCATTATTATTATTTATAGGGACTTGAACAAAATTTAAAGAAAGGATACAAAAGAAGTAAAAATAAGGACTAAAATAAAAACTTTTCAAAGTATGGATTTGTCGCCCCAGCTCTGGAACAGTGATTGAAATAAGAAAATTAGAAAAGATGACTTGTTGAAGTCGCGACTGGCGCCCTAGTGCCAGACCTTCATCACACCGTGACAGGCCAGCGCCCTAGCACCATATCGTTATTGCGCCATCACTCTACCGCTCCAGCCGTGAGGCCTTTTACACGCAGCTCTTCAGCGACAGCAGCATATCGCCTCAGCAGTAGTGCAAGTCCTAGTCCGACAAGAATTGAGATTTTCAAGCTCATATCAATCCCTATAAAAGGTCACTCGTCCCCAGACTTTTAAAATCATCCAAAACAACCCTAGAGCAATTCAAGGACACCAAGAATACAAAGCACAAGTCTTAGAAAGTAATAGGAGTTTAATTGAAGCCACCTTAGAGAGAGACTCAAGGCGTTCTTCGGCATTAATAGTATCTTAGCCAGTGTAATTAAGATAAAATTCGACTTTTATATCGGTTTACCATTGATTGTATCATGATTTATTATTATTTTTGCTACTGTTCTCTTGTAGCCATGAATTAATTTGTTATCCTAAGGTTAATACTTGAACTCAATATGTGTGCTTAATTGCCATATCTTTTTAATATTTAATAAACTTAGTCCTTTGTTATTTAAATTACTTAATCTTAATGCTTCAATATATCTGGCCAATATATGGTGAATGAATTGGTAATATTTTGATAAACTCGAAAGAGGAATCATAATATTTAGACCTAAGTAATTTGATGTATGATTATAGAGTAACATTCAATGTTGCATATGCAAGTTTTAATTTTGGATAAGAATATACCTAATTGGCATCTATGATCAATAAGACTTAATCTTAACGAATCTTAATTTATCACAAGTACCATAGAAATATAAGTATTTGATAAATTAAGGTATACTTGCATGACCTTGGGAGAGGTTTGTGAATACATTAGTGTCTTGATCAATAACAAAGACTAGGGGAGTTAAATATTAGAGATTAATCATTAGAAAGTATATTGAGGGATAGTATTAATCTTAGGTTTTCTCTATATTGTTATTACCTAATTCTCTTTCCATTGTGTTTTTGCTTTTATATTTTCTACATTCATTTTTAGATTTTTATTTTTTTAAATAATTATTAGAATGATATAATTTTAGTACTTGGTTAAAACGTAAAAATTATCCCTATGGGTTCGACATCCGACTTATTAAATCTCTTTATTACTTGTTACGATAGCGTATACTTGCGTTTAATTATAAGATATAAAAATATCGCATCAGCCATAACCTTTCCATAACTCATAAGGTGTAATTCTATTTTTCTTGTATGAAATTCTATTTTACATGTGGTAAGCAGTTAGAATTGCCTCCCCATATTTTCATCCCAGAATTTATTAACATACAATTCATCATATCTTTTAAATTTCTATTTTTCCTTTCAACCACTCCATTTGATTTTGGAGAATATGTAGATGTAACTTTATGAATAATTTTATTGCCCTTACAATATGATTTAAACAAGTTAGACACATATTCTCATCCTTTATCAATTTTTAACCTTTAAATTTTCTTACTAAATTGATTTTTAACTTCTTGTTTGTAGATTAAGAACTTATCAAATGACTCGTCGTTATTTCTTTATAGATATATTTTGGTATATCTTGAGAAATCATCTACAAAGGTTATATAATATTAAGTGACTTAATATTTCCTGCCATGTATCAAATGACTTAACAAGATAAACTGAAGAAGTACTTTCATTAATCTTTGAATCAATTACATTCAATTTAAACAAATTATTGGAATAATATCCCTTTTCAATGAATGTTCCACTTTTGGTTATTTCAACTTTCTCCCCTTCAAATGAGAAATTTACATTTGTTTTACCAAAAATAAATACAAAAATGACAATGTATCTAATATTACGAACATGTAATATATTTTTCAATACAAGAGTTTTTCCAAAAGTCAATTTAAAAAGAACCTTCCCTTTGTCCACAACAGGTGTAGGATAAGAATCACCAAGATAAATTTATTTTTTTTCCTTCTCTTACTTGAACATAGTTTTTGAAAATATTTTTGTCACTACATATATGCCTTGTGGTTTTAAAATCTATGGATCTATTCTTTGTTGTCATTGGTAACTATGCTCACTTGAGAAACTACAATAGTGGTAATCACATCATTTATCTCTATCAAATTGGTTTTAAGAGTTTTATTATTTCTATTCTCATCTCTTTTTCTGTACATTAATAAGCAAAATGATCATTCTTATTGATAGGGGCGTAAAAGTACTATTATTATTTATACCCAACATTCATATTTTACTCTAAATCATAACTATTTGGCTATTTAATTGTGATTTTTGATCATAAATAGATGCACAATAGAAACTTTGACGCATAGGAACAAACAAGAGGCAAATCGGATGTCAAACGAAGAAGTTACGCTCAAAATACAAAATGGGCACCAGGGCTGAGCGCGACAGCGCCTAGCGACTAAGCACCGCAGCGCCCATGTCAGTAGCTAGGCGCTGCGGTGCCCACAACCCAGTGCCGCAGCGCGCGAGGTGGTGAACAATATCGAAAATAGTATTTTGCTACAGTAACCAGTATACAGTATTTTTGCTACAGTACTAGTGAACAGTATTTTGAAGACAAAAACCTATAAATAGAAAGCCAAAAACCCTAGGAGAGAAAGAGGAGAGAAAAAGAAAGAAAAAAGGTAAAAACTTAGAGAGAGAATTCACAACACAAGATCAAATATGAAATCCAAAGATTGAAGAATCAAGATCAAGATTCAAGCTTCAAGTTAAGATTGAGAGAGAAGCACATCAAGGAGTCACTTTGATTAGTTTTTCTTCTCTTTCTTTATCATTATGCTCTTGTTCTTGTTGATCTTTATGAATTGGTTTGATACTTTTGGTTTTGTGATGGGTTAATTTGTTCATCTAGGGTTAGAATATGTAAACCTAATATGGATTTGGATTGTGTTAAATTTTAGTTTATGAACTTGATAAATTCAATTGATTCATTCTATCTTGTGTTTAATGCTTTCATTATACCTGATCAATATTTTGAATGATTGAGGAACCATGATGAACTCGACAGAAAGATTCATGTGTTTTGCCTATGGTAGTTTGATGTATGATCATAGGGTAACAACTATGAGTTCCATCTAAGATAGATATATACCTAGGTGGCATGTATGGTATAATTTAGACCTGATCTTAATGAATTACATTCTGATTTGATTACCATAGACATATAGGTGATTGTTAGAATGCGTAATATAGTCACTTGACCATCGAGAGAGGCTTGTGATAAGATTAGTGTCTAAGCCAATCAATTGGCATCAAGAGATTAACTAAGTGGTTAATGAGTCAAAAGAAATACTAGAGGACGAGTCAAAACCCTAGATTATCTTTATTTGTGAATTCTACTCTTTGCTTTTGTTTAGTTGTTTGAGAGAACTAGATTAGTTACATAAATTTCAGATTTTGGTTTTCTGAATAAAAGTTAAGTAGGTATAATTTTAGTACTTGATTTATAGAATTAGATTGCATAGTCCCTGTGGGATCGATATCTGGACTTAAAATCCTATATTACTTGATACGATAGCGTGCACTTGCGCTTAGCTACTATAGTACAACAATCACTTATCATAAACCAAACAATAATTTTTCTTCTTGATTGAGAGCTTTAAATTCTTAAAGTAAGGTTTATTTGTGGACATGTAATACTTTTCACTAGAATTAGTATTATTATCTACCAAATTGACCTTGGGAATAAAAAAATTAGCCTTCTTATTGTTCTTCTATTGGTGATTCTTCTCTTCAATTCTAATATGCACTATAGAATCTTCCAACTTCAATATTTCTTTTTGTGCTTGTTCTTTTTTTTGTAATCTTTCCAAGAATCTAGTAATTTAAGCAACCAGACATAAAAAGGCCTAGAGAGAACAATGCCTCATTCTTTAAATCATTGATTATTAAATGAAAATTATAAATTTAAAATATCACATCTATTTCTTTAGATATTTTAAAATCTAAGAAATTTACAATAACATACTTTTGAGCACTAGCTTCTTCAATGACATATTTCTTCTTTAATTATGTTCAGATTTCAAGTGCATCTTTATATGTTAAATAGACATTACAAAGCTCATTGGAAAGGGTGTAGAGAATGGTATTACGACATACCTTGTTTGCTTTGTTCCATTTGAAAAATCCTTCCTTGTAATTTTTAGCATTAGCTTCTGGAGGAGATTGTGTAAGATACTTCGCCATGTTCATAACGTCCAGAATGTTAAACACTTGATCATACCATCTTTTGAAGTGTTTTTCATTGAATGAAGAAATTTTATAGCCTTAGATAAAGATGAATAAAAATGAATCACTAGTTGTATCAATAGAAAATAGTTTTAAGATTGTTAGATAAATAGAATAATGGACACAACTATTTAATAGTTGTTAAGGCGTATAAATGCACTATCCTTAAAACTATTTCTACCCTTTTATGATTAATGATCAAGATTTAAAGAGTTTATAGTAGTATAGTTTTCAAGATTCAATGACAAGTGAAATTGCAAGAGTGCAAACCTTTTTCAATTTTCTTAAATAACAAGTAATCACTTTGAAATATGTTAATTTGTAGAGAATATGTGAATCAAGGAAATGAGTAAAACAAAATAGTGCCTTTCCAATTGAGATGTGCCTGTAATATATAGAGAAGAGATGTCTCTTTGGAGAGACACTGAGCCTCTTCATAAAGCCACAATGTTTAAGAAGCTTGATGACTTTTCTTAAGGGTCACACCTCCAATATGGAGCATCATAGCACTGCTTCCTAGCCTCCAGGTCAACACTAAGAATCACGGTGCTATTTCTTGATGCTACAATGCCTAAAATGTTTTCCAATAGCTTAGATTTTCCTTTCTCTTTTCTCTTTGATTCTTATTTTTCCCTACTTTATGTACTTGAAATACAATTGTTTATTTGAAATACATTTATAATTTTCAACAGGAGTGGCTCTCACGCCTTACCTACCAGTCTAGTTATATAAAATATTTCAAAGAAAAAATGATGATTAAGTTTCATGATAAGTATATTTTATACTTGTTATTTTAGTCTACTTATGTATAACATTTGTAAATTCTTAGCATTGTTATTAAGATTTTTATGTGTTTTATTGTTATTTTATAGGTTTGAAATTTAATGGTGCTATTTTCTTAAAATTCTAAGAAAGCAAAGCTAAAGTATCAAAATAGAATGAAAGTAAATCACCGTAGCATTGGAGTGGGTTGGGAAATCATTAAGGATAGAAACTCAGTGCCATAGCACTGAGTACCAAATCCGTAGCAGTGGTCAGTGGGAACTTATCGAGAAGCATTATAGTGTTGGAAAGCAAGGTCGTAACGCTGGCCACTGGGACTTGAGTCACAAGTTATTTTAAAATTTAACTTACGTTGAGAGGAAAATGTATAAATAGAGGAAAAAAGATCAATTAAAGGTAGATGGCTATTTGTAGAGAGTCCAAAGAAGAACATAAAAAAAAGTCAAGAAGAATGGGATATTGAAGATTAAAGAGTTGAAGCAGTATAGTTTTACTTCCTTTTTCTTTATCTTATCTTTGTTTTGTATTTTTTTTTTTTTGATGTTGAACCTGATATGCTTTGTAACTCTTAATTCAATAATGAACTAAATTTATTTTCTAGGGTTGCAATCTCTACATGTAATTTGAATTATATTTTCCTCTTTGATTCGTAATATTAAATGAATGAATTATTTGTTCTATCTTGTGTTTAATTCTTTTTAGATGTTTGATTGCTATCTAGATTGATTAGGTAATCTTTATGAACATGGAAAATAGATTTTAGGGTTTAGCCATAAATAAAAAAAACATATGATCATTGATTATTTTATGATGAGTTCATGTAAGATAAGAATATACTTGCATGGTATGTATAACCATTAAAGAAAGCCAAAGCTTAATGAATCCTTTTTTAATTTTATTTTCATAAGACTGCAGTGAGTTAACCAAAAAGTAAAAAATGATATTCCTATTTGACCATCGGAAAAGGCTTGTAGATAAATTAAAATTTTTGGTTGACAATTCTAATTGAGTAATTGATTCAAGGAGATGAATTATTAATTTAGACAAAGTATAGAGTGAAGATTAATATCACTAAGTTTATCGTTATTAGTTAATTCACAAATTCTGCTACTCAGACTCTTGTTATCTTTGATTTCTTTTTAGTTTTATTTTTTATTGTTATTTTTTGAAAATTTGAACCTTCTAGATAAATTGTGAACTAATATAGATTGATACTTAGCAAAATATAATATTAAGTCCTCATGGGAATAATACTTATATTTATAATTATATTGCTTGTTACAATATGCATGCTTGTGTTAGAAAATCGCTAACACTTCAAAGTTTAGGAAAATGGACACAAAAACTTGTAGTTTTAAAAAGGTAAATAAAATTTATTAGGTAAATTTATTTATTTATTTAGATGGTAAAAAAGGAAAATGGTTAATTGCACTCTAAATTAAATAATTTTAATTATAATTAAATTAAGAATAAAATAAAAAAAATATATTATCATAGCTGGCTATTGTTGCCATTATTTCCTGATCAACAATAGAGTTGACGGGTCAACGACAAAGGTTAACTGGTCAACTCCACCGTTGATTAGTCACTGACGATAACACCGATACATATTCAATTCACCGAAGACACTTTTAGACTCCAATTTTTGTGATCTACAAGACGATGGGGTTAGTTTACTGTATGTCCCATGAAAAATGGAGAAATGGATAGAGAAATGCAATGGTAACTGTAGCTCTACCATTTATATCCTAAATTAGACGACGATTTATCAATTTTAGGTTGTATTGCACCATAAGATGCCATCCGCTATAGTGACTATCGCCTTTCTCTTTCCATTTCTCCCTCATTTGTTGCTCCTTTGGCAAAACTGACCCCATCAACATGTAGATCGTGAAAATCAGATTCAAGTTTATCTTCAATAAATTGATTAGCCTTATACTATACAATCTGTATAAGTAAAGGTGTTAAATGTTGTTATATAAAAATCCACAAAGGCCTAAGTCCAAGCCCATATATATATACCTGTATGTCAAACAAGGTAAAATATATGGACCTAAGCTAATTTGTGGGTCATATTTTGATAAGCATATGATTGTACTAAGGCTTAAAGCATGTACACCTCTAGGCTAAGGCCCACTGAGGGGAAACTTAATTAAAAAACAATGACAAGACCATGGAATTGAGGCTAATGGATAAAAATAACCCAATAAGGCACTTTTTAGTCCTTCGAGTTATTCTAAAATAAGAAGAGGTAAGTTTCTTATTTAATATGGCATTAACAAGATAGTATTTTATTCATAATAAAATTATTATATCCCTTTCATTTGGAAAATTTATTTTTCCTTTTTAACTTAGGTTAAGCTCCTTAAATAATTAATATTTTAGAAGGATGAAGGCTAAAACAATGAGTCTTAACCTAATACAAAATCCTAGCCCTATAAAAGTCTTCTTTCACATGAAAATAAATAACACCATTGAAATATAAGGTAAGGAACCCAATAGAGGGGTTAATTAGGTAATTGAAAGATTAACGCTCTAAAACAAATGATTTATACAATTACTAACATATAAGCAAATTCAATAACAAATAATTACAATAATTAAGAGAATGAGGGATAGAGAGAATTGTATCTGAATATTTACGTAGTTTAACACTTTACACGGACTATGTCCACACCTCAAGCAACTTGCCTTAAGCATTCTGCTGAGCTTGCCTTAAACTAAGGCCAATAATGAATATATTTGACTTTTAAGGTGTCAAGAAATCTCTACAACAAATTAGTTTCTAAGGTCCCCATATAACCCTTACAATGAATGTATATATCTCTCAATTCTCAAAGTATTCCCCATAAACACTTTAATAAACCAAATACAAGAATTGATACAAATAAAAATGATTTAAATTCTCAATGAGTTAATATGAAGGATTTAGTACACTGAGGGCTCAAAGATGTTGAAGTGATATGTTTTTAGCTTCCTTGAATGAGGTATTTATAGAGAAATAAGAAAACTAGCTGAGCTCATTTCTAGCAGTTAGAAAATCTAGAAAACTATAGAGTCGATTAAACCTGTTTGGAAAACCACAACCTTTTTTCACTCTTTATGTTGTCATTCAACTATAACTTTTCGTAGACAACTCTAAATTGACTTTTATGAAATTACTTGGAAAGTTAACATATTTATACTTCTAATGACATAAGTTTGTCCAAATATTCAGTCTCGTGAAGAGTTAGTATAATTTCAAAAAAAAATATTCTAATTTGTTGAAGTGTTGAAGTTTTGAAGTTGCCAAAGTACTTTACATACTTATAAAATGTTTCTCATATATACTTAAACCTTCAATTCCTAATAAAGTAATATAATACAATTAACATGAAATTTGTTATCATCAAAAAATTAATTTGTATACTAAAAAAGGAAGGACCATTCACCGTACACTCAGGAATCGATTTTCAACAACCTTATACAAGAGAATGCGAGTTCTATCCTTAAACCTAATGTTTCATACAACTAGAAACCCTAGCCTTGCGATATAGATAAAATGCCTCAAAAGGGACACTATTATTAAGGGCTAACATATAAAATGTGCTCAAACTCTATATTTGTAAGAGGGCATAAATAAGAAGATGAAGGAAAATTTCATTGACATAGCACACCTTAAGAGGAACCAAGGTCTTTTTAAAAGGCCCAAGCTAGAGCATCACTACATCCAGAAGCAAATACTTAATGGACTCATCATATACTAGTTATGACAGTTCTCAATCTATTAAATGAAAGGGTGTGAGTGATTTCAAACCTAGGGTGTATGCATGCGAGTTTGTGCTTATCATTCAAATATGTATATGTATCACATGTGGCTTAGCGGAATACTAATTTCCTAATGATAAACACAAAAAAGTTTTCCATGTTATCTCATAAATGTAAACTACATAAAGATTAAAAATTTATTACTTTGACAAGCCTTTGGTTTTTGAACGAACCGAAGTACCCGCTTTGAAGCAACTCGTTCACAATTCTAGTTCCTCAACACGGTGGGCTTGAGAAAGCTAGAATAGCAGCTTTTTCAGCAAAGAATTCAACCCTTGAATCCTTATTTCTACCTTATAGTATAGGTGGCCAAAATCGAAGGAAAATGAAAGAAGTGTATTTTATGCTCTCAACATTTAGCCAAATTCTCGCACTTCTCTCTCCAAAATGCCTTAACAGTATCTTACAACTCCAAATGATCTACGAATAGCTCTTAATAAGTTTTCTTTGTTTTTCCCTCTCTATGGATAACACTTGTCCCATTTTAATTGGATAATGGCCTCCATTATTTTGGTCAATATTTGCCATTAATGTTTTGTTTATTATTGTTTACAATAAACCAAATGAAAACAAAAAATATGAAAAATTATTTAAATGAACTTGGCCTAAATCTAGACCAAATGAGAAACACTTTCTTATTAGTAAGAAACATGTTAAGGCCTACCATTTACAAGTGTTACCTATTTATACTTATTATATCATTTAATTAATATTAAAAAAATAATTTAATCATATTAAATTATGGTATAAACACATGCCAATTTAAATAAAAAATGAATTGTTTGATTTCAATTTAAATAATAATATCATATATTATTATTATTTTATTCAATAAATATTTTAATGAATAAAATAATGATATTATTTGTCCAACAAATAAGGTTATTTTAGTCATTTCTAAGTCAAACAATAATTGGCCCACAATGTGCTATGTGTCAACATCCCATTGGTCAATAACTAATTGATGTACTTAACTATTAAGTCTTGACACGTGCATGACGGAAGGGAGATCAAAGTAAATGTCTGATCTCTTAGAATTTTCTAGATCGAACTAATCAATTCAGTAGCTGCCCCAGTGCATAACGAATACACTTTATATCGCGGGACTCTCTATGTCCACTCTCGATTTGTCAAACAAAACTATTATATAATTCTGAGATCGATGCCCCATGCACACGTCACGGATATTACAAATCAGTGCAGTAGACCATACAAGTTGAGGTTGTAGCGCATACGTATAATCCTTCCGTCAATTATATCCTAGAAGAGCGGGAATATAGATCACTACTTTCAAATCTCTGTGTTCATCCATGAACTTTTCTCCAGACACGT
The DNA here is from genome assembly GCA_946807835.1 of Ailanthus altissimus. Lineage (NCBI taxonomy): Eukaryota > Viridiplantae > Streptophyta > Magnoliopsida > Sapindales > Simaroubaceae > Ailanthus > Ailanthus altissimus. The sequence goes on along the minus strand of OX327713.1, from coordinate 9,049,333 downwards.
ATCTTGACCAACAATACATGAAAACACTTTTGCAATATTGTTTAACCCTGTAGGAAACTCTTTACTTGGGTTTGTTGCTTATGGTCATAAGACTTTCTAAGATACAGTCTCTGAGCATCTGAATATATATAACTCATCCATGTGAGTTGACAGATTCCATATCTGTTCACACTGGATTCCATAAGCATCGGACCATACCCAACAACACCCAACAGTCACACTATAAAAGGTTTGTGACATGCGTGGAACCAAAATATAATGGATCACTTACAAGATAACTTTGGTACTCAGGTCAAAGGATCACGTATATTACTCAACTCTAGAAGACCTTTCATTAACGGATTCATGGGATGTCTATTGGGGTCCTCGTTGCGTTTGTTCAGTATTTAGTCCTTATTGAACACTTGTATGCTATACGAACTTCAAATAAGCCCATGGTCAGCTAAGAACAACCATATAGACCATCTAGGTATAGTATATATTGGTCTATAAAAAATTATTCCACCAACAGACCTTTATTGGTGAATTAAGACCAAAAATACATAATTTGAGAATAGACTCACATTATAACATTTCTTAGCACTTATTGCAACTCTTGCAATTATTTTATTATTAGTGTACTCTCAGGTGTTTGTACCGTTACAGACAAGGTTCTAACTTTTAGACTTCACTGATTATTATAGCATACTAACTCTTTAGCATTTATAGTTTTTCAGTGATGCTAACTCTTAGCATTGATCTAAACTTCTTTAGACCAAACCTGAACTCTTTCAGATCATATAATGTCTGTAGCGTCACAAGCATTGAACCATTTAATAATCGTAATTAGCAATATAATAAGTAATGTACTGCATAAATATTATAAAATAAAAAATTTATACAATAATGGAATGACATGTGAGCACAAATTCTAACAAAGAGTCCTAACTTCATTAAAGAATAAGATTTTTGTGTAAATCTTTCTACGACTATAGAAACTCCTACAATCATAATAGAAAATCCCACTTGCAGGATGGCTCCTCAGCAATCACAAATGAGTTAAAAGAGGTGTACCTAAGCAAAAAAAAAAAAAAAAATTAATAAGCACCAAGCTTTGAATATAAGAGAAGAACTCACTTAATAACATATTGAATGAATATAACTACATATTTGCATAGAGTTATTAAGACATGCTGAGCTTGGATCCTTAAATGGTTTATCATGCTCTTAATGTTTAACATGAGGTCAATCCAATCAAACAATCTCATCGTTGTTTTCGTCCAAATATAGAGTAGAAGATCAAAGAGGAGGTTGAGAAACTAATAGCCGTTGGATTTGTAAAACACATCAAACATCCTACCTGGCAGCCTAACACAGTGCTTGTGAATACGAATGGCAAGATCCACGTGTGTGTTAATTTTTTGAGACTTTAACAAGGTTTGTCCCAAAAAATGACTTTCTACTCCTTAACATGGATATTCTCATTTATTCCACCAGAATAATGGATATTCTCATTAATGGACAACTTTAATAGTTATAACCAAATAAAAATAGTTGTAGAGTTATAAAAGAGAAAATTATTTTTTGCACTCTTGTGGAAACTTCTACCATGCTATCTGTTGTTCAAGCTAAAAAAAACATGGGTGCAACTTACCATAAGTCATGACAGTGATATTTCATGACACGATGGATCAAGAAGTGAAAGAATATGTATATGATCTTGTACGTAGTTTTTCCACTCGTACACACTACTTACAAATACTAGAAAAAGTGTTCAAGCGATGACAATTGTACAACCTCAAAATGATACTTAGGAAGTGCACACTTGGTGTCTCAACAGAAAAATTCCTTAACTTTCTAGTCCACCAAAGAGGTATTAACGTTGATCAAACTAAGATTTAAAGCATTGTTATGCTCTCTTACTAAGATAGAATTCCAAACATAAGTAAGGAGATGAACAGTAAGTGACCTTTACAAAATAAAACATTATCATGACATTGTCTACCATAAAGCTAACAAATGGAAGTTATTATGCATTTACCTCACTACAACATCTAAGGTCATAGAGGGAGAAGTTATCTTGGAAGCAGAAGAACTACTAAAATTGCGTGAAATCCTTACAAAGGTTTATGCACAAAGAACGGGCAAGTTATATTCGAAGACATGGAAATGGATGTTTTTATGTCAGCAACAGAAGCCCAAGCTCATGGAATTATTGATCTTGTAGTGGTTGGATAAAAAATAGTAATGATTGAACCATAAAATTCGAGACTTAAATGCTAATGTTTATTTAAAAGCTCGGATTTTGATTTTGATTTTAGTTGATTGGTAGTTCGACCGCTAAATTTTTTTGTTCTTGTATTTCTAGAATATGAGTGTGTGACTTGTTCTAATTGATCCCATTGATAGTACAGAGAATGGGTCTGTGGTCTTGATAGAGATGATTTGACTCCGTCGGATATGCATTCTAGTATCTGAAGCATGAAATATATGAAAGAGATCCCAAAGTAGTCGAACTATGATTCATACTTAATATTCAAACCTCGCGGTCGGATTCAAAAAATTGGATGCCTTACTAGCTCAAAAAGACAAGCAGAAATAAGAATACCTCATTTACTATATCAGTCAATAATTATCTAAGGCAAAAACTTGATATTCTATGCCTTATCACATCTACCTTGCCCTTTTATAGGCTTTATAATGGCAAAGACACTACTTCTTGGCACATCTGTTTCATTTGATTACAAAAATCAATCTTGTCTAAGGCTTGCTAGTCAAATTTGTATTATCTGGTAAGTTGACATGATGATTATTGATTATTACAAAATTTGACATCTCTTGTGTTGTTTCAAGTTCAATAATAGGTCAAAGCCCGCAATTGATAAAATTGTAGCATGCTCTGTATACAAAGAAACACTTTTATAGAAGGAGATATTATGGCCTGTACCCGAGAAAACATATACTAAAAAAAGAATAAAAACAATTAGTTGGATATCCATTTGGACGGCTCTATAATCATTACTGCCAATAATGCAAGTTTCATAATCATCAACCTTGAAGGAACATCCTCTAATTTTGCATTTCAACATGATTATTCCTATACTAACAATATGACAGAGTATAAGGTAACAATCATAAGAATATTTACCTTTTTGCGATGAGTGCCAAAAAGATCAAATTAATTAGAGAATTAAAATATGGTGGTCCAACACAAGGTTGAGTTTGTTGTTTAAGAACTAACCTTGGTGCCCTACAGGATCGTGATCCAATATTTATTGGTTGCATTAAAGAGGTCATAATAGAACATATATAGAGAACAAAGAACAAATATGGCAATAACTTAGCCATTTAAGGGCTAAGGTGGACTTGGATAATGAAGCAATAAGCATTACAATTAAAAAGTGCAACAAATTTATCCCTAACAAGCAAAAGAACCAAGCATGGATCTGTTTGTAACAAATGACTAGTGAGAGCCCATCAAGAAAACACTGCAAAATCCCAAAAAAAAAAATGTCTTTATCTCAGAAGTCTCAAAAACTATATACCCTAGTCATGCTAAATATCTATAGATCATCCCTAAGGGGAGTATTTATGTGATGCATCTATAAGAAAGAGGAAAATAACTATTGCAAGCAATCTACTAGTTTGTTTACGACATAGGACACACGACTTATTTATTTTGCCCATACGGATAAATTCTAGATTCTATTGACCTAAAATGGAAAGCCAAGCTCATGCCATGCATGTTAATTTTCCAAATTATCAAGTCATAGACTCCAAAGAAGAAATGTTCATTATCATAATAGTGGAGGATCAATGGATAAATACTGGGATTAAGACATCTTTGTCCTTAGAGTTTGACCTAATAGACAAGTTTGTCTTACTGAGATTTGAGCTACACAAATTTATTTCAATATGTTATTTTTTTATTAATTTAAACATAATAATGGTATTTTAGTCAATTATACATTTAAATTTAAAGTAGTGTCAAAATAATTCTTGAAAAAAGGTAGCTAGCCACCAATCATTAGCAGTCATCACTATCGCCATTGGTGATCGATGCTGGATTAACTCAAAATATACACCATCAAATTCAAAACATTTCTAAAACTACATGATGGTAAGGGATTTCGTTTTGTTAACAGAGCATCAAAGAGGTATCAAAAATAGAAAGAACGGTAGTTATTATAATACCACCATTATCAAATAGTAGTGAGTAGAGGTGCACCTACTACCATTATTGGAGTTGTTGGCTTGTGATCTATCTAATGATGGTGGTGATGCACCTCCACTCGCTATCATTTGACAGTGACATTATGATGGTCATCACTCGACACTGGTCATAGGCAGCAGTTAGCCTTGGTAGGGCCAGGGTCGATTGCCCATTTTTAGATTTTATTTTTGTGTTTTAAAATTTTTTATTAGAATTTAATCCAATTATTGAATTCAAATTATACTAATTTAAGTTTATAATTATATTTATAAATCATACTAATTAGTAAAAATAAGTAATAAATATTGATTATATATTAATTTAATTTCAACAGTATATTTTAAATATTTTTTATATTTATTTAATTAAGTAATAATTGAATATTAAATTTATAATATAAAAAATTTAAATGTTCCCATCCCTAATTATGATAATTATTTTATCTAATTGAATTATATTAATTGAATTGATGAGATTACACCATTTATTCAAAGATGATGAATAAATGATATTTTGCCGCATATCCAAAGTTAATTCTATTTTATACTTAAGTTAAAAGGTAAATAAGTCATTTAAATTACAAAAATATATATTTTATTTAAATTAATAGAAAATTTAACGAATTAGGATAAAATTTTAATATTTTAAATTCCAATAGGACAAAGTTATCTATTAGACCAAATTTTAAGGACATATATGTCTTTATCTTGAAATTAATTACCTTGTACCCACCAATCCCGCAAATGCACATAAAGACCAGGATCTTCTTTTATAAAAGCCTTAAATGAAATGCCTAGACTTAACAAAAGCACAGAAAGTTTTACATAAACCCTCTGTCAAAGAGTGGTGAACACCAAGGTAAGCAAAAGCTATATTATTGTCTTCTCGAACTACTAGCTTGACATGCAGAATAATGCAAAAAATTCATCAAAAATGCTATACATGTCTGATCTACGACAATCTACAACACCAACTTTCCATGCCTTTCTAAGGCGTGACAAAATCACGGTTATTCCATACTTGGGCTAGATCTAGTTGGCCCAATTCACCCACTCACCAAGGAACACATTTGAATACTCGCATCAACATATTACTTCTTAAAATGTGTCAAAGCAATCCCATTAAAAAAGGCCATAGGCACGGTCGTATTAAATTTATTACAGAAAAACATAATATGTTGTTTTGGCATCCCATATAATATCTCAATGACAACGTTCGCTCTGTATGCCAATAAACAAGTTGACGCAATCTTGGGGATAGAACATCAAACAAATGCATTCAATAATGGCCATAATTATCATACAACCATGTGGACCTAGTAATATAATGCCTTAAAAGGCTAAGTAAAACCTTGGACATAACAAATTCTAAGTCACAAAGGGCGCAGACAAACCTAAAACATAAGAACAAAGTGCTATCTCTTATACCTTAAGACATTTTAATAAATTGTCAGGCTATCATATACATGGAACTAAAGGGAGTACAGTCGACTAAAGCGTCAGAAGATGTCATACAAAGGTCATATGCCTATTTTCTGAATATCCTTTAGCATACATTCACGCAATGAAAAAAAAAGTAGTAAATATAATCATATGCACGCTCGTAGCATACTCATATACCCTGCTTGCCTATAATACTAACAAATGTTTTTTGAAAAAACTGAAAATTCAATAGGATATACACATTAGCCTTGGTAATAGTTTGCCAGCGAAAAGCCTTAAAATAAAGAAATACAGGCTCAGCAAAGGCAAATAAATGTAAGATATTCTGGAAAATTCTTCTTTACTTCTATCTTATTCATATCAACATGATGCCATATGCAAACAATACAAGATGCTTTATTTTATACTGATATTATTCCATAAGCAAAAATACATACTTGCATTTACTTCGGCCATAACCCTACTTGCGGCCCAAAATGGCATAAGCTAGCAAATTGAAAGATCATCTAAGTAAGAAAATACATGAATATAAAAACTTTAGGCTCAGTGTAGCCCTAAAGTAGAATAGGTGAGGTAACTTTACAATGCTTTCCTTAGCTATCTTCTGCAAGAGACATAAGCATAACAACCTATGCTAAAAATATCTCATCATATATTTCATCTTTGCTATACTACAAAATACACTAACATGGTGCAAGAAAAAGTTAGAATACTCTATTTACAACAACTTTACAAAAGAGGAGAAACAATACTCCCCATTGTCATACACATAGTTGCTCCATCTTAATTGAGTTCACACCATATTATAGCAATTTTCTCTACCAAAACACAATTGAGTGCTAGCATCATGAAATATCTAGCATTAGAAGGTGGGACCATCCATACTAATCTTTCCATTAAAGGGACAGCTTGAATAGGAATAAAGCATAAATTAAAAGTTTCTCTTTCAAGACTCAATTGATTAAGAGAAGCTAGAGAATCCATAAAAAGGATTGGATCATAATCAGTATCCCAAAAATAGTCCTTGGGTTTTTAGAAATAGTGCAATAGTCTAAGGAAGCGTAGGGATTAGAAAACTCCCTTCAAAAGGAAACAAAGGTAATCAATTGAAGAAAGCCAATATAACAACCCAAACGAGAGAGAGAGAGAGAGAGAGAGAGAGAGAGAGAGAGAGAGAGAGAGAAATAGAAGTGGCATCATGCCAGCACTTGTGGATCAGTGGTAAGAGATTTTAACTTCTTAACAGAAGTCACTTTAGAAATCATCTCAAAAGTCTTTGCCATTAAGGCTGCTTCAACACTTGAGGCACAAAAAAGTAAAAGTAGGCTACAAGAATCAGCTAAACATGGTCAACAACTAATGCAAATGGTAAGAATAAGAAAATTAACATACCTACAACATGTTGTCTCTCAGGGGAAAGGTCATCTAAAGGAGAATCCTCTACAGTGCCAAAAAAACACAACCTCAAAAATAAGAAAGATTGTAGAAGAAGAAAAGAAAAGACAATAATCTAAATACAACATGGTCACCAAACTCCTAAACATTTTCTTTTGCATGAGAAGCTCACAGCATAGCTATAAAACACTTTATAGCCTCTAGTCTACCAACAAAAGCCTTATAGAGATTTCACTTTGCCTCGTATTAGAGATTTGGTGATTCAACAATATTATTTGGACAAGAATTGAGATGAATATCAAAGGGGAGAGTCACAATAATTTTAGAATGTGTGGGACACGTATAGGAAAGTCTAAGACGTGTGGGATACAAAGGAGAAAATGAAACAAGACTTAAAGACATGAAGGAATGGAGAAAAAAAAGGTCAAGACAGGGGCTAGCGCTGCGGTACCCAGGGCTGAGCGCCGCGGTGCCAGGTTCTCAGCGCCGCAACGTTGGGCGCATTAAGGCTTAGCACCGCAGCACCAGAGCGAGGAAAGTTTATTTTTGTTTCGGATTTTTTATTTTTGGAAAGTTTAGGACTTTCAAAACAAGTGGACTCTTACTCCAATAAGGAACAGGGTTAGTAGGCACAAAATAACCCCTTATATAAACACTTGTAAACTCTTTAATTGAGAGCAAGCATTAAAAGAGACTCTAAGAGATGGAAGAACTAGATAGATACTAAGTGCTTGTACGCATTAGAGTGGAACCGTTGTTTGGGTGTTTATTACTTTTGGTAGAGCAATGGTACATTAAACATTAGGTTCTTTTGAAGGTTCTTCATTGAAGTTTTCTTGTAAAATCTTTAGGGAGTTAATAAGAGAGGCTAGGATCCTTGGATCCACCATGGACGTAGGTAATTGACTGAACCACGTAAGTGATTATGTTGTGCTCTCTATTTTCTACTTTAAATTCTTGCTCTTTCGCTTGATATATAGGTTATTCCACTGCATAAAGAGGTTAAGGTTCAAGGTTAAACTTGGGATTCTTCACTTTAACCTAATTTAACGGGAAGAAGGGTGATTCCTCCCTCAACAAACTGGTATCAGAGTAAAGGTTCGATAATACACATTTGGAGTATTTAAACCATGGCTATAATCAAGCAAGAAATAGAAAGGTTTAATAGGATGAATGACTTCAATCTTTGGAGGAATAAGGTTAATGCTCTACTAGTGAAGGAAAGGCTAGACTCGGCTTTAGAGAAATTCAGTTCCTTAACTAAGGAAGGCACGACAACCTCAAAGTTCGGGCAGAAAGATTGAGACACGATTCAAAAAAAGGCTCACAACACCATAATTCTAGTGTTGAGTGACAAAGTATTAAGGCAAGTTGGTGATAAAGAAATCACTTTGGAGTTATAGAAGAGACCCGAGGCATTATACATAAAGAAGTCTCTTGCAAGTAAACTTCTTGTGAAGAAGAAATTACAATAGTTAACAATGTACTAGGGATGTTTATTGAGAACCTATATTAATGAGTTCAACAATATCTTCATAAGTCTTAAGCAATTGGGCATTAAGACCAAGGATAAAGATAAGGCTATAATTCTGTTACGTTTATTGTTAAAAAGCTATGAGAGCTTTGTGGATATGCTATTGTATAGTAAGGAGTCTTTAATGATGAATGACGTCAAGGCATCATTGAACTCAAAAGAATTGACAAAGAGATATGAATCATAGAGTAGAGCAGCACTGCTTGCCCAAGGGAGGAAGAACAACCAATCAATTAGGAGATCCAAGAAGTGTTTCTTTTATAATAAGGAATGGCACTTTATGAAGGATTATTTGAAATCAAAAGGCCAAAGAGGGTGAGCTGTAATTAGTACTATTGGGGAAGATACCTAAGTTGTAGATATATTTATAGCCTCAAGGGGAAAGCACGTTTGCAAATGAATACTAGATTCGGGGTGTAACCTCCATATATGACCCGACAGATCGATGTTTACCAACTACAAAGTCAAGAGAGGTAAAGCTCTAATGGGGAATGACATGACTTGTGAGCTTATGAGAGTTAGTGGCATAAGGCTGAGGATGCAAGATGGAGAAACTAAGAACTTACATGGTGTAAGGCATGTTCTTAATCTAAGGAGGAACTTGTATCTCTAAGCAAGCTCGATGAGGAGGGATATTCAGTTCTAGCAGAAAAAGGAAAACTAAGGGTAGAGAAAAGACCTATACGGTTTAAGGGTGAGAAGCACAATAGAGAGCTATATGTGCTTAAAAGGATGGCCATGAGTGGCCCAACACAAGGTGTTGGGGTAATGCAAACCACTAGGCGACATCCAAATTGTGCTTACAGAGGTGATGAGGGTCAAGTTGATTTCTGAGTTTTGAGAAGTTTAGGACTTCTAAAACAAGTGAACTCTTACTCCAATATAGAATAGAGTTAGTAGGCATGAAATAACCCTTATATAAACACTTATAAACCTTTTAGTTAAGAGCAAACATTAAGACAGACTCTAAGAGAGGGAAAAACTAGGTAGACACTAAGTACTTGTATGCGCTAGGATAGAACCATTGTTTGGGTGTTGATTGCTCATAGTAGAGCAAGAGTACACTAAACATTAGGTCATTTTGAGGGTCCTTCATTGGATTTTCCTTGTAAAATCTCTAGGGAGTTAATAAGAGAGGTTAGGATCCTTAGATCCACCATGGACGTAGACAATTAGCCGAACCACGTAAGTGATTGTGTTGTGCTCTTTATTTTCTGCTTTGAATTCTTGTTATTTCACTTGATATACACGTTATTTCATAACACAAAGAGGTTCAAGGTTAAACTTGGGGTTCTTCACTTTAACCTAATCTCACAAGGAGAATGGCGATTCCTCCCTCAACACCTCGAGTATGAGCTTTAATGGTATACTTAAGGAGAGTCGCAGTAGCAGTACAAGCTCGCAACTTAAACTCATCGTGACTTACAATAGTCTCTCTTTCACCTTAACAACCAACATCATTTTCCTTGCCATATTCCTTAACAATCTCCTTATCTACTTCTTCAAGAGATTCGTCTTCCTCCTGCCAATCAGAATAAAAGTTAAGTTATACTTAACAAGTGTAAACGAGCCATCCTAAAAAAACAAAGGTTGAAAAAGATGAGTTTCATTGTCAACAAAAGAATAAAAGTTTAAAATTTGAAAGGTGTCAGATAAGAAAGCACATGGGCTGAAAATAAAATTATAGATGATTGATAAAGTGGTGGACTCCCTCAAAGTAGAATATGTTATATAGTGAACTCCAATAAGCAACAAGTAAGGGATTGAGTCTTCTTCCACTAGAAGCATTCGAACTCCCTGAGTTGATTTATGTGTATGAATGTCAATAGGTTTTGGTGTAGCTATAAAATTGGTTAAACCAAAAGACTTGCAATAACATTTATATAAACATGGGCATCGATAATATATTTACTAGAGGTATGGACTATAATATAGTAGATATCATCAAGTTATTTATACAGAACCATAAGAAAATATAAAGTAGAAAAGAAAAACCCCCTTACAATCCTTATTATAAAAGGAATACCTTTTTTGCACATGATCAATTATTTGATCATAAGACACAAAACATAAATTTACTTAGCTATAAGGCCATCATTGCTTTAACCTGCAACCCTAGGGCATATACCTCTCCTTGCACAAAGCAACATCCTTACATGGAGTTGTAAAAGTATTTCATCTAATTCACAAAAGTGGGCTAAACTCAGCACCACTCTTCTTCTAGTAAGATTTCAGATCTCTTAAAGTTTATTTCTCAATGAGAGATTGGTCAATAGAAAATATGTTATCATCAATCGACATTGGGAAACGTTTAATGAGTACGCATCTTCCAAATTAAAGGTGAACTCAGCCTATATAACAATGAAAGTCTAAGAAGCAGAGATCTACCTATGTACTAACTACCTAAGTGAAGACTAGTCCCATCAAATTTTGGACCTCCGAGAATCAAACATCACAACATACAACTAACTCATACGGGCCATTTGCATAACTCAGGTTCTTTTTGTTGGTAGTAAATAAAATTTTTCTATTTAGTAAAATAAATGCAGCGGAAGTCAGATCGTCTTGTTTATAATTACATGTATAAGGATAGAAGATTGCCTCAGTTCCTTGCTATGGCAGATCTTGAATTGACTAGCTGCAATCTTCTCTACTATCACAATATTTAAACTCAACGCATGTGAGCACGTGGATCTTTCTTAATCTCTAAAATTACTAATACCCAAATTTGAGAGAATGGTAATAACCAAATTCTTTTTTCACATTAGAATACGTAAAAAGAATTTTTCTGGTTATGGTTGTTGTCTTTGTTCTATTTCATTACTATCTCATACCTCCCATTATTATAAGAACTCTATTGGGTATTTAGAATTAGATTATGATTAAGAAATTAGAGTTTGATTAGAATCTGAGCTAGTAGAGGGATTGCAAGACCCATGGGCTTCCTAACTCGAACTTAAAAGGCATAGCCTTTATTATCTCATAATACACAAATTCTTATAAGTTAACCCCAAACTATTCCACTAAAAATCAAGGGCTGTACTCTAGTAACCTGTGTTATTAAGTAAAAGCTCATTTAATTAAAACTCTATTTTATTAAATTAGGCTTGGTCTTTAGACTAATAATAACTACTTAATTAACCCTCTAATTGATGTACATAATTAAAGTTAGGCCATGAAAAACAAATGTCTTGCCTCTTTAATTACATATTTACTCAAAGTCACTAAATGCTCTAATGATCATTTTTTTTATCTATATTTGTAAATAAATTTACAAATAAATATTATCATTCAATAAATAACTTATTGAATAAACTGCAGCTATAGATTCAAATGATTAAGTACTACAAACAGCTTAGGTGGATATTATTTATTAGATTATATCTTACAAATATATGTTCCTACGACCCATGAAATTACATCTCTAAGATATTTAGTTTTTGACAGTTTATATGGATCTCACTCTGAGATAACTCAAAAGATATGATGCAAGAATGTAAGTTCATTATTTGATCAGGATTAAGATTAATTAAGCTTATTAAAGCTTTTGTGAATTAAGATCTATGACATTCAGTTAACCAGATCTCAATTCATAGTAGTCATGTTCAATATAACATATACACTAATTTTTCTACTCGAAGTCTCTACTTTGATGATCAAGGTAAATCATCCAGTATAAGAAGCAGAAAAACTATAACCTTACATAATGAAATACCATTTTCATTAATGGTTGTAAGCTATATTTAATTTGTAAAGACTTTACGATCTATACCTTCTGTATGAGCATTATATGCCTAATACATAGATTACATGCTTTACAAATATGGGCTTATCAATGTATGCTTAATTATATTTATGAATAAACTTTTATTAATCAAATAAAATATTATTTCACATGCTTTAAGGACATAAATAACATTATATGTCTAACACTTTTAATTCATGACCCTACCCAATCAGCTCATCCAGATGTGAGGTTAGAAAGAGTAAGAAAGTGTATGAAAAATGGGCCTATAATCTCCTCTAGCTAAGCAAAGGTGAGAAACCGGCCTAGGATGAATCATTGAGGCTAGTCTAATTCTTCTTAAGAAGGCCTTCATTATTTAGAGACTCAGCTAGACCAAAAAGTATCATTAACATAAAAATGATTAACATAAACCTTATCAGGGACTTCTTGTTTTGAAGATGATCTCAAAACCTTAGAAGAAGAAGAAGCCATTGTTTATCTACAAGAAATCAAAAAGTAGGCACAATGGTTACAAGAAAAATGCCAAAAATCATTTTAAAAAAAAGCAGAAAAATCAAGAAAAATGATCAGGTACAATAAAATAACCTAAGTCAAAATTCACATATGTCTAATCCTCTTTTATAATTGCAAAGATAGGTATAATAAAAAACAGGACAATGAAAGAAAGAGGGATAGATATGAGAATACAAGATTAAGATACAATCAGACAAGAAATTACACAAATAAAGCAGTAACAATCCTATAGACGTGCAAATTGTGCCAAAAAGAATTTTTTTTTTTTAAAAAGCAATCATGAAGAAAAGGCAAAAACACTTACCAAACCTTGAAAGGGATCGTGAAGAGAAGAGGGTGAAACATTCCCAAGAAACACCAAACAATTCAAGGACAAAAGAGCGTGCAAGAGTTGAAAAACAAAAAGTTACAATCGATAAAATGCAAGAGAGAAGCGCATAAAAACAAAGAAGATCAGTCTTGGCGAACAAAGATGGCTAAAAGTACAAAGTGAACAAAATGCACTAAAAAGTCTCCCTTCTATAGCCGAGTCAAAATAATAGCTAGGGACTCATTTAAATTTACTAGCTGTTAAAACATTATTACCTCATAAAGGCGATTAGTAAAATTGAATCAGGAACGAAAAAACCAAAGAATGAATGTAATAAATAAAATCACGTAAGAAGTCAACTTTTATAAAAAAGATTGGACAATAAGATAGCAGGCCACAACATTGAAGCTATATTGCCTTGCTTGCATTGTGAAACCCCGTATGATACGATTTAGCCAATAAGGTGGCCACATGTTGTTGTATAAAAATATAGAAAAGCTTAAGCCTAAGCTATTTTATAAGGCTTAATTTGTGAGTCATGAATTGTTAGGTATAAAATTACATTAAATAATGCAAAAAGCATATAGACTTTTAGGTTAAAGTTCACTTAAAGAAAAACGTAATTTGAAAACAAGTATAAACTCATGTAATTACCGCTAATAGAGAAATACAAGTTCAATAAGACACTTTTTGATCTTTAAAGTCCTTCTAAATAAAAAAACTTTATGTATCTTTATTTAATATGATAAGTATTAACAAAAGAGTGTTTTATTCAGAATAAAATCAGAATATATCCCTTTTATTTAGTAAATTCATCTTCCTCTTTTAACTAGGATAAAGCTCCTTAAATAATCCATATTTAAAAAGATAAGGCCACAAAGAGTCTTAACCTAGTTTAAAAACTTAATCCTATAAAAAGCCTTCTTTTACATGTAAAAAAATAACACCATTCACCATACTTTTGTGGTAGTTTACTCCTTACATATGTGACATACTTCTTCTTTCTTTTCCTTGATTTTTTTAATACATACTCATGATCTAGCATTTTTCCATCTGTTTTAGAGTTTAATACACTTCAAAATCTATTTCCAACAACTTTATACAAGATTCAATATGCAATTTCTCTCTAATCTTACAACTAGGGTTTCATACAACTAAAAACCTTAATCTTCTGCTACATGCAAAACACCTTAAATAAGTTTAATGAACTTATAATAGTCAAAAACTTTTATATCAACGGTGTTTCTTCATTATTTATGTTACAAGCTTAGCTCTTACATGTCTTATAACTTAAGTCCGACTTTATTTAGATAAATAGCTTTCACCCAAGACCACTAAAACAAATTTACAACATCGAGTCTCTTAGACTCCAAGAACTCTTTAGAGGTACAATGGGCTTTGTTCTTGAACTTACCAAAAAAAAGCATGAGATCTAATATTCAGAACAAGCCATTGCGTCCTTATAGCCTACCACGTCAACACAATATCACTATAACAAGTGGTATTTTGCTACATCACAGTCTTCTAGATCTGCTATAAATAAATTCACTATAATACCAAAACTATCCTCATCAATTCTTCTTTCTCTTCATAAGCATACTTTTCAATTTCTTTTTTATTTTTTTAAAAAACAAAACTACATATAGGAGAATTGCATGCTATCAACATAAAGAAATATGCAACTAGCATTTGAGTTTTACCTTACATAACTACTTAAATTAGAATTTTTTTAAAATTTATAGTTTCATGTTATATCATTTTTTTTAGCACTATATTTCATAATTTTGTTATCATTTTAATGAATTTTGAAGTTCTTTCTGTTAGGGTATGTGCTTACGTGCCATCCCAGTTTGTATGAATATTTAGTTTGTAATATTTATACAATGCATATTTTATTAAATCGCTAATATCTTTTAATGAATGGTAATAAAGCTTGTAACATTATAGACATGATATGATCTGAGTAAGTTCATATTTGGTTTAAAGAAGTTTAAACCATGGCTAAGAGTTAGCAAAGCTGATAGTTATAAATGCTAAGTGTTAGCAAGTTATAATATCCAGCGGGATCTAAAAAGTTAGAACCTAATCTATAATGTAACAAAGACCTAAGAATCTACTAGTAATGACAAAATTGCAAAGAGTTGCAATAGAAACTAAGAAATGTCGTTATGGAAGTATCTTCTCAAATAAAGAGTTCCTGATCTACGTTTACCAATGAGGGTCTATCGGTGAAGTACATAGATTAGTGTATGTCTATAGCTGTATTGTACAAATGGTTATTCTTAGTCAACCATGAGCTTGGTTGAAGTTCATATAGACATACAGGTATTCAGTTAGGACTGGATACTGAACAGACTCCGGAGGACCCCAATAGACATCCTATGAAACCGTCAAAGGAAGTTCCTCTCGAGTTGAGTAGTATTCGTGGTCCTTCGACCTGAGCGCCACGGTGAACTTGTGGGAGATCCATCATACTTTGGTTCCACGTATGTCAGAGACCTTTCATGGTCTGACCGCTACGTGTCGCTGGGTATGGTCCGATGCTCATGGAGTTCGGTGTGCGTAGATATGGGATCCGTCAGCTCACATAGATGGGTAGTATATCCGAACTTCGAGATTGTATCTTGTAAAGTCTTATGGCCGTAAGCAATCAACCTGGGAAATGAGTTTCTTACAGGTTCGAACATTATAGCAAAAGTGTTTGCGTAAATTGTTCATAAAGATACGAATCTGAAGATAATAAAGCAATGGATGAAATTATCGGGATTTGACGGTAATGATCTATATCCCGTTCATCCTGGATATAATGACGGAAGGATTATAAGAATATGGAGTAACCTCAACATGTATGGTCTGACGCGCTGATTTGTAATATCCGTAACGTGTGCGTGGGGCATAGTTCACGGACTTATGAAATAGTTTCATTTGACGAATCGGGCGTGGACCTAGGGAGTCCCAATATGAAATGTACTCTTTGAGCACTTGGGCAGCGTACCGTATTGAATAGTTCAATACAGTAAAATCCAGCAATTTACTAAGGTTACGTTAACTAAAGTATATGGTCAGATGGTGGGACCCACTTTAGGTTAACTTGGTAACCGAGTAAGGACATAATTATAATTTCACTTGATAATTATTTAATTGTTAAATAATTCAAATATATAATTATTTATTTAATTGTTGAATAAATAATTTAAGTTTAACTAAGGTTAAGAGTTAACCATTTAGTTAAGTTAGATTAACTATACTTAATGGTTAAGTAAAAGTTAACCTAACCATGGTTAAGTTAGTTAACCATGGTTAAAATATTTAAATATTATTTTAACTAACTAGAGTTAAATGTTAACTATAGTTAGAATATTTAAATGTTAATTTAACCTAACTAAAGTTAAGAGTTAACTATGATTAGGTTAGATTAAATTCAAATTGAAATTAAGTGAAATTAAGTGTTATGAAATGAAATTAAATTCATTTGTATAAATAAAACAAATGTAAATTAAATTCAAAAAGGTTTTTGTTAATTTGATTTTGCAAAATTAGGTAAGCCATTTTACAAAGAGAGAAAAGAGAAATTGTCTTCTAATTAATGGATTCAAGAGTTGAATTCATTATTTTCTTTTAAGGCTTTAAACTAATTTAGCAAAATAGTTTTTTGATTAATTGATTAAGTGTTAATCAAAAGAAAAAATCAAGAACACAAGTTTAAGTAGTTAAACAAGTGCTGGATCAAAAGCTGTCATTCTAGATAATCAAACCCACCATTGTTGATTACTAGAATTGATCAAAGACTACATTTTGGTGGACTTCAAAAATCTCCAACCAAAGGCTTCAAGGGTTATTTCTCAATTTCGTTTCTGATTAATATATTATGATTGTGTTTATAGCAATGTTTTAAGCTTCCGCTGCTTCATTATATGTATGTGATATGTATAAATTGTGATTAAACACAAAACCCACATGCAAACACCCATGAATGTACAACTCCCAACACTTTCTTATTGAAAGACTAGTGAGAAATGCTTTTTAGCCTACTTTAATTTTCTTCAAGCTGTGTACTTATGTTAAATCATCTAGTTTTAGAAGATTGGGTAGAAGTTCGCTGATATAAATAAATATTGAAAAGACATGAGAAGCCTATTGGAGAATTAATTTTTAGAAAATTTGAACCATTCCATTCGTACATCTATGGTAGGACATTAAGTGAAGGGTTATCTCTTAGAAGTTAGTGATGTATTGGGAGATTAAAAGTTAACTCTTAAATGTAAACATCCTTTCAAACAATGAAGTATTATTCAGAATAATATCTCATTGCTCTTCACCTGCTTCAAACACTATCAATGGTATCAGACCCTTGATAAAGACAACCTTGCCAACTTAAATTAAGTTAAGCTTGGAGATGGCAATATTCGAAAAGTTACAGGAAATGAATTATGGTTGACATAAAATCTCTTAAGTGTTAGACAAAATATACAAAAAGAGTACAAAAGATTTTATAAGAAAATAACCTTACAGTAACAATATTAAAAATGGCTCTAATAAAGTTTTTCCTCTTTATATGCCATTAAGTGAGAAATATGCTTTCTGAAGTGAAATTATTGATGACTCTCATATATGGCATTTAACATATGGCCACTTGAATTATAAAAGCCTGGATGTTTTGAAAAATAAAACATGGTGATTGGCTTGCCTATTATTGTTAAGAAGAGTGATGTTTGTAAAAGTTGTGTTTATGTAAAAATTCATGAATTGCCATTTCCAAAATAAGCTTGGAGAGCATTTGCAACTCTTGAATTGGTTTATGTCGATATTTGTGGACCAACTAGGATACTATCTCTTGGTAACAAGAGATATTTTCTCATATTTGTTAATTACTTTACTCGGATAATGTGGATATATCTTCTTGAGCAAAAATAAGAGGCTTTCTCCATATTTTTTCAATCCATGGCTTAAATAGAAAGGCAAAGTTGGGAAAAAAAATAAATGTTTTAAAATCATGTTGTGGTGGCGAATTCACCTCCAAAGATTTTTAGAATATTTTCTTGGTAAAAGGCATAAGGAGTCAACTTATTATTCAATATATGCCACAATAAAATGACAATATAGAAGGAAAAAAAAATAAAACTATTGTTAAAATGGCTAGAAGTGTGTTAAAAGGCAAGGACTTTTAAACAAGTTATAGGTTGAAGTTATGAATACGACGATTTATATTCTAAATCACTCTTTAATAAAAGTTGTATATGAAAAAACCCTATATGAAGCTTGGCATAGACAAAACCCCAGATAAATATGCATAAACCCTATTTCTTATGGTATTATCCCTTCACAAAAATTTTTTTTTGATGAGAATGGAGAACTTTTTTTTAGATTATAGCGATGAATCTAAAGGGTATAGACTTTTCAACCCTATTGGTAACAACTTGGCGGTTTCTCTTGAGGTTATGTTTGATGAGCTATCACAATAGAGTGTGGAATAATGTTCCACGTAAAGGCCAAAAGTAAGGTTAGACATTTTTAACCAAACCAACTGAACCAAAATTTTTTGTTCAATTCGGGGTTCGGTTTAGGGTCGATTATGCTACTGTATAACTAATCAATTTATTCAAATTTCAATTCAATTCGATCTGAATCAAAAATCAAACTTTTAACTCAATAAAAATATATATAAAAGAAAACTCAAAACGCAATGTGTTAGTGCCTAATAGGTGTATGCATATGAATGGTGTTCATTGAATATCAAATACATGTCAAACATACATATACACAGTGGAATGGAAATCTAATTTTATATTTAACAAACACATATTGAATGTAAGTCTATTACATTAACAGAATCAGAAAAACTTACCCTTAGAAAACTTTTAATGAAGAATCAAATCTGGAATCTTACACCAAAGTGGATTCGTATGCAATTCTAGTCCACAATACTAATGGAATTAACAAGCTAGAATGGTAGGATAAATAATTTCCAGCAGGTTGTTTGCTCTACACTTGAGCTCTCTCATCTTTACCCAGCTATATATGTCTAAAGTAAAAAATGCAACTCTTGCATTTTGCTTTTAATATGGCCAAATAATCTCTAGCTTAAAAAGCAATGAAGAACAATTCTTTAATCTCTTGGATCAATTGCCAGATTAAAAAGACCAAAGACCAAACTCATTTTTCAACTCTTGAAAAACACTCACAATGGTTGAACCAAATGCAATAAAAAAAACTATTTTTTTATCTCTTGAAAATGCTTGAAAATTGATTAAAGATAATTTTAACCCCAAAAATACAACTCTTGCATGATTCATTGATTTTCATCAATTTGAAAATTGTCTATAATCCAAGTCAAAAACTTGCCAAGTGTATAACGCTTGTCAAAAAAGAAAAGTAAAAAACATTTTTTTCACTTTTTTATTTTCTTTATGGCTAAATTTTTTACAAGCCAAAAATATGCAAACCCTTTGCATGCTTCATTGACTTTTTCTAATTGACAACATATCTATTCTGTTACACCATTTTTCAAGTTAGTCAACACTTGTTAACTTGATTTAGCCAAATCTTGCTAAGTATCCCATGCATGCCATTTGTTACCCTAAATAGCCAACACTTGTCATTAATTAATTAAATTAACAATAATTATTTATTTAATCAATAAAAGTTTACTCTTAAGTCTTGACAAGCATACATCCTAAAAGATACTGCAATAAATTCAGCTTACCAAATATTTTTTGAATTAAACTATTTGACCTAATCTGCTACCCCAATGCTCAACAAATACACTTCACACTGGGAGACTCTCTATGTTCACCTTTATTTATCTTATAAAAATCTTCTGTAAGTCTATGAACTATGCTCCACACATTATAGATATTATAAAATGACACGTTGAACCATACAAGTTGAGGTCAACCATATAAGTATAATCCTTCCATCACTTATAACCTGAAATAGCATAGATATAGATCATCATAATCAAATCTCTACATACTCGACTATAAACTTATCTCTAGATTTATATTTTCATAAATAATATCTATAAATTTCATTGTAATATTGTTTAACCCTACAAAAAAATCTTTTTCAAGATTTTTGCTTGTGGTCACAAGAATACCTAAAATATAATCTCAAAGGATGAGGATATACAACTCACTCATATGAGCTAATGGATCCCTTATCTATACCCACCGAACTCCATGAGCATTAAACCATACCCAATGATGCCCAGAGATCAAACCATGAAAAGTCTCTAACATACATGGAATCAAAGCATGATGGATCACTCACAAGCCCACTGTGACACTCACAAGCATGGTAGATCACTCACAAACCCTACATTGACAGCTTTATGAGATGTCTATTAGAGGTCCTCATAAGTCTATTCAGTACCCACTCCTCACCGAATATATGTATACTCAAGTAGAGAAGAAATGCTTGTCTTATAATGAGAGGGAGTTCTGATCAAGAAGCTTGTACAAAGCTAGTTGTGAAAATGAGTTGCCTTATAAATTTGTAGAAAATAAATAGTTTTATCATTTTTGTAATATGGTAATCCCTAGATTTGATGTTTCCTCATGTAGAATGATTACTAGGGATGTGTGGCAGTTATATTTTGATAAAAAGTAATGTTGAAGAGTATCTTAATGGGGGTAGTCAAAAATTTAGTTTGATTATTGATATTGTGACTTCTATTTAGAAACCAATTATATGGTTATGATAGACCATTTTATAGATAGTGAGTGGCATTTGTATAAAAGAAGTTTGAGTTTGTCCAATGGCTAATTATAAAAGGGAAATAATTGGGAAGCTTTTGGAATCTTATTTTCTTGATTGGAGAATAGAGAGATTGTTCACAATTATAGTACATAATGCAAATGAAAACAAAATTATTATTGGATATTTGAAGAGGAAATTAAAAAATTGGAACAAATATGGCATTCATTTTAGATGGTGAATTCTTACTTGTGTGTTGTTGTGCACATTTTCTTAATTTGATTATTAGTGATAGGTTGAAAGACTTAAATGATAGTATAATCAGCATTCAGAATGCTATTAAGTAAGTGAGATCTTCGACTTTTTGGTTGTAGTCTTTCAAAATGTGTATGCAGTAAGAGAAAATAAAGTATAAAGGAAGTGTGGTCTTAGATGTGCCAAAGAGGTGGAATTCCATCTATTTGATGTTTGCTTAGAGGTTTTAAAAAGCATTTGATCACATGGATGATAAAGATGGGATTTATAAGGCATATTTTTCTAAAGAGAAAAATAGAAAGAGAAAACTAGGGCCACCCCTTAGTGATGATAGGGAAAATGTTAAAATACTTGTTATATTTTTGCAGATCTTTTATGATGTCACTAATAAGTTAGTGCTTCTTTAAATGTGACATCTAATATTTGTTTTAATGAGATCTGTTAAATTCATTCTACCTTGGCCTTTTTGACTCATAATAAAGATCCTTTATTAGGTAACATGGCTTGGCATATGAAGATTAAGTATGACAATTATTAGAAATCTATAGCAAAGATAAACAAGTTGTTGATTGTGGCTACCATACTTGATTCATGGTGTAAAATGAATTTTATTGAGTTATGTTTTAGGATTTTGTTTGATAATGATAGTGCAAAAGTGGATGAAATTAAAAAGAAAAAAGTCGGCAAAGATTTGTTGTGTAAGCTATAAGAGACGTACAATGGGTGGTATAGAAAATCAGTGTAAGAAAGTAAAAGTTTTAGTGCCACTAACAATACAGCTTCTCAACAATCTGGTGGCGTTGGGATGTTGGCTTTGTTTAAATTTAATATTTCATGAATATAAATTAAGTAATTAAAGTGCAACCTTGAATTTGAATTTGAATGTTAATATATTAAATTGAATATTTTCATGAATATAAATTAATTAATTGAAGTGTAATATTAAATTTTAATTTTAATCTATTCAATTGAATGATTACATGCATATAAAAATGCAGTTGAGTGTTACACAATTAGTTAATTAAAGTGTAATATTGAATTTTTAGTCTTAATTTATTCAATTGAATATTTTCATTAATATAAAAGTTCAATTAGGTGTTGTTCAACTAATTAATTAAAGTGTAACATTGAATTTTAATTTTAATGTATTCAATTGAATGATTTCATAAATATAAAAATCCAATAGAGTCTTACGCAATGAATTAATTAAAGTGCAATATTGAATTTTGATTTTAACCTATTCAATTTAATGATTGCATGCATATAAAATACAATTGAGTGTTACACAATTAATTAATTAAAGATCAACATTAAATTTTAATTTGTTCAATTGAATGATTTCTTTAATATAAAACTCCAATTTTGGGTTAGACAATGAATTAAAATACAATTAAATTAATTAATATAATACGTAATAAAGAATTACAATTAATTATTTAATTGTACAAAAGTCCTTTGTTAATTTGTGTAATTTTAGGTCAAAACTAATTTTAAAAAAATTATCATTAAGCCCCAAAAATGCCACCCATTTGATAAACTCAATCCAAAATCCAACTATCGAAGCTTGAAAGATAGGAGCCCGAACCAAACCTAAGAACCAAAATTAGACTAAATCGAAGTTCTTGGACCTTGAACCGATTGGTTTAGTTTTGGGTCAATTCAGTTTGGAATTGACCTAAAATTAAATTCGCCTAGTCCTAATCAAAAGTAAGAGAGTTGAATGACAAAGAGGAAGATGAAGAAAGAAAACGCCTAAACACTAATACTAGAAACATTACAAATTCTAAAACTTCAATAAGGAAATTTCGCTCTTTAATATATATTTATGAAGAATGTGAATTGACACATTTTTCTTATGTGCCATAATATTTTGAAGAAGTGGTTAAAGAAAACAAATAGAGAAAAGTTATACATAAAGAAATGCTAATGATTGAAAAAAAAAAACACACATGGGATTTGGTTGACTTGCTTAAAGAAAAAGAAGTCATCAGCTTAAAATGGATTTTTAAGAAAAAATTTAATAAAGATGACTCTGTTGAAAAGCACAAGGCGCGATTAATGGCGAAAGGATACTCACACTAGTCAAGTGTAGACTTTAAGACATTGTTTTGATTGCACGCAGGGAGACAATAAGAATTGTGCTTTCTCTTGTACTTGAATTGCAATTATTTTTTTAGCTTGATATAAAATCATCTTTTTTAAATGGTGAATTAAATAAAGAAATATATGCGGAGTAGCCACAAAACTATGTGAACCAAGAGAAAAAAAAACAAAGCTTTCATATGGAAAAAAGGCTTATACAACTTAAAGTAAACTTCTAGTACATAAAACAACAAGATTGATGGTTACTTTTTACATAGTGGTTTTCAATGAAGCCCAAGTGAGCCATCTCTATATGTGAAGAAAGAAGGCAAAGATTTCTTGATTATTTGCCTATATTTGGATTATTAGATCTATATAGGGACTAATGAAAAAATGGTGAATGAATTCAAAAGCTCTAAGATGAAAGAATATGAGATGAAAAAATTGAGGCATAAAGTATTTTTTGTTGGTGCTATATTTAAGTGAATGCATGTGATTATGTATTTATTGAATTCTAAATTATATGTCATACATACAATGTGTAGCAGAATAGAAATCTAATTTTATATTCAATAAACACACTGAATTTAAGTCAATTACAGTAACAAGTTACAAAATCTAAAAAAGCATCTTTGAAGCCATTCGGTGAAGAATTAATTACCGGAGCTCACGCAAAAGTGATCCCATAAATAATTCTAGTCCGTAACGTCAATGAGATTGCTAGAACTAGAATAGTAGCCTTTATAAATTTCTAACAAAATTATATTTGAAGCAACTTTTGCTTTTGTTTCTCACTTTGGCCAAATGAAGCTTAACAAAAAAGTGCAACTCTTGCCATTTTCATTTACTTGACCTAATGTAGTTGTTGAAGTGGAAGCACACAAACAAGCAAAATCACCCAAATAATATATGCAGAACAAGTAATTAAGGAATAAAGAGAGAAATGGTAGAAGAAGAACACATAGAAAATTACGTGGCTCGGCAACTTACCTACGTCCACGGCGGATCAAGATCACACTCTTTTAATTATGAATCACAAGGCACTGACAAAGTATGCCTTTTATAAGAAAGATCACAAAGAAAACTCTCTCTTGTACTCTAGGGATTTTTACTCACAAATATTTCTTACTTGATCACTTATATCTATTGAGTTATCACAAATATATATTTACAAGCCAATTGAGAGCCTTTATATAAACTTTGGGACGTCCTAGGTTTATCCTATACGTGTGCGAGTTGTATTAGGAAGTCATAAAGCAAGTGGGAGACGAAATAAGGGAGTTTTCAATTTTTCAAAAACTGTTCACCAATCCAGCACCGCGGCGCTTAGAGCTCATCGCTGCAGCGTTGGTGTGCGCCTGCTTGGGGGCCACGACGCTTATCACCTGGTGCCGCGGTGCCCACTTCTGGTCACCACGGCGATCACACCTGGCACCTCCTTCTTTATTTTTCTGCCTCTTTTTACGTCCGTCTTCGATTCTTGCGCACCCTACGCACTTAGCTTGCTCTCCATATCATATCCCGATGATTTTCAATCAATATTCTCACAAATCTCATCCTTGATTCAAAATCATCTACAAAGCAACTCAATCTGTCATTTTTGCATCTTTGGTCACCCTCACAAAGTAGTGACTCTGGTTAAGTCCTTGCATAGGATGAACTTAACCAAAGGCAGTGGCTTAGTCAACATATCAGCAGGGTTTTTAGACGACGCTATCTTTGTTAGACTAACTTCACCACTTTGAACAATCTCTCGAATGTAATGGAGCCTCACATCAATGTGTTTCGACCTCTCGTGGAACACTTGATGCTTGCTTAGGTGTATGACATTCTGGCTATCACAATATACACTGGTGTTCACATCTTCACTAGCCAATACCTCCGCACATATACCTTTCAACCACACGGCCTCTTTTATAACTTCACCAACAGCTATATACTCCGCCTCCGTGGTAGATAGTGCAACTACATGTTGTAGAATCAATCTCCAATATACACTACACCTAAACACTGTGAATATGTAACCCATCAACAATTTTCTCTTGTCTAGATCACCTACATAATCTGAGTCTACGTACCCTTTTACCATTTCACTGTTGTCCTCATCCCTCTTATACATCAACCCATGATTTAATGTTCCCTTGAGATATCTCAGAATTAACTTCACTGCAAGCTAGTGATCCTTACTTAAATTTATCGTGTATCTACTCACCATACTCACAGCCTATGCTATGTCTGGTCTTGTGCAAACCATTGCATACATGATGCTCCCCACAACGCTTGCACACGGTACTTTAATCATTTGCAGTTTCTCTTTTTCAGATGTCGGCGATTGTGCTACTGAAAGTCTGAAAAGTATGGCCAAAGGAGTAGCGACAACCTTTGCGTTAAACATACCAAATTTCTCTAGAATTTTAAGTTTATATCGTTGTTGGGACAAGCAAAATAGCATCTCTTCTTTCCCTCACAATATCCATACCCAAGATTTTCTTTACTACTCCCAAATCCTTCATCTCAAACTCATCACTCAACTGCTTCTTGAGCTTCTGTATTTCTTCCATGTTCTTATATGCGATCAACATATCATCAACGTATAGAACTAAATACATCATCCCATAACTTTGTGTTCTTAAAGTACACGCATCCATCATACTTGCTCCTACTAAAGCCATAAGCCATCATAAAGTCATCAAATCTCCTATACCACTGCCTAGGTGATTGCTTTAACTCATATAACGACTTCTTTAACAAACAAGCATGATCTTCTTTCTCGGGCTCCTAGAACCCTTGCGACCATGCCATGTATATCATCTCTTTAAGATCTTCATGTAGAAAAGCTATCTTTACATCTATTTGGTCTAGATGTGAATCAAGGTTTGCACACATGGCTAACAAAATTCTAATAGATGTGTGCTTGACCACTGGAAAGAATATGTCATGAAAATCAACTCCCTCTCTCTGAGTAAAACCTTATGCAACTAACCTAGTCTTAAATCTTGTAGGCTCTATCCTCGGTATCCTCTACTTCACCTTATACACCTACTTGCACCTGACTAGTTTCTTTTCAGGTCTCTCCACCAATTTTCAGGTATTATTCTTCCTAAGAGAACTTATCTCTTCTTTTATGGCCTGATGCCATTCTTTCTTGTTTTCACTCTTTATAGCCTCACCATATGTCATAGGCTCATTATACTCAAGAGTATAAGCAGAACTAAAAGCATGAGCAACTAGATTTGCTTGTGCATACCTGACTGATGGGTTTATCATTTTCCTTAGCCTGTCTCTAGCTAGCTGGTACTCTTCAAGTTCTATCTCAAGAGTCCTAGTCTTCCTTTGAGTGAACTTGGAAGAACTCGCCGGTGTTCTTGGTTCATCTTCAAGGATCTCCTCGTTGAAATGCTGATCTGGAGGCATATCAGATATACTCTTAGGTTCCACTTCAACTTTTATTGACTCGGGTGTTGAGTCTTCCTTGGGCATAGGTTCTTCTTTCTCCTCTTCTTAGGAGGTTGTCAGCATCATCGTCTCATCGAACATCGCATCACAACTTATGATACTCATTGGTGGTGTCAAGTCTTTACACCATACCTTATATCTTTTCACTTCTTCGGGATATCCTATGAATACCCCTTTAATAGCTTTAGATTCCAACTTCCCCTCCTTAACATGTACAAATGCAGGGTAACCAAATATTCTGAGGTGGTCATACTTCGAAGGATTACCAGACCATTTCTCTTCTAACGTCTTGAAGTCAATTGCTGATGAGGGACTTCTATTAATCAAATAAGCAGCCGTCACTACAGCTTCTCCTCAAAATGTCTTAGACATCTTTACATTAGTAAGTATGCATCTAACCCTTTCAAGTAGGGTCTTATTCATTCTCTCAGCTACGCCATTCTATTGTGATATTGATCTCACCGTTCTATGCCTTGCAATCCCATGCTTGGCACAAAAATCATCAAACTCTTTATTACAAAATTCGAGGCCGTTGTTAGTTCTAAACTTCTTCACCCTTTTGCTAGTTAAATTTTTAACAAGATCCTTTCAAGTATTGAACACCTCAAACGCTTGATCCTTGCTCTTCAACATATAAACCCACAACTTTTTTGAATAGTAATCAATTAAACTGAGAAAATACCCGATGCCACCACGAGCAACTGTCTGAGCTGATCCCTAAAGATCCAAGTGTATTTAGTCAAGATTCCCCTTAGTTTTATGCTCCCTGGTACTAAACCTCACCCTATATGCTTTCCCAAGCACACAATGCTCACAAAACTCCAAAGGCTGGAACTTATCCTTACCAAACGCCTTTTGACTAAATAACTCCTTCAGGTTTCTTTCGCCTAGGTATGCCAGTCTAAGATGTCATAACTTAGTTTGCATACTCTTATCATCTACAGAGAATAGTGCAGAACCACTCACGACTTCACCCTTAAGCATATAAACGCCTTTGCGCTTCTCTACTCTCATCACCACCATAGAACCCTTCAATACTCTCAAAACCCCTCCGCCGATCCTAATGGAATACCCATTCTGGTCTAGAGTCCCTAGTGAGATCAAGTTTCTCTTCAAGCCAGGAACATACCTAACATCTGTCAACTCTCTTACTAGCCCATCATGTAGCCTAAGCTTAACACTACCAATTTCCATCATCTGACATGCAATGTCATTGCCCATTAAGACCTTACCAACACTAATGGGCTAGAAATTTGTAAACCAAAACTTGTGCTGGTACATGTGAAAAGTACAACCAGAATCAAGAACCCATTGTTCAGTGTTCTTACCATTAGTAGTGACAAGAGTCTCTACGCTATCATAGCTATCATCATAGGCAAGCACAGCATCTGCTTTCTTCTTTTCTTGTGCTCTCTTCTCAGAACAGTCCTTTATGAAGTGCCTCTCTTTCTTGCAGCAATAGCACTTCCTAGGAGTCATAGACTTCGATCTTAAGCCTATTTTTTTCCTTCCATCTTTATATAAGAGCCTTCTTCTTACAGATAAACTTTCTGCATTGCCCTCGATCTGCTTCCCTAATAACTTTGAATTTAATGATGATTTCACATCACTCATCGTTAAATTCTCTCTGCCATAGAATAGCGTACCAACAAAGCTCTCATAACTCTTGGGGAGTGAACTCAGCAGGATAATTGCTTTATCTTCATCTTCTATCTTGATGTTGATAGACTTAAGATCAAGGATGATCTTATTGAAGGCATCTATATGATCTTTCATCGGCGTCCCCTCTGATATGGACAGCTGATACAGCTTCTTCTTTATATGTAATCTGTTGGCCAATGATTTTCACATATAAAGAGAGTCAAGCTTCTTCCAAAGACCTATCATCGTCGTCTCACCTGTTACTTCCCTTGGTACTTCATCTCTCAATGATAGAACAATTGTACTATGAGTTCTTTCTTGAATGTCCCTTCTTTCTGCTTCAGCTTTAGATGACTCTAGTGTCTTATCTTCATCACTAGATGGAGCAGCAGTCTCCTCTAATGCCGAGTCTAGCCTTTGGCTCACTAATAACACATTTAGCTTCATCTTTCACAGATTGAAGTCATTCGTACCATTGAATTTCTCTACCTCATACTTGGGTGTGGCCATGTCTGCTTAGAACCAAGCTCTAATACTAGTTTGTTGAAGCAGAAGCACACAAACAAGTAATTAAAGAATAAAGAGAGAAAGGGTAGAAGAAGAACACACAGAAAATTACGTGGTTCGGTAACTTGCCTACGTTCACGGCGGATCAAGATCACACTCTTTTAATTATGAATCACAAGGCACTCACAAAGTATGTATTTTACAAGAAAGATCACAAAGAAAACTCTCTCTTGCACTCTAGGGATTTTTACTCACAAAGAACCACAAAGATTTCTTACTTGATCACTTAGATCTATTAGGTTATCACAAATATATATTTACAAGTCAATTGAGAGCCTTTATATAAGCTTTAGAACGTCCTAGGTTTACCCTATAAGTGTGAGAGTCGTATTAGGGAGTCCTGAAGTAAGTGGAAGACGAAATAAAAGAGTTTCCAATTTTTGAGAAACTGTTCATGCGTCCAACACCGCGGCGCTAGTGTGTGCCCACCTGGGCGCCGTGGCGCTCATCGCCTAGTGCCGCAGCGTTCACGTTTTAGATTGAGCGCCACGATGCCCATTCCTGGTCGCCGCGGCACTCACGCCTAGCACTGCCTTCTTTTGTTTTTCCACCTCCTTTTACATCGATCTTTGCACACCCTACGCACTTAACTTACTCTACAAATCATATCCTGATAATTTTTAATTAATATTCTCACAATAGTCTCTCACAATTTGGTGACCAAAAGTTTAAAGAACATTTCTTGCTTAAGCCTTCCAGTTGCCGATTAGTGGACTGTACTCTCAAACTCACAAGAATGAAGGTGCTGAAATTCATATTTCATGCCTAGGCCGTATCTTCATACAACCTACCATGTTAGCACGAGAACCACTATAGCGAATAGAATTTTGACAAGTTGCGATGTTAAAGAATCGCCCCAAAAGTTATATTATATATATATATATATGTTAATCCCTTCTAACATATTCTTTATCTTTACAATTCTTCAATTTTGATATCCCCACCCAAATATTGTTAACTCTGGCACTTGCCCAAATAAAATTCTAGCATTTTAAAATGAAATTACTACGACTTCTTTATGCTTTATCCATTTTCATTTGTTTCATCTGATATGCAAAAATATTAAATTTCACTTCACCCAAAATTAGAAAGCAAATTTGGTATATATATATATATATAATTGATCTAGTGGACTACATAACTCATTATATGGTAAGCAACACTGCCACATATTATTGTCTAATAAATTCAGAACTTTTTATAACTTTTATGAAGTTGATAATGTCTTACAAAATTCTACCATGTATCCAAGAGATCACTATGTTGTAAGCTACGTAGCCCACTAAATCAATTATATATATATATATATATATGGACCGAATTGTTGCAGGCCCACTCCAAACCCTTCAACAGTCTCCTAAAATTTGTACATGTATACAATATTTTAGTCTTAAAATATTTATTTTTGCCCTGTATTTTTTTTGTAAAATTTTTTTATTTAATGAATTTAATGGTCCCTACTAGCATTAAATACTTATTTTTTAATACATTATTTAAAATTTAAATAATATCCTATCTTTTTATACTTTTATATTTACAATATTAAATCTCTTCTTTTTAATACATTATTTAAATAATATCTTATCTTTCTCTACTTTTATCTTTTAATGGTCCCTACTAGCATTAAAATATTTGTTTTTCTCTAATAAAAAATAAATTTTAATTTACAAATGATCCCTAATTTTACATTTTTTTTAACTTCATTATTTTGTCTTAATAAAAAATAATTTGATATTTACAATGATCCCATCTATACATCTCTTCCTTAATACAAAAGAATTTTATACTTGTAATTTTTTTCTACATAGAAGATGAAATATATCTCTTCTTTAATACAAAAAAATTTTATACTTTTAATTCTTTTCCTACTTGAAAAAGATTTTATTTTTAAAAAGAATTTTTAACTTATATAAATAGAGTCACAATTACGAAACACCATACATTAACAATTTTATCTTCTCTTCAAATTTTCGACAAACTCTTGTTCCTAACTCAAAGGCCAAGAAAAATATTTTCTAAGAAAAAAGAAAATTAAAATCCATTAAATATTTTAGTAATTTTATTTATATATTAGTTAGTTTTTTAAAATATTACTATTAAAATATTTTATGTATTTTTTTGTGGATCTTGAACATTTTACTTTTACTTTAAATCTATTAATTTTAAGATATAAAATTTATTTTTACAAATAATACAATACATATTTATTATTTAAATATTTTTTTAACAGGAAAGCTAATGACAATTGATTAATTTAAAATATACTAAAAATTCATAAATCTATACATCATTACCAATTCTTAAGATTATGCTAAAGTTTTCAATAACAATTTTTTTTTCAATTCATCTATTAATGACATGGAGTAAAAATATTATTATCTTATTTTATTAAATTTAAAAATTTATGTTATAATTTGCCCCCTAACCTCCCCCAAAGGTCAAAGCATGATTCCGCCCTTATATATATATATATACTCACATATGTTGTTGTACAAGCATGCACAAGGGTTTAAGTCTAAGTCCACACACATACCTAGGTATGTATAACAAGAAAAATCATGTGAGTCTAGGCCATTTTACAAAGTTCAATCTATAGGTCGTAGTTTAGTAAGTATATGGTTGCACTTTTAAAGTCATGTGAACCCCTTAGCTAAGGATCCTCTTGGGGTATTTAGTCCAAAACTAGGGTAAGCCGATGTTAATAAGGTTAATGGAGAAACATAAACTCAATAATGTCTTGTTTAACCTTTAAAATCTTTTTAAAATAGAATTAATAATTTTCTTATTTTATTTGGTAATTAAATCACCTAATAATTTTTTTTTTTTGAATGAAATTGATATCTCAGCCTTTTAGTTAAAACATTCATTTTTTTTTTCTTTTGAATGAAATTACAACTCATTAAATATACACGATTTTAGTAGGAGAAAAAGTTAAATAAAGTGTTTCAACCTAATACAAACTCTAAAGCTTGTAAAAAGTCTTGCATTACACATAAAAATTCATTATTCATCATTCATCATCTGTTATTAAGCATCATTCTCAACTATTTGTCATTTATTACCTATGCTCATCATCATTCATAATCATACTTCATCAATCGGTACTAAATCTCGATCCTAGTTCAACTTTCATCACTTTTGGCATCCTACATTGTTGTTAAGCCACCTTAAAACAATCAAACAAGAACCATTTCTATTCTTTTGTTGTAGGTTATGATTTGAAAACACAACACTGTGCTCTTTTGTGTTTTTCTTACTATTTCACAAGAAAGTTAGTTACAGCAGCAACTTTGTGCTGTTCTAGAGCTCTATATCCATACAAATACATTGTCAATCCATAAGCATAAGGCTCAAGAGGGGTGTTCCCTCTAACCCTTTAAACTAGGTTTCTTATAACCTAAAATTCTAGAATTTTCTCGCATAGAAGATGTCTTCCACCAATCTATCTTATTCATATATACATGTACATCATTTTAAGATACGTGCTTTTTTGTTATTTATTATGCAAACTTTAATTTAATACCTCTTACAGTTTGTGATAGGGTTTATCCAAAAAATTTCCTTTTCTTGAGACAATTGGACCAAATTTACAATATTAGACCTCTTGAACTCCAAGAGCACTTTAGAGGTTTAGTGGACTTTACTTCTAAACTCACATAGATAAAAGGCTAAGATCTACTTTTTAGGCTTAGGTCATATCTTCATACAACCTATTACGTCAACACAAGAACCATTTCAACCAGTAAAACCCTGCAATGTCACAATCTTCTACAACCACCCTAAACAACATATATATATATAATCTTAGAGACTTAGCCCTTAAACATGCTACTAGAATTTGAATGAGAGCATTACATGATTTAGAAGAAAAAAAAATTACTGATTTTTTTTTCTTGAATGAATTGGCCCAATTGGGTACAAAAGACACTTGTTTTATTTTATTTTATCTTATTAGAGTGGTGATATTTCTAATCACATTTTGAATAATGGCCTTACTTATTAATACACTTAATGAAAATTTAAACTACCCTCTAGTGTTAATATTTATATATATTTTTTAAATGTTTTCTAACATGTATTTTACATCATCTTTACTTCTTTGTTGTAAAGCAATGTCTTTTATGAAAAATTATAATATTGTAAAAGTTATAAAAATTCACTATGAAAATTAGTTTTCCTTTTTAAGTTATTATTTATTGTATATATATTTTTTCAATATTAAAATATTATATATATATTAATACAAAAAAGAGTATAAGATGTATATGATATTATATATATATATATTAATACAAAAAAGAGTATAAGATGTATATGAAAAGAAGTTTAAAATTTATGTGATATCTATATTTTTAAATCAATAAATATAATTATTAAATTAATTTTTATATTAATTGATTAAAAAGTAAACATGTAACTATTATATTGTTATACAAAACAAGGAGGAATTATAATTAACCATATTATTATGGTGAGGGAGGCTGCATTTTCAGTGGGGCGGTCGATGACAACAGGGTTAAACTACAAAGATGATTGCAATATAATAATAATAATAATAATGTAAAAGGACAGTTGGTGCCCAGCCCCAACTCAAGCTGTGGTATCCCAATAGTCAACAGTTAACCCAAACTAAAACTAAATTCTACTCTTTATTTTATGTTATTTTTCTTCCCAAAATTCTCTTACCTATATGAGGCGGAAACTCGTCCCACGTACGGTTCGGTAATTTCTCTTCTTTCTTCTTTTTAGTAGGTGAAGTTGAGTGAACTCATCACTAAACACAGAGTTAACTGGTTCTTCCTTATTTGGTAAATTTTGACCTGCACGAAAGGCGTCATAATTTGTGCACTGTCTCAAAGAGAGGCTAAGTGAAATAAACATATTTGTAAAGATGCAGACTACTTGCACCTGAATAAAAATACCTTATGAAGCTTTACTGTTCCTTAAAATTGGCTTTGGGCTTTTTTTAGGTGGAAGGCGAAGACGGTTTCCTTCCGCGGGGGCTATGAGAACTCAGAATTAGAAGACAGAAATGAGTAGACGTAGTGGTTTGAGTTGGCCAATTAGTGAGTGTAGTATGCGCTCACCCAACGGTCGTCCAAAGCTGTCGAAGGGAGGCTTAGCTAGAATATTCGAGCCAGTCGTGGTAAAATTGTGAATTGTGAATCTCATGATAATTCTTGTACAAATTTTTTTTTTAAGTGCTTGGAGGGGAATCACTCTTAGGCACCTCGACAATAATTTGCGGAGAAAGTCTATTCTAATTAGATTATCCCAATACGATAGGGGGTGGCGGCGAGCCATCAATGAGATACTACTACTCTAGAAGAGTTAGAATTCTAATCTTATGTCACGACTTGCGGGCCAAGGGATAATCTCAAGTAAAAAAAAGTGATCTATGCCTGAGTTAAACTTGGAGAGTCTTCTTTCATTTCTCGACAGTGAAGTAAGACCAAGCCAAACCCATGAGCTTATTATCCTAGGTCGAAACAAGTTGATAGGATCCCTATTTTACGCCCCTATGTCCCTCCCATGTGGCGACATGGGGGCGTAAAAAGGAAAAAAATGGTTGGGGTTTCTCTCGCTTTTGACATAGTCTGCCCCATGTGGGAGGCCCGCACGACGGTCTATTAGCTCAATGGTAAAGTACTCCCTTAATAATTGTGTCGTTGTGCCTGGGCTGTGAAAGCTTTCAGCCACATGGATAGTTTAACTTTCTCTACCATACTATCGCATCTCATAAGCTACTGTCTAGTCCGTCTATTTTATTTAAGATGTGAAATTGACATTTTTGTTTTTCTTAAATCATTGATAAGAACTATAAAGTCAAGTTTCATTTAAATTAATCACTTTGACTAACTGTTTTTATGTATATTATAAGTAAAAAAGCAATAGGAACTAGAATGAACAGTGCAATAGTAATAAATGCAAGAATATTTACTCCCATAATCTCATCGTTTCCGTTTCATTTTTTTTTTTTTACTTTGCAAAGCATTCAAATTAAAGAATAAAAATTCATTTAAATAAAGATTAAAAGATCCCCCCTTTTGTTGCCTTATTTAGTTATTTATGGTTTCAGTTTTATTTAACTTAACAGTGAAAATTTTTATAATTTATGTTTTGATAAACTAGAATCGTTATACTAGTTGTAACTCAATAGTTCTAACTTCAATTCAAAGAAAAATAAAAATAAAAATTTATTAATTGTTATTGTGTTATTTATAAATAGGCGGGGTGATAGGGAAAATAAGACTCCCCATCCTAAGAATCAAAAAAATATTCAAAAAAAAAAATGTATAAACTTTTTATTGTGTCTTGATTCTGTTTTCAAATAAATTATTATACATGTAACTTTTATAATTTTAGTTTGCTTTTGAGCTATCATATAATGGAAAATATATCGAAATAATAAAAACTTGTTTTTATTAATATCAGCCAAATCTTCCCGTTCCATTTTATATTCAATCCAGACATTTCACACCTAAAAAGAAGCGAGCTATGCTTGAGTTAAACTTAGAGATAGAAGTCTTCTTTTGTTTCTCGATGATGAAGTAAGACCAAGCCAAGGTCATGAGCTTGATATCCTAGGTCGGAACAAGTTGATAGGATCTCCATTTTAAGCCCCCATGTCTCTTCCGTGTGGCGATGTGGGGGCGTAAAAAGAAAAGACAGTGATGGAATTTCTCTCGCTTTTGGCATAGTGGGCCTCCCGCACGACAGGTTATTAGCTTAGTGGTAAAGCACGCCCCTAATAATTGTGTCGTTGTACCAGGGCTGTGAGGACTCTCAACCACATGAATAGTTCAATATGCTCATCAGCGCCTGACCCTGAGATATAGATCATTCAAAGCACATTAGCATGGCATACTTCTTTTGTTCAAACCGGGGGTTTGAAAACAAACTCCTCCTCAAGAGGATAGATGGGGTGATTTTGGCAGAGTCAATAAACGTACTTGTGAAGAAAATGATCTTTACATAGAAATGAAAGAATCTGGAGTAATTAATGAACAAAATATTGCAGAATCAAAAGTGGCTCTAATCTACGGTCAGATGAACAAACAACTGGGGGCTTGTATGAGTTTAACGGTCCTAACTATCGAAATATTTTTGAGATGTTAATGAACACAACATACTTCTAATTATCAACAATATCTTCCATTTCGTCCCAACGGAATTCAAGGTATCCGTCTTATTGGATAGAATGCCTTTGCTATGAGTTATCAACCTACCCTTAGTATCGAAATGAATTCTTTATAAGAAAAAATTACTTCTAGCAAAGAGGAGTTCATAATTTTTATTCAAGCAATTTATGTATCTGTCGATGATTTGACTGACCCCGCTCACTTTATGAGTTCGAACAAAATAAATTTTGGTAATAAAATTTTATTATCATAAAAAAAGATTTGATAGATATTTAAAAAAAGAAATACTCACTTAATTCGTAAATCATATTTTGTTATAAAATTTTTCATTAAAAATATATACATAAATATTATTCTATACCATTACAATTTCAAAAATCAATGCAAAACCTTTTCTTGAATCAAAAATAAACAAAATTCAAATTAGTGATAAAAACATTCGCAATAATAAAAAAAATTAAAAAAAATTAATAAAACAAATCAAAATAAAATTCAATTTATTTCAACTATAAGAAAAATCACTTTCTAATATTAGAAATAAAAATTCAACAATTTCTTATAATTTATCGGTCTTTCTCACAATCACATGCATATGTATTTTACAAAACATTATTACAAATCCAAATTATTAACTTTTATAATTTTAAATCCGTTGTTCAATATTACGGAACATGTGTTTGCCTTCTACTGATATATTTTCCGTTATATGGCAACTGGAATAATTATTTTACATTCAAAACAAATAATTGGCAATTATCATTCACGATAAGAATCAGACAATAAAATTGTGCCCTAAATCACAAAAGATTCACAACTGAAAGACATCCTGGATCATTATATATGGCATAGCAGAACAGCCTTTCATTCACTAAAATAATCTGTTTTCCTTTTACATTTTTATATAAGGAGAAATTGTAATGTGCGCAAAGAGAGAGTGAATCATAACTACCTTAAACTTTGAACTAATTGCGCAAGCAAAGCATTGCGCCTAGCTTGAGACGCGGCTAGCCAAATGAAAGGGCCACTGCCAGCATCATCTGTTTGAAGAGATGGCCATTGTGAACTATTGCCATGAAACTTCTGGTCCACTTGCCATAGACCTAGCCTCAGCTAGAGAAACAGCCATGGCTAGCATCATTTGCTCCTCATAACTCTCGGGAACAATGGGCCCTGGGACGTTTTGAAAATTGCCTCCAATTTCATCTGATGGTGGCAAAGCAGAAAACCCACCTCCGTCTTCTGTCACATCAGAGCTGGCATAGCTGGTCCCTGCTTCAGCCATCTCTGACCTACAATCCACACCCCATTCTCCTTCATCTCTTGCCACTGTCATCCTGCCATCAGGTGAGGTGTTAATCGAGCTTTCCACTTCATCCTGATCCACCCTATTATATAGCCTACTACTGCCCGGAAGCATGTTGAATGATGACACATTTCCACCATGATTTACAGAGGTTTCTCCCCCCATTTGTTGACGCTCAGCAAGAGCAGCTATGGCACAAGCAAGACCACCAGAAGGGGATGATGATGAGCCAGCCACAGGAGCCATTGTTGATGAGACATAGCGATCTTCTGTAACACACTGTTCAGAATGAGCAGAGCCATAATTTGGGTTTCTCTGTCTGCCATTCTCCTGTTGAAGTCAATTTTGTGCAATTTCAATTAATGGCAGCTTGAATTAATAAGTAAAACAAATAAAAACATCAAGCCTAATTAAGGAAACATTCATGCAACAATGATTGTAACAGTGAATTGCAGATTTCTTGGAACTGTTTTAGTGTCTCATCTTAACATGAATTTATTAAAAAAAAATGTTTCTGTGATTAAGTAAAAATTTCCCTAAATTTGAAGCCATCACATAACATTCAAACAGATGAAAACCCCAACTCTTTCTCTCCGAACAAATTTACTTTTTCCCAGGAAATAAAGGCACAAAGAGACTCCTTTGAAAAATTCCATCTTATTTACAAACTAAACTAAGGTATCTCAAAGGCTTGTTTAACTGCCGAAGGGGTATGTGAAACAAGGGATCTGGTATCCAAACTAGTTGCTAGGATGTTCCAGCATGCTTTTTAACATTTCAGACATGCAAAGCTTTCATAAAAATTTATGAATCACCTCCAATCTTGACCTAGCATAGGCCATTATAAAAAACTTGACTATGAAAGGCCATATTGCAAAGCAGCAATATCTATGAAAATTGACCTAGCCTAGGCCATCATAGAAAACTTTACTAGGACTTTTCTATATAATATCCTCAAATGCAGATTATTGGTACTGACTCAGAAAAGAACAAACATGGACTGAGGAGAAAAAGAAAAGGTAAAGAAACTATATCGAAGAATTTAGTGAACCACTAGTTAGGTTCAGAATAATCATAATAACAGCAATGCATAGAAATTAAATTTAAAAATCAGGGAACACCAAGCAAATGTGTGTATGTGTTCACATGCTTGCATGCATGGGTATTATTGTAATAAGCCAATATAGAGCCAATGCTTTGAAAGTAAAGATTTTCATAAAATTGATTATGATGCACCAGGATATACTCTTCTAGAATGCCCACCAATACCTTCTTAGGTAGATTCAAATTCAGAATTGACTTTTGCCACTCTATTAGCAAAATATAGCTTTAGAAACTTCATTCAACGAAAGAAAGCAGAAAGTGCTAACCTGTAGGCATTTTCCCATGCACCTTATTTCAAGTACTAACACAGCAATTATCTAGTAGCAATCTAAATGTATTTTTGGTGTGAGAAAGTACACAGCCTTAGCTAGTTGGAGGTTCTTCACTATATACATAGATCCTATTTCATGGCAAACATGACTCCCAAAAAAAGCCCCTAGTATGATGCCAAGCGACAGCATCGTCTACTACAGGCAATCTATATGACAACAATCAATACCAATTAAACACATCAAGTTAAGGTATATGTGGAGATTCTGAAAGGCAAGGAAAGAAGGTGCACTGGATAAGCTGGGATAATCTGTGCAGTAGCAAAAATAAAGGAGGGCTGGGTTTTAAGGACTTTACCTGTTTTAATCAAGCTCTTTTGGCTAAACAGGGGTGGAGAATTATCAACTATCCAGAATCCTTGACTGCTAAGGTTCTAAAAGCAGGTATTTTAGGCATTGTGCTTTCTTGGATGCTAAGTTGGGTCAGAACCCTTCATATGTTTGGAGAAGCCTTATGTGGGGAAGTCAGCTTCTAAACAAAGGAACTAGGTGGATCATTGGAAATGGCAGGAAGGGGAACATCTATAGGGATAATTGGATTCCTAGGGAGTCCACTCAAGCCAATTTCTCCTCCTAGGCTCCATATAAACAGCAAGGTGGAACTGTTAATCAAGAACCCAGGTTCTTGGGATGATCAGCCACTGGAACAACATTTTATGGGACTGGATGTGCGTCAGATCAGAAAAATCAAACTTCCATCCAACAACATTTACTCTGTTAAAAGTGGCTATCATCTAGCCTATTCCCTAAAGTATCCAGACAAACCAGAACCAAGAAATAGGTCCGAAAAAGCTTTGAAGTTTATTTGGTCTTGTCCTGTTCCTCAAAAAGTAAGATTATTCCTGTGGAAAGCTATGAAAAATATCCTGCCAACAAGTCTTGCCTTATTCAGAAGAAAAATTATTAACAGTTCTTTTTGCAGCATCTGCAGCAAGGATAATGAATCCATTCATCATGCTCTTTCGAATGCAAGAACGCTAAGAGCTTATGGAAGTGTACTGGTTTTGCTCAGTTAATTAAGGGTCTTCAGATCAAATAGTTATGGTATGCCATTCAATATGCTGAAAAGACTTTAACCCGAGAAGAAGCAGGCAAATTTGTAATGTGTCTTTGGGCAATTTGGAACAGTAGAAACAATGAAATCATTAATGGAAAAGCTGATCACCCGCAAGCTATTATGGCTAAAGCAGAAGCACTCTTTGACTCTTTTAATTCTCTCTCACAAGTATGCAGTAATCAAGATATCAAGGATGGTCTTCCAGTAGAGGCCAGTGTAGAATCCCATCCCAGGGGCTGGTTTAGAATGAATGTGGATGCTGCAATTCATAAGGAAGAGGATAAAGTGGGGCTGGGAGTGGTTATCAAAAATGATCAGAACCAGCCCTATCTAATGGCAATTGGTACAACTGCATATACTGATGATATTGAGGTTGCTGAAGCAGAGGCAATGAAATTTGGGATGCATGTGGCTGGACAGGAAAGTTTACAAAGACTAAAGGTAGAGTCCAATGCCTTGAATGTGGTCAAACTTGTAAATGGCCATTTGTCTTCATTAAAAGAAATTAGCTGGATGGTCTCTAATATTAGGAGACTTGTGCTCAGGAAAGCCCAGGTTAACCAGTATCTTTTGTTCCCAGATTAAAAAATGTATTAGCACACAATCTAGCCAAGTTGGCTCTCCAGTTTTCTGATGTAAGGATTTGGTTTAACCATTTCCCTTTTGTTTAGTTATATATCAAATTTCTCTGTCAAAAAAAAAAAGTTAAGGTATATGTGAACTAAAATGACATTAGTATATATTACAGAGTGTTTAGTCATGGTATATGCATTGGCTGTTGTAGGAATGAAGACAGACCTCTCAACATTAAAATCTAAATTAAAGGTAATTCGACCACCTCCACCCTAAAAATGTTCCAACTTTAAGCCCATGACACTAATAACAGAAAAACTCAATTTCTTTTTTCTAAAAGAACCCATTCCTGAAGTTAGTGTGACAATAAGTCACCCCAGCTCATAAAGAACTAAAGTTTTTTTCACCTTCTTAGCCACAACCAGCTATCGCAACTGATTCTAGGTCCCTTAAAAAAACACCATGTTCTTCAAATTTTTCCATCTTAATGGCAAACCAGGAAAACGAATTAAGGATCCTTTCTTAGACTTAATCTCAATTGAGCTTTGTAGGATTTCTTGCATCTCACTACTATCAATCAAGATAAAG
This sequence comes from Ailanthus altissimus, assembly GCA_946807835.1. Taxonomy (NCBI): domain Eukaryota; kingdom Viridiplantae; phylum Streptophyta; class Magnoliopsida; order Sapindales; family Simaroubaceae; genus Ailanthus; species Ailanthus altissimus. The sequence continues at coordinate 9,008,407 of OX327713.1, read as the reverse complement.
ATGTTTACCCTTTTCTATTATATTTTTACTAACTACAAATCACAAGCTTAAAGTTTTACACCGGAAAGGAGATATTCCATATCTCAAAATAAAACATCTCCATTGCATAACAATTATAATGTGATGCTATAAAACAACTCTTTGCAGATTAGCAACTATCCAAGTCATTAGCTTTTGAGTTTCAGTGCCAGAAATTTGTAGCTAATTTTAAACATCTATCATGGTTAAACATACCTGAATGGAAAGCCAGATTGCTTCCATGACCATTATATCTTCCAAATCCAAGTCAAACTCATCATCCCTGAAAATTAAGTGAATGATACACAAATAATGGTAACAGCATAAAACATAAAATGCTATGTAAAACGTCAAATTGAATCCATATTATCAGATGAAGATTTTCAATTCTATAGATGACATCAATGGTTGAGATAAATTTGAAAATTCTTATCCATGCACAAGAAGATTCAGTGACGCTTAAAAATGCATTTGCTCGTCCATATTCAGTGGTTTCAATTTTGAGGGATCGGTAAAAGGTACTTAAGATAATTATTCTCTAAGAATATAACCCAACCCAACCTCTTATGAGAGTAACTTTCTTCGCATCTCAATCTTCTCTTCTTCTCATCAGTCCCTAGACTTCTACACTTTGCATTAATTCTTCACAAGATGTACAAGTTACAATTGTAAGTTTTGTCATCATTTCTCATCCCAAGAGAGAAATATGAGAAATGAAAATGAGATACTCGCACTAATTTTCTTCTGAACAGATGTTGCTCCATCAACAACTATTAAAACTTATTAGCACAAGTTCAATCCAGCTTTATGTTCTAGTGACTCTAAACTTATTTTCCTGCAATCTCAATAACAAGCACACGTTGTGCCATGTCATTAGTTTCAGCACATTCCGTAATCACCACAATCAACAGCATATTTATGAGATCCAATTTACACATACAGTTTATCAGACCCTCATGTTGAAAGAAGATAATTTTGGAAAGAGGACTATATTTAGTCATTATGACAAATATCATAGATCAACATCCTCCCTTGTATCAGATAGTCGGTCAAGTGGAAAGCAATGAAAATCTTATAAAGGCTAACTATGTTAGAGACCAAATGTAACAGCAATACCACCGATTCTAGTTTCCATAATTTAACTCTTGATACACTTTTGTGAAAAAGAAAAATAGAGGAAAAGAGAAGGAAAGAAATAGGACAACTCAGCCTCATTCTACAAACCAAAATCCAGCCCTTTCATTTTCTTCTTTAACCAAAATTCAGAAAGATTTAAATCTTCCTTGTCCAACAGCAAATGCAAGAGTACCTCTAGATTAGGTGTGTTAAACTATTTTTCTCCCTTTTTCTCTTTGCATTTCTGTGTCATTAGGTTGCATATAACTAAATGAATCCACATTAAAAATCAGACCAGTCAAGAGGAGGGTAATACATATCTACTCTAGCAAGCAAAGCTAGACCTATACTCTCTCAATTAAAGTAGACAAGAATTCTGTCTAAAGTGTCTTTTTTTCTACAATTAGGATACTATATGATCGGAAAAATATTTATCTTCTCATAGATACAGCATATATATAGAAGCAACATAGAATCTGGAGCAATAACAGATTCCAGAAGACATTAGAACCATAGGTTTCAATTCAGCACTTTTCATTGTTTTGTGAGATTAATAATTAATAGACCTCTATGGAAACAGCAATGACCATTAAAGCAGCTTGAAAAAAGAATCGCATGAAAACAGTGAGAAATGCTACATACCCATTCGCCCTGCGATGTGTCATAGTAGTAGCACATGAGTCCTGAGCATTTCCCTCCCCTCCTACTGATCTAGAAGATGGAACTGAAAAAAAAATTAAAAAAAAAAAAGAAAAACATTATAAAACTTACTATAGTAAGAGTGAATGGAACACTGATCTACAGCAAGGAACCAAAATTAGGAATAGATAATACCTTCTGGGTTGTATTCAACCTCCTCTGGTGCTATGCTTGTGCTTGAAGAACTTAATTCTTGCCTTTTTTGCATTCTCTCTTCCTCATCCTGAAGTTCCTGCTTGCGCATCCTAATTTTTGCTTCTATGACACGCTGTTCTTCCTGCAAAATAGAGAAAGAAGTAAATTACATTCACATTCCACTGGGAAAAGTTATTAGCTAAGCATTCCACAATTTCAACAGTCAAATAAAGTTGATTATCAGTATCCAAATCTTACAATTCGCTCCATGCCTTTTTCCTCTTTTGTTTTCACACCTCGAAACTCCACAGCATAATTTGAGGTTTTGCAAAAAGGACACCTATAAAGTTAAGAAATACACACATAGAAAATATCTGTGAATGGGGATGCAAAAACGTAAAGGTTTAGTGTATTTTCAAATTTGAACACATCGCATTAACACCAAAGGATACTGGGTAGGGCGAGTTGAATTAGGATTCTTCATCTGCAGAAAACACTCTGATGCAGAAAAGACAAATCAAATAACACAATCGTTAAATAATTAAATACATATTATTAAAACTGCTGCAAGGTACATAAATCCAATCACTGAGCAATTACCTGTACAAATGCCTTTCATGCAACATCTTGATCGGTTGAGACTTGGATAAAACTACAAAAAGAGGCAAAAAAAAGGGCCAGATCGGTTAGATAGATTATATACTTTTAAGGCCAACAAGCTAATCTATAACTTTTGGTTTTCATATTTGCCCCTTGTTGATCATTAAGGAAAGGATAATAAACAAAAGATAAAACATAGTTCTTCACATTTTGTCCTCTAGTAGCCCCTTAGCAGAAACCAAGGTTGAAAACTTTATTGCCTTAATACCTAATTCATTTTTTTATCCTCAATTTTTTGGACGACCAGCGGAGGTGAAAGACAGCCAATATCAAATAACACAATAATAAAGAGCTAACATAAGAGTGGAATGATAGAAGACCACAAACCAAGAAACAAATGGGGCACTCTTCAAGATCGTTGCAGCAATCTTCATCCCCAGGATAGCAAGGCGCAAGCTTTGAGTCAAGAATTAGCTTCCTAAGCTTCTTAATATCCACATCTTTATGAACATATAACCCCTGTGGCCTCGTGAAACTCTCATTCACCACTTGTCTTCTCCTTCCCAACTTATTACCCATCCAAAATAGTCTCTTCTCTTCTCCTTTCCTCTTCTCTTTGTTTATCACTCGAATTATCACAAACTAAATCAATAACAAGAAAAAGAATCACAAGGAAACATTATGTTTCAATTCAATTGATTCATTGTTTGAATTGAATCCACAACATCTTTAGCAGATAGCTCCAACAGAATCTCAATCCCTAAAACATGTTTTCAAAACACTTCGAACAAGAATTAGGCTGAATTGGCAATAATTCGCTGCAGAAAAACATCTTTGAATTCACATCCTGCAAGAACAAAAAATAGAAAGTAAAAACACTAAGAACTCCACCGAAAATATAAATTAAAGGCAATAAAAACACTTTCTAACACAAAATTCACTACATGAGAAACCCTAACTTATGTTAATTTCTACATTACAATACAAAAATTACCGAAATTCCGAATCATTGAATGCGCAGTCCAATTGGCTACAAGTCACTTCTCACAAACATCAAACATCGAAAACAGAAACAAAATAAATCACTTCCTATAAAAAAAAAGAAAAAAAAAGAAAAGCAAAACAAGAAAATTAATTAAACTAAAATAGAAAGTATCAATTAACTACCGAAAAAATGGAAACAGAAAAATCGAGTGAATAAAAAGAACGAACGTTGGAATGTGTTAAATGAATTTTGTTTATCTGAAGGGAGAGCGAGCGTCAGATGAAGAGAATGGAGAGATCGAGAGATTTGCTAACAACAAGTGAAACACAATCAGAACTTTCTCTGTTATATGAGACAAAGAAATGGAGAGAGAGAGAGAGAGAGGCAGCACAGCAAGCCTTCTCTTATTTTTTTTATTTTTAAATTTTCTTATCGTCTTCACCTTTTTATTTATGCCGACATTTATTATCATATTAATATTACTTTTGACTAAATATTTTATTTATAGTGTAGTCCATTTTTGTTGAAGGCATAACGTTTTATTCTTTTCAAAACATGTCATGTTAATACATGAATTTTATTGTACCATTTAGAGAAATATCAATGGGAAGTTAATATAAATACAAAAATATATTTTATTTTTTTATCATAAAAAGAAATATATTTTGTTAGATATAAAATAGGTTTTTATTCTTGATGTTTTCTTTGGTAATGGGATTGTTTTATTCTCACTTGGACGGAAACTTTTGACGAGACAGAGAGAGATAGAGAGAAGCAAGGCACGAAACGGTGGAGTATTGGAGGAGTAAAGAATCCACCGTCAGCAACAATCACTTATTAATAATTTTTTATGACGCCACGCGCGGAGAAGGCACGCGTGCTATTTGTCATTTTTGCAAGCAAATCGCAAGGGTATGATTAATTTAGAAATTGGAATCGAAGAATTTGCCGTTTTGGTTTGTCTTCCGTAGCTTTTGCTGAATGACAATAATGGAAATTAAGAATTTTCCACTCAGTCTTGTATTCTAGTGGTCAGTGTTAATACTCTAATTATTGAGATATTGATCTAATTCAAGTCAAAGTACTTTTAATTATTTTTAAAAAATATTATTATGGAGTTTTTTTTATTTTTCTTTAGTTGTTTAGGGTTATTTTTCTCCAATTATTTAATTTTTTTTATTATACATGATCATTTATTTTCTCTTGCAGAGATTATTTATTTGTCTTTATTTATAAATGATCCGTTATTTATTTCTTTTTTATTGTAGCATGTTGATGTTGTAAAAATTTATAATATTAAAATTTAATCGAGTGCTAATTATTTATTTTCCTCCAATTTTAAAAAAATTATATTGTATTAATTTATAATATTCTAATATTGGGATTTGACTGGACAGTTATTTATTTTTCCTCAATTAGTAGAGGTTTAAATATTTATTTCTTTTCAATTATGGAGAGTTAATGTTATAGTATTAAAATTTGAGATATATAATATTTATATCATTTCAAAAAAAAATCCTTTATTTGTTTGTTTATATGACTAAACCATTGCACTTCTAATTCCTTGTTTGACAGTAAAATCAAGAAAATTAAGAAAAAAAACATATCAAATTTATTTTATAAAAAATGCAATTTTCTTTTAAAAAAACATTTCTACAAACAAGTAAATGTTTGGATATTTAAGTAGTATATGGTTGGATTGTTCAAAATTCTTAATAAAACAAATGTTTTATGAGTTTATAAATAAAATGATCAACTTAATTTAATAAATAATTTTTGTTTAATTTGATATTCAAGTAGATTTCACTAAGTAAAACACTATCAAAATTGAGTTAAACTAATTTTGATTGATGAGTTAAATGTGTGTAATATTTAATTTTTGAATTGATTAATTGGTAAGATGAGTTGCAATACAGTGATTAATAAATTAATTTAAACTTTTTATTTGATACGATCATATTGATTTTGATTTTGAGCACTGGACAAATAAAAACAACACAAAAACGAAATATTAAAATAAAATTTAATTGTGATTTTTTATTAATTATTAATAACATGATGAAATGTTTTTTTGTTTCTCTAATATATTATTGTTTTATGAATTTACCTTAGAAGAGACACTCGTAATTCAAATACTTGGTAAGGGAGAAACTGTTGTATACGCTCCATGGAATCGAGTGTTAAATGCAAATGTGGTATTCATTGCAGTAGAATAATCAGACCGTTTGATTGGTTGACCAAAATCTACCATCTCTGACTCTGACTCTTGACTCGTGTCTTAGGTTTACATAATATCATTTAAATATAATAAATACATTATTAATGTGAAGACAGACTGAAGCGAACTGTTGAGGAAGGGTTGGATTTGGTTCACCCAAATTGGTTCATTGTGGGTAAAACCCCCGTGGGCTATTGCCCATTTCCTTCGCCAATGTCCCTACCAACCAACTTTAATTATTTTCTTTTGAACGCATACCACCTCATCACCTTATGGCTTCTTCTTTTTCCTTTTTCAATTGAAACATTTTGTATTTTCTAAATATGTAATTTATAATCTTTTTTTATTTTTACAATCTTATTATGACATGCTTAACTTTAAAAGTAAATCAATCAATGTGTTTAGAAATATTTGGCAGCTTTAGAATCACTATTCACTTAAAAATTAAAGATGTAAAAAGAGTTGGGCTAACGTGAGTTTAACCCATTATTAAACTTTAATTTCAAACACGATATAAATTGTTCTTGGCCGAAGCATGTTTTAGCCAAGTGGACTAGGCACAAAAGCATGAGTTTTTTTTTTTTTTTATAAAAAATATTGTAATTCTAATAGTAACTTTAATTATTGCAATTGCAATTGTAATTAGTACTACAATTTTAATCTTAATCCTAATTGAAATTGTAATTATAATTTTAATTAATAATGTAAATTTAATTTGCATTTGTAACTTTAATTTTAATAGTAAGTCTAATTCCAATGTAGTTATAATTTTATTTAAAATTGTTATTGTAATTATAATTGTAAGCACAGTTAATTTTAATTTCAATTCTAATGCTAATTAAAATTGTAATTATAATTTATAATTGTAATTATAATTATAACTATAATTGTAACTTAAATTTATTATTGTAATAATAACTCTAATTTTAATTGTAGCTCAGATTATAATTATAAATATGACTGTGATTTAATTGAGTACATTAATCAATTGAGACATGCCCATTAGTCTATGGTCTTAGCCTAACATGACCGAAGCTTAAGCACAACATGTCCTATACAAACCATGTTGGGCCCTCATTTTGTTTTCTTGCTTAGGTCAGCCTAACACTCTAGTTTGTGTGGGCTTAATTTCGCTGACTTGACACAATTTACTTAACAATTTTAATTTCTTTCTCTTCTCCAAAATTTGATGGAAGCTTTTAGTTTTTAATTAAATATGAAGTTTAAACTTTCCTTATTTCTTAGAGTTGATTTTTTCTTTGATGGAGGAGATATTTAGGCTTTGCTCATTGCCATTATCTTGTTCAAGATCGATCTTGATAGATTTTTAGTCGTATATAGATATAATGTAATATTTATTTTTTTTATAAAAAAATACGCCCACACATACACTTGTACACTTTAACAATTAGTATTAGAATACCTATCTATTTCTATTAGTAGTTAATATCTATACTCCAAAATAATTACAAATTTAAAGTCATAACAATTTATTCTCTCCTAGATTTTGGCGTATATGCCTAATCACTACAAAGCTTAACCTATCTATTGTAACCCACAAAGTGTGAGCCAATGAGCCCACGTTAGACATTACAAGGGTACATGGATGTCCTTAAGCTGACTTATAATCCTTATTTTTCCAACATCATCTTCAGTCATTAGGTACCCTCCTCGCGCTAATCAACCACCTTGATTGCACACAAGCATTCTAAAATAAACTTACCATCGAGAATTATAAACTTGATATACATTCCATAAATACAACTTAAATAATCTTGGTATGAGTTCTACACTGTCAAGAAAGATATAACTTTATTTGGGTAAAATTCTAATATATGAATTTAAAAATGGAAAGTCTTAATGACTTTTAACCCTAACAAGATTCTATAACTAAATATTAAGCTCACATTACAACTTTAAAAATAAGGTCTAAATTACTAAGTTAAGGGTATGATCAATATTAGCATCTATACAAATCTAGGTATCAACGTTTAAATCTACATATGTAGACTACTCTGCAAGATTTGGAGCCTCCTTAACCTTCAAACACTCAGTAAAAATTTCACTTCACCACTCATCACATTTTCTTCTTACCCTCACATTATTTTATCCTTTTTTTAGTTGTTGCTGACTTAAGCATCAAAATACCTTCGCCTAAAAATACAACAATAGACTAATTCTATAAAGAATCTATCAGCACTTTCTTGTACATACAATACTTAAGCGCTCTCTACGGCACTATCCTGCGCACCCAACACTTAACAAGCTCTCTATTCTCTTTTTTGTTGATACATCTTAGAAAATTTTCAAAAATAACTATTTAATTTTATAAATAGTTTTTAGCCACATTTAATTGGCTATTCTTTATTAACTAAAAATGAGATATTCGAATTATTACGTCCCTTTAAGTTAAAAAAAAACACTATCTCTATTTACCCAAAGCTCTCTCTCTCTCAATTCAAAATTCTCTTAATAAAATTTGGTTGGATTGAAGATTTGAAAGCTAGCATTGTATAGATTAGGCCTTGTACAACATATTCATTATTGGAAACTCCAAAAGTGGCCGATTCTTGGTAAGTTTTTTTGAATTTTACAAAAAAAATTGATTGTAGAAATGAGTTAAATTTTACATTTTGAGTTAGAAATAGGTGAAATAAATGAATAAAACTTGAAATTTTGGTTGGAATGATGAAAAATAGGTGAGAATCTGGTAAAAAATGTGTTGTTTTAAAGAATCTCAAACGTAGACAGGAGCCAGAGTGATAGTTGGCCACCATTTGCATTCTGCGTATCTTGGGTGGTACGTCCCAGTGCCTTTCACGGCTTGGTTATTATTTATTAATAATAATTGTATTTTTTTGTATTTTTACCAAAAAAATAACGTCTCTAAAGAATATAGAATTCTACATAAAGTATTCTTTCGCATGATAAGATCCAAGCTAATAGCTAATCAAACAGAGTTATTTAGCCGAACTTGTGTGGGAAACTTTTTAGATGTTCATGATATTACGTTCTCTGGTATTTTGGTGCATGAGATATTATTCCATGAGGTGTAGACCTTTAATTTATACGAGAAGATGTGGTTTTACATAAACAAAAAGTGTATCCGATTCACTTGGAAGGAGTTTGTATTGATTACCACGCTAAAGATGAGAGATTCCTACCCGTCTGCCCAACAGCTAAAAAGAACATTAGGTAATCGATTGTGGGAGAAGTACTTATATGGCCAAAGAAAGTTGATGTACACCTTTGTTGATAATTGGTATAGAGATTTGAACTTGTAAAAAAATAGATGATGAAAAAGCAGTCAATTTGAGTTTATTCTGTTTTATTCATGGTGTTTTGATCCCCTGCCACAAACATATTGAGATTCAAAATTTTATTCTAAGTTTAGTGGACGACCTTGATAATTTTAATAAGTATCCATGAGAAAACATTGCATGAAGCATACTTCACAGCTCACTCAACAATGCTGTATTTCAGAAGTTAGAAAAAATAGAAAAAAAAAATCCTAGAGGAGTGGGATAAAGAGTTATAATATGTACAGACTTTGCACATGCATTTCTGGTACTAATAATTTTCTTGTATTCAACATTTTAATCTTAATTATTTATTTTTTATTTATTGCAAACTTATGTTTTGAATGTAAGGCCTAGTTTCCATGAATAGTCGATACTTAGAATTTCGGTATTTGACAATTAGGGAACCGTAGAGGTTTCAAATTTTGACTCTTCTTGAAATATTTTTTAAGTGTTTACGTGAGCCATAATAGACTCAATTGGGTAATTTCATAGTCAATTTGGGCGTTGGGTACTCACCGAATATTTTTAAAATTTTTTGGTTGACTAAATAGTGAAAATTCAATATTTGTACCAATAACTTTTTGTGTAAGCATCACACCCTAAACAAGCTATTTTTGTTTGATAAGTATGTGCATTTTAAGACATATGGACCAATCAAATTGGGACAATTGCATATATTAGTGTATTATATTATATTTTATTAGTTATTAGTAATATTTATTAAATTATTGGCCACCAATCAAAGGCTTTTTAATTGGAGGACTAAGTAGTAATTAGGCATTTCTTGGAGAGCCATTATGCAATTTTTGGGTATATATATATAAAGACCAAGTATTTTATTTCAAGAATTGTTGAGAAAAAAAAAAAGCAAGAGAGAGAGAGAGAATTTCAAAAATGAAGAGGGGAACGAGATGAACAGTGATACCCATGAAATTTCTAAGCCAAAACAAGGAATCCATACCAAATTCAAGTTGTTTCCAAGTGTCTAAGCAAGATTTAAGGGTGGATTAAGAGTAAATTTGCTTTAAAAGGTGAGAATTCTAAACCCTAAAATAGTAAATTAGGGTTTTTGTATAATTGGACTTCAATTAAATAAATTTAGGGCATTAGAATGAATTTGGAGAGTAGATAAGACTATAGGTAAGAAATTTGAAAAATGGTAAAAATTCTATTTGGGTCATTTTGGCCATTTTGGGGTTTTTAGTGGTACAAGTGCAATTAGCTAAAATTGAGGGTTAAGAATGAATTCTAAGACCCTTAAGATGAGTTTTGATGGGTGAAAATCAAAATTAGGATATGGGATATAATGATCATTTATGATAAAGATTAGGGGTAATTATGTCCAAAGAAACTTATAAGGGATTATGGACCCCTTTGACAAAAATTGGTAGTTTTTGTATAAATTGAGATTGTTGGGAGTAAAATTATAAATTTAGAAAGAAATTTTGATGGTGGTCAAAAAATGTACTCTATGGGTATTTTGGTAATTTTGCCCTTTTAGGGGGACTAAAGCGTAATTTATGCTTTGTAGGTGCCGAAGGTCGAAACCGGTGAAAGGACAAACTTGAAAAAAAAACTTTAGCGTAAGACAATTGGTGAGTGGGAAAACAATTAAAAGAAATTAAATGCAATTTATTTTAAATTATTAATATTTATGTGCTTTCTAAGTTAAATGTTGTTGTTTCAGGTAATTTACTCAAGTTACGTGATTTTTAAAAATTAAGAAAAGCATAATAATTTTTAGATTTGATATTTTTATATAATGAGAATTGAAAATTTATCATTTAAAAAGACTGCAAAATTTTAGAATTTCAGTTCAGTATTTTTAACAGTTTAGAGATTTATTTTTCAGCAGTAAGAACAGTTTTTGATATTATCAGTTTTCAAAGGTCAGTGGTACCCCATTTATTAGTTATCAGCTATCAGATTCAGATCCCTGTGGGGATAGTATAGACCCAGCCGGTACACCCCGTATGTGTGGGCAGATCAGTCAGTTAGGTTGAGTGTTACTAACTCTGAGGAGTCAGGGTGTCAAGTCAGTGAGTCGCTTATGCTACGGGGTGTTGTTTTGCTATATGTCTACGATGTATATTCTGACACATAGACAGTAAGATGTCTCAGATTTATCAGTTTATCAGATTGGTCACAGTGGTTGTTGCTAGCGAAAATCGCCCTGTGACCGAATTATTTTGTCGGCTACGTCGACGAGTGGGTCCAGTATTAAGGTAGCCATTGGTACTTTTTCAGACAGACTAAAATTGAGCGAAAATTTTAGACAATTGTATAAGATATGTAGTTTTTCTAGTAAATAAAAATGTTATTAATAATCTTTACAGATTTCAACAGTAGCCTATTTAGTTTTTAAAAAAAATTTAAATAAGAAAACCGCTTAGTAGAGTTTTACCAGTATTCAAAATTTAAAAACGATTAAGAGTAGTTTTCAGTACTTTTTAGAATTTTTAGTATGTTTACACAATTATTCAGTTTTCACCCCCACTCATTGAGTTTATCAACTCACCTTTTGTTCTTTGTGTTTCTATTTTTTCCCCAAGTACAACCAGCAGTGTTCAGCCTACAGTTTCTCCTGTAGATTAGTAGTGGGCCAGCCTTACAATAATCTCCTGTGTATGTACAGAGTTATATGTATACATTTAGTGCATATACATGTATCATATTTAGTTTTGCATTGTATAGCATGCATAACAGATTTTGGAACTAAGATACATATTTATGCCTTTTGAAATGGTTGGTTTTCCTACTATGAATGTTTGTTGGAGTTTGATAAAACATGCATGTGTTGATTGATTGGATAGGGACGGGAGGTCCCCTTTATAGCTAAGAGATGTGAGAAATATTTGAAGTGTATTTTCTGCAGGTTTATGAAATATAGATTTTCAAAAAAATAAAGGAAACTCTGTCCGTTTTAATCTAAGAATTTTAGAGAAAAAAAACAAATTTCCCGTGTTTATAAGAATATATCTAAATGAAAATTAAGAGAAATTTTAGGGTTCGCGTCAGGAAATTTACCAGGGTTGATAGCAGACTTTGGGAAGATTCCATTGGGGTGCCCGACAAGGCCTACCTAGGTCTACATTGTAGTATTCTATGTCGGGTTCTGTCATTTAAATTATTTTAACTATGAATTTATGAGGCCATTACGATCTGCAGTTAGGTTTTCGATTTACACTCTAGTAACCGCTTCTCTTGTATTTTGAATTAGAGGAACAGAGGGACTCCACTGTTTACAGACATTGAGGAGATAATATTGGCTAAAAATTTGGTACGTTTCTAATCCATTCACATTTAATTATATTAATTTTATTCTGCAATACTATAATCTAATTTAAAATTTCTAGGTTTTTTGGTACATCGTAAGTTAGTATCGAAGATCATGAGAATAAAGATGAGGTCATGCAACTAGTCATATGTTTAAGCATTCCAACTATGAGCTATGCTGGGGACTTACCATATATGCATGGTTCTGTTTCATTGATCCCACAATGATGATATAGCTGTGGAGGAAGATGGGCATGAAGGAGTAGACCTACTAGTGTTAGACGCACCGATGCATTGAGCAACGATATATTTTATTTATTTTTTACTAGATTAGCTTAATTAGTATAATTGCAAAAATTATTAACTATGATTGTTTTTTCCTTGTAGTTTGAACATAGTGTATCTATATACTATGACATTGTAGATCAAATTAAGTAACTGCGAGAAGAGATGAGGAAGAAATTTGATTATACTGAAGTTATATCGATGCAAAGAATGGAGAAGAACCGAGAGAATGTTTTTAAGAGGCTTAATCAGGTCCAAACTAATATTATGCATCAGTTGCAGTAGATGATGCAGTATTTTTTTTTTTTTTTGCAATCATGCTCTTTTTAACCTAACGAAAGTTAGAATATGGTAAGGAAATTAAATTAAAATCACTTACAGTAACTTAATTTCAGTTTGACTTGTATTAATATCCACTTGTATTACTTGAATTTCAGTTTGGAGAGAATGCGGTGGTAGACTTTCATTTTAGAATATATAGCTTTCAAACCCTAACTGTTAGGTATGACATACAGCCAACCGACAGTCTTGCAAGTATTTAACTTTTATCCAATCCACCTACAGGTATAAGTATGTATGGGCGATCGTATAAGCCTACATAGGTCTTGTTGGGATTTATGCTTACGTGCCATCCCATTATCTATAAATATTTAATGATAGTATTTATACAATTATCATTTCTAATAAAATCGTTAATATTATTTATAATAAATGGTAAGATGCTTGTAACGTTTTAGACATTGGATGATTTGAAGGAGTTTAGATATGGTCTAAAAAAGTTTAGATTAGTGCTAAAAGTTAGCAACGCTAATAGTTAAAAGTACTAAGAGTTAGTGGTACTAAGAGTTAGCGGATTAATAAAGTTAGCGAAATCTAAATAATTAAAGCCTTGTCTGAAATGAGACAATGACCTGAGAATGTATTAATAATGACATAGTTGCAAAGAGTTACAGATAGTGCTAAGAAATGTCATCATGCAAGTATGTTCTCAAACGTGATGTTCCTGATTTAATTTCATCGATGCGAGTTTATCGATGGAACCAATTAATATAGATTAGTATATATCTATATCTCTGGATGGTTCAGATGGTTAGTCTTAGTAAATTATGAGCTTAGTGAAAGCTCGTATAAACATACAAGTATTCAATCAGGATTAGATATTGAACAGCCTCACAAAGACCTCCAATAAACATCTCATAAAGCCATCAATGAAAAGTCTTCCGAGTTGAGTAGTATTTGTGGTCCTTTGACCTGAGCACCACGGTGGGCTTGTGAGTGATCCACCATACTTTGGGTCCACACATGTCAAAGACCTTTCATGGTCTAACTGTTATGTGTCGTTGGGTATGGCCCGATGCTTATGGAGTCCGTTGTGTGTAGATATAGGATCCATCAGCTCATATAAATGAGTTGTATATCCTAATGCTCCAAGATTATATTTTAGAAAGTCTTGCGGCCACAAGTATAAACCTCATAAAACATATGCCGAATGGATAAACAATATCACAAAAGTTTTTGTGAATATTGTTTAAGAAAATATAAATTTGGAGATAGGTTGATGGTTGAGCAAATAGAGATTTGACAGTAATGATCTATATCTCTACTCTTCTAGGATATATATGATAAAGGGATTATACAAACATGCAATAACCTCAACTTGTATGGTCTAATACGCTGATTTGAAATATCTGTAATGTGTGTGTGGGGCATCATTCACGGACGTATGGAGGAGCTCAATATGACAAATCAGGAGTGGACCTAAAGAGTCTCACAATATGAAGTGTACTCGTTGCGCACTAGGGTAGCGGACTAGATTGAATAATTCAATCCAATAAATTCCAGCAAAATAGAATAATTGTTTCGGGATCCCTCGGAATGTGTATTTGTCAAGACTTAATTATTAAGTACATCATTGAATTAATTAGCAATAGTTATTAATTAATAGGATGTTGACAAGTAGCACAATTTGGTCCATGATTTGATTTTACATTAGTTTACCATTTAACATTGGTAGTAAAAACTAGTAAAGAAAAAAGTAATTATTCAAAATTGTTTTGAATAATTAAATTATATATTATTATTATATTATTAGATAATATGATAAGATATTAATCATGGCCATTGTATTTTAATATAATGAGGAGTCTAGATGTTGACCATTTATTTATCTAATATGATTAAAATAATTATATTTGTTAGGTAATGATTTATTTAGGTGGTCATTATTTTAGTGCTTAATAAATTAATCTTAAGTGTGAGACCAACAATTAAATTGGTGGAGTACTTATTTTTGTTTTATCAAAAAGTGTTGAATAACAAAAATAAAAATTAAGTTAACAATTGATTTATTCATTCATTTTGGAGGAGAAGATACGATTAAGCAATTTCAAGGTAAGTGAAAGAGTTTTGATTTTGTGTTTTTTTCAAATGTTGAAAGCAAAAGGCACTTCTCTTCATCTTCTTCTCTCATGAATGAATCAAAATGAATAAATAAAATAGAGAAAGAGATTAGTAATTGTAGACAAGAATTGTGCTAAAATTAATTAATTTATGGAAATTGTTTCCATCATTTAAACAAGAGTTGTATGTAAATGTTTACCATCTCTATTTAATAATCAAATAAATTGTGTTCAAAGAGTTTAAATACATGTGCTGAAAATTGTAAAACTAAGCTACCATTCTAGCTCCATAATCCCACCAAACCGTTATAGACTAGAATTATTCAACATTTCACTTTAAAGTGAGCTCTTCAATTGGATTGTTGGAGGACTTGAAGAATTTGTAAAGCTACCTTCATTAGGTAAGTTAGGTAAATGTTATTTATATTTTATTTTAAGCAATACAATTGTTCATCATATATAAGTTGTTGTATAATAGTTATACTTGAACACATATGTGATATATGTGGTTAAATTTGTTAAATTGAGTGTATATGTTAACATGCTTCCGCTGCGTGTAGTAGTTTTTTTAAATTACGTATATACTCGTATGTCACACACTCAATTTTTGACAGGTCTTACATACCCCATACACGAATCTCATACAAAAAAAAAAAATTAGAAAGATGAAGATTGAACTTTGGGTACAACCTCAGCTGGATGTAAATCCAATGTAGCAAATAAACTTAGCCATCCAATCTGAGTTTCAGGCCTAATTGGACAAGGATGAGGGTATAGTCACCTTACCTGGCCTTGAAGCTAACTTAGCATAATTTCAATCTTTTTTATAGAATTGGTTGGATAACTTTATAAGTAAATTATTTTTTGCATATTTATTAAATTTAGTCATTTGTGTTCAAATAAAGTCATTATTTTATAACTTTTTTTGTTAGCCAATATAGTACATTAATGGGTACCTGAAGGTAGTCCAGCTTAAGTAATGCTACTATACTAACACATTACCACAATTGTCCACTTATGTGAATTCGTATTTCTTTGTAAATTTTTTTATTTCATTAATATTTTTAAATTAAATATTTTATATACATATATTGATTATTTGTTTTGTTGAAAATGATGAGACTTTAGGATTCTCCACAAACAACATGAAACAAACTTTTTTGCCATTACATGGAACTATACCGAGTTGTCATATGGCTTAGAGCTTAAAAAAGATTTATTCAATGCACATATATGGATTGAAGTTGATATGATAAAATATTATATGTTAAAAGAGCTAATTTTTTTCTATTATTCATATAATATTATTTACTAGATTCTCTAATTTTATGTAGGTTTATATTCTTGTTAATTACAAACAAAAGCATTGAATTACAATTCAGGTAGATATCTTGCATCGGAACATCGTCATCTATGATTCCAACCTCAACAGATATGCTGATGGCGTGATGAAGAATCATGTCGTGCCATTATTTATGTTGTTACCCACTACCCATATGCTTACAAATTTTATAAGCAGCAATACATTACACTTGATTTTATCCCCTTTCATGTAATTAAGTTAAAAGAATGAGTGTCCTAACATACAGTCAATAGTAGGGATTGTGAGAATTATGTTTGTATATTTATAGAGTTTCTAATGTTGTGTCTGTTAACATATTTTTGAGTGTATGCATGTGTAGTAACCAGTATCCATAACCGGTAAGAATATGTATATTTATATATATAAATATACGTATTTTATTTGCATGTGGGTGATCCTTGATTTATATATTGTTATTAGTAGTGTTTTTATAGGTTAAGGATATACTATTAGTATTGGGTTTATTTGCAAGACTTTGGAATTATTTTAGGGACCAAATTGTTATACTTTGAAAGTTTTGGGGGTGAATTCGTAAATACCAAAAATTAGCCTCTTAGTATAAAAATACACTTTTAAACCCTAATTTACCATTTTTAGGTCGAGCTACCCATTTTAAGAGAGAGAAGAGAGAAATAGAGGAGATAGAAAGAGGAGAAGAAGAAGAAAAAGAAGAAGAAATTGGAAATTTGAATTTCAAGAGGTATATTATACGTATTTCTCAATTTATTGGTATTAATTAAGTTAATTCCTTTAAGTTTTGATTTCTGAAAATATGTATAATTGAGGATTTGTTGTGTATTTCGTAAGATCATATGAGAATTGATGATGATCTATAAGATAGTTTGATAAATCATGATGAATTATGGAATTTCTGCTGGATAACCTCTTGATCTAGGAATTTTATAAATTGTTGTGATTCGATTCTGGTTTTGAATTTTGAGTAAATGAAATTAGACATGTTAAGGATCATCTGAGACTTTGAATCGATTGAAAATTCTGGAAATTGAATTTATAGTGAATTTACCAAAATGACCCTGAAATTCTGGAAATTTCCTATGTGAACAGTATAATACAGTGACGAACAATGTTTGTCCTACTGAATGATCTTCAAAAATTATGAATTTATGGAATATGATAATGTTATATGTCTAATATGATATACTCGGAATTGAGAATTTAGATCAATGTGGTTGAAGTGTTATGAATTTCTAAAGTGTATCAGCTCATTGCAGTATTTGATTAACAGATTTTTAAAGCTATGGAATAAAATAGTTTTAAAATATTTTTGGCAGTGATTTGGAAGAGAAATATTTATCATGGACTGAGATATGTGTTAAGAGTAATTATGTGGTAGTTTTATAATTTTTGAGTTAGTATATGATTTTATAAAATTGGGAGATTGAATACTATTCAGTAAGTATCTTGATCCTGTCAGGTTAGTAGTTTGGATTCGATGGTGTGTATGGAATGGATTTTGTAGGAAATTTGATATAATATTAATATATAAGAAGGATATATGAGTCAAGAATGGTATATTCTGATTTTGGAGTAATTGGACATCATTTGATGTATTAGAAATTTTTGTTAAGTGTAAGTGGTCAGAATGACAGGTTTTGAGAAACCAAATATTTAGACCAATTTGATGTGATAAATGCATTGTGTATAATTTTGTAAGCTATTTAAAGTATTTTGTGTGAATTGTGAGGCTTATGAAAGGATTAATCTCCATTGATAGGTTAAGGAGATTTAAGCCTTGTAGCTGAAAGTGTTAAGAGGTAAGTATACTAGACTTTTTACTGGAATCACAATAAACATAGTAAGTGTTATGAATGATTTTGTAAATGTAGTTAAGAATATGTTTATGTTATGTCAAAGTATATTTTGATATGAAATGTAAATATATATTTATGAATGTGAGCATTGACATTGAGCATGGACATACATGTGTTTTTTGAAAGTGAGCTTTCAAAATAAGATATGTTTAACAAAGAAAGCTTTTGAAGTGTAATATGTCCATGAGAAATATTTTGTGTTTTGAGGGTACTTGAACTCACTGTTAACTTAGTAGGCATTTTATGTGATTTGTGGAGCCTTTATGTGTGGCCTTTCCTTCGGGATTGGTATATGTTATGTGTTCCGTATGTAGGGAGGATCCTATTGGTACCTAAAGGAAGTGTGAGTCATCACATTCGTGTGGTGGCGTATTGGTGCATGTGAGAGGACTCACCGATGATCAGGGTGAGGGTTTGGCTTTTACCTTCGGGCATGAGCATTATATATGTGTAATTTCAAGACCTTACTTGTACTATTCCTCTCATACGGTATGTCACCTACGAGTGACATTTGGCTCATTATGTGATATGTGATATGTAAGTCCTACTAAATAGTAGTTGAGTGATGGTATTCCTATTATGTGTTTTGAAAGAATGTGTAAGCGTTTACATGATATGTGATTTGATAAGATTATGATTTTGATTGATCACAGCATATCATACATATGCATTGTGTACATATATGTATTTGTATTTGATATATGAAAAACTAGTATGCTTACTGAGTTTTATACTCATTATAGTTTATGGTGATTTCAGGTAAATAAGGTACGTGTGTGCTTAGCGGATTTGGCAAGGCTTCTGCTGTTCATTGGGTTCCCTAAGTTGTTAGGTTGCTAAGTGTTTCATTTGGGGACACGTGGGATAAGATATTTGATTTGTCCCTATTGAATAAATACCTATGTATTATTTTATTGTGTGTGGTTGGACTTAGTTTAAGTTTCACCAAGTGTAGTAATGGATTGATTTTAAGTAAGAATTTACAATGAATATATTCTGGGCTTCCGGTAACAAAGTTGCTACTGGTGACGTAGTAGAGTGTTAATCTCTGAGAAAACTCTGCGTATCTCCGGTTTACTAATTGTCCCAGTCATAATTCAATTGCTATAATTCTGAAAGAAATTAAAATGAATGTTTAAGTATTATTGAATGAAAGTAAGTGATGTCGTGTGTCAGATCTTTTGGGTCTGGGGCGTGACAGCATGTGATTATGTACATATTGAAAAACTTAAATATATGTCTCACATATATGATTTGCGACGGACTTAAATATATAATCAATATGTACACATGTAAATTAAATTATAAACAAGTTAAGATTGCAGAAACATACCTTTAAGGAACTTCAGTGAAGATTTTAAATTTTAGAGCTCACTTTGAAGTCTACTCTTGAACAATTTTAGTCCACAACAATCTGGTAGGATTATTGAGCTAGAATGGTAAGTTTGATTAATTTCTAGCAACATGTATTAAAACTCTTTCAACACATATATATTTGTTTTCAAGAAATTAAATTGTTAATGTAACTCTTGCATAGCACCTTTTAAACTATTTTTCATTAAAGCATATTTTTATCCAAAACATTTTTGCTTCTCAATTTTCTTACTTTTCTTTGGCATGGCTAGACAATGGAAATTGAGAGAGAATTGATCAAATCAATTTATCTCTATTTTAGTGGTTGAATGACTTTTATTTTATTTTTTGTTTTGTTTCTCCACAAAAAAAGGCATACCTTTTAATTTTGTTGGTCACCAATATTTTTTCTTTTTACTAATACTTATCCATTGAATAAATTTACAATACTATTAATTAACACAAATAAAATTAAAAATAACATCTTCATTTTTTTTATTATTGTGCTAGTGTAATTTAAATACCCACTTAATAAAAATTAAAATATTTTTAATTTTTATAAGTTTTGTAAATTTTACTTCAATGGTGTTCTATCATTCATAATATCATGCCATTATTAATAGGTCATAGTAATAATTGTTTGTACTCCCATCAATATTTATAATAATAATTATATATAATATTTAATTAATTATTCAAAATAATTTTGAATAATTATTTTACCTTATTTATTTTTACTATCAAGATTAATAGGTCAATTTAAGGTAAAAATAATTTATAAACCAAATTATGTCACTTGTCAACATCCTATTAGTTAACAACTTATATCAACTAATTATATAATGTACTTAATAATTAAATCTTGACAAATACAAATCCCAAAAGATCTTTAAACAAATATCTAGTTTGTTGGAATTTCCTAGATCAAATTATTGAATTCAGTCCACTACCCTAGTGCGCAGCGAGCATACTTCATATTGTGAAACTTTTTAGGTTTACACTCAATTTTTCATATAAAACTCCTCCATATGTCCGTGCACTATGCCCTACACATACGTTACGGATATTACAAAGCAGTGCGTTAGACTATACAAATTGAGGTTATAGCATATACGTATAATCCCTCTGTTATTGATATTCTGGAAGAGCAGAGATATAGATCATCACCATCAAATCTCTATTTGCCCAATCTTGAATTTATCTCTAAATTTGTATTTCCATAAACAATATCCGCAAACACTTTTATGATATTGTTTAGCCCTATAGAAAATATTCTCAGGGTTTATATTTGTGGCCACAAGATTTCTTGAAATACAATCTCGGAGCATTAAGATATACAACTCACTCATATGAGCTGACGAATCCCAAATCTACGCACACCGAACTCCATGAGCATCGAACCATACCCAGCGGTCAGATCATGAAAGGTTTTTGACATGTGTGGAATCAAAGTATAGTGGATCACTCACAAGCCCCCCATGATGCTCACGTTAAAAGACCACAAATATTACTCAACTCGGAAGACATTCCATTGATTGCTATATGTGATTTCTATTAGATATCTTCGTGAGTCTGTTCAATACCCAGTCCTCACTGAATACCTGTATCTCTATATGAGCTTTCGTTAAGCTCATGGTTTACTAAAACTAATCATCTGGACCATCCAGATATAGATATACATTAATCTATATTATTGAATTTTACCGATAAGCTCGCATTGATGAAATTAGATTAGAAATATAGTGTTTAAGAATATACTTGTATAATGACATTTTCTACCACCATTTGTAACTATTTGCAGCTACGTCATTACTAATATATTCTCGGGTCTTTATCCCATTTTAGACAAGACTCTAATTTGTTAGATTTCGCTAACTTTTAACACTTATAACTTTTAGCGTTGCTAACTCTTAGCACTAATCTAAACTCTTTTAGCCCAAATCTGAACTCTTTCATATTATATAATGTCTGAAATATTACAAACATATTACCATTTAATAATTAATAATATTAATAATTTTATTAGAAATGATAATTGTATAAATATTATAGTTAAATATTTATACATAATAGAATGGCACGTAAGCACAAATCTCAATAGTGTCATCATTTAGATTTTGATCCTAATCATAGGCTATTTTTTTAGAAAAAGATAGCAATCAATTTGTAGACCGGTGCTGAAAAGTAAATATGATATCAAATTAAATTAATTAACAATCTTTTTCTTTATTCTATACATTTTTCTTTAATTTAATAAATAAAATTGGTTAATTAATTAATTTAAAATGATACATCATACTAGGCATATTAAAAGTGGTAAATGTATTAAACCAAACAATAGTAACAAAGTACAAAATGTATTAAGCTTACAAATACAAAATAAGAAATACAAGATAAAAAACATATCGACTATTTTGCAATAGGGTTTTGACATGTATGGTGGTTATGTCCATGTTTCTTATAGTGGTTGCACACATTCTTTGGTTCCTCACTAGAATCTAATTCTTCCTATGTCTCCCTAATTGATGGCATGTTGTAGGAGGCTAATGTCAATAGCTCTCAACTCTTCTAGAACAATCTAATTTGATAAATGACCAGTCGGATTGACTAAGTCATTGTATGCACAATAAAGACTTAGCCATATAATAGGGCAAATAAAGAGTTTAAGATTGCAATCTGGTCTGACTGCATACTACAAGTGTATGGACACATAGTAGCTACAAAAAATCAAACTTTTGGCAAGTGCATGACTTTGCCGAAATGTCCACTATTTTGAATCTATTTCCATCTTTAACGATAAAGAGATATTGATCTACTTGTCACACTATCATACGAGTGGACACATAATTATAAACTTTGCGATGGGCCCCATTTGTCATTAAGTTTATCATACTTTATGCAGCTTCTTATCTCTCGACAAACCATCTTTGCATTAACTCCCGGATTTACTCAACCAAGATAGGCACAGAGAAGCCACATGCATCCTTTGCAACAACATTAATGCTCTCTGCAATGTTGGTGGTCATGATGTCATATCTTCTGAATGCTCCTATTAATCAAGCCTATTTGGAAAAACTAACCTCCTCTTCAAAATATCTTGTTGTTTTCGATTTCAATTTTTACATCTTTTTAATTTGCTCTTAAAAATTACCTAGGCAATACGCCTTAGCAGTAACAAAATAAGAAGCTAGATATCCCTCTCATTTCTTTTTCTCCAATGGTATCTTGTATCTTAAGATTAAATTTTCTTTCAAGTGATAGATGTATACCCTATGATATGCATTAGAAAATACCTCCCGAATGGTCTTCTAAATACTAGCTTGCTGATTCGCTATAAACCATGACTAGGAAGCATTGTTTTTTAAATCAACAATATCTCATGCCAATGGAAAATTTTAATTGTTCCCATCCTGAAAATAACCATAAATATTGTAGCCAAGTAGGCACATTTAAAAAGTATACCATCAACTATAATAACCGGCTAAATGGATGACCAGAATCTCTAATGCATGATTTAGGCGCCATAAAAAAAAAATTTAAGTAATCGCAATCACTTTTAGCGTACCTTGTATCAACCTCAATGCATGCTCTTTATCTTGCCAAGAAGTGAGGTAAGTTATCTCCATACCAAACTCCTCATGTATGTCTACTTAGATCTCCTTTGTTATATAAAGTCGACTCACAGATGTAGACTTTTTTTTTTAATGAATTTACCAATAATTTGACCCTTTGCTTGTTGGTGACCATCGCACAACAGGTTTAACTGACATACATGATCTACATCAATTATGTGCACAATAAAATGCTTCTTTGTATCCATTGACACCGTAAGTAATCGCTATGTACATCTATCATCATCATATTTTACCTCAAAACGGTCTTTTGTTGACCGTAAAACTCTTAAGCTATCACACTAATAACTTAGTGAAGTTCATTTTTGTTATCAAATAACTATTTTACAAACACATCCTTAATTTTACTATGCGAGATCTTATCAAATATGCTCAAGTCCGATGGTAGTATTAGAGGCATAAATACAAAAAGGGTTTTCAACTTCGCAATAATCTCATCTTTTTATCTTCAACATTAAGGGAGCTCATTAAAATATAACAACGCCCACTCTTTTGGTAAACCATTCAAACAGATACATTCTTCCACATGACCAACAATTCTAATCCACATAACCAACTTTCTAACACCATTATAATCCCCATCTGTCCTACTATCGTAGTGTGCATAAGTTAGGTCTTTGTTGAATGTTATATGGAAAAAATGTGATATTCATTCTTTGTGTTTGAGGGAACCACTATTTGTATTGTTAGGGTTATATGCTTCACTTGGTTGCTATTGTTTGTCGACATGAAATGAGTATAAATGGGTGGTGGGTTCTAACTGTGGGGTTGTGCATCCTCTTTATAAACGGGAGCTCTAGGATCCACTGTTACACATAGAGGACAGTACAATCTTTTATTGGCCCAAAAAAAAATTGGACATCACTATCATTTCTAATCTGAATAGGTTTTAACTTATACTTTATTGCATCAATTTTAATTTTCAGATCACCTTATACTCCATTATCAATTTCAATGGCATAACACGCAATATTTAAAAGGCCTTGAAATTTAATATCTTTTGAAACTAAACTTTCAAAGTTATTATAGTTAGCATGAAAGTGTGCTATTTTTCTAGGGAGTGAGCATACGTAGTGTGTTCATTACAATGCAATATGGATATCATATATACATATTAGCATAGTGGAATCAAAAATCTAATTTTTTGATGTAATAAACACATTTAAATTTAAGTCTTTTATTACATTAATAAAATTAAGATTGAGAATCACCTTGTAAACCTTTGGAAATTTGTTTAAAGTGGAGTCCACCTTGAAACGAACACATCGGTAATTCTAAGACCCAACTTGGGTGGGCTTAAGTCTCTAAAATGACAGCTCTAATTTTCAACAAAATGTGTATAATATTTAAACACAAAATTGGTTAACTCTTTAACCAAGTTTAAACTCTTAAAACTTATAATTTTAATTAAATACTTTAACTAAAATGTATTTGTTTCAAAGCAATTCAATTGTTTTTATTTATTCAACACTTGAACAAAACAAAATAATTTCTTCATTGCTCCAAAATGGCCAGCCACTAATCTTAAATAAAGAAAAAGATGAATAGTGTTAAAAGAGAATAACTTTTGCCCATGAAACACCAAGCTTTCTCTTCCCATTTGTTGGCCGAACTTATTCTTTGCAAATGAAAAAAAAGACTCTTCATTTTATGACCAATTTTCCATCTTTAATTTGCCAACATAAGCCTCTATCAAGCATGTCTCCAAATGCTTTAGCCCATGCTTTCTTGTTTTAGCAAAATAATTTTGCATATGTTAATTTTATACATGAAATGGATGAATTAAAGACTTGGCAAAAATAAAATATTTTTCTTTTTTTATTCATTTCCCTCTCTTCGTACATGTTGCTCCCATCATGCCTCCCATGCCATCCCATCTTATTTTTCACTTTATTATCTAAATAATATTAATTAAAATATTATTTATTAAAAATATTTTTGAATAAATAATTTGATCTTGCTTATCTCACAAAAGGGGTCAATTTCTAAGTCAAACAATCAAGGGTCCAAATTTGCCACTTGTCATCATCTTATTTTTCAACAACTCTTGTTAACTAATTAAATGATGTACTTAACACTTAAGTCTTTGAAAGTGCACATCTCGAGAGAATTTGAAACAAATATCCAATTTGCTGGAATTTACTGTATAGAACCGTTTAATCCAGTATGCTGCCCCAGTGAGTATACTTCATATTGTGAGACTTCCTAGGTCTATCCTCAGTTTATCAAATAGAACTTTTCTATAAGTCCGTGAATAATGTCCTACGCACACGTCACGAATATTATAAAGTAACGCGTTAGACCATACAAGTTAAGGTTATAATGTATATGTATAATCCCTTAATCACTTATATTCTGGAAGAGCAAAGACATAGATCATCAATGTCAAATCTCTATTTGCTTGACTGTGAACTTACCTCTAGTTTTGTATTTTGATAAATAATATACACAAACACTTTTGCGATATTATTTAATCCAACGAAAAACTCTTTTTAGAGGTTTATGATTGAAGCCACAAGACTTCCTGAGATATAATTTCAAAATATCAAGATATACAACTCACTCATATAAGCTAATGAATCCCATATCTACATAAACCAAACTTTATGAGCATCGGACCATACCCAACGACAAGTAATGGTCAGACCATAAAAGGTCTTTAACATCCATGAAACTAAAGTGTGGTGGATCATTCACAAGCCCATCATGATGCTCATGTCAAAAGACCACGAATACTACTCAACTTTAAAAGACCTTTCATTGATGGCTTTATAAGATATCTATTGGAGGTCCTTGTGAGTCTGTTTAGTACCCAGTCCTTACTGAATACTTGTATGCCTATACGAGCTTCTACTAAGCTCATTGTCTGCTAAGACTAACCATCGGACCATCCAGATATAAACATATACTATCTATATAAAAGGGTTTCACTGATAGTCCCGCATCGATAAAAATATATCAGGAAAGAGGTATTCGAGAACCTACTGCATAATGACATTTTCTAGCACCATTTGCAAGTATTTACAACTATGGCATACTAATATATTCCCAGGTCTTTATCCTATTTCAGACAAGACTCTAACTCTTAAATTTTACTAACTATTATAACCTGCTAATTTAAACTATTAGCAGTGTTAACTATTAGCAATTTTAACTCTTAGTGCTGATTTAAACTTCTTTAGATCAGATTTAAGCTTCTTTAGATCAGATCATGTTACATACATATTACCATATATTATTATGTTAATGATTTTATTTGAAATGTTTATTGTATAAATATTAAACAATTAATATTCATACAATTTTAGAATGACACGTAAGCACTATCTCCAATATAACATAACTTTTGTCCCCAACACTAGAGCTCTCACACCTTCCCCTGAAATAAATAGCAATTGAATCATACTTTATGGGACCTGAAACAAAAAAAATTATTAAAAAACTATCCAAAATATTTCAAAATTATTATTCATAAAAAACTTGCAAAATTGCAAGTTGCCTGCGACGTGAGACACACGAGCCCTTAGACGGTTGCATCGTACGCAGCTTTTGCTGCCCCAAGATATGCAACGCAGCCCGAGATGTCCAATATTTGTGGGTTTGGAATTGTTGGCTGAGGTGTAACCTCATTTGTTGGGCATATTAGCTAACAATTGCAGACCTGCGATAGTTGCCGGTAAAGCAACTCATAGTGCAATTTTAGTTTTTCTCCCCGTCATCTCATTTCTCTCCCATTCAATCTTATGTCTCTTCTAACTATTATACAATACAATTATATTTTCATGTATTTATTTTAAAATAACGATAATTTATAACAAATCTAACATTTTGAATATATATGACAAAATATATATAACATGACAGAAATATATCTTACTTAAAGAAGATGTTTTACAGTTTTAAATCTACTTATTTTAAATTTTAAATATTAAATTGTGTTCTTGGAGATGGATTGGCTCAAATCAAGTTTGAATTTGTTAGATTTGGTGTTCAAATATTTTGTTTAGCACTATATTATGCATACAAGGGCAAATATATCCATTATCGTTTATTTAGCTGATAAAGAATATTTGTAAAATTAAAGGGTTATTTCTAAAAAATTTTCATGTATCTTTAATGCTTTTTTATACTTAACAATCTAATGGGTTTTTAAGAATTTATATAGGCTCCAAATCATCTCTAAAAATCATATTTCTTATTGGAATATAAGTCCACATATAAAAAAATCTAAAACAGACTCAAACAAATCAAATTTGGCTTAAACAAAAGTTTCTTGAAAGTTGGAGCCACCGCGCTAAGGGTTGGATCCATAGCATCGATGTGACTTCGAGGTAGCACCTTGGGTCGTAGCGCCTAGCCTCTGCTAAGGCTGGCGTCACTGCCTGGCCACCTTGGAGCCACGACCCCAATGCCTGAAAATGGCTCTAATGTTCTTTCTAGCCTCCTCTTCATTTTTAACTCTTTGTTTTTATCCATTTCTCATCCGTCCAACGTGTACTCAATCACGTGTCTACTTCTTATTAGTCTCCAACTCAAAATAATATTCAAACTCTAACTTTAAATAACCAATTTCTAATCATTGTACGTATGCATAACATGAACCAATAAATTTACGATCACTGATTGATTGCAATGTTGCAAAATTTAAAAAAGAAAACCCGGGTTGAATTTGATATATTATAAAAAAAATCCTTATTTTTATTTTACTTAAAAAACTCGCTATTGCTCATAATATTAATGTCTTAGCATCACTTACAAAATCAAATTCTACCAACATTGAAGATTTTTTTAGTAATGCAAAAATAACATGGAATTTTTAAGTAGTTTAAAACTCAAGAGAGGGGATAATTGATCACTACCCATTTAGAAAACTTGAAGAAGAAGGGTAGATTAATTTCCTGCAAGATCGACAAAGCAAAGCAACAAACTCCTACATACAAGGCCTTAAAACCTCAAGATTGTTGAAGTATTATATTATTTTCTGTCATCTTTCTCACTTAATGACTTGGATTTAGTTAAAAAGAGAAAAAAAAAGGAGAGAGAGAGAAACTAGGACTGCACATGTTTATGTAATGGGGTTATAGTCATAAGCTGTGAAATGCAAAAACACGTAGCTAATAGAGGGAAGCTACGCGGATGCTAGCTAATGTTAATGAAAATATTTTTCTCGGTTGAACTGGTAAGACTTCAATGATGCAAGAAGATTCGGATTCGAGTTTCATTCACACATTAAACTTAAGAAATGGTTTAGTTCATATTTAAAATATGTCAAAATGGTCCAGTAGTACAATGAACAAAATTTATGTACAAATACGAACAGCATATGTAGTAGGAGAAATGAAATTAAAAATTATAAATATGCTCTAGTCTATCAAATATCAATAGATGAACTCAATCAGCCCAAAGCTCATAAACTGATGGCATCTCCTTGACCAGTCTATCAAACTCCTTAAACGACAAATCTCTCATCAGGACAGATTTGTTACTTCCTCCCATTTCAATATTATTAATCCCAGCAGCAGTTTCAGATTGAGGAATCATTCCCCCCTCCATTTTTATCCCAGAATATTGTTTTCTCGACGTTGTCGGCCCTGCAGTATTAATATTACTATCCCTAGAATCTTTACCCGTCAGTTCTTGCACCACGGATTTGAAGCTCGTTTCATCTGTTTCAACGTACTGTGTGTCGATCACAACAATCTTCACCGGCTCTCTGCCCGACATCAAATGACAGAATAGCAGCGTCGTCTGTCAACAAAAAGCAAACACTGTTTTTTTCTTTTCTTTTGTGGGGGGTGGGGGTTTGTTTGATTTTGCCCTGTGTTTTTGATATAAAGAAGCTTAATTTGAGAGAATCGTCACTTATATTTACATATATATAAAGTGAAGACGAGATAAAGTGTCGAGGAAAATGTACGTAGTGTTTGACATTTAAAATTATTTTAGCTGTCTAGAAGGACAAAAAGATACACGCATTAAATTGTTATTATTTGATTGATTGGGTCAAATAATCAAATAATTTGTTTAGCTCCCAGAGCACGTAATGTCTAAAAGGGTAATTTTCATTTTTCTCCCCTTAAGTTTGAGCTTTTGCCACTCTTGCCCAAATAATCCAAATATTTGTAGAAACACCCTTCAACTATGAGTGCCGTTTGGAGAGTTGACGGAATCTTTGTAATGTACAATAATGCCCTCGATTAACAGTGCAAGTAAATTGATCCGCATATGGAGTCCCTTTTTAATGACATGTTTTCTAGGCATGATTGAACCCCAACAACGAAATCAATTTCAGCCTGAGCTCTGGATTGAATTTTAGGATGCAAAACCATTCTTGCTAGGATCCACTATATCAGGATGGCAACTGTGTCTATCCCCCTAAATATCATTTCCTGCAAAATTTAAATTAAAAAAAGGAGATGGTTTAATGATATAAAAAATTGGCAAGGGAACAAACAAAAATAACAAAATTCCTCCAACCCTTTTCTGCCAATGCTCTTCTATAATCTTCCCAACAAAAACATTCAATTTTAAGACCAAGCTCTTACACCTTTTTCTAACACCTTGCAAATCCAGCCACCCCAGGAGAGGAAAATGGTACTCCAGTTAAATATTCCCAACAACTTCTGTCGTAATTTTACATTGTGTTAAAGTTTGTTGGTGTTGATCTTCAGCTTCAGCTGCAGCTGCAACAGAATAAAGTGATTGCCTTGATAAACCTTCTTAATTGACTGTGGAATCGGTAAAATTGTTCACGAAATAGGACTTGCTGCGGAAAAGATTATGGAATGTACTTTACAAAGATTCTGTGCTTTGCACCGAAATGAAATCTCGGTGAAATCACTGTGCTTTACAACAGTCACGGTCATGCATAGTGTTTGAGAGAAATAAGTAAAAGTACCATAATGCCAATGGGTAGCATTACTCGCCAAATGGCAGTTATGGTTAAGGGGTGATTTCTGCTCAGTTTTAGATCATTTGACTGAGGGTGGCAAAGGCCCAAACGTTAGGGGAGAAAAATGAAAATTATCTTTCTAAAATTATCATCTCCATGCACGTGACTGGAAGGTGCAATTTTGACTTGGGGCATCTTGGTTAGTTGTATGATTAGTGGTGATAGGTGTAGATCTGCGAACTTATTCGAACCGAGAATCAGTAAAATATTTGGATTTGTTCTTACTAAAATCATATTTATCTTTGTAAAAATCAGGATGATTGTTTTGATAAATATTAACTACACATTAGTGAGTCAAATATAGTTGATGTAGTTACTTTAATGTTTCAGCATAATAATGTAAAATTAATGAGTCAAATATAGTTTTTTTTTGGGTCCCAAGTAACTTATGTACCTTATAATAATTGATGTTCAAAGATATAAATTTTCATATCAAATAACTCCTATATCTTTTAACAATGAACAACTAATAGGTAATGCTAAATTTTTCATCAATTTAATTTTTTTTTTAAATATACCGACATAACAAGCCGACAAAATAAAAACAATTTAAAGTTATCATTTTAATTATCAAAATTCTTTAGTAAAATGAAAACGAAGGATTAATGATCTTGTTTACAAATGCATGGTAAATTTTATATTAATTTGAACGAACAAACAACATTTTCTTTTTTCTTATTAAATAATTAAGTGATTAAAAATCGACTTTAAATATATATATATATATATACATCAATATTAATTAATTGATAAGGTCAAAGGCTTAACAACCAAGGAAAATGATGAGGCCATTACAAAATCTAGACCGCTGTTTAGACAAGGATTGTAGAAACTTCGATTACTACATACTATAGAAGGACTTTTGGCCAATTAAATGTCTCATCGCAACATTATTATTTCATTTCATTGTCTGAGTCGAGCGGTGGATCGAGAACTAATTGACTTGACTTAATCTCAACATTAAACAAAAGTCTAAGATCATATTTCTGTTTGATAAGAACAATTCGCATACGTAATTTATCCAATATAGGGTTCTCCATCCCGTTAAAATGTTAGGGATGTGGTCATTTTTTCCCCCCATTATTTTTTTTATATTAATTAAATAATTTTTATTTCATCTCTTTATATTATTCAATTACTTCTTATTTTGAGAGACAACATACTTTTTAAGGGTATTGTTGTGTATATTAATTTTTTTACATGATTGTTTTATATTTCAAATTTAAATTCAATAACAAATGTGTATTTTTGTGTAAAGTTTGGCCATTAATCAATTAGGTAAGAAATGAGGGATCCTGATGAAATATTTCAAGAATGAAGACGCGTCTTCTTCCCTTAGGCAGAATGGTTTTCTTCTCTTCTCTCTACAATCTCTTCCAAATCTAATCAAGTTTCATCATATTTGAGCCTTCCCAAATAAAAACCATAAAGCTGTCCTATTCCATGCTAAAAAAAACTAAAAACTCTCCTTTTTAAGTCCAAATCCACATTAAATTAGTTTAAACTAAAACAAACCTTAAAACTTACCCTATAAAGACCTCGATTTGGGGTCTTTCAATTATCAATTTTCTCATCTTTTTTTTTTAAGTAAACTATGATTTCATGAGTTAAACACAAGGGAATTGGTGAAGCCAAAACCTTATATCACACAAACATAAAGCATGTTTGGCTAGTCTATGAGCCACCTCATTTTGTCTCCTAATAATATACTCAACTAGTGCATGATCACTCCTAACCATTAGGTTCCTAATTTTGTGGATTACCACTTAATTTTCTTTAGAGAGTTGATTCGTCCCTTGACTAAATTAACAACATTTAGAGCATCAGACTCTATTATCAAGTGTTTGATTTGCATCCTTACTGCCACTTGCAATCCCAATATCATAGCCTCAACCTTAGCCATTTCAGTGTCACCTTTGAACACACTTGGGGCTCTTGCCGTTACTGCTAAGACTCTATCTGCATCACATAAATAAGCCTCAAGTCTTACCTTGCCTCTGTTTGCATCAACTGCTGCATCTACCTTAAGTCTGAAGCACTCTTGTACAGGAGGCAAATGATCACTCTGCTCTTCCCAGCATCTGTTTCTATCTGGTTTGCTTAGGTACCTTTGCATTGAAGTGTAAGCATCCAAAAGAGCGAAAGATTAAAAGGAGAGAGGCATAGAGAGAGAGAAAGAAGTAGAGTTTTAGAGAGAGAAACTATTTAAAGAGAGAAAGCGAGTGAATAGGTCAAAAAACTCTATATAAGTAGTCCCTGTAATATTTTGAGATATATTATTGTTATGGGGTCAGTTGTTTCAGTTCAAAAAAGTAGATGTAGGTTTATGAGAATCTAACTATTATAAATTTTAATGTTCTTTCTCATTTTTATTTTTACTACCTGTTGGTTTTAAATTCTTAATTTTTTGAGTCTTAGGATAGACTATAAATTTTTAACAGTTGTATTAAAGCTAAAGGTTTGAAATATTAAAAAAAGACTCAAAGGCAAATCACAAAGAATTGAAAAATGGTGACCAAGTTTAAGGTGGAGAAGTTCAACAAACATGTAGACTTTAGTATATGGCAAGAAAAAAAAGATGAAGGTTTTATTGGTACAATAGAAGGTTGTCGAAGTCTTATTAGAACCAATAAAGAAGGGACTTCAATAAGTAACGAGAAGATTGTAGGAATGGATGAAACTGCTTTTAGCAACATCATCATATAGTTATCTGACAATAAATTGTAGCAAGTTAATGAAGAGACCACAACAAGGGAACTTTGGGGGTAAGCTTGAAAGCCTATATATTTCTAAATCGTTATCCAGTAAGATTCTTCTAAAAGAAAGGTTATTTGGCTTTCGAATAGATCTCTCAAAAATTTTAGAAGAGAATCTTGATGAATTCAAAAGGACTTGTATAGACTTGAAAAATGGTAATTAAATAATCAATGATGAAAATCAAGTAGTTATTCTCCTAAACTTATTGCTAATTCTTACAGAGAAGTAAAATTGACAATTAAATACAACAGAGAAAATCATACCCTCGAGAATTGTTTGATTGTCTTAAAACTAATGGAAGAAGAAATAAAAATTGAGAAGAAAGACAGTGGGAAATATATGCTTACCAAAAGAAGACCAGAGAAAAAAAAATGAAAAATACAAAGGAAAGTCTAGGTCAAAGTTGAGGAATGGTGGAAGAAAGTGTTTTTTCTATATATAAAAAAAAGAATGGCACATAAAGAGGAATTGCTATGAGAGAATTAGAAAGATGAATAAAAATGGTTTAGACTATGCAGAAGCAACAGTTGTAAGTGAAGGTTATAAAAGTTCAGAAGCCTTTACAATAACAACTGATGATACTAAAATTAAATTATAAACTCAGGTTGCACTTATCATATAAGTACAAATAGGTAGTGGTTTAATACCTATGAATCATATGTCAGAACTCGGGTTGCACTTATCATATAAGTGCAAATAGGGAGTGGTTTAACACCTATGAATCATATGTCGGTGAAAAAGTATGAATGGCAATAATCACACATGCAAAGTGATTAGAACTGAGATTGTACCAATTTAGTTGCATGATGGAACAATTAGCATCTTGAAAAAGATAAGGCATGTTTCAGAACTTAAGAGAAACTTGATTTCACTAGGAGTTCTAGATGAACTAGGATATACTTGCAAAGTTAAGAATAGGCAAATAAAATTTTGCAGGGGTTCGATATTAATGATGAAAGAAAACCAAGCAAAAGGGCTATTACATTTTATAAGGAGAATCAATCACTAGAAGTACTGCAACTGCTACACATTAGGGATATGGAGAAGTTGAGCTGCAGTACAAAAAACTAAGGCATATCAGTGAAAGTGGATTACTAAAATTAGGCAATTAATGATTAATTGGCATTAGTAAAATCACAATGCTAAATTTTTGTGAACATTACATATTAGGGAAACAACGCATGTTAAGTTTTAAGTGATGAATGCATTTTATATCTATTATTTGGAACTCCTAAACTTAGTCATTACTCAATTTGAATAAACAATATATGGATTTTTTATGTACGTTAATGTTATTTTATAGGTTTCAAATTAACGGAGCTATTTGGAATAAAAATCTCAGAAAAACGTGCAAAATAGTAAAAAGAAGACCAAAATGCTCAAAGTGAACAATAACCGTGAACAGTACTATGAACATTGAAAAGTAAATAGGCCAATTGGGTTGTAAGTTGGGGCTACAGCCTCACTTTTTCTAGGGTGTGGCCCTAAATCAAATTTGACATTTTTTTCTAATTTTTGACATAATTTGAAGCTTATAAATTAAAACCTATGAGCCATTTCTCATATTATCAAGGGGAGGCACAAAAAACACATAAGAGATAGGCTTGAGCTTAAATTTAAAGAAGAGAAAGAATATCTCTAAGGCTTCTTGAGGATCATTGAAGATATTTGAAGGATTTAAGCCTTTGAGACATCCCCAAATTTAGTTTTCTCTTTTCCTTTTTCTTTTTCTTTTTTTTTTTAAAATTTGTAGTTATGAATATTATTTAAACGTATTTGTATCTATGAATTTCTTGATAGTTTTTATTTTGGTTGGATTGATGTATGCCTAAACATTGAATTCTAGGGTTTGATGTAGCTTTATGGATACTATGTTTAGATGATTTAATAATGTATTATTTCATTCATTTTTGTTTCTCTATACTTAATGCTTTCAATTGGTTGGAAAATGAATTGGTTGTTGTTAATTTATAGATTAATGCTTGAGAAAGATTGACCTATTTATAGAATTTGAAAAACATAGCCTTAAGTTGTTATTGAGTCAGGAGACTAATAACACTTAGGTAATCACCAAGGTTTACTCAATGATTGCATATAGCGCACAACAAGTGTTCAAGAAAATGTGTGGGAACACCTAGGACATGACATTATGCCTAGGATCTCATTTAACACTCGGGAGAGGTAATAAGATTAATTCTTGGGTAATTAATTTAAAAGTTGTATAATGCATGTATAGGTAGACAAGTTAGATAGAGATATCAACTTGAATATATATCCATATTTGATGCTCGAAAGAGGTAATGAGATTAGTCTTAATCAATTGAACAAAATTACTAAATAAGAAGAATAGAGTGAAATCAATGCCTTAGGATCTCATTTATCATTAATTCACCATTTTGTAAGATTATCATTTTTAATTGTTACTTTGTTAATAGCTTAATTTAGGTTGTTAGTTTAATTTTTCTTAGTTATTGCAATTAAATCAAGTTGCCTAGATAAAATTAAGCTACCAAAAAAAACTCATAGTACTTAGCATAAATATAAGAAAATCAATTCTCATAGAAACAATACTCATACTCATCACTTTATTACTTCCTCATGACACGTGCACTTATGGTTATAATTTGCATGTGTATAATTCTGCAAACATCAAACCAAGTATAAACAGAACAACTACATGTTGGGTGTTGTATTATTGAGTGTGTGATAATCCGAGTGTATACGTAATTTCAAAAATTACTATATGCGCAGCGGAAGCATGTTACAAAAATACACCATTTTTAACAATTTCAACATATATCACATATATGTATAAGTATAACAATTATACAAAATATATATAATGAACAATATTGTACTAAAAATATAACGTAAAATACTCACCTAATGAAGGTAGCTTTACAAATTCTTCAAGTCCTTCAATAATCCATGTGAAGAGCTCACCTTGAAGTATATGTTGAACAATTCTAGTCCATAACTTTTGGTGGGATTAAGGAGCTAGAATGGTAGCTTAGTGTTTAAAATTTTCAGCACTTGTATTCAAACTCTTTTGAATACAATTTTTGTTTCATAAACATGAACATTATTTAGCCATCCATGAAAGAGGAAAGGAAAATGAAGTTTTCTCTTGTCTTGTTAATAACTCCTTACTAACATAACAAGAATCATTTTTCTCTATTGTAATTTACAATTTTTCTAAGCATGTAAAAATTTGAAAAATTACAAAATAACTTCACCTTGTATTCTTTCAACTCCTTGAAAGGAAAATTGAGACAAAAAATGTCTCTCTCTCTCTTTCTCCATCTTGCCTGGCCAAATTCTTCTTCTTGCAAGAATGAATTCAATTCATTTGTTTTGCCAAAAATTCATTTTGTTTATTCAACATTTTGATTAAATAAAAATAAACAAAATGAAGTGCTCCATCAATTTTATTGTTGGTCTCCCACTTAGAATTAATTAAACCAAGCACTAGAATAATGGCCACTTAAATTAATTTTTACCTAACAATTATAATTACTTTAATTATAATGGGTAATTAAATAGCCAACATCTAGGCCCCTCATTGTATTAAAATACAATGCCATGATCTATATATATTATAATATTATCTAATAATATAATAATAATATATAATTTAATTATTCAAAATAATTTTGAATAATTACTTTTTACCTTACTAATTTTTACTACCATAATTAAATGGTGAAAAGGTAAAATCAAATCATGGAACAAATTTTGTCATTTGTCAATATTCTATTAATTAAAAACCCTTGTTAATTAATTAATTGATATACTTAACAATTAAGTCTTGACAAATGTACAATCTGAGGGATCCCTAAACAATCGTTCTCTTTTACTGAAATTTATTGGATCGAACTATTCAATCCAATCCGCTACCCCAGTGCGCAACGAGTACACTTCATATTGTGAGACTCTCTAGGTCCACACCTAATTTGTCATATAGAGCTCCTCCATACATCTGTGAACAATGTCCCACACATACGTTACAGATATTACAAATTAGCGTGTTAGATCATACAAGTTGAGGTTATTACATATTCGTATAATCCTTCCATCATTTATATCTTTGAAGAGCAGAGATATAGATCATCACCGTCAAATCTCTTATTTGCTCAACCATTAACTTATCTCCAGATTTATATTTCATTAAACAATATCCACAAACACTTTTGTGATATTGTTTATTCCTTCAGAATATCTTTTCCGAGGTATATGCTTGCGGCCACAAGTCTTTTTGAAATACAATCTCGGAGCATTAGGATATACAACCCACTCATATGAGCTGACGGATCCCATATCTATGCACACGGGACTCCATGAGCATCGGACCATACCCAGCGACACCCAGCGGTCAGACCATGAAAGGTTTCTGACATGTGTGGAACCAAAGTATAGTGGATCACTCACAAGCCCACCATAGCGCTCAGGTCAGAGGACCACAAATACTACTCAACTCAAAAAATCTTCCATTGACGGCTATATGAGATGTCTATTGGATGTCTTCATAAGTCTGTTCAATATCTAGTCCTTACTGAATACTTGCATCTCTATACGAGCTTCCTACTAAGCTCATGGTTTGCTAAGACTAATCATTTGGACCATCCAGATATAGAAATACACTAATCTATATTAATAGTTTCCACCGATAGACCCGCATCGATGAAATTAGATCAGGAACATTACGTTCAATAACATACTTGCATAATGACATTTTCTAGCACCATCTGTAACTCATTGCAGCTATGTCATTACTAATATATTCTCAAGTCATTGTCCCATTCCAGACAAGGCTCTAACTCCTTAGATTTCA
Source organism: Ailanthus altissimus (assembly GCA_946807835.1). Taxonomy (NCBI): domain Eukaryota; kingdom Viridiplantae; phylum Streptophyta; class Magnoliopsida; order Sapindales; family Simaroubaceae; genus Ailanthus; species Ailanthus altissimus. The sequence continues at coordinate 8,970,654 of OX327713.1, read as the reverse complement.
CTAATTCTTATAAACTTACTAACTCTTAGTACCACTAACTTTTAGTACTACTAACTCTTAGTACCACTAACTCTTAGTACCACTAACTTTTAGTGTTTATAACTATTAGTGTTGCTAACTTTTAGCCCTGGTCTAAACTCTTTTAGATCAGATCTAAACTCTTTTAGATCATATAATGTCTGAAACGTTACAAGCATCTTACCATTTAATAATAAATAATATTAATAATTTTATTAGAAATAATAATTGTATAAATATTATCACTATATATTTATACATTATGGGATGGCATGTAAGCACAAATCCCAACACTACAGTCATGGAATATGTACATGCTAACATATGGGGACCTACCAACTCAACTTATAGATGCAACAAGTATTCCCTTTCCTTGGTGGATGGCTACTTAAGAAAGGTATGGATTTTGTTACTTAAATCCAAGAATGAAATCTTTAATAAATTAAAAAGTTGGAAAACACTTTTTAAGACACAATTAAACAAGAAATTGAAGATACTAAAGATTGATAATAGTCTAGAATTTTGCAGTAAATTGTTTAATGACTATTGTAAAGAAAATGGAATAACGAGGCACGGGATAATTAGATTTACTTCCTTAGCAAAATAGAGTTGTTAATAGAATGAACAGGATTATCCTCAAGAAATCAAGTGCATGCTTTTAAGTTTAGAACTGTCTAAACAATTTTACGAGAAGCAATAAGTACAACCTACTACCTAATCAATAGAAGTCCCTTAAGTGCTTTTAACTTCAAAACATATGAGGAATAATAGACATAAGAGCCTTCTAGTTACAACCATTCAAGTGTATTTGAGTGCACTACCTGCGCACACTAAAACATTGATAAATTAGAGCCTAAGTCATAAAACTGTGTATTCCTTAGGCATCCAAAAAGGATCAAGGGATATAGGCTCTGGTTGATGAAATCAAATAGGGTTAAAATCATTATCAATAGAGATGTTGTGTTCAATGAATACAATATGTTATGCTAGAAGAGAAATAAGACAACAACCAGAAGAAGAAAGGAAACATTAAATTAAGGTGGAGCACTAGCATCTAAAAGCATTAGATGATCATTCATCTCGTCATATGCCATCTGAAACACATCCTAAAACCAATATATAACAACAAGCAATATATCTTTCAAATTATCAGCTTGCCAAAGATAGAAGGAAAAGGTAAGTAAAACCTCTATCTAAATTTGCACATTATGATCTAATTACTTTTACCGTATGGATAGGTTAGGAAATACTGATATTGAACCAAAGACATACAAAGAAGCCATCAACAATATATACAAAAAAGAGTCGTTATTTGTTATATAGTAAGAAATGAACTCTCTCATCAGCAACAAAACATGGAAATTAATCACAATACCTCTAAAACAAAACTTGGTAGATTGTAAATGGATCTACAAAGTTAAAAAAAGAAACACAGTAGAAGAGATAACATAATTTAAGGTACGACTTATGGCTAAAGGCTTTTTACAAAGAGAATGGATAGACTATATAAAGCTTTTTGCATTAGTGGTTAAATACCCAACTATAAGGGTTTTGCTCTCTCAGATAGTATACTTTAACTAGGAACTACAGTAGATGGATGTGAAGACTACTTTCTTGAATGTTGAATTAGAGAAAATCATCTACATGAAGCAACCAGAACGATTCAAAGACACTAGCAATTTGGATCAAGAATGTCTAATGAAGAAATCTCTCTATGGGTTAAAACAGTCACCCAAGTAATGGAACAAAATATTTAACTTTTTTGTTGCGAGAATAGGATTTAAGAGGATTATTTATAACATATGTCTCTACTTTAGAAGTATAAGAGGGATAGATAAACTATACCTACTACTATATATAGACATGATATGTTATTAGCAAGTCAGAGACAAGAAAAACTAAAGAGAAGTAAGAGGGCTATTGAAAGATGAATTCTAGATAAAAGACCTTAGGAATGCTAAGAAGATACTAGGCATGAAAATCCTAAAAGATAAGGAAAGAAGAAAATTAGTACTATCTCAACAAGATTACTTGAAGAATATGATTGAAAGATTTGGTATGAGTAACTCCAAACTAGTCAACTTACTTATGCAGTATATTTCAAATTTTTTGAAGCACGATGTCTTTCATTTGACAATGAAAAGGAATATATGTCCAAAGTACTATACATAAGTTCTGTGTAGTAAATTATATGTCATATTTTGCACAAGACTAGACTTATCTTATTCAGTAAATGTCTTAAGCATATATATGGCATACCTAAGAAAATAAAATTAACGTAAGATCAAGTAGATCTAAAGATACTTAACAGGTACACTGGAATATAAATTAGTATTCGGACATGAAGTAAAAGGTATACAATTAGATGGATTTGTGGATTCAAACTTTGTTGAGAATCGAGACAAAAGGAGATCATTAACCATATATTATTTCACATTATACGAGAATTATATAAGCTAGAAAGCATAAGTGTTTCTTATAATGGTTCTGTCTAGTATAGAAATAGAGTACATAGTTGCAACATAAGCTTATAAAGAGGCAATATGGCTTCAAGGATTGGTAAAAGAAAATTAGTTTTCTTCAAGAAAACTGTAAGGATCTACTCAGACAACTAGTCAGCTATCCACTTGAGTAACAATCGTACATTTTATGATCAAACGAAGTATGCTGACATCAAGTATCTATCATAGATTTAATTTTCAATAGAGATGTGGAAATTGAGAATGTTGATATTATTGAAAATTCAATAGATTTGGGAACTAAAGTTCTATTGATAAATAAGTTCAAGTTATCCTAAGACTGCTGTATATTGATTGATAAACAATGAGTAGCAGAAAAGGAAATAAAGTTGAATAAAAAAAAGAACTACATTAAATACAGGGACAAAATTATTTTATGACCAAAAGGTGGATGTGTAAATTTTGGTCATTAAGTAATTAGGTAAGAACTAAAGGAGCTAGATTAAACACTAAGAATAAAGAGCGAAAACAATTCATTTTAGTAATGGCATGGCTTGTAACTTCAGTAAGCTTCTAATTTGAACTCTCTCGCATGAAGTGACGTCTTCTTTCCTTAAGTTAAATGGTTTTCTTCTCTTCTCTGTCTAAAATATCTTCTAAATCCAATCAAATTTCATCATATTTGAGCTTTCCGAAATAAGAACCATAAAGCTCTCCTATTCCATGCAAGAAACAAACTAAAAACTCCCATTAATAAGTCAAACTCGAATCCACACAAACAAGTTTAAACAAAAATAAAGCTTGAAACTTATCCTATATATATAAAGACCTCAATTTGTGGGCTTTCAATTATCAATTCTCTCCTCTTCTTCAAGCATAGGTAGCAAGTAAAAGAGAAAGTAAAGGACAGAAGCATAGAGAGAAAGAAGTAGGGTTTTAAAGAGAAAAAATATCCTAGAGAGAGATACTGTCAGGGGAGAAAAAATTATCTAGAGAGAAAGTGAGTGAATGGGTTGAAAAACTCTATATAATTAATCCCTGTAATAATTTGAGATATAGTACTATTGTGAACTTGATTGTTTCAGCTTAAGAAAGTGGACATATGTTTATGAGAATAGAACCATTATAAATTCTAACATTCTTTTTCGTTTATCTTTACTACATGTTGGTTTTCAATTCTTGATTATTTGAATCTTGAGTTAGATTGTGAATTTTTAGTATCCTGGTTTTTAGTGTTTTTATCTTTTAGTGTATTTTGGAAAAAAAAAAGAAAAAAGAAACCTAAATATTGTTAGATAAAATAAAAAAAACATTTGTCATGTATTACTTTTAGTAAGCTATATATATATATATATATATATATCAATGAATTGAAATATATTAAATAGATATTGAAACCCACAAATTCTAAACAATAATAAGCTCTTAGCTCTCCAATTAATAGTAAATTTAATTTTAAAAAGGAAAACTTTATGTTTAGTAAAAATACATTATGGATTTTTTTATAAATTAAGTTGAAAATTAATAAAAATATTATTATATTCATAATAAAAATTATTTTTATATTTAATATAATTACTGAAATATTGTTTTATGTTTAAATATTTAGGTTACAAATTGTATATTATATATTAATAGGGTATAAATTATATATCAGTTTTACATCTCATTGTATGTCAAGGGCAAAATAATAAAAGAACAAAAAAAATAATCACTATACAAAATCCTTCTGTCAGTAGAGGAATTCGATCACATAAATATATTAGAGGCGATAAGTAGTTAATATGGAAAATAATGGGAGAAAAGTGGTAGTTTTTTGAAATTTTATTAATATGGCACCTCATGAATCTTGACTGGAAAAATAAATATAAAAAAGAAACGAAAATATATATTGCAATTTTGCTCTAATTCTCGTGTTATCATCAGGCATCTTCGTTATTTCATGCAAAGATTAAGTTCTGGGAAGAGTCACCGAAAGAGTCGTGGTTTTAATTGGATTTATTTTTGAGTTATCACTACAAAGTAATTTGATATAACAGAAAAATATGGCAAGTGGATTATGGTTGATTAAAACTTCTGATAAAATTATTGACAATTAAGTCCGAAAACGGATCCTAATGACTGTAAATGTCACAATTTCATACCATGATTTTGTATTACAATTTATATTCCAAACTTGAAATTAATGGTGAAAAGATGACATACTGATAAAGTAATTTGGTCTTCCTAAATTGGATTGCGATATTTCAATTCTATGAATAAAACTAGATCCATCCGTTTTCGGCAATTTTTATGTTTTGACTTTTACTAGAAAGGAAGGAATCACTCGCAGTTCTTAAACATGGCAACAAAATTAAAACATACCCAAATTTGTCCCACGCAATATATAATAAGATATCAGTTATAATCCTCGAATCATCTATATAAAAAGAGTGCCAAAAGAAATTTTCTACATATCAAAAGTTGTTAAAAAGTAGAAAAATAAAGAAATGGAGATGGGTTTGATAATGGCATTGTCGAGGGTTTTATTTCTAATGTTCATGTGCTTTGCATCGGCTGCAAAAGCTCAAGCTCAGGTCAAGATTTTTGATGTAACAAGATATGGTGCCAAAGCAGATGGCGGCACAGATAATGCGATGGTAAATTCACATGTTATTAAATTAGGGTTCATCTGGAAGACTAAATTTAATTCTTTTTTTTTTAGTAAAAGCGCTTTGGAAAAGCATTTATCACGTGCTTCCTCAAACAACATTTTAACTACATTACATTTATCTTAATCAAGCTCTATAAAACCCATAAAAAAAAGTGCTTTTTAACTATTTTAAACACTTCACTCAGTAGTTATTTGAAACTATTCATGCATGTTTGTGTTAGGTATTTTTGAGGGCATGGAACGATGCATGTCAATGGAACGGAAAATCTGGAGTTTTGATCCCAGCAGGAACATTTCTAGTGGGCTCGGTGGCATTTGTAGGACCGTGCAAAAAATCAACAGCCTTTCTGCTGAGAGGAGTTGTAAAGGCTCCGACTGATATGAAAACGATGACACCTGGTCAATGGATTGCTTTCCGATACGTCGATCAATTAAGGATTACTGGTGGCGGCTCTTTGGACGGCCAAGGCGCCTCCGCTTGGGGGAGCAATTCTTGCTCCAAAAATTCCAACTGCCCCGCCCTTCCTGTTGTAAGTTCATGCTCAACTTAATTAGCGAGGACATGCATGATTGTTTAATGAACGAAAATATAGGAAGACAAAACAAAAGTTAATCGACTAAAATTTTAAGTTACTTTTGTGTCAAATATTTAAAACTAATAATTTTCTTTTCGTTAACATTTTGGAGGAGGAAAAATCTTATTTATCAACTATATACTAACATATGTGCTTTCGTTGTACGCAGTCGTTAATATTGGATTTCGTGACCAATTCAAGAATTTCTCACATAAAATCAGTCAACAGCAAAAACGCTCATATCCAAATGTTTGGATGCAGCAATATTCACGTGAGTAACATTAGAATAACAGCACCGGGTGATAGCCCTAACACTGATGGAATCAAAATCGGAAACTCAAAGGACGTTGAAATTTTCCGTTCTTCCATCGGCACAGGGGACGATTGCATTGCCGTACTCTCTGGCAGCACGAATGTCAACGTTTCCGACTTGAATTGCGGGCCCGGGCATGGGATCAGCGTTGGCAGCCAAGGCAAGTTCCCAAATGAGAAAAATGTGCAAGGAGTTACTGTTAGGAACTCTACATTTGCTGGCACAACTAATGGTTTAAGAATCAAAACATGGGCTTCTCTTTATGAGAGTGTTGTTTCTGGTTTTGCTTTTGAAAACATTTTTATGAATAGTGTCGACAACCCTATCATCATTGATCAGCGCTACTGCCCATATCCTCCATGCCATCAACGCATTGCATCCCACGTTCAAATCAAAGATGTAACATACAGGAACATTTGGGGAACGTCAACCACAAAAGTAGCAGTAAGTTTACAATGCAGCCAAAGCTTTCCATGCAAGAACATAGTGCTAAACGACATCAATTTAGTGCACAAGGGACCCGATGGAGCAGCTAGTACTTCTTGCTCTCATGTCAGTGGAGCTTCTTATGGCAAACAAACCCCACCTTCTTGCTTATAGTGCTTGTTCCTTCAATTTCTTCTTCAGAGTTACCAGTACAATTACGATGTATATATTATAAATCTCCTCGACTTCAATGTTTAAATAATTTAGTTTTTGTGGATGTTTGGGTTTTGGTGCCATAATAATTCAAATAATGTACTGCATATATAGCTGTTAATGGGAGATTTTGTCCCAAAAAAGACCGATCATAGGACTTTTTCCTTTTTCACAAATTCTATATTACGGTATTGCGAGAATCCCGAGCATTCATTTGATAAACACTCCCAAATTCTCTCAATATGAACTTTATTTAACATAATTTTTTGGGTCTGCCTCCCTACTACCATGGTAACCATATAAAAATTGTTCGGGTCTTGAGCTTTTGTTGAGTTTGAGAAGTATAAGGTAGTTTTGTGTTTAAGGGAAAGGAAAAAAAAACAACTCCTTAACAACTCAAAATGTTGTTCTCACTTACTTTTAACAAAGGTTACAAGAATTTAAATACTTGAACTATAAGAGTTCAACTTAAACTAAAAGACTTATTAAATTTAAACAACTTGATCTTTAGCAATTTCAAATTCAAAATGACTTCTAACTAAAAAATTCCTACAATCCCTGAACTTGAGATTGTTTATTTGACTTAGTCTAATGCAGAAAATACAGCAACCTCAACACTCCTCCTTGCTGTCTTTGCTGCATACTCCAATTCTTTTCCTAAGATGCTGAAATCTTGTTTTGGATAATCCTTTAGTAAGAATATCTGCAAGTTGAGACTCTGTATTGCAGTGTACCAGTTTTACTTCTTCTTCTTTCTGCACTTCTCTTAGATAGTAGTATTTGATTTTGAAATGCTTAGTCTTGCCATGAAACACAGGATTATTGGAGATGGCTATGGCAGCTTGATTGTCAACATATAGAACAGTAGCTGTCTCTTGTTCTAAACTTAAGTCTGCCATAATTTTTCTTAGCCACACAACTTGATTTACTGCTGCCACAGCAGCAATATACTCAGCTTCTGCAGTGGATTGAGCTACCACCTCTTGTTTCCTGGTGCTCCAGCTAAAACAACCTGATCCAAAACTGAATAAGTACCCTGAGGTGCTTTTCATATCCTCACATGCTCCTGCCCAATCACTATCTGCATAGCCATGCAAATCTAACTTTTTTGTCTTCATGAAACTGATGCCATAGTCAATTGTCCCTTTAATGTACCTCAATACCCTTTTTGCTGCCTTTAAATGAACTTCCTTGGCACAATTTAGGAACCTTGATAGCAAATTCACAGTGAAGGCTATATCAGGCCTTGTTGCTGTAAGATACATCAAACATCCAACTATGCTCCTATAAAGACTTTCATTTGCTGTCAGTGCATCAGTCTCAGAACAAAGTTTCTCATTCAAAGCTAAGGGAGTATCCATAGCTTTGCATTCTCCCATTTTTAACTTTTTCAAGATCTCATTAGCATACTTCTTTTGTCCAATAAACACTCCTTTCTTGGTTTGCTGTATTTCCATTCCAAGAAAGTATGCCATTTCACCCAAATCAGTCATCTCAAATTCTCCTTGCATTTGTTCTCTAAACTCCTTTATGATCTCAGAATTGCTTCCAGTTATTAGCAAGTCATCAACATAAACTGATGCAATTATCAGGTTATGAATTTCAAGCTTAACATATAATGTTGACTCACTAAGGCTCCTTTTAAAGCCAATACTCAGCAAGTATTCATCAATTCTGCTATACCAAGCTCTTGGAGCTTGCCTTAACCCATAAAGGGCCTTTTTCAATAAATAAACCTTTCCAGGTGCTGTCACAAACCCTTCTGGCTGTTCAACAAAAATTTCTTCCTGCAAATGACCATTTAGGAAAGCTGATTTTACATCCAACTAGTATATCTTCCATTGTTTCTGTGCTGCAACAGCATAAAGCAACCTAGGTAATGTGATAGTTGACAAGTCTCTTGATTCTTCAAGAGAGGAGATTTTGGACTCAAATCTCTCTGGGAGTGTAACAAGAATTTTTTCAACAACTCTCTTGTCAGGCAGCTGTTCTCCAAGTAGCCTAATCTTGTTGACAATCTGCATCAACTTATCAGCATAATCTCTAAACTTTTCTCCTTCTTTCATCTTCTGCATTTCGAATTCTCTCCTAAGATTCAAAATCTGCATTTGTTTTGATCTAGCATTACCTTGGTATTCTTGTTTAAGAAGATCCCATGCTTGCTTTGCTGTCTCACAAGTCATGATCTTACTAAATATCACTTCTGAGACTGCAGAGAATATACAAGTCTTAGCCTTGAACATTCTTCTTCTTTCTTCTCTTAAGTTTCTTATTTGAGCTACTGTGGGATCATCTGGTAACTGTGCCACTTCTCCTGTGTCAACCAGATCCCATAGATCATTTGCCTGCAAGAAGGCTTCCATCCTAATAGCCCAAACTTGATAATTTTCTCCTGAAAATACTGGTGGCATAGCCATATAATTATTACCTGCCATTTTTGAACTGGAAAAAAAAGGGCAGCTTGAATTTCAGGAAAAAAACAGCTTCTCGGGGTCCCTTAAGAAGTAATGCTCTGATACCAATGTTGAGTTTGAGAAGTATAAGGTAGTTTTGTGTTTAAGGGAAAGGAAAAAAAAACAACTCCTTAACAACTCAAAATGTTGTTCTCACTTACTTTTAACAAAGGTTACAAGAATTTAAATACTTGAACTATAAGAGTTCAACTTAAACTAAAAGACTTATTAAATTTAAACAACTTGATCTTTAGCAATTTCAAATTCAAAATGACTTCTAACTAAAAAATTCCTACAATCCCTGAACTTGAGATTGTTTATTTGACTTAGTCTAATGCAGAAAATACAGCAACCTCAACAGCTTTATAAGAGAGAGTTTAAGTATTTAATTCAAAAGACGAACTTATTAAGTGGAGTGACACTCCTCCTTATAAATCCAAGCATCTTTCTTTCTTTAATCAATATAAAACAATTCACTCTACAAAAATCACCAAAGTTGAAATACTGGCGACACCTGCAAGGCAAGGCTGACGGTCATCTTGAATCTTTTTAGTTGGAACGTTCAGGGATTGGGCAATGGCCAAACGTTTCCAGTGCGGCAGCAACATATGCAACAATATAAGCCGACTTAGTGTTTTTAATTGAGACAATAACATGGAGAGATCAGATTGAAACACTAAGATGTAAATTAGGTTTTACTAGAAAGATAGTTGTAGAAAGATTTGGTAGGAGTGGGGGTTTGTGTCTATTATAGAGTGATGAAGTGGATATAGTCATGTTGTCATTCTCTCATTTTCACATAGATGTTGTTTCGTCACGTGATAATACTAAGTTGTGCATTTTTTTGTTTCAATGGTCATCCGGAATACTTCAAGAGAAGTCATTCATGGTCCCTTCTTCGCAAATTAAAATCTTTAGCTTCATTACAATGGCTATACGGAGGCGATTTCTTAATGAGATTAATAGTTCATTTGAGAAAATGGGCCGGTCGGATTAGAATGTCATAAGTATGGATAGCTTTAGGAGGGTTCTTGAAAGAGCTGGAGAAAATTTTATTCAAGAGCGACTCGACAGAATGGTATGTTCTGAATACTAATATGAATTATTTCCCAACTCTTGTTTGTCTCATCTCAGCCTTTGGGGATCTGATCATCGGCCGCTACTAGTGGAGGTTGCAGGGTCGCGTTTTAGTAATCAGGAATGGTGGTGTATCCAATTCCATTTCGAAGAGGCGTGGGTTAAGGACCCTGAATGTGATGAATAATTCGGATTCATTAGCTACCTCAGCGTTTTATTAATAGTGTGACGAAATTGCTAATAACCTGGGAAGGTGGGGTAAAGCCCAGCATGAGTGGAATTTTAATTCCCTTGGAAGTTTACAGAAACGAATGAGACAAAGGAAAAAGAATTGGACAGGTTTCAGTAAACTTTGAGGGATGGTAACTGGGAGGAGTATAGAAAGATTGAAAAATCGTTAGATAATTTGGCTCATAAATTAGAGGTCTATTGGAAGCAGAGGTCTAGAGCTAATTGGTTGAGACATGGGGATTAGAATACAAAAAAATTTCACCAACAAGCAACGAAGAGAAGGTTATGAAATGAGATTCATGGGTTGTTCAACCGAGAGGGGGTATGGCAAGATAATTCAATTTCGGTCAGGGATTATTCAGGAATATTTTACTAAGATATTTAATTCTTCACAACCTTCTGAGGATGTTCTCGATGCTATATTCAGCAAGGTGCAGCCTAAAATTATAGATACAGAGAGCTGGTCTTAGATGTTAGGTTTACAGCAGCTGAAGTGCATAAGAGGGTTTTCCAAATGCCTTCGATGAAGGCTCCGGGAAGTGATGGTATGTCAGGTCTGTTTTACCAAAAATTTTGGCTTATAATGGGAGCTCAGATAACTAATGCCTATTTAATCATGTTGAATGACAGTGTTTCTCCAGGATATTTTAATGGTACCTTAATCACATTGCTGCCTAAAGTAAAGCAGCCGCTTCGTGTAAGGGATTTTCAGCCTATAAGTTTGTGTAATTTCTCTTACAATATAGTGGCTAAGGTACTGGCAAATCAACTGAAAATGGTGTTGGATTCGACAATCAGTGAGAATCAGAGTGCTTTCATACCAAGGAGAGCTATAACGGAAACTGCCATTATAAGTTTTGAATGCTTGAATGTTTTGAGAAAAAAGAAAAGCAGAACTAGTTGGCACTGAAACTCAAAATGGAAAAAGCATATAACCGAATTGAATGTCGGTTTCTGGAAGGGATGATGTTGCAATTGGGTTTTTCAGTTAATTTTATGGCAAAAAATTATGGGAGAATGTGGTGAATTCCATCTAACCAGGGGGCTATGCCAAAGTGATCCGCTGTCACCATACTTGTTGATCATATGCGCAAAAAGTCTTTCAGCTCTTATTCAAGATGCGGAGGCAACACGTTTGATATCTAGATTGAGATGTGGTATAAGTGGACCGGTGGTCTCCTATCTTTTCTATGCTGATGATAGTATTTTATTTTCTAAAGCTTCCATCTCTGCGTGTGCAGCGATAAAAGGGGATACTAACGGGCTTCGAGACAGTTGATAAATTTCGATAAGCCTGCGGTATATCTTAAATCATAATATGCATGACTCTTTAAAGAATGACCTAGTGGATCTACTAGGAGTGACTCAGGTGTCATCTCATTCGAATTATCTAGGCTTGTCAAGTTAGGTAGGGAAAAAACATGAAGGGGCAATTGCTTTGATCAAGGAACGTGTAGGGAAAAGAATTCAAGGCTAGTCTATTCGTTTGTTTTCTGCTGGAAGAAAGGAGATTATGGTGAAAGCGGTTCTACAAGCTATTCCAACCTTTCATATAAGCCTCTTTATGCTGCCAAAGTCTTTTATACACGACCTTTATCGTATTTGCGCCAACTTCTGGTGGGGGAAACTCGGATGAATGGAGACTACATTGGGGTAAATTGAAAGGTTGTGTGTTACAAAAAAGGAAGGTGATTGGGTTTCTGAAATCTGGAGTTGTTCAATAAGGCCATGTGGCCAATAATGTTGTCGAATGATTTCCAGACCTGGTTCCTTAGTGGCAAGGGCGCCCAAGGGTAAGTATCATCCAAATTCTTTGTTCCTAGAAGCTAAGATTCCTAAATCAACATCATTTGTATGGAAAAGCTTGTTATGGAGTAGAGAGTTAATCTGTCAAGAGTCACGGTGGAGGGTTTGGGATGGCAACTCGATTAAAATTTATGAAGACCGTTGGCTTCCAAGGCCACCATCTTTCAAAAGTTGTTTTTCAAATGTCCTTGCCAATGGGAACCTCAGTTGCTATTCTTAAAAACGCAGATGGTCAATAGAACGAACAATTGATAAGAGAGACGTTTCAGGTGGACGAGGCTGAGTTGATTTTGGGCATTCCATCTACAAGGAGACCCACTGCTGATACTTTATTATGGCACTATGATGCTAAAGGAAATCATTCCGTGAGAAGTAGATATTGGGTAGCTCTCTAGCGTCATCATTGTCCAGAGAGTTTTGATAACTCGGCTTCTGCAAGATGGTGGAAATTTCTATGGCACTTGAACATCCCAGCCAAGTGTTACAGACTATTTTCGAACCGTGTGGCTTTAGACACGTTGCGTGCTAAGTAGTCTAGAAAACCACATAAAGAGAAGAGAAAATAAGCACACCAAGTGTTTGCACAAATGCTCTCTATATTGCTGAAGAGAAAACAAAGCTATGAGATGAATTATACAAGTGAGGGTCTCCCATTTATATAGTAGCAGCCTTATACAATCGACGGCTGAGATCTAAATGATCTAACGGTGTATATACAAGATGGGATAATATTCCTTAGAATATTCCAAGATGTCATTCTACCTTTTATAGAATTCTAATTAAGGTGAACTACCCTAATAAGTCACGGGCCTAGCCCGGTTCTCTATCCAAACAGCAAGCCTTCTAGAAGCTCCGGTCCACGTAGCGTTCCATGGTTCAAAAGGCCTCCAGCAAGCCTAGTCGCGCACCAAGTGCTCGAGGAAATGCTTAAGAGCACTTGGGGCATGACATTCTCCCCTACCAAATTCACGCGACGCCCTCGTCGCGTCCTTGCTGGAACTCGTGCACCTTGTTCTCAAACTGCCACAGTGCGTTCTCGGGTTCCCAGCTTGCTTCACTATCGGGCAATCCCTTCCACTTGACGAGATACTCACGATTCTGACGGCAGTTCTTCTTAAGTACTGTTCTCACATCAAAGATAAGTTCAGCCTCCTTGTCATAAGATGTGGAAACTCTCAATGGTGCCCTGGTTTGTGGCCCACGCACTGTGTCCTCTGCATCACCATGGTATGGCTTTAGGCAGCTTGCGTGAAACATCGGATGTAGCCAAAGTCTCGAAGGCAGCTCCACCTTATACGAGACATTGCCAACCCTCTTGGCAATAGGAAATGGCCCCTCATATTTCCGAGTAAGGCCCTTATGAAGTGAGCGCGTAGACTTGTGCTGTGTCGGAAGGATTTTCACCATCACTAAATCCCCTATGCTATACTCAACATGTCTTTACTTACCGTCAGCCTATTTCTTCATTCGTTTTGTATCCTTGTCCAAACACACCCGCGCTTTGTCCGACTGTTCCTGCCAAGATTTTACAGCTTTGTAGGCTGCTGGACTCTTTCCTGCATCGCTGGATACGAACGCATACGGCGTAAGAGGTTGTTGGCCAGTAGCTAGCTCGAACGGGCTCTGGTTCATTGATTCACTCCTCTGCAGGTTGTATGAGAACTGTGCCACATCGAGTAACTTGACCCAATTCTACTGATTTGCACCCACAAAGTATCGCAAGTACAACTCCAGTAATGCATTCACCCTCTCAGTCTGCCCATCCGTTTGTGGTTGAAAGCTGGTGGAAAAGTGAATCTCTGATCCCATGAGATTGAACAATCCAGTACAAAATCTCCCCGTAAACCTCGTATCACGATCGCTGACTATCACTCTCGGCAACCCCCAGTACTTGAATACGTGCTTGAAGAAAAGTTTAGTTGTCTCTTCCGCATTACACTCCTTAGGCGCCAGTATGAAAGTTGCATACTTGAAAAATCGATCTACCACCACAATGATAGTTCCACACCCCTCGGATTTCGGCAAGGTTATGATGAAATCCATAGAGATGCTCTCCCAAGGTCTCTCCGGTATAGGCAGTGGCTCCAGTAGCCCTGTGGGACTCCTCTGCTCGATCTTGTCCTATTGGCACACAAGACAAGTCTTGACAAACTGTTCTATCTCTTTCCGCATGTGTGGCTAATAGTAAACTATCTCCAATAGGGCGAGTGTGCGCTGCTGTCCATTTCGTGTCGTGACACTCTTTAACTAGGTTACGCCGCAAGTTCTCCCACTTTGGCACATATACCCAGCGTCCCTTGGTGTAGAGAAGCCCATCTTCTACCCAAAATTGCTGAGTCTTTCCCTCTTGTGCTTAAGTGGCGAGTTGTGTGGCTGCAGGATCATGCTTCATTCCCTCGTGAAATAAGTCGAGCAAATCACCTTTCAGCTTGCTTATAGCTGCTAACTTGACCTTCCGGCTTAAGGCGTCCGCCACCACATTCACCTTTCCCGGTTTGTACTCGAGCTCATAATCGAACTCCTCCAGAAAATCCTGCCACCTAGCTTGCTTCGGGTTGAGTTTCTTCTGACTTTGGAAGTAACTCGTTGCTATATTGTCCGTCATCACTACAAACTTTGCCCCAAGCAGATAGTGTCGCCAAATACGCAGGCAACGGATGACCCCCGTCATCTCCTTCTCTTGTACCGTATAGCGCCTCTCCGTCTCGTTGAGTTTTCGACTCTCATACACGATCGGATGGTCCTGCTGCATCAATACACCACCAATGGCAAAGTCAGACGCATCAGTATGTACCTCATACGGTAACAAGTGATTCGGCAATGCTAAGATTGGTTCCTCGATCACTGCAGTCTTCAGTCGATCAAAAGCCCGTTGACACTCCTTAGTCCACTCTCATGCTTTAGTCTTCTTTAGCAGGTCGGTAAAGGGTGCAGCAATGGTGGAATAGCTCTTGATAAATCTTTGATAATAGTTGACTAACCCAAGGAAAGACCGCAGCTCGGTAACTTTCGTGGGTGCCTCCTAATCCACTATGGCACAAATCTTCGCCCTGTCTATCATCAACCTGCCTTCTTTGATCTTGTGACCCAAAAAGTCTACCTCTGGCTTGGCAAAGGAACATTTCTCTCTCTTCACATACAGCTCATTCTCGCGAAGCACCTTTAAGACAGATTTCAAGTGTTCCACGTGCTCTTCGAGAGTGTTGCTGTAGATGACGATGTCGTCTAAGTACACGACAACGAATTTGTCGAGGAAGGGTTGGAGTATGTTGTTCATCAGTGTGCAGAAAGTGGCTGGCGCATTTGTGAAGCCAAACGGCATGACAAGAAATTCAAAGGCCCCATAACGCGTTACACATGTTATTTTCGGCTCATCACCCTCAACTATCCACACTTGATGGTAACTTGATCGCAAGTCCAGCTTCGAAAAGTACTTCGCATATCCCAACTGATCAAAAAAGTCAGCAATTAAAGGAATGAGATATCTATTTTTGACAATGACCTTATTCAGCGCCCGATAGTCTATGCACAACCGCAATGATCCGTCGTGCTTGCGCTAGAAAAGCACGAACGCGCCGTAGGGCGCCTTAGATGGCTGGATAAACCCTGCATCTAATAGCTCCTTGAGCTACTTCCGTAACTCTGCTAACTCTGGTGGAGACATTCGGTAGGCCACTTTGGCTGGAGGTTTAGCTCTTGGCTCCAGCTCAATCTCGTGATCAATTGCCCGTCTTGGTGGTAATTTCTGTAGTAGTGCTACTGGCATGATGTCTTGGTGCTGCTTGAGTACTTTCGTGATTTCTGCTGGCAGCTCCTCTTCGCCCCCGTACGCCTCATCATCTGCCTCCCATATCGTGGCGAGGTATGTCTCTTCTCCCCGCTTAGCTCCCTTCTTTAGTTGCATGGCAGACAGGAGAGTGGTGTGGGCGTTAAGCTTGGATTACCCACCTGTTGGCTTGTTTACTGTCAGCACCATGCATGATCCTCCCTCCAGGATGCATACATAATTGTGTCGGGGAAGTGGCACCACATTAAACTGCCACAGAAAATCCATACCAAGGACAGCATCAAAATCATCGAGAAGGGCTACCGAAAAGTTTACCCTACCGCTCCTTTTTTCAAGGCTCATTTCAACTCCACGAATGACCTCATCTAGTGGCTTGATTACGGCGTTCACGGTCTTGAGGTATCCAATCCCCTTCTCCACCTTGAGGCCCAAGCGTACTACTTCCGCATACTTCATAAAGTTGTGCGTAGCTCCAGTATCCACTAGCGTTTGAGTCCTCTTCCCGTTAATGTAGGCTTTAACGTACATCAACGCCTTTCCTGCTAGCGGACAGGCTGCCCGCTTAGCATTGAGGGCATTGAGCAACTGCAAATATCCCAATTGTCCCTGTTTGGCCGCTTGTTGAGTCTCCAACATCGCATTGATAGCCTTCTTCTTTGGACAGTCCTTCACCCAATGATCCCCATCGCAAAGGAAGCAGCTAGATCTCGGCTTTCTCCCGCCGTTGCGCTTCTGCTCTCTCCCTGTGGGCGGTTTACCTTTTCCCTCCTTCTCCTGCGGAGGTTGAGACTCCCTGGTTCCCCCACCTTTGCTGTGATTGGGCTTCGAATTTTTGGACTTTCTCGCATCACCCTTACGGTAATCAGTGAGCGTTTCCGCCAATGTGAGGACGTCAGATATGTTCTGCACTCCACGCTGCCTCAGCTCATTGGACGCCCATGTTTGTAATCCGTCGAGAAAATTGAACAGCAAGTCTTCTTCACTCATATTGGGGATCAGCAGCATCAGTAGTTAGTACTCTTCTACGTACTCGCCAATCGACTTGGTCTGTTTCAACTCCTTTAGACGCTTCCTAGCGTCGTGCACCACATTCTCCAAATAGAATTGACGCTTCAGCTCCTGTTGCAACTCTGTCCAGGTGCTAATGGTGCAGGTACCCTTGCGAATCTCCTCGCTCTTCCTATGCCACAACAGAATTGCATGATTAGAGAGATATAGGGTCGCGATGTTTACCTTATCCTCATCCCGTACGCCTAGGGTGTCGAAGTATCTCTCCATCTGCCAGAAGTAATTGTCGAGCTCCTTGGCGTTCCGCTTCTCACTGAACTCCTTGGGCTTAGAAGCATCGACCCTCGGTGCAGACATCGTTACTTGAGCGGCGACAGACCCGTTTGCCACCGCCCGCTTGTACAGCACCACATCCTCTTTGACAGTTTCAAACCCTTGGCATAGCTCCCCTACTTGGGTTTGAATACTGTCCATTGTGGTGAGGACCTTTTCCTGAAAAGCCTTGATTCAGTCTCGTTGCCTATCGGTGTAAGCCTCGATGGATGTACTGATGAGGGAGCACAACTCGTCTCCTTGAGTATCGAGGCCCACCTCGATCTTCTCTACTTGCTGCTCCAGCTCTCCAAGGCGATCTGCCGCCTTCCCGACAGCGCCGTTGAGTGCTTTCACCATACTCCCGACATCCTGACCTAGATCTACTGACTTATCGCGAGTGCCAGTGCCATGCTTCTTAGCTTTGGGGTTTTGACCCCTCTCTTCAGTCAAATCTGATGGTCCGCCGTCTTTCTTCATCTTTGAACCTACTCTGATACCAACTGTCAGGGACTGGTTTCGAACCGTGCGGCCTTAGACGCGTTGCGTGTTAAGCAGCCTAAAAAACCACATAAAGAAAATAGAAAATAAGCACACCAAGTGTTTGCACGAATGCTCTCTATATTGCTGAAAAGAAAATAAAGCTATGAGATGAATTATACAAGTGAGGGTCTCTCATTTATATAGTAGCAGCCCTATACAATCAACGGCTGAGATTTAAATGATCCAACGGTGTACATACAAGATGGGATAATATTCCTTAAAATATTTCAAGATGTTATTCTACCTTTTATAGAATTCTAATTAAGGTGAACTACCCTAATAAGTCACGGGCCCAACCCGGTTCTCTATCCAAACAGCGGGCCTTCTAGAAGCTCCAGTCCACGTAGCGCTTCATGGTCCAAGAGGCCTCCAGTAGGCCTAGTCGCACACCAAGTACTCGAAAAAATGTTTGAGAGCACTTGGAGCACGACACAAGGAAAAAGTCTTTATCTGGAAGGCATGGAACAATTGGATTCCAATAATGGTGAATTTACGAAGTCATGGGGTTCCAGTAGAGGTGGTCTGCCCAGGGTGTAAATTGGAAAGTGAATCTACAATGCATGCCTTGTGGTCTTGTAATGAACTGAAAAAGATTAGGAAAGAGGTAGATTTTGTTGGCAAGGAATTTCGAGGGTGTTCAACAGATTTGCAGGATTTTTTTATGCAGTGCATGGAAACTTTAAGTCTGTTCGAGTTCTCAGTGCTAGCTGTGGTGTTATGGAGAATATGGCATTATCGAAATCTCATAGTTTATTCTCAAATAACGTCGGAGCGATGGAACTTGGTGGTTGGGCTGCGAATTTTGTAAAAAAATTCCAAACTGCCTATCCAGAGGCTACGGTTACCAGAACGGTAAAATAGTCAAGGTGGATGCCACCATGTAATAGAGGCTGGAAGATCAATACCGATGCAGCTTTTGATGTCTCTCAGAAGCGATGCGAATTAGGCTGGGTGATTCGGCAACATGATGGTGGTGTTGTGGCGTCAGGGTCAGAATGCAAATCTGGCATGCTCTTGGTAGAAATTGCAGAAGCACTTGCTGTGAAGAAGGGTGTGTTAATGGCGAGCAGGATTGGTCATGTGCAAGCAACCTTGGAATCCAACTTTGCCACTGTGGTGAGGCTAATTCAAGAGAAGTCCTACTCCTTAGCTGAAATCGATATCATTATATTAGACATTATTAAGTTATTGTCTAGTTCCAGTTTTCAGAATGTATTTCATTTTAACAGAGAAGCAAACAAGATAGCTCGTGGTCTGTCCATAATTGCTCTATCTATTGAAGTTAAGCAACTATGGATGGCAATGGTTCCTCCTCCTCTGCTTCCTTGTGTTGCAGCTAATTTAGCAGCTCCCTGTATGCTTGTTTAATCTAATATGTATACTGTTTCAAAAAAAGGTACACTGTAAAAACAAAAAAAATTATATGCATTGTTAAAATATATTTGACATTACATAAATTTTATAAAAAAAACTCAATAAATTACTAAACAAACTCTTAATTTTGAACTAGGGGTATACAATTTGGATGAATAAACTCGATCAAACTCTAATTCCGATCAAGACACATGTTCAGAATAGGATATATCTCAACCCAAATCAACGGGATAAGTTAGAACACAAGTCATTTCTAGACATAGACTATTTTTTGCTCAAATCCTTAATTGCTTCAACTTTGTATTTGTGGTCCAAAAATCTTGAGTCCATGTCTTTGATTATTTCAAATTTTTATTTATGGTTTAAAAATTTAATTTTGAAAATTTTATATTTAAAACAATTTTTTAGACTATTAATAATTTTTATTATTAATTTCTAATTTTATTATTAACAATTTAGATTAGACTTACATTTTGGCATAATTATTTTAACTTATTTTATATTATAAATGTTATAAATTCAATTCTAATTCTAATTTTATTTTTAATTATATTGATTGTTATAATTCTAATTCCAATTCTAATTTTAATTACGTTAATGTTATAATTCCAAATCTAATTTCAATTACGTTAAATATTATATTGGTCCACATTCATTTTCAATTTTATTTACGTTAAATGTTATAATTGCAATTCTAATTCTATTTCAATTTTAATTACAATTACGTTGATTGTTATAATTTCAATTGCAATTTTAATTTCAATTACGTTAAATGTTAAAATTTCGATTCTGATTTCAATTTTAATTACATTAAATATTATAATTATAAATTTAATTTTAATTTTAATTACGTTAAATGTTATAATTTCGATTTCAATTCTAATTTTAATTATAATAAATGTCATAATTTCAATTTCAATTAAGTTAAATATTATAATTGGTCTAAATTCGATTTCAATTTCAATTTAATTAAAGTTAAATGCTATAATTCTGATTTTAATTCTAATTTCAATTAAATTAAATGTTATAATTCTAAATTTAATTTTAATTTCAATTACAATAAATATTATAATTAGTCCAAACAATTTTAATTTTAATTTTAATTACGTTAAATGTTATAATTCTAAATCCATTTTTCACTTCAATTGTGTTAAATGTTATAATTGGTCCAAATTTAATTTTAGTTTCAATTACATCAAATCTTATAATTTTGATCCTAATTTAAATTTTAATTACGTTAAATATTATATTTTAAATCTAATTTTAATTTTAATTACATTAAATATTAATATTTTAATTTTAATTTTAATTACGTTAAATATTATAATTTTAAATCTAAATATAATTTTAATTACATTAAATGTTATAATTCTAAATCTAATTTTAAAATTAATAATTTAATTAATTTTCAATATCAATTTATTTAAATAAAATTATAAATACAAATTAAGATAAAATATTTTTTTTTAAAATTATAATTTGTTAATGAGCTTATAAACTTATAAATTTCTAAAACTTACGTTAAATTAAATCATAATTTATTAATTAACTAATAAAATTTTTAATTTGTCTTTATTCATTTTTTAAAAAAATATTCTAATCCAAGATAGAACTCGAGATAGTCCCTCACTTTGAGACCCGAATATTTCTCGGTCCTTAATCCCGAACCAATCTCGTCCTAAAAATTTTGAGTCAGTACACTCAAGACAGAACTGATCCAGATTTTATAGCCCCTATTTAAAATTTTGTGAGACAAAATAACTTTTTTAATTTCTAGAAAAAAAATTTACATATAATTAAATATTATTAAAAAAAATTAAAAAAAAACTTTTAACATTAAAAAATTCTCTCCACTGATAAAGAAGTCGGGTTCTTAGGATGACCCACTCTATTAGATTGATTACCAAAGGACTCTCCCGTATTTTCTTCCGTACAAATTATAAGTTTTAAAAGTAACTCAAAATTTTCATCAACGCGTACCCTCGAAGAAAACAAAAAGTAATAATGGTAACAAAGGATAACACTCATGTCATGGCACTGCATTACTAAAGCTATAACCACAAACCATCACGGAAGAAACTGAAACTAACAAAGCATTATGAAAGTTAAAAATTGATGATATTGTCAAATTAAAAGCAGGATGGAATAAGGTAAAAATTCTCAAAGATTGAGACAGTCTTGTAAAAAATTCAGGTAACCATAAGTTCAGTCACAGAAAAAGCTTGTTTGCGACTGGAAAAGATGGAAATACTGAAATGAAGGGAAGTTTCACTACCCCTTGAAGAGCAAAGAATTGTCTCTCAACTGAAAAGTACCCAATTCCATCCATGGATCTTAAGATTCCTATGATCAGCAGCAGCTAATGTGTTCATGGGCGAGTAACTCGTGGCCTCACAGGTGTCTTCGATGGACTTATCCTGATAAATGCAAGGCATAATATATGTTAACATCAAAATCAGTCGGCACCATTTTAATGTGAAGATGACTTGCTAGGAATAATACCTGACGGGCTGTGTTCCCAGGACTATTCCACTACAGTTCAGCGCAATGATGGCACTTTCTGCCTGTTCATGTGAAAAAGATTATCAAACGGAGTAATGCATAAGAAGATGATCAAATAGCTTAGTCGGGACCATTATGCAAAAGGTGGCCTCGTCAACTTTACTTAAATATATTGGATAATTTACAGTATGCATGCATGCAAATATGCATAAGTTTGTCTGCACCTAAACATTGTGATAAGCAACATGGATGGTTTGACAACATCATGGTTTGAACCATTGTTTTAATCAGATAAATAAAACAATATATTAATGGTACAGCTTCATTATTAACATCTCGAAGATCTTTTAGAAGACAAGTGAAAATTTTGAGTAAGCTTTACGAGGAAAGAGTAAAGGCCAAAATGCCCATAAGTGTGCAATGAGCTCAAGCTAAAAGAAATAAAGGCAACACTTGGTGGCATGGACTTCAGCTATATAATTGGAATTTTATGGAACTAGATGCAATATTCTTCAGAAAAATTTGAAAAAGCAATTACGGATCCCACTCAATTTCAATTCCAAAGTTCAAACTGTTTGCTACCTGCTGCAGTGTAAAAGTATTCCTCTTCATTGATTATATAAACATCTGAAACTCTTGTTAAAAACTAACCCAAAATCACTTTGATTCTACAAAACCACCTCTTCTTTTCCTTTTAAAATGAGAATCCAGAATAAATTTGTGCAAAAACACAGAACTTCTAAGCTATTAGCTAAATGTCATTATGATTTTTCAAACTCAGTAAAGGTGTGTTTGGTGTTGGCTTCAAAGCCACAGCTGCTGCAGAGTGAAAGCAGTAGCTGTAAAATGGGTAGGAGGGTGTTCAGTAAACCACTAGCTGTGGGGTTGAGATAATGTTTTACCAAACATTATTTCAGAACACCGCTACAAGTTACGTAGATGAACCTCTATATCAAATGGGCCATAAATCATGAAGTGACTGTTGCAAGAACTTACCCAATCTTACTTGACCAAATCATTTATGCATTGAAACAAGCTTTTGCTTGTTATTGGTTTATGATTTCAACTTTTTTCTTCTCAGACTACTAATCAAGAAGAAGCACCTTAACCCATATTTCCCCAGTTCAACATTCTTCCCACCTTTGATCCTTTATTGCTTTAATTATATCAAGCACTGCACGTAACTTCCAAACCTCAAAGAGTTACACAATTCCTAGCAAATCCTAGAAGACATTTGAATATAATATCCATTCTCCAAGTGCACAGGTAACTTTCAGATAAGGTGCTGACAAGCTGTTGAAATTTATGCTGATTCTTACATCACTAAGAAATTTAATAAAGAATACTATATTTTTCAGTTCCAAATGAATTTTTCCCAAACCCAGCACATAAAATCTTAATTTGTCTAAGTTCTCCACTATGGCTGCAATTATTGTGAGTGAGGTTTATAAATAAAGTAAAAGCATCATTTTGCTCACATCTGTTTATTATTTTCCCTTCCACTAAGCAGGTAATCTTTTAAGTTCTAGAGCCACATTTAAAATAAAAAATTCAAAAAAGGAGACATTCCTTTCTTCATTTTGTCCATTGCACCATAATAAAGAGGCCAACTAACACTTTAACTTCCGCACCACAAATGATGACCCCAAAGCCACAATTGTCTATAATACCTTCCTCCATCAATAAACACCATGCCCTCATTCTAGTCACTTAAATCAAACCTGATATTGTGAATATCATCATGCTCAACCCAAAACCCTTAATACATCAAAGCATCTGTACATAAGTTGACAACAAACTAACCACTAATCCAATTATTCTAACAAAAAGTAGGTATATCAAAAGTATACAAGCCCAATAACCCTCCTAAATAGCAGGAAATTCACTAAATCAGCAGGGAATTATAACCAATTGCTTCCTTAAAACAAAATATATAAGGGCATCAAGTAAACAGCTGAACACATGAAAAAACCAAAATGGATGGAGAAACCAACACTGAAACAGATTAAATCAGATAAACAATTAACTGACTACCTGATTATCTAAACCATTTTAACACAACACATAACGACATTAGCCAAATCTGATAATCAAACATGCTTATAAATTGTAAAATCAAATTCAACGCCAGTTACCTGACTACTCAAGACAAATAGCAAAGTTTGTTCAACAAAACAACATAACTAGTGAGACTGAAAGAACATAATTTTTAACAAGTAAAACTGAAGCATCTTCACTATTAACACGGAACATGAGGTATCTGACTAGCCTTTAAAGCAACATGAGAGCTGTGATAGAAGGAGATCCGACTAGGAATTTTATCTTTCTTCTTGGTTTTAAGTAGGTAGGTTGCAAACATGTGTAGGTATGTATAAAATATAATTGACTGCCCACTAAATAAACACTATAGGTTGAGAAATTGGTAAAAGAACAAATAACCAGTTGGAACCACCTCTTTTCTGGGTTTTGGAAAAGTAAAATCCAAGACTAAACCAAACCATTTGGTTTTCCCATTCAGAAGCCAAATGCATAACCAACTCTACAAATAACAAAACTCTTTGTTTCCGATTTGGTTCGGTTACTTTGTCCACCCCAATGTAAAACCACATAAAACACACAAAAAGTTTATGCAGAGATGGGTAGACATGGTAAATTGATGATAATGCAATGAATAGTATATAGACTTAAAACCATAACTGAATAATGTTTAAGCTATCACAAACATATCAGACATAATGCAATTCTCCGTTCTTTTAACTAAACTTACCATAGCGAACTCAACGAAAGCTATACGAGTTGAATGCACATTATCTCCCAAAAGTCTAAGACGAGTAACCTATAAATGAAAAGACATATTAAATACTCTTTACATCCACCTGCTTTCTTATCAAACAACAAGATAACCATGTTTGGTAATGTTCTAACGTCACCACAAGCTGTTTCAAAGAAATTTTTGACTTCAGCTTGAGAAACCTGCAGGTACAATGAGACCTTTTAGATGGAAAAAAAATGGAGTACCCAGAAGTTATTCCACACAAAGGCAAAGTAAATGACCATAATGATTATAAGGGAAGAATCTTGAATACAAAAATGTGATACAGAAAGGCATAGCAGAACGCTTAACTATCACCATCTCTAAAGATGAAAAGTAGTCTTACCTTCTTGTCAATATTTGTACAGTAGACTGTGCGGCTACACATTTCCCTCTCATCTTCAGACTGCATTTAAATAGAATTATTAAAAAAAGGTACATACAGGCGAACCACAACAAAGAAAACCAAACTTGCAGCCCACATATCATACAATGCATTACAAGAATAGAAAAGAAGAACTCTTTCATACCCTTGGGAGAAAAGTAGGATTCACAGGAAGGATTGCAGTTTTTGAAGGTAAGACCCTAACTGGATAGTACCCCAGCATTGTCCCACCAAGGCTTAAAGCTGCTCTTGCTCCTTCTGCAGACACAAATTCCATGCAAAAGGTAAGATATTAATCGCCATCATTTGGTTTCCAGAAATGTCAGTAACACAATTTCAGACAAAATTGACTTACGCTCATCCGCAAATTCCACGAATGCAAAACGAAGCACTGAATGTGGATCACCACAAACTCGGCAATCAACAACCTTTAATAATAAAAAATTTTGATAAAACTTCAGTGATGTCATATTTACTATCTCATTTAAGTGTAAAATTCATAAGAGCAAGCATTCATTCTACCCTTAATAAAGCAAGCATAGTTACGAAAATATTGGCAATGAATATCATGCAAAATGATCAATTATCTACTCATTCATATATGTGGTTCCGGTGCACCACTTGCACCAATGCATCCAAAGATACAACATTTAGCTTGAAAGTTACTTCACTCCCACAAATATTACCAAAATCACAAGATACCTTTTTATTGGAACCTTTGTTAACCTAACATAATTTAATGCTACAAATTCAAATTTCCTTACAACTTGTATCCAAATCCCATCTTATAGGGGATGTTGTCATACCAAGTTTGACCTGCTTTATATGATGGAGATTATAAGGATAATCCAACCACCACTAACACTGAAATCCTTTTTGTCCTAATCAATAAACCCTGATCCTACAAGCCTAACCACTCACCATGAAGCTAGCTCTCTGAAACAACACATATTACTGTTGTCAGCTACCATTCTTTTTCAAAGCGATGCATGTAGGTATGATCACAGTTCAAAACATCCTTTGCCAGCTTTGTTTCAAGGATCAAAACCAACTCCCTTCCTTATTCCTTCCAAAGTCATAAAGCATTGTTCCATCTCTACTTCTAGACTCAAAACCCTAACACTACTAATCCTATCATCTTAGCCTTTAAACCTTGCCCTTTATTCTCACTTTGCAGAAACCCTACAAGCCCATTCCTTCAATCGCAAACCAAAAAACCCTTAATTCTCAACCCATTCAACCCCTAAATCTTAATCCAATTTTTCAATATAACAAGTAATGCATCACCCACCAGTATAGATTGCAAAAAGGCCCTAATAACTGTTTCAAAAAATTGTCCTGCATCCTTCAATTAATATTTGGTTTCACCAGAACTTATGCCCTTCAAGGCCAGAAGCATATTCACAAAATAAAGGCTACAAGCTCAGATTAGCTTATAGAAAACTGTGTACTTAACTGAGTGCATCCTAATTAGAAATCAATGCTGTTTTGAAACTAACAAATGCTGTTATTTTCAAGAAATTTAATTAGAAACACGTTGAAGAAACTGAAAATGCAAAAAGACAAAAGTTGAACCGACAGAGATACTATAACGTAGTTAGCAACTAAATGACAATTCTATAGTCACATTCCAAGTCCGCATTCTTTGGAATGAAATTGGATACAAGGAATAATAAATATGTGAATTGTCTTCTCCCGGTAAAAACACGTCATCAATGTAAAAACCTATACTGCCTCCGGAACTAAATCAGATAATGAAAATTGATATTCCAGGTTGGAACTTATCCAAACGTCAGAATAACTATTTATAGAAACAGCTAATCAAAAAATTCAACTGATGCTACTGCAAGCAGCATAAATTTACCTGTCCACAGCTATTAAATAGACCAGCAAGCCTCTCTTCAGTAATCTGGATCAGAATAAAAGATCAGCAATCCAACATTGAAATCACAAAGCAAAACAAGAGAAATCTTTTTATACCCAGGCATCAAAATGGCAACAAATAACTATAACAGCAACTTACATTCTGATCAATATCAGAAACATATACTGTACATCTGATGCTATCTTCTCTTTGAGCTCTAAAAGCTCTGCCATTCAACCTTCTCCTTCCCTGGTTATAATTGTTTCTTCTCTGAAAAGAATACAAGTAAAAGATTTTCAATAAACATAGTTATCTATATATAAAAGAATATATATTTAAGAGTGTGAAATGACATATGCATACTGCCCGCTACAACCCACTGAAAATTATAATACTAGACAATACATTTGAGCCACAAACAGACTTTAACCCATAATGATTAGAAATGCATAAAGCAAGCAAAGAACAAATTTGTATCTATTAAACCCAAAGATAGAACACTAACAGAGAAACTCCTTTCAGATTACTTATAAAGACCAATGTACAGATAAAAATCAGTAAGAATTAGCGCAAATTAGAACGATTTAAAAAAAAATGAATAATTTAGCTCTAAAATTAAATTATGCACTTAATTCAAACCATATTTATCAAATTAAGCGGGGAAAAAGGAATCAATGAAGAGTAAGTAATTCATGGCACAATAAATACCATAAAACTGCAAAAAAGAAAAAAAAAAAACGGAACAAGAAAGACCATTAGAACACAAGAACTCTCATGCTGAATTGTATTGATAACCAATCCAGATA
The DNA here is from genome assembly GCA_946807835.1 of Ailanthus altissimus. Lineage (NCBI taxonomy): Eukaryota > Viridiplantae > Streptophyta > Magnoliopsida > Sapindales > Simaroubaceae > Ailanthus > Ailanthus altissimus. The sequence goes on along the minus strand of OX327713.1, from coordinate 8,943,037 downwards.
AGAAAAAACAGAAGAAAGAAAAATGTCAGAAACCCAAATCCCAAATTTCCCCAAACACTAAAAAGCACACAATCACTATCTACTAATGTAGATACACACATCGCCAAAGATCAATTAGGGCTTTATTTGGATTGTAAGACCTTAGGGTGAGCTCAATCTGAATTGTATTGATAACCAATCCAGATAAGAAAAACAGAAGAAAGAAAAATGTCAGAAACCCAAATCCCAAATTTCCCCAAACACTAAAAAGCACACAATCCAAACAACAGATACAAAAATTGAGCAAAACCCATCATCCAAAACTATGAGAAACAAAAGAGGGAAAAAATTAAACAATACCAATGACACGAAATGAGCATGATCAGTAAGTACCCTTCGATTGTTGTTAATGGCTGATTGCTTATTATTATTATTATCGTCAAAATTGTCGTTCTTTTCAGACAGCTGATGATCAGTTTTCTGGTGATAATATGAAGGGAAAAATTCCTTGGCCGAAGGATTCAACTTTGTGAACATATCAACCAGCTTTTGCACATTGAATTCTGATTCTGATTTCTTTGTCTCCAAATTATTGTTTTTTTTGTTGTTGGCAGCCGCTGCATCACCGGCCATCTCAGCAACCGCAGCCATAATGATCAAAATCTCAAAATTACCCCACAAAACACGCAACAGATGACAAAGTTTGCAACTTTGATGTAAATTCAACCCAAAGATGGTAAATTTTGATTATAAATTCAGCAGAAAGATCGAAACTTTTGATATCAACTCAAGGAAAAATATATATGAAAAAATAAGCTAAAGTACAAAAAGTTGTATTATTATTTTTCTTTATTTACTAGACTCTTAGAAAAAAAAACAACTGATTCTGATCAACAAAATCCTATAAACAAAAACCCATATGGAAATGTTGGGTAGAAATAGAAAGAATTAGGTGAAGATAAAGATAGAGAACTGAAAATTGAGAATTAGGGTTTATGAGGAATTGATCAGAGAAGAATAGAAGAAGAAGAAGAAGAAGAAGAAGAGCTGATTTTTGGTTTTATTGTTTATGGTTTAGAGAGAGAGTTGAAAGTGTGTCAACGTGAGGGACGTTAAAAATGGAGCAGAAAGACAGCTAAGGTAAGATGACTCAACTAAAGCATAAGCTTTTTGTTTTGTTTTGTTATTTTCTGAAATATTTTTTTTAAGAAAAAGAATTATAAATTGAAGTTGGAATTGGAATTTGGATATGTCAATTCAATTGTGATGATATTTTTATTTTTTTTGTCAACTTCGTAACTGCTCTTTCGGTTTGTTGGGATTTGTAATTTCCATCTCCCCCCTGTTTATCCTTTTATTTCCCTTTCTTTTGTTATTTCCGTTTCTTTTATGGCAAAAGGGATTCAATCTTAAAAGTTATAGGAAAAAATATTTATTTAAAGTTTAAAAAAAATGACAAATAAATTTTTTTTATTAAAATAGATAAAAAAGTTATTGATTAACTCAGTAATATTATAATATAAGATTTTTGATATAAAAATTAAAAAATTTACCGAAATGTTACATAAAATAAGATAAATTTATTATAACTCGTCAGAGCCTATTACTCTCTTATAAAAAAATAACTAATTTTATAAAAAAAAATTATTTTAATAAAAAATTATTACTATTATTTATAATAGAGAAGCCTAATCTCGCATACGAGATACGAGGGATATCAACCCTTACGTAGAGAGAGATAATCTATCCTCACATAAGGGAAATAATTTACTCTCACACAAAAAAGAACAAAAACTAAAATTAAAAAAAAATTAAAGAATTAAGAATAAAAATTATTATTTAATAAAAGTATTAATAAAAATTTTAAAATTATTAAAATTTATATATATATTTTTTTTAAAACATAGGAGTCCAAATATCTTCTTCTTTTTTTTATTTATTTATTATTTTTTTAATATAATAAAAAAAATTTGAACTCCAAACTTACACAAATTCATGGTATTATACTTTTGACACAACACCTAATACAAGATTAAGGCACATTTAATGATTCACCTGCAACCACCGACATACATAATTAATATATATTTGAAATTTAATTTAAGTTATTAAACATGTATTAATTTAATTGTTCAAAAATTTGGTAAAATATCATGTCAAAAATATAGAACCATTTTATATATGTTGTGTCAAATAAAAAAAAGAGAGAGATTTTAGTTTACAATATTTGTTCAAAAATAATAATTATCGTAGGACTACACCAATAACCACCATAATAATATTATTGAGATCATATTTTGTTTTATCATATAAAATATCATCTTTATGATATTAAATATCAGAAAGTATTATTTAATAAAAAAAAACGTGAATTATGAGATAAAACATTAACTATTGTATAGTAATAGAAGATTAGGGTATAAGTGTATGGTGAAATTATCGAATGCGACTTAAACAATATGTTTGTTTAAATACAATAATTTCATGTCTCAAGTAAATAAACACGTAATCCAAATTTAAAGGATACATTTTTTTAAAAAATATTTGAGAGTTCATAATTTTTTTTTAATTGACATTTAATTATAAATGTCGTTTGTTAGTGTGTAAATGTAATGCAATGAATGAGAAAATTCTTTAATTTTAATTAATTACTATTGTTGTTGGAGAGTTGACAAAAAAAAATTGGTTGTAGTTAAAAATGTGGGGAGGGGATTTTGATTTTTGCCTAATTTGTGTGGGCAAAATTCATAATCACAAGTCAATTTTTGGTTCCCCTAACCATTGGATTGAGGGCCATATTTAATTTAATTTAATTGCTTGTAGTGGCACGAATAAATTATTTTGGTATAAGTTTTCTCATTAGTTAACGCGTGAGTTTTTTTAATTAATAAAATTTTTAGTTATAAAAATTTAAAATTTAGATGATTCTTTTTTTTTATCAATTTAAAACAAGAATGTTGGGTCATGATAAGATTGGCCAATAATAAGATATTCTTACCATAATCTGTTAACTGACTTGTTTCTTAGGCAGATAGAGTAATGAATTTCAATTTCTTTTTTTTTTTTTTTCCCCTAAGATTGAGTTTTCTATTTAATGCTTGGTATCTCTTTTTGGAAATAATTTTCATGGATTCTTATCTACAATACTTTATGGTAACTAAATAAAAACTCTGAAATTAAATAAATTTTAAATAAAATATTTATGTGCATGATGTGGAGAGTTTTTTTAATATTATTTTTTAAAAGAGAAAATATTTGAAATTAAAACCTCCTTATTAATTCAGAGGTATTGTTATAATTAAATTAGTTAAAATTTGACTTTATTTTTGTTTCATTTGTTAATAAAAAATTAAAAAATTTAAAGGAGTCAAATTATAAAAATATATATTTTAGAGAATAAAATTTAAAATTTGGGCGCCATGTCCCCAATAGCCTAAGGCAAGTCCGCCCCTATTAATATATTGAAACATTTATGATATTTAGTTGAATGTTCTATATTTTATATTGTAATCTTATAATTTTTGTAATAATACATGTCTGCAACTCATTCTATTTAATAAAAAATTTACTATTTAAATTTTAAAAAAAATCTCAATCTTTTTTTCAAAATAAAAAATGTGTAGCTTATCTTATAAAAATTATTGATTGAATTTGGTTTAGCTTTTAATTAGAGTTTTTAAAAGTATAACTTTTTAAAATAGAGCTTTTAACTGTAGAGTTTTTTAAAGTAGTGCTTTTAAAAGTATAGTTTTTTATAATAATAAAAAGTTATTAATTATTTAGTTATCAATTAAAAAAATTCTTTTGAAATAATAGATCGTTTGGTTATATATTGTTAAAAGTGCTTATCAGTTATTAAATTACTAAAAAAGACACTTAATAAAACGTATATTCAAATTATAAACAATTCAAGATTTTATATATATATATATTTAAATTTGTCATGTATTATGTCAAACTCAATTTCTTATAACACAGGAATCAAATAAAATTAATACATAATAATCAACGAATCAATATAAATTATTGTGTTTGATACAAAAATTAAAAATAAAATAATACTTCTTTTATTTAAAAATTAAAATAATTAACAAATTTTTTTGTTATATTGTTATAAAAATATGATTATTGTAGAGATACGGAGAATTGGAGATATAATAAATTTTAAGACATATTAAAAATATATTAGTTGAATATATTTATTTTTATTAAGGGTACATTATGAAAATAAAAAAATATTATTAGAGTTATATGACATTACACAAATATTATAAAAAAAACTCAAAAAATTTTATTTCTACAAATCTAAAATTTGAACTTTTATAATTAAAGATAAAATAATTCTTTTAATCTCTGAAAGCTCTTCTTTAATTACAATAAAATGTTATCAAAAAATTTATAAAAAAAATTGATATTCAAAAACTCTTTTAACTAATAAAAAAAACCCAACGAAATATGCACTTAGAAAATATAATTAATTTTTGAATATTTTAATCCAAAATATGTGTAAACCTTTATTAAAATTAATAGTCATATTAATTTATAGTAGAATCATCAATTATTTTGTCTCTTTTTTTTTCTTAAGTGCAAATTACATTGAATACAATTGTAAATGAACAAATGGGTCCATAGCTATGAATCATAGGATAGTGTCACGATTCGATTTCTCGAAATCGTGCGGCCTTAGACACTTGTTAGTGCTAAGCAGCCTACAAGACCCCAATTAACCAAAAAAAGAGATGAAGAAGAAGCACACCAAGTGTTTGAGAGAATGCTCTCGTATTTTATTACTAAAGAGAGATTACAAAGCTATACACTTACAAGCTAAGAGTATTTCTACAATTTGGAGGATGGATTCTCAAATGAGAACTCTACCTATTTATAGCTAAAGCTATATACAATGGACGGCTAGGATTAACTCTAATCCAAGGGTCCAAATCTAAAGAGGAGAATATGCTAAGGAATATTCCAAAAGATGCCAACTACCAAAAGTATATCCAAAGGAATATGCCTTTTCTAGATTATTCTACCACCTACCACATTAATGTGGCCTCAACCCAACTCCATAGGCCTTCTAGAAGCTCTAGCCCATTTATCCCAAAAATGGACTAAGACACCCCCTTGGTGGTCTTGTCGCGCGCCAAATACTCGAGTAATTGCTTGAGAATATTTGGGGCGTGACATTCTCCCCCACCAAATTCACGCGACGCCCTCGTCGCGTCTTCGCTGGAACTCGCGCACCCCGTTCTGCAAACTCTGGCTGTGCGCTCTCGTGTCCCAAGCGTGCTCTCCCATCCGGCAACCCTTTCCACTCGACAAAGTACTCAAGACTCATCCTAAGTTTCTCCCCTTTGTCATGGCGTGTGGAAATCCCCAAAGGTTCCCGGTTGTGTGGCTCAAATTCTGCATCTCTCGTACCTCCACGGTACTGCTTCCAACAGCTTGCGGAATGCACTTGATGTCGCCACTGCCGCTGTCTCGAAGGCAACTCTACCTTTTGCGAGACGTTGCCAACTCTCTTGGCAATCAACCTTAGCCCCTCGTCCCCACGATCAAGGCCTTTGTGAAGTGGGCGTGCTGACTTGCGTTGTGGTGGAAGTATCGTCTCCATCACCAAGTCCCCCGCACTATGCTTGACACGCCGCTGCTTGTCTTCGACCCACTCCTTTTGCTGAAACTGCACATCATGTGACACCTTGGACTTTTGGATGACACCCGCATCCAACAACTCCTCGAGCTGCCCCTGCAACTCTCCCATCTCCGATGGAGGCGTCAACCCCATAGTTGGAAGCATAATCTCAAGCTCCAACTTGCCCTCAATTACATCTCTTGAAGGCGGTTCTTCCGGTATGGCAGTAGGCTTGACCCCATTGTGCTCCCCGAGCACTTCTACAACAACCTTCGGTATTTCATCCTTGCCCCCATTTGCCACATCATCCACCCCCGTTGTTGAGGCTGAATGTAACCCTCATTTGCGCCTAGCATCTACCCTTAGTTGCATTGCGGAAAGGTCATTGGTGTTTGGCTTGGATCGCCCACCCTTGGGCATGTCTACCGTTGGTATCATTCGAGGCCCTCCCTCCAAAATACACATATAGTTGTGTTGAGGAAGTAACACCACATTGTACTGCCGTAAGAACTCCATACCTAGCACCACATCAAAATCATCGAGAGGTGCTGCCGAGAAGTTTACCTCACCGTGCCATTTGCCAATGTGAATTTCAGCTCCACGAACCACCCCATCTAGCGGCTTGGCTCTTGCATTCACGGAATTGAGGTATCCCTCTCCTTTCTCTACATAAAGGCCCAAGCGTTCCGCTTCCGCACGCTTAATGAAGTTGTGCGTAGCCCCCGTATCAATTAACACTTGAGTCTTGATGCAATTGACATAGGCTTCAATGTACATGAGCGCCGTCCCCGTTGGCGCGTCTGCACGCCGCTTGGCTTTGAGGGAATTGAACAGCTGCATACAACCCATACGACTCTGTTCGCCCCCGTATTGTGCCTCATACATTGCATTGAAAGCCTTCTTTTTCGGACAGTCCTTCACCCAATGATCCCCATCGCAGAGAAAATAGTTAGACTTCGGACCATTACCTCTATGGCCGTTGCGTTTCTGTTCCTTCCACTTGGGCGGTTTGCCTTTCTCCTCTTTGCTCTCCAAAGGCTGAAACTCCATTCGCATTCCCATTTCTTTTTTCTAAGAACAATGTGGGAAAGCATTATATTTGTATGCTTCAAACTTAAAACAAAACAAAAAAAAAAAAGAAGAAGTCGTAATTAGTTTTATAACTTATGCCTTGGATCTCCTATAAAGTTAAATTCAGATATTTTACTTCACAATATGTTTTATATTCGTTCTTTCACTATTAAACCAAACATTTTTATTATTTTTTTAGAATTCTTTTATTTTACAACTAATTTTATTATTTTGAATCGAGGCCTCAAATAAGAGTGGGCAACTTCGAGTTTGGGTTAGGGTCAAAAATTCTTAAATCATTTCCAAACTCAATCTGAACAAAGAAAAGTGTTCAATCAGGATATTTTTTGGATCAAGACAATTCCCGACCTAGATGAAGAAAAGTATTTCGATCAGGACATTTTTTAGGTCGGGACAATTTTCTACCCAACTTTGGGTCGGGTTAGAAATTCTTGATTTTCTTTTTTACATCAAAACGAGATAGTTTTGTTCTAGAATGAGTCGAGTATGAAAATTTTGAATTATTTTTAAAAAATAAAAAAATTTAAATATCAATTTTAATCTTAATTACATTAAATATTATAATTTTAAATCCAATTTTGAGTTCAATTATGTTAAATATTATAATTTTAATTCTAATTTGGATTTTAATTATATTGAATATTATTATTCTAAATACAAATTTGATTTTAATTACGTTAAATGTTATAATTTGATTAATTTTAAATTCAATTGTGTTAAATATTATAATTATAAATCTAATTTTGAGTTTAATTATGTTAAATATTATAATTTCAAACTTAATTTCGAGTTCAATTACGTTAAATATTATAATTGTAAATTCTATTTTGATTTTATTTACGTTACAGATTATTATTTGATTAGTTTTGAATTTAATTTCAAATTCAATTACGTTAAATATTATAATTTTAAATTCAATTTCAAGTTTAATTATGTTAAATATTATAATTTCAAACTTAATTTCGAGTTCAATTACGTTAAATATTATAATTCTAAATCCTATTTTGATTTTATTTACGTTAAATATTATTATTCAAAATCTAATTTCGATTTTAATTACGTTAAATATTATAATTACAAATCTAATTTCAAATTCAATTATGTTAAAAATTATAATTTCAAATTCTATTTTGAATCCAGTTACATTAAATATTGTAATTCTAAATCCTATTTCGATTTTAATTACATTAAATGTTATAATTGTAAATCTAATTTCGAGTTCAATTATATTAAATATTATAATTTTAAATCTAATTTTCGATTTCAATTATGTTAAATGTTATAATTTGATTAATTTTAATTCCAAATCTAATTACATTAATGTTATAATTCTAAATCTAATTTTGAATTTAATTGTGTTAAATATTATAATTGCAAATCTAATTTGAAGTTCAATTACATTAAATATTATAATTTTAAATCCTATTTTGATGTCAATTACATTAAATATTATTATTCTAAATCTAATTCGATTTTAATTACGCTAAATATTATAATTTTAAATCCATTTTCGAGTTCAATTAAGTTAATATTATAATTTTAAATATAATTTCGAGTTCAATTACATTAAATATTATAATTTCAAATCCTATTTCGATTTCAATTACGTTAAATATTATTATTTCAAATCTAATTTTAATTTTAATCACGTTAAATACTATAATTTCAAATCTAATTTTGAGTTCATTTTCATTAAATATAATAATTTCAAATCTAATTTCGAGTTTAATTGAAATTAAAAAATATTTATTTTTAAAATTAATAAATGTTCGAATCAGAAATTCTCGATCATGTCCTAAAGTCATTCTCGTTTTCATCTCGACTCAAAATTTGGAACGAGACAGGTCTGGAAGGGATGGGATGGAACAAGAATAAGGCCCACCCTTACCCTCAAGTGACTTAATAGTTATTAGGGGATATTAGCCTTGACACTAATTCCTCTTTAAAATTAATCCTTGCACTAATACCAATTTGATGGGGTTCCTTTGGCGTATACTCCAATAAACTCTAAATGTATGCGGAAGTATCAATCTCAATCACAAGTAATTAAGAATAAGAATAATAATAGGAATAAGAACAAGAAAAAAAAAGACCAGTAAGAATAATCACACAATTAATACATATAGTTCGATAATAAATACTTACATCTACGATGGATGAAAGGATTTTAGTATCTTTTATTAAGTTCACAAAGAATTACAAATTATAAAGATTTCTCTCAAAAGATTATCAAGGAATATAATAATAAAGAGTTCTCAAATGATCTATAAATGCTTCTTTCATTCACTTATAACTCAAGTACTATCTACGACACTCTCTTTACACTCAATGCTCAAAGCTCTTTACCTCTCTATTTTCTCTATTGGAGTTTCTCTTAATTCTTAATGAATTTTGAAGAGCTTCTAACTTTGGTGCCTCAACATTGAGTAGCCAATGTCATATTGCAGATACGACTTTGAATCTAATACTGCGATGTGTTCAGTGTTGCAGCACTAGGACTTTTGACTTCGGTGCCTTAATGTTGAATAGTCAGCGGCGTGGCGCTCGTACTTAGAAATCATCTCATTGTATTTTTGCGTCCCTCCTTATTTTCGGCTTTTATTTTTTTATCTTTACTCGTTCGTCCAACATATTCTCAACTTCATCTCGACTCTTCATTGGTTTCTAACTCAAATTTAATTTTGAATCACCAATTTTAATAATAACATCCAATATCCAAAAACAAGATAGATACCTTTTCAATGTGTAATGTATAATGTGTTTTTAATTTATATTTAGTAGAAAAGTCATTTAGTTTGATGTTGGATGGTTGGCAATTGCATGTTTTCTCTTTCTTTTTTTTTTAAATAAAAGTAATTTGGATGGGATGATAATTTCATTTTAAACCACCAAACTTTATTTTAATTTATTTTTATTCAAATTCGATTAATTGTAAACGCAAAATACGTTAACAATCATCCGAGTTATGCTGAAACGTGCAATTTATATGTTGCTGCAACTAAATTTCTCAATAGTTTAGGACTGAAAATTCCTTTTTAAGAATTTGGAGGGAGAATCTTGAATTATGTTAGTTACCCAAGACCTAGACTCTAGAAGGAACTACTACAAATTACAAAACAAGTCTAAGAAGTTGAGCTTCAAATTCAATGATTGTGCTTGGGAATCGTTGAGTTGAGACACCAATAAAAAGAAGGAATAATTTGATGAAGGGAAACCTGATAGGAATTATATTCTATGACTCGATGCCCGCCCACTGTTTTCATATAGATATATCTTTTTCAGATTTTAGACTTTTATGTTGCCTTTTTTCAAATATTTTATTTATTTATTTATTTGTTCAGCAAATCACATTCAACCTTACCCTTTGATTTGTTTTGTCTTTTTTTGCCTTTTCTTTTGGGTGGTTGTTGAATTATTAAAGAAATATTTGTTTAATATTGTTGGCTTTGGGTTCTATATTCCTCTTCCTCTTCTACATATAAGATAACATATAATGGCATTATTAAAATCTTCTTTTGGTAAGTTATATAGCTTGCAAATTTGAACAAATGTATGGCTACACTAACAAATAATAAAGTTGACAACTCTTTTTCATTCTCTTGCTCTTCTTATTTCCATTTCCATTTCCATGACCCTTTTCAATTAAGAAAAAGCCCAATATACAAGTGATTTGAAATGGGATTCTCAATTCACAAATACAATTAAAGTGCTTCAAGTTTAAGACATGTATACTCATATTGATTTGAATTTCAAGTTTAATATTATTGATATAAATGTTCAACATAAAAAAAAAAAAAAATTCCCACATTTCAGTCAATCTAATTTTAATAATTATTACTTGGGAGTAAAACATTTTAAAAACAATAATTAGGTAAGATGTCATTTTGTCCAAGCCCATTGTCAAATTGTATCATTAAACATGAGAATCACTATGTCAGTAGTTGCCATTTTTTTTCTTTTTTTTTAAATTTTTAAAGCAATAATAGGATAGTGCAAACAAAATTTATAAAAGAAAATATTTATTTTATAAATTAGAATGCTTTTTAATATGAATGTAATTGAATGAGTAAGCGACTTGGGCTGGACGGCAAGTTAATTCTCTATTTTTTTTATAAAAAAAATTATTTGCTATTAAATTGTATGAAGTTATAGCAACCAAGAAATTACATTGTTAATTTTTCAATAATGCAAAATAAAAAAAAAGCATGTTGAATTGATAAATTCAACTTGATCATGATAATGTTACCTCCACTCATCTTTGCTTATATTTATATTTAAATTATAATGATTAGTGAGATTATTTCTATTAATTAAGTATTGAATTATCTCTCCTTTTTAGAGAAAAAGGGGTAATACTAGACAAATAAATGAGTTTACTCACTCTAACTAACTAATCCATGGAATTATGGCTCACGTGAGTTGGTGTGCTTGATCGACTCTCTTCACTTTTATAAAAAGAAGAATAATATTAGACATAAATTGATTGTGTCGTGCCACATTAATATGAATTTTGTAAGAAATGAGATTACAAAACTTAAACTCAAACCCACTCCAATAAAAATTAGGATGGCAACCTTCACCAACTTTAACTTTTATTGTTTTATTTATTTATTTTTTTGCATGCTTTAATGTATGAAAATATGAAATATAAAAATAATTTTTTAGTTTCTTTATAAGAGATTATTTTTAAAAATAATTTGGGAATTATTTTAAAAAGTATTAAATTATAAAATAATAAATATCAATGGTTTTTAAAATTTAAGTAAATAAATAAAAGTTATATTTATAATTGCAAAAGTAATTATAGTAATTACATTTAAAAATGTTGTAATTCTAATTGTACTTGTAATTATTATAACAATAGATATTGTAATTGTAACTATTCTAGTTGTAATTATAATTATTAAACAAAAAATGTAACTGTAACAAATATTATAAATGTAATTTTAATAATTACATTTGTAATGGTAATTCTATTTTTATCTATTCTAGTTGTAATTCTAATTATTAAACAAAAAATGTAACTGTAACAAATATTATAAATGTAATTTTAATAATTACATTTGTAATGGTAATTCTATTTGTATAGCAATGACAATTTGTATTTTAATAATTATAATTGTAATTAGGGATATTATTATGAATGCTTTTAAAGTATTGTTTAATTTCAGTAATATTTACTAATTTAAAAAATAAATAATAATATCTAATTATTTAAAAATATTTTGTTAAAATTAATAAAATTACGTGAAAAATCTAAATTACTTGTTTCGATTTTAAAAATTAATAAAATAATTATTTTATCCTGCACAACAAATGAGAGACATTATTTTTCATGCAATTCACTACTTTTTTTAAAAATAAATGGTTTTACTTTTATACTTTTTAAATAATTAATATTATATCGTAAACATACTTTTAAAATTTTCAAACTTTTTCTTAAAAAAATAATAATATTTTATAAAAATAAATAAATAAACGAAGTTGTTGACCCATGTTATAAAATCTGAAACTTTGCCAAACACAAATCCTTCGTTAACATATCATCAAACCTAAGACGAATTCAAAGCACACATATTTCCAACCCAAATACAAAGCCATTCACATTCTGTTTAATTAACTATTTCATTTCATCATCAACCATGAAATGAAGTCAAAATCGTTCAGAACCATCCAATAATAATGAAGAAGAAATCACTCAAACCAGTCACATCCATCGTCTTCGGATTTGATCCCATTTAAGATTTTTATATATAGGTATTCCTCTCACTATAAAACCAACCCATAAACTCTAATCTCCTAAGCAAAAAATAAATAAATAAATTGGCGAACGTAAGAAATTTTAGAAAATCTTATATGTAATAAGAGGCAAACAATGGATTCTAAAGCGAGTTCCCTGTCGTCATCTTTTTGTTGTCTCTCTTCTTCGCATCATTTGATACCACCAATGTCGTTAACATAACCAAAATCCTAAGTAATTACCCTAATTTGCTCGCCTTCAGTAACCTTCTCACCCAACCCAAGCTTGATTAAGCCATCAAACTTTGTGCCGGTGACGATTTGGGCGTTTACGGTTGGTGCAGTGATGGATTTACAGCAATTGCAACAGCAATGTTTTCACAAGCATAATGGCGGTGTTTGCAGCAGCGTTTTCATAGTCCCTCTAAACCCACTAAGAAATCGTCACAGGTATGAAATCGTCGTAACTCCTCCGATTCTTTATCTTCCAACAAGTGGGTTTGGCTAAAAAGGTGGTAGAAGTAGTGTTCGTGCTATAAATTTTGGGTTCGTGTATACTCTATGTTCAGTTAGATGGATGTTGTCCCGAATTCAAGAGAAGTCGAGACTAAAGATTTTGTCAGCAAATGAAGTTCATTGTTAAACTTGTGCTGTATTATAGTAAGCGAGTCGTAGAGTTTGAGTTCTTTTCAAAGAAAGATAAGCAAATTTCTAACAATAGAGCTATGAAAGCTTTTCAACAAGTAAGGACACAGAGTTTTAAGTTGAGCGATAAAAATGATAGAAAAAATAGCTAAGAAGTTTGTATATTATATGTATTAAATAGTTGATGATGATTACAATAAAAAATTAAGCTTATTTATAGGCTGTTAAACTCTATATAAAACTTAATTTTATAAGAAAAATAATTTTAATATAATAAAACTTCATATTATATACAATTTCTTAAATAGAATACAATATACAATCGGGTCCAAACCTTAAAACAGAAAAGTCCATTAGGTACTTTTTGGGCTGACGTTAATATTGCCTCCTGCAAGCTGATTAAAAAATAATTTTCATCAAGGCTTACAATCTAATAAAACCAATCATCTTCAAATTGCCCCGCTACTAATTTAGGACCTCAAAATCTCCTTATAATAAGGCTTAAAGTCGCCCTAATGGTCTGCTTGGTTCACCCAACTGAGATCGCCTGCATCATTCTACCCATTCCTCGAAATTCTAGTCCTTCGGCTAATTCGCTTATGATATCTTATTTTTCTGTGATCGCTCGCCTTTTTTTAGTTTTAAAAAATCGCCTATCAAGCATCACTTAGTAAAAACCTATCGTAATCACCTTAATCACAAGCGTTGAAATTTTATATTTGCTATGCTATCAAGTTATTAAAAACTAATTTTATGATTTACATGCAACCAAATTTTTCATAGGGCGATTTCAAAAATTAAAGAAGCCTTCTAAAATTTTGCCAACTTAGACAAGTGGTTAATAAAATTTTGTAATAATGAGAACGCTTCAGCAACCAAAATTTTCATTCATGAAGTTGGCTTATAGCAATTGAATTTTAAAATGCCCTATTGCATCAAATTGTGAGGTCGACTTTATTTTCAAAGGTGGGTGATTTATTAAAAGTGGGCGATTTAAATTATCTTCACATGGCAACTTTATGTATTAATGGCCGTATCATACAAAAACAAATTCAAATGGTCACATGGCTGATTTTAGACACCAAAAGCCACTTAAAACTGATTTTCCTTTTCCATATATATATATATATATATATATATATATATATATATATAAGAGATTGGACAATTTCATCATCTCATCTTTTTCATATTTTATATACATGTCTTTCTTTTTTTATAATTTTTTTTATCTTTTCCTTAAGGGGGCGATTTGCTATGACCAAATCATGTAAATCACCCACTAAAGGCCAATTGCATGATTTGGCCATGAAATTGCCCTTTCTGGCCAAATCATGCAAAAGCATGATATATATATATATATAAAGGGAAGTTGATTTGCCTTTATTTTGGGCAATTTGCCTTTATTTTGGGCAATTTGCCCATTATAGGCTATATGCCCACTAATAGGACGTTTTGTCCATCTTTTTATTTTTTTATTCATTTTTTTGAAATAGATTATTTATTCATTTGTTCATGAAGTGGGCGATCTGCCCTTCATCATTGCCGACTTTATAGCTAAATTTTTTTATAGGCGATTTGTTTTATTTGAAATATGTGACTTGCCCATTTGACCATGAAGTGGGTGATCTGCCCTTCAACATGGTCGACTTTATGGTCAAATTTTCTTATGGGAGACTTTTTTTTATTAGGGTAGGCGATTTTATATGTTTTGGCTATATATGTTCAAGGGTTACCTTGACCATCTTTGAAAAATCACCCTGACATACTTTCAAGGTCGCCCGCTATGTCATTTGCCTTTTTTGGTCACCTAATTCTTAAGCCCATGATAACCTCTTCTCTGATAATCATCCAACATCCTTTTATTTCTTAAAAATTTTCTATTAAACACCACTTGATAGATACTAGCTACGGTTACCCTGGTTGCCCATGTTCAAGCTTCATGGGTTCTTTAGAAATCGCCCATAGACCATTCTAGAGGCAAAAAATCACACATAAAGACCTCATCATTTGCTTTGACAATCGTCCATCACAATCATCTAGTCCTCTTAATTTGCATGAAATTGCCCCAGATGAACTGCCAGACATGCCCTTAACCTACAATTTTGACAAGATTAAATAAGCTTTTCCAATTTGGATCTACGTGTGCACTTTATGTAAATTGGCATTGGCTCATTTTTTAAAAATTGATCTCTCAAAATCGACTGTGTTGAGAAATTTTAGTTATCCAACTCTGGTGGGGTGTACTTCCTCTAATTCATGGCCGATCTGGGGGTTTATAATTTTTGCTATAATAGTTAAGTGCAAGCGTATAATATTGTATCAAGTAATATAAGATTTAACATCCAAGTATCGATCCCACAAGGACTGCATGATCTAATTCTTCAATTAATTATTAAAATTATATCTACTAAATTTTTATTCAAAAAAATAAACATTTGAAATTCAATTAATTAACTTAATTCAATTAAATTAAACTAAACCTAAATAGCAAACAAATAAAGAAATAAATTCACCAAAGGATAATAATCTAGGGTATAGACTCATCTCCTAGTATTTTATTAGATTTATTAACCAATTAGTTTATCCCTTAATATAAATTGTTGGCTTAGATATTAATCTCATCACAAGCCTCTGTCGATAGTCAAGTGACTATATTACACATTCTAACAATCAGCTATATGTTTATGGTAATCAAATTAGAATGTAATTCATTAAAATCAAGTCTAAATTATATCATACATGCCATCTAGGTATATGTCTATCCTATATGAAACTTATAGTTGTTACCCTATATTCATGCATCAAACTATCTAAACACATGAATCCCTTTATCAAGTTCATCATGGTTCCTCAATCATTCAAACACATGAATCCCTTTGTCAATGTATTAAGTTTATAAACTAAGAATTAACAAAATCCAACTACATACTAAGTTCAAAAGTCTAACCCTAGATAAACAATGTTTAGCTCATCACAAAATCAAGAATTAAACTAATCCATAAATGACAATAAGAATAAGAACATAATAACAAGAAAAGAGAAGAAAAATTAATCAAGAAGACATCTTGTGTTGCTTCTCTCTCAATCTTAACTTGAAACTTGAATATTGATTTATTGGCTTTGATCTTTGATTTTGTATTGTGAATTATTTCTCTAAGTTTTTTTTCTCTCTAAAGTCTTGATTTTTAGGGCTTTTAGCCTTATATTTATAGGTTTATGTCTTCAAATTATGGTAAAACATTAAATACAAATCAAATTATGATTACTATTTACACATTATTATTCACGCAACGCTGCGATATTGAATTTTGGGTGGGCCCTCGTCTGCCTTGTTTCTATTTATTGGTAATCATACTTTCCTCTAAGGTTTATCACCCTTGTTGATCAGCTTAGATGACCGTGGGACTTTTGTCGCTCTATTTCCATAGATATTTTTGTTAAGGCTATCAATCTTGGTCAAGTTCTCCTTAATCTTTTGGCCATTACCTAGATTCTGAATGGTATGCATAAGATGCCTTAACAGTTCGCATCTTTGCATTATCTTCTTTTGAGTTTTTTTCGGCTTTACATTTAGATAAGCTCGATCGCCTTGCTGATTAAATATTCTTCATCTTAGAAAGTTAAACTCTCATTAGCCGACTGTGTTAGCCCTAGGATTAAAAGTATTTATGGGTCGGTAGGACTTTAATCTCTCAAAATCATTCTGAACTTTCTTAAAGGTGATATGGCACTGAGGGTAGACCAAAAAAGCCTTTTTGAAGGACGTCTGGTGATTTGAAGTTAGCTCTATTATAAATACACTTTTTTAAGTCATATCTAAAGTCAAGTTGCCCATTAAATCTTTATTCTCGATTTTTCTGGGTTTAGGCTCCTGTTGATGACCCTTTACCCAATAACTTCCTCTATGTGGAGGGTATAACTTTCTTTGTAACACTGACCCTTGCTACTGGGAATGGGTCAGTCTCTATGAGAAGAGTTTTTCCCTTGAAAATGAAGAGAATGTGGCCTTCGTCAATCAACTACTAAATCTCATTCCTAAACACAATACAATTATTTGTACTGTGTTACAAAGAATTGTACTTCTTACAGTAATCCTTCCTTACATGTTGGTCAACTGAAGGGATGATGTGGCCTTCAGATAGCTTTATTTGCTTATCCTTTAAGAGGCAATAAAAAATATGATTGATTTTTCGCAGATCAAATGAATACTCCTTGGCGATCTGAGTGTTCTTGCCGAACTTCTTTTTGTCTCTACTATGGGTCACTTGCTTCAGTACTGCGTATTCATATGACCTTCCATTCACCACTTCAACTAGACAGACTTCCTCATCAGAATCTGACTCGTCTAAAACACATTCTAAATCAGCCTAGACTACAGCAACCTCTAGTTGATTCTTGTAATATGTCTCTTTGAAGGATGCCCTATACTGGTCTATTTCCCTTTAAACCATTTCATAATTGGTCTTCTTAGTGGACAATTCATACAAATCCCTAAATTGGTGTCCTTCAAAGTGCTCTTTCATGGCGAAGGACATACCTCTAACCACTATTGAGACTGAGTCAGCTTCAAAGATTTGTGTTTAGTAGTATATCCAAAGCTTTTTGAATCGGTTAATATATTTAGAAATCAATTCTCCCAGCATTTAGGTGACCCTGGCCAAGTCGGCCAAAGTTACCTTTAGAGGCAGCCTGTAAAATCAGCATCGAACTTATCCTTCATTTTCTCCCAACTAGCAATCAACTCGGGCACTAAATTGGTGTACCATGTGAAAGCCGTCTTAATCAAAGAGTTGTTGAATAGTCTCAACTTCTAAAAAGAAGACAAACTAGCTTCACTATAATGTACTGTAAACCTAGAGATATGCTCGAATGTAGTACTATTCTCTTTACCGAAAAACAAAGAGAATTCAGGGATTTTATATCCCTTTGGAAAAGGGAAAAGTGCATCAATACTGTAAGGGTATGGCTTGTTATAAGATCGACGTATCATAGGCCTTAAGTTAACCCCCATATTTTATAACGCTTCTTCTAACATGTTCCTATCTATCTCAGGTCACTCAAAACTGCTTATAGGTTGTACAGGTTCTATAGACCTAAATTTAATCAGCCTAGATTGAGTTTGGTGGACCTGCTCTTACTTTTGGGGAATAGGCTGATGCAAACTCCCCAAATTATTCATGTTACCAACCTGGTCATAACTGAAAATCTATCCCAATCTAGTAGACCTAAGAATTTGAGGATTCAACCCTCTCAGGCCGCCTAAGGATATTAATTGAACCATATTGTAAGTCGTCTTGGTAATTCTATCGTCAATGAGGCTCTTCTAATTCAGGGGTTAGACGACCCTAAAGAATAGCTGTTAGCTTAGCTTGGTTCTGCCTTATGGACCGAAGGTTTTTCAGAATACTTCAACTTATATTCTGGTTATCCTCGATCAATGGTCGAAAACTATGACCATTTAATTTGTAAGCATTGTGCTAAGTTTCTGGTTCTCTTGAGCGATCTAAGCAACTAATCCTTACACATCAACCATAAAAAATGGCCTGTTGTATAAATGAGTATTGTGATGAATCTCTTCTAGTTGCTGATTCAGCAAGTCCTCATAGGCATGGGCTAAACTTACCCCATCTTGATTAGAATTAATTGGGTTTCTGATTTGTAATGAAGGTATGTAAATAGAATCATCTACCATCAAAGAATCAATCATCATAAAAAGCTATAACAATATTAGAGACAAACTTGGTTGAAGGTAAGGCTCTTTCCAAAGGTTTTCCCATTACTAAATTCTTTCCTAAAATTATGCACTCATAAATAGTTTATTTCCTTGTAAAGTCTAATCAGTTTAAGAAACGTATTTACTTTCTTTGATCATACGATTGCTATGTATATATATACAATATATTATCTTTCAATAAAAGATAGAGATAGAATTCTATTGATCATGAACTTTTTTATGGTATCAGAGCTCCGTGTGATCAAAGAATAAAATTTGTTCATGGCAAAACAAGAACCCTTTTTTTCGATGTAATCTTTCCATCTATTTGCCAGCTTTGTGTCTATATGACTTAGCCCTGCAAATTTTTTATTGTGGAGATCTCAAGTCATTCTATTAATCCGAAGCCTTAAGATCCTACATCACATAACAAAAAAAGAGAAACTTGAGGCAAAAGTCATAGATGAAACTAGAGAGAAAATTCGAAACCCTTCTCTTAATCTTTGGATTAACAATGATGGCCTACTAGTCTCTTGGCTACTAGGAACCATGTTCAAAGAGGTCATTGGAATGATGGTTGGAGCTAAGATTGCTCATGAGCTATAGAGCTCTCTAGAAGATCATCTTCTTCCTATATCAAAGGAAAAGAAAGTTCTTTTAACTGACATACTTTTGACCTTGAAGAAAGGCTCTCTGTCAATTGATGAATATGTTCAAAATTTAAGGGCATCTGTGGATAGTCTTTCTGTCATAAACAAGCCCCTTGGTGATGTTGATAAAGTCTTTCAATTGGCAAGGGGCCTTAGACAAGATTATAGAGACTTCAGGATTGCTATGCTTTCAAAACCCTCGTATCTTTCTTTTAATTTTTTTTGTTGTCTCTTCAGGAACATGAACAGATAATTCAAGATAAAGAAGAAGAGAAGAAACAAATGATAAACATGGAGCAAGCCTTCCTAAGCCAACGAGGGAAGAACAAAAGAACACAATTCAATTCCAAGAGCCAAGGATTCACTCTTGCTGGTGTCTCTGAAAATGTAGCAGGAACCTCCGATTTCAGAAAACAAAATCAGCATTACTCAAAGCCTCCAAATCAGAATAATCAACACAAAAATAATCGACAGACCATATAACAAACTCAGCAGACTGAAACAAATGAGAAAGTGGCATGCTAAGGCCAAACATACAGCTCTTAAATGTTGGAATAGGTTCAATCAAGCCTACCAAGCAGAACGAATTCCACAAGCCTTGGTTGCAGTACAGTTGGATGATGAAGAAGACAACACCTTCTATGCAGACTCAGAAGCCACTTCACACATCACCAACAATACATTTAGCATAAATAAACTAATTCTATATAAAGGAAATAAGGCGTTATATGTTGGTAATGGTGGACGGACTAAAAATAACTCATGTTGGTAACGCAAAAAAAAAGCTAATTCTGGATCATTAAACCTTAAAAATATTTTTTTGGTTCCTGAGATAAAGAAAAATTTACTCTCAGTTGGACAACTCACTAAA
This sequence comes from Ailanthus altissimus, assembly GCA_946807835.1. Lineage (NCBI taxonomy): Eukaryota > Viridiplantae > Streptophyta > Magnoliopsida > Sapindales > Simaroubaceae > Ailanthus > Ailanthus altissimus. The sequence goes on along the minus strand of OX327713.1, from coordinate 8,922,716 downwards.
GATAATTCTTGTGTTATTGAGTTCTCATCCAATGGTTTTTTTTATTAAGGATCGACAGGGACAAGTGCTGGCAAAATGATGTAAGAATGGAGGTTTATATGCCCTTGAAGGAACCCTACAAGTATTCACAACAATAACTCAAAGCAATAAAGCAACCTCAGATATCTAGCATCAACGAATAGAGTACTTAAATAAAAAAATTCTTGAAACATCTTTAAGAAAAACAACTAATAAATATATCTAGTTGGATGAATTCAAACTTCATTTGTAACAGCTGTAAGATAGGAAAGCGTTGCAAACTCACTTCTGATAATCTAATAAAATTGCTGATGCTCCTCTTGCAAAAAATACACTGTGACATCTGGGGTCTTGCACCCGTTACTACATCTCAAGGCTTTAAATACTATGTTATCTTTATGGATGATAATTCCAGATTCACTTGGCTATATCCCTTGAAAAATAAGTCTAACTTCTTTGATTGTTTTCTTAGATATCAAAGATTAGTTGAGAACCAATTAGACAGAAAAATAAATTTTTTTAAGAGTGATGGAGGAGGCGAATTTTAGTCCAAGGAGTTCAAAAATCACTTGAATCAATGTGGCATTGCTAAACAATTCTTATGTCTACATACTCCTAAACAAAAGGGAATTGCTGAACAAAAATATAGGCACATAGTGGAAATAGGGTTAACCATTATTTTTCAAGCCAACATGCCATTAAGTCTATGGGTTGAAGGATTTATGACTGCAATATATCTCATAAATCGAATGCCCTCAACCTCACTAAAATTGGAAACTCCAATTTTCAAACTTTTCAAAAACTACCCTAACTATAATAATCTCAAAAAATTTGGGTGTAGGTGCTTCCCTTACCTAAAGAAGTATGGTAAAAATAAATTTTCAAGAAAAACCTTTCCATGTATTTTCCTTGGATATAGCCCCAATCATAAAGGATATCAATGTCTTGAACCAAACCACAAGAGAGTTTATATTTCAAGGCATGTAGTATTTGATGAAACTATTTTTCCTTTTGCTAATGAAATTAATCAAGTATTGCAGGACAATAATCAAGAATTAGCTACATTTTTAGATGCTGAAGAATCACACAAAACGGCAACGAGAATGACACCTTATTATGAAGTGCACCAACAACCATCAACTGAAACCGGAAGTGGCCTACTCAGAACATGTCAAAGAAAATTTCAGAATCAATCAAGATCCATGAACAAACAGTTGTAGAAGAAAATTCAAAACTAATAGCCAACTCAGAACATATTGAAGAAAATTTAGAGCCAGTCGAGAGCCATGAACAAATAGCACCAAGAAGTAGTCCATCAATAACCTCTCAAAATTCCATGCTGGCTAGAAGCAATGAAAGAAGAAATCAAGGCCTTGAACATCAATCAAACATAGACTCTTGTTCCTAGACGGAAAAATGTTAACATATTTGGCTCAAAATGAATCTTTCGAACAAAGTTCAAAGAAGATGGCATAGTTGATCGATACAAGGCTGGACTCATTGCCCAAGGATACTCTCAAGTTCAAAGAATAGACTTTGAAGAAACATTCGATCCCGTAATAAAACCTGCAACCATCATAACTATACTAGCCATTATTGTCACCTCCCAATGGTCAATGAGACAATTGGACATAAGAAATGCCTTCCTTCATAGGTTTCTCAAAGAAACTATCTATATGGAACAACCGCCAAGTTTTAAACATAAAGAAAATTCTGATTATGTTTGTAAATTAAATCATTCGCTATGTGGTCTCAAATAGGCACCCAACACCTAGTTTAATCGTCTCTCCCAATTTCTTTTTCATATTGGTTTTCTTTGTAGTAAGGCTGACTCATCATTTTTTGTTTTCAATTTAAAAGGATTGATTGCTAGTTTATGTAGATGATGTGGTGGTGACTGGCAACAACAAAGATTTTATTGAAGATTTAATAGTCAAACTCAACAACGAATTCTCTCTAAAAGATCTTGGCCAATTACACTATTTTATTAAGCTGGAGATCACATATTACACTGTAGGACTTTTTCTCAGCCAAAGAAAATACACTAAGGATCTTCTTAACCGTACAAAAATGCTTGAATACTTTCATATCAACACACCAATAGTGATCAAAACAAATTCAACTACTCAAGACAAGATTGTAACAAATGCCACTGGATTCAGAAAACTTGTTGGTGCACTTCAATATCTCACATTCACTAGGCCCGATATTCTTCATGCAGTGAATAAAGTCTGTCAGCGTTTTTAAGATCCAACGAAAGGAAACTTATGAGCAGTAAAGAGAATTATTTGATACCTAAAAGGAACTATGGATCATGGTCTCAAATTTTATGATCAAAGTTTCAATGAAGTAAATGGATTTTGTGATGTTGATTGGGGAGGCTACAGAGAAGCACAACAGGTTATTATATATACTCGGGGTGCAAATTGCATATCTTGGTCATTAAAAAAAGCAACCCACAGTTTCAAGATCAAGTTCAAAAGCAGAATTCCGAGCTTTGGCTTCCACAGCAGCAGAGCTTGTATGGCTCACTTTCCTACTTCGGGACATCGACATACCCATACACCAAACACCTTAACCCTTAGGCGACAATATTATTGCTCTTCACATGACAGTCAATCCGGTATTTCATGCTCATTCCAAGCACATTGAAATGGATTATCATTTTTTTCGTGAAAAAGTGGCCTTCGGAAATTTACACACTAGATATATACCTTCCAAACTACGGATAGCAGGCATCTTCACCAAACCTCTACCAAAACAACCATTTTAAGATTTCCAAAGTAAACTTGGTGTCCAAAGGATTTTGCCCTTCAATTTGAGGGGGGATAAACAGAATCATCTACCATCAAATAATCATTCATCATAAAAAACGGTAACAAGATTAGAGACAAACTTGGTTGAATATAAGGCTTTTTCTAAGGGTTTTCCCATTGCCAGATTCTTTCCTAAAATCATGCACTCATAAATAGTTTATTTCCTTGTAAAGTCAAATTAGTTTAGGACACTTATTTACTTTCCTTAATCACATGATTACTATGTATATATATAAATAAGATATTATCTTTTATTAAAAGACAGAGATAGAATTTTATTGATCATAGACTTCTTTAGTGTTGCCATGGATCCTTTAGCGTTTGTTCTAGTTTTGTTCTTTGTCATCTCTCTACTTATTACAGAGTTGTGGAGGCTTTTTAACAAGCAAAGATGCAGAGTCTTGGGTTGGGCGATAAAAATGAGAGAAAAGAAAAGAAAATCTAAGAAACTTGTATATTATTTGTATTGAATAGTTGATGATGATTGCAATAAAAAATTAAGTTTATTTATATGCTGTAAAACCTTATACAAAATCTAATTTTACAAGAAAAAGTCCCAATGTAAAAAAATTTCTATTATATATAATTTCTTAATTAGGATACAACACATAATCGGGGCCAAACCCTAATACAAAAAAGCACATTAAGCACTTTTTAAGTCGGCGTCAACAAGTGGGTTTGTTGGAGTCACTAGATGTGGTGTTTTGGGGCTTCTCCAATTCTTCATCTTCCAACAAATTTTTTAAAAATTTAATAAATAATTGGATATTTTTTAATCTTAAAAAAAAGAAAACAATTTAAAATACTTAGTTGGATAAATGGACTGTTTAGATACAATACATATGCGTTTGGATATTCAAGATAAGTTTTATTTGGACATAGGATATATAATGTTTGGCTTGATATATTTGAAAAGACATAAGTGCCATTATCTAATAGTTAGACATTATTGCCTATTTTTTAAATTAGTGAATATTATTAAAATTAATTTATACTTTAGGAGTATTCATGATAATATCCCTTATAATTATAATTGTACTTATAACAAGAGACCAAATTAGGAGTGATCTACACAAGCTCGTAACACATACATAGTGTATATTTGTTTAAGCTTCTAAAATTGGTATTTTGCTCAAAAGTTTTTTTATGTGTTAAATTAGTTTCTCTTAGATAATTTGTATCTCTTATTTTAACAAACATAATAACATAAATATTGGTTTATACATTTTACCAAAATAGGATAGAATTAACTTATATTTTGATTAATTTATATTTTTTTGAACAATGAATTTATTTACACTTCAAGCAACTTTTTTTTAAAAAAAATATTACTTCAAAGAACTTATGATTGTAAATAGCCTTGTTAGTCTTTTGCTTCCACAAACTCTTTGTAATTCTTTTAATTTATTAATACTAAAGTTTTTACTCGTCTTTTCTCTACTTCATTTTAAAAGTGTTTTTTTTAAGTTAATTTAGTTTTAATAGTAAATTTAATTAATTTTAATGACTCAAAATTAATAATAAATACATTATATACTTAGAGACGTTATTAAGTACAACTTTAAATAGTGTATTATGTATTTTATTTGCATTATTATTATTAGTATTTTATATACTATACTTATATAATAAGGCTCATTATATATTATTGTTACATTTAAAATTATAATTATGATAATTATAACTACCATTACAATTATGATTATAATTGCTACAATTATAATATGTGCAATTACAATATATATAATTACAAAATTTGTAAATAATGTTATATAATTATAATTACAATTGTTGACTCAGTTTTTCGAGCTCAACTTGTCAAAGCCCAAAATCAGGGAATCCTGGACTGGCCTATAAAGGCTCATTAATTAGAAGATTCATGATCGCTCGATAAGGACTAAGCCTAAAGGAACTCTTAGACAAAATCCATGGAGACCCATTGAGCTTGAGTCCTCTGCAACTTGAAGTCGAGAACCCCCTAAATTTAGAGTATATTATACTTGGATAAAGAAGAGTGTTAGATCAATGAGCTCAACAATTACCTTTAGCTGAGAACTATGCCAAATTCAATGGTGACCTATAACAAAGAACATATAGATAGCCCTATTAGGCGCATATTCTTGAAAGAGTTGGGTTCATGATCCCGAGAAATCTGGGTAGAGGAGAACACTTTACACTTTCTACAAATACGGATACACAGAGAACTCGACCCATAACCCCTAAATTTTTAAGCCTCTCATATGGTCAAAGACATGGAGTAACATGGGATAAACACCTAAAAATTTGATAAAAGGGAAGGTTAAGGCTTATGGGTAGAGGATAAGGGATCAGATTTAAAAACAAACTAGACACTGAGTGAAAAAAGAACAAATTTAGAGAAAAATACTAAACAAGTAATAATTTCTCAAAAAGCTCTATTTCTACCACTGGACTATTTTTTTGTTAACCCAAAATACTAACTTGAGCATTGGACGATCTTTACTGAAGATAACCACTAACACAACCTTAATCGAATTCTGTACATGGAGCAAAAGATCTTGGATGCTGCGGAGTATTCAAGAGGAGTAATATGAGCTTAGCATGAAAAGTTATTTCTAGAAAGAAAACTTTATCTTTTAACTGAGGACCCAATTGCTAATTAAGGACTATTATCAAAAGATTAGTGACGTTTATGGCAAATGATGCAAAAACCAAAAAAAAGCTATGGAGACAAAAAATTCTTGATCGAGTAAGAAAGCCAAATAAAAATAGGCGGCATACAATTGAGAAAGGGATCAGAATACGACACATGTCTTCAATCTGACGAACCTAAATAAGGTAGAGGGACGAGAGGAATGAGAGGAAAATGTTAACCATTCAAAGGAACCACATAGAGGTCTAAAATGGAGATGAAATTTGGAAAGAGAGTTGGATGAAGATAAGAGAGAAAGTGAAAAGATGAGGAAACTATTAAAGAGGTCTTAAACACACATCAAAGACTAAGAAAGAACAAAATAATCCCTTACTAATAAACATAGTAGAGCCAGGTCGGCGATTCATATATGTAGAGAAGAAAAATGAGTGTAGGGTAAACACTTTTCAAATTCTTATAATCTTGAACGATGAGTAAAAAGGTCGCGTAGCCCTAGTAAGATTACAAGTTAGAAACTAAGACAAGGTAAGGAGGTGTGCCTGAGAAAGAAACAATGAGGAGGAGTTAGATGAACCCGATGGGCAAGATAGATGAGTGGCGATGAGAGTGTAGTCAGAGATAAGACGCCTTGAAAGAGAAGGTTAAAAGAAAAGAGTATATGATCCTTCAGATGGTTGCATGAATAGAGTGGTGCGATCAGCTTGCATCGAGGACTACACACAAAGATATATATATATATATATATATATATATATAGAGAGAGAGAGAGAAAGAGAGAGAGGGAGGGAGAAAATTCTCGCTCATCGTTGAACTAAGGGATATGGAGTTCCCCCCAGCATTTAGGTTACCCAACATCATGGCCGACCTATAAGGTACCTCGAATTTAAACCATTATGTGGATCAGGTAATCGACCTCTTATTAATTACATGGCTCAGACAGTGCCAAATTTGTTGGTTATTCTATATGAACTTAGAGGGGAAAACTCTATTATGGTACAAAGGCTTAAAGCAAAAAAGTATCTTCTTGTTTAATTAGCAAACAAATTGGTTTGTTTAGCACTTTTGAGGAGTTTTCCAGTTAGCAAAAGATCACCAACAACTTCAAAAGATCAAACAAGTCCAAATTGAGAGCCTAGGGGAATTTACAGATAGATTCTATAATGATATGATACAACTTAGAGCTTTTTACCTACTCTTAGTTATAAAATCTCTAAGAGATGGGTTACAGCTTAATAGGTTATAGTATCCCTAGACAATGGAGCTTATAAGAGAGGAAGGGATAAAACTCCACCTATATCAGCCAAATATTTCAAGAAAGAGAGATTTTAGGATGATGAAAAAGGAGAAAGGTCGAGGGTATCCCCTTTTAGGGTGGCCAAGATAAGTGGTCCCACACTCTACTCACAGTTCCCTTAGACATCGTGTTTTAGGCAAAAAGATAAAGAGTTACTCGATGATTTGGATGCAATCCAAACCATAACATCTCGATGAAATAAAAATAAAAAGTATGAATTCCACTAGGACTATGTGCACACAACTAAAGAGTGCAACCACCTTAGAAAACAATTTGATTAATTAGTAATGAATAGTTACTTGAATGAGTTTATGGCAGATTCAGAACCCAAAGAAACTTAGCAAGTTGAGAAATGATAGCTCTAGCTCTTGCCCAACAAAAGAGGACCGTGATCATTATTTGGGGCCCGACATTAGCTTAAGATTCAAATTGCTAGAGAAAAAATTACTCTCAATACTTACTAGTAGAAAATCAGGTCATGTGTAACATCCTTACCTAACAAAAGCCTCAGGTTTGAGCAGTGCCCATAAATTTTAGCGATGAGAAGGTAAGAAGGCTCAGCTAGTCGCAAGATGATCATTGGTAGTCACTATCTAGGTAACATGAACCAAAATTGATAAGAACTTTATTGCAGAGAGAGCTCGATAAACATCATATTCAATGAGGCACTAGACAACCTCAACATTAAAGGCTTTAAGGTAGAGATGACTCAAATCCCATTTTATAGCTTCATGGATGGCTGTATAATACCCTTAAGGGTAGTAAACTTCAAATGTCATTGGGGGGAAGCCATACACAAAAATAATGATAGTAAGTTTTATGGTGGTTGAGTAGCAATTCCCTTACATAATCCTTATGGGGAGATCCTTTATGAGAAACTCAATGCAGCTATGTCCATTAATTACTTAAAATTAAAATTCCTCACAGAATTGAGTAAGGGTTATCTCAGGGGATTAAAAGATGGCAAAGAGCTGTTATGCGACCTTCTCTAAGAGGACTTATTGTATAACCTCTATTGACCTAAGAGAGAAGAAGAATGAGAAATTAAAGTCCTAAGAACTAATGGGGGACTTCGTCAAAGTCCAGCTGAAGAAGGACTAGTTATGGTTGGTGCCTATATGTCATTCCTAAATGTACATATACATATTAGTTATACAAATGTACATTCACATTAAATTGCTAATGCCTATTTAAATGGTATTATGCAACGTAAGATTATAGACATTGTATAATTTGAAAGAGTTCAGATTTAATCTAAAAGAGTTTAGATAAGGTCCTATGGTTAGCCACGCTGAGAGATATAAATGCTAAATGTTAGCACAGTTAATTGTTAACTAGTTATAATACTCAGCGAAGATCCAAGAGTTAGAGCCTTATCTGTAATGGGACCTAGACCCGAGAATATACTAGTGTTACAAGAGTTATAATCAGGTGCCAGGAAATATCAGTTGCGCAAGCATGTTCTCGAATATTATCTCTTATCTGTTTCTACCGATGCAAGTCTATCGGTGGATATCTTTATATAAATTAGCATATGTCGTACCTATAGTTCCTAGCCGACTGTGAGCTTGGAGCTTGTATTGACATATAGGTATCTAGTTAGGACTAAATATAGAACAGACTCACAAGAGGCTCCGATAGACACCTTATATAAGCCATTAACGAAGGGTTCTCTCGAGTTGAGTAGTATACGTGGTCATTTGACCTTAATGCCACGATGAGCTTGTAAGTGATCTATCATACTTTGGTTCCATGTATGTCACAGATATTTTATGGTGTGACTGTTGGGTGCCGTTAGGTATGATTCAATTCTTATGGAGTCCGGTGTGTATAGATATAGGATCCATCAACTCGCATAGGGAGTTAGATATTCAAATGCTTCAAGACTGTATCTCAGAAAGTCTTGTGACCACAAGCATTAATCTCATAAAAGAGTTTCTGCCAGTATGTAACCATATGGTAAAAGAGTTTACACATATTGTTCAGTGAAATACAAGTATGGGGATATGATATGGATGGGCACATGAAGATTTAACGATGATAATCTATATCCTTGCACATCCAGGATATCATGACGAAATGACTATATGTATGCGTTGTGACCTTAACTTAGATGGTCGACACACACTAATTTGTATTTTTGTGACGTCTGCGTAGGGCAATGATCACGGACTCATAGAATAGCTTCATTTGACGAATTGGGCGTGAACCTAGGGAGTCCCACGATATTAAATTTACTCGTCGAGTAATCGGACAGTGTACCGGATTAAATTTTTAATCCAGTAATATCGAGCACTACCACAGAAATACATACATGTCTGTATTTAAGCGTTAAATACAATAATTAGTCAATAATTATTATTTACTAATTTTATAATGACACGTGGCGCATTTTGGACCCTTGGTTGAGTTTACCGAATGTGAAATTTGGTAGGACCCGCTAAGAAGTATACTTAGTAACTATTCATAAGGGATAAAATAATCATTTCACACAATAATTATTTAATTGTTAAATAATCATAAATATCTTATTATTATATATTATTATATTATAATGGCATTTAGTGGCCAAGTGTAGTATTTTATTAATATAATATTATTATTACATATATATATATATATTGAGATGTTGTGTGTGTACCGAGAGAAGCAATTGTGAATTGCTTTTGCTAATGTTTCTTTGAAGACAAAACAATTGTTGCTTTAGTTTCAAGGGGTGGTCGGCCATGTGAGAAGAAAAGGATGATGAAATTATTTCTTTTTCTTAAGTTTCAATTGTTGAAATTATGATTCATAATCTTCTCTTATTAGCCTAGCCATTAAATAGCAATAAGCTATTGTTTTATTAATCAAGAGTTGATTAGTGGTAAACACATAGCTTGAGGTTTAAGTGTTAAATCTAGTGTTGGATTTGAAGCTACTGTTTCTAGCTTACCAAGCCCATTAGTTGGTGACTAGAATTGTCAACGGGTTGGTCTCCAAGCAAACTCCCAGGATGTGCATGTAAAATGTTATACGTTTAGGTGATTTCTTAACTCTTTAAATATATTAATATGATTAATATATTATTTATTGGATGATTTAATTATTACCTAGTGCTAGATATGTATGAGATATATATTTTATGCAATAAATATTATTGCACATGTATACACCCACGTATAAAAGATCCTCGACAGGACTCACCTAAAAAGATGGTCAAAACTGGGTCTAAGTTGGGACCTAAGATTAAAGAAGACCTGAGCTCCCTACTAAGGGAGTTCTCAAATATTTTTTGCATGGTTGCATGAGGATATGAAAGGTTTTGACCTTTTTTTTATTTCTTAGGGGTTGGCCATAAGCTTAACCTTCAAACCTGTCAAATAAAAGAGAAGGATCTTCAACCAAGAGAGGAGTAAGGCCAAGGTATCGAGGTCGAGAAACTCTTATTGGTTGGCTTTATCTGAGAAGTTAGCTACTCAAAATGGCTTACCAACATGTTGATGGTGAAGAAGGCTAATGAAAAGTGGAAAATGTGCATGAACTTACTAATCTGAATAAAATATGCCCTAAAGATAGCTTTCTCATACCTTAGATTGATAAGTTAATAGAGTCTATAACTAAACATGTGTTTCTCAACTTTATGGACATATTCTCAAGTTACAACCAGATAAGGATATATCCCGCAAAATAGAGAAGACGTCTATTATAACTCTTCAAATGATGTCTTGCCTTTTGGACTTAAGAATGAAGTGACCATTTATTAAAGGTTGGTCAACAGACTATTAAAGCCATTGATTTAAAAAATTATAGAGGTCTACATAGATGAAATTATTACCAAATCTATGCTCACGTGACCATATTAACCACCTTAGAAAAACTTCTAAGATCTTGAGAGAGAACAACATGAAGGTGAACACAGAAAAATACGTGTTTATAGTGGAGTTAGGGAAGTGCTTAAGGATTATGGTATACCAGAGATGCATAAAGGCTAATCCACACAAGGTAAAGGATATAATAGAGGAAATCCCTTAGTATAGTTAAGAAATTTTAGAGCCTAATAGGTGAAAGTTATTGTCGAGATGGAACCCCCAAAGCAAAAAAGCCTTCCAATAATTGAAAGTTTACCTAGCCAACCCATCAACCTCGCTATTTGAGGACTAAGGACATTTTATTTATTTACTTAGGCATTTCACCGCACACCATGAGCTCTGTCTAGATGAAGGATGAAGTTGGAGGTCAGAGGCTTATTTATTTTGCCAGCAAGGCCTTCACTGACCCTAAAAGCAAATATCCCTAAAAAAGTACTTAACACTCGCATTGGTCATGTTAAGGAGGAAACTGAGGCCTTATTTCCAGGCTCACATTATGCTTGTACTAACAGATCAACCCCTCAGCCAAATTCTACAAATCAGAGTTGTTGGGATAACTGGTCAAGTAAGCCATCAAGCTTAGCGAATTTGACATGTAGTATAAGCCAACATATTGTAATTAACGACTAAGCATTGAAAATTTTTTTTGTTAAGTACAAGAAAGGGGATATCACTATCTATCCATAAAACATTTTTGAAGACCCTTAGAAAGCTCAACCATCAGAGAACTTGTCCTCCTTAATATGGACTCTTTACATAAACGGAGCAACCAATTTTCAACAGTGCGAGGTAGGTGTCATTTTCATCAATCGAGAATGGGACAAGCTCAATTTTGACATTAGGTTCAGTTTTTAATTCCAACAATGAAATCGAGTGTGAAGCCCTTTTGACTGGACTGAGAGTAGCCAAAGCATTGTCTAGAAAGAGAACCCTTATTAAAAAAAAAAACCTCATCGAAAGTTATTTTTAATCGGTGGTAAATCAAGTGAGGAAGAACTTCAAAACTTGATGAAAGAATATAGTGCCCTATTTGTAAAAGGCAAAGGAATTAATGGCCCAATTTAAAGAAGTGGAGATCCAACAAAGGTTTCAAAGCAAGAATTATAGAGCAAACATATTAGCTCGTTTGGCTTCAACTAAGGATGTTAGGGCTCCTTGGTCTGTGCCATTAGAATTGATCTCTAAGTTAAGTATCTAAAGATGAAAGAAGTCCTTTAGATTGATCCTAGCCTAAGCTGGATCGATCCCATCAAGACGTACATAGAGAGCAGAGAATTACCGTCAGGTAAGCATGAAGCCAGACAACTTAAATACACCTAGACGTGGTACTTAGTGATCGATGGAGTTCTTTATGACTGAAGATATTTACACTAGTATCTGAGGTGTTGAGGCCACAAGAAACTAGCTGTATACTTAGAGAGATTCATGAAGTGGTTTTCTATATTCTGACACCGAGTCCTTAGAATACAAAGGCATCATATTAGGTTACTATTGGCCCATAACCTAACAAAATGCTAAGAACCTCGTTCAAAAGTGTGATGACTACTAAAGGTGATGTCAAGCACTTGACCTTTTGCACAATGGTGATGTCAAGCACTTGACTTTTTGCACAATGGGGACTTGACTTAATGGCCACATTATTCAATGAGAAGAGCTTGTATATAAATTTATCATTTGGGTTTGTTTGTTGTACAAATCAAAATAGATTGAATTATATTTAATACGAACTTGTATTTGGTATAATATAAGATTAGAAGCATTATACATACAAACTCATTCATAACATAGCTTGGAAGGATATATATGTATATATATATATATATATATATATATATATATATAATAGATGCTATGATAATATTTGAACCAAGCATATGATGTCAAGTTAGACAGTATGAGTGAGTTTATATTATTTAAATTGTACACATAATATTGTATATATAATTTTATTATTAATGTGAACAAATAAAAAATTAATTATTTAGATATTTATTTAAAATTAAATTAACTGTGAGTATAGTGAAAATTGTAGAATATTTTAAATAATAAATTGAACTTTTAAATATGCAAATATTTTTAATTATAAAATAAATATTAAATGTATTATAAAATAAATAAAAATTTTGTATTATTTATATAAATTATATTTTTATTATTTAATACATATTTCTATTAAAATTTAAATTATTATTTTTACATATTCGTAGGGATGATGAGATAAATTATTCCTAAATTTGAAGACTAAATTCTGACTCCTAAATAAGACCCACATCATTCATACCAAACATACCTTAGAGTAAAAAGGACTAATGGATCTTCTAAGTATATTTCAATAATTTATTGTGTTGTAATTTTCCATGGGTATTTCCCTGTTGTTGATGATGTTGAGTATTAGTTGGAGCATCTAATCTGATTAAGTGCACTTGTTAATATTTCAGCTAGTTTATGGGAAATATAATATATGCATTTGTTACATTGTGTTGAATTACGATTCTTTGATATTTGGGTTCATTCTATTATACTAAACAATGGTTGTGCTTTATAGTGAATGTAACAGTTAGTTTGAAAGCAAATGACTGCTATAGAGCCTAGTGATAATGAAACCAATGGTGTCAGAATACATGCTAAGTTTATAGGAGTTAAGAAAAAATTTGGCCATGGCATTGCCAAATGAGTTTAGTTTAATGGTGTTATATCATTGCTTATGTAATCAAGTATGACAAAGAAATATGTTACTGAGAGAGAAATTCAAGATAACAATTGTAATTCTATAGACAGGATAGAGATTGAATATCCATAATGATAGGAAAATGTTGCACATGCCTAAAGAATGACTCAAGAAGATATGTCCATAACTTGCATGTCCAGATTGATTATCTACCATTTAAGATGATTACCCCACTTAGGGGTCCAATACTTCTTGAAGAAGCACCTCCTACTAATCTTCCACTTGTGCCCATAATTAAGCCAAAACCTAAGAAAACTCTTTTAAGACGGAATGTTTTTGGAGGTGATGGAGCAAAAGGTTGTTCAAAAACTCCATCTATTTGCATATCAGATTTTGATGATATTGAGCCCCCCACCATAATCCCAAGTAGATGATGTAGTGAAATGTGAGCCCTATTCTCATAAAGCAGCAGCTTGTTATGGTTTAGGGATCACTGGGGTGAAATTTGAGTGTGCTTCCCAGGTATATAATGATAGTCCCACCAAAGATGAACACCTACCAATAAACCCCACCCAACATACTGAACCCCAAATAAACCCCACTCAAAAAACAAAGATAGTTCACTTGGCACAATGTGGTCTTTCTAGTAAACACAAAACAGAAAAGCAAAAAATAAAGTTTTGGAAGGCTTTGATAGTGAGATAATTGCTACATGGTTTGCAGTCAACAATGATGGTGGTGAGCAACCATAGGCTACTGCTATTGCAGGGAGTAATAGTGACGTGAAAACAAGTCCTCAAACAATAGTTGAAACAAGTGAATGAGATGAAGAAGATGATAGGATGTTATCTTGCTTTTATAGTGATGACAGAGCTAATGCATTTGTGTCATCAGAGATGACCCTATTGCCAAGATCCATCACTTGATGATAATTTGTTTAAATATGGTCCTAAAAGTGAATATGATATTGTTGTTTAGCATAAATTCATAGATGTGTTCCATTTCAAATTGGTGATCTAGAACTACTATGTAAGAAAAGGGTTTCATTTGAAGAAACTACAAAATGAAAAAGAAAATATTCATAGCAAATTTTGGTGTCAATGGATATCTGTGAAAGGTGTGTGCCACCAGTGTCAAAGATGACATTTATTTTTATATCAAAAAATTGAGTAGACTTGTAGATCCTACATGTGACTGAATGGTAAAAAAATAAAGAGGCAAATGTTGATTTGATGGCCTCTTATTTTTAAACACATTTAAAAAATAATCTAAAACACTTGAGAAGAGCCATGATTCAGGAGCTGAGAGAGGAATTTAGTGTCTACTACAATAAGAGGAAGTTGTGTAGAGTTACAAAAAAAGGCCAAAGATTTAGCAAATGGTGACTATAAAGCCTTTTACAATATGATGCTAGACTATGCTAATATGTCGAGGCAAAGAAATGTCGGAGCCTTAGTCAACTTGAAGTTTGTGCATGAAGGTTCTGCTGATAAGGCTAGATTTTAAAGGATCGTGATTAGCTTTCATGCCTTAAGATATGGCTTTGTTAATGGTTGTAGATAGTAATTGGTCTTGATGGATGTCATCTCAGGACCACATGTTAAGGTGTATTTTTATCTGTAGTTACATTGGATGCTAACAATTGCGTGTTTCCTATATCTTAGCGTTTTTTAGAATGAAAGAGGTACTACATAGAGCTAGTTTTCAGAGCTTTTTAGAGACTACTTAGTTATTGATATTCATGTCTGATAGGCAAACGATTTAACAGCAGCTATATTTAAGTTTTGGCCTGGGGTAAATGTTAGGTATTATGCTATGCATATCTATACAAACCTAAGGGCTAAATTATTGAATTGAGTGTGTGATTTACGATGTATATATAATTTAAAAAATTTACAACACACAACAGAAGTATGTTAACAAAATACATTCAACTGATACAATTAAACACATATATCACATATATGCATATGTATAACTATTATATAATATATATATATATATATATATATATGATGAACAATTGTGTTAAAATAATATGTAAATAACACTTACCTAATGAATGTAGCTTTACAAAATTTCAAATCTTCCAATCTTCAAATTTAGAACTCACATTGAAGTATATTCTTGAACAATTCTAGTCTAAAACGGTTTGGTGGGATTATGAAACTAGAATAATAGCTTTGATTTAGAATTTCTAACAAAATATATTTAAACTCTTTGAATACGAATATTTGTTTCTAAAAATGGAGATGGTAAATATGCGCAAACAACTCTTGTATAAATCTTGAAAATAATTTCCATGGAAAAATTATTTTGAACTCTTGTCTAAAATTAATTTTTCTTTCTCTATTTTCTTTGATATATGATAGACCATCTATGAGAAAAGAAGAGGAAAGGTTCTTATTGTGTTTCAACATTTGAAAAGAACCCAAAAATAAAACCCTCTCTTGGTCGAATTTTACAGCCAAATTGAAGAAGTCATCCTTCTCATTTTTGTTTTTCAAACACTTGAATAAACAAAAATAAAAAACTCCACTCATATTTAATTATTTTATTTGCCTAGGTCTATCCATTAAGTATTATAGGCTTCTTTAATTATTCTAATGGCCAACATTTAATTGATTCCATTCAAAAAATTTATGGCCCAGCTATACATATTTCATAATTGAAATGATAACCTTTCATTTTATTATTTTATTATGCTAGTGCTTAACAACATTATTTGCCATTTAATTTAAAAAGGCATAATCCACTTTTGCATTTATTATTTGAAACATAAATCGTCCATTTATTATTTGAAACATAAATCGTCCACCATCGTTTAATATGTTTCAATTTTTACTTAATAAATTTAATTAAATTAATTATTCAAAACACTTTTGAATAAATAATTTACCACACTAGTTTTTACTAGTAAGGTTAATTAGTTAATTTAAAGTAAAATAATTCATGGACCAAATTATGTCACTTGTCAACATCTCATTGGTTAACAACTTTTGTAACTAAGTGGTGTAATTAATAATTAAGTCTTGATAAATGCACATCCTAAGAGATCCTGAATAATTATCTGATTTTACTAAAATTTATTGGATTGAATTATTCAATTCAATCTGCTACCTTAGTGCGCAACGAGTACACTTTATATTGTGAGAACCTCTAGGTTCACGCTCAGTTTGTCATATGGAGCTCCTTCATACACTCGTGAACGATGCCCCACACACACATGATTAATATTAGAAAGTAGCGCATTAGACCATACAAGTTAAGGTTATAGCATATTCTTATAATTCTTCCATCATTTATATTCTGAAAGAGCAAAGACATAGATCATCATCATCAAAACTCTATTTGCTCTACCATGAACATATCTCCAGATTTATATTTCTAGAAACAATATCCACTAACACTTTTGTGATATTGTCTATTCTTACAAAATATATTTTTCGAGATTTATGCTTGTGGTGGCCAAAAGACTTTCTGAAATACAATCTCAGAGCGTCAGGATATATAACTCACTTATATGAGTTGACGGATGCCATATCTACACATACCAAATTTCATGAGCATCAGACCTATCAGCAACACCTAGCGGTCAAACCATGAAAGGTTTCTGACATGTGTGAAACTAAAGTATAGTGGATCACTCAAAAGCCCACCGTGGAACTCAGGTTAAAAAACCACAAATACTACTCAACTTAAAAGACCTTCTATTGACGACTTTATGAGATGTCTATTAAAGATCCTCGTGAGTTTGTTCAATTTCCAATCCTCATTGAATACTTTAATCTTTATACGAGCTTCCACTAAACTCATAGTTTGCTAAGACTAACCATCTGGACCATCTAGAAATAAACATACTCAGATCTATATTAATGGTTTTACTGATAGACCCGCATCGGTCAAATTAGATTAGGAATATGGTGTTTGAGAACTGATAAGGGCATTCATATATTTTTTCATATTTTTATTTTGATATTTTAGTGTTTTATTAGAATAAATGGCTATTTATGTGCATTATTGTTATTTATAGGGACTTGTCGCCCCAGCGCCACAAAAATTTTCGCCCCAGTGCTGAAACAGTGATTAAAATTAAAAAAATCAGAAAGAAGACCTATTTAAGTCGTATTTCATCGCCCTAGTGCTAGCTCGCCATCGCGCCAGCGTCAGCCTAGCGTTCTAACACCAGATCTTCACCGCTCCAACGATACTACCTTTTACACACAGCGCCCAGCGATAGCAACATAGCGCTCTAGCAATAACGCGATTCCTGACCTGACAAGAATTGGAGATTTCAAGCTCATATCAATCCCTATAAAAGGCCACTCATCCCTGGCCTTTAGAGAGCATCCAAGAACATCAAGAACACAACATATGTCTTAGAGAGAAATTGAAGCTTAATTAAAGCAACCATAGAGAGAGATTCAAAGCATTCTTCGGCATCAAAGGTTTCTTAGGTAGTGCAATCAAGAGCAATTCAACGTCTATATCAGTTTGCTATTGATTGTATCATGATTTCATATTATTTTTGCCACTGTTCTCTTCTAGCCATGAACTATATTTTCTTTCTAGGGTTAATACTTGAACTCAATTTGTGCACTTAATTGTTATATCTTTTTAATATTTAATAAACTTAGTTTTTTGTTATCCAATTTACTTGTTCTTAATGCTTCAATATATCTGGCCAATATATGGTGAATGAATTGGTAATCTTTTGATAAATTCGAAAGATGAATCATTATATTTAGACTTAGGTAATTTGATGCATGATTATAGAGTAACATTCAATGTTATTTATGAAAGTTTCAAATTATGATAGAAATATACCTAATTGGCATGTATGATCAATAAGACTTAACCTTAATAAATCTTAATTTATTACAAGTACCATAGGAATATAGGTATTTGGTAAATTAAGGTATACTTGCATGACCTTGAAAGAGGCTTGTGAATACATTAGTGTCTTGATCAATAACAAAACTAAAAGAATTAAATATTAAAGGATTAATAATTGGAAAATGTATTGAGGGATAGTATTAACCATAGGCTTTCTCTATATTGCTATCTTTTAAATCTCTTTACATTGTGTCATTGCTTTTATAATTTTATAAATTCATCCTTAAATTTTTATTTTTTCTGAATAATTACTAGAGAGACATAATTTTAATACTTTGTTAAAAAGAATATATTATCCCTATAGGTTCGACATCTGACTATTTTATCCCTTTATTACTTGCATATGAGAGTGTATACTTGCACTCAATTTTAAGATATAGAATTATCGCATCAAGAACATACTTGCATAATGATATTTTCTAGCACCATTTGTAACTCTTTGCAACTACGTCATTACTAATATATTTTAAGGTCTTTGCCCTATTTCAAACAAGGCTCTAACTTTTATAATCTGCTAACTCTTAGCACTTATAACTTTTAACGTTGCTAACTCTTAACACTGATCTAAACTCTGTTAGACCAAATCTGAACTCTTTCGGATCATATAATGTCTGAAACGTTACAAGCATCTTACCATTTAATAATTAATAATATTAACGATTTTATTAAAAAATAATAATTGTATAAATACTGTAATTAAATATTTATATATAATGGGATGGCATGTAAGCACAAATCACAATAACTCTCACTTGCTCTAGTGCAATTCATGATAGTATTTAATATCCATTGACTCTACATGTATCTTAAACACCCTAAGAGTTAAGGCTTTAAAGAGTGCGTCTGCTATAATATGTAAGAATGTTTCTTAGATACTTTTACATCTCTAATAGTCAAGATAGTTCTAATTATGTGGTATTAGCAATCTACGAGATTAGATTTTTGGTGTGTTTTATGGTTTCTCGACTTAAGAAACTCTATTATCATTGCATTATAGTGAGATAAGATTCATCGAGCTTAAAATTATTGTAAGCTCTGCAACTGACTTGAATATCCACAGAACTTCATTTGCAGGCTTCTCAAGCTTCAAGGTAAAATCAAATGTAGACATTTGAATTTGCACTCATTCTACTTATTGTTGTATCATTGAGAAGAAATACATAATCAAATGTAGATTATTTATCTCCAAATTAGACTGAAAGTCTGAATCTATGTATCCTCTCATTTGTAAGTAACTTTCTTCATAATTTAGAAACTTATCTTTTGTACCTCTCAGGTATAAATGGATATGTTTGACGGCCATTCAATGGTCGTTACTATATCAGACTGAAACCAGCTTATAACATTTATAGTCATCAAGATGCAGGTCTCATACACAATATAGTACACATCAAGCTACCTCTAGCTAATGAATATGGTATGCTAGACACTCTAACCATTTCATCTTCTTCTTGAGGAAACTTCCTCCTAGAAAGTTTAATGTCATGTTTAGAATATACATTAACTATCTCATAGTTATTAAAACTATATCTTTTCAAGACTTAGTCTATGTACGAGAATTTGGAGAATCCTATTAGCCTCTTATCTCTATCTCTATAAAGCTTTATACCTTGTATATAGGAAGCCTCTGTCAAATATTTTATGGAGAAGTTCTTACTCATATAACTCTTAACTAACTGACCTGCTATATACCATTTTCATTTTTGACGATGTGTATGTTATTCATATAGAGAATTAGAAATATAATTTATGCTTTCATTGCCCTTTCTAAACACACACACTTTCTCTTCATTCTTTATGAAATCAGCTCTCTGATTACCTCATCAAAATGAAGACTTTAGCATGCCATAATATCTAACAAAATTCAAAATAACTTTAACATAAGTATTGGTGAAAATACTTCTTCATAATTAATCCTAGACCAATGAGTGTAACCTTTTACACCAATTGACCTTTAGAGGTTTCTACCTCCAAGAATATCTACACTTCTAATGTATAAATTTATTTACAACCATTAGGAACAATTCTGACAGGAAGCACAATCAAGTCCTAGACTTGATTGTCATACTTATAGTTAATTTTAAATTTTATGGCATCTTATCATTTTTCCTAAACGATGTCTAACATTGTCTTTCTATAAGTTATAAAATCCTTTTCTTCTACTAAGAAAATATCGAGAGTACCTTTCAGGTATCAAACATACCTAATAGGTAGCCTTGATATCCTTTATGACCTACAAGGAGAGTGTATTCAAGGTATATCACTTAATTAATTTTTAGGTTCCATTATCGGTTCATTAACATCTTGAATGAATTTATGAAGTTCAATCTTTCTATAATCTCCATGACCTATGAAAAAATATTTCTTTAGAAAGTTGCACTACGGGTAACGAACAAGTTTTGTTCCTCTGGATTATAGAACCGATATCCCATAGAATATTTGGGATATTCAATGAACCGATACTTGTATCATTTGGGTGCAAATTATCCTATTGCATAACTCTTATGCAAGTATGATAACTTCAAATCTTAACATGTTTTAAGACTTGGTTTTCTTTTAATCCATATCTTATATGTAGTAGAAGGAACGACTCATGATGGAACTTTATTCAATAAATGAGTAGCAGTTTCTATAGCATAACCCTCATTAATATTCTGAAAGATCAGTAAAGCTCAACATCGATCGAGTTATATCAAATATAGTTTGGTTTCTCCACTTCAAAACACATTTATGTTGAGGATTACTTAGAGAACTATAATAAGCTAGAATCTTATTCTACTTTAAATAATTTATGAATTTTTTGCTCATGTATAAATAGCATTGATACGATTGAAGGTGTTCAATATACATAGTAGTTTGTTTCTTTACTTCTAGTCGGAATTCTTTGAACACTTTAAAAAAATTTAACCTATGTTTCCTAGAAACATATGTCCACATCGTGACAAATTACGATAAAGACAGCGAAGTATCGAAATCCATCAGTGGCAGTATGATTCATTAGATCATATACATCACTATATACTAGTTCTAATGAATTAGTTGCCTGGTGTCCAATACCTACATAAGGATTTGGTCAACATCCTTTAAATATAAGATTCATAAACTGGACAAGGTTCTATGGTTAGATCAAATATTTGACCATCCTCAACCAAACAGAATAGTCGTCTTACGCCTACATGAACTCAACTCTTGTGCCATAATTCATAATTATTTAGAGTTTTTAAACTACTATTTATTCTATTCACCTATATATTTTAGGACTTTTCTTATTGCATGTAATATATAATGGCCCTTAATTAACTGACACCCAATTGGCAAAACATTATCATTATCATATAATCATGAGGAATCATTCCTAATGTATATTTGATAACCCTCTCTGTCTACCACAGAGAATGATATATTTCACCTAATAATGTTTGGAAAAAAATAGCATTTATATAACATAATATTTTTACTAGAATGGAGAAGTGACTTAAAAGTCCTAACAGCTACCACTTCTAGGAAATATATATTTCCTACGTGAAACTGTACTTCTTTTTTCATAGCTTTTTAGTATTGATTAAATTATGCAACACTTTACAAATGTGAGAAGCACAAGTGGTATCTCATACCCCTATACCTTTACATCATGTGCATATGAAATGTCAATGATTAGTAAACAGACATATGAGAGGTCTATTTTTTCTAAATTAATGTTCCTTGAACAATAACGATTACTATTTTAAACATCACTATAATGAAAATACTTTCTATTGTGATTATTCTCTATATGTGTTTTAGATATATTAAATAAGTTTCAAATGAAGCATAATACTACTTGTACATCTCATGTGCATATGCTCTCACTAAAGATCATTAGATATTGAAGCTAGGATGTATAATGTGACTCTCAAATCATTCTTAATCTTTTTCTAATAAGCTTTCATCTCTTCTCAAGAGACATTATCAGAAACTCCTTTTATATTTTATTTTGATCAATGATATATCTTAGTTTTTCTTAATCTGGAATAACTATTAGATTTATAAGCAAGTCTAAATATTTATCGGTACCCTATAGTTTATGTGCATAAATCAAGTACTTTAACGGATTACTCATAGTCATCTTATCTCTATAAGACACTAACCTTATCACTGTAAGATAAAATAAGAGATGTTTAGTAGAACATTTCTAATCGTTAATAAATAATGCTTTAGATTATAGATATAATTTTTATATATTTTTTAATTTAAAGATGCTCTCCCACTGTTTTATATAATCTTCTAAATCTCTCAAAAGTGAAAAAACAACAGTTTAATCTTTTTAAAATGTACAGTTGAAAGTGGACCTCATTGGCATTTTACTCTACCCGCACACTTTAACAATCTTGGCCTTTTGTAAACCCAAAAGGTAGACAACTTTTATCAATTGCATCTCATGCAACTCTTACTAACGGTCCTAAATACACCTTATCCGCACACTTTAGCATTCTAGAAGAAGTGTATTTAGAATTAGCTTGTCTATCATCAAATATATGTTACCAATACTACCCGCACACTTTAGCAATCTATGGCAGTACTTTCATATATATTTGTCTCGTCTTATGCTTAATTGATATAGCCCGAATCACGCCGACTAATCCCTCACACTTTAGTGATCTTGAGAATGACTGAAATGACCTGTCTAAACTTTATTGGCAAGATAAATCATTGTATAATACTATTTCATTAAAAAAAATACTATTCAATCTGATTAAGAGAGATTTTAAACACATATGTATCTTATGAGGATGATTATTTTGATCATTCATTTATTTTTACGCAAGCACAACTAATCCCCACCAATAAGCTCCTATTGTGGTTATCAACGTAAACGAATGATCTACAATTTTAATATAATAATATAACCTTTTAATTGCATTAAATATACTTCATATGCAAAAATTGCAAATAGGAGTATTTTATTGGAATGATCAAACATTAAAAGTTGAACGTTTTAGTATTTTACTATATAATCCTAAAAATAATTCTTTTTTTTTTGTCTCCAATACCTAACATCACAGTGTCGAAAAATGAATTCAATGGCATTCATCCAAAATTGGCCGAGCGCTACGATGGCCAAAGCTGGCACTGCAATGCCCAACATAAAAATCACCTGGTGCCGGCCACTAGAACAGTGTTTTGATCCTCCGAATACTATTTTCTCGCCCTGATATTTACTGTTTCTTTTTGGGTATCATTTTCAAACATCATTATGCTTCAATTCTTAATATTATCATGTTCAAGAATACAACAATATGTTCATCATCATGTTTAAACATCAAACATCATCATGTTCAATTTTTTAAACATCATCAATTTGTTCAAATATACAACATGAACATGTTAAACATATTTAACAAGAAGAAATATCACATACTCAAATTAGCATGCTTTGATATCATTTTTTGTGTTTAGTGTATGATTTATAAGTGTACATATAATTTCAAAATTTTACAACACACAACAGAAGTATGTTAACAAAATACACTCAATTAATACAATTAAACATATATATCACATATATGCATATGTATAACTATTATATAAAATATATACATATATGATGAACAATTGTGCTAAAATAACATGTAAATGACACTTACCTAATAAAAGTAACTTTACAAAATTTCAAGTCTTCCAATCTCTATATGTAAAGCTCACCTTGAAGTGTATTCTTAAACGATTCTAGTCTCTAACAGTTTGGTGGGATTATGAAGGTAGAATAGTATTTGATTCAGAATTTCCAACAACATATATTCAAAATCTTTGAATATGAATATTTGTTTCTAAAAATGAAGATGGTAAATATATGCATATAACTATTGTATAATTCTTAGAAACAATTTCCATAGAAAAATTATTTTGAACAACTCTTATCTAAAATCAATTTTTCTTTCTCTGTCTTCTTTGATACATGATAGACCATCCATGAGAGAAGAATATGATAGGTTCTTGTTATGTTTCAACATTTGAAAAGAACCCAAAAACAAAACTCTCTCACTCACCTCTCACTTGGCCAAATTTTGCAATCAAATTAAAGAAGTCAACCTTCTCAATTTTGTTTTTCAAGCACTTGAATAAACAAAAACAAAAGACTCCACTCACATTTAATATTTTATTTCCTAGGTCCCTTAATTAGGTATTATAGAATTATTTAATTATTCTAATGGCCAACATTTGATTGATTCCATTCAATAAATTAATGGCCCAACCATACATATTGCATAATTGAAATGATAACCTTTCATTTCACTATTTTATTATGCTAGTGCTTAACAACATTATTTATCATTTAATTTAAAAAGAATGGTCCATTACCATTTAATATGTTTCAATTTTTACCTAATAAAATTAATTAAATTAATTATTCAAAACACTTTTGAATAAATAATTTACCACACTAGGTTTTACTAGCAAGGTTAATTAGTTAATTTAAGGTAAAAATAATTCATGGACCAAATTATACCACTTGTCAACATCTCATTCGTTAATAACTCTTGTTAACTAATTAAGTGATGTACTTAACAATTAAATCTTGACAAATGTACATCCTCATGGATCCCAAACAATTATCTGATTTTGCTAGAATTTACTGGATTGAATTGTTTAATCCATCATATTATCTTAGTACACAACGAGTACAATTCATATTGTGAGACTATCTGACAGGACCCGACCCGAGACCCTCTACTATAGATCCCAGCGGCCCTGCCGGGCTCCCCGACGGAAGTTCCTCCGAACCTAACTGGGTAAGTTAAGAAATTCTGCGAGGCGAACCCCTTTTTAATTTTTGTTACTACTAAGAAGATCTAGTAATATACATGAAAACGACATCTTAGTTTTAAAAACAAACGGACAGAGTTTCCCCTGTTTTTCAAAAAATCCATATAAACCTGCAAAGAAATTTCACTTCTAATTCCAACACATCTCAATTCTACCAATTCGGACCTCCGGTCCTTTTCAAATCAAATCCAACACAACTCAATTATTTCGTGTAAATCACAAAATAAGCATAATCATAAAAAGTAAAAACGATCATCATAAACTGGAAATCTCTTCTTCTTGATTCAACACATATTTACAAATATACATGCCTACAACTATTATGCATAAATTAAAGAGTGCTATTAGCACATTTACATGTACAAAAATTATCTTTGGATTCGGCCCACTACTCGGTGATAGGAGAATCAGCAGCTTGCGTTCCGAGACCTGCACCTGGGAAAGGGGTTTAAAACATAAAACATAAAATGAGTGAGTTAAAGGAGCTCAGTGAGTGTAAATGAGAATTCAATTACAAGAATATTATACAAAGATAGCAATTTCTAAAGTACATGCAGAAATTATGCTTCTAAAACGGATGTAAAATTGTAAAACGGTTTCTAATATCATATGCTAATGAAATCTTGCCGAGCGGGTTTTATCTACATCTTTGGAAAACTATATTCAGAATCTGTATAACATAATAACTGCTGTGTGCATATAAATGCATAAATGCTATCGGTAAATCGAAAACTAGTAAAATCCTCGCTCGGCCATTTTCTTTCTAAACTGTACCAATGGTAACCCTAAAGCTCTATACCCACGCAGCGACTCAACTAGCACCGCATACGTGAGTAGGTCACGGGGCACCTCAACTAGCAGCACCCACAGTGACATCTCAAGACATCTCACTGGCTACGCAGTGGAATCCTACATCGCATGCATATAGCGAGACAATATCCCGTACACATAGAGCGACTCACATGACTCGACATCCCGACTTCCCGGAGTTAGTGACACACCTCCAAGACCTGCCCATGTGCACGGGATATACCGACCGGGTCTAATACAATCATCACCACTATAATCTGAGGGTACCAATGGCCTTAAAACAAATGCAGAAATTTTAAAACTTTTTCACAAATCGATCATGTAAAAGCATGTCTATGAATATATCAAGATCATAAATCATGTTTATGCATCGAAAGCTCATAAAACATACATAGTCATTGTGCGAAAACATAATAACCGAAAAGTAAAAGAAATGGCAGATTTCCACTCACAACCGCTCCGCGCTCAATTTTGCTCCCGATTCCTGCTCCCGTTAACGCTCTCGGTTATCCTCACCTACGCGCCATAAATGACATTTAGAACCAAATCGAACACTAGAATCTCATTTAACTACTAAATGCCCTAATCGGCATACAAAGCCCGGATGTAAACTACTTCCCGATTTTAGTTACGGAGCCATAATCGAAACTAACTCACCATCCGGCGCCCTGAAAATTATTGAACACCTTATAATTTGATTGGACATACTTGCCCTTCACCTTTCCAACATGGACAATTATGTCCCATTTTCTTCATTTTTGGGTTTTTTCATCAACCATATACATTCAATTCACAATATGCATCATTTACACACAACAATTCAATCAAAACACCACTCAATTCCTAACTTCCCTAAAGTGGCAGAATTTCACCCTAGGTTCCAACACATTCCTTTTCTCAATTTCTTCTTCCAATTACAACAAAATCATGCCAATTTCATTCTAAAGCCCTAATTACAATCAATTGAAATCTCTACAACAAAATCACCAAAAACCCTAATTCTCACCTTGCCAATTTCTTCAAATTGATGACTCCTTCAAGCTCCAAACTAGAATTCAACTCAATCTAAGCCAAGAATACACATAAGAACATCAATTAACACATTCTTGAATTCTCACTTATCAAACTCATAAAAGATGCTTTTCTTACCTCTTTTTCTTGAATTTCCACTAATAGAGACTTCAATTGAGCTTAGGGATTGATTTGTAACCTTAATTTGGCTTGATTACACATGAAAAATCATGAAAAAAAACTTGAATAGTCACTGTAGCAGCACCCCCCTTTGAAGCTTGAATTTCTCTCTTTTTTTGGCTAAGTGTTGGTTTTGATCTCTCTTCAAATTTCTACACACTTCTAACATATATATAGTGCTCCCTCAATTTACCATTTTGCCCTTCAACTTACTTAAAACTTCTAATTTGCCATTAGTTAAAAACTAATTATGTAATTAGTTCATTTGTAACTATTTAGTTAGAATAGTTCAAAGAACTAACTAGAACTTCCAACTTGGCAATCCATGAGATTTCTTCTAATTGGTTCATTCTCTAATATATGGATTATGTTTCTCAACAAAGGCTTGTTCCATACATAACCCCTAAATGGAAATTCATGTAGTAAATTAGAATTTTCTTTTCCAAGCCAATAGATAAAAATTCTAAAAATATTCTAGGGTCGTCCGGCGCACCGATCGAGTGTGAAATTACCAAATTAGGTCTAATATATCTCACGTGCACTATAAAGAAAATATTTCTAATAGGGTTAGAATCGAGTAACCCTACGGTGTCTTATTTGTTCTATACTGAAATCTAGGCGCCAATACTACTAATAGGGATTGAATATTACACTATCTAGGTCCATGCTCTGTTTGTCATATGAAGCTTCTCTATACGTTCTTGAACAATGCCTAACACACGTTATAAATATTATAAAGTAGCGTGTTAGACCATACAAGTTGCGATTATAGCATATTTGTATAATCCTTCCGTTATTTTTATCCTGAAATAGCATAGACATAGATCATCATCATCAAAAATCTATTTGCTTTACTCTGAACATATCTCCATATTTATATTTCTAAAAATAACATCCACAAATACATTTGTGATTTTATTTATCCTTATAGAATATATTTTCTAGGGTTTATTTTTGTGGCCACAAGACTTTCTAAAATACAATCTCAGAGTATTAGGATATACAACTCATTCATATGAATTGACAGATCCCATATCTACACACACTAGACTTTATGTGCATTGGACCATATCCAGTAACACCCAGCAGTCAGACCATAAAAGGTTTCTGACATATGTGGAACCAAAGTATAGTGAATCATTCAAAAGCCTATAGTGGCACTCAGATCAAAGGACCACAAATACTACTCAACTCGGAAGACCTTCCATTGACGGCTTTATGAGATGTCTATTTAAGATCCTCATGAGTCTGTTCAGTACCCAGTCTTCACTGAATACCTGTATCTCTATACGAGCTTTCACTAAACTCATGGTTTACTAAGACTAACCATCTGGACCATCCAAATATAGACATACGCTGATCTATATTGATGGATTTCACTGATAAACCCGCATCGGTAAAATTAGATCAGGAACATGGTGTTTGAGAACATACTTACATAATGATATTTTTCAATGCCATTTGTAACTCTTTACAACTACGTCATTACTAATATATTATCTAGTCTTTATCCCATTTTAGACAAGGCTCTAACTCTTTAGATTTTATTAACTCTTACAACCTACTAACTCTTAGCACTACTAACGCTTAGCACTTATAACTTTTGGTATTGCTAACTCTTAGCAATGATCTAAACTCCTTTAAACTATATATAAAATTCTTCAAATCATATAATGTCTGAAACGTAACAAGAATCTTACCATTTAATAATTAACGATTTTATTAAAAATAATAATTGTATATATACTATAATTAAATATTTATACATAAAATGATGGCATGTAAGCACAAATCCCAATGTAAATTTATAAGTTTAGACTAGAAGTTAAAGCTCTGGGCAACTTTTATGTACACTAACTTGAGGGGATACAAGAAAGATATAGAGGAAATCTGGCTAATAACGCAAGAAGCTTATAGTTTGCTCATAAAGATAGAGCCTTATTTATAATGTAGACATGCATTATAAATTGATATAAAATGTGAACATATGAGCATAGGTAAAGACTTATTCTCATTTGTTGGATATCAAAAGGAAAATTATAAAAAGAATAAGAAACTAAAGGATGCAAGAATTATAGGGTAGAAAATAAAGATATTATGTGCATTAGTCTATAATTATGAAGTATCAGAGGATGCACATGGGGCGAATAAATTACCTATTGTTTATATTATGAAAAGAATGCATATAAGGCTAGGTTTTGCAAATGCCTGGACAAAAAGACTTTCTCTAGTTGTGAATAAGAAATTAGAGGATGTAAGAAATGCATAAAGAAAAATGAAGATATTATGTGCATCAGTCTATAATTGTAAAGTGTCGAATAATGCATAGGGGCCGTATAAAAGTACCTATTACTTATGTTGCGGATTTGAGATACAAAGAATAAGGTTGTGGGATTTACCAACTCATAAGCATACAATGCAGGCATGTATTGCCTTGTATTCTTATGAAAAATGATGACCCTCTACATTATGTCAATCTAAAATTGAGCATTGAGGCATATATAAGAACTTATAGTGGAATGATAAAACCACTACCAGATCATGCACCTAGCTTAAAGTTAATGGCCATGAGATTTTGCCCCCTTGTAGTGATAGTTTAACCAAGCAAACAAAATAAAAACAATGAAAAAAAGAAAGTGGTTGTGGAGAAAAACGAACTAGAGAATGAGACAATCAAGTGTGAAAAATATAGGACATTTAGGTATAATAGGAGAAAAAACCCCTATCAAAGTTGAGGTAGCGAATTCAACTTATTCAATTAGATTAATAACTTTATTCCATTTTAAATATTTTTCTTTAATCTTATGCAGGCCAATAAGGAGATAAGCAATGTAGTGCCTTCCAAGCCTATCTCATTAAGTATTGCAACCTTACTATGACACCAAGTTTTATAAACATAAAATTGTATGCCATTTATTTGTATTTTATTTTTATTTGGATGTAGCACCATCATTAAAGGGAATTTCTGCTAAGAATCTAAGAGGAAGTATCACGCCTAAAACTCAAGAGGATTTGATGCATGACAATTTCTTAACATTCAATCAATGATGTGAACTAAAGAACAACATTGCACAAAATTTCAGACTCAATTTTCATCATTAGAATCCTTAATAATTTGCTAGTAGACCCATCACATTATCAAATCATAAACATCTTTGGTGGATCATAATCCAAACTTATATACAGCAGGTCATAATTATGTACAATAAGGATAAACCATTTATCCCCTAAAATACATGTCTACCAACTAACACCTAACAACTTAGGGAACCAAGGAATAGTAGAAGACATGATAAATCTATTATATGCACAAATACCTTTAGTTACCTAGAAATTAAAATAAACTATGATAAGTGTAAAATACAGTAAAGACATTAGTTTTTCATATACTAAAATAAATAAATAATACATATATATATAATACATAAGCATGATATGCCATGGTGAATTATAATAAAAAACTTATCAAAATCACATATCAAGTAATCGCTTACACATTCTTTTAAATTTATAATAGGAATACCATTTGATAAGTACAATTTAGATACATATTATAGCCCCATTTTATCTTAATAATTGTTTATTTTTAGGTAAATTCAGAGTTATTTATGCATTTATTATTGTTTTTACAAGTTTAATCATAATGAGATAGGAATAAAAATTAGTAGAGTATATAAAGAAGACAAATTCAATGATTTGGAGGCAAAATAGGGACCAAAAAGTAACATAGCAAAATGGGGACCAAAATACAAAGAATATAAAACTGATGATGAACGCCTCAGCGTTCGACTATATAATGCCCCAACGTTCATGCGTTTAAGATAAATACCCTAGTGTTTGATGGATATTAATGCTGGGGCAAAAATTAGATCTTGATCAATGCTCCAGCGCCATAGTAGTTGTTAGAGTTGGTGCTTATGTGTCATCACTAAATGTACATATACTTATGTATTCATATATGTATATATTTTCATTAAATCGCTAATACCTATTTAGATTGTATTATGTAGTGTAACATTACAGACATTGTATGATCTGAAGGAGTTTAGATAAGGGCCTATAGTTAGCATCGCTGAGAGATATAAATGCTAAATGTTACCACAGCTAATTATTAGCTGGTTATAATACTCAGTAAAGATCCAAGAGTTAGAGCCTTGTTTGTAACGGGACATAGACCTAAGAATATACTAGTAACTGCATAGTTACAAGAGTTGCAATCAGATGCTAAGAAATGTCAATTGCGTAAGTATGTTCTCAAATATTGTCATTGATCTATTTTTGCCGATGTAGGTCTGTTGGTGGATATCTTTATATAGACCAGCATATGTCGTACCTATAAGGTATAGATGGTTGTTCCTAGCTGACCATGAGCTTAGAGCTCGTATTGACATATGGGTATCCAGTTAGGACTGGAAATAGAATAAACTCACGAGGGCCTCAGATAGACACCCTATGTAAGTCGTCAACTGAGGGTCCTCTCGAGTTGAGTAGTATACGTGGTCCTTTGACCTGAGGGCCATAATGGGCTTGTAAGTGATCCATCATACTTTACTTCCACACATGTCACAAACCTTTTATGGTGTGACCATTGGGTGTCGCTAGGTATGGTCTGATGATTATCGAGTCCGATGTGTACAGATATGGGATCCGTCAGTTCGCATAGGGAGTTAGATAATTAAATGTTTCGAGACTGTATCTCAGAAAGTTTTGTGGCCACAAGCATTAATCCCGAGAAAGAGTTTTCGCTAGGTTGAAACAATATGGAAAATGAGTTTATGCATATTGTTCAGTGAGATACAAGTCTGAAGATGTGATATGGATGAGCACGTGGAGATTTAACGGTGAAAATCTATATCCCTAGAACATTCAGGATATAATGACGGAAGGACTATACGTATGTGTTGTGACCTCAGCTTGTATAGTTCAACGCGTTGATTTGTATATCTGTGATGTGTGCGTGGGGTAATGTTCACAAACTCATAAAATAATTCCATTTAACAAATCGAGCGTGGTCCTAAGGAGTCCCGCAATATGGAGTGTACTTGTTGTACAGTGGGGCAACGTACTAGATTAAAATTGTTTAATCCAGTAATATTCAGCACTACTACAAGAATGCGTGCGTATCTGTATTTAAGTGTTAAATATAATAATTAGTCAATAATTATTATTTGCTAATTGTATAATGACACGTAGCATATTATGAACCCTCGGTTAAGTTTAACCAAGTGTGAAATTTGGTAGGACCCACTAGGGGTAGACTTGGTAACTATTTATGAAGGACAAAATAGTTGTTTCACACAATGATTATTTAATTGTTAAATAATCATTAATATCTCATTATTATATATTATTTTATTATATAATATTATTATACTAAATAATATCATTTAGTTGGCTTCCATTATTTATATTTTAATATTATAATAATATTTTTCCATAAAAGTGGCTTTGTTTTATATTATAATATATATTATTATTATTTTAATTTATATGAGATATAAATACATTTGAGATGTGTGTGAATGTGAGTGTGTGTTGTGTATGTTGGCAATGCAAATGGAAAATTAAAATTGTTTCATTTCTTTTATGTGGCCGTGAGAGAGGAGAAACAAAAATGAAATTGTTTCATTTGTTTTCTTCTTTGAAGCCGAGAGAAACAATAGTGAATTGCTTCAATTTTCATTTCATTTTCCTTTTAAAGGAAAGAAAAAATACACACAACCGTCTATTTTAAGGGGTTAAGAGTTAATCACGTCTTATATATGGAGCTGTTGTTCTAGCTTACCAAGCCCATCGAGTTGGTGACTAGAACTGACAACGAATTGGTCTCCATGTAGACTCCCGAAAAATATGTGTCTAATGTTACAAGTTATGATGATTTCTCAACCCTTCAAATATATTAATGTGATTATTTATTGTGTTTATTGTATGATTTAATTCTTCCGTAGTGTTAAATATGTATGTGATACATATTTTATGCAATAAACACAATTGCACATGCATACACTCACGTATATAAGATCCTCGACAGTAGTAATACTGCAGCGTTGAGAATGCCCCAGCGTTTATAAATGTAACTCCCCAACTTTAGAGCTAATGCTGGAGTGTTAAACTCTAAAGCCCCAACATTGGCTAAAATTATAAAAACTTGCATTTTGCCCCCAAAAATAATTTTTCAAACCTCCTCTCTAAACACCTCAAATTCTCTCAACTCCAACACCTTCCTAACCTAGAAAACAATCCATAATTGACAATCAAACATATTAGGTGGAGAGATTACACAAGATCAACTTAATCAAGATCATTTTGGAGGATCAATCCTTAAACTTAAACTTCGTTTGCTTTAATCTTTACTAGTTTGATCTTATTTGATTTGTTTATATTATGTTTATATTTGTATTTGATCTTGACATTATTATCATGTTGATCTAAGTTTAATTTTTAGGATTATAGCCTTGATCTTAATATGATGGATTTATTTGTTAGATCCAATTATTATGAACTCAATTCTTATTCAATTTGTTGGATCTTAATGATTTTGATATACTGGCCATAAACTGGATGATTTGGTAATAGCTTAATAAACTTGAAAAAAGAATTTAATTGTTAAGCCTATGACAAATTGATACATGATCATAAAGTGGCATTTGTGAGTTTCGATCTAGGATACGAATATACCTGATGGCATGTGTAGTTAATACAACTTATGTTTAATGAATCTTGATCTATTAGACTATCATAGGAATATAGGTAATTTATAGATCTTGGTATAATCACTTGACCATCAGAAGAGGCTTGTGATGGAATCCATGTTGTGACTAATATTTGAATTAGGGAATTAATAATCAAGCATTAATAATTAGAAAATCATATTAAGTGATAGCTATTGTCCTAGAATTACACCATATATATTCAAATCTATTGTTTAATTTGATTATTTAATTACGGTTGGTAACATAGATAATTTGTAATTTAATTTTAATCAACCAAATAAAAAATCAAATTAAATCAATTTTTTTGGATAAAAGTGAAAGGACATAATTTTAATAATTGGTTAGAAATATAACAATTTTCTCATGAGATCGATATTTTATTCACTCTATATTACTTGTTCCTGATAGCGTACACTTACCTTAATTTAAAAATCACAAAATACGTTTTTAGCCCAGTTGCCAAGGAAATTTAGTTTATTTTTGCCAATACTAATAACAATCCATCTTGCTTTTAATTAAGATTTTATTTTTTGTTTTTATTTTATTTTGTTTACTTTAATTAATTCTTGTTTAATTTCTATTTTGTTTTGTTTATTATATCTTATTGTTGCAATTTTTATTTTATTTCATTTTTTTGTTACAATTATTTGTTGTTGTCATTTTCATTTAATTAAATTGCTATTTATTTTATTATTGTCTTTATTTACTTTTATTTAATTTCTTTTATATTGAATTATTATTTATATCACTGTTAGCTTTTTGTTTTTTTTTGCATTATTGCTAATTACTTGGATTTATTATTATTTTGTGTTGCGTTATTTTTTTTTCTTTTTGTTTGTTTTGCTTTTGTTTCGATTATCTTGATAGCCATTATTGGGATTTGTGCTTACGTGCCATTCTTTTATGTATGAATATTTGTTTAATATTTGTACTAGTATTATCATTTCATTAAATCGCTAATTATATTTTATATATGGTAAGATGCTTGTAACGTTTCAGATATTGTACGATCTGAAAGAGTTTAGATCTGGTCTAAATGAGTTTAGATCTGTGCTAAGAATTAGTAACGCTGAGAGTTATAAATGCTAAGAGTTGGCACTGTTAAGAGTTATCAGATTATAAAAGTTAGCGATATCTAAAGAGTTAGAGCCTTATCTGAAATGAGACAAAGACCTAAGAATATATTAGTAATGACATAATTGCAAAGAGTTACAAATAGTGCTAGAAAATGTCATTATGCAAATATGTTCTCAAATATTATGTTCCTGATCTATCTTCACTGATGCTGGTCTATTAGTGAATACCTTAATAAATATATAGATTGGTGTATGCCTATATCTGGATGGTCCAGATGGTTAGTCTTAGCAAACCATGAGTTTAGTGGAAGTTCGCATAGAGATACAGGTATTCAGTAAGGACTAAATATTGAACAGACTCACAAAGATCTCCAATAGACATCCTATAAAGCCGTCAATTGAGGGTCTTTCGAGTTGAGTAGTATTCGTGGTCCTTTAACCTGAGTGTCACGGTGGGCTTGTAAGTGATCCACCATACTTTGGTTTCACACATGTCAGAAACCTTTCGTAGTCTGACCGCTGGGCGTCACTGGGTATGGTCCGATACTCATGGAGTCCGGTGTACATAGATATAGGATCCATCAGCTCATTTGGGTGAGTATTATATTCTAATGCTCTAAATATTATATCTCAGAAAGTCTTATGGCCATAAGCAGTAATTCCCAGGAAAAGAGTTTAACCCTAGTGATAAATAATATTACAAAAGTATTTGAAAATATTATTTATTGAAATACAATAATAGAGATAAGCTTTCGGTCGGACATATGGAGATTTGACGGTGTTGATCTATATCTCTGATCTATCCGGATATAAATAATGGAGGAATTGTATGCATATATTATAACCTCAACTTATATGGTCTAACGCGCCACTTTGTAATATTCGTAACGTGTGTGTGGGGCATCGTTCACGGACGTATGAAGGAGTTATATATGACAATTCGGGTGTGGACCTATAAAGTCTCACAATATGAAGTGTACTCATTGTGCACTGGGGCAGCATAGTGGATTGAACAGTTTCATCATAGAAATTCCAGCAAACTAAAAATATGTTTCAGGGTTCCTCAGGTTGTACACTTGTTTAGACTTAAATGTTAAGTATATCATTTAATTAGTTGACAAGAGTTATTAACTAATTAGATGTTAACAAGTGGCACAAATTTATTCCATGAATTATTTTACCATGAATTCACCATTAACCATGTTAGTAAAATCAAATAAGGTAAATATTAATTATTCAAATAATTTTTTATTAATTAAATAACTATTATTTAAATAAATAAAATATAATTTTATTTATTTGTTATTTTATTCCTAAATGGAAGACATACCTAATTTGAGAAACATAAATTAAATTAAGTGGAGCACCATTTTGTGATTAATGGTTAATTTTATTTGACCATTAAAATGGCCATAAAAAATTATTTTGGTAGTTGGCCACTTAATCTAATTTTGGTGGAGCACTTGTGCAGTGTTAAGAGTACTAAAAATAGTTGGGTTTCATTTGTGTTAACAAGTGTGTGTGAACGAATTTTTGTGCAAGAGTTGAGAGGAAGAAGAAGAGTTAGTTTTAAGAGAATTTTTCATTGAACAAAGACTTGTGAGAAAAACCAAAGGAGAAAGAAAAATAAATCATTCTTATTTTTCTTTCAAGTAATACAAACCTTTTTGCTAGAGATTATACTGCTGTTATTCTAGCTTCACAATCGCACCGGATGTTGTGAACTAGAATTGAATAAAAATGCACTTTAAAGTGAGCTCAAAGTTCCTTCAAAGAAATTCAAATTTAAAATCTTCATCGGAGGTCTTCAAATGTATGTTTTCTGTATTCTTAAGTTGTTAAGAATTGAAGTACATGTGTATATGTTGATTACATGATAAATTTCACTACCAAATTCGTGTATATGATAAATGTGTTTAGTTTTTTTCAATATGTACACAATCACATGTATATATCCTAAAATACGACAACAGCCACAACTATACATGTATAGATCTATAAGTGTTGAATTGATTATTTTTTATCCAAAAATAGAAAGAACATTAAGAAGAATTCATCAAGAACAAGCTCAATTCAACATAACGAATGATCAAAATCCTAATCCTGTGGCTAAAGAGCCAAGATCGTTGAGGGATTATGTTGTCTCATTAGTTGATGGGATACATTCTAGCATTAAGCAACCAACGATCAATGCAAATAATTTTGAAATTAAACCTAGCACAATGCAAATGTTAAAAGACTCAATATAATTCAGCAGATTACCCTATAATGATCCAAATGAGCATATCATGAATTTTCTTGAAATTTGTGATACATTTAGATATAATGGAATATCCAATGATGCCATTAGATTATGATTATTTTATTTTTTATTAATGGATAAAGCAAAGAGTTGGTTAATATCATTGCCATTTGGATCAATTTCAACGTGGGATGAACTTGAGAAACTTTCTCACTAAATTCTTTCCACCAACAAAGACAGCCAAGATGTGCAATGATATTACACCATTCATGCAATTTGATTCTAAGTCATTGTATGAAGCATGGGAGAGATATAAAGACATGCTTCAAAAATGCCCACACCATAGAGTTCCCAAATGGTTACTTGTACAAACATTTCACAATGGACTCGTTGAGCATTTAAGAATAATTATGGATGCTGCAGCAGGTGGTGCTTTAATGAATAAATCCACTGATGAAGCTTTTAACCTACTGGAAGAAATAACATCTTACAGTTATCAGTAGTCTACAGAAAGAATAAATCCAAGAAAAATAGCTGGAGTACATGAAATTGAGGCCTTGACTGCCTTAATAACCCAAATCAACCTTATAGTAAAAATGGTTTATGCTTTAGGAGTCAACTCAATAAAGAGCCAACCAATTGCTTATGATTTTTGCATTGATAACCAGCCTATTTGGCATTGCTTCGAAAATGAAAATTATATTGGAAATTTCAACATAAATTAAAATAATCCCAACTCTAATTTCTATAATCCTGGGTGGCGAAATCATCCCAACTTCTCTTGGAGTAATAACCAAGGCAGTCATCTAAGCCAATTAATCTGCCTGGATTTCATGCCCTACCAATTCAACAACAGCATGATAAGAAACCGGATTTGAAAGATATATTCCTACAATATATGAAACAAATCGATACACTTATCCAAAGCCAAACAAATCTTATTCAAAATCAAGCTGCATCATTGAGAGCCCTAGAGACTCAAGTTGGACAACTTGCTTTAGCAATGAACAACTGTCCACATGGTGTTCTACTAGGAAACATTGAATCTAATTTAAAAGGTAACAAGAAACAATGTAAGGCAATCACTTTTGTAAAGTGGTAAGGAGGTACAACCCACTAAAATGAAACCTCTAAAGCAACAAAAAGCACAACAAGAAGATTCAGCACTAAAGTTCACATAAAAAAAGAAGATAATGCAGAAAATGCTAAAAAAGGGAAATCATTACAAAACCCTCAATTGCAGCCTTACACTCCACCTTCACCTTCCCATAAATGTTACAAAAAAAAAAGAAATTAGATAAGCAATTTTCTAAATTTCTTGAAATTTTTAAACAATTGCACATTAACATCCCTTTTACTGAGGCATTAGACCAAATGTCGAGTTATGTCAAGCTTCATGAAGGACATACTCTCAAGAAAAAAAAAGCTAGATAACTTTGAAACTGTGGCATTAACTAATGAGTGCAGTGTCATTCTTCATAAGAAACTACCTCCTAAGCTCAAGGATCCTAGAAGCTTTACTATCCCTTTTACCATCAGGAAATGGCATTTCAGAAAAGCTTGATCTGACCTAAGTGCCAGTACTAACCTCATTCTATTGTCAATCTATAAAAAGTTAGGTCTATGTACTGCTAAGCCAACAAATGTTACTCTCCAACTAGTAGATCGATCCCTCACATATCCAAAATGAGTCATCAAAGATGTTCTTATCAAGGTGGATAAGTCCATCTTTCTAGCAAAATTTATAGTGCTTGATATAGAGGAAGATCAAGAGATCCCTATCATTTTGGGATGACAATTTTTAGTAACCAAAAGAACCTTAATTGATGTCCAGAAATGTGAGCTAACTATGGGGGTCTAGAATGAAGAGGTAACCTTCAATGTGTTCAAGGTAATGAAGTTTCCAAATAAATCAGATGACTATGATGAATTCGATGTCATCAATGGAGAAGTGCATGAGGTTTACACAATTAATACCATCCAAGACTCTCTTGAAAATGCCATAATCAATGGAGACAAAGTCGAGAACCACGAAGTAAAGGAATGTGTGAAAGCATTATATTCATTACACTGCTTTAGCCACATGAGACCTAGGTATGAATCACTAAACAGACTGAAGAACATTGAGGCAGGAAATAAGCCCTTAATAGAAGAGCCATCGAAACTTGAGCTTAAACTATTGTTAAACCGCTTAAGGTACACTTATTTAGGTGAATCTTCTACTCTTTCTGTTATTATTTTTATCGAGCTTGATGAGATACAGGAAAAGAAACTACTCGGAGTACTCCAACAACACAAGAGAGTAATTGATTTGACCATTGCTGACATTCAGGGTATTAGTCCATCCTTTTGCATGCATAAAAAATTTTGCTTGAAGAAAATCATAAACCAACCATTAAGTAGTAAAGAAGATTGAACTCAATTATGAGGGAAGTGGTTAAGAAGGAAATAATTAAGTAGTTAGATATAGGGATCATCTATCCAATATCTGATAGTTTGTTGGTGAGCCCAGTCCAATATATCCCTAAAATGGGAGGTGTTACTGTAGTGAAAAATGAGAACAATGAATTAATCACTACCTATATAGTAACTAGATAGAGAATATGCATGGACTACCGAAAACTCAATAAAGCTATAAGAAAATATCATTTTTCTCTTCTTTTCATTGATTAAATGCTAGACAGATTAGCTGAGCATCAGTACTATTGTTTCCTGGATGGATACTCAGGCTACAATCAAATTGTAACTGCCCCAAAAAATTAGGAGAAAACCACATTTACATGTCCATATAGTACATTTGCATTTAAGAGAATACCATTCAACCTATGCAATACATCAGTCACATTTCAACAGTGCATGATGGCAATCTTTTTAGATGTTATGGAATATTTTCTAGAAGTATTTATAAATGATTTTTTAGTTTTTGGGGATTCGTTAAATTTATACTTCAACAATTTAGCATTTGTGCTTAAAAGATGTAAGGAGATGAACTTAGTGCTAAATTGAGAGAAGTGTCATTTTATGGTCAAAGAATATATAGTCTTAGGCTATAATATATCTTCAAACTGTATAGAAGTTGATAAGGCAAAAGTTGAAACAATTGAGAAATTGCCTCCCCCTACTAACGTGAAGGGTGTTCGAAGTTTTTTTTATCATGCGAAATTTTATAGAAGGTTTATTAAGGACTTTTCCAAGATCTCAAAACCCTTTTGCAACTTGTTAGAGAAAGATGTGGAGTTTCACTTTGATTAAGCCTGCCATGAAGCCTTCGAAACCTTGAAGAAGAATCTCACTTCTACACTGATTATCATAGCACCAGATTGGAGTCTCCCCTTTAAGATGATATGCGATGCTAGTCTTGGACAAAGAAAAGATAAGGTCTTTCACACTATTTACTATACAAGTAAGACCTTAAATTATGCGTAGACTAACTATACGACCAAAAAGAATGAGCTATTGGCTGGGGTATTTGCCTTCGACAAGTTTGATCCTATTTAATAAGAGTCAATATGATTGTGTTCACAAATCACTCTACCATTAAATACTTGATCGTAGAGAATGATATTAACCCCAGATTAATCAGATAGGTGTTACTTCTTCAAGAGTTTGATTTGGAGATTGGAGATAAGAAGGGAATTGATAACCAAGTTGTGGACCATTTATTTAGACGAGAACTTTACTACAAAAGTGATCGAGGTCGTCGTATCGACTTTCTTCGTCATCTTTTAGAGGTAATAAGACTACTGTAATGTGGCTTTTATTAGCCTACAATGTATAAAGATGCCCATCTATTTGCTTTACAGTGTGATTATTGCCAAAGGATTAGGAATATAACAAAAATTCAAGAGATGCCTCTGCCAAACATTTTGGAAGTGAAAATTTTTATGTTTGGGGAATTGACTTTATAGGACCGTTTATTTCTTCATGTAGTCATAAATACATACTTGTGGTAGTTGACTATGTGTCAAAATGGGTGAAAGTTGTAGCACTTCTAACTAAAGATGCTAAAGTAGTGTTGAAGTTCTTAAAAAAGAACATCTTCACAAGATATGGCACTCCAAGAGCAATAATAAGTGATGAAGGGTCACACTTCTATAACAAGTACTTTACAACCCTTCTACATAAGTATGGAGTGTGACACAAAGTTACTACCACATATCATTCTCAAACGAGTGGACAAGCAGAGGTGTATAATAGAAAAATCAAGCGAATTCTTAAAAAGGCAATAAAACCAAGTATGAAAGATTGGGCTATGCGATTAGATAATGCACTTTGGGCCTATCACATAACCTTTAAAGCTCAAATTGGGATATCCCTATACTGGCTTATCTTTGGAAAAGCATGTCATTTACTAGTGGAATTAGAACATAAGGCTTATTAGGCCATGAAAGCCCTTAATTTTGATATGCAAGCTATTGGTGATAAGCGAATGCTTCAACTCAATGAGTTGGATGAGCTTTGACTTCAGGCATACAAAAATGCTAAACTTTATAAAGAGAAGACAAAGAAATGGCACGATCAAGAGATCGCATACTGAGAATTTAAACCAAGACAACGAGTGTTATTATACAACTCTCGTTTGAAACTTTTCCCAAGTAAACTTAAATCTTCATGGTCATGCCCATTTAGAATCACAAAGGTATATCCTTATAGGGCCATTGAAAGTTCAGACGAAGAGACCAAGCGGTTGTTTAAGGTGAATGGGAAAAAGTTGAAACATTATTGGGGGGATGAAATTGATCGACAAAAGTCATCCCTTTAGTTAACCCAACCTTGATAGTGAACAAGAATGTCTAGCCGAAGACATAAAAACCAGGCGCTGCTTTGGAGGCAATCCAAGAAAAATGTATGTTTTATTTTAATGTGAGGTTTTAAAAAAATAGAATGCTCTAGCGTTATACCAACTAATGCCCCAACGTTATATCACATACCGCCCAAACGTTGGCACATGTTTAAAATTTAAATTTTTCAAAAAACTGGGAACGCCTCAGTGTTCATCCAAAAACAGTGTAAATATAGGATTTTCTTTATTTTCTCCATTTCCCACCTTTGAAAAAACCCATTTTCTCTCAACCAAAAGCCAATCCTAGTGCTCACACATACAATCCATTACTCATAAAAACTTCCTTACCCTCCACACTTCATTTTTTTATGGATTAAAACATTAAAACAAAAGCCCCAAAATCACCAAATCCAACCTAAATTCCATAAACCCAAAATTCACTTCAGACTACCTAAATTTGTGTTTCTACTCAGCTTTTGGATATGTTGCCTAAGAGATAAAGATTTACAGAAGCGAGGAGTGTCTAGTTTAACACTTCACGCTTTATTTCGATAGAGGCACAAGATCGCTTAAACACACGGGTAGTGAGCAAGTTCCTTATTCAGGAAAGAGGCTCGATCTCACCAACTTAGAGTTAGAAGGTGTTGAAGCGATGATCAGGAGACATAACTAGTAGATTTTCTATTAACAGCCACCAGTGAGTATAGTTCTAATTGTTAGAGGGTTCTATGCCAGTGCCAGGGAACACACTAGCTATATAACATTTGTAAGGGGCAGGATGGTGGCATTTGACGTGGCCACCATCAATGGAGTGTTTGGTTTACTTGCAAAGATTGATGATAAGTACACATAGTTATGCAAGGAGCCAGATTATGAGTTGATCATTGAAACGTTATGCATACCCGAGATTAGGTGGAAGGTCATACAAAGTGTACCCTCTACTTTCCTCTCAAGGCACATAACTTTCGAAAGGAAGGTATGTTATTGTTTTTTGGCCTTCAGGCTGATGCCTGTGTTACACACGAGCGTTATTATCCAGCAGAAGGATGTTCTCCTCTATGTTATCATGACAAGGTACCCCATCAATATTAGGCATATTATATAGTTTGCGATTCTTATTGTGCACGTCTTATGAAGGTGAGTCTATTTTTTCCCTCATTGATTACAATACTTTCTGCACATGCAGATGTGTATTAGGAAGACATAGTAAAGCCATTACTACCAGCATATTCCATTGACATAGCTATTATCCGTAAACTGACATCAGCTGAGGAGCTACAGAAACGACCATCTCCATCATCACCTCTACCAGCATGTCCACTTTTGCTAGATTATCTCGACTCAAGACTCAGGTTTATGAGGTACAATCAGAGGTCAAAGAGTTCAAAGATATTTTTTATGGTTGGATGCAAGTTTAGGTTGCCAACATAGGGGCAGACATCAGCCACTTACTGCCACAGACTACCATTATACCTTCGACTTCGGCACCACCACCCACTACCACTGTTATCGATGAGGCTGATAATAAAGAGGATGAGCAATGACAGGATGATTCGATCTTTGATCTCTCCATGCTTGACGATGACGATGAGTGCCATGATTGAGCAATGTTCACTTATCAAGGAAGTGTTTCAGTTTCACTTTTTACTTCTGCTACCATGGGGACTATGCCACATCATTAGTTGAGGTAAAGGAAACACTTCTCATATTTAGTTCAACTTTGTTTTTGGCTTTTATTTTATTGTTTTTACTATTTTTCTTTTATGTTATTGTCTTTATGATTTTTAGGCTAGCCTAATTACAAAGCAACAGTATTTAGGCAATTATTGAAAAGTTGTTTGTCCATTACTATATGTTTATGCAATTGGTCTCATATTTTTTTTTTTTTTAAATTCTGTTTATCTATTATTGATTTGAGTGTTTTATTTTTCTTTATATTATTGGATTGAGATGATGATTACCAGTTAATGATAAAAAATGAAAATTTAAGTGCATAACTTATTTTTTTAAATCCCTAGAAAATAACATATATTTTTAATAAGTCATGCACCAATACGTAGATGGATTTTGACCTTGTTTGTGATCACCAAATTTTGAGCACTTGGATAAAGTTTATGTTAGTTGAATTTTTCTTAGAAATGTTCATGCTCAAGTAGTACACTCCAGTCTCAATGAACATACAGACACTCTAGAACTTGTTTAATTATGGATTGAGGCGAAATCATAGGAAACACATGAATAGAAAAATAAAATTAGTCCATCGTTGGACCGTTTGAGCCTTTCTAGCCTACGCTTGATGTATATTTATCTTTAGTCATCCCATTTGAGCGTAAATTATCTATGTTATTGAATAACCACATTACAAGCTTAAACTTTAAATTTAAGTACCCAAAATAACCTTAACACCATAAACACAAAGCATATTGAAAAATATTATCGAGTTTGTAGCATTGTGATTGTTTAAAGAAGAAAAATAATGAAATTTGGCGAGTAAGCGCCACCTTAAGTTTGGAAAAATTATTCTAAAGTTTGAGGGAGTTAAAAAAAAGAGAGAGTAAGTGGTTGAAATTGGGTAAAAATAATAAGTTTGTAGGAATTAAATCAAAAGTAGGATGTTCAAATGGTACCCAAGGGGATTTAGTATTAATGGTGTGAATTAAACTAAATTTGTATCCAAAATAACTCACCTTACCCCTAACCCTTCATTACAAGCTAATAAAAGACCTAATAGATCTCTAAACATATGTATTTCTACATTAGTGGAGAGTTGTATGAAAAGTAAGCTTATGGTAGTGTTTTGTACTTAAAAATATACCGAGACACTTCTTTTCTATACAATCTTAAGTACTTGAGCTAATCTAAGTACAATTTCAGTTAATACTTGCTAGTTTCACACACACATATGGTTGATCACTTATAGAGAAAAATGAAAATACTTAATTGTGATGTTTGTGAATTATTTAAAATTTTATAAATTTCGAAAGGATTGAGAATAGTGAAGGTATTTTTGAGACAATAATGTAATCATTAAATCAATCCGACTAGTTGTTACTTTCATTTTTTCTATTTATTT
Source organism: Ailanthus altissimus (assembly GCA_946807835.1). Lineage (NCBI taxonomy): Eukaryota > Viridiplantae > Streptophyta > Magnoliopsida > Sapindales > Simaroubaceae > Ailanthus > Ailanthus altissimus. Next base: position 8,877,849 of record OX327713.1, on the reverse strand, counting down.
TGCATATGTATTTGAGTTTGTTGTGTTGCTTTTTTTTTTTTTTTTACTTTGTGTTAATCTCTCTCATTGCTCGAGGACAAGCAATTACTTAAGTTTAGGGGTATTTGATGAGTGAAATTTATATACATATTATAGCCCTATTTTATCTTAATAATTATTTTTTTTTGGATAAATTCAGAGTTATTTATGCATTTATTGTTGTTTTTACAAGCTTTAATTATAATGAGATGGGAATGAAAATTAATGGAGCATATAAGGAAACAAAATTCAATAATTTAAAGGCAAAATGAGGATTAAAATGTAACTTATCAAAATGGAGACCAAAATACAAAAAATGCAAAACTGATGATGAACGCACCAATATTCATGTGTTTAATGTAAATGCCCCAACGTTTGATGGATATTAACACTAGGGAAAAAATTGGATCTGGATCAATGCCCTAGCGCCACAATAGTAACATTGCAGTGCCGAGAATGCCCTAGCATTCATAAATGTAACGCCTCAGCGTTAGAGCCAACGCTAGAGCGTTATAACTATAAAGCCCTAGAGTTGGCTAAAATTATAAAAACTTGCATTTTTCCCCCTAAAAATAATTTTTCGAACCTCTTCTCTAAACACCTCAAATCCTCTCAATTCCAACATTTTTCTAACCTAGAAAATAACCTATAATTGATAATTAAATATTAAAAATAATAATCAAACACATGTGGTAGAGAGATTACACAAGATCAACCTAATCAAGATCATTTTGGAGGATCAATCCTTAAACTTGAACTTTTTTTGCTTCAATCATTGCTAGTTTGATCTTATTTGATTTGTTTATATTATGTTTGTATTTGTATTTGATCTTAACATTATTATCATTTTGATCTAAGTGTAATTTCTAGGATTATAACTCTGATCTTAATATGATGGATTGATTTGTTGAATTCGATTATTATGAATTCAATTCTTATTCAATTTGTTGGATCTTAATGATTTTGATATACTGGCCATAAATTGGATGATTTGGTAACAGTTTAATAAACTTGAAAACGAATTTAATTGTTAAGCCTATGACAAATTGATACATGATCACAAAGTGGCATTTGTGAGTTTCGATCTAGGATAGGAATATAAATAGATGGCATGTATGGTTAATACAACTTGTGTTTAATGAATCTTGATCTATTGGACTACCATAGGAATATAGGTAATTTATAGATCTTGGTATAATCACTTGACCATCGAAAGAGGCTTGTAATGAGATCCATGTTATAATAATAATTGAATTGAAGGATTAGTAATTAGAGCATTAATAATTGGAAAATCATATTAAGTGATAGCTATAGTCCTAGATCTACACCATATATATTCAAATCTGTTGTTTAATTACGATTGGTAACGTAATAATTTTTAATTTAATTTTAATCAAACAAATAAAAAAATCAAATCAAATTAATTTTTTCTGGATAAAAGCGAGATGGCATAATTTTAGTAATTTGTTAGAAATACGACAATTTTCTCGTAGGATCGACACTCTATTTACTTTATATTACTTGTTTCTAATAGCGTGCACTTGCACTTAATTTAGAAATCACACAAAACCATTACCCAAGTATCACTTAGTTAGACGTTACATATCACATAGCACATAATGAGCCAAATGCCACCTGTCGGTGATATAGAGTATAAGAGGAACAACGTAAGTAAGACTTAAAATTCATATATATAGAACGTTCATGCCCAAAGGTAAGAGCCACTCTCTCACCTTGATCATTGGTAAGTCCTCCCATATGCACTAATACACTGTTATATGAATGTGACGACCCACTCTTCCTTTAGGGTACTCATAGGATTCTCCCTGCATATGGAACACATATCGCATATACTCATCTCGAAGGAAATTTCATACATAAAGACTCCACATATCAAATAAGGTTCTTACAAAGCTATTATTGAGTTCAAGTATCCTAAAGAATATAAAGCATATCTCATATACATATTTCACTTTAAAATTTTCCTTCTTAAACACATTTCATTTTAAAAGTACAATTTTGAAATTTATGTATATCATGTATATTCATGCTCAATGTCATTGCTCACATTAATAAACATATATCATTCACATATTCATATCAAAGTATACTTGTAATAATTTGAGCGCATTTTAAATCATATTTGTAAAATCATGCACAAATAAATACTATGTTTATTGTGATTATAGTAAAAATCTAGTATATACTTACCTCTCAACAATCACAAAACACAAAGTGTAATCTCCTTAACCTATCAATGGAGATTTATACAGTCATAAACATCAATATGAAACTACAAAAGCTTAAAATGACTTTAGAAAACTACACATTCACATTTATCACACCAAATTGGTCAATTGACTTGACTTCTTAAAATTTGTCATTTCGACCATTTGCACTTTACAAACTTTTATTATACATCAGTTGATGTCCATTTACCACAATATTAGAATATGTCATTATCGTACATAGGAATTGTATTATAATTCCTATAAAATTCATTTCGTAATCACTCTTAAATCTAAACACTTAACCTGACAAAATTAGAGTACATACTTAACAATATTTTGTCTTCCAATTTTATGAAATTGAATATCAACTCAAAAATCATGAAACCACAACAGAATCTCTCTTAACACATAGCTAAGTCCAAAATAAATAATCCATGACAGAATCGACACAAATCAATATTTTGAAATGATTTTTCTCTAAAGCTTTTAGAATATGTCAAATGAAATCTTACATTGAGGTTATATAATTTAAAAAACATAACAATTTGAAAGTAGTAAGTTAAATGCTCAGCCTTGGATAAATATCAATTTTTAGAAAATAATAATTTTTTTAAACCATTTGGTGGATCAAAACCAGTTCATCATTGAGCTAAACTGCAGAAATTGTGTTTCTCAAAATCTCATGGCCATCTTTATAAAATCACTAAAAATTAAATTTATGAAGTTTTTACATGAATTAAAATTCTATATGTTTAGTAGAATGTCTAGTTTCGTGGATTAAAAATCCAAATTAAAAATCAAAATAAAATATTTTATAAAAATCACAAACTGAGCTATAGTCATGTAATAATTCTGCAAATGTCTCATGATTCTTTCTCTTATTCATCCAATCATATTCATTAATCAGTATATCTCATAAAATCATTATCAAATCCCTAATTTACCAAGTTATTAAACATTATAACTTCACAAAAATCATACAATAAATATTTAAGATTATAGAAATAGCTCTAAAAATACCTCTTAATAGCATAAAATCATCATATCATTCTTAATCTCTTCTTCTCTTTCTTTCTCTTGCTCTCCCTTTCTCTTTTTATTTGTCTCTAAAGAGTTGGGCAACACTATAGCTAGGGTTGGGAAAATGATGATTTCTATCATTAACAAATTTCATCTTGCCCCTTAATGGATATTATTAATCCAATCTAAAATTTACTCTTTTCTCATAATAGCCCCTTGTCCAAATTATAGCATATGGTTTGAGCCTATCCTCATAAGTTAAATAAGTCATATTCTAACTTATAACACATGTTCTTGAGCCTAATCCCATTAAATTTACATAAACTCTAATTTAACTCATAATTAACTCAATACTTAACTTAAAAATAAATCTATACTCTAAGTAGTAAATAAAGCCTTAATAAAATAAAATAAAATCTATTTTTCTAATACTATACAAACAACAAGTCACAATATAAACATGAAGCAAGCAATATTCTTTATTTCATACATGGTTACGACAGGAAGACCAAGAAAGAGACAGAGTCAGAGTCACTTTGCTTTCACATCAGCCTAGTGAAAGGTAATATGAAGAGTAAAGCTGCTTTTTGTTTGTTGTGGGGGTGATTTATGATAGATTTAGATTTTTGTAAGTTATTTTCTTTTTAGAGATTATGATGCTTGACAAAGGATGATAGTTTTGTCTAAAGTTGGGAATTATCTATAATCTTTTATTGATCCAATATAAATGAAGGGAAATATTACAGTTTTTGGAATTCCTTTATAAACTACTTTTTTATTTGATATTTTTTTTTAATTCATTACATTAACTATTATCATTTTCTAATGCATAATCCAAGGCATAGTCCAACTAATAGAGATATTGCTGAAATCATCACCGACTTACCAGATAATATATTTGAACCATTAATTTCTTGCCTTATACCCCACTTCTCGTTGTCATCTCATTCTAGTAAGATGCCCTGTCTACAGACCAATTATCAACTCTACTAATATCATAAGGATTTAACTCATCTGCATTAGGTCTCCAAAAACTGTAAAATGCACACTTTCTTTTCATGCACTTAAAATATAGGTTGTTTATACTTTCTCAATGCCAACAAAAGCAATTTCATTGCTATAATAGGTTTTGTTCTTGAACTTTATCAAACCCCATTAATATTGGCATGTCTAGACATTGGGAAACTGGCATCAGTGTTAATCTTATACACCTTTGGTTTCTAGCACATAGAGTATGGTCATTTATGATTTGCACAACAAAAGAAAAGTTTCTTTGGATTAGCTCTTCACTCTGATATTTATATATAGCAGCTTTTTCATTCCATTAGCGTTCTGTTTGTAAACTTTATCATACTCCATTAACATCATTGCTTTTACTCCATTACTGTCTTAAGTAGTTGCTGTTTTGCCGTGAGTAGCTACTGCTTTGCCTTGAGTATCTACTGCTTTGCCTTGACAATTTGATTTTTTTTATGGCTATTTGGTGACAATTTGCTAGCATTCTTGCAATGTATTTGTATTGCAAAATCATTAAGTGTTTTTTGTGAGGTTAATAGAGAGATGTGTGTGTGTGTGTGTGTGTGTGTTGCAACTTCAACAAGTGTTTTTTGTGAGGTTTATAGAGATATCAGCGTGTTTGCGAGGCTTTTATGAGATTTTTTTATGAGGTTTATTGAGAGAGAAATTAGGTTTTGTGAGGCTATTGACGGCTATTTGTTAGGTTTTGGGAGAGATTAGCTTTGGTATATGCCCTTTGTGAATCCAATGGTAAGAAACAACCACTTTTCCCTCAAATATATTATGATAAAAGGGTAAAACAAAATCACTTTGTAATTACTTTTGTCCATAGAATCCATTATTTCATATTCTATGTAAGGACATAATTGAAATTTCATATAATACTTTAGGGATATTTCGAAAAAGTTTTAAACTATCAAGCCCACACTTATTTAAAAATATTCTATATACTTACTTTTTTATGACATTATTAGGGCACGATCATTACTCTTCTATGGTATCGATCTTTATAATTTTAAAAAGGACTAAAACTCCAATTATTATAAATATTTTGTTATCTTTTAACTTTGCATAATTTTATAATTTTATCCTTAATAATATATGATTTAACAATTTTACCCCTAAAAAAATTAAGATACTAATAAGGCTCATGCTTAGAAAAAAATTATCATTACCCCCTTATGATATCGGTCAATGTCCACTTACCTCTTGTGGCTTCAAAAAGAACTAAAAATTCTACCGTTAAGAATATTTCGTTATCTTTTAACTTTACATGATTTTATAATTTTACCCATAATAATATATGACTTAATAATTTTACCCCTAAAGAATTTAAAAAAACAAAAAGAAAGGCTTTGAAAAGAATTGAACCTTTGACCTCAAATACAAAACTATCTCTTTTAATGACTTGACCAAACTTAAGTATAATTAACATTTTATGAAAATTAATATGTATACACTATAAACTAATTACATGAATTATAAATTATAAATTAAATAAATTTTAATACTAAAAAATCATAAACAATAATAAATATAAATATTTTAATAAATAATTAATTAAATATTTAATAAATAATAAATTTCATTAAGTATGTACAATAAAAGACTGAAAGATTAATTTTTATAAATTTATTATAAAAATAAATTATTTTATAATTTTTCAAAATTAATCTAAAATAAATTAAAAAAATTTAGAACATAATACATACTAAAAATAAATTTATTTCAAGTTCACAAGTGAATTTTTATTATTTAAATACTAAATAAATAAAATAAAATTTCATGAATTTTTAAATTAATTGAAATTATTACAAATAATGCCAAATTCTTCTATACTCATAAATGGGTTTTAATTATTACAACTTTTAATAAATAAAAAAGATGTTATATTAGAAACAAATATTTTTAATGATAATTTATGGTTACATATGGAAAATTATTTTTGACTTTTGTGGAAAACTATTTTTTTGTAATTAATATAATTATAAATACCTTTTTATTTCTTTTCAATTAATTTAAAAATAAATAAAAAATGAAAAGATATTTATAATGAGTTTCTAAAAAAAACTCATTTTTTTGTAAGTTTATTTAAATTTTACATTATTTAAAATACTTTTAGACTTATTATTATTTATGATTTTGAGTACCAAAATTTATTTAACTTTTAACTAATAATTCTTATAATTTTATTTATAGAGTTTATATTTAGTCTTCATAAAATATTAAGTAAATTTAAGTTTTTCAAAGTGGTGAAGACTCGTAATTTTTATTTTTGAAGTCAAGAGTTTAAATTCTTTTAAACTCATTTTTTTTCTTTTACTCTCAACATTTTTCTTTTACTCTCTTTAGAGACAAAATTATCAAATCATATATTATTATGGATAAAATTATATAAAAAGTTAAAAAAAATAATAAATTATTTTAAATTATTCAGTTATATATTATTATGAGTAAAATTGTATAATTATATAAAAAAATAACAAAAAATAACAAAAAATTCCTAACAGACCTTAACTCTCATCTCTTAAGAGTAAAATTATCAAGTCATATATTATTAGGGATATAATTATAAAATAATATAAAAAGTTTTAAAAAAAAATTAATATTAATATAATTTTGATCTCCTTTTTTTAAACTACAAGGTGTAAGTAATGAAAATTAAGCGATACCATAAAGGGGGAATGATCGTCTTTCCCGTACAAAAGGCATGCAAGTCACTTTTAATATTTGATTGAGTCAAACATTTTTTTTAGAAAGTATATATATATATAAAGTGGAGAGCTAATCAGGCGGACGATGGAATATTGTTCTACACTATACAACACTGTTAAAACAATATCGCACAATAATGAGCGCCGTCCTCCACTTGATCAAGGCCCTATAAAGTGATGTATATGCCATTTTGTTTTAAAGAGAACGCTTGTCATTTTCATTATGCTTAGGGAATCCACTGATCATTTTCCCTATCTTAAATGTGCAAACTAATCATCGATCCAAAAAAAAATGTATAATTTCCACAAATGATGATTGATCCAATTATGTCCTCTATTTACATGTAGATGTAGTTGTGCGATGGTTGATGCCATTAAACTTTCTTTATAAAGTTAAGAGGACCTCCCAAAATCTAGTGAAGAAATGATATATCATTTCACCCGGTTCACAAGTTACTAAATTACAATTCTCTTTCCCAAAGCTGATACTAAGAAATCAGATCCACAGGCAGAAATTTCACAAAAGCTGATATATTCTTCTGCCGCTGAGTTATCCAAGTTGCATGGTGATGCACAAACTCGCCCCTTTGGTGTACATTTGTTATTTGTACCACCACTCCAGTTTAAATACTTCAACAGTGGTATGTACACAAAACTAAATGCTATAGAGAAGCTTTTACATTACCTTCTTGAAAACTTTTCCCGATTAAAATGGTGTAGATGCATTCTCCCATTTTACATGGCCTCAAAAAGAACCCGATGTTCCAGAAGATCTAATAAAACTGTCCTCATTTTTTCAAGTGAAACAGGTTTTAGTATAACACCATCCATACCAACCCTCATGCAATTTTCTTTTGTCACTTTGTCAGTATTTCCTGTAAGGGCTACTATTAGTGGCCTTTCATGGCGCCTTGTAAATTTTTCGTGAATATGGACAGCAACTTCATACCCATCTATACAGGGCAAGCACACGTCCATGAACACCACCTTGTGTTCTTGAGAAACCACACGCAAGCACTCCTCGCTTGAGCTCACTGTTGTTACATCACATCCCAGGTGTATCAAGAGCCCTTTTGTCACTGACCGACTAACACTGTATAGCAAAATGGGTTCAACATTTCAGTTAAATTACATGCAGCAATATCAGTCATTAATAAAATTAAATGTTTCTCAAATTCCAATATAATGTTAAAAATATCAAAACAATCAATTTACATAAATATGTAAGAACAGAGAGAAGGAAACAGAATTCACATCAATCATTTATATATTGTTTAACTATAATCAGAACTATATGTCATGTTGTGATCATCCACCAAAGTTTGAGATTGTCATTTGGGCAGTTGTTGCCTTGAATCATTCTTTAGTAACCGGCACCAAATCCTGCAAGAGCGGCTGACCACAGGGGTGGCCCTAACATGGGCTAAAAATCTTCAAAGGAACTATATGTGGGCAGGAAAGGTAAATTTCAAATATGCAATTCTAGAAGCATATGGAAGCCAAGGGATTCAGAGAGAATGGGTGAGAATCCACAGGACATGTAGCTTTGAGAGGGAAACAAAATTTGCTATCCAGATTACATTGATTTCCTAGGGGAAAAGTGAATCTGCAGTTTTTACCTAAAAATGCCTATGCAGTTCAATACAAGCTTATGGTATGGACTTGCAGTCAGGTAGTACTCTCTCTTATTTAACTTGAGTCCTATATTTTTGGGATCTAACCTTCCTCTTCAGAACTACCGGCGTTGGTTCTACTGATCACAGCAACATATATTCTAACATCATCCTTGAGAATCTAAAGTTTGTACTGGTGGACTTGTTAATTCTAAGTTAGTCTTATATGACATTGGGAACTAAGAAAGGGCAAGATTTCTACTTTAGTCATTGTGGGATTTAGGATCATAACACTCAAATAAAGCTCAGGTTTATAAAATTCTGAACATATACAAAGTAGAAACTACTTAAAACACAAATATAGTCAAGCCATAGGAACCAGATCCCAAGGTGAAGGGTCAATAGCTGGCAGAATAACAAAAAGTGGACATAGGAGGACAATAATTAATTTTTTCAAGTAAATTGTCTCAAAGATGTATCAGAAATCCAACCTCGTGAAACTCTACAATCTGTTTATTATTCAAGTATCATAGGAAGTGTTTCCCTAGATAGCACAATAAAATTCATAGGTCTACCAGACCTTTCATTGCCTCAACGTCTTATACCATCACTATATAGCTGTATTATTCCCAGCTTCTCAATACCCCGATCAGGATATTATGGTATAGAACCCCAGATAGAAGACTAATACACTCCAAATGAAAAACAATGTATAAAATAATTGCTATGTCACTGACCAGTTATCATCCATAACAATAACTTTGAGCCCAGGAAAATTGGTCTGTCCATGTCCAGGAATTTTCGGCATGAACGAGAGTTTAGATTCGTTTGAGTGCTCTGGAAACCCAAGTTTTACAATGAAGATAGCTGTAGAACCCTTTCCAAGACCTTCACTTTCAATCCAAAGATGTCCCTCCATAAGATTTACAAATCTGGTAACAACATCCACAGGTGAGAAAAATTCTACGATACATGTATCAAAACCTCTTCAAAGAAAACAACTCCAAACTTGTAGAAACTACCAAGCTGAGTAATGAACAAAAGTTTATATATATATTTACTGATTTACTGCCATGAGACATGAATGAAAGCTGCTGGTTGTAATATCTCAACACACAGTACCTCTTACAAATTGCAAGGCCAAGTCCACTGCCACTGGAATTTCTAGTTGCCATTGTTTGATTTTGTGCAAATTTTGTAAATAATTTAGGAATATCTTGGGGGCTAATACCTGAACCTGAATCTTTCACCTGCACCACAAAAGAAAGTTATTCACATTACTAACTTTTAGCCTAAGAAATTGAGCAACCAATGAAGGATCAATCAAGTGTAACAGACACCAACCTGCACACGCAAATAAAAATGATTTTCACTTGGCACTAGGAAAAAGTCAGGAGCTCGAGAATCCCGTAATGATTCTGACTTCACAACAAAAGCAGTGATCGAGATGCTGCCCTCTTTTGTGAACTTTACAGCATTACCAACAACATTTAGAAGGGTTTGCATTAGGCGCTTTTCATCACCAACTGCATGCCCTGGCAGATCTGGAGACAAATTCAATGTGATTGGCAACTTCTTAACTGATGCAATAGGCTTGATCAGGTTAAGGACCTGCAATGAAAAATAATCACATTGCCACAGCAACAAATATCCATCAGCAATTAAAAAATTCTACATACTAACATCCACAAGGCAATCTGAGAAAATTTATAAGCAGCAGGAATGAATAAACCAACCTCCTTGAATACTGCAAGCAGGTTAAAAGTTCCAAGTTGAAGTTGAAGGCTACCATCTTCAAGCCTTGACAAATCTAATACATCATTTACTAAAGTAACTAAAAGATTGCTACTCTTTAGAATTGTTTCAATCATCAGCCGCTGCTCAGGTGTCAATTCAGTTTCTTGCAGCAAAGATGATAGGGCAATAATTGCATGCATCGGAGTTCTCATCTCATGATTCATAACAGCCAGGAAATCGTTACGAGCACAAATGGCAGTTTCTGCTTCTCTCCTGGCCAGGTCAAGCGCAATATTCTGCTCCAGAAGAAGATCTCTTGCCCTCATTGACTCCTCCAAGATTGCAGCATGTGAAAGAGCAACAGCCACCTTCATCAACCATAAAATTATACAAATCAGCTCCTCTAATACCATCATATATTACAATCAACCATAAATTGTACAAATAAGCTCCTCTAATACCATAATATTGCAAAATGGAGGGAAAAAAAAGCGCGATCCAAAACACTGAAATTTTTTTCACCCACCCACACACAAGCGAGAGAAGCAACAGGGTTAAATGTATCAATTTTCAGTATTTAAAGGCACTACCAAGTGAAACCACACAAGCAGATCCCAAGAGTTGCTAATCTAGAAACAGTCCTTGCCTTTAGCATTTTTGGCTTCTTCCGGAGTTGCCACTCTCAAGACCCCAACCCGTGCATTCATTCTAAGTGGCTCGAGACATTTACCATCACACAAACAATGGTCCCTCCAAACAGACATAGTTTCCCTTGTTAGACACATTCGCTTTCTGCATTTCTATCTTTCTTTTCAAATCCAACTTGGGTAGACCAAGCAATATACAGCAATTTTCTAATTACTAGAACTAAAAATGGTTTGACAATCCAAGGCACAAAGTTTCTTTTTATTTAATCAAAAGAAGGCATAAATAACAAACTGGCATAGCTATCCAGATGCTCAAAGCCTCTAAACTTAGCATTCTCAGGCAACAGTAGACTGTTAATATTCTATGAAAACATAAGCCTTCTTTTCATACTGATTGTTAGAGCTTATACACTATTTTTGGGTCTTTTCTACTATAAGTTTAAGCTTTTGGAATTGGTGGTTACTCAACATGGTATCAAAGTGAGGTTAAACAAAAGGTCTTGTGTTCAAATCCTCCCATTGTATTAATTTAATTCATGAAACGGAACATGTTGGACCAGCATTTGAATCCAAAGACAATCCCTTAAAATTTATGCATTTGAATTCTCCACATGTGCATCTCATCTAGCACTCTATAAGGCCTAGTCCGTTCGTTCAAGGGGGAAAAGAAACACAGCTAATAAAGCATACAAATGAATAATCTATGGCACACAATTCAATATAGTCTAGAATGTAAAAACAAATGACACAATGACACTTTTTTAAAATTTTGAACAAAAATACTAATTATTGAAATAAATATAGATCACATAAACACCAGTAGTATTTACCAAGGAAAACAACTTCAGGCACAACCAAGAGTAGATATACACCAGATGGGCAGCATTGCATGAAATTTCAAATAAAACCACCAAAAGTAATATCAAATAACTGCTCATACTTGCTTTATTTTGCTCATATCATAACATATAAATGCAAATAAACATTGGAATACTCCTATCAGAAAAGAAAATAGTATATTAAACAAGTTTCAAACCTGATCAGCAACCACTTCAACAAGTTCCAACTCATGGACATGCCACTGCCTTGCACTATCGGAGGGAAGCATCAAAACCATCAAAGCATAGCGCTTAGTTGAGAGTTCTGGCCAGTCATTAATTTGAAAATTTGAGAGATGCAACAGTGGGACACGAACAGCAACCACCTCCCCAGGCATGTATTTTCCAGCAAGGGGCCTCAACCTTGCCACTGGACAATTTGGTGATATCTTTACAGCATGATTACTACAAAATACCTGATTGATCACAGGAAGCTGGATGGGTACAGTATATCCAACAGGATTCTGTTGACGAAGTGTATATGAAAGTTGAAGCTCCAAACCAGTACGTGTTGGCATCCACAAGGCACACTCTTCCAATCCCAAAGTTCTACCCAATTCAACAAGAGTGGTCTTTAATATGGTATGTCTGTCAAGTGTGCTTCTAATCTCATGAGTCAACATCCTAACATGTCGACCTGTTTCTTCCTGCGTACGAATCAGGCCCATTTCTCTATCCAACTCTGCAGCCTTGTTCTTCAAAAACAGTTCTCTAGTTTTAACACTCAATAAGTCAGGGATAATATGTACAAGCATAAGGGCAGTTGCACACGACACCACAGCAGTCAAAACTTTTGCAGTGGTCATTACTATAGCCACAGTTCTAGAATGCATCCTAAAAGTCCATAAGTTTATAAGATGTGTTGCTCCACACAGAACAATAAAAGCACCAAACTGCACAAGGACCCATCTATATGGAAATACTGCAGATTTCTTAACAAAGTAGATCAATTCTAGAGGAATAGAAAAATAGGCAAGTGCAATGAAGAAGTCCGAAATATATTGATATTTCATCAACAGATCATCAGCTGGCCATTGTGGCTCAATGCAGTTGCAAATCTCCATTTTGATTGAACCACCTTAACTGATAATTCCCTCCTTTACATACCTGTAATGGAAAATACAACAATTAAGCAATCCCATGTAATGATCATACAAAAACTCCACATATGTGAAATGTTCAAGCTGCCTCAACATGAAATGAAGCCAAGGTTAATATCATCAGAGTAATATTAAGTATGAAAACAGTGGAGAGATGGTAGAAGGAAAACATAGACAATTAGGCAGCTCAAAATGGTGTCACTGCACATAATGAAGCCAAGGTTAATATCATCAGAGTAATATTAAGTATGAAAACAGTGGAGAGATGGTAGAAGGAAAACATAGACAATTAGGCAGCTCAAAATGGTGTCACTGCACATAATTTACCTTGATCCACTGTTTAAATGGCTTCAATTAAACAAACTGAGGGCAACTACCATAGACACTAGCCAAACAGAAACAAACACCAAAAGTGTAATTCACACAATAGCACCATTTCGAAATCACAAAAGAGAAAGAAACGTGAAAAAATTAATCAAAATAAGACTCAAACTTCTTTACCCTGAAAATACCTTGAATCATACAAAAGAACATCAAACAATCAGCACAGAAGTATACCCATAAGAAAAGAACCATTCTGCTTCTCATACAAATCAAGAGGTACAAAATATTTAGAATTTCTTTTTTTGGAAATTTTTAACAAAAAAGGGAAAAAAAAATGCAAATATGCAAAAAGAAAACACAAAAAGCAATAAACCTTATTGGAAATTTTAACCCTACCTGCTATCTATTCTCTGGGCAGATCATTACACCAACAGAAAACAAATCAATCAGACAATTGCACCTTTGGCAACACAATAAATAATTGCATATACAAAAATATAAGCTCCATGGCACTAAAAAAAAATTAAATGTAAAAAAAAAAGCCCAATTACATGAACTGTACCTACAGTACTAAATATTCAGCTGGAGCACAACAATAATAGCAAATAAATTAGCGCCCCATAAAAATAAGTAATTTATGAGAAACCCAGAAGCTCAAAATAGCTATACATCAAGGAGCGAAAGAAAAAAGAACCCATTTCATGATAAAGTCAAAAGGATTCCAATTACTCCTCAAAATGAAATCTTTCTTCCAGTAACAAAAAAGCAGAAGAAGAATAAATTGGAAGTATTTACCTTTTTTCTTTTTCTTTTTCTTTTTCTTTTTATTGGCTCAAAAACGTAGTGTTGGCTTTGAAAATTTGAAGGTGGGATTACATTTTCCAGGCCCGTGAGTAATTCATGAGACCCACTTTGACGATCTGCTTTAGATGTTGGGGTCTTCTTTCTTCAATGTGATATAAGTTCGCTTTAGTGGGAACTAGAAGAAACAACTGGCGCTTAAGCAGGTCATTTGGCTGTGACTTCTGTTTGGTGACAGCTGATTTGATCACCGTTTGATTTTTGTCTGGTGGGACCCGAATAGAACTGAGGTTCTTTGAACTTGGGCGAGGTTGTGCAGAAGTTATGGTCACAGCTGGGTCCATTTGCGTCATGCTTTCCAAAACAAGACAACTGATCTTCTTTGCTTTTACTTTGGTCCGAAAGCGAACTGCAATGAAACTGATTTTAATTTTTTTTTTATTTTTAAGGGAAAACCCAAAAAATAGAAAATAAAAGCCATAAATAAGACTGACTGATTATTCGCCGGGCCAAAATAATCAAGAGCTTAGGACGTTATAAGCATGATTGCAGTTTTAAATATCGGCCCGGCCCATTTTATTTTTGGGTTCATAATTAAATTGTATTGGATCAGTCTTTGTGAATCAAATTTACTTAGGAAACAACATAATCAAATGTAATTTTGTGGTATTTTTTTGGCTTTTTTTTTTTATGAGGGAGAGGAATCGAACTCGGAATCTTTCTTAAAATGGAGATGGATACATACCAACCCTTGTTTTATTTTTATATATGGCCCTTTTGTGAAACAATTGTTACTTTTCAATTTTCTCCTTTTTAAATAAGAAACAATGGATTGAGGGCTAAAATAAAATTTTGAGGAACTATAAAAGCAAGCTTTTGAGCACTTATGTCTTAATTATTTAATAAAGATTGTGGGCCTTAAAATCCAGGCTCATTTTCATTTTTGCTTTACCTTCGAGGCTTCAACAAGTTCAATTTTTGACATTTGAGCGTCTCAAGAGTAGTGCTAAATGCTCCGACTTGCTTCTGAATACACCTCATACGTCAAAACCTCACACTGTGCAATAGTAGATGTACTTAAAAATAACTTGGGGTTTTTTTAGTAGTGCTCCTTACAAAACATTTTTGTTGTATATATTTGGGCCAATAACCTTTTTCATTTGGGCCATTATTATTCTTAATTGCGAAAATTAAACACAATATTCTGATATTCCTTTCCCATAGAAACACTATCTATGTCAGAATGCATCGCGATTTAATAGAAAGAAAATAAAACAAACACTACTTAACTTTTACTTAATTATAAGCGTTATATGGAGCTTCTACTCATCAATATGTATGTATTTACTTTTTATAATCACAATATTAAAATGTAGAAACTATTCAGTATAATCCACTTAGTTCCATTAATTAAAACCTTACTCTAATTCATAGTTCCTCGCCTTCTTCTCATTCTCTCTTTTTCTCTTCCTCTTTCATATAGATTGTTGTTATATAAAAAAAATTGTACAAAGGTTCAAGTTTAAACCTACGCATTTATTTAAATATATTTAATAAAATAAGACACATAAGCCTAAATTATTTCACAAGATTTAACTTAAAAGTCATGGTTTGATAAATATAACTTATTAAATAATAATATTTTAATAAAATAAGAAATCAAATAAAGAATTTTCATCTAATAGAAAAACTTAATGTTATTAAAAAAATAACACACATAAAAGACATCTTCCATCATCTTTTAACATTTCCAACATAGCATATCATCATTAATTATCTTTCAACGCCTAGACATAATCGTTTTATTACTCACAGCATCTTATAACCTTGGAACTCTAAAAAGCAAACAATATTTTATCCTAATTCTCTCTTTACAATTACGACACCTCACTTATTGCTATTATTCCCTAGTAAGATCACCAACTAAAATAGTAGCTTTGCTTTTGTTTTTCTAGAGCCCAATATGCATACAAACATATTACTAGTCCTTACATACAATATTCAAGAGGCGAGTTCTCTTTAATCTTACAAACTAAAATCTGTATAGTTTGAAACCCAAAGTTTGCTTCATACACAAAATACCAATCTATCTATATTGCTCACAAATAGTCTATTTCATCTTTAGCATATTGTATTTTTTCATTAATTATTGTATAAATTTCGCTTTCACACTTTTCACAATTTAAAATTGAATTTATCTAAAAAAATTCTTTTTTTTTTCTTAAGAACAATTGAAATAAATTTACAATATCAAATCTTTTGGACTCTATAAGCTCTTTAGAAGTTTGTTGAATCTCAGTTCTAAATCATAGGAGCAATGAAGTTGTGATCCATCGTTTAAGTCCGTGTTATATAACATCATACAATCTGCCATATCTACACAAGAACTATTGTAAGTAATAGAGTTCTGCCACGTTACAATCTCCCATAATCACTCCAAAGGAGCACACAACAATCTATTTGCTCTATCAAACTCTCATGTTGATTGATTAAGCAAAACTCATAATACTCTAAATTTTATGTTGAGCAAAATAGACAAAAAGACGCATGGAATTATGAAAGACGGAACATGATTATAGTTAATTACAGAAAAAAAAAAAGAAGAAGAAAAAGCTTAAAGAATTTATAAATTTAATTTTGATATATGACAAATTACAACTTTGAAATTTTAGATGGAATTTAATTCAGAAAATGAGTACTAGCAAGAAGCTGGTGTGAAGTTAGCACGATAATTTACAACCCAAAATCTAAATTATCGTGCTTGGGCTTGGGCCATTTTCTATGCAAACTCAACTATTTTACACATTTTCATTATTTATACATTAACACTTTCTCATTCAATTAACTCAATCTCTCAGCAAGATAAAGTACACATAATTGCCCGAAAATTCAAAGTTTGATTGTAAAAGTTATATACTAAACTATCTTTTGAGCATGATAGTTTGTATAGTCTAAATAAGCATTACAATTTGACAAGAGTTAAATTTTTTTTTAATTCAAAATTAACATTACTTGAAATTTTGAAGTAAAAGGGTCCAAGTCAATCAATATCCAATATCCACCGCCCAATAAATAGAAGTAATCGAGTAAGTCTCTTATAAATGCTTGAAAATATATAATAAATAGCTATTAATATTTAAAAAAAATACATTATTGGGATGACAATGAGGCAGGGGCGAGGGACCTTTCTCGTACTCTACCCTATTTATTGTTTTAAATCATATTCTCATCTTATTCCCTATTAAAATTTAACGGGACGGAAATAAAGAACCTTTATGGAGGGAATGATTTTTCCATCTCCATCTCCACCTCATTCCTCATTTTTGTTTATTAAATATTAATTTATATTTACAAAATTTAATAATATAGAATTAATTTATTATGATAAAAGGAATCAAACTAACAACTTGGAATAATACGGTAATATTATTTAATAATATGAATAATATATAAAATTTTAAGTAAATAATAAATAAAAAAATATATTTTAGTGTTTAGTATTATTGATCTTCCTATTAACTACTTCATATTCTCTCATTAAAAGTCATGAGATTAAGACTTCGTTCTTAAAATAAATAAACTACTTTTAACTTCTTATTAATTTATTAGAGATAATGTAATAAATAGTTTAACATAATTAAACTTACAATAAATTAGACTAGAGTTTACCTCATCAATATCTTCAATAAATGTGTTGACATTAAATTTTTGTAAAAGAATTTGAATATAAACTTGATAATAAAAATAAATCATATAAAAACTAGTTGGTTAAAATAAAATAAAATAAAATAAAAAATTAAAATTTTACAAATAATACATAATTATATTTTATACCTTTAATTTCATCCTATAACTAATCTTCAGCAAATATCAAAACTTCTAATGTCATTGGATGTAATCTGTTACGATGGGAACTTACAAATTTACCAATTATACTAAATGTAGATTCAAATGCTATCAAAATTGATTTTATTGTAGTTATAAATTTTTTACTCGAGACGAGAAAGCAAGTTTGATGAGAGGATAGAGAAAGTAACTAAGCAAATTTGATGAAAGTCTAGAAGAATAAAATTAATGACGGCTGACAGCTCAACTCAAAAATAAAAACCTTTAATAGTATATTTTAGGTTTTTTTGTTAAATATTTTTAGTTTTTATTAGTAAAATTATATTATTAAAATATTTTCTAGTAACCTTGTTAAATATAAATTATAAAATAAAAAATTAATAAACTATATAACTATATACTAAAATTATATTTAATATATTTATATAAAATGGGACTCGGGGCGAGAATGGGGCAAAGACATTTAATTTCATCCTTATCCCATTAATAATTTAAAGAATAATTTTTTTTCATGCTGCACTTTTTTTCTTACAAAAATTACTCTTCCCCTTGGAATATTATAAATTTAAGAGTTTTAATAAAAAAATATACATCTATTTACATATAAAATTTAAATGATTAAATTCGCTTACTTCAATATCTTACTAGAAATAATTGTCAAAAGGGCATATTTATTATAAAGAATATGGTCCGTTATGAACAATTTTAGGCCGTCATCAACAACATCAAAAAGTGTTTTAACTTGTAATGATTTTGAATTTTCCTATTTTAGGACTTAATTTTTTTTTCTAACTAAATGAACTTGCTCATTTATTTGATAGTTCATAGAAATTTCCACCACTTTTTTTTCCCACGTCATGACAGAATCTAACATGAAATCTAATCTGGAGAGGGTAGGTAAGCACATAAAGTGAAAACTAATGCCAAAAAAATCAACACTTTAATATTATCTCATTTATTTGTGTTGTTTGAATTGTCACAATCTAAATTCTCAAAACGTAAAAGAGACTCGATCACAAAACAAGTGATGGTGGGTCGGTTGTTTACTTTTGACCGTTATTTAACTTTAAAAAAAAAAAAAGTTAGTTACTTGACTTTGGACTAACGCGGAGTCGGTATTTACACGCGTCGAGAAGTATATGGCGGGAGAGTGACACGACATCATTTCAAAAATGTCGTATTGTGTCGGAGAATTTGAAATATGAAGAACGTGTCGTGTAATTAACGGCTTAATGTTTTTGGCGGCAGTTTTTAACCGTTAGATAGATACAATCTTTATTTTATTTTATTTAATAAAAAAAAAAAGAAGAAAGCAAAAATAATTAATCGAAAATCTGCAATCTCATCCTTCAATCAACCAGACATAGATATCGACAGCCATAATGTGCTGCTTTGTATAATTTAAACATCTTGATTACACTAAAGAAGAATATATAAGAGGACCCGTCTTGATTGAATTGAACTCACGAACTATATATATATATAATATATATTAAAAAATTAATAATAAATTAGAAAGGAATTAAAATATAATTAACGCTTTATCATCATGGCTAATACTACAAAGAAAGAATTAAAAGAGAGAGGAGAGGTTGCAACTTTAGAATATTTTTGTTCGACTTTATCATCTTTGTTTTTATCGTAAATCTGTTTATAAAGCATTCATTAAACTAATCTACACTCCTGTTAGTTCATTGAAAAAAGTAAGCTTAAAGAAGTATAATCAAGATTCTAAGGATAATACCAATTACTATATTAGGTAATCTATGATCATGGGACTCACCAAAAATTTAAAAAAAAAAAAAAGTTAGGTTAATATATATCGTGATGAAGTCATATTTAGAGTTAGGTATAATTATTTTTTTCAATATAGTCTTTTGCTTGAGTAACGCTTAGATTAACTAGTATAATCCAATAATTAGTAATTTATGTGAGCTATATAATATTATTGAGGTCTTCATTTTTTAATAGATTTTCACATTATTGAATGTTGAATCGGAACTCATATATATGCGTGGAAATAATAAACCCACAATTGGTGACTAAAAATTTACGCGTACATACCATGTTCTTATTATTATATTTTTAAAAGAAAAAAAAGAAAGTTAATTTTGAGATGGGATTTTAGAGAAATCAATATGAACATGACACATAAATACACATAAATTCTTATTGAAGTCAAATTTTGGTGGATTGAATATGGAAATTTTGAGTTAAAAAAAAAATGAGACTTAAATAATATATATTTAATTTGTTGGGTTGTAGTTGTTGAACATGTTAATCATGTGTTTGTTAGTAGGATCACAACGTGATATTATTAGGATACATACAAACACATACATCTACAACAACAAATGTGGTCATGTTCAACATGTTGGGAAAGATCACAAAATATTACACAGCGAAAACAATTCTTTCTTTCACGTTATGTTATTAAAATGGGCAATATATCACCAATGTAAGCACAACAATATTACCACAAACATTAACCATCAATCAATCACAATGAACACCAAATTTTTACGTGGAAAACCCAATTCGGGAAAAATCACGGGACCGTAGTCCGATATCAACACTTCCACTATGCAATAATAATGGGATTACAACAATGTTCTCTCTAGAATCACCACTAGAGGCTCACCACAACATCAAGAACATTAATCTTGGCTCAACAACAATAAATCTAACAAATTCTCTTTAAATGTAAATTTGCTAGATAATGCTAAATCAGAGGCTAAATCGAAAATTAAATCCGATAAAAATGTAGAGCAAGATGTTGGGAACTCACCTTCAAAATTTGAGCAAAATCGGAGCTTAAATTGGCATCCAATCATCAAAGAGAAAACTAAAACCCTAAGTTTTCTCTTTTCTTTTTCTCTCGTTTCCTCTCTGTTTTTGTTTCTGCATTCTGCATTCTGCTTCTCGGCCAAAATCAACAAAACTCACAATGGTGCACTGTGCACTTATGGCAAATTTCACTCAGCTCCCTTCATGGCTAATTATATAAAAACCCTAGACCTACATGATATGGATCCCACCAACAAATCTCCCCCTCCACGTCATGTGAAAGGATCCACTAGACCCGCTTTCCCTTTACAAACTTGAAGCTTCTCCTTGGACAATGATTTAGTCATCATATCCGATCCATTCTCACTTGTATGTATCTTTTAAAGTTGTAACAGTTTTGATTCTAATACGTCACGTACCCAATGATACCTAACATCAATGTGCTTGGATCTTGAGTGGAATGTTGGGTTCTTTGCCAAGTGAATGGCGCTCTGACTGTCACAGTAAACTATGTAGTTCTCTTGCTTCACACTCAATTCTTGTAGGAACTTCTTCATCCACAAGGTTTCTTTACAAGCTTCAGTAACTGCAATATACTCAGCCTCTGTGGTAGACAAAGCAACACATTTCTGAAGTCTGGATTGCCATGACACAGCTCCCCCTGCAAAAGTAATCAGGTATCCTGATGTAGACTTCCTAGAATCCACATCTCCTGCCATGTCTGCATCTGTGTACCCATACAACACAGATTTATCACCACCAAAACACAAACATGTCTTAGAGGTGCCTCTAAGGTATCTGAAAATCCACTTCACTGCTGTCCAATGCTCTTTGCCAGGATTAGAGAGAAACCGACTAACAACACCAACTGCATGAGCAATATCTGGCCTAGTACAAACCATAGCATACATCAAACTACCAACAGCTGATGCATAAGGCACTGCACCCATTTCTTCCTTTTCTTTCTCACTTGTAGGACATTGCTTGGAACTAAGTTTGAAGTGACCTGCAAGTGGTGAACTAACTGGTTTTGCCTTACTCATGTTGAATCTTTCAAGAACCCTTTCAATGTAGTTTTCTTGAGATAACCATAACTTCTCATTTTTCCTGTCACGGGAGATCTTCATGCCAAGGATTTGTTTAGCCTGTCCTAAATCCTTCATAGCAAATGACTTACCAAGTTCTCTCTTCAATCCTTCAATTTTACTACCATCATGGCCAATAATTAACATATCATCCATATAAAGCAAGAGAATAATAAAGTCATTATCAGCAAACCTCTTCATAAAAACACAATGGTCTGATGTAGTCCTGCTGAAACCATGATTCTCCATAAAAGAATCAAATTTCTTGTACCACTGTCTCGGTGCTTGTTTCATCCCATACAAGCTTTTCTTCAACTTGCACACTAAATCTTCCTTGCCTTTGACTCTGAATCCCTCAGGCTGTTCCATGTAGATTTCCTCCTCCAAATCACCATGAAGGAAAGCTGTCTTTACATCAAGCTGCTCAATCTCCAAGTTTAAACTTGCTGCTAAACCAAGGACAACTCGGATAGAAGACATCTTCACTATAGGAGAAAAAATTTCTTCAAAATCAATTCCTTTCTTCTGACCAAACCCTTTCACAACTAACCTAGCCTTGTACCTTAGTTGTGAGTTGTTTTCAGTCTTCAGCCTGTAAACCCATTTGTTCTTCAAAGCTCTCTTACCTTTAGGCAGTTTTGATAACTCATAAGTGTGGTTCTCATGCAAGGATCTTATCTCCTCTTGTATAGCTTTAAACTACTCATTCTTGTGCTGGTGAGACATAACTTCATGGAAGTTTTCAGGTTCTCCCCCATCTGTAAGCATCACATACTCATGTGGTGGATATCTGGAGGAGTAGTGGCGCTCTCTCATAGATCTTCTTAACTGAAGCTCAACAGGTGGATCAAATGATTCTGGAGGTGCTTGCTCAACCTGTTCTGCTGGACCATCATCATCAACTCTATCATCAAAATCTTCTTGTGCGTCTCCCCCATAATCATCATAAACTACAGGTGGAAGAACTGATCTGGAAGTATCAGGAATAGGAATTTCATCACATTCTTGAGGCTTCTCATCTTTCTCTACCCCATCAACTATCTGATCTTCAAGAAATGTAACATCTCTGCTTCTGATGATTTTCTGACTCACTGGATCCCATAATCTGTACCCAAAGTCTTCATGTGCATAACCCAAAAAGATACACTCCTTAGCCTTATTGTCAAGCTTCGACCTTTCATCTTTTGGAATGTGAACAAATGCCCTGCAACCAAACACTCTTAAGTGCTTATATGAAACATCTTTCCCGGTCCAAACTCTTTCAGGTACATCATCATCCAAAGGAGCTGAAGGAGAAAGGTTAATTAAATCAACTGCAGTACGCATTGCTTCACCCCAAAAGTATTTAGGTAGCTTTGCATCAGAGAGCATACACCTGATTCTTTCTTGAATCGTTCTGTTCATTCTCTCTGCCACACCATTTTGCTGAGGAGTTTTTGGCACGGTCTTCTCAAGTCTGATACCATGAGATCTACAATACTGCTCAAATGGTCCTCTGTACTCACCATCATTGTCTGCCATTACACATTTCAACTGTCTCCCTGTCCCTCTCTCAACCTTAACATGAAAATCTTTAAAGACATCAAGTACCTGGTCTTTAGATTTCAGAGCAAAAATCCACACTTTTCTAGAACAATCATCAATAAAAGTTACAAAGTAAAGTGCACCTCCACGTGTTCTAGTTTGCATAGTACATACATCAGTGTGTATCAAATCAAGTAAGTTTGCTCTTTTAGATGGATAAGAATTACGAAATGCAACTCTATGTGCCTTTCCTGTTAAACAATGATCACAAGGTTTGAGAGACTTACCTGTGAAGCTGGGCAGAAAATTCTTCTTGACTAGAACTTGAAGCCCTTTCTCACTTATGTGGCCAAGCCTTTTATGCCACAATTCAATGTCAGATTCTTTTGCTGCTACATTGACATCTTCTTTTATGAGCTTAGCTTCCATAACATAGAGAGTGTTTACCTTCCTTCCTTTGGCTAGAATTATAGAACCTTTGGTGAGCTTCCATTTACCTTCACCAAAGAGTTGCAATAACCATCATCATCAAGCTTGCCGGTGGAGATCAAATTCAGACGCATTTCTGGAACATGTCTGACATCCTTCAGTAGTAATCTGCTACCAACACTGGACTCCAAGTAAATATCTCCTATTCCCACAATCTTGGATGCACCATCATTTCCCATCCTGACATAGCCAAAATCACCACTAGCGTAGGATGTGAAGAAATCACAATTTGAAGTAACATGAAATGAAGCACCCAAATCAATTACCCAATCACTTGTATGACATGTGAGATTTATGGAGTTTTCATCATAAACAATAGTCATATCCCCATCAGCAACTACTGTATTGCTTACTTGTTCATTTTTCTGTGATTCACCTCTTTCCATAGCCTGTTCCCTTTTCCATATTCTACACTCTCTCTTTATATGCCCAATTTTGTTGCAATGGTAACACTTGACATTTTTCCGTTGAGACTTGGATCTTCCTCTGTAGTTGTTATTACCAGAACTTCTACTTTGGCTTCTTCCACGTCTTTCATGCTTTTCTGTAACAAGTGTTTCTGTCTCAGAAGAACTCATACCTGCATTATTTCTTCTGGCTTCTTCATTTTGCATTCTATCCTTAACCATTTCCACGGTTAGCTTCCCATTTGGCGCTGAATTATTTATTGACACCACCAATGTCTCCCAACTATCCGGTAAGTAACTAAGCAATAACAATGCTTGTAATTCATCATCTAGTGAAATATTCATAGTTGTCAACTGGTTCACTAGGCCTTGAAACTTACTGGTGTGCTCAGCTATACTGCGCCCTTCCTTGTATTTTAGATTCACAAGCCTCTTCATTAAATTGGCTTTATTTTGTGGTGTAGGCTGCTCATAAATGGACTCCAATTTTCTCCACATAACATCAGCCTTGGTCTCTTTTGCCACATGGTGAAATACACTCTGATCTATCCATTGCCTAATGGTGCCAACACATTTTCTATGTAATTGGATCCACTCCTTATCACTCATTTTCTCGGGTTTTACAGCATCCCCTTCAATGGGTTCATGTAGGTCTTTTACAAAAAGTAAATCCTCCATTCTGGACTTCCATATAGCATAATTCCATGCCTTCAGTTTAATCATGCATGCAGAATTTTCATCCATTTTAATCAACACAAATCAAGCACTGCACAACCTGACTAGCTCTGATACCACTTTGTTGGGAAAGATCACAAAATACTACACAGCGGAAACAATTCTTTCTCCCACGTTGTGTTATTAAAATGGGCAATATATCACCAATGTAAGCACAACAATATTACCACAAACATTAACCATCAATCAATCACAATGAACACCAAACTTTTACGTGGAAAACCCAATTCGGGAAAAACCACGGGACCGTAGTCCGATATCAACACTTCTACTATGCAATAATAATGGGATTACAACAATGTTCTCTCTAGAATCACCACTAGAGGCTCACCACAACATCAAGAACATTAATCTTGGCTCAACAACAATAAATCTAACAAATTCTCTTTAAATGTAAATTTGCTAGATAATGCTAAATCAGAGGCTAAATCAAAAATCAAATCCGATAAAAATGTAAAGCAAGATGTTGGGAACTCACCTTCAAAATTTGAGCAAAATCGGAGCTCAAATTAGCATCCAATCATCAAAGAGAAAACTAAAACCCTAAATTTTCTCTTTTCTTTTTCTCTCGTTTCCTCTCTGTTTTTGTTTTTGCATTCTGCTTCTCGGCCAAAATCAACAAAACTCACGATGGTGCACTGTACATTTATGATAAATTTCACTCAACTTCCTTCATGGCTAATTACATAAAAACCCTGGACCTACATGATGTGGATCCCACCAACACGACAGCCAATGACATAATAATTAGTAACACGTTTTTCAAATATAATTTATGTTTACTTGTACATATCACCTTCTCCGTGCTATATAAGATAATCTTTTTTAAAAAGAATTATTTTTCTATGTCTTGTTATTGGTACATAAGTTTTGTCATTTTTAATTTCAAACGCATAGTTCGTAATAATAATTTTATAATTTTATAATTTTAAATGGTAAATTTATGACCCTTCATATGACAGTTTTTGTTTTATATTTGAAATTTAAAATAAAAATCTCAAAAAATTCTTAATAGTTATATGACTTTTCATCTTTTCCAATTTTTTTTTCTATTAGGAGTTCGATTGTTCTTCATAATATTAATGAGAGTAGAAATTGTCAAATAAATTTATCAGAGATTGCTCTTAAACATTGAAATTATTTTCTTCTAAATATTGTTTAGATTTTTTTTATTGTGTCATAAAAGTTATAATGGGTAAATTTTTAAATATAATTTTTTTTTAAAAAAAAACCAGTAGATCTACATTTAATTCTCAAAATCTAAAAGAATTTTGGGACAAGGGGAGTGGGGTGGGTTTCGAAGTTAAAATGTGTGGATGAAGTCGAAAGCATATAATATTATGCAATAATACTATATTGGCATAATTGTATCACAACTCTGATGTGTCCATTATTGATATGTATTGTTTAATTATTATATAAATGAAAATTAAAATATTAACAACTACTTAATAAGTGATAATTATTGATTGATGATACATCAATTAAAATATAAAATATATATCTCAACTTTATAAATTTAGTATTACTCAATATTATTATTACATCTAGAGTAGGAAAAGTTGAATTTGGTTTGCTTCTTTTTAGAAGTGAACCAAATTAAAATTTGACAGGGTAAATTGATTGGTTTTTTTAAAAATAAATTATTTTTTAATTTTATCTATTTTATAATTTATTTTTTAGTTCGATTTAATTTTTAAGTGAGCTAAAAATTAGATCAGAACAAATCAATAAATTCTCAAAAGTAAAAATTAAAATAGAACTAAACATTAAATCCAACTATAGATTAAATTCGGTCTAATTTTACCCATGACTAATTACATGAATTGATAAAAAAAAGTTTTGAAAATATAAAATAACATAATAGTAAATAAGTGGATGATTAAAAAACATTCCATATTTAAGCAGTCTTTTCTCTCTTTATAATTCTCTCCATTCTCTTTAAAGGATCACTAACTATCGCCGTCCCTTTTAAATCTACTAGAGAGAGTGGTTTCTAGTCCTTTCTCACGTAAATAATGGTTTTAATTTATTTATTTTTTATTTACTTTTATGTTATATTGTTTGGAGTTTTGGTACCACCTAAATCCCGATCTAGCATGGTGTTTTCTTATCTTTCATCTAGTTTAGATTTTTTAATGAATTTTTTAGCTCCACTGTCCATGCTCTCATTATAATTTTCACTAGTCGTCGCCCGAGGAAGTAACCTCACCGTCGCACAGCTTAAGCCTGCCTTGATCTAGTGGATTAGCAACCTCGGTGAATTTCAAGCTTTTCCACCATCGACTAGAGCAAGCAACACAACTGCCTAATAACCTAATAGCTTCTTATTTGTTGTTGCATGGTCTGAGTATTATTTTATTCTATGAAATGATATTGGTAGTTGGTTGATTTTAGCATTAAGCTGTTTTATGAATTGCTAGTAGAGAGTAAGATGGCAAAATTTAATTTAAATTTGGGTTTTGCTCAATTTGGATCTAGATTTGAATTTTTTGTATGAACTCGGAACCTAGGTTTTACTTGAGTTTTTCGAGGCCGAAGCAATTTTGGGTTTAAATTTGGCCTTTTTAAACTTTTTTTTCCAAAATTTTTAAGTTAAATTAAAACTTTTAGAGTATTTATTTTATAAAATAGTTGTTAGATTCATATATATTAAATAATATTAATTTATGAATTCTCTCTTAAAAAAAAAGAAAATACAAATTCGGGTTCTAGTTGATTTTCTTGAATCCGGCCTAGATCCTAATTATCCAAAAAAATTCAAATCCAAATTCAAAAAATAAAAATTTGAATTTTCTAAACTCGAGTCAAATCCAAGTTGGTCTGAGTTTCTACAATTTTTTATATTCAAGTTTGGATCCGGATTAAATTATCATCCCTAATGAAAAATTATAATTTATGTAGTGGTATTTTTAAGGTATCTCTCTTTTGTAAAGATAGATTTTCTTTTTTAAAAAGGGTTTGTACTCTCGTGTCTTAGGATTTACTTCTTTGATATGGGATATAATTGTTTTTTTTTTGTTGTAAAAATATGAGTTCGAACATACATTAGTGTGTTAATGTAAAATTATATCTCATTATTCCTTTTAACGTAATATTAATGGTTATTTGATGTAGTACTAGTGATACTTTTTCAATAATATTATATTATTATCTAAAAAAAAATTGAGTGGATGATTACATCGTAAAGATACATATGCTTTGCATTTGCATATATACATGTATATGAATATGTATATGTAAATGTAAAGAGAAGTATCCAATATTCAATAATTTAGCGTAATTTGACCACTATGTGTATGACCCACAAGAAGAAGATAAAAAGCAAAAACCATGCAGGTTCCTTCGGATATTCTTTCTCTTTTAATAATTTAATAGAAAAATGTCAGATAATTTCTCTACTCAATTATTGCAATTCTAACGATTTTTTTTTTTGGGAAAAAAGAAATTAAATAATTAAAAATTGTTTGACATTCACTTTAATGTTATGGTCCTATGTGTATGGGTATCGCATTAACATTATGATAAGTCTCTTCAATTTGCAAACAACAATTGGAGGAAAATCAGTTGACTTTGGTCCACTTACATCAGAACTATGTTCTTGTTGTCTTCTTGTCTTAGTGTTGTCCATTTCACAAATTTTTGTTGCCAAAAATTAAAATATTTCTTTTCAAAAATAATGAAGCCTTCCAATTTCTTATAATATTTCGATAGT
Organism: Ailanthus altissimus; assembly: GCA_946807835.1. Lineage (NCBI taxonomy): Eukaryota > Viridiplantae > Streptophyta > Magnoliopsida > Sapindales > Simaroubaceae > Ailanthus > Ailanthus altissimus. The sequence continues at coordinate 8,849,161 of OX327713.1, read as the reverse complement.
TCTCTATTTATATTAATTAATATATTCGTTGATGTTTATATGGTATCTAAAAATAATTTCTGCACTTCTTTATAATTATATAGAGATTATAAAGAATATAAATGATATGCTCATATAATTATTTTTTTGTGAAAATATACTGAAATTTATTAAGAAATAGTAAAGATACGTGACAGGGGGCTTCTGAAATTAATCAGATAAATTAACGGACCAAATGATATACTAGTACATTGATCGATTGCCCAACCTCAACCCATTAAAAATATTGAAAAAAAAAAAAACTTAATTATCAAACTGTTGTACAACCGCGAGGAAAGTTCCATTGAGGTTCAGTGCAACTCACTCTCTTTTAGTCTTAACAGATGTTGCAATCTGAGATGGTTTCCTGTAACATCAAAATAATTAACAGAGACCAGTAAAAAAGACCCTCCCCTCCTGCCGGCCAGTTTGGGAAAAGTAGAGTGTGGGCCAAGGAATTTTGTTCAATTGATTGGTTCTTGTCCATCCACAGGTCTCACTTCCCGAACATGTCCCAGCTCTAAACTGCTTCTCTCCAGTGACAATTGGCAGGACGGCTCCAATCCAAACACAAACACTTTTTTTTTTTTGTAGTTGGCCCCCGGACAAGAAATGGGCCCACTTCCGAAAGCCCATTTGGCTCTTTTGTTACAGTCCAATTTTATCATATGCATAAACATAATGAATGTCCCTTCTTCTCTATCCCCAATTATGTGGGAATAGCATCATTGAGGTTAAGACTATGATCCCCCATCCCGAGAAGACTTGCAATAATTGACTTTTTCTTACTTCTATTCATGGTTGGGGATATATTTGACGGACAATAATTCTCTCTCTTTTTTTTTTTGTGAAAACAAATAAAATTTATAATTAGTAATCGATATTTGAAACATAACTAAGAGTAATATAAAAATTATGTTTAAAATAGACAAGAAAATGAAAAAAGAAGGATGATTTTCCATGAAAATTAAAGAAAAGGAATATGGATCTAGATTCTAGAGGTAGAGGAAGAGGTTAGCTGGGTGGTTAGGTCCATCTCTAATGCTAGTAAGTGGGCAAATGAGTGATCCTATAGCAACCTGCCACGTATGATAATGTCCGCGTAAGCTCCATGATAATGCACATAGTACACCTCACGAGTCAAGCATGCATAAAGAAGAATAAGCAGTACTACTAGTAGCAATCATGTCCATTTTTTCATTATTGCAAAAATGAAATTTTTTTTCTAGCAAGAGAGCTTCGTTTTGATACACATGGCAGACGTGGAAACGGTCATTGATCGTCCAATTGGAATCCTAAAAAACTGGTCGTACTTTAACGTAGACAAGTTCCTCTTTTCTTCTTTTTTTTTTTTTTTTGTTTCGCTTTCAAAAAATTTCCAATATTATACTGTTTGAGAAAATATCGGTCTGAAATTGGAATGTAAGAGAAAGTGAGAACCAAAGATGAGAATTTAGTGATTGTAAAACGACAATTTCGGCATATTGTGTTTACGTGTACGCATTAAGCATACTGTTCATGCAGTCATTCATGTCTTTTCTTTTTTTAATATATACGTAAATAGATTCGGTTACCTTCAATTACCTAATTGATTTTGTTTTATAAAAATAAAAAGTGTGGATTTGGTTCTTAATTTATACATTAAAACTGAATCAAACTAAAAAATATTCGCTCTTAGTTAAAATTTTGCACCATGAAAAAATTTATACGATAATTGTGTATCATATTTGATCATGCTAATTAGATAATGAAAAAAAAAAAGTTATTTTAAACTTAATCTTTATTTTTTTAATATATATCATATTAATTATCGTAAAAACTTTATGATAATTTATTATTTTTATTTTTATTTTTATTTTTAAACAATTATTATTTTTATTTTTATAAAGATTAACATGATATGTATTAAATAAATAAGAACTAAATTAGTATATATTTATAAAATAAGAGATCAGAATAATATTTTCTCTTAAATAATTAATTAAATTGTTATATATATATATATATATTTCTTTAAGATTTATTAGACCATATATATATATATATATACAACTTTTTGCATTAATTTGAAAGAAAAACAATACATATAATAGTTACCTGAGATATTTGCAGCAAAGAAGTCCCCACTAGTACCGTGTCCAATTAATATGAAGACTACACGATGGGCCAGTTGAATTGTAAAGAGCCTACCCCTTAGTTGTCTTATCTTGCACTATTTCATTATCTCTTTATACAAATTCAGTTTAATTAATTAACATCATAGCAAGCCATGAATCACGCATCAAAATCTTTCTTGATCAACTTACCATTAATTTGAGTTTTATATTCATACGATAAGAGAGAAACATTCATGCATGCACAGACCAAAGACTATTTGAGAATAAAAGAAGAAAAGGTTTTGGTCTGCCTAATTTCATGCATAGAAAATACAGTTAATTTAGAATCAACATTTCTGTTGGCAGTTTTTTCCGGTAAAGTCGGTTGGTCCAACACGGTTTCAAACTTTCAACTTCAATTATTCTCGGAGCTCTTTTTTTTTTCTTTCAGAAAGTATTTAAAAAAGTTTCTAAGAAATGTTAGTCTTGGAGATTACAAAATGATTAAGAGTTAATCATGTGGAAGCATGTGTACACGTGAACCAATGCCTGCAAAACACATATAATGAAGGCCCTAATTGTGGTCCCTTGCACGTGTTATACATGCGACCTCCCTACAAATACTGATTTTTAGTCGCTTTCATTAAATTAATGTGACAAGCAGGATATTTTGTTGACGCGAATCTGATAAATATCTTCTTCTTTTGTTTTTTTATAATTTTTTTTTAGTATGACTTAATACAATTTTCAATCTAACAGCATTGAATTTCATATTGAGGTGTATATGCATTAGTAATATTACAATATGTTATAACGTTATTACTCAAAAGATTTTGTTGATTTTATGTTTGTTCGATGTTAACGGAGATTATGTATTTATGTTATCATTTAACATTTTGGATTACTACTCAAATTATTAATTATTCTTTAATTTATATATAACTCTTTCGAGCAAACTTCTTCTGAAATAATAACTTGTTAAAGTATATTATTCAATTTATTATTTTAAGTTTAAAGGGTACCTTTTCAGTTGACTCCAAGGAAACAAAAAAATGTTTCCCAAATTCAATCATTTTAGCAAATTAATGACAACCCACATGCCTGCAGACCATTTTTGTTTGGTCTACAGCGATGAAGTTATATACTAATTTTCTAGTCAGAGATTTTTCCCAGGAAAATAATTTTTAGTTCCCAATATATGTGCATCTCATGTGCCAATTCCGAACAAAGATAACTAACCCACCTTCTCGATTTTCTCATAATTATAATCAAATCTCTAATTAGTTTAATTATCATCAGTCGGCTGAATGTTGAAGCAAAATTAAATGTACAATTACAATATTTGTAATCATGTGATTTTCCCCACTTCTCATGGATCACAAAAGCTTTGATATATTCTTAATTAAACATCACAATTTCTCCCCTGATAATGTGGAATCAATCCACTTGGCTCCCCATGTACATTACAGACTTGAGTCAATGATTTGGCCTTAAATTATATACTATCTTTCCAAATAATTGAAATGGGTTTCTGGTGTTAAACATTCTACCTTCCATGTGGTTCATTTATCTTTTTAAATATCGGCAACAATGTTTATGATTCAAATCTTTTTTCAAGTTTTAGAACAACATCTAAGATGAACAAGTTACAAATGAGACAATTATTGAAGTCAAATAATGAGATTTTATATTTATAATATAACTCATACTATCTACAACTTAACATTATATAAGTTAGATAATTAGAGCTCAAGTAAAATATATAATTTAAATTTTTAGATCATATAATTTTTTCTTTTATACAAGTATATTATAACTTTCAAATCCTAAAGAATTACAATAACTATCTACTATAACTACCTAATTTAACTACCAATAACACAATAACTACTAACTACCTGCTGTAATTATCAATAACAATTGTAACTACTAATAACTACCTTCTAACATAATTAGAGGAATGAAAATTTCTTAACCTTTGCCAATATTTGAATCTTCGTGATTGGCTTTGTCATTGGAGCAAGTATCTATGTGGTTAGATCAAATAATTTTACTAATATGATAATATAAATATATTTATATATATTTGAAAATATATATACAGTAATTTACGTATTGGAAAGCAAAGAATCGCATCACGATACACAAAATAAAGGGTGATTAAAGAGCATCACTCACACCCGTAGAATTTGGAAATTGATAGAAATGCATGCAACGATGATGATCAAGGGATTTAGTCAAAATGACCCCCACACACTTGCTTGAGTGTTATGATGTATAAACAGTTGAATTGAACGTTATTATTATTTTCCCTTAAAATTTCTATAAACAAGTGGGTCGGTTAATGGCTCTAATTTTTTTTTTTTTTTAAAAAAAGCAAAATGCAAATTGCTAGATTTTGCAGATTGAGTGGATAATTAGGGCAAAAACTGCTTGCAAAGCATTGCTATTTATCATATGCTAACATAAAAGCAAGGCCAAGGCGAAATCAAAAGTAACTTTCAATTTGATTTTATGAAATTATGTGACGTTGCTGTTGCCATTCAATTCAATACTATTTCTCCTTTTTCATGGTAGGTTAAGGATAACCCGTGTGCACAGCACAATATCAACATGCAACCACTATTTTGTGCTTTGTTTATTTATTTAAAAAATACATATATGCTACCTTGTTACTTTATTTTAGTACGATTCTGTGAATAAAATAACACTAATTCATACTTGGTGCTTGATTTTAAATATATCAGTTTTATACTTAATAATTCCAATGCCATTCGTGTTTTTATTTCATGCTAGATTATATTGTGACTTTTCCTTTTTTATTTTTTATTTTTCAATATTTATTAAAATTATTAAAAAATTTCTTTCAAACTAGTTAGTTGTTTAACTAACGCTAAGCACATCTTTATTTCTTTACTTTTTAAGAAATCTTGATTAATTATTCTTAATTTCATATCATGTTGAACTTTCATATCTAAAATACAAGTTTGAGATATTAATTTGATTGAATTGATACTATTTATATCAAGTTTGTGTAGCCCTAACTCTATTTATCCCTCTAGAAACTGAGTAGACGCACGAGCATCAATTATAAAACAAAATAAATATAACGAAGTTTGAACAATGTATAGAGATAATGGTTATATCAATTATCAAACACACTAAAAAAAGAAAAAATTGAAAAAAGAATGGTGGTGTAGCTCTAGATAGTTAAACTCAGTCTTCCCTATTAGCATAAATAAATAAATGAATGAATTAATAGTAATACAAAAAAAACTAAAGATAAGATGACGAGTGGATCGCGGTCAAAAGTTGACACGTGGATAAGGTATGTGTAGCTATCTTAAGAATGTAAAAAATTATTAGTTTTTAAAGATGAGATCTGATGGCAAATATTGGAAAGATCATAGCATCGCCATTCATCTCTGTATCAATTCCATTGACACTTAACCAATTTTTACGACACTTAACCGACTTTTAATTATTTTACTTTTTTAGTGGTTTTAAGGTCATCCATGACTCTTTTTTTTTCCATACAAAAAGGCCATCCATGACATGACGGAAAGACTAATCCAACTTTATAATAAAATTTTAATATTTTTGTTTAAGTGAAACCATGAACGGTTAATGAAGGATATGATTGTTACTTGTTAGCCCATACCATGATTGGAACTTCTAGGCTTGTTAATATTTACAAAAAAAAAAAAAAAGTAATAATAATCAAGAACTAACTGATGAATGCTTAATTTACAATTTTTTTTTTTAGAGAGACAATAATTTTAAAATTAGAGACTAACTGCAGATAAATTTTACTAGTTAACTATCAAGTGATAGTTAGGTGCCTCAGTTGAGAGGTAAAATTAACCATCAATTTTTAATTAACTTTTAGTTATGGGAAAAAGAAATTTCATAATGAAGATATTTTGTGTTTTTTATTAATAATTTTATATCTGAGTAGTTTTCTTTAATGTGAGGTAGTTAAATTTCTCTGCAGGGCTCTTTTATCTTTGATAGACATAATAAAATTTATTCGTAATTGATCTTTAATTTTGAGATTATTATTTTTTTTATGGGAAAAGTTTTAAATTAACTATTTGTTAATAAATTTGAATTTATGTTATTTTGATAGTTCTCTAATTTAAAATAATAGAGCTTGTAATATTTTAATTTTATTAATGATATTAAAAATTATTTTTAAAAAAAGTTATGAGAAAAAGAGATAAATTAAGCTGGGAGTAAATAAAATTAGGTTGTCTGAAGAACCAAACTCTTAGCTAGACCTAGACCTACTAATTAAGTTATTAATCTATCTGTATATGTTTTTGAACATCTGGCAGATTCTAGATTTTGTAGCATGTTCTAGATTTTGTAACCAATTTATCTATTCTTATAACATAGAATGATCTATTAACATAAGAGTGATCTAGAACTCATACGTTATTACCCCCATTTCCCGATATAAATGTTGAATGGAAGTGAACGAATTTCAAGAAAAGAATAGAAGGAAGCTCGTGAAAAGCATAATTTTGTCATATATGGAGTCGTTTTGAAATTATTTGAATAGGGTTTTTATTATGAACTTATGGTTACTAAAATTTTGTCACATCTTTTTGCATTTAGCATTAATATTTGCTCGAAATTGGCATATTTGAAATCATTAAAAGATTAAGTTGCGTATGTAATTTCGTGCTTCTTACTCCCCCATGCACATGCTGTTCCCTATATTCTTTTTTGAAGTGGCAACAGGAACGCGATAAAGTAAGTTGAGAAGAAGGAGAGTAAACGTGTGGGGGGCAATATTTTAATTTTTAAAGGTGAAAGAAAGCAACAAAGAAAAAAGGACACGTGTTAGGGCAAATCCACCCTCGTTGAGGAAACAACGCGGGGGTTTTTATACGTGTAATATCAACAAATAACTTTTTCCCTTCTCGCTCTCACTCTCACTCTCACCCTCACCTAACGTAACCCAAATGCTCCAATAACAAAAACAATTTCTTTACCCAAAAAAACAAAAATTGAAAACCCGAGTTTCTGTTTAATATAAAACTCAGGAACTTTCGCACTCTCTTTTAGTGATACATTGAGATGACATAATAATTATAAAAAAAAAAAAAAGCAGAAATAAGTTGAAGTGAGAAAGAGTGAAAGAGAAAGAGACGTGTGGTCGTGTCAAAGAATGAAGCAAACAATGTCCCACACCTCCTTATAATCACTGAATTGAAAATCATATCTCTTGTAAACCAACACGTGGTCTTCTTATACATTTCAAATTTGGACCTCCTTTTGCTTGCTTTACTCTCCTTATATATATCCTCCTCTCCTCTCTCCCTCTCATTCCCAAAACTCAACTCAACACTCTTCTCTCTGCAAAACAAGAAGCACGCACTTGCTCATAATCCGAAAACCAAAATTATCACTTTCTTATTACTACTACTACTACTACTACTACTAAAAGTGCTTCTTCTTCTTCATATTTGTCAATAGAGAATCGACATGGCTTCAGCAGCAACTACAAGCACATGGGTTAAGCCTAAATTTCAACAATCAACTTCTTTTTTTTCTTCTTCTTCTTCTTCTTCAAACAATTCAATATCTTTAACAAAGCCCAGAAGCTCAAAGCCCAACAGAATCACTTGCTCTCTTCAAACACCTTCCATTCTTCAAGTCCCAAAACAATCTCCAAAATATCTTCCATCAACAAAAGTTTCACCCCTTCCCCTTAAAACAAAACAACCCAATGAAAATTCTCATTCACCATCATCATTATCTGATAAATTGACACCCCCAAAATGGAACCTTTTACAAAAAGCAGCAGCTTTAGCTTTAGACGTTGTGGAAAATGCCCTGGTTTCTCAAGAGCGTCAGCATCCTCTCCCAAAAACCGCTGACCCCAGAGTCCAAATCGCCGGAAATTTCTCTCCGGTGACAGAAAAACCCGTCTGCCAAAACCTTCCTGTTACCGGAAAAGTCCCCGATTGCATTCAGGGCGTTTACGTGAGAAACGGAGCCAATCCACTTCACGAACCAGTCGCTGGCCACCACTTCTTCGATGGCGACGGAATGGTTCATGCAGTCAAGTTCAATAAAGGCTCCGTCAGCTATGCATGTCGATTCACAGAGACCAACCGCTTTGTTCAAGAACGTAGCTTAGGCCGTCCTGTTTTTCCTAAAGCCATTGGCGAGCTCCATGGCCACTCTGGAATTGCTAGATTGCTTCTTTTTTACAGCCGAGCTCTATTTGGGCTCGTTGATCCTAGCCATGGCACTGGCGTTGCAAACGCTGGGCTTGTTTACTTCAAAAATCGTCTTTTAGCCATGTCTGAAGATGATTTGCCTTATCATGTTCATGTGACTTCTTCTGGTGATCTCAAAACGGTTGGTCGTTTTGATTTTAACGGCCAACTTAAGTCTACGATGATAGCTCATCCGAAAGTTGATCCTGTTTCCGGGGAGCTCTTTGCGCTTAGTTATAATGTTGTTAAGAAGCCATATTTGAAATACTTCCGCTTCTCGCCTGATGGAACCAAGTCTCCTGATGTTGAAATCCCTGTTGATGAACCAACAATGATGCATGATTTTGCCATCACTGAGAATTTTGTTGTAGTTCCTGATCAGCAAGTCGTGTTCAAGTTGCCTGAAATGATCCGTGGTGGCTCTCCAGTGATTTATGACAAGAACAAGATGGCAAGATTCGGGATATTAGACAAAAATGCTACTGATGCCTCCAAAATTAAGTGGATTGAAGCACCTGATTGCTTCTGTTTCCACCTCTGGAATGCTTGGGAAGAGCCAGAAACTGATGAAGTAGTTGTAATCGGGTCATGTATGACCCCAGCAGACTCCATTTTCAATGAATGTGAAGAGACTTTGAAGAGTGTCCTATCTGAGATTAGGCTCAACTTAAAGACTGGCAAATCCACTCGCCGCCCAATCATTTCTGAGGCGGAACAAGTGAACTTGGAAGCCGGAATGGTGAACAGAAACAAGCTCGGAAGAAAGACCCGCTTCGCTTATTTAGCCCTTGCCGAGCCATGGCCTAAAGTTTCTGGTTTTGCCAAAGTTGATCTCTCAACTGGGGAAGTAAAGAAGTTTATTTATGGAGACCAAAGATATGGCGGCGAGCCTTTGTTTCTTCCAAGAGGCCCCAATTCAGAGAAAGAAGATGATGGTTACATTCTTGCTTTTGTACACGACGAGAAGGAGTGGAAATCAGAGCTGCAAATTGTTAACGCCATGACTTTACAGCTTGAAGCTACAGTTAAGCTTCCATCTCGAGTTCCATATGGTTTTCATGGAACTTTCATAAGCACGAAGGACTTGGAGAAGCAGGCCTAATGGACAAAGTTGATCGTGCTCGTAGAGCATTAGCATATTTAGGACAGATTTACCAGAGGGATGGTTGCATATAGGTCCCCGGAATCTGCTCCTCTGTTTACAGTTCTGCTTGTAGACTTCTTACCTTTTGTTTTTTTTTTCTTTTGGTTATTGTATAGTGAGAGGTTTTGAGAGACCAGCTTGTAGCTTGTGGTTGTAGCTAGCATTGGAGCTCAGCTGGTTTCTGCATATTCTTTCACTATATTGTGCATAAGTGCATAATTTACAAAATATATGTAATTTGTATTTCAATTTTCATGTCTCTTTATATTTTTTTCCTCTCTATTTCTCTGTTTCCCTCTGTTTCCATTTGTAAATTATTGAATTTACAACATTTCATTATCCTTCTCAAAATTCAGTTTTTCCTTTGGTATATCAAAGCCATGATGTTTTAAGTTTTCTTTTCGCACATAAAACTTAGTTCCGATGAGGGCTTTTTTCCCTTCTTCGGGACTAATGTTAGTCGAATGCGGAACGAAGATTGTTGAAATTCTAATTAAACAGAGGATAATATGTCTATTCTTTGAAGATACTTGGCAGTTGGTCTATTTGAAGAATTCAGAATGATATCGAAACACGCTGATGTGTGTTAGAAGCAGAGTGAATCCATTGCTCAAGTAATCATATTTGCTACGTTGCATAATGATTCACTAATTTCAACTATGTTACCAATAAAGAAGTTTAGAGATATTTGACTTGCAATCTGGCATTTGTTTGGTTCAACCTGCCAAATCACATGATGAAACATCGTTGTACCATCAAGTATCGGCTCAAAAAATCAAAACACTTTCATTGCTAGACAATCGGTGAGATATTTATCCTGCCGCCTGAAGGGTGATTTGACTCGATGGCTATCTAGTCTGAATTTTCAGAATATAATTTTCAAGTCAAAACTTTGCAAAAGTTTCAACTACGAGTGTTCTTTCAATGTAAGTGGAGATTCCTTTTATGCATGCACAATATTTTCTGCTGCCAAATGCAATTTTGCATATGTAGTTACATTGGGAATAATAATGATAAAAGGATTTGGACGCCCCTTAAAATATCAACCATCACATGAAATATCAAGGATTTTTTATTGATCTTATTGGCATATTGTGGAGAAAGAGGAAATGCAATGAGAGCACAAACTAGTCATGCCATTTGTTGAAGAAGAATAAACTTTTTTCAGGAGTTTATACTTGGAGATATCAACTGGAAGCTACATTATTCATTGTCGACAAAACACTATGGCAATGTAACTAGAGTATTGATTTGCGTACACACATTGTGGTTCATCCATGAGAACTCAATTATTGCAGAAGCTGTTAATTGAATACTGTTTTGGTGCTTGGAGGGTCCATAAATTTAAATCTCATATGGGGTTTCCCATCATATCATTTTGCACTAAAACACCAGAGAGAATGAATTAGCCACTAGACAAAAAAAATAAAGAAATAGTGGATTAATTAAGGATGGGGATTCTTCTCGGTTCATATAGTGTATGGATTGAGTTTCAGTATGTAGGATGATAACTACGTGTCTTTATACACTTGGCCTTAAGGTTTTGATTTATCGGTATGCAGGCCAAGTCATGGTCTTGTTTTGTTTTTATATCAAGAAGCAATGTGATGTGCATTATGTACTGTGAAAATTGAGACTTGAGATAAAACATGTAAAGCTTTGAGTCAGACTTTTGTCAATTTGATCTGAACTATTCACTGGTCCTTAATGGTTTCCCAAACTAGATTGAAAGGTGAATTTTGTAATCACAGAACACAATGCTTGTTGCATGCAAAGCAATACACATATACATATTGCCATGCTCATAGTTAAGTTGGCTGAAGAAACAAGTGGGAGAAAATGGCAGCATAATTCCATCACAGAACGTAAAAGATGTAGCTGTTTACAACTGGTCCATGAAATTCAAAATTTATCACTTGGCTTCATATTTTGTCTTAATGATTTTAGAAGGTCTGCGAAAATCTTTTGGGGTTTGATAAAAAATAATCTCTGTATATTTGGTAGTCAAACAAATATTGCTGCTTGTCAGTTAAATCTTTGAAGCAGTTTCTGATAAACTATGTGATTGATATATCACACGCGGCAAAAGATCTTATAAGATGAATAAACTATCACCCATAAATTAAAAGCAGTCTAAATCTGAATTAAGTCTCTTCCGATGTAATTCAATAACTAAAAAATTATTTCAAAAAATTTGTGTAGTAAACCATAGCTCGATCAATCCTATAGAATCAATGAAATTAAATTCTCCAACACGTAAATGGGTTAATAGTACTATCAAGCTCCACATAATTAACATCACTTTAACTTTGTTTGAGCTTTCATCCATTTGTCGGGCATAAAGCAGGCGAAGCAAAATATATAAGTAAGATTACATTAGCCGCATAGTGAATTTCGTCCATAACTTTTAACAAAAAAATGCGGCGACGAAAGCTACAAGGGGTGGCCATCAGGCTTAGGTGATATAATTTAGGAGACAAAAAGCAAAAGCAAAAACCAAATCAAAAAGGAATTTAGATAATTATTTTCTCCGAGGTTTCAATTCAAGCAATTTTTTTTTTCAAAAAAAAATTTATTTATAGGCTTTTTTTTTTAAAAAAAAGGGGTGAGTCAGAGCCCAAAAGATTTTATCTCCTACCTTCTTCCAGAATAAAACCTGATGCTCTACAAAAACTAAGTAAATTTCTTGCCACCAGACTACGCCCCAAGGGGCATTTATGAGCTTAATGTAATGTTCTTCGTCCATTTTCTGCTAGAATTATTTCATTGGTCAATTTCTCTTCATCATCTTCTTCGGCTAGTAACTTTTACTTGGGTACAAAAGACGACATGAAAATGAAATTTGGGTTTGCTTTTTGGGCAACCCAAGTTAGGGAAATTAAATGTCTCCATTGAAACTATGGCACTTGGCATTTTGAATAGGGACTGTCGAATTTGGCTTTAGTTTAGTTTAATGCTGTTCACAACGATTCTCACAACTGAAAAAACCAAAGCATTGCACCATCTTGTAACCTTCTTGAGGAAGATATTTTTGAAAATTTTTTTTTGGTTGAAAACCTTCCTTCTACTTTAAGAAACAAACTTAAAAATAGAATTATTAGCTCGGATGAACAAGAAGAATTCTTCTTCATCTTTATTTCGCTTATTTATGTGCTCAACTCAAGCCAGCCTCATTAACTGAAAAATGAAAAGATTTAAAAATGAAACATCAAAATCAAAATATAAGGTAAATGAAACTGAAATAAAGCCTTTTTGGTGGGATTTTTGACTACATACAAGGGTAAAATCTGTTGAAGGAAATATAAAAAATTAATATTATTAATCATTTATTTACTAAAAGTAGAATGTTCTTGAATTCCAACTCACCTTAAATGCCTACTCCGCTTTACTAGTGGAAAGGTTGTTAGAAAGCACTTTTTTTTTAACCTGCTTTTTGGCTCCAAAAACAGCCCTTAATTAATTTTCATCTTTTATCATTCATATTTGTGGAGTAGCTTTAATGTTCATAAAGTAGTCTTTATATAAGATTTTAGCCAGATGATGATTTGTTCAAATGTAGCATCATTGTACATTTTTTTATAATCTTCTTTTGTGTTAGAAACAGTATATTCTTATTCCTTGTTTATTAAAGATTCAAGGCTTAACCCCACATCTCTCTCTCAAAAGAAAACAAATAAAAAAGCAAAAGGATAACAGTTGGCGTGGATATAAAATTATTAAAAAATATTGAGAGCGAAAATAAATTATAACAACTATACAAATAGAGTTATTGAATATAGAAAAAAAAATTAAGATCCATACAAATATTTGAAGAGTATACGTGCATGAAATACAAAGTATATACGGGGTTCAATGGAATTATAAAATCTTAAAAAAAAAAACAAAATAAAAGAAAATAACTATAGCGAAAGTTTTACTTTCTTTTATTTGTTAGACAATTTATGTTATTTTATACCTTAAAGTATGTGTAATAAAATTTTATTAGATTAATACAGTTTATTCATACATATAATTGAGTATACATTGATAAACCCATATTTATAAAGTATGTGATTTATGTATTAGACATATGATGCTAATACAGAGGATATAGATCACAAGTTCTTTATAAATTAAATCATGTTCACAACCATTAATAAAAAATGACATTTCATTATGTAAGATTGTAATTTTTCTGCTTTTTATAGTGGATGATTTACCTTGATCATCGAAATAGAGACTTCGAGTAGAGAAACTAATGTATATGATACATTGAACAGGACTACAGTAAATTTCGATCTAGTTAACTAAATGTCGTAGATCTTAATTCACAAAAACTTTAATAAGTTTGATTGATCTTAATCCTAAGCAGGTAATGAACTTACATTCATGCATTGTATCTTTTGAGTTATCACAGAGTGAGATCTACTTAAACTGTTAAAACCTCGATAGCTTAGAGATATAATTTCATGGGTTGTAGGAACATATATTTGCAAGATGAAATTTAATAATTAATGCCCACCTAAGATGTTTGTAGTACTTGATCATTAGAATCTGTGGCCACAGTTTATTTAATAAATTATTTATTGAATAATAATATTTATTTATAAATGTCGTAGATCTTAATTCACAAAAGCTTTAATAAGTTTGATTGATCTTAATCCTGAGCAGGTAATGAACTTACATTCATGCATTGTATCTTTTGAGTTATCACGGAGTGAGATCTACTTAAACGGTTAAAACCTCGATAGCTTGGAGATATAATTTCATGGGTTGTAGGAACATATATTTGCAAGATGAAATTTAATAATTAATGCCCACCTAAGATGTTTGTAGTACTTGATCATTAGAATTTGTGGCCACAGTTTATTTAATAAATTATTTATTGAATAATAATATTTATTTATAAATTTGTTTACAAATATAGATATATTAAAAGTGATCATTAGAGCATTCAGTGACTTAGGGGCAAATAAGTAATTAAAGAGGTAAGATGTTTTTGCAAGGCTTAGCTTTAATTATAACATCAATTAGAGGGTCAATTAAGTGGTTATTGTTGGTTTAAAGACCAAGCCCAATTTAATTAAATGGAGTTTTAATTAAATAGAATTTTAATTAAATGAGTTTTTATTTTATAACATGGGTTACTAGAGTACAGCCCTTGGCTTTTAGTGGAACAGCTTAGGGTTAACTTAGAAGAGTTAGTGTATTATGAGATAATAAGGACTAGGCCTTTTAAATTGGAGCTAGGAAGCCCATGGGTCTTATAGTCTCTCTACTATCTCAAATCCTAATCAAATTCTAAATACTCAAAGGAGATCCCTATATATATATATGAGGTATGTAATAAGAAAGGTTACCATAACCATAAAGAAAAAAAATTATTTTACGTATTCTTACGTGAAAAAAGAATTTTAATTAATACAATTTTCTTAGATTTAGGTATTAGTGGTTTTAGAGATTAAGAAAGATCCACGTGCCCACACGCGTTGAGTTTGAAGATTGAGGATAGTAGAGAAGATTGCAGCCATTCAATTCAAGATCTGCCATAGTGAGGAATTGAGGTAATCTTCTATCCCTATACATGTAATTATGAACAAGACGATCTGGCTTCCGTTGCGTTTACTTTTTATAAACAGAAAATTTTTATTTACCATTCTAACAACTAGTATCAGAGTAGCCTTATTTCATATTATATGTATAATTTATTTTATGTATGGTAGTAATTATTTATTGTGGTACCAATTGTATATTAATCTATATTGTTATTTTTATTAATTATATGATGAATGGTTACGCCCAATAATTCATGGTTAGATAGTTTTTTGTATTTTTTCTTGATAATTGTAACAAGAGCGGATGATGAAATAATATCATAATTTCCCCTCTTAGTTAGATTAAATTTTTTAAAATTATTTTTGTTGTAATTAAAAAAAAAGGGAAGAAAACGTAAACATGCAAAGCCATACACACAGCCACTGTTTATGGCAGCGGCATGCATGGCCGTTTGTCACCGGCAGCAGCGTGCATGGTCGATCGACACCTACGGCGGCCAGTTACAGTAGCAACAGCACTGGACATCCTCATTGTCATCGGTGATGCAGCGGCAACTTGGCAAAAATCGGCGATGAAGCAGCGGATTTTTGGATGAGGTCTCGCAATTTTCTGGTCCGCAGTTAATAGTGGGTTGCGCGGGTCAGTGTCATCGGAAGCTATTGGTCTCTTCTCGACGTCGATCAGTAACCGAATAATGGCCGGAATCTCGGGCAGCAACAGGCGTGGAGAGTTGCACGACACTATGTGATACTTAGGGTTCATCCGGATAATATCACACATCCCTCTCCTTGTTATAAGTAATTCTGTTTTGTCTAGATAGCTTTGAGAAACTTTAAAATAGGTCCAGCAGAATTTGTTATTTCACTCGGCCCCTCTTATTTTAGGTAATTATAGTTTGATCAGATAACTTTGAGAAATTTGTAAATATGTCTTAAATTTAACCCAAATTTATTTTTGGATTAATTTTGGGTATTTGCAAAATTTAAAGTTGGTCCAAACTTTTTTTAATTTTGGTTCAATTTTATAAAATTTTATTTGAGGTATTTTATTAAAATTATTGGGTCTAAAAATATTTTTTATTTAAATTTTTTTTAAAAGGCTCAAAGAAATTTTAAAGCCTAAAATAATCCTAATTTATTTTTTAAAATAAGTGAACCAAAGAAAATTAAGAGGCCTAAAATCTTAGCCCATAAAAGAAGACAAGCAAGAGGAGGTAACATTATGGAAGAGCCCAAGTTGACTTCAAGGAAGATTGAGAAGAATTTAGGCTTAGTTTTAATATTTTTTCTTCCTAGGAAAAGTCATGAATTATGGGTTATTTATTTATCTAGTTAATTAATTGGATGAATAATATGTTATATAAATTAAGGGTGCCACATTCACATGTCCATGCATAAAATATATCATATTGTATGACATTAATATTCTAATGAGGTTAGGATAAGATTATTGTCATATTTTTAAATTCTTATTTGACGTGGTCTTATTAATTATTTTATGAAAATAAAATTAGATATTAATAAGTAGAACGTCATTTTATAAACTAATTAAAAACTCTAAGAATTAAAATATTGAGTGAGAGAGGGCTTTAGGCATAAAGCTCGTGACCTTTATTATTGGTCCTATAGTAAGGTAGATTAATGCATTGCCTCAAATCTTGTGAGCTCCCTACGGAGGGTATTAATCAGAACTAGTTACTAGATAAAACTTCCCTAAAGGATAAAATCCAATATAGGACTCATGCGAAACTGACTACCCTACAATGACTTTTTTAATTGAAAAATATAAAAAGATTGAAATAATGGTTATGCACTCAGCTTAGGTTGGTTGATATCCTCCATACGGAGTTCTTTACAATTAAATTTAAGGGCTAAAGAATCGGTAGTTTATTATTATTTGATATGAGATATCGAGATAATAATAATAAGTTAGTATGGTACTAGTCTGATTTATGACGGATACGACTACCCTACGAAGGTGTATTCTGAATGAAAATTAGATTACCGATGCATAATGTAGTTAAAGAGTTTTACATAAAAGTATTTCATGTATTCATGCAAAAGTAGCACAAGCTTTCAGATAATGTATGCTCATGTATGAATTTATTTTTTGGAATCATGTCTTCATTCAGCCTACTAGCATCCATCCTTAACCAAGACAAATTAACCAGAAATAATTATGTGGATTGGAAAAGGAACTTAAATATTGAACTCACAATTGAAAAGCATAAATATGTCTTGACTGATAAATGCACTCAAATACCTAATAAAAATACACCTCAAGATGAAATAGATGTTTACAGTAGTCAATTAACTAAGGGCCATCTTCATCTTTTGGTCTCAATCCTAGAGGAAAGAGTAGTAAGAAAAAGAAGAATAAGCTAAAGGAAGCATCTAATTCAAACTTTATGCAAATTCATAAAAAGGTAGTGATGCGATATTTCTATATCATAAATTAAGTGCAAGTATACACTATTGTATGCAAGTAATAAAGAGACTAATTAGTCGGATGTCGAACCCACAGGGATAATTTTTTCTTATTAACCAATTACTAAAATTATGTCTTCCTAATAATTATTCAGAAAAATAAAAATTCAAAAATGAATGTAGAAAATATAAAAGTAAAAACACAATGCAATGAGATTTAAAGATAACAACGTAGAGAAAACCTAGGATTAATATTATCCCTCAATATGCTTTTTAATAATTAATCCTCTAATATTTAACTCACTTAGTCTTTATTATTGATCAAGACACTAATGTATTCACAAGCCTCTTCCAAGGTCATGCAAGTATACCCTAATTTACCAAATACCTATATTCCTATGGTACTTGTAATAAATTAAGATTCATTAAGATTAGGTCTTATTGATCATACATGCCAATTAGGTATATTCCTATCCTAAATTGAAACTTGCATATGCAACATTGAATATTACTCTACAATCATGCATCAAATTACCTAGGTTTAAATATTATGATTCCTCTTCCGAGTTTATCAATAATATTACCATCTCATTCACCATATATTGGCCAGATATATTGAAGCATTAAACACAAGTAATTTAAATAATAAATGACTAATTTTATTAAATATTTGAAAGATATGGCAATTAAGCACACATATTGAGTTCAAATATTAACTCTAGAAAACAAGTTTAGCTCATGGCTACAAGAGAACACAGTAAAAATAATTATAAATCATGATACAATTATTAGCAAACCGATATAGACGTCGAATTGCTCTTAATTGCGCTGCCTAGGAACTCTTGATGCCGAAGAACGTCTTGTATCTCTCTCTAAAGTTGCTTCAATTAAGCTCCTATTGCTCTCCAAGACTCGTGCTCTGTATTCTTGGTGCTCTTGGGTCGTCTTGGATTGATTCTTGAAGGTTGGGAACGAGTGACTTTTTATAGGGATTGATATGAGCTTGAAAATCTCAATTCTCATCGGACTAGGATTCGCACTACCGCTGGCGCGTTATGCAATTGTCGCTGTGGCGACGCGTGAAAAAGCTATTACCGCTGGAGCGGTGGGATATTGGCGCTGGGGCGCTGTCTCATCGCTGGGGCGGTGAATGTCTGACGCTGGGGCGCTATACGCGACTTAAGCAGGTCATTTTTCTTATTTCGATCACTATTCTAGCGCTGGGGCGATATTCTTATGGCGCGGGGGCGCTGGACTCATAATTTGAAAACTTTGCATTTTAGTCCCTGTTTTCACTCGTGTTCTTTCTTTAAATTTCGTTCAAGTCCCTACAATTAACAATAAAGCACATAAATAGCCATCTATTCTCATAAAATTATAAAATATCAATAATAAAAATATGAGAAAATATATGACAAATTTGCCCTTATCAGGTAGTAAGGCCTAAAGGAAATTATTTTCAATATGGCATTAAAGGGCATTGGAAGAGAAATTGTCCTTTATTTAAGTTTTCAATAACTAAAAGGACAGCTTCGGTAAAATTTTTTTCATTAAGACATGTTTAGTGATTGATTCTACTGATTCTTGGATAGTAGATTCTGAAGCCACTAATCATATTTGTAATTCATTGCAAGGGTTCCAAGAAACCAGACAACTCAATGAAGGGGAGATCAGTCTAAGGCTAGGAAATGGTGCAACTGTTACATCCAAGGCAGTGAGAGTTGTTCAACTTTAGTTTGATGATTTTAGGACATTAGTATTAGATGATTGTTTGTTGGTACCAAAACTCAAACATAATTTGATTTCAGTTAGTTATTTGAATAAATTTGGTTATTCTGTTATTTTTGACTCAACTGTGGTGATCAAAAGAAATAAATCATTTATATGTTCCGGTACACTAGTTAATAATCTATATTGCATATATCCTAAAATCAACTCACTGAATGACATAGAATTGAATAATAAATCTAATCACCATAAGAGGATTAAAGTGACTCCTATTAATCAAACTTATCTATGGCATTTACGTCTTGATCATATTAGTCTAGATAGGATCCAAAGATTGGTTAAAGATGGACAGGAGTTCATTAGATATTGAACCATTACCAGTCTACGAATCCTGTATAGAAGGTAAAATAACTAGAAGACCATTTAATGCTAAAGGTAATAGAGCTATTGAAACGTTAGAATTAGTGCACTCTGACGTGTGTGGGCCCATGAACACACAAGCTAGGGGAGGTTATGAATATTTCATCACTTTCATTGATGATTATTCTAGATTTAGTTATGTGTACCTAATGCGCCATAAGTCTGAGGTGTTTGATAAATTCAAAGAGTTTCAGGCAGAAGTGAAAAGGCAATTAGAAAAACACATAAAGGCACTTCGATCTGATCGAGGTGGTGAATACCTCTATAGTGAGTTCAGGACTTATTTGTTAGACAATGGGATATTATCCTAGTTGACTGCATCAGGGTCACCCCAGCAAAATGGTATACCAGAAAGGAGAAATAGAACTCTTTTTGAAATGGTGAGGTCAATGATGAGTTATTCAACTTTACCCATCTCGTTTTGGGATTATGCCTTAGGAACAACCATGTATCTTTTTAACTTAATTCCATCTAAGCCAGTCCCTAAAACACTTATGGAAATGTAGATAGGATGTAAACCAAGTTTACGTCATATACATATATGGGGTTGTCCAGCACATGTGCTAAAAGGGAAGATAGATAAGTTAGAATCTAAGTCAGAAGTTTGTCTGTTTGTTGGCTATCTTCAAGGAATAAGAGGAAGCCTTTTCTATAGTTCTCAAGATAAGAAAGTATTAGTTAGTACTAATGCAATCTTTCTTAAACAAGACTATATGAAAGACTTCAAGCCTATGAGTAAGATAATTCTTAATGAGTTATCTAGGAACTCTAATATTATGCTTAATAGAGTCAATGAGTTAATTTCCAATCCAGATCATAATAACCAACCAGAGCTAGTTGCAGAACAACAACCACCAGTACTTCGTCATAGTGGGAGAATTATTAGATGTCCAACTAGGTTCATGTTAATTAGAGAGTCATTTCAGGCAGTCTCTAATGAGCATGAACTAGATCCCACTAGTTATGATGAAGCAGTGGTTGATAAAGATGCAAACCATTGACATAAAGCTATGAAATCAGAAATGGATTCCATGTATTCCAATAAAGTCTGAAAACTTGTAGAGAAACCTAAAGGGATAAAACCCATAAGGTGTAAATGGGTCTACAAGAGAAAGAGAGGGGTAGATGAAAAGGTGGAAACCTTCAAAGCTAGGCTTGTTGCTAAAGGGTACACTCTAAAAGAAGGTATTGATTATAACGAGCATTTTCCCCGGTATTCATGCTTAAGTTTATTAGAATTCTCTTATCCATTGTAGCAAATCTTGATTATGAGATTTGACAAATGGATGTCAAGACTGCATTTCTTAATGGTAATCTTGAAAAAAGTATCTATATGATATAACCAGATGGTTTTATAGCTATAGGCCAAGAGCACATAGTTTGTAAACTGCACAAATCTATCTATAGGCTTAAACAAGCATCTAGATAATAGACCATTAGATTTGATCAGGCAATCAAATTATTTGGTTTTGATTAGAACCTTGATGAACCTTGTGTTTACAAGAAGATAGATAGGCAGTTAGTAGTTTTTCTAGTCCTGTATGTAGATGATATACTACTAATTGAAAATAATGTAGGAGCATTATCATCAGTTAAAATTTGGTTATCTAACTAATTTGATATAAAGGACTTAGGTGAAGCTAGTTACATCATTGGAATTAAGCTATTGGGAGATCGTAAAAATAGGATGTTAGCTTTATCTCAAGCTACATATATAGACAAAAGTCTGGTTAGGTTTGCTATACATGAATCCAAAAAGGGATCACTTCTTTTTAGACATGGAATTAATCTATTTAAGAATCAGTGTCCCAAAACTCCTCAAGAGATAGATCATATGGGAAGAATTCCTTATGTATTAGCAGTAGAAAGTCTCATGTATGTAATGCTATGTAATAGACTAGATATTTGTTATGCAGTCGGCATGGTCAGCAAATATCAATCTAATCTAAGACCAAAACACTAGACTGCAGTAAAACATATATTTAAGTATCTTCGGAGAACAAAAGATTATATGCTCATGTATTCTAGTGAGGATCTTATACCTATTGGGTATACAGATTTAGATTTCCAATCAGATAAGGATGTTTAGAGATCTACCTCAGGATATGTGTTTACTTTAAGTGGTGGGACTATTAGTTGGAAGAGTGTAAAGCAATCATGCATTGCAGACTCTATCATGGAAGTTGAATATGTAACTGCGTCAAAAGCTGCAAGAGAGGCTGTATGGCTCCGTAAGTTCCTCATGGAACTTGAAGTGATACATAGTTCTAAGATGCCCATTGTTATTTATTGTGATAATAGCAGAGCTGTAGCACAATCCAAGGAGCCGAGATACCACAAGAAAGGAAAACACATTGAGAAAAAAAATACCATTTAGTACGGGAGCTAGTGCAAAAGGGTGAAGTTATGGTATTCAAGATTGCATCAGCAGAAAATCTAGCGGATCCATTCACCAAATCATTGCCAGCAAAGTGTTTTGAAACTCATATATATGATATGGGAGTTCGACAGATGCTCGACATGCTTTAGGATAAGTGGGAGATTGTTAGACAATTTATGTTATTTTATGCCCTTAAAGCATGTGTAATAACATTTTATTAGATTAATAAAGTTTATTCTTACATATAATCGAGCATACATTGATGAGCCCATATTTATAAAGTATGTGATATATGTATTAGGCAAATGATGCTAATACAGAGGGTATAGATCACAAGTTCTTTATAAATTAAATCATGTTCACAACTATTAATGAAAAAGGGCATTTCATTCTGTAAGGTTGTAGTTTTTCTGCTTCTTATAATGGATGATTTACCTTGATCATCGAAGTATAGACTTTGAGTAGAGAAACTAATGTATATGATACATTGAACAAGACTACAGTGAATTTCAATCTGGTTAACTAAATGTCATAGATCTTAATTCACAAAAGCTTTAATAAACTTGATTGATCTTAATCCTGAGCAGGTATTGAACTTACATTCATGCATTGTATCTTTTGAGTTATCATGGAGTGAGATCTACTTAAACGGTTAAAACCTCGATAGCTTAGAGATATAATTTTATGGGTCGTAGGAATATATATTTGTAAGATGGAATCTAATAATTAATGTCCATCTAAGATGTTTGTAGTATTTGATCATTAAAATCTGTGGCCACAGTTTATTCAATAAATTATTTATTGAATAATAATATTTATTTGTAAATTTGTTTACAAATATAGATATATTAAAAGTGATCATTAGAGCATTCAGTGACTTAGGGGCAAATAAGTAATTAAAGAGGTAAGATATTTTTACAAGGCCTAGCTTTAATTATAGACATCAATTAGAGGGTCAATTAAGTAGTTATTATTGATCTAAAGACCAAACCCAATTTAATTAAATAGAGTTTTAATTAAATGAGCTTTTATTTTACAACATGGGTTACTAGAGTACAAATCTTGACTTTTAGTGGAATGGTCTGACGTTAACTTAGAAGAATTGGTGTATTATGAGATAATAAGGATTAAGCCTTTTAAGTTGGAGTTAGGAGGCCCATGGGTCTTGCAGTCCCTCTACTAGCTCAAATTCTAATTTTCTAATCCTAATCAAATTCTAAATACCCAAGGGAGATTCCTATATATATGAGAGGTATGTAATAAGAAAGGTTACCATAACCATAAACAAAAAAAAAAAATTCTTTTATGTATTCTTATGTAAAAAAAGAATTTTACTTAATATCATTTTATCAGATTTGGGTATTAGTGGGTTTAGAGATTAAGAAAGATCCACGCGCCCACACGTGTTGAGTTTAAAGATTGAGAATAATAGAGAAGATTGCAGCCATTCAATTCAAGATCTACCATAGCGAAGAATTAAAGTAATATTCTATTCCTATATATGTAATTATGAACAAGACGATCTAACTTCTGCTGTATTTATTTTTTACAAACAGAAAATTTTTATTTACTATACTAATACTATTGACCCTTTTCCTCTCATGTATTAAAACGAAGTTTTATTATACAACTACTCAAATGACCAACATGTATACAGCTCAAATCTAGAAATTTAATTGAAAATCATGAAAATACAAACGCATATTAAGAAAAAGAACTTTTCACAATTATATATATGCTTCAAGGTTATCCAATTAATTCAGAACATTGGCATCAGTATATATATTATTCATAGAAAAGCCACGTGATCGTAAGAGCAGAGGAAATTGAGAAGCAAAATTGATTCAATAAATTATTAAAATTAGGTGATAAAGGCAAAAAACCATAGCTCTTTAGAATTTGTGGCTAATTTTGGTGGCAAGGGTTGGATGATCCGCATAAAATGCCCGTAATTCAGTGGTTTTAGCTTGTTGATTGGTCGCAGCATGCGTGATATGATGTGCGATCGGTCTGGATAAAAAGAGAGAGGGTCTCATGCGTTAATATGACGATCAATATGATGTATACAGTCAAATAATACAGCTAGATCAAATATAAAGCAACCTCATTTAATAAAAGTTGTAAACAAATGTTAATTTTACTACCAAGTTTGCAAAAAAACACATCCACCAATTCTTTTTGGGTCTTTTGATGAATTTTATGGAAGAAAGAATATAAAGCCCTTTTGCATTGTATAAATATAAGGAAACGTGTATGAATAGGACAACATGAAATGGACGGACTTGGAATTTGCATATAATTACGTGCATTTTCTCTAGAAGTGATTACGTAGATTTTGCATATAACTGCGTGCATTTTCCTCTGGAAGTGACTACGTAAGATGTAAAAGATCCAGTGTTGTCAGCAAAGTCATTTATGAACTGTCAAGAAGTTTGTAGAACTCATGAGTTTCACCGACGCGTTGTTAAGAAGTTTCTAGAACTCGTGCTATAATTCTTGGTAATTGCAAGAGTTTCACTAATTTTTGAACACCGACACTTTGGTGAGACATATGTTAGGACGTATATTTGTTATTAAGTTAAAAAATTACTTTATTAGGTAGTTATTTGCGTGTATATATATATATTATTTAATGTAGGATGTGATATTTTTTCTTATTCAATCATGTATACTTTCGTTGTAATTTGACATAAATTTTAAACTAACTTAGTTCTATATTACTCATCCCTTAGGGATATTAAGGAGTCATTATTCACGTGATAATCTTTATTAAGACTTAATATACATAATTTTTAAAGTTAACTTGGCTCTTATTGTCATTCCCTTAAAAGCATAAAAGACTCACTTTTCACGTAACAATCTTCACTAGGCAATTTTTGGGGCCTATATGTAAATGAAAAATTAAGTCTGTTCTGATACCATTTATCATGGGTAAGAATGAAATAATCAATATCCGGATCCAGATCGAAATGTTTTTCTCGGACTAAGACGTACATTCGGGCGAGCCTAGCCAGATTCGGGTTATGCCTAATTTTTTTTAAATTTAATTTTATTGTTATTTTAATACATTTTAAATTTTTGGAGTATTTATTTTATTAAAAAAATGGTTAGATTTATATTTATAATTTGTATTGTATAATTTATATGTATAGTTTAATATGTATAAATTGTATAAGTGACACATGTATATGTATAATATGCATTTATAGTTTAAAAAATATTTTTTTTTATCCTTGTTACAACTTTTTTTTTTTTTTTTTTAAATTTTTAGGTTAAATTTAAACTTTTGGAACATTTTTTTTATAAAATAATTGCAAATTAATATATATCAAAGATTAGAAATTAATTTAAAAATATTTTAAAACTAAAAAATAAAAAAATCAGATATGGAAAAAAATTCAATTTTTTTTCGAATCGGGCCGGGTTTTGAGTTTTTTTGATTTGGATTAGAATTTGGACTATTTTTTGCAATTCCTAGTTATGAGCTTGACACTTGTCATTGATTCAAAGACTAACCTATTATATAATGCTACCTATTTGCCCAATACCCAAGATTCACTCAATTAGTTTTCGATGTGAGATGTGACATATATTTGTCCTAACTCCGTTTATAATAGTTTTATATTATTGTTAATTGTTAATTAATGTGATTTTAATTATAAATAGTATTATGACATTATTGAAAAATAGGTTTTTTTGTGATAAAAAGATTCTATCACTTAAAGTCCATTCACATGAGTGTGATAGAATTGAACTATTAAATAATTATGATAAATTTACATTTGATTAGTTTGTGATAAAAATTTAGTATAAAAAAAACTTACGTGACAGTTGACTTAGCATGCCGAGTGGCAATAGAAGTTGAGTTGACATATAAGGTGGCTGCTGATATGGCAATTGCCACATAAAAAGTGTAAGTATAGTTAGCAGTTGAAGTGGCTAATTATGTTAGATGACGTGACAAAATTATTGTTAGAATTTTGTGAGAGAAACTAATAAAAACTTATGACATTTTACATTAATAATATCTAGCTTTCATAGGCTATAATTAAATATAATTTTTCTATACAGCTACATATATTATATATTTATATTTCCTGCACAATAACCTATAATTAAATCAAACAATATATATTTGTTGAAATACTAAATTGATTCATAAAATTTAATTTTAAATAGTTTAAAAATTAGTAGGCACAAAATAAACTCACTAATTAATGTGCATAAATTAGTACATCCCAAATTTGTACTATAAACAATATATTACATCCAAAATTGATTTATCACCTACCATAACCAATGCATTACATCCCAATTTGGTTCAAGCCAAGTAGCCAATCAACCAATAAATCAATTTTAATGAAAAAATAATTCAACCCAATTAACATTGTAATTACTTGTAGCTTATTTAGAAATATATTAATAAAACCAAAAATATATTAATGTAAAATTATAAGCTATTTGAGATAGAAAGTATGAGCTTGAAAGACATAAAGAGTTGTCTACTCCATGCAAACTGAGTGATAGAAACTTTACTTAAATTAATTGATTTATAATTAAAATTTATTTTTAATAATTAAAAATAACATCAATTAAATTAATTGATAATCTTCTACCTTTTGTTTTTCCATGAACATAAATTATTATGAGTTTCATATTTCTTGCGTTGAAGGCAACCCTTGTGTTAGAACACTATTTACAAAACTAATTAGACTTTAAAGATTTGCAATTCCTTCCAGTTGACAAGTATTAAATTACGACAACTAAATTACTTTAATTATAACTATTCTCCCGAGAAATTTAAAGCCCAAATACTAAAGGACTAAACTCAGGTCATAACACTGAGACACCTAAACCCATTCAGATGCTATACCCTAAAATCTTTGTATTCGCAACACCTAAACTCTCGTTTCAAACTCGAAATGTAGCCCAAGAATGTTTTGGCCCAAACCAATCAAACTTGGGTTAAGAAGTTAAAGGTCCACTTATGCATCCCTAAACAAGAACCTGCTCGGTATCTCAGTTTAAACCCTGAGGAGATCATTCACGTATTGGACATTGAGGAGCTTAAAGGCTTGCATTAACTCATAATCATGTGACTCTAGGAATCTTTGATAACTATCAAAGGAAATTTCAAAAATCTCGGGATGAAAACCAATTCGTTAACCTTGAGCCCGCTGCAAATCACGACAAAGAATAGTTCAGTTTTCTCGAGATGAAACATCAAAGAGTAGCTATAAAAAGGTAAGGCTACATCGGCCCAAGTTAATGACATTTTTTCCCATAAAAAAATCCTTGAGCTCTCTCTTTTCTCAACCACACTTACACTTGCTGACTTAAGTATCGAAGGGTCTTTGTCGGAACAACACTAATAAGATCTAACTTTACCTATTTTATATTTTAGGAGTATTAGAGCAACTTAAAAGACCTATCCTAGCACCATTAATGCTATCCGGCAACAAAAGGTCTATTTTGTTTCTAAAATAAATAAATTTAAAGCTCGTTAGCTCAAGAGACCGGCTTTTTGTTACATTAGCACATCAGGATATGAATAGGACACTAAAAACCTAGACCAGGTAAGTCTAAAACATTGTTGAACACCATGAGAAGTTTCTAATTCTAATAAGTCAAAATTAAAAATCGAAGGACACCTATTCAACTTGAGAAATTAGAAGCCTAAATACCAAAGAACGAAACACATGTCATAACATTGAGACACTTGAGCCCATGTAGATGTCATACCTCAAAATATTTGTATCCACAACACCCAAACCACCGCGGAGCCACCGTGAATAGTATAAAAGTTTCCAGTTTGGACCTAGGTCATAACATTGAGACATTTAAACCCATCAAGATGCCATACAGTGAAATCTCTGTATCCACAATACCCAAACAATTTTAGAGCCACCATGAGATCAACCAAAAAGCAGAGTTTCTAGGTTCGACAAGTCAATATTACAAACTAAGGGACTTTTGTTCCACTTATGGGGTTTAGACCAAGATCAAAACCCAAATAAAGCTCAAGAGCGTTTTGGCCTACACCAATCACACTTGGATCAAGAAGTCAAAGGCCCACCTATGCATCTGAAGATAAGAAGCTTCTTGGTATCTATGTTTAAACCTCAAGGAGATCATTCATACGATGGACCCCAAAGAGCTTAAAGGTTTGCATTAACTTTGAATCCTATGAAATTATGGATCTTTGAAAATTATTGAAGGACCCATAAATCTCAGGATGAAAATCAATCCTGTTAACCATGAACCAGTCGAAAATCATGAAAATATCATCTTAGACATTATTAAAAAAAAATTCAAGATTTTACACAAAGAATAAAAGCTCTATATAAGTATATTCAAATTGAACAAGAGAAGAAAATTGACAAAGTCCAATAGTCTAAAACGTTGTCTATAATCTCTACTTTAAACTCTTTAAGAGCTATCATAGATAAGGTTTATAAAGATTGTTTTAAAGAACCCAATATCTATGAACTTAAAACTGAAATCAACACTGTAAAAAAAAAATGATAGAATTACAAGAAGAAATCATTTCTCTTAAAACCAGGATTAATAACTTAGAAGGGTTCCTTAAAGTGGACTAACCATATATCGAGGGAATTGACCAAGCAAAATCTTACAAAAAATTGAAGGGCCTCGAGGGCCTCGTAGGCTAAAATCGACTTGGAGAAGTGACTAGAATTGATGAAATAATTAATTCCATTATGAAGTCTCTAGTAGTAACTATAGTGATTTTAGGTTGTCAAAGCTTTACAAGATATGTTGATAATCTATGAGGATCCAATGATAAGGGAAAGAACCAAGAAAATGAAGAAAGCATTAAATGGCCTAATTAAGCACATATTAAATTCATGATTTGTTCAAGACACTAATCTGATCGATTGAGTATTCAAGAGGATTAATGCCTTGTCAATGTTATTCAAGTTTCTTTAAGTGATATGGAGTAATTTATATAAAGAAAAAAATAAGATGCATATCATTTTAGGGTGGAAGATATGGCGTTATTACTCACACATCACTATTTACACAGCTTTATTAGATCATATTTTCTCTATTTCCTTTTTTACTTTTAGGTGATATTTAAAAACAAGGATATAAGAGTATTTGTTTTCTTAATATGCTTGTGATTTATTTCCTCTTTTTGTAATCAATTTCTACTGTGACCTAGAATTTGATTTATTTGTTTTCTTTTATGCTCTTGGTAAATTTGGCTATATAAGGCATTATAACCCTAAGGAGAATTAAGAGTTTAAGATATTAATATTTTTGAAAGTTTTCACTTGGTTCTTCAAAGAACTTTTAAAAACTTATCAAGATTTCATCTTGTGGTATTTATCATTTACTTATCACTTATAATCATTCTGATCTTTCTTGAGCGTGGAATCTACCCCTTAATTTTTTATACCTTTGGTTCTTATCTTTTTATAGATAACGGGTCAAGGTCTTGATTTTTATTTATTTGTGAATCTGAATTAGAACGATCCTTGGTAAAGGAATCTTATAGAGCATCGGGTCTCACATTTTTTTTTATGAGGTCACATAATTTGTTTTTTAGGCTATAGCTTGTCAGCGGATCTAAGGCACGTGTAGGTGTATGCATGTGCAATTGTGTCTATTGCCTAACATAGCGGAAGTATATAAATTTTGCAATAAATACAATAAATAAATATATTAATCACATTAATATTTTTAAAGTTAGAGAACTCACCACAACGTGTAGTGTTATACACGTATTTTTCTGGAGTCCGCATGGAGACCTACTCACGGACAGTTCTAGTCACCAACATGGTGGGCTTGGTGAGCTAGAACAGTAGCCCTTTATGCAGCACCGAGTTTAACTCTTAAACTCCAAAATAGTCGGTATGTATTTTATCATTTACTCCAAAAGGATAAAAAATGGAGAATTTGAAACAATTCATAATTGCTACAATTAGAAGCATAAAAAAAATGAACCAATTTCATTTTCTCTTTTTCCTTTTTTTTTCTTTTTCTTTTCTTTTCTTTCTTCTTCTTTCTCTTCTCCTCTCCTCTTTTCTCTCCATTTCTTCCTCTCTTCTCAGCCAAAATGGCCAAGACACCTTTTCCATCTTCCAATTCTCTCTTTCTCATTATATATATATATATATATTAAAATATTAATAAAATATATTATATAATATAATATAAAATTAGTAATGGGTACCAACTATTTGGCACCCAAATATAATATTAATATATATAATATCTAATAATAAAATATAATATAATATAAAAATATAATATAATAATATAAAAATATATTATATTATATAATAAGAGAGATATTTTAATTATTTAACAATTAAATAATTAAAGTGTGAAATGACCATTTTGCCCCTCATGTATAGTTACCAAGTCTACCCTCTAGTGGGTCCCACTAAACTCGCACTTGGGTAAACTCAACCGAGAGTCCACAATGCACTACGTGTCATTATACAATTAGTAAATAACAATTATTAACTAATTATTATATTTAACACTTAAATATAGACACGCACGCATTCCCGTAGTATTGCTGAATATTGCTAGATTAAACACTTTAATCCGGTATGCTGCTCTAGTGCACAACGAGCACACTCTATATCGTGGGACTCCTTAGGTTCTATGCTCGATTCGCCAAATGAAACTATTTCATGAGTCCGTGAGCAATGCCCCACGCACACGTCACGGATATACAAATTAACGCGTTGAACCTTACAAGTTGAGGTTACAATGCATACATATAGTCCTTCTATCATGATATCCTAGATGTGTGAGGATATAGATTATCACCGTTAAATTCTCATGTGCTCGTCCATGTCTTATCTCTAGACTTGTATCTCACTGAACAATATATGCAAACTCCTTTGCCATATTGTTCTACCCTAGCGAAACTCTTTCTCGGGATTAATGCTTATGGCCATAAGACTTTTCGAGATACAATCCCAAAGTATCTGGATATCAAACTCCCTATGTGAGCTGACGGATCCCATATCTGTACACCAGACTCAATAAGCATCAGACCATACTCAGCAACACCCAACGGTCACACCATGAAAGGTCTATGACATGCGTGGAACCAAAGTATGATGGATTACTTCCAAGCTCACCGTGGCACTCAGGTCAAAAGACCACGTATACTACTCAACTCGATAGGACCCTCCGTTGATGGGGTCCTCTGACGGCTTATATAAGGTGTCTATCAGAGTCCTTCGTGGGTCTGTCCCATATCTAGTCCTAACTGAATACTTATATGTCAATATGAGCTCCAAGCTCACAGTCGGCTAGGAACTCGACCATCTATACCCTATAGATACGACATATGCTGATCTATATAAAAGGTATCCACCGAAAGACCCGCATCGGTAGAAATAGATTGGGGACAATAATTCGAGAACATACTTGCGCAATATGCATTTTCTGGCACCCGATTGCAACTATGCAATTACTAGTATATTCTCAGGTCTATGTCCCATTACAGATAAGGCTCAAACTCTTGGATCTGCTAAGTATTATAACCAGCTAACACTTAGTTGTACTAACATTTAGTAATTATATGTCTCAACGTGGCTAACTATGAGCCCTTATCTAAACTCATTTAGATATGATCCAAACTCTTTCAGATCTACAATGTCTGTAATGTTACATGCATAATACCATATAAATGAGTATTAGCGATTTAATGAAAATGTACACTTGTATAAATACACAAGTATATGTACATTCAGGGATGGCACGTAAGCACCGACACTAACATAGCTCACAATCCAAGGGCTATAGGCTTTATAGTTTAAAAGAACAAGATGATTACAAGTTGTGAAGTGCTATTTGATAAAAAAGCAGCATAGAATTAAAGCATAGTAAGGTTCAAAAGAAAGCTATTCTTGTATAAAAAATACTCAGGAAAAGGCAATAAAGAAAAATAAAATTCACCTCAAGCCTCTCCACCATCAACTCCATCATTAATAGCAAGTGAAAGTGTCCAAAGAAGAAAAGCATAGCAAATGACGCGTGTCCAAAACTAAACCAACCCCTTGGAAGTATTTAACCAATCGGCAACCATTTGCTTCAACCTGCATTAAATGCTGGGCCATTTGTTGAAGATAAAAGTACATTGAATCATCTCCAAGTTCATCCACTTGTTCGCCATCATTAACTTTACAAAAAATAAGGAGTTTGAGTGAAAATTATGAAAGATGCAACTTTTGTGTGTAAGTTTTGAAGAAACTGTAAAAGAATAAGCATGGAGAAAAACTATGCAAGAAGAAATTAATGTTATTGAGATGAAAAAAAAAACATGGAAGCTTATAAAGAAGCCAATTGCAAAAGAAAATATTTGGTAAAATGGGTTTATATAGTGAAATATAATGCTGATGAAAGTGTGAAAAAATATTGCTAGACTAGTGGCTAGAGGCTACTTATAACAGCTTGTTATTGATTACAATGAAACATTTGCCCTAGTTACTTGCCTTGACATCATAAGAACTTTCATTACCATAGCTACACAAAAATGTTGGACACTATACTAACTTGATGTCAAATAAACTTTTTTAAATAGGGAATTAGAAAGGGAAAAGGATTGCTGAACCTTCTTAGTTTGGCTTAATTGCCTTAAACACTCTACTAGTTTCAAAACTACCTGAAAGACCCCTTTTTGGGTGGTGTTTAAGCTATGAAAAACCCCCGATGGAGGTCTTTCAGGTAATAAAAATAGGTCTTTCAGGTAGTTTTGAAACTAGGGGATGTTTACGGCAATTGGACCAAACTAAATAGGTCCAGCAGCTTTTTTTTCCTTTAGAAAAAGATATTTATATTGCACAACCTCAAGAGTATGTTGCCAAGGGTGAAGAACAAAAGGTATACAAGCTTAAAAAGGCTTTGCATGGCCTAAAATAAGCCCTAAGAGCTTGGTATACTCAAATTAATGGCAATTTATTGGAGATAAGATTTAATATATGTAGGAGTGAGCCTACCTTGTATGTAAAATGTCAAAGTATGTCCAATATCCTTATTATTGTCCTTTATGTTGGTGACTTAATTTTTATAGGGAACAATAAAAAAATGGTTGAAGAATTCAATAAAGAGATGATGAAAAATATGATATGAGTGATATGTGTTTACTACATTATTTTCTTGGCGTTGAAATTTATTAAGAAGATGATGGTGTGTTTATTTGCCAAAAGTAATATACATAAAGTATTCTAAAAAAATTTAGTATGTTTGGGTGTAATCAAGTTGCAACATCATTTGTGGTTAATGATAAATTGGAGAAAGAAGATGTGGGTAAAAATATTAGTGAGACTTATTATAGAAATTTGATTGAAAACTTATTTTATCTCATCATTCCAAGATCTGATATTATGTTTACTTCAAGTTTATTGTCAAGATTTATGCATTTTCCACCCAATTTTAACTTGGGGTAGTGAAAAGAATGCTTAGATATTTGCAAGATATAATAAACTATGACATCAAATATTGGAGAAACATGGATATAAAGTTAATTAGTTTTTATGATTGTGATTGGGGTGGTTGTAATGGTGATATGAAGAGCACCTTAGACTATTCATTTTCTCTTGGTTCTGGCATGATTTCTTAGGAATCAAAGAAACAACAAATAATGACACAATCCTTTGTTGAAGTAGAATACGTTTCAGCATTATCAACAATAACTTAAGCTATTTGACTGTAAAGAATCTTAGAAGACATTAAAAAGAAGAAGAAGAAGACATGCAACTATTTTGTGATAACAAAACAGCCATAGGCAATCGCAAAAAATTCTATTTTTCATAACAGAAACCAAATATATTGCCATAAAGTATCACTTTATATGAGAAGTAACTAGTGATTGAGAGATTCGGCTCATGTATTGCAAATCTAAAGAGTAATAGTTAATATATTTACCGAAGTTCTCCTAAAAGAAAAATTTGAGTAACTAAGACAGCTTCTAAAAGTTCAAGAATATCACATTTAGGGGTAGAATGTTAATTAATATAATTTTGATTATAAATAATATTATGAGTCATAGTCTTATTTAGTCTTTCTTAAGTAAGGATTTAGCTAGGATTTATATTCTTACGTAAATAAGTTAAAAGCACTTATTTATATTGATCTTTGATGATTGGTATTGTTTAAAATAGAAATTATAAGAAATAAAAAAAAAAAGAAAAACATGTGTTCTCATTCTACGTCTAATTTATTTTATTTTTTTGAGCAAAGGACATCCATACCTTAAATGTATTGTTTAATACCCAATTACAACCTTAACACAGGGGTATTATAGTAAAATGATATAGTGTCCACCATAAACAGTATCCCACCATCACTTGTCAACTGGAACCGATCACTGGTAAATACTATTCATAAGCGGACAGTCACGATTTACATGAACAGTACGACATATAAACAGTGAGGCATTGTTTGCAATGACTGTTTATCGTAAGTAGTATCTGTTGCGACAAATACTATTTATGTGAACAATCATATACGTACTATTAAGTGAAACCACTTATTTAGACATCAAATTTTCAGTCAAATTTCATCGTTTCGATGCCTGCATCCATTGTTTTCATAACTCGGAGCACCAGAATAAATCCACAATAGGTATAGAGAATGCTATGGTGGGCACTATATTACTTTACTTAAGTTCTGAACGGCCTTTGCGGGTTGTACTTACTTAAACTCTTTGCCGCAACGTAATCGTAGCCTACTACGAAAATGCTTTACAAGCAAAACTCACTACTGCGAGGAAAGCAATGATAATTTTCTATATAATTTTACTAAATAGTGCATGCAAGTACTGCTTATGTAAATAGTACCATATGTGAATAGTATTTATCACTGCAGATACTGTTTAAGGTGAATCGTCATCTCGAACAATACTTGCATTATTCAGGTGTGATACTATTTATGTAAACAGTGACTGTCCGCTTGCAGAACAGTATCTATCAATGACCGATTTTGATTAACAAGTGGTGGTAGAATATTATTTATAGTGGTATTATATCAATTTACTATAATATCCTTATGTTAAAGTTGTAAATAGATATTATTAAAACTATAAAAATGTAATTAAGTATTAAATAATACCTTTAAAGTGTGGATATTTTTTAACCTTTTTTTTTTTTATAATTATGCTTAAACAATTAACGTCAGGACTAAATTAGTTTGTCCCATAAAATGATACATTCTAGTTATTTTAGTGGCTCGAACCGGGAGCACCAAAAAATGATGGGAAATTGACCAATTTGGCCGAAATTTTAAATGCATATGTTATTTTGACCGAGTCAAAATAACATATGCATTATTAACCAATTACATAAGTTTTTTCCTATTTTACCCTTTTATTTTAAATAAAAAAATTTCTTTATTTTTTTTTTATTTTTTTCTCTCCACCGACATTTTCACTTTCACTTTCCTTTTCACTTTTTCAAATTTTCTCTCACGTTCACTCTCTCTCGGCGGCGCTCCTTATGGTCACTCTCTCTCACGGCGGCGCTCCACCTCTCACGGCAGTCTTCCCTCTCTCTCGTCATGGCGGAATGGTATGTATTTATAAATAATTTTTTTATTTTTGAGTATTATAATTTATATTAATTAAAAATATTTAGAAATGTATAGATTTAATCGATAGAAAGTTAATAATGTGTGTAGATTGGATGTAGAATGTATCCGGCATGTTTTTTGGGATAAAATGCGGTGGCGCGTACGTTTACGCGCTGTTGGGGGCGGCGCGTAGACGCACGCGCCAACTGCGTTAGGCATGCGCCAAGCAGCGTGCGCCTAATGTTGTTGGCGCGTGCGTCTACGCGCCACCCCCGGCAACTCGTAAACACACGCGCCGCCACATTTTATCCCAAAAAACATGCCATTTTATAAATATTTTTAATTAATTTATGTTGTTTATGTTTATTTATAATTATTTAATTTAATAATTTAATTTGGTTAATAATTATGTAAATAGTTTAGGTTGTTAGTTATAATTAAATTAAATTTTGATTATATGTTATATTGATTATTTTTTTGTTAATATTAATAATTTTTTAATTTTTTCAGGAAGGAGAATGTCATGAAAGAATATGTAATTGCTGAAATTTTTTTCTACCGAGCAAACGTACATACGTACTCGAAGTTATGTGTTATACGAAATATAAAGAATAAATTGACTTTGAGGCAGATAGAAATATTTAGAACCACATGTTTTTTGTAGTTTATTGGATGTATTAAATATTCTATTCTCAGGTATTTTACCTCATGAGATTTTATTAAGACGTGTGTATACAAAAAATTTATATGAAGAATTATGGTTCTATATAGGTAAAAGACGTATTAGATTTTCTCTTCAAGATTTTTATTTGATTATTAGTTTGAGGACGGAGGATTATCCTGTAGTAAGTGGGTTAGGTGATAGATTTTGTCATAAATATTTTTCGGATAGAAGTCAGTTGACTTATAAGGATTTAGATTAGTGGTTCGACAACGTTACATTTGACGATGATGTAGATGCAGTAAAAATGTGTCTAGTTTATGGATTTCATAAATTGATAATGCCACGTGATCGGAATAGAATCATACAATATTTTGTACTTCGTCTGGTAGATAATTTAGATGAGTTTAATGTCTATCATTGGGGCACGATCGCATAGACTGTACTCTACAATAGTTTATGCACGGCTCCAATTAAAAAGTTGGCGAAGGTAAAAAAAATAAGCGCTGGGGATATAGAATCATACAACTTATACTCATTTTGTCACGCATTCTTGGTAAGTAATTCTATCTTTTTGATTCATTATGATATTATGATAGAGAAAAATTTATTTTGTTGGCATTGTAATTTAAATTTATTATCATCTCAGGTGTGGATCTACGAGGTGATCCCGAGGTGTGGTGAGTTGTTTGCCTATAGGAATGGAGATTATTTTTCTCGTATTCTAAATTGGTCTGGCACGAGCACCCCATTATACGAAAACGTCATAGATGTCCTCTTCGATGGTGTTGGGGTATGCTTTTATGTTCAACAAAAAATATATATAACTTCCTTATAATTTGTGTTATATTTTCTAATAATGATTAATAAATCTAAAATATTATAAAGGTTTTGGAGGTTCATGGGAAGTTGGTACCCCGCAAACATGAGAAGACTGCAGACTATTGCACGGCGGTAAACTTTTGCATTCCATTGGGAAAATGGGGAGGAAGTCTTAAGTTGGAGACAGTTGATATCCCAGACACCCAATTCACCGATAATATGCAGCACCTCGACGAATTTCAAGCCCCGCCAGCGATTGAATCAATGGTATAATAATTTAATTTTTTTCCCTTCAATTATTTGATGCTTTTGTTACTGGTTAGTATTAGCTTGTGAAAATTGATTATAATAACTTATGTATAGTTTCAATCCGGCACGTCAACATTACAATATGAAATCCTGGAGAAGAAGATGGAGAAGAAGATGGATGATCTTGAAGAAAGGATATTTACCAGGATTGATAAGGGTAACGCAGAGCTTTCAGCCAAGATTGATAAGGCTGAAGAAAATATCTTGTATCAGATATCTTTCTTGATGCAACAGCTTAAACCAGCCAATATCTCCGAAGATGTAGGGTAGAGTATGGTACGTTTTAAACCTAAAATATATTAGATACAAAGTTTAACAAGTCAATACATTAACCGGTATTGTTTGGTTTTGTAGGGTGCCGAATTCATGGCTGCTGACTTTCATACATTTGCTCCTGCCAGCGAGTCTCAGCATCAGTCATTTGCTCCTGTTGCTAATAGCCCTACAAGCTTAAAAATTATACCTGCTTCATTGGGTGAAAACATAAGTAGGTATAAGCGTCTTCGCAAGAAAGCAGCAACCCAAGTCAGTCCATATACCAATCCGTTAAAATAGCCCGCGAAGAAGAAACTTGTGGACTTACAAGTAGGACCTACTATTGACATAAACAAGTAGCTGATTCCTATTGATCAAAGTAAATATGCTGAGCTGCTGGATTGGATAAAAAAGAATGACCCAACACAATGGGTTTATTTGCACGGACTCGATCCGAATAATACGTGGTTTAATGAGATATTATAAAATTGGCTTGACAATTCGGTGAGGATTTATTTGAACTTTTTTTTGTTTTGTGATTTTTCTAATAATATCAAAACTTAAACATATTTTGTGTGTTTTGTAGCATATAAATGAATATTTGAAGGTTTTGCGTTTGCGTCAAAGAACGTTTTCTGACATGTACTTACAGGATTGTACAACTGCAGATGCATATTTCTACGTAAGTTATTATATTACCCGTTTATTGTGCATATAATATTATTGACTTTAACTATTATTGACT
This sequence comes from Ailanthus altissimus, assembly GCA_946807835.1. Lineage (NCBI taxonomy): Eukaryota > Viridiplantae > Streptophyta > Magnoliopsida > Sapindales > Simaroubaceae > Ailanthus > Ailanthus altissimus. The sequence goes on along the minus strand of OX327713.1, from coordinate 8,810,835 downwards.
TTAACTATTATCGACTTTAACGAGTATCTTTTATTTATGTTTAGGAGTACATTCGACAAATGTAGAAAACGTCCTTCATTGCCAATCCTCCAGACAACAACGACTGGCTTGAAATGTTATTGGCTTATGCACTCGAAACAAAGATCGAGTTACTTGGCGCTAAACCGTGGGCATCGGTCAATAAGGTATTTTTTTAAGAATAATATTGACTTTTTACTGTGCATATAACAACATTAAGTTAAAAATAATAACATAATTATTTTTGTAGGTATATATTCCTCTGAATATGAATCAAGAATGTTGGATTGTAGCGCAACTCGACCTTACTCAGTTTGCAATCGTTCTTTATGATTTCAGCGTGAACGGACATTTAGACGAGTCTATCATGAGATTTATAGAGCCTCTGTGTGTTGTAATGCTTTTTTACCTTCAAAGGTGTAGATTTTATAGTTTGAGGGGCATACAAAGCCCAAATTTGTTCCCTTGGCCGGTGAGTCGTATCCGGGAGAATGTACCGCAACAAGAGGTTGGGAGCGGAGACTGTGGCGTCTTCGTCTGTATGTATATTGAATATCTTATGTTAGGTCGGCCATTTGACTCATTCCCTGACATTGGTACATTTTATAGACAGAAGATGGTCGTTGATTGCTGGACTACAGCTTCGTAGATATTTAGCATTATATTTTATTTACATGCATTTATTTGGGTGTATAATTGATATATCATAATTATTTCGGGAGTATGTATGCGGAAGTGTTTTTGCAGTTTGATAGAAGTGTGATTTAATCAATATGCATTGATTTGAGTGTATAATTATTTGTGGGCGTTGATTTGGGTGTATGTATGCGAAAGTGATTTTGCAGTTTGATAGAAGTGTGTTTATTTAATATAACAGGTTTGGGATTATCCATATTATAGAGGAGATTCTATCAAAACTTTTACGAAAATTATCAACATTAATACTAAAGACAAGTGCATTAAAATAAAATAAATATATAATACACAGTACAAGTGCATTAAAAAATAAATGAATTACAAAATTAAGTGAATTACAAATTAAGTGCGTTACAAAATAAGTGCATTACAAAATAAGTGAATTACAGAATAAGTGCATTACAAAATAAGTGAATTACAGAAGTGACAAAACTCGACTCTTATATATAATTAAGTTTCATGGTATAACTCTTTCTCTTATTTTTTCAGATCCGTCTGAAATAAAAAAATATTTAAATATTAGCCTTATATTATACATAATTAAATATCAATAAAGTAAATATTTATAAATGAATATACATCACCTGCTTTGTAAAGGTACAGGGTTTCGACACGTTTGTCGGTTATGTCTATATTGTCTACAACGACTACATATATTCTTTGATGGTTCCTCTCCTTGAGATAGAATCCGATTCATTCGACGTCTGCCTGACTGACAACGTGCTATTGGAGGTTAAATGTCCATATTTTTCAAATACTCTGGGACCATCCAATTTGACACTTGACCAACCAGAAGTATTGGCTCGCTATAGGCACGGAATAAAGTCTCAGACGTGTAATAAGTTGAACAAAGACTTTCGTGCAATAATCTGATGTATCTGCATACGGCGAGTGCATGGGAACAAGGCAGTTGTCGATAATCAAACTTTCAACAGCTGCATGTTCTTTCGCCAATGTCTACAATCCAGTTTACTCCATCATCCATAACTATAAATCGTAAATCATCAACAAGAGAAATGGTCATTCGACTTACCTTATCGTTATGTTTCATGACTTTATGATGTGCCTAGTTCGTCAAGACATTGGTCATATTTTGTGATGCCAATCGTCTATGGTAAAACCACAATTGTGTTAGCTCTTGCATCCATTCCACCAAATTAGTCACTGAAAGCTTTCTTGCTTCTTTTGCAACTGCATTAATGCTCTCAGCGATATTAGTAGTCATAATGTCATACCTTCTGAAAGCACCAGATGATTGTGCCCATCTCACCGTACCAACATCTTCCTCTAAATACTTTGTTACGTCAGGTCTCATTTGTCGCATCTTATTTAAGTGGTATTGAAAATCATGGACACGATAAGTCTTGGCAGCACTGAAGTAGGTAGATAGGTATACCCATTTTTTAGACTTATTTGATGGTAACTTGTATTTCGTCATCAAATTTCCTTTCAAATGATATATGCAGAACCCATGATATGCATGAGGAAACACACCCCGTATAGCCCTCTCAATACTGGCATGTCGATAAGATATAAAAACAAGATTTTGATGATCTGCAATAACTCATCGCAGTTTTACCATAAACCACTCCCAAGAAGTATCATTTTCTGAGTCAGCAATTCTCCAAGCCAATGGATAAATCTGATTGTTTCCATCTTTACAAACGGCCACAAATATTGTACCAAGATAGGAACCTTTCAAAAATGTTCCGTCCACTGCAACTCTCGATCGGATTAATGAATTAAAACCTCTGATACAAGGTCCTAACGCCATAAAGAAATATTTGAAGTGATTATCCGCGTCAGTTTCCAAATGAGTAACCGTACTTGGGTTATTTTGTTGCAACACATAGCTGTATGCAGGAAGCAATCTAAACGAATCCTCAGGAGTACCTCTTATCAATCTTAATGCACGCTACCTAGCGCGCCAAGCATTAGTATAAGTTATTTGAACACCGAATTGTTCACGCATATCTACTTGAATGTCTTTCGGCCTATAGTTTCTATTGACCAATGTAAACTTATTTTTTTTATTACCTTAGCAATAATTCGACTTTTGGCTTGCCGGTGACCATCCCTTAACTGACTCAAAACACAAGTGTGCCCTATATCTACTCGTCTAACAACAAAAAAATGTTGCCCTTCTGTTGACATTGCCCGTAATCTCCACTTGCAGCTGTCATCATCGCATTTCAACTCGAAATAATCTTTGGTGGATTTGTAAACTCTAAAGCTCCATTTTCCCTTCAGTGCAACCATACTTATAGCTTTATGAATTTCATCTTTGCTGTTATATAATTTTCCTACAAATACATCACCAATCCCATTACAAGAATTTTTTTCCGATACATTCAAGTCAAATGGTGGTATCCCAGGCTAAAACTGAAATGAATTTTCTACCTTAACCCTTTCTTCTCTACATAACCCTCATCATCATCATCATCATTATCACCCTCCTCCTCCTCCTCATCATCATCATCAGCATCATCACTTACATCCTCATTCTCTTCATAATCATCAGCATCATCACTTACATCCTCATTCTCTTCATAATCATCATCATAATCATTTCTACAATCATCATCAACCTCATAACCATGATCATCATTTTCACTAATATCATCGCCAATATCAACACCAACATCTCCATATATCTGACCATGGTCATATGTGTAGCCTTATTGTTCGTTGAGCATCGATGGAGAATAATGATAATCCTCCAGAGAATTTAGAATATACACATGAGTTGTCGATGAGAATTGCTTAGCATAGCCTTCTTTTTGCTCCATTGATGCTTCTGCATTACTTTCAGGTCCTCGAGCATCTACTGTTACACAAAGCGGTGTAGCCATATTATTCTGTAAGCTCAACCACAATATTGCATCATCGTCATTTTCAAGTAGAATGGGTCTCAACTTTATAGTACTTGAAGGAACCTCAAACTTCAAAGTTACTTTATAATGCACCTGATTAACTCTTAAAAGATGAAAAATTCTTCTCAACAACGCTTTGTATCTAATATTTTTCGGAACAACCATATGCATATTTTGATATCCAATGTATCTTTCAAAACCATCGCTACAGCTCTCTCATGTCCCCCCCAAAACATATAATGGTTGAAATTTGTGACATACCTGAAAAAAATATAACATAATTTTAATTTAATTTTATATTAATTAAATTAAAAAAATATAATTGAATATATAACTATATATAAAAATATATTTTAAATATATAAAATAAATGTAATATGCAGTTTCAGAAATCAAAGCTATTTGGTGGTGGTGTTATAACGTTGCGGTGATGCGCAGCAGCACTTTATTACAATCGGTGCTCATCAGAACAGGTTGTACATGAGTACCAATTGTTACTGGTGTGTACACAACGGTGGCCAACAACAGCTATATGTACAGTCACGCGCAGACGCATACCAATCCACCACCAGCAACAATTATACGTGCACCATAACTCAATCATAAATCACAACTTCATCGTAACAATAACTCAATCATAAACCATAACTTCATCGTAACAGATATATATATATATATATATATCCAAACACTTATTTCAATAAATATAAATAATACTATTAATTAAATTAAAATAAATAAAATCTTACTTGTTTTAAACTTTAGCTATGATCGAGAGATATGAGTTTTGAGAGTGATCTGTGAGTTTTGAGAACGCCAGATCTAAGAACGAATAAAACGAGAGATGATATTAGGGGTAAATAAAAATAATAATAATAATAATAATACGATGGTTTTATATATTTAAATAAATAAAAAAATATAAGGAATATTTAATATATAATTATTTATTTTATTTTAAATTTATTTTTAAAAAAAACACAAAATGGTCGCTGGGCGCGTGCCCAGGCGTGCGCCCAGCGACCATTTTGTGTTATTTTTAATTTTTTTTTATTTTTAATTATTATTATCAATTTACAATCTTTTTATAATTAATTTAAATTTTAATTATTTAAAAATTTATATTCTTCAATAATTTATAACAAATTAAATAAAAAATTAAATAATAATAAAAATTATTAAAATTGTAATAAAGGTAAAATAGTAAACCAATTGTATATTTAATTAATATAATTTAAAATATTTAATTTTAATCAAAATAAAAATTAATATTAAAATAACGATTAATTTTAAGAATTTTTCAAAAATAATAGTAAGGAAACATTATTAACTGGTCAAGAGCCTGACCTAGATCCACAATAAAAAGACAGGTCATCCATTCATCCGAGGTAGCAAAATGTACGAACAATAACTATGCAGTTGCATTCCACAAACAGGGTGCCGAATTGGGAGGAAATTTTTTATTTTCCTTCAAACTTTGCGCCTATAAATAGGAAATTTTTAAAAAAAACAATTTTCGCACAATTCAATCATTTAATTACTAATACATAATTCACTTTCTAAACATCTCATCTTTCTCTTATTTCTCTTTAAAAATTTAATCTTCCTTCTTCCCTAGCTAGCCAAAATTTTACTTGAGCATTTAATTAGTTTTTGCGGGTGCACGCAGAGTCTTGCCAATTCATTCCGATTGGAAGGAGAAAAGAGAGAGATGTTGGAAGATTAAATTCATCAAAATTTGTTGTGGAGTAACAAAAGCCGAGCCACAAGATCTGAAAGCATCGAAAATTTTGTAATCCAGAAACTCGAAAAATATGCATCAACTTTACAAGTTAGATACATTAGATAAATTTTTTAACAATATACCTTGGGCTGCTCAGAACTGAACGCACGTGGGGAGTCAAATATGCATCAACATGATTTATTCATATCTATCGAATTGTGCTCATGGATCCACTGCACTTACGTATGCGCTTCAACTCTAATACATAAGAAACTGGTGTTATTACTGTTAATTTATCACTCAACATAAACTATTAAGTGAATATTTAATATTAATATTAAAGATAAATTTTAATATTTATAATTATAAATTAAATTGAAACTGTTTATATTATATTTACATAGCTGCATTTTTCACGAGATTTAAGCTTTAATGATGAATTGAATAGATACTGAAGTTCAGTATAGAACAAATTTTCCCTTTTGCATGGCTTCCGAAGAATCAGTAGGAAAAATCCTTCATCTTTCAAAGGTTAGTTAATTAATTAATTAGCTGAGATATTTCAAATAGCATGAAACAAGTTGCTGACTCGAACAGCCAGAACTATATTCGTGTTGGCAGGCAAGATTATTAAGTCGCAGTGACAAGCATAATAATTAAAGTGAGCAGCGGAAGACAAATACAAATTCGATGTCACATTGCAGAACCCTGATTTCAGGGAAATACAAATTGATGAATGAGATTAATTCAGGGTGTTGTGCGCATGTGATGGAATATTGGTAATAGAACACCTTCTGAAAGATGTAACCACACTATGGATATTCATGTTCTAGTTCTTATATCCACCATTATAAAATCTATCTTGGCCCACAGCTTTTTCTTAACAAATTTCTAACCCTCAAAAAAGCATTCAATATTGGAATCACTAGACCAAGGTCAGAACAGCTGCTTTCTGCTTTCCGCTTTCCACGAAACATTTTCCTAAACACCAAGATTTAATAGAAGAGACAAACAGTCCTTTAAGTGACTGTCGAGGGGACCCTTTGAATCAAAAGGAAACTTTTGTATAGGAAATGCTACGTGTCATCATTGTACTGAAACGTCACTATCAACATCAGCTGTACATGGCAAAGCTTAGCCAATTTGATGACTCCACATCAGCTGTACATGGCATGCCTAACCCACATGATTGCCAACACAAACTAACGCTATTCCAAAACCCTAATTTAAAAATCTCTACCAGCATCTTCTACCTCATAACAGCAGTAGCAACAAAAATTGTTAGCTTTGTATAATAGCATCAAATACTTTTTTGATTCATGATATGATGACGCTAACTCGAAATTATAATAAAGCCTCGACGTGGCAGCTCAAAGACTAGAAAGAAAATAAATATTGGTCAGTGGAAAACCTATCCTGCAATATTTAATGCAGATCTAGTGTTTTTTTTAGTGTAAGCAAACCCTATATACCAAAAACCTGACTATTGGATGAATTAATACACTAATAAACGGATATATATAAAGAAGAGGTTATTTTTATAAAATTTTTGGTAAATAAAGTAGGTTCAAAACTTGAAACGGGTTGTAGCTAATGCTGACTTCCCATCCGAATATCATCCCATTATGCTGTTGGGTTGTTTCGAATTGCTTTCAGTACTAGTCTATAATTATTACTAGCACCATTGCTACTTTATTACAACAACTAAAGTATATGATAACTATATGTATTTGTGAATATTTAAGAAAGTGGCGCAACTACTTTTGTTACAAAATTAAGAATCTTATCAAATACTATTATAGAATAGGGGCACAAGTTATGATATATACATCTAATATGACTTAGATTAGCATCCTACCATATCTAATTGCCTTGATTAGGAGTAACTGATAGGCTCTGACCCAAGTTCTTTTCGAGAATCGAAGCAAATTCAGCAATGATATATGATTAACATACTTTTTACTCATACATATAATAAAATAAGACTATTTATCTAAAAAAAAGGTGTATACGTGTACTCCAATATATAAAAAGATATAAATACATAAATTGAGACACTTACGCAACTATGCGTGTCATGAGCCAACCTCAAAATGTGACAACAATAGCACACTGCACGAATTCCTGTGACAACCTGATAAAAATAAAAAAAATAGTGAGCTTGTGGCTCAATGAGTAGACATAATCTGAAAATATTATATACTTTATATGTGTTGTACACGTATAAATCTGTAAGATAAAATAATCATAAAGTTGTATACTGAGTAATTAATAAACTTGTACTAAAAGTATGAGCTGTCATAAAATTTGTGTTAAAACTAAAATCATAACATAATACTGGGGATTTGAAAATCTGAAAGCGTAAACTATCATAAAATATATTATCAAGCTGAATATATGTAACATAGCTCTAGAAATATTTACTATATATATATATTAAAAACTATACCAAACTTATACCTGAGAAAAAACTGGTCTAACCTGGCGGAATAACTCACGCACAGTTAGAGCGGAGGATTTGAGCTAGTTTAACCAGGCGGAATATTGCATCGCTCGGGCAGAGCAAACTAAACTGGTCTAACACATGCGCAGAGCAACTACACTAAAGAGGAGGGTACACATATGATGGTTCAAAAACTACTACTATATAATATCATGAAAGTACAATTGTTTTAAAATAAATATTTCTATACTGAACGTAATCATAAACTGTTCTATAATAAATTCTAAAAATATTTTTGAATGTACTAATTAACACAAATATTTATTTGTCTAAAATAAATCATGACTAAATCTAATAATGTGTAATTAAATCATAATTGTTGTATTAAAAACATATAAAATATATATATAGCTATCCACTCACAAAAGTGCGCTAATCTTGAGCTGGGTCTGGATTTTGATATCTACCCGTTATCGGCACACCTTCTATATCATAGGGTGTAAAAATACATCATTAGTATCGATATGTATTATAAATATTAAAATATAAATATTCTAATATCGTAAAACTATTACCCACTAAATCACTGGGTATAAATATAACTACCCAAACTAATTTCCTGAAATTTTCTATTTATTTTCTTATTTTCTATTTCTCTCGGTTGCTATATTTTTTTCTTTCTCCTTCTCTTTCTTTTTTTTCTCGGTTTCTTTTTCTTCCTTTCTCTCCTTTTTTTCTTTCTTTTCTTTTCTCTTTCTTTTCTCTCTTTCAGCTTTTACTTCTTCTCCTCGTAAGCTTCAAATAAAGCAAACGTACAAATATATATATATATATATATATATATATATCATGAAGAGGCAGCCACCGCTTGTCATAACTCTTTTGTTTTTGCCATTAACCCCTTATAACTATTAACACATATATTATAAATCCCTCCCTCTTATAAAAATTTCGTTCTCGAAATTCATATACCTCTCTAAAATAAATGAGGATATTGAACTCTCATCTGGTCCTTTCGCTCCCATGTAGCTTCTTCCACTGTATGATTCCTCCATAGGACTTTAACTAGCGAAATAGTCTTATTACGTAGTCCTTGCTGGCGATAGTCCACTATCTGAACAAGTTCCTCTTCATAAGTCAAGTCCGTCATCAATTGAACTGGTTGAGTATCTAGAATGTGAGAAAGGTCAGGTATATACTTTCGCAACATAGAAACATGAAACACATTATGAATGTGTGACAACTTAGGTAGTAATGCTAAGCGTTACACAATCACACAAACCCTTTCTAGAATCTCATATAGCTCAATATATCTAGGACTTAATTTTTCTTATTTCCCAAAATGAAGCACACCCTTAATTTTTCTTATTTCCCAAAATGAAGCACACCATTCCATGGTAAGATCCATAAGAAAACTCTGTCTCCTACTGCAAACTCAAGCTGTCTACGGCGTTTATCTGCATAACTCTTCTGTCTGTCTTGAGCTACCTTGAGTCTGTCTCTGATAATACTGATCTTCTTACTAGTGGCCTGGATAATCTCTAGACTCAACTATTTTCTTTCTCCAACCTCATCCCAACAAATCGGAGTTCTGCATTTTCTTCTGTATAAAGCCTCATACGGCCTCATCTGAATGCTAGACTGATAACTATTATTATATGCGAACTCCACCAATGGTTAATAATTATCCCAATTACCTTTAAGCTGCAATATACAAGCTCTGAGCATATCCTCTGATATCTATATTATTCTCTCCGACTGCCCATCTATCTGAGGATGAAAACCTGTACTAAAGTTTAGCTTAATGCCTAAGGTATTTTGTAAGCTATGCCAGAATCTAGAAGTGAATCGAGGGTCTCTATCTGATATGATGGATACTGGAGCCCCATGTAACCGTACAATCTCACTTATATATAAATAAGTCAGCCTATCTAATGAGTATGAAATCTTATAAGGCAGGAAATGAGTAGACTTTATAAGTCGATCAACAATCACCCAAATATTATCATGACCATTCCGAATATGTGGAAGCCCAACAATAAAGTCCATGGTGATATGTTCCCACTTTCATTCAGAAACTGGAAGTGGTTGAGATAATCCTGCTGGCCTCTGATGTTCTACCTTAACCTGCTGAAAAATCAGGCAGTGAGATACAAACTCTGCAATCTCTCTTTTCATACCTTACCACCAGTTATGTTCTCTCAGAGTACGATATATTTTAGTGCTGCTAGGATGCATAGCATAAGCTGAGCTATAAAATTCTTCTAAAATCTGCTTTTTTAACTTTGAGTTATTTGGAATACAAAGTCTGTTACCCATAACTAATGTCCCATCAGCTTTCAACGTTAAATCAGTTCACATTCCATTCTTTACTTCTTGCTTAAGTTTAACTAAATTAGGATCTCGATCTTGCATCTCTCGAATCTGATCAATCAATATAGGCCTAACTTAAAAATGTGCTAGAAGGACTCCAGACATGTCTACAGACAATTCTACCTCATAGATCTTAATTAAGCTAACAATGGAAGATAAGTCACTCTCAAATAAGCAATAGAGCTAGAAGCCTTCCTGCTGAGTGCATCTACTACCACATTCGCCTTACCTGGATGATAATTAATCGTACAATTATAATATTTTATTAGCTCTAACCATCTCCGTTGTCTCAGATTCAGATCTTTCTGTGTGAACAAATACTTCAAACTTTTATGATCAGTGAAGATTTGACATGTAACACCATATAAATAATGTCTCAAAATCTTCAAGGTGAATATTACTGCTGCCAATTCTAAATCATGGGTTCGATAATTCAACTCATGATTCTTAAACTTCCTAGAAGCATAAGCTATCACTTTACCATGCTGCATCAATACACAACCTAATCCTTATCTAGAAGCATCACTGTAAATTATAAATCTTTCGGTGCTAGATGGAAGAGTGAGAATAGGAGTTGAAGTCAATCTCTTTTTAAGTTCTTGTAAACTTCATTCGCATTCATCAGTTCACATAAACTTTACATTTTTTTCTGGTCGACTTTATAAGCGGTGCAACAGTCTTAGAGAAGTCTTTAACAAATCTTTGATAATAAACTGTTAGACCGAGAAAATTTCTAATTTTTGTCATACTAGCTGGTCGCTCCCAATTTACCACAGTTTCAATTTTCTGAGGATCAACATAAATTCCATCTGCTGAGATCACATGTCCTAGAAATGTAACTTTATCTAGCTAGAACTGACATTTGCTGAACTTAGCATATAATTGTTTATTCCTCAAAATCTGTAATACTATCCTCAAATGCTCTGCATGCTCCTCTATACTCCATGAATATATAAGAATATAATCAATAAATACTATAATAAATCGATCAAGATAGGGATGAAATACCCTATTCATAAGGTCCATGAATGCAGCTGAAGCATTAGTCAACCCAATGGCATTACTAAAAACTCATAATGCCTATATTGAGTTCTGAGGACAGTCTTAGCCACATCAATATCTCTGATCTTTAATTGATGATACCCTGATCGTAGATTGATCTTTGTTTAAACCTTTACACCCTATGACTGATTAAATAAATCATCAATATGAGGGAGTGGGTACTTGTTGCATATAGTGACTTTATTTAGCTCCCGATAATCAATGCATAGCCTCAAAGTTTCATCATTTTTTTTAACAAATAATACCAGTGCTCCCCATAGAGATTCACTAGGTCTAATGAAACCTTTATCTACCAATTCTTGTAACTGAGTCTTCAATTCTTTTAACTCTAAGGGGGCTATTCTATATGGTGCTTTAGAGATAGGAGTGGTGCTTTGGAGATAAGAGTTGTGCTTAGAACTAAATCAATACCAAAATCAACCTCTTTATTTGGTGGTAAGCCTGGAAGATTTTCAGGAAATACATCTGAAAAATCTTTTACCATAGGAACATCTTCTAATTTAGTCCTATTGACTCTGGTATCAATAACATGTACCAAATAGTATGGACATCATTTTTTGAGCAACCATTTAGCTGTTATAGCAGATATAATACAGGATGGAAGAACTCGTCACTCTCGATAAAAAATAATATTATGCTCTCCATGTCTTTTGAATATAACCTCATTTCAGAAACAGTCTAGAGTAACATAGTAATTAGCTAACGAGTCCATCCCAAGTATTGCATCAAAATCCTGTATATCAAGAGGAATTAAATCTGCTACCATCTCACTACTACCCACTTTGATAACATAACTCTAAAATACATTCTCAGCCAATAATGATTCTTCAACCGGTGTGGCTACCATGAAGCTACAATCTAGGGGTTTTAACACTCTATCCGCATTCACACCAAAGATACGGAAAATAAAAGAATGCGTAGAGCCTAGATCAATTAAAATATGGGCTTCTTGGCTAAAAATAGTCAGCATACCTGTAACAACATCCGGGGTAGCTTGTGCCTCTTGCTAAGTCAAAGCAAATATATATACCTGGCTACGAGGTCGACCTGGCTGACCCCTCTGTAGATCTCTACTAGCTTCTAAGCTCTAGGTTGTACACAAGTACTAAAGATAGGCTCTCCTATCTGAGGTCCTCTATGTCTCTGAATATTGCCACTGCCACCTTGAAAACCCTGAGAAGCTGTACTCTGTTCTAAGCTGCTACTCTGAAGAAGATGAGGGCAATTTCTCCTCAAATGTCCAGCTTGTCCGTAATGATAGAAACCTCTAAAACTTCTCAGACACTGTCCCTCATGACTCCTCCCACAAATGAAACACTGAGGTTAACTTCTCATGGTAGCACTACTACTTAACTGGCTACTACCTCGAGGCCTCTGACTTACTATGTTGCTTCCAATAGATGGAGGCACAAAACTCTGACTAGAACTCTGTCTTAGTATAGGGCTCTGACCATACCGTTATCCACCGAAATACCCTGTATGGGATGTCTCTCCACCAGGTGCTCTACTATTACTTAATCCACCAACTGATCAACTATGACCTTATTTTTGCTTGAATGACTAGGCTTTATGTGCCTCTATTAGGCTTCTCTCAACTCTTATTGTAGCTCATACTAACTCACTGAAATCACTGTGCCCCATGGCTGTAATTGCTGTCCTGATATTACCTCTAAGACCCTGTTTAAATCTCTTACATTTATCTCTCTCATTCTGTATTGCATATGAAGTGAATCTCAATAACTTTATAAATCGATTCTCGTATTCCTCCACTGTCATCGATCCCTGTTCTAGCTCAAAGAACTTACTAGCTTGGATATCTTGGTAAACCATAGGAAATAATTTAACATTAAATTCTTTACAAAAATTAGCCCAACTTATCACCCCTCTATATTTACGTGATACTAATCTCTACTAGTGGTATGCCCCACCCTCAAGTAAAAATATAGTAAAGAAAACCCTCTCATCATCAGTATATCTCATAACATCAAATATTCGTTCTACTTTTGTCCACCATAACTCTGCATCAGCTGGCTCTGTAGTGTTTGAAAAATTCTCTGCCCCCAAACTACGAACACGCTTTATTGTATTCTCTCTCCTTGATTATCCCTGTATTTGTCTCTCTATAGCAACTGTAACTAATTGAGTCAGTCTATCTATAGGTTGCTCTAAGGCAGGTCTATCAGGCTGTCCTTGTGTAGGCTGTATCACAAGTTGTAGCACTAACTAAGGGTATATTTCATCTACAATAAGATTAGGCTGAGTTTGAGGTCTGGATACAGGGGGACCTGACTCAACTACTTCATCTCTAATAGGTTCCTCATTTCTATCTGATACTAAGAGAGCTCCCAGTTCAACCATAAGTTTTGTACGAGGTCGGCCATAATGATGCATGATGAAAATATATAAAATGCAACAAATCATTAACGACATCTCTAACATGCATGTATCATGTAATAGTCTATAGAATCTAAAACCATGCTCTGATACCAAACTGACAGGACCCGATCCGAGTCCTCCTCGAGAAACGAAGCGAATTCTGCGATGATATGGGACTAACATACTATTTACTCATACATATGATACAATGAGGCTACCTGCCTCAATAAAAGGTGTACATTTGTACTTCAATATACAAAAAGATATACAAATACATAAACTGAGACACTTATGCAGCTATGTGTCGTGGGCCAACCTCAAAATGTGACGACAGTATTACATTGCACGAATTCCTGTGACAACCTAAAAAAAATAGAAAAAAGGGTGAGCTTGTGGCTCAGTGAGTGGACAGACTCTGAAAATATTTTATACTTCATATGTGTTGTACACGTATAAATCTGTAATATAAAATAATCTTAAAGTTGCATACTGAGTAATCAATAAACTGGTCTAACTTGACGAGATAACTCACGCACAGGCAAAGCGGGGGAGTTGAGCTAGTCTAATCCGGCAGAATGTTGCATCGCTCGGGCAGAGCAAATTAAACTTGTTTAATGCATACACAGAGTAACTATACTAAAGGGGAGGGTACACATATGGTGGTTCAAAAACTACTACTACATAATATCATGAAAGTACAATTGTTCTAAAATAAATATTTTTGTATTGAACGTAATCATAAACTATACTATAATAAATTTTAAAAATATTTTTAAATGTACTAAGTAACATAAATATTTATCTGTCTCAAATAAATTATGGCTAAATCTAATAACTAGTAATTAAATCATAATTGCTGTATTAAAAATATATATATCTATAGCTATCCACTCATAAAAGTACGCTAATCTTGAGCTGGGTCTGAATTCTGAGATCAATCAGCTATCAGCACACCTTCTATATCATAGGGTGTAAAAATATATCATTAACACCAATATGTATTATAAATATTAAAATATAAATATTTTAATATCATAAAATTATTACCCGCTAAATCATTAAATATAAATTTAACTATTCAAACTAATTTTTAAAATTTATTTATTTATTTTTATTTCTCTCAACTACTCTTTTTTTTCTTCTTCTCTTTTTCTTTTCTTTCTCCTTCTCCTTCTCTTTCTCTTTCTCTTTCTCTTTTTTCTAGGTTTCTTTTTCTTCCTTTCTCTCCTTTTTTTTTTCTTTCTTTTCCTTTCTTCTTCTTTCCTGTTCTCTCTTTTGGCTTTTACTTCTTCTCCTTGTAAGTTTCAAATGAAGTATATATATATATATATCATAAAGAGGCAGCCATCGCTTGGTTATAACTCTCTTTTTTTTTTTTCCCACTAACCCCTCATAACTGTTAACACATGTATTACAGTAACACTCACTCATAAATTGTTCTCTTTTAACTACTGATTTTCAGTCCTTTCTTTTATGCTTCTTTATATCTTTCCTTCACTTTTGTTGATCAAAAGAGCTGTGTATCAGAGCCGAGCCTTAACTGTTGTAATATAGAAATTTCCTTTAGTAAAAGAGTTGGAGAAAAAATGAAGCAAATTAGAGATCAATCAGAACAATAGTGGAAACTTATATGCCCACTCCCCACTTACTATTAGTGGAAGGTAGTTAGCCGCACTTTCTCCCCTTTTCCTTTTTCAATTTTTAGATACAGCTGCCCTTTTCTCCTGTTATATCCATTTACGGAGGAGCTTTGATGTTTCAAAAGATAAAACTGCATGTGACCAATAAGTATGATTTGCTCAAATGTAACATCATTGTACATTGTTCTAAAATCTACTTCTATATTGGAGGCCATAAAGTCTTATTTTCTCATATGTTAAATTGTAACTGATGTTGGACTTTTAATAGCTTATATTTTTGGATTATCTAATATAATATTAAAGTTAATTTTATATTCAAACTCTCACCTCTCCTTTTAAAAAAATTAATTTCTTAATTTTTAAATAAAAGTTTTCTTGGTCTTTAAAATAAATACAAATTTAAATTTTTAGATTGAATAGTATTAACATTTTCAAGATAATCTTCAATGTTTTTTCTTTGACAAATAATCTTGAAAGCTTTAAGAAGTTATAAGTGAATTAATGAGAAAGATTACAAATTTTCCTTGCTCGGTAAGGAGAATAATTTTCCTCTCCTTTTGAAATTTCTTTAGGAATGGCTGATTTTCTAGAACAACTAGTGAAATAAAGGACCCAGTGTTGGTGCCGTGATAAACGATGCCCCGCGAATATTTAGAAAATACGAGGAATAAGGGAAGCAAAATCAATAATGAAGAGCTCAATATTTTAGGTGATCGGGGGCTCTCTTTAGAATTTGTGGCTCACTTTGGTGGCAGGTGTTCGATGATCTGGTCCAGATGCCTTTACTTTGGAGTTTAATTTAGCATGTGTATTAAGCTAGTTGGGACATGTTAGACATAATTATAAATAGAATCGATATTCATAGAAAATAATATTGAATTTATTATATCAAATTATTAGTATATATGTTGAGAAAAATTTATCTAAAGATTTATAATGATTAGAATGTGAGGGTTAGCAGGTTTTATTAATAACACAGGAGTTTAGTGGCATTTCACTATCAAAATCTGATGTAACTTACAATATGATTCTCTCTCTATGATGAGAAGAGAAAACGAGCACTACGTGTAGAATGATTTGACTTAGAAATCACAATTTTATAAGAGGTTTTTATAGACTAGATTAACTATTAGCTCCATCAATAATAATTAACTAATATTAGATTTTTACACATAATAAGCTCATATTCAAAAGATGTCTCTAAAATTCAATAAAAGATAGTCTAAATGATAACTTAAATTAGCTTTTGTTTATAATAGCCTATAACATATAAATATTATTAATATATAAGCCTATATATAAAATAATAAAACCCAATAGGACATGCATATGCGTGTTTTAAAGTCTGATCTACATACAATTTAGGTAAAAAAGAAAATTTACGAAATACACACATATATATACATACATACATACATATATATACATATATGTATGCATGCATGCATGTATGTATGTATGTACAGAGGATATTTTTGAAGAGATATAAGCCAATCAAATGAAGTCATATGTAGGAGTGGGCAAAAGTCCTGACCCGACCCGACTTGTCCCGAAAATTTCAGGACGGGACAGGATGAGGGGTCAGGACTTTTTCGGGAAGGAAAAAAAGGGACCTGAATGTCCCGGTTGCGTCCCAAAATTTTTTTATCCCGAACTAAGTCCCGTTTGGGTCCTGAATTTTTTTAAAAAATAATTAAAGACTAAATTTTATTAGTTAATTAATAAATTATAAATTATTTTAATGTATGCTTTACAAATTTACAAGTTAAATTAATAAATTATAAACTTTTAAAAAAAAAAGATTTCATCTTGATTTATATTCATGACTTTATTTAAGCAAATTAATATTAAAGACTAATTAAATTATCAATATTAAATTAGATTTAAAATTATAATATTTAATAAAATTAAAATTAAAATCAAAATTAGATTTAAAATTATAATATTTAATGTAATTGAAATTTAAATTAGATTTACGATTCAAAATTATAGCATTTAATGTAATTAAAATTAGATTTAGATTTAAAATTATAACATTTAATATAGTTGAAATTAGAATTATAATATTTGATATAATTGAAATTGAATTTGTAATTTAGAATTATAACATTTAATGTAATTGAAATTAGAATTAGAATTATAATATTTAACGTAATTAAAATTGAAATTGGATTTGCAATTTAGAATTATAGCATTTAATATAATTGAAATTAGATTGGAATCAAAATTATAACATTTAACGTAATTAAAATTAAAATTAGAGTTGTGATTTGGAATTATAACATTTAAAATAATAGAAATTGAAATTAGAATTATAACATTTAACGTAGTTGAAATTAAAGTTGAATTTAGATTATAAACTTTAACGTGAATAAAATTAAAATTAGAATCAAAATTATAACATTTAGTAATTGAAATTAGATTTGAATTTGAAATTATAACATTTTATGCAGTTGAAAGTAGAATTAGAATTGAAATTATAATATTTAACGTAATTAAAATTAGATTTATAATTTGAAATTATAATACTAAACTTAATTGAAATTAGAATTGAAATCAAAATTATATCATTTAATGAAATTCAAATTGAAATTAAAATATTTAACGTAATTGAAGTTAAAATTATAATATTTAACATAATTAAAAATTAAAATTAGAATTATATTAATAAAATAATAATTATTAAAGTCTAAAAAAAATTTTAAATTAAATATTTTAGTCAAAAATACAATTTTGGAGCAATTAGAGACATGGGCATAAATGGACCCAAGATTTTTGGGCTAAAATATAAATTTGGATCAAATTAGGGACATGGGCAAAAAATAACCCAAGTCCCAAATTTTGTCCTAGTTCCGAACCGATCCATCCCGGTTCGAGTGAGGACAAGTTCCGTCCCGAAAATTTGTCCCATTTAGGAAAATTTTTGTGTCTCGACAGGACATGGGATCGATTGGGTCCTATCCCAAACCCTTTCCGATCTCGATTTGCCTACCTATAGTCATATAGCCATTGAGTCTCCCAGAAAGTTACTTAAACTAGATGAGGACAAAAGTTATATGGCTTAGTAGGAACCTAAACAAATCACGATTTGATATTGAGGATGTGAGACATGCCAAGTCAAGCCTATGGCCATTTAATGACATACCTCAATGATCAGGATTCAATAGTGAAGACATTGGACATGCTAGGGAAGCCTTACTTGAAGACACACCTCAACATAGCTTTATTATAATAACCTGCTCTTACACAATATGATATTTTCTACTTTGGGCTAGGCCCATATAGGCCTTATACTATTTGAGAAGGGTTCTATATATATAGCCTAAAAACTTTATCTAATCAAGTGATGTGAGATTTTAGTACTTGACCTTCACCTCATCCATCTTGGCCTTATTATCTATGATTGCAAGAATGTTGGATCTTGGGTGTTACACTCACACTTTCACCTCATCCATCTTGGCTCTACTATCTGTCGAAAAGATATTCCAGCAAGGCCATCTAGATTTGCACATCACAATTGAACCTCATGACCACTAGTTATTAAAGTATTTTTGGATGACAACCGTAAAAGAAAGAAATAAAGCTTTAGAAATGTAATCATAAGGACTATTATTGTATCTCCATGTCAGCATGAACTGGGACTTAGTTCTGATAAGGTCTCATAAACATATTTTTGAAAGCTATTATTATAGCTTTAAGTAAGCTTATTGATAGGTTGTGATTTGAATATTATTTATGTCCTCTTAAACTTAATATTTGCTTGTTAATATTTAATTATTTAGCTATTTATGCATATTATTTTTGAATTAAAGGTTCAAAGTAAATTACAATGAGAAGGATTCAGTAGGTGATAAAGGAGTAAAAAATAAGAAAGAAGGCATCAACACCACGACACCCAACACTACTAGTGCTGTAGCGCCAAAGTTAGTATCCTTAGCACTACAATGCTTAAGTTAGGCAAGTTTTGAATAATTCCCAAGTTTAAGTGCCATAACGCCCTACCCTCAGTAATACAGCACCAAAGTTAGTGTCCTCAGTGCCATGGCGCCATAGAACTAGTGCTGTGGCACTCATACGGTTAAAGAAAATTCTAATCAAGCTTGGATACAAAGTTTGCTCTATTTGAAAGTTGATAACTTATAAATAAGGGGCCTTTGAAGCCAAATAGAGACACACAAACCAGAGATTGAAACTACATTTGAAGATTGAAGAAGGGTTTGTGCAGTAAGTTAGAGGGAGAAAGTGAAGAATCAAGACACGATTCTATATTTATTCTCTTCTTTTTCTTAAATCTAATGATTTCTTTCATTATGTCTTTGAATTTATGTTTTAGAACTTTTTCCATAATCATGAACTAATTTTCTCTATTTAAACAACTTTTAAACTTACTATGTAATTGAAGTAAGTTTTTCTCTTATTTATGAATTCAGTGCTTTGAATTGTTCGATCTATCTGTGTTTAATGCTTTTTATCTATCTAGCCAATATTTAGGTTATCTTAGAAAGTATAATGAACTTGAAAAATGAATTTATGTGTTTAACCTATGGTAGAATGATATATAATAATTACATAACAATTATAAGTTTCATATGAGATAGATATATACTCATATAACATATACTCATATGACATATATGATAGTAATAGACCAATTTTTAATAAATCTCATCCTTATTTGACTATTATAGACATATAGGTAATTATTAGTGTAAGATATAGTCACTAGATCATCGACAACAACTTGTGAAGATAATATTAAGGTTCTAGCCAACTATTCATAATTGAGAGATTAAGATAAGAGAAGTAATTGGTTCAAAAAATGTATTGAGGGTTAGTTGTAACCCTAGATTCATTCATTATTGGTGATCAATTCTTGTTTAATTCAGTTTTATCTTAATTAATTCTCTATTTAGGTTAGATTATTTTGATTAAATTTAAGTTTTATTTTGTTTGGATAAAAGTAAGAAGACCTAATTTTGGTATTTAGTGAAAGATAGGTTAGAAGGTCTTCGTGGGAATGATACTCTACTTATTCTATATTACTTGTTGCGATAGTGTGCCCTTACACTTAATTTACAACCAATAAGTTTTTGACATTGTTACCGAAGACTTTGATATTTATTCTTTTTGTTAAAAATAATATCAAGCTATTTTACTCTTAATTCAATCTTTTCTTTTTTACTTTAATAGAAATTTTCAGTAACTTATGAACAAATCAAAATGTATCCACGTAATTGCTTTTAATCTAGAAATTAAAGGAACACTTAGACAACTACATCAAGAGAAGAACTAAGTAACAAACATGGAATATCATATCCAAATTATAGATAATCCAATCTCGATAGTAACTGAGGCGCATAGATCTTTGAGGGATTATATAATTCTGTTAGTAGATGGTATCATTCAAGCATATGTTGACTAACCATTAATGCCAATAATTTTGAAATCAAACCAAGAATAATTTAGATGTTGACGAACTTTGTTTAGTTTAGCAAATTACCAAATGATGGCCTTAATGAACTCATCGTAATACAATGTATCTCTGACGATGAATCAGATTAAGGTTATTTCTATTTTCACTGAAAGACAAAGCTAAAAATTGAGTGATGTCATTGCCATTTGGATTTATAGCAATATGAGATGATTTAGTATAAAAATTCTTAGCTAAGTTATTTCAACTACTAAAAACTGCAAGGATGAAGAATGCCATAATATATTTTGTGAAACATGATGCAAAATCATTATATGAAGCATGTGAATGGTTAAAGGATATTTTGAGGAAGTGTTCGAATTATAGAATTCCTAAATGGTTTTTAGCTTTTAACAATAGACTAATGGGGCAATTGTGAAATATAGTGAATGCAATAGTTGGAGGAGCTTTGATGAAAAAAATCAACCAATGAAGCATTTAACCTACTTGACGAGATGGCATCTAATAACTACCAATGGTGAGCAGAAAGAGTTACCTCAAGAAAATTTGTAGGTGTTCATGATATAGAGTCAATTACCACTTTGATAGCATAAGTGAACTTATTGTTAAAGCAAATTGATGCTATAAGGGTGAATTCAGTGAAGAATCAACCAACCACTTGTGATTTTTATGGTGACAACTATCTAAATAGACATTAATTGAAGACTGCACAGTTTGTTAAAAATTATAACCGGAAGCAAAACAGTCCAAACTCTAATTTCTATAATCTAGGATAGAGGAATCATCTAAGTTTTTCTTGGAATAACAACAAAGGACAAACTTTAAGGCAAATGAATAGAATGATACACTCTTTCAAAGTCAACTAAATCTAATATAGAGTTAAACAGCTTCATTGAGGATGTTAGAAACTCAAGTAGGCCAATTGGCCACATCTGTAAACAACCACCTACAAGGATCTTTGCCCAACAATATTGAAATCAATTTGAGGAATAGGAAAGAATTATCGATTGATGGTGAAAGATCTCAAAGCAAATTAGAGCCTCCTTAATGATCATGAGCAGATTGATGATGCAAAAGATCAAGAAAAGGAGAAAACCAGCAGCATCGAATAGAAACGTAAGTTTATACAACCTACCATCACCTTTCTTTTAACGTCTCAAAAAGAAGACTTTGAATAAGCAGTTTTTCAAATTTTAGTAAGTATTTAAAAAACTATACATCAACATCCCTTTTGCAAAAGTATTAGAGAAAATGAATAGCTACGTCAAGTTTATAAAAGTCATAATAGCAAATAAGAGAAGATCGAAAGATTTTGAGACAATGGCTTTGACGGAGGAATGTGGCACGATTATACTAAAGAATTTACCACCAAAGCTTAAGGATCTAAGAAGCTTTATCATACCAGGCATAGTTAAAAAGTAATTATTTGGTAAAGTTTTTTGTGACCTTGGAGCTAGTATCAACTTGATGCCATTATCAATTTACAAGAAGTTAGGTTTGGGGGAAGTAAAACTAACAAATATCACATTACTGTTAGTAGATAAATCACTCATCTATCTTAGGGGCATGATTGAGGATGTATTAGTGAAAGTTGATAATTTGGTTTCCTACAGATTTTATTGTGCTTGCTATGAAAGAGGATGGGGAGATCCCTATTATTTTTAGGAGACAATTTTTATCCAGTGGAAAAACCCTTATAGATGTACAGAAAGGAGAGCTTACAATGCAGGTTCAAGATTAAGAGGTAACATTCAAGGCCTTCAAAGAAATAAAACTCCCAAGTGAACCTAAAGATTATTTCAGGATTGATGTGGTGTACAGTAATAAGGAACCACATCATTTGCAGATAAAAGAGACCCA
Organism: Ailanthus altissimus; assembly: GCA_946807835.1. Taxonomy (NCBI): domain Eukaryota; kingdom Viridiplantae; phylum Streptophyta; class Magnoliopsida; order Sapindales; family Simaroubaceae; genus Ailanthus; species Ailanthus altissimus. The sequence goes on along the minus strand of OX327713.1, from coordinate 8,788,340 downwards.
AGAATTTCTTTCCCATGCTTATAAGAAAGTGAAGAAAATAAAGGAAAGACTAAGGAGTGGCAGGATAGGAAGATTATATAGAAGAATTAGATACTGGCCAACAAGGTTCATTCCTTCGGCCAAAGATAAAAACTTTTTCAAAAGGGCACAAATTAATATAGTAAGGGCCGCTTCTTGAAAACTTCAATTTTGGAACTATGGAAGTCTTAGAAAAGGAATATTAATAATCATAGGTACTAAATGAAGTTCCATCAACAACATGCCTTTAACATACAATTTGATCCACCATAAGAGTCTGAACATTACGTCAAGTCGACGACATTAAATCAAATACTTCTTGGGAGACATCCCAAGTACTGCATTTTTATTTCTTATGCTTGTTAAAAAAAAGAAGAAAAGATTGAACAACAAAGTAGACAAAGAAAATTGTAAAATAATTTTTAAGGGAACTTTGATAAAATTAATGAAATGTAGGAATGATCTGAAAACAAGAATGTGTGTTGTTGTGAACCTTACAAAGAAAAGTGAGAACAAACGCTCAATGAGGTTCCTTTGCCAAGAACCGTTCTAATTCAAATTTATATATAAACAAAAACAAGAACCTTAACCCGTTATCTATAAGAGATAAGAACTAGAGGTATAAGAAGATTATAGAGGCCACACTTAAGATAGTTAAGAAGTTGTGAGTGATATGTTTGAAGGAATGCCATAAAATAAAATATTGATAAGTTATAATAAAAGTTCTTTGAAGAACTTAAAAGAAAACTCTCAACATTAACATCATCAATTCTGTTTTTCCTTCTCCCTCATCTCTCATATATTTATAGAGACCTCTTGGGATGTTTAGCATTTATTACAACAATTAATGACAACTTATAATTACTAACTACCAACTACTACCAATAATTTAGGTACTTGAGATTCTAGCACTTATTACAATAATTAATGAAAACTTACAACTACTACAAAAACAACTAGGCACTTGGAATGCTAGCATTTATTACAACAATTAATAGTAACTTATAATTACTGACTACCAATAACTACCAATATTGAGACTTCACATCACATGTGCTACTCACATGAGCTGCTGTGCTGTTGTTCCCCATCATACATGGATGTTCAATAGACCTTGTGATTTTTTAGCAACCTAGTTCGCATAATGTGTTTATAGTGTGAATTAAGCCAATTTTTTTTATTTATTATATCTTTACCCTAGCTATACACTAAAAGGTAAATAAAGCATTATTTGATCCTTGATTACATGAATGCATCTACATTTGTAGAGAGTAGTATAAAAATCAAGCATATGAAATGTAAATAAAAATTCTTTAGAGATAATTTTTTTGCATTATTATGTGTATAAATTGGTCCAAGTGCAAATGACCAATAAGAATAACTTACATACACACACACACACACACATACCAAGTGAATTATGTGGGGTAAGGTTAATGTATGGATTAACATTATAACTTTTGTGGTATCTGGAATTCTTTTTTTAAAGAATTGTAAACTATATGCAATCTTTGAGACAAATTTTATTTAGCATCAACCGACCCTCCCCCCATTTTTTCTTTTAGATTTTAGTTTTAGTTTTTTCTCTTTACTTGAGGATGAGCAAAAACTTAAGTTTGAGGGAATTTGATAGGTTGTAATTTGAATATTATTTATGTCCTCTTAATCTTAGTATTTGCATGCTAATATTCAATTATTAGGCTATTTATGCATATTATTATTGAATTATAGGTTAAAACAAATTACAAGGGAAAGAATTGAAAACGAGTGGAAAAAGATCAAAAATCAAGAACGAATGCATCATCGTCGCTATGCCCAATACCCAGCGCCACCGCGCCAAAGTCAGCATCCTTAGTGCTGTGGTGCTTAATACTCAAGGTTGAGATGCTCAAGTTAGGTAAGTTTTAAAAAAATCTTAGGTCTTAATGTCGTAACGCCCTATACCTAGCACCGCGGTGCCAAAGTTAGTGTCCCTAACATCGTGGCACTCTAGAACCAACGTTGTGGCACTCATATGATTAAAGGAAATTCTAACCTAGCTTGGATATGAAGTTTGCCCTATTTGGATGTCGATAACCTATAAATAAGGGACCTTTGAAGTCAAATAGAGACACACAAGCTAGAACATAAAGTAGAATAAGTTTTAAAGAGAATGAAACTAAATTTGAAGATTGAAGAAGGGTTTGCACAACAAGTTAGAGAGAGAAAGTGAAGAATCATGGTACTATATTTATCTCTTCTCTTTGTTAGGTCTAATGATTTTTTTTATTATGTTTTTGAATTTATGTTTTAGAACTCTTTCTATGATCATGAACTAATTTTCTATATTTAAGGTTATAACTTTTGAACTCAATATATAATTGAAATTAATTTTTCTGTTATTTTATGAATTTAATGCTTTGAATTATTTGATCTATCTGGCCAATATTTAGATTATCTTAGGAAGCATAATAAACTTGATAAAGAATTTATGTGTTTAACTTAGGGTAGAATGATATATGATAATAGTATAGTAGTTATAAGTTTTATATAAAATAGACATATACTCATATAATATTTATGATAGTAATAAATCAGTTCTTACTGAATTTCATTCTCATTTGATTACCATAAATATAAAAATAATTGTTAGAGATAAGATATAGTCACTCGATCATCGATAGAAACTTGTAAAGATATTAAGAATTTAGCCAACAATTCATAATTGAGGAATTAAGATAAGAGAAGTAACTGATTCAAGTAAAATATTGAGGAACAGTTGTAACCCTAAGTTCATTTATTGTTGGTGATCAATTCTTATTTAATTTATTTTTATCTTGATTAATTCTTTATCTAGATTATATTAATTTAATTAAATTTAAGTTTAACTTTGGATAAAAGTAAGAAGGCTGATTTTAGTATTTAATGAAAGATTAAAAAATAATGATACTCGAAAGGACGACTTATTCTCCAAGCAGAAAGGCCTGGATTACCAAGTAGCCTCCAATCTTAATACTTCTTGAAAATGTCCACTAAATATGAGAGTTATGGGAGGTACCACTCGTGTACTGCCGTGTATTGCCCTTGGTGGTGAATTATCCAAGCTCTTCTACTTTAGCTCAAAGTAAAGCACTCACTCTTTTTTACAGACTCTTCAATAAAATAACATAGAAGCCTTTAAAACACGGGTTTTCTCCATTTTCTTCAACTGTCTCTAAGGAAAAACTTTAGGGAACTGCACCCTTCTCGTTTCACCAGCTAACTAGTGTTGTTTTCGTGCTCTACAAGTTTTCTCCTCTCCATTCGATATCTAACTTCATCAGCAACTCTCCAGCCAGCCCTTAACTCTCCATAATCCCTAGAATGATCCCAGTGCATCGTTTGATATAGATTCACTCACTAAATTCGACTTCTTCGACCCTAAACAGAAAGAATGACTGCTTTTGGATGCATTAAAATGTATATTGATACATTGAAAAAGTGTTGGCATGTTAATGCAGGTCTTCCAAGACTTGAGTAGTACGCATATACACATTAGGAAGCTTAGCTTTTGAGTTGGGATTTTAACTTGGGAGTTGTCAAGTTTTGTATAAGAGGTCCAATCCCTAAGAGCGAGTGTCTCCTAAAAGAAATAACTTCTTGCATCGTACACGGAACCATGGAGATGCGTGCCGTGCTTATGATTCATGAATAGAACAGCTAGGTTATATATAAAATGGAAATAGATTTTGCACCTGAACGTAAATATATTTATATATCACTGAGTGCATTAATTCCATTCCACATTGGAAGTTTCCAGTACTAGAAAAAAGGTACTCGTGCATGCAATATCAAATTTTGCTTTTGCTGGAATTAATGTCAGGATCCCTCTCATAAAATGAGCAACAACAAGATTTAAATATAACAAAAACTCGAAAAGTAAGCGGCAGGTGAATTTGTGGATTAGACCATGCCCAGGATTTCAGTTTGAGAGAAACACCCTCGACCTGAAATCACTGGAATAGCTGAGCATTCGTCAGGATGTAAAGCAGGCAGCTGCAGTGAAGCTGAAGCCACAAATTAAATTAATAATCTCTCAAACAAAGTCAAATATACGTCTGGAAATTGGCAGATCTCTCTTGACATGGACCAGAATACATGCATCAGAAAGTATAAAATAAATGAGTGGTCTCAAATTGCCTCGAGTTTTCGGTCATTGTGCGCCCACTATACTAGTTTGTTATATTTTTAAGTTTTTGATTACACGTCACAACTTTCTTTTTTTCAGAGTTTAACGTGTAAATAGAAAAATAATAAAAAAATTTTGAGAAGTGATATGGAAAGCTAGAAGGACGTGTTGTACATTTGAAATATAAGGTAATCTTGCCCAATATGGAGGATCGTAAACACTGAGCTGCATATGAGCTATGAGCTACTAAGAGTATCATAAGGGGTGTCCATCAATAATTGCTCATTTTGGTTATGGGTTATTAGGTAAATCATCTGACGTTCAAATCAATACTGCATATTGCTTCATTTTGAATCCCTCTTTAAGGATTTGCTCACGTTAAAATGACACATTATCAAAATAATTAAGGAATTCTAAACAGTAGTTTAGGATTTATGTTGGTTGGTTAAGCATAATCATAGAAAAAGATTAAAAAAAGAAAAAAAAGGTAGTTTTAATTTATTACAACTTCTATTTTGAATAACACTAAATGCCCATATAAATATGTGTTTTTAATTTATTTCGATAGGAGTATAAATCCTAATTAAACTCTCTTATATAGAAAGCCTAAATATGACTAAATTCATAATACTAATTGTAATCAAAATCAGATTAATTAATATTCTTCTCCTTAATGTGTGTTTTTAAACTCCTAGAAGCTCTCTTAGTTGCTAAAAATGTTCTCTTGGGAGAGTTTTTATGAATATATTAGCTACTTTTTAAATTTGTAATATTTGAGTTATATCTCTCCATCATCGATTGCTTCTTGGTACAATGATACTTGATGGTAGTATATCTGGTTTTGCTATTAAAAATTGAATTCTTTGCAACTCTTATGATTGATTTATTTTCACAAAACAACTCTATGCCATCTTCTTGCTTCTCTTGAATGTCTTCTAAGATTTTCACAATCAAATAGCTTGAGAAGTTATCAATGATGTTGAATTGTATTTTGCTTCAACAAAGGATTGTGCCATTGTTTGTTGCTTTTAACGTCATGAGGGGCTTCAAGTTACCAATGATCTGGTTACTGATGATTAGATTGTTGTTGTTAAAAAGCGTTCATTTTCTTTTAAGTTCATGGAGGGCTTCAAGAATAGTTTTAATCTTTTCAAGGAGCATTATCCTAATATTAATATCTAGTGGCTAGATAATGCTTTGTACATCTCAAATGACGATAAGGATGATTTTGAGGATACTGATGCATCGAATGCTCCTTTTTCATGATTTTGCATTTCTGATAAATATTTGTAATTCTTTCTATAATTGAACGAGAAACAACCTCTCTTCTTCTTTTTGTGCATTATTCTTATCTCGACTCTTTTTGTTTTTTTGAGAGAACTAGTTATCTCATAATTATGGATATTTCTAACATAAGTGTTAATGAAAAGAAAAAGGATATTTTCTTAATAAATCTGCTTTTATAGTACAATAAAATAACTATGGATAATATTTGTTAAATAGTTCAGCATTTCATGGTTTTTTGACAACTCTTCCATCAGTGTGCTCGAGCTCATATGCACTTGATTGAACTCTCTTGAATACCTTGTAAGGACCTTCCTAGTTTGGTCTAATGGCCTTATCTGTTGGATCCTTTGTGTTTAGCAAGATTTTTCTAAGGATTAAGTCTCCTTCTTAGAATTTTAGAGCTCGAACTTGCTTGTTGTAATAGTAAGCGATTTTCTGTTGATAGGCAGTCGTTCAAATATTGGCTATGTCTTTTTTGGTTTGATAAGGTACAAGTGTTAGAGATAGTGCTTACGTGTCCTTCCAATATTGTATAAATATTAATTTTTTAATATTTATACAATAAACATTTAGAATAAAATCTTTAATATTAAATATATGGTACCAAACTTGTTACTTTTCAGACATTATAGATCTAAAAGAGTTTATATTAGTGCTAAGAGTTAACAATGCTAAGAATTAGAAGTGCTAAAAGTTAGCAATGCTAAGAGTTGATAGTTCTGAAAGTTAGCAAATTCTAAGAGTTAGAACCTTATCTAAAATGGGACAATGACTTGGGAATATATTAGTAATGACATAATTGTAAAGAGTTGCAAATAGTGCTAAAAAATATTATTATGTAGTATGTACTCAAAGACCTTATTCCTGATCTACCTTTACTGATGTGGGTCGATTGATGAACCCTTCCAGATCAGTGTATGTCTATATCTGAATTGTTCGAATGGTTAGTCTTAGCAGATTATGAGCTTAGTAGAAGTTTGTATAGGCATGCAAGTATTTAAAAAGAATTTGATACTGAATAGACTCACGAGGACCTCTAATAGACATCCTATAAAGCCATCAATGAAAGGTCTTTTCGAGTTAAGTAATATTCGTGATCCTTTGACCTGAGAACCATGGTAGGCTTATGCTTGATCCACCATACTTAGATTCCACATATGTCAGAGACCTTTTATGGTATTACCTCTGGGTATGGTTTGATGCTCATAGAGTCCGAGGTATGTAGATATGAAATTCATCAGCTCATATAGATGAATTTTATATCCTACTACTCCAAGATTCTATTTTAGGATGTCTTGTGGCCACATGCATAAAATCTTGACAAAGAGTTTTTTGATGGTTAAATAATATCGTAAAAGTGTTTGCAGATATTGTTTATGAAAATAAAAATCTAGAGATACGTTCACGGTTGAGCATATAGAGATTTGACAATGATGATTTATGTCTCTACTCTTGTAAGATATAGGTGATAGAATAATTATACGTATATGTTATAACCTCAGTTTGTATGGTTTAATACGCTACTTTGTAGTATTCGTAATATGTGTGTGGGACATCATTCACGTATGGAGGAGTTCCATATTGGTGTCGGTGATTTAATATACATGGGTGTATGCATGTGTAATTGTGTCTATTGCCTAAAATATGTATCATATATATATATTATATGCAGCGGAAGCATAAAAACATGCAATAAACATAATAAATAAAATATATTAATCGCATTAATACATTAGTAGTGTTGAGAACTCACCTCAACGTGTAACGTTATACACATATATCCTCGAAGTTCGCATGGAGACCAACTCGAGGGCAGTTCTAATCACCAACACGGTGGGATTGGTGAGCTAGAACAGTAGCCCTATATCTAACATTGGGTTTAACATTCAAATCTTAAAATGGTCGGGTGTGTGTATTTATCATTTTCTCTAAAATGATAAGAAATAGAAAATTGAAGTAATTCACAATTGTTTCTGATGGCACCATAGGAAAATGAAACAATTTCATTTTCCCTATATTTATTTATTTATTCTCTTCTTCGTCTTTCTTCTTCAGCACCCACTCTTATATTTTTCTCTCCATTTCCATTTCTTTCTCACGGGCACAAAACACACACACTTTAATTCACTTTTAAACACCTTTTATATATATATATATATAAAATAAAATAATAATTTAATATAATATATAATATTAATAATAATATAATAATAATGGGTGCGAACTATTAGGCACCTAAATAAAATAATAATATATAATATAATATAATATAATAATATAAAATAATGAGATTTTTTATTATTTAACAATTAAATAATCAATGTGTGAAATGATTATTTTGCCCTTCATAAATAGTTATCAAGTTTACCCCTAGTAGGTCCCATCAAATCTCACACTTGGGTAAACTCAACAGAGGGTTCACAATACGCCATGTGTAATTATACAATTAGTAAATAACAATTATTGATTAATTGTTGTATTTAACACTTAAATACAGACACGCACATATTCTCGTGATATTGCTGGATTAAACACTTTAATCTGGCATGCTACCTTAGTGCACAATGAGTACACTCCATATTACGGGACTCCCTAGGTCCACGCCCGATTGGTTAAATGGAACTATTCTATGAGTCTGTAAGCAATGCCCCACGCACACGTTACAGATATACAAATCAACGCGTTGAACCATGCAAGTTGAGGTTACAACGCATACGTATAGTCCTTCCGTCATGATATTCGAGATGTGCTAGAGATATAAATTATCATTGTCAAATCCCTATATGCTCATCCATGTTCTATCTCCAGACTTGTATCTCATTGAACAATATGTGCAAAATCCTTTGCCATATTATTCTACCCTGGCGAAACTCTTTCTCGGGATTAATGCTTGTGGCCACAAGACTTTTCGAGATACAGTATCGAAGCATTTGGATATCAAAATCCCTATGCAAGCTGATAGATCCCATATCCGTACACATCAGACTCTATAAGTATCGAACCATACTCAGTGGTCACACAATGAAAGGTCTGTGACATGCATGAAACGTAGGTATGGTGGATCACTTACAAGCCTACCGTGGCACTCAGGTCAAAGGACCACGTATACTACTCAACTCGAGAGGACCCTCCGTTGACGGCTTACATAGGATGTCTATCAGAAGCCTTTGTAAGTCTGTCTCATATCCAGTCCTAACTAGATACCCATATGTCAATACGAGCTCTAAGCTCATGGTCGGCTAGGAACGACTATCTATACCCTATAGGTACGACATATGCTGATCTATATATAAAGGTATCCATCGATAGACCTGCATTAACAGAAATAGATTGGGACAATTATTCGAGAACATACTTGTGTAACTAGCATTTGCTAGCACCCAATTACAACTTTTATAACTATGCAGTTACTAGTATATTCCTAGGTCTATGTCCCATTACAAACAAGGCTTCAACTCTTAGATCTTCGCTGAATATTATAATGAGCTAACATTAACTGTCCTACACATTTAACATTTATATCTCTCAGCATAGCTGATTATGAGCCCTTATCTAAACTCTTTTAGATCTGATTTTAATTACTTCAGATCGTACAATGTCTCTAACGTTACATTACATAGTACTATATAAATAGGTATAGCGATTTAATGGTAATGTACACTTACATAAATACTCAAGTATATGTACATTCAATGATGACATGTAAGTACCGGCTCCAACAATCTCCCACTTGCTCTAGTGCCATTCTTGATGGTATCTCATACACATCGACTCTACATGTTTCATAAACACTTTTAGAGTTATGGCATTCGAATGTAGGTTTGCTAAATTATTTATAGAGCATTTTTATAAATAATCACATCTCCTTTTAGCTAAGATCCCTCTAGTCATGTTAGACTCCTCTTAATTTGATTAGAGTACTGGTGTCATTTTGACACTTCGGTTTGTACAATGGTATTATTTTGTCGTAAACTTATGGGATATGATTCATCTGTCTTGCAATTCTTTCAAGGCCTGTGATAAACCTACGAATTTTTACTGCCATTTCTGCTGCGCCATATAAATTAGCAGTGAATCCCAGTTAGGTGCAATTTTAACTCACCTAGTACCAATGAGAATGAACACATTCCCAAATGTAGGCTCTCTATTATCTAGGTCAAACTAAAAGTCTGACTCTGTGCATCTTCTTATTTGTAAGCCACTTTCTCCATATTTGAGAAACTTATCCTTTGTACCCTCAAGGTACCTCAGGATATGTTTGACTACCAACAAGTGACAGTCACCTGAATCAGACTGAAAGCGGCTTATAACTCTTATAGCCATACTAATATCAAGTATCAAATACATTATATCGTACACCAAGCTCTCAAGAGCTGATGTATCTGCTGCGTTAAACAATCCAACTCTCTCATCTTGCATCTAAAGAGACACTCTCCTCAAAAGATGAACACCAGGTCCAAAAGATACGTTAACTAACAGTTAAGAAAATTATACATTTCTTAGACGCTATTGATGTAAAATAATTTGGAAGAGTCCTATCAGCTTCCTGGCTCTATCTCTATAAAGCTTTATATCTAGTATAAAGAAAGCCTCTCCTAAATTCTTCATGGAGAAATTCTTACGAGTTACTTCTGACTGATTATAACATACGGACATCATTCCCAATGACCAGTATGTCATCAACAAAGAGCAACAAGAAGACTATCATACTCTCACTAGCTTTTCATGTACACTAATTTCCTCCTCATTTTTGATGAAACCAGACAATCTGATTATCTCATCAAAACAATGAGTTTAACTTTAGGAAGCTGGTTTAAGCCTATAAATGGACTTCTTGAGCCTGCACACTAGACCAGAAGTCTAGCTGGGCATAAAACTTTCAGACTATTCCATGAATATCCCTTACTCGAGGTATTTATTTAGGAATGCCATCTTTACATCTATCTGTCAAACCTAAACGTCATAATATGCTACAAGAGCCAATAACATTATAATCGACTTTAACATCAATATTAGTCCAAAAGTTTTCTCTAAATGATCCCAGCTCACAGAGGATTACCTTTTTAGAACTAATATTGGGCCTAGAAGGTCTCTACCTTCCATCTGGCTCTCACTACCTCTTTGTAAACATTTTACAACCAATGAGAATAATTCTCACAGGTAGTTGAATTAAGTCCCAGACTTGATTTTGATGCATATAGTCAATCTTTGTTTTCATGGCTTCTTGTTGTTTCATAAATCAATGTCTGACATCATCGCCCTATAGGTCAAATGATAATTTTCTTCTACCAAGAAAACTCTAAGTTAACAGCATTAAACATACCTAATAGGTGACCTAGACATCCTTTTCGGCCCACTGGGAAGTGTGCTATAAGGTCACTGCTTAATTAAGTTTTAGTTCCCATCCTTGGTTCATTGATTATTAGATTGACTTTACCAAGTTCAATCTTTCTATGATTCCCACGATCCATGAGAAACATTTCCTCTAGAATAGTGGTAAATCGATAAACGAACACACTTCGCTTCTCTGAATCATAGAACTAGTATCCATTTTGAATTCACAGATACTAAATATACCTATGCTTGTACCTCTTGGGTGTTAGTTTATTCTATTGAGTAACTATTACAAAATAAGATACCCTACTCCGTAACTCTTACATCAGCAGGATAGCCCCAAGTATCAAGATATATAAGATACAACTTTCTTCCTCTCTGTATCTCATATAGAATGGAAGAAACAACTTTTGATGGAACTCTGCTTAATAAGTAGTTATATTGGAGCATATTCTCACAGATATAGATTAGTAACACTTATCATTAATCAAACTATATCTAATAAAGTTTGATTCCTCTTTACCGAAACATTATTATGTTATGGAGTAGCCGGAGGACTATAATGAGTGAGAATCTCATTCTCTTTTAAACAAACGATCAACTTGCTAATAATGTACTCACTACCTCAATCTAATTGAAGGGATGTGGCGTACATTCGGTACGTTTGGTCATCTCCATGAATACATTATTCATAAACTGGTTAAGTTTTTATGGTCAGATAAAGAATCCAACCATCCTTAACCAGATGGATAAGTGTCTTATGCTTATATCACCTAAACTTATATACCACAGCTCCGTATTATTTAAGAATTTCAATTTATAGACATTTCTCATTGTATATTATATCAATTTATTAACTGATAGTCAGCTAATAAAACATCATACTAATAATGCAATATAACTATTGTATTGCATATAAGAATTAAGTCAAGTTGCCCAATAACTTGGACTTGCAAGAAATCACCATTTACTACTCTTAACTTTACTTCTACAAGCTATTGCATTATAGTCTCTTTCAATCCCTGCAATATATTGTATATATGAGGGACTTGCGGTATCTCATACCCAGGTTGAACTGGTATCAAATGCCTTAAAAATGTCTATGTTTGTCAAACAAAAACCTGTGGAAGTCTTTCTGACAATTATAAGGTTTCTAGGGTAATTGGATTTTCAATACCCAACCTTACTGTATTAGAAACACTTTCTATCTACACGCCCTCTTATTGATCTTTGGATAAATGTTGTCTCCAATGATTGATGCTAGGTATCTGCCTTATCTTCTTCTCTTTACACATCTGGTCTCACCAGATATACTTGGAGTAAAAAGTGAAGCACCCTAAACAAAAAGGGTCACACTCTCTATATTTAATCTTCAAGAGAGGTGTTATTAGAATTACCTTATGACAAACTCTGTTCAACAATAGATCTAAATTTTTTTGAATCCAGAACACTTCTGAGATTCATCCACTGGTCAGAGTAATTTTTAGTGCCCTAGAGTTGGACTGCATCAACTATGCACACCAACTAGTTCATAGTGGCCATTAACTTGATAGGCCAAAATAATGGGAGATGTAAGCAGAATAGTCATTAAATAGCTAATGAAATGTTTTAAATCATAGTATACTAATTATACATTTTTTATTTAAAATGCCCTTCCACTACTTTACATAATCCCGATAATCTCTCGAATGGGAAAACGATAGTTTAAACTCTTCTAAACTATATGACGGGAAGTAGATCCTATTGAAATTTACTCGGGCCTCACGCTGTAGCAATATTGGCCTTTGTAAACCCAACAGGTAGACAACATTTGTCAATTGCATATCATGCAACTCTTATCACTTGATCCTAAATACACATTATCCTCATACTGTAGTAATATTGGGTAAGTGTATTCCAGATTAATTTGTCAATGATCAAATATATGCTACTGATACTACTGTTGTGTGATTTCTATACTAAGCGCAAGTGCACGCTATCGGGAACAAGTAATATATGATGAGTTAAGTGTTGATCCCACGAGGAATTATTATTATTCTTAACCAAGTACTAAAATTGTGTCATCTCACTTTTATTCAAATAAATGATCAAGTTAATTTGTTTATGTTAAAATTAATTACTTGTTCTATAAATCAATCTTAATTGTGCAAACTATTTAAGCACAAATACCATATGAAGAGTATCTAGGATTATAGCTATCCCTCAATATGAATTCATTATCCCATTTTTAATTCTTCGGTTTAATTGTTGGTCACAACACGTATTTCATCACAGGCCTCTTTCGATAGTTGAGTGATTATACCTTAATCTATCGAAGTATTATATTCCTATGGTAATTCAAATAAATCAAGGTTCATTATGAACAAGTTGTATTGACCATACATGTTATATAGGTATATTCCTATCCTATATCAAAACTTGTAGATATTACTCCACAATCATGCATCAATTTGTCTAAATCTAAATAATAGGATACCTTTTCAAATTTATCCTAATGTTCCATAATCATCCAATCACAATTCCTAGTATATTGAAAGCATTAAGAACAACACAAATTGAATTCATAACAATGACAATCAAATACTCAAATTAAGTCCACATATTGAGTTAAAGGCTACAATCCTAGATAATGAAATTAAATTATTTTAACAAGAGTTTAATGGCTAAATAATAGTAATTAAACATGATACAATAATCACAAACCGAATTTATAAAGACAAGGGTGCCTCCAATCAATCCATGGCATTTGGTTTCATCCTTCAAAAGTTAGCCAATATGCTATTGATTGTGTAATATCTCTCCAAAAAAGATTTAAATGTTATTTTTGTACAATATGAGGATGATTTCTAAGTTATAAACGTGTTATATTGAGAGAAAATGGGTTAAGGTTAAGTTAGGGGCCGAGTTTTTACGTTTAGAGGTGAAAGAGTGTATTTATAGAATCGTCGGAACGCTGGGGCATTTACTGTTTCACACTGGGGCATTCATCAATGCACAAACGCTGGGGCATTCATTTTTAGATGTTGGAGCATTGGTCACTAAAGTAAAATACTGTAGCACTTACTGTGTCAAGATCACTGTTCACAAAAGTACTGTAGCAATTTTCCTTGTTTGCTCCAATTTTATACTTTTCCATATTCTCCTGATTTAACCCTAAAACAACAACATTTGATGCATAAAAAACTCTTAAATTACTCAAAAATGAACAATTATTAAGATAAATGGGGTTGGATTATGGATCTAAAATATACTCATCAAATACCCCTAAACTTCGAAAATTGCTCATCCTCGAGCAATTAGAGAGAATAGCACAACTTAAAAATAAATAAATAAACACACAAACGCATATAAAAAATCAGAAACATAAAAGTAACAATTGGTCGGATTGATTTAATGGTAACCTTTATTGTCTCAAAAACTGCATCATTATTCTCAATTCTTTTGGAGTTAATAAATAATATAAACAATTCACAAATACTATAATTAAGCACTTTCATTCTTCCCCATAAGTAATCAACCGTGTGTGTGTGTGGAATAAGCAAGTATTAATTGAATTGTACCTAGATTTGTATTAGTATTGACAAGAATAAATCTAATTCCCTAGCAACGGTGCCAAAAATGTGTTGTGTGATTTCTATGCTAAGCGTAAATGCACGCTATAGGGACAAGTAATATATGACGAGTTGAGTGTCGATCCCACGATGAATTATTATTATTCTTAACCAGGTACTAAAATTGTGTCATCTCACTTTTATTCAAATAAATGATCAATTTGATTTGTTTATATTAAAACTAATTACTAATTCTACAAATCAATCTTAATTATGCAAACTATGTAAGCACAAATACTATATGAAGAGTATTTAGGATTATAGCTATCCCTCAATATGAATTTATTATCCCATTTTTAATCCTTCGATTTAATTATTGGTCACAACACGTATTTCATCACAAGCCTCTTTCGATAGTTGAGTGATTATACCTTAATCTACTGAATTCCTATATTCCTATGGTAATTCGAATAAATCAAGGTTCATTACGAACAAGTTGTATTGACCATACATGTCATATAGGTATATTCCTATCCTATATCGAAACTTGTAGATATTACTCATCAATCATGCATCAATCACAAATCGAATCACAATTCCTAGTATATTGAAAGCATTAAGAACAACACAAATTGAATTCATAACAATGACAATCAAATACTCAAATTAAGTTCACATATTGAGTTAAAGGCTACAATCCTAGATAATAAAATTAAATCATTTTAACAAGAGTTTAATGGCTAAAATAATAGTAATTAAACATGATACAACAATCACAAACCGAATTTATAAAGACAAGGGTGCCTCCAATCAATCCATGGCATTTGGTTTCATCCTTTAAAAGTTAGCCAATATGCTCTTGATTGTGTAATATCTCTCCAAAAAAGATTTAAATGTTATTTTTGCACAATATGAGGATGATTTATGGGTTATAAACATGTTAAATTGAGAGAAAATAAGTTAAGGTTAAGTTAGGGGCCGAGTTTTTGCGTTTAGAGGCAAAAGAGTATTTATAAAATCGTCGGAACGTTGTGGCGTTCATCAGTGCACGAACGCTGGGGTGTTCATTTTTGGATGCCGGAACGTGGTCACTGTAGCAAAAATACTGTAGTAGATTACTGTTCATAAAGTACTGTAGCAAATCCTCGTTTGCTCCAATTTCATCATTTTTCATATTCTCTTGGTTTAACCCTAAGAAAAAAAATAATATTTAACGCATAAAAAGCTCTTAAATTTCTCAAAAATGAACAATTATTAAGATAAATAGGGTTGAATTATGGATCTAAAATATACTCATCAACTACCCTCACGCTGTAGTAATATTGGGCAATACTTTTGTATATATTTACCTCATCTCATGTTTAACCGGTAGAGCCGAAGCCTAACTAACCAAGTCTCTAACGCTAGAGCAATATTAGAAAAAGGCTGATGTGACTCGTTTAACATCGTATTGACAAGACGGATCAGAATAAAATATTATCTCATAATGTAATATTCTTTAATCTGATTAAGAGAGATTTTTATTTCTATCATTGGTCTCCATTCTTCTAAGGAGGGTGATTCTTGATAAATTAATTTTTCTATGCAAGCACAACTAACCCCCACTACTAGGGCTCTTATTGTGGTTACCAACACAAAAATTAATTCTGGTTTATAATGCACACCTATAACTTTTATCACTGCATCTCATAAACCTCGATTTATAATGTAAACTGATAACTTTTATCACTACATCTCATAAATCTACACAGGCAAAATTAATTTTGAAACACAGTTCAAAAATACTAAAGATATGAACAGTAAAAAATTTACTGTTTAAGTGAATAGTATACCGCTGCAGCGCTGAAAGGTCAAACCCCCAGTGTCGCGGCACCATATCACCTTCCTGCAGCTCTAGGAGGTCGAACCTCCAGCGTTGCGGCGCTCGCATTCACCGTTAGGGTGTGAATTCTAAAAACTCAGCACCACAGCGCGGCTCATTAGAGCTTTAGTGCTGGGAGAAAGAACTCCCAGCGCCGTGGCCCCAGACCTTCAGCATTGTAGTGCTGGAAGGTCGAACCCCCAGGCCTGCAACCTTCAGTGAACCTCTTTTTGGCATACCCGTTTCAACACTTGAAACGTGTCATT
The DNA here is from genome assembly GCA_946807835.1 of Ailanthus altissimus. NCBI lineage: Eukaryota > Viridiplantae > Streptophyta > Magnoliopsida > Sapindales > Simaroubaceae > Ailanthus > Ailanthus altissimus. Next base: position 8,771,876 of record OX327713.1, on the reverse strand, counting down.
TTCACTGGGTCTTTTGTATCCATTCACTCAAACAACACCCCAAATATACCCTAAATGGCTCTGATACCATTGTTGTCGAGGATCTAATATACATGAGTGTATGCATGTGTAATTATGTCTATTGCCTAAAATACGTATCATATACATGTTATATGCGGCGGAAGCGTAAAAACATGCAATAAACACAATAAATAAAATATATTAATCACATTAATGTATTAGTGGTGTTGAGAACTCACCTCGACGTATAACGTTATACACGTATATACTCGGAGTTCGCATAGAGACTAACTCCCAAGTAATTCTAGTCACCAACACGGTAAGTTTGGTAAGTTAGAATAGCAGCCCTATATCTAGCACTGGATGTAACTTTTAAGCCACAAAATGGTTAGGTGTGTGTATTTATCATTTTATCTAAAAGGATAAGAAATGGAGAATTGAAACAATTCTCAATTGCTTCTGATTGCACCATAGGAAAATGAAACAATTTTATGTTTTCTATATTTAATTTTTTTTCTCTTCTTCTTCTTTCTTCTTTGGCACCCACTCTTTTCTTTTTCACTCCATTTCCATTTCTCTCTCACGGCACAAAACACACACACACACACACTCTAATTCACTTTTAGGCACATATCTCTTATATATATAATAAAATAATATTATAATATAATATATAATATTAATAATAATAATAATATAATAATAATGGGTGCCAACTATTTGGTACTCAAATAAAATAATAATATATAATATTATATTATATAATAATGTAAAATAATGAGATATTTTGATTATTTAACAATTAAATAATCAATGTATGAAATGACCATTTTGTCCCTCATAAATAGTTACAAAGTCTACCCCAGTAGGTCCTACCAAATCCCATACTTGGGTAAACTCAACCAAGGGTTCACAATGTGCCACGTGTTATTATACAATTAGTAAATAATTATTATTAACTAATTATTATATTTAACACTTAAATACAGACAACACGTATTCCTGTGGTATTGTTGAATTTTGCTGAATTAAACACTTTAATCTGGCATGCTACCCAGTGCACAATGAGTACACTCCATATTGCGGGATTCCCTAAGTCCACACCCGATTCGTTAAATGAAACTATTTCATAAGTCTGTGAGTAATTCCCCCACGTACACATCACGGATATACAAATCAGCGTGTTAAACTATGCAAGTTGATGTTACAACTCATACGTATAGTCCTCTCGTCATGATATCCTGGATGTGCTGGGGATATAGATTATCACCGTCAAATTCCCATGTGCTCGTCCATGTCTTATCTCTAAATTTGTATCTCATTGAACAATATGTGCAAACTCCTTTGCCATATTGTTCTACCCTGGCAGAGCTCTTTCCCAGGATTAATGCTTGTGGCCACAAGACTTTTCAAGATACGGTCTTGAAGCATTTGGATATCAAACTCCCTATACGAGTTGACAGATCCCATATCTGTATACCGGACTCAATAAGCATCGGACCATACTCAGAAACACCAAGCGGTCATACCATGAAATATCTATGACATGCGTGGAATCAAAGTATGGTGGATCACTTCCAAGCTCACCATGGCACTCAGGTCAAAAGACCACGTATACTACTCAACTTGAGATGACTCTATCGGAGGCCCTCGTGAGTCTGTCCCATATCCAGTCCTAACTAGATACCTATATGTCAATACGAGCTTCAATCTCATGGTCGGCTAGGAATGACGATCTATACCTTATAGGTATGACATATAATGATCTATACCTTATAGGTACGACATATGATGATCTATATATAAAGGTATCCACCGACAGACCCTCATTGACAGAAATAGATCAGAAAAAATTATTCGAGAACTTACTTGCGTAACTAGCATTTCCTGGCACCCAATTACAACTCTTATAACTATACAGTTACTAGTATATTCTCAGGTCTATGTCCCATTACAGACAAGGCTCCAACTCTTCGATCTTCGTTGAGTATTATAATGAGCTAACACTTAATTGTGCTACATATTTAGTATTTATATCTCTTAGCGTGGCTGATTATGAGCCCTTATCTAAACTCCTTTAAATCTGATCTGAACTACTTCAGATTGTATAATGTCTATAACGTTACATTGTATAATACTATATAAATGGGTATTAGCGATTTAATGAGAATGTACACTTGCATAAATAAACAAATATATGTACATTGAGGGATGTCACGTAAGCACCGACCCCAACACATGTGACAAACCAGGTATGAACCTAAGGAGTCTCATAATATGAAGTGTACACAGGTTTATTGGGGTAGCATACTAAATGAAACAGTTCGATCTAGGAAATTTTAGTAATCTGAGAATTTATTTCAGGATCTTTTGGGTTGTGCACTTGTCAAGGTTTAAGTGTTAAATACATCATTTAATTAGTTAACAAAAGTTCTTAACTAATGGGATGATGACAAGTGGCATATTAGCAATCCTAGATTGTTTGACTTTATATTAACTAAATTGACCTTATATGTGTGACAAGCAAGATCTATAAAATATGAAAAAAAAACTATTTTTGCTTATTTATTTTTGTTGGTCAATAAGACAAAGAAAAACAAGAGAGAATGGGCTTGCATATGTATGAGGCCTAATGGTAGACAAAGAAAAGGAACAAAATAAAAACGTATTTTTATTTTTTAGGAGAGAGAAGCAATTTGGTTCGGCAAAGCAATTAGAAATTAAGAGAGTTTGGTTATGTTTTCAAGTGTTGATACAAAAGAGCTATTCTTCTTCTTTTTTATTGAGGCTGGCCAAAAACTAATGGAAAATAGTGAATTTGTTGTTGTTTTAAGCAAGAGTTGCAAGTCTAAAACATACACCACTTCCACCTCTTTGAAATTAATTAAAGGTTAAAGAGTTTAACTAAGATAAAGTTTTTAAAGAGTTTAAACACTTAAGGTACTAGAAATATAAATCAACGCTACCATTCTAGAGTTCTAAGCGTACCAAGTTGAAATTTAGAATTATCAAGAAGATCACTTTAAGGTGAGCTCCAGATTTGAAGAATAATATCCAAAGGCTTTAAAGGTATTTTCTTTATCTTGTTAGAGTGGTAAGACTTCAATTAGGTGTGTGTTTATTATTGGAATTTGTGCTTACGTACCATCCCATTTTGTATGAATATTTTATTTAATATTTATACAATAGATATTTTATTAAATTGCTAATAAATTTTCATTAAATAGTAAGTTGCTTGTTATGATGCAAACATTTTATAATCTGAAGGAGTTCATATCTAGTCTAAAGGAGTTAGCAGGTTATAATAGTTAGCGAAATTTAAAGAGTTAGAATCTTGTATGAAATTAGACAAAGACCCGAGAATATGTTAGTAATAATATAGTTGCAAAGAAATGCAAATAGTGCTAGAAAATATTATTATGCAGTCTATTCTCAAATACTAGATTGTTAGATTTGCCACCGAGTGCAATTCAAGGTGGGATCAAGTTCTGAACCTTAATTCCAAAAGCTTGAAAGATGAACACTCAATCTTTGATTTTTCATTATAGTAATGAAATTTAAATTATGTGTTGATTGCACTAGAGAATTAGATTTTCTACTTCTGATGTTATCAATTTGTGTATGAGATGCCTAAATTTTTGTTGTAATAGATACATATTACATGCATGCACCCTAATTAATTAAGACACTTTTATTTATTGATTAGAAAACTAGATTTCTATTTCATTGTGCATTTTTGTATATATGACATACATAATACTATATGCAATGAACATAAATCACATGCATACACCTTAATTTTAGCACATTTTCACTAGGTTCCTTTGCATGAGTTCTTCATTATTGTCCTTGTCAAAATTTTATAATTTGTGGGTGGACACTCCTACCTCTACTGGGATCACAACTTCGCAACCAAAGGTTAAGGAGAAAAGAGTTTCTCCGGTTACTATTTTGTTGGTAGTTTGTGTTGGAATTTTTGTTCATGTGTCATCCCAATTTTGTATGAATATTATATTTTCATACTTATGTAATAAATAAATATTTCATTAAATTGCTAATTATTTTTATTAAGGTAAGATGCTTGTAACATTTTGAATATTATATTGTTCTGAAGAAATTCAGATCAGGTCTAAAGAGTTAAAACCTTATCTGAAATGAGACAAAGACCTAAGTATACACTAACAATGACATAGTTGTAAATAGTTATAAGAGTTGCTAGGAAATGTCATTATGCAAGTATGTTCTCGAATTATATGTTCCTGATTTATTTTCATCAATGTAGGGTTTTTTGAGTGGAACTATCGAATATAGATCAGTGTATATCTATATGTCGATTGTCCAGATGGTTAATCTTAGTAGACCATGAGCTTAGTTGAAACTCATATAGATATATAAGTATTCAGTGAGGACTGGATACTGAACAAGACTCAATGAAGATCTCCAATAGATATCTCATAAATCTATCAATAGAGGGTCTTCTCGAGTTAAGTAGTATTTGTAGTCCCTAGACCTGAGCACCACGGTAGGCTTATGAGTGATCCACCATACTTAGGTTCCACACATGTCAGAGACCTTTCATGGTCTGATTGTTGCATGTTGCTGGGTATGGTCCAATGCTCATGGAGTCCAGTGAGTGTGTATATGGGACCTGTCAGCTCATATGGGTGAGTTAAATATCCAGATATTCTAAGATTATATTCCAGGAAGTCTTATAACCACAAGCATTAATTTTAAAAAAGATTTTCTCGTGGTATATATAATATCGTAAAAGAATTTGTGTATATTATTTATTGGAATACGAACCAAAAGAGATAACTTTATGGTTGAGTAATAGGGGACTTGACGCTGTTGATCTATGTCTTCACTCTTCTAGGATATTAATGATGGAGGGATTGTACGAATATGGATTAACCTCAATTTGTATGGTTTAACTTGCCATTTTGTATTATTTATAGCGTGTGTATGTGGGACATCGATTATGGACTTACAAAAATGTTTCGTGAGGCAAAATGAGCGTGAACTTAGGGAGTCTCATTATATGAAGTGTACTCGTTGAGCACGTGGGTAGTGAACTGGATTGAATTGTTAAATCCGTAATTTTTTTAGAAAATATGAATTTACTTTAGAATTTCTCAGAGAGTAGCTAAGGTTTAAGTGTTAAATATAAAATTATGTCAAGTAAGACTTCACACTTTTATCTACCTAGTGTATGTCTAAAATTGTGCTAATAATTTATATGGATACTAAATTGGGCATTGGTAGATATAGCTACTATTTAAATAAAATAATTTTTGTTTTGTTTAAATTAAATTAATTATTCACTTATTTATTTTAGGATCTCTCGGGGAGTAGTTAAGATTTAAGTATTAAACTCAAAATTGTACTAAGTGAGACTTGACACTTTTATCTACCTAGTATATATCTTAAATTATGTTAATAATTTGTATGGGTACTAATTTTAATATTGGTAGATAAAGTTATTAAAAAAAAAGAAAAAAAAGGAAATGAAATTGAAACAAATGATATTAATCATTTTGAAGGATGCAATTTGCCAAATCTATTTTACATTCATGAAGTGCCAATTGTTAATTTATTATTATTTTATTATTTAGCAATAAGTGTCATGCATTTGAAGAAATAGAATTCAGCCAAAACAAATTGCAATTGTTGCTTATATTCGGCCATTGTCTAATACAAATCAATGTATGTTGAGTGCTTTGTTATGCTTGTTTTCAAACATGAGCTGTTTGCAATACAGAGACAATTTGCCACTAATTTTCTCCTCAATCGGCCAACTCTTCTTATTAGCCACCAAGCTAAAATGTAAGCATGAAGTGGCTAACTTCATGCTTTGTTATACTTCCAAAAGATTGGATCATTGGGAGGCCAAAGCTTCTATATAAAGCTGATTGTATTTGTTTGAATAGAGGGGCGAATGATATAAAATATCAGTAAAAATTAAATAAAAATATTTAAAAAGCAAGTGTTGCTTTAGATAAAGTATTCTGCCGAGAATAGGACGCTATCGTTCTAGCATAAAGGATCTTGCCGAGTCTTAGACTAGAATTGCACAAAGCAAGCTTCAAGGGTGAGTACCTTAATCTCATTAGTGTAATGAGATTATTTTAATGTGTATTATATTTTATGCACATATTTACCCATAGCACGGTGCATATACATGCAATAATTCTGTTATATTGCACATGTGTTATGCTATTATTATTAAATTATTTAATTATGCAAACAAGTGCACACGCACACTACACCCAACAGTTTGGAGGGCCTACTAGATGTTTGGTAGCTCCTCGACTTAAGCTTCCTTATTCTCAGTTAGGTTATTCTTGAGCAATGTCTTAACAAGTTTGTTAGAAGATTCAGCACGTTCATATTTCTTTGGATGGGCAAGTGAGGAAAACAAGAGTTGGATTTTAAGATGTTAATAGAGCTCTTTGAAGTTTTCATTTTCAAATTGTTTGCATGGCCTGTAATGATGGTATAGGGTATTTTGAATTTGAAAACTATGTCTTTTTACATAAACTATGGAGTTCTCTGTGCTAGGGGCTCGCCCTCTGTCCACTTGGTAAAGTAATCCACTACAGTGGCAGCAAATTTAGCTGACCCTCTTCCATAGAGTAAGGGGCTGATCAGGTCAAGCCTCAATTATGCGAAGGGTCAGGGATTGTTCATCATATTTAGATTTTTTAGTAAAATATGGATATGGTTAGCATACTTTTGGCATTCATTGTATTTTTTAACTAGCTTCTTAGCTCATACAACGTGGTAGGGCCGTAGTACCTATTCTAAAAGCTTTGTAAGCTAAGCCTTTTACTCCGCAGTGATTTTCACATATCTTAAGTGAGGGAGAGAGTACATTTTTGATAGAGGATATCATTGATGATAGTGTAACGAGCTACTGTGATACTTTGGCTGTCATGCTTCTTACTTATTCTGTGGTAGAACTTCTTTGTATATGGAATCTAAAATTAGGTCAATTCAACTAGGTCATGGATTGACTTGCATGGCATTTTCAGGTTCTTTTGCTTCTATGCTTGGTCTAAAGATAAGTTTGAGGAGAACAAATTGAAAGTGTGCATTTTTTATGGGTACATATATATGCCATGTGTTCATCAACATTAAACTTATGCATGTTATACATGCATATAGTGTAGCGGAACCAAAAATCTAATTTTCTAATGCAACAAACACATTTAAATTTAAGTTTTATTACAATAATGAGATTGAGAATCACTTTAGAAGCCTTTAAAAAATTGTTCAAAGCAGAGTCCACCTTGAAGCACATAAGTCACCAATTTTAGGTCCTAACTTAGGTGGGATTAAGTCTCTAGAATAGCAACTCTAATTTTCAATAAATCTAAATGTTCAACTCACAAACACTTGGTATTAGGTTAACTCTTTAGCCAAAATATATGTGTTTCAATGGAATTAGTATTGACATTTATTACTAGCAACTCTTGCACTTAAAATATGACTATCAATTCTCTCCATCCATTGTTAATGGTTGGCCACCAAGAAATGAGAAGAAGATGAATAATGGGCTTTCAACTCTTGAAAAACAAAACACTTTCTCTGAACTTTCCCAAAAGCCTTTGCTAAGCCAAAATTGTATCTTTGCGAAATGAAAACTCTTTCATTTATAAGTCATTGTCTCTTTTTAATTTGCAAACAAATGGCCCCCACCAAGCATTACCATCTATTCCAAATTGTTTTGGTGAGCCAATTGCTTGTCCAAATGAAAATAATTCATTCACAAGGCATTTCTCTTAATTTGTCAAAGAAAAAAGGTTCCACCACCATGCTTTTCCCATACTCATTTGTTTGCCCATTTGTTTAATAATATGTTAACTAAATAATTATTTATTTATTTAAAATTATTTTGAATAAACAATTAACATTGCTTGTCTCACAAGTAAGATCATTTTGGTCATTTTAAAGTTAAACAATGAATAAGTTATATTGTGCCACTTGTCATCATCCTATTGGTTAACAACTTTTGTCAACTAATTAAATGATGTACTTAAGACTTAAGTCTTGACAAGTGCACATCCAATTTATTAGAATTTCCTAGATCAAACTATTTAATTTAGTTTGCTGCCTTTGTGTATAATGAGTACATTTCATATTGTGAGACTCCGTAATATATGTCTGGTTTGTCATATAAAACTCCTCTATACATTCGTTAACGATGCTTCACCCACACGTTATAAATATTATAAAGTGGCGTGGTAGACCATACAAATTGAGTTCATGACATAAACGTATAATTCTTTTGTCACCTATATCGTAGTAAAGCAATGATATAGATCATCACCGTCAAATCTCTATTTGTTCATCTATAAACTTATCTCCAGATTTATATTTCTGTAAACGATATCTGCAAACACTTTTGTGATGTTATTTATTCTGCAAAAAACTCTTTTTTTGAGTATTATTACTTATGGTCATAAGACTTTCTGAAATACAATCTTGAAGCATTAAGATATATAACTCACCCATATGAGCTAACGGATCCCATATCTATGCACACTAGACTCAATGAGTTTTATACCATATCTAGCGGCACCCAGTAATTAGACTATGAAAGGTCTCTGATATGCGTGGGACTAAAATATGATGGATCACTCACAAGCCCACCGTGACACTTAGGTCAAAGGACCATAAATACTACTACTCAATTTAAGAAGACCTATCATTGACAGCTTTATGGATGTCTATTAGAGGTCCGCATGAGTTCGTTCAATATCAGTCCTTATTGAAAATCTGTATGCCTATATGAGCTGCCACTAAGCTCATTGTCTGTTAATACTAACCATCTGAACCATTCAGATACAAACATACACTGATTTATATAAGTGGATTTTACTGATAGACCCACATTAGTAAAGATAGATCAGGAGTATAGTATTTGAGATATACTTGTATAACCATATCTTCTAGCATAATTTGAAACTTTTTACAATTATGTAATTACTAATATATTTTTAGGTCTTTGTCCCATTTCAAATAATGATCAACTCCTTAGATTTTGCTAACTCATATAACATGTTAATTCTTAACACTACTAGTCTTAGCATTGCTAACTCTTAACATCTAATCTAAACTTCTTTATATTATAAAATATCTGAAATATTATAAGCATCTTACCATTTAATAAATATAATTAGTGATTTAATGAAATGATAATTGTATAAATATTAAAAATTAAATATTCATACATAAAGATATGGCACTTAAGCATAAATCCTAACACAAATCGAGGTATCTGAGCTTCTTTTGTCGAAGATATCCATGTTATGATGTCAACCTTGTGAGTTTATTTTTTTGGTATCTGTTGGATGATTGCTTCCTCAAATTTCTTCTTTATCGTCTCAACCACTTTAAAGTATATAGCCATATGGTCTTTTTGAGCTTTGTACCATTTATTAACTTGGTTTATAATGAGTTGTGAGTAACTTTTGATGAGGACTCTTGGCTAGAAGAGATCGTGCAACTCTTAGTCCTATGAGGAATACTTCATATTCAACTTTGTTGTTGGCAATAGGAAGCCAAATTTAATTGCATAGTTAAGTTCTTCCATTTTCGAGCTAATAAGCATATGCTAGACCCATACCTTTTTAAATTTGGGGCCCCATCAATGAAAAGTGTCTAACTTTGAGTGTTAGGGTGTAGTAACCAGTATCCATAACCGGTAAGAATATGTATATTTATATATATAAATATACGTATTTTATTTGTATGTGGGTGATCCTTGATTTATATATTGTTATTAGTAGTGTTTTTATAGGTTAAGGATATACTATTAGTATTGGGTTTATTTGCAAGACTTTGGAATTATTTTAGGGACCAAATTGTTATACTTTGAAAGTTTTGGGGGTGAATTCGTAAATACCAAAAATTAACCACTTAGTATAAAAATACACTTTTAAAAACCCTAATTCTCTCATTTTGGTCGAGCTACCCATTTTTAAGAGAGAGAAGAGAGAAATAGAGGAGAGAGAAAGAGGAGAAGAAGAAGAAAAAGAAGAAGAAATTGGAAATTTGAATTTCAAGAGGTATATTATACGTATTTCTCAATTTATTGGTATTAATTAAGTTAATTCCTTTAAGTTTTGATTTCTGAAAATATGTATAATTGAGGATTTGTTGTGCATTTCGTAAGATCATATGAGAATTGATGATGATCTATAAGATAGTTTGATAAATCATGATGAATTATGGAATTTCTGCTGGATAACCTCTTGATCTAGGAATTTTATAAATTGTTGTGATTCGATTCTGGTTTTGAATTTTGAGTATATGAAATTAGACATGTTTAGGATCATCTGAGACTTTGAATCGACTGAAAATCTCGGAAATTGAATTTGTAGTGAATTTACCAAAATGACCCTGGAATTCTGGAAATTTCCTGTGTAAACAGTATGATACAGTGGAAAATAATTTTTGACCTGCTGAATGATCTTTAAAAATTACGAATTTGTGGAATATGATAATTTTATATGTCTAATATGATATACTCGGAATTGAGAATTTGGATCAATGTGGTTGAAGTGTTATGAATTTCTAAAGTGTATCAGCTCATTGTAGTATTTGATTAACAGATTTTTAGAGTTATGAAATAAAATAGTTTTAAAATAATTTTTGCAGTTATTTGGAAGCAAAATATTTATCATGGACTGAGATATGTGTCAAGAGTAATTATGTGGTAGTTTTATAATTTTTGAGTTAGTATATGATTTTATAAAATTGGGAGATTGAATACTGTTCAGTAAGTATCTTGATCCTGTCAGGTTTGTAGTTTGGATTCGATGGTGTGTATGGAATGGATTGTGTAGGAATTTTGATATAATATTCATATATAAGAAATATATATGAGTCAAGAATGATATATTCTGATTTCGGAGTAATTGGACATCATTTGATGTATTAGAAATTTTTGTTAAGTGTAAGTGGTCAGAATGACAGGTTTTGAGAAACCAAATATTTAGACCAATTTGATGTGATAAATGCATTGTGTATAATTTTGTAAGCTATTTAAAGTATTTTGTGTGAATTGTGAGGCTTATGAAAGGATTAATCTCCATTGATAGGTTAAGGAGATTTAAGCCTTGTAGCTGAAAGTGTTAAGAGGTAAGTATACTAGACTTACTACTGGAATCACAATAAACATAATAATTGTTTTGTATGATTTTGTAAATGGGGTTAAGAAAATGTTTATGATATGTCAAAGTATATTTTGATATGAAATGTGAATATATGTTTATGAATGTGAGCATTGACATTGAGCATGGACATACATGTGTTTTTTTGAAAGTGAGCTTTCCAAAATAAGATGCGTTTAACAAAGAAAGCTTTTGAAGTGTAATATGTCCATGATAAATATTTTGTGATTTGAGGGTACTTGAACTCACTGTTAACTTAGTAGGCATTTTATGTGATTTGTGGAGCCTTTATGTGTGGCATTTCCTTCGGGATTGGTATATGTTATGTGTTCCGTATGTAGGGAGGATCCTATTGGTACCTAAAGGAAGTGTGAGTCATCACATTCGTGTGGTGGCGTATAGGTACATGTGAGAGGACTCACCGATGATCAGGGTGAGGGTTTGGCTTTTACCTTCGGGCATAAGCGTTATATATGTGTGATTTAAAGACCTCACTTGTACTATTCCTCTCATACGGTATGTCACCTACGAGTGACAATTGGCTCATTATGTGATATGTGATATGTAAGTCCTACTAAGTAGTAGTCGAGTAATGGTATTCCTATTATGTGTTTTGAAAGAATGTGTAAGCGCTTACATGATATGTGATTTGATAAGATTATGATTTTGATTGATCACAGCATATCATACATATGCATTGTGTACATATATGTATTTGTATTTGATATATGAAAAATTAGTATGCTTACTGAGTTTTATACTCATTATAGTTTATGGTGATTTCAGGTAAATAAGGTGCATGTGTGCTTAGCGGATTTGGCAAGGCTTCTGCTGTTCCTTGGGTTCCCTAAGTTGCTAGGTTGTTGTCTGTTTCATTTGGGGACACGTGGGATAGGATATTTGGTTTGTCCCTATTGAATAAATACTTATGTATTATTTTATTGTGTGTGGATTGGATTTGGTTTAAGTTTTATAAAGTGTGGTTATTGGATGATTTTAAGTAAGAATTTACAATGGATATATTCTGGGCTCCCGGTAACAAAGTTGCTACTGGTGACGTAGTAGAGTGTTAATCTCTGAGAAAACTCTGCGTATCTCCGGTTTAATAATTGTCCCAGTCATAATTCAATTGCTATAATTCTGAAAGAAATTGAAATGAATGTTTAAATATTGTCAAGAGAAGTTTATATTTATATGTTAGGCTATGGTTGATTTTAGTGTTGAACTTACTAGCAACTTGCTAAGGATTTCTGTGTTGAATGAAAGTTGAAAATTTTGTGTAATATTATTTATGAGCGCACATGCAGTGAATGAATGTAAGTGATGTCGTGTGTCGGATCTTTTGGGTCTGGGGCGTGACATAGGGGGCTTCTTTTTCCTAGGCACTTAAGGATTCTTCACATTGAGTGTCTTCTTTTACCTAATCTTCATGTGTACATTCCTCAATGAAGTCGGTAAGGGCCTAAGCTTTAATAGCCACTATGGGTTTATACTATATGTTAGACTCACTAAGCTCGATTACCTACTTGACCAAGAGTTCGAAGAGGTCTAGATTCTGAAGAATATGTCTTAAAGGTTAGTTAGTGAGGACGATTATTGTATAGGCCTGAAATAAAGCCTTAATTTTTGTCTGGTTATGACTAGGCTGGGGCTAGGTTTTTTGTTAGTGAGTAGCGGGTCTCCGTATCCATAAATTCTTTACTAGTGAAATAGGCTAGTCTTTAGTTACTTTCTTTTATTTTGACTAGTGTTATGTTTACTACTCGATCTGAGGCCTCTAGGTATAGGATCATTTTTTGTTTTTACTCTTTATAGCCTAAAACTATTCATAGTATTTATCAGTAACTTTTGAAATGAATTGGCTAAGAGTTGTTATTCAACTTGCGGGCCTTTGTATTTCCTAATTTGAGCTTGGAATTTTATTTTAAGTATCACTTAAACTTTCTCTGGATTAGCTTCTACTTCTTTTTAGCTTACTTAGAAGTCTAAGCATTTTCCTAATTCAACCACGAATATACATTTTTTATGGTTCACCTTCATATTGTGTTCTTTTAGGATTTTGAAGGTTATTCTAAGGTCATCTATGTGACCTTTTCCTAATTCAATCACGAATATACATTTTTTATGGTTCACCTTCATATTGTGTTCTTTTATAATTTTGAAGGTTGTTCTAAGGTCATCTATGTGACCTTTTGCTCTTTCAGACTTGGTGATCATGTCATTTATGTAGACTTTTATGCTCTTCTCAATCAGGGGCTTGAATAGCTTGTTGACAAGTTTTTGAGTCCATATGGCATAACCTTCTAGCAGTATGTTTACTAATGAGTGATAAAAGAAGTTTTCTCTTGATCAAGTGAGAATAATTTGATCTGATTATACCCTGAGAATGTGTCAATGAAATTGAGAAGGGTGTATCCGACTATAAAGTTTACTAGCTAGTCAATCTTCAGTAGGGTAAAGCTATCTTTTGACAAGCTTTATTAAAGTCTGAGAAATCTATACATATTCTTCACTTGTTGTTTGCTTTCTTAATCATGACAATGTTGGCTAACTGTTTGAGATAGTGGACTTTTTGACTGAATCCTGTTGCTAAGAGTTTTTCAACCTTAGTTGCAATAGCTTCATTTCTTTCTTGGTTGAAGATTCTTCTATTTTGCTTGACTGGTTTGAAAGATAGATTGATTGCCAATGCATATGATCTGAAAGTATAATCTATCCCTAGCATGTCTTCGTGTGACCAAACAAAGACATTTAAAAATTCTCTTATTAGAAAGATCAATATTTCTTTCATTTTAAGCTCCAATTAAAAGCCTGTCTTTAAGGTGTTTTCAAGATTTTTAGGTTGGATAGTTATTAGAAGCAGGTCACCTATTGATGTCAGGGATTTGGATTTGCTTTATTCTCGTAGGTCTATAGTAGTGATCACCCCTAAGGATTCTTACGTCTTCTTCAGTAAGGAACTTAAGTTTTATATATTGTATAGATAAGGTAGCGTTAGAGTTGAACATAAAGGTCTTCCCAACATCACCTTATAAGGCATAGGTTGGCTAACTATGATAAAATAGACCATCATTGTCTTATAGTAGGGTTTTTCTCCTATTGATATTTGTAAGCTTACGACCCCTAAAGACATTACATAGCTATCTCCAAGTCTAGATATGAGAGTTTGAATGCTCTCGATCTTGAGATCCTTAATGCAGAGCTTATTGAGTATTTCTTCAAATATTAAATCGACTAATCTCTTATGTCGATAAACACTATGTTAACCTTTATTCTTGCTATCTATATGGTTATGACCAGTGCATCATTGTTAGGGTAGTCGACATCTTTATCATCTTCTTTAGTGAACATGACTGGTACATAGTGTACTTGTGGTTTTGGCAGTTTGAGTGTTACACATCACTTAATACCCAACCAACGAGTATCAAGAATAATTCTTCCTCTGTCTATTTAAATCTCTTGCTAATGTCATACCTCTTAAGATGATCGGGGTTGCCTTTTGTGTTAAAGAGTTCTTGTACTCTTGGTTTCCTATATTTGAGTTTTCTTGGGCCTAATGTCAGCTTTAAACTCATCGAGGTATCTATTCCCTATTAGTTAATCTATTTGCAATTGCATGTTTGTACATTTATTAGTGATGTGGCTATAGTCTTGACGAAATTTGTATTTTTTGTTCCTATTTCTTTTTCTGGGCGGTGCTTGAATAAGAGTGGGCTCTTCGGAAGACCTCTTTCTTTTATTGCATTAAAGATTTTTGTCAATGGTATTGTTATGGGAATGTATATATTCTCTTGTACATTGGCCACCTTGAGGAGAGCTTTCATTATTTGTTCTCTTTTATTATTTGCTCTTGGTGGATCTCCTCATTAGAACTTTATAATTTTCTATAGAGTCTTCTCCTTTTATTCTCAAGTTGTCCTCCTTTTGGGATACTTTCTAAGTTCTCACACTTTTTTTCTCTTATGTTTTTCTTGACTCCCTTTTTTGCAGCGTCTTCCACTTTGATCTTGACATATCAGGGGGCCTATTCGTGAGCTGTTGCATAGGTTGCAGACAAACTCTCTGATAGAAAATGCCAGAATTGATTATTTTGAGTCTTTCCTTCAATGATTCTAATGCAATTGGCAAGTCAAATGCTCTAAGTTGGATCACTTCTTTATGGTATCATTGCATGAAGTCTCTTAAGTTCTTAGTATCACCTTGCTTGAGTCACCGCAATAATTGAGGGTTTTTAGCTTTTCCACAAGCTTTTAAAAATGCTGGACGAATTTCTCAGTCCGTTCACTAAAGGATGAGATGCTTCTTTGTCTCAAAATTCTATACCACATGAAGGCCTGTCCATTTAGGTCGATGAGGAACAATCGATACATTTACTTTTATCTAAGGCCAACAATCAATAACAAGTTAGCTACCTGATCGACGTAATGGTGGAGACCTATTATTCCCTTATATGTTGGAATGTTTGACATCTTAAACCTCTCTGATAGCTCAATATCTTTAAGTTCATCAATGAGAGGAGATTTTCTCTCATATTTTTTCTTTTTTTATCGGACTTTATATTTTTCTTTGTCCTCGAGGAGTTGATGCAATCATTCTTTTTAGTTTTAAACCTTCTCGATAGTGGATTTTTATTTTTGAGTGTTGAACTATATTGCTCACTGTGTTCACGCTTTCTGATCCTGTCGATGACTTTTCTTTCATCCTTCTTATTCTTATTGCTACACTTTTTCCTATTTAGTATATCTCTAGCATCTCCTTTGATTTGGAAACCTTTTTTTTCTTGTTAAAGATTTCTTGGAAAATTGTGTATGCCCATTGTTTGTTATGAGTCCATCAATAATTGTTCAAGCATCCTTTTTCTTTAAATTATAATTAGTGTTAGCTCACTTGTGGAGGTCTGAGTCTCTAACTTGTGACTAGTTGGAGGAGTGGTCGTATTTACCTTATTGTGATCATCGACTTGGTAGGCGACACTCCCTCTTAAAAGGTTTTTCCAGAATTCCCTTCCCTTTTTTTTAAAAATTTTTTTAGGTCAATCAAGGGGGATTTCTGACTTCCTCCATTATTGGGAGAACACTTCTCAATGGTAAGAAGTGTTGTTGCAACTCAAAGTTGGGATGAGACTCTTGTGTTCCTTCTGAATTACCATCATCTTTTCCAGTTCTCCCCATTCTTGTCATGACTTCTTTAGTTCTTCTTTTAGCATTTTCTACTAGGCTGGTGGTTTTTCTTGTTGGTGGTCTGTATTTTTACAGATTCATGCAAGTTTTGTAACATATGATTCTCATTAGGTAATAGAGTTTGATCATTATTTTGCATGGCCGTGGAGTAGGCAGTAATAATTTTTAGTCGTCTGTCCTTTATAATCTCCATTTGGTATTGATAGCTATTTTATTTTCTTCACACAGTCAGGGCAAGCAGTTGATCCTAAAATTTGGTGACCTATGAATCAAAGAGTTAAATTTGTTTCTCTAAGGAAGTTTAGCTTGGACGTCAAGGATATGGCAAAAACTAGACCAATTGAACTGCTCTTTTTCTCTATAAGTATGACATTTGATGAAAATCCTACATTCAGAGAGAATGTAAGGCTGCATTGAAATTTTTTTAACATAAGTACTCCAATACTTAAGTTAGCAAAGGTTCAAAAAAAAAAAAAAAGCAAGGCAAGACAATAAAAAATGAATAAAATCGCTATTTGCTATATGCTTTGACTGTATTCCTTATGTTTCAATGTAAGTGATAATTAGGTTTGTTCTTTTATGCTGACATTGTGATTCTAAGAATTATGATTCTATGTTTTTTGTGCCGATTTTCTCATTTATTTATAGGATGAAGATATAGGTTTTACCTGTAGGTCTAGAATCTTTTTTTTTAATATGAAAGTCTCATGGACATTTTCTTTTAGGATCTTACATCAGAGTTTTCCTGAAATTACACTAAATCTTTCTTGCTATAGTAAGATTTATGTCGTGATTTTAAGAATATGCCTGATTTAGAGTTTTTTCTTGATAAATTTAACTTTTTCACAACTCTCTACATCTCTTATAAGTTAAGTTTTTTTTAAGAATTTCTTTTGATTTCTCAAGGTGATCGTATTTTGACTTTCCTTTACTTGATATAAGCAGAGATTTTTTTTTCATGTTTAGAGTCTGATCGAATAGGGTAATCAGGTTACGACAATTATTCCGACCAACTCTAGGATTTGTAAGTCAAAATGACCAAGGTACTTGGGCTTCAATTATTACTTTGACCAGTTCGAAGAGAGTGCAGGTCTCTTTTAAGAGTCTGATCGCTTGCCTTTCAGCTAAACGTATATATGAAACTAACATATATCCTTAACCACAGTCCAAAGATATTAAAGAATCAACTGATGAAACTTATGTGTCAAACAAAATATATGCAAACAACATACATTTTTTAGATATATTTTAACAATATATCTGAGGCTGCTAGTTTGAATTGACATGTATCAAATTGTGGCATCCAATACGCAACCACTGTTACTAAGAGAAATTTCAACCACGAAGTGAAGCAAATGATATTATTTTTATTTACAAGGCCTATAAACTTTCAGCTGTCAAGAATAACAAATTTTTGTTGAATTGATAGAAGTTCACATGGGCTCGTAAACTTTTCGGCTTCCGACGCTCAAGCAAGCCAAAACCCTTTAATTGTTTTTTTTTTTTTTTTTAGGTTAGCTGAAATATTACCAATTGCATGAAGCGAGTTTGGTGACTTAGCAGCCATTATTATTATTTTTTTCTCTTTTGACATCAAGTATATAAATTGAATTGATGAATGAAAGGCCAATTGAAATTGAATGTGAAATTACAAAGCCTCGAAGAAAACAAAATAGATCAATCAAACTCAAGGTGTAAAAGTATATATCAATTGGGTGAAAATTTGTTTTGAAAGATGCTATCAAATTATAGATATTCATATTCAGGCTCTTACATCCACAATTATAGAATCTAATTTTGGCCCACAAGACGCCTACAATCTTTTTTCATGCAATTCCTAACCCGCAAAAGCACTTAAAAGAATATAAGCACTTTAGGCAAAACATTTGAAAGCTCCAAAAGTTTTCAAGGGAATCCGTAGAAAAGATTAATACTAGAGACAAATTCGTAGTCATTACGTGTCAATATAAGGGATAATAATTGGTCCCCTTAGGGATCAACGGTGACATGGTATGTGTGCTTTTCAAAAAAAGAAAACTTTTGGGTCTTTTTCAGAGGATATGATACGTGTTGCCGTTATAGCGGTCCGTCGCCTACCACATCAGCTCCATAAGAAACCCTAGCCAATTTGCTGACTTCATGGCATACCTCACCCACATGGCTGCCAACATAGATGCCATTCCAAAACCCTAATTAAAAAAATCTCTGTACATTATCAACTGAACAAAAGGGCAACATAAAATGTTTCAATGCGTGTAATGACTTAAATGCTTTTCGGGTTCTTGATAAGATGATGCTAAATAATAGAAGATTCGACGTGGCAATTCGAGGACCAGGAAGAAAATAAAAACTAGTGATACATGCTTTGCACTCGAGCACAATTAGTTGTACAGCACATCACATGCACATTTAGCCATTTTATGCATGTATGACCTAAAATTGAGATACGTGATTACTCATGACCCAGCTTTTGCTTATAAAGATAATTGTTGTTTTATTGCTTGAAAGAGAAGAAAGAATAAGAAAACCAAACACCGAGTCAGACATATTAGTGATTCCAGTGTAGGAAGGCTAATGCTCCATCAAATTAGCTTAAAGAACTGATCCCTGGAGAAAGGTTACAGCCTTTTTCTGACCTTTTTATTTTTGGTGGCAAGGACAGGCACGTTTTCTTGATTGCTTAGATGTAATTTGCTTTTATTCATAAAGAGAGAGAGTCATGGTGCTCCTAGTGCATTGTGCCTTCTCCATTTAGAATCATACCATGTCCATGTGTGTTCTTAGTCCACTGCACCCTTTTCTTTAAATTCTTCTTTTGTGTATATTAAATTTTTTATTTTATTTTTATAAATGAATCCAAAAAAACACATGATAAAATTCTAAGAGAATGGATGCAATACATTAGGATTTTTTCATTCATAACATCATACATATAAGTTAGACAGAGGTAGATGGGAATTTAATTGTAATATTAGTTTGCTCAATGAGATAGAGTTTAGTTGTGATATTAACTAATTAATATAAGAATTAAAAAAATGTAATGTATCTTCACTTAAAAAGTAACTATTGAAATTTAGTATCAGTTTAGTATGAAAGTCGAGTCTATCATAGCAGATGCCAATTCTTTTCAAAATTTAGTTAACTGCTGATCTTTACAATTTTATATTTAAGGGTTCAGTTCAGAAAACTTTTAACTTTTAACAACTATATACTTTTAAATTTAGAAGTAGGATCATCTCTTAAAGTAAGTAAGCTTTTACCTAAGTAAATATAAATATGCATTGACGATTGATAAAAAAAATTAATATCTAAGTGTGAACATGTGTTTGCAAATTCTTAAAAACTTAAATAAATTTAACATAAGGCAAAATCGTAATTCTCAAATTTAAGTCGGAATATTTTTTCAGAAAAGGAAACAACACCCACAGCAAAGACTTGGGCGAAGATTTTGGGCCATCGTGGATCAGGCCAGTGATTGTTTACAACTTACAAAACGGCCCAGTTGATTTCTGCTACTTGTAAACTGTTATAGCATTCCCTTAAATCCCGTAAGAATGAAATTCCACGATATTTTATTTTTTGAAAATTAATTTCATGATAATTGATACCTGATTTTTATTAATTCTTTTTAAGAGCCTGCAAATATTACCATAACTGCTTTACATAAATTAATATTAAGAAAAAATTTAGGAATTTTTTCACAAATAGTCTATTTAATTACTTAATATTCTATTTTAGCCTCCATTTGGAGGTCTTAATTTTTTGTAGTAAAAAATAAAATAAAAGTTGGACAATTTTATCCTGAAATATATTTTTTCTTCTCTACAAACTCAAAAATCTCACTAAAAACAATCCAAAATCAATATTGTATAAACCACTAATATCGGATGTTATATTGTGTAGATTGGCATAAAAGAACACGGATGCTTGAACATACATGAAAAAAATTATAGATAAATTTGTAATTATTAAACTTTTTAATGTAATTTATAGTTTTCGAATAAAAAAAGTGTGAAAATGATTAGATTATAAGTAAATAAGTGAAATAGATAAAGATTATATTGTAAATAATTTAAAATTGAGTGAAAATTGAAAAACTTCTACCAAAAACTAAGTGAACATTGCACGCTCAATGGTGGTGTGCAGGGCCGCCCTATGGCTGCTTCTTAGGTGTGCTAGGTGCTTAATCATATTTTTAATTTATTTTTTTATAAAAATATTAACTAATTTAATTCTTTATTAATTAATATTTTAATTATTTATTTATTATTCAAAATAATTCATTTTATTCTATTTAATTAATTAAATTTTATAATTTATTCTTTAAAATATTTTAATTATTTGTTTAATTTAATTACTTTTTCCCATTTTAATTAAAATTAAATAAATTTTAATTCTTAATTAAAGTAATCAATTAACTAATAGTTTGATTTAATTATTTTATTAGTTAAAATAATATATTTTTATTCAATTTAAGTGATAAATGTAATAAATTATCAAAATACAATAGTAACAAAATATAAAATATATAACAAATAAGGTATAATTTACAATAGAGAATGAAAATGACAGAAAAAATATATAATATACCTAAATACACGTTAAGTTTAAATTTAAGTGTACAAATATAAAATTTATTAGTATCAAAATGATAAATACAAGTTGAAAGTCTGTTATTTCTATGCGTGCATGCATTTGCATATGTGTTCATTTTATTAAAATTTTACATGTCATACATACACATTATGCAACAAAACCGAAAATTTAATTTCTTAATGCAATAAACACACTTAATATAAGTTTTCATTATATTAATGAGATTGAGAATTACATTTGAAGCTTTTAAAAATTTTGTTCAAAGTGAAGTCCACCTTGAAGCACACATGTCGACAATTCTAAGACCCAACTTAAATGAACTTGAGTCTCTAGAATAGTGACTCTAATTTCAAAAAAATATGTTTAATACTTAAACACAATTTTTGTTAACTCTTTAAACTTGGGTTATATTTAAACACTTTAACTATTGATATTTGTTTTAAAGCAGTGAATTTTTTTTTTTTTGTTTATTTAACATATGAACAAACAAAATAATTTCTTTCTTGCTTACTAAAATGGCAAGGCAAAGAAAAAGAAAAAGAAGAAGAATGTTTTAATCTTCAATTCTTGAAGCCAAAACTACAAAACTCTTTTTGCTTTCTCTCTTTCTAGTTGGTTGAACCAAGATTACCTCTCAAATGAAAAAAAATACTTTCATTTATATAGCAATTTTTCTCTAAATTATTTGTCAACATAAGTGGCCCACCAAGCAATGTTAACATATCTAGCACCATGCCTTTTTTTTTCCTCGTCTTTGACTTAATAATATAAAATAAAACAAAAACACTTTTAGTTTATTTTATGGATCTTACTTGTTAAACAAACAAGGGCAATTTTATAATTTTAAAGTCAAATAATGAATGACTTAGAATGTGCCACTTGTCATCATCTCATTGGTTCACAATTTTTATTAACTAATTAATATACTTAACACTTAAATTTTGATAAGTACACAACTTGAGGATCTGGAAACAAATATCTGATTTGCTGAAATTTTTTGGATCGAACTATTCAATCTAATCTGCTGCTCCAGTGCACAATGAGTACACTTCATATTGTAGGACTTCCTAAGTCCATGCCTAGTTTGTCATAGGAAATTCCTCCGTATGTCCGTGAACGATACTCCATACACACATTATAGATATTACAAAATGTTACATTAGACCATATAAGCTGATGTCATAACATATACATATAATCTCTCCCTCACCTATATCTTAGAAGAGTATAAATATAGATCATCACTATTAAATCTATATACTTATCTGTGAACTTATCTCAAGATTCGTATTTTAATAAATGATATTCGCAAACACTTTTACTTATTGTTTATTCCACAAAAACTCTTTTTTGGGCTTTCTGCTTATAGCCATTAGACTTTCTAAAATACAATCTTAAAGTATTAAGATATACAACTCACATATGTGAGTTGACGGATACTATATCTATGCACACTAGACTCTATGAGCATTAAATCATACCTAGTGACACCCAACAATCTGACCATAAAAGGTCTATGACATGCGTGAAACCAAAGTATGGTTGATTACTCACAAGCCCATTATGGTGTTCAATTCAAAGTACCACAAATACTATTTAACTTGAGAAGACCTACCATTAATGACTTTAAGGGATGTTTATTGGAGGTCCTTATGAGTCTATTTAGCACCCAGTCCTTACTGAAATACTTGCATCTCTATATGAACTTCCATTAAGCTCATAGTTTACTAAGACTAACCATCTGTCTCATCGAGATATAAATATACACTGATCTATATAAATGAGTTTTGTCGATAGATCTGCGTTAGTAAAGATAGCTCAAGAAGATAGTGTTCGAGAACATATTGTATAATAACATTTACTAATACCATTTGTAACTCATTACAACTATGTCATTACTAATATATTCTCAAGTCTTTGTCCTATTTTAAACAATACTTTAACTCCTTAGATTTCGTAACTCTTATAACGTGCTAACTCTTGGCACTTATAACATTCAGTGTTGCTAACTTTTAGTACCGATCTAAACTCTTCTAGATCATACAATGTCTAAAATATTATAACATCTTACTATTAAGTAAATATAATTATCGATTTAATGAAATGACAATTATGTAAATATTAAAAAATAAATATTCATACATAATGGGATGGCACGTAAGTCTAAATTTTAACAATTTTTCACTTGCTCTAGTGCCATTTGTAATGGTATCTAATATATCCATCGATTTTACGTGTTTTCAAAATACCTTTAGAGTTAAGGCCTTAGTTAGTAGGTCTGTTACATTATTTATAGAGTTTATTCTATAAATTATTGCATCTCCTCTAAACTAAATCTCTCTAATTATGTGGTATTTTTTCTCCACATGTTTAAACTTCTGGTGTGCTCTTGGCTCTTTAGCTTGAGTGATCGCCTCGTTATTATTGTAAATAATGGGATAAGATCCATTAAACTTGGGACTATTTTGAATTCGGCAACAAATTTATGTATCCACATTGCTTTTTTCACTGCTTCTAAGGTTGCAATATATTCTGCCTTTGTGATAGAATTAGCTATGGATGCTTGGTTGGTGCTTTTCCAACTCACTGTGGCACTATTAAGAATGAATACATATTTAGATGTAAAATTTCTATCATTTGGATCAGACTGAAAGTTTGAATCTGTATATCCTATCACTTGTAAGTCATTTTTTTTATATATGACAAACTTGTCCTTTATACCTTTAAGGTATTTAAGGACATGTTTCACTGTCATCCAATGGCTGTCACCTAGATCAGACTAATACTAGCTCATAACACTTACCGCCATATTGATGTCAGGTCTTGTATACATTATGGCATATATCAAGATTTCTGCAGTTAATGTATATGAGATGTTAGACATTCTAACTCTTTTATCTTTCCTCTGAGGACACATTTTTCTCATGAGAGTCATATCTAAAAGGTACATTTATTATCTTATAGTTATTGAAACTATATATTTCCAAGACACTGTTTATGTACGATGATTGAGATCAGCTTCTTAACTCTATCTCTTTAAAACTTTGTACCTAGTATATAAGAAGCCTCTCCCAAATCCTTTATGGAGAAGTTCTTACTCAGATAACTTTTCACTGATTGCAACATATCAATATTATTCCTAATAATTAGTATGTCATCTACATAAAGAACTAAGAAAACTATTATGCTCCCATTGACATTTCTATACACATGCTTCCTTTTTATTTTTTATGAAATCAGACCTTCTGATTACCTCATCAAAACAATGATTCCTGCTTTAAGTGGTATGCTTAAGTCTATAAATGGACTTCTTCAGTTTGTACATTAAACCAGAGGTTAGGATGGATGTAAAACCTTCGGGTTGTTCTATGTTATATCTCTTCCTCAAGATATCTATTCAGGAACGCTATATTTTATCCATTTGTCAGATTTCAAAGTCATAATATGCAGCTATTGCCAATAAAATTCAAATTTGACTTAAGCATTGCTACTAGTGAAAAAGATTTCTCATAATCGATCTCAGATTGTCAAGTATAACCTTTCACCACCAGTCGGGCTTTGAAGGTCTATACCTTCTTATCGAGCCCACACTTCTACTTATAAATCTATTTATAACAAATAGAAACTATACTTTAGAGAAGCTCAACCAAGTCCCTACTTGATTGTAATGTATTGAGTCAATTTTAGATTTTATGGCATTTTGCCATTTTTCTGAATCGATGGCCAACATCGCCTCTCTATAAGTCAAATGATCATTTTCTTCAACTAATAAAATAATAAAGGCACCTTCAAGTATTAAACTATACTTGCTAGGTGGCCTTGATATCTTCTTCGACCTACGTGGAGGGTGTGTCAGAGGTAATGCACTCGATTAAGCCTGCGGTTCCATCGTTGGTTCATTTACATCCTGATTGACTTCATCAAGTTCAATCTTTCTATAATTTCTACGATCCATGAGAAACTATTTCTCTAAAAAAAAGGTGGCATAACGAAAGACGAACAAGTTTTGTTCATCTGGATCATAGAAATGGTATCTCATAGAATTCTTAGGATACTCAATAAACCGATACTTGTACCCCTTGAGTGTAAGTTTATCTTATTGTGTAACCTTTATATAAATAGGATAATCTTAAATCTTAACATACTTAAGACTTGGTTTCCTTCTAGCTCATATCTTATACGGATTTGAAGGAACAACTTTGGATGAAACTTTATTCAATATATAAGCAGTGATTTCTAGAGTATATCCCCATAGATATTCTAGGAGATCAATGAAGCTTATCATCGATTGGACCATATCCAATAAAGTTTGATTCCTTATTTTCGAAACACTATTGTGTTACGGAGTACCTGGCGGACTATATTGAGTGAGAATCTCAATCTCTTTTAAATAATCTAAAAACTCACTGCTCATATACTCTCTGCCTCGATCAGATTGAAGATATTTGATGTACATACTGGTTTATTTCTCTATTTCAAGTTGAAACTCTTTGAACTTTTCAAAAGTTTCTGACTTATATTTCATAAGAAACACGTATCTGTATAATTACAAATTATCGATAAAGATTACAAATTAATCTTACATTGAATATAGGATTCATAAACGGGATAAGGTTCTATGGTCAGATTAAGTATCTAACTATCCTTAACTAGATGGGATAAGCTTCTCACACCTATATGATATAATCTTATATGCGACAATTATGTCTCATTTAAAGTTTTTGAGCTATTACTAGCATTAACTGGTATATTCATGACATTTTCGATTGTATCTAGAATATCATGGTCATTTTCTAACTGACATTATGCTAATATAACATTATCCATATCAAACAAATATAGGGAAAGGTTTTGAATATAAATATAATATCTTTCACTGTCTAGCACAGAAAGAGATATAATCTATTAGATAATGTTTGACATAAAATAGTAGTTATACAATATAATAGTTCTATTACATGGGAGAAGTAAATCAAAATGTCCAATAACTTCGACCTGAAAGAAATCCCTATTTTCAACATGAAGCTAGACCTCTATAGACTGCAACAGTTTAACATCACTTAGACCTTGCAATATATTGCAGATGTGAAAAGGATAAACGATATATAATACCAAGCCAAAACTAGCACCAAATGCTAAAAAAATGTTAATGATATGCAAGCATATACCTAAAGGGGTCTTCTTGATAGTGGCAATGTGCTTTGGGGAGTTTCGTTTCCAGAGATTATCCTCGCCGCAATAGAAATACTTTAATTTTTCTTTACTTTTCTCTTGTAGCTTAGATATAGGTCGCTTCTAAGGACTTATGCTATGTGTCTGGTTTACCTTTTTTTCTTCTTCCTTTTAGGCTTTCCAGAAGCCTTTGGGGTAGAAGATGAAGTACCTTAAATGTAGAGGGTTGTACCTCTTTTGTTTATGTCCTTCTGAGACGTCTTCAACATATTATGGAGCTCAATATAAGTGGGGATCAATCCTTGCATATTAAAGTTCATGATGAACTGTGTGAAAGATCTCAAAAGTGACTAGAGAATCAAACTATTACCCAATGAATTATTCAGCATAATCTTCATAATCTCTATCCTCTCAATATTATAAATGATCTTGAGGACATATGGACTTATAGGACTGCCTTCTGGTATTCTAGCTTGAAAGAGAGATTTGGCAAGCCAATATATTTCAACTTAAGATATATCACCAAATAACTCTTTCAAATAAAGTATGATACTACTAGTACTATATATGTGGACATGTTTTCTTTAAAGCTCCATTGACATTGAGGCAAGAATATAAGATTTGACTTTCAAATTGCCATCCAACTATTTCTAATATGTCATTCTTTCATGTGGAGAGACATTATTAGAAACATCTTGGGGCAATGTCTGATTAATCACATGCCTAAACTTTTCAGAATCCAAAACTATTTTGAGATTCATAAGCCAGTCAGCATAGTTATTGACACCTTTGAGTTGGTGTACATCAAGTATGCATACCAATGAGCTGCATGAAGCCATTTTATCTTCATAAGATAAAAGAAAGATATCCTAGCAGAAAATGTCAATTTCTAATTAACAACACTTTATATCATAAGTGTAACATTTGGAAAATTTTAATCAAAAAATGCATTTCTACTACTTTACAAAAGCCCTTTGATCTCTATAACAGAAAAATGAAGGTTTAAATATTTTAAACTATACAATGAGAAGTGAACCTCATTGACATTTTACTCTAACCTCACTCTTTATCAATATTGGCCTTTATAAGTAAAAAAGGTAGACAACTCTTGTCAATTGCATCTTATGCAACTCTTATTATTGATCTTAAATACAATTTATCCTCACACTTTAGCGATATTGGGCAAGTGTATTCTAAATTAACTTGTCAATTATCATATAGAAGTTACTAATACTACCCTCATACTTTAGTAATATTGGATAATACGTTTATATCATATTTAACCAGCATTATCCAAATCACACCGACTAATCCCTTGCACTTTAACGATATTAGGAATGATTAAAGTGACCTGTCTAATACCATATTGACAAGACAAACCTATGTTAACATTACCGCATAATGAAATACTATTTAATCTTATTAAAAGAGATTTTAAACACATATCTTAATCTTATCAGAATGTGATTCTCAATCACTCATTTATTTTGTGCAAGTATAACTAACCTCACTAGTAGGATTCTCATTATAGTTAAAGCATAAACAAATGGCTATTATTATAATACAATCAAATAACTCATATTATCGCATAAATAAACCCACATGTATTTTTAAACAATTTTAAAAATTAAAGTAAACAGAGATACTTCCATGGTGTTAGGCTCTCAACATTGCTGCGCTAGGGTCACAACCCCAGTGCCACGATGCTAGGCTTACAGCACTGCAGCAAGCCCCGAACACTAAGCTACTAGGTCTTAGAAACCCCAGTACCACGATGCTCATCATCTAGAGTTAGGGCACAGGGCCTGGATACCCAATGTTGCGGCGACAAATGTCACTGCAGTAATGTCCCTTTTGGTTGTGATCTAGTTTTGCATTTTCAACACTTGAAATGCATCATCCATAGCCCTGAGATATTCCATACAACATAATAATCACTCTAATACACCGAAACAAAAAATAAATATTCTTTGATGCCAATTGAAAGTGTGTTATTTTTATAGGTGCATGCATATATATATATATATATATATATATATATGTGTGTGTGTGTTTATTACATTAAGATTTTGCATATCATACATACATATTACGAGCAATAAAACCAAAAATCAAAATTTTTAATGTAATAAACACATTAAATATAAGTTTTCATTACACTAATGAGATTAAAAATTACCTTTAAAGCCTTTAAAAATTTGTTCAAAGTGGAGTCCACCTTGAATTACATATGTCGACAATTCTAGAACTCAATGTGGATAAGCTTAAACCTCTAGAATAACAGCTCTAATTTTTAGTAAAAGTGTTTAGCACTTAAAGACAATTTTGGCTAACTCTTTAACCTAGTTTCAACTTTTAAATCTTGGGTTATAGTTAAGCACTTAAAGCAATGAATTTCTTTTTTTTGTTTATTCAACATTTGAACAAATAAAATAATTTCTTTCTTACTTACTAAAATGGCCTGCCAAAGAAAATGAAGGAGAAGAATGTTTCATGATTTCCCTCTAAATTATTTGTCAACATAAGTGACCACAAAAAAATGTTATCATATCCAATACTATGCCCCATTATTTTTCTTTGTCATTAACTTAATAATATAAAATAAAACAAAAGCACTTTTTGATTATTTTATGGATCTTGTTTGTTATACAAACAAGGGGAATTTCATAATTTCAAAGCAAAATAATGAATGGCCTAAAATGTGTCACTTGTAATCATATCATTGGTTAAAAACTTTTGTTAACTAATTGATGTACTTAACGCTTAAGTCTTGATAAGTGCACAACTCGAGGGATCCTAAAATAAATATCCAATTTGCTGAAATTTTCTAGATCGAAATATTCAATCCAGTCTGCTGCCCCAATGCACAAGGAGTACACTTCATATTATGAGACTCTCTAGGTCCACGCTCGGATCTCATATAGAATTCTTCTATATGTCAGTGAACAATGCATCACACACGTTACAGATATTACAAAGTGGTGCATTAAACCATACAAGCTAAACTCATAACATATACGTATAATCCATTCGTCACTTATATCCTAAAAAAGCAGAGATATAGATCATCACCATCAAATCTCTATATTCTCATCTGTTCGCTTATCTCCAAATTCGTATTTCAATAAATGATATATATAAATACTTTTGTAATATTGTTTATTTCACAAAAAAACTCTGTTTTGGGTTTTCTACTTATGGCCATAAGACTTTTTTAAAATACAATCTCGAAGCATCAGGGTATATAACTCACCTATGTGAGCTAACGGATCTCATATCTATATATACCGAACTCCATGAGTATCAAATCATAACAAGCGACACCTAGCGGTTAGACTATGAAAGGTTTCTAACATGTGTGGAACCAAAGTATGATGGATCACTCACAAGCCTACCGTGGTGCTTAGATCAAAGGAGCACAAATACTATTCAACTCTAGTAAACCTACCATTGACAGCTTCATGGGATGTTTATTGGAGGTCTTCATGAGTCTGTTCAGTACCTAGTCCTTACTGAATACTTAGATTTTTATATAAACTTTCATTAAACTTATGGTTACTAAGACTAACCATCTGGACCATCCAGATATAGATATACACTGATCTATATAAATAGGTTTAACCGATAGACTTGCGTCAATAAAGATAGCTCAGGAATATAGTGTTCGAGAACATATTGCATAATAAAATTTTGTAACACTCTTTGCAACTATGTCATTACTAATAAATTCTTAGTTTTTGTTCTATTTTAGATAAGGCTCTAACTTCTTAAATTTCACAACTCTCATAACATGCTAACTCTTAGCACTTATAACTCTTGGCGTTGATAACTCTTAACACTTTATTTCAATTCCTTTAGACCAGATCTAAACTCTTTAGATAATATAATGTCTGAAACATTACAGGATCTTATCATTTAATAAATATAATTAGTGATTTAATGAAATTATGATTGTATAAATATTAAAAAATAAATATTCATATATAATGGGATGGCATGTAAGCACAAATCCCAACAGAAACAACATGTCATCTTTATCATTTTTAATCTCAATCAGTTTTAACTTATACTTCTAGCATCAATTTTAATTTTTAGAGTCACCTTATACTCTACATTGTTAGCTCTAATTGAACAACACATAGTATTTAAAAGATCTTCATAGTTCACATTCTTTGGAACTAAAATACCAAAATTATTATAGTCAATATAACTCTCATCCTTATCACTAGAGTTCTCTCACCTTCCTAAAAAAAATGATTGACTCATATTTCATAGAACCTAAAAACAATTATTAAATACCCATTCAAATTGTTTAGAAACATAATATGGGAAAACAACATGAAATTGCAAAGTAAGACACAAGGCATGAAGACTGGCCAAGTTGCACGTGCCGTCTTATGCATACAAAACAAGATATACAATATGCCTAGCTAGGTGCCTTATGCACCCATTACCGTGGTACAAAATGCCATATGAATCAATTTACAAATCTAATTTTTTAGATCCACCCAAATTTTGCAAAGCTGATCCTTGTTTCTCTTTTACTTACACATTTCTCTCTAAAACTTCACCAGATTATACTCAGATTATATTTCAATGTTAATAAAATTCAAAATAATCATAAATTCAAAAATATCTATCATTTCCATTTATATATACGATAAAATATACAATATTTGATAATACAAGAATGCTTTTACCTTTGTAAATAGTTTACAATTTTAAATTTATTTATTCTAAATACTGAAGTGTATTTTTGGAGATGGATTTACTCAAACTTAATTCAGTTTTATGTTTTTGGTGTCCAAATCTTTTATTTTTCATTATATTATATATATGAGGGTAAATATATCCATTTAGTATTCATTTGCCTAACAAAGATTAACTTTCTACTTTATGATTAAAAAAATATTAATTAAAATAATAAGCCAATTCTAAAAACATTATATTTAAATTAATACTGAGTGCTATACAAGAAGAAAAAAGAAATCTTTAAAAACAAGGAACAAGAAAAGAAAGTTGCACAATACTTATTAATTGAACTCATACCTATGACTTTTGTTTATTTATTATATCTTAAAACAATTTTCAAAGTAGTACATAACATTAGCCCTTAAAATTTCTTTGCCACTTCTAGAATATACCATCAATGAGATTAGTATTATTGAAGAAATCTTATAGAAGATTTGAAATTATGTAATGATACTGTAACTGTTGAAGGAAAGAAATTATATTTAGCACTAATCTCTATTTGAAATTAGCCTTTTGCTCTAATACCTCCCTTTGTTGTGGAAGCGTATAATTACAAGCAAATATAAAAGCAAAAAAAAAAAAAAAAACCGAATCAAATCAGAACATAAACATAACCAATTTATGTGATTCAACAAAAGCCTATGTCTACGATAGATCAAGGGATCCTAGCTTTTCTTATTAACTCTCCTAGAAATTACAAAGCAAAACAAAATAAAGAACTCTCAAAGGAATCTATTTAGTGTACCTTTGTTCACACATGAACAATAAATGCTCATAATAGTTTCACTCTAATGCGCACAAGCACCTAATGTCTACCTAAAATTTTAATATTTTTTAGAGTTTCTCTGCTTGATGAATTCTAAGAGTTTATAAAGGTTTATATAGTGCTTCTTAAGTCCCTAAAAACTATAAACCTAATTAAAATAAGAGTACATGTGTATAGGAGCTCGAAACCCCCTAAATGCCAACACTATGGTATTATAGGCTCTCTTTTGAATAGTATCTATCTTCCCAAGCTTCACAAGTTTCTTTTCTTCGCTAGTAGTTGCTCGAGTTTTCTCTAGGACTAAGTCTAATCTTTCCTTTACTAGTAGAGCCATGACCATTACCTTCCATAGGTTAAAGTTATTAATCCCATTGAACTTCTCTATATCTTATTTGACATTTACGGTGGTTTAAATACAACCCAAGTTTCTTACCTAACCTTGGATTTGATTCTAATTTTGTTGAAGAGAAGAAATTAGGCTTAGCACTAATCTTTACTTGAAATTAGCCTTCTACCCTAATATCCCTCTTTTGTTGCAAAAGTGTATAATTACAAGCAAATATTAGAGCAAGAAAATAAGATCATATCAAATTATAATACATACACAATAATTTACGTGATTCGGCAAAAGTATATGTCTACGATAGATCAAGAAATCCTAGCCTCTCTTATTAACTATTCTAGAAATTACAAGGAAAAACAAAATAAAGAACTCTCAAAAGAATCTAACAATGATTTCACCTTAATGCACACAATCACTTAGTGTTTACCTAACTCTTTAATATCTCTTAGAGTTTCTCTTTTAATGTTTGATCGATTCTAACAGTTCACAAATATTTATATAGTGCTTATTAAGTTCTTAGAAACTCTAAACCTAATTGGAATAAGATTCCATGCATGTAGGAGTCTAAAACCCCTT
The DNA here is from genome assembly GCA_946807835.1 of Ailanthus altissimus. Classification (NCBI taxonomy): domain Eukaryota; kingdom Viridiplantae; phylum Streptophyta; class Magnoliopsida; order Sapindales; family Simaroubaceae; genus Ailanthus; species Ailanthus altissimus. Next base: position 8,739,314 of record OX327713.1, on the reverse strand, counting down.
CAAAGAAGTTGACTCCGAGCTAAAAATACAAATTCCCAAAGTTAGGTGTCGCGGCGCTAGTAAGACCTGATCCAGTGTTACGACGCTGGAGCTTCTGTCTCCAGCATTACAGTGCTACCAAGCCAGCATCGTGGCACTACAACCTGGAGTTATATCCCTGTGTTTTCACTCTTCACCTTTCTTCCAACTTTTTATCTTGCTCCTCCCTTATCTGTCCGTTATGTACTTGACTTTATAATGACTTTTCATTAGTATCCATCTCAATTTATGCTATTACATGATTATTGGATCATTAATTCTTACAGTAACTATTTTAATATTTGGGGGACAAAAGAAAATTTTATAAGTGCATGATTTTCTTACATAATCATGCACCTAGGGACAATATTAATCTTGCAAATAGGATTCTTATAAAGGCGATTGTGATTGGATCTATAAATGTCGACACATACAAGAAAAAAACTGCATTATAATTAAGCATATACAAAATATGCCTCTTCATGAATCCTGGGTAACAACCTGCACGAGATACCTAACTTTTCATTATTTCAAGGACACAATAAAAGTACTTATGTATAGTAGTCATGAAAAAGAAACAAACGTGAAATATATTGCTCAGTACCTCATAGCAACAAGAAGACAATGACATATATGTCAGAGATGTTTTTTAATCTTAGATCTATTTTCAGTAAAAGAATATGGAACACCTTTATGAAATTATTTTGTTTTCAGTTGATTCATTTGCATTAACTGGAAACTGAAATAGCTTTAGAGTGTTAGGACCAGAGCTTTCTACTTAATCTGTAATTGAGATTTTTTTAGGCAAGAAGATGTATGGTATTTTTTTTTTTTTATAACATTCAATCATTGTAAGCCTTCGAAAGGACAAAAAATAACACAACTACTTCGAAAGCATTGTGTCTTAAATGGCTCTTTTGAAAAACTACAAAATAGAGCAGTAGCGAAACAAGAATTCTAGTGAGGAAAACAATATGCTGTTATTAGAGAATTGAAAACTGTTCTGAGTTCTGGAAAAAAATTTGACCCAAAAACATCCAACAGTTTAAGCAAAGCTTGTATTTAAGCAAACCCAGAATAAAAGTAAAATGATTTATTATTTGAACCTAATACAATACAAATAGGATCACTAAATGCATATGGATATAGTTGAAGAATAAGAATTTCAAAAGGTAAAGACAATTATTTGTAAACTTAATTTGTGTATATACTGTTGGAAAATTCTTAGAGTATGTTGATAGATGTTACACAAATATAGATCTTGCACATAACGGATAGAGAACCAACGCGTGTAAAAGTATATTGTACTTAAGGATAATTTTATGCCCTTTGAGGACAATGTCCTGGTGCAATCAGGTTATATGGCTGTTTTAACCCCAGTATTCAATGGTTTTGGTTCTATATGGGTGTATTCCCATGATATAGAACCTTAGAACAACTTTAGTGACATTATATCCTTATATTGTGTATTATTGTGTTCTCTCTTGGACCATTGTACTATCTTATGTACATATGCATTATTGTGCTCTCTTGTACACTCTCTTACACATTTTTATGCACAATATTCTCTTATTCTATTTTTTAGTATCAACACATATTTATAAGCAACAAGTACTATTTCATTTGGGATATAACCCTCCATATACACCTCTTAGTTTATGACCGTTAGATCAAATTTAAATTTGATCAATGGTTCTAAATGAACCATCACCATTTTAAAACTAAATGGTATCTTTAATGGTTGTATCATTTCATATTTACCTTATAAAATGTCACAATTTTTCATGTTTATGTATTTTGAAATCCTTATGAAATATCTAACAATCTCCTTCAATTTTAAAATATACCAAAATATACCAAAATATATATATATATATATAATTCAATGTATATGAATTAGTGCTTGTCAGGCTATAAACCAACCATTGGATAACTAATCGTATCTCATAGGAGCTTGGTGAAACCAGGTTTCTATGAACCAATGCCCTCTTGGTGTGAGTCAGAGGACTAGCTACCCACATTGAATTTTTTTCAAGTGAGTTATTTTGCGATTTTGGCACTTTACCAGCCATGTGGTTTGCTGGGTTCATGAGTGCTCTAAAGATGCCTGCCTAAGCTCTCATAGGAATCAACTTAGTTTCACACTCATATAGGTAAAGTTCCATCAAGTGTGTTCTACAGTTAAACACACCACCATACAATAACGGGCTATATAGTTCATTAAAAGTATACCACTCATCCTATCTCACTGCAGATACCACATAGCCTTAGGGAGGGATTCACAATATAGATCATCGGTAATATAGTCAAGACAACAAGTGACTTGTTCTTACCCTTATGAATCTATTTCATGGGATCTCTAATCACATAGGTAGGGTTACCATCACTCTTGCCTTATACTCTAGGCATAATCCACTCCCCCTCGACTTAGAATCACTACCTCATTTAGTGATTTATCAGAGGTTGGCCAAATTTACTCTGACCTTATGAACTTTTGGCTCTTCTAGCCAAACATAGGCAATTGCTTACATTTTCCATTCTCATATTCATTCACAACTTTGAATATGCAATATTTGAACATGTTCATTTTAATGGGATAAATTGAATATATCAGAGATAACAATACACATTTGAACAAACTGTGTTATAGCCTCAATTCTTCAAAGAATGATATACAAGGCTAAATATATACTTGGTACCGCAATGTCACTTCTAGTGATACGGCGCTGGCACCTCACTTGCACTAATTTTTCTTATTTAGTGTCAAAAAAAATTTATTCATCAAATATATAATAATGACGACTTCAGAAGTCTAAGAAGAGAAGAATAGATCATCATGTATATCTTAAGAGTGAGGTGTGCTTCTCTATTGATAGATGTATTTGTGCTTTCCTAGAAAGACACAATACCTTTTCAAATCAATATATCCTTTAGTGTAGATACATGCCTTTCCAAAGAGTCATGACCTTAGGAAGAGTTGCATACCTTTCTGTAAAGTTATAACTTTTTATTCAAATTAGTGTATTTCCAAAATAATACAACTTATTGAAGAGTTATATGAATCTTCCAATAAGTCACATCTTTAGTTCTAATAGCAAGCCTTTATAGTAGGTACCGTGGGTGTCAATAAAGGGAGGGGTGGTAGCTCGTCTTGGCATTGCAACACCCAAACATTGTACTGGCGCTGCAATTCCTAATCCTGGGACTGTTTTTTTTTTCTTTCTTTCCCCTCCTTTTCACTTTGTCCTCTCTTTCCATCAAGTCTTCAATATATATATGGTTAATTTGAAATATTCTTACAATATACAATAATCCCTTATATATTTTAAATAAACCATATTATTATATGAACTCTACATTTCATGATGAATATATATCTCACTCATGCATAATGAATTTAGTGATTCTCATGAAATCGCTTCCTTCTTTTATATGAATATAAATGAATGCATTTAAAAGTTAAATCACAATATACCATGCCTAATAAAATGCATGTCTTAAGCCATTGAATAGAAGAAATAAATATGAACAAACACACCTTGTTACCGTTATAGATCTCTCCAACCTTCAAGTATAAGCGCATTTTATACGTGATATTATACCCTTCTGAATTTGATAATTGCTCATTTTGAATGTGACTACATAGATTTTTATGTATATTAATTTTATTTTGTAGGTTTCAAGTTAATGGAGTTATTTGGGATGAAAATTCAAAGAAAACAAGTAAAAGACCAAAAATGTTATGGTGCAATAAACAGTATCGAGTGTACAGTGTTGCTACAGTGTTTAGCGTCCTAGCGCCAAAAAGGGCAGAATGCTTGTTGCCCAAGCACCACCATCTGTTTTAAACCCTTATTTCTTACCCTAATTTGAAACCTATAACTACTACCCTTTAGCCATTTTTAACAGAATCGAAAGGGAGGCACGAAATTTACAAAGGAGAAGAAGATTAGAGCTCAAATTTGAAGAGAAGAAAGAATGTCTCCAAGGTTTCTTAAGCATCATTGAAGACATTTAAAGGATTGAAACCTTGGAGACACCCCCAAATTCAATTTTCTCTTTCTTTTCTTTCTATTTTCTCTTTTTTTTTTTAAATTTGTTGCTTTGAATAATGTTTATACATGTTTGTATCTATAGATTTTTAGATAATTTTAGTTATGGTTGGATTTTTATGTGATTGAAATTGAATTCTAAAGCTTGATGTAGTTTTATTTAGATTATGTTTGGATGATTTAGTATATTTTCGTTTAATTCATTTATGTTTCTCTATACTTAATGCTTCCAATTGATTGGAAAATGAATTGGTTGTTGTGGATTTATAGATTGATGCTTGGGAGAGCTTGACCTATTTATTGGATTTTGGAGAAACATAGCCTTAGGTTGTTATTGAGTTGGAAGGCTAATAACACTTAGGTAATCACCATAGTATTCTTAAGGATTGCATGTGGTGCACACCAAGTGTTTGATAAAATATGTGAGAAAACTTGGGGTGTGCTATTATGCCTAGGGTTTCATTTGACGCTTGGAAAAGGTAATGAAATTAATCATTGGGTAATTAATTTAAAGGTTTCGTAATGCATGTATAGGTAAACAAGTTAGATATGGATATCAACTTTAATATGTATGCATGGTATCTCATTTGACACTCGAGAGAGGGAATGAGATTAGTTTTAAGCCCTTGATTAATGAATTGAACGAAATGCTAAATAGGAAGAGCAAAATGAAATCAATACTCTAGGATCCCATTTGTATATAATTCACCGTATTGTAAGATTATCATTTTGTTGTTAGATTATATGTTATAGACCTTTATGGAACTCTATTGAACAAAATGTATTGATGTTGTTATGTGATTAATGGCTATCTTGTGTTATCTGTTTATGCTTTTTATGTGCTTAATGCTTCTAATTGCATTGAAAAATAGATTGGATGATCTAAATATTTGGGTTATATGCTTAAGAAAGTTTAATCTATGTGTTAGTTGTAAAAAACATAGCCTTGAGTTTGTTAAGTTGGAAGACTAATGAACTTAGGGTAGTCACATAAGGGTAGCTTAATGCATGTATGTATAACGGGTTAGATAGAGATATTAACTTAGTTGTATAGCATAGTATCTCGTTCGGCACTCGAGACAAGAAATGAGATTAGTCTTAAGCCCTTGATTAATAAATGTATTAGATTAGTTGTTGATCATTAATGACAAAGACTATAGCAACAATAGAGGGAAATCAAGTCCCTAAAACCCTATTGTTATAGATCTCTCATGTCTTCAATTTACCAAGTTATTTAGTTTTAAGTTACTTTTAATTCAATAATTCATCTTACCCTTTAGATTAGCCTAGATAATGTTAGGTTGCCAACATCATAGTACTTAACATTAATTTAGGACACAATCCTTGTGGGAATGATACTTACTCATCACTTTATTACTTGCTCACGACCCCGTACACTTGTGGTTACAAATTCACGTGTGTATAATTTCGCGAATAGCAGGGAATCACAACCTACTTACTATAGAGCAAGTGTAGTTGTATCGTGTTCTAATCCTTCATTTGCAGTATTATTTTAGAGCTGACTTACTACTTTCGATAGTTGACATTCCAGTGCATATAGGAAAATGTACAGAAATCGCCAATTTTAAAATGTTATAAAATGTTATAGCAAAAAACTATTTGACAAATCTTTATTAGCCAAGAACATAATGAATGGACAAAATTACCCTTATGAATAATATAACTCAAAATATTTGTAGTTTAGGCTAGAAAATCAACCAAAAAAAAAAGTTATTGTCTAAATAAATTTGAAAAAAATACTTTATAGATTAAGAACAAGTAATTTGGTGCATTAATATACAAAAAACAAATATAAAAATGATGAAAAATAATGAAATCGAAGATAAAATGGTAGACAAATCCAGAATTTCTCACACCTCATGTAGGGAGAGGCCTCGCAACACGCCTCGTGCGTGAAGCGTTATACAAGGCCAATGCTCTGCATGCGAGGCCCCAACTCACACAACCCTTCATGTGCGAGGTGTTGCGCAAGTTGGCCATAAGTTGGTTGCGAGGCCCTGTCGACCTCAGCCTTTTTTTTCGATGTTTTTTATTTGATTTTGCTTCTTTTTTTTCACAGTCTTTTAGTCATTTTCAGTCAAATTTACCAATTTTCAGTCTATTTTACTCCAAATTACTCATTTTTAACTTATTTCAAAGTATATTTTGATCAAAATTTTAAATAATTTATAGGAGAGAGATGCAAAAAAGCTTCAAGGGTAAAATTGTACGAAAACCAGGTGTATGACTAATAAAGTTTATGAATTTTTTTGTGGCTAAATTAAATTTTTTTAAAAAAAAATTGGCTATTTTTAGATATTTCCCGTGCATATATGGCACCAGAATCTGCTAGGGTGTTGCACATACAATTTTCAGTCTATTTTACTCCAAATTACTCATTTTTAACTTATTTCAAAGTATATTTTGATCAAAATTTTAAATAATTTGTAGGAGAGAGATGCAAAAATGCTTCAAGTGTAAAATTGTACGAAAACCAGGTGTATGGCTAATAAAGTTTATTGTACTGATTTTTACAGAATCTGTAACTTCCTGAATATCCCCCTCAAGGTGAAAGTTCTAGGAAGAACGTGCAACTTGAGGTTTGATAAGTTTAATCATCACGGGGTACAAAACAGATTGAAACCTTAGGCCTATAGGATGTTTTCTCAATGTTGCTAATATATGAGAGTAGGCTAAAACTTTTATCTGCAACCAACGTTAGTAATGCCAGTAAAACCTTCAACAAACTACTACGAGACCAATAAAAAGAATCAGCAACACGATAGGCAAAATAACAACATTAACAACCAACAATATAGATGAGGCTTTAAGGTGTTAGAATTTAATCACTTCTTTATATTTTTCCATATCTCCACACAAATCTAGAATGGAAGGTTCATATATGAATACAAAATTTTTCATAAGTCAAGAATGTGAATTCCTTAACAGCAAAGGAAATTGAAGACAAATTGAAATTTACAGTTGTCATGAATTTTCTAGATATATCTTAGTTGTCATTTGACGATTAGGAAGAAAAGTTTAATTTTATAAGCCCTATGAGAGCTATAATAAAGATGTAAATTATTGATGTAAGATAGTTTATACGGAGTTCAATAGCAGCTCAGTAGAAGCTTATTAGTATTACAAATACCATAAAATTATATAGCAATACAATGTTCATTGTTGAAAATTTTATGTGTATAAACACACAAAATACATAAAGATGTAAAGCTTTGTGGTAGCAACTTATTCAATAGAAAAAAATCTGTTTTATGTGTTTTGCATTCATCTTTCAAATATAAAATACTCTAAACACAAATAAATACATTTAACCCTCATCCATTTAAATTTCCAACATGGTATCAGAGCTCTCAAAATTTTCAACATGGTATTAGAGCCATCTCAAAATTTCAACAGTTGGTATCAAAACCAATTTTGATCATAACTGGGCATATCAAAGCCTGGTTTGATCATAGTTGGGCATTATCATCACGCATCTAAGAGATGGCTTTTATAGTAAGTGATAATGCAATAATTACATATTCACCCCTTCCAATTTTTGGAGGAGAGAAAATATGATTTTTGGGAGGTAAAAATAAAGGCATTACTTATGACAAAAGGACAGAGGAGTATTATTAATAAAGGTTTTAAAAAATCAAAAATGATAACCAACTTATAGCAGCACAACAAGAAAAACTTGAAGCAACTTAAAATAAATTTTAAAAAAAAATGTGTGGCTTATGGATTAGCAGATTTATGAAGCTCTGCTACAACAACTTAAAAACAAATTATGTTATCTTAAAATACTCCTTTGTGTTGTGAAGAAAGAGCATTAAAAGGGGAGTGTTAGAATTTAACGTACTTCTTCACATTTCTCTACATCTCCACACAAATCTAGAATGGTAGCTTTATGTGTGAATGCAAAATTTTTCATAAGTCAAGAATGTGGACTACTTAGCAACAAAAAAAAATTGAAGACAAATTGAAATTTATAGTTGTCATAAATTTTATGGATATGTCTTAGTTGTTATTTGACAATTAGGAAGAAAAGTTTGATTTTATCAGCTCTATGAGAGCTATAAACAAATATGTAAACCATTAATGTAAGCCAGCTTATACAGAGCTCATTAAGAGCTCAGTAGTAGCTCATTAAGAGCTCGGTAGAAACTCATTAGTATTACAAATAGCAAACAATAAGAGAGCAATACAGTGTTCATTACTGAAAAATTTATAAGTGTATAAACACATAAACTACATGAAGATATAGAGCTCTGCGATAACAACTTATTCAATAGAAAAAAAAAATTGTTTTAAGTGTTCTGCATTTATCCTTTTAATATAAAATACTCCAAATACAAATAAATACATTTGACCTCCATTTATTCAAATCTTTAACATAATATCAGAGGTCTCAAAATTTTCAACATAGGATCGTGGCAAAGGTAGAAAGAATGGAGGTAAAAGTAACAATTCCAAACCCACTTGTTAGGTTTGTGAAAAGTATGGTAACTTTGCTATAGTCATCATTTGAATAAAGACTATTCCTCACAAGCAAACACTCAAGATGACCATAACAACTACAATTAAAACCACCAGTCTCAAAATTAAGGATTTGCAGCTTCTGTTGCTGGACTAAAAACAGTGTATTATTAGACTTGTAATATTATTTTGTGTTCTTAAAGCATGTATAATAATATTTTATTTGATTAATTAAGTTTATTCATACATATAAATGAGTATACATTGATAAGCTCATATTTATAAAGTTTATAATCATGTATTATGCATATAATGCTAATATAAAAATATAGATTATAAGTTATTTATAAATTAAATCTTTTTCACAGCTAGTAATAAAAAGGGTATTTCATTATGTAAAGCTGTAATTTTTCTACTTATAGTGGATAATTTTTCTTAATCATCAAAGTAGAGATTTCGAGTAGAAAAATTACTGAATATGATACAGTGAATGGGACTATTGTAAATTTTGATATGGTTAACTAAATGTCGTTGATCTTAATTCACAAAAGCTTTGATAAGCTTGATTGACCTTAATCATGAATAAGTAATAAATTTATATGTCGGAACTAGTATGCTAATTATGCTTAATGCATACATACGATGATGTGATCATTGAAAAATACAATGCATGTCACACATACATTATACAGCAAAAGTGAAATCTATTTCTTATTTCAATAGTCATAAACTTAATGTAAGTCTATTATAATAATAAAAATATACCTTTGAAGACTGTCGGTGTAGTTTCAATTTGCTAATACTTACCCTAAACCATCTTTATAAGCAATTCTAGTCTTTGACTAAGGTAGGCTTAAATAGCTAGAATCGTAGCCTTGAATTTTCAACAATTGAAGTTGTTGCTTAACACTTTCAGTTTTTGGTTTCTCTCTAGAGTGAACCCTTAAGAAGAATGAAGAACTCTTTTTCAAATTGCACTTTTATTTGGTCGAACCACACCCTTAAAAAAATGCAACACTTGCATTTTATAATAGTTGACTTTGCATTACGGACACATGTCCATTTCATTGCCAAATGTCATCATTCATGCTCTATGTCACACATTATTTAACTAACAATAATTATTAATTAAATAATAATAAGCTTAACATGTAAGTTTATATGCATCCTAATTAATCCTCAAATAAATCCTACTTTTCAAAAAAAAAAATTGGATCGATCTATTCGACCTAGTCCACTACCCCAATGTTCAATAAGTATACTCCATATTGTAAGACTCTCTAAGTTCACACATGCTTGTCTTATGGAACTCTTCAATAAGTTCGTAAACAATGCCCTACACACATGTTACAGATATTAGAAATCGGTGCATCTAATATACAAGTTGAGCTTATAGCATATTCGTATAGTCCTTCTATCACCTATCCCAGAATAGCAAAGACATAGATCATCACCATCAAATATTTGTATGTTCAATTATGAACTTATCTCCAGATTTGTATTTTCATAAACAATATCACTTTTACGATATTGTTTAACCTTATGAAAAAACTGTTGGAGCTGGTGCTCACGTGTCATTCCAATATTGTATGAATATTAATTGTTAATATTTATACAATAAACATTTCGAATAAAGATTGTTAATATCATATTAATATGGTAGAATGCTTGTAACATTATAGACATTGTTTGATCTGAAAGAGTTCAGATCTGATCTAAAGGAGTTTAGATCAGAACTAATAGTTATCAAAGCTGAGAGTTATAAATGCTAATAGTTAGCACTGTTAATAGTTATCAGTTTATAAGAGTCAGCGAGGTCTAAAGAGTTAGAACTTTGTCTATAATGGGATAAAGACCTGAGAGTATACTTGTAATGATATAGTTGCAAATAGTTGCAATAGGAGTTAAGAAATATCATTATGTAAGTATGTCTCAAATATAACGTTTCTGATCTATGATCACCAATGCGAGTCTATCGATGAATTCACAATATATAGATTAGTGTATGTCTATATCTGACTAGTTCAGATGGTTGTTCTTAGCTGACCATGAGCTTAGAGCTTATATAGGCATGCAGGTATCCAGTCAGGACTGGATACTGAACAGACTCATGAGGACCCCAATAGATATCCTATGAAACCGTCAATGGAAGGTCCTCTCGAGTTGAGTAATATTTGTGGTCCTTTGACCTGAGCGCCACGGTGGTCTTGTGAGTGATTCATCATACTTTGGTTCCACATATGTCAGAGACCTTTCATGGTCTGACCGCTATGTGTCGCTAGGTACGGTCCGATGCTCATGGAGTCCGGTGTGCGTAGAAACGAGATCCGTCAGCTTAAGTAGGTAAGTTGTATATCCGATGCTCCGAGATTGTATTTCATAAAGTCTTGTGGCCACAAGCATAAATCCGGAAAAAGAGTTTCCCACAGGGTTAAACAATATAGCAAAAGTATTTGCGTATATTGTTTATCGAGATACGAATCTGGAGATAAGATTATGGATGAGTAAATGGGGATTTGATGGTGTTGATCTATATTCCCGCACATCCAGGATATAAATGATGGAAGGATTATACGTATACGTTATGACCTCAACTTGTATGGTCTGACACCCTGATTTGTAATATTCGTAACATGTGCGTGGGGCATCGATTACGGATTAATGAAATAGTTCCATTTAACAAATCGGGTGTGGACCTAGAGAGTCCTAATATGAAATGTACTCTTTGAGCACTTGGGCAGTGTACCGTATTGAATTGTTCAATACAGTATAATTCAGCAATTACTAAGGTTACGTTAACTAAAGTATATGGTTAAATGGTGGGATTCACTTTAGGTTAACTTGGTAACCTAGTAAGGATATAAAAGTAATTTCACCTTATGATTATTTAATTGTTAAATAATTAAAATATATATTTATTTGTTTAATTGTCAAATAAATGATTTAACTTAACTAAGGTTAAAGGTTAACCATAAGGTTAAGTTAGTTAACTTTACTTAATGGTTAAGTAAAGGTTAATCTAACCATGGTTAAGTTAGTTAACTATGATTAAATTAATTAAATATTTATTAACTTAAAGGTTAAGTTAAAATAATCTAACTATGGTTAAATGTTAACTAAGGTTAGGTTAAGCCAAATGAAATTCAAATTAGTTTGGAATTAATGTATTAGTATATAAAGTGAAATGAAATTGAAAATCAAAAAGTTTTTAAGTTTTAGGTTTTGCAATTTTGGGAGCCATTTCAATTTGAGAAATTGAAATTGTTTGTTTTGTGTTTTAAGTGTTAGAACAACAAAACAAATTAGATAAATGGTTACTAAATGTAATAACTAAAAATAAGATTTGTTTTATTTATTCAAGAGTTGAATAAAAGGAAAAACAAATTTAATTAAGTTAAATAGTTTAACTTTGAATCATGTTTAAGAGTTAAACACATATGCTGGATTAAGATGCTGTCATTCTAGACAATCAAATCCACCCTTATTGATTGCTAGGATTGATCAAAGATTCATTTCATGGTGGACTTCAAAGAAAATTAATCCAAAGGCTTCATTGGTGATATTTCTCAATCTCAAATTTTCAGTTTAATAAAAAATGTTATTTTCTGTGTTCGTTGTATTTAATCTTCTGCTGTGCACATGTATGTATGAGATATGTATATTGTTTGTATGATGAACACAACCCACATGTAAGCACCCTAGTTAATTTGTACAACACACCCAACAAAAACTTTTTTGAGATTTATGCTCGTGACTACAAGACTTTCTGAAATATAATCTCGGAGCATCAGAATATACAATTCACCCATATGAGCTTACGAATCTCATGTCTACGCACACTGAACTTCATGAGCATCGAACTATACCTAATAATACTTAGACGTTTGATCATAAAAGGTCTTTGTCATGCATAGAGCTAAAGCATGGTAGATCACTCACAAGCCTACCATGGCACTATGGACAAAGGACCATAAATACTATTTAACTCGAGAAGACTTTCTATTAACGATTTTATGGGATGTCTATTGAAGGTTCTTGTGAGTTTGTTCAATATTTAATCCTTACTAAATACTTACATGCCTATATGAGTTTTCACTAAGCTCACGGTTTACTAAGACTAATCGTCTAAATGATTCAAATATAGACATACACTTATCAGGACATATATCAATTGATCCATATCGACAACTATAGATCATGAATGATGTGTTTGAGAACATAATGCATAATGACATTTCTTAGCATTATTTACAACTTGTTGTAATTATGTCATTACTATAATATTCTCGAGTCTTTATTTCAATTCAAACAATATTCTAACTCTTAGAATACTAACTCCTAGCACAGACAATGTCTGAAAAGTAACACCCTTAATACCATATAATTATTTAACGATTTATTAAAATGTATACTGTATAAATATCAAACAAGTATCTATAGAAAATGCAATGGCATGTAAGCACCATCTCTAAAATTATATTCATGTATTATATCTTTTGAGTTATCACAGAATGAGATTCATATAAATAGGCAAAATTTTAATAAGTTAGAGATATAATTTCATAGGTTGTAGGAATATATTCTTGCAAGATGGAAGCTACTTAGTGATGTATAAAGGTTTAAATGTGCTATTATATCTATCATTATGGACTTAGGTTTTGTTCTAAATTATGAATATTTTGTCTACTTATTTGTGTTTTTTTTATTATAAATAGATTTATAAACCATAGCGTGAAGATTCGTGACAAATCAGATGCGAAACGAATAAGAGAAAGCGAAGAAATGACGAGACCCAGCAACAGGCCTAGGCACTGCAGTGCCTAGGGCTGTGAATGAAGTGCTGTGGTACTCAGTCGTATCCTAACATTCAGCCGTTTCCAGGTCTGGGCGTTGCGGAGCTATGCGACAAAAGAATTCTCTTTTTAAATATCTTATTTTGACTTGGATTCAAAGCCTTTTGATCTTAGGGTTTTTAAGGCCTATAAAAGCACTCTTTTTTTAGCCAAAACATAGAATTTAACTGAGACAAAACTTAAGAAAATTAATAACATCACAAGTACAAGAGATCAAAGCAAAAAATTCAAAATTCAAAATCAAGATTCAACCATCAAGCCAAGAGAGAAAGAAGCAATCAATGGCGTCTTCTTGTTTAGTTTCTCATCTCATTTTATTATTATTATCTTATTCTTGTTGTTTTCTATTCATTACTTTGATACTCTTGGATTTATGATGAATTAAACTCTTTTGATCTGGGATTAGATTATTTAAACCTAATATGTAGTTGATTATATTGACTCTTAGTTTATGAGCTTAATATATTAAATTGATTCATTTTATCTAGTGGTTAATATTTTTATTATATCTCGCTAATATTTTGAATGATCAAGGAATCATCATGAACTTGACAAATGAATTTATGTGTTTAATATAGGATAGTTGTTCCATTGATAATTGATTCTGTCCTTGAACATAATGAGCGTTCAATTTTTTTTTTAAGAGTTAAAGAAAATAATAAATTTATAAATTTCACAAATTAAATATCCAGAAGAAGATCAATGATAAAGATGTAGTTAAAGAGGTTCACGAACACTAGACCTAACTCTAATTATGAATAATTTTAGAGGATTGATCTATATGAAATGATTATTAAATGGATAAAGATAGTTTATGTTTTATAATTTATCTACAAATTAAGATTTTAATTTATATTTTTAATGGAGTAATATAAAGTTAATAAATAAAATCATATTCTTTTAATAAAATAATTTAAGATTTTAATCAAATGATTTAATTGATTAGAGCTTAATTTTGTAGGTTCATTAGGTTCCCATGCTAACTTCACAAATACTAAAATGGACTATTGGATTAATTGTAGGATCTAAAATATTAATTAATTCAAGTTTAATTTGATTAAACTTATTACGACTAATTAATTAATTTGATAAACTTATTGGGCTCAATCAATTGTTAGCTTAATTCATAATATTTATAGAATTAAATAAATAATTAGATTATATATTTAAATTAAATAATTATATTATTTATTTATATTAAATAATTAGATTATTTAATAATCAAATAATTATGAATTATTTAATTAAAAATAATATTAGATATTATATTTATCCTTTTAATTATCTAAATTAAAATAATATAAAGATACTATTTTATCCTAATTTTATTGTGATTAAGAGTTTAAATAAAATAGGGTTTCTTGTATTATAAAAATGGGCTTTAGAACCACTTTTACATATTCTTTATTAGTGCTATCCTATGGGTTACATTTTTTTTAGAGAGAAAAAATTAAGAACACAAAATTTAGATCTTTTACAATTATCAACTCGCTCACATGAGTAGTCTATTGGTGGTAGATACAACATGAAAGATTTGTTGGTATTAATAGAAATATTTATAAAAAATTTGCGATTAAGGTATTTTTTTATACCATCTTATTGTTAAATTAAAATAAACATAAAAAATTTTAAAATCGATCCTACAATGATAACATCTAACATGTTAGTTGTCACATGAAAATTAAAGACAAGTTTCACTAAATATTTTACATCAATAATGTGCAACTTTTAAAAGCTATATATATAAATACTTTGTTAAAAATTTTAATTAAATAACACTTGATTAAATGATCTAGTGATAAAGGCTTGCAATACATTTATTCACTAAAATAAAGACCTCAAATTCGATTTCCTCTTCCTTAAGTTAAAAAAAAAATTTAATTAAATAAAATAATTTATATTACTAAAAAAATGATATTAATTTATAAAAGTTAATTTCAAATAGATTGAAAAATTAGTGGGCACAAAAAAAACAACAACTAATTAATGTGCCTAAAACATATCAATTTGTCACCTACCAAAAACAATATATTATATCTTAAAAACTAAAATTTAAGGTACTACTCAAAAAAAAAAAAAAAACAATAGAAACATTGCCTATGAACAAAGAAGACTACTGCAGATCCCTTGTTTTTATCCATATAATGCAATTACAAGGGTAATTGGAGTCGGTATACGCAGTGAAACGGAACTCAGCTGAGAGTACTGAAAAGACAAGGGTAGAGATTCAGTGGAAGCAAGACATTTTATTCTTATTCTCAAAACTCAACACTAGAGCAAAATGATGATTCAGACCAACACCATAAAAAAGACAACCTGAAATACAAGAAGTAACTCGAGTACCACCGACAATTCCACAACATGTAATACAACAAACCACCTCAAATCACAAGATCTAGATCAGGTATAATCAAGCCTGAGGTATACCTATCAAAATAATTAAAAAAAAAATGAAAGAGAGTTAGTTGAAACTGTCAAAGAAGCTTTAGAGAGCACCAAATGGAGGGATCAACAATGACAGATGAGTTTCAAGTCTTGATCAAGCATCAAACATGGACTTTGGTTCCTTATGACCCAATTATGAAGGTAATAGATAGCAAGTGGATGTACAAGGTTAAGTACAAACCAAATAGTTTAGTAGTCAAATATAAAGCAAGATTGGTAGCAAAAGGGTATCACCAAATAGATGAGATTGATTATACAGAAACGTTTAGCCCCATAGCTAAGGCAGAAACAACCAAAATGGTATTGAGCCTTGCTACCTATCATAGTTGGGAAATAAAGAAGTAGGTCTAATCAATGCCTTTATAAATGAGTTAATTTTTTAGCTCAAAGAATTCTCAGCCAAGTCCTTCCAAGAAGAATTTTGGAGGGAAAACATACTTGAAGAGGACACGTGCCATCAAGCAGATGGAACAAGCTTATTGGACAGAAACAACAGCCAATAATAAAACAATAGCTGCAAATCAACCTGTACACTACAATTGAGAAATGTATGCTTATATGGATAGATATTGTAAGGTTAGATAAAGCTTTACCTAATAATGACTCTATATTTTATAAAGTGTATAATATCATCTTGACAGAAGATATGTAAATATGCAGAAAATATTTTAATAAAACAGTAGTCAATTCTTACATTTTCTGGTTTCTAAGTTTCATAAATAGCAAAACTGTGCATTTCTTGTAACAACAAGGCTAACTTACCTAATTGCCTTTTATACAAGTTTATACATGAAGGATTAATTATCCAACTTGGGCAAAGGCAGCGTTTCTACAAAATTCCTAGAAAAACAGATAATTAAAGAAGAATAAAAACCAACAAGATCAGAAAGTGCACCAAATGACCATTTGATGATTAAGAAAGCTACAAGCCCCGCCATTAAGTTGCATCATTTTCTTTTATGTTTTTCTTTTTGATGATGTCCGCAAGTGTGTTGGGGACTGGTATCTTTTGATAATAATGCCTCAATAATCTCTCATCAATCTCTTTTAATAACGAGAGACAGTAGTTCACTTTATTTTTAAGGATTTGTTTATATATGAACAATATTAAACCGGTACCACAAATGTAATTTAGCAACTCCCTCCTACTTATCACAAATTGTAATTCGCAAATCCTATCAGATTGATGAAATGTTAACAGTTTGATTTTTAATATTAACAACCATTAATTGTGCTCTTATGTAATTTCTTATACTATCAACTTAATGTTCCATATTATAACTTTGGACATTTATGTTACCAATTCCATTTGTGCGCCTGCGCCTTATGAATGTAATATCAGCAAGCAAAACTATATAGATCATGTTTAAGAAAGAATATACAATGAAGGGCAGAAGTAGCTAGGATGATCATCATTACAGAAGCTTACAAATTTTAAAAATATCTGAGACTCATTCAAACATAAATGAGTTCTCCAGGAAAAGGTAGGCTCTTGAACATGAAATAGAAATTAACCAAATTTATTGTTTCTTCCTCTGTTTTGCATGCATGTATCTATAACCTGGGAACTGGACGAGGATGAGGAGCATCCCAGTCAGTGACGATATGATTACGGGTAATCTCTTTCAGTGAACGGCAACCACTTAGCGCCATAGTTAGCTCAAATTCATCTCGCAACATTTCGAGTACTCTTCTAACGCCTTTCTCTCCCTCAGCTGCCAACGAGTACACCACAGGTCGTCCAATCTGAAATCAAGACCATTATTATAATCCTTCAGTCTCAATTTGTTTAAACAGAAATGAGAAATGATTTATTTGGTCAAAGTAAGAAGGATATTGGGGAGTGGCGTTATGCTATATAGAAGCCACTATTTAACACAAGTTGAATAAATGGCACCAATGACAAGATTGATGACAAAATTAAGGAACAATTTCTCTTCTCTATAATCAATAGCAGAAATTATCAGGAAGAAATTGCAACCAAAAAAAAAGAAACATCCTCAACTGATCTGAGAGGCGAGGGGATTATAAGAGAGTTTCCTCTCGTAAGGCACGGTGCAAGGCTTAATTTAAGAAAAAGTTTTCTCAACATTTTGAGCCATGTTCTAATGTAAAATTAGCCTAGTTAAGGATACATCAGCAGATGATACTTACAAATATTCCAGAGGCTCCAAGTGCCAAGGCTTTGAAGACATCTGTTCCACGCCTAACACCACCATCCAAGAACACGGGAACACGCCCTTGTGAAGCCTTCACGACCTGAATTTGCAAAGACAGAGAGAAAGCATAAGCATAAGACATAGGAGTTTCAGACAAATTGAAAATGAAATGATGAGCCATGATCACATTGATTTACCTCTTCCAGGGCCAGGATAGTGGCAGGGACATAATCAAGTTGGCGAGCTCCATGATTTGACACAATGATCCCAGCTGCTCCAGCTTGTATTGCAAGCCTTGCTACATACCCCACATAACAGAGTTGTATGAGCATTCATAGATTTATGGCAGTGGCAGAAATAAAATAAACTGGAGTGTTTTTCTTACTATCCTCTGCTGTAAGCACACCCTTCACCAGAATTGGCAATTTGGTGATTGTCTGAAGCCACTTCACGTCCTACATATCTCATAACACAGCATGTAAATAGGTAGTATTCACAATCACAAGGATGTGCAATGTCATATGATACATAAATCATGGTTTAATATTTAAAAAAGTTATCAAATACCAGTTGAAACTGCTCGAACACTTTATTTCACATTTATCCATTGAAATTCAGGAACGTTAGAATCTGAATGAGTATTTCATATATTTAGTATAAAATCTTGTCTGAAGTATCACTTAATTTTTAAGACAGTCAATGACCTTTTTGTTCAGTTTACTGTCAATTTAAAGCATTCACTTAATTTCAGTAAATGTCAATCTAAACTGTATGGTCTCATGTGAATGTACCTTCCAGCTCAAAGAACGATCAATTTGACCACCAACATATGAAGCAAGCCCAGAGTCATTTGCCTATTTGACACATAAAAGAAAATAAGGATTTTGGAGAGTATAACTTATTAGTAATTAATAAATATATTGCTGCAGTTGCCACTTACTTGGTCCATCTTGCCAAGGTCCAAACCTTCAAAATTCTTCAATGTCAAAAATGGTGGTAGAGTGAATCTGCAGGAGAACAAATCAGCAAGCAGTCTAGGATTAAACATAAAGCTTTACTTATGTGCGACTAATTTATGTGGTCATATCAAAAGATATCACAACTGAATCTTTTAATCATTGCTGAAACAAACGCAAGTTTAACTTGAGATATTAACCTGTTCTTGATGTCAGCTTCCCTGCGACCAAGCCTTGGGGTGTCAACTGTCAGAGCAATGGCCTTGAACCCAGCTCTTTCAGCCCTTCTCACGAGCTGCGCAACCACATGCCTGTCCTTGTAGACCTGAATAATGTAATCAGAAAGATGGGCAGTCAGATGCAGCATACATATATTTTCAGATGGGAAAAAAGAACTAATGATTTAACAGTTAGTTGACTTACATAGAGCTGGAAAAAGCGGATGCCAGGTCCTGTTGAAGCAACCTCTTCAACACTGGAAGTAGCCCACGAAGACAATGTCTGAAAATTGAAGCAAAGCATGGAAGCTCTTACATTAAATCATCCAACAAAATCAGAGAAAAGGATCGAAAATTTGATCCCAAATCAGAACATATGTGCAATAAACCCTGTTGAGGTAAAATGTGAACTGAAAGTGTTCCTATGGCATCTACAGAGGCAGTTCTGCAAGAAGTTGTTCACATTGGAGATCTTTATTGGGGCACAAGCTTGCCAAGTTATTGGATATCAAACAAACAGGATAGTGCTAGACATCCAAAATCAAAACCTCTGGAGGTTTAAGTCTCTTTGAGAAGTTAGAGAGAAAGCTTAAACCATGAGTGGCAACTTAACAAACTAAATGAGAATCAAAACAGTCTTCACAACTATTAAGCATCCAACTTAGAGAAAGGGCATCTGATCACACACGACCAAATTCCATTAACCACGAAAAGAAAAAAGAAAAAAAAAAAACCATGGTTACCAAAACCTGGTGAGTGGCTTAAAAACACATTTAATTTGAACATTGAAAAAGGAGGGAAGCCAAACCATAATTGTTCCAGCTGCTGATGCAGCTCTAGCTGTAGCATACTCCCCTGCATGAGTAACCAGCACATTGTCAGAATGATAATCACATTTTTCTCTTTATAGATTTGAGTGCTAAACTCCATGCCTAGGGCAGTTTCATAATCAATTGCATGAAAACATTAAAGCAGTGTTTATAGTTGTCAGTTGTCACAGAATTTAAGAACCAGTACCTCCTTTTGGCTTTTGGCAGAGTTAAGAAATATAAAAATCGCCAGATTAAGGTAGAAAATTGGGTGATAAACAGCCATAACACTTTCATTCTATAAAAATGAAACACTCGGATTATTTCAATAGATTTATTAATAAGAGCTTGTTCTCTTCGTACAACTCCACACATCAGAAGCTCTTAATACTGACTGCATATTTCAATCAAGTTCAAACATTAGACTTCACCAAGTCACCAATTATTTATATCCCTCTATGGCTCTAGCTGTCTATTAAACTACAGACACACACTTACAGGACATGATTTTCAATTAATCAATCAATTATTTTCAAACTATTTATCATAAAATCCGGGTATAAAGTAAATAAGCTTATAAAAAAACACTGATGTACCTTCAGGATGAGCCATTTTCTGCATGGCCGTTGGGGCAATCATAATTGGCATCGATATCTTGAAGCCCAAGACAGCAGTCGTCATGTCTATTTTGCTTACATCAATCAGAATGCGGGGTCGGAACCTATCAACAACAACAATATTTCAGAAAATTCAGCGGCCAATAATTTCAAAGAACTTAATGGAAAAGACACTTTTATCAACACTTTTTTTGTGGTATTGCCAGAAAAGTAAGAGGATGAAGAGCTCACAGGATTCTCGAGAAAGCATTCCTGTTCTCTTGTAAAGTCCACTGGTCCTCTGCACCTGACGCATAGTAATCAAACACCATCTTTGGCAACTTCTGCTTTGCAATGGCCTCATACTCCATGACATTGGTAATCTCCTCCATCTTGAAAGTTGATTTTTTTTTCCCTACTTAGTTAATCTGGATTCGACATCAAAAGATACAATATCAAGAACAGCTCAAAATTCAGTCATGTAAAACAACACGAGCATAGTACATGCTGAACTTCAAACTATAAGCAAATTAATCTTGCTCAATGAAATAAGTTTATGGGACTTAATGTAGCAAGCAAAGCTCAAAATAAGAACCAAATCCACAAACTACATGAAGTACTAAGATGATAGTATCATAAACACAGTTGCATACACAAAAAAGACAAACAAATTAAAAAAAGAATAGAAAAGAAGTTTTCAGGCTTTAGAAAAGACCCATATGAAAAGGCAAGGTTGGGAACTCTGTTCATGGTCAAAACAAAGTAAAGATAATAAGAGCGAAACAAAAGAGAAGCAAGCGTACCTCAAGTTATAAAGACTAATGCACGCCAAAGTGCAAGCAGAGAAACCAGTGGAGGGAAGATGATAAATAAGATTGAGTTGTAGAGAGAAAGGAAAATAATGCAAAGAGAAAACAATATAAATATGAGGTTGCATGGGGACAAAACAAGTGGGGTTGATGAATTATCATGTAAAATAATGGGATCAGAAAAATGAAAAGAGAAGGAAAATACACATAACAAGTTGTGTGGATGAGCATTTGGAGGCGCGAAATTGAGAACAAATCTTATCAGGGAAAATGGGTGGCTCTCATGTCTCATCCACTTAATCTTTGTGTGTTTCACAGTTCTTTGTTCTTCATTATCATTATCTTATTGATTCTCGAAAAATAAAAATGAAATTTTAAGACAAAAGTTTAGATAAATCAGAAAAAAAAAAAAAAACATGTGAAATTATGCAAAGAGGCAAGGACCGTTGCTCTCCCTCTCGGTCAGATAGTTTGAAGTTGAGTTTGTTGATGACTTTGTGGATCGGGTACTCGGGTTGGCCCATTCGCAACCCAATTCGATATTTATTTATTCATTTTTATGACTAACACTACTTACAAAAAATTAGTGGAACCAACCATGTCTAATGACACTAAAATATACCCAAATAGATTTTATGGTAGGATGTAGGCTGCCCTTTCCCTATTAGTTCGGAGCACCTTACACAATTGAGAGTTGATATTATAATATTTTTTATTTTAAGTGATTAATCAAATATTTGTTAAGTTATTAGTTTTTATAATTTTTATAATTATTTATAATTTATTTTTATAATTTAATAATTATTTGGTATGTTACATGAGAAGATAAATATTAAGATACTACTTGAGAAATATAATATCATTTTTTTAGAAAATATAGGCATTTTATATATTTTTCATATTTCAATGAGAATCATTATTTAATTCCCATTAAAAGATATTTTAAGAAAATGTATCAAAATATATTCTAATGATAATTTTTGTTAAATTTAAAATGGATGATAAATGATTAAATAATTATCTTTTATTATTTAATCAATTGTAAAATTATACTAAATATGTCATGTTTTATAAGTTGAATGTTTGTCGTTAACTTAAAACACTGGTTCATATTATCTATTCTCTCATATAAATTTAACACTCATTTAATTTTTATCCGATATAAAATATGACACATAAAAATTTTTCCATAAAACCTAAAATTTGTTTAGCAGTCATGTGTTTTAATTTGTGAAGAGCGAATTTAAATAATAGTAATCATGTTCCATTACATATTGATGTATAAGATACACAAACAAACTTTAGTGAATAATTATATATGCAATGCGATTCTATAACATTTTATGAATAAAATAAGAATTTTAAATTAATCAAATAATATTATGTGATAGTATTACTTGTTATAATATAAGTCAAGTGACTCACTTTTTGATCATTTTTTTATATCCATATATAGGGATTTTAAACTAGAATTTAAAGAGGCCAAAATATTAAATTAAATAATATAGAATTAGAGTTTAATTATATAAGGCATTTATTGTCGATTCAAAATCTTGATGGAGTTAAAATCATAAAAATAATTATTTTTAAGAGATAAAATCATTAAAAAAATTATTATTAAATTTAAAATTTTTCAAAAGCAGCTCCACATATACAATGAAAAAGAGAGATTTATGGTTGTGATTGTTATAATTCACTTCATAGACGATATGAATATGATCTCAATAAATGAGTAGACACTTAAATTATATGATAAATAAATATGATTTAGAATGATCTCAATAAATCTTTAATTTATATATGCTAACACTAAAAGATTATTTATTTTTAAAAAAAAAGAATTATACGCCTATGAATGACCTAATTGGTTAAACTAAAAAATCTAAACTAAATAAATAAAGAAAATAAAAAGTAAATTAGAACAAATAAAACAACTACTAATTCGCAAATATTAAAAAGTCTAGAATTACAATTACTTTTCAATACTTTACTTCAATTTAATTATTTCTTATAATTTAATTCATCAATATGAATTTTTAACTAAGAAATCCAATATCTTCATAAGCTTCTTTTAATGATCAAGTGAAAATATCTTACTTAATCAATTATTTATATTCCTATGATAATTAGATTAAAAGAAGATTAATTAAAAACTAAATAAATAAAGGAAATCAAAGTAAATTAGAGCAAAGAAAATAACTACTAGTTCACTACTATTAAAAAGCATAGGATTACAATTACTCTTCAATACTTCATTTGAATCTAATTATTCCTCATAATTTAATTCATCAATACAAATTGTTAACTAAAACCTAATATTTCACAAGCCTCTTTGAATAGTCATGTAAAAATATTTGACTTAATCAATTATCTATATTCTTATTATAATTAGATTAAAGGAAGATTTATTAATAACAAGTTCTCTAAATAATTATATATGCTATGTAAGTATATTTCTATCTTTATAAAACTCAACACATTGATCATATATCAACCTATTTAAGGTCAAACATAAAAATTTCTTTTTCAAGTTCATTAAAATTTTCTTAATTAATCTAATTAATGATTAAATAATTACATGCATTAAGTACATAATAGAATGAATAATTCAATATTGACTTAATAAACTAAGAGATAATAAATTTAAGTTATATATTGAGTTTAAATTGTAATTTTAGGGAAGTAAATTAGCTCATAATGAAATTATGAGATTTAGAGCACATTAAGTTCAACATTATAGAGAAAATATAAAACTAAAAAAGACAAAAAGAAAATAAATAAAGCTTATGATACTTTGAATTCTTCAATCTTTAATCTCCTCTTCTCTTGATTTTACTCTTTTTAATTCTCCAAAAAGTTTGCTCTAAACTCTCTAAAAATTGTTCTCTTTAATATTTGACTTTTCGTCTTCTATATATAGATTTTCGTCTTTAAATTAGGGGAAAGTCCAAGTCCAAATCAACTTGGAATTCAAATCACAACATCTAACGCTACGACCTTGCTTCCTAGTGCTATGGCGCTAGCCCAAAGATGCTACATTGCCACAACTTTGGCTTTGGCACCACATCATCCACTCTTTGCTGCACTTGGTACCGTAGTGCTGAATATCGGCACCGCAACTTTGAGTTTCTATCCAACAACTCTATTTCTCTTCTTTCCAATGCTGTAGCTTTAACTCTGGGGTTGCAACGTTGTGTTCTTGATCCCATCTCGATAATTTATCTTATTTTCCTTGGATTTGCACCCGAAATAGCTTCATTAAATTCAAACAAAAAAATAACAATTAAATGAATAAAGAGCCTAAGTATCATGTCTAAAATAAATAAATGTTAAGCCTAAGAAGTGAAAATAATAAGTATAAAATATGCCAATTAAACTCTTTCAAACTTAATAATTTTCCTGATCCCGAGTAAAGAAAGAAAACTAAAAACCTAAAAAAATAATAACGGGTTGGTTAATATTAACAACTCGTCTCAAAGATTGCCTATAGTTTACAACTCATAGAAAACTTTAAATACTGCAAAAGTTAAAATACTAATCCAAGTATTAACCTTACCCTACATTTGATTAATTTAGTATGTGTGTATAAGTCATTCTAATCAATCATTCAATAAAAATAAAGTAAAAGCCACAAAAAGGAAGGAAGTTCATACCTTACAAGGATCTTAGAGACAATAACCAACAAGAGATTAATTTTGGCGAAATTGGATGAATAGGTTAACAAAGCAAGAAGAGTAAGTTAGAGGGCTGCTCTTACCTTAAGATGACCAAAGTTCAACCATAAAACTGGCTAGAAGTTGGTACATCTCTAGAAAATAGATTGGGCTAGTAAAGAATGGATTTCTCTTTTCTCTTTGTTATTAAAATTCTAAGCTTGAGGTCTAAAGAGAGTTAGTTATTGAGAGAGTAGAAGAATCCTGGTTGCATATCTTTATTAATCTGCCTGGGAAATGTGCTAATTGTCGCCCATTAAATGGAATATCATGTGTAGCCCTAGAACTTAAGTCTTTTATGTTAAGAACTCACTAATGTTTTGATTAAAATTCCATAAATACTCATACTTGCTTAACGTACAATGACATCATTGTCACTAATTTGCCTCTTTCAAGTATATGAAGGTAGGAATTAGTCACCATAAAAGAGAGAGAGAGAGAGAAAGAAAGAACTGAAATGAGAAAGAGAGTTTGCCACATGTAAATTATTATAGAGTTTCTATTATCTCCCCATCTCCACATTATAAACTAAAGGAGCTTATTATTGAGGGATATTTTTGGTGACATATGGACTGCCCCAAATAAGCCATATGGCTATTGAGTCCCACATCTCTAGAGAGTAACTCAGCCTAAGTGAGAATTGTATAACTGGACTCACCAAAGGCCTAAACTCATTAATGCTCAACATTCAAGATGTAGAGCTGACTAAATGTGGCCTACTAGTAAATCTATGTCAGCAAAGCCTTATATTGATATATCAAATCATCATGTCAGTCTCTACGTTATCACTGAGCCCCACAATCAAAGAAATATATCAAATCATCGTGTCAGTCTCTACGTTATCACTGAGCCCCACAATCAAAGGACACGCTAGCTAGACCAAGTCAGTCTCCACATCACCATTGGGCCTTATAGTCAAAGGACACATTAGAGGAACCATATTAGTTTTCACATCACTACTGGGCTGCACAATAGTTCATCAAAAAAGCCTCATTATTAGACAATTATACAAAAGGATAAGGCCTCAAAGGATGTAATCCTGAGAGCCATTGTTGTATCATAATGTCAACATGTTCCCTTATTAACAGAGAGATAAAGTTTACTTGAAGTAGATAAGTGTCACGACCCGATTTCTCGAAACCGTGCGGCCTTAGACATTTACTAGTACTAAGCAGCCTACAAGACCCCAATAACCAAAGAAAGAGATGAAGAAGAAGCACACCAAGTGTTTGAGAGAATGCTCTCGTATTTTATTACTAAAGAGAGAATTACAAAGCTATACAATTACAAGCTAAGAGTATTTCTACAATTTGGAGGATGGTTTTTCAAATGAGAACACCACCTATTTATAGCTAAAGCTATATACAATGGACGGCTAGGATTAACTCTAATCCAATGGTCCACATCTAAAGAGGAGAATATGCTAAGGAATATTCCAAAGATGCCAACTACCCAAAGTATATCTCAAGGAATATGCCTTTTCTAGATTATTCTCTCACCTACCATATTAATATGGCCTCAACCCAACTCCATTGGGCCTTCTAGAAGCTCTAGCCCATTTAACCCAAAATGGACTAAGTACTCCCTTGGTGGTCCTGTCGCGCGCCAAATGTTCGAGTCATTTCTTGAGAATATTTGGGGCGTGACATTCTCCCCCACCAAATTCACGCGACGCCCTCGTCGCGTCTTCGCTGGAACTTGCACACCCCGTTCTGCAAACTCTGGTTGTGCGCTCTCGTGTCCCAAGTGTGCTCTCCCATCCGGTAACCCTTTCCACTCAACAAAGTACTCAAGACTCGTCCTAAGTTGCTCACATTTGTCATGGCATGTGGAAATCCCCAAAGGTTCCCGGTTGTGTGGCTCAAATTCTGCATCTCCCGTACCTCCACGGTACTGCTTCCAACAGCTTGCGGAATGCACCTGATGTCGCCACTGCCGCTGTCTTGAAGGTAACTCCACCTTATGCGAGACTTTGCCAACTCTTTTGGAAATCAACCTTGGTCCCTCGTCCCCACAATCAAGGCCCTTGTGAAGTGGGCGTGCTGACTTGCGTTGTGGTGGAAGTATCGTCTCCATCACCAAGTCCCCTGCACTATGCTTGACACGCCGCTACTTGTCTTCGACCCACTCTGTAGTAACCAGTATCCATAATCGGTAAGAATATGTATATTTATATATATAAATATACGTATTTTATTTGTATGTGGGTGATCCTTGATTTATATATTGGTATTAGTAGTGTTTTTATAGGTTAAGGATATACTATTAGTATTGGGTTTATTTGCAAGACTTTGGAATTATTTTAGGGACCAAATTGTTATACTTTGAAAGTTTTGGGGGTGAATTCGTAAATACCAAAAATTAACCACTTAGTATAAAAATACACTTTTAAAAACCCTAATTCTCTCATTTTGGTCGAGCTACCCATTTTTAGAGAGAGAAGAGAGAAATAAAGGAGAGAGAAAGAGAAGAAGAAGAAGAAAAAGAAGAAGAAATTGGAATTTTGGATCTTTAGAGGTATATCACAACTAATTATCAATTTATTGGTGTTAATTAAGTTAATTTCTTTAAGTTTTGATTTCTGGAAATATGTATAATTAAGGATTTGATGTGTATTTCGTTTGATGTTGTGAGAATTGATGATGATCTATAAGATAGTTTGATAAATCATGATGAATTATGGAATTTCTGCTGGATAACCTCTTGATCTAGGAATTTTATAAATTGTTGTGATTCGATTCTGGTTTTGAATTTTGAGTATATGAAATTAGACATGTTTAGGATCATCTGAGACTTTGAATCGACTGAAAATCTCGGAAATTAAATTTGTAGTGAATTTACCAAAATGACCCTGGAATTCTGGAAATTTCCTGTGTAAACAGTATGATACAGTGGAAAATAATTTTTGACCTGCTGAATGATCTTTAAAAATTATGAATTTGTGGAATATGATAATTTTATATGTCTAATATGATATACTCGGAATTGAGAATTTGGATCAATGTGGTTGAAGTGTTATGAATTTCTAAAGTGTATCAGCTCATTGTAGTATTTGATTAACAGATTTTTAAAGTTATGAAATAAAATAGTTTTAAAATACATTTGGCAGTTATTTGGAAGCCAAATATTTATCATGGACTGAGATATGTGTCAAAAGTAATTATGTGGTAGTTTTATAATTTTTGAGTTAGTATATGATTTTATAAAATTGGGAGATTGAATACTGTTCAGTAAGTATCTTGATCCTGTCAGGTTTGTAGTTTGGATTCGATGGTGTGTATGGAATGGATTGTGTAGGAATTTTGATATAATATTCATATATAAGAAGTATATATGAGTCAATAATGATATATTCTGATTTCGGAGTAATTGGACATCATTTGATGTATTAGAAATTTTTGTTAAGTGTAAGTGGTCAGAATGACAGGTTTTGAGAAACCAAATATTTAGACCAATTTGATGTGATAAATGCATTGTGTATAATTTTGTAAGCTATTTAAAGTATTTTGTGTGAATTGTGAGGCTTATGAAAGGATTAATCTCCATTGATAGGTTAAGGAGATTTAAGCCTTGTAGCTGAAAGTGTTAAGAGGTAAGTATACTAGACTTACTACTGGAATCACAATAAACATAATAATTGTTTTGTATGATTTTGTAAATGGGGCTAAGAATATGTTTATGATATGTCAAAGTATATTTTGATATGAAATGTGAATATATGTTTATGAATGTGAGCATTGACATTGAGCATGGACATACATGTGTTTTTGAAAGTGAGCTTTCCAAAATAAGATGCGTTTAACAAAGAAAGCTTTTGAAGTGTAATATGTCCATGAGAAATATTTTGTGATTTGAGGGTACTTGAACTCACTGTTAACTTAGTAGGCATTTTATGTGATTTGTGGAGCCTTTATGTGTGGCCTTTCCTTCGGGATTGGTATATGTTATGTGTTCCGTATGTAGGGAGGATCCTATTGGTACCTAAAGGAAGTGTGAGTCATCACATTCGTGTGGTGGCGTATTGGTACATGTGAGAGGACTCATCGATGATCAGGGTGAGGGTTTGGCTTTTACCTTCGGGCATAAGCGTTATATATGTGTGATTTAAAGACCTCACTTGTACTATTCCTCTCATACGGTATGTCACCTACGAGTGACATTTGGCTCATTATGTGATATGTGATATGTAAGTCCTACTAAGTAGTAGTCGAGTAATGGTATTCCTATTATGTGTTTTGAAAGAATGTGTAAGCGCTTACATGATATGTGATTTGATAAGATTATGATTTTGATTGATCACAGCATATCATACATATGCATCGTGTACATATATGTATTTGTATTTGATATATGAAAAACTAGTATGCTTACTGAGTTTTATACTCATTATAGTTTATGGTGATTTCAGGTAAATAAGGTACATGTGTGCATAGCGGATTTGGCAAGGCTTCTGCTGTTCCTTGGGTTCCCTAAGTTGCTAGGTTGTTGTGTGTTTCATTTGGGGACACGTGGGATAGGATATTTGGTTTGTCCCTATTGAATAAATACTTATGTATTATTTCATTGTGTGTGGATTGGATTTGGTTTAAGTTTTATAAAGTGTGGTTATTGGATGATTTTAAGTAAGAATTTGCAATGGATATATTCTGGGCTCCCGGTAACAAAGTTGCTACTGGTGACGTAGTAGAGTGTTAATCTCTGAGAAAACTCTGCGTATCTCCGGTTTAATAATTGTCCCAGTCATAATTCAATTGCTATAATTCTGAAAGAAATTGAAATGAATGTTTAAATATTGTCAAGAGAAGTTTATATTTATATGTTAGGTTATGGTTGATTTTAGTGTTGAACTTACTAGCAACTTGCTAAGGATTTCTGTGTTGAACGAAAGTTGAAAATTTTGTGTAATATTATTTATGAGTGCACATGCAGTGAATGAATGTAAGTGATGTCGTGTGTCGGATCTTTTGGGTCTGGGGCGTGACAGCTTTTATTGGTATCAGAGCTAAGATATGATTCTGTAGACTTTTAAGTGTCGAGTCAAGGGAACCGAGCAGATGCCAAATCCTTAGGATTGTATTTGTAGCTTTGTTGTGTGAAAGTTTGACATATTCCTTAAATTTTGTATGATTTTGTGAAGATGACACATTATCCAAGAGCTGCTAAGATTGTTGTTGTTGTGGATAATGGTACCTTGTGGATCTTAATGTTACTATTTAGATTTTTTTTTAAGTTATGACTAATATGCTTAGTAAGAGTGATGTTGAATATCTTATAATGATAATTTGCATGTGATAGAGCAAATTGAGATAATTTTCTCAATGACAAAATATAGAGAAGTAGAGTATTGAAGACATCAATTGAAACAACTTTTATTGAAAAGGAAAACAACAACAATAGCAGCAACAAAAATACAGTAGAGACTACGGAGTGAGATTTAAGTCTATTTTGCGCTTCTTCTGACTGTCGTGAGTAGACCAATCTAACTGATGCAATGTTGGATTAGACAGAGGAATAAAAGACTGCAATTGATCAATCAGTTGATCAACAGTTGGAGCAGAAATAAGAATCCGTCGTGCTATAAGTGGGATGAATTGTGTTCCCGCTGCATAGTCAAGAAAAGATATCAAAAAAACCATTAACATTTAACAAACCAATGGGTTTTTGGTGGATTTGTAATTGTGCCCATGAGACAATTTGAAAAATTTCCTCCAAGGTCCCGAAACCTCCTGGTAGAGCTATGAAAGCATCTGCATGCCTAAGCATTTGAGCCATTCGCTCGTGCATAGATGAGACTTGTAACTCATCCCCAACTGTTTTTCCTACAATATTTTCAATAGCTAGAGGTTTTGGAATGATACCCAAAACTCGACTACCTTTATTGTGTGCAGCTTTTGCCACAGACCCCATTAACCCTCGGTTACCTCCTCCATATACTAAATGTATATTTCGCTCAGCTAATACCTTACCAAGATTTTCTGCAACTTTTGTAAACTCTTCAGTATTCCCAGGGTTGGATCCACAAAAGACACAAATTTTTGTGAATCGACGAGCTGAGGTTTCCTCCATTGTTATGCTCACCCTAATCTTTGAATATTTTTGAGTTTGTATAAGGATGCAATAATAATGTATTTATAGAGAAACAAATTGATAATAGCTGTGGAGCATATGTGTAAGTATGTTCAAGTATATATTTTTCTCGATTCTTGTGAGGTAAAACAAAAAAAAAAAGAGAATGAGTTTTACTTTATCATTTTATAAGGGACAATAGGTCGCAAAATCTTGAATAAATATATGTTGATATGAGTGTGATAAAAATTGTGTCAGAAGTGTGATAAGTTAGGTAAGATAATTAAGAAAAGTCAATAAAGGCCTATTTCATGGATTTAGGGACTTAGCCATTTTGGCACTAATGGTCGACAATACATCAATGACTTGAAGACTTTTTGAGCTAACAATTGGACTTTGGACATGAGGCCAAATTAACTTTATTAATTACAAAGATTTTGTGGTCTTAACATTAATTTTTGGCCGATAGATTAAAAGCAGATATGAAGAAAGATAAAGCACACTTGACATAAAGATAAAGCAGTAATCAGTCTCTCTTTGATGTGATAGAGCAACACGGATCTAGTTTCTGTGAAAATAGAAACAGCAATGTAGGTCAAAATGAGTCTCCTTGGTCGCTTTCATCTGTGTCGTATCCGTGAGAGAGGAACTTATGGAGTTGTTGTTCCCATACATTGAATGAGGGCTCTGGCGGAGTGGAATGTGGGTCTACCATATCTTGATCTTCTCCAGGTGAGCTGGTCTGGATGAGGGATGTGCTGGCTTCCTCTTGGATTTGGGTGTCGGTTGGATAAGGTTGGGAGTCTTGAAAGAGGGATAAGTCAAGATTGGGTTGGTGTTGGTCAAGTTCTGTCGGGACAACTGGCTGAGATTGAGTAGGTTCTGTCGGGACAACTGGCTGAGATTGGGTAGGTTCTGTCGGGACAGTTAGCTGAGGCCATTGGTGAAGGTTATCCATTGCTTGTCTGTATCTGGCATAATAAGTCATGTTTGGGATATGGTGATGATGAGTAGAGTAATTTGTATTTCTATGATGTGAAAGATGATGTTTTTGTCTTTGTTGGAATTTGAGTATATTGGAAAAATTCAGTTCTTCTGCAAAGTCAGCTTCAACTTGTTCCCAAGGTGCAGCATCTTCTGGGGAGATCCAAACAGACGGAGGAATTATTTGATTTTCCTGAGCAAGAATTCTTTCAAGTTCTCTCTTTTGCTGAATTACTTCTTCAGGCCAGAGCTTAATTGATCCCTTTAGTGAAAGGGTAAATGTGAAGTAATCCTTAACAGTGGGGTAATAATGAATCTCGTGATCTGAAATAATCATACCCTTACGTTGGAGAAGTAAGACTGACCAAAGATGTTGTCTGGGGACTGCAGCATTTGTGTTGTTTGCAATCATGTATTGAAATTTAGTTATCCACCATGTCTTTGGGTAAAACCATTGGAGAAAAATCAGGGCTGGATGATCTTCATCACATTTTTCTAATTTTTGGAGGGTTCTAAGTAATGGGAATTCCATGGCAATTGTATACAGATCCAACAGGTACCATAACAAGTAAAGGACAGGTTTGGACCATTGGGAAAATGGGAAAAAAGAGTGCAGGTGAAAGAAAGGGTATTCTAAGTTGAACAAAGGGCCACCAAGAACTGTGAGGCCGTGTTCTTGGACTGCTAAGATGGCGTAGTGTCTGATGAATTCTCTGGCACGGGAATGGAGTGTTCTGGTTTTGATTAGGTCTGGAAATTGTGGTGGAGAAAAAGGAACAGGAGGAGTTATGATAATGGGATTCATTATGAAGATGGTAAGAAGGTTGGTTTTATTTATTGCTAGAAAAGTGATTATGAGGTTTAGGCTATTTATAGAGTTTTGTGAAAGAAAATCAATAATCGTTTTGTTCTTTCCTTTTACGTGGATGACGTTAAAGGAATAGTTAAAAGAATCATATTTTCCATCGCAGTAATTGTGCTAGTGGAATCTTTTCTATTTGAAATCGAGCATATTAGAAAAAGCAGACATGTCAGTCTCAATGAGAAAATGATGTCCAATAAGGTGGACTATTTTTTTTAAGATTTAGAGTAAGAGATATAATGTTGAGATCTATAGTTTAAGAATCAATTGAACTAAAGGTCTTTTTATTGAAGTTGATTTTCGATCGTCTAAGATAATGCTTTCAATATTCTGATTTGAATGACAACTTAGTTGCGTAGAAATACTACATTTTTTTTTTAATGATATCAAGGTAGTGAATGATATTATGACATATGAGTATATGTTGAAGGGATTAAAATTTTTAAAGGAGTTAAGAATTTTATATAAGAGATTAGTATGGGTATTCTACATCTATGTTATTCTTTAATGAATGAAAGGTGAAGTGTATAGATACCCATTAAATATTGAACGAATGAGAGAAAAGAATACAAATATGTGTGTATAATTTTATAAGTCCATAATGTGTGTCATGTGTTTATTTTATAGATGAATGTTTCGTACTTCTCTCACAGACTAAGTTATGAGCAAATCTTATATACCAAAAAGATTGCTTTGTAAATGTTTTATGAATAAACCATATTGTTGAAAAGGAAACTTGGGAATGAGAATAAGAAATGGGATCTAAGTATCCCCATATGTTTGCTTAAGTCATGAATTTCGAGGACGAAATTCTTATAAGGAGGGGAGAATTGTAGTAACCAGTATCCATAATCGGTAAGAATATGTATATTTATATATATAAATATACGTATTTTATTTGTATGTGGGTGATCCTTGATTTATATATTGGTATTAGTAGTGTTTTTATAGGTTAAGGATATACTATTAGTATTGGGTTTATTTGCAAGACTTTGGAATTATTTTAGGGACCAAATTGTTATACTTTGAAAGTTTTGGGGGTGAATTCGTAAATACCAAAAATTAACCACTTAGTATAAAAATACACTTTTAAAAACCATAATTCTCTCATTTTGGTCGAGCTACCCATTTTTAGAGAGAGAAGAGAGAAATAAAGGAGAGAGAAAGAGAAGAAGAAGAAGAAAAAGAAGAAGAAATTGGAATTTTGGATCTTTAGAGGTATATCACAACTAATTATCAATTTATTGGTGTTAATTAAGTTAATTTCTTTAAGTTTTGATTTTTGGAAATATGTATAATTAAGGATTTGATGTGTATTTCGTTTGATGTTGTGAGAATTGATGATGATCTATAAGATAGTTTGATAAATCATGATGAATTATGGAATTTCTGCTGGATAACCTCTTGATCTAGGAATTTTATAAATTGTTGTGATTCGATTCTGGTTTTGAATTTTGAGTATATGAAATTAGACATGTTTAGGATCATCTGAGACTTTGAATCGACTGAAAATCTCGGAAATTAAATTTGTAGTGAATTTACCAAAATGACCCTGGAATTCTGGAAATTTCCTGTGTAAACAGTATGATACAGTGGAAAATAATTTTTGACCTGCTGAATGATCTTTAAAAATTATGAATTTGTGGAATATGATAATTTTATATGTCTAATATGATATACTCGGAATTGAGAATTTGGATCAATGTGGTTGAAGTGTTATGAATTTCTAAAGTGTATCAGCTCATTGTAGTATTTGATTAACAGATTTTTAAAGTTATGAAATAAAATAGTTTTAAAATACATTTGGCAGTTATTTGGAAGCCAAATATTTATCATGGACTGAGATATGTGTCAAAAGTAATTATGTGGTAGTTTTATAATTTTTGAGTTAGTATATGATTTTATAAAATTGGGAGATTGAATACTGTTCAGTAAGTATCTTGATCCTGTCAGGTTTGTAGTTTGGATTCGATGGTGTGTATGGAATGGATTGTGTAGGAATTTTGATATAATATTCATATATAAGAAGTATATATGAGTCAATAATGATATATTCTGATTTCGGAGTAATTGGACATCATTTGATGTATTAGAAATTTTTGTTAAGTGTAAGTGGTCAGAATGACAGGTTTTGAGAAACCAAATATTTAGACCAATTTGATGTGATAAATGCATTGTGTATAATTTTGTAAGCTATTTAAAGTATTTTGTGTGAATTGTGAGGCTTATGAAAGGATTAATCTCCATTGATAGGTTAAGGAGATTTAAGCCTTGTAGCTGAAAGTGTTAAGAGGTAAGTATACTAGACTTACTACTGGAATCACAATAAACATAATAATTGTTTTGTATGATTTTGTAAATGGGGCTAAGAATATGTTTATGATATGTCAAAGTATATTTTGATATGAAATGTGAATATATGTTTATGAATGTGAGCATTGACATTGAGCATGGACATACATGTGTTTTTGAAAGTGAGCTTTCCAAAATAAGATGCGTTTAACAAAGAAAGCTTTTGAAGTGTAATATGTCCATGAGAAATATTTTGTGATTTGAGGGTACTTGAACTCACTGTTAACTTAGTAGGCATTTTATATGATTTGTGGAGCCTTTATGTGTGGCCTTTCCTTCGGGATTGGTATATGTTATGTGTTCCGTATGTAGGGAGGATCCTATTGGTACCTAAAGGAAGTGTGAGTCATCACATTCGTGTGGTGGCGTATTGGTACATGTGAGAGGACTCATCGATGATCAGGGTGAGGGTTTGGCTTTTACCTTCGGGCATAAGCGTTATATATGTGTGATTTAAAGACCTCACTTGTACTATTCCTCTCATACGGTATGTCACCTACGAGTGACATTTGGCTCATTATGTGATATGTGATATGTAAGTCCTACTAAGTAGTAGTCGAGTAATGGTATTCCTATTATGTGTTTTGAAAGAATGTGTAAGCGCTTACATGATATGTGATTTGATAAGATTATGATTTTGATTGATCACAGCATATCATACATATGCATCGTGTACATATATGTATTTGTATTTGATATATGAAAAACTAGTATGCTTACTGAGTTTTATACTCATTATAGTTTATGGTGATTTCAGGTAAATAAGGTACATGTGTGCATAGCGGATTTGGCAAGGCTTCTGCTGTTCCTTGGGTTCCCTAAGTTGCTAGGTTGTTGTGTGTTTCATTTGGGGACACGTGGGATAGGATATTTGGTTTGTCCCTATTGAATAAATACTTATGTATTATTTCATTGTGTGTGGATTGGATTTGGTTTAAGTTTTATAAAGTGTGGTTATTGGATGATTTTAAGTAAGAATTTGCAATGGATATATTCTGGGCTCCCGGTAACAAAGTTGCTACTGGTGACGTAGTAGAGTGTTAATCTCTGAGAAAACTCTGCGTATCTCCGGTTTAATAATTGTCCCAGTCATAATTCAATTGCTATAATTCTGAAAGAAATTGAAATGAATGTTTAAATATTGTCAAGAGAAGTTTATATTTATATGTTAGGTTATGGTTGATTTTAGTGTTGAACTTACTAGCAACTTGCTAAGGATTTCTGTGTTGAACGAAAGTTGAAAATTTTGTGTAATATTATTTATGAGTGCACATGCAGTGAATGAATGTAAGTGATGTCGTGTGTCGGATCTTTTGGGTCTGGGGCGTGACACACTCCTTGTGTTGCAACTGCACATCATGTGACACCTTGGACTTTTGGATGACACCTGCATCCAACAACTCCTCGAGCTGCCCCTGCAACTCTCCCATCTCCGATGGAGGCGTCAACCCCATAGTTGGAAGCATAATCTCAAGCTCCAACTTGCCCTCAATTACATCTCTTGAAGGCGGTTCTTCCGGTATGGCAGTAGGCTTGACCCCATTGTGCTCCCCGAACACTTCTGCAACAACCTTCGGTAATTCATCCTTGCCCCCATTTGCCGCATCATCCACCCCCGTTGTTGAGGCTGAATGTAACCTTCCTTCGCGCCCAGCATCTACCCTTAGTTGCATTGCGGAAAGGACCTTGGCGTTTGGCTTGGATCGCCTACCCTTGGGCATGTCTACCGTCAGTATCATTCGGGGCCCTCCTTCCAAAATACACATATAGTTGTTGTTGTGTGTTTTCTATAACACAAATTAGCGCAAGTGCACGTTGTCGCAACAAGTAATATATGATAAGTAGAGTGTCGATCCCACAGAGAATGATTTATCTTTTCTAGTTTAAGTACCGAAATGGTGTCTTTCTACTATTATCCAGAAAATGATTTAATGTATGATGATTAAACTACTCAAGTAAAAGAACAACTTAATTATGCTAAGTGATAAACTAAATTACCAACAAATTATATTCAATATGAGAAATCCTAGGATTACAAACTATCCCCCATTATGCAAATAAATTCAGCAAAATCTCTTTGATGTTTATTGGTTCTCAACTTGATATATTGACCAAAACACTCAACACATCACAAGCCTCTTTTGCAGGTCAAGTGAATCTATTCCATCCAATCAAATATCTATATGTCTATGATAAATAAATTGAACAAAATTCATTAAGCACAAGTTTTATGAGCCATACATGCCTTATGAGTATATGTCTATCTCATATGAAACTCAAGTGTACTACACTATGATCATGCATCAATATGCTTAAGACTAAATACCTAAATGCCTTTGTCAAGTTTATTTAAGCATTTCTAGATCAATTTAACCACTGGCCAAGTAATCAAATAGCATTAAGCACAAGCACAATGAATATATCAAAAGCTGAATTAATATCATAAAAGAGAGAACTAAAATCAATCACATAATGAGTTCAAGGATGTAATCCTAGATGAACGAAATTAGCTCATCATTAAACTACACAATCTTGAAGCTAATTCCATCAATACATGTAAACTAAACATCTTACAACAAGTAAAGAATCAAAGCAAAGAAGACATCCCTGTCAAATGCCTTTGTTGTTGAAGCTTGCTTCCCTCCTCTTTGATTTCTTCAAACTTAGAAGTTAGGTGTTTCTTTGTGTTTCCAGCTGCTGTCCCAGCTGGAATCCTCTCCCAAAATGTAAGTTTTGAGCAATTAAATAGGTAAGAGCACGGAATTAGGGCGCATTTTGAGTTACTTTTGGGTTTCCTGATTTTCAGGAACCTGTCAAAACTTGTTGCCCAGGTCCCGGCGCCGCGGCGCTGCGATTTGGCGCTGCGGCGCTCAGTTTCTGCAATCGGCGCCACGGCGCTGAAACCCAGCGCTGCGGCGCTGCACTGTTGCTACAGTGGTACTGTAGCAGTGTACTGTAGCTACAGTGTTACTGTAGCAAACAGTACCCCCGTTCGTATTTTTATCTCTAATGCTCCAATTTGCGTCCGTTTTCCGGTGTTTTTGCTCCGATAATGCTTCAACATATAAAACAACATTAATACGCATAAATAGCCCAATTATTGAGATAAATTGAACAAATATCAAGTTAGGAAGATAAAATAGTTTATACAATTACGCCTTATCAGTTGTGTTGAGGAAGTAACACCACATTGTACTGCCGTAAGAACTCCATACCTAGCACCACATCAAAATCATTGAGAGGTGCTACCGAGAAATTTACCTCACCGTGCCATTTGCCAAGGTGGATCTCAGCTCCACGAACCACCCCATCTAGCGGCTTGGCTCTTGCATTCACGGACTTGAGGTATCCCTCTCCTTTCTCCACATAAAGGCCCAAGCGTTCTGCTTCCGCACGTTTAATGAAGTTGTGCGTAGCCCCCGTATCAACTAACACTTGAGTCTTGATGCAATTGACATAGGCTTCAATGTACATGAGTGTCGTCCCCGTTGGCGCGTCTGCACGCCGCTTGGCTTTGAGGGAATTGAACAGCTGCATGCAACCCATACGGCTCTGTCCGCCCTCCTCTTGTGCCTCATACATTGCATTGAAAGCCTTCTTTTTCGGACAGTCCTTCACCCAATGATCCCCATCGCAGAGAAAACAGTTAGACTTTGGACCATTACCTCTATGGCCGTTGCGTTTCTGTTCCTTCCACTTGGGCGGTTTGCCTTTCTCCTCCTTGCTCTCCGAAGGCTGAAACTCCTTGGCTTCCCCACCCTTACTGTGATTGGGTTTAGAATTTTTGGACTTTCCCGAATCTCCCTTGCGGTAATCCATGAGCATCTCCGCCATTGTAAGGGCGTCGGATATATTCTGCACTCCACGCCGCTTCAACTCATTGGCTGCCCAGTATTGTAACCCGTCCAGGAAATTGAACAACAAGTCCTCCTCGGTCATGTTGCGGATTTGCAGCATCAACAAAGAGTACTCCTCCACGTACTTCCCAATGGACTTTGTTTGTTTCAACTCCTTCAACCGCTTGCGAGCATCGTGCGCCACATTCTCCGGATAGAATTGGCGTTTTAACTCCCGTTGCAATTCATCCCATGTGTCTATGGTGCAGGTACCCTTGCAAATCTCCTCGCTTTTCCTACGCCACCACAGAATTGCATGATTGGAGAGGTATAAAGTTGCGGTACTTACCTTGTGTTCATCCCGCACGCCCATAGCGCCGAAATACCTCTCCATTTGCCAAAAGAAGTTGTCAAGCTCCTTGGCATCCCGTCTGCCATTAAACTCCTTCGGTTTAGGGGCCTCGACCCTTGGTGCAGCCACTGCAGTTTGAGTAGCTACGCCGTTAGCGACCGCTCGCTTGCACAACACCACATCTTCCTTGACACCTTCAAACCCCTTTCGTTGCTCTTCTACTTGGGCTTGAACTTTGTCCATGGTGTTGTAGACCTTCTCCTGAAAAGCCTTGATCCAGTCCCGTTGCTTGTCAGCATGCTCGTCAATGGAGCTTTCGATGAGGGAGCGCAGCTCGTCACCTTGAGTATCGAGGCCTACCTCGACATTCTGGACTTGCTCCTCCAACTCCCCAAGGCGATCTGTTGCCTTGCTCACAGCACCACCGAGCCTCATAACCATGTCTCCTAGATCATGGTTCGGATCAACGAACTTTTCTGGCGAAATACTCCCATGTCTCCTAGCTTTGGGGTCTCTACCCTTCCCTTCAGTAATCCCCGATAATCCAACAACTCCCTTCACCATCTTCTTTGAACCCGCTCTGATACCACTTGTCACGACCTGATTTCTCAAAACCGTGCGGCCTTAGACACTTGCTAGTGCTAAGCAGCCTACAAGACCCCAATAACCAAAGAAAGAGATGAAGAAGAAGCACATCAAGTGTTTGAGAGAATGCTTTCGTATTTTATTACTAAAGAGAGAATTACAAAGCTATACAATTACAAGCTAAGAGTATTTCTACAATTTGGAGGATGGTTTCTCAAATGAGAACACCACCTATTTATAACTAAAGCTATATACAATGGACGGCTAGGATTAACTCTAATCCAATGGTCCACATCTAAAGAGGAGAATATGCTAAGAAATATTTCAAAGATGCCAACTACCCAAAGTATATCCCAAGGAATATGCATTTTCTAGATTATTCTCTCACCTACCACATTAATGTGGCCTCAACCCAACTCCATTGGGCCTTCTAGAAGCTCTAAACCATTTAACCCAAAATGGACTAAGTACTCCCTTGGTGGTCCTGTCGCGCGCCAAATGTTCGAGTCATTGCTTGAGAATATTTGGGGCGTGACATAAGGCAAGCTTAAACTAGATAGAGTTCAAGTATAAGTGTAGACCTAAGGATGGCAATAGACTGGGTTTTGGACGGATACCCCTAAACCTGTATCCATATCCACTTAAGAAATGAAATACTAAATCCTTCCCAAACCTATTGTGGATTTAAAGTTCCATTACCAAATCCGTACTAGCGAGTATGTACTAATTACCAAATTCACAATGAGTTATCTGTAGATTTTAAGCGAGTTTTGAATTAATATAATAAAAAAATAAAATTATAACTTTAATTTAATTAAAAATCTATAAAATATAGCAATTAAAATAATATCAATTATAATTCTAATTTCATTTAAATTAAATGTTATAATTTTAATTTTAATTACATTAAATGTTATAATTTCAAATTCAATTTCGATTTTAATTACGTTAAATATTTTAATTTTAATTCTAATTTTGATTTCAGTTACGTAAAATATTATAATTATAAATTTAATTTCGATTTCAATTACATTAAATGTTATAATTATAATTCCAATTTCAATATCAATTACGTTAAATATTATAATTTCTATTCTAATTTTAATTTCAAGTACGTTAAAATATTATGATTCAAATTTCAATTTTGATTTCAATTATGTTAAATGTTATAATTATAGATATCCAATTTTGATTTTAATTAAATTAAATGTTATAATTTTAATTCTAATTTTTAATTTTAATTACGTTAAATGTTATAATTCAAAATTTAATTTCGATTTTAATTACGTTAACTGTTATAATTACAATTCTAATTTTGATTTTAATAACGTTAGATATTATAATTTTGATTCTAATGTTGATTCCATTTACATTAAATATTATAATTTTAATTTTAATTTCAATTTCAATTTCAATTACGTTAAATATTATAATTCTAAATTCAAATTTTATTTCAATGACATTAATATTATAATTTTAATTTTAATTTCGATTACAATTACGTTAAATGCCATAATTTTAAATCTAATTTTGATTTCAATTACATTAAATATTATAACTCTAAATCTAATTTTGATTTTAATTACGTTAAATGTTATAATTATAATTCCAATTTCGATATCAAATACGTCAAATATTACAATTTTAATTCTAAATTTGATTTTAATTACATTAAAATATTATAATTCTAATTCTAATTTTGATTTCAATTACGTTAAAATTATAATTTTAAATCTAATTTAAATTTTAATTACGTTAAATGTTATAATTCTAAATTCAATTTTAATTAGGTTAAATGTTTTAATTTCAATTCTAATTTTATTTACATTAAATGTTATTATTCTAAATTCAATTTTAATTTCAATTGTGTTTATAATTTCAAATCCAATTTCAATTTTAATTACATTAAATGTTATCATTCCAAATCTAATTTTATTTTTAATTTTAATTATGTTAACTGTTTAATTCTAAATACAATTACAATTTTAATTATGTTGAATATTATAATTTCAAATTTAATTTTAATTACGTTAAATATTTTAATTCTAATTACATTAAATATTATAATTTCAATTTCAATTATTATCATTAGTCCCTTTGAACTAATTTTATTTATTTTTTATTGAACAGCTTGAGCG
This sequence comes from Ailanthus altissimus, assembly GCA_946807835.1. Taxonomy (NCBI): domain Eukaryota; kingdom Viridiplantae; phylum Streptophyta; class Magnoliopsida; order Sapindales; family Simaroubaceae; genus Ailanthus; species Ailanthus altissimus. The sequence goes on along the minus strand of OX327713.1, from coordinate 8,697,032 downwards.
ACATCAAACCAAATATAAACCTTTTGATGTGGGATAAAAATTAATGCGAAAAAAAAACTTATATTTTTATTTTTCTCTTATTTTTTTAAAAAAAAATGTAGTATGTGCGGATACCCATTGTGGGTATCCGTGAATTTTTCACGAAATTCATACCTATACTAAATCTGTTGCAAGTTTTAATTTAATATACCAAATCTACTTTAAACCTTACCAAATCTTTCTCAATGCGAGCGAATTTTAATAAGTTTGTAGGTAATTTTACCAACCTTATATAGATCATGTGCTATCTATTTGTCCATAAAGTTAATTGTCTCATAAAATATCAAATCAGAGGGGTATCTATACTTCAAGTCTTAGAGAGTTCAATTACCAAAGAACCCCCAACCTAAACACTTTTACAAAATACCACCACTAAAGATAGGAGTTTTCAATCATGTACTGTCATATGTTGCCCTCGAGGAAAATTCTTCATGCCCTTTCTCTCTATACTCAACGTATATTTTGAAATTTTGAACATAAAAAAGATAAGACACTTGAAACCCTAGATAAGTAAGAAATAATTTTTCTCCAATTCTCTCTAGGGTAAAAGCACTAGAGAAACATTTTTCACTAAACCCACTGTCATACTTGAGCATCAGAGGACTGTCACACCTTACCAACACCTGCCTCTGACTAATATGTTTATGTGCTTGAGAGGTTTCTACATTTTCATTTCTCCTTTGTTTGCTCTGAGCAACTTTTAGTTTAATGCTCCATCTTTTATCACTTTGTAACTATTTCAGGCCTATCTCTTGACACAAACTATCTTAACGAGCTCGATTTCTTCTGCACTCAAACAAATTTTTTTATATTTAGAGGCATTTTTATTTTTAATCGAATACTAGCATTGAGATTTCTTTAAAGAAAATACATAAAATAATATATTTAACACAAAACCACACAATACGAAATTCTTAATAGTAAATAAAATTTACGTATTAGCATTAAAATAACACAAAAGTCAATAGATAAATAAAAATATAGTTCTAGCATTAAAATTCTTTAAAGAAAATAAATAAAATAATATATTTAACACAAAGCCACATAATATGAAATTACAAGTGTAAAGTACATGAACAATATTACCAATACATAACAAACAATTTAAATATTTACTATTTTTATAAAGAAATTAAAATGAAAATAAAATAAGTTAATATTTAAAGGTAATAGATAAGTTTTGATAGAAAATACATTTCTTTTAATATTAAGAGTACATTATAAAAATAAAAAAATAATATTAAAATATATTTGACATAATAAAGTTTTTAAAAAAAATTCTATTCTCAAAAAGTTTAAATTTGAGTTTTTCTTTGCAAAGATAAAATAATTTTTTTAATTCTCAGAAATTCTTCTTTAAATATAATCAAACATAATAAAAATATTTACATAAATTTTTGACATTAAAAAAATTATTTTAACTAATAAAAAACCAACCAACCAGACTCAGAGCGGATATTCCAACTATTCTTCTTGAGATGGGTTTTTATTTTTTAAATGGAGTAAATATTCGTAAACAAGTGGCTGCGAACAATTATTTGGTAATGTCTCTCAAAAAAAAAAAAAAAAGAAAAACAACAATTATTTGGTAATGTAACTCTCCTTCAATCCTTCCGAGGTCGAATGGTTGCTGTCAAAGACAGTGAATTGGGCCTGTCGAATGAACTTGGTGTTCTTAAATAACTCCGCCCAACTCCATGCATTATGAGCTAACGTGGCCCATATAGAAAACTCGGCTCTAGTTATCGTTAGACTCTCTGAGAAATTTCCATCATTCGGTTTCCTAATTCTTACCGTACCAAAAACAAAATAGCTAAAGAGAAAAAGAGAAGACTGGAGAGGGGAGCAAGTGAAGTATGGAGGAGCGGTACTACTAAGATTTATATATAAGGATTTAGTTTTTGTGAATTGGTTTATAGTTACCGGCAATGGCGGATCGTGACAGAAGAATGTTCAAAGATGAAGTCAAAACTTACTCTTACATTCTCCTCTACATCGCCCTCTCCAGCGGTCAGATCTTCTTCAACAAGGTCAATTTCTTTTTCTCTTTCTCCAATCATCTCAATCTTGTTTCAAAATTTTTTGCTTGCATTATCTGTTCATTCCTGAATAATTTGTATGTTATTGATTCTAGGCCACTGATTTTTTTTTTCCTGCTTGAGCTCATCACTATTTCAAAACCAGATTAGCGTTAAATTGATAGTTAAAAATATAATTTATTTCCTCTTCTTCATTCTTCTTACTGACCTCTTTTGCAGCCAAGGCTGCCTTTTTTTTTTTTTTTTCTTTTTGACAAAATGAGAGAAGAGATAGAAAAGAATTATGTAAATAATTTAGCCTTAGTCGCATGTAAGTGCCATTCATAATAATTTACGAATTGTACTTGATTACTGGTAGTTCTACATAAATAATCTTGTTTCTTGATAGTTTGCTGCTAACATGCATACATCGAAGAGAACTTTGTAGTAATCTCTGTTCCCTCGTATGGATACTCATAGTTTGAGTTAATGGGGCATAAAGCTAAAATATGAACCACGAAGTCTATTGCATTGCATTTTGAAGCCCTGATGTCTTGAGAATTTTTTGTCCAGAAAGAAGCAAGGCCGTTTTGTTCCACCGTTTTTTCTCTTTTTGTTGATGTCGGTGTTGTCAGAATTGGCTTTGAATGTTGCTTGCCATATATTGATATATTTTTTAGATGTATAACTTGATCGCATTGCTTTCATCCTTTTGTAGATTGCAGTGGGTATTGTCATCTAAGGAAATGAACTTTCCCTATCCTCTTGGATTGACTCTTCTCTACATGGTGTTTTCCTCCATAATGTGTTTTCTTCTCACCAAAGTTTTCAAGGTATCTAATTTTCTCTTACAGTATAATGGTCTCTGAGTTTTAGCAGTTGATTATTTTGTGCAACTCTATATTATTATTTGTTTTTCCTAATAGACCATGAAGGTTGATGAAGGAATGACTGCCGAAATGTAAGAAATTATTTGAATTACAAAGTTGTGACTGTTGAAAAGTTGTCGATGGCTCATTTATTAGTTCTATTTTATTGTAACTGCTGTTAGTTTGATTTCACATTAAAGTAGCAATTGACTGCATGGTAATGGATTATTTGTTTATTAATTCTAAGGCTGTCAGGAGATTGTTTTACTTATAAAGGAAGAAGAAATGTTCATGAGGCTCCTTATTGATGTCTTTTTCGGTTTCATGCCCTTTGTATTTAAGAAAAATTTTCATCTTTTTTTTTTTCCCTCCTTTCAGATTATTGTCAAAGATTCCTATATATGTTCTCCATATGCATAGAAATGTCATTAAAGTCAAAACTTTCCTAGATTGACAAAAGATCCTTGTATAGTTCTCATTTAAATTCAACTCTCAGTATTGTTTGTAGATTTCTATTTTAGCATGATTCTAAAATTTGAAGCATAACAGTAAATCTTGGATGAATGGTTTATTCTAGACATTATACCAGGTAGATAAATGCTTAGTGGTTAACTCAATTTATTTGCATGTTCCTGGAATCTTTACTGTTCTTTGTAAAACCTTTTTTTTCACATGGACCACTTTCATGAGATTATACTATGTTTGCAAATGATTTGCTTGAAATTATTGCCTATATTTATGCATGCATTTATCAGCTGCCCTAAATTTAACTAAATTTTATTTATACAGATACACTACGTCAGTTATTCCTATTGGTACAATGTTGCAATGACTCTTTGGCTAGGAAATATGGCGTACCTGTACATTTCAGTTGCATTTGCACAAATGTTGAAGGCTATTAGTAAGTTGCTGTTTGTGTTTGTTGTTCCTCTCTTTAGTGACATATTTGGATTGTGTGAATTATTTTTATTCTAAGGTTTAATAGAATGTTCTTGGCTTTTTGTTTTCTTTTTATTCTTTTTCTTCTTTTTTTCCTTTTGAATTATTGTTCATGATGATATTACTTTGGCTGTAAAGGTCTAGGTAGCATAAATTTTCGTTTATTCTGGTGAGAGATTTTGATGTCACTAAATATCCTGAATGAGGTTTGCAGTGCCAGTAGCTGTTTTCATTCTTGGAGTAGTAGCAGGACTTGAGATTATGAGCTGCAGAATGTTGTTGATATGTCAGTGATAAGTTTTGGTGTTCTAGTGGCTTCTTATGGGGAAATAAATATAAGCTGGATTGGAGTTCGTTTATCAAATGGGCGGTGTTGTTGGAGAAGCTTTAAGACTTGTATTCATGGAGATTCTGGTTAAGAGGAAGGGCCTCAAATTAAACCCTATTTCCGTCATGTATTATGTTAGTCCTTGCAGGCATGTGGCACGACTCGTACATTTCTTTAGCTCACTTTGTTGAAAATTTGTTTTTCCTTATCTGTATAGATAATTTATATCTGTGGGGAGCAATTTTTTTTTTTTGTTTTGCAGTGCTTTATGCCTCTTGATACCTTGGATATTCCTAGAGAAACCAAAGATGGATGCACAGGGAACATGGAATTTTCAACCGCTTGTGCTAACACTCAATTCGCTTTGCACATTTGCAAGTGCTCTGATTATTTGTGTTTCTGGAGTAGTTAAGGATTGGGTGGTTGTCTTACTTTCTGCCTTTCTTTTTGCTGATATGAAGCTAATGGTTATAAATCTTTTTTGTTATGGCATTGGTAAGTACTTGGACATATGTGTGTGTATGTTTTTCTATAAATTAATCTTCATCTCATGTGTATGTATGGTAACCTAGAAACCTTTGTTAGATAGGCTCCAGTGGCAGAGCTAGGAATTTTCTTCAGGCAGAAAGTAACATATGAGGATGATGGTGTAAATCTGTTTCTGTTTTGGTAGCTAGTTTGGTAGTGGATTCATATGTCATACCAGGAGGTGACAATTATCATCTTTTGGAAAAAGACCTACGACTTCTTGAATTCTTTGTTGGACAATAGCTCTACTAGTTGTGCTTGTAGATTCTGCCAAGTGTCACGAACCTTATAGAATTGTGCAACCTTAGACACCTTGAGTACTAAGCAGCCTAGAAAATCACATAAGGAGAGAGTAAAGAAATATGCACACCAACTGTTTGAAAAAATGCTTTCTTATATAATAGAAAAAAAGATACAAGCTAAGATGGTTTGGCACAACTGAGAATCTCCTCTATTTATAGTACTAGTTCTATACAATCAACGACTGAGATTTACAATGCTATACAACAATCTAACGGTGTACAACAAAGATGAGAAAATATGACAGAATATTCCAAGATACATTCACATATTTCGTGGAATATTCTTCTATCTAAATAGGGCTTAGATCTCTTATAAGTCATGGGGTTTGCCTGTATCTCCATCCAGGTTAATGGGCATTCTAGAAGTTCCGATTTAGGTAGCGCTCTATGTGTTTAAGTAGCCTCTAGGAGGCTTTGTTCCACACCAAGTATTTGAGGAAATACTTGAGAACACTTGGGGTGTGATATTCTCCCTCACCAAATTCACGTGATGTCCTCATTACGTCTTTGTTGGAACTCTCGCACCTTATTCTCGAACTGCCACAATGCGTTCTTGGGCTCCCAGCTTGCTTTACTATTGGGCAACCCTTTCTACTTGACAAAGTACTCACGACTCATAGGATAGTTCTTCTTTCGTGTCATCGTTACATTAAGGATAAGTTTTGCCTCCTTGTTATAAGATGTGAAAACCCCCAAGGGTTCCCGGGTTTGTAACTCATGCTCCGTGTCTTTCGCATCCCATTGTATGGCTTCAAACAGCTCGTGTGAAACACTGGATCTAGTCATAGTCTTGAAAGCAACTCCACCTTGTACGAGACATTGCCAACCTTCTTGGCAATAAGGAATTGCCTTTTATATTTACGAACAAGGCCTTTGTGAAGTGGACGTGTAGACTTGTGCTACGTCGGAAGTATCTTTTTCATCCTAAATCTCCCACATTGAACTTGACATGCTTTCGCTTTTATCGGCCCATTTCTTCATCCGCTTCGTCGCCTTGTTGAGATACATCCGCGCTATATTTGATTGCTCAAATCAAGACTTTGTAGCTTTATACACTGTAGGGCTCATCTCCGTATCACTGGATATGAGTGTGTGTGGTATAAGAGGTTGCTGGCTGGTAGCTAACTCGAATAGACTTTGGTTCATCACTCAGTTGCAAGTTTATAAGAATTCAGCCACATCGAGTAGCTTAACCCAGTCTTGTTGATTTAAGCTTATAAAGTGCCGCAAATATAGCTCAAAAAGTTCACCTATTTGGTTTGCCCATCCATCTGTGGGTGAAAGCTGGTGGAAAAATGAAGCGTTGATCCCATGAAACTGAACAACCCCATCCAAAATCTCCCAATAAACCTTGTGTCATGATTGCTTACTATCAGTCTCGACAATTCCTAGTACTTGACCACATTCTCGAAGAAAAGTCTTACGGTCTCCTTCTCATTGCACTCTTTAAGTGCTAGTTGAAAGCAACATACTTGGAATCTCGGTCCACCACTATAATGGTAGTCTTACATCTCTCGGATTTCGTCACATATGTAGTCTTTGGCTCGTCACCCTTGGCTATTTACACTTGATAGTAATCTGATCTCAAATCCAGCTTCGAAAAGTACTTTACCTGCCCCAATTGATGAAACAAGTCAGCAATTAAGGGAATGGGGTTACCTATTCTTGACGGTGATTTTGTCCAATGCCTGATAGTCTATGTGCAGTCGTAGCGAATTGTCATGCTTGCGCTGAAAAAGAATTGGCTCATCATATGGTGCTTTGGATGGTCAGATGAATCTCGCATCTCACAACTCCTTGAGCTACCTCCACAACTCCACTAACTCTGGTGGAGACATTCGGTAGGCACTTTGGCTAAAGGTATAGTCCCCGGCTCCAAATTAATCTCATGGTCGATGGTAATTTATATGGTAATGCTGCTGGCATTATGTCCTTGTGCTTTTAGAGCACTCGTAATCTCTGTCGGTAGCTCATCTTCGCTCCTTTTCACCTATGCCTCACATATTGTGGTGAGATACGTCTCTTTTCACGGCTTGGCTCATTTCTTCAGTTGCATAGCGAAAAGGAGAGTGGTGTTGGCGTTTGGCTTGGATTGCCCACCCTTAGGCTTGTCTACCATCGACACTATGCACGATCCCCCCAAGATGCACACATAGTTATATCAAGGAAATGACACCATATTAAACTGCCGTAAGAAATCCATATCAGAATAACACCAAAATCATTGAAAGGTGTTACCGAAAAATTTACCTTACTATACTAAGTTTCAAGGTACATTTCAACTCTTAAAACGACTCCATTTAGTGGTTTGGTTACAACATTTACAGTGTTTGAGGTAACAACCCCTTTCTTCGCCTTAAGGTCCAAGCACTACACTTTCGCATGCTTAATGAAGTTGTAGATAGTCTGTTATTATCTCTCAGCACTTGAGTCTTCTTACTATTGATGTAGACTTCAACATATATAAGTATTGGATTTAGTGTGTGATGTGTAGAGGTATGTATAATTTTAAAAATTATAAATACGCAATGGAAGTATTACAAATATGTTATACTCAATATTTCATATTTAAGCACATATACTCATATATGTTCATACAAGCACATATATATATATATATCTTATATATTTAATCATATGTATCATATAAATAAATTGCAAGTAAATAACCTACCCGGTTTTGAAGGTAACATTCAAATTCTTCAAAAACTTCAACCTTCAATTGTTGAGTTTAGCTTGAAGTATCTTATTGTATAATTCTAGTTCACAACTAAAATGGGTGAGATTGTAAAGCAATTTTAGTCACAAATTCCAGCAATTGGTGTTTTGACTCTTAAACAATTTTAGGTTCTTATGATTTATTTCTTACAAGAGATGAGAAGAATTAAGTGTCTTTGTCTTTTTTCCAACACAACCCTTTGTTTAGAATTTTTGTAGGACTTTGCAAATTCTCTTAACTCTTTGAAGGCACTTAGCAAATTCTCTCTTCTTTCTCTTTTCTTCACATCCACCGAATGATCACACCTCTCACTCTCAAAATTGAACTCTTTTTTTGTTGTTGTGTATATGATGACTCATCTATGTGCTCCCCACCACTCACACTTGTTGGCCATTTTAGTCAATAATATTCATGACCTACCATTTAATAAAGGATGAGATAATTGATCATCATCAACCAATTTCTCCTCTCCTTTAGATGGCCGACCAACACATTTGTATATGCCAAGACATAATGCACCTCTATAATAATATAAGTTACAATTGTTCTACCATTAAGAGTTTATCAAATTATTAAAAAATTAATGACAAACATCACTTATAGCATTATATAAGTGATAGCTACACTTTTCATAAAATAATAAGAATTAAATATATATATATATATATATATATATTAATTATTCAAGAACTAATTTTTTTTTTTGAATAATAACTTTTACCTTATAAGTATGTACTAGTAAGGTGAATTGGTGAATCCATGGTAAAATCATTAATGGAACAAGATTGTGCTATTTGTCAATTTCTTATTAATTAACAATTCTTGTCAACTAATGATGTATTTTACATTTAAGTTTTGATAAGTGCATAACATAAGGAACTTGAAACATATTTTCACTTTGCTGGAATTTCTTGAACTAAACTGTTTAATCCAATTTGCTACCCTGGTGTACAACGAATACACTTTATATTGTGAGACTCTCTAGGTCTATGCCTGGTTTGTCATATAGAACTAGTCCATACATTCGTTAACAATGTTCCACACACATGTTATGGATATTATAAAACGGCGCATTAGACCATACAAGTTAAGGTTATAACATATTTGTATAATCCTTTCATCATAAATATCTTAGAAGAGCAGAGATATAGATCAACACCGTCAAGTCTTCATACGCTCATCCATAAACCTATCTTTATTTTCTCGTGTATTTCTGCTTATGGCCATAAGACTTTCTGAAATACAATATTGGAGTATCAAGATATAATACTCACCCAAACGAGCTGATGGATCCTATATGTATGCACATTGGACTCCATGAGCATCGGACTATACCCAACAGTTAGACCATGAAAGGTATCTAACATGTGTAGAACCAAAATATGGTGGATCACTCATAAGTTTACCGTGGCACTCAGGTTTAAGGACCATAAATACTACTCAACTCGAAAGACCTTTAATTGACGGCTTTATGGGGTGTCTATTGGAAGTCTTTGTGAGTCTGTTTAATATTCAATCCTTGCTCAATACTTGTATTTCTATACGAGCTTCCACTAAACTCATGGTCTGCCAAGACTAACCATCTGAATCATTCAGATATAGACATACACCGATGTATATATTATAAGGTTTTCACTGACAGACCCGCATCAGTGGAGATATTGCTTATTCTTAACACTGATTCAAACTCCTTTAGATTAGGTTTGAACTCTTTCAGATCATACAATGTTTGAAATATTACAAGTATCTTATTATATATATAATATAATTAGTGATATAATAAAATGATAATAATATAAATATAAAACAAATATTTATACATAAAAGGGATGACACGTAAGCACAAATCCTAACAATAAGTGCCTTCCTCATTGTCGCGTTGGTTGCCTACTTGGCTTTAAGGGTATTGAGCCACCGCAAACACCTCATTTGACCTTGCTCACTTGCCTCTCGCGTCTCAAACATTGTGTTGAGAGCTTTGTTTTCCAAACAGTCCTTTACTCAATGATCCCTATTGCAAATGAAACAGTTAGATCTCGACCTTTTCTTGCTATTGAGCTTTTGCTCTTTCCCCATGGGTAGCTTCCATTTCCCCTTCTTATTTGCGGAGGGTGATACTATTTGGCTTCCCCACTTTTGTTATGATTAGGTTTAAATTTTTTGGACTTCCCGTTTCTCCTTTGCGGTAGTCCATGAGCATCCCCGTTAATGTAACAGTGTCAAATATATTGGCCACTCCACGCCGCTTCATTTCATTGGATGCTCATGTTTGTAACCTGTCTAAGAAATTGAACAAGTCCTCCTCACTCATGTTGGGGATCTGTAGCATCAATAAAGAGTACTCCACATACTCGGTAATGGACTTGGTTTGCTTCAATTCCTTTAGCTGCTTATGAGTGTCATGCACCACATTCTCCGGATAGAATTGACGCTTCATTTCTCGATGCAATTCAGCCTAGTTGTTGATGTGCAAGTGCCCTTGTGATTCTCCTCGTGTTTCCTACGCACCATAGAATTTCATGATCAGAAAGATACAAGGTTGTGGTATTTACCTTATCCTCGTCCTGCACGCTCATAGCATTGAAGTATCTCTCAATTTGGTGCTAAACTCCTTTGGCTTAGAAGTCTTAACTCTCAGTGCATTGACCATAACTTGAGCGATAACAACCTCAATCGTCACCTCTTGCTTACACAATACCACATCCTTCTTGGTAGCTTCAAACATTTTTCGTAACTTCTCCATTTGGGCCTGAATCCTAACTATGGTGGAATAGACCTCCCCTCTTGAAAAGCCTTGATCCAATTTTGTTGTTTACTAGCATAACTTTCGATGGATATCTCGATGAGGGAGCATGACTCATCCTTTTTAGCGTCGAGGTTTATCTCGAGCTTCCTCACTTGTTGCTCCAACTCCTCAAATCAATTTGTTGCCTTTCCCATAACGCGACCAAGCTTTTTCACCATAGTCCTTAAGATCATGGATAAGATCAATAGACTTCTCACGACGAACACTGTTGTTGTGTCTCTTTGCTTTGGGGTCTTTACCCCTATCTTCAATCACCTTCGATGATGTTGTAGCATCTTTCACCATCTTCTTTGGACCTGTGGTTTTAGACACTTTGAGTTATGGGAAAGTGCGGTTTTAGACACTTTGAGTGCTAAGTAGCTTGGAAAATCACACAAGGAGAGAATGAAGAAAACACGCACACCAATTGTTTGAGAAAATACTATTTTATATAATTGAAGAAAAAAATACAAACTAAAATGGTTTGGCACAACTGAAAGCCTCCCCTATTTATAGTACTAGTTCTATAAAATCAACAGCTGGGATTTACAATGTTATATAATGATCTAATGGTGTACAATAAAGTTGAGAAAATATGCCAAAAATTATTCCATTGCCTTCACATATTTTGGGTAATATTCTCCTGCCAAAATGGGGTTTAAGTCACTTATAAGTCACGGGCTTAGCTCATATTTCCATCCAAATCAACAGGCTTTTTAGAAGTTCTGGTCCATGAAACACTTTATGGGTTTAAATAACCTTTAGGAGGCTTTGTCGCACATCAAATGTTCAAGGAAATGACACAAAGCACCACTCATGGGTCAGAAGTGTCTTGGTCTTCTTGTGTATGCTGAAACTGTAATTTATGCCCTAGATTGTCAAAACATTAGACCAACTTTATGGAGACTGGATTCTGCAAAAAAACATTTTACATTGTTGAAATTATTAATGATCTTGAGAGGAGTGGCTTGAAAAGCTTTCTTTGTTGTTAGATGCTAGAAATTATTTATTTGGGTTAAAATGTCAGTAGTGGATGCTTCCTAATCTCTGTTAAATGCCCTTCAGATTTCTGCCTCAATTAAGTTTGCCTCTGAACCTTGTTTTTGATTCCACTGTCTAATTTTAAATCTTTCATGCTCCACTGTCTGTGTTATCAGTACCTGTTTTAGAGCGATATAACCTCGTTGTCCGCCCTGCCTCTCAATATCCAGGTCTTTCCCCTGCCCTCTCTCTCGATGTGGTGCCTTTCATTCTGCTTTGTAAACACTTTATCGCAATGCCGGAAGGTAGGATTTCAGCTCGAGCAGAGCTCAGGCCCGGAGGTGGTGGCTGAACTCGCCGCAGAGTTCAGGAGCGAGCAAGACATTAAGTTAGGAGGAGCCGAGTAGAAGACCATTCTTTATAACTTGACAAATGTATTTTTATTGACTTCATGTAAATGGTCTTTTGGATGCATGCTATTATGTATAGTTTTTTTTTGATTTATTCCTATAAAAAGAATATAATTGTTGTTTAAAATGTCTAGTCTAAAAAGAAATGCAAGTAAAGCCATTTCCTAGTATTGATTTCTTAAAAGTGAGTTTTAGTCCTGTTGAGGGGCAATCCCATGGTTAAAGGAGGGACTTGTGTCCTGGGACTCATCTCCGTCATGCCAAGACATTTTTCTTGAAATATACATGACGAACTTATAGTGAGTTAGGGGCTACTTTCCGGAACAGCCATTCTATATGGTGATAGACCTTTTACCCTTTTGGTTATTTTAACTTCTTTCTTTTGTATTCTATATGCAGCCATTGCTGGTGTGGCTTCTTACAATAATCACAAGCTGAAATATGAAGCTTCTCGATCTAGCTCCGATGACTCACAAAATACTCAATCCACAACAACAATTACATCTTCAACTTCTGACAGATAGTTTTGTACCAACAGCCAAGAGCTATTTGAGGTACTAATTTCAAGTAACCAAACTTTTGTTTCAAATATTAGCCATCTCTTATTAGGAATTTTTTGAGGTATATTATCAAGTGTTCATTCTTTATTGCAGGAAACCTCAACGTGCTTGTAATTCTTGTTACTGTTTTGGTGAAGCATAGTTTTGTAAGATCAATCGTCCCAATTGATGGTTGCGGCTGCTCCTACATTGTGGTATGTTTTTTTTTATGCCAGTATGGAGCTGAATCAACTGGTGCAGGGGAGAAAGTTGTGTAAAGATGAAAAACTCCACAAGTGTATCACTATCAAAAGAAACACAGGCTGAAGGCTTTTTAATGCTGAAAAATACTTGGTTATAGGCGATTTTTCTGCCAAGCAATTGTTAAAAATTCACCTGTCAAAAGTGATAGGCTCACGTACTTAGCAATTTATCTTGAAAACCATCAGTATCGAAGTCATTATATATTTACCAATAGAAGCGTAGGTGTAAAATATGAGATTCGGACTTAAGAGTTAATGTTTTCTCATTTCTGAATGAGAATTCCATCAAGAAGCAGCGGTTTTTACCTCTGGCTTCGCCTATTTTAGTTTTGATGTATGGTATTAAAGCTTAAATGATATTTGGAGAGGAGTAAACTGGTGACTAAGGGCATGTTTGGGAGGCGGTCGCACCTCATTATTGAGTAGGTCCAGTTCAATTGTTGTATCCCGTGTTTGGGTGAATAGATAAAAATGAGAGTTGTGCTGCATTTATCTCTAAAGTAAAACATTGATTTCTAAGAAAAGAGTGACGAGTGGCTACCTACGTGTCTACACTTCATTGCACAGTCTTCTAAACAAAATGAAATATATGTTTCGATATCATATTTAATTAAAAAACAGTGTTAATTGATATATTAATAATAAGTGATTATTATTTATTAAGTAGTTGTTGATTTTTTTATTTATTATTAATATAGTAATTATATAAATTAATCGATAATTGATGCATTAGATGTTATGTCGATTGAAATATAAATTTTGTATCTCAATTGTTTAAACATAATATTGCTCTTAATTAAATTTATTATTTTTTGATTAACCAATAAAAATAGATGCTCACCAGACCACGACTTACATTTCGTCTACAACACACTACCGTTGTTTACTATTGTTTATTGTCGACTGCCACTATTTATCATTGGCCATTGTTGACTAATATTATTTGAGGTTGTCGATGATATTGTTAAAATTTTTATTGTTCAATTTATTTAATCATATAAATTTTATTATTGTAATTCTTGTCGTTTAATTTACTCAACCTTGTAAATTTAATTGGTATTTAAATAATTGTTGGTCTAAAAATAAGAAATGAAAATTTGGTCACTGCATATTGGTGCTGTCAAATGGCAGCAAGCATTATTTTGTAGTGATACTAAAAACAACAGTTGCGTTGGTGAACCGCCACTGATATCGAAATGCCAACATACCGAATTCTATACTGTAAGGAGTCCAAGAACCAAAGACTATTTATAAGGCCATTTAGACTTAATTGAGGAGAGGAGAAATAGGTGAGAATTAGAACGATGGTGTGTTAGTAGTGGGTGCTTGGTATTACAACAAGCAAGTTCGAGCACGATAGTTTACAGAGGGTGATTTAGTCTTGGGGAAAGTGTTGTTGAACACCAAAAGCTTTACTGAAGGATTTTTAGTCTAAATTGAGAAGGTTTTTATAAAGTCTTCAAAAGGATTATGCCAGGAACGTACGAGCTCAGCTACTCAGATAGAAGCATTGTCAAGAAATCTTAAAACGTCAAGCTCTCGAAGCATTATTATCTTTCAGAGAAATTTTCCAAGTCTTATTTGCATTACCCTTGAGAATTTGTAATTTTTTTTTCCTTTTTAAAAGTTGTAACCATGAGCATCCTAAGTACAACTCGAGAAACCTTTCTCAATTTAATATATTTGGTTTAAAGTTTAGTTCTCGGAACCCATCTTAGAGTTTAAATTAATTTTACAATAGGTTGCTCAGTTATACTTCAGGTCACGTATGGTAAACGAAGCTTGTCCAAAGATAGGACAGTTTGAAATGGCAATCAGTTTTACTGTGGATTAGAGCTCGTCTAGATAGGACAACACGAGAACTAATACTCATAACTCTCAAGAACAACTAAAATTCTTGTCCCTGGAACTTGGGAAAAATTGAAGTGTTGTCAGCAAATATAGGAGCTTGGGTAATAGGACTTCTTAAGAAATGCCGAGTAACTCGTCTCTAGGATACAAAGATTTGACAACCATTCGGTCACTTTAAAGCTCCCAAAATGGATCCATGTCCTAAGCAAAGCTGAGAACATGATGGGTTTTTGTCAAATATAATGTTCCACCGAGAACTTGTGTTCCTTGGAATTTTCGATTCTGTTTACCTCGAGGGATTACTAAGTTATAACGCCTAATATCAAACATTCAATAATGATGAGGCCCTATCTAAGTACAGCTTGTTTTCGAGCTCACAAGGAAAAAGTAGTTTCTAAACTTAGAAAAATAATGGGTAGGTTAACTCTTGTACTTTTTGGAGGTCTAATCTGTATAACAAAAAGCGTTCGCCACTGTTACTATGTGGTCGGTTATCATATTTTATTCTCCTTGAAAGATCGGTGGATCATGAATCCTTTTTATACTTGGTAATATTTCCTTTAAGTCACCATTGTTCTTTGAGATCGAAGAAGCAAATTTTAATTACTCATTGTTATTAATATCCCTCAACAAGTTTTCATCTACTAAAGAGTTCAACCATTATAGGGAGAAAAATAAATTAATCAATGCGTAGTTTAGAAAGGTACCTCGACCCAATAATAGTATTAATTATAATTGTCATTACAAAAATATTCTTTTTTCTTTTTAAAAAAAGAGTTTAACTATGGTAATCAAGTGTTGCGGGAGAGGGAGGCATTGCCTTCGAGGAAGGAGGTCTTAGGCAAACCTACCAATGGTGAAGCCTAGGGGGTTTGCAGCAACACTGGTTAAGGAAGAGCTTTGAGGGTCATTGTCAAAGGAGCCACCTCTTCAGTAGGCCTTGAGCCTAGGCACTCGACTCTAGCTCTTTAGCGCTATAGTACTCGTTACTTTAGTGCTCTTGTCTCAGGGAGCGGAGAGGGAAATAAGGAGAGAAGGTACTTGAAGTTAAAAGGGTAAGAGTTCATAAGAGATTGGGGAGAACTTTTTGGGTTTCCATGGGTGTAGATGTTTAAAATTGCCCTTGCTGCTAGAGAATAAGACTTCACTGCTTCCTTTTACCACTCACTCGATTATGTCAGAAATTTGATTGAGAAGCTCCGCTCAATAGTGCTCTACAATAATGCCTTGCGGGGTCGTAGAGCTAATCTCCGATAGTCTAAGATCTTCTTGATGGAACTTCTAGATGATAGTTTCCTCGTGGAGATTATTTATGAAAATCTTCCGCCAAAGTATTCCTTGTGTGGCTTAATTGGTCATGAAAGGATGAATTGCCGTAACGATAGTAAGGTAGAGAAAAGTGCTCACTGTCAAGAAAATCCAAGCAAATCTATAGACTAATCGAGGCAAAACCTACAGAAGAAGATCGTTCTTTTATAAACGAGGAGCTCTCTTTTAACAACAAACACATCAACATATTTATAGAACTGATCAAGGGCCATCCACGTCAAGTTGATGACTAAATAATGCCCTTTGAAAAGCTCAACATAGCGAGCAAATCCAAGGAGATCCCCTCCTAAAACTGATTAAGTGCTATACTACTCCCAGAGGCCTTGGTATCTTCCACGTCCTCTTTTAACTTGGCGATCTCCTCTAGTAGCTAGGCCTTCTCCACCTTCATGATGTCTACAGTGGCTTCAACCTTGACCACCTTCTCATCGAGGACCTTGTTGATCCTCTAAACCTTAAAGAGTTGGCTCTCGACCTTCCTTGCAAGCTCTTAATCCTTTTAAATGCCTCATTTATGGCGTTTTTAAGGTGAGAGATCTCAACGCCTGCCTTCTTTAGTTTATGCTCATTCTTGAACACCCCTAATATGCCTTCTCAGTGCTGAGAGAGGATATAAAGAACTTGCAAAGGAAACAAGATCAGTACAGATATCGAACATCTAGAGAGAGATCAATATTCCTCTACATAGCTTAACTTTGTTAAGTCATTGAAGCTTGTTTGAAAGGCTTTAGCTTTTTCAAATTTAGAGGTCACCTTAGAGCGAGCGGGCATCATGACACATTCCCCTTCTTTGATCAATGGGAGCAAATACTTATACTTCACCTTCTTAAAGACAGGCATGTCTAGGAGGCTGAAAGAAGTAGTTGATGCCCCCATCCCTCTGAAATGGTTGATGACCACCTTATCAATCAAGGGTAAGATGAAGTAGCAATAGAGGCAGCATCTTATATGGCAGAAGTGCTTGGGCAAAATTGGGGTGATGAAGGGTAAAGTCGGTGAACGCTGCATCTTAAGAGGCGTTGAAGAACTAACTATTAACGTGTGATTAATGGGTGCATGCATATGAAAGTGCAACCATTGAATTTTAAATTGCATGTCATATATACAATGAGTAGTGGAATGATATCTATTTCCTATTCAATAATTACACAGTGAAATCAAAGTCTGTTACACTAACAAAATTAGAAATTAGTAAAAAATTTGATTTTGGAGCTTAGACTGAAGTGAATTCGTTGGTAATTCTAGTTCGCAACATTCGGCAGGATTGCAAAACTAGAATGGTAACTTGTCTTAAATTTCCAGCAAGAATTTGGATTACTCAACACTTAGCAGTTTTGTTTCTCTTAATTTGGTTAAATTAAGAAATATAACTTAATTGAAAGAATTTGAAAGTTCTATTTCCCATGGCCGAATGATACTGTCAAATGAAAGCTATTTCATTTGATTTATATAGTTTGACTTTTGTAGGGACCAAAATAAAATATTTTCAAACTATATAATACCTTTTCAATGACTACTTGACACTTGTCTTTCATACATCTCATTCACGAAGACAAGTGTCACATTGAATCCATGCATGTAGTGCACTTATCACATAAATGCCATGCATGAAGGACACTTGTACATTAAAGTGGCCATTTGTTACAATTTAATTGGTTGGATACTCTAGTCAACTAATGAAATAATAATAATAAGCTTAACACTTAAACTTTCACATCTCGAGAGATCTTGAAACAAATTTTACTTTCTAAATTTTTTTCTAATTGAACAGTTCGATCTAGTCTGCTACTCCAGTTCATAACTAGTACATTTTATATTGTGAGATTTTCTAGGTTCATACTTGTTTGTCTTATAGAACTCTTCTGTAAGTCCGAGAATGATACCTTGCACACACATTACTGATATTAAATAATGGCGCATTGAACCATACAAGTTGAGGTTAACCATATACGTATAATCATTCTGTTACCTATATCTTGGAAAAGCAGAGATATAGATCATTATCGTCAAATTTGTATATGCTCAACTGTAAACTTATCTCTAGATTTGTATTTCTATAAATAATATCTGCACTTTCTTTTACAATATTGTTTATCCTATGAAAAACTCTTTTTCAGGGTTTATGCTTATGGTCACAAGACTTCCTGAAATACATTCTCGAAGCATTATGATATACAACTCTCTCATATGAGCTAAAATATTCCATATCTGTGCATACCAAATTCCATGAGCATCAGACTATATCCAACGACACCTAGAGGTCAGACTATAAAAGGTTTTTTGACATACGTTGAATCAAAGTATGATGGATCACTCATAAGCCGACCGTGGCACTCAGGTCAAAAGACTACGAATACTATTAAACTTGAGAAGACCCTCTATTGATATCTTTATGGGATGTCTATTAGAGGTCTTCATGAGTTTATTTAGTACTCAGTCCTCACTAAATACCTATATGTCATACGAGCTTTCATAAAGCTAACGATCTGCTAAGACTAATCACCTGGATAATCCAGATACAGACATATTGATCCAGAAGGTATACCAATTAACCCATGTTGGCAACCATATACCAAGAATGATGTTTTTGAGAACATACTGCATAAAGACATTTCCTAACACCATTTATAACTCCTTGCAACTATTTCATTACTAATATATTGCTAGGTCTTTGTCCCATTTCAGACAAGGTTCTAATTTATAGAATGCAAACTTTTAACGCTGACTTAAATTTTTTAGATTATATCTGAACTCATTTAAATTTATAATGTCTAAAAAGTAACAAGCTTAGTACTACATAATTAAATATTAATAATATATTGATATATTCATTGTATAAATATTAAACAATTAATATTCATACAAAATTGAATTGACATGTAAACACTAACTCTAACATTAAGCACCCATTTTTCCATGGACATCTTTAAAGACCTTGCCTAATTAGTCAATGCCTTCTTTAGCATATTGAGGATAATACCTTTGACCTCTCAACAACTTGTGAGCCTTTTACTTAGAGGCGAGCCCTTCTGCTATAACATTTGTGCCTTTTTTTCTATTGTGCTCCCATTGACTCGACATATTTGTAAAAGAAAGTCATGAGATAAGTTTAAGTAGAAATTTTTCTAAGTAAAGAGACAAAGATGAGGTCATGTTACTTACTCTTCATCTTCGACTTCTAACCGCATTCTATCGATCCTTACCAATTACTTTAATAATGAGGCCGATAGCTTTCTAACTCTCTTCTAATAAGAGGTCGTTGATGAAACCAGTGTGGATCAGAGCTCAGTTGATCTTTTCTTTGATGTCATCCTTAACTTCTAGTTTGGCCAACCAAATAGCTACGAAAAGAGACAAGTGTTAGAAGATTCTCTAAACTCATAAGGTAAAAGGCTAATGGGAGAAGACTAAACCAACTCTACCAAAGGTCCAAGGGTAGAAATAACCCTTTCACATCTAGAAAGCATACTCCCTCATTTTTCCTAGCGTGAAGCCAAAGGTGCTCCTAGTCTTTATTGGTGGAAGGAAAATCCTTAGTAGGGGTTGGGCAGCCCTTATAGTTCATGAGATAGTGAAATCTTTTATTTTTAATTGATTTCAACTAGACTTGGTAAAATTATTGAAGCTCCTTAAGAGTGGGCTCGGCTTATTTAGATCTCGCCTATATGATATAAAGTTTTAATAGTATTATTTAGACATTTAAATTTATTTGACAAAAAGGGAGATGGGAGGTTGAGGTGTGCTAACACCTAAGAAAAAAAATATAGTTAGATAAACATCCTAAGACTTAATTTTAAGAAGGTGATATGCAAAGTTCCCTTGCCTGTTAGAGGTTTGCTGGTACACTCCATAGGGTATGGAACCCATAGACTGACCTCTTCAAGTATCTAGTACCTTATCTTAAGGTCATTCAAATCCTTTTAAGTCACTTGAAAAGGGGGTGCAAAGGGCAATCTAACTTACAAGAAGCTTTACGATCCTGCCTAGTAACATTCTTTTTCTTCTTTTTCCCTTTTGAGGCCTTAACACCTCTTCTTTAATGAGGAGCACTGGTAAAACCTTAACCCTTAGCCTTCAAACCCCTTATTGAGGATTCCTATTGATAGGGGCGTAAATGCACTAGTATATTTAGTACCATAAATTGGAGTTTTGTTCTAATTTATGAGTTTTTGGATATTCATTTGTGTTTATTTTTACCATAAATAGGTGCATAGCAAAAACTTTAACGTTTAGGAACAAACGAGAGGTGAATCAGATGAGAAATGAAAAAGTTGCGCTCAAAATACGAGAGCGCCTAAACCTAGGGCTAAACACTTCAACACCCATGGCTGGGCGCTGCTGCGCCCATGGCAGAGACTTGGGCGCTATGGCACTGGCAGATCTCAGCACCATGGTGCTCGTGTGATATATAAAACCAGTCTTCTTAGTTCTATTTCGACTTGGATTCAAAGACCCTCAACCCTACGATTTCTCATACATATAAAAACACCCTTTTATGAGCCAAAACACCGACTTTTTGAGAGAAAAAACTTAAATAATAATTCACAACACAAAATCAAAAGACCAAAACCAAGATTGAAGATTCAAGCATTCAAGTTAAGGAAGAGAGAGAAGCAATCCAAGACGTCTTCTTGATTAGTTTTTCTTCTCTTTTCTTATCATTATATTCTTGTACGTGTTATACATAGATTGGTTTGGCACTCTTGAGTTTTGATGAGCTAAACATTGTTGATCTGGGTTTAGACCTTTCTAAACCTAAGTATGTAGTTGAATTTCATTGATTATTAGTTTATAAAATTAATACATATAATTGATTCATTCTATTTTGATTTTAAAGCTTTCATTATATTTGGCCAATATTATGAATGATTGAGGAACTATGATGAACTTAATAAAGGGATTCATGTGTTTAGCCTAAGATAGTTTGATGCATGACCATAGGGTAACAACTATGATTTCTATATTGGATAGATATATAGTTAGATGTAATGTATGGTTTGATTTAGGCATAATCTTAATGAATTACATTATTTTGTTTTATTACCATAGATATATAGGTAGTTGTTAGAATGCGTAATACAATCACTTGACCATCGATAGAGGCTTATGATGAGGTTAGAGTCTAACTAATCAATTCGTATTAAGAGATTAACTAAGAGGTTATTGATTCCAATGAAATACTAAGGGATAAGTCGAAACCCTAGATTCTTATCAATTAGTGAATTCAACTCTTTATTTATTTGTTAATTAGGTTTAGTTTAATTTGATAAAACTAGGTTAATTAATTGAATTTTAGATTTTAGTTTTTCTGAATAAAAGTTAAGTAGTGATAATTTTAGTACTTGATTGAAAGAAATAGATCGTATAGTCCTAGTGAAAATGATACTTGAACTTAAAATTCTATATTATTTGATACAATGATTGCGTTTGCGCTTAACTACTAAAGCATACATCAAGATTTTGGCACCGTTGCCAGGGAATATTTCTTTCTATTCTTAGATCAATACTAATACCTAGCTACTTGTTTTTAATTCAAATTTTATTTTTTTAATTTTTGTTTCAGTTTATTTTCTCATTTTTACTTTTATTTTCTTTCTATTTTGCTTTGATAATTCATGTAATGGGCAAAAAGTGTTGACTTGACTTCTTTTGATCTTGAGATCGAAAGAACATTGCATAGACTTTGACGTGAACAATGCTAGCAATATTTAAACATAGAGGAGAACAACGATCACATCAATAACCCAGTGTTTGAGCGCATAATATCACAAAAAGTATTGAAATAGTATGTTGTCCCAACTACAGATGGCATTCAGTCTAGTATTCATCGACTAACCGTTAACACTAATAACTTTGAGATCAAGTCGAATATTATTCAGATGCTGAAAGAGTTTGTACAGTTCAACGAAGCTCCCAATGATGATCCTAACTTGTATATCATAAATTTCTTGGAGATTTGTGATAAATTTATGATACCTTCAAGTATAATAGAGTCTCAAACAATGCCATTCAACTTAGACTATTCCTTTTTTCTTTGAGGAATAAGGCAAAGAATTGATTGATGTCATTGTCGTTAGGATCCATATCGACGTGGGATGATTTAGCGTAGAAGTTTCTAGCCAAGTTTTTCCCACCAACAAAAATAGCAAAGATGAGGATTGACATCATCTCATTCAATCAAATTGATAGTGAGTTGTTGTATGAGATATGAGAGTGCTTTAAGGACATATTGAGGAAGTTTCCTCACCATGGCTACTAGTCCAAACATTCTATAATGGATTAGTAGGCCATTTGAGGATCATTACAGATGCCGCTACTAGAGAAGTTTTAATGAATAAGTCCACGAATAAGGCTATGATCTATTGGAAGAGATGGCGTCGAACAGTTACCAATGGTTAGCAGAGAGGGTTACACCTAAGAGAGTCACTGGCATTTATGAGATTAATGTATTCAATGCATTAACAGTGTAAATCAACTTATTATCCAAGAAGTTTAATGTATTGAATGCCGTTAAAACTTAATAAATGACATGCAACTTTTGTGGTGATAATCACATGAATGGGCGGTGCATGAAAGCAATGAATTATGTGGGTAATTTTAATCATCAACAACCTAACCCACAATTAAATTCATACAATCCTGGGTAGAGAGATCATCCTAACTTCTCTTGGAGTAACAACCAAGGGGAGTCATTTAGACTATTGAATCCCCTAGGATTCTAGTCACCATAAAAGAAGAAACTGTCATTGAAAGACATATTCTTGCAATATATAAAGTCTAATGATGCCATCCTACAGAATTATTCAGCATCATTGAAGAACTTAGAGGTTCAAATGGGATCACTTGCTGCAGCTATTAATAAGCGACCTTAAGGCACTCTACCAAGTGGCACCGAAGTAAATCTAAGAATTGTAGAGCAATGCTAAGCCATACACTTGAGAAGTAGTAAGATTCTACATGATAACACATCTAAACCACCACCATCAAGTGTGAAAGAGAAGGAGAATGTGGCACAACAAGAAGAAGTGCAGCTATATAGACCGTCTATTCATTTTCCTCAAAGGCTACAGAGGTGTCAAACAAGTACAAAATTTGAAAATTTGCAGCAAGGCAATCTAAAAAATACAGTACATGATGCACAACGGTAAAAAAAGTGCAGGAAATATTGTAGAATATAATGTGCAGTAACAGAAAAATGTAGAAAATAGTGTAGAATTGTAGAAAAGTTAGATGTAATAGCACATAATAGTAAAAACCAATAGAAACATGCAGTTTAGCCTCGCCATCCACCTTTACCATTCCCTCAGAGGCTATAGAAATAGAAGCTAGATAAGCAGTTTTTTAAATTTCTGGATATCTTTAAGAAACTTCACATTAACATACATTTTTGTAAATGTTCTTGAACAATTTCCAAGTTATGTGAAGTTTATGAAGAAGATATTATCTAAGAAGAGGCGACTAGCAGATTATGAGACCGTAGTATTGATAGAGGAGTGTAGCACTATTCTTTAGAAGAAGCTACCTCCCAAGCTTAAGGATCTCAGAAACTTTACCATTTCGTTTTTCATTAATAATCATAATCTTGGTAAAGCTTTATGTCATCTGGGAGCAAGTATCAATTGCATACCCCTTTTCATCTACAACAAGTTAGATTTGAGAGAAGCAAAACTCATAAATGTCACACTCTAACTTGTTGATCACTCTCTTGTCTATCCGAAGGAAATAATAGAAGACATGCTAGTAAATGTGGATAAGTCTATCTTTCTTACAAGTTTCATTGTTCTAGACATGGAAGAAGACATAGAGATCTCTATCATCCTTGAAAGACCTTTCTTAGCGATGGGACGTACAGTCATTGATGTTAAAAAAGGTGAAAGATGACATAAGGATATTCAAAGTCTTCAAGGAGATCAGGTTGCCATCTAAGAGTGAAAATTGTGGTAGGATTGAAGTAGTACACTTAAACACCAAGACGGTTAAAGACATGAATACATTGAATCCTCGCATATGAAATAAGGTGTTGAAGTATAGAAGAAAAAGAAAGAAGAAGAATGAGCAACACCTTGAAGAGAGGATCAAAGAGATTGGCATAAAAGAACCACTTCACTAGTCTAATATTAAAGTCTTTTCAGAGAAACACGAGGAAAATGAGATGGAAGCTACTGCCATTGGCTTAATTAAGACATACGGAAGCCTAAAGAGAGGAATGCCAAGAAGCTCACATACAAGGATGCTTCCACCATTAACTTTGATCCACTATAAGAGTAAAAGAGCCCCGTCAAGCCGATGACACTAAATCAAGCGCTTTTTGTGACGCAACCAAAGTAATTTTTCTTTTTATTTGCTTATTTTCAATTTTACTTATGTTAGTTTCTTTTCTTTTTAAGAATAAAATAATAAGTCAAGCATTCAAAGAAACAGCATAAACATTTGTAAGCGTTAGGAGCAAAGAAACACTGCAGTCACATTAATAGACAACAACACTGCAATGTTTTAATTTCATCTACCAAGGGAATTTTATTACTTTTAAGTTTTTTTTTTTTGACATTGGGGACATTGTCTAATTTAAGTTTAGGGGTGGGAAACACATAATCTATATTTATTTTACTGCTTTTATTGATTGGTTGTCTTGTATGGGTTAAATAGTTTTTTTTAGTTGATAAGTTTTGGTTAAAAAGATGATCATTAGTCCATGATAAGAAATAGAATATTGGCTGAATTTATTTTCACATGTCCTTAGGAAACAACAAATACTTGAGACAACTCTTATATCATGAATCTTAAACTGAGTTCAACTTGATTTTTTTATCACTTATTTTTTAGCTTATTGAGATAAACTTGTACTAGTTGAATTTGTTTACTTAGAGATATTTTTACTTAAGTAGTACACTACAGTCTCGAGGACCAACACACTAGAACTTGCTTGATTACTACTTAATGTGAAATCCTAGGAAACAAATGAATAAAAAAATGACATTAGGCCATTTTTGGATTGATTCAGCCTTTTTTAGCCTACCTTTGATATATATTTATCTCTAGTTACCCCGTTTGAGCCTAAATACTCATTTTTTCTATTTAACCACATTACAAGCCTCATGACTTTAAGTTTATTTGTCCTAAATATCGTAACACCATAAACCTTGAGTTTACAAGAAATATTCTTAAAAAGAAATAAGTTATAGATGTATAAGAAAAGGGTACTGCAGTGAAAAGTAATAAGTCTTGAAGAGACATATCAATCTAAGTTTGGGGATACATTCTAAACAAAAGTGCTTAAATGCATAAATACCCAGCTTAAAAAAAAGAAGAAATTCTTTGCAAAAGAGTTCTAAGTAAAGTTAAGTGTTAATGGTGTAATTTGTGCTTTATATTTATCCTTATATCCCACCTTCACCTTAGCCTTACATTGCAAGCTAATTAAAATTCTAAAAAGATTCCTATAGATATGTATTTCTACATTAGTGGATAATAGTATGAACAGTAACCTTATAATAGTGTTATAATTGAAATATGCTGAGATATCATCTTTATGTGATTTCTTAAGTTATTGAGTAAATCTAAGTTTCATTTGACTAATTACTTACTTATTGCACACATGTACAAGTGGTCATTTATAAGAGAGAATGAAGGACTTGATGAATGGTAGAATGAGTTATTGAAAGTTGTCTATTGCGTTCTGAAAAGTCTTGTACCATTTGACAGCCTTTGAGACTTTAAATATGATCATCTATATTAACCAAGGCTTATATTTAGTTTTTAAGTTATTATAGAGTCAATAATAAGTTGTGAATATTTGCTTTTATTTTGCTCGAGGACGAGAAAAGTCTTAAGCTTAGAGGTGTTTGATAGGCGAGTAAATGCACTAGTATATTTAGTACCCCGAACGAGAGTTTTGTTCTAATTTATGAATTTTTGGCCATTTAATTGTGTTTTTGATAATAAATAGGCACACGATGAAAAATGTGCAGGAATAAATAGGCACACGATAAAAATAAAGAAGTTGCGCTCAAAATACAAGAGCACCTGAACCCATGGCTGGGCACTATAGCGCCCAATGCAAAGATTTGGGCACTGCGGCAGCCAACCCTAGTGCCTCGGTGCCCAGCCAACCTCTACACCCCTCACGTTTTCAGGTCTCATACTGAGGCATCCATCCGACATATAAAACCCTATTCTTTTAGTCCTATTTCAACTTGGATTCAAAGGCCCTCGACCCTAGGGTTTCTCATACATATGAAAGCACTTTTTTATGAGGCAAAACATAGAATTTTTTAGATAAAAAAACATAGAGAAATAATTCACAATACAAAATCAAGAGATCAAAACTAAGATTGAAGATTCAAGTTCAAGATTCAAGCATTCAAGTTACGGAAGAGAGAGAAGCAACCCAATACATCTTCTTGATTAGTTTTTCTTATTTTTTCTTATCATTATGTTCTTGTTCTTACTGTTATACATGGATTGGTTTAGCACTATTGAGTTTGTGATGAGTTAAACATTATTGATCTAGGGTTAGACTTTTTGAACCTAAGTATGTAGTTAGATTTCATTGATTATTAGTTTATAAACTCAATACATATAATTTTCATTCTATTTTGATCTTAAAACTTTCATTATATCTGGCCAATATTATAAATGATTGTGGACCATGATGAACTTGACATAGGAATTTATGTGTTTAACCTATGATAGTTTGATGAATGATCATAGGGTAAAAACTATGAGTTTCATGTAGGATAAACATATACCTAGATGGCATGTATGGTTTGAATTAGACTTTGTCTTAATGAATTACATTATTTTTTAATTACCATAGATATATAGATAGTTGTTAGACTGCGTAATATAGTCACTCGACTATCAACAGATGCTTATGATGAGATTAAAGTCTAGCCAATCATTTCATATTAAAGGATTAACTAAAAGGTCAATGATTTCAATAAAATACTAAGGGATAAGTCAAAACCCTAAATTCTTATCAATTAGTGAATTCAGCTTTTTGTTTATTTATTAATTAAGTTTAGTTTAATTTGATAGAATTAGGTTAATTAACTAAATTGTTTTTTGAATGAAAGTTAAGTAATGATATATTTAGTACTTGATTGAAAGAAATAGATTGTATAGTTGCTGTGGGAACGATACTTGGACTTAAAATCACATATTATTTGATACGATAGCATTCACTTGCGCTTAACTTCTAAAGCATACATCACCTCTCTGAATCTTCTTTGACCTCTATTAATTCGATCTGAGGATCCCCGCACTAGTGGAGTTCTTTTGTAAAATTAGCAAGGTTTATATACTCCTTGGTCACACGCCCATTGACATCTTTAGTCGAGTTGTTTTCATCATTAGAATCTGCCATACAACTACATGACTCCCAACCTGAGATGTCATGGGAGTCTTCCTAAACACTCCTATCTGAAGACATCTTTAAGTTTTAACCTTAAATACTCTAAGGGATGAGATTTGACAACCATGATAGACTTAAACACTCAAAATGAGATAAACATCATAATAAATTGCAAAAAATAAAGAACATAACCTAGAATTCCATATTTCTAAAATGCAAAAATACCAAAATAGCATCCAAAAACCCTAGAAAGGGTTTTGTAAATGAAAAACAAGACAAGAAACTTACTTGAAATCGAAGTTTGATGATTGATGCGATATTTCTATATCATAAAATTAAGTGCAAGTATACACTATCGTATGCAAGTAATAAAGGGACTAAATAAGTCGGATGTCGAACCGACAGGGATAATTTTTTCTTTTTAACCAATTACTAAAATTATGTCTTTTTAATAATTATTTAGAAAAATAAAAATCTAAGAATGAATGTAGAAAAAATAAGAATAAAAACACAATGCAAAGAGATTTAAGTGATAGCAATATAGAGAAAACCTAGGATTAATACTATCCTTCAATATGCTTTCTAATGATTAATATTCTAATATTTAACTCCCTTAGTCTTTGTTATTGATCAAGACACTAATGTATTCACAAGTCTCTTCCAAGGTTATGCAAGTATACCTTAATTTACCAAATACCTATATTCCTATTGTACTTGTAATAAATTAAGATTCATTAAGATTAGGTTTTATTGATCATACATGCCAATTAGGTATATTCCTATCCTAAATTGAAACTTGCATATGCAACATTGAATATTACTCTACAATCATGCATCAAATTACCTAGGTCTAAATATTATGATTCCTTTTTCGAGTTTATCAATAATATTACCAACTCATTCACCATATATTGGCCAGATATATTGAAGCATTAAAATCAAGTAATTTGAATATCAAAGAACTAAGTTTATTAAATATTCCAAATATATGACAATTAAGCACACATATTGAGTTCAAGTATTAACCCTAGAAAATACGTTTAGCTCATGGCTACAAGAGAATAGCAGTAAAAATAATAATAAATCATGATACAATCAATAGCAAACCGATATAGACGTCGAATTGCTCTTAATTGCGCTGCCTAAGATACTCTTGATGTCGAAGAACGCCTTGAATCTCTCTCTAAGATTGCTTCAATTAAACTCCTATTGCTCTCCAAGACTCGTGCTCTGTATTCTTGGTGTTCTTGAATGCTCTAGGTTGCTCTTAGATTATCCTTGAAGGCTGGGAACGAGTGGCTTTTTATAGGGATTGATATGAGCTTGAAAATCTCAATTCTCGTCGGACTAGGACTCGCGCTACCGCTAGGGCGCTATCCAGTTGTCACTGGGGCGACGCGTGAAAAAGGCTTCACCATTGGAGCGGTGGTTGATGGCGCTGGGGCGCTGTCCTGTCGCTGAAGCGATGAATGTTTGGCGCTGGGGCGCCAGATGCGACTTAAACAGGTCATTTTTCTTATTTTGATCACTATTCCAGCGCTGGGGCGATAATACTTGTGGCGCTAGGGCGATGGACACATACTTTGAAAACTTTGCATTTTAGTCCCTGTTTTCGCTCCTTTTGCATTCTTTCTCTAAATTTCGTTCAAGTCGCTATAAATAACAATAATACACATAAATAGTCATCTATTCTCATAAAACAATAAAATATCAAAATAAAAACATGAGAAAATATATGACAAATTTGCCCTCATCAATGATCGAAGAAGGTAAAACTTAATGTGAACCTTACAAAGAAAAGTGAGACTCAACGCTCAATTAGATTCCTTTCCTAAGTATCATTCTAATTCAGATTCAAAAATAAACAAAAACAAGGACCTTGACTTGTTATCTATAAAGAGATAAGAACTATACGTATAAGAAATGAAAGAGTAAATGCCACACTCAAGAAAGATGAGAAAATTGTAAATGATAAGTAAAGAATAAACGTCATAAGATAAAATTTTGATAAGTTCTGAAAAGGGTTTTTGAAAAACCAAGAGAAAATTCTCACTAATATTAATGTCATAAACTTTAAATTCTCCTTAGGGTTACACTAGGAAAATTTTATATAGTAAAAATCTCTAGGTAGCTAAAATAAAAATAAATCAAATCTTAGGCATAATAGGAATTTGATTACAAAAAGAAGAAATAAATAACAAGCATATTAAGAAAATAAAATATTCATGTTTCTTTGTTTCTAAATATAACATAAGCTAAAAAAGAAATAAGGAACATAAGGATATAAGAATTAGGATACAAAATAAAGGGCATATCTGCATGCCATTGTTTTCTTTTATGTGCTTGATTTTCTTCCTAAATTTATTATGTGCTAGATCTTCCATCCTAAATTGATTATGCCTTATTTTGTTCTTCATGTAAATCACTCCAGATCATTTGAAGAAACCTGAATAACATTGACAAATCAGTGATCATCTTGATCACTCAATTCAGAAATTTTAGCATCTTGACCAAAGCACGAATTTGATATATGCTTAATTAGCCCATTTAATACTTCGTTTATTTTCTTGTTTCTTGCCTTTGTCATTGAACCCTCATGGATGCTCAAAGGATCTTGTGAAACTTGGCAACCTCATTCGCATCATTCCCCATCTCTTGAAAAATAATTTTTCCTAAAATCTTCAAACTATATAAAAAATAAACAAAAACAAGGACCTTGACCTGTTTTCAATAAAGAGATAAAGATCAGAGGTATAAGAAATTAAAAAGTAGACACCACATTTAAGAAAGATGAAAAAGATTGTGAGTGATAATTCAAGGATGAATGCTACAAGATGAAATTTTGATAAGTTCAAAAAAGCTCTTTGAAGAACTAAGAGAAAACTTTCACTAATATCAATGTCATAAACTCTAAATTCCCCTTAGAGTTATAGCAGAGTATATAGCCAAAATCTCCAAGTAGCTGAAAGGAAAATAAATCAAATCATAGGTATAGTAGAAATTTGATTACAAAAAGAGAAAATAAATAACAAGTATATTAAGAAAAAAAAATATTCATGTATCTTTGTATCTAAATATTGTTATAGTGCATCTAAGAATGCATGCATGTGAAAGTGTAACGATTGAATTTTAAATTGCATGTCATATATATAATGTGTAATGGAATAAAATTTAATTTCCTATTCAACAATTACACACTGAAATTAAGTGTGTTATACAAATAAAATTATAAAAACATATCTTTGAAGCCATTTGGTGTAGAACTCGATTTTGAGCTCACCTTGAAGCAAAAAATTTTGCATTTACTATTTGATAATTCAAAGTGGCGTACCATCCATAAATGTTAATTTACCTTCTTTTCCTCATAAGTGCCTTCTTCCATAAGATATGGGTAGTCATCTTCCTCATGGAGTCCACAACTCGAGACTATATACTCAAATGCATAATCCATAAGACCTCTATTGTTGTAGCTGTGGAGGCCATAAATCAGATAGTCACAGGAAACCTAACTTCATTATCTGAACAAGAGTTGATCGACTGCGACATAACTTTCAACAATAAAGATAAAGACTTACTTGAAACAATTTTAAAGTATTATTTATATAAATAGCCAAATAGACCTCTTTGCAACATTTGCAAAGTTTATTATATGTTGCCAATAAATGCTTTAATTTGTACTTCATGCATTTTATGCATAAAGACAAGTGTCTCATTTTATTTGCCACTTGTCCCCCATTAAAATATGCATGTGCCACATGTCACACATACATTACACGCAATTGCCATGTGTTATATTTCCACTAGTTAACTACTTTAACTAATAAAATATATGTTTAACACTTAAACCTTGACACGTGTGTTACCCAAGAGATCTTAAAACAAATCTTGTTTTTTGAAATTTTGCCAGATTAAACCGTTCGACTCAACCCGCTACCCCAGTGCTCAACGAGTACACTTCATATTGTTAGACTTTTATATGTTCACACACATTTATCTTATAAAACTCTTCAGCAAGTCCGTGCATAATGCTCCATATACACATTACAGATATTACAGAGCAAGATGTTGAACTATACAAGCTGAAGTCAACCATATTTATAAAACCCTTCCGTCACTTATATTGATCATCATTATCAAATCTCTATATGTTCGACCATGAACTTATCTCTAGATTTGTATTTCCATAAATAATATCCATAAACTATTTTGCAATATTGTTTAACTTTGTGAAAAGCTCTTTTTTAGGGTTTAATGCTTATGGCCACAAGACTTCTTGAAATATAATCTCAGAGCATCAGGATATACAACTCACCCATATGAGCTGACGGATCTCATATCTACGCACACCGGACTCTATTAGCAGTAGACCATACCCAACGACACCCAAAAGTTAGACCATGAAAGGTCTTTAATATATGTGTAATCCAAATATAGTGGTTACTTACAAGCCAACCGTGGCGCTCAAGTTAAAGGACCATAAATACTACTCAACTGGAGAAGACCCTCCACTAACAACTCTATGGGATGTCTATTAGAGGTCCTCGTGAGTCTATTCAATACCTAGTCCTCATTGAATACCTGCATACTTATACGAGCTTGTGTTAAGCCCATGGTCTCTTAAGACTAACCATATGGAGAATCCAGATATAGACATACACTGATATGAAAGGAATAACAATTGACCTATATTGACAACCATGGATTAGAAACGATGTTTTTGAGAATATACTGCATAATGACATTTCTTAGCATCATTTGCAACTCCTTGCAACTATGTCTTTATTAATATATTCCCAAGTCTTTGTCCCTATTTCAGACAAAGTTCTAACTTTTTAGAATTGGTAACTCTTAGCACTAACCTAACCTCCTTTAGATCATAATTATATACCTTTAGATCTATAAAGTATGAAAAGTAACAAGCTTGGTACAATATAATTAATATTAACGATTTTATACAAAATATTTATTGTATAAATATTAAAGAATTAATATTCATACAAATTTAAAGTGGCACGTAAGCACCAACTCTAATAACTCCTATTTACTTTAGCCATATTCTCGATGATATTTAATACCCATCAACTCTATGTGTTTCTTAAATACCATAGGAGTTAAGGCCTTAGTGAGCGAGTCTACTATATTATTTATAGAATCTACTATAGATATTATAACATATTTTCTCTAGCCAAGATTTCTCTAATTTTGTAGTGTTACTATCCTTATGCTTTGACTTCTGGTGTGCCATTGGCTCCTTAGCTTAAGTAATTGTCTTCTTGTTGTCGCAAAATAGTGGGATAGGATCCACTGAACTTAGGATTATCCCTAGCTCTGTGACAAACTTACACATCCACACCGCTTCCTTTATACCTTTTGAAGTGGCAATGTATTCTACCTCTAAGGTAGAATTAACTGAGGATGCTTGCTTTGCACTCTTCCAATTAACTGTGGCACCATTGAGAAGAAACACATATCCAGATATAGACTTTCTATTACCTGGAGTAGACTGGAAGTCTAAATCAATGTATCCCCTCACTTATAAGTCACTCTCTCCATAAATCAAAAACTTATTCTTTGTACCCTTAAGGTATTTTAGGATATGTTTTACTACAATCTAATAGTCTTGTACATAAGACTTACAATTATATTGATGTTAGATATTCTAACCCTTTCATCTTCCTTCTGAGGAAACATTCTTTTAAAAAGATGAATGCCATGTTTGAAATGTACTTCAGTTGCCTCACAGTTATTAAAGTTATACCTTTCAAGAATATTTTTTATATACGAGAATTGGGAGAGTCCTATCAGCCTCCTAACTCTATTTCTATAAGGTTTTGTATCCAGTATATAAGAAGCTTCTTCGAAATCCTTTATAGAGAAGTTCTAACTCAGATACCTCTTGACTGACTGTAATATACCAATATCATTTTCGATTAAAAGTATGTCATCCACATAAAAAAAAGAAAAGAAAGACAATTATGCTTCCATTGACCTTTTTGTACACATATACTTCTTCATTTTTTATAAAACTAGACCCTCTAATTACTTCATCAAAATAAAGATTCAAGCTTTAGGAAGCCTGCTTAAGCCCATAAATGGACTTCTTCAGTTTGCACACTAGATTGGAAGTCAAGCTGGATGCAAATCATTCAAGCTGCTCTACGAATACCTCTTCCTTGAGATATCCATTCAGGAATCCCATTTTTACATCCATCTGTCAAATCTCAAAATCATAATATGCTATAATAATGAATAGAATTCAAACCGACTTTAATATGGCTACTAGTGAAAAGGTTTCCTCACAATTAATCATAGATCGCTGAGTATAACATTTTGCAATTAGTTGGGGTTTGAAGGTATCTACCTTTTCATCAGGCCCATGCTTTTGTTTATAAACTCATTTACAACCAATAGGAATAATTCCTTCGGGAAGCTCAACCAAGTCCTAGACTTGAATGTCATACTTAGAGTTAATTTTGGATTTTATGGCTTCTTGCCATTTTCTCGAATCAATGTCAAACATTGCCTTTCTATAACTCATAGGATCCTTTTCTTCAACTAAGAAAATGTCAAAGACACATTCAGGCATCATACTATACCTTACAAGTGGCATTGACATCCTATGTAGAGGGTGCATCAAAGGTATCTCACTCGATTGAGTCTGAGGTTCTATCATCGATTCACAAACTTTTGGATTAACTTCATCAAGTTCAATTCTTCTATAGTCCCCACAATGCACGAGGAATTATTTCTCTAGAAAAGTAGTATTATGAGCAATGAACTATTTTATTCCTCTAGATCATAGAACTGATATCTCATAAAATATTTAAGATATCTAATGAATCGATACTTGTACCGCTTGGGTGTGAGTTTATCTTGTTATGTAACTTTTACATAAGTAGGAATGCTTTAAATCTTTAAATAATTAAGACTTAGTTTCCTACCAATTTGTATCTCATACGAAATAGTAGGAATGACTTTTGATGGAACTCTGTTCAACAAGTGAGCAGCGGTTTCTAGAGTATGACCCATAGATATTCTAAATGGTCGGTAAAGCTCGTCATCAATCGAACTATATCTAATAAAGTCTGATTCCTTCTCTTTGAAATATCATTATGTTAAGGAGTTCTTAGAGGAATGCAATGAGTGAGAATCTAATTCTCTTTCAAAATAATCCATGAATTCACTGCTCGTGTATTCACAGCCTCGATTTGATCGAAGATATTTAATATATATACTGGTTTGTTTCTCTATCTCATGTCGAAATTCCTTGAATATTTCAAAGGTTTTCAACTTGTGTCTTGTCAAAAACCCTGTTTGTATTATGACCAATCATTGATAAAGATGACAAAGTATCAAAATCCATTCACAACAGTGTGATTCATTAAACTACATACATACTATATACTAGTTCCAATAAATTAGTGTCACTGTATTCAACACCTACAATAGGAGATTTAGCCTTATTTCTTTGAATACAAGATTCATAAATTGAAAATGGTTCTATAGTAAGATAATGTATCTGACCATCTCTAACTAGATGGACTAGCATCTCACGCTAATATGACATAACCTCATATGTCAAAATTTCATATTATTCAAAGTTTTTGAACCATTACTTGTTTTGTTCACCTACGCATTCAAAACATTTCCTATTGTATTTAAGATATAATAGCTATTCATCAACTAATAGTCAGCTACCAAAATATCATTATTATCATATAAACATAAGGAACTATTCCTAATGCATACATGATAACCCTCTTTGTCTAACATAAAGAGTGATATGATTTGCTTGATGATGTTTGGCACAATTTAGTAATTATACAACGTAATGCTTTTACTAGAAGGGAAAAGCAACTAAAAATTCCTAACAGCTTCAACGTATTAGAAATCTCCATTTCTTACGCGATGCTGTACTTCTCTCTATAACTTCCTAGCATCCCTTCAACTATGCAATATATTTGAAATATGAGAAGAAAATGCGGTATCTAATACCAAACTAGTATTAGCATCAAATACTAATGCAATATTAATGATTAGTGAACAGATACCTAAAGGGTTTTATCTTGTCTATGGCAAGGTACTTTAGACAGTAATGTTTAAAGTGTCCAACTGCACCGCAATGGAAATATTTTCTTTTACATTTGTTCTCATCATGTGGTTGGGATATATCAAATAATTCTTTCAAAAACACCATAATATTACTTGTATTATTCATGTGCATATACGTCTATTGAATATTAGTAGATACCGAGCCTAGGATATATAATTTTACTCTTAGATAATCATTTATCCATTTTTGATAAGTTTTAACTTCTTTAGAATAGGCATTATCAGAAACACCTCTAGTCATCTTCTAATCAATAATGTATCTAAGCTATTTCGAATCTAAAACAATTCTCAAATTCATAAGTTAGTCAAAAGTATTTTTTAGTACCCTATAGTTAGGGTGCATCTAATATATATACCTACGGATTGCTCATACTCATCTTATCTTATCTCCATAAGACGAATAGATGTCTAGAAAAATATTTCTAATCGTTAAAGTTAACGCTTTAAATCAGAGATATAGCTAGTATATTTTTTCAATCTAAAGATATCCTTCCATTATTTTACATATTCCCTTTAATCTCTGAAATAGGAAAACAAAAATTTGAAAACTTTAAAATTTATAGTGAGAAGTAGACTCAATAGAAATTCTACTCCAGCCTCACACTTTAGAAATATTGGCCTTTACAAAACCAAAAAGGTAGACAACTCTTGTTAATTACATCTCATGCAACTCTTACTTTTGATCCTAAACACATCTTTCCTCACACTTTAGCAATATAAGTAAGTATGTTCTAGATTAACTTGTTAATAATCAGATATAAGTTACTAATACTACCCTTACGCTTTATTAATAGTGGGTAATACTTTCGCTTTTATTTGCCTCATCTCATATTTAATCGGCATAGTTCAAACTACGCTGACTAGTCTCTCATACTTTAGCAATATTGAGAAACATCGAGGTGACCCATCTAACAACTTATTGACAAGACGGACCCTGCATAACATTATTTCATAATGAAATACATTTTTAATAAGATTAAGAGAGATTTTGTGTAATTATCTGTATCCCATATGGATTTAATTCATAATCACCCATTTTTTTATGCAAGCACAACTAACTTTTACTAGTAGGGTTCCTATTATGGTTAACAACATAAACAAATGATTTACAGGTTATAAAGTAGTTATATAATAGTTATATTCCTTAAATAAAGTATCACATTTAAAAGAATGCAAAATGGAGTAAACTACTTTGAATGTCACAATATTATAGATTGGAAAGCCCTAGTGTTCAACTGCTTGAATGCCTTTGCATCCAAATTACAATGCCCCAGCATTCAACTGCTTGAACACCTCAGTGTGACAACTTGCCACCCCTCCAGTGTTATCACATAATCATCCAACAAGCAAATGCTAATGCCCCAACGTGAATTCTAGTAAGTTCCAACAACTTGGACTTGGATCCCTAAGTACCAGAATGCCACGCTGCGACATTCATCTAGTGTCTACAACTACCTTAGTGTTAGACACGTGAGCACCCCCAATGTTTATTATGATGCCACGAACACCCCAGCATTATACATCTAATGCCTCAGCATTCATCAAACTACTATGAACGCCTCTGTGTGATATATATAATGCCTCAATGTTCACTTGATTACTAACCCGATTTTACACTTTCAACACTTAAAAATGTAGAATCATTATTCCGAGGCATCCTAAACAACTTAGAAACATTCAATTAACCTAGAAAAGCACACAAACATGCTCTTATACAATTGTTACAGTGCATCTAAAGGTGTATGCATACAAAAGTGTAACCATTGAATTTTATATTTCATGTCATACAAATAATGAGCAGGAAAATGAAATAATTATTCAACAATTACACATTAAAATTAAGTTTATTACACTATCAGAATTAGAACAATATACACTTAAAGCAATTCGATGTAGAATTCAGTTTAGAGTTCACCTTGAAGTGTTATCTCGATCAATTTTAATCTGTAACATTCAGTGGGGTTACAAAGCTAGAATGGCAGCATTTCAAATTTCCAACAAGATCAAAGTTGTGTAAATCAGTTCAACACTTTGAACTTTCTCTCAAATGACCAAAATGAAGATAAGGACTTCTTTGAAACAATTTTAAAGTATTGCTTATATATATGGCCAAATATAGACCTCTTTACAACATTTGTAAAGTTTATTATATGTGGCCAATGAATGCTTGAAATGTGTACTTCATACATCTCATGCATGAAAACAAGTGTCCCATTTCATTTGCCACTTGTCATCTATTAAAATATGCATGTGTTACGTGTCACGCATGCATCATATACATTTTTCATGTGTCATATCTCCATTACATAACTACTTTAACTAAAAAAATATAGATTTAATACTTAAACTTTTACACATGTATTTCTTGAGAGATCCTTAAACAAATCTTGCTTTCAAAAATTTTCCCAGATTGAATCGTTTAACTTGGTCCACTACCTTAGTGTTCAATAAGTACACTTCATATTGTGAGACTCCCTTAATTCACACATGTTTGTCTTATAGAACTCTTCTGCAAGTCTATGAATAATGCCTTACACACATGTTACAAATATTACTGAATAACGCGTTGAACCATACAAGCGGAGGTCAACCATATTAGTATAATCCCTTTGTCACCTATATATTAGAAGAGCAGAGATATAGATTATCATCATCGAAGCTCTATATGTTCGACTATGAACTTATCTCTAGATTTATTTTTTTTAAATATTTACAAACTTTTTTGCAATATTATTTAACCCTACAGAAAAAGCTTTTATGGGGTTTAATATTTATGGCCATAAGACATTTTGAAACACAATCTCGAAGTATCAGGATATACAACTCACCTATATGAGCTGACGAATCCCATATCTACACATACCAAACTCTATGAGCATCTAGCTATACCTAATGACACCCAAAAGTTAGACTATTAAAGGTCTCTAACATGCATAAAATTAAAGCATGGTGAATCACTCATAAGTTTACTGTAGCGCTCAGGTCAAAGGACCATTAATACTACTATACTTAGAAACTTTCCATTAACGACTTTATGAGTTGTCTATTAAAGGTACTCGTAAGCAAGTTCAGTGTCCAGTTCTTACTGAATACCTACATACCTATACGAGCTTCTGCTAAGCCCATGGTATCCCAAGACTAACCATTTAGACAATCTACATATAGACACACACTTATCTAGAATGAATATCAATCAACCCGCATTGACAACCATAAATCAGTAACAATGTTTTCGAGAACATACTGCATAATAATATTTCTTAGCACTATTTGCAACTCATTGCGACTATGTAATTACTAATATATTCCTAGGTCTTTATCCCTATTTTAGACAAAGTTCTAACTCCTTAGAATTGCTAACTCTTAGTGCTGACCTAAACTCTTTTAGATCTGCAATGTCTGAAAGGTAACAAGCTTGGTACTATATAATTAATAGTAATGATTTTATAAGAAATTTTATTGTATAAATATTAAACAATTAATATTCATACAAAATTGAAATGGAACATAAGCACCAACTCTAACAAATATAACATAAACTAAAAAGGAAATAAGAAAAATAAGAATCTAAGTGTTGGGATTTGTGCTTACGTGCCATTCTATTAATTTATGAATATTTTATTTTATAATATTTATATAATATATTTTTATTAAATCGCTAATTCTATTAATTAAATGGTACAGTGCTTGTTACGCTACACACATTGTATGATTTGAAAGAGTTCAGATCTGGCCTAAATAAGTTTAGACCAGCGCTAAAGGTTAGCAATGAAGAGAATTATAATTGCTAACAGTTAGCATTACTAAGAGTTAGTAGATTATAAAAGTCAGCAAAATCTAAGAGTTATGACCTTATTTTTAACAAGACATAGACCCGAGAGTACATCAGTAAAGAGTTGCAATAGGTGCTGAGAAATGTTATTATGCAAGTCTATTCTCAAATTATATGTTCTTAGTCTTATTCACCGATGCAGATCTGTTGGTGGAACCCTTTCTAAAAAGACTAGTGTATACTATACCTAGATGGTCTAGATGGTTGTTCTTCGTGTTGGGGATTGTACAGGTGTATACACCTGTACAATCCTAGATGGTCTAAATCAAATTAATATATAAATGATAAAATTGAGAAATTACCAATACGTGTAACGTTTTACACGTTTTGCTCCAGAGTCCACCTGGAGTTGTTCTCATTCTCAGTTCTAGTTATCAACTTTAGTAGGCTTGATAAGCTAGAATAACAGCTCCTTAATTCAACGTATGATTAACTCTTAATCCCAAATAGCCGGTTCTTAACCTTTTGCTCTTGTCTCTCACGGTGAAGAAATGAAAAATAGAAGCAACAATTGCTTCTTTTTTTGTTTAAGAGCAAAACGAAAATACTAAGGAAAATAGCCCTTTAAATTTCCTTTTCTTTTTCCAATTCACTTCACCCATTTCCATTTTCTTTACAGATATATATCTCTTTTGCATTTAAAAATAATATTACAATATAATATTAATATAATAGCCATAAGTGGTAAAAAATAATAATATTATATATATAATGCATGACAACTATCATGCATTATATATATATTATATTATTATAAATAAAATATTATAAAATAATATATGTTATTAGAGATATTTTGATTATTTAATATTTAAATAATTAAAATGTGAAATGATCATTTTACCCTTCATGAATAGTTACTAAGTATACCCCTTAGCAGGTCCCACTAAATTTCACACTTGGATAAACTCAACCGAGGGTCCACAATGCATCACGTGTCATTTTACAATTAGTGAATAATAATTATTGACTAATCATTATATTTAACACTTAAATACGCG
Organism: Ailanthus altissimus; assembly: GCA_946807835.1. Classification (NCBI taxonomy): domain Eukaryota; kingdom Viridiplantae; phylum Streptophyta; class Magnoliopsida; order Sapindales; family Simaroubaceae; genus Ailanthus; species Ailanthus altissimus. Next base: position 8,656,834 of record OX327713.1, on the reverse strand, counting down.
TATACACGCATTTCTCTGGTAACGTTGGATATTACTCGATTAAATAATTTAATTCAGTACTCTGCCCCATTACACAACGAGTACACTCTATATCAAAGGACTTCTTAGGTCCACGCCCGATTCATCAAATGGAACTATTCCATAAGTTTGTGAGCCATGCCCCACGCACACGTCACGAATATTACAAATTAGTGCGTAGAACCATACAAGTTAAGGTTACAACACATACGTATAGTCCTTCCATCATATATATCTTGGATGTGCGGGGACATAGATCCATACCGTCAAATCCCATATGCTCATCCATAAACCTATCTCCAGAATGGTATCTCAATTGTACAATAAGAGCAAACTCTTTGCCATATTGTTTAATCCCATGGAAGCACTTTTTTAGGTTAATTACTTACGGCCATAAGACTTTCCTGAGATACTATCTTGGAGCATCTAGATATATCACTATCTATGAGAGCAGATGGATTCCATATCTGCACGTACCGGACTCCATGAGCATCAGACCATACCTAGTGACACTCAGCAGTCAGACCATGAAAGGTCTCTGACATGTGTGAAACCAAAGCATGATAGATCACTAACAAGCCCACTGTGGTGCTTAGGCTAGAGGACCACATATACTACTCAACTCAAGAGGACCTTCCATTGACAGCAACATAGGATGTCTATTAGGGTTCTCATGAGTCTGTTCAGTACTCAGTCCTAACTGAATACCTATATGCCTATACAATCTCCAAGATGCTGGTCAGCTAGGAACAACCAACTGTACTCTACAGATATAGACATACACTGATCTATATAAATTAATAAGATCTACTAACAGACTTGCGTTAGTAGAAATAGATCAGGAATAATTTATTTGAGAACATGCTTGCATAATGATATATCTTAGCATCCTATTGCAACTCTTGTAACTATATCATTATTAGCATATTCTGAGGTCTTTCTCCCATTACAGACAATGTTCCAACTCTTGGAATATTTGCTAACTCTTAGCACCGATCTAAACTCCTTTATACCGTATCTGATTCCTTCAAACAAACACAGAGTCTGTAGCGTAACAACCATTAAACCATATAATTAAAAGGTATTTAGCGATATAATAAAATATAGTCTGTATAGATATCAAATATTCATACAAAACTGGGATGGTACATAAGCACAACCCTAACACTTTGCTAACTATAGGCTTATCGGAAGTTCGTATAGCATATAGGTATTCAGTAAGGGCTGAATACTGAACAGGCTCATCGAGGACCCCAATAGACATCCCATGAAGCCATCAATGGTAGGTCATCTCGAGTTGAGTAGTGTATGTGGCCCTTTGACTTGAGCACCACAGTGGACTTGTGAGTGATCCACCATGCTTTGGTTCCACATATGTCAGAGACTTTGCATGGTCTGACTGCTATGTGTCGCTGGGTATGGTCCGATGCTTATAGAGTTCGGTGTGCGAAATATAAAATTCGTCAGCTCACATAGGTGAGTTGTATATCTAGATGCTCCGAGACTGTATCTCAGAAAGACTTATGGCCATAAGTAACAAATCCGGGAAAAGAGTTTCCAATAGGGTTAAACAATATCGCAAAGGTGTTTGCGTGTATTATTTATCAAGGTATGTGTCTGGAGATGAGTTCACGGATGAGTGCGTGGGGACTTGACGATGATAATCTATATCCACGCTCCTTCAGCATATAAATGGCAGAAAAATTATACGTATGCGCGATGACCTCAACTTGTATGGTTTACTGCACTAATTTGTAATATCTGTGACATGTGAGTGGGGCATCGATCTCGGACTCACAGAATAGTTTTATTTGATGGATCAGGCGTGGACCTAGGGAGTCTCGTAATATGAAGTGTACTGGTTATGCACTAAGGTAGCATACCAGATTTAATAGTTCAATCCAGTAATAGTTCAATGAAGTGTACTACTCTTTATGTTTTATTTTGTGCTACTCTTTATGTTTTATGCTGCCTCGTATGTTTTATTTATTACCCTATAAAAAAAAGTAATGAAGTCATATTTTTATTTCTTATGTATTTATTTGTTCATTTTTATTAGGTTTTGTTAGGATGATCATTAGTCTATAATATCTAAAAGAATACATGGCTAAATTTATTTGTTTTACAAAACCATAGGGAATGATAGATACTTGAGACAGTTTTGGTTAACTAAGTTTAGGAACAAGTTCGCCCTTATTTATAATCACCATTCTTTTTTAGCACTTATTAAAGCATGAATAATTATACCTATTACTTAGAGATACTTATGCTTTAGAGAGTACACTCAAGTCTCGAAGACCGATACTCTAGAACTTGTCTTTAATTACCACTTGAGGAAAAATCATAGGAAACACATGAATAAAAAAATGACATTAGGCCATCTTTGGACCGATTGAGCCTTTCTAGCCTACCTTTTATTGTATATTTATCCCTAGTACTCTATTTTGAGCCTAATTATTCATTCTTTGGTTTAACCACATAACATGCCTAAGACTTAAAGTTTATTTATCCAGAAATTTACCCGTAACACCATAAACCTTGCATTTACTTAGAAATACTCTTGAAAGGAAAATGTTGTGGTGATATGAGAAAAATAAGTTTGGGTTTTATTTGTCAATCTAAGTTTGGGGGTATTAAAAAAAATTCAAAAAAAAAATCAAGTAAAATAAAATATCCTTAGCTTAAGAAAAAGAAGAAAGTCTTTGAAAACAATAAAGGTTGAAAAGAAGGATGGAAAATACAATAAGTTTGGGGGAAGAGACAATACAAGGAAAAGAAAAATCAAGAGGTTTCTAGGTTAAAGTCTAAGTTTACATGGTGTGACTTGAACCTAAATTGTTTATTCTTTTATCCCACTTTGACCCTAACCCTACGTTACAAGCTAAGTAAAGTCCTAAATAGATCCATAAACATGTGATTTTCTACATTAGTAGAGAGTAGTAGTAAAAACAAGCCTATAAGAGTGTTATTATACAAATTAAATGCCGAGACATCATCTTTTCTGTACGAATTAAAGGATAAAGTAAATCAAAGTATGGTTTAGCTATTTGTTTGCTGCTTGCATACACACACATGGTGATTGTTTATGAGGAAGAATGAGGGAACTAAATGAAGATAATTAGAATTATTAATAGTTATTTATCTACCTTAAGGATTTGTACCATTTCGTCAGCCCTTGAGACAATGATTTTGATCATCTTACTAGTTTAGTTTATTTTATTTCGTTTTCTTTATTTGTTAAATGAGTCAAGTATAACTCTTTGTTTCTCTCTTGGTTTTATTTTATTGCTTGAGGACAAGCAAGTGTTTAAGTTTGGGAGAATTTGCTAAGGGCAAATTTGTCTTATATTTTCTCATATTTTTATTATTGATGTTTTATTGTTTTATGAGAATAGATGGCTAAAATGCAAACTTTCGCACCAGCGATAGGCTAGCGCCTCAGCGCTAACATCCCACCGTTCCAGTGGTGAAGCCTTTTTCACGTGTTACCCCAGCGACAACTGCGCAGTGCCCCAGCAGTAACGCAAGTCCTAGTCCGACGAGAATTGAGATTTTCAAGCTCATATCAATCCCTATAAAACACCATTCGTTCCCAGCCTTTAAGAATCAACCTAGATAACCCAAGACACATTCAAGAACACCAAGAATACAGAGCATGAGTCTTGGAGAGCAATAGAAGTTTAATTGAAGCAACTTTAGAGAGAGATTTAAGGCGTTCTTAGGCATCAATAGTATCTTAGGCATCGCAATTAAGAGCAATTCGACGTCTATATCGGTTTGCTATTAATTGTATTATGATTTATTATTATTTTTACTGCTGTTCTCTTGTAGCCATGAACTAAATTTATTTTCTAGGGTTAATACTTGAACTCAATATGTGTGCTTAATTGCCATATCTTTTGAATATTTAATAAACTTAATTCTTTGATATTCAAATTACTTTATCTTAATGCTTCAATATATCTGGCCAATATATGGTGAATGAGTTGGTAATATTGTTGATAAATTCAGAAGAGGAATCATAATATTTAGACCTAGGTAATTTGATACATGATTGTAAAGTAACATTCAATGTTGCATATGCAAGTTTCAATTTATGATAGGAATATACCTAATTGGCATGTATGATCAATAAGACCTAATCTTAATGAATCTTAATTTATTACAAGTACTATAGGAATATAGGTATTTGGTAAATTAAGGTATACTTGTATGACCTTGGAAGAGGATTGTGAATACATTAGTGTCTTGATCAATAATAAAGATTAAAGGAGTTAAATATTAGAGATTAATCATTAGAAAACATATTGATGGATAGTATTAATCTTAGGTTTTCTCTATATTGCTATCACCTAATTCTCTTTGCATTGTGTTTTGCTTTTATATTTTCTACATTTTTTCTTAGATTTTTATTTTTCTGAATAATTATTAGAAAGACATAATTTTAGTAATTGGTTAAAAAAAAGAAATTATCCTTATGAGTTTGACATCTGACTTATTTAGTCCCTTTATTATTTACATACGATAGTGTATACATGCATTCAATTTAAGATATAGAATTATCGCCTCAATGCCTTATAGGTCTATCATTATTTGACTTAAAAGTTACCAAACTAGCCTCACTTGTTGAACAAGCAAGATCATTATTTTATTCATTAAATTATTTATTAAATAAAATAATAATAATAATAATATAAGATATTATTATTTAATGAAAGTCAAACAATCATATTTTATAACATTGAGCATATGTTTCATTTGTTTTAATGTGATTAAAGTAAAGAGATGAAACATGAATGCATAGATGTATAAGTGTTGGGGGCAAGATGTAATACAAGTGAAGAAATTATTTCTTCAAAATTGCTTTGTCTCACACGGTTCAAACACACACACTAACCATCACATGTCTTTTGATTTCAATTGTTTGCATTAAACAATTGTTTCAAAGACAAAACCATAAGTGAATGGTAAGACCATTATATATAATACAAGTAAGGAAATTGTTTCCTCTGGTTGCACAATCTGTCCAAGTGCATTCCTTGGCTTTGGTTTTTATTTTGTTTATTATAAACAAAAGAAGCAAAGACAACTGAAGATGGGTGTGGCAATTATTGCCATACCATGTGGGGCCTATGCTAGATGATTTGAGGGAATAAAAATGAATCAAATAAGATGAGCAAAATTGCTCAATTTTATGTGTGTATATGTGTTCGGCCAAGTGAAAGGCAAGAGAGAGATAGAAGTGAGGCGCTTTAGTTTTTGGTAAGTGTTAGGAACCTTCTCAAGAGTTGAGAGCACAAATAAGTTCTTAAATTCATCTCCATCTTGACTAACCACACTACAAGGTAGAAATATAGGATTCAAGTGTTGAATCCTTTACTAGAAAAGCTGTTATTCTAGTTTTCCTAAGCCCACCGTGTTGGGGAACTAGAATTGTAAACGCGTTACTTTATCGTAGTTCTCCAATTTGAAGAAAATCCAAAGGTTTGCCAAGATAATACATTCTCAATCCCCATGTAACTTACATTTATGAGATACATGTAAATTTTATTGTGTTTATCATTAGAAAATTAGATTTTTGATACTTCCACTGCGTTCTACAATGTATGAGATACGTTAGAAATGCATATTTTAAATGATAGATACAATACACACATTAAAATACCCTAGGTTTAATTAACTCTCACACTAAGAAATTAGAAAACAAAAAAAGAAACTAGGAAACAAAATAAAGGACAGATTTACATGTAATTATTTCTATTTATGCTGTCTAATTACCTTTCTAAATTGATTTTGCCTTATTTTATTCTTCATGTAAATCACTCAAGATCACTTAAAGAAACTTGAATAATATTTATAAAGTATTAATCATCTTGAACACCCACTTCGAGCAGTTTAGCATCTTGAACAAAGCATGAATTTGAGATGTGCTCAACAAGCCCATTTAATGCTTCTTTCATTTTCTTAGTTCTTGCCTTTGTCATTGGACCCCCATGAATGCTTAAAGGATCTTGTGAAACTTTGGCAACCTGATTCGCATAAAAAATACTAAAATTGATGCAAAAATCTCTAAAAATATAGAGCTTCTCGTACTACAATCAAACTTTTTCTCTCTCTTCAAATTTGAAATAACTAACAAATTAGAGGGATACTTAGGATGATTATATTTATAGTTGTCCTCAAAACAAGCTCAACCGTTGAAAGTCATCCAAAGGCATTGACTTCATTGCTTGCGAAGTGTCTCTTCATCTGATAGATACTTCAGTTCTGAAAAGATCTTTGCCATCAACTAAGATTTAAAGCACCAGATATATCCATGTACTCGTTAATTGTAGAGACTCAACGTTTAAGTAGTTGAAAGGTGATAGCTAAAATGGCTTGTGATTTTCAAAGAGTTACCAATATTTAATACTTAGCAGCAATTTTGATATTTCCAATCCAAGAAAACTGACGATTACTACTCAAGTAGAAGACCAAACATAGGGTCATATCTAAGCTCACAATTCCTTAGGCCCAATATTGAGTTTCAAGTACTGATAAGTCAATACTAAAAATTGAAGGTCTAGTATTGCCTATGGTTTCCCAAGCTCCGCATACCAAAGCCCAAAAGTTAAGAAACCTAGGCCTGACTCATGAAGACTCATTGATTTGGAATGCATATAATCACCTAATCGAGACTAAATCTGGTAGAACTCCCAAACCTAGCCTATAAGGCCCATTGAGCTTAGAGGCTATAAGAATCTTACATATTCCAAGAGGCATTTTCTCAATAACCTAAAGATGAATACCCTCTACATTTGAAGTATATTATTCTCAATTGATAAAGAATGATCTGTCAATACGCTCAACAATCACATTTAGCCAAGAATTATCCCAAATTTAAAGGCGACCTATAATGCACAAAAAACGTGCAGATGGAACCATCATACCCACATTCTTCTATCAATTGGGTCTACAAGCCTTTAAATGCTTACAAACACGAACATACAGAGCATTTAACCCATGGCCCCTAAATTCTCAAGCCTCTCACGTAATTAGAGAGGTGGAGCAATATGGAGTAACTGCTAAAAGGTTTATAAAATAGAAGGTTAAGGCTCATACACAATGGATAAAGGGATCATATTTAGAAACGAGACAGAGAAAACAGACAACTTTAGAGAGAAAGATATTGGCACAAGTAAGAAATTCTCCAAAAACACTATTTTTGGCCCACCAGACTATTTCTCTGTTAACTTAAACTAACTTACCGCATCAAAGGGTTTTTGCAAGAGATAACCATTGGAACAACCTTGACTAAACTCTATGAATGTATTTAAAGCTCTCAGATGCCACAAAATGCATAAGAGTTGTAATCATTTCTAGAAAGGAAAATTATTTTTTTAACTGACGACCTAGCTACTAGCCAAGGACCACTATTAGCAAATCACATTCTCATTTACGCATTGACTTTTTTTTTTATTTCATGCATCTGCATATATTTTTCTACATGTGATGAGTTTGTACATGTATTCTTACTCATTCACGACTTACTATATTGTTGACATTGTTGTGCGATTTTAGAATGCAAGTGTAAGTTATCGCAAACAAGTAATATAATGATAAATATAGTATTATTTATATGAGGAATTATTATTAAATTTATTAATTACTAAAATTGTGTCATCCTGTTCTATTCAAATAATTGATAACTTAAGAAATAAAAATCTAAACTAAATAAATAAAGAAAATAAATTAAAAATAGAATAAAGAAAATAACTACTAGTCACCAATATTAAAAATTTTATGATTATAATTATCTCTCAATACTTTACTTGAATCTAATTACTCTTAATTTAATTCATCATTATGAATTATTAACAAAAAAATCTAATACCTCACCTAATTAATTATCTATATTCTTATGATAATTAGATTAAATTAATATTCATTAAGAACAGATTCTCTAAATAATTATATATACCATACAAGTATATTCCTATCTTACGTGAAACTCAAAGTTTTACGCATTGATCATACATCATTCTATTCAAGACTAAACACATAAATACATTTTTCTAGTTCATTAATATTTCCTAATCACTCTATTTAGTAATCAAATAATTAAAAGCATTAAAAATAAAATAAAATGAACAATTTAATAATTTATTTTATTAATTGAGGGATAATAAATCAATTCAAACTACATATTAAGTTCAAATTATAATCCTAGAAAAGCAAATTACTTCATGATGAAATGGAGTTTTAGAGCACATTAGGTTCAACATCATAGAGATAATATAAAGCTTATAATGCTTTGAATTCTTTAATCTTTAATATCTTCTTCTCTTGATTTTTCTTCTCTTTAATTCTATAAAAATCTATTCTAAGCTCTAAAAAAGTTTCTCTCTAATGCCCTCTCTGATAATTCCTCAAAATTGGCTTTTTATCTTTTATTTATAAGTTTTCTTTCTTGAACTAGGGTGAGTCCAAGCTCAAATCATATTAGGGCTCCAACTCCAGTGTCTAGCTCTATGACGCTTATTTTCTGCCTCTTTTGGCACTGCAGCACTGAATCCTGACATTGCGGCCTTGAATTTCTAACTTTAGGTTAATTTTAGCCATTCCAGCACTGAGCTTTGACTTTTGGGGCTATGATGTTGATATTTAACTCTATCTTGATATTTTTGCCTTGTTTTCTTTGGACTTTCAACCTATTACTTGCATTTACTTCAACCTATAAAATGACAATAAAACTATATAAGAAGCTTAATATTCATGATATAATTAACAAAGTATAGAATACACCCATCATACATTGTATAGGAGTTCTTTATACAACCATTATTGCATGAGTAACATTATAAGTACAAATTCCCGATTCAAACTATCTTATACAAGTGGATGTGGCATACTAATAGTAGCCTATATGATATTTTAATTTATTTGATTAATTTTTCTATTTTATCCAACCAATGTTTGCTTGTTGCATGAGATTGTTTGAAAATATTTGTATAAAAAAATTTGTACGTGTAGGTTGCTCTTATTACATTACCTTACTAAAAATTTGTGAGGGAAAAATAAAGTGACACTTTGTTGCACTCTGAGACCCATTCGAGCCCCCAAGCCTATCTTTCTAAAGAACTGCCTAGTCAACGATCATTCTAAAAGCTGAGTGCCAACCCAAGCCATCCGTAAAATGTTGTCAAATCAATTGAACATTCCTCGGTGAAATGTTTCAACTTTGGCTACTTCAGGTAGCTTATGAGGGAACAATGATTAGAATGATAAAGGCCTGAGTATCTATTAATCATATTAAATAAATATATTGGACACTCAACAAACCCTTCATCTCGAACCAACCTCTATAACTTATTGATCCCACAATAAAATTTTCCATAAGTAAGAAGAGGAAGCTTGATCATTAGCCCCAAGTAATCACCATCCAAATAATAATAGCTCTTTGGAACCCTTGCTATTAATGAATTAGGTTAGCAAATCGACCTCCAACATTGCTTTTGTTCACAAAACTAAACACGTGTGAATAATATCGCAAGTGCATAGGTTATGAGAGAGTTGTAAATTAGTGGAAAGTATTGTTCCCCAAAGGATTGGTTTTCTAAATTGATGTTAAGTACTTTAATGTTAACAACCTAACTTTATCTAAGTTATTTTAAACACTAAGTGATTAAGAAAATTAAAGACACTACAACTAACAATTAAATGATTCAAGGAGATGAGATTTCTATAATAAAACGGTCTTAAGGTCTTGATTTCACTCTACTTTTCCTATATTTTTTATAATTAGTAACTAATAACTAATCTTGTAAATTCATTAATCAAGGGTTTAGAACTAATTTCATTACCTCTCCCGATTGTCAAATGAAATCCTATGTATACACAATCGAGTTGATATTCCTATCTATCTTGTTTATCTGTACATGCATTATGTCACTCTTAAGTGATTACCTTAATTCTATTAGTCTCCTGACTCAATAAAATCAAAGGCTATTCCAACATATGAGTTAAACTTTCTCAAGCACATAACCTATAAGTTTAAATCATCTAATCAATTTTTTAATCCAATTAGAAGCATTAAACTCAGAAGAGCATAAATGAAAAATGTAACATATAGTCATTAATTAACTAAACACATCAAAATATAGTACTTAGTAAAGTTACATCACGCCTTAAAACATGAAATTTAGCTATCCATAGTCAAATGCACAATTACAATAATCCAAAGATTCACAAAAGTAATCATGTTCAAAACAATACAAATTACAAATATAAACTTTAAATTAAAGTAAATGGGTCAAAAAGAGAAAGGAAACTAGTTGAAGAAGATCTTTGGGCTTTCAATCTTCAATGATCTTCAAGAATCTAAGCTTTAACAATGCTTTCTCTCATCAGAAAAGCCTTATTTTTTTCTCCAATTTTGGCTTTCTCCTTAATGAAAAATAAGGCTTTTAATCTCTTTTCTATAGGCTTAAAAAATGGGTATCAAAATTAAGGCACGGTGTTCAAAATGCATCTTAGGGGCTGGTAGCGCCTAGGCGCCAAGCATTTTGCCATAGGGCTCGATTTGGCGCCTAGGTGGCCAAAACCTGGGTTTTTTTTTGGCTTTTTAGTGCCTAGCTCTGTAATATTGAAGCAAAAATACTATAGCATTTTACAGTTCACAATTACTGTTTTGTTTACTGTAGCAATCTATTATAATATATTTGATATTTTTACTTTATCTTTTTTTGAATGTCCATCTCAAATAGCTCCATTTACTTTGAACCTGGAAAATGACAAGAACACATAAAAAGTCATATATTCTTATTCAAATTGAGGAATTACCAAGTTTAGAAGTTCAAAATAATAGATATAAAATGCACTCATCAAAACTCTCACAAACTTAAATACTTGCTCGTCCTCGAGCACGAAGACACAACTCACAAGTAAAAGCTAAACAAGAAAACACAAAACATTAGGTCGGCAAATAATTAGTAATTTTTCGCAAAACGTTCTCATGACTATCCATCTCAAGAAAATTTTAAGCATTATAATAGTTCAATATATTAATCCAATAGTTGTTTTACCCCACAAGTGATGTACTTGGAGTGTGTGTGTGTGTATGGCTAGAATCATTAGTTACATGTACTTTGATTTATTTATGCACGCAAAGCAATGTAATGGTCTTTATGAATGTTTACTTAATTAACACTCCATAGGCTTATTTTTCGTATAGCTATCCACTAATGTAGACATACACATAATCACATATTAAATAGACTTTATTTAGCTTGTAATGTATGGCTAGATGAGCGTAGGATAAATTGGATCAATTTTGGCTCAACTCATACCATAAATACACATTCTATAGATTAATCAAACCGAACTATTTATTTTTCACTCGATTTCCCCCCAAACTTATTTCTTTTATTTCCTTACTATTTTGTTGTTCATCTTTTTCTTTTCCTAAGTTAAGGATATAACAAATTCAAACTATAAAATTTTTTATTTTTGATTTTTTTAATAGAGATAAGTCATTGTACCCTTAAACTTAAGCTTATCCAATATTAGAACAACCAAAATCCATAACTAAACCCAAAACCCCCATTTTTGTTTTACTTTTTCATTTTTAAATAAAATTTCATAGCTCACACAACTCTCTAAAATGAGTGCTCATAGTGTGACGAGGTATTAAGAAAGATGATTAAATTAGAGATTGAGGTACTGATGTGGTTAGCAAGAAAAATTGTTATTATGCTCAATGGGGGTAACTAAGGGTAAAGATATACAAATGATGGCTTGAAATGCTCAGTCAATCTAAAGATGGCCTAAAATCATATCTTAATTTATGTATGTTCTAGGATTTTACTTCGAGTGAATGCTCAAATACGTTCTAGTATATTTTTGAGACCCTATGTATTCTTGTTATGCATAAATGTCTTCTAAGTAAGTATAATAACTAGATAATCCTAACTATGTGCTCAATAAATCTAGTGGTCACAAAATTAACTTGAACTTGTCTTAGATTACTAAGCAAACAATCATAATATTTATTGTTTCCAAAAGAAAGTAGCATTTGAAATCATGTTTCTATTTCATATCATTGACTACGAACCATTTGACCAACCCACGACTAACAACGAAAATAAAAAAATTGCATGCAAAACAAAATAACTAAAAACGCAGTTATAAAGAGTAAGCATAATCGAATATGATAAATGAAAACTGAATAGTATTTCTCCCCTTCAAACTTAAAATTAACATTGTCTACAATGGCAAGAATAAGAGTGAGTAAAAAAAACTTTCCTCGTAGATGATGGCTTAGTATGGCGGTGCTCAAATCGTGAGCTTGAAGTTGTTGCTTGAGATGGGGCTCAAAGCCTTCAATTTGCTTAACTTGTTTTTAGCTCTGTTAAGCTGTACATTGTTGGCTTTACTTTTGCTCATTTTTTTCATGCTTTATGAGGTGCTGACTTGTTTTAACACATTACAAAAAAGAAAAAAATATTAAAAACTAAGATTGGAATTGAAAATTAAAATTCATTTAGGTTGCGTTCTAAGAAGCGCTTGATTTATTGTCTTTGGTTTGACGTATTTCGAATTCATAGAGGATTAAATCGCACCTTGGAAGTGATTCTCCCATGGAACAGTCCTTCATTATGGTGCTTCAGTGTGTACTCAATGGCCTTGTTAATCTCTTTCCTTAATTTCCAAAGCTTCATAAGATGATCATCAAGGAATGACCTAACTTTTTTGTTTTGAGCTTGCCTAGAAAGAGTTTTAACCTTGGTCGAAAGAATAAACCTAGGTGGCTGGTATTTGATTACTTTTTCATGATGATCTTACCATGCCTTGTCTTTTTCTTTGTTCAGTGCAACATTGCCTTGTTATAAACTTGAGGTTGGATGGCATCAATCTATTTCCAAGATAAGGCGCGTTGGTCTTTATTTAGATCCATATTGTCAATCTTCAAGCATTCTTCGGAGTCATTTGGCAACTTTAATTCCTTGAAGACCTTAAATGTGGCTTCTCATCTTCCACCCTCATTTTCATTTCTCATCTTTCCATGTCAATGAGAACCCTCTTAGTAGCTAAGAATTGTCAACTAAGAATGATAAGAACCTCTTTATCTTTCTCCATGCCTAGAACAATAAAGTCTATTAAAAGAATGAATTTGTCCATTTTGACTAGGACATCTTCAATAATACCCTATGGATAAGTAAGAGATATAATTGTCATTTGTAAGGAAATTGTTGTTGGCTTTACCTCTCTAAGTCTTAACTTTTGAAAAATGGATAGAGGTATAATGTTGATGCTTGCCCTAAGATTACATAAAGCTTTCTCAAAAGTAAACTCCTCAATAATGCAAGGGATGGTAATGCTACCCAGATCCTTTAACTTTTAAGGCAACCTTCATTAAAGGATAACATTACACTCCTTCATTAGGTTTGACCATCTCATACTCCTTCAACTTTCTTTTATTTGATATCATCTCCTTTGTGAATTTTACATAGTTTGGCATTTGCTCTAAAGTATCCACAAAAAGGATATTTATATGAATTTTCTTGAAGAATTTAAGGAACTTAGAGAATTAAGCATCCAATTCTTCTTTTGGAATCATTAAGGATATAGCAACAAAGAAGTAACAATAAGAGGATTATCTAGAAAAAAAAAATGAAATTACGCTTTGGATTCACCTTTTGTGGTTCTGATTCAACTTCCTTCTCCACATCTTTACTCTCTTTTGGCTTTAGAGCTTCCACTTCCTTTCTACCCTTAAAAGTGATAGCCTTATAATGCTCCATTGGGTTAGGCTCCATGTCACTTGCGAACTTACCATAAGATTTGTTCTTGATTGCTTTAGCAAGTTGGCCAACTTGTACCTCTAGTGACTTTAATGTAGCATTCATATTGTCATGCCGGGGCTTATATTTGTTGAATTTTTCTATTGTCTCAATAATAAAAGTACACAAGAAGTTTCCAATGAGCGTTTCTTTTCAACTATCGGTTGATTAAACCTCGGTGATGGTTGTAGAACATTTCCTATGTTACCATAAGAGAAGGTCTTATAATATAAAAGCCCCATATGGTATTGTGTAGGCAAGTTATTGCACTTGTTCCAGATCACTCCCTTTATCAGTGTAGGACACATTTGCTACTATAGCCGAATCCTTGCTTATTGAAGCCCCTCAAGCACTGAATATAGAAATTTGATTCAGCAATGCCGAGTCTTGAGCTGAAAGTGCAACTATAGGGTTAACTTCATGCACTCTGGTGTCTTTTCTTACCATAGATCTCTCATTATGCCATTGATAGTTGTTGTCTGCCATTTCTTCTAACAAGACTTGAGCTTCATTTGCAGTTTTCAACAACAAAGTATTACCCACTACTGCATCTATAATAGTTTTAGTTTGTACATTTAGTCCATTGTAAAAGAGTTGTATTTGAAACCAATCATGGTATCTATGTTGAGGGCACCTCTTAATAAGGTTCTTAAACCTTTTTCAAGCTTTATAAAGTGGCTCAAATTCTAATAGTATGAATTAAGCTATCTCTCCTTGGAGTTGAGAAGTCTTTAATGGTGGAAAGAGTTTGGTAAGGAATTTTTGTGCTAACTCTTCCCACGTTGCAATACTCTCCAGTTACAAAAATTAAATCCAACCTCTTGCCTTGTCCTTAAATGTGAAAAGGAACAAGCGTAGCCTTATAATATCATTCGAAACTCCATTCATTTTAATGATGTCCCATATCTCCAAGAACATGGCAAGATGAACATTTGGGTCCTCACTTGACAAACCCATATATTAATTTTGATGCATCATATTAATAAAGGTCGGCTTTAATTTAAAATTATTGGCTTAAACCCTTTGATGCTGGATCTCTGAATAGTTCTCATTGACCACAAGCTTGAAATAGTCCCGCAAAGCTTGTGGATATTGTTATTATTGGCCACAGCTTGAGCTAGATTTCTCTTTCTCTTTTAAGCCTCCGCAAAGTACGTTTAACTTTTGAATCAAAAGACAAAAGCTCTAAGCTATGAGCTCTTCTCATAAAACTTCAAAATAACCCCACAACAACCAAAACTCAACAAGAATAAAAGACAAATAATTTTCTAAATTAAAATTAAGTTGCTTTTTCATAATATAGAAAAAAAATCAAAATTCACAATCCTCAGCAACGGCAGCAAAACATTATTCACTAAATTAAACATGTGCGAATAAAACCGCAAGTGCACAGGTCGTGAGCAAGTAATAAAGTAGTGAGAAGAATCGTTCCCTTGAGAATTGGTTTTCTAAATTGATACTAAGAACTATGATGTTAACAACCTAACTTTATCTAATCTAATTTAAACACCAAGTGATTAAGAAAATTAAAGATGCTACAACTAACAATTAAATTATTAAAGGAGATGAAATTTTTATAGTAAAAAGGTCCGAGGGTCTTGATTTCGCTCTAATTTTCCTATGTTTTTTATAATTAACGACTAACAACTAATCTTATGAATTCATTAATGAAGAGTTTAGAACTAATCTCATTATCTTTGCTGACCATCGAATAAGATCCTATGTATACACAATCAAGTTGATATCCCTGTCTAACTTGTTTATCTATACATGTCATTTGCTACTTTAAAGTGATTACCTTAATTCTATTAGTCTCCCGACTCAATAAAATCAAAGACTATGCTTTTTAATTCTAACATATGAGTTAAAGTTTTCCAAGCACATAACTTAAAAGTCTAAACAATCTAATCAATTTTTCAATTCAATTAGAAGTATTAAAATCGAAAAAGAATAAATGAAAAAAATAAGATATAGTCATTAATCAATTAAACACATCAAAACATAGTACGTAGTAGAGTTGCATCAAGCCTTAGAACATGAAATTTTGTTTTTCATAGTCAAATGCACAATTACAATAATCCAAAAATTCACAAGAATAATCATGTTCAAAATAATACAAATTTCAAATATAAAGTTTAAATTAAAGTAAATAAGACAAAGATAGAAGGAAAAACTATTTGGAGAGAATTTATGGGCCTTCAATCTTCAATGATCTTCAAGAATTCAAGCTTCAAGAATGCTTTCTCTGACTAGAAAACTCTTATTTTTCTCTCTAATTTCATACTTTCTCCTTGATGACAAATAAGGCTTTTAATCTCCTTTTTATAGGCTTAAAAATGAGCTTTAAAATTAAGGCACAAAGTTCAAAATGCATTTTTGGGGCTGGCGGCGTCCATGTGCCAGCATTAGCACCTGGCCGTTGAGAATTTTGCACAAGGGGCTTGTTTTGGCGCCTAGGTGCCAAAACTTGAGTTTTTCGGCACCTAGGCCCCACTTTTTGGGGCCTGACATGGACATTATAGCAAACATACTGTAGTATTTTACTGTTAACACTTACTTTTGCATTTTACTAATGCAATCCACTGTAGCATTTAATATTTTTGCCTTATTTGTTTTGAATTTTCATCTCAAATAGCTCTATAAACTTTGAACCTACAAAATAAGAATAACACACATAAAAAGCAATTTATTCTTATTCAAATTAAGCAATTACCAAATTTAAGAGTTTAAAATAGTAGATAAAAATTTACTCATCAGCTTTGCTAATAAAGCCAAATTAAAACTTCCAAATTACAAAAACCTAACCCTCTTATCTTCTTTATGCATACAAAAGCTATCCCACTTGCACTATTACATTTTTTGTTTCACATCCAATTCACCCCACCAAAACCTTATGCTAAGACAATGGAGTTTAGAAATCAGCAATTTAAGAAGCCAAAACAAATTCATAGAATAAGTAAGGATGGATTGGATTACTGCTTTGAGGAGTACTTTCACACCTCATGGTAAAAAAAAAGGCTTGGATTTCTAACCCTATAGTCAATTCTAAACCTTATTTCTAATTTAATCAAACATAAACTTTTGACTTTTACCAACATATCCTGACAACCCCAAATATCTTTTATGCTCCTTAACCCATGTAACCCTAAGAGGTCTAAGAATTTGATCTACCACATTTGGCTCCCGGATCTTGCTAAAATAAATTGCCAATATTTTGAAGTTTACCATATGTACAAATACTATTTTATATATCCGTAGAACCCTTTTAATATCCTTAAAATCACTTAGTCAGGCTCTTATGAATAGCAAACTATCATCATAAAAAAGGTCAAAAATATACAAACTACCCCGCTCACACTAAATACCACAAATATTTCCTGCAAGCTCTTTGTGTTAGATGGGTGTAGATAAACCTTCTACATATAAAACAAAGAGGTAAGGGGATAAAAGGTCCCTCTGCCAAATACCTTGCTTAGGAATGAGAGAACCCTTTACTTAACCATTAATAAAAAAGGCAAATGTTAATTGTTGGGATTTTTGCTCATGTGTCATCCCAATTTTGTATAAATATTGTAATTTTAGACTTTATGCAATAAATAAATATTTCATTAAATTGCTAATTACTTTAATAAGGTAAGATGCTTGTAATATTTCAAACATTATATTGATTTGAAGGAGTTCAAATTAGGTCAAAGAGTTAAAACCTTATCTGATATGTTACAAAGACCTAGAAATATACTAACAATGA
This sequence comes from Ailanthus altissimus, assembly GCA_946807835.1. NCBI lineage: Eukaryota > Viridiplantae > Streptophyta > Magnoliopsida > Sapindales > Simaroubaceae > Ailanthus > Ailanthus altissimus. The sequence continues at coordinate 8,639,248 of OX327713.1, read as the reverse complement.
CATAGCTGTAAAAAATTTGTAAGCGTTGCTAGAAAATGTCGTTGTGTAAGCATATTCTCGAATTATAAGTTCTTGATCTATTTCTACTGAATCAAGGTTTATTGAGTGAAACTGATTAAAATAGATCAGTATATATCTATATCTGGATTGTCCAGATGATTAATCTTAGCAGACCATAAGCTTAGTCAAAGCTTTTAATAGAGACCTTTAATGGATATCCTATAAAATCGTTAATAGAAGATCTTTCTTGAGTTGAGTAGTATTCATAGTCCTTTGACCTGAGCACCACAATGGGTTTGTGAATGATCCACTATACTTAGGTTCCACACATGTTAGAGTCCTTTCATGGTCTGACTACTGGATGTCGCTGGGTATGGTCCGATAATTATGGAGTTCGGTATGTGTAGACATGGGATCCGTCATCTCATATGAGTGAGTTAAATATATAGATGCTTTAAGGTTGTATTCAAGGAAGTCTTATGCCCATAAGCATTAAACTCTGAAAAGAGTTTTCCATGGTATAAATGATATCACAAAAGCGTTTTTGGATATTGTTTATTGGAATACGAATCGAAGAGATAAGTTAATGGTTGAGCAATAGGGGACTTGACAGTGTTGATCTATGTCTCCGCTCTTCCAAGATGTAAATGACAGAGGAATTGTACGAATATGGATTAACCTCAGCTTGTATAGTTCAACTCGCCATTTTATATTATCCATAACATGTATGTGTGGGGCATCAGTTATGGACTTACAAAAATATTCCGTAAGACAAAATGGGTTTGAACCTTGGGAGTCTCACTATATGACGGGTACTTGTTGAACAAGTGGGTAGCGCACCGAAGGTTTTTGAAAAATATGAATTTATTTCAAGGTCTTTCGTGAAGTAGTTAAGGTCTAAGTGTTAAACCTAAAATTGTGCCAAGTGAGACTTGACACTTTTATCTACCTAGTGTATGTCTCAAATTGTGCCAATAATTTATATGGGCGCTAAATTTGGCATTGGCAGATATAGCTATCATTTAAATGAAATAATTGTTATTTTATTTAAATTAATTTATTCGGCCATTTATTTATTTCAGGGTCACTCTGAGAGTAGCTAAGATTTAAGTGTTAAATCTAAAATTGTGCCAAATAAGACTTGACACTTTTATCTACCTAGTGTATATCTCAAATTATGCCAATAATTTGTATGGATACTAAATTGAGTATTGTAGATAAAATTATAAAACAATTATTGTTTTATAATCTATTAAATAATTCACCATTTTATATGTTAAATTTTCTTTTCAATGATTTACCATTGCCACTTGTTCTTTTTTTAATTGCCATTCATAATTCAATTCAAAATAATTCAAAACAAATCAAATGATGATTTGTATTAAAAGCAGGAGGTGGCTTGATTTCATTAACTTGCCATATTGCAAAGCACTAATTGCCTCTTTTATTTAGCCATCAAGACAAGCACCATATTCAGCAAGAATTGCCAAGTTGTTGCTGGCATTAATCAAGCATTGTCATGCTTCATTAAGTGGCAGCAAAGTGCAATTCAATTGGTTAAAATAAATGGCAGTTTCATTATATAAATGGTCAATAAGTGTGAATTGAAAGGTGAATTCTATTAAGCCGAGTTAAATGAATTTTGAATAGCATTTTGCAATTAGTTAAATGTTAACAAAAGCAAAAGCATTTTAAAAAAAATTTCAATCTGAGAGGCAGTAATATATTAGAAGCAAGTGTTGCTTCGAATATTCCAAAAAAGTGAAGCTACCATTCTAGCTTGAGGAAGCCCACTACGTCCCCAACTAGAATTGATAAAAACACGTTTCAAGTATGAGTCTCATAATCTCATTAGAGTAATGAGATTAAAAATGTGTATATTTATTTTGCTGTGCGAAATTATATGTAAGACATGTCATTTTTAAATTGTTTAAAATGCACACATTCACCTGTTGCACGGCGCGCATACACACTGCACCTACAATAATGAGGATACACAATACATCATCTTCTAACACCACAAATTAGAGAACCCTAATTTTATCATTATCACATCTGGTAAATATCACTCGACCCTATTATAGGCTTTAGTCATATCAAGATTCAGCGCCAAAAAAACATCTTGTGTTTTTTTATCTTCGATTCAAAACATGAAGACACTCGAATCCAATCATAGAGTTGTTTATGATAAGCCATCCCGGATGAAGGCTCTTTGAAAATTCGAAACGATATCCTCCAAAATAACTCTTAGCCTATTAGTTAGTGTTTTAAAGATAATCTTGTAAATGATATTCCATAAACTAATATGACGAAAATCAGATACAATCTTTGGCTCGTTAATTTTTGGGATAGGACAATGAGAGTTTCATTAACTTTACTAAGATCACCCCATCATTCAAAAATCGTAAGCAAACATTAGTAATATCCATTCCAATATCTCCCCAGAACGTCTAATAGAATAAAGGAGGAAAGCCATCTAAACACGGTGCCTTAGTGAAAAATATCTAGAATACAACCTTTTTAACCTCATCTGTAACAAACAAGGCATCCGATATCCTATTAATTATTTTAATTACTCTAGGTTGTACACAATACAGAACTAACTCCAAATTCATATTAGAACATAGTGTTAAAGAAAATAGACCAAAGAAGTAATCCACAACTACCTATAACATAGCACCTGAATTCTCCTGCCAAACTCTAGTGCTGTCAGTAAGACCCAAAATCTAGTTTCTAATCTTCCTAATAAAAGCCTTATAGTGAACATTATTGGGATTTGTGCTTACGTGCCATCCCTTTTGTGTATAAATATTTATTTTATGTTTATATAATTATGATTTATATATATCACTAATTATTTTATATATAATATGGTAAGATGTTTGTAACGTTTTAGACATTGTATGATTTGAAAGAGTTCAGATCTGATCTAAATGAGTTTAGATTAGTACTAAGAGTTAGTAACGCCAAAATATATAAATGCTAAAAGTTATCAGTGATAAGAGTTATCAGGTTATAAGAGTTAGCAAAATCTAAAGAGTTAGAGCCTTGTCTGAAATGGGACAAAGACCTAAGAATATATTAGTAATGACATAGTTGCAATGATTTACAAATGGTGCTAGAAAATGTTGTTATGCAAATATGTTCTTAAACTTAATGTTCCTGATCTATCTTCACTAATGCGAGTCTGTTAGTGAAGACCTTAATATATATAGATCAGTGTATGTCTATATCTGGATAGTCCAGATGGTTAGTCTTAGCAGACCATAAGTTTAGTGGAAACTCGTATAGAGATACAAGTATTCAGTAAGGACTGAATATTGAACAGACTCACAAAGATCTCCAACAGACATCCCATAAAGCCGTCAATAGAGGATCTTTCGAGTTGAGTAGTATTCGTGGTCCTTAGACCTGAGTGCCACGGTGGACTTGTGAGTGATCCACCATACTTTGGTTTCACACATGTCAGATACCTTTCATGGTCTGACCGTTGGGTGTCGCTGGGTATGGTCCGATGCTCATGGAGTTCGGTGTGTACAAATATTGGATCTATCAACTCAATTGGGTGAGTAAAATATCCTGAAACTCCAAAATTGTATTTCAAAAAGTCCTATGGCCATAAGCAGACATATCTAAGAATTAATTTTATCCTCGAGAAAATAATATCCGTAAATAATATCGTAAAAGTGTTTACGGATATTATTTATTGAAATACAAATTTAGAGATAAGTTTATGGTTGAGCACATGGAGACTTGACGGTATTGATCTATATCTCCGCTCTTCTAGGATATTTATGATGGAAGGATTATACGAATATGTTATAACCTCAACTTGTATGGTCTAATGCGTCATTTTATAATATTCATAACATGTGTGTAGGACATTATTCACGGACGTGTGAAATAGTTTCATATGATAAATCGGGCATTGACCTAGGAGTCTCACAACATGAAGTGTACTCGTTGTGCACTGGGGCAGCGAATTGGATTGAACAATTAATCCAACAATTTTCAGTAAAATGAAAAATGTTTCAAGGTTCCTTTTATTATTCACTTGTCAATAATTGAATGTAAAATACATTATTGGTTTACAAGAGTTGTTAACCAATAAGAAATTGACAAGTGACATAATCTTGCTCCATAAATAATTTACCATGTATTTACCTATTTACCTTACTTGGTAAATACATATAAGGTAAATGTAAATATTCAAAATAGTTTTGAATTATTAATATTTTATATATTAATCAAATTATTATTATTAATTGGAATAAGGGGTAAACACCATTTAGTAATGGAGAATGCACTTATTATTAATAATAAGGAATGTTAGCCACTTAGAAATACTTAAATAATGCACTAAAGAAGTGGTGAAACAACTTAGCATTGTTTAATTGTCATTTACTCTCTAGAAATTGATTCATATGGATGAATCAAATTGATGAGTGAAATATATGATTGATTAATGTTTATAATGGCAAACATGACTAAGTGGTGGTAGAGCACTAAGAGAAATAATTATTCTTTGCACTAAATCAAGAATTGAAAGAGTTCAATTTGTGTAGAATAAAGGCAAGATTCGGCCAATGAGAGAGTAGAGAGAATTGAGAGCATTTCCTAAGTGTATTTCTCAAATAGTTGAGAGAATATGCAAAGGCTTACTAAGGTTCATAACAAAGAGTTGTAAAGAACAAAAGAAAACACTTAATTCTTCTCATCTCTTGGTAGTAATAATTCATAAGGACAAATTATTTTAAGTGTTAAAACAATCCTTTGCTGGAAATTCAAGGCTGTCATTCTAGCTTCACAATCCCACCGGATTTAGTTGTGAACTAGAATTGTGCAAGGGAACACTTCAAGGTGAGCTCAACAAATTGAAGATTGAAGATCTTGAAGAATTGTAAAGCTACCTTTAAAATCGGGTAGGTTATTTATTTACTATTTATTTTATATCATGCATGAAAATATATATATATGAGATATATATATATATGCTTGAATGATCATACATGTGATTATATACTTGAGTTTGTTATATAGTATATAATATGTATGAATACTTCCGCTGCGTATTTAATTTTTAAAATTATACATATCTATACACATCACACACTATATCCAACAAAATGGTATCAGAGCATGCTGATATGGTGTTTGATGTTTGATGTTGAGATGTTGTTGTTTTTAACATGTTGATGTTATATTGATGAACAACATGATGATGTTTGATTTCAAGCATGTTGATGTTTAGAATTGAACATGTTGTTATTTTGTGAATTCTTAAACATGTTGATGTTTATAATTGTTCATATGATGTTTGATCATGTTTTATACCGGATAAATTGTGTGCCGGAACAGAAGAAAATTATTTTTCGTGCACTGGGTACAGTAACAGTGTCCAATGCCAAGGCGCTGGCTTATGGGCGCCGCAGCGCCAGGCCTTTTTTGGACAATGCTGCGGCGACGGTTTGTGAGCGCTGCGGGGCTCACACACTAGAAACCAGTGCCGCGGCGCTGGCTAATGGGTGCCAGGCCATATTTTGGCCAGCGCTAGGTGCTGGGCGCTGTAGCGCCCAGCCTATTTTTTAAAAACACTGCAGCATTCGTTTTCCAGCGCCGCAGCATCCGTCATTGTTACATAATATTTTTTTTATTTGTTCATTTATCATGTTTTGACTTGTTTTGTTGCTGTAATGTACTTCTATAATTGTCATAACATGATATGATCATTCAAATACGCTGATAATCACAATAGGAACCCTATTGGTGGAGGTTAATTGTGATTGTGTATTTTTTTTAAATGATCTATATTATTCATTTGGATGAAATGTTAAATATGATCCGTCTTGTCAATACAGTTTTAGACAAGTCACTTCGATTTTTTTCAAGATCGCTAAAGTGTGAGGGATTGATCGGTGTGACATGGGCTATTCCGTTTAAACATTAGATGTGATAAATATATGTTAAAGTATTACCCTATATCACTAAAGTGTGTGGTTAATAACAATAACATATATTTAATGATTGATAAGTAAATCTGGAATACACTTATCCTAGATCGCTAAAGTGTGCGGATAAAGTGTATTTAGGATCAAGTGTTAAGAGTTACATGAGATGCAATTGATAAGAGTTGTCTACCTTTTGGGTTTACTAAGGCCTAGATCGCTATAGTGTACGGCTGAAGTAAATACCAAAGTGATCCACTTCTCACTATATAGTTTAAAGATTTTTGAACTATCGTTTTTCCGTTTGAGAGATTAAAGGGATTACGTAAAATAGTAGGAGGGCGTTTTTAGATTAAAAATTGTATAACTGATGAGTATAATTTTGATACATATTATGACCCCATTTTATCTTAATAATTGTTCATTTTAAAGTAAATTCAGAGTTATTTATGCTTTGATTGTTGATTTTACAGGTTTTGATCATATTGAGATGAGAATAGAAACTAATGGAAGATATAGGGAACAAATTGGAGGCAAAAGAAAGCCACTGAAAATTAGGGACCGAAATGACAAAAATGTAAAACTGGTGTTGAACGCCCCAGCGTTAAGCTTTACAAAGCCCCGGCTTTCGTCAATCATGAAGAACGCCCCTGCATCCGTTAATGAACGCTCCAGCGTTCACGCAACAATGAAGAATGCCCCTGCGAGGATGACATCAACGCTAGGGCAAAATTTTGGATCTAGATCGCGATGCTCCAGCATTTACAGTGGAACGCCGTAGCGCTATAGACGCCCCCGCGTTTCCTAACCAGAGCGCCCCTGCGTTTGACTAATGCCGGAGTGTTCTTCGTGTAACGCCCCAACGTTAGTGTCCAAGTATAAAAACATTACATTTTGTCCCCTAGAGCAATTTTTTCCAGACCCCTTCGAAAAACACCTAAAATTCTCTCAACCCCAACACCTTCCTAACCTAGAAACGATCCTTAATTGATAATCAAACTCTAAAACAACAATCAAACAATATTTGGTGGAGAGATTATACAAGATCTTCTAAATCAAGATCATTTTGGAGGGTTAATTCAAGATCAATCCTTGAACTTGTACTTCCTTTGCTTCAATCTTTACTGGTTTGATCCGAATTGATCAGTTTATATCATGTTTATATTTATTGTTGATCTTGATGTTATTATCATGTTGATCTAAGTTTAATTTCTAGGATTATAGCCTTGACCTTAATATGATGGATTAATATATTGAAGACGATTATTATGAACTCAATTCTTGTTCAATTTGTTGGATCTTAATGCCTTTGATATACTGGCCATATGTTGAATGAATTGGTAATGATTAAATAAACTTGGAAAAGGAATTTAATTGTTAAGCCCGAGATAAATTGATACATGATCACAAAGTGGCAGTTGTGATTTTCGATCTAGGATAGGAATATACCTAGATGACATGTATGGTTAATACAACTAGTGCTTAATGAATCTTGATCTATTCAATTACCATAGGACTATAGGAGATTAATAGATCTTGGTATAATCACTTGACCATCGGAAGAGGCTCGTGGTGAAATTAGTGTTGTGACAAACAATTAAATTGAGGGAATAATAATTGAGGCGTCATTGTTTGGAAAATCATATTAAGTGATAGCTATAATCCTAGATCTTCATCATATATTGTTAGATCTGTGGTCGAATTTGATTGTTAATTATAGTTGATAACATAGATAATTTTTAGTTTAAAGTTTTATCAAGCAATTATTAATAATTAATCTTTTGGATAAAAGCGAGAAGATACAATTTTAGTAATTGGTTAGAAATACAACAAATTCCCTGTGCGATCGACACTCTATTCATTCTATATTATGTGTTTTTGATAGTGTGCACTTGTACTTAATATAGAAATACCACATCAATAACTATTATACCCATGATCTAAAATGTTATTTATTAGTGATTGAAATACTCTGCTAACATCTTTTCCTTTTGTCTTGTGAAGATCAAATGGCTTCAAGCAACCCTTTAACTCGCCTCCTTGATGCGCACCAATTAAAAGGTGCAGGAAATTATGCTAATTGGCTTATGAATCTTAGAATAGTTCTGAATTGTGATAAGCTTGGATATATTATTGATCAGCGCATGCCACTAGCTGTTTCTGATGATGCTTCTCCAGAAGAAAAAGAGACATATCGAAAATGGTTGGATGACGATTTAAAAGTCAAATCGTACATTCTCGGGTCAATGTCTACGGAGCTCCAAAGGGAGCATATCTACATGGATAGTGTTGGGAGTATCATGCTCCACCTAAAAGAGTTATTTGGTGACTGACCTCAATTTGAAATATATAAGGTTGCCAAATCTTTCTTTCAAGCTAGACTACCCGAGGGCAGTCCAGTAAGTCCTCATGTCCTCAAAATGATATCATATATTAAGAGGTTAGAGACCGTGGATCTCTTATTGAGCAATGGATTGGGGAATAGTTTGATTCTTCAATCACTTCCAGGGTCATGTGCACTATTAATTATGAACTACAATATGCAAGGATTGACTCCTACTTATGCTTAATTGTATAACATGCTAAAAACAGCTCAAGAGGACATGAACAAAAGGGGCACGGTCCTCTATGTTCAGGGTGCTTCATCATCTACCCGAAGGACTTCTAGGAAGTCCAAAGGGAAGAATAAACGAAAAGTAATGCATGCACCTAGAATAGGTCCTCGAAAGCAATACATATCCAAGCACCCACATAAGAACAAAGCGAATGAAAAATGTTTCCATTATAGTGAGGATGGGCATTGGAAGCAAAACTGCCCAAAATACCTTGCCATGATTAAGAAGACACCATCATGTATACACTTACCTTTTATTGATATTTCCTTAGCATTTGATGCTAGTATTGGTTGGGTATTAGATACCGCTTGTCCTTTTCACATCTGCAATGTGTTGCAGGGTCTGAAGGAAGTTAGAAAGATACAACTAGGAGAAGTACAGCTTCGTGTTGGAAATGGAGATTTCCTACAGGTCGAGGCTATTGGATGTTTTAATTTGCTACTTCTACGTAATAAAATTATTGTATTGAATAATTGTTATTATGTGCCAAACATTATCCGGCAAATTATTTCAATTCCTGTATTGGACAATGAAGGATATCATATGCATGTTAGGAATCGTTCCTTATGTTTGTATGATTTGGATAATGTTTTGTTAGCTCAATGTCAGTTGATAAATGGGCATTACATATTAGATACAACAGGAAATGTCATGAATGTACAAGTGAATGCTAATAATAATGTGAAAACTTTAAATGATACAGAATTGTGGCATATGAGATTAGGTCATATAAGGGTTAGACGCCTATCCCGTCTGGTCAAGGATGGTCAGATACCTAATCTGACCATAGAATCATATCCAGTTTCTGAATCTTGTATTCAAGAGAAAATGACCAAGGCTCCATTTATTGGTGTTGGATACCGTGCCACTGATTTATTGGAACTAATACATAGTGATGTATGTGGTCTAATAAATCACACTGCGATGGGTGGTTTTCGATACTTTGTTATCTTTATCGATGATCTATCACGATATGGATATGTGTTTCTTATTAAACACAAGTCAGAAACCTTTGAAAAGTTCAAAGAGTTTCGAAATGAAGCAGAGAAATAAACCGGAATGTATATCAAATGCCTTAGATCAGATCGAGGGGGTGAATACATGAGCAGTGAATTTTTGGATTATTTAAAGGAGAATGGGATTCTCGTTAAGTATAGTCCTCCAAGTACTCCACAACACAATGATATTTCGGAGAGGAGGAATCAGAATTTATTGGATATGGTCCGATCGATGATGAGCTTCACTGATCTCCCTGAATATCTATGGGGGTATGCACTAGAAACTGCTGCTCATATATTGAATAGAGTTCCATCAAAAGCCATTCCATCCACTCCACATGAGATATGGACTAGAAGGAAACCAAGTCTTAAATATGTTAAGATTTTGGGTTATCCTGCTTACGTAAAAGTTACGCAACAGGATAAACTTGCACCTAAAGGTTACAAGTATAGGTTCATTGGATATCCCAAGAATTTAATGAGATACCAATTTTATGATCCAAAGGAACGAAACGTGTTTGTGTCTCGTTATGCCACTTTTCTAGAGAAAGAGTTTCTTATAGATCGTGGAGATTGTAGAAAGATTGAGTTAGATGAACTCAATCAGAATGAAAATGAACTAATAATGGAACTTCAGGCTCAATCAAGCAGAATACCTTTGACACACCCTCCACGTAAGTAAAAAAGGATATCAAGGCCACCTGAAAGGTATGGTTCCATATTTAAAGTGCTCTTGATGTTTTCTTAATTGAAGAAAATGATCCTTTAACTTACAAAGAGGCGATGTTGGACATCGATTCGGAAAAATGGCAAGAGGCCATGAAATCTGAAATTGACTCAATGCATCACAATCAAGTCTGAGACTTGGTTGAGCTTCCTGAAGAAATTTTTCCTATCAGTTGTAAATGGATTTACAAGCGAAAGTGAGGGCTCGATGGGAAAGTAGAGACTTTCAAAGCCCGATTGGTAGCGAAAGGTTATACTCAATGACCTGGGATCAACTATGAGGAAACCTTCTTACCAGTAGCGATGCTTAAGTCAATTCGAATTTTACTAGCAATTGCTGTGTATTATGACTATGAAATTTGGCAAATAGATGTGAAAACAACGTTCTTAAATGGATATCTTGAGAAAGAAATCTATATGGAACAACCCAAAGGTTTTACATCCAGCCAAACCTCTGGTCTAGTATATAAACTGAAGAAGTCAATCTATAGACTTAAGCAAGCTTCCTGAAGCTGGAATCTTTGTTTTGATGAGGTAATCAGAGGGTCTGGTTTCATCAAGAATGAAGAAGAATCATGTGTGTATAAAAAGAGCAGTGTGAGTATGGTAGTCTTCTTGGTTCTATATGTGGATGACATACTCATTATCAAAAACGATATTGGTATGTTACAATCAGTCAAAAATTACCTAAGTAAGAATTTCTCCATGAAGGATTTGGAATAGGCTTCCTATATACTAGGTATAAAGCTTTATAGAGATAGAGCCAGGAGGCTTATAGGACTTTTCCAATCATCGTACATAGATAATGTCTTGAAAAGGTATAGTTTCAATAACTGTAAGACAGTTAACATACCTTTTAGACATGACATTCATCTTTCGAGGAAAATGTGTCCTCAGAGTAAAGATGAAAAGGTTAGAATGTCTAGCATACCTTATGCATCAGCTGTGGGAAGCTTGATGTATATTATGATATGTACGAGACTTGATATCAGTATGGCTGTAAGTGTTACAAGTCGCTATCAGTCTGATCCAAGCGAAGGCTATTGGATGGCAGTGAAACATGTCCTAAAATATCTTAAGGGTACTAAGGACAAGCTTTTGATATATGGAGAAGATGACCTAGTGTTGAGAGGATACACAGATTCAGATTTTTAATCTGATCTAGATGATAGAAAGTCTACATCTGGATATGTATTCATTCTCAATGGTGCTGCAGTCAGTTGGAAGAGTAACAAACAATCATCAACAGCTGATTCCACAACAGAGGCAGAATATATTGCAGCATCAGAAGCAGCAAAAGAAGCAATTTAGATATACAAATTTGTCGCTGAACTTGGAATAGTTTCGAGTTCAATGGATCCTATACCATTGTTCTGCGATAACAACGGAGCCATTGTACAAGCAAAAGAGCCAAGAGCACACCAAAAGTCTAAGCATGTGGAAAGGAAATACCATGTGATAAGAGAAATCTTGACTAGAGGAGATGTAATAGATCGTAGAGTAAACTCTATAAAAAGTGTAGTGGACCCACTTACTAAGGCCTTAACTCCAAAAATATTTGAAAGACATGTGGAGTCAATGGGTATTAGATACCATCGTGAATGGCACTAAAGCAAGTGAGAGTTGTTGGGATTTGTGCTTACGTGCCATCCCTTTTGTGTATAAATATTTATTTTATGTTTATACAATTATGATTTATATATATCACTAATTATTTTATATATAATATGGTAAGATGCTTGTAACGTTTTAGACATTGTATGATCTGAAAGAGTTCAAATTTGATCTAAAGAAGTTTAGATTAGTACTAAGAGTTAGTAACGCCAAAATATATAAATGCTAAAAGTTATCAGTGATAAGAGTTATCAGGTTATAAGAGTTAGCAAAATCTAAAGAGTTAGAGCCTTGTCTGAAATGGGACAAAGACCTAAGAATATATTAGTAATGACATAGTTGCAATGATTTACAAATGGTGCTAGAAAATGTTGTTATGCAAATATGTTCTTAAACTTAATGTTCCTGATCTATCTTCACTAATGCGAGTCTGTTAGTGAAGACCTTAATATATATAGATCATTGTATGTCTATATCTGGATAGTCCAGATGGTTAGTCTTAGCAGACCATGAGTTTAGTGAAAACTCGTATAGAGATACAAGTATTTAGTAAGGACTGAATATTGAACAGACTCACAAAGATCTCCAACAGACATCCCATAAAGCCGTCAATAGAGGATCTTTCAAGTTGAGTAGTATTCGTGGTCCTTAGACCTGAGTGCCACGGTGGACTTGTGATTGATCCACCATACTTTGGTTTCACACATGTCAGATACCTTTCATGGTCTAACCGTTGGGTGTCGCTGGGTATGGTCCGATGCTCATTGAGTTCGGTGTGTACAAATATTGGATCTATCAACTCAATTGGGTGAGTAAAATATCCTGAAACTCCAAAATTGTATTTCAAAAAGTCCTATGGCCATAAGCAGACATATCTAAGAATTAATTTTATCCTCGGAAAAATAATATCCGTAAATAATATCGTAAAAGTGTTTACGGATATTATTTATTGAAATACAAATTTAGAGATAAGTTTATGGTTGAGCACATGGAGACTTGACGGTATTGATCTATATCTCCGCTCTTCTAGGATATTTATGATGGAAGGATTATACGAATATGTTATAACCTCAACTTGTATGGTCTAATGCGTCATTTTATAATATTCATAACATATGTAGGACATTATTCACGGACGTGTGAAATAGTTTCATATGATAAATCGGGCATTGACCTAGGAGTCTCACAACATGAAGTGTACTCGTTATGCACTGGGGCAGCGAATTGGATTGAACAATTAATCCAACAATTTTCAGTAAAATGAAAAATGTTTCAAGGTTCCTTTTATTATTCACTTGTCAATAATTGAATGTAAAATACATTATTGGTTTACAAGAGTTGTTAATCAATAAGAAATTGACAAGTGACATAATCTTACTCCATAAATAATTTACCATGTATTTACTTATTTACCTTACTTGGTAAATACATATAAGGTAAATGTAAATATTCAAAATAGTTTTGAATTATTAATATTTTATATATTAATCAAATTATTATTATTAATTGGAATAAGGGGCAAACACCATTTAGTAATAGAGAATGCACTTGTTATTAATAATAAGCAATGTTGGCCACTTAGAAATACTTAAATAATGCACTAAGAAAATGGTGAAACCACTTAGCATTGTTTAATTGTCATTTACTCTCTAAAAATTGATTCATATGGATGAATCAAATTGATGAGTGAAATATATGATTGATTAATGTTTATAATGGCAGACATGTCTAAGTGGTGGTGAAGCACTAAGAGAAATAATCACTCTTTGTACTAAATCAAGAATTAAAAGAGTTCAATTTGTGTAGAATGAAGGCAAGATTCGGCCAAGGAGAGAGTAGAGAGAATTGAGAGCATTTCCTAAGTGTATTTCTCAAAGAGTTGAGCGAATATGCAAAGGCTTACTAAGGTAATAACAAAGAGTTGTAAAGAACAAAAGAAAACACTTAATTCTTCTCATCTCTTAGTAGTAATAATTCATAAGGACAAATTATTTTAAGTGTTAAAACAATCCTTTGCTGGAAATTCAAGGCTGCCATTCTAGTTTCACAATCCCACCGGATTTAGTTGTGAACTAGAATTGTGTAAAGGAACACTTCAAGGTGAGCTCAACAAATTGAAGATTGAAGATCTTGAAGAATTGTAAAGCTACCTTTAAAACTGGGTAGGTTATTTATTTATAATTCATTTTATATCATGCATGAAAAAATATATATAATATATATATGTGCTTGAATGATCATACATGTGATTATATGCTTGAGTTTGTTATATAGTGTATAATATGTATGAATACTTCCACTGCGTATTTAATTTTTAAAATTATACGTATCTATACAAATCACACACTGTATCCAACAAAAATACCAGGTATTCCTATCCTTCTTTTTTTTGTAGCCAAGATACAAGTGAATGCTATCACTAATAAATTTCTTGTTTTTCTTTGAGAGCATATTTTTTTTTTTGTAGCTAAGAGTTGGCCAAGATATCTTGATTTAGACTTGAGAGTATTTGTTGTTTCTTATGAAAAGCACATAAAAGATACTTGAAATTTCACACATGCAATTTAGCTCCTATGGTAGCAAGGTTTCTTCTAACATTAGTAATTAAGCTACCCAGAGACACCTAGCCACTCAAAATAATTTCAACACACTTAGTAGAGTCCAACCATGCCTCCTTAAAATAGAAGCGTAAAATTCGATGCCTAACCCCATGTAAACATGAATGACCATTATTCACTCATATATCAATAAGTAAATATTGATGACCCGATCCCCAAAAAGTTTAAATATGTAACAATAAAGCCCGAATAGAGATTGGACTAATTATTGTTACAAATAAACTGGTCTAACCGTTCTTGAATAAATCCATCTAAAATTTTCCCATTACACCAAGTATATTTCAGACTAGAATAACCTAAATCTCGAAAAGAACAATCATCCAATGCTTTCCAAAAATTTGACATCAAATAACTTTCTTAAGGGAGATTACCTTCTTTCTTAAAGTAACATAAAATTTCATTAAAGTCTCATCAACAAAACTATAAGAGGAATGATGATGAATTAAGTCAATGAAGATGTGTATACATATGGGCCCTTTGAGAAACATTGAAATTACCGTAAAATCCCAAAAACCTCAAAGGGACCTGGGAGGATTGATGAATGTGGATATTAATGCTAACGTGAATTAGATACCAAATTCATTGAAATAATATCTTATTGCATTAAAACCAGCCTAGCACTTCGACCCATTTGTCAACTACCAGCTTACCCCTAAAGCCAAGATTAACCCAAAGTACTTCCAGTTGTTGAGGACAAGATATGGTTTTCATAAGAAAAACCTAAGTGGGGCATAGCTCCACATATGATCACGTATAATTCAAAATGTTCATGGATTGCCCAGACTACAAATATTCCAAATGAATAGCTTTATTATAACGGGTAGCCCTACTCATTAGTAGGGGCTATCGATGAAATATGAAAAGACTCTAAGCTATGTGGTAGATTGGCTAAACAATTCATACTAGAAAGGTATTAAATGAGAAAAAGTTATCCATAAATTTTAAACCATCAAATCTCAATTTGAGGTGACGATGTGAAGGTGCATTTCGCTTTGATTTTTTTATCTGAAACAAAGGTGTCAAAATGATAATTGCTTTATGCTTACTCTCTAAAAGATTGCATGCAAAATGTTCTTTGTTCTGACTCACATTAATGATAAGTAAGTGCTACCAAGTTGCTAGCCACGATAACTTTTGATCTATTTTCTTTGTTCCAAGTTTTGACAGAAGATATTAAGGAGTTTGATTGAAATCGGAAAGAGTTGGAAGAACCTAATTATTGGCGAAAAAGGTGTCCAGTTGGAAAAATTGATGTGGCTTGCTTATTTTTAGTAGCGACATGCTGGTGCACAATACCAAAAATTGGATTAAAGTGGGAAACTTCAGAAGTCAACTCTAAGTTACCCTTATACTGCCTTATAACAGGTTTGACCATTAAACTAGATTGACGCATTGAATAAGGCTTGAGAGATAAACATGCACGTTCTTTGCAACATTGTACCATGATATGATTTTCTTCCGTTACTCGTGGTAATGGCCCACTAATCTCGAATCTACCACCAAAATGGACATCTACTTTAGTATATAACACAACAAACGTCTTTGGCTAAACATTGTCCATCGGAGGGCGGGTGCCACCAGATGGGTTATACCCATGTATATCCTTGCCAAAACCAACTACAAGATCTCCTAACAAAGCCACCAGGGTCCTTGTCCTTTAAACTTGATTGGTGAGACAGTGAACTATTAGGAACACCGTGCATCTGTTTAGCTAGATTATGACTAGAAAAAAGCCTCTAGACTAGCTCTAATTAGTATTGTATATCCTTGACTTGAAGTATCAGTCACACCATCCTAACAAAGCGGGCACTCTCTATTCGAATGCCTGAAAGTACCACAACTAAAAGCAAAGTTCAGCCAATCTCTCATAAACAAAGTAATATGATGGCTAACTCAATTTAAGCCCCCAGAGCTGGTTTAAAGGGAGCAGATATGTTAATATTTACTTAAAACACGAAGAAAATGACCTAGACAGTTACCTAAAGGCTCATTTGTCAATCTCTTCCACCTGTCCAATCATTCCACTAATCATTTTACAAGCCTCATAGTTCATGAAAAATACCGACACATTATATAGTTGAATCTAAAAAAAAGCACGATTGAAAGATAAATTTTACAATTGTTCAAGACCTTACGGAACCTTCAATGCTATTAAGCAATTATTGAAGCTCCATAGACCCCTAGCTATCATAAGTTGGTGATCAATATCAATTTGAAATGGAAAATAAACATATTTTGACCAAGACCAACCAATTCAATAGTAAGGGGTTCCACCGTTTGCTAAACATGGCACATAGGGTTGATGAAATAGTTCTTAGTTCATTGATCAAGAGTAAAGAACCTTACCAATAATGGATAGTTCTCAGTTTAGTCCTCACCTACTTTTCCAAATGGAAGAATTGAGAATAACAATCGAAATAGAACTATCGTTAATGACAAGATGGTTGTATTTCTTAGCTAGAGACTCTAAATTCATAATTTACCACTCTTAGCCTTTAGAAGGGAAGTCAAAATCTTGAAGGAAAAAAATTATCTACTAGATTTAACTTCTTTTCTATTTATTTTATAGGGGATTCGTTACTATGCAATTGAGATTAGTTCTTTGAAAATAACTATAAAACTTGGACTTTAAATTTGTAGTAAACGTTTGTCTCATTTTTAACTTTGTGTTGACATTTAAAACTAAGGACTAGTTTGGGAGCGCAAGAGAAAAAGCATTTTTGTTTCATAACGCTTTTCTACTATAGTGCTTTTTTGATAACGCTTTTTTGAATAAGCATTTTACATTTTGCTTTTAATTATTAAAGTACTTTTGAAGTGCTTAAGGTATTTTATTGAGTGTTTGGATATGTAATTAAAAAAGTACTTTGATATTAATAAATTACCAAAATAGACATTATTATTATAAATATTTTTAAAATTAAAAATTGACAAGAAAATATATTTTTTTATTTTTAATAGATATTAGATATTTTAAATGATAGTTGCATGATAATAATAATATTTTATTTGACAAACTTTATACTAAGAGCCAGGTAAACCATGGATAGATAAAAGTATTAGTTATTTTTAAAATAATTTGGAAAAAAATTATAATCATAGTTCAGTATTTTATTTTATAAAAACTTGAAAAGTAATATATCTTACCTCAAAATTATGAAAAATAAATAAATAAAATATCAATATTATTTGTATAATTTATCAATAAATATTAAAAAAAAAATAACAACCAATAAAATATTGCAAAACATTTAATATCAACTTAATATAATAGTCTAATTCATTCAAGAAAAAAAAAAAACATAATAGTCTAAAGTGATAATAAATTTTATAAACTTAAAATCTATCATTTTTGTTGACACTACAACCAAGCAAGTTGTTTTAATGCAATGAACATTTCTCTATTCCCCTTTTTAGTTAAAAAAAATGGCAACTGTCAAGAATAATTCTTTATCACCAACAATTTCAGGTATACTCTCAATAATTTTCATCACTTCCTTAACATTACAACCTGATTTTTCTTTCTCTTTCTTTTTCTTACCCCTATTTTCAATTGCCTTTATAATTGTATTCAACTGATGAGCTACCTGACTCTAATTTTAGTTTTTTTAAGAACCTTTTGTCTTTTGTTGCTTTGGGTAGAAACATCAGTATTAAAAGATAAAGTGCCAACATCATCCTCAAACATAAATTACAATTAAATTTATTATGCCATTCCACATCTTTATCATTATTCACAAAATTAGTAGTTATAAATCATTGTGAGGGTGCCTATGCTCCTTTTCTCGTAATAGCAATACCTTTAAATAAGATATCTAATTGTTCAATATTTTTCAATCCCTTTAATTAAAATTTTGTAATATCAGGAACCTCATGTAATTATTATAATTAAGATAATGAATATATAATTCATTGAATGAAGTTAGGTAAATAAAAAATAAAGATAAGAAATATACTTAATTTCTTATCCCACCATTCATTGCTAGCATTGATAGTTTGCCTTATAGAATCCTATTCTAAACCAATTTCTTTTCCTATGAAAGTTGTCCAAATCTATCAATCCTTCTCATAAAGTCCATTTGTTCTTGAGTTTATTCCACTGATAATTTTTGCCTGTCTCTTTATGAAATTGTTTTGTAACATTTTTCCACCCAAGTTTATTGAAATGGCCATTTGGTCGATTTCTAGCTAAGGTTTCGCCAACACATGTAATAACATATATATTAATAATGGAGTCTTCCCAATGTGCCTTAATTTTACTATCACTTTTATCTCCATATCTATCATGCAATAAGTTACTGATAGTTTTTGACATTCTCAATTATAACATTATAAATAATAAAGTTATAAAAAAAGTCAATACTTTCCAAAAGAAGAAGGGAGAGAAAGGGTACAGTTTTTACTGTTTAAAATTCAATTTGACCGTGATAAGGCAAAACAATGAATGCTTTAAAAATAAGGATAAAAAAACTCAAGATGGAGAGATTTTTCATTTAAAAATAAAGGAAAAAAAGATGTAACCTCTAAATCTATTTGTTTCAACTGCAAGCTTCTTAGAGAGCTCAAATGAGAGTTTATGCTGCAAGTTAGAAAGACAATGCAGGCAACCTTAGTGCTTTGAGAGGTTACCTTTTACATTCTCAAATGAACAAAGAGAAGGATCACAATAGGAGATGATGAAAAAAATAGTGACCAAACGATGAACGAATAGCGTATAGACAACAATCGGCTGGCGAACATATGACAATCGAACAACTCAGATATGTACACATTAAGAGAAAAGAAAGAAAAAGATTTTAGGTCAAAATCGGATGAGAGCATAAAATGAGATTTGTCTTGAAATTTTCCAAATTTAGTAAGGGTATTTTAAAACTTATAAAAAATTCATTAAAATCACAAGTATTAAAATCAAAAGCCGTAAGCTGCTAATTGAAAAAAATACTCACTTAGCTACTTAGTTTAAAAACAGCTCTAATGCTTCTTACATTTTAAAAATACTTCTAAAATATTTACCAAACAATCTAATAAAATATTTTTAACCTTAAAAAACTTCTGTGCTAAAAAGCACTGCGAAACTGACCTTAAAATTTGTATCCTAACGTTCAAAATTTCAGATTTTATGAAAGATTTTTTAAGTTTTGTGTTGGCTTTTGTAACATTTATACATATATTTTATAAGTGCTTTTTAATGTACAAAACTGACCTTTTCTAAAAGAAAAAACGAAAGTTTTTTTTAATTGGTTTTCATTAAAGAAAATAAATTTACGTTTTAAAAAAAAAGAAAATAAATAAATTGATTTGATTTGATTAAATAAAATCTTATTAAAAAAATAAAAAGTAAAAAACGGTGAAACTAAGTCGAACAAACAGGAAACTAGAACTCCTAAAGAAAGAAAGGGAGGGGAAAATTAATAATGAAAATAATAATAAATAAAAAAAGGAAAGAATAATAAATAAAAATGAAGCCTCTCAAATCCAAGAAGAGAAGGGAAATGGGGGCTTGCTACCTCTCGGTGCTCCTCCTCCTCCACTCTACTTCTCAAATCAATTAATTAACCTTGGAAAAGAAAAAAACAAAACAAAATTTACAAAAGTTCCCTCACCCCAAAAGATTAAGCAGTGAATTAATCAAATTCATTCTAAAAAGTTTTTGCCCAGTTTCTTTCATTATTCAGCAGAAAGAGCGATGCGATCGTGGCCCGTCCGATGAATAATTTGAGGCAGCGGGCGTGGGTCTCCGTTGATGGGACTTGGACACGAGTTGCAAATGACTTGGCAACCGAGTCTACTCAGTGAAAAGCGCAAGCGCGGCCCCCCTTTAGGCTTACGCAATCTCGGCAACTCTTGTTATCTGAACAGCGTCCTTCAGTGCCTCACCTACACTCCTCCTCTCGCCAATTTCTGCCTCAAGCTCCAACACTCCTCTCTCTGTAAAGTCAATTTCACATTTTCGTTTCGTTTAATTTCTCATTTCTTTTTCTTTTTTTGACCTAATTTTCGAAAAACTCAAGGTGATTCGGCTCTGGACGGAGAGAGAAGGCGGGACTGCCCGTTTTGTATATTGGAGAAGAGAATAGTGCGTTCGCTTAGCGCGGACCTCACGCTTGACGCGCCGGCGAAGATCCGGAGCTGTTTGAGGATTTTCGCCGAGCATTTCAAGTGCGGGCGTCAAGAGGACGCGCACGAGTTCTTGCGATACGTGATTGACGCGTGCCACAACACGTGTTTGCGTCTCAAGAAGTTGAAACGGAAAGGAAGGGGTGGGACCGGGGCCGGGGGCGAGGCGGTTAATGGCAGTTCTGTAGTTAAGGAGATCTTCGGGGGCGCGTTGCAGAGCCAGGTGAAGTGTTTGGCTTGTGGTACGGAGTCGAATAAGGTAGATGAGATTATGGATATTAGTCTTGACATTTTGAATAGTTGCTCTGTCAAAGAAGCTATGCAGAAGTTTTTTCAGCCTGAGATTTTGGATGGCAACAATAAGTACAAATGCGAGAAGTAAGTTAATAATTCTAATTTGAAACTTAAATTTTTTTTTCTATTTTGCGTTATTTACGCCACATTTGTTGGATTAAAAACTTATGTTTGCTTAGTTGTAAGAAATTGGTGTCAGCAAGGAAGCAGATGTCGATACTTCAGTCACCTAATATCCTTGTAATCCAGCTCAAGGTTTGTGTCTAGTTTAGTTGTGGAGTAGTAATTAGCTGTAGTTGGTTTAACTTAGCGGTGTTATTACTTTTTGAGTGATAGGTTGTTGAATTTTGTTGGCAGAGATTTGAGGGAATATTTGGTGGGAAGATTGATAAGGCCATTGCTTTTGAAGAAGTTTTGGTTCTTTCGAGCTTCATGTGCAAACCAAGCCAGGTGAGTTGAGTTGTTGGTACAGTGAAGTTAGTTATTCAGCCATGAAGGTTTGCTTATATAAGTGCTTCCACAATACTATAAATTATTAGAAACTCAGTTTAGTGATATGTGCACACAGATATGTATAGTTTTGATTAAGAGGCTACTGCCTCTTTTAGGAAGTTCAAGCCTAACAGAACATTATAAATTTCTCTGCAAGTATGTTTTTACCTTTTATCATCCTAGTTATGAAGTTCGTAATTTGCTAAAGAATTCAAGTGAGATTTCCATTACATTACTTGTAAGTCAGCATGTCATTGTTTGGCCAGCTGTGCCTGAAAAATAATCTTTGGTTACATCATACCTCCATAATGCCTCTCCAAATGTACTGGGTACTTCAAAATTTTATGGGAACTTAAGATAGAGATGCACAACAGATTTTTGTAGTGTTTGTGATATGAGTCTTTGCTTTGGATCGGGTAATGGGATGTTGAAGTGTAAAATCTACTCCTAATTCTGTCCGAGAAGGTTGTTAATTGGAAATTTTCCTTCCTCTCCCTATCTTGACTGACTTAAGGAAAATATGAGAGCTCAGTTAAGGAGAGAGCTCACTGATGTCACAGATTTTTTATTTTTGTTTTAATGAAAGTTTGCTTGCCTTCTCATTGATCAATCAGGTCTTTAAATACACAGTTAAGCAACCATAACTCCTACGATCGAGGAGAAATACACAATTGAATGACAACATCCTAAAATATGTAAGTAGAAAATGGAAATATTAGTAACTAACAGAAAATCAGCAACTAAGTAACTAATTCTCAGAATTTTCTTCCCACTAATTTGTTGACTTATTATTGAACTTTTCATGAGAAGATCTCTTGAAAATCTTCTGAAATGGTTCCATATGGAGTGTCCTATTCCACTTTTTGTCCTTTGATTTTTTATCATCACTCCTTCCCTCCATAGCGCGCTTGATCTCGAGTGCGAATGTAGGACGTTGTTTTATGATTTGGCTTGCACTTTCCCATGAGGCATCTGCAGGAGACAAGCCATCCTAATGAACTAGAACTTTGGCATTTCCTTCGATCATCTTTTTTTCCAATATAGCCTTTGGTGTAGGAAGAATTTCCCCCCTTGTAAATTGTAGGCAATTGGGGCAGAATTTCAGCAGAATGTCCTTGATACTTTTTTAAACATGAGTTGTGGAAGACAGGATGGATTTTGGCAAAGGAAGGAATGGTAAGGTGATAAGCTACCGATCCTATTTTTGCTTCAAGTGGAAAAGGCCCATAGAATTTTGGAGAAAGTTTCCTGTTTCTTTTGGAGTTAAGGGAGAGCTGTTTGTATGGTTGAAACTTGACTAGGACCAAATCACCTACAGCAAAAGACACTTCTCGATGGTGCTTATCATATGATGTCTTCATAAGGTTTTGAGCATGTAAAAGTCTTTCCCTTAAAAGTTACAAAATCTGATCACGTGTCTGCAATTCTTGGTCTACTGCTTTAATAATTTAAGAGGCGTGGAGGTGCCTGACCATATACAACTTCGAATGGAGTAGTTTTCAAAGAAGAGTGGTACCCTGTATTGTAAGAATATTCTGCCCAAGATATCCAGTTGACCTAGTTTCTCGGCTTGTCACTTGTAAAACAACGCAGGTACATTTCGATGGTCCTATTGACAACTTTTGTTTGGCCATCACTTTGAGGTTGATAGGCTGAGCTAAATGATAATTTGGTGCCACATAACTTGAATAATTTGGTCCAAAAAGAACTTCTGAATGTTACATCCTTGTCACTTACAATTGTTTCGGGTAGATCATGTAATCATCGGTTCAAGTTCCTGTCATGCCGCTGTTGAAATGCCATCACATGCATGCTTCAGGGGGAATTCTTGGCTGATCTTTCTCGCCTGGAATGTCTCTAGGTTTTAAAAATATTATCAAAGAAAATACGGGCCATTGAAGTTGCTGAATAGGGATGAGCTAATGGAAGATAATGGGCATATTTAGAGAAGTGATTGACTACCACTAGTAGGACAGATTTACCATATGAAAGCCGTAGAGCATCAATGAAGTCAAGTGATATATCTTCCCATACCTGGTGGGGAACTGGAAGGGGCTGCAACAGACCTGCTGGTTGGAGAGTCTCAGATTAACTAATTCTCAGAATTATCTTTACACTAATTTGTTGACTTCTTATTGAACTTGCCATGAGAAAATCTTTTGATAATCTTTTTAAATGGTGCCACATGGAGTGTCCTATTCCACTTTTTGCCCCTTGACTTCGTATCAGTTTGATTAGGTATAGAAAACAGTTAGGGATGCTGTTCATGTCCTACATTTAGTTTGCACAAAAATCAGATAGAAAGTTGAATGGTTATGCCCTCTTATGGTTTTGTTTTCTGAATTCTGTAGGTACAACTGTAGTGTATGTGCTCTCTCTCTTATGGAAATATTATTTTTTGCTTGTGAACACAATTCATCTGCACTGCAACCCATGCAAGATCTCTTCATTCTACTTACCATACATCTTGTAAGTTGCTTTGTTTACCATATAGAGTCATTGATTTTTGTTTTACATTTTGAAATGCAGGATCCACAACCAGAGTATCAGCTTTTTGGTACTATTGTGCATTCAGGCTTCTCACCGGATTCTGGGCATTATTATGCTTATATCAAGGTCCAAATTCAAGTCTCGCACATTTTATTATACATGGTTTTCAGGAGTGCAACTATCTCATCATTGTTAATATTTGTTCTCTGTTTGCATACAGGATGCAATGGGCCGGTGGTATTGCTGTAATGATTCATATGTATCACTTTCAACTCTACAGGAGGTATTGTCAGAAAAGGCATATATTCTCTTCTTCTCTCGTGCTAACCAAAGACCAGTATCAGCCAGTAGCATTTTTGCTTCCAATGGTGTAAAAACTCATGAAAATGCCAAGGAGGTTTATAAAAAGTCTACTGTTCCACTGAAAGCAGTGACTACCAACCCTAGTGCTGAACAATCATTGCAGCAGACTGTCTCTACCATTTCTAAGGTTGAGAAAGTGCCCTCTAGCCCAAGACTCAAGTTCAGCATTTCTGGAAACTCTGGTCGCAAAGGAGTTCCTCCAGCCACTAATGGAAAGGCCAATATTCACAAGAGTCGGAACATAGAAATGAATGGCGCTTTGAAAGACCCAGTTCATAAGGAAAATTGTGGGGAAGAATCGTTGACAAACAGGAATGATTCTTACAAAAGTAAAAGAATTGATGCTATTGATAGAGAGAATGATCTTGCATCAGCCTCAACAAGTGAAAATGGTCATACACAACATGTTGGTTTTAATACAGTAAAACCATATCCGCATGATGGTAATGGCCTTAGGAGAAGGGTGTCAGCAGTAAGAGGGTCTGATCCCTCCAAATTGCTTAATGGTAGTGTTAACTGCCACTCCGATATCTCTGGATCCAAGAGAAAATCACAGGAGGAGTCGTGCATTTTGCTTTCGCAGGATTCACAATCTCTGGCTAAAGTTCAAGAGCTGAAAGATGTGTAGGTGCTTTCACTTGGATTATTTATATTATGTCTCTTCTTGTTGTAAATTTATGCTGTTTAGATTTCTCTAGATGTTCTTTGATTATGCATTTTATCTTCTTTTTGTTTGTTTCAATTCATGAAACACTCTGGTTCTGATTCTTTCAGTCACATGCATCCATGTAATTCCATCTAATTAGGAATATGCATTGGTTAGCTTAAGGATGTTTTATTGTTTTTATCACCTTTCTAGATATCTGGTCCACGCATGTAACTTTTCTCATCTTAATCAATATACTCACTTTGATTTGTTTCTTATTATTTTTGATTTTGTTTTTAAGAAATGAGGACTATGGGATTTAAATAATGTGAAACTTTTATCACATTGTATTAAAGGGAAGATATGTAAGTGGGTAGGTAGTTGTGTCAACTCAATCATTATTCATACAAATATCATTCTGGCCCAAAATAATATATTTTGAAATCCCACTAACTCCAATTATTGTAATAAAATTGGATGTTTTTGATAGTCTAAGGATATGATACATATTTGGACCTCTGCTTAGAAATTATTTAATTATAATTTTGGTATTTAATCACACAAATTTTATTTCTTTCTCATGTAGTGCTTCTTGTGAACCGAATCTAAGGTCTTTTTCCGTACTTTTATTAAATTCATTTCTGTTTATTCTTGCTTCTGCATGCTACTCATGTTTTTGGAGTCGTGTTTCTTCTATTCAGTGAAACTTATAAAGATTTGTACACAGAGATATAAGTTACTCATGTTTAAGTTGTCATTTTGCTGTCTCCGGCTTTAACGCTTTTTGTTTTGTTTTTTGTGATGTCTCAGTCTAGAAAAAGAGGCTTCTTCAGTTTTGCGATCTTGTGGTTGGTCTGAAAAGGTTTATCATTTTATGCGTTCAAGAAAGAGGCTGTGTGCATGTGAAGTGGGAAACACTCCAAATCATATTGATTTAAAGTAAGTCTGCTTCCTGTATCTGTATCGGAACTATATAGTTGCGGGATATTCTATATGTTAAAAGGTTCAAATGGATGGTTTTCCTCGTGAGGTTTCTGCGTTGGTGTGGCCAGTCATTCTAATGGCATTGAATTACAATACATCTTTTAAGGAAGCTGGTGAATTTTTTTAGCTCAGAATGCATCTTGAGATTTATGGTAATTCTGAAATGTAAGCATATATTTTTCTCCCTTGAGAATGTTACTAGGGTTTGTGGACGTGGTCTACATTTGGGCTCTGGTAACATAATAGGCCTAACAGAATTATTGTACAATTTAGATAACCAGCAAGGATGGCACTTTGCAATGGTAGGGCTGAGATCTTTTATCTCTGTGGGAGCCCTGCTTGGAATGCCAAACAAGATAGGATAGGATTGGCTTGGAATGGATTGTATATATAATTTTAATAATTTAATTATTAAAAAATAATTAACTATTTGAGATACTTATTTGACTCTTATTTAATTACACTAGTTCAAATGAAAACTAATTAAATATTTTTTATAATTAAAATTAAAGTTAATTATTAAGTATTTAAATAATTTTCGTTGTAATAATATTATTTTATATTATTATTAACTAAACATTTGTATTATTAATTATTGAAATCATGTGAAGAGAAATTAATTACATATTAATAATAATTCAAATAATTGCAAATATTTTTATTTATAAATAAATTTATTTTATTTTTTTCTTGATTATAATATTGAAGGTTTTATCAATTATTTTAATAATTAAAGAATTAAATTTATAATATAAAAATCATTTTCCAATCATGGGATAACTTATCCCTTTGGGGATCATGGGATAAATAATCCCATAATTTGAGGATAAAATGGTGGTACCAGGTGGGACCTATAATTTTAATCTCATGTATTTTTATCCAAACATAGGATTAGACTATATCCAAACATGAGCACAGAGTCAACAAGGATGTCACTTGCAGTAAAGGAGTGACTGTTGCTCTGCAGCCATCTTCTTTTTCTTTTTTCTGTGAATACCAACTTGTGCTTTTTGACTTGTATTTGGATTTAGATCTGGATCTAGATCTCTGTTCCTTTTATCTTCTTTGATCTGCAAATTGATTTCTTCATGCTGAAATGTGTTGGCTGAAATCTGGGTTATTTGCTTTCCATTTTTTGAGATGGCAAATATTCCCATACGTTTCCCATGGTGCACTGGCATGTATCAATTCATGTGTCCGAGTAGGCATGCTAGTTTTGTCCACCAATGATGTTAATTCTTGTTCATACTATTATGTTTGCATTCTTTATATGATGCGAATTATGAACAAATATTTTTACTTTTAAACTGTTACAGAGTTTTATTGCAATATATGTGTGAGATTGCCTTTTTGAGCATATTAATGATAAAATACTTGTGTAGATTAAATTTTCATTTTATTATTAATTAATGAGTAGAAAGTAATAACTAATGTTCAGGCTGCAATTTGGCGAATAAATCCCTTGATAGTTAACCTTATTTGTTTCTTGATATCCATTTGTGGCCCATTGGGTGTATGGGCAAATCTCCCTTTTCTTTGAAACCCTCACTCCAGGTTTAGATGGTGTTTGACCCCGGCTCATTGGTGCAATGGGGAGAACTTTTATGAGCTTAGCTATTCCATTTTTATTCAGTTTTATTATTCTTTCTTTGGTGTGGACAGAAAACAGATATGTATTTACATATATGGATAATTACAAAACCTGGTATCTACAGAGACTATTTCAAGCAGTGTCAGGTTCAGTTAAGCACTTTACAGTGAGGAAAGAATAGTCTAACCTATTCCTGTTAAGCACTTTCCAAAGCTCTAACTGTCAAGAATCAAACAATTCCTCTGATTCCTCAGTTGATTCGGGCGGTGTGTCTCAAATAGGATTCACCTAAACATAGATCATTGACTTGGGGTGTGATCTAATACTTTGCAGAGGCTTTCTTAAATGTTTTCACTTAAGTTATGAAAGCAGCTTGCAGGGAGATTGGTGTTTATGACTGTCTTGGGTTAGGGTGATGAGGGTACATTCCTGTTGGACTAATGAAGAATGTTTAAAATCTGATGATGATTGTTGTTCCATTGAAATTTTCTTGTTGATGGACAAAAGGGGAGATATTGCTCAAAAGTCATTTTTGCTATATCGAAAAGTATGGCTCAAGTGTAGCTGAAAGAAGAATTATCCTGGATAACTGTGGTTGGCTTCAACTCAAAAGAACATTGGAGAAAATGAGTTGTAATGTGAGGTCCTTTTTCTAATTTGAGAACGTTTTTGCTATATCCAAAAGTATAACTCTAGTGTAGCTGAAAGAAGAATTATCCTGGATTACTGTGGTTGGCTTCAACTCAAAAGAACATACTGTGGAGAAATAGGTTGTAATATGTGGTTCTTTTTCTAATTTGAGAACATTAGTGTCTTCTTGATGCTGTGATCAGTGAGGCTTTCAAGCCCACCAGTTTCCTGAATATATAGGATTGGGATTGGCATTATTTAGGAGAACACGACAGTGCATTTATTGACAATGAGTTTAGGTACTGATTGCCAATCATGGACTTGGTTGGAAATACTACGCATCATTTTCTTGATATTTTTGATATGGGAAGTTTTTGGAGTATATGCTTTATTTCTCAATAGTTTTATTTGCTTTTTGCCCCTGTTTTCTCTCCCTAATAGCTCTTCAAGAGGCATGTAATGATTTGTTTTGAACTTTTCAATTAGAAGTTTAGCAATTTCAAATACATTTTAAGCCACAGAAAAAGTTACGCTCTTTTAATTGCTAGGATATTCTTTTTTTAATTGTTGGGATATTCTTTTTATTTTTTTTGGAAATTTAAGTAGATTTGAATTCACTGGAATTCAGAGTAGATGGTTATGCTTGACTGATATGTTCTTTCTGCTAATGTTTGAATCTGGGAATCAAGTCAGCTTTTCACAAACCAAAAACATCTAAAAAGAAGTTTTTTTGATAAAATGTGTTCTTACAAGTGTTATGCGTAGTCTCTGATTGTATTGCACGTGTATCAAAAGTTGATCTCAAAGCTCATTTGATTTGATCTTTTAGAAAAGGTTTGCAGTTCTTTCTGCATTGTCACTTTCCAACTGAACTCTGGTCATTTTTCAATACAACCAAACTCATCCCAGTTATCCATATTTCAATCAATTCCAGTTCTATATTTATACTATTAATATTATTATTAATATTAAAGTAATATTATTAATTTAAAAAATAGTAGATACCCAAATTAATTCAGCACATGATATCCCTCATGGAGAGATTCAACATGCAACTGCTAATTCTGGCACAAACTAATAGATTGTAGTATGATTAAGCAATTTGTTAAGTAATTTCATTGACTAATGCCCAGTTGTGATATGGGAGTAGTTGGGTGAATGACAATATGTTTTCTGTGCCTTTCAAAGGTCTTGTACTGACATATGAGAAGGTTTCAAAGAGAGATATCGATGAGGGAAAAGTTGGAGAGCAGAAGAGTGTATTGATAGCTGGTTGGAATTTGGTCTAGCGTTTGAACAGCAGGTATTAGGTTCTTGGTCATAGATATGTTGGGAATAGAAAAGTGGTAAGACTGGACACTAGGCTCTGGATGGTACTTGTAAATTAGAAAATCGTGGAAGGACATTTTTAGAGTAAAATACTAAAAAAGTTGTAATATTATCTTGTTTAGGATTGAGGTCGAAAAGTTTGATCTTTTTGATTCTGATAAATTATCGTTGAGTAGCAAAAAAAAACAATATAAAACATCTTAATAACTCCTATAAGATGTATCTACTCTTTCTTTTTTCCAAAAACAGAGTCCCTTGATCTTTCTACTGTGTTTCTTTGCTATGAGACACCTGTAGTAATCTTTTGCTTGCACCATTTAGAAATTTTGTTCATCCTTTTAATTTCAATGCAGGAAATTGCTGGTCACAGATGCAAAATCAACCTTTATTTCAGGAATACCCGAGTCATTGAAAGAGGACCTTATTAGACGCCTCAAGTCATTTAGCAAAGAAGAACGATAATTTCTAGGTCTGTGATTAACTCAAGTGGTATGTCAGGTAGTAACCTTGTACTTTTATGACTTTTGAATGGGGTATCCATGAATAATTCTGAATCTTTCTGGTTGCATGACCTTAATTCTTTTATAATTGTTGATGGTTGCAGTTTACTGAGATTTGTTGCTGCGGAGTTTAGAGTAAAATACTTGGTGTATAAACTGTTTTACTGATTATTGATGTTGGTCGGAAGTAGTGATGGATGTCTTCTTGAGACCATGATTGGTGGGGGGTATGCTATGTTGTCTCTTTCTGGAAAAGTTCGGCAGGGACAGGAGATTGTTATACTTGTCAATATAATCTTTCTGCCTTAGGGCAGTACTGTTTTGATGATCTTGAGATGAGTTCAAATATCGCTGAAAGTGTTCTTCATCGAGGCTGTGAAGCTGGTTTTGTCAGAGAATAAGTTGCGGATTCTTATTCATTTTGTATGATATTTTTAGCAATCCTCATTTTGTGGATGCCTACAATTTTTCCATCAAAACTTTTCTAATATGTATTATCATTGAGTTAAATCTTTATTATGACTTGCTTACTTCAAAACCTTTGATAAGTGACACCCGATTCCATCTTTCCTTGTCTTTGTTGGTAGAATATATTGGAACAGTAAAAAGTTCCTGTTAGTGATTGGTACATACGAGTGGGTGGGTGTGTATGTAGGTGCATATGAATGTGAGGTTGATATGAGCAGTTATTTCTTATTCTCTTTTTTACTTTGTATTGGTTTGTGCTGTCGTTTTGTTATTGAACTAAAAATGCCTTGTGATGGGGAATGGTACGTCAATATAATTGCATGTATTGGTTGGTTTGCTTCCATCAAATACGATGTAAATGAGAATGCTTGAACTTGAGAATGAATGGATGCGTTTTGTGAATGCTAAAATATTAATATTTGAGTTTTAGCTTTTAAAAGGAAATAAATTGATTTTTTAATTCTAGAACTACATAATGAAACACCGATGTTATCTTTATTATTTTTTTAATGGAAAATTCACAGGTCAATTCCCATTCATCCATTGTTGACCATTCCCTGTTGCGGGTCATCGATATACTATAAAATTAATATTGATCTTTTGGTGGGAAATTACAGGAACTGTTATGGTCAAAGGATCTATTGTAGTCAAATGGCGGTGCGTGAAGGAGGATCCTGAATATCACTATTTTGATCAGTAAAGAGAATGTTGGTGACATATATCTCCACTCGTCGTAATGTGGTGCCTGAACCTTTAACTGCAAATTTCGACGAAAGAAAATTCAACAATCAAAGATTTTTACGTAGTTGAATAGATCGAGTGATGAAGACTTTTGACAATGTTAATTTCGACTACATAGGATTAGAGGCCGGCGAAAAAGTATTAGAACCAAAAATACCTCGGATGGATTGGTTCAATATTAGAATACAAAAACTAATCAATTAATATTTTTATTTTGGTCCCTAAATAAATATAATTTAACTCGATTTTATAATTTTGATTTCAAAAATACAAAATTGAAGAATATAAATAAAATTTTATACCATTTTTTCATCTAATTTATTTAATGAATTTTAATTTTAATAATTTTTTAATTTGTTTAGTTCATAAATTTTAATTAATTTAATACTTAAAAGTCGATAGTCATTTTATTTATTTGAATAGCTTTAAATTTTAATATTTTTATAATTTATTTAATTCATATACTTTTAATTAATTCAATGCTTAAAATTAACGGACACTTTATTTATTTAGATAAATTTTAATTTTTAATATTTTTTAACTTATTTAGTTCATAAAATTTTATTAATTGTGTATTTAAAATTAATGCACACTTTTTTTTAGTTATTTTTTGTATGAAATTTATCATTTATATGTATAGTTTTAGTATTTTAAAAAATATTTAAGAGACTAAATTGAATTAAATCAAACCAAATTAATTTAGTACAATTCTATTTTCATACATAATTTGATACAATTTAGTTCTAAAAATAAATTTTTTAAATTATTTAATACAATTCAATTCTAAAAAATATTGAATTAAACTGTACTACACTCACCCCTATATAAGATGTCAATGATCAATGGCCTGTGGTAGCTAACAATGATGGTAGTGGTGGATAGTACAAGTAGTTAGATTTTTTTATTTTTAATTAATTAATGATATTAATTATTTTCTAATAAAAAAATATAAATAAAATCTATTATTTTATAAATTTAAGAATTTACCAAAATTCAAAAGCTGTGTTTACAAGAAGCCACCAACTTTTATTTTATAGCTCGTGTTTTTTTATTCCACAATAGATGTAACTTCAAAATTACAATAATTCTATGCTAAATGGACCCCTAAATTAGTATTAGACAAAAGTAATTTAATGTTACGTCATCAGCAATCAAGTGTTACAATGATGCAAAACAACCCAACGACGTAGGAATTGGAGATGCTCAACGTTTGTATAATTTGAAAGCACTATGTACGATTAAAATTGTTAACCAAAAAAAAATAAAAAAATTGACATTTTAAGTCAACAAAATTTAAATTTATTTTTGGCAATGAATTGAGCTTTTAGTAATGGGCTATACTAAGGTGGGCTTTGTTAAGAGATTCTAAAATTTCTGCAACCACAATAAATAAGATTAAATCTCACTAGTGGTTTTTTTTTTGGCAAGAATCTCCCAATGTTTAAGTTAATTAAGCTCTATTCGTTTAAAAAAAAAATATAAAAAGAGATATTTAGGGTTGCTAAAAAAAAAAAAAATCAAGTTAGGAAAGACAATCTAGTACCCTTTGTTGATGTAACTTTACATTTTTATAGTTAGTCATTACAGCTTATTGATATTTATCATGTGCAATTTAGGCTTTTATTTTTCTCATGATTGGCGGTGAACCCAGGATTTATGAGATTAATCTTGATCCCATGATTTTTTGGATTTTTCTTATTGGGTAATGATTGATAAGGATCCCTATAGTTATGAGATTTTATCATTAATGCAACTTTTTTAAGTTGCTCGGGACTTAATGTGTTAGGAAAGTTCATGACCATCTCCTCAGTGTAGAACTTTGGTACCGACAAGGCTCTCGCCTTATCCATAGGTTTGAGTGAGTGAATCGCAGGCCCTTGGCCTATTTTAAACTAATTTGGGCCTTTGTTTTGGGTTAATCTCTCAAGGGAGAACAATGGTCCCTTAGTTTTCAATTTTAACTTGTCAATACTAGAAACGTTTGTAGTTTTTTGTTCAGTTTTAACTTTTGTCAGCTTTGAGGTATTGGTCAGGTTCTTGGGTAGCGACTTTTTAGTATATAGTTCCCACCCAAAGCCATATGTCGTTCAACTCTTATCCTTTGATCTGATCTCGAAATGATTCAATGGTTTGTTTATCATTTTGGAATCTTCGCATTAAATATAAGTGCCTCTTTGGAAGTTATGTACTCATTACCCTCATCTTTTTCCAGCCCCTTAGAGTTTGAAATGAAAGGTCTCTTTTGACGTATCCGAATCCGAGCCTTGAGTTTGAATCCAACGCCTTCTAATCTCTTAACCGTCATGTTAGTCAATTGAAAGAGGGGGGGAAGGTTATAGTGCGTTTTAATCTGATCCATTTATTTGAATGAATAGCTATGATTTCTTTTGAGCTTGATTATAAATATAGGGTAGGTGGGGTGGAGGGTTCAATAATATATTTGTTTTTACTTATTTGAGTTGTCTTACCTAAAGAGAAGTAGATAAAGGAGGTGTAACCCTATTGATCTTTCTACACTGTTTCGACAATTCCCTGTTCATCTCATTTTTTATTGTCATAATGAATCCATTTCTCATTGTTTTCCTTTTTTTTTCTTTAGTTATTACTGTGCAATCGATGCTTTATTGTTGAATCTAATAGGGTAAACTCTAGAGGTTTGAGTTATTGTTTCATTGCTTTTACGAGTTGTTGCCTTAAGCTATTTTAATGTTAAAACCCATTGTTGACTTGTTTGAAATGTGTTGTTTGTTTATTTTCTTGAGATATTTTGTAATTTTATTTTGAATGTTTAATTTGGACTGTTTGTTTTTGTCCTTTACTTATAGAGTAATTTGCCGAAATCATAATGTCTTTTGATAATGATTATAAAGGCCATTTATATTTTAGGCTATCAATAAGTGACATAAAGGAGTAGGTCGAAGAGACCATTTTTTTTAAGAGTAGTAGGGTTAGGGGCACCTAGGGCTCTAGGGGGCGAGGCCTCATTCTTTAGGAGTGTGGAAGTTTTTGGGGTCACTTTGGCCATTATAGGTCCATATTAGATGGACAATAAAGCTTTACATGAGGAAAAAATTGATTTTGAATCAAGAGATGAAGTTAGAGAGGACAGAGTGGAGGGATCATTTGATAATCCCCTTGCCAAACCCAAAGAACTAGAATACAAGTTGGATCTTAGGTATCAAAGGTCCTATATGACTGAGGAAGACCTAGGGTGTCTTAGGCACCAATATAACATTCCTAATTTTGTATTTTTGAGGGTTGCCAAACTTAATGATTTCCAAGCCACCCTGAACATGGAAAGGTGATCTTGCATATCTCTTTTTTTAGGCTCGGGCTAAGGCTTCTTATGCAACCTTATTTTGTAAGGATGTTAGCTCACTTAAGGGTTACCCTTTCCCAAATAGGTCTAAACTCCTGGCAAGTTTTGATAGGGCTTTTTAGTTTGTGGGTGAGGGCAGGGCAATTTAAGACCTTCTTTTAGGAGCTACGGTACCTGTTCCAATTTAAGTATAGTGCATCCGAGAACAAGGGCTTCTACTATTTTTTAGGTTAAGGAGATCATGTTCCCCTTTGAAACATGCCTTTCAATTACAAGGGTTGGAAAGAGTTTTGGGTTTTTTTACTAAGAAATAGAGACTAGAAGTTCCTCAATCCCAAGGGGAATCTTGGTCTGTTTTGACTAGGGTTTCCTTAAAAGTAGGTTGTTCCCTTTTATTGCTTCCCCGTGTTCCTCTTGTTACTTTTCTTTGTTTACTTTTTAATATTTTTCCACATTTCTTATAAATACTTAAACAACTAGACTATAAATTTTGGAGGCGGGTAGATACAGAGTCGACATTACCTTAGCACATTCTGCCAATTGTAGGTAGTTGCTAACTAAGAGGAGATTGAAGGACACTAATCTTATCTTAGAGTTATTTCATTCTGTTCCATAAAGAAAAAGTAAACTATTTGATTTTTCTAATCCCCATATGGGCATTTTATTCTTAAACCTTTTCTTTGTTTTCTTTTTTTAAAAATAAAATAAGAATACAAGGTTGAAGAGGTGATCTTAGTAAGAAAAGGGCTCATTATTAGGGAACAACTTGAGATTCAGGATCGGGGTCCCAATCTTTGGATAGCTAAAGGGTGATGGACCTTCTATTTGGCCCCATAGTTTAGGATAAAGGTTGAGGGAGTCCAAGAGGAGGAGTGAGTCCTAGGGGACTGATGCAATTTTTTTAGGCACACAATTAAGCATAAATATAAGCTATCATAACAAGTAATAAAATGGACAAAAGAGACAGATGTCGAACCCATAGGGATAATATCTACTTTTTACCTAGTACAAAAATTATGTCTTCTAGTAATTATTCAAAAAATCAAAATTTTAGAATGAATATGAAAAATATAAAGCAACATCAAGAGATATGAAAAATTGCAATATAGAGAAAACTTAGGATTAATACTATCATTCAATATTCTTTTTTATGATTAATCTTCTAATATTTAAATCCTTTAATTCTTGTTATTGATGAAGATACGAATGTATTCACAAGCCTCTCCCAAGGTCAAACAAGTATATCCTAACTTTTCAGATACCTATATTCCTATGGTATTTAATAAATTAAGATTCATTATGAACAATTTTTATTGATTATACATACCAATTAGGTATAGTCCTATCCTAATTTGAAACTTGTATATGTAGTTTAATATGTTATTCTATAATCATGCTTGAAATTACCTAAGTCTAAATACAATGATGCCTCTCTCAAGTTTATCAAGGTATTACCAAAACAATCACAATATTGGCCACATATAATGAAGGATTAAGAACAAAAAAATTGAATAACAAAGAACTAAGTTTATTAAATATTAGAAAGATATGACAATTAAGCATACATATTGAGTTTAAGTATTAACCCTAGAAAGAAAATTAGTTCATGGCTACAAGCGAATTACGGCAAAAATATAAAGAAAATATGATACAATCAATAGTGAACTAGTATAGACATTGAATTGCTCTTGATTGAATTGTCTAAGAAACTCTTGCTGCCATAAAAAGCCTTCAATTTCTCTCTATAGTTGCTTTAATTATGCTCCAATTGGTCTCTAAGACTTGTGTTGTGTGTCTCTTGAGTATCTTTTGTGTTCTTTAAAGGTTGGGAATGAGTGGCCTTTAATTGAGTTTGATTTAAGCTTGTAATCCTCAATTCTTATTGATTCAGGAATTGCGTGATCACTGGGGCGTTACGCCTATATGCTGCAATTGCTAGAGTGATGTAATATTTTTGTTGGAGCGCCAACTTGTCGCTAGAGCGAAACCTTGATAGCGTTGGGGAAAAAATTTATGACTATTCTAGGTTTTATTTTGGTCTTTC
This sequence comes from Ailanthus altissimus, assembly GCA_946807835.1. Taxonomy (NCBI): domain Eukaryota; kingdom Viridiplantae; phylum Streptophyta; class Magnoliopsida; order Sapindales; family Simaroubaceae; genus Ailanthus; species Ailanthus altissimus. Next base: position 8,602,724 of record OX327713.1, on the reverse strand, counting down.
CTATTCAATTGCTGGACTTGGTACTAGAGCAAAAATTGGCATACCGCTAGAGCGAAAATTCACCAGTTTTGGATATTTTGCAATTAAGTCCCTGATTTTTACTGTTTTGCATCCTTGCTTTAATTTTTCATCTTTTTCGGTCCAAATCCTAAAAATAAACAATAATGCATATGAATTTCCATTTATTCTTATAAAAATATTAAGATAAAACAAGATAAAATAAATGACAAATTTGCCCTCATCAAATTCCCCTAAACTTAAACACTTGATTGTCCTAAACTTAAACACTTGATTGTCCTCAAGCAATCAAATATTTAGAGAGAAAAGCCAAAGTTCACTTAACTCAATAACAAACATAGACTCAAAAAGAAAATATAACAAAATATGTTAGGTTAGTTTAATGATTAAAATCATTGTCTTAAAGGCTTGTTGAAATGACATAAATCCTAAGGTAGATAAGTAACTATCTACATTTCTAATTATTTTTATTTAGTCTCTAATTCTTCTTTATGTATAATCACCTTGTGTGTGTGTGTAAACAACAAGTAATAGCTAAAACCATACCTTGAAATACTTTATACTTAAGTTTGTACAGAAAAGATGATTTCTCAAAATTGTAATTTGTATAATAACATTTTCATAGGCTTGTCTTCACTACCACTCTCTATTAATGTAGAAAATCACACGTCTAGAGATCTATTTAGGAGTTTACTTAGCTTATAATATAAGACTAAGGTTAAAGTGGGATAAAAGAATAAGCAATTCTGTTTAAGTCACACCATGAACACTTAGACTTTACCTACAAACCTTTTAATCTTCTTTTCCTTGTATTAGCTTCTCCTTCAAATTTATTGTACTTTCTATTCTTTTTTTCAACCACTATTTTTCAAAGAATTTCTCATTTTTCTTAAGCTGGGGGTATTTTAAAGATTTTTTTTGAATACCCTTAAACTTAGATTAACAAATACCACTTAAACTTATTTTCTTGTGGTACCCTATATAACCACAACCTTTTTCTTTTCAAGAGTATTTCTAAGCAAACTCAAGGTTTATGGTGTTACGGGTGAAATTTCTAGAGAAATGAATTTTTAAGTCTTGGGCTTGTAATGTGGTTAAATAGAAAAAAAAAAGGGTAATTAGGTTCAAAAGGGTTCACTAGGAATAAATATATATCTAAGGTAGGCTAGAAAAGCTCAATTGGTCAAAACAGGGCCTAATGTTATTTTTCTATTCATGTGTTTCTTAGAATTTTGCTTCAAGTAGTAATTAAAGACAAGTTTTAGAGTGCCGGTCTTTAAGACTTGAGTGTACTCCCTAAAGTATAAGTATCTCTAAGTAATAGTTATAAACTATTCATGCTTACAAAGTGCTCAAAAAATGGTGATTGTAAATAAGGCTGAACTTATTCCTAAACTTAGATAATGAAAATTATCTCTAGTATTTATCATTTCCTAGAGATTTACAAAAATAAATTCAGCCATGTATTCTATTTCTTATCATAGACTAATGATCATCTTAATAACAAAAAACTAAACAACTTAAAAAAATATTTTATCCCACAAGACAATCACTCAATTTATGCAGCAATAATAAACACAAGAAATTATTTTCCATCCCCAAACTTAATTTAGACATTGTCTCCAATGTCGAAAAATAAATAATTGAGGATAAGAGACTTCCTTGGTAATTGAAGTTGTAATATTGCAGTGTTATTTTCTAGTGATGTAACTGCAGTGTTCCTTTGCTCTTTACGCTTGTAATCGCTTATGCTACTTCTTGGAATGTTTGACTTTCTTTATTCCTAAAAAGAAAAGATACTAAAATAACCATAACTAAAAATAAAAAAAAACATAAAAATTACTTAGGTTGTCTTTCAAGAAAGGCTTGATTTAGCATTGTCGGCTTGACGAGGCTTTTTCTACTCTTATGGTTGTTTAAAGGTGATGATGGTGGAAGCATCTTTGGATATGATCTAGCTGGATTTCCTTTCTTTTGACTTCTATATCTTTGCAAATAGGCTAATAGCTTTTACTTTAATCTCTCTGTGCTTTTCTGGAAAAACTTCAATCTTAGACCGAGAGAGTGTTTCTTCCTTACCCTTTTCTTTAATCCTGAAGTGCTTCTCATTCTTCTTCTTTCTTTTCTTTTTATGCTTTAACGCCTTCTTTTGGATGTGAGGTTCTATCGTCTCCATGTTTTTGAGTTGCTTGGCATTTGTGTGTACTATATTAATGTTGAAGTAGTCTTCACTTTCTGATGGTATTTTGATTTTCTTGAAGACTTTAAAAGTGACAGTCTCCTTTTGTATCCTTATAGTTAACTCTTATTTTTAAACGTCCATGACCATATGTCTCATGGATAAAAAGGGCCTTCTAAGTATGATAGAGATCTCATTATCTTCTTCCATGTCTAAAATAATGAAGTCGGCAGGGAAGATGAATTTATCGACTTTGACTAGTACACTGCAATGACTCCTTTGGGATAGGTAAGAGAATGATCTGCTAGTTAGAGTATAACTAGTTTATTTGGCTTCTCCCAGGCTTAATTTTTTATAGATGGATAGTGACATGAGGTTGATGCTAGCCTTAAGACACAGTACTTTACTAAAGTTGTAGTTCCCGATCTTGCATGGTATGGTGAAGCTCCCAAGATCTTTATGCTTTGGAGCTAGCTTTTTTTGCAAGATGGCGCTACATTCTTCCATTAGTGCCATAGTCTCAAAGTCATTTAATATTCTCTTTCTCGACAAGATGTCCTTCATGAATTTTACATAGCTCGGCATTTGCTCTAGTGCATCTGCAAAAGGAAGATTAATACGTAATTTCTTAAAACTTTCAAGGAATTTTAAAAATTGCTCATCTAATTTTTACTTTTACAGCCTTTGGGGAAAAGGTGGTGAAGGGCGGTATGTTTGCTCCTTAGGTGGCTGTACTTTATTTTCTTTCTTTCTTGCTTGACTTTCCTCCTCTTTCTTATGTGGTATTTTTTCTTCTTTATATTGTTTTGGAGCTGGAGTCATGTTGTCTTGCAACTCTTTCCTATTTCTTAATATGACACCTTTATAATGTTCTCCCTTAGGATTAACTTTAGGGATGCTTGGTAATGTTTATTATGCCGATTGTTCATTGCTATAACAAGTTGTCTGTTTACACTCAAAATATAATATGGTTATCGTAGTATAAATTGAGGTGTCAATCCCACGAGGAAGCTTTCAGAGAAATAAGTTAGCAAAATAACAATATTAATTTAGTAACGAATGAGAAAATTAAATTTGAGATTGATATAGAGAAGGTAAAATTAAATGTGAATTAAGGAAGAAACTTATAATGATATGAGTAAGGCTTTGAGAATTACTAATATGCTTCGTAAATCTATTCTATACTTTAATTCAATGTTTATAACTTAATTGAAAGTTTTACATCCCAAACAATCAATCGAAAGATATGTATAATATGACACATTAGATAATAAATGTATTTGATATGACTAAACTCTTTGCAAACATAATTACAAACCATGTTTATCTATATAAGTTATTTAAGATCGATAATATATCATTTTAATAATATCGCAGTAAACGATTAACTTGTAAAACGATGTAACCAATAACAATTATAATTCGATCAGAATCACATAAAGCAAGCATGATTGAAAATATATGAGACATGAGAATTATAACCTTTGGATTATAGAAAAGTAATAGATAAGAGTTTAGACACAAACAAACTTACAAATATTATAGCTCTTGACAAAGAATCAAAGTCCAAAAGTAGATTTATTACACATAAAAGTTCATCTCTATCCTTATTAAGAACTTTAGCCTAACTTATACTTCATTCTTATGAATATTAAAGGAAAATACTTGAGAGAATTTTAAAGCATGAAAAACATCTATTAGCCTCCTAAAGGTATCCTCATATAGGCAATGAATGAGAACATATTTAGTATGACTTTAATTTTTAACATTTTTGACCGCCGACTCTTTTACCTAATTACAATACATTTTTGACAATAAAAACAATTTAGTTAGCCTTTATAGTTAACATAAAAGTTGTAGCATTTTGTCTTTATTTCCATAGCCACTAGGTTCATACAATTTAGATTAATATTCTATGATTTACGGTCAAAATACCAGAGCTACATCAAATTTCAGCCAACAACCCTTTTGCTAATTTAGAACACAATTTGGTCTATGATAACCACTGCGTTGGACTTTGATATCAACATAAAAGTTGTAGATAATTGAATTACCATTTTTCATCTTTAAGAATCATATTGATTAGATACGTATTTTGTGAAGATGGTCCAAATATGCGAGGTAGGTCAAGCTAAACGGAAGTTGTAATCCGGTTCTACTCTGTCCTAATTTTGGCCCATTAAATGTTGGATATGGCTTTTGGACCGTTCTTTAAGTTTGTGTAATATTGAGTCATATTGCTCTAAGTTTAAGAATTTCTTTATTTTGATTTCTACATTAAGAGTTATGTCCATTTTTTTAAACCTGTGTAAATAACATTCATTAATTACAATTTATAGACAACACTTTATTTCAAGTTTAAAAATACAAAAGTGGTAAAATTAATGGCAATATAAATGTTAAATGGTGACTGAATCTCTTTAAGAATATGCATTTTAAAATGTTCATCAGCGCTCCCAACTAGTTTGTTGCTAGTCCCTACAATTCAAGTATAAATAGAATATGCAAAACTATTTAAGCATTTCAAACAAAAAAGCCAATTCAAGATCACTATTACTATTAAGGTTTTTTCAATCATAACTTTCAAAATTGTGAGTGTGTGTGAACTAAACTGAACCTTCTTACCACAAACCACATATAGCCTTGAGAACATCTCCAAGTAAAAGCCTCAACTCTATATCCTCATAAGTGTATGACTATTTTAAAAGTTAAGATTTCTCTTATGGAGTTGAAAAATAGTTAAGTACTTCAGAAAAAGTCAATTTTAAGGATAGACATACAAATTAACATTGATCCAAAGATAGGAGAATCAATTGTTTAGAAATCAATCATTATTGACACGCATCAGTTTTAGGACTTCAATTATCTTTTGAGAATAATACAAATATATCTTGGTGAGAAAACTGCTTTCTAAAATATTTATCTTCTATAATCGAATGAATACTTTATTGAACTGAAATGATTCTTTATTTCTTTTTTTTTGTTCTTTGTTTTGTTTTTTTTTTTCAAATTTTTTTTTGAAGAACTTAAGGAAGCATTACAAAATAAAAATAGCTTCTCACCATAATTTTTAAATTGCAACCCAGTTATTCCTTATTTCAAATAATATCATTCTAAACAAAATTAACCAAATTAAAAGATCAATGAAAGTTCGTAAGCTATTTTCTCAATCTTTTCACTCACTCGTAAAAGATATGTGGGATTAGAAAAATATATACTTAAACATGGAAATTCTCTTAGGTATATACATTGAATCATCCATCTTACTATAAGGCTTAACGTTGTGCTAAAAAAATATTTTGAAAGTCATTCTGTAGTAACCTAAATAGAAAACGTGACTTCAACCAAACAATTTTAGAATCATACCTAAGCAGAAAAGCAAATTCCTTTATATAAGAATTACCAAGAACACATGTAATAAACAACCATGTATGAAATATAAAATAACATAACAAGAAGTTAGTTAAAATGAATTTTAAAAGTTAAATAAAAAAAACTCCTTACTCTACCATTCTTAATCTAATTGACCTAGAATGCGTTACAAGAGTTCAGAAATGAACTCTTTACTTTGCTATTTTTAATCAAATAGGTATGTTAGACCCCATCTTTTAAAACAAAAAATGCAAAATACAACTTATGTTTACTATCCTCTCCCTATAAACTAGATTGAAACATTGTCTTCAATATTTAAATAAAAAGAGATAAAGTGTAAAGGATGTTACCTGAAATGTCAGTTATTCAAAAGAACAAACCTAAGAGACAATTAAGTAAATATAAACTAAAATGATGATGCTAATATACCAAAAAGCAAGAAAAATTTACAAACGAAGTATCAGATCTAGTTTTTGCTCATTGTAGTCCACTGTCCAATCTATTTAAAATGTTTACAATTCATTTGAATTGGTAGTAGAAACAAGGATCTGTCACGCCGAATGTGAAATAAAATTCTGTTCCACAATTTGATCAAATAAATAGAGTAAGCAATCAAAATAATTATTGACATTCAACAAATTTGTGAGTTTCTCATGGATATTCAGCTGGGCCCAAGAGAAAATTTAAAAACTTTCTTTCAAAGTACCAAAATCACTTGGTAAAAGCAATAAATGTGGATGCATAGTTGATAAGGGCAAAATTGTCATATATTTTCTCATGTTTTTATTATTGATATTTTATGATTTTATGAGAATAGATGGCTATTTATGTGCTTTATTGTTAATTGTAGGGACTTGAACGAAATTTAAAGAAAGAATGCAAAAGGAGCAAAAACAGGGACTAAAATGCAAAGTTTTCAAAATATGAGTCCAGTGCCCCCGCGCCACAAGTGTTTTAGCCCCAGCGCTGCAATAGTGATCGAAATAAGAAAAACGACCTGCTTAAGTCGCGTCTAGCGCCCCAGCGCAGAAGAGTCACCGCGCCAGCAGTAATGCGAGTCCTAGTCCGACGAGAATTGAGATTTTTAAGCTCATATCAATCCCTATATAAAGCCACTCGTTCCCAGCCTTGAAGGAGGAATCCAAGACGACCCAAGAGCACCAAGAATACAGAGCACGAGTCTTGGAAAGCAATAGGAGCTTAATTGAAGCAACTTTAGAGAGAGATACAAGACGTTCTTCGGCATCAAGAGTTCCTAGGCAGCGCAATTAAGAGCAATTCGACGTCTATATCGGTTTGCTAATAATTGTATCATGATTTATAATTATTTTTACTGCTGTTCTCTTGTAGCCATGAGCTAAACTTATTTTCTAGGGTTAATATTTGAACTCAATATGTGTGCTTAAATTGCCATATCTTTTTAGTATTTAATAAACTTAGTCATTTATTATTTAAATTACTTGTGTTTAATGCTTCAATATATCTGGCCAATATATGGTGAATGAGTTGGTAATATTATTGATAAACTCGGAAGAGGAATCATAATATTTAGACCTAGGTAATTTGATGCATGATTGTAGAGTAACATTCAATGTTGCATATACAAGTTTCAACTTAGGATAGGAATATACCTAATTGGCATGTATGATCAATAAGACCTAATCTTAATGAATCTTAATTTATTACAAGTACCATAGGAATATAGGTATTTGGTAAATTAGGGTATACTTGCATGACCTTGGAAGAGGCTTGTGAATACATTAGTGTCTTGATCAATAATAAAGACTAAGTGAGTTAAATATTAGAAGATTAATCATTAAAAAATACATTGAGGGATAATATTAATCCTAGGTTTTCTTTACATTGCTATCACCTAATTTTCTTTACATTGTGTTTTTGTTTTATATTGCTTACATTCAGTCTTAGATTTTTATTTTTCTGAATAATTATTAGGAAGATATAATTTTAATAATTGGTTAAAAAGAAACAATTATCCCTGTGGGTACGACATCTGACTAATTAGTCTCTTTATTACTTGCATACGATAGTGTATACTTGCACTTAATTTATGATATAGAAATATCGCATCAATAGTAAAGCATTTTAGCTATACGTTCATGCATCAATGAGACTTGTAATTCTTCTCCTATTGTATTCCTAGAGAAGTTTTTCATGGCTAAAACTGTAGGAATAATACCTAAAACTTGACTTGCTCTTACATGTGCAGTTGTTAGCACACACCCCATTAACCTAAGGCCACCCCCTCTATATATCAAATGGAATTTTCTTGTAGCTAATAATTTTTCTAGATTATTTGTTGCCTCAATAAACACTTTATTTTTCCTAGGACTGGATCCACAAAATATACATACATTTTGGAATTGTTGAACTGAGGTTCCCTCCATATCTACACTTACACTTATCTCAGTATATAAAAATGAAAAAAAATGAGGTGCTGTATTTATAGAGTATCAAATGATAACATCTATTTTGGTAACCCGGCAGTTGTTAAAAGAGATTTGAAAATAAAACAAAAACAATTCAAAGCACATATGCATTATTCAACCAAAAGATTCGAATTTAAGATATCTATATAAGAGCCCTACTGTTTATTAAAAAATAGTTTTAAAATTAAGACACATGCGTATGTACAAGTAGTTGTAATTATGGCTCACATCTTCCTTCGGTTTTACATCCAATAACAACTTAAACGCTTTCTATGGGTCGGGGATAGACTTTCCATCCAATTTTTATATAATTTGGCTAACAGGGTCTTTTAGAGTCAAATTTTTGAGAAGATATTGTTGATGTTCATTTTTGAATTTGTTCCATAAATCGAAAAGTTCAAGTTGCATGAACCCATAAGGATGCGTCTCAAGAGTCACTAGGATATTATCTAAAGACTCCTTACTCCGTCCATCTTTAATTAACTAAATTATCTTCTCTATTTCTAGATAAAAATCCTAAAGAATAACAACTTTGGTTACAATTCCATCAATCACATTTATACAAGCTTGTGACCTTTTTGCTCTTTGCCTTTTGGCATAAGAACTTCTTCCCAGACTAGGCATAAAAGAAATGAAATCATTTATAGATTCACCTGATAATCGAACCTTTGCTTCGATTAACCAACGAATATCTATAGGTATATTCCTCAACATTAATAGCCTTAGCCTTTCAAACTATGCTTTGTAAATCTTAAGTAGAGCATTTAGGTACAGCAAAGAAAAATGTTTTTGAAGGTTGGCAGAAATGATATCCATTTTGAAGGAAATGAGAAAAAAGAGAAGCAATGAATGCACGGTTTGTTTGGGTGACAGTTTTTAGGGAATTGAAAAATCAATTTTAATAGCTATGTTGTACCGTATCCGCCACTTGACTAGAAAAAAAAATCACATGGAAGAGGAAAAAAATACCAAAGAAAATAAAAAGTCAAAACATAAAATATAGACAAAATATAAAATATGGTACAAAGAGATTTAACTTGATTAAGCATGGTAGATAAGATCCACAAGAGGGATCTCATCTAGGTAGATAGAGTGATCTATCCTCTTCACATTGCTTTTCAATCGCTATCTATTTATTTTAAAAATTCGCCCATCAGTGGGGTCCTTGATTTTGATAGCACAATTAGAAAAAATGTGCCTTACCACAAATAGACCAATTTATCGAGATCTTAACTTTTCAGGGTGTAAATGTAATTGAAAATCATAAAGATAAACTCGATGATTTGGCTCGAAGTGTTTCATTGAGAACTATTTGTCATGAGCTGCTTTCATCTTAGATTTGTAAGTCTTGGAGTTGTTATATGCATCATTTCGTAGTTATTCAATTTATGATAATTATACCTTTCTGTGAAGACCTGCAACGTTCATATCAAAGGTAAGGACTTTAGCAGCCTAGTAAGCTTTATGTAGAGCTCAACAGGTAAATGATAAGCTTTTTCATAGACAAGTTAGTTTAACCTCACTATTTGCTAGCTCACCTTATCCATTTGTTTGTAGATGGTATACAATGGAAACTTTGTGAAGAACACTATACCTATACATCAAAGCTTTAAAAGAATAGTTACAGAAGTGTGTTCTTTGGTCACTAATGATGACACATGGTGTACCATGGCTATATAACACATTTTCTTTTAAGAACTTTACCACAATTGTGTTATCATTAACACGACAAGCTATAACCTCCACCCATTTTGATACACAGTCAATAGTTAGAAGAATGTAAAGGTAACTAAAAGATGAGGGAAAAAGCCCCACAAAATCGATACCTTAACAATCATATATCTTGATAACAAGAATAGGGTTAAGAGGCTTCATATGTCTTCGAGATAAAACACTTAACTTTTGACATCTTTTACAAGAACGACAAAAATTGTTAATGTCTTTGAACAAAGTGGACTAGTAGAGACCACACTATAAAATTTTTACAGTTTCCTTTTTCATAGAAAAATGTCCGTCATAAGCAGCACTATGGAAAAAATTTAAGATACTAGCAACTTTACTTTTAGGAAGGCAACATCTCATAATTTGGTCAAGCTAGTATTTGAAAAGATACGGATCATCCTAATAACAATAACATACCTCAACCAAGAACTTACGCTTATCTTGTGCACTTCAATTTAATGGAACTTCTCCACAAACCAAGTAATTTATAATATATGTGTACCAAGGTACTCGACTTATAGTGAAAAGATGCTCGTCAGGGAAATCATCTTAAATGGGTGAAACATCAGTGGAGTCATGGAACTCAAGGCGAGATAAATGATCTGCGATAACATTTTTGACAACCTTCTTATCTTTAATGGTTAGATTAAATTCCTACAAAAAGGATCCACCTAATTAAATAAGCTTTAACATCCTTATTAGAAAGATAAAACTTAAGGGCCGTATGATCAGTAAACACAATAATAGGTGAACTAATCAAATAAGAAAAGAATTTGTCTAAGGTAAAAATATTAGCTAATAGTTCTTTTTTAGTAGTAGAATAATTCATTTGAGCATCATTCAAAGTCCTACTAGCATAGTAGACAATAAAGGGTTTTCTCTCATTACATTGCCTAAGAACTGCTCCTACAGCATAGTTACTTGCGTCGTATATAATTCAAATGGAAGGTTCTAATCTGGTGATTGCATGATAGGAATGGTGGTGAGTTTAGCAATAAGTGTTTGGAATGCTTCTTCACATTTTTTGTATCCATGTGAACTCAACATTCTTTAGGAAAGGTTACATAATGGTCTAGATATAGCAGAAATTTTTTGTATAAACTTTCTGTAAAAGCTAGCATGTGCTAAAGAAGATCAGATAACTTTTACCATTTTGGGTGTAGATAATTTAAATATCAATTCAATTTTGGCCTTGTCAGCCTCTCTATTTTAGATTCAATATGCCCCAAAACGATCTCTGAAGACACCATAAAAGTGGCATTTCTCTTAATTTAGCACAAGTTCTTTTTCTTCACACTTATTCAAAATAACTTTTAAGTTAAGTAGACATGAATCAAAAGAAGCACACAAAATAGTCAAATCATCCGTAAAAATTTTCATGCATTTTTTAATCATATCAGAGAAAATATACAACGTTGAAAAATAGCTGGTGTATTACATATTCTAAATGACATTCTAAGAAAAGCATGAGTACCAAAAGGGCATGTAAAAGTAGTTTTTTTTCTTGATTTTCTATAACTATCTCAATTTGGTAGTATTCTGAATACCCATCAAGAAAGCAATAAAAAGGATAGCCAGCTACACGTTCTAAGATTTGGTCAATAAAAGGCAATGAAAAATACTATTTCCTGGTGGCTGTGTTTAGTTTTCTACTATCAATGCACAATTTCCAATCACTCACTACCCTAGTTGGAACAGGCATCCCATTCTCATTTTCAACAACAATAACCCTAGATTTCTTAGGAACTACTTGAGTTGGACTTACTCATTGACTATTAGAAGTTGAGTAGATTATACCTGCATCTAATAGTTTCAAGTTCTCATTCTTCACTACGTCTTTCATTGTTGGGTTAAGTCTTCTTTGGGGTCTCTATGGGGTTAGGAACCTTCCTTTAAATATATTATATAGAAGCATATTAATGGAGAAATACCTTTAATATCAACTATGTTCTAACTTAGTGCAGACTTATGTTCTTTTAATAATTTTATCAATTTTTCCTCTTGTCCAACACTAAGTTCAAAAGAAATAATGATAGGAAAGGTATCACTTGGTCTCAAGAGTGCATTTTTAAAACCTTTAGGTAGTGGAGAAAGCTCAACTTGTGGTGTCTCAAGGTTTGATGGTTTCAGTCTCTCCCTTCCTCGTGGTAACTCTTCAAAGCTTGGCTACTGAAATCGAGTCTGTTTATCTTGTAAATCAAAAGTACCAAATACATCAATTGCTCTATCATGATAACTCAATTCTTCAAAATTAGAATTAAAGAGGTTTTTTTTAAAGAATCAGAGTTATGATTTTTATAAGCTTCCTCCGCTACAAGTGTGTCTATTATATATAAATGATAGAATTCGTCTTCTTCTCATGGTTGCTTGCTTATATGAAAAATATTCACCTCAAGAGTTATATTCCAAATGATAATTTCATTAGACCATTTCTGTAATTAATAAGAGTATTAACATAACAAGAAAAGATCTTTCTCGAAAAGAGGGATTTTAGACTCTATGTTTATGTTGGGTGTTGATTTATAGTATTTACATGTGGTATATGTGTTTAATAACAAAATATACATATCTCATACATATATAATCACAGTGGAAGCATTAAATTTTGCAGTAAACATAATTTTTTTATATTAATCAAATTAACAAAAACTGAAATTGAGAAATAACCTTTGAAGCCTTTGGATAAAAAATTATTGAAGTCCACCAAAATGAAAACTTTGATTAATTCTAGTAATCAACAATGGTGAGATTAATTATCTAAAATGACAGTATTTGATCCAGTAAAAATTTAACAAATTAAAATTATGTTCTTGATTTGCCTTTGATTAACAGTTGATCAATTAATCAAAAACTTATTTTTACTTAATTGGTTTTAAGCCTAATATAAAATAAAATTATGAATTCAACAATTGAATCAAAAATTAGAAAAATAATTTTTCTTTTATTTCTTTGTTATGGTTGGCCAATCACTTAGCAAAAAATGAAATTAACTTCTTTTTATTTTATTTTAATTACATTTTGCTAATATATACAAATGAATTTAATTTCATTTCATTTCACTTAATTTTACTTAATTTCAATTTGCATTTAACTTAACCTAACCATAGTTAACTCTTAACCTTAGTTAGGTTAACTAAATATTTAAATATTCTAACTATAGTTAACTAACTTAACCATGGTTAAGTTAACCTTTACTTAACCATTAAGTAAGGTTAACTTAACTTAACTATATGGTTAACTTTTAACCATAGTTAAATTAAATTATTTATTAACTATTAAATAAATAAATATTTATTTAAATTCTTTAACAATTAAATAATCATTAAGTGAATTACATTTATGTCCTTACTAGGTTACCAAGTTAACTTAAAATGGGTCTCACTATTTAACCATATACTTTAGTTAACTTAACCATAGTAAATTGTTGGATTTTACTGTATTGAACTATTCAATACGGTACACTGCCCAAGTGCTCAAAGAGTACATTTCATATTGGAACTCCTTAGGTCCACGCCCGATTCGTCAAATAGAACTATTTCATAAGTCCATGATCGATGCCCTACATACACGTTATGAATATTATAAATCAACGCATTAGACCATATATGTTGAGGTTACTATATATTCGTATAATCCTTCCATTATTATATCCTGGATGTGTGGGATATAGATCATCACCGTCAAATTTCGATAATCTCATCCATGAACTTATCTCCAGATTTGTATCTTAATGAATAATATACACAAACACTTTTACTATATTGTTCAACCTTGTAGGAAACTCTTTTCTCAGGTTCATTGCTTATGGTCATAATACTTCATAAGATATAATCTCGAAGCATCGTATATACAACCCACCTATGTGAGCTGGCAAATCCCGTATTTACATACACTGAACGCCATGAGCATCAGACCATACCCAGTGACACGTAGTGGTCAGACTATAGTTTCTGACATACGTGGAACCAAAGTATGATGAATCACCCATAAGATCACTGTGGCGCTCAGGTCAAAGGACCACAAATACTACTCAACTCGAGATGACCTTCCTTTGATGGATTCATAGGATATCTATTAGGGTCCTTATGAGTCTATTCAGTATCTAGTCCTGACTGAATATTTGTATGTCTATACAAGCTTCCACTAAGCTCATGGTCAACTAAGAACAATCATTTGTACAATATAGATATAGGCAAACACTAAACTATATACTAATAATTCACTGATAGACCCACATTGGTAACATAGATCAGGAACACTAAATTTGAGAACATATTTACATAATGACATAGAACTATAGATGTAGGTTTAATTTCACCAAGTCCCAATTGCAAGTTAACAGAATAAGGCATCAGATTTACATTTGCTCCTAAGTCCAACAATACTTGACCAAACTCATGTGGTCTAATTTGGCAGGAGATTATGGAACATCCTAGGTCTTTATACATCAATGGTATCTTTTATTCAATCACTATATTTACCTATTTTACCAAAAATGCAAATTTCTATACATGGTGTTTTATTTAATGTTGCACAGATCCTTGATGATTTTGGCATAAACCGGAACCTATTTAATCACATATAACAAGGGAAGATTAATCTTAATTTGTTCTAAGTGTTCTAAGATCTCACCTTGAATTTCTAAATTTTTCTTAACAGGTTGAAGAGCTTGGGAAAAAGGCACTAGGATTGAAAAATTATTTTCAGGCTCTTTTTCAACTGTGGCCTCCTTTTCTAGTGGGACATCTTTACTACTTGTGGTTATGTTGGTTGGAGAAGTAGGCTAACTCAAACTCTTACCACTTTAAGTTGTTATGGCATTGATTTTTTTAAGATTTGTGCATCAGAAGTAGAAGCTTGTGCCATGTATTATCCCTTTAGATTGGATTGAGGTTGAGATGAAAACTTACCTCGCTTTTGTATAGTTAAGGCACTGGTCAGCTTAGTGATTTGACTTTTAATTTCTTTGTTTTTGTCTAGCACTTGTGCAAGAACTGTTTCAATTTTTTTATAAATCTTACTTTATGCCTCCATAAATGCTTGTAATGTGTCATCTAAAGAACTTATAATTGGTCCTACATTATATTGAGGTGCAACATAAGACAAGGGTGCTCGCTATTCTTATTTCTAATGGTTGATGGCTTGTTGGTCAGATTTCTAACTGAAGTTTGGGTGGTTTCTCCAACCAAGATTATAGGTTTTAGAGTAGGGCGAATAAGCCTTTTTGTACTTCCCTAAAGCATTACATTGTTCTTTATATATCCCTCTCATTTTATTATAAGTGGAAAAATCTTGAACTTAGTGTTCCATCCCTCAACAAAGAAAACAGACATCACGTGACTCAACCTTAGCAACCGTATGAGTGACTCTTCTATCTTTAATTTTCAAGGCCTCTAATTCCCTATTTAAGACCTTTAACTGGGCTTTAAGATTATCCTCTTCCCTAAGATAGAAAACTTCACTTGATTGTGACTTATTTGTGCTTTTAGTAGTGCTAAGTCTAGTTCATGTATGAGTTTTTTTTGTCTAAGTCATTAAGAAATTCTATGGCTTCCTCAGGATCTTTCTAAAGGAACTCCCCATTACACATCATCTTAACAAATTGGTGCTCTCTAATTGTAAGTCCATCATATAAATAGCTAACTAAGCACTAATTTTCATACCCATGGTGAGGGCATAAATTTAACAGCTATTTAAACTTCTCACAGGATTGATATAAGGTTTCACTATCTTTTTAGGAGAAAGAAGAAATTTGTCTTTTTAGGCTGTTAGTTTTGTGTCATGGAAAGTATTTATTAAAAAATACTAGGGTCATTTATGCTCAAGTTCCTATAGACCTCGGCCTTAAAGAGTATAGCCAACTTTTTGCTTAGTCTTTAAAAAAAAAGGGAAAACTTTAAGCCTAATAGTATCTATGGCTTCGGGTTCGCTATAAAAGGTGGCCACTGTCTCTTCAAATTTCCTAATATGTACATAAGATTTTTCACTATCTAGATCATGAAAAGTGAGCAAAAGTTGTATAATTCCAGGTTTAAAATCAAAATATGGTGTGTTGGATGAAAATATAATGCATGATGGTGTGGATGTACGAGTAGGATGCAATTAATTAATCTTTTAGGGTCCTAATGAGGTTATCCTTGTGTTGGTGCATTATGTTGGAATTACAAGATGAACTAGATGTTGAATTCTCTTTTATTACAAATTTTGCCAATGGTTATAGTTCTACTTCTCTTACAAATCTTTCGCATTTGTCTCTAAGTCGATGCATACATCCTAACAATTTTTTTTTTCTTTTTTTTAGCTTTTATTTTTTTCAAAAGAAACTCTCAAGAAAAAAAAAAAGAAGTGAATAAATAAGTTAGGTGGTAAGACCAACCATGAAATGTAAATAAAGTATAAGAAGAAATAAAAACGAGTTAGGTGGTAAAACCAACCATGATAAATAAGGGAAGAAAATAAAGATAACTAAGTGGTAAAATCAACCATGAAAAATAAAATAAAATACAAGAACTATACAAAAGAAAAGAAAAGAAGTTAAGTGGTAAGATAAACTATGAAAAATTAAATTAACAAACTAAGTTAGGTAGTAAGACCAGTAATAAAAAAAATAGATTACAACAAAAGAGAAATTTAAGAAGTAAAGTTTTACAAAGAAAAGTGAATGTACAAAGTTACCACTTTAGTATTGATAGACATAACTTACTTTCGCTTAGTGCACCTCTCCAGCAATGGTGCTGAATTTTATTTACGCTTAAAATGTAATATGGTTATTGCAGTATAGATTGAGGTGTTGATCCCATGAGGAAGCTTTTGAAGAAATAAGTTAGCGAAATAAAAATATTAATTTAGTAACGAAAGAGAAAATCAAATTTGAGATTGATATAGAGAAGGTAAAATTAAATGTGAATTAAGGAAGAAAATTATAATGATGTGAGTAAGGCTTTGAGAATCACTAATATATTTTGTAAATTTATTCTATACTTTAATTCAATGTTTATAATTCAATTGAAAGTTTCACATCCCTAACAATCAATTGAAAGATATGTATAATATGACACATTTGATAATAAATGTATTTGATATGACTAACCTATTTGCAAACATTCATAAACCATGTTCATCTATACAAGTTATCTAAAATCAACAATATATCATTTTGGCAATATCGCAGTAAAAGATTAACTTGTAAAACGTTGTAATCAGTAACAATAATAATTCGAGAAGAATTACATAAAGAAATATGACTAAAAATATATGAGACATGAGAATTATAACCTTTGGATTATAGAAAAGTAATAGATAAGAGTTTAGACACAAACAAACTTATAAACATTGTAGCTCTTAACAAAGAATCAAAATCTAGAAGTAAATTTATTACACATAAAAGCTTATTTCTAACCTTGCCAAGAACTTTAGCTTAACTTACACTTCATTCTTATGACTATTAAAGAAAAGCATTTGAATGAATTGTAAAGCATGAATTTAAAAGAGTTGTTAACACTCATTATAATTAGCAATAATTTAAAAGATCAATCCTTGTGGAAACGATACTCACTAATTACTTCATTACTTGCTATCGATATGTGCACTTGCTATTAATATGTATGCATGTTTAGTTCACGAATAAGATTTTGTCGCTGTCAGGGATTGTCGTTTTCTAATTTTTGCTAATATTGTGGTTGAACAATTTGATCTTAATTTAGGCATTTCTTTTTTGTATATTTTTGTTGAGGTTTGGTTGTTGTGGTTGTTTTGAAGGTATATACAAAGTGTTTCTAGCTTAGAGTTATTACATTTTAATCCATAGGTGGAGCACACTTGACAATGGCTTAGGAGAGAAAAAAGAAATCTTGCTCAAGCTATGGATGACGATGGCAACAACCAACAACTATGGGCCTAGTGAAAATTTTTCTAGCTAGTGGTTAGTAACAACTATTTGGGGAATTGGCATCAAGGAATCAATGGTAATAATTTTGAGTTGAAGTCGACACTCGTTAGCATGGTTCAACAAAACCAATATAAGGTATTGCTAAGTAAGGACTTTAATGTTCATCTTACTATGTTTTTGGAGATATATTGTCACCATCAAGGTGAATGGAGTTCTAGAGGATGTCATTTAGCTACGCTTGTTTCCTTTCTATCTTAGGGATAAAGTGAAGGGTTAGCTTCAATCCTTCCAACTGGAGAGTATAACAACATGAGATGAGTTAGCTCAGAAGTTTTTTACTAAGTTCTTTTCCCCATCAAAGACTTTTTAACTCTAGGAAGAAATAGCATGATTTTGGTAAATGGACTCCGAGCCTCTTCATAAAGCTTGGAAGCAGTTCAAAAACCTTATTCAAAAGTTCCCTCAACATGGATACTAAGATTGGTTTCAAATCTAACTTTTCAACAATGGGTTGAATAGCTAAACTATAACTATTGTATACAATGACTAATAGTAGTTTGTTGTCCAAAATCGCGAAAGAAGCTTATTTTTGTTAGAAGAAATAGCTTGCAACAACTATCAATGGTTTAATGAGAGGCCTATTGTGAGAAAAGCCCCCGAAGTGCATGAAGTTGACTCTACAGTCACAATTTTAGCTAAATCTTGGCTTTGGCTAATCAATTTCTACACTTAATGCTAGAAAAGCTTCATCAAGTAAAGATCCGATGATGATAGCTAATGTGTCTTACATCAATGTCAACAACTAGAATTTCAACTACTAAAGCAACAACACGCCACTCAATTTGCCTACAAATTATCATCTGATGCTCTGTAATTATGAGAATTTTGCTTATGAAAATTCAAGGAATATGTTGCAACCCTTACTAGGATTCAATCAACAAATGCCTAAGAAGAAGCCTTTGCTAGAGAACCTTTTGAGCACTTTTAATATGGAGATAAGAGGAAGGTTCAATAAGGATAAGGCTCATATTGATAGTATTAAAATCCATTGCACTAATATGAATACCACTATAAAGTACTTGAAGGTGCAAATTGGGTAACTTGCCAACTTAATCAAGGGCTAAGTATTCAGGAATATTCCTAGTAACATAGAGCCCAATCTGAAGGATTATTAATAAAGCCATCACTCTTAGGAGTGGTAAAGAAGTAGAAGCTTCGAAAAAAAAGTGATTGAAGACAATGAAGAGGAAGTTGTTGCAGAACCGTCCAAGGTGAATCCAGAGCCTAACTCTATTTTTTTTTAATAATCCACCTATTATTGCTCCCCTATTGCCGTATCTTCAACAGGTTGTAACAAAAGAAGTTGGATGCTCAATTTTTAAATTTCTTGATGTCTTTAAGAAGATTTATATAAACATTCCTTTTACAGATGCCTTAGAGTAAATTTCAAACTATGTAAAGTTCATGAAAGAGGTCATGTTGAGGAAAAGGAGTTTAGAAGACTATGAGACGGTCAAGCTAATGGAGGATTATAATGAATTTCTTTAATAAAATTTGCCTCAAAAGGTGAAGGATTTGGGGAGTTTCACCATCCCTTACACTATTGGAGATTCTACTTTTGAAAAAACTTTTTTGATCTTGGAGCTAGCATTAATCTTATGTCTCTATCTGTTTTTTATAAGTTAGGTCTTGGAGATGTGAAGACCACTATAATTTTCTTACAAATAATAAATCAGTCTCTCACTTATTCAAAGAGTGTCATTGAATGTGTTAGTCAAAGTGAATAAATTCATTCTTTCGGTGGACTTTGTTGTTCTTGATATGGAGGAAGACCAAAAGGTTCCAGTCATACTTGGGCGGCTATTTTTAGCTACTAAGAGACCCCTTATTGATGTCCATAATGGGAACTTGACACTCCGAGTGAATGGTAAAAAGGTGAAGTTCAACATCTACCGGTCCATGAAATTTTTTGATGAGGTACAATCTTGTAGCTGTGTTGATGTTATTAGTAAGTGTGTTCAAATATTGCACCTCAAGTTTTACATGGAGATCCTTTTGAGGATTTTCTTTTCAACTCCAAATTCCAGAAGGATACACTTCCATTTTTGAAATTTGGTGATGCTTGTTATGAGGTATGGGAAGACCATATGTATTAAGTGTTATCTCTTGAATCTTTACTTGTTAAGAAAAATTCTAGTGGTTATGTGGATATTCTTGAGCCGTTGTACTTATGGAGATTCCAAAGATTTTGGGATGGCATCTAGTTCCTTGCAAAATGGGCTTATTTTAAAGTAATTGCCAGGCCACTTTTGCTATGCCTTCTTAGTGGAGAATTCCACTTTTCCAGTGATTATTTTGGCATCCTTAAGTCAAAAAGAGGAAGATAAATTGTTGGTGTTTTGAGAAAGCATAAGAATGCATTGGCAAGAATTTCCATATGACCAAGGATGCCAAAATTCAAGGCTTTAAGTAGAAATTTGGTGTCGCAACACCACTGCTGGGTGCTAAATAAAACGTTGGCGCCGCATCACCAAATAGTAAAAAGGCCCTCTTATTTAAAAACACCCCCTTCTTTTATCTTTTCCACAGTCCCTCTTTTTATTTTCTCTCTACCCACTCAAACCCTAACATTATCCACTAACTTCCTCATCCTAATTCCTT
Source organism: Ailanthus altissimus (assembly GCA_946807835.1). Lineage (NCBI taxonomy): Eukaryota > Viridiplantae > Streptophyta > Magnoliopsida > Sapindales > Simaroubaceae > Ailanthus > Ailanthus altissimus. Next base: position 8,582,437 of record OX327713.1, on the reverse strand, counting down.
TACATCCATCCCTAAAAACTTAAATTAAACACTTTCCAAACTTAAATACCTATTCCAAATATATATTTCACTATAAATTCCCTATAAATTTCTACAGATTTTGAAATCTTAAACCATAATGAGGGGGAGTTTGAAATTATTTTGGGAATGATCAATAGAGTTTCACATACTTAATGTATTAAGAATTCATCTTCATTTGCAAGTTAATTCCTCTAATACCTTATTTTTATTTGCTAAGTTATGAAACTTAGAAATTATGGTTTATGAAGTTGTGTTAAATTGAATTGTTGGAGTGGTTAATTCCTAGAAGTGTTACGCGTAAAGTTTTAGCATGTTGTGTAATATATGAATAAATGTATGGGTTTATAGTGTAATTGGTGTTTTGTGTTGAAATATAGTTGACACGTCCAGAATATAAGAATTTATTCTCAAATGCAGGATTGTCGAAGTAATAAATAACCTGATGAGAACGGAGTCGATCTACAAGGAAGTAGAATTAAAATCACAAATTATAAACACTTTTAAGATAATTAATGCAGTATAAGATGTTTGCAAATATTAATTTAATTAACCAATTTAAATAAAAGTTAAGGTTAGAGGGATCCACTCTTCTCTTGGCATAAGAAGTAAGAATATATTTAACTTTTTTTATAACTCAATTAGAATCCTCACACAAAAGAGGTTCCAACCGGAAAATATAACAATTAAAGTTCATCATCATTATATATTGATTAGTATTTATTTCTTTTAATTATTATACACCAAATCTTATAAATGGGTTCAAGTATTTATTATGTCAATCTTTATATTTGTCTACAATAAATCAAGACTCCCACTTTATAAGAAAGGTTATATACACCAAATTTTATAAATGGTTTCAAGAATTTATTGTGCCAAGTATAAAGTTTGTCAATAATAAATCAAGAATCACCACTTTAGAAGAAAGGGTATTAATTCTACAAACAAAATAAATACATCATATATAAACTTGCATAACTTAAGAATGAAGCATTAAATTCATGAATAAGTGTTAAACATATCTTATCACCTTAGCAAGAGCTTCACCTTTTCACCTTAGTATAAAAAAAAATTATTTGGACATAATAAAACTAAAAAAAAAAGAAAAGAAATGGAAGAAGAAATAACATGACTTAATAGTAAATAAGAGAAATAATATTACAAAGAGATAATACAAAGGACAAGTATTTTGAACTAAATTCTAACTTTTTAATTACATAATTTAGGCATAAACAAGCCATCTATTTATAGAAAAATATGGATAAATCGATACAAATTAGGAGGGAATCACTTGGATGATGAAAGTCAAGAATGGTGGCAAAATAATTTGCATTGATTATCACTAAGGCACCCAATTGATTATCTAATTTGGAATTGATGTGATCTGAATTAGCTGTCACTCAAAACATCAAAGTTGTAGATAAGTCTCTCATATTTCCAAATTAAGTTGTCTCATACGTATTAGATACATATTTCTATAGTTATAGGCCAAATATTGATGACTGTTCAAACTCGGCCTGTACTGCAGATCAGTTCTGTTCTAAGCTATTTTTACCCTCTAAACACTCAAATTTCAAATATTTTGTGAAATACATATGTTAGTCCATTGAGTCAGATCTTCATAGGATTAAGAATCACTCTAATTGGATCTTTAGGTAGAATGTTATGCCCATTTAACTAAACCTACGACAAGATAGTTAAAAGATAATTAGGTACAATATTGTAAACATACTTAAGTTAAGAAAATTAAATACACTAGTAATACAAAACAATGATATAAAACTCTTATTAAATATGTAATTTCAAGTGTTCCTTATACCCCCCAACTAGCTTATTGCTAGTCCCTAACAATTCGAGCATAAATAAAATTTGAACATTACTTAAGTATTTCAAACAAAACGTCAGTTCAAGATCGTAATCGCTATAAAGGTTATTTCAATTATAACTTCTAAAATTTTGTGTGTGTGTGAATTAAGCCAAAGCCTTCTTACCACAAGCCACAACATATATAGCCTTGAAATTGTTTTTCCAAGTAAAAGCTTCAACTCCATATCCTCACAGGTGAATAACTTATTTAAAGGCTTAGGATTTCACTCATGAAGTTGGAAAACAGATAATCGCTCAAGAAAAAGTTACATTTAGGGACAGATGAACAAACTAACATTGATCCAAAGATAGGAAAATCAATTATTTAGAGTCAAACCATTATTGCCACATGCTAGCGTCAAGACTTTAATTATTTTATGCGAATCTTACGAATACAGAGTCTAGTGATAAGATTGCTTCCTAATGACTTTAGTCTTCTAAAATTGAATGAAGACTTTATTAAACTGAATTGACTTCTTTTCTCTCTTTTTTTTTTTTTACTTCTTTTTTTTGTTGTTTTTTTTAAGACATAAGGAATCATTACAAAATAAGAGCAATTTATCACTATAATACTTTTTCAATTTCTTTTTCATCCTTTAGCTAAGCAACCAAATCATTCTTCATCCCAAATAATGTCATGCCAAACAAAACTTAACTATTTCAAAAGATCAATGAAAGTTTGTAAGCTGTTATCTCAAACTTCTCCACTCACTCACAAAAGATATTTGAGTTTAGAAAAGAATATGTATACTTAAACATGAAAATTCTCTTGGCTATATATATTGAATCATTTATCTTACCACAAGGCTTAGTATTATTCTCAAGAAATAATTTCAAAAGTTATTTTTTTAGTAACCTAGATAGAAAAAGTGATTTAAACTAAACAATTTTGAAATCATACATCGATAGTAAAGCAAATTTGTTTACGCAAGAGTTACCAAAAACTTAAGCAACAAACATAAAATACATTAAAAATAAACCAATTAAAATGTGTTTCAATAGTTCAGTAATGTACTCTTTACTCTTTCATTCTAGAACTAGAATGCGTCTTAAGAATGCATAAATAAACCTTTTATTCACACTATTCATGAAATTTTGTTTTTTTACAAAATAAAGTGATAACTATAATAAAATAAAATAATTAACACTAACAATATATATCAACTATCCTCTCCCAACTAGATTGAGACATTATCCTCAATGTCAAAATATAGAAAGAGTGAAGTATAGAAGATATCACCTGAAACATCTTTTATTGAAAATTAAACTTGCAACAAAATAAAACAAGCCACACAAAATGCTTAAAAATACATAGAAGTAGATAGGCTACAGACGAAGCGTCAAATCTATCTTGTGTTTCTTTTCACTGTTATAAGTATACCAATCTATCTGACTCATTGTTGGATCAGATAGAGGTGTAAAAGCTTGTAGTTCATCGAGTAACTAATCAACAGTTGAAGCAGAAATGAGGATCTGTCTTGCTGCAGATGAGACGAATTATTTTCCCACTTCATAGTCAAGAAAAGATAACAACCCATTATAAAAACCATCAACATTTAACAAACCAATGAGTTTTTTATGGATTTGCAATTATGCCCATAAGAATTTGAAAAATTTCCTCCAATGTTTCGAAATCTCCAGGTAGAGCTATGAAGGCATTAGAATTACGAAGCATAAAAGACATTCGTTCATGCATTGATGATACCTGTAACTCATCCCCAATTATTTTTCCTACAATGTCTCCAACAGGTAGAGCTTTCGGTATGATACCCAAAACTCGACTGCCTTTATTTTGTGCAGCGGTTGCCACACGTCCCACTAATCCAAGAATACCTCCCCCATATACTAAATGAATATTTCGCTCAGCTAACACCTTACCAAGGGTTTCTGCTGCTTCTACAAACTTACTAGTTTTTCAAAGGTGGATCCATAAAAGACACAAATTATTGTGAATTTACGAGTTAATGATCCTTCTATGATTACACTCACCCTCTCTCTTGATTGATTTTAAGTTTGTACAAAGATGCAGAAACAATGCAATGTATTTATAGAGCCAAAAGGTGTTACAAAGTTAAGTCACATGGGCCGTTGGCTTAAAATACAAAATTTTCAACACCTTTTTACTAATTTCACTTTGTTAGCTGGAAAAGTCACATAGGTTATCGGCTTAAAATGAAAAGTTTTCAAAAAGGACTATAAGTGGTTGGTTATTGAAAAGACGTTTGAGTTTGAAATGAAACATTTAAAAATAATAGCTATAGTAAATATACAAGTAGTTGTGATTGTGGCTCACATCTTTCTCTGGTTTTACGTCTAGTAATGGCTTAAACGCCCTTTATGGGTAGGGGATAGGCTTCCCATCCAATTTTCTTATAAATTGGCAAACAGGGTCTTTTAAAGTCAGATTTTCGAGACTGTACCGCTCATGTTCTTTTAGGAATGTCCCATAATTCACAAATTACAATATGCACATATCCACTAGGATGCGTCTCAAGAGTCGATAAGATATCATCTAAAGACTCATTATTCAGGCCATTCTTAATTAACCTAATTTTATCTTTGCGATTTACAGACACCATTCCTAAAGTGCAGCAATGTGTGTTGCAAGTCATGCGTGCACACTTGTAACAAACGTTTAATTGTTTTGCTCTTCGTTTTTTTGTAAAAGAGCTTTTACCTAAGCCAGGCATGTAGGAAATTAATGAGTCTGAAAATTCACCTGTCAATCAAACATTGGCTTCAATTAACCAACGTAAATCAACAAGTATATTCATAATTATTAATAACCTTAATCTTTCACATCTTGCTTGGTAAATTTTCTTCTAGGAATTTTGAGCTAATGAAGGAAAATGATTTTTCAAATTTTTTAGGATATCATCCATTTTTTGTTTTAGAAAAGGGGGAAAAAGAGAAGATATCAGTAGTTATGGGAAACTGACAAAACCGACTTGAAATATTACAGAGTACCGTTATCCGCCACTTAACTAGGGTGTAAAATAAAACTTTAACAAAAATACTAAATTAACCTGCAAGTAAAAAAAAAAAAGTTAGAAGATAAATAAATAAATAAATATGTAAATTTGTAAAACAGAGATTAATTGGTCTCGTAACAAGGGTTCGATAAGGATGTAAATTCTTCATGAAAAGCTTGATTTTCTAGAAACGACTTGAGTATTTGCCCATTTACCTTAAACATATTCCCATTTCTAAGATTTTCAATGTCAATTGTTTCATAAGGGTACACATGTTTCACAATAAAAGGGCCACTCTATCTTGATCTTAATTTTTCAGGGAACATGTGAAGTCGAGAATTATAAAGCAAAACCTTATAACCAGTGTCAAATGTTTTTCTCTGAATTTTTTTATCATGAAAAGCTTTGATTTTAGCTTTATGAATTTTCGAATTCTCATATGCATCATTTCTCAATTCTTTAAGTTTATTTATTTGTAATTTACGTATGTGTCCAGCAGAATCGAGATTTGTATTGAAAGTTTTAATGGTCAGTAGGCTTTGTGTTCAAGTGGTAAGTGACAAGGTTTTCCATAAACTATCCTATAAGGAGACATACCCAATGAAGTTTTAAAAGCAGTTGTATAGACCAATCTTTACGATTTGGGTTTACAATTTTTTCTAAAATTTATTTTATCTCTCTATTTGCTAATTCAACTCGTCCACTTGTCTGAGGATAATAAGGGGTGGCAACTTTATGAGTAATACCATATTTGTTTTATTAATGTTTCAAATGGTCTATTACAAAAATGCTTACCGCTATTACTTATAATGGCTTGAGGGATTCCAAATTGACTTAAAGATATTTTCTTTCAAAATTTCATGACTGTTTTATGGTCATTATTTTGACATGGAATAACCTTAATCCATTTTGAGACATAATATACTGCAACTAAGATATACGTAAATCCAAATGATAACGAAAATGGTCCTATAAAATCCATCCCCCAACAATCAAATATTTCAATAACAAGAATAGGGTTCAAAGGCATCATGTTTCGTTTTGAAATTGATCCTAACTTTTGACAATTTTCACACATTATACAAAATGCATGTGTATTTTTAAATAAAGTGGGCCAATAAAATCCACCCTGCAAGATTTTTGCAGTTGTTTTCTTTGATGAGAAATGTCCCCCACATGCTTCAGAATGAAAAAATTCAATAACTTTACTTACCTCATTGTTGGGTATGCATCTTCAAAATATTTGGTGACGACAATATTTGAAGAGATAAGGATCATCCCAATAAAACTTTCTTACCTCAGTTAAAAATTTCTTTTTGTCTTGAGTATTCCATTGAGGTGGCATTTCTCTTGTTACAAGAAAATTAACAATATTAGCATACCAAGGCATTGTAACAGTAGAAAATAAAAATTCATCGGGAAAAAAATCATTAATATGTGTTATTTCTGTTGATGAATCTAGTACGAGTCTTGATAAGTGATCTGTAACAACATTCTCAGCTTCTTTCTTATCCTTGATAGTGATAATAAATTCTTGAAGCAATAGAATCCATCGAATCAGTCCTGATTTTGCATCCTGTTTTGACAATAAGTACCTTACAGTAGCATGGTCAGTATATACAACAATTGAAGAACCAATTAAGTAAGAACGAAATTTGTCTAATGCAAATATTACAACAAGTAATTCTTTTTTAGTTGTTGTGTAATTCATTTGTGCACTGTTTAAAGTTCTACTTGCGTAATAAATTACATAGGATTTACCTTCCTTTCTTTGACCCAATACAGCACCAACAACGTAGTCACTAGCATCACACATGAGCTCAAAAGATAAAGACCAGTCAGGAGATTGTATGATAAGAGCAGATGTTAAGAGGCCAATTAATTTTTCAAACGAATTTTGACACTCTTGAGTCTATTTAAATGATACATCTTTTGCTAAGAGGTTATAAAGAGGTTTAGATATAACACTAAATTTTTTGATGAACCTCCTATAAAATCCAGCATGTCTTAAAAAGGATCGAACTTCTCTAACTATTTTTGGTGGAGGCAAATGTGTAATGAGTTCAACTTTTGCTTTATCCACTTCAATTCCTTTAGAAGATACTATATGTCCCAAAACAATTCCAAAAGTAATCATGTAATGACATTTTTCCTAATTCAATACAAGACTCTTTTCTTCACATCTTTTTAAGACATTTTCTAAGTTTTCAAGACAATTATCAAAAGAATTTCCAAACACAGTTAAATCATCCATGAAAACTTCTAAATAATGCTTAATCATGTCACTACAAATGCTTAACATACATCTTTGAAATGTTGTTGGGGCATTATAAAGTCCAAAAGGCATTCTTCTAAAAGCAAAGCTTCCAAAAGGGCATGTGAATGTAGTCTTTTCTTGGTTCTCTAGTGCTATGGAATTTGATAATAGCCACAATAACCATCTAGAAAGCAATAGTAAGGATGTCCTGCTACTCTTTCTATAATTTGATCAAGGAATGGTAAAGAAAAATGGTCTTTTCTAGTGGTCGAGTTTAACTTTCTATAATCTATACACATTCTCCAACTAGATGAGACTCGAGTTGATATTAACTCACATTTTTTATTTTCAATGACTGTGATTCCAAATTTTTTTGGTACTACTTGAGTAGGACTTACCCACTTACTAACTGAGATAGGATAGATGATTCCTACTTCAAGTAATTTAAGAACTTCAGCTCTCATTACCTCTTTCATATATGGATTTATTCTCCTTTGAGGTTGTTAGCAAGTTTTGGCATTATCCTATAGGTGTATTGTATGTGTGCAAATCAAAGGATTAATACCATTTATGTCTTTTAAAGTTCACCCAATTGCATTTTTATGTATTTTCAATAATTCAATCAACTTACCTTCTTGTTCACTTATGAGTGTAAAAGAGATTACCACCGGGTAAGTTTGTTTCTCTCCAAGAAATGCATATTTCAGTCCTTCAGGCAGAGATTTTAACTCCAACTTTAAAATGTCATTATGTTTATCCTCATTTTCTTCAAATTCTTCAAACTTTAGTTTCCGTCCTTTATTTTCAATCACTTGTGCATGGTCAAGTAAAGAACATATGTCAGAAATTTCAGGATCTAATTGTATATTTGACTCAAATGAATTTATTAAACACATTTCTAAGGGATCAGTAGAACTCATTTTTTGAATATGATCCTCCATAATCATTTCAATCATGTCACTTTCTTCACTTTCATCCTCCCCTTCATATGGTTGCTTACACATATTGAAAATTGAGTTTAAGTGTCATGTTTTCAAATGAAAGCTTCATTACTCCATTCATGTAATTAATCAAAGCGTTAGAAGTTGCTAAAAATGGGCGACCCAAAATAACAGGCATCGGATTACATCCTTTAATAGGTTCTATGTCCAAGACAATAAAATCCATAGGATATATGAATTTATCAACTTGAACTAAAACATCTTCCACTGTCCTTCTTGGTACTTTCATTGATCTATCAGTAAGTAAAAAAGTTACAGAAGTTGATTTTAATTGACCGAGATTGAACTGCTGATAAACTAAATACGACAATAAATTCACAGTAGCACCAAGATCAAGTAAAGCTTGTTCAATTTTATGACTTTTAATAATACATGAAATTGTAGAACAACCAGGGTCTTTATATTTCAAAGCATTATTGTTCTGAAGAATGGCACTTACTTGTTCATCTAAAAATGCTTTCTTTTTCACATTCAATTTTCTTTTTACTGTGCATAAATCCTTTAAAAATTTTGCATAAGAGGGAACCTGTTTAATAGCATCTAGTAAAGGAATATTAACTTTTACCTGTTTGAAGATTTCAAAAATTTCAGGATTGTGATTCATCTTCTTAATATTACGTAATGCATGAGGAAATAGAGGTGGAGGTGAGGGTTCGGTGTTTTCTTCATTAGGTGTAGGTTCAACACTTTCCTTACCCTTAGAGATTTATTCATCACTTTCATGAGGTTTAAGAATTTCTTTTTCAACAATTTTACCACTCCAAAGAGTGATAACCCCTTTAACTTTATCCATGTGTTGGCTTCCTAAACTATATGCATTTGAGTTATGTTGTCCTTTGGGGTTTGGCTGTGGTTAAGAAGAAAATTTTCCTTTCTCATGAATGTTCAGTGCAGATGCAAATTTAGCAAGAGTATTTTTCAAATAAGCAAATGTTTGAGCATTTTGAGAATTAACAGACTCTTGCTTTTCAATGAATATATGCAAAGCTTCTTCAAGATTTTTCCTAGAAGGTGGGACATATGGTGCATAGCTTTGATGATTTTGAAAAATTTTGTGTGGTTGGAAAGGTGGTTGTGAAGCATGTGCTTGAGTGTTATTCCTCCAACTAAACTTTGGGTGATTTCGCCATCCAGTATTATAGTTTTGTGAATATGGGTTATTGTTTGACCGCTTAAATGTGTGTAGAACATTGGCTTGTTCATGGAGACATTCCCTAAATGCAGACAAAGTTGGGCAATCATTGGTAGAGTGATAATGGGTTTCACAAATGTGACATATAATTTCTTGAACAGATTTTATTTAACCACTCTTTTTCATTTCTAAGGTTTCGACTTTTCTAGCAAGGGATGCTAATTTGGCTTGAAAGTCATGGTCTTCCCTAAGATGATAGATACCCCCACTAGATGTAGTGGTTTAATTTTTACTAGGTGCCTCACAGGTACTAGTAGTGTCCCAATTTTGAGCATTTTTTTGCTAGTAAGTCAAGATAGTTCATTTCCTCTTCTGGGTCTTTATCCTTAAATGTTCCATTACACATCATTTTTACTATTTTCCTAACTTGGGGTGTTAAGCCCTCATAGAAATTTGAGATTAGTCTCCATGTTTCAAAGCCATGATAGGGACAGGTATTAAGTAATTCTTTATACCTTTCCCAACATTGGTAAAGGGTCTCTCCTGGTTTTTAGGCAAAAGTGGTGATTTGTCTTTTGAAAGAATTTGTTCTATGGGAAGGAAAACACTTTTTTAGGAATTGTTGTTGCATCTCATCCCATAAAGAAATGAATCCTGGCCTAAGGTTTTGTAGCTATGTTTTAGCTTTATCTTTTAAAGAAAAAAGGAAAAGCTTAAGTCGAATTGTGTTCATGCTATAATTTTGGTCATTATACGTGTTACACACTTCTTCAAATTCTCTTAGATGTAGATAAGGGTTCTCTGCATCTAAGCCATAAAAAGTGGATAAAAGTTGGATAATGCCTGGCTTAAAATTAAAATGAGTTGCATTCGGAGGAAAAATTAAGCAAGATGGTGCATCGGTTCGTGTAGGGTTCATATAGTCTCTAAGTGTCCTAAGTCGGTTATGGTCATTATGTTGAGATTGATTGTCCCCTGGGTCTATGAGTCCCTCAATTTGATTTTCGCTCATAGTGTTAATTGGTGAAGAATGAGAAGATAAAGGAGAATCTAACAAATTATCAAAGGAAGTTCTGAAATTACCTTTCACCAAACGATGAGAATTTGGATCTTGAAACTAACCACTCATAAAAAGAAATAAAACAAAATACAATAACAATAAATAATACAAATAAGAAAAAAAATAAAATATTAAACACAGGTAAATAAAATAGACAAAACTAAAAGTAAAATAAAGATAAATAATTAGAAGTTAGATTAGTAATGTTAGATTATATAATAAAAAGTTAATAAATAAAGAGTAGGAGGCTCGACCTTCCATGAAAATAAAAAGCAAAAATAAAAAGCCAATAATAAATAAAGAGTAGGAGGCTCAGCCTTTTATGAAAATAAAAAGTGAAAATAATAAATAAACTAAAACAAGTTAGGAGGCTTAGCCTTCCATGAAAATAAAAAGCGAAAATAAAAAGCGAATAATAAATAAAATAAGCACGTTAAGAGGCTTAGCCTTCCATGAAAATAAAATAAACAAACAAACAATAAAAGAAATAATGTTAATTTCACTTCTTCGGCAATGGCGCCAAAAACTTAACACGTCCAGAATATAAGAGTTTATTCTCAAGAGCAGGATTGTCAAAGTAATAAATAACCCGATAAGAACGGGGTCAATCCACAGGGAAGTAGAATTAATATTATAAATTATAAACACTTTTAAGACAATTAATGCAATAAAAGATGTTTTCAAATATTAATTCAATTAACCAATTTAAATAAAAGTTAAGGTTATGGGGATCCACTCTTGGCATAAAAAGTAAGAATATATTTAACTCTTTTTATAACTCAATTAGAATTCTCACACAAAGGAGGTTCCAACCGAAAATATAACAATTAAAGTTCATCATCATTTATATATTGATTAGTATTTATTTCTTTTAATTATTATACACCAAATCTTATAAATGGGTTCAAGTATTTATTATGCCAATCTTTATATTTGTCTACAATAAATCAAGACTCCCACTTTACAAGAAAGGTTATATACACCAAATCTTATAAATGGTTTCAAGAATTTATTGTGCCAAGTATAAAGTTTGTCAATAATAAATCAAGAATTACCACTTTAGAAGAAAGGGTATTAATTCTATAAATAAAATAAATACATCATATATAAATTTGCATAACTTAAGAATGAAGCATTAAATTCATGAATAAGTGTTAAACATATCTTTTCACCTTGCCAAGAGCTTCACCCTTTCACCTTAGCATAAAGAAAATTATTTGGATATAATAAAACTAAAGAAAAAGAAAAGAAATGGAAGAAAAAATAACATGACTTAATAGTAAAGAAGAGAAATAATATTACAAAGAGATAATACAAAGGACAAGTATTTTGAACTAAATTCTAACTTTTTAATTATATTATTTAGGCATAAACAAGCCACCTATGTATAGAAAAACATAGATAAATTAGGAGGGAACCACTTGGATGATGAAAGTCAAGAATGGTGGCAAAATAATTTGCATTGATTATCACTAAGGTACCTAATTGATTATCTAATTTGGAATTGATGTGATCCAAATTAGCTGTCACTCAAAACATCAGAGTTGTAGATAAGTCTCTCATATTTCTAAATTGAGTTGTCTCATACGTATTAGATACGTATTGCTATAGTTATGGGCCAAATACTGATGACTGTTCAAACTCGGCCTGTACTTCAGATCAGTTCTGTTCTAGGCCAGTTTCACCATCTAAAGACTTAAATTTCAAATGATATATCAAATACAATATGTTATTCCATTGAGTCAGCTCTTCACAGGATTAAGAATCACTCCAATTGGATCTTTAGGTCGAATGTTATGCCCATTTTACTAAACCTACCACAAAATAGTTAAAAGATAATTAGGTATAATATTGTAAACATACTTAAGTTAAGAAAATTAAATACACTAATAATACAAAACAATGATGTAAAACTCTTATTAAATGTGTAATTTCAAGAGTTCATCAATAGTGAATGATGTATTGAATTGATATTATAGATAATGAGTTAACTAGTAATAGTGTAGAAAATAGTATGAAAATTGCAATTGGAGGTTGCAACAATTTGATTTTAAGTCTTAAGATTAGAACCTAAGCTCTTGAAGGGTGTGTGAATCATTAAGATTCCAGAATTAATTTTGTTATGTTGGGAAATTTCATTTGTGTGAAAGTGTGGTGTTGGATAACTTAAGTTGGGAGAATATTATAATTGTGAAATTGAAGCAAGGCTCTCAAGAAAGCGAAAGCTACAAGTCTGCAACATCGAGTTATGATAAAACAAACTTTATGGCAACCGCTATAGCCATGAACTATTCCAATTATGGTTTCAAGCCAACCAATGTACATTTTTCACCCCTAGTTACCCCATTAAGCCTAATAACCATTTTTCTTTGTTACCAACATCAATACCTCAATCTTTAATTTAATCATCCTTCATAATACCTATCACACCATAGGTTTAGTAATCATTTTAAAGAGTTATGTGAACTATTAAACTTTTCAAGACGAAGAAGTGAATTAAAGAAAGGGTTATGAATTTTGGTTATTACAATTTTGTAAAAAATTAAGTTTGAGGGTATAGTGGCTTTATAAAAATCAAATAAAAAAATAAAATGAAAAGTGAATGAAGACTTAGTTTTCTACACCCCCGTAGCATAGAAAAAAAATGATTAACAATAAAATAGTAAGGGAAACAAGAAAATAAGTTTAGGAGAGTTCATTGGAAATAAAAGGGTGCAGTTTGAATAAACTCTAGAAGAATGTATGTTTATGGTGTAAAATGAGTTGAAATTTATCCATTTTATCTTACCTTCCTTGCTATACATTACAAGTTAGATAAAAGACCTATTTAATCTTTATTCATGTATGCACCGACATTAGTAGAGAGTGATATGAAAAATAAGCCTATGGAGTGTTAGATAAATAAAAATTCACAAAGACCATTTCACTGACTTGTGTGCATAAATTAATCCGGGAGCATTTGACTCATGATCTTGACTATACATACACATACACATTGAGTGGATCACTTGTAGGTAGAAGGAGTACTGGATTAAATTGCTAAAGGTTTACGGTATATAGAGTTTCTCAAAGACTTGTAGTTGAGGGCAATTTTTGAGACAAACAGCTCGAAATTCACCAACCCCTTAAGTTGTTTATTATCTTAGTTGTTTTAGTTTTTAGTTTTTATTCATGCTACCTTGTCGAGGACGAGCAAGTTATTAAGTTTAAGCGAGTTTGATAAGCCTATTTTATATATGATGATTTATCCCTCATAATTTAATATTTGCTCATTTTGAGTATAAACATGTGGATTTTCATGCATTTATTATTATTTTGTAGGTTTTAACAAAATGATGTGAAAAAATGAGCAAAAATTGAAGAAAAAGGGCAAAACGAGCATTTCACAACACTAAGCTAAGGGACCAAGTTTGAGAGTTGGCATTACGGTGCCACAAAAATCCAAGTTTAGTGCCGCGATGCTAAGTTAAGTCAACCCAAGTCAGAAAGTTAGCACCGCAAGGCCACCATCAGTAAATTATCCTTAATTTTTATGCCCTAATTTAGAGGACGCAACTTAGAACCTATAAAAGGAAGGCCAAAGGCCTCATTTGAGGAGGAAGAGAGAGTACAAAAATTAGAGAGAGAAATAGAGAATTCTAGAGAGAGAAAGAGAAAGACACTTTGAAAGTTTAGAGTCTTAAGGAATCTTGAAGATTTGTGAAGATTGTATCCCCAAAAAGACATCTCTAACCTAATTTCTTATTTTCCCTACTTATTTCCTTTGATTTAGAGATTATAATTGTTGATTTTGTTATTTTAAACATGTTTACCACTATAACCAATTGTGTTATTAACAACAATCATATAACCATATGGCTTATACATGAGTGATTAAAGATAAAATTCCATAAGTTATACTATGTGCAAGTTTTTTTATAATAAAAAAGAATTATTTAATTATACTTTTCAATTTGTAACAACATGAAAATTAAATGTGGTGAAAACTGATATAAGCACCACCCATAAATGTATGTTGTCACAATTTTTAATTATTGACTACTTGTAATTTTGTGTAAGTTGTTAAAACTTATCTTATATAAGTAATAATTTCTCTCCTACCACCACTAGTGGTTCATGATGTTGAATATTTCATTATTAACAACTTACCTTTTTTCATGTGGTTAAAAATGATGTAGACAATAGACATATGTATGTGGTCAACAATATTTCATTTCACTACATACACCATGAAAGTAGTCTTTATGACAGATTAATTTTTTTTTTTAATGAAAAGACCACATGTCATTTAAGTGGTGGATGTCAATTTAGTAATTCGAGGGAAACTCTCCCTCTTTTTTATAGGTTCCCGTGAGTAATTGTCAAAGGCCTTCTCTATCACTTCTTTTCTTTATACTATGAAAAAACAAAACAAAACAAATATTAGCTTAAACAAGAATACGAATAGTGCTAAAAAGAGAAAAGAGGGGTCTTCAACAAATAAGCAAAAAACAATACATTCTTGATCAAAATTTCTCCAAATTAATGGCTTCATAGTATGAATAGGTAATATTTGTTCATTCTTTTGCTTTAATTTCATGAGATATTATTTCTTTTATATTTTACTTTTCATTTCTCCTCATAAAAGAAAGAAAGGAGATGATTGTTTGCTCATACAAATTTTGCTTATGTTATACTTTTTTTAACAAGTTCAAAGACATCTATTTATGGGTTTTGGTGAATAATGAAAAAAAAAAGCAATGAAATAAAGTGAAAGAAATAATAATGGGTATAATTTTATTTGAATAAAATTAAGGATATGAAAACTTATGGCTGATTCTAGGTAAGGTAGTAATTGATTTTTGTTTAGTTCTAGAAATACTCGAGAATATAGAAAAATCTATCTCAAAACTAATACAAATGGTGGATTTTTCTCTATTGGAAAACAAAGACTTAATTTTAGTTTAGTTCTAGTCAATACCCTTAAATATTAAAAAGAATTTGTTTTTAACAAATCTGCCTTTTAAGAATTAGAGTGGTGAGGGTGCTAGCCGAATTGGCTAGCCCCTCCATGGTTGCTCATCCGAGTCCAAGGTTTGATCCCGCCTATGCAGGATGGGGAGGGGTGTGTGTGTGTTGTTAGAGAGGGGGGTGTTGTAACACTAAAAAAAAAGAATTAGAATGGTGAGAGGAAAGATCTAGTTGTGATTGAGATGTCCTCCATAGGGAGGAATAGATCTATGCTCTAAAGGATATTTTTCCTAAATAAATGTCCCTTGCTTGATGAAGATTTCTAAATGCCTTAGTGTGTTTATAGTTTTGAGATCAACGGGGCCATAATCTAAAGACTTAAATTGAAGCCTCCTCTCATGAATTGACTTTGCAATTATTAATTGGGTTTCTCTATTGATTGTTTTTGTTCTATTTGGTTACTACTATTTGAAAGTTGAACCATGGTTCTTGGTGTGTAGAAGTTATATCCACTGACAAGACTGTATATACAATTCCAAAAAGAATAAAATTTGATTTATAGATAATATAGAAATAATAATGGGTTTCAATTTTCTTTATTGGATAATAAAGAATTGAATTTTGACTATAATAATCAAAATCACCAGGACTTTGTGAAATTTCTCACCATGTTCTTTTTTTTTCCCTATCTTTTGCTCTTTGTTTGTTTTGTTTTGGGTGGTGCGTTTGTGGGTTTTGTTTTGATTATAGGTTTGTTTGTATATAGAATGTGTGAAAATTATGGGACTGTGATGAGAGAAAGAGTTTTAAAAATTGAATAGTTGGATTTTTGGTTGACTCAAATGGATCATTTTGTTTAGATTGGCTTTTGTTTTCTTTACTTTTGGGAATTATTTTTCTAGTGCCTTCACATTGCTGATTATTTTCTTACTATGCCATTTTGAAGCTAACCAGACAATGTTCATTTACTATGATATATATTAGAACGATCTAATAATTCTATTGACTAATAGATTATTATTAATTTAATGAATATGAGTTTATTTACAAATATAAAATTTAGAATTATTAGATTAGTGCTATTTAATAGGACTTTATTGTTGGGAATTATTTTAGAATTATCACATGTCTAGCACATATTTGTTTAGATGCATATTAGTTTAGCAATTTTTATCAACTTTAAATCATGTCAAAGGGTTCTTTTTTATTTAACAATTAACAATTGTTAATGAATTTTTTGTAATGAATTTTTTTTATTTACTTGCATGAAAATTGATTACAGGCACTATTACGAAAAGGTATAGGAGCAATGTAAACAAAGCATCAATGTTGGTATAATCAACAAAAGGAGTGCAACATCTTCTAGGCATTATTAGTGCAACAATACAACTTGCCGTTTTGGTTTGCTTGATCCTAGAATGAAAAAAAAACCTACTTTAATTAACTTAAAAGCGTATTCTTGATAATTAGTTTTAGGTTGCATGTTGTAGGATATGTGTGTAATTTTATTTTTCTATGGATATTCCAAAAATATTCATCCATGTATTTATGGGACTATGTGATAAATAACCATCTATACCATTCCTAACCTAATGTATGCTAAAGTAGTTGAACCTTCATTATTTTATAATGGGTTTTTGAGTTTATAGAGATATGATCTTATAAAATGTTTGATAAATTAAAGAATATTATCAAAGATTGTACTCCTAAGTGTTATATACATATATGTACATAATTAGAATCTTTAATACATAAGTTAATTATTATTTACTAATTCTTGAATGTGTATAACAGCTCTTATACAACTGTTTGACTTAATATTGCGCAATAGAAAAAGATTGACTAAATTCTTCAAACTTATTTCACTGAACTTAATAGATTATTATTAATCATCAATCATATATAAGATAATATTAAGAATAACATTATTGTTTTATCAATAGTAGACTTACTTAAGAATATAGAGATGGTGTCAAAAAGTTTCTAAAAGCAGGTAAGAAAAATTTAGAAAATCGAGATAAGATAATTTGCCATTTCATAGTTTGTCAAAATCAATGTTTCCAACTTATTGCTATGGTATATCAACACTTGGTAATTAATGGGATAGAGCCCATGTTTACTAATTGGATCTTTCATGGAGAAAAATCGGGTGTTTGTATATAACATGAAAATGCTAGAATGTCAGAAACATTTAGAATGTATAGAGATACTAGCATTGAAGATGATTATCATGTAGAAACTGAGTTTAAAATAGAAGATGAAAATTTTAAACAGAAGGTAAGTGATGCTTAATCTCCTTTGTATCAAGGCTGTATTAAGTACACAAAATTATCAGTGATAGTAGTTTTATACAAGTTTAAAGCCACACATAGTTTTTCTAATAAAGGTTTTGATGAGCTTTTGGAGATTATTAGAGATATGCTACGAAAAAATGATACACTTCTTGATTCATTGTATTTAGTGAAAAAGTTATTGAAAGTGTTTGATTTAGGGTATGATAAAAGAACTTGAGCATGTATTAATGATTGTTGTTTATTCAGAAAAGAACTTGAGCATCATGAAAGATGCCTAAAGTGTGGTGCTTTTAAATGGAAAGTAAATGAACACAGTAATAATATTAGTCAGGGAGTACCAGCAAAAGTACTTCATTACTTTCCAATAACTCTTAGATTTAAAAGGATGTTTAAGTCTCTAGAAATGGCTAAAGACTTAACATGGCATTCCACTCATAAAAGTTATGATTGAAAGATGAGGCATCTAATTAATTCACTAGCATAGAACGCTATTGGCCATAAACATAGAACACTATTGACCATTTATGGCATTCATTCACAGAAGATACATGTAACTTAAGAATTGGTTTATTTATTGATGGATTCAATCATTTTAGTAACTTAAGCACCAAATATAGTTGTTGGCCGATGGTTCTAGTCATGTACAATCTTCCTCCATGGAAATGCATGTCAAAAGAAAATCTTATGTTGACATTATTAATACCAGGGCCTAAATAACCAGAGAACGATATCGATGTCTACTTCCAACTACTTATAGAAGATTTGATGAGCTATGGGTACAAGTGTATGATGAATCCACCAATTCCATGTTTAATTTTAGGGCTATCTTAATATGGACCATTAATGATTTTCCAGCCTATGGAAATTTAGCAGGATGTACCACAAAAGGAAAAATTGCTTTGTACAGTATGTGGTTTGAATACATGTTCTTTGAGACTGCCATTTAGTTAGAAACATTTGTACATAGGGCATAGGCAATTTCTTCCCCTTAATCATAATTTTTGAAAGATGAATGAATGGTTAAATGGAGAAGAAGATTTTGGCGAAAAGCCAAGAATATGGACATGTGAAGAAATTTAATTAGATTATAGCAAAGTTAAGAATGCTTTAAAAAAAAAAGAGAGAAAAGAAAGAAGTCTTTGAAGGAAATGTGGAAGAAAAAATAAATATTTTTCAGCTTACCTTATTGAAAGGTAAATCATTTATTTTTGCAAATTTTTTTATACTTATTAAATATTTAAAAATATTATTTATTTATATTACTGGGCTAATTAACCTTGGTTTACTTTAAATTGTAGAATTTATGTTTATGGCATAACTTAGACATGATGCATATTGAGAAGAATATATGTAAGAGCATTATCAGCACAATGTTAGATATAAAGGGAAAATTAAAGGACTAGATTAATTCTCGTAAAGATTTAGAGTCCTTAGAAATTAGAGAAGAGCTTTATGTTCAAAATGATGAAAATGGGTTTTACTTTACCTCTAGGTCCACACACACTCTTCTAAAGAAAGAGAAGAAACTTTTTTGCAAAAGGTTATTCAGTTTGAGACTACCTGATGTCTATAGCTCTAACATTGACAATTATGTTGTATTGGATGAATATAAACTAGTTGGATTAAAGTCTCATGATTATCATGTTCTAATTCAACAACTATTATCTATGGCTTTTAGAGGTCTTTTGCCTTACGGTCCTAGAAATGCTATATTTCGGCTATGTTCATTTTTTTAATGAACTATGACAAAGAGTAATTGACAAACGTAAAATGGAACTATTAGAAGATCAACTTGCAGAGACTTTACGCATGCTAGAAAGATATTTTCCAGCTTTTTTTTATATATTATGGTTCATCTCATAATTCATTTAATAAAGGAATCCCGACTATGTGGTCCAGTTTAGTATCGATGAATGTACCATTTTGAGAGGTAATCCATTTATGTTTGAAAACTATTATTGTTTTTTACTAATATTTTTGTTGAGATGTATAATAATAATTATAATTAATATAGTTATTCATGTTGAAAGTGTTAAAATGATATTTTAAAAATCATTCAAGGCCAGAAGGATACATAGTGGAATGTTATTTGGCTAAAGAGTGCATGTAATGTTTTGGCAATTACATGCCACAACTAGAAAATATTGGTAATTAACCATGTAGAAATGAGGATTATGGAGATGACACCATAGTGGATGAGCACCCTATTTCTAGAGGGATGTCTATGAACATGTCTTCAGACATATTAAGGATTGTCCATCGATATATTTTGTTTAATAGTGAAGACGTTAATCCATATATAGGGCAAGTGTCGTGAAATTAAAGGATAACATATAATTCTGAGTGGTAATATATGTAGGCATACTTTTATCTATTGACATTGTCAACAGATTATATATTGAGAAGCTGAAGTGTTTGGATTCAAGTTTGATAAATAAGCCATCTTTATTACATAAGATGCATGCATAATCTTTTGCCATATAGATTTACAATAAGGTTGAGTAATGTTGTATTTTTTAAATTAATTTATAATTAATATTTATAAGCATGTTTTATTTATTGAGATTACACTTAAATCAGGTGATTACTAAAAGTAGCAATTCTAGTGCTTCAAACACATTGAAATGGCTTACATTTGGCTCGATGACACAAGTAATGTCATCTTCTATTTATGTTATCAATGGAACTCGTTTTTGTATAATGGGCAATGAGAAGTCTACACAAGATAGTGGTGTCTCTCTCGAAGCTGAAATAGTTTGCAATGCCATTGTTAGAGATAATGCCCCAGTTATTAGAAAATAATTTATCATAGAGTCGTAAAAGAAATTTATGTGTTAGATTATTGTGCATTCCAAGTTTCGATGTTTAAATGTCATTGAAAAAATAGTACTAATGGTATGAAATTAATGATGGTTTTAAATTGATGAATCTCCACCAACATAATTAGTTTGATAGAGACCCTTTTATCCTAGCTTCACAAGCCAAACAAGTGTTTTATTGTAAGGATAGCGATACCTCTAATTGGTATGTCATTTTAAAAGCACCCTTAAGAAGGTTCCATGACCTAAATATTTTTGAAGAGAATGCTTACACAACGTACACACCATTAGATGTATCTGAACTTGACTCAAATTTGACTTATAAAGATGAACAGTAGAAGCGAAGTGATTGCAAGAGCATGGAAGTATAGTTTGATTTCTTAGTAAAATTGTAATGCAATTTATTTAATTATGTGTTACTTGTATGTACCATTTGTTTTTTTTTTATTTTTTAATCTAAAAAGAATATAAAACAATTATGTTGTTTTATATGTTGTGTCTTTATGTTTATTTTAAATGATATTCATTTTGAAAGCATTGTTACTTTTTTTTTATATATAGTAAATGATTGTTATTTTTCTTAATTAATGTTGTTTTATTTATAGTTTGTTTATAGTAAGTTAAATCAATGCTAGAATTTTGACACTTTTTTTATTGGGATACCATATGGGTACATCGGACACTGAATCATTAAATACTGAAGGAAATGATTCAAACAAAAGAAAGGGAAGATAATAAAATCGATTAGATTATAATGCTATCAAGAAAGTTAGAGACATTGGTATTAAGTGGAATGAGAGAGATCAACCTGTTGGAGAAACTTCAGTTAAGTTAAGCATATTTATGGGAATATTACTGAGACATTTGTACTAATAACTCATAATGATTGGGAGTCAGTACCTATTATTTTGAAAGACAGCTTATGAGAGTGTGTGCAAGTTAAAAAAAAAACTAACTAAGAGATTTCAACTGTAAGACAAGTTTTGTATTTATCATGTTAATAAGTACCGAATACAATTGAACTTATTAATCATTTGTCATTTATTTTTTATGCTGATGTCAATAATATTACAAGATAACTATATCGGTTGCATTTTTTATTGGGCAAAAGTTCAATTTGGATAAATGTTATAAGCGGTATGTGTTAAGGGCAATGGATGTATCTTAGAGGCAGTATAAAAGCCAGTTAACAAGATAAATAATGAAAGTGGCTAGAAAATGAAATGCATCTCGATATCTTCAAGTATTGAAGCCGGATAATATTGAAAGCAATGAAGATTGGGCAAAATTTGTGAAACATCACCTCTCTCCATAATTTCAAGTAAGAGAAATAACTTTATCTACATCATTTCCAACTTAAATCTGTATTTTTTCTTTTGTTTCTTTTTATTTCTTAACTTAATTGTCTATGCCTTAAATTTTTTATAGAACAATAATAACTTCATTAGCTATGCATTAAATGTTTTAGAGAATAAGTGAAAGATTTAGTAAAATGCGAGCTAAGAATACTCTATAGCCCATGAGCTAAGTCAGAAATGAAATTAAAGGAAGAAAGAAGAAATGGTAAGAAAAAAATTACAAAATTTTTTGGTATTGATATTATTTTTATTATATTAATTATGATTTTCACGATATATTATTTTTAATGCTATATTTAGAGAGCAACAACTGTAAATCCTGAAGATATAACTAGAGTCGATGTTTGAATTGCTAGACATACTAGTAAAGATAGGCAGCCAATTAATGAATTTGTTGGAGAGAAAATTGTATGAGAATTAATCTCAATTATTGTTGATATGCTTAGTTGTAATTTAAATATATTTATAGTGCAGCAACTTATTAATTATATATATTTTTAGAATGAAATTTAGGGAAGTTTCCAACATGCCAGACACAGATAATGTTATATCTATAAGAAATGATGCAACAGCAAAGGTTATTGGACCTAATCATCAAGGACATATTAAAGAACTAAGATTTGGAGCCACATCTTCAAAAGTGGAGGCTTTAATGTTTGGTAAGGCAAATTTGCCCCAACTAAGAGAAGAAGTAAAAGATCTTAGATCTCACCTTCATAATTTAACTGCTTTTGTGCGTAATTTGGCCTTGAATAAGGTAAGTATAGAGAATTATGAAATTATTATTTTCATTTCATCTACTATGATTAGATAATTTTAATTATACTTTTTTTTTCTAATTGTAGTCTCAGGATAAGAATGTAAATGTTGGGCTAAATGATTTACCAAGTGTTCTTTAGGTAAAGGAAGTTAGAATAGTATATATGAAAGTTTCATTCTATTATTTTGACATCACTTAAAGGTTTTCAAATATATTTCCTTAATTACACTTTCAGGACAAAGATTTATCTGCTATGTTGCATGTTATAGCAAATATGTTTTAGGTAAAAAAGAAAATTTGACTTAAGATTTAATGTTTTATTTATTTGATTTATATTACTTAAAAATTTTTAGATGCATGTTTTCTTTATTACATTCTCAGTGTAAAGTACCTAATGGAGGGATACAAGCTTTTACAAATATTTTACAGGTGAGAAAGAAGATCGTAGAGTTGATGTTTTATTTTATAATTTAATATTACTTGGAAAGTATTTGAAATTTTTACTTGTAATCTCAGGATAACTGATAAGGACATATTTATCATTTATTTTTTATATTTTTATTTTGATAATTTATTATTTTATGAGAATAAATAACTATTCATATGTATTATTATTTATTTATAGAGACTTGATTGAAATTTAAAATATTCATCTATCGCCCCAGCGCTACACGAGCTTTTGCTTTAACGCTGAGACCTTAAACAAAATAAGAAAATCAGAATTAAGACCTGAATAAGTCACACATTTTCGCACCAGTGTGATTAGCCACTACATCGGCGATGGTCCAACGCCCCAAAGTTATGTCTTCACCACTCCAACAATACAACATTTTGAACGTAACGCCCCAGCAACAGCATGATAACGCCCCAGTGATAGCGCGATTCCTAATATAACAAGAATTAGAGATTTCAAGCTCAAATCAATCTCTATGAAAGACCACTTATCCCCAGCTTTTAGAGAGCATCCAATAACACATAGACACTTAAGAAACTCACAACACAAGTCTTAGAGAGCAATTGAAGTATAATTGAAGCAACTATAGAGAGAAATTCAAGTTTTTCTTCGGCAGCAAGAGTTTCTAGGCTATTTAATCAAGAGCAATTCCACGTCTATATCAGTTTGCTATTAATTGTAACATATTTTCTTTATATTTTTACCACAATTCTCTTGTAGCCATGAACTAAATTTTCTTTCTAGGGTTAATACTTGAACTCAATATGTGTGCTTAATTGTCATATGTTTTGAATATTTAATAAACTTAGTTCTTTGTTATTCAAATTACTTATTCTTAATGCTTCAATATATTTGGCCAATACATGGTGAATGAATTGGTTATATTTTGTTAAACTCGGAAGATGAATCATTATATTTAGACCTAGGTAATTTGATACATAATTGTAGAGTAACATTTAATCTTGTATATGCAAGTTTCAAATTAGGATAGCAATATACTTAATTGACAGGTATGATCAATAAGACTTGTTCTTAATGAATCTTAATTTATTAAATACCATATAAATATATGTATTTAGTAAATTAAGATATACTTGCATAACCTTGGGAAAAGCTTGTGAATATAATAGTGTCTTGATCTATAACAAAGACAAAGGGAATTCATTATTAGAGGATTAATCATTAAAAAGTATATTGAGGGATAATATTAATCCGAGGTTTTTTCTATATTGCTATCTACCAAATCTCTTTACATTGTGTCATTACTTTTATATTTTCTAAATTCATTCTTAAATTTTTATTTTTTGAATAATTACTAGAAAGACATAATTTTAGTTCTTAGTTAAAAAGAAGATACTATCCTTGTGGGTTAGACATTCGACTCTTTTATCCCTTTATTACTTGCATATGATACTGTATACCTGCACTCAATTTTAAGATATAGAAATATCTCATCAATAATGACGCAAGTGAAGAGGTATATGTTATTGCAAATTAATCTTCAGATAATAAAAATAACTTAAATTTAAATGTTTAATTTCATATTGCAACATATCTTGACATTTGTATTTGCTTAATTCTTACATAGTCTCATGATAAACAACAAAATAGAGGGGCATATATTTATGGAAATATTATGCAAGTAAAACAAATAAATTAAAGTTTATATGATTGTGTTTTCTTTGCTAAACTCTTTGGTTATGGCTCCTCAATAATTGGTATTTTTGGACAATTGAATTTGTCTCCTTTTTTTCCCTTAAAACAAACAAATTAATGTGATTGTGTTTTCTTTGTTAAATTCTTTAGTGATGGCTCCTCAATAATTGGTGGTTTTAGACAATTGAATTTGTCTCCTTTTTTCCCCCTTTTATCTCCATTATATTAATAGAAATGAAACTATAATTTATGTTATTCATTCTCATGTGAGTTTTTGTATTTGATCTTGCAATTTAGCCTCAACCATCTTAATGGATATTTTTTTATTATCTCTTTATTTAAAGTTGAGTTAGTAATTAAATATGAAATAAAATTATACTAATTTAAAGGATGGAGTTGTAAGATTGTTGCATTATTTCCTATTAATGATATCTTTGTTTATGGATTGTGGCTTAATGGTTTTCTTTTTCCTTTTAGTTTAAATGAGAAGAAAATATAGGCTAGCATGATTATAATTTGATTTATAGAATTTTATTAAAGCTTATTTAAAAGATTGACGTCAGGATTTGTTAACTATTAGTGTCTTTAGATGAATCTTTCCATTTTCTATGAGAAATTGTTTTTATTAGTTATTTATAAAAGTTTAAGTTAAATTAATTATGATTGGTATTTCTTTAATGGCCATAGTTTTATTTGCTTGTTGATGAGAAAATGCAGTAGAGATATATTAACTTGTATTTAGTTAGAAATATACAAATTAATTTAACCTTATGATTGAGTATCTTTTTTCTCTTTTATTAGCAATTTTTATTTTATATCAATTAATTATGTAATAACTACAATTATTGTATTTTTGGTGGCAAACTAATTTATTTCTTAATTATTTTCCAGTTCAAAGAAATTGTTAAAAATCTAGAGAAGAATACTAGCACTACAAAAGAAGTTTTCCAATCTTCTCAAATAAGTTTGCCATGAATTAAAACAACAAATTATTTAAGAATATTCTTCGTAGATTATATGTATAACAATGCTTATGTTTTCTCAATTACCTTTTAGGTCCAACCTAATGTTACCTTCAATGATGACTTCATTCAAGATGCTAGATGTAAATTATTGTATTGGTATGGCACGAGTGAAGTGGTTGCAAAAGCTGAAATTGAATCTAGCAATCCAGAATCGGTAGTTCATCACATGATTCTTGGCCCAAATTGTTGAAAAGTTTGGGTGAAAAGGTAACTCTAAGTTCAAAAGATCTTGCCTTATATCGAGCTACTAGTGGTCTTCAAGTCCTTGGAGATGCTATAGGAACTATAATCGCATGGCCTTCGAAATACATAAGCTTTTGCTCATGAATTAAGTATTTTGATATGACTTAATTTTTAGGAAGCTAAAATGCTTGTTGTCATTGCATATACTCAATTTTGGTGAAAACATCATATGTGATGACCCTTTTTTGTAATTATTTAAGACTTACCTTTTATAATTATTTAATATTCATATTTTGTATAAACATCAAACTACTTAATTTTGAGTATGAGCATTAATCTTTTGTATATGGTAAGATGTTACTATTTTTAAGCCTACCTTTCAGCTTTAAGTCTAACTTTCAGCTCTAATAAATTTTACTATTGTTAATTTTTTTAATTCATATTAAACTAACTTTCAGCTCTAATAAATTTTACTATTCTTAAATATTTTAATTCATATTAAACATTTATAACTGCCACTTTCAAAAAAAGAAAATAAGTAGTGAAAGAGCATTTTAAAAAGAAACTTTTACAATACCTATTAGTAAGTGGTGGTTTGATGTATTAAGAAATATCTACCACATGCATTTACCAGTGGTATATTAAGTAACATTCATAACTAATAATTCTAGATGGTGGAATTCATAATATGAAATATTAATCACAACACACACCCCGCATTGTGTTTATCCTAATTTAACAACTTGTGTTTTGATTATCAACAACTTGCTTTATGCAGTTGCTAACACTCGTGATTTTTAACAACTTTTAAATTCATTGCATATAAAGAGCAAGTGGTCATTTTATAATTACCGCATGCAATAACAGTTATAAAACTATTAATTTGTTGTAGTGTACACTTATAAATTTTCGGATTATCTTGGATTTGTGCTTAATCTTGGTTAGCTAAACTCTTGTACTAGGGGCTTGATATAGCTCTATAACACTATATTTTGATGATTTTATGTGATAATTATTAACTATTTCTTGTGTAATTCATTTTTTTTTCCTGAAACTTTATGCTTCTAATTTAATTGAAAAATGGATTAGAAGAATTAAACTTATGGGTTTTATGCTTGGAAAGGATTTACCCATTTGCTGGAATTGAAAAACATAACCTTGGTTATTATTAAGTTGGGAGACCGATAATACTTGGGTAATTACTTATGGGCTGCTTAATGATTGCATGGATGGATAAGTTAGACAAGAATATCAACTTGAAAATTTATGCTTAAGATTTCCTTTGACACTTGATAGAAGTAATGAAATTGAATTAGATCCCCTAATTAGTGAATTAATAAGATTAGTTAGTAATCATTAAACAGGAGAAACATGGAAAAATTATAGTGAAATCAAGACCTTATGACCTCTTTATCATAGAATCCTTACCTCTTCAATTTGTTAGTTTAATTGCCTTAAATTTCCTTAATCAACTTATAATTAAGTTAGCCTAGATAAAATTGCGTTGTTAACACTCATAGTAATTAGCATTAATTTAAAAGATCAATTCTCACAGGATTTATGCTCACTCATTATTTTATCACTTGTTCACGATCCATGCACTTGCAGTTAATATATGTATGTTTAGTTCGTGAACAACGACCTTGCATCCAAAGGTTAAACAGAATGAGGTTTCTCTTGATGCTATTTTTCTGGTGGTCTTGAGCCCCTATATGATCTCTGGCAATTCCTCGAGCCATCCTATGTTTCTCTTAGTTAAGTTTTTCTTAAGTAGCTTGTTTTTAGCTTGTTGGAGATTCCACTTGTCCATTCGTCTTTGAGTGTGTTAAAAAGGTGAACCAAAGTTGTACTCCTAATTACTAACCGAAATTTTTGAAGTTGCTATTATTGAACTGCTTACCATTGTCCATTATGATTACTTATGGTACCTCAAATCTTCAAATTATGCTCCTTTACACAAAATCCTGAGCTTCCTTCTTTGTTATACTGGATAAAGGTTTGACCTCTACCCACTTTCTAAAATCCATGATGACAATGACATACTTGGCCAATGCCTTTCCTCAAAGTAGAGGTCCGATTAAGCCAAGCCCTCGTTAAGTAAAAGGTCATGGTCCTAGTATGATGTTCAGCCTTTTTTAGGGAGTTGGATATTGTCAGTATGCCTTTGGTAGGCATTTCTCCTAACTAGTTCCTTGGCATCCTAGAGTGTAGTGAGCCTGTAATACCCGATTTAAAAGACTTTATAGGCTAAGGCCTTTACCTCAAGCATTTTCGTAGGTACACTTAAGATTTCTCTAAGCATGTGCTATACTTCTTTAGCCTATAGACACCTTAAATATAGATAAGAAAATCCTCATTGGTAAAGTACTTCATTTATAAGTTCATATTGTGCGGCATTGTGCCTAAGTTATCGTGCTTCTGTTTATCCCATAAAAGAGCCCCAATCACTATGTACTCCCTAATTGAATTCATTTAGCTAGGTTGGTGGTCGATTTACATTACTTGCTCAATTTTTTTTATGTTGGGTTTTTGGACAAACTCAAAAGGCACTAACCAAGGCATCTGTGCCTTGTTGGTAGAAGATAGGCATGTTAAAATATCTATTTGGTGATTATTAGTGATGTGAACCTTACAAAAAAAAGTGAGACCTGACACTCAATGAGGTTCATTTGCCAAGGATCGTTCTAATTCAAATTCATAAACAAACAAAAATAAAGACCTTGACCCATTATGTATAAAGAGATAAAAACCAAAGGTATAAGAAAAATGGTAGATGCCATCATGAAAGATGAGAAAGATAATGAGTGACAAGTTAAGGACGAATACCACAAGACGAAATCTTAATAATTTCTAAAACATTCTTTGAAGAATCAAGAGAAAACTCTCAATAATATTATTATTATAAACTCTTTATCCCTTTTAAGATTACAACTTAACCTAAATCACCAAGTAGCTAAAAGAAAAATAAATCAAATCCTAGGCATAGTAGAAATTTGATTTCAAAAAGAGGAAATAAATAATAAGCATATTAAGAAAACAAATATTCACGTATCATTATTTCTAAATATAACCTAAAACTAAAAAGAAAATAAGGATCTAATAAAGTCACGTGAATAGTAACATGTGAACAGTGTTAGGGTAACTTATATTAAAATAAAATATCTAATAAAGGATCTAAGAAATTAGGAAACAAAATAAAGAAACTAGAAAATAAAATAAAGGGCAGATCTGCATACCATTATTTTCTTTTACGTACATGATTTTCTTCCTAAATTGATTATGCGCCATATCTTACTTCTTAAATTGATCCAAATCACTTAAAGAAACTTGAATAACATTTACAAAGTGTTAATCACAAGACGAACACTCAATTCGACAAGTTTAGTGTCTTAGACAAAGCACGAATCTGATGTTGGGATTTGTGCTTATGTGTCATCCCTTTTATGTATGAACATTAATTTATATTTATACTATTATCATTTTATTAAATCACTAATTATATTTTATACATTGTAAGATGCTTATAACGTTTCAGACATTATATGATCTGAAAGAGTTTAGATCAGTGCGAAGAATTAGCTGTTGGGATTTGTGCTTACATTCCATCCCTTTATATATGAATATTTATTCTAATATTATCATTTCATTAAATCGCTAATTATATTTTATATATAGTAAGATGCTTATAACGTTTCAGACATTGTATGATCTAAAAAGAGTTCAGATATAGTCTAAATAAGTTTAGATCAGTGCTAAGAATTAACAACACTGAGAGTTATAAATACTAAGAGTTGGCATTGATAGGAGTTATCGGGTTATAAGAGTCAGCGATATCTAAAGAGTTAGAACCTTGTCTGAATGATCTCAAATATTATGTTCCTAATCTATCTTCACTGATGTTGGTCTATTAGTGAATACCTTAATAAATATATAGATTGGTGTATATCTATATTTAGATGGTTTAGATGGTTAGTCTTAGCAGACCATGAGTTAAGTGGAAGCTTGTATAGAGATATATCTATTCAATAAAGACTGAATACTAAATAAACTCACAAAGACCTCTAATAGACATCCCATAAAGCTGTCAATTGAGAGTCTTTCGAGTTGAGTAGTATTCGTCATCCTTTAACCTTAGTAGCACAGTGGGCTTGTGAGTGATCTACCATAATTTGGTCTACACATGTTAGAAATCTTTCATGGTCTGACCGTTGGGTGTCATTGGGTATGGTTTGATACTCATGGAGTCTGGTATGCATAGATATGGGATCCATCAGCTCATTTACTTGAGTAATATATCCTAATGCTCTAAGATTGTATTTTAGATAGTCGTATGGCCATAAGGAGTAATTCCCGAGAAAAGGGTTAAACCCTAGGGATCAATAATGTCACAAATGTGTTTGCGAATATTATTTACTGAAATACAATTCTAGAGATAAGCTTTCGGTTGGACATATGGAGATTTGACGGTGTTGATCTATATCTCAGCTCTAACCTGATATAAATGATAAAGGGATTATACAAATATGTTATAACCTCAACTTGTATGGTCTAACCCGCCGCTTTATAATATTTGTAACGTGTGTGTAGGGCACCATTCACTGATGTATAGAGGAGTTTCATATGACAATTAGGGTGCAGACCTAGAGAGTCTCACGATATGAAGTGTACTCATTGTGCACTAGGCAACATTATGGATTGAACAGTTCCATCCTATAAATTCCAACTAATTGAAAATATATTTCAGGATTCATTAGGTTATGCACTTGTCTAGACTTAAATGTTAATTACATCACTTAATTAGTTGGCAAGAGTTATTAACTAATTAGATGTTAACAAGTGGCATAATTTTGTTCTATGAATTCTTTGACCATGAATTCAACCATTAACCATGTTAGTAAAATCAAATAAGGTAAATATTAATTATTCAAATAGTTTTTAAATAATTAAATAAATATTATTTAAATAAATAAAATATAATCTTATTTATTTGTTATTTTATTCCTAAGTGGAAGACATACCTAATTTGAGAAACATAAATTAAATTAAGTGTAGCACAATTTTGTAGAATTAATGGTCAATTTTATTAAACCATTAAAAATGGCCTCCAAAATTTGTTTTTAGTTGTTGGCCACTTAACCTAATTTTGATGGAGCACTTGTGAAGTGGTTAAAGCACAAAAAATGTGTGAATTCATTTTGATTAGCAAGGGTGAAACAAAAATTCGTGCAAGGAGAAAGGGCATTGAAGAGAGTTTGTTTTTTTAGAGTTTGGTTTTTTAACAAAGAGTTGTGAGAAAAACTAGAGAGAAAGAAAAATAAATTCCTCTTATTTTTCTTTCAAGAAACAAAACCTTGTTGCTGGAAAGTTGATTGCTACTATTCTAACTTCATAATGCCATCGGATTATTGTGAACTAGAATTGAACAATAGTTCTCTTCAAGGTAAGCTCAAAGTTGGAGCTAAGAAAAATCCAAAATTGAAATCTTCACCGAATGTCATCAAAGGTATGTTTCTATAATCTTAAATTGTTAACGATTTAAGTTACATGTGTATATGTTGATTACATGCTTAATTCCGCTGCAAAACTCATGTATATGATACATGTATTCAATTTTTTTAACATGTACACAATCACACGCATAACCCTAAAACATGTTAGCAAGCGGTATTAGAGCATGTTTATTGTGTTTCTGGGTTGTTGGAGTGTTATATGAAGTGTTTAGATGCCTGGAAATAGTGAAAATTGTATTTTGAAGTGTTAAAGTGTAGAATAATAGTTTCTGTCAAAAACTGTCGCGGCGTTAGGAACTGAACGCTGGGGCGTTTAGTAGTGAACGTAGAATTGTTCGTTGATGAATACTGGGGCATTGATTATATAATGTCAGGGTGTTAAGGTTCTTAACATAGGGGCACTGGAAGAGCAGAATGCCAGGGTGTTCAAGTGTTGAACGCTAGGGCATGCTAGTGTTAAATGCCGGGGCATTAATAATGATGAATGCAGAGGCATCCAAGTGTTGAACACCGAGGTGTTCATAAGTCAAAAACCCGGGCCGCTTAAGGTTGAAGACAAAAAAAACGAGTAAAATTATTTTTTGGAACATTATATTGTATAATGCTATAACGTTCAACTTTTAACGTTGATCATTCTGAATAATACACTCCAATTTAAAATTTTTGCATGTGAGGTTCATTTAACACAATTATAATGGGAGCCCTATTGATGGGGGTTAGTTGTGCTTGCATAGACAAATATTCTAATTATAAATTAGATTCGTATGAGATGCAAAAATTCATTATACTTGTTAATGGTAATAATAATTATAATAGTTAAAAAATATAAAATTAAAAAAAAATCTCTCTAGATCCTATTAAATAATATTGCATTATGAGATAATATTATATAATGATCCGTCTTGTCAATACAGTATTAGACGGTTCACTTCGATCATTTCTAATATTACTACAATATGAGGGATTTGTCGAGATGATTCGGGCTATACCGGTTAAACATAAGATGAGGTAAATATATGCGAATGTATTACCCAATATTGCTACAGCGTGAGGGTTATATTGGTAGCATATATGTGATGATTGACAAGTTAATCTAGAATACACTTATTCAATATTGCTACAACGTGAGGATAAGATGTATTTAGAATCAATGGTAAGAGTTTCATGAGATGCAATTGACAAGAGTTGTCTACCTTTTGGGTTTACAAAGGCCAATATTGCTACAACATAAGACTAGAGTAAAATGTCAATGGGATTCACTTCTCACTGTATAGTTTTAAGTTTTAAAGAATCTAAAACTATTGTTTTCCCGTTTAAGAGATTAAAGGGATTATGTAAAATAGTGGGAGGGCGTTTTTAGATTAAAAAATGTATAACTGTTATACCCATGATCTAAAATGTTATTTATTAATGATTGAAATATTTTGCTAACATCTTTTATTTTTCCTTGTCAAGATGAAATGGCTTCAAGCAACCCACTAGTTCGTATCCTTGATGTGCACCAACTCAAAGGTGTAGAAAATTATTTTGACTGACTTATGAATCTCAGAACAGTTCTGAATTCTGAGAAGCTTGGATATATAATTGATCAACGCCTACCTTGAGCCGTTACTGATGATACTTCTTTGGAAGAAAATGAGACATATCAAAAATAGTTGGATGATGATTTAAAAATCAAATCGTACATCCTTGGCTCAATCTCTACAGAGCTCCAAAGAAAGCATGTCCACATGAACAGTGTTGGGAGTATAATGCTCCACCTGAAAGAGTTATTTAGTGACCAACCTTAAGTTGAAATATACAAGGTTGCCAAATCTCTCTTTTAAGCTAGACTACTCGAGGGCAGTCTAGTGAGTCCTCATGTTCTCAAGATCATATCTCATATTGAAAGGTTAAAAATCATGGATATCTCACTGAGCAATACATTGGGGAACAGTTTGATTCTCTAATCACTTTCAGGGTCATTTGCACAGTTCATCATGAACTTCAATATGCAAGAATTGACTCCTACTTATGCTAATATGCATAACATACTGAAAATAGCTCAAGAGGATATGACCAAAGGGGGCACGATTGTCTATGTTCAGGGTTATTCGTCTTCTGTCCTAAAGAATTTTAGGAAGTTCAAAGGAAAGAATAAAAAGAAAGTAAAGTATGCACCCAAAATGGGTCCTCAAAAGCAACACATGTCCAAGCCCCAACATAAGAACAAAGCAAAGAAAAATGTTTCCATTGCAGCGAGGATGGGCATTAGAAGCGGAACTGCCCAAAATACCTTATCATGATTAAGAAGACCCCCTCAGGTATTCACTTGCCTATCATTGACATTTCTTTAGCATTTGATGTTAATACTGGTTAGGTATTAGATACTACTTATCCTTCTTATATCTGCAATGTGTTGCAGGATCTGTAGGAAGTTAGATTGTTATAGCCTGGAGAAGTATAGCTTTGTGTTAGAAATGGAGATTTCCTATAGGTCGAGGCTATTGGACGTTTTAATTTACTTCTTCTATGTAATAAATTTGTTGTATTGAATAATTGTTATTATGTGCCAAACATTATCTAGCAAATTATTTCAATTCCTATATTGGACAGTGAAGGATTTCATATATATATATGGAACCGTTCTTTGTGTTTGTATGATTTGGATAATATTTCATTAGTTGAATGTTAGTTGATTAATGGCCATTATATATTAGATATAACAGCAAATGTCATGAATGTACAAGTGAATGCTAATAATAACTCGAGAACTTTAAATGATACGAAATTGTGGCATTTGAGATTAGGTCATATAGGTGTGAGATGTCTAACCTGTCTGGTTAAGGATGGTCAGATACCTATTCTGAATATAGAGCCTTATCCAGTTTGTAAATCTTGTATTCAAGGAAAAATAACCAAAGCACCATTTATTATTGTTGGACACCGTGCCACTGGTTTATTGAAACTTGTATATAGTGATGTATGTGGACTAATGAATCATACTGTAATTGGTGACTTTTAATACTTCGTTATCTTTATCAAAGATCTATCACGATTTGGATATGTGTTTCTTATAAAACACAAGTTAGAAACTTTTGAAAAGTTTAAAGAGTTTTGAATCACAATAGAGAAACAAACTGGAATGTATATCAAATGCCTTCGATTAGATCGAGGTAGTGAATACATGAGCTGTGAATTTTCAGATTATTAGGATAATGGGATTCTCACCAAGTATAGTCCTCCAGGTACTCCACAACACAATAGTGTTTCGGAGAAGAGGAATAAAACTTTATTAGATATAGTCCGATCGATGATTAGCTTCATCGATCTCTTTGAATATTTATTGGCTATGCTCTAGAAATTGCTGCTCATATATTGAACAGAATTTTATCGAAAGGTGTTCCTTCTATTCCTTATGAGATATGGAATAGAAGGAAACCAAGTCTTAAATATGTTAAGATTTGAGGCTGTCGTGCTAACATAAAATTTATGAAACAGGATAAACTTGAACCTAAAGGATACAAGTATCAGTTCAATGGGTATCCTAAGAATTCAATGGGGCACTAGTTCTATGCCCTTAAGGAATGAAATGTGTTTATTGCTTGAAATGTCACTTTTTTAGAGAAACAGTTCCTCATTGATTGTTGAGATTGTAGAAAGATTGAATTAGATGAACTTAATTGTGATATAAATGAACCAACGATGGAACCTCAGGCTCAATCGAGCAAAATACCTTTGACACACCCTCCACGTAGGTCAGAAAGGATAAATGGATATAAAGGTCATATGAAAGGCATAGTTCAATACCTAAGGTGCTCTTGGTGTTTTCTTAATTGAAGAAAATGATCCGTTGACTTATAGAGAGGCGATGTTAGATATCGATTCGAAAAAATAACAAGAGGCCATGAAATCTAAGATTGACTCAATGTATCAAAATTACGTTTGGGACTTAGTTGAGCTTCTTGAAAGAATTGTTTCGATCGGTTGTAAATGGACTTATAAGTGAAAGCATGGGCCCGATAGAAAAGTAGAGACTTTCAAGGCTCGTCTGGTGGCGAAAGGTTATACTCAAAGATCTATGATTGATTATGAGGAAACCTTCTCACTAGTAGCAATGCTTAAGTCAATTCGAATTTTACTGGCCATTACTATATATTATGACTATGAAATTTGAAAAATGAATGTAAAAATTGCGTAAAAATTGCGTTCTTAATAGATATATTGAAGAAGAAATCTATATGGAACAACCCAAAAAGTTTTACATCTAGCCAAATTTCTGGTTTAGCATGCAAACTGAATAAGTTTTATTTATGGATTTGCAGGCTTCTCAAAGTTGAAATCTTCATTTTGATGAAGTAATCAGAGGGTCTAGTTTCATCAATAATGAAGAAGAATTATCAGAAATGATATTGGTATGTTACAGTCAGTTAAAAGCTATATAAGTAAGAATTTCTTCATGTAGAATTTAGGAAACGCTTCTTATATACTAGGTATAAAGCTTTTATAGAGATAGAGCTAGGAGGCTAATAGAACTCTCTTAATCATTGTTCAAAGATAATGTCATGGAAATGTATAGTTTCAGTAATTGTCAGACAGTTAATATACCTTTTAGATATGACATTCATCTTTCGAGGAATATGTGTCTTTAAAGTGAAGATGAAAAGGTTAGAATGTCTAACATACCATATGCATCAGTTGTAGGAAGCTTGATGTATGTCATAATGTGTACGAGACCTGACATCAGTATGGCTATAAGTGTTAGAAACAAGTATCAGTCCGATCTAGGTGAAGGCCATTGGATGGCTGTGAAACGTGTTCTCAAATATCTTAAAGGTACTAAGGACAAGTTTCTGATATATGGAGAAAGTGACTTACAAGTGAGAGGATACACAGATTTAGACTTCTAGTCTGATCTAGATGATAGAAAGTCTACATCTAGATACATTTTCATTCTCAATGGTGCTACAGTTAGTTGAAAAAGCAACAAACATTCGTCTATAGCTGATTCAACAACAGAGGCATAATATATTACAACCTCAGAAGCAGTAAAAGAAGTAGTGTGGATACGCAAATTTATCGCTGAACTTGGAATAGTTCCAAGTATAATAGATCCTATACCATTGTTTTATGACAACAACGGAGCTATTGCACAAGTTGAAGAGCCGAGAGCACACCAAAATTCTAAGCATGTGGAAAGGAAATACAATATCATTAGAAAAATCTATCATAGAGGAGATGTAATAGTTTGTGGAGTAGATTGTATAAATAATATAGCGGACCCACTTAATAAAGCCTTAACTCCAAAAGTATTTGAAAGACATGTGGAGTAAATCGGCATTCGATACCATCGTGAATAGCACTAAAGCAAATAGGAGTTGTTGGGATTTGTGCTTACGTCTCATCCCTTTATGTATGAAGATTTGTTTAATATTTATATTGGTATTATTATTTCATTAAATTGCTAATTATATGTTATGTATGGTAAGATGCTTGTAACATTTAAGATATTATATAATTTAAAAGAGTTCAGATCTGGTCTAAATAAGTTTAGATCAGTTTTAAAAATTAGCAACGCTGATGGTTATAAATACTAAGAGTAGGCACTAATAAGAGTTATCAGGTTATAAGAATCAGCGATATCTAAAGAGTTAGAACCTTGTCTAAAATGAGACAAAGACTTGAGAATATATTAGTAATGATGTAATTGCAAAGAGTTACAAATAGTGCTAGAAAATGTCATTATGCAAATATATTCTCAAATATTATATTCCTGGTCTATCTTCATTAATGTTGGTCTGTCAGTGAATACCTTAATAAATATATAGATTGGTGTATGTCTATGTCTGGATAATCTAAATGGTTAGTTTTAGTAGACTATGAATTTAGTGGAAGCTCGTATATAGATACAGATATTCAGTAAGGATTGAATATTGAACAAACTCACAAAGACCTTTAATAGACATCCCATAAAACCGTTAATAAAGGGTCTTTTGAGTTGAGTAGTATTCGTGGCCCTTTGACCTAAGAGCCACGGTGGGCTTGTGAGTGATCCATCATACTTTAGTTTCACACATGACAAAAATCTTTCATGGTCTGATCGCTGGGTGTTGTTGGGTATGGTCCGATGCTCATAGAGTTCGATGTACATAGATATAGGATCCATCAGCTCATTTGGGTGAGTAATATATCATAATACTCTAAGATTGTATTTCAGAAAGTCTTATGGCCTTAAGCAGTAATTCTCGGGAAAAGAGTTAAATCATAGGGATAAATCATATCACAAATATGTTCTCGAATACTTTTTATGAAATAAAATTCTAGAGATAAGTTTTCGGTCAGGCATATGGAGATTTGATAGTGTTAATCTATATTCCCCTCTATCCAAATATAAATGATGGATGGATTATACAAATATATTATAATCTCAATTTATATGGTCTAACGTGCCGCTTTGTAATATCCGTAATATATGTGTGGGGCATTATTCACGGATGTATGGAGGAGTTCCATATAACTGTTGGGATTTGTGCTTACGTGTCATCCCATTATGTATGAATATTTGTTTAATATTTATACTAATGTTATTATTTCAATAAATTGCTAATTATATTTATATATGGTAAGATGCTTGTAACGTTTCAAACATTGTACGATCTAAAAGAGTTCAGATCTTGTCTAAATGAGTTTAGATCAGTGCTAAGAATTAGCAACGCTGAGAATTATAAATGCTAAGAGTTGGCACTGATAAGAGTTACCAGGTTATAAGAGTCAGCGTTATCTAAAGAGTTAGAGCCTTGCTTGAAATGAGACAAAGAACTAAGAATATATTAGTAATGGCATAATTGCAAAGAGTTGCAAATAGTGCTAGGAAATGTCATTATGCAAATATGTTCTCAAATATTATGTTCCTGATCTATCTTCACTGATGCAGGTCCGTCCGTGAATACCTTAACAAAATATAGATTAGTGTATGTCTATATCTGGATGGTCCAGATGGTTATTCTTAGCAAACCATGAGTTTAGTGGAAGCTCGTATAGAAATATAGGTATACAGTAAGGACTGAATACTGATCAGACTCACAAAGATCTCCAATAGATATCCCATAAAGCCATCAATGGAGGATCTTTCGAGTTGAGTAGTATTCGTGGTCCTTTGACCTGAGTGCCACGGTGGGCTTGTGAGTGATCCACCATACTTTGGTTTCATATATGTCAGAAACCTTTCATGGTTTGACCACTAGGTGTCGCTAGGTATGGTCCGATGCTCATAGAGTCCGGTATGCATAGATATGGGATCTATCAGCTCATTTGGGTGAGTATTATATCCTAATACTTTATAGATTGTATTTCAGAAAGTCTTATGGCCATAAGCAATAATTCCCGGGAAAAAAGTTTAACCCTAGGGATAAATAATATTACAAAAGTGTTTGGGAATATTATTTATTGAAATACAGTTCAAGAGATAAGCTTTCAGTCAAGCATATGGAGATTTGATGGTGTTGATCTATATCTCTGCTTTACTCGGATATAAATGATGGAGGGATTATATGAATATGTTATAACCTCAACTTGTATGGTCTAACGCGCCGCTTTGTAATATCCGTAACGTGTGTGTGGGGCATCATTCACTTACGTATGGAGGAGTTCTATATGACAATTCGGGCGTGGACCTAGGGAGTCTCACAATATGAAGTGTACTCGTTGTGCACTGGGGCAGCATAATGGATTGAACAGTTCCATCCTAGAAATTCCAGCAAACCGAAAATATGTTTCGGGGTTCCTCGAGTTGTGCACTTGTTTAAACTTAAATGTTAAGTATATTATTTAATTAGTTGACAAGAGTTATTAACTAATTAGATATTAACAAGTGGCACAATTTTATTGTATGAATTGTTTTACCATGAATTCAACCATTTACCATGTTAGTAAAATCAAATAAGGTAAATATTAATTATTCAAATAGTATTTGAATAATTAAATAAATGTTATTTAAATAAATAAAATATAATTTATTTATTATTTTATTCCTAAATGGAAGACATACCTAATTTGAGAAACATAAACTAAATTTAATGTAGCACCATTTTATGATTAATGGTTAAATTTATTAGACCATTAAAATGGCCACCAAAAATTATTTTGGTAGTTGGTCACTTAATCTAATTTTGGTGGAGCACTTGTGAAGTTGTTGTAACCACTAAAAATGGTTGCGTTTTAAGTGTGTTAACAAGAGAGTGAATGAAAATTCGTGCAAGGGTTGAGAGAAAAAAGAAGAGTTGGTTTTGAGAGAGTTTTTCAAAGAACAAAGACTTGTGAGAAAAACCAAAGGAGAAAGAAAATAAATCCTTCATATTTTTCTTTTTAGAATCAAAACCTTGTTGCTGGAGATCATACTGTTGCTATTCTAGCTTCACAATCCCATCGGATTGTTGTGAACTATAATAGGACAAGAGTGCACTTCAAGGTGAGCTCAAAGTTGGAGCAAGGATATCCGGAATTGGAAATCTTAATCGGAGGTCTTCAAATGTATGTTTTCTGTATTCTTAAGTTGTTAAGAATTGAACTACATGTGTATATGTTGATTACTTGATATATTCCGCTACCAAATTCATGTATATGATGCATAATTTTAATTTTTCAATATGTACACAATCACATGTATACATCCTAAAATACGTTAACAATAATAATTTGGGTGTGGACTTAGAGAGTCTCACAATTTGAAGTGTACTCATTATGCACTAGGGCAACATTATAGATTGAATAGTTTCATCCTAGAAATTTTAGCAAACTGAAAATATATTTCAGGATTCCTCGGGTTGTGCACTTGTCTTTACTTAAATGTTAAGTACATCACTTAATTAGTTAACATGAGATGTTAACCAATTAGATGTTAACAAGTGGTACAATTTTGTTCTATGAATTGTTTCACCATGAATTTATCCATTAACCATGTTAGTAAAATCAAATAAGGTAAATATTAATTACTCAAATAGCTTTTGAATAATTAAATAAATATTTATTTTTATTTATTTGTTATTTTATTCCTAAGCGGAAGACATACCTAATTTGCGAAACATGAATTAAATTAAATGGAGCACAATTTTGTAGAATTAATGGTCAATTTTATTAGACCGTTAAAAATGGCCACCAAAAATTATTTTTAGTTGTTAGCCACTTAACTTAATTTTAGTGTAGTGTTTGTGAAGTGGTTAGAGAATAAAAAATGTGTGAAATCGTTTTGATTAATAGGGGGGAAACAGAAATTCATTCAAAGAGAGAGAGCATTGAAGAGAGATTATTTTTTTGGAGAGTTTTTTTTTTTAAACAAAGAGTTATAAGAAAAACTAGAGATAAAGAAAAATAAATTCTCTTATTTTTCTTTCAATAAACAAAACCTTGTTGTTGAAAATTTAATTACTGCTATTCTAGCTTTATAATCCTACTAGATTATTGTGAACTAGAATTGAATAATAGTGCACTTCACGATGAGCTTAAAGTTGGAACAAAAACAAATTCAGAATAGAAATCTTCACCGAAGGTCATCAAATGTATGTTTCTATAATCTTAAATTGTTAATGATTTAAGTTACATGTATATATGTTGATTACATGCTTAATCCTACTTCAAAATTCGTATATATGATACATGTGTTTAAATTTTTTAACATGTATACAATCACATGCATACATCTGATAAGGGCAAATTTGTCATATATTTTCTCATGTTTTTATTATTGATATTTTATGATTTTATGAGAATAGATGGCTGTTTATGTGCATTATTGTTATTTATAGGGACTTGAACGAAATTTAAAGAAAGAACGCAAAAGGAGCGAAAACAGGGACTAAAATGCAAAGTTTTCAAATTATGAGTCCAGCGCCCCCGCGCCACAAGGATTTTAGCCCCAGCGCTGATATAGTGATCAAAATAAGAAAAACGACTTGCTTAAGTCGCGTATAGCGCCCCAGCGCCAGAGAGTCACCGCGCCAGCGGTGAAGCCGTTT
This sequence comes from Ailanthus altissimus, assembly GCA_946807835.1. Classification (NCBI taxonomy): domain Eukaryota; kingdom Viridiplantae; phylum Streptophyta; class Magnoliopsida; order Sapindales; family Simaroubaceae; genus Ailanthus; species Ailanthus altissimus. Next base: position 8,541,133 of record OX327713.1, on the reverse strand, counting down.
TCATGCAGCGCCCCAGCGCCAAGATCCCACCGCTCCAGCGGTGAAGGCTTTTTCACGCGTCGCCCCAGCGACAGATGCATAGCGCGCCAGCGGTAGTGCGAGTCCTAGTCCGACGAGAATTGAGATTTTCAAGCTCATATCAATCCCTATATAAAGCCACTCGTTCCCAGCCTTCAAGAATCAATCCAAGACGACCCAAGAGCACTAAGAATACAGAGTACGAGTCTTGGAGAGCAATAGGAGCTTAATTGAAGCAACTTTAGAGAGAGATACAAGACGTTCTTTGGCATCAAGAGTTCCTAGGCAGCGCAATTAAGAGCAATTCGACGTCTATATCGGTTTGCTAATAATTGTATCATGATTTATAATTATTTTTACTGCTGTTCTCTTGTAGCCATGAGCTAACTTGTTTTCTAGGGTTAATATTTGAACTCAATATGTGTGCTTAATTGCCATATCTTTTTAGTATTTAATAAACTTAGTCATTTATTATTTAAATTACTTGTGTTTAATGCTTCAATATATCTGGCCAATATATGGTGAATGAGTTGGTAATATTATTGATAAACTCGGAAGAGGAATCATAATATTTAGACCTAGGTAATTTGATGCATGATTGTAGAGTAACATTCAATGTTGCATATGCAAGTTTCAACTTAGGATAGGAATATACCTAATTGGCATGTATGATCAATAAGACCTAATCTTAATGAATCTTAATTTATTACAAGTACCATAGGAATATAGGTATTTGGTAAATTAAGGTATACTTGCATGACCTTGGAAGAGGCTTGTGAATACATTAGTGTCTTGATCAATAATAAAGACTAAGTGAGTTAAATATTAGAGGATTAATCATTAGAAACATATTGAGGGATAATATTAATCCTAGGTTCTCTCTACGTTGCTATATCTTTAAATCTCATTGCATTGTGTTTTTGCTTTTATATTTCTTACATTCATTCTTAGATTTTTATTTTTCTGAATAATTATTAGGAAGATATAATTTTAGTAATTGGTTAAAAAGAAAGAATTATCCCTGTGGGTTCGACATCCGACTTATTTAGTCTCTTTATTACTTGCATACGATAGTGTATACTTGCACTTAATTTATGATATAGAAATATCGCATCAAGTTTTTGGCGCCGTTGCCGGGGATAATTATCTACTTTTTCACCAATATTAATACCAATCTTTTTAGTTTTTACTTCAGAATTTTTTTTATTATTTTTATTTTTTAATTTAGTTTTACTTTCTTTGTTACGAGGTACATGCGAAGATCGAAGAGTGATGACTCGATTGCTTTTGATTCAGAAATTGAAAGAACTTTAAGAAGAATTAGAAGAGAGCAAAATCAAGTCAACACCATGGAAGACCAAGTACCAATTACACCCAACAATGAAGGAAGACCACTAAGGGAATATGCTGTTCCCCTAGTTAATGGAATCCATTCAAGCATTCAAAGACCAACTGTTCAAGCTAACAACTTTGAGATCAAGCCAAGCACGATTCAAATGCTTAAGGATTTGGTACAATTTAGTGGACTACCTAATGACGATCCAAACATGCACATTATCAACTTCTTGGAGATATGTGATACATTCAAGTACAATGGGGTGTCCGATGATGCAATCCGTCTAAGATTGTTTCCCTTTTCCTTGAGAGACAAGGCAAAGAGCTGGCTGTTATCACTTCCATCTGGATCTATAGCTACATGGGATGATCTTGCACAAAAGTTCCTCGCCAAATTCTTTCCACCTGCTAAAACTGCCAAGATGAGGAACGACATCACATCATTCCTACAACTAGATGGAGAATCTCTTTATGAGGCATGGGAGAGATACAAGGATATGCAAAGAAAATGTCCTCATCATGGAGTTCCAAAGTGGTTGTTTGTACAAACATTCTACAATGGATTAGCCGGTCAATTCAGAATGATAGTAGATGCTGCAGCTGGAGGAGCACTCATGAACAAATCCACCGATGAAGCTTATGATCTACTAGATGAGATGGCGTCCAATGCCTATCAATGGCCCACTGAAAGGTCAACCACAAGAAAGATCGCTGGATTACATGAAGTAGACACTTTGACTACATTATCTGCCCAAGTCAACCTCTTGACCAAACAATTAAGCAACTTGGGAGTTAATGCTATCAAGAGTCAACCCATCACTTGCGATTTCTGTGGAAGCAATCATGCTAATGGACAATGCATGGAGACTGCTCAATATGTAGGGGACTTCAACCGCAACAACCCCAATTCAAATTTCTACAATCCCGGATGGAGAAATCACCCCAACTTCTCATGGAGCAACAATAATCAAGGACAGCATTCTAAAGCTCCTCCTGGCTTCCAACCGCAAGTACAGCAAGAGAAGAAACCAGACATTGAAGACATGCTCTTACAATTTATGAAGAAAACAGATGCACTCTTCCAAAGTCAAGCAGCTTCACTTAGAGCCTTGGAGAATCAAGTAGGACAACTTGCTACAGCAATAAACAATCGACCTCAAGGAACTCTACCAAGCAACACCAAAGTCAATCCAAAAGGAAGCGTAGAACAGTGCCAAGCCATCTCCCTAAGAAGTGGTAAAGTCTTACATGACAATACTCTTCAACCACAGCTTTCAGAGATGATAGAGAAAGAAAAAGAAACAGTGGTCCAGCAAGATGACGTGCAACCATATAGACCACCTATACCATTTCCTCAGAGATTACAGCAGCTCAGAAACCAAGAAAAGAGTGATGAGACACAGAAAAGCATAGAATCTGGTATTCAAGTGCAAGAACAAAAAAGTGAAAATGCAGCAGAAGATACCAATAGCAATCCGCAGAAGCAACCTACGCAGTCATTCACTCCACCACCTCCATTTCCTCAAAGACTGCAAAAGAAGAAACTAGATAAGCAATTTTCTAAATTTCTTGATATTTTTAAGAAATTACATATTAATCTTCCTTTTGCAGATGCACTGGAGCAAATGCCGAGTTATGTGAAATTTATGAAGGAAATCCTATCAAAGAAGAGAAGAATAGACGACTTCGAGACTGTGGCCCTGACGGAAGAGTGTAGCGCCATCCTCCTAAAGAAGTTACCGCCAAAGCTCAAAGATCCTGGGAGTTTCACTATACCATGCTCAATTGGGAATTATGATTTTGGGAAAGCACTTTGTGATCTGGGAGCTAGCATCAATCTTATGCCATTGTCTGTGTATAAAAAGTTGGGACTGAAAGAAGCCAAACCAACAAATATCACACTTCAGTTAGCAGATCGTTCTCTCACCTATCCTAAGGGATTAATTGAAGATGTGTTGGTTAAGGTCGATAAATTCATCTTCCCTGTCGATTTCATTGTTTTGGATATGGAAGAAGACAAGGAGATCCCAATCATCCTTGGAAGACCTTTCCTAGCCACTGGAAGAACAATCATTGATGTGCAAAAAGGGGAATTGACCATGAGAGTACAAGAGGATACAGTCACTTTTAAAGTCTTCAAGGAGATCAAATTACCAGCTGAAAATGAAGACTGTTTCTGCATTAATGTGATGCACCCAAGTGTCAAGCAAATTAAAGATATGGAGACATTGGATCCTCACATTCGAAAAAGAGCATTGAAGCATAAGAAGGCAAGAGAGAAGAAGAAAAAGCAGCATCACGACGAAGCAAGCAAAGAGAAAGAAAAGGAAGAACCATCTCCCCGGTCTAAGATTAAAGTCTTTCCGGAGAGACATAAGGAGAATGCAACAAAAGATACTGCCCAAGGTTTAATTGCAAGAATATGGAAGCCGAAAAAGAAGAAAGCCAGCAAAATCACTTACTCAAATGCTTCCACCAGCATCTTCGATCCACCATGAAAGAAAAGGAAGCCCCGTCAAGCCGATGACGTTAAATCAAGCGCTACTTGGGAGGCAACCCAAGGAAAATATTATTATTATTATTATCATTTTTTTTAGCATCTTAAAAAAAAAAAAAAAAAAAAAAAAAAAAAAAAAACAAAAAATTTCAGCGCTCCAGTGACATAACATGGCGCGGCAGCGACAGAAAAATCGAGACACCACCGCCCCCGCGGTACACGCAACATCGCGCCAGCGTAAATTCCAGTAACTGTGTAGAAATCAGCCTTCAGCGCTGCAGCGATATACGATTACCGCGGCAGCGCCAGAACATCGCCCCAGTGATGGAAAGTCAGCGCGGCAGCGAAAAATTGACCAGGGAAGTCTCTTACTTTCACTTTTTTTTTTTTTTTTTCTTTGACATTGGGGACAATGACTAAATTAAGTTTGGGGGTGGGAAACACTTTCTTGTGTTCATTTTTCTGCATGATTTGAGTGGTCATTCTTGTGGGTTAAAATTTAATTTTTTTTTTTTTAGTTACTTAGTTTTTTTTTTAGTTAATTAGTTTATTAAGTTTTTTTTTATATAAGATGATCATTAGTCTATGATAAGAAAAAAAATACATGGTTGAATTTATTTTTACACATCCATAGGGAATGATAGATACTTGAGACAATTTTGATTATTTAAGTTTAGGAACAAATTTGACCTTATTTATTATCACCAATTTTTTGAGCACTTTATAAGCATGAATAGTTATAACTATTACTTAGAGATACTTATGTTTTAGAGAGTACACCACAGTCTCGAAGACCGACACTCTAGAACTTGTCTTTAGTTACTACTTGAGGCGAAATTCTAGAAAACACATGAATAGGGAAATGACATTAGGCCATCTTTGGACCGATTGAGCCTTTCTATCCTACATTTATTGTATATTTATCCCTAGTACCCTATTTTGAGCCTAATTACCCATTCTTTGGTTTAACCACATTACAAGCCCAAGACTTAAAGTTTACTTATCTAAAAATGTTACCCGTAACACCATAAACCTTGCATTTACTTAGAAATACTCTTGAAAGGAAAAAGTTACGGTGATATGAGAAAAATAAGTTTGAGTGGTATTTGTCAATCTAAGTTTGGGGGTATTCAAAAAAAAAAAAGAAAAAGAAAAGAAAAAAAAAAAGAGTAAGAAAAATACCCCCAGCTTAAGAAAAAGAAGAAATTCTTTGAAAAATAAAAGGTTGAAAAGAAGGATGGGAACACAATAAGTTTGGGGGAAGAGATAATACAAGGAAAAGAAGATCAAGAGGTTCTAGGTAAAATCTAAGTGTTCATGGTGTAATTTGAACTTCATATATTTATCCTTTTATCCCACCTTGACCTTAGCCTTACATTACAAGCTAAGTAAAGTCCTAAATAGATTCCTAGACATGTGATTTTCTACATTAGTGGAGAGTGGTAATAAAGACAAGCTTATGGAAGTGTCATTATACAAATTAAATGCCGAGACATCATCTTTTCTGTACAAACTAAAGTATAAAGTAAATCAAAGTATGGTTTTCGCTATTTGCTTGCTGCTTGCACACACACACATGGTGATTATTTATGAGGAAGAATGAGGGACTAAATGAAGATAATTAGAATTGTTAATAGCTATTTGTCTACCTTATGGATTTGTACCATTTCGTCAGCCTTTGAGACAATGATTTTGATCATCTTATTAGTATTAGTATATTTTGTTTTGTTAAATGAGTCAAGTATAAACCTTTGTTTCTCTCTTAGTTTTATTTTATTGCTTGAGGACAAGCAAGTATTTAAGTTTGGGGGAATTTGATAAGGGCAAATTTGTCATATATTTTCTCATGTTTTTATTATTGATATTTTATGATTTTATGAGAATAGATGGCTGTTTATGTGCATTATTGTTATTTATAGGGACTTGAACGAAATTTAAAGAAAGAACGCAAAAGGAGCGAAAACAGGGACTAAAATGCAAAGTTTTCAAATTATGAGTCCAGCGCCCCCGCGCCACAAGGATTTTAGCCCCAGCGCTGATATAGTGATCAAAATAAGAAAAACGACTTGCTTAAGTCGCGTATAGCGCCCCAGCGCCAGAGAGTCACCGCGCCAGCGGTGAAGCCGTTTTCATGCAGCGCCCCAGCGCCAAGATCCCACCGCTCCAGCGGTGAAGGCTTTTTCACGCGTCGCCCCAGCGACAGATGCATAGCGCGCCAGCGGTAGTGCGAGTCCTAGTCCGACGAGAATTGAGATTTTCAAGCTCATATCAATCCCTATATAAAGCCACTCGTTCCCAGCCTTCAAGAATCAATCCAAGACGACCCAAGAGCACTAAGAATACAGAGTACGAGTCTTGGAGAGCAATAGGAGCTTAATTGAAGCAACTTTAGAGAGAGATACAAGACGTTCTTTGGCATCAAGAGTTCCTAGGCAGCGCAATTAAGAGCAATTCGACGTCTATATCGGTTTGCTAATAATTGTATCATGATTTATAATTATTTTTACTGCTGTTCTCTTGTAGCCATGAGCTAACTTGTTTTCTAGGGTTAATATTTGAACTCAATATGTGTGCTTAATTGCCATATCTTTTTAGTATTTAATAAACTTAGTCATTTATTATTTAAATTACTTGTGTTTAATGCTTCAATATATCTGGCCAATATATGGTGAATGAGTTGGTAATATTATTGATAAACTCGGAAGAGGAATCATAATATTTAGACCTAGGTAATTTGATGCATGATTGTAGAGTAACATTCAATGTTGCATATGCAAGTTTCAACTTAGGATAGGAATATACCTAATTGGCATGTATGATCAATAAGACCTAATCTTAATGAATCTTAATTTATTACAAGTACCATAGGAATATAGGTATTTGGTAAATTAAGGTATACTTGCATGACCTTGGAAGAGGCTTGTGAATACATTAGTGTCTTGATCAATAATAAAGACTAAGTGAGTTAAATATTAGAGGATTAATCATTAGAAACATATTGAGGGATAATATTAATCCTAGGTTCTCTCTACGTTGCTATATCTTTAAATCTCATTGCATTGTGTTTTTGCTTTTATATTTCTTACATTCATTCTTAGATTTTTATTTTTCTGAATAATTATTAGGAAGATATAATTTTAGTAATTGGTTAAAAAGAAAGAATTATCCCTGTGGGTTCGACATCCGACTTATTTAGTCTCTTTATTACTTGCATACGATAGTGTATACTTGCACTTAATTTATGATATAGAAATATCGCATCAACATCCTAAAACACATTAACATTAGCAACGCTGATAGTTATAAATGCTAAGAGTTAGCGCTGATAAGAGTTATCAGGTTATAAGGGTTAGTGAAATCTAAAGAGTTAGAGTATTGTCTGAAATGGGACAAACACCTGAGAATATATTAGTAATGACATAGTTGCAAAGAGTTGCAAATGGTGCTAGGAATTGTTGTTATGCAAGTATGTTCTCAAACACTATATTCCTGATCTATATTTGTTGATGCAGGTCTGTTAGTGAAGACCTTATTATATATAGATTAGTGTATGTATATATCTGGATGGTCCAGATGGTTAGTCTTAACAGACCTTGAGTTTAGTGAAAGCTCATATAAAGATACAGGTATTTAATTAGGACTGAGTATTGAGCAGATTCACAAGGACCTCTAATAGACATCCTATATAGTCATCAATAAAGGGTCTTCTTGAGTTGAGTAGTATTCATGGTCCTTTGACCTAAGCGCCACTGTGGACTTATGATCCATCATACTTTGGTTCCATACATGTTAGAAAACTTTTATAGTATGACCATTAGGTGTCACTGGGTATGGTCTGATGTTCATAGAGCCTGATGTGCGTACATATGGGATCCATCAACTCATTTGGGTGAGTAATATATCCTGATGCTCCAAGATTGTGTTTCACTAAGTCTTATGGCCATAAGCAGTTATACTGAGGAAAAAAGTTTTATCTTAGGGATAAATAATATCGTAAAAATATTTCAGATATTATTTATTGAAATACAAATCTAGAGATAAGTTTATGGTCGACCATATGGAGACTTGATGGTATTGATCTATATCTCATCTCTTTCAAGATATATATGTTGAAGGGATTATACGAATATGTTATAACCTTAACTTGTATGGTCTAACATGTCATTTTGTAATATCCATAACATTTGTGTGAGACATTGTTCACAGACATATGGACAATTTCTGTATGACAAACTAGGCGTGGACCTAAAGAGTTTCACAATATGAAGTGTACTCGTTAGCATAACAATAACCATAATTTTTCATAAGAATGATACTCTTCTCACACTCTATTACTTGTTTATGATAGCGTGCACTTGCATTTGAGTACAACACAATAACAATTTAAAGCCTACTGGTAACTCCATGTTTTTTAGCACGTTCATAAGAAGAGACCTTTTTTTCCTCTTAGTTGCTTTTGGGAGAGGAAGTTTTAGCTTTCCTCTCTTCTTAAAAAGCCAGTATAACCATTTGTTAATTCCATAAACCTTCTCTTCTAAAGGATTTTTTTTCTAAGATGTCGAGCTCTGCTGACTGTTCCTTTTCTTTGATCCTGTCCAATACTCTCTTTGTATCTTCTTTTATTTTGTTACTTATCTTTATTTATTCAATATCTCTTGAGCATCTCTTACTCTTTAATTTCCCTTTTTGAGCCAATCTAGTAGTCTTTAGGCATCAATGTCATCCAAATTATTCTTTTTCCCCCTCGATACCTTAAATTTGTCTCATATTATTTGAATCACCAACTTCTGATTGAGGGGAGCTCGATTGTGGTTTCCTTAATACGACTCTCTTCTTCAAGTGACCTTACTTGAATTCTTTTTCCCTTTTGTTCCTAAGTATGCCAATAAGGACTTTTACTACCCCTGGTTATTAGGAAGGTGCTCCTTACATTTAATAGGTCATGTTACTAGGGATGGCAAAATTCAGATCCGGTTCTAGGTTTTCCTTAACCTGGATCCGAATTTAGATTTGATTTTTTTTAATGAACCAGGAACCAGAGTTGTTTCGGGTTTTTTTTGAATCTGGGTTTAAATCCGGATCTGAATTTAAAATTAAGCCCATATTGGTTTTTTTTTTTCAGATGTTTAAGTAAAATTTAAACTTTTGACAAATTTATTTTGTAAAACAATTGTTAAATTCATATATGTGTACTAAAGATTATAAATTTTAGAAATTAATTAAAATAAGATTTAAACTTTAAAGAAATCCGAATCTAAGTACTGTTTTTGAGTTCCTGGATAAACCTGAATCCGGCCTGGATCCAGATTTTCCAAAAAAATCTAGACCCGAATCTGAGAAAAAACACAAATTTTGAAGGCCGAGTTCTGGATCTAGTTTTTTAGCCAACCTTACATGTTGCAGTTCAATAATCTACCAAGGCTCTTGTTGATCTTCTAGACTCTTACACTTCTTTAGTACTTCAACAAACAAACTTTTTAATTCATCACTTTCTTGCTATAATCTCCTCAATTCCTTCTCGAACGCTTCACGTGAAGTTGGTAATTCCCTATCTTGGCATGGTGTATTGTTCATTCTATACCTTTATGAATCATTCTTAGTTCTGTAATCTAGAATTCTCTTTAAGCAAGTTTCACTCGCTACTTTGACCAGCCATAAAATGGGTAACTACGTTCTTTGAACACATGTTTCTTATAATCTTTCGCATTTATTTCTGATGGCTTTTGTCTTGCTCTCACATATAATGCCAAATTATTGACTCAAAAATTTGGACAACTCTCAAATCAATGAGTTGAATTTATTTCTTCTAGGAATAATAATTAGCAAATTGATTGGGCTTCACAAAAGCTAGGTTAAACCAGTTCTCTTTAAGGGTCCTGGGCTTATTAATAATCATACAACCAAAAATGAGTTAGACTACACCGAAATATTTTTTTGGTGATGTCACTTTGATGTTTAAGTCCGCAAGGGCTGAAAAAAGGAAAAAAAAAAATATTAAAGTTATAAAAGAGAAAGGCTTATTTAAAAGTGTAGAAAATGATCCCCCTTAACTAAACAACTCAGACCTTATTTATAGAGTTGTAATGTGAGTTTAATTCGTAGTCATAGAATCCCATTATAATTTGGATTCTTGGACTTGTTTATTATATTTTTACCTAAATAAGGATTTATTTTTCTTACCCTTATAGGACTTCTACCGAGATTATAGTAGTCGTATTTGTAGAGGGAATCTCAAACCTCATTATTCTCAGTGGCAAAAAGATTGGTTTGGTTGAGGAGGGCACTTAATATCGAGCACCCAATGTCGAAGACTCCTTTGGAGGTAATTGAGGACTTACAAACCAGTTTGAGGTTGTCTCTTGTTGAGCTTTGTTGAGGATAATGGCTCTCAACCAATGTGTCCTTAAAGTATCTAAACTTGCGCTTATGAGCCAGTATTCATGGTGAAACAACAACAAATTTAAATATTATAGATAATAATATTGAAATGATCCCCTAATACACTTTCACTACAAGAAAAAATGGATTTAGTAATAAAAAAATTGTGATAGAAAATTTTTATTATCATATATTTATAATAGATACTTTCATGCATTTTAAGTATTAGTAATTTGTGATAGATTTTGTCATAATACGAATTTTTTATCTCAAGATAATATTTAACACAAATTTATGGTCAAAATTATCAAAAAATATATGTTTCACGAATTAATGATAGAAAGTGATGTATCAATGCATAAACAACAAAACAGCATCGGGATTTGTTTTTCATTTTTTGTTTTTTTTTGAAATGTCGTCATTTTAGTAGTAATATTTTTTATTTTTTTCAAAGAATATATGAAATGACACCGTTTATAGTAACCAATTTATTTTTTCGGAATATTTATACAATGTCGTTTGATACCCAATGTTCCTAGACAAAAACAGTGTTTTTTGGTACTCGTTTTTCTAGAATTTGTAAAACAACGTCATTTTGGTTGAGAATTTGGTATATTTTGAAATGTTATTATTTTATGCTGCTAAATTTAGAAACAATATGGTGTTGTTTTATCAGTCTTTGAGCGGTGAAAACAATGTCATTTTGAGAGTTGTTTTGGTTGCCCAGTCACTAACACTTAGATGAATTTGGGAAGGGGTTCCTTTGTTATACTTGTTGCTCTACTAAATCAAAATCAGCTAACAAATTCATCTGGTTCATCTTGTTTTCGTGTATCCTTATTCTGGTTCACCTTCATTATGGAACTAAGTTCAAAAATTTGTCACCATATATCATGTCATGTGAAAGGTATTTCTTTATAAAACCTAATTATTTATTCTTTATGTTCTGAGAAAATCTAATGTTGGTTGAAAATACCAATTTCTTTATTGTTATTTATTGATGTTGGGTGGGTTGGATATTGTTTTTTTTTTCTTTGCATGCCGTCCCTAAGTCTTAGTGGATGTTGTTGATTTTATTAATGGCAACAAATTAATAATGACTGCTAGTAGGTATGAGGAAATATTACAGAGATTTGGTTAGATGATGTTATGGAACTAATTAAGGATTTTCTTTTCTTTTTCTTTTTTTTTCCCTTTTAGGCATAGTGTTTTCTGGTGCTCTTTCTGCAAAATCGCCTAGCATGTAAACGTGAGTATTTGAAGCTGTTTGAATTTGTTTGTAAATAGGGATTTGGTAAACTGGGTATTTTTTTTTTTTTTGGCTTTCCATTGTTCTTTTGTTCTCTAATATTTTATTTTTCATCTTCTATTGTTTTTATGAATTAGGGTTTTTTTGTTGTTGTCATCCGTTTTGACTTGTTTTATATCCGTCATGATGGTAGATTCTTTGAGTTAATTTGTTCACATATAAGTTTCGCATGTGGGTTCATGTTCGATTCGTTAATAAAGTTTCATTTGACCCAATTTGTTATTCTGTCTATTTTCTATTCAGGGTTGACATTTTAATTCAAGTATTTTGAGTTAATTTTGGTGAATTGTTAGTCTGGTTATAGATTAATAATGTTGAAACAGAAGCATATAAATAAGTAAAATTATTTAAATAATATATGTAAAATAAGTAATTAAAGAATAAAAAAAAAAGGGTAGAAGAAGAACATACAAAAAATTACGTAATTCGGTAACTTGCCTATATTTACGGCGGATCAAGATCACACTCTTTTTTTATTATTAATCACAAGGCACTCACAAAGTTATGCCTTTTACAAAAAAGATTATAAAAAAAAACTCTCTCTTTTACTCTAAGGATTTTCTCTCACAAAAAATCACAAAGATTGTTGATGATCACTAAGATTTCTCAACCTATCACAAATATTCTTTATTGATCACAAAGATATGTTTACAAGCCAATTGATAGTCTTTATATAAGCTTTGGGAAGTCTTAGGTTTACCCTAAACTTGTGGGAGTCGTTTTAGGGAATCCTGAAACAAGTGAAAGACGAAATAAGAAAAACTCAAAACAGGAAACTGATTCCTGCAACTAGCACCGCGGCGCTGATGCACCCGCCTGGGCACCGTGGCACTTGTCTCCTGGCACCGCGGCTCTCAGGTGCTGGATTGGGCGCTGCGGCGACCAAGTTTTTTGCCTCCTTTTCCATCTGTCTTCAATCCATGTACACTCTACGCACTTGGTTTGATCTCTAAATCATATTCCAATGATTTTCAATCAATATTCTCACAAATCCCCTCCTTGATTTAAAATCATCCACAAAGCAACTCGATCTCTTATTTTCGCATCTTCGATCACCCTCACAAAGTAATGACTCCGGTTAAGTCCTTGCATAAGACGAACTTAACCGAGGGTAGTGGCTTAGTCAACATATCAGCAGAATTTTTAGATGACGCTATCTTTGTTAGACTAACTTCACCATTTTGGACAATCTCTCGAATGTAATGCATCCTTACATCAATATGTTTCGACCTCTCGTGGAACACTTAATGTTTGCTTAGGTGTATGGCACTCTGGTTGTCACAATATATATCGGTGTTCATATCTTTACTAGCCAATACCTTCGCACATATGCCTTTTAACCACACGACCTCCTTGATAGCTTCACCAACAGCTATATACTTCGCCTCTGTGGTAAAGAGTGCAACCATATATTGTAGACCTGATCTACAATACACACTACACCTAAACACTGTGAATACGTAGCCCGTTAACGATCTTCTTTTGTCTAGATCACCTGCATAATCTGAGTCTACGTACCCTCTTACTATTTCATTACTGTCCTCATCCCTTTTATATATCAACCCGTGATTTGACATCCCTTTGAGATATCTCAGAATCCACTTTACTGCAAGCCAGTGATCTTTATCCGAATTTGCCATGTATCTACTCACCATACTCACAGCCTGTACTATATCTGGTTTATGCAAACCATTGTATACATGATGCTCCCCACAGCACTTGCATACGGTACTTTGCTCATCTGCAGTTTCTCTTCTTCAGATGTTGGCGACTGTGCTGCTGAAAGTCTAAAATACATGTCCAAAGGAGTAGAGACAGCCTTTGCATTGGACATACCAAATTTCTCCAGAATTTTGACTATATATTGCTGTTGGGACAAGAAGATAATATCTCTTCTTTCCCTCATAATATCCATACCTAAAATTCTCTTTACTGCTCCCAAATCCTTCATTTCAAACTCGTTACTTAACTGCTTCTTGAGCTTCTATATTTCTTCCATATTCTTGCATGCGATCAACATATCATCGACGTATAGAAGCAAATACATTATCCCATAACTTATGTTCTTGAAGTACACGCATCCATCATATTTGCTTCTACTAAAGTCACAAGCCATCATAAACTCATCAAATCTCCCATACCACTTTCTAGGTGATTGCTTTAACTCGTATAATGACTTTTTTAGCAAACAAGCATGATCTTCTTTATCGGGCTCTTCGAACCATTGCGACTGTGCCATGTATATCGTTTCTTCAAGCTCTCCATGTAGAAAAGTTGTCTTTACATCTATCTACTCTAGATGTAAATCAAAGTTTGCACACATGACTAACAAAATCCTAATAGATGTGTGCTTGACAACTGGAGAGAATATCTCATAAAAATTGACTCCCTCTCTCTGAGTAAAATCTTGTGCTACTAACCTAGCCTTGAATCTTGTAGGCTCAATCCCCGGTATCCTTTCTTTCACCTTATACACCAACTTGCACTCGACTAGTTTTTTTTTAGGTCTCTCCACCAACTTCCAGGTATTGTTCTTCCTAAGAGAACTAATTTCTTCTTCCATGGCCTGCTGCCGCTCTTTCTTGTTTTCACTCTTCATAGCCTCACCATATGTCCTAGGCTCATCATACTTAAGAGTGTAAATAGAATCAAATAAGCAACTAAGTCTGCTTGCGCATACCTGACTGGTGGGTTAATCGTTCTCCTTAGCCCATCTCTGGTTAACTGGTATTCTTCAAGTTTCATTTGAGGAGTCCTAGTCTTTCTTTGGGTAGACTTGGAGGAACTCGCCGGTGTTCTTGGTTCATCTTCAAGGATTTCCTTGTTGAAGTGTTGATATGGGGGCATATCAGATTTACTTTCAATCTCCACTTCAACTTCTATTGACTCGGATGCTGAGTCTTCCTTGGGCACAAGCTTTTCTTTCCCGTCTTCTTGGGAGGTTTTCAGCATTGTCATCTCATCGAATGTTACATCACGGCTTATGATACTCCTTGGTGGTTTCAAGTCTTTACACCACACCTTGTATCATTTTACTCCTTCGGGATATCCTATGAATACCCCTTTGATAGCTCTAGGTTCCAACTTCCCCTCCTTAACTTGTACAAAGGCAGGGTAACCAAATATTCTGAGGTGGTCATAGTTCAGAGGATTGCCAGACCATTTCTCTTCTAGCGTCTTGAAGTTAATTGTTGATGAGGGACTTCTATTAATCAAGTAAGCTGCAGTCACTACAGCTTCTCCCCAGAATGTCTTGGACATCTTTACATTGGTAAGCATGCATCTAACTCTTTCAAGTAGGGTCCTATTCATCCTCTCAGCTACGCCATTCTGCTATAGTGTTGATCTTACTGTTCTATGCCTTGCGATCCCATACTTGGCACAAAACCCATCAAACTCTCTGTTGCAAAATTCAAGGCCATTGTCAGTCCTTAACCACTTTACCTTTTTGCCAATCTAATTCTCAACAAGAACCTTCCAAGTCTTGAATGCTTCACAGGCTTAATCCTTGCTCTTCAACACATAGATCCATAGCTTCCTTGAATAGTCATTAATCAAGCTGAGAAAATACCTGGCACCACCACGAATAGCTGTCTGAGTTGGTCCCCAAAGATCCGAGTGTATATAGTCAAGAGTCTCTTTAGTCTTGTGCTCACCGGTACTAAACCTTAACCTATGTGCTTTCCCAAGCACACAATGCTCACAAAACTCTAAGGGCTGAAACTTATCTTCTCCAAACACCTTTTGACTGAATAACTCATTTAGGTTTCTCTCACCTAGGTGTGCTAGTCTAAGATGCCACAACTTGGTTTGCATACTCTCATCATCTACAGAGAATAATGCAGAACCACTTATCTCTTCACTCTTAAGCACATAAACCCCTTTGCACTTCTCTAATCTCATCACCACCATAGAACCTTTCAAAACTCTGAAAATCCCTTCGTCGATCCTGATGGAACACCTATTCTAGTCTAGAGTCTCTAGTGAGATCAAGTTTCTCTTCAAGTCAGGAACATACCTAACATCTATCAACTCTCTCACTCGGCCATCATGTAGCATAAGTTTAACACTACCAATTCCCACCATTTGACATGCAACGTTATTACCCGTTAAGACCTTACCACAACTAATAGGCTGGAAATTTATAAACCAACACTTGTGCGGGCACATATGAAAAGTACAACCAGAATCAAGAACCTATTGTTCAAAGTTCTTACCATCAGTAGCGATGCGTGTCTCTGCGCTGTCATAGCTATCATCATAGGCAAGCGCAGGATTCGCTTTCTTTTTGTCTTGTGCTCTCTTTTTCGGACAGTCCTTTATGAAATGCCCGTTTTTCTTACAACAATAGTACTTCCTAAGAGTCCTAGACTTCGATCTCGAGCCCTTTTTCTTTCCATCTCTATATAAGGGCCTTCATTTTACAGATAAGCTTTCTGTATTGCCCTCAATTTGCTTTCCTAATAACTTTGAGTTTAATGATGATTTCACATCACTCATCGGTAAACTCTCTCTACCGTAGAGTATCATATCAACAAAACTCTCATAACTCTTAGAGAGTAAACTCAGCAGGATAATTGCTCTATCTCCATCTTCTATCTTGATGTTTATAGACTCAAGAACAAGGATGATCTTATTGAAGGTGTCTACATGATCTTTCATCGACGTCCCCTCTGACATGGACAACTGATACAACTTCTTCTTTATATATAATCTGTTGGCCAATAATTTCCTCATATAAAAAGAGTCAAACTTCTTCCAAAGACCTATTACCGTCGTCTCACCTGTTACTTCCTTTAGTACTTCATCGCTCAATGACAGAACGATTGTACTATAAGCTCTTTCGTGAATGTCCTTTCTTTCTGCTTCATCTTTAGATGACTCTGACGTCTTCTCTTCATCACTAGATGGAGCTGCAGTCTCCTCTAATGTCAAACCAAGCCTTTGGCTCACTAACAATGCTTTAACCTTCATCTTTCATAGATTGAAGTCATTCGTACCGTTGAATTTCTCTACCTCATACTTGGGTGTAGCCATGCCTGCTTAGAACCAAGTTTTGATACCAGTTTGTTGAAGCGGAAGCACACAAACAAGCAAACTCACCCAAGCAATATATGCAGAACAAGTAATTAAGGAATAAAGAGAGAAAAGGTAGAAGAAGAACACATAAAGAATTACGTAGTTTGGCAACTTACCTACATCCACAGTGGATCAAGATCACACTCTTCTCTTATTACTAATCACAAGGCACTTACAAAGTTATGCCTTTTATAAGAAAGATCACAAAGAAAACTCTCTTTTTTACTCTAGGGATTTTCTCTCACAAAAAACCACAAAGATTGTTGATGATCACTAAGATTTCTCAACCTATCACAAAGATTCTTTATTGATTACAAAGATATGTTTACAAGCCAATTGATAGCCTTTATATAGACTTTGGGACATCTTAGGTTTACCCTAAAAGCGGTGCTAGTGCGCTCGTCTGGGCACTGCGGTGCTCAGGTGCTGGATTAAAAGCTGCGGCTGTCACGCCCCAGACCCAAAAGATCCGACATCTAACATCACTTACATTCATTCACAAATGTGCACTCATAAATAGTATTACACAAAAATTCAAACTTTAATTCAACATAGGAATCCTTAGCAAGTTGTTAATAAGTTTAACACCAAAAATCAACTCATAATCTAACATATACATATAATCTTCTATTAAACATATTTAAACATTCATTTCAATTTCTTTCAGAATTATAGCAATTGAATTATGACTGGGATAATTATTAAACCGGAGATACGCAGAGTTTTCTCAGAGATTAACACTCTACTACGTCACCAGTAGCAACTTTGTTACCGAAAGCCCAGAATATATTCATTGCAAATTCTTACTTAAAATTATTCAATAACCACACTTTATAAAACTTAAGCCAAATCTAATCCACACACAATAAAATAATACATAAATATTTATTCAATAGGGATAAATTAAATATCATATCCCACGTGTCCCCAAATGAAACGCTCAGCAACCTAGCAACTTAGGGAACCCAAGAAATAGCAGAAGCCTTGCCAAATCCACTAAGCACATATGTACCTTATTTACCTGAAATCACCATAAACTATAATGAGTATAAAACTCAGTAAGTATACTAGTTTTTCATATATCAAATAAAAACACATATATGTACACAATGCATATGTATGATATGTTGTGATCAATCAAAATCATAATCTTATCAAATTACATGTCATGTAAGCGCTTACACATTCTTTCAAAATATATAATAGGAATACCATCACTCAACTACTACTTAGTAGGACTTGCATATCACATATCACATAATGAGCCAAATGTCACTCGTAGGTGACATACCGTATGAGAGGAATAGTACAAGTAAGGTGTTTAAATTACACATATATAATGCTCATGCCCGAAGATAAAAGCTAAACCCTCACCCTGATCATCGGTGAGTCCTCTCACATGCACCAATACGCCACCACACGAATGTGATGACACACTCTTCCTTTAGGTACCAATAGGATCCTCCCTACATACGGAACAAATAACATATACCAATCCCGAAGGAAAGGCCACACATAAAGGCTCCACAAATCATATAAAATGCCTACTAAGTTAACAGTGAGTTCAAATACCTTCAAAATACAAAAGATTTCTCATTGACATATTACACTTCAAAAGCTTTCTTTGTTAAACATATCTTATTTTAAAAGCTTACTTTCAAAAACACATATATGACCATGCTCAATGTCAATGCTCACATTCATAAATATATATTCACATTTCATATCAAAATATACTTTGACATAACATAAACATATTCTGAACCCCATTTACAAACTCATACAAAATAATTACTATATTTATTGTGATTTCAGTAAAAAGTCTAGTATACTTACCTCTTAACACCAATAGCTACAAGGCTTAAATCTCCTTAATCTATCAATGGAGATTAATCCTTTCATAAGCCTCACAATTCACACAAAATACTTTAAATAGCTTACAAAATTATACACAATGCATTTATCACATCAAATTGGTCTAAATACTTGGTTTCTCAAAACCTGTCATTCTGACTACTTACACTTAACAAAATTTTCTAATACATCAAATGATGTCCAATTACTCCAAAATCAGAATATATCATTCTTAACTCATATATCCTTCTTATATATATAAATATTATATTAAAATTCCTATACAATCCATTCCATGCATACCATCGAATCCAAACTACTAACCTGACAGGATCAAGATACTTATTGAATAGTATTCAATCTCCTAATTTTATAACATCATATACTAACTCAAAAATTATAAAACTACCACAAAAATACCTTTGACACATATCTCAATCCATGATAAATATTTCACTTCAAAATAATTGCTAAAATTATTTTAAAACTATTTTATTCTATAGCTTTAAACATCTGTTAATCAAATACTGCAATGAGCTGATACACTTTAGAAAATCATAACACTTCAACCACATTGATCTAAATTCACAATTCCAAGTATATCATATTAGACATATAAAATTATCATATTCCATAAATTCGTAATTTTGAAAGATCATTCAGCAGGACAAAAATTGTTTGCCACTGTATCATACTGTTCACACAGGAAATTTCCAGAATTTCAGGGTCATTTTGGTAAATTCACAAAAAATTCAATTTCTGGAATTGTGAATCGATTCAAAGTCTCAGATGATCCTAAACATGTCTAATTTCATATACTCAAAATTCAAAACCAGAATCGAATCACAACAAGTTATAAAATTACTGGATTAAGAGAGAGACTATCAAGCAGAAATTCCACAATTCATTATGATTTATCAAGCTATCTCATAGATCATCATCAATTCTCACAAGATCTTACGAAATACACATCAAATCCTCAATTATACATATTTTCAGAAATCAAAACTTAAAGGAATTAACTTAATTAATACCAATAAATTGAGAAATAGGTGTGATATACCTCTTAAAATCCAAATTTCCAATTTCTTTTTCTTTTTCTTCTTCTTGTTCTTTTTCTCTCCTCTCTATTTCTCTCTTCTCTCTCTCTAAAGGGATAGCTCGACCCAAAAATGAGCAAATTAGGGTTTCAAAAGTGTATTTTTATACTAAGAGGCAAATTTTTAGTATTTACGAATTTACCCCCAAAACTTTCAAAGTATTATAATTTGGTCCCTAAAATAAAATTAAAGTCTTACAAATAAACCCAATACTAATAGTATGTCCTTAACTTATAAAAATACTACTAATAATAATATAAAAATCAAGGATCACCCACATACAAATAAAATATATTTATATATATATATAAATACATATTCTTACCGGTTGTAGATACTGGTTATTACAGCAGCGCTGGCGCCTAGTGTGTCCCTCTTCATTTTCAGCCTTCCTTCGTATCCGTCTTCGATCTGTGCACACCCTACGCACTTGGCTTGATCTCCAAATCATATTCCAATGATTTTCAATCAATAATAACAGGGAATTAAAAATTATATTGTGGCTTATTTAGTATTTCATGAATTGAATTAGTCTTTCCTTTGATTTGCACAATACAATTTATGTTCCTCCTCTTTTTATTTTCTTCTGGTGTTTATTGATAATATTTATGCGGAGTTGATATAAATTTTCACCTAACATTTTTGCATTAGAACTTCCTTTAAGAATTCTTATAGTTGATTATATTATGAATCATATTAGTAGCTTCGTCATAAGTTGCTAGGATCCCTAAATTATTTTGTCTTTTGAAGAGATATAATTTATGTAACTTGAGTTGAATTTAGCTTGTAACTAGACTAGCTAGCGGAGTTTATGCTTTAGGAAATTTTGTTAATCTTTGGATTTATATTTAAGCAATGAGAATCGATTTTATTTCGCTACAATTTCTCAATGCTTGTATAATATTATTAAGTGTAATTAATTGTCATTTGATTGGTTCTGATTTCATGTAAAGAAGTGAAGAGTATGGATTTAATTGGTAAGCCTTTTGAGTAATTGTCATATCTTGTTAGTGAACCATTATTCTTTATAATTCTATAAAGTAGGGCTAGGTAAATGCCGAATTCAGTTTGGTTCAGCTCAGATTCGAATCAAACCAAACTTGATTTGATTGGTTCTAATCAATTTGTATCTTGAGATTACAATTGAATGGAACCAAACTAGTTTCAAAGAATTAGAATTAATTAGTTTGTATTTTGAGAACCGATACCAAATCGATACGGTTCTTCAATTCAGTTTAACGAGAATTATTACAAAAATAAAAAATGACTTGTTATGGTAATCAAACCTATACCCTCTCAAATGAAAGCTCTAAGTTGAGCCTTAGACTAACTCAGCCAACTTTGCATTTGATTACGTAGGTTCAAATTTATCTACTTATATAATTTGTTTTAATGAATTGGAATAAAAAAAAATAAGAAATTTTATTTGTCAAATGTTTGAGAATTGTAGCATTACTTGACACACCAATTTGAGATTAAAAAAATTGGATATTATTTAAGAAGTGTAGCATTACTTAATACATTAATTTGAGATAAAATAATTTTTTAGTATTATTTGAGAAGTGTAGCATTACTTGACACATCAATTTTAAAATTGAAAAAATTGATATTATTTGAGAAGTGTAGCATTACTTGACACATTAATTTGAGATAAAAATAATTTTTAGATATTATTTGAAAAGTGTGAAATTACTTGACACAACAATTAAGATTAAATTGTTGTTTGGATATTATTTAAGTAAGTGCAGCATTACTTGACTCATTAATTTAAAATAAAAAATAATTTTTGGATATTATTCGAGAAGTGTAGTATTATTTAACACATCAAATTGAGATTAAAAGTTTTTTAGATATTATTTGAGAAGTGTAGCATTATGTACACATTAATTTAAGATTAAAAAAAATAGATATTATTTGAGAAGTATAGGACTACTTGACGCATTAATTTGAGATAAAAATAATTTTGGGTTATTATTTAAGAAGTGTAGCATTACTTGACACATCAATTTTAGATTAAATTTTTTTAATATTATTTGAGAATTATAATATTATTTGACACATCAATTTGAGATTAAAAAAAATTTATATTATTTAAGAAGTATAATATTACTTGACAGATCAATTTTAGATTAAAAAAATTGAATATTATTTCAAACGTGTAATATTACTTGATATATCAAATTGAGATGGAATAAATAGAATATAATTCGAACTCTCTGTACATTAACTTAGAAAGTTTGCTTGAATTGGTGTGAAATGAATAAAACTTCTGTTTAATGTTATTTGGCAGCTTAACTCTCTTTTATGTAATTAGTTTTAATATTTTAGAGCTTTTCTACATTGATAAATACATCGTATATGTTAAAATGATGACTTAATATCATAAGAGTAAGAAGTAGAAGTATAGTCTTATAAAAAAGGGGTCAAGACTTGAAGAGTTAGAGCATTACTTTTTTCAACATTCAGTAGTGAGTAGCGAGTTCTGGTAGTAAAGTAGAAGTAGAAGTAGAAGCAGAAGCAGGAGCTAGTTTTAGGTCTACTTTATTGTTTTGGTCTCCTCTATTATTTTTTTATTTTTTCTTTCTTTATTCTGTGCTATAACCTTTCTCATTACTGATAATTTAATTAATTTGGCTCTTAGAACCCTAGCTATATGGATGGTTCTGCTCTGAGCTAATAAGACGTCATTAATAGTTTGGATTTTTGTTTTAAGCTCATTCCTCTTTGTTTTGTATTTTGTTTAGTGTTGTAGCATACTAATGTTTTAGAATGTTGTCATTTGACTTTACTGTTTAGCTTGAGAACTTCAATCTTCAACTTTAGATGTTATAAAACATGTGTGTTTAGCCAATTAATTGCTTTGGAACTAGTCTTTTCTCTTCATTTGACTAGTTTAGCTTTAAAGTGGATAAATGAACTGGGTTTTTCCTGTGGTCTTGTTAGGTCGGTAACTAACACAATTTATTATATGATTTTCTGGAACTAGCCATGTTATTAAAAACACAGCTAGAAGTATGAATCAGGCTAATATCAGTGACTATAAAATCATACTTTCCAGATTGTGTTGTCCGTTCGAATGCTTTTGAGTGTTGTCTTTATGAGCATGTTTCTCAAGGACCATAGTTAAGATCTCTGTATATTATCTTCTCTGTTAAGTGGCTTATGAATAATATTGGTTTCATTGAAATGGTCGAACACAATTGCTTACTTTTCTCTGCTTGAGGACAGTACCTTAGGTGCACAAATAGTAAGTGCAATGAAGTACAACATCATTTTAAATAATAATGTTTAAATATTATCCTTGATCTCGCATATGTGATTTTCATTGGATATCCTACCATGTCTAGAGGAAAGAGTTAATGAATCGAATATGATTCTTGTCTAAAAGAAAACTTGAAAGCTATGCTTTCTTGTTTTAGGATGGTACTGTAATATGGTGCATTAGTTTTGAGAAAGTTCAAGGAGGTGTATTAATTTGTATAATATTTATTATTAGTTAGATTATTAATTTATTAGTAAATTTATTTAAGTATTAGTTGTGAATTATTTATGTGGTGGATATTACTTAGATTAGCAACTTGTTACTAACTATTGATATATAAAAGTTTATTTATTTTGCTTTTATAGATATTTTTTAATTACTTGATAAATTATTATATAATTATAATATAAATATAATTGTAAGTTCATTTTAAATATAAATGTAAATGTAAAAAATATAAATAAAATATAATTTATTAATTATAAATAAAAATATAATATATCAAATTTAATGATATAAATCTATCATTGAATTGTGATAGATTTACATTTATTGTTGATGTCATTAGTCACATAACATCATTATTACATCATCTGTAACATCATTAATCGTATAAAATTATCATAACGTCATTAGCCACGTCATCTGCCACCATATTCGTCGTATCATTAACCACATGTAAATTCAATTGTTATTTAGAAAATAAATATCACAATTTTATGACATAGATAATCTATCACTAAAATCTTCTAACATTATTAGGTAATAGATTTTTATATATCACCAATCAAACAAACCACTTAAGGTGATAGATAGAATTTATCAAAAAAATCAATTTTGTGATAGATTTTATTTATCATTGTATCCCTTTTTCTTATAATGTTTATAGAGACAATATAATTGTAATAAAAGAAATTTATAAAGAAATGAAAAAAGTCGTATACATATTTTATTTCAAAGAATAATCCTACATAAGATTTTATAAAGAATGGTGCAAATAAACTATAACTCATATTATTTTTATAATACACAAAACAACCTTTCAGAAAATGCGTCTTTTTATTAAGTTATCTACATTTAGAAAGATTAAAGTTTTTATTAAATATTTTAAATTATTTGTGCCATAATTTGGTAAACTCAAAGGCCTATTCGTCTCTTGAGCCCAAACGAGTGAGGATTTATTTTACTAAGAGAAATCAATAGCTTAGTAGAGGTTGCTAGAGCTTAAGAGCAATGTGTAAAGAACTATTTAAAGATGATAACTTGACTCAGGTAGGTTAAAGAAGGTTGTTAAGGTCGTGTTTAGGACAAGTGAAGGGGCTCAAATGGTGCAAAGCTAAGTAGGAAAGAGCTTAAAATATATTTTGGAGGCTAAGGAGACTTAGGCTTCACAAGATAGTCAAGAGATGGCCAAAATTAAAACTAAGGTCAGAGAGCTATCCAAAGGAGATTATAACAAAGAAGGATTTACCAGAACTCGTATGGGCTGATCTTATAATTCAATATTAGAACAGAGAAGGGTTTTTGAAATCATTTAGTAAAAATGGGGTTAAGGTCCAAATAAAGCATATGTTTATATCAATCTTATAGTTTCTAAGTTAAACACAATCTAACAAACAACTAGTAAGAAAAGACAACACAAGAGGAACATCAAAATCCACTATATAAAATAAATGTTGCAAGACATAAATTATAATAAAAATAATAGCACTCATAAGCTAGGATTTCTTATATTCTTTCCCTCATTGAACTTGTAGAGGCTATTTTCATGTGCCTTGATAGATATTTTCTTATTAAAGATAAAGAATGATTCTCTATGATTTATCAAATGATAGAGATTATCATATAGGCTATATAACAAAAACTCTCATATAGAAATGAAGGGGAAGAGAGAGTTCTCCAAGAGAGGAGAATGAGATAAATATGAAAAAGTACAATAATGAATGAACAACTTCTTCTCCTATTTGGAGAAAGTGAGGCTTATATAGAAGAGGTTAGTGTAAATTGATTGGGCTACTTGAAGACTTTTTTTATAAAAATAAAAAGTGTAATGTGTTTAGGGTTAGGTGTCATGCTTAGAATGTAAGAATATTCTTTTTGTACTAAAAAATATCCTACTAAACAAGTGTTACTATCTTAAAAGTGGTTTTGACACATGTCACATAGGAAATAGATATTAATGAAAATATAATCCCCACTTAGTGTGTCACATGACAATTTTATGTTGATATGTCTCTTCTATAGATAAGGCAGCATAACATGGCGCTTCGAAATTGATCTCTTGTTGATTGGCCATGGGATTTTATCTCAAATGAGGTGCTAAGATGCATAACAACTTTTATAGTACCAGTTACAGTAGAGGAGAACTATTTGTGTTGCTTTACCGAGTGCTCTACAAGACTTTAGTTATCTTCTTCTTGTACCTTTTTATCTCTACTCTTGTTAGATGTGATTTTTGTGAGCTGACATGGCAAGCGTGGGGCTCAATACTGATGTGGACTGCTAAGCTATTTTGTTAATATCTCATTTTGACTATTTGATTGCCACTTGTGTGCTAACATGATAAGTGTGGGCCTTTGCTCAAACCCGCCTTAGGTGGATATGCTCTAGAATTCTCCCACAATTTAAATAGAGAGTCCTAATTGGTTTAGATCTTTGTTAAACCCGATCTTTTTTCTCTTTAGAGTTGAGTGGTCAATCTAGTGCAAAATTTAATCTTGCTTTCAACAAGTTACATGTCAATTTATTATTGCTCTGCATAGATAGTCTAAAATTATCCCCCAACATAAATAAATCACATCCATTTATCACTCTTTTAACTAAAATTAGATATTTCTTTCAGAATCACTTTTTAAAACAATGTTTCTTTCCAACTTTATTGAAATATTTATGACATTCAAAACTTGGAATTTTAGGATATGTATCTTAACCGTTTTCCCTTTTTTAAGTTGATTAGTTGACTAAGGTCAAGAGACCTAAGTAAATTGATAAATAACTAACGGGGACTTGAGTACTTAGTTTTTCATAGCAAGGTAGTATATATCAATTTATTTCAAAGTCAGGAATCAAGAGCAATTTCTCAGTTTTCTATTTGCACTATCGCCAATGAACAAGAGCAATTTCTCAGTTTTCTATTTGCACTATCGCCAATGAACAAGAGCAAGCATTTTATACTGTTTCTTTTATAATGAGAGTTCTGAGTGCTCGTGGTGCATGAGTTTGTTCCGTTCAATTCAAATCGTATGCTTTTTATTTTTTTATAATTAATTAAAAAAATATACTTTTCTTAAATTAGATAGAGCAAAGTGTACACACCGACAATATTCAAACTCTCTCTTTCATATTCATTACTGCTATATGCTCATAATTACAATTTTAGTTCGAGCCTAATAAAAACGGCGACAATGATGCTTCACACTAGCACTGTTCATGGGTGTAAATTTTGTCGAGGAGGACTAAGATGATTTATTATTAACAATTTGTAGAGAAGAAGAATTATTCTTTCCTTGAAGTGAAATTAAATAAAGCTTCACTTAGTAGTTATGAATAGAATTAATTTGTTCCATTTACTGAGGTAGACTTAACGTTTTATGAATTAAGACTTTCAGGCCGCCACATTAAAATTATGTTTCAAGCCGGTCCGGAAGGCTTACGAATAAATATATATAAAGTAATAAAAGGATAGAACTTAAAGATTTTATTTCAAATTCCTCAGCAGCTGCCAAGAATTTACCGCCAAACTGGAATCTGATTCGAGGTCTAAAATTTCCCCAGAAAAACAGAAAAGAAAAGTAAAAAGAACACAAGTGTAAGAGATATGGCAAAAACAACAGTAAATGCAAACAGAAAAATTGTTGTTCATCCCTAACTCTTACTTATTTGATTCTGCCGCTAAGCCATGAAAATGAAAAGTATGCCATGGCTATTTTATTTCTCTCTCTAATAAAACTGAAGTTGAAACAGCTGCCATGGCCATAAATTAAGCGCTTCTCATCAAGAAAGACTTCTCTATCTGTAATCTTGAAAGATGCAATGCAGGTGAGCCACAGGTTGAAGAAGATAGCCTTTCATAAACACCAAAATCTTTTTCTTCCTCAAAGATTGTAGCCAACATCTTTGTCAAGGGACGCTTAACCACCGAGATAAATCGCGGCGGCGCAACTTCTGTGGTAATTCTGGCAGCCTGTAACTTAGCCATTTCACAAAATATATAGTGATGATTCTAGCAAAAAAATTTAAAAGAAAATCAATATGGTCAAGAAAAAATGAAGAGATTGAAGAAAAGGGAGAAGAGAGAATATTGAAAGATTGGAGATGATTTCCAAAATGAAGCTATGCAATGAATTTATACAAGTTTGAAGAGTGGAAGATTAAGAAGACTGAGGCTGCGGGCATTTATGTGGTGGGCTGGCACGTGGGCTCACAGGTTCAGTATCTATCATGATGCCATTAGGCATATGCTTTCCCTACAAATGTTTCATGCCTACCATTTCATTTCTAGTGTGAGAAGTAACCAATATGCATGCATGTCAAAACTCAAATTGATGATTTTCTTTTCCCTCATTATACATTTTCCAGGAAAAAAATGATCATGGTCAAACCTCATTACATTTTCCAGGTGAAAAATGATCATGGTCAAATGCTTGAAACTAATCCAATTATTTTTCTAACAATGTACAAAATAATATGAGGTATGAATAATGCTTTTCTATGATTGATATCTAAATGTTAAGAAACTAATATGGTACTGATCACAGCCAAAATCACTTGCTCTTCACATCTAAGGTTATAATATGTTTATTTTGTTTTACAGAAAAAAACAAAGTTACGAGGATTTTAACGAAAACCTCTAGAATTTATTTTTAAAAAAGAAAACAATCTATAGAATTAATGTACAATAATACTTGCAAATTTTTCATCTTAAATTATGCAACACTTAATTTTGTATCGTCATGGTGAGATCAAAGACTGGACTAGCCGAGTTCTTAAAAAAAACAATTAATATAAATATCTTTTTTTAAAAAAAAAAAAAGTAAATAAACTTTATTAAGACTAGAGATGAAGAGCAGATATCTCTGCTTCTAAATAAGATAAAAAAGAGACTATCTCCATTCATATTTGCTCAGTAGCATGGGAAAGAGCAAACTTAGATAGTGCATTTATCACCTGATTTGCTTCTCTACGTACATGATTAATTTTCGAAATACAACTAGGAGAATATCAAAGATAACAAGACCAACTTTAGCTAAAGAACTAGGCCTATTTTTTTATTATCAATTTAACAACTGTAGCTGCGTCCACAAGTCCACCATTACTGGTACAAGTCCACAAGTTTGCGTCATCTGGATCCCTTTCCAATAGCAAAAG
Source organism: Ailanthus altissimus (assembly GCA_946807835.1). NCBI lineage: Eukaryota > Viridiplantae > Streptophyta > Magnoliopsida > Sapindales > Simaroubaceae > Ailanthus > Ailanthus altissimus. The sequence goes on along the minus strand of OX327713.1, from coordinate 8,512,934 downwards.
CTTCTGCGACCTCCACTGAAAAACTTCCATTCAGACATGGTTCTCAAGGCCAAGGCATCTCCTGATTGCTGACGAACCACCCAACCTAGGCCACATTCCCTATGAGCTGCATCCAATGAAGCATCTGTATTAACATTATAAGCATCGACATGAGGAGACCACCAAGTCTAAACACGCACATGTGATTATGCAACAATTAATTTTTCATCTTAAATTATGCAACACTTAATTTTGTATCATCATGACGAGATCAAAGACTGGGCTAGCCGAGCTCTCAAAAAAGAATTAATACAAATATCGTTTTTTACTAAAGTAAATAAACTTTATTAAGACTAGAGATGAAGAGCAGATATATCTGCTTCTAAATAAGACCCAAACAAAAAGACTATTTTCATTCGTATTTGCTCAATAGCATGGGAAAGAGCAAACTTAGATAGAGAATTAATTGTTGAAAATGGTGTTTATGTATCATTTTATTTTTTATGAATATTTATTTATGTGATATTTATACAATGAACATATTAAATAAATTATTAATATTTATTTATATGATACTAAGTTTGTTATTTTTTGGACATTGTAGATTTAAATGAGTTTAGATTTGATCTAAAAGAATTTATGTCAATGTTAAGGGTTAGCATTCTAAGAGTTAGAATCTTATTTGAAATAGGATAAAGACTATAAATATATTAATAATGACATAATTGTAAAGAGTTGCAAATGGTGTTAAAAAATATCATTATACAGTATGTTCTCAAATACCTCGTTCTTGATCTAGGTTTACCATCATGGGTCAATTGTTATACTTTTCATATCAATATATGTATATATATAGATATATAGATTGTCCAGATAGTTAGTGTTAATAGATCGTGGGCTTAATAGGAGCTCATATAGATATGCAAGTATTCAATAAGAACTAGGTCTTGAATAGACTCATAAGGACTTCTAATAGACACCCCATCGAGTTGTCAATGGAAGGTTTTCTTAAGTTAATTAATATTCGTGATCCTTTGTCCTGAACCCTGTGATAGGCTTGTGAGTGATCCATCATGCTTTAATTCTACGTATATCAAAGACCTTTTATGGTCTGACCTGTGGGTGTTGTTGGATATAGTTCGATGCTTATAGAGTCTAGTATGCATAGATATAGGATCCATTAGCGTATATAGGTGAGTTATATATCTTGATGCTTCGAGATTGTATTTTAAAATTCTTATGGTCATAAGCATAAGTCTTGAAATAGAGATTTTTTGTAGGGTTAAATAATATTGCGAAAGAGTTTGTGAATATTATTTATAGAAATACAAATTTGAAACTAAGTTCACGATCGAGCATATAGAGATTTGACTATGATAATCTATATATTTGCTCTTTCAAGATATATATGACTGAAGGATTATACGTATATGATTGACCTCAGCTTATATAGTTCAATGTTCGTTTTGTAATATTTGTAAAGTATGTATGGGGCATCATTTACAAACTTACTGAAGAGTTTCGTAAAACAAATGGGTTTGAACCTAGAGAGTCCCGCAATATGAAGTATACTTGTTGAGTTTAGAGTAGCGGATTAAGTCGAATAGTTCAATCTAAAAATATTTCAAAAAGCATAATTTATTTCAAGAACTCTCAAAAAGCACACTTATCAAAGGCTTAAGAGTTAATCTTTTAATATAATAAATAATTATTGTTTCTTTAGAATCTTTGACAAGTGGCATTATGACTAATTTAATTCTTGACAAATGGCAATTACATGCTAAGAATATAACTGGTATGGATGCATGTCTTCAAGGTTAACAAGTGTTGATTGAATTTTTTCATGCAAGATAGTTATCATTGGTCAAGTGTAAGAAACTTTACAATTGTTACAATTATCCCCTTCTCTAAAAAGAAAAAAGGTAGATTCGGTAAATTAAGTGAAATAGACAAAAGTTGCCATTTTTTTGCTTCCAAGCTCATTTTTGGCCAAACATTTTCAGAGAGAAAGAATCCTGATAGAACTTTATTAAGGCTACCATTCTAACTACTCTAATATTACCAATTGTGGGAGACTAGAATTGCTCTCCAATTTATTTTAAGTTGACCTTCAAAGATCCGATTCTATATCGGATTATTTTTAAGGGTGATTTTCTGAAACTATTAATGTAACAGACTTCAATTCAGTGTGTGTTTGCTGAATATGAAATTAGATTTTATTTAGTTATGTGATTATTTAAGTTTAGGAACAAATTTGACCTTATTTATTATCACCAATTTTTTGAGCACTTTATAAGCATGAATAGTTATAACTATTACTTAGAGATACTTATGTTTTAGAGAGTACACCACAGTCTCGAAGACCGATACTCTAGAACTTGTCTTTAATTACTACTTGAGGCGAAATTCTAGAAAACACATGAATAGGGAAATGAAATTAGGCCATCTTTGGACCGATTGAGCCTTTCTAGCCTACCTTTATTATATATTTATCCCTAGTACCCTATTTTGAGCCTAATTACCCATTCTTTGGTTTAACCACATTACAAGCCCAAGACTTAAAGTTTACTTATCTAAAAATTTACCCGTAACACCATAAACTTTGCATTTGCTTAGAAATACTCTTAAAAGGAAAAAGTTGCGGTGATATGAGAAAAATAAGTTTGAGTGGTATTTGTCAATCTAAGTTTGGGGGTATTCAAAAAAAAAAAGTAAGAAAAATACCCTCAGCTTAAGAAAAAGAAGAAATGTTTGAAAAAAAAAAAGGTTGAAAAGAAAGATGGGAAACACAATAAGTTTGGGGGAAGAGATAATACAAGGAAACGAAAGATCAAGAGGTTTCTAGGTAAAAGTCTAAGTGTTCATGGTGTGAATTGAACTTCATATATTTATCCTTTTATCCCACCTTGACCTTAGCCTTACGTTACAAGCTAAGTAAAGTCCTAAATAGATCCCTAGATATGTGATTTTCTACATTAGTGGAGAGTGGTAATAAAGACAAGCTTATGGAAGTGTCATTATACAATTAAAATGCCGAGACACCATCTTTTCTGTACAACCTAAAGTATAAAGTAAATCAAAGTATGGTTTTCGCTATTTGCTTGCTGCTTGCACACACACACATGGTGATTATTTATGAGGAAGAATGAGGGACTAAATGGAGATAATTTAGAATTGTTATTAGCTGTTTATCTACCTTATGAATTTGTACTATTTTGTCAGCCTTTGAGACAATGATTTTGATCATCTTACTAGTATTATTATATTTTGTTTTGTTAAATGAGTCAAGTATAACCCTTTATTTCTCTCTTAGTTTTATTTTATTGCTTGAGGACAAGCAAGTATTTAAGTTTGGGGGAATTTGATAAGGGCAAATTTGTCATATATTTTCTCATGTTTTTATTATTGATATTTTATGATTGTATGAGAATAGATGGCTATTTATGTGCATTATTGTTATTTATAGGGACTAAAATGCAAAGTTTTCAAAATTTGAGTCTCGTGCCCCCGCGCCATAAGAATATCGCCCCAGCGTTGGAATAGTGATCGAATTTAGAAAAATGACCTGTTTAAGTCGCGTCTGGCGCCCCAGTGCCAGACAGTCACCGCGCCAGCGGTGAAGCCGTTTTCATGCAGCGCCCCAGCGCCAAGATCCCACCGCTCCAGCGGTAATAGCTTTTTCACTCGTCGCCCCAGCGACAGATGCATAGCGCGCCAGCGGTAATGCGAGTCCTAGTCCGACGAGAATTGAGATTTTCAAGCTCATATCAATCCCTATATAAAGCCACTCGTTCCCAACCTTCAAGGAAGAATCCAAGACGACCCAAGAGCACCAAGAATATAGAGCACAAGTCTTGGAGAGCAATAGGAGCTTAATTGAAGCAACTTTAGAGAGAGATACAAGACGTTCTTCGGCATCAAGAGTTCCTTGGCAGCGCAATTAAGAGCAATTCGGCGTCTATATCGGTTTGCTAATAATTGTATCATGATTTATAATTATTTTTACTGCTGTTCTCTTGTAGCCATGAGCTAACTTATTTTCTAGGGTTAATATTTGAACTCAATATGTGCGCTTAAATTGCTATATCCTTTAGTATTTAATAAACTTAGTCATTTATTATTTAAATTACTTGTGTTTAATGCTTCAATATATCTGGCCAATATATGGTGAATGAATTGGTAATATTTTGATAAACTTGGAAGAGGAATCAATATATTTAGACCTAGGTAATTTGATGCATGATTGTAGAGTAACATTCAATGTTGCATATGCAAGTTTCAACTTAGGATAGGAATATACCTAATTGGCATGTATGATCAATAAGACCTAATCTTAATGAATCTTAGTTTATTACAAGTACCATAGGAATATAGGTATTTGGTAAATTAGGGTATACTTGCATGACCTTGGAAGAGGCTTGTGAATACATTAGTGTCTTGATCAATAATAAAGACTAAGTGAGTTAAATATTAGAGGATTAATCATTAAAAAGCATATTGAGGGATAATATTAATCCTAGGTTTTCTCTACATTGCTATCTTTAAATCTCATTGCATTGTGTTTTTACTTTTATATTTTCTACATTCATTCTTGAATTTTTATTTTTCTGAATAATTATTAGGAAGACATAATTTTAGTAATTGGTTAATAAGAAGAAATTATCCCTGTGGGTTCGACATCCGACTTATTTAGTCTCTTTATTACTTGCATACGATAGTGTATACTTGCACTTAATTTATGATATAGAAATATCGCATCAAGTTTTTGGCGCCGTTGCCGGGGATAATTAACTATTTTTTTTGCCAATATTAATACCAATCTTTCTAGTTTTTACTTCAGATTTTTTTTTTTTATAATTATTTTCTTTATTTAGTTTTACTTTCTTTCTTACGAGGTACATGCGAAGATCGAAAAGTGAAGACTTGATTTCTTTTGATCCAGAAATTGAAAGAACCTTACGAAGAGTTAGAAGAGAGCAAAATCAAGTCAACACCATGGAAGACCAAGTACTAATTGCACCCGACAATGAAGGAAGACCACTAAGGGAATATGTTGTTCCCTTAGTTAATGGAATCCATTCGAGCATCCAAAGACCAACAGTTCAAGCTAACAACTTTGAGATCAAGCCAAGCACCATTCAAATGCTCAAGGATTCGGTACAATTTGGTGGACTGCCCAATGACGATCTAAACATGCACATCATCAACTTCTTGGAGATATGTGATACATTCAAGTACAATGGGGTGTCCGATGATGCAATCCATCTAAGATTGTTTCCTTTTTCCTTGAGAGACAAAGCAAAAAGCTGGCTGTTATCACTTCCATCTGGATCTATAGCTACATGGGATGATCTTGCACAAAAGTTCCTCGCCAAATTCTTTCCACCTGCTAAAACTGCCAAGATAAGGAACGACATCACATCATTCCTACAACTAGATGGAGAATCTCTTTATGAGGCATGAGAGAGATACAAAGATATGCAAAGAAAATGTCCTCATCATGGAGTTCCAAAGTGGTTGCTTGTACAAACATTTTACAATGGATTAGCCGGTCAATTCAGAACGATAGTAGATGCTGCAGCTGGAGGAGCGCTCATGAACAAATGCACCGATGAAGCTTATGATCTACTAGATGAGATGGCGTCCAATGCCTATCAATGGCCCACTGAAAGGTCAACCACAAGAAAGATTGCTGGATTACATGAAGTAGACACTTTGACCACATTATCTGCTTAAGTCAACCTTTTGACCAAACAATTAAGCAACTTGGGAGTTAATGCCATCAAGAGTCAACCTATCACTTGCGATTTCTGTGGAGGAAATCATGCTAATGGACAATGCATGGAGACTGCTCAATATATAGGGGACTTCAACCGCAACAACCCTAACTCTAATTTTTACAATCCTGGATGGAGAAATCACCCAAACTTCTCATGGAGCAACAATAATCAAGGACAGTATTCCAAAGCTCCTCCTGGCTTCCAACCGCAAATTCAGCAAGAGAAAAAATCAAACATTGAAGACATGCTCTTACAATACATGAAGAAAACAGATGCACTCTTCCAAAGTCAAGCAGCTTCACTTAGAGCCTTGGAGAATCAAGTAGGACAACTTGCTACAGCAATAAACAATCGACCTCAAGGAACTCTACCAAGCAACACCGAAGTCAATCCAAAAGGAAGTGTAGAACAGTGCCAAGCCATCTCCCTAAGAAGTGGTAAAGTCTTATATGACAATACTCCTCAACCACAGCTTTCGGAAATGATAGAGAAGGAAAAAGAAACAGTAGACCAGGAAGATGACGTGCAACCATATAGACCACCTATACCATTTCCTCAGATTACAGCAGCTAAGAAGTCAAGAGAAGAGTGATGAGACACAGAAAAGCATAGAATCTGGTATTCAAGTACAAGAACAGAAAAGTGAAAATGCAGCAGAAGATACCAATAGCAATCCGCAGAAGCAACCCACGCAGTCATTCACTCCACCACCTCCATTTCCTCAGAGGCTGCAAACGAAGAAACTAGATAAGCAGTTTTCAAAATTTCTTGATGTTTTTAAGAAACTACATATTAATCTTCCTTTTGCAGATGCACTGGAGCAAATGCCGAGCTATGTGAAATTTATGAAGGAAATCCTATCAAAGAAGAGAAGAATAGATGACTTCGAGACTGTGGCCCTGACGGAATAGTGTAGCGCCATCCTTCTAAAGAAGCTACCTCCAAAGCTCAAAGATCCTGGGAGTTTCACCATACCATGCTCAATTGGGAATTATGATTTTGGGAAAGCACTTTGTGATCTAGGAGCTAGCATCAATCTTATGCCATTGTCCGTGTATAAAAAGTTGGGACTGGAAGAAGCCAAACCAACAAATATCACACTTCAGTTAGCAGATCGTTCTCTCACCTATCCTAAGGGATTAATTGAAGATGTGTTGGTTAAGGTCGATAAATTCATCTTCCCTGCCGATTTCATTATTTTGGATATGGAAGAAGACAAGGAGATCCCAATCATCCTTGGAAGACCCTTCCTAGCCACTGGAAGAACAATTATTGATGTGCAAAAAGGGGAGTTGACCATGAGAGTATAAGAGGATACAGTCACTTTTAAGGTCTTCAAGGAGATCAAATTACCAGCTGAAAATGAAGACTGTTTCTGCATTAATGTGGTGCATCCAAGTGTTAAGCAAATTAAAGATATGGAGACATTGGATCCTCACATCCAAAAAAGAGCATTGAAGCATAGAAAGGCAAGAGAGAAAAAGAAAAAGCAGCATCACGACGAAGCAAGCAAAGAGAAAGAAAAGGAAGAACCATCTCCCCGGTCTAAGATTAAAGTCTTTCCAGAGAGACATAAGGAGAATGCAGCAAAAGATACTGCCCAAGGTTTAATTGCAAAAATATGGAAGCCGAAAAAGAAGAAAGCCAGCAAGATCACTTACACAAATGCTTCCATCAGCATCTTCGACCCACCATAAAAGAAAAGGAAGCCCCGTCAAGCCGATGACGTTAAATCAAGCGCTACTTGGGAGGCAACCCAAGGAAAATATTATTATTATTATTATTATCATTTTTTTTTATTTTTTTTTCAGCATTAAAAAAAAAAAAAAAACCAAGAATTTCAGCGCTCCAGCGGCATAACATAGCGCGGCAGCGACAGAAAAATTGAGCACCACCGCTCCCGCGGTACACGCAACATCGCGCCAGCGCAAATTCCAGTAACTATGCAGAAATCATCCTTTAGCGCTGCAGTGACATACGATTACCGCGACAGCGCCAGAATGTCGCCCCAGCGATGGAGAGTCAGCGCGGCAGCGAAAATTGACCAGGGAAGTCTCTTACTTTCACTTATTTATTTTTTGACATTGGAGACAATGTCTAAATTAAGTTTGGGGGTGGGAAACACTTTCTTATGTTCATTTTGCTGCATGATTTGAGTAGTCATTCTTGTGGGTTAAATTTTTTTTTAGTTACTTAGTTTTTTTTAGTTAATTCATTTTTATTAGGCTTTTGATAAGATGATCACTAGTCTATGATAAGAAAAAGAATACATGGTTGAATTTATTTTTACACATCCATAGGGAATGATAGATACTTGAGACAATTTAGTGGATTGCCCAATGACACAAAAACTTGATGCGATATTTCTATATCATAAATTAAGTGCAAGTATACACTATCGTATGCAAGTAATAAAGAGACTAAATAAGTCGGATGTCGAACCCACAGGAATAATTTCTTCTTATTAACCAATTACTAAAATTATGTCTTCCTAATAATTATTCAGAAAAATAAAAATTCAAGAATGAATGTAGAAAATATAAAAGTAAAAACACAATGCAATGAGATTTAAAGATAGCAATGTAGAGAAAACCTAGGATTAATATTATCCCTCAATATGCTTTTTAATGATTAATCCTCTAATATTTAACTCACTTAGTCTTTATTATTGATCAAGACACTAATGTATTCACAAGCCTCTTCCAAGGTCATGCAAGTATACCCTAATTTACCAAATACTTATATTCCTATGGTACTTGTAATAAACTAAGATTCATTAAGATTAGGTCTTATTGATCATACATGCCAATTAGGTATATTCCTATCCTAAGTTGAAACTTGCATATGCAACATTGAATGTTACTCTACAATCATGCATCAAATTACCTAGGTCTAAATATATTGATTCCTCTTCCAAGTTTATCAAAATATTACCAATTCATTCACCATATATTGGCCAGATATATTGAAGCATTAAACACAAGTAATTTAAATAATAAATGACTAAGTTTATTAAATACTAAAGGATATAGAAATTTAAGCGCACATATTGAGTTCAAATATTAACCCTAGAAAATAAGTTAGCTCATGGCTACAAGAGAACAGCAGTAAAAATAATTATAAATCATGATACAATTATTAGCAAACCGATATAGACGCCGAATTACTCTTAATTGCGCTGCCTAGGAACTCTTGATGCCGAAGAACGTCTTGTATCTCTCTCCAAAGTTGCTTCAATTAAGCTCCTATTGCTCTCCAAGACTTGTGCTCTATATTCTTGGTGCTCTTGGGTCGTCTTGGATTCTTCCTTGAAGGTTGGGAACGAGTGGCTTTATATAGGGATTGATATGAGCTTGAAAATCTCAATTCTCGTCGGACTAGGACTCGCATTACCGCTGGCGCGCTATGCATCTGTCGCTGGGGCGACGAGTGAAAAAGCTATTACCGCTGGAGCGGTGGGATCTTGGCGCTGGGGCGCTGCATGAAAACGGCTTTACCGCTGGCGCGGTGACTGTCTGGCGCTGGGGCGCCAGACGCGACTTAAACAGGTCATTTTTCTAAATTCGATCACTATTCCAACGCTGGGGCGATATTCTTATGGCGCGGGGGCGCTAGACTCAAATTTTGAAAACTTTGCATTTTAGTCCCTGTTTTTGCTCCTTTTACATTCTTTCTTTAAATTTCGTTCAAGTCCCTATAAATAACAATAATGCACATAAATAGCCATCTATTCTCATAAAATCATAAAATATCAATAATAAAAACATGAGAAAATATATGACAAATTTGCCCTTATCATTATGTTATGTATATATGACATGCATTATTTGATTCAATGAGTACACATTCATATGCATGCATCCATTAGGCACTTTAATAGATGATATTAGAGTATGTTTGTGTATTGTTTGGGTTAAATAAAGTGTATTTGATTTGTTTAGGATGCCCAGAAACAATGGGTACTACATTTTCAAGTGTTAAAGGTGCACAACCAAGTTATTGTTTAAGGAAACACAAGGGCTATTGCTAGATGAACGTCGGGGTATTAGGTGTGTGACCCTAGAAAATTTAAAGCATCAAAAGAAATGTAGGGGCATTATGTGTCTAACGCTGGGGTATTGGTAACACTACTTAATGTCATGGTGTTGCATTTCTAGCACTAAGGTGTTCTAGGCACTACAAATTGATACGGGGGTATTGCATTTTATAATATTAGGGTGTTATGTGATAACATGAGGGCGTGACAAATTATGATGCTGAGGCGTTAGGGATCCTGGGGCATTCTAGTTCCTAACGTCCTAACATTTAAAGCTATTCACTACATTTCGCATTCTTTTGCATGTAATGTTTAATTTATGCAATAATTTTATTGCTTTATATATTATTATTATTATTTGTTTGTGTTACTAACCACAATGGGAGCCCTATTGGTAAAGGTTAGTTATGCTTGCATAAAATAAATATTTTATTGAGAATCATATCCTCAAGAGATGGTAATAGGTTTTTTTTTTTAAATATCTCTTAATCAGATTAAAAATGTATTTCATTTAAAGAAAATGTTATACATGGTCCATTTTGTCATTATGGTGTTAGATGGGTCACCTCGGTCTTTTTCAATATTGCTAAAATGTGAGGGATCAATCAGTATGATTTGGACTATGCCCGTTAAATATGAGATAAGGCAAATATAAACGAATGTATTGCCCAATATTTCTAAAGTGTGACGGTAGTATCAGTAACTTATATTTGAGTATTGACAAGATAATCTAGAACACACTTATCCAATATTGGTAAAGAATGAGGATAAGGTGTGTTTAAGATTAAGAGTATGAGTTGCATGAGATGCAATTAATAAGAGTTGTCTACCTTTTAGATTTTACAAAGGCCAATATTGCTAAAGCATAAGACTGAAGTAAAATGACGATTTAGTCTACTTCTCACTGTAAAGTTTAAAGTGTTTGAACTTTCATTTTTCTTTTTGAGATATTAAAGAGATATATAAATAATTACTTAGGAAATCTTCTAAAAATTAGTCTTTACCTAGGGCTACCATCTTTCCTTTTTGGACACCCGTCGAATTGATCCCCGCTGCAAGACAACCTGGTCCTGAACTCCACTCCATCCCCAACAAGATTTTTTAGAAGACTTCGCTGCACCCAATGGCTATAAACTTTTGATTGAGTAACATTTATAGTGTTTAATGTATGAATGTTTTTAGCATATCCACGATCTTTTTGGCTTCAATGCAGACTAAAAGAAAAATTATCTCCTTAAGCTCTAATCCAATTTTCATATTTTAAAGTTTCAAAAACCCTATCCATTGATTTTCGACGAGGACATTCATATAAAGGGTGGCCTAAAATGCCATAATGATAGCAAAGTTCAAGTAAGCACTTGTATTTTTGCAAAATAACCATTGTTTCCTTACCTCAAACAATCTCTAAAACCTGTTGTAAGGGTTCGAATATATTGAGCCAAATACATATACACAAATATCCACCCGGATATATTGAGCTAAATATGTATACACAAATATCGACCCAAATAATGTCTCGATCGTCTTGATCTATTTCCTTCATTGTGCCAATTAGCCCACCGACACTTGTTGAAAATTATGTTCTAATAATCACTGATACTAGTTGGCTCTTGTAGCGCCATCAATTATTAGCTGAAAGTCCACAGTATTCTTGCTAACACCACTCTTTTGTCAGACTCCACGTTGAAATGAAAAACAAAAAGATTGGTGTCCATACCGTCAACATAGAAACCTTCAACCACTTTTCAACAAGGGTGAGCCAAAAAAATAAAAAAATCAAACCGATTGGATTTATTTATTATAATAACTAAAAAACTGATCGGTTCTAGTCCGATTTTACATTAAACTGGACTGGATCAAAAAAATCAGTTTTCTAATTTTTAATATTATAAAATAGATAAATATAATTTTAACACCAAAAATGGCTGCAACTTTGTTGGCTAATGCAGTTTACATTTCCTTTAATGTCACGGGTTTGATTCTACTAGGCTTCGTTTTGTTTTTCAATTATTAGTACTTAAAATATTGATATAAAATAAATATGCATGATTATTCCATACGTTGCCGTAACCTAGTTGGCGGACTAAAGGTTATCACCTTCTCATGTTTTAGGTTCGAATCTTGCCATTTTTTTTTTTTTAGAATTTGTATCTTAAATGTAAAATAAATAAATAAAAATTTATGTATCTTAAATGTAAGATAAATAAAAAAAATTGTGTATTGATATAAGAATAACATTCAGCTCTATTGGTTTTGAGCTTTTTACGTGACTATTAGGTCACGGGTTCAAACTTTATAAGTTGCATTCTTTTTATTATATCTTAATTCTAAAGTGTTAAAAGAATAAAAAAACAAAAAGAATACTTATATATAAAAAATTAACACAACTCAATTAGTAAGAGAACTTATTTGTGTTTTGAAGTTTGAACAAAACTTTATAAGTTGCATTCTTTTTATTATATCTTAATTCTAAAGTGTTAAAAGAAAAAAAAAACAAAAAGAATACTTATATATAAAAAATTAACACAACTCAATTAGTAAGAGGACTTATTTGTGTTTTGAAGTTTAATGTTCAAACTTCTAAGAGTTTAACTGTGTGATTTTTTTTTTAGATTTAGTCTAAAAAAATTGAACCGGATCAAATTAAAAATATTACTTTAATCCGATTCGGTTTTTTTAAAAAAAAATTGTATTCAATTTGTTTATAAAAAAAATTAAGTTATAATTGGTCCATTCAATTGTTTTATAAAAAACTCAAGTTATAATTGGCCCGGTCGAGCCAAAATGGGACCCGAACCGGCCTTAATTTTCAGAGGTTCTGTAGCCTTATTACCACCACATCTCTACTGATTTTACAGGTTGAAAGAATTCTTATAACTAAAGAACATACCACATAACCCTTCCCCATCTCTCCCACCAGTCTATCTAACCGAAGTTGTGGAACTTACGTCCCAGACAGATAGATGAACTCACAAAGATTTGTGATCTCCCCAGCATCCATCATTGAATAGCATGGAAGAAGAGAGAGAAAAATCGCTCACTCCCTTGGTCCAAACAAGACAAAGGGACATTCCTACTTTCTATAGAATTTTCTAATGACAAAAAACTCAAGAAGACTTCACGAGTTTTCTAACATTTTTTTATAAAAAAAAAGAAAAGAAAAGAAAAGTGGGTTGTCGTAACAATAAAAATAGATAATAAGTTAGAAGTCAAAGGTTAATACAAATATCTTCTACAAAAATATATAAATTATTTATTTATTAACCACTCAAATTTTATAATTATTTTGATTACATACTTTTTTTATCTGAGTAAAGCTCATTATGCCTCGTACATATAAAATATATTTTTTTTATTTTTTTATAACATTAAAATTTATAAACTTATATTTTTTTTTTATATATATATATCATATTATCTCGTTTATAGCCATAATCGAAAATTTATTCTTGTTGGCCTGAATATATGTGTGTGTGTGATAATTTGAACCCAGTAGCTAAATCACTTTGGATTAAATGATGGAATGACATATGGTAGATAATAGAACTAGATCAATTTTCAAAATCTTGTTGCAAAAATGAAGGTATGTTCAAAGGCTCTCTCAGGTTCACCTAATGAATTTCGTGTTATTTTGTTACTTCCTACATTTTGGTGATGTGTTACATGGAAGAAGAAGGTGTCATGATGCCTCGTCTCAATATGTTTTCGAGGTTTACCGTTTTAGGATAGTTTCGCTTTTAGAATTAATTACTGGTATTTTAATACTAACTTTGAAAGATTAGATATCACGCAAGAAGTAGCTTTTATCAGGGATTTCATTATAATTAATATTTATGGATACCAAATTCATATAACATGAAATCTTATGTAAATTTGCAATCTTAAATTGCAAATTTGTAACTTAAACATATATTTTCTTGAAACTAAAGCTTGTTTATCGATTTGCTTGGCCTTTTAGCTGTTTTTTTTTTATGGGTAATTCTAATTGATTTGTTTTTTGAACAATGTTCTTCGGTACAGAATTGTGTAAGGTTGTGTTATGAAGGACAGTATGAACTGTCAAGTCTCGACTCATAAATATACACACGTGAAGAAGCCTGATAAGAGCCAAAGATTGTCCCCCTCACATGACTGAAGGACTGCCTTAGCTTAGCCCTTGCTAACTAAGTTACAATTCATTAGCTGCAAGCATATAAAGCACTGACCATAAACACCAACTGCCAACTTTCGGTATAATTAATTGCATGAAGACGAGGTCCCTGCAATAAGACCAAAGCTAAAAAGCGTTCCTTTGAATTACTTCATAATTTCCCTTCATCAATATTCAGTGGCACGTATCAGATTGTCTGTTTCTACAATGTAAAAGGCAATGTAGCCCCAAGCCCTACTTTGTAAAACATATGGTGCACCCGTTTTTGGCCTATTCATTATTTCTTCAAAAGCATTGCCTTTAATATGAGTAAGGGTAGATGGATCATGGACACCTTTAATATGAGTAAGGGTAGATGGATCATGGACATGCAAGATTTATGGTTGAATTCAGTAATACAAAATGTTTGAAGTTCATGGTTCGCTCACATCAAGCATGGGAGGATTTACTTTTTATTTGCATACCCAACTCGCTAGTGCTTTGGAACAATATAGAAATTGAATAGGTGAAGCACCAAATTAACTTATAGTTATTCTAACTGTAATATCGGAGATCCAAAATACTTGAGATCAGAGATAGCAAAATAAATGATGCGAGGGTAAAGTTTTAAAATTCCACATCGATAAATTAGAGAAATATAAATTTTTTTGGTAAAATACAAGAACAAAATCGTGTGAGTTTGTTACACTAACGGCAATTTCGACGAAGTTTCGTGACAATGTTAGCTTGAAAAAGTTAGATCTGATAAGAACAGAAGAAATGTGGCGTGCAGAAGCAGCATTGGTTTTGGAAATTGGAGGGACCATGAGAGTGTGCTTGAAAGACTTGTCTGCATCAGCACGTCATGAAAATTAATAGAAAGAGGGACCAATGATAATATTGCCCACTTCAAATGAGTTGTTATTATCCATTAAAAGATTCTGTAGCATGACTTGCAATTTCAATACGGAGTTCATGACATCACGCGCACGGCAATTTATTTTCAAAATCAACGACTTATATGATAAGTGCATGTTTGGGGAAAAAAAAAAGTGCATGCTTTGGGGATTGCGATGGATTTTTTAAGAAATGTTTTTTTTAAAACAAATCACCATTTAAAATATGTACAATAAAATTTATTTATTTATTATTTTAAATTTAAAATAAATTTATTTGGTAAATAAAGTTTTTAGGTGGTTATTTTAATTTTTTTATTAAATATATTTGAAGTAGTGAAGTCTTAAAAAAAATACCTTTTTAGAAAATTCCTCCCAACCCCAAACATACAATAAATTAGTTAAAAAAAATATGACATAGAGTGTATAGTGATGGCGCTTTAATTTTCTAAAAAAAAGTAATTTAATCCTTAAATTTTTTTTAATTACTTATTAGGTCTTTAAGTTTTTTTAAAATATTTAATTTAATCATTGTTGTTCAAAAAATAACATAAATTTTTATGTTTAAGTATAATAATTAATCTCATATTTTATTGAATTTATTTTATTATCCTTAAAAAATATATTTCAAAGGTTATATTTTAATAATATAACAAAGATTAAACGGGATATTCCAAAAAAGTTAGAAACTTAACGGATAATTCAAGAAAATTGTAAAGAATAAACTCATAAATTTCCTAATTTTTTTAAAAAAAAAATTAGACAGTTCCATGTATAAAGAGAAAAATTGATGAAACTTCAATTTATATGAAAAGAGTTTATATAAAAAAAACAATTATATATATATATTTTTTTTCAATTGAGATATTACTATCTATAGAAAATGTTTTGAGTTGAACAGCTATATTACGCATGATTCATGTCTATCCAAGAATTTTCATTTTCGATTACTCCAACGTCCAACCAGTGACATAATAAATAGCTTTGACGAAATAAATTTTTTTTACCATTTAAATGGGTTCGAAAAACTAAAATAAGATTCTCATTTTATGTATGCTCAAGATCAATTCAATTCAGTTTTATTAACTATCAGTCACTAATTTATATTATTCGGTTGAGAAAGCTTCAATATTAATCCACTTAAAATTATTATCAGGAAAAAAAATTAATCTTAATAGCTATTAAATCATCAATTTAAGAGAAAATTTCATTATTTTAACCATAATCTAAACTTCTTTTTTATTTTTAGTCAAAATAGAAATGTGTAAATTATTATTGCCTTTATTTTCAGCATTTAACTAACAACTTATTGACCACAAATTATAGGCTGCTACTCTCCCATGAGCTGCCAAATCTCTTTGACTATACTTCAGGATTTTATTTCCAAGATAGCTTTGATTGTTTCTGAGTTGGCCTCTATTTCTTTTTTGTTGACCATAAATCCTAAGCATTTATTGAATTTTACTTCAAAGGCGCATTTTTTTGGGATTAGCTTCATTTCGTGCCTCTTTAAAATTTTAAGAGTTTTTCTTAGATCTCCCACATAATTCGTAGATTCGATAGACTTAGCTATCATGTCATATACATAGACTTCATATTTTACCTATCAATAGTGTGAACAACTTATTTACTAAATATTGATAGGTGGCTATTGTCAGAGTAAAGAATGCCAACATTGTCGTAGTAAAGAAAGTCAATAGGAAATGAAAGATATGCAATGACTTCATTGACCTGAACAAGACATGCTCCAAAGATAACTTCCCTCTTCCTAAGATAGACTAGCTTGTTGACTTCACAGTAGGACACGAGCTTCTTAGCTTCATGGATGCTCTCTCTAGATACAATAAGATCTTAATGCCCCCCCCCTCCCCCCTTCCCCCTTCCCCCGCGACCAAGAGAAGACATTCTTTGCTACACATCAAGGGGCTTACTAATACAAGGTAATGTTATTCGCGCCTAAAAAATGCAATAACCACCTATCAATGTTTAGTAAATAAGTTGTTCACACTATTGATAGGTAAAAATATGAAGTCTATGTATATGATATGATAGCTAAGTCTATCGAATCTACGGATCATGTGGGAGATCTAAGGAAAACTCTTAAAATTTTAAGGAGGCACGAAATGAAGCTAATCCCCAAAAAATGCGCCTTTGAAGTAAAATCCGATAAATGCTTAGGATTTATGGTCAACAAAAAAGGAATAGAGGCCAACTCAGAAACAATCAAAGCTATCCTGGAAATGAAATCCTGAGTATGGTCAAAGAGATCTGGCGGCTCATGGGGAGAGTAGCAGCCCTAAACCGCTTCATATACTGAGCTACGAATAAATGCTTTGTGTTATAAGTTACTTTCAAGTTATAAAAAGTAAATAAAAGTACTGGCATACCCAAAAATGTGAGGAAGCCTTCCAACAACTTAAATCCTATCTTTTCAACCCTGGTCACCTGGTTATACCAATTCAAAGGGATGAACGGATCCTATATCTTGGTGTCTTTAGCAAAGCAGTGAGCTCGATGCTTGTCAAAGAAAAAATAGGGGTCCAAAGGCCAATATACTTCATTAGTAAATCTTTTACCAGTCCAAAAAGTAGATACCTTATTGTAAACAAGTTAGTCCTTGGTCTCATCATATTAGGGAGGAAGCTACGATCTTATTGTTAAGCCCATACAATAATAGTTATAACATATCAACCCCTCAGCAGATTTCGCATAAGCCAAATTTACCCGGGCAACTGGTCAGATGGTTAATAGTGCTGAGTGAATTTAATGTACAGTACAAACCTTGAAAGGATATCAAAGGACAAGCCCTAGCTGACTTTGTGGCAGAATATACACTTTAGGAAAAGGTGGAAGAGACTAGAGAGGGAACATAAAGGGAAAACATAGCCCAGATGCTTTACCGATAGGGCTTATAATTCCCAGAGATGCGAGGCAAGAGTAATCCTCATCAACCCGAAAGAGAATGAGGTATGTTATGTTGTCAAATTTGGGTTTAAGGCTTCTAATAATAAAGGTGAGTACAAGGCCTTATGGCTAGATTAAGAGTGCGTCATGCCTTGGCTGCCTCAGATATTTTGATAAAAAGCAATTATCAATTAGTTGTCAATTAAATGAATGGCAACTTGAAAGCCCAATGAGAAAAATGTTGGCATACCTCGAGAAGGTTCAAAGTTTGATGAACCAATTTAAGGGAGTCAAGATAGAATTGATACCAATGAGTGAAAATCACAGAGTCGATATACACGGTTACATCCAACGAAGAAGCTTGACTACCCAAAACAGTTCCTATAGAATTTATACCCACACTGAGCACATAAGAGAAAGAATAAGTAATTAGATCGACCCCCAACCTAGTTGGATGGACCCTATTTAAGGACAACTAAAAAGCCCACTACCTTAGATATCAAGCAGGTAGATACATACTCATTGATTAAGATCAATCTTAATCAATTATATTCATAATGCCGAATAGATTTTTAATTAGGTCTTAATTAATTTAGAAGGTTTTCCTTCAATAGGACTAATCTTCTTAAATTAAGGAGTATTATTTAATTTTTATTTGGTTTTTATTATTTAGCTTTCTTAATTTTTTTTAGTTTTCTAAATTAGATCTTTAAAGCTTTTTTATTTTTTTATTTTATTTTAGCACACTTTTGGTAATTATTTTTGTTCAAGTAATTAGTAATATTTTTGTTCCCGTGGAAATTCCACAGAACCAAAGAACAGGCTTATTAGACCAAAGATAAGTAATACTACCTAAATGATGGGCCCAAAAACCAAATCCACAAACATACAAGTCAGTACAGATGTCACCTCACTAATCTCAAGCCTAATCTCCCAAGGAGATCTCCAACTAGAACCCATCTAGGCTACATACCAGAGTTGCAACTTAAAAGGTTCCGACTTGCTCGGGATTTTAGAGGCCCCCTTTAGTACACGGCGATAAGGATTCTAATCCACGCAGGATCGCAAACATCCCAAGTAGCTCGTACTTCAAACATTTTGAGTCACTTGTTCATACAAATCATGAGGTAACCCCAAACCATATACTAGCTCCCATCCATTCGAGATTCTAAACATTTTGAGCAGCTCATGCTTCAAACACCCCGAACTGCCCAATCATTCTATTTATGAGGCAACCCCAAAAGTCCTAAAAGGAAGGTTAGAGCGCATTCTCATAAAGCAAGTTAGCAAACCCTAATAAGAAAAGTCTTCATGACTGACAGCTCACACCATCTCTAAAGGAAACACTCTTAATCTTGGGATGTAAATTCCCTGAATCATGCCAACGATCAAGGAAATAATGGCCTAGACACTCGCCCTCAAATTATAAAAAATATTATGTTATATAAAAAGGAAAGATAACAAAAAATAGGTTCTGATTTCAACACTTTGATTCTCTATTTTACTTTTCTCTTAACATATCTTTAAGGGGGCTAACTTAAGCATTAAAAGGTCTTCGTCGAAA
Organism: Ailanthus altissimus; assembly: GCA_946807835.1. Lineage (NCBI taxonomy): Eukaryota > Viridiplantae > Streptophyta > Magnoliopsida > Sapindales > Simaroubaceae > Ailanthus > Ailanthus altissimus. The sequence goes on along the minus strand of OX327713.1, from coordinate 8,493,646 downwards.
TCACCACCAGCGAGACTATAACTTGCATCTGTTTGATTTTTATAGGAGTGCTTCCAACAATGAAAAAAATCAAAAAGGGAATAGAGGTCAACCCAGACAAAATCAAAACAATCCTAGAAATGAAATCCTTGAGTATGGTCAAAGAGATCCAGCAACTCATGAGGAGCGTAGTAGCCCTAAATCGCTTCATATCTTGAGTAACGGATATGTGCTTTATGTTCTTCCAATCAATAAAAAGTAGAGAAAAGAACTAGTATACCCAAAAATGTGAGGAGGCCTTCTAACAACTTAAATCTTACATTTTCAACCCTATTTACCTTGTTATATCAATTCAAATGGATGAACTAATCCTATATCGTGGTGTTTTGAGCAAAGCACTGAGCTCGCTGCTAGTCAAATATAAATAGGGGTCCAAAGTCCGATATACTTTGTCAGTAAATCTTTACCAGTTTGGAAAATAAATATCCTCATGTGAAAATGTTAGTCCTTGCCCTCATCATGTCAAGGAGGAAGCTACTACCTTTTTTTTAAGCCCACACAATAATAGTTATGACATATCAAACCCTCAAGCAGATTTTGCATATGCTAGATTTATCAGGGCAGCTAGTCAGATGGTCAATAGAGCTGAGTGAATTTGATGTGCAGTACAAACCTTAAACAGCTATCAAGAGACAAGCCTTAGTTGACTTTGTGCCAAAATGTACGTTTTGAAAAGAGTATAAGAGATTAGAGAAAGAACACAAAGGAAAAATATAGCCTAGGTGCTTTACCGATGAGGCTTCTAATTCCCAAGGATGCGGAGCAGCAATAATCCTTATCAACCCAAAAAAGGAATGAAGTATGTTACGCTGTCAAGTTTAGGTTTAAGGCTTCTAATAACAAAGTTGAGTAAGAGGCCTTCTAGATGGATTAAGAGTAGCTCATACCTTGGCTGCCTCAGATATTCTGATAAAGAGCGACTCCCAATTAGTTGTCAATCAAGTGAATGACAGCTTTGAAGCCTAGAGAGAAACATATTGGCATACATCGAGAAGGTTAAAAGTCTGATGAGCTAATTTAAGGGAGTTAGGATAGAATTGATACCGATGAGTGAAAATTGTTGAGCTGATATAATAGCAAGGGCGACATCCAATGAAGAATCTCGACTACCTAAAATAGTCCCTATAAAATTTATACCCGCACCTAGCACAAGGGAGAAAGAACAAGTAATGCAAATTGACCATCAACCTAGTTAGATTGGCCCAATTTGAGATTACATTTAAAATGAAACCCTCTTAGAGGCTAAGCAAAAAGCCTACCATCTTAGATATTGATCAGCCAAATACACAGTAATTGAGGGAGTGCTATATAAGTGGGGCTTTTCCAACCCTTACATGAGATGCCTAGGGCCACAAGAGGCAAATAGGTACTCAGGAAAATCTACGAAGGGGTCGGCGGCAACCATTTCAGGGTAGAAGCATTAACTCATAAGGTCTTCAGGAAGAGCTACTATTGGCCTACCACCCCCTGAGATGAAAAAGAGTTGCTCAAATGATGCGATGCATGCCAAAGGTTTGTTAACAATATCTTAGCCCTATATGAAGAAGTAACCATAATGGCAGAAACCTTGGTCGTTCGCTCAGTGGGGGCTAGACCTAATAATATGCTTACCCTAAAGAAAAGGATCCTACAAATATGCCGTGGTGGCTATGGACTATTTCACTAAGTGGGCCAAAGCTTAATCGCTATTGAAGATTACCAAAAATAGAGTGCGAGATTTCATCCAGAGAAATATAGTAAATCAATTCAGGATCCAACACACAATGATCACAAACTATGGGAAATATTTTGATAATAATAACTTTAGGGATTTTTTTTCATCCAATAAAGGCATAAAAAAGTTGCTGAAAAAAAAACTAACCGATAGAAAAAATGGTTGTGCATAAGAACTACCAGAAGTGTTATAGGCCCTAAGAATTACGAGCAAGACAACCATGGGAGAAACTCTATTTTCACTATCTTTTGGCTATGAGGCTGTAATTCCTATTTAAATTATAACACCAATATATTAAGTCTGCACTTTTCAGAGGTGATTAATAATGAGTTAATTATAGGATATATGAACTCAGTCAAGCAGTTAAGGGAGAAAACCCAAATTCGAGTTTTTATTTACTGACAAAAGGTAGCAAGGTATTATAACAATAGGGTCCAAGCTTGTGAGTTTATGAAAGGTGATCTCGTACTAAAAGAATTTTCCTTGACACCAGGAACCAAGCAGATAGAGTCCTCGGTCCAACCTAGGAAGGCCTTACAAAGTGATTAAAAGAATAAAAAAAATCTACGAGCTTAAGGTAACCGATGGAAAGACGATGAGAAAATTGTGGAACGTCGGGCTACTAAAAATGTATTATCCTAAAATTTTATGTACAACTCTGATCTTCTCTAAAAATAAATTTTTGTGTTTCATTTACCGAATTATGTATTTGAAAACATTGAGTAGTTAAATAAAACTCCACTAACGGAATATTTTTCTTTGCATGATCATAAAATAAAACGACAATGAGAATCTACTCATGCATAAATCAAGAACGTAACCTATTTTGAAGGGTTATATGAGTGGATTCGACACATATAAGATCGCCACCATTAAGGAATTACTCTACATCTGCTCTACATCCACATGTCCAAATGAGGTTTCCCAAATTGGTTTGGCATCATTCTTAATCTGCTAGTTTGGATGGGGTTTCCCAAATCGGGTTGGCATCATTCTACATCTACTCTATATCTGCTCTACATCTACAGGTTTGGATGTGGTTCTCCGTGTTAGAAATGGTGCTTACGTGTTATTCTAATATACAGTAAACATTTTAAAAATAATCACTCATACATAATTATATGGTAAAAAGATTGTAACTTTTTTAGACATTATAAATCTAAAAAGTTTAGATCTGATCTAAAAGAGTTTAGGTCAGTGCTAAAGTTAGCAATTATAAATATTTAGAACCTTATTTGAAATAGAGACAAAGACCCGAGAATAATATAAGAATGACGTTGTTACAATGAATTGCAAATAGTGCTAAGAAATTTCATTGCACAATATGTTCTCAAAAACATCATTCCTGATCCATGGTTACTAACACGGGTCAATTGGTATTCCTTTCAATTTAGTATATGTCTATATCTGAATTGTTCAAATGGTTAGTCATAATAGACTATGGGCTTAGTGAAAGTCTGTATAGGTATGCAAGTATTCAATAAGGACTTGATACTGAATGGACTCATAAGGACCTCCAATAGACATCCCATAAAGCTGTCAATAGAGGGTCTTATCGAGTTAAGTAGTATTCATGATCCTTTAACCTAAGAGCTACAGTGGACTTGTGAGTGATCCATCATACTTTGGTTTCACGCATGTCAGAGACCTTTCATGGTCTGACTGCTGGGTGTTACTGGGAATAGTCCAATGCTTATAAAGTTTGGTGTATGTAGATATAGGATCTGTTAGCTCATATGGGTGAGTTATATGTCCTGATGATCTGAGATTGCATTTCAAGAAGTCTTGTAGCCACAATCATAAAACCTAAAAATAGTTTACTATAGGGTTAAATAATATCCGTAAAAAACAATATCGTAAAGAAGTTTACGGATATTATTTATGAAAATACGAATCTGAAGATAAATTCACAGTCGAGCATATAAAGATTTGACAGTCATAATCTATATTTTTGCTCTTCTAGGATATATATATGACAGAGGAATTATACGGATATGGTTGACCTCAACTTGTATAGGCCAACCCATAGTTTTGTAATATCTGTATCGTATATGGGGCATCGTTCACGGATTTACGAAAGTGTTCCATAAGATAAACGGGTATGAACTTAGAGAGTCTCATAATATAAAGTGTACTTGTTGAGCACTGAGATTGTGGTACAAATAAGATAGATCGATTTGGCAAGGTTTCGATAGCATGTATGGGATGCATGAGTGACAAGTGTAAACAATGCATAAAGTAAGGTGGCTAAAAGTTTACAAATATTGTATTTAGCCCCCCAACCTTTGCTAACTATAGAAATCAGTTTTGAACTTATTTCAAATAAGTACCCATTTTGTTCTTAACAAACCAATACCCATTTGAGAGAAATCTGAGTTCAATCTTGCTAGAAATTGATCAAACAAGCTACCATTCTAGCTCCTATAAACCCATGGATCTTACGAACTATAATTGGTTGTGAGTAGATTTTTGTGCAAGCTTTAGAGAGCGATTCTTCACCGAAGTTCTTCAAGGGTGAGTTTCTATAATCTTAAGCTATTAATGGTTCAAATTTCATGTGTATATGTTGATTATATATTTACTTCCACCACGCAATGTATGAATGTCATGCATTTGAGAAAAATTGTCAATATGTACATAACCACACGCATGCACCCTTCAATGCACTAATACCCTAAACCGGTTTGGCATCATTCTACATCTACTTTACATCTGCTCTACATCTGCAAGTCCAGATGAGGTTCCCCAGATTGGTTAGGCATCATTCTACTCTACATCTTTTCTATATCTGCTATACATTTGTAGGTCCAGACAGGGTTCCCTGGATTACTTAGGCATTGTTTTATGCCTCTATTTTTAATCATCATCATCATCAAGATTACTATTACCATCACTATCATTATCATAATCAGTTTGGCATTCACAGGGTCCCTTTTCTTTTTTGGGGGCATTATTCTACATCTATATTTGTAGGGCCCTTTATTTTACTTGCAAGATAGAATAATATAATGTAGTTAGAAAATTCTCCCGTACAAAAAAGTTCATGCATAAACCTCATAAGCACAAGTAGATTGAGATAGACTTCTCAAGTGAAATAACACGAAGCAAGAACAAAAATGAAGCAAAATAAATTTTATCCCTTAAACAAAACAAGTGCAACAACAATTTAAGGAGCATGTAAAAATAAGGAATAATACACTGAAAAGAAAGAAAAACTAAGACTTCAAGCAACAGAGGTTAGGTAGTGATACGACCCTTACTAGGCAGCAAATTCAACAAACTAACTTTATCTAAGCTAATATAAAGGATAAATTGAATTATAGAATAAAATAATGCTTCAACTAAATAATTTGGTAAACTAAAGATATGAGAGTTCTATGCTAATGGGTTCTAGAGACTTGATTTCCCTCTATTGTTCCTATGCTCTTTATCATTAGTGATTAATAACTAATTTTATGCATTCATTAATCAATAGAATATAATTAATCTCATTACCTTTCTCGAGTGTCAAATAAAACTCTATGCATATATAACTAAGTTAATATCCAGTTATACATACATGCAGTATGCTACCTTTATATGAATACCTTAAGTTTATTAGTCTCTTAATTCAACAAACTCAAAGTTATATTTTTTACAACTAATATATAGATTAGACTCTCTCAAGTTCATAACCTAAACATTTAAAACATCTAATATATTTCTCAATGCAATTAGAAGTATTAAGCATGTAAAAAGAATAAATGAATAAACATAAAATAGTTATTAATCACATAAAAAAATCAACACATATTGTCCAATAGAGTTCCATTCAAGCCCTAGAACATATAATCTAGCAATCCATAGAGAAATACCCAATTACATCAATCTAAATGTTCACAAAAGTATTCGTGTTCAAAATAAAATAAAAATCACCATTACAAACTTGAATTAAATGTAAATGAGATAGAGAGAAAAAGGGAACTAGTTTGAGAAATGGTTAGAAGCCTTCAATCTTTAATAATCTTGTCTAAAACCAAGCTCCAATATATTTCTCTCACTAAAAACCCTAGTTTCTTCCTCTATTTTGTGCTCTCCTCCTCTTTAAATGAGATCTTTAACTCTCATTTTATTGGTCTATAATTAAGGTAAAATTAGGGCAAATTTGAGATTTTTCCTTCGCTTGTACTACGGCATTGATTTTTTGGCATGCAGCGCCAAGATTCTGCCCGAACTAACATTGTAGAGGGGGTACAGTTTATATGAACAGTACCTAATAAACAATAATAACTGTTTATTTTATTGTTCACACGTCGTGGCCTCATTTTTTTGGCACCGTAACGCTATAACCTGGGTTTTCCAAATACTGTAACATGGTATTGTAGCATTAAATATTTTTACACGTTCTCCTTAGTTTTTCACTCCAAATAGTTCTATTGACTTGAAACCTAAAAAATAACATTAACATACATTAAAAACATATATTCTTGTTTAATTTGAGTAAACATCAAGTTTAAGAGATTAAAATCATAGATATAAAATACACTTATCAATTTGTGACCACAAGAGACCATATCCCACAACCACTTGAGGTCAATCTCGGCATAGCTCTCTTCAAAGAGGCCTACAGACTTGTGAAAACTCTCAGCCACCCTATGACGGAACCCATTGTCATGATCTTCCAACTAGGAGCCTAAAAGTTCTTCAACCTAGTTGGCTAAGTCTAACTTGATCTGCTCAATCAGCTCCCGCACCCTATGAGCCACGGTAAGTTGCCTCTCAAGATCGTCATTTTGGTAAACCAACTTAGAAGCACTACTCTATGGTTACTAATTGCATTTCTTACTTTGTCAAGGTTTTCTATTGTTGAAGTTCGGAAACCATACTCCCAGCCTGAGCTCGCCTCATCTCAAGAGCTTAGATCTGACTTGCCAAATCCTGTGCCTTTGCACATTCTTGTCCAACCTCTTGTCTAGCCAGTTGTGCCTCTTATATGGCCTACTTCGCCTTCTGTCTGGCTTGGCAAAGGCTCTCCTCAAGCCACTGGGCACCAGTCATCATGTTAATGATCCCAGTGTAAAATTGAGAAAGAGTAAAGGCCAACTATAAATAAAAATAAGTTCAAAAGTTACAAACGTAAAAAAAGAAAAAGAAGAAAGAAAATTAGATAAATATAAATCTTACATCCATGGCAATCCCCATGGCTATATAGAGCCTCGTGATAGGGTCCTACTTTGATATCTAAACAGCCAAAGTATAATCAATGTGCCTCTCCATTTCATGCATAACGGGAATAAAAAAAGCCATGTCCCCCCATCTTTTAGGAACCAAAACTTACGGCATCACCGTCAAATAATGGGCTTCTCCCAATAATGGCATCCTCAAATTAGACTCCCCCTACCGACCTTTGAGGAAGCTGGGGAGGTGTCAGTGTCGATACTCTAGTTGAGGTCACCCACGCTCTGCATTAGGGACTTAGAACTTGTACCTACTCCAGAAGTGGAGGAAGAGGACTTACACCTCAGTCACCCTTGGAAGATTCCATCTCCCTACCACCTCAAGGTCTTTCCGGACCCTTCAGAGCACAAACCCTTTATTCATGACCACCATGGCCAAGGGTCCTACCTCGACCTCTGCCCTCTAGGGAGAAAAAGAGGCTTATAACTTTATCAAGGTCTAAGTTACCTTGAATCTTGATGTCGAACTAAGGACTTCAATGCTCCCTTTTTTTCTCTTATCTTCTCCTTCTTGTTTGGGCATCCCTGCAAAGAGTAAAAGTGAGTAACAAAGAGAGAGAGAGAGAGAGAGAGAGAGAGAGAGAGAGAGAGAGAGAGAGAGAGAGGGGGGGGGGGGGGGGGGGAAGAATGGGACACAAAGACGCATTATATCTATTGGATGTATCTCTCATGGCCTTGAAGATCAGGCCTACTTGAAAAATACTGAAGGAAGAAAGTCCTGCACAGGTGTTATATGTACAAGAGCTACCTCTATATGAGCTTGATACTTCTTAGATACCTCGTAACCATTTTTTTGAATTTTTAAAAGAAATTGTTTAAAAAATGACAAAAAGAAGAGAAAGAATGTGTCATGCCCCAGACCCAAATGATCTGACACACAACATCACTTACATTCATTCAATAATGTGCACTCATAAATAATATTACATAAAATTTAAAACTTTAATTCAACATAAGAATCCTTAGCAAGTTGCTAGTAAGTTCAACACTAAAATCAACCCATAACCTAATATATAAACATAAACTTCTATTGACAATATTTAAACATTCATTTCAATTTCTTTCATAATTATAACAATTGAATTATAACTGGGACAATTAGTAAACTGGAGATACGCAAAGTTTCCTCAGAGATTAACACTCTACTACGTCACTAGTAGCAACTTTGTTACCGAAAACCCATAATATATTCATTATAAATTCTTACTTAAAATCAACCCATAACTACACTTGGTGAAAGTTAAACCAAATCTAACCATACACAATACAATAATACATAAGTATTTATTCAATAGAGACAAATTAAATATCTTATCCCACGTGTCCCCAAATGAAACACTCAGCAACCTAGCAACTTAGAGAACCCAAGGAATAACAGAAGCCTTACCAAATCTGCTAAGCACACATGTACCTTATTTACCTGAAATCACCATAAACTATAATGAGTATAAAACTCAGTAAGCATACTAGTTTTTCATATATCAAATACAAATACATATATGTACACAATGCATATGTATGATATGCTGTGATAAATCAAAATCATAATCTTATCAAATCACATGTCATGTAAGCGCTTACACATTCTTTTAAAATATATAATAGGAATACCATCACTCAACTACTACTTAGTATGACTTACATATCACATATCACATAATGAGCCAAATGTCACTCGTAGGTGACATACCTATGAGAAGAATAGTACAAGTGAGGTTTTTAAATTACACATATATAATTCTCATGCCCGAAGGTAAAAGCCAAACCCTTACCCTGATTATGGGTGAGTCCTCTCACATGCACCAATACGTCACCACACGAATGTGATTACTCACTCTTCATTTAGGTACCAATATGATCCTCCCTACATACGGAACATATAATATATACCAATCCCGAAGAAAAGGCCACACATAAAGACTCCACAAATCACATAAAATGTCTACTAAGTTAACAGTGAGTTCAAGCATCCTTAAAACAAAAAATGTTTCTCATGGACATATTACACTTTAAAAACTCTATTTGTTATACACATTTCACTTTGAAAGCTCACTTTCAAAAACACATATATGTCATGTATGTCCATGCTCACATATATAAACACATGTCTTCACATTTAATATCAAAATATACTTTGACATAACATAAACATATTCCTAACCACATTTACAAAATCATACATAACAATTACTATGTTTATTGTGATTTTAGTAAAAAAGTCTAGTATACTTACCTCTTAGCACTTTCAACTACTAGGCTTAAATCTCCTTAACCTATCAATGGAGATTAATCCTTTCATGAGCCTCAAAATTCATACAAAACACTTTAAATAGCTTACAAAATTACACATATTGCACTTATCACATCGAATTGGTCTAATTACTTGGTTTCTCAAAACCTGTCATTCTGACCACTTATACTTAACAAAATTTTATTATATATCAAATGATGTCCAATTACTCCAAAATCAGAATATAGCATTTTTGACTCATATATCCTTCTTATATATGAATATTATATCATAATTCCTACAAAATCCATTCCATACACACCATCGAACCCAAATTACTAACCTAACAGGATCAAGATATTTACTGAACAGTATTCAATCTCCCAATTTTATAAAGTCATATACTAACTGAAAAATTATAAAACTATCATAAAATTACTCTTAACACATATCTCAATTCATGATAAATATTTTACTTCAAAATCATTGTCAAAAGCATTTTAAAACTATTTTATTCTATAGCTTTAAATATATGTTAATCAAATACTGCAATGCGCTAACACTCTTTAGAAAATCATAACAATTTAACCACATTGATATAAATTCTCAATTATAAGTATATCATATTAGACATATAAAATTATCATATTCCATAAATTTGTAATTTTTAAAGATCATTCAACAGATTAAAAATTGTTTGTTTCTGTATCATACTGTTAACACAGGAAATTTCTAGAATTTCAGAGTCATTTTAGTAAATTCACTACAAATTCAATTTTTAGAATTTTCAATCGATTTAAAGTCTCAAATGATTCTAAACATATATAATTTCATATTCTCAAAATTCAAAACCAGAATCGAATCACAAAAAGTTATAAAATTCCTGTATCAAGAGACTATCAAGTAGAAATTCTGCAATTCATCATGATTTATCAAACTATCTACATAGATCATCATCAATTCTCACAATATTTTACGAAATACACATCAAATCCTCAATTGCACATATTTCCAAAAATCAAAACTTAAAGCAATTAAGTAATTTAACGCCAAGAAACTAAGAAAGAGTTATAATATACCTCTTAAAGCTTAAATTCCAACTTTGTTCTTCTTTTTCTTCTTCTTCTTCTCTTTCTCTCCCCTTTCTTTCTCTCTTTTCTCACTCTAAAAGAGGTAGCTTGACCAAAATGAGTGAATTAGGGCTTTAAATGTGTATTTTTTTATACTAAGAGGCTAATTGCTAGTATTTACGAATTATCCCCCAAAACTTTTAAAGTATTACAATTTGGTCCCTAAAATAAATCTAAAATATTACAAACAAACCCAATACTAATAGTATGTCCTTAACCTATACAAACACTACTAATAACAATACGTAAATCAAGTATCATCCATATACAAATAAAATATGTATATTTATATATATAAATACATATTCTTACCGGTTGTGATTACTACAGAATGACAAAATGAGAACCTGTATTCAAAATGAAACTAGTAAGGATGACCGAATATTATCCCCCCCCCCTTTTCATGGAGAGACTTTCTGACCCCATTCGCAGCATAAACCCCTTATTTGTGACCACCACAACTAGGGGTCCTATTGCGAACTCTGCCCTCTAGGGAGAAAATAAGGCCTATAACTTTGTCAAGGTTTAAGTCACCTTGACTCCTTGATGTCAAACTAGGGCCTTCAATGCGCCTTCTTTTTCTCTTATATTCTCCTTTTATTTGGGCATCCCTACAAAGAGTAAAAATGAGTAAGAGAGAGAGAGAGAGGAGATAAGAGGAGAGAGAATGGGACACAAAGACTCACTGCGTCTATTGGATGTATCACGCATAACCTTGGGGATCAGGCTTGATTGAAGAAAACTAGAAGAAGAAAGTCATGCACATATGTTATATATACAAGAGCTGTCTCTATTCAAGCCCAATATGTCTCGGATACCTTGTAACCATTTTTCTGAATTTTTAAAAGAAATTGTTTTAAAACAATGTTAGTAAAAATAAAAAGAATGACAAAATAAGAACCTGCATTCAAAATGAAACCAGTAAGGACAATCCAATTCTATCCTCCCTTCATCAAGAGACTTTTTGACCCCACTCGTCCCTACGAAGAACTAGTTCCCCTTTCAGCCCTTGTTAGAAGAAGGGCAACCAAGGATGATGTTATGAATCCCGTGGAAAGAGAAATAATAAAGCCTTTTTGTTCCTGACACGTCCAGAATATAGAAGTTATTCCCAAGTGCAGGATTGTCGAAGTAATAAATAACCCGATGAGAACGGGGTCGATCCACAGGGAAGTAAAATTAAAATTACAAATTATAAACACTTTAAAGATAATTAATGCAGTATAAGATGTTTGTAAATATTATTTCAATTAACCAATTTAAATAAAAAGCTAAGGTTACGGGGATTCACTCTTGGCATAAGAAGTAAGAATATATTTAACTTTTTATTTTTTTATAACTCAATTGGAATCCTCACACAAAGGAGGTTCCAACCGGAAAATATAGCAATTAAAGTTCATTATCATTTATATATTGATTAGTATTTATTTCTTTCAATTATTATACACCAAATCTTATAAAAGGGTTCAAGTATTTATTATGCCAATCTTTATATTTGTCTACAATAAATTAAGACTCCCACTTTACAAGAAAGGTTATATAAACCAAGACTTGTAAATGGTTTCAATAATTTATTGTGCCAAGTATTAAGTTTGTCAATAATAAATCAAGAATCACCACTTTAGAAGAAATGGTATTAATTCTACAAACAAAATAAATACATCATATATAAATTTACATAACTTAAAAATGAAGCATTAAATTCATGAATAAATATTAAACATATCTTATTACCTTGCCAAGAGCTTCACCCTTTCACCTTAGCTTAAACAAAATTATTTGGACATAATAAAACTAAATGAAAAGAAAAGAAATGGAAGAAGAAATAACATGACTTAATAGTAAACAAGAGAAATAATAGTACAAGGAAATGGATACAAAGGAAAAGTATTTTGAACTAAATTCTAACTTTCTAATTACATTCTTTAGGCATAAACAAGCCACCTATTTATAGAAAAACATGGATAAATCGAGACAAATTTGGAGGGAACCACTTGGTTGATGAAAGTCAAGAATGGTGGCAAAATAATTTGCATTCATTATCACTTGGGCACCCACTTGATTATCCAATTTGGAATTGATGTGATCCGAATTAGCTGTCACTCAAAACATAAAAGTTGTAGATAAGTCTCTTATCTTTCCAAATTGAGTGATCTCATACGTATTAGATACGTATGTCTATAGTTATGGGCCAAATACTGATAACTGTTCAAACTGGGCCTGTACTGCAGATCAATTCTGTTCTAGGCCAATTTTCACCCTCTAAACACTCGAATTTCCAATGCTTTTTGAAATACAATATGTTAGCCCATTGAGTCAGCTCTGCACAGGATTAAGAATCACCTCAATTGGATCTTTAGGTAGAAAGTTATGCCCATTTTACCGAACCTGCCACAAAACAGTTATAAGATAATTAAGTACAATATTGTAAACATACTTAAGTTAAGAAAATTAAATACACTAGTAATACAAAACAATCATGTAAAACTCTTATTAAATGTGTAATTTCAAGTGTTCATCACACCCCCCAACTGGCTTATTGCTAGTCCCTAGCAATTCGAGCATAAATAAAATTTGAACACTACCTAAGTATTTCAAGCAAAACGTCAGTTTTAAAATCACAATCGCTATAAAGGTTATTTCAATCATAACTTCCAAAAATATTTTTGTGTGTGTGTGAATTAATCCAAAGCCTTCTTACCACAAACCACAACATATATAGCCTTAAAAATGTTCCAAGTAAAAGCCTCAACTCCATATCCTTACAGGTGAATAATTTGTTTAATGACTTAGGATTTCACTCATGGAGTTGGAAAACAGATAATCGCTCAAGAAAAAGTTACATTTAAGGACAGACAGACAAACTAACATTGATCCAAAGATAGGAAAATCAAATATTTAGAGTCAAACCATTATTGTCAAATGCCAGCTTCAAGACTTTAATTATTTAATGCGAATCTTACGAATATAGAATTCGGTGATAAGATTGCTTCCTAATGACTTTAGTCTTCTAAAATTGAATGAAGACTTTATTGAACTGAATTGACTTCTTTTCTTTTTTTTTTTTTACTCTTTTTTTTTTTTGAAAGACATAAGAAATCATTATAACATAAGAGCAATTTATCACCATAATACTTTTCTATTTTTTTTTTTTTATCCTTCAGCTAAGCAACCAAATCATTCATCATCCCAAATAATGTCATTCCAAATAAAAATTAACCATTTCAAAGGATCAATAAAAGTTCGTAAGCTGTTATCTCAAACCTCTCCACTCACTCACAAAAGATATGTGAGTTTAGAAAATAATATGTATACTTAAACATGGAAATTCTCTTGGCTATATATATTGAATCATCCATCTTACCACAAGGCTTAGTATTGTTCTCAAGAAATAATTTCAGAAGTTATTCTTTAGTAACCTAAATAGAGAAAGTGATTTAAACTAAACAATTTTGAAATCATACATCGATAGTAAAGCAAATTTATTTACGCAAGAGTTACCAAAAACTTAAGCAACAAACAATTATACATAAAATGCATTAAAAATAAACTAATTAGAATGTGTTTCAAAAGTTTATAATGTACTCTTTACTCTGCCATTCTAGAACTAGAATGCGTCTCAAGAATACATAAATGAACATTTTACTCACGCCATTCATGATAATTTTTTTTTTTTACATAACAAAGTGATAACAATAACAAAATAAAATAATTAACACTAACATTATATATCAACTATCCTCCCCCCAACCAGATTGAGACATTGTCCTCAATGTCAAAATATAGAAAGAGTAAAATATAGAAGATATCACCTGAAACATCTTTTATTGAAAATTAAACCTGCAACAAAATAAAACAAGCCACACAAAAAAAATAAAACAAGCCACACAAAAAAGCTTAAAAATACATAGAAATAGATAGGCTACAGACGAAGCGTCAAATCTATCCTGCGTTTCTTTTCACTGTTATCAGTATACCAATCTATCTGACTCATTGTTGGATCAGATAGAGGTGTAAAAGCTTGTAGTTCATCGAGTAACTGATCAACAGTTGAAGCAGAAATGAGGATCTGTCGTGCTGCAGATGAGACGAATTGTTTTTCCACCGCATAGTCAAGAAAAGATAACAACCCATTATAAAAACCATCAACGTTTAACAAACCAATGGGTTTTTTATGGATTTACAATTGTGCCCATGAGACAATTTGAAAAATTTCCTCCAATGTTCCGAAACCTCCAGGTAGAGCTATGAAGGCATCAGCATTACGAAGCATAAAAGAAATTCGTTCATGCATTGATGATACCTGTAACTCATCCCCAATTGTTTTTCCTACAATGTCTCCAACAGCTAGAGCTTTTGGTATGATACCCAAAACTCGACTGCCATTATTTTGTGCAGCGGTTGCCACACGTCCCATTAATCCAAGACTACCTCCCCCATATACTAAATGAATATTGCGCTCAGCTAACATCTTACCAAGGGTTTCTGCTGCTTCTATAAACTCACTAGTTTTTCCAGGGCTGGATCCACAAAAGACACAAATTTTTGTGAATTTACGAGTTGATGATCCTTCCATGATTACACTCACCCTCTCTCTTGAATGATTTTGAGTTTGTACAAAGATGCAGAAATAATGCAATGTATTTATAGAGCCAAAAGGTATTGCAAAGTTAAATCACATGGCTATTGGCTTGAAGTACAAGATTCAATACCTTTTACCAATTTTCAATTTGTTAGCTGGAAAAGTCACATGGGTTGTCGGCTTAAAATGCAAAATTTTCAAAAAGGATTATAGGTGGTTGATTATTGAAAAGACATTTGAGTTTGAAATGAAACATTTAAAAATAACAGCTATAGTAAATATATACAAGTAGTTGTGATTGTGGCTCACATCTTCCTCTGATTTTACGTCCAGTAACGGCTTAAACGCCCTCTATGGGTCGGGGATAGGCTTCCCATCCAATTTTCTTATAAATTGGCAAACAGGGTCTTTTAAAGTCAGATTCCCGAGACTGTACCGCTCATGTTCTTTTAGGAATATGTCCCATAATTCATGAATTGCAATATGCACATATCCACTAGGATGCGTCTCAAGAGTCGATAAGATATTATCTAAAGACTCCTTACTCAGGCCATCCTTAATGAACCTAATTTTATCTTCACGATTTACAGACACCATTCCTAAAGTGCGGCAACGTGTGTTGCAAGTCGTGCGTGCACACTTGTAACAAACATTTAATCGTTTTGCTCTTCGTTTTTTTGAAAAAGAGCTTTTACCTAAGCCAGGCATGTAGGAAATTAATGAGTCTGAAAATTCACCTGTCAATCTAACTTTGGCTTCAATTAACCAACGTAAATCAACAGGTATATTCATAATCATTAATAACCTTAATCTTTCACATCTTGCTTGGTAAATTTTCTTCAAGGAATTTTGAGGCAATGAGGGAAAACGCTTTTTCAAATTTTTTAGAATGTCATCCATTTTTTTTTTAAGAAAAGGGGGAAGAAGAGAAGATATCAGTAATTATGGGAAACTGACAAAACCGATTTGAAATATCACGGAGTACCGTTATCCGCCGCTTAACCGGGGTGCAAAACAAAACTTTAACAAAACTACTAAATTAACCTGCAAGTAAAAAAAAAAATGTTAGAAGAAGAATAAATATATATAAATATGTAAATATATAAAACAAAGATTAATTGGTCTCGTAACAAGGATCCGACAGGAACGTAAATTCTTCATGAAAAGCTTGGTTTTCTAGAAACGGCTTGAGTCTTTGCCCATTTACCTTAAACACATTCCCATTTCTAGGATTTTCAATGTCAATTGTTCCATAAGGGTACACATGTTTCACAATAAAAGGGCCACTCCATCTTGATCTTAATTTTCCAGGGAATATGTGAAGTCGAGAATTATAAAGCAAAACCTTCTGACCAGTGTCAAATGTTTTTCTCTGAATTTTTTTATCATGAAAGGCTTTAATTTTAGCTTTATGAATTTTTGAATTCTCATATGCATCATTTCTCAATTCTTCAAGTTCATTTATTTGTAATTTACGTATGTGTCCAGCAGAATCAAGATTTTCATTGAAAGTTTTAATAGCCCAGTAGGCTTTATGCTCAAGTTCCACAAGTAAGTGACAAGGTTTTCCATAAACTATCCTATAGGGAGACATACCCAATGAAGTTTTAAAAGCAGTTCTATAAGCCCACAGTGCATCATTTAGTCTTAAAGACCAATCTTTGCGATTTGGGTTTACAGTTTTTTCTAAAATTTGTTTTATCTCCCTATTTGCTAATTCAACTTGTCCACTTGTCTGAGGATGATAAGGGGTGGCAACTTTATGAGTAATACCATATTTTTTCATTAATGTTTCAAATGGTCTATTACAAAAATGCTTACCCCCATCACTTATAATGGCTCGAGGGATTCCAAATCGACTTAAGATATTTTCTTTCAAAAATTTCATGACTGTTTTATGGTCATTATGTCGACATGGAATAGCCTCAATCCATTTTGAGACATAATCTACTGCAACTAAGATATACGTAAATCCAAATGATAACGGAAATGGTCCCATGAAATCTATCCCCCAACAATCAAAGATTTCAATAACAAGAATGGGGTTCAAAGGCATCATGTTTCGTTTTGAAATTGATCCCAACTTTTGACAATTTTCACAAGTTATACAAAATGCATGTGTATCTTTAAATAAAGTGGGCCAATAAAATCCACACTGTAAGATTTTTGCAGCTGTTTTCTTTGATGAGAAATGTCCCCCACATGCTTCAGAATGACAAAATTCAATAACTTTATTTACCTCATTGTCGGGTATGCATCTTCGAAATATTTGATCACGACAATATTTAAAGAGATAAGGATCATCCCAATAAAACTTTCTCACCTCCGTTAAAAATTTTCTTTTGTCTTGTGCATTCCATTGAGGTGGCATTTCTCCTGTTACAAGAAAATTAACAATATTAGCATACCAGGGCATTGTAACAGTAGAAAATAAAAATTCATCGGGAAAAGAATCATTAATAGGTGTTATTTCTGTTGATGAATCTGGTGTGAGTCTTGATAAGTGATCTGCAACAACATTTTCAGCTCCCTTCTTATCCTTGATAGTGATAATAAATTCTTGAAGCAATAGAATCCATCGAATCAGTCTTGGTTTTGCATCCTGTTTTGACATTAAGTACCTTACAGCAGTATGGTCAGTAAATACAATAGTTGAAGAACCAATTAAGTAAGAACGAAATTTGTCTAATGCAAATATTACAGCAAGTAGTTCTTTTTCAGTTGTTGTGTAATTCATTTGTGCACTGTTTAAAGTTCTACTCGCGTAATAAATTACATAGGATTTACCTTCCTTTCTTTGTCCTAATACAGCACCAACAGCGTAGTCACTAGCATCACACATGAGCTCAAAAGGTAAAGACCAGTCAGGAGATTGTATGATAGGAGCAGATGTTAAGAGGCCAATTAATTTTTCAAATGAATTTTGACACTCTTGAGTCCACTTAAATGATACATCTTTTGCTAAGAGGTTACAAAGAGGTTTAGATATAGAACTAAAGTTTTTTATGAACCTCCTATAGAATCCAGCATGTCCTAAAAAGGATCGGACTTCTCTGACTGTTTTTGGTGGAGGCAAATGTGTAATGAGTTCGACTTTTGCCTTATCCACTTCAATTCCTTTAGAAGATACTATATGTCCCAAAACAATTCCAGAAGTAACCATGTAGTGACATTTTTCCCAGTTCAATACAAGACTCTTTTCTTCACATCTTTTTAAGACCTTTTCTAAGTTTTCAAGACAATTATCAAAAGAATTTCCAAACACAGTTAAATCATCCATGAAAACTTCTAAATAATGCTCAATCATGTCACTAAAAATGCTTAACATACATCTCTGAAATGTTGCTGGGGCATTACAAAGTCCAAAAGGCATTCTTCTAAAAGCAAAGGTTCCAAAAGGACATGTGAATGTAGTCTTTTCTTGGTCTTCTAGTGCTATAGGAATTTGATAATAGCCAGAGTAACCATCTAGAAAGCAATAGTAGGGATGTCCTGCTACTCTTTCTATAATCTGATCAAGGAATGGTAAAGGAAAATGGTCTTTTCTAGTGGCCAAGTTCAATTTTCTATAATCTATGCACATCTTCCAACTAGATGAGACTCGAGTTGGTATTAACTCACCTTTTTCATTTTCAATGACTGTGATTCCAGATTTTTTTGGTACTACCTGAGTAGGACTTACCCACTTACTATCTGAGATCGGATAGATAATTCCTACTTCAAGTAATTTGAGAACTTCAACTCTCACTACCTCTTTCATATGTGGATTTAATCTCCTTTGAGGTTGTTGGGAAGTTTTGGCATTATCCTCTAGGTGTATTCTATGTGTGCAAATCAAAGGATTAATACCATTTATGTCTTTTAAAGTCCACCCAATTGCATTTTTATGCATTTTCAATAATTCAATCAACTTATCTTCTTGTTCACTTGTGAGTGTAGAAGCGATTACCACCGGGTAAGTTTGTTTCTCTCCAAGAAACGCATATTTCAGTCCTTCAGGCAGAGGTTTTAACTCCAACTTTGAAATTTCGTTCTTTTTATCCTCATTTTCTCCCAATTCTTCAAACTTTAGTTTCCATCTTTTATTTTCAATCACCTGTGCACAGTCAAGTAAAGAACATATGTCAGAGATTTCAGGATCTAATTGTATATTTGACTCAAATGAATTTATTAAACACATTTCTAAGGGATCGGTAGAACTCCCTTTTTGAATATGATCCTCCACAATCGTTTCAATCATGTCACCTTCTTCACTTTCATCCTCCTCTTCATATGGTTGCTTACACATATTAAAAACATTGAGTTTAAGTGTCATGTTTCCAAATGAAAGCTTCATTACTCCATTCCTGCAATTAATCAAAGTGTTAGAAGTTGCTAAAAATGGACGACCTAAAATAACAGGTATCGGATTACATCCTTTGACAGGTTCTGTGTCCAAGACCATAAAATCCACAGGATATATGAATTTATCAACTTGAACTAAGACATCCTCCACTGTCCCTCTTGGTACTTTTATTGATCTATCAGCAAGTAAAAGAGTTACAGATGTTGATTTTAACTCCCCGAGATTGAGCTGCTGATAAACTGAATACGGCAATAAATTCACACTAGCACCAAGATCAAGTAAGGCTTGTTCAATTTTATGACTTCCAATAATACATGAAATTGTAGGACAACCAGGGTCTTTATATTTCAAAGAATTATTGTTCTGAAGAATGGCACTTACTTGTTCAGCTAAAAATGCTTTCTTTTTCACATTCAGTTTTCTTTTTACTGTGCATAAGTCTTTCAAAAATTTTGCATAAGATGGAACCTGTTTAATAGCATCCAGTAAAGGAATATTAACTTTTACCTGTTTGAAGATTTCAAAAATTTCAGGATTGTGATTCATCTTCTTAGTATTACGTAATGCATGAGGAAATGGGGGTGGAGGTGAAGGTTTGGTGTTTTCTTCATTAAGTGTAGGTTCAACACTTTCCTTGCCCTTAGAGATTGATTCATCGCTCTCATGAGGTTCAGGAATTTTTTTTTCAACAATTTTACCACTCCGAAGAGTGATAACTGCTTTAACTTGATCCATGTGTTGGCTTCCTGAACTACATGCATTTGAGTTATGTTGTCCTTTGGGGTTTGGCTGTGGTTGAGAAGGAAATTTTCCTTTCTCATGAATGTTCAGTGCAGATGCAAATTTAGCAAGAGTATCTTTCAAATCAGCAAATGTTTGAGCATTTTGAGAATTAACAGACTCTTGTTTTTCAATGAATGTATGCAAGGTTTCTTCAAGATTTTTCCTAGGAGGTGGGACATATGGTGCATAACCTTGATGATTTTGAAATTTTTGGTGTGGTTGGAAAGGTGGTTGCGAAGCCTGTGCTTGAGTGTCATTCCTCCAACTAAAATTCGGGTGATTTCGCCATCCAGGATTATAGTTTTGTGAATATGGGTTATTGTTTGACCGTTTGAACGTGTTTAAAACATTGGCTTGTTCATGGAGACATTCCCTAAATGCAGGCAAAGTTGGGCAATCATTGGTAGGGTGATCATGGGTTTCACAAATGTGACACACAATTTCTTGAACAGATTTTATTTGACCACTCTTTTTCATTTCTAAGGTTTCGACTTTTCTAGCAAGGGATGCTAATTTGGCTTGAAGGTCATGGTCTTCCTTAAGATGATAAATACCCCCACTAGATGTAGTGGTTTGATTTTTGCTAGGTGCCTCACAGGTACCAGCAGTGTCCCAATTTTGAGCATTTTCTGCTAGTAAGTCAAGATAGTTCATTGCCTCTTCTGGGTCTTTTTCCTCAAATGTTCCATTACACATCATTTCTACCATTTGCCTAACTTGGGGTGTTAAGCCCTCATAGAAATTTGAGACTACTCTCCATGTTTCAAAACCATGATGGGGACAGGTATTAAGTAATTCTTTATACCTTTCCCAACATTGGTAAAGGGTCTCTCCTGATTTTTGGGCAAAAGTAGTGATTTGTCTTTTGAAAGAATTTGTTCTATGGGAGGGAAAAAACTTTTTCAGGAATTGTTGTTGCATCTCGTCCCATAAAGAAATGGATCCTGGCCTAAGATTTTGTAGCCATGTTTTAGCTTTATCTTTTAAAGAAAAAGGGAAAAGCTTAAGTCGAATTGTGTTCATGCTACAATTTTGATCATTATACGTGTTACACACTTCTTCAAATTCTCTTAGATGTAGATAAGGGTTCTCTGCATCTAAGCCATGAAAAGTGGGTAAAAGTTGGATAATACCTGGCTTAAAATTAAAATGCGCTGCATCCGGTGGAAAAATTAAGCAAGATGGTGCACCGGTTCGTGTAGGGTTCATATAGTCTCTAAGTGTCCTAGGTCGGTTATGGTCATTATGTTGGGACTGATTGTCCCCTGGGTCTATGAGTCCCTCAATTTGATTTTCGCTCATGGTGTTACTTGGTGAAGAATGAGAAGATGAAGGAGAATCTAACAAATTATCAAAGGAAGTTTTGAACTTACCTTTTACTAAACGATGAGAATTAGGATCTCGAAACCAACCGCTCATAAAAAGAAACAAAACAAAATACAATAACAATAATACAAATAAAATATTAAACACAGGTAAATAAAATAAAATATTACACACAAGTAAATAAAATATGTAAAACTAAAAGCAAAATAAATATAAATAATTAGAAGTTAGATTAGTGATGTTAGATTATATAATAAAAAGTTAATAAATAAATAGTAGGAGGCTTAGCCTTCCATTAAAATAAAAAAAGCGAAAATAAAAGGCGAATAATAAATAAAGTAAAGTACGTTAGGAGGCTCGGCCTTCCATGAAAAAAAAAACTAAAATAAAAAGTAAAAAAATAATAAATAAACGAAATAAAGAGTAGGAGGCTCAGCCTTCCGCGAAAATAAAAACAGAATAATAATAAAGTACGTTAGGAGGCTCGGCCTTCCATGAAAATAAAAAATAAATAAATAAATAAATAAAACGAATAATAAATAACGAGTAGGAGGCTTAGCCTTCCATGAAAATAAAATAAACAAACAAACAATAACAAAACAAAATATTAACGTTACCTCCCCGGCAATGGCGCCAAAAACTTGACACGTCCAGAATATAGAAGTTATTCCCAAGTGCAGGATTGTCGAAGTAATAAATAACCCGATGAGAACGGGGTCGATCCACAGGGAAGTAAAATTAAAATTACAAATTATAAACACTTTAAAGATAATTAATGCAGTATAAGATGTTTGTAAATATTATTTCAATTAACCAATTTAAATAAAAAGCTAAGGTTACGGGGATTCACTCTTGGCATAAGAAGTAAGAATATATTTAACTTTTTATTTTTTTATAACTCAATTGGAATCCTCACACAAAGGAGGTTCCAACCGGAAAATATAGCAATTAAAGTTCATTATCATTTATATATTGATTAGTATTTATTTCTTTCAATTATTATACACCAAATCTTATAAAAGGGTTCAAGTATTTATTATGCCAATCTTTATATTTGTCTACAATAAATTAAGACTCCCACTTTACAAGAAAGGTTATATAAACCAAGACTTGTAAATGGTTTCAATAATTTATTGTGCCAAGTATTAAGTTTGTCAATAATAAATCAAGAATCACCACTTTAAAAGAAATGGTATTAATTCTACAAACAAAATAAATACATCATATATAAATTTACATAACTTAAAAATGAAGCATTAAATTCATGAATAAATATTAAACATATCTTATTACCTTGCCAAGAGCTTCACCCTTTCACCTTAGCTTAAACAAAATTATTTGGACATAATAAAACTAAATGAAAAGAAAAGAAATGGAAGAAGAAATAACATGACTTAATAGTAAACAAGAGAAATAATAGTACAAGGAAATGGATACAAAGGAAAAGTATTTTGAACTAAATTCTAACTTTCTAATTACATTCTTTAGGCATAAACAAGCCACCTATTTATAGAAAAACATGGATAAATCGAGACAAATTTGGAGGGAACCACTTGGTTGATGAAAGTCAAGAATGGTGGCAAAATAATTTGCATTCATTATCACTTGGGCACCCACTTGATTATCCAATTTGGAATTGATGTGATCCGAATTAGCTGTCACTCAAAACATAAAAGTTGTAGATAAGTCTCTTATCTTTCCAAATTGAGTGATCTCATACGTATTAGATACGTATGTCTATAGTTATGGGCCAAATACTGATAACTGTTCAAACTGGGCCTGTACTGCAGATCAATTCTGTTCTAGGCCAATATTCACCCTCTAAACACTCGAATTTCCAATGCTTTTTGAAATACAATATGTTAGCCCATTGAGTCAGCTCTGCACAGGATTAAGAATCACCTCAATTGGATCTTTAGGTAGAAAGTTATGCCCATTTTACCAAACCTGCCACAAAACAGTTATAAGATAATTAAGTACAATATTGTAAACATACTTAAGTTAAGAAAATTAAATACACTAGTAATACAAAACAATCATGTAAAACTCTTATTAAATGTATAATTTCAAGTGTTCATCAGTTCCCTTGTATTGCTCTTAAAATGTTTAAGGTGCCATAGCTCCTGGTGATGGGGTAAAGAAAGCCCTGTCCTTACCCATGGGACATAAAGGCTGGCCAAGACTCTTATGAATTTAAACCTAACTGAGAATGGGCTACCCTAAATGGGCAAATATTCAAGCAAAGTACAGTTGCATTAAAAGCTTGAGTTATAATCTAAAAAACTCAACATAAATAGCTACATCTCTATACAAATGGCTACTTGAGTAATCATTAGGAGATGAAAGTCTCAATGTTACCATCTTAAGAATATTATATATGGTTCTCAATGTGTTAAAACCCTTCTGAGTTATTCGAGATCTCTGGTATCTCTAATTTAACTTAAACTTTAGAGCCTCGGCATCAAAGTCCTTTAGACCCTCACCTTCTATTTGTTGAACAGGATCTTTCCCAAGAATACTTCTTATATCCCCATTGCCTTTTGTACCTAGGGTCTGCTTGGGAGAAGCTACTTTAATAATCGAGGTAGAGGCCCCATAACTTCCCTTTCTAGCCCTACTTGCCCTCCTAACAAGTGGGACCTCTGTTACTTCTATTTCTTCCTCTACAAGCATATTGATAACAGGGAAAGAATAATCTAAATTTTCTCACTTTTTGAAGCCATAAAAATAAATTTTCTAGATTAACTAAAGTAGAAGAGGAAAAAAGGAACACAATATAGAAAAGGCTTTTGGAATGAGATACGGCAAAACATTACAAAACAACATAAACATAGAGCATAGCAATAGTAAGGACCATGGCAAAAAACTCAAAATAGAAAGGTAAGATAAGAGTCTAAAAACCTTGTGAAGCACAAAAGTAAGAAACGTACTTCATTGAGAATAACACCGAAAAAAAAAAAGTTGAATTTTTCCTCTCTAACTTGATGAAGACGATAAAAATAAATAGCAAAGGAATGTTTGTACTAGCAAATGGATTTTTATATCATCTAGACGAAGCACAATCATGACCGCCTGTTTAAAATAGATGACCACAATCTCTTTACACTCAAACAGACATCCCCTTCAATAGACAGACACCTCAGTTCGCATCTGCATGTGTAATTAATACTCATCTTATCAGTTGTCTTTAACTCAGACTGTTCAATCTAAAACATTAACGAACTAGATCTTTTCGTGCCACTATAATTGTTTGGAATCTAGTGTATGACATACGAGTATATACATAATTTCAAAAAATTACTATATGCAGCAGAAGCATGTTAACATATACACTTAATTTAACAAATTAAACATATATATCATATATATACATAAGTATAACTATTATGAAAATTTATACATGATGAACAATTGTATTAAATCATTATATAAAATACTTACCTAATAAAGGTAGCTTTACAAAATCTTCAAGTCTTTCACCAATTCATGTGAAGAGCTCACCCTGAAGTGTATTGTTGAACAATTCTAGTCCATAACGGTTTGGTGGGATTATGGAGCTAGAATGGTAGCTTTAGAATTTTCAGCAACTTGTATTCAAACTCTTTGAATAAAAATATTAGTTTCATAAATATGAATGTGATTTAGTCATCCATGGAAGGAGAGGAAGATGAAGTTTTATTTTGTTATTATTAGTAACAATTTACTAAACAACAAGAATCATGTTTCTCTTTTGTCATTCACCAATTTTAAGCATGTAGAATAAGAAAAACAAAATCAACTTCACCTTCCATTCTTTCAACTCCTTGAAAGAAAAAAAAAATAAAGACCAAACTTACATCTCTTTCTCTCCCTCCTTCTCATGGCCAAATCATTCTTCTTATAAGAATGAATTCAATTCTTATTTTCTCAAATGATGGCCAAGCAAAATCAAGTGCTCTCCCCACCATGGCCGGCCACTTCAATGTATCAAATGAATATAAATTCATCTTGCAAGACATGGCCGACCACTTCAATGAAACAAATGAATACAAATTCATTTAATAGCCTACAATAATATCATTAAATAAAATATGTCTCCACCATTCATAATGGCATATTATTTAATTCTATTAAATAAAATTAATGCAATTAAATTGTATAATAATCTTTAGTGGATTAAATGAATATAATAATATTATAAAATAAATCAAAAACTAGTTTTGCATTATTTTATTAATATATCATGATACAAAATGAAGGACTTAGATTTTACCATTTGTCATCATTCTATTAGTTAATAACTCTTATTAATTAATTAAATAATATACTTAACAATTAAGTCTTGACAAATGCACATCCCGAGGGATCCCAAAATAATCGTTCTATTTTGCTAAAATTTATTGGATTAAATTATTCAATCCAATCCACTACCCTAGTGCACAACGAGTGCACTTCATATTGTGAGACTCCCTAGGTCCACACTTGATCTGTCATATGGAGCTCCTCCATACGTCCGTGAATGATGTCCTATACATACATTACAGATATTACAAATTAGCATGTTAGACAATACAAGTTGAAGTTATTGTATATTCGCATAATCCTTTTATTAATTTATATTCTTGAAGAGCAGAGATATAGATCATCACCATCAAATCTCTATTTGCTCAACCATGAACTTATTTCCAGATTTATATTTGATTAAACAATATCCACAAACACTTTTGTGATATTATTTATTCCTTCGAAATATATTTTCTGAGGTTTATGCTTGTGGCCACAAGAATTTTTGAAATACAATCTCGGAGTATCAAGATATACAACCTACTCATATGAGCTAATGGATCCCATCTCTACATACACCGGACTCCATGAGCATCAGACCATACCCAACAGTCAGACCATACCCAGCAGTCAGACCATGAAAGGTTTCTGACATGTGTAGAACCAAAGTATGGTGGATCACTCACAAGCCCACCGTGGCACTCAGGTCAAAGGACCACAAATACTACTCAACTCGGAAGACCTTCCATTGACGGCTTTATAAGATGTCTATTAGAGGTCCTCGTGAGTCTGTTCAATATGCAGTCCTTATTGAATACTTGCATCTCTATACAAACTTTTCACTAAGCTCATAGTTTGTTAAGACTAACCATCTAGACCATCCAGATATAGACATATACTAATCTATATTAATGGGTTCCACCGATAGACCCGCATCGATGAAATTATATCAAAAATATTGTGTTTGAGCACATACTTGCATAATGACATTTTCTAACACTATCTGCAACTCTTTGTAGCTATGTCATTACTAATATATTCTCAGGTCATTGTCCCATTTCAGACAAGGCTCTAACTCCTTAGATTTCGCTAACTATATGAACCTGCTAACTCTTAGCTTCACTAACTCTTAGCACTACTAACTCTTAGTACTTCTAACTATTATACAATGTCTGAAACTCCTTCAGATCGTACAATGTCTGAAACATTACAAGCATCTTACCATTTAATAATAAATAATATTAACAATTTCATTAGAAATGATAATTGTATAAATACTATAATTATATATTTATACATAATGTGATGGAACGTATGCATAAATCCCAATAATAATGTCACTTTAAATTGAATAGATGCAATGTTCTATCTCACTGAATCCCAACTGTATGATCTAAATAGATCACATGGTGAAATGTTACTACGGCCCTAAATGTCTCTTTAGTTAAACTAACATGACACTTCAAGACTCACATCATGATGGCTCATAAATACTAAAGAAATTCAAAGCAACACACGAAAGCCCTAAATTATCAACAAATAACCTATTCAAGAATAACTAACCTACTAGGATATTCTCTGAAACATGCAACAAATACCGAGAAGTAAAAAAATATAAGTTTTCAGCTTTGATTAATCAAAACTAGAAACTAGTTGAGCCTTATTTCCCTCTGAAATTCTACATACCTAAAGAACATGCCCATTAGGCCAAAGATAGGTAGTACTACTCAAAAGACGGGCCCAAAAACCAAATCAACAGACATACTAGTCAGTATAAGCATCACCTCATTAATCCCAAACCTCATCTCCCAAGGAGATCTCTAACCAGAGCCCGTCCAGGCTACGTACTAGAGTTATAACTTAAAAAGTTCTGACTTATTAGAGATTCCAGATGTTCTAATCAGTACACAGCGGTAAAGATTCCAACTCGCTCGAGATTCTAGACTTTTCGAGCAGCTCATGCTTCGAATAGTTTGAGCCGCTCGTTCATACAAATCACGAGGTAACCCTAACCTATATACTATCTCCTACTGCTCGGGATTCTAGATATTTCAAGCAGTTCATGCTTTAAACATATCGAGCTGCCTAATCATTCGATTTACAAGGTAACCCTAAAAGTCCTAAAGGAAAGGTTAGAGTGCACTCTCATAACGCAAGTCAGCAAATCCTGATAAGGTAAGTCATCATGACTGACAGCTCACTCCGTCTCTAAAAGAAATACCCCTAATCTAGAGATGCAAATTTCCCAAATCACGCCAATGATCAAAGAAATAATGGCCTGAACACTAGCCCTTAAATTGTCAGAAAATCGATGCTATCTAACGAAGAAAGATAACAAAGAACAAGTTCTAATTTCAACACTCTAACTCTTTTTTTTTTACTTTTCTCTCAATATATCTTTGAGGGCTAACTTAAGTATCGCACGGCTTTAACCAAAACCACGATCGACAAGACTGTAATACGCATTTGTTTGATTTTTGTAAGAGAAGGACCAAGTAGGCAAAGCCAAGAAACTATAGATCACAGCCCAATTCAAATGAGGCCCAAAGCTCTATTTCTATAATCAAACAAATTTAAAACTAGTTAACTTAAAAAAAATTATTTTTTTCGGGTCAACAATTTTTTTTAACGTTTACTATGAGTTATTTTATAGATTAGGGTTTATTATTTGATTAGGAATCATATAAACACCTATAAATAGAGTCTATTAGTCATAAACTTGCCGTTCTCTTATTAATAATAATCTATTTTTTTATTTTTATTTGGATTATTAATCTTACACTTGTATATCAAATTTAATTAATGTTTTTATTATTTCTTTTTTTGCTGAAAAAGAGGTAATATTTAAGTGTAAGTTGTTACTTCAATGAACAAATTGGCCAAGAGACCGAAACAGAAGTTCAATTAATTCAACTTTTTTTTTTTAAATGATACATCATTTTCTTCGGATTAGTACAAAGTGTAGGAATACGATGCATAGCAGCCTTCTCTTGTATCTCTAGAGATTTCAATGTAGACTTACCAATGAATAACATGGCGGCTTGTGACTTTTCGCCAGGGCTTAAAATATCTAGTTTCATTATTCTCACAAGTTGCAACTGCAAAACACAAATTCCTGGGCCAGATTTTAAAGCCGCATAATATCTTCGATTTTTTAGGATGTACATATATAAGGAAAACCACCATTGTCTCTATAAAATTATATATATATATACATTACTTTTTAAAATTTTAAAATTGTTTATTAATAAAAGGTTGTTTACTAGTTTTTTTAAAAGATCTATAAAAAAATGCATAATTGTTAAAAATTAAAAGAAAAGTGATATATACGAAAGAACTTAAAGAAACAACAATAATTTTTTATATATACAATTGATATACATATGCTTATTTACGCATGATTGGACGATACTCATGAATTTAATAACTTTACATTTATCCTAAGAGGAGCTTTCCCGTTAATAAATATATATATGACTGGTGGTTAATAAAAAAAAATAACAATAATTAAACATTGTATTGATCACACATAACTAATATATTACACATATAGAAGGTCTTTCAAGAGTTAAGTAAATTTATATTAGGAAAAATGTTATTTTGGTTCTTGATTTTATGGATGTATATCAATTCAATCCTCACTTGTTCAATATATACTATGTTAGTTCCTATAAAGATGAAATGATAGTTGTTTAGGGATGAAAATGATAATAAATAAATTATTAAAAATGTCTCTATAAGAAGCAACATGGTATATATTAAAGAAGTGATAACTAATTTAGTATATATCCAGAAAATTAGGAACGAAAATGGCATTTTTCCTTTATATTAGGAGAGGATCTTAATCTAATTAAAAGATAGTTGATTAGAAGTGTCAAATAAGTTCCTAATATTATAAATACAATAATAACATTTTTTTAATATTATTCTTATGTATATATAATACTAATTATTTAAAAATGTATTAAAACAATACTTTAAAAGGTTTAGATTACTGGTAGCATAAAGGTTGTTGATGTTATAAACTAACGAGATTTAAGATGTGCTCTATGCTCTCACCAACAGTACACTTTCTAATCTTATTAATTCTTGAATTCTCCTGTATGAATTTGTGCAAAGTTTTTTTTCTACAGAGTTTTTGAATATATCAGTTCTTAACCAACTTAATGAAATGAAAGATCTATAAATGATGCATTAAAAAAACAAGGCTGTTGATAGTTATTTTGAAAGGACTTACTACCCAAGAGGAGGTTGTTTGCCAGTTTGACAAGGACTCGTGGACAAAGGCATGATATAGAGGATGGTATGCATTTTTAAAATTAGTAATGATATACTTACATATTTGAAATACAAACTTCATATCTCAATTGATGTGATATTTAATGTGTCTAATATTAATTTATATTAGATATAATTTCAATTTAAAAAGTTTTACGCTATGGTTAGGGTATTTCTCTAACAATATGAAAAGGAGTGTTTTAGGTTTTGTACACTATTTTTGCCGTGGATCTTTTTCTTATGGTCGGCTAGGGCTGTTTGTTTTCATTTTGAATATGAATTCAAGTGAAATAACAAAACTTGGTGAAACAATCTCTTTATCTAGGTCAGTCATCCTTAAGTTATAGTTGGATGAGCTAGTTGAAGATGAGGAGCAGGATGATGTTGCATGTTCTCTTGTTAGGAAGATTCTCTCGACTCGTAGAATTAGTCACAACTCGGTGATTAGTTGGTTACCCAATCTATAGAGGATGATAGATCATTTTGATGTTGATAAGGTGGGATCTAATAGGTTTATGTTTAAATTTAAGTCAGAGGCGGATAAACGGGTTGTAATGGTAGAAGGGCCATGGAACTTTAGCCAGCGATTACTGGTTCTCCAGGAACCAACTAGCATTGGAGACTATAGGAATTTGTGTTTTGATTCGACAGCGTTTTAGGTGCAATTCCATCAAGGCCCAATAGCTTGTATGAATAGAAAGGTGGTGGTAAAACTTGGTAGATTAATTAGCAAGGTTGAGGAGGTTGATCAAGGGGACAGAGGCCATTGTTTGGGTCGTTTTCTCCGACTAAAACTCCATCTGGATATCACAAAACCTCTACCGCGTGTTCTAAAAATTGCTTTAGGAGCTGAAATGGTTTCCATTCTATTGAGATAGGAAAGACTGCAGGAGTTATATTATCGGTGTGGAATTCTAGGTCATCTGTTAAGAAAATGCCCAGAAAAGAAGTTTGTACAGAGGGGTTCTGACGAGTTATTATATGGGGACTAGATTCGGGTGGAGGTTTACCAACATCTTGTTTGGTGGAAGGGGGGAGGACAACCGCGATCTATTCTTAAAGGAGGAAAGGATATCTCTGGTCAGAGGGGTAAGACAGTTTCAGTGCTCCCTCGTAGGCATAATAGGGCCAGTCATGGTAGTGTAAAGATTCATAATTCTAGAAAATATAATTATCAGGTTCGGCCTAAAGTCATTGCACCATAGAAAGGTGATGAATTGGCAAAGAAAGATAAGGGTAAAGGCACCCACCACGGGCAGCTCAACTGGCAAAGCAGTGGGAAGTCAAGCAAGGACCCCTGTGTAGAACCTAGGTTCGAGTCCTTTCTCTTTCATGGACTTGGTGGATTATTGTGGAGCCTTAGATGAGCCTGTATTAAAGTGGGAGGCCCTGGCGGTGGGTTGCTGGGCTAGTCTCCCCGGGGTTTACCGCAAGGGTTCCCCGTTCCAACAAAAAAAAAAAAAAGATAAGGGTAAAGGCATTATGGTTTTAGACGTGCTGCCAGTAAGCCTTGGTATTAGAGAAGTTCAAAAATCGACGAAGGAGCGGCTGCCAGTAGAGGAAACAAGTTTGGTTATACATGCTGACGTACCAATGACTTCATTACCTCCAAAATGTCCTATAAGGAGTTTATAAACTACACATATGTCTATATTAGTATGATATTATTTATTTTTAACCTAAGTCCTCATAGTTTTATTATTGGACTCTACCCAAAAGGTCTCATACCAATGAACATATGGTTAACTCCTTATAAATCTATGATCCTCCCTATTTCTAACCAATGTGGGACTTTATTTGTTTTTTCTTAATAATCCTCCCCTCGAATAAAGGACCATTGAGCCTCTCCTCAAATGATATTTCATCTGTCGATCCAATATAAAAGATCTTATTCTAACAGTTTGCCACTCATTTTCACTGCGTTGACCACTCACACCTACATGAAGCACCAGAGTATCGCCTACTATTGAGAGCCTATTCTATCAGGTCAACTCTGTATCACAACGTTGACATGACATGCCTTACATAAAGCCCGAAACACGACAGTGCCTGTCCATAGAGCACAAGCACTGATCTATCGCAAACAATGGGCATACCAAACTCACTACCTTCTCGTTCGGCACCCGAGGATTTTCACTACATGACAACTTCAAGGCATGGCTGTCATGCCCCAGACCCAAAATATCTGACACACGACATCACTTACATTCATTCAATAATACTTAAACATTCATTTTAATTTCTTTCAGAATTATAGCAATTGAAATATGACTGGGACAATTAGTAAACCGGAGATACGCAGAGTTTTCTCAGAGATTAACACTCTACTACGTCACCAGTAGCAACTTTGTTACCGGAAGCCCAGAATATATTCATTGTAAATTCTTACTTAAAATTAATCCATTACTATACTTGGTGAAACTTAAACTAAGTCCAACCACACACAATAAAATAATACATAGGTATTTATTCACTAGGGACAAATCAAATATCTTATCCCACGTGTCCCCAAATGAAACACTTAGCAACCTAACAACTTAGGGAACCCAAGGAACAGCAGAAGCCTTGCCAAATCCGCTAAGCACACATGTACCTTATTTACCTGAAATCACCATAAACTATAATGAGTATAAAACTCAGTAAGCATACTAGTTTTTCATATATCAAATACAAATACATATATGTACACAATGCATATGTATGATATGTTGTTATCAATCAAAATCATAATCTTATCAAATCACATATCATGTAAGCGCTTACACATTCTTTCAAAATACATAATAGGAATACCATCACTCAACTACTACTTAGTAGGACTTACATATCACATATCACATAATGAGCCAAATGTCACTCGTAGGTGACATACCGTATAAGAGGAATAGTACAAGTGAGGTCTTGAAATTACACATATATAATGCTCATACCCGAAGGTAAAAGCCAAACCCTCACCCTGATCATCGGTGAGTCTTCTCACATGCACCAATACGCCACCACACGAATGTGATGACTCACACTTCCTTTAGGTACCAATAGGATCCTCCCTACATACGGAACACATAACATATACCAATCCCGAAGGAAAGGCCACACATAAAGGCTCCACAAATCACATAAAATGCCTACTAAGTTAACAGTGAGTTCAAGTACCCTCAAAACACAAAATATTTCTCATGGACATATTACACTTCAAAAGCTTTCTTTGTTAAACATATCTTATTTTGAAAGCTCACTTTCAAAAATACATGTATGTCATGTATGTCCATGCTCACATTCATAAATACATATCTTCACATTTCATATCAAAATATACTTTGACATAACATAAACATATTCCTAACCACATTTACAAAATCATACAAAACAATTACTATGTTTATTGTGATTTCAGTAAAAAGTCTAGTATACTTACCTCTTAACATTTTCAGCTACAAGGCTTAAATTTCCTTAACCTATCAATGGAGATTAATCCTTTCACAAGCCTCACAATTCACACAAAATACTTTAAATAGCTTACAAAATTATACACAATGCATTTATCACATCAAATTGGTCTAAATATTTGGTTTCTCAAAACCTGTCATTCTGACCACTTACACTTAACAAAAATTTCTAATACACCAAATGATGTCCAATTACTCCAAAATCAGAATATACAATTCTTGACTCATATATCCTTCTTATATATGAATATTATATCAAATTTCCTACACAATCCATTCCATACACACCATCGAATCCAAACTACAAACCTGACAGGATCAAGATACTTACTGAACAGTATTCAATCTCCCAATTTTATAAAATCATATACTAACTCAAAAATTATAACACTATCACATAATTACTCTCAACACATATCTCAGTCCATGATAAATATTTCACTTCCAAATCACTGTCAAAAGTATTTTAAAACTATTTTATTCTATAACTTTAAAAATCTGTTAATCAAATATTGCAATGAGCTGATACACTTTAGAAATTCATAACACTTCAACCACATTGATCTAAATTCTCAATTCCGAGTATATCATATTAGACATATAAAATTATCATATTCCACAAATTCGTAATTTTTGAAGATCATTCAGTAGGACAAACATTGTTCGTCACTGTATTATACTGTTTATTAGGAAATTTCCAGAATTTCAGGGTTATTTTGGTAAATTCACTATAAATTCAATTTCCAGAATTTTCAATCGATTCAAAGTCTCAGATGATCCTTAACATGTCTAATTTCATATACTCAAAATTAAAAACCAGAATCAAATCACAACAATTTATAAAATTCCTAGATCAAGAGGTTATCCAGCAGAAATTCCACAATTCATCATGATTTATCAAACTATCTTATAGATCATCATCAATTCTCATATGATCTTACGAAATACACAACAAATCCTCAATTATACATATTTTCAGAAATCAAAACTTAAAGGAATTAACTTAATTAATACCAATAAATTGAGAAATACGTATGATATACCTCTTGAAATTCAAAATTCCAATTTCTTCTTCTTTTTCTTCTCCTTCTTCTCTTTCTCTCCCCTCTTTTCTCTCTTCTCTCTCTCTAAAAGAGGTAGCTCGACCAAAATGTGAGAATTAGGGTTTTAAAAGTGTATTTTTATACTAAGTGGCTAATTTTTTGGTATTTACGAATTTACCCCCAAAACTTTCAAAGTATTACAATTTGGTCCCTAAAATAAATCTAAAGTCTTGCAATTAAACCCAATGCTAATAGTATCACCTTAACCTATACAAACACTACTAATAACAATATATAAATCAAGTATCACCAACATACAAATAAAATACGTATATTTATACATATATAAATACTTATTCTTACCAGTCGTGGATACTGGTTACTACAATTCTCCCCTCCTTATAAGAATTTCGTCCTCGAAATTCATGACTTGAGCAAACATATGAGGATACTTAAATCTCATTTCTTATTCTCATTCCCAAGTTGCCTTTTCAACAGTATGGTTTATTCATAAAACATTTACAAAGCAATCTTTTTGGTATATAAGATTTGCTCATAGCTTAGTCTATGAGAGAAGTACGAAACATTCATCCATAAAATAAACATATGACCAACACTATGGACTTATAAAATTATGCACACATATTTTTATTCTTTTCTCCCATTCGTTCAATATTTAATGTGCATCTATACACTTCACCTTTTATTCATTAAAGAATAATATAGATGTAGAATACCCATACTAATCTCTTAAATAAAATTCTTAACTCCTCTGAAAATTTTAATCCCTTCAACATATACTCATACGTCATAATATCATTCACTACCTTGATATCATTAAAAAAAATGTAGCATTTTTACGCAACTAAGTTGTCATTCAAATCAGAATATTGAAGGCATTATCTTAAATGATCAAAAATCAACTTCAATAAAAAAGACCTTTAGTTCAACTGATTCTTAAACTATAAATCTTAACATTATATCTCTTACTTTAACTCTTAAAAAAAATAGTCCACCTTATTGGACATCATTTTCTCATTGAGATTGACATGTCTGCTTTTTTTTTTTTTTTTTCTAATATGCTCAGTTTCAAACAGAAAAGATTCTACTAGCACAATTACTGCGATGGCAAATATGGTTTTTCAACTATTCCTTTAACGTCATCCACGTAAAAGAAAAGGACAAAACGATTATTAATTTTCTTTCACAAAACTCTATAATAGCCTAAAACTCATAATCACTTTTCTAGCAATAAAAAAAATCAACCCTCTTACCATCTTCATAATGAATCCCATTATCATAACTCCTCCTGTTCCTTTTACTCCACCACAATTTTCAGACCTAATCAGAACCAGAACACTCCATTCCCGTGCCAAAGAATTCATCAGACACTATGCCATCTTGGCAGTCCAAGAACACGGCCTCACAGTTCTTGGTGGCCCTTCGTTCAACTTGGAATACCCTTTCTTTCACCTGCACTATTTTTTCCCATTTTCCCAATGGTCCAAATCTGTCCTTTACTTGTTATGGTACCTATTGGATCTGTATACAATCGCCATGGAATTCCCATTACTTAGAACCGTCCAAAAAATAGAAAAATGTGGTGAAGATCATCCAGCCCTGATTTTTCTCCAATGGTTTTACCCAAAGGCATGGTGGATAACTAAATTTCAACACATGATTGCAAACAACACAAATGCTGCAGTCCCTAGACAACATCTTTGGTCTGTTTTACTTCTCCAACGAAAGGGTATGATCGTTTCAGATCATGAAATCCATTATTACCCCACTGTCAAGGATTACCTCACCTTTACCCTTTCACTAAAGGGATCAATTAAGCTCTGGCCTGAAGAAGTAATCCAGCAAAAGAGAGAACTTGAAAGAATTCTTGCTCAAGAAAACCAGATAATTCCTCCATCCGTTTGGATCTCCCCAGAAGATGCTGCACCTTGGGAACAGGTTGAAGATGACTTTGCAGAAGAATTGAATTCTGCCAATCTACACAAATCCCGACAAAGACAAAAACATCATCTTTCTCATTATAGAAATACAGATTACTCTACCCACCATCACCATATCCCAAACATGACTTATTATGCCAGATACAGACAAGAAATCGATAACCTTCACCAATGGCCTCAGCCACTTGTCCCGACAGAACCTACTCAATCTCAGCCAGTTGTCCCGACAGAACCTGACCAACACCAACCTAATCTTGACTTATCCCTCTTTCAAGACTCCCAACCTTATCCAACCGACACCCAAATCCAAGAGGAAGCCAGCACATCCCTCATCCAGACCAGCTCACCTGGAGAAGATCAAGATATGGTACACCCATATTCCACTCCGCCAGAGCCCTCATTCAATGTATGGGAACAACAACTCCATAAGTTCCTCTCTCACGGATACGACACAGATGAAAGCGACCAAGGAGACTCATTTTGACCTACATTGCTGTTTCTATTTTCACAGAAACTAGATCCGTGTTGCTCTATCACATCAAAGAGAGACTGATTACTGCTTTATCTTTATGTCAAGTGTGCTTTATCTTTCTTCATATCTGCTTTTAATCTATCGGCCAAAAATCAATGTTAAGACCACAAAATCTTTGTAATTAATAAAGTTAATTTGGCCTCATGTCCAAAGTCCAATTGTTAGCTCAAAAAGTCTTCAAGTCATTGATGTATTATCGGCCATTAGTGCCAAAATGGCTAAGTCCCTAAATCCATA
This sequence comes from Ailanthus altissimus, assembly GCA_946807835.1. NCBI lineage: Eukaryota > Viridiplantae > Streptophyta > Magnoliopsida > Sapindales > Simaroubaceae > Ailanthus > Ailanthus altissimus. The sequence goes on along the minus strand of OX327713.1, from coordinate 8,456,521 downwards.
AAATAGGCCTTTATTGACTTTTCTTAATTATCTTACCTAACTCATCACGCTTCCGACACAATTTTTATCACACTTACATATCAACATATATTTATTCAAGATTTTGCGGCCTATTGTCCCTTATAAAATGATAAAGTAAAACTGATTCTTTTCTTTTTTTTTTTTTTCCCTCACAAGAATCGAGAAAAATATATACTTGAACATACTTACACATATGCTCCATAGCTATTATCAATTTGTTTCTCTATAAATACATTATTTTTGCATCCTTATACAAACTCAAAAACATTCAAAGATTAGGGTGAGCGTAACAATGGAGGAAACCTCAGCTCGTCGATTCACAAAAATTTGTGTCTTTTATGGATCCAACCCTGGGAATACTGAAGAGTTTACAAAAGTTGCAGAAAATCTTGGTAAGGTATTAGCTGAGCGAAATATACATTTAGTATATGGAGGAGGTAACTGAGGGTTAATGGGGTCTGTGGCAAAAGCTGCACACAATAAAGGTAGTCGAGTTTTGGGTATCATTCTAAAACCTCTAGCTATTAAAAATGTTGTAGGAAAAACAATTGGGGATGAGTTACAAGTCTCATCTATGCACGAGTCTGCTATAAAAGAATACTAACTCAAGATTACAAGTGTTTTCCACTACCCTGATAGTAGTTACAATATAAATCCCTAGTTAAACCTAATAGTTTATAAGATGAGAAAAATAAAAACAAACTTTTTATTTTTCTTCTCACACTCTCACTTTTCTTTCTCTCTTCCATTACTCTTCCTTGTATTTTTGGTGTTACAATGGTATTACATTTTGGTGTTCTCTTATAAAATCTCATCTCCAAATAAACCTATTTATTAGCTTTTGCAAGGCAAAAATCTTTGCCAATTTCAGTGCCATATACACAAAAATTGGTGGGAACACCAAAATGTAACTACCATGAGCTTACAATGAGCTTATAATGAATTTCGAATTAAAATTACTAAAATTCATATACAACTCATTGTAATTATAAAAATGATTTAAAGAAATACTTTGGAACCCCAACAAAGGCAGGTAGGGTGTAAGGTACCTCAGAATGATCTTGGGGATGCTAGAGATAAGTTGAATATGGATAATGAGTCTGAAGATAGGAGTAGGCTGAGGAGGCAGTAAAATGACCCTACTAGTGGTATCAAACTTAATATACCACAATTTAGAGGTACTACTACTTCTCCCGAAAAGTATCTGTAGTGGGTTCAGAAGGTAGAAAAGGTGTTTGATTGGCATGAGTACTCTAAGGTAAAGAAGTGTAAGATAACAACGCTTGAGTGTAAAAGCTCAACGAAGAAGGGATCATGAAGAATAAGTTACTAGTTTGCCACTTATGAAAAAGATTAATAAAGAAGATATTTGTTCTTGATTACTATAAACAAGAATTACACATCAAACTAGAATTTGCAGCAAGGTTCTTTGAGTATGGAATATGAAAGAATTTGAGCTATTACTGATTCGCCGTGATTTGAATGAACCTCAAAAGCAAACAGTAGCTAGATTTCTTGATGGATTGAGAAGGGACATAGCTAATGTTGTTGAGTTACAACCCTTCATATTTTTTAAAGATGTCATAAAGCTTGCAACTAAAGTAGAAAGACAGCAGAAAAGATGAGGTATCCATATTAAGTCAACTATATCAAGTTATAAAAAGGTTGTTTCTTCACTTTCCCAGATATGGAACACACCTAAACGAGGTGAAAAAGTGGAGTTCAGCACAAAAAGTGCTAGTTTAGGTTCTTTGAAGGAAAAGGAGAGGGTATTTGAACCTCAACTTCCCAGGAGGTCTCGAGACATCAAGTGTTTCAAGTGCTTGGAAAATTGCCATATTGCTTTTGAATGTCCAAATAAGAGGGTGATGGTTCTACATGTGAAGCATGGAGAGCTTATAAGTGAATATGAGGCCGAAACAGAAGAGTAATCTGAAGTAGAAGTGACTGGAAAAAAAAAAGAATCTTGAGCCAACTGAAAGGAATTTATTAGTTATTCAAAAAGTTTTGAGTGCTAAAGTTGATATTGGAGAGGACCAACGTGAAAATATCTTTCATACAAAATGTCAAATCCGAGATAAGATTTATATTATGATCATTATTAATGGTAGTTGTACTAATGTTGCATCCACTACTTGGTGGAGAAATTGGGATTAACTATTGTTCCACACCCAAACCATACAAATTGCATTGGCTTAATGAAAATTTAGAGATTTGAGTCACAGGACAGGTTCGCATGCCGTTTTCTATTAAACCCTATCATGATAAGGTTTTATGTGATGTAGTTTCTATAATAACTATTTATGTGTTATTGGGACATCCATGGTAATTTGATAATGATGTGACTTAAAATAGGCGAAGAAACATTTATTCATTTGTGCTAAATGGGAAGAAAGTGAATTTGATGTCGTTGTGTTCTCAACAAGTTAGAGAAGATCAATTGCCAAATCAGAGGAAAATGGTGGAATCAGGTAAGGAGCCAATGTTATTGAAAAATAGAGACATTAAACAAGCACTAGCTTTGGTGAATGGGTTGTTTTTATGGCTTAAGCAAAGCCTTTATTACAAATGGAGGGTTTAGATTTGCCGAGGAAGGTTGTGGAGTTACTTGAAAAATTCAAAGATATATTTTCAAAAGAGCCGCAATTGGGATTACTGCTTACTCAAGGGATTAAGCATTAAATTGATTTAGTGCTTAGAGCTTCACTTCCTAATAGTCTAGCATATAGATGTAATTCAGAGAAAGCAAAAGAGATCTAAAGGCATATTGGTGAGCTCTTAGAGAGGGGCTATATGTGTGAGTCACTTAATCCTTGTTCTATATCTACCTTGCTTGTTCCAAAGAAGTATGGTATCATACGAATATGTATGGATAACCGAGCTATTAACAAGATAACGATTAAGTATCGATTCCCTATTCCTAGATGAATGGATATCACCAAATTAGGATGAAAGAAGGTGATGAATGAATAACAGCCTTTAAAACTAAGCATGGATTATATGAGTCGATAGGGAAACCATTTAGGCTTTTTAATACACTTAGTACATTTATGAAGCTTATGAATCATGTTTTAAAGAAGTTTATTAGGCTGTTTTGTTGTAGTCTATTTTAATGATATCCTGATCTATAGTAAAACTTTTGATGGTCATATAAGGCATCTTAGGGCTATATTTGAGACCTTGCTTGATGCTAAGTTGTATAGGAAAGTCAAGAAGTGTTATTTCTGCCAAGATAGTATTATATTTCTTAGGTATGTTGTTTCTGATAGTGAAATTAAGGTTGATGAAGAGAAGGTTAAGGCAATTCGTGATTGGCCAAAACCTATTAGTGTTGCTGATTTGAGAAGTTTTCATGGTTTAGCCTTTTTTTATAGGCGATTTATTAAAGACTTTAGTTGTATTTTTGCGCCTATAATAAAGTGTTTGAAAAAAGGGAATGAATTTAGGTGGGATGAGAATGCACAGAAGGCATTTGAGCTGATTAAAAAAAATTATATTCTGCTCTTGTTTTAGCTCTTCCTGATTTTGCTAAAACGTTCAAAATAAAGTGTGATGCTTCTGCGCTTGGTATTGGGGTTGTTTTGATGCAAGAAAAGCGGCCAATCGCATTCTTTAGTTAGAAGCTAAATGGGGCACATTTATGACAATGAATTTTATGAATTGATTCGGGCTCTCAAGGTATAGTAGCATTACCTATTACCTAAAGAGTTCGTTATTCACACTAACCATGAATCTTTAAAGTGTCTTAAATGGCAGAACAAGCTGAATAGAAGACATACTAAATGGGTAGAATTTATAGAGTCATTTCTTTATGTCATAAAATATAAGAAGGGGCAAACTAATGTCATTGTTGATGCTCTTTCTATGAGGTATGCGTTGATTTCTATGTTAAATGCAAGGTCGTTGGATTTTGAGCAGGTGAAAGAACAATATATTAGTGATTCATACTTTACTAATATGGTGTCTGAATGTACTAAAGGAGCTTGTGATGGGTTCTTTATGTATGATGGTAAGTGTTCAAGTATGGCAGAATATGTATACTTTCAGGATCTTTGCATGAGGCTCATTGTGGTGGTCTTAGTGGTCATTTTAGGGAGAAAAAAACTTATGAGCTACTGAAAAAGCACTTCTTTTGGCCTAATATGTTGTGGGGTGTTCATAAAGTGGTTGAAAGATGTGTTATTTACAAGAAAGCTAAGGGTAAAGAGAATTTAAATGGATTGTATATGCCTTTACCTATCCCAAAGCAACCATGGATGGATATTAGTATGGATTTTATTCTTGGATTACCTAGAACACAACATGGAAAAGATTCAATGATAGTTGTGGTTAATCGGTTCTCTAAAATATCCAATTTTATTCCTTATAACAAAACTGATGATGCTATTCATATTATTGATTTATTTTTTTAGTAAATTTTTATGTTTGCATGGAATCCCTAAAAATATTATCTCTAATCACGATACAAAGTTCTTAAGCTACTTTTGGAAGAAGCTTGGAATAAAACTACTTTTCAGTACTGCGTGTCATCCACAAACTGATGGGCAAATTGAGGTTGTGAGTCTACTCTATCTTCTTTATTACAAGCTATTATAAACAAGAACTTAAAGAGTTGAGATACATGTTTGCCTATTGTAGAGTTTGCATACAATTGTAGTGTGCATGGTACTACAAAATTTTCACCATTTAAGATTGTGTATGAATTTAATCCATTTGTTCCTGTTGACCTTGTTCCTATTCTAATTTATGAGAGAACTTCTATAGATGGGGTTAAGAAGGCAAAATTGATGAAGAAGCTTCATGAGCATGATTAAATTCATATTGAGAAAACAGCTAAGTATGTTAAGTATACTAACAAATAATGGAAAATGATTAGCTTTGAACCTAGTGATCATCTTTAAATTCATCTTAGTAGGGGAAGATTTCCTAGCAAGCAAAAATCCAAGTTGATGCCAAGAGTTAATGGACCTTTTTGGATTATGGGGAAGGTGAATAATAATGCTTATAAAGTTGATCTTTCTAATGATTATATTATTTTAGCCACTTTTAATGTGAATGACTTATCTCCTTATTTGGAAGATCTAGAAGATTCTGATTTTTGGGAAAATCATTAGAAGATCTAAAAGATTCTGATTTTTGGAAAAATCATTCTCAGCTTGGGGGTAATGATATGCATCATGAAGGTTCTAAATCAACTCAAGAAGGTAAGCTGAGCATAAAAGATGCTTCAGATGATTCAATAACAAAAGCTAAGGCCAAACAGCTTCAAAGGGCCATAAGTAGTCAAATTAGAGCTATTGAAGCTTCTTTGGGCTTAGAAGCTTACAATCTGAATGGGAATGGGCTAAAGGTGTTTATTTGTCTTCAATTAGAGCTTGGGACGTGATTTAGAGACTTTTGGTGACTTTAGGCTTAAAGAGGCAGCTAGGAGCTTTTATTTGCATGCTATTGGGCTTAAGTTGCTTCTTTTATGCCTGTTTTTATTATTTCACTTATCTATATATATTTGCATGTATTTGGGCCTTTTTAAAACTTGCTTAGCTTTATTTTAAATTGTTATGTCAAATTAGACTCATTTGAGTTATTTTGGGCCTTTTTAAGTTAATTAGGTAATATGATAGTTTTTCCCCATCTTGTAAGCCTATATAAGGTATATTAAACATCTTATAGAGGCAACTACCTTACTCTTCAATTTTATGAACGAAAAAGAAGAACGTTTCTCTCTCAAAATTGTTTTATCAAGTTTTCTAGCTCTTGAAGATAGTTAGTGATTTGTCACTCTTTGATCACTAAAAATGTGACATCAAAACCCTAAATTGAACCTTGTGGCATCTATCTGACTTATCAAGGTTTCTTTTTAGTTTTATCCTCTAGCTTATTTACCATTTATTTGTTATAATTCAACCTAAACACTTAAAAGAAAGACCAACAAAACCAGGCACCACTCTCATCTTGAAATTAGATTTTGTTTTTATTTTTAATAATCTATTTTGAAGATCAAGGCACATCATCTTGGTATCAGAGACCACTTGTAATCTTGAGTTAGTATTCTCTTGTAGTAGGCTCGGTTTAGTGAATAAGTGGTGAAAAGTCTATGTAATTGTAACTATTTTTACATAGTGTATGTTGTCTTTAATAGCCCGTAGACGTAGGCTTGATTAAAGCTGAACCATGTAAATTCTTGTGCTGTTGTTATTCTCCCTTCTCCTTTTATTTTCTTCGGTACTGTTTGATATTTTTTGTAAAGGTGGATCTAGAGCAGGGAATATGGAATCTCGGTTTAATTAATTTTGAGATTCTCTCATATTTTTTCCAACAAGTAGTATTAGAGCGGGTGGTTCCTTTGATGTTTTTGAAGCTTCTAGTATGATAGTGTGAATACGTACAACACTAACTATTCACGTATATAGGACTATTCACATATATAAATTTCATCAAAACTGAGAGCACGAGGCAAAAATGTCAATAGTAAAATTTGAGATTGAGAAGTTTGATGAGATAATTAATTTTGGCCTGTGGCAAATACAAGTCAAATATGTGTTAATTTAACATGGATTTCACAAAAGTTTGAAATGCTTTAAGAAAAATTGTCCCAAAGGTGGAGCAGTTTCGTTAATAGCTTAAAGTCTAAAGTTAACAATATAATATGTGATGAAGAGTTCCTCTAAGAGGAACATTTACATTCTTATGGCATGACTGCTAGTTGTCATGAAAAAAGATGTGTTACTAATAGCAGGTCCACTAATTTGCACACGGGCATTGGTTTGGTATTTATGCAAGGTGTGTGGTGGAATGTTGTCAATGGCTAAAAAACTCTTAAAAAGCCAAATGTAAGAGGTGTACTATAATCTTTTAGAAAATTGTTCGACAGGAGCCGAAAAGAAAATTCTTAAAATAGTTGAATTCTAAGTGTCTATGCTTGTATGGTGGAGCATTATTCTCTTTATTGAGAATGTTAGTAGTGTTTTATCTTCCTGGTAGAAGGGATGTAAGAATCCTAATAAGTAGGTTAAAATGGTAAAATTTTACTTATAAAGGATTGTAGTTGTAAAGACAAAGTTAATGCATTTGTCTCAAGGTGGAGATTGTTGGTATTGGAGACAAATATATATTTAGCTATAGCTAATTTATTTGACTTATACATAAAACTTATTGAGTTAATTTATTTGACTTGTGCATAAGTGGTGGTGATTGAGCTAAATTAATTAACTTGTTCATAAGGGGTTGTTGAGCCAATTTATTTGACTTAAACATAAAAAAAAAATAAATTAGTTCATGTGGCACCGAAATTGGCAAAGATTTTTGCATTGCAAAAGCCTATAAATATGTTCATTTAGAGATGAGATTTTGTAAAAGAATACCGAAATGTAACACCATTGTGATATCAAAATTATCAAGGAAGAGCAACAGAAGAAAGAAAGAAAAGTGAGAGTGTGAGAAGAAAAATAAAAATTTGTTTTTATTTTTCTCATCTGAAAAACTCTTTAGGTTTAACTAGGGATTTATAGTGTAACTACTATTAGAGTAGTGGAAAACACTTATAATCTTGAGTTAGTATTTTCTTGTGATAAGTTCGGTTTGGTGAGTGAATGGTAAAAAGTTTATGTAATTGTAACCAATTTTACATAATATATTTTGTCTTTAATAACCCGTGAACTGATTTGAGGTGAATCACTTAAATTCTTATATTCTTTTTATTCTTTTTTCTTCTTCTTTTTTTATTTTTTTTTATGCTATTTAATATTTTTTATAAATGTGGATCCCAACGGAGAGTGGAGATTCTCAATTTAATTAATTGTAAGTTTTCCTTGCCGTATTTTTTTCAACATGTCTTGCTCTGATAGGGGTTGGTCCTCGTTGGGTAGTTCGGAAATGATTCTAGTAACTGTGATGGTTCCTTGCCCCCTTTATTTGCCAGGAAAAAACAGTTGTTACTGCTTTGAGGCTTCTGTTTGAGGATACTATGCAATCAGAGCAGCCGGTCGTACCGAGAACTGAATTACGACAACAACATCATAGAAAGATGAAGCCGAATAATAATAGTAGTCCTAAGAAAGGTGCGGCTTTAAAGGTGAGGAATAAGGATGGTTTGTTGTCCTCTCCCAAGAGCCCTTGTAAAACCCTTCGTTTTAGCTCTCTCTCTCTGCAGTCATGAAAAAAGTGCAAACGGGACAACTTCAGGAAGTATGTTTATAGATTTCTATCTGTCAGGTCCAGAGGTTTATGATGATTATGCTCCCCTTCCTCAGTCAGTTGATTTTAACAAATCTGATTTATTGGCTGCCTCTTCCCAAGCCGGTGGCCATGAATATCCTATGTTGGAACATTCAAGGTCTGGTGCTGGCCAAACGTTCCCTATTTTGCATAGTTACGTGCAAGAATATTAACCCAATTTTTTTTTTTTTTAATGGAGACTTTGGCTTGGCATGATCAAATCGAAAGTTTACGCATTAAGTTATGTGGGTAAATTGGTGGTGGAGCGTATGGGTCATTGTGGGGGATTATGTTTGATGTGGAGTGAAAATGTATCAGTTTCACTGATTTCCTTTTCTTGTTTCCATATAGATGTGGCGGTTTGCCATCTTTCAAAGCGTTGGCGCTTTACAAGGTTCTATGGACATCCATAGAGTTTTCAACGAGTTCATGGTTAGAATCTCCTTCGCGCCTAAGACATATGTCTTTGCTCCATTGGTTTTGTGGTGGAGACTTCAACAAAAAATTATTCCTTTGGAAAAGGAGGAAGGTAATTGTATGAGTCAATCTTTGATGGCTGGTTTCCGACAGGCCTTAAATAACTGTAAGCTTGAAGATTTGGGTTTTCAGAGGGCAACTTTTACCTGGATTAATGGAAGATTTGGGGATTACTTTGTTTAAAAGCAGTCGAATAAGGTTGTTCAGTCAAAGAATTGGCATGATCTATTTCTATTTGCTTCTGCTACTTATATCTAATTATGAGGTTTCTGTCTATTGGCCAGTTGTAATTGCTATAAGGGACTCACAAGCGAGAGAAGCTAGACATCATCCTCGAAGATTTCATTTCGAGGATGCTTGTAAGGAAATTGTTTCGGCTAGTTGAGTGATACATACTTCGGTCGTGGATCATGTGTCTATGGTTTGAGGAAATATTGTTAAGTGTGGGGTCTAGTTGAATAATTAGAATGTTTTGCACAATAAAAAGTTGCACATAATGATTTCTCATAAGAAAAAGAGCTTGATAAACTTTAGGAGTCTCTAACTCTAAGGCCTTCAACCTGGCATCAGTATCAATAGGTGGAAAAGGTATCCTAAGAATTGGTTATTTTACAAGTTTAAAGTAATAAATATGTTATGTAAGACTTGATTTATATAATGACAACTTTTAAATTTTTGATTCAATTAAATTTTTATTAAGAGAATTTTAAATTGAAAGAAAGCCTCTTTTCAAGTAAAGAGAGAGAATAGAAAGAGTGTATTTTTTTAAGGGTATAAGAGTTCGTTTTTTATATTTTTGACTACTTAAAAAAATATCAAATTTAAATATGATTAAATAAGTATATTTATAAAATTTGAGGACTATTTCTAAAAATTTTCCTTTATTATTTGATTAGGAATCAATATAAACACTTATAAATAAAGTCTATTAGCTATAAACTTGTCATTCTCTTATTAATAATAATATCTCTTTTTTTTTATTTGGATTATTAATCTTACATTTGTATATCAAATTTAAGTATTTCTTTTTTTATTATTTCTTTCTTCGTTGAAAAGTAGGTAATTGTTAAGTGTAAGTTGTTACTTCAATGAACAAAATGGCCAAGAGACTGAAACAGAAGTTCAATCAATTCAACTTTTTTTTTTTAAAAAACGATACATCATTTTCTTCGGATTAGTACAAAGTGTAGGAATACGACTTATAGCAGCCTTCTCTTGGATCTCTAGACATTTCAATGTAGACTTTCCAATGAATAACATGGCGGCTTGGGACTTGTCGCCTGGGCTTAAAATATCTAGCTTCATTATTCTCATGAGTTGCAACTGCAAAAACACAAATTCCTCGCCCGCATAATGTTTTCGATTCTTTAGGATGTACATATATAAGGAAAACCGCCATCGTCTCTGTAAACTTTTATATATATATATATATATATATTAATTTTTTAATTTTTAAAATTTTTTATTAATAAAAGGGTAAAAGAACTATAAAAAATGAATAATTTTAAAAATTAAAAGAAAAATGATATTTACGAAATAACTTAAAGGAACATAATTTTGTTTTATATATAATTGATATACATACGCTTATTTCCGCATGATTGGACAATACTCGTGAATTTAATAACTTTACATAATAAAACGTTATAAACTGTTTCCTATGCAATAAAATGTGAAAATCTAGGATCAAAATGACAACATTTTAGAGAACATCTCAGCTGAAATTTCCTCGAACCTAAAAAGTACAGCGCAACTTCATTTTTTTAAGATTGTAAATAAAGGAAACAGAAAAAAATATTGGAGCAAAAGAACATAAAAGTTGCTTGTCAGGTAATGTTTCCGGGTATCTGAAATTCTAATTCACAAGTATTTGTAGAGAAAGACACTAGTAAAGATTTGCCAGCTTTTGGTTAAAAGAAAAAAGGGGACCTCCACCTCTTATTTATGCATAATGAAAAAGATCATAATGTTGTGCCATTGCAGGAACAAGAATATTCTCAAGCATATTGAAGAACATTAGAAACAGATTTCCTATCAGGCATGCTAGGAATTGCTCCTTTCACTTGAACACAGAGAGAAGCAGCTGCAGCTGTAAAAATTGGCCAAAACTTATATTGAAGTTCATTCAAAAATATTAATTACAGGGTTATGATATGTTTCTATTGAGTGTGTGTGTGTGTGCCTGTGTGTAATGTCACCACTATGCATGCTATCACCTTTCTCCAGCCAACATACCAGCAAATCTCAAACATTCCTCTCTGGACTTGCCCTCCACAAAAGCCACAGCAAAAGCAGCAGTGAATGTGTCCCCAGCTCCAGTTGTATCTAGGACTCTTTTAGCTGTTATGATAGGTTGTTTAATTGGTTTCTCCCCTTCTACAAATAAAGCGGACCCTTTGGCCCCAAGTTTCACCAGGATGTGCTTGATGCCCTGAAATGATATTACACACTCAAATAAAGTTTACTTGAAGCTTATATTTGTAGGAGACAATGAACGAGATCTCATTTTTCATCAAAAACATGTCAAACCCTCCAGTATGGACGTCTCATGGAAACATATCTTTGACAACTTGAGGTCCAAAACTGACATTTGTGCCAAGTACAGCATGAAGCCTTCAAAAATATAGATTTTTCATAGGCCACTCACCATTTTATAACACTTCATCACAGATTCACTAATCTGTTCAAAACTGTCAGTTGGCATTCCAGTCAAACGACCAAGTTCAGATTCATTTGGACTGAAGATATCAACAAAATTCAACAGTTCTTGTGGGATTGGGGCATCCATTCCCCCTGCATCAAAAATGACAGGAACACCTGCACTTCTTGCAGCCTAAAGATTTGATGGCATCAGAATATGCAACAAATTATTAAAAGAAAACAGATCAAAGAAAACATAAGCATAAAGCATCAACTAAGTCCAAATTGACAAAATCCAAGAAACTGAAACACAATGAAGCAATAAAAATCCCTTAACCACAATATTTCCAAAGTGATCATTACAAAACATAAGATTCAATTAAAATCTACAGAATATATGTGGATCCAGAGAAAAATTGTAAGTCAAAAATGCAAACTAGTCAAGATTTTTCAATTGGTAGCCAATAATAGCTCCAGAACCAAATAATCTAATATCATTTGGAAGCTCAGTTGATTTCGGTAGAACAGTATGAAGAATAAACTACAGAAAACACAAACAGCCACCCAACCATTTTTGTCCAGAAAAACTAAAACTCAATGGTGTTTCATTTCAAGGAACCATCATGTTAGTGTTCATTTCCTATTTTCTCTAATTCTTTCACATTGTTCTGTATTTCGTTGATTTGATATTTTAGGTCTTAGAACCTTTTTCCTTTATCTTTCAGATGCTTCTCTCTAAACTTTTTCTATGGACAGGATTAACTTTATCAAGTAAATAGTTTCATCCATATAAGCAAAAGACAACACCAAATGAAAGCAAGAACACACAAGATTTTGGAAGCTTATGCAATCAAAATCATGAAGAAACAGACTATGCAGAGGGTTGAAAGTAAAAAATTAAGAGTCTGGAAAAAAAACTTCAATAAGAAACTTAGGGGCTTTGTTTCTCAAGGATGCACTGAAGGTTTTACATATCTGATGATGCTCCAAGCAAAAAAATATTATATATATTTGGTGATGCAGAAGAAGAACATTCAACCAAGTAAGATCTTAAATTCATCACCCTAACTTAGATTCTGTGTTTGTGTTGAGGTGAACAGGTTTCACAAAATTGGGGATTGATTTAAGGTGTAAACATTTTGTGTTTAGGGTCACATAGGTGCTAGAAGTAATAAGACAGACTTTAGAAACTTAGAGCTGTAGAATAAATAAAAAGATCAAGATAATGGAGCCTAATCACACCAGTGAATTAAGTTTCAAAGATCATGAAAATTCATTATTATTCTCTCTCTCCCTTCAGCTTGCTTGATAGATTATATATTGGCTATTGGTTCTCCTAAACCTCACAGGAATGTGATTCCTGCAGTAAGGAAAAGACCAAGCAAGCATCATATAAAGGACTCATAACACAACAAGAAGCATGGGCAATGATATAGGCTCGTTCCAGCAATTATGAGAACTACAGATTTTTCCTTGACTCCATAAACTAGATCAAAATCCAAAACATGCAAACCAGTAGCACTCTTAACACCAAAAGTAAATAAAATAAGATTAAAACTTACCTCAAATTGACAACATAATGTTCCAGTATATCCCACATCAGTTGATAATTGAATCAAATCCTTGACCTTATATGCTTAAGATTTATGCTTTAATTTCTTTTACAATCAGAGCAATAATATGCACTATATTAACTGCTGCCAATTAAATAATTTTTCTCCTTTACAGTACATCACCTCAAAAGCCTAATAATTAATTCATGCTCAAAGAAAACTATAATTGTATTTTATGACCATAAAAATCTTCTCAGGATAACGAAAGAAACAGAATGAGTTGAAAATAATATACAAAATCGTGAATTTTACCCCAAAAAAAAACATATTATCTCACACTAAGATTCCATTGAAGTCATATCCTCATTTCAGAGGATAGTTTGATCGCATTTCAAAAGACCATTTGTATTCACATCATGTTCCATATAACTATTTTAATTTAGAGAAAATTTTATCGTTATGTGTGCTCCAAGATACAATCAGTTTCTGATCAGTGCTATCAGCCTACTTCTAAAGCGGAATTCAGAATTTAGAGAGGTTAATATGTAAACTACAGCTTGCATTTGAGAGAGATAAGCAAGTCAAAAATCCCTTGCTACATAATGTTTCAACCAAGGTTGCATTATTTAGTGAAAGGATGAAGGAATTATTAATTAGTACCTGAGTTTGAAATAGCAACAAATTATTTTACCATGTTGACCAAATGAACTTTCAAGAAGGGAGGCAAATTTCAAACTTGATTATTGATATGGAATTTGAACCTAAAGCAAAACCACTCTGCATTGAACTGACAATGCATAAAGCCATAACTGAATGTCCAAAAAATTAGTCAGGTTTGCAGTTCAAGTCAAATATGCCATTTCAAACTAAGTCTCCTAGGACATTGCTTGCTCCATCTTATCTTTATACTTTTGTGTCCAAGTTTGTTGTTTATCCAGTGGTATTGGCTCATAATACAAGATACAAATGTTCAAATCCTCATTCACAAAAGCAATATGAATGCACCATTTACATGTTCACAATAAATGTCTTCTTGCTTCGAGTATCTGCTAGAAAAATAAATGCTAGATTTGAAGAAACTTTCCCTCTTTATTGTCTAATTCCGTATGATATTTTACTTGCCTCTTTACATTCCTCTTGATATTTCCCTCATGTAGTGCAAACTTTAGGATTACAGAACAATCTTAAGCCATTTGAAGGCTAAAAGCCTTTTCTAGAAAGAAACTGTCAATGTGCTGCTTACTATCAGGTTATCATCCTTCTACATACTGTCTATTGATCTGCGAATATTGATCATGAATTCCTTTTGATCTTTGTAAACGAATGTACTTGCAGAATATCCCAACCTTAATCTCTGTAAGTGATAGCACCAATCCCATCTCATATAACCAACTCCTTAAGTACTAAAAGCTATAACCAGAGTAGAATAAAGGAAGTTGAAAATGATCACAAACTCCAATTTATCCAAAAAGCACAACACTAAAAACAGTAGCTACTAAATAAAAGGACCAATGAGTATAAATGACCACATCAACCACAATATTACATTCTAATGCTGCAAAGCATTGTTCTTGAATTACTATTCACAACAAGCATAGCCAACCCAAATTCTTAACAATTCAACTCTTTTGCAACCAATGTTCAATATTAACCAAATGATTAACCTAAAAAAGACCATGCGAAATGACTATTCCAGGTAATACCTGATCATCCATCATAATAGAGTATTATTAGCATAGATTATAGCCAATGCAATGACCATCATAATAGAGTATTATTAGCATAAATTATAGCCAATGCAATGGGTGAATCAAGTTGGACAGATACTTAAAGATAAGCACAGAAAGACGTCAACTTAGACAAAATGAGTATCATGTACTAGCACTAATCATAAGTGTCTACTCATTGACCCTTTTTCTAGCGACCCCCTAGGCCCTAGCAACAATCTAGTAGATCCCCTTACCATTGTTCTGTCAATGAGAATTATCAAGCTTCCTAGGATATTGTGAAAAGGTGATTCAAAACAAGCAACAAGTAAACCACATGATTTGGTTGCATGAAATTTCTAGAAAGAATGTTCGCATACATTAATTACCATACTGTCACATATTCTGTATATATGTGCTAATTTGGTCAACAATGCTCAAGTACATTTTAGTATAATATATTCAGACACCCTCTGTAAAATTTTTAACTTCGGACTCATAATCTACCACTATTTGATCTACCAGGCAAATGCTGATAAAAAAAAAAAAGCAACACAAATTCTCGGAATGGCAAAACAGCCGTCAAATCTCCCAGATCACAGTTCCACACACAGCAAAAGCTGAAAATAAGATTCAATTTCATTAAAGTCTAAATGGCATTTTACTTTATAGCCAAGATTTAAAATATAAATTATGTAAATCTGAGAACATGAATCAATATGCTCAATGATCCTGACAAATAGTGAGAAAACTTTAAATATATACAGTGAACAATCTCAATGAACTGACCTTTGCAACTTGAATGTTGACAGAATCAGGGATTTCTCTCTGCAGCAAAATAACCCCAGCTTTCTTCACAATCTCCAAATCCTCATCACCAAACTTCTCAGGCCAACAACTCATATTAGCCCCACCAACAATGATAATAGAGTTTTTCCCATCAGGCTGCAGCATCACCACAGCATGTCCAGTGGGGACACCATCTTTCACAACATTCACATAATCCAATTTCACTCCAGAATCACTCAGTGCCTCGGTAATCAATTTCCCATTAGCATCTTCACCCACTTGACCCACAAAGAAAGTTGGATGTGAAAGCTTGCCCCCACACGCAGCCTGATTGGCCCCCTTGCCTCCAGCAAGAGTTTGGCCATTCTTAGCTGAGATTGTTTCACCTTCTTTGGGGAGTCTATCAATTTCTACATAGATATCAGCATTCGCTGAGCCGACTACTACTAGTGGTGGCAAGTTATTGGGGTTTTTGAGCACTGGGTTCTGGACGTTCTGCTGCTGCAATTCGTTTTCTATGGCAAAGGAGGGGAATTGGCGTCGTTTATTGAATGGAAATGGGCTTGTTTTTATGGTTCCGTTGAGTCGTTTTGTGGAGATGTTTTGGTTTTGGAATTTGAGTTGACAATTATTTGACGGTGAAAGAGCTACTCCTTTCATTATTGTTGCTTCTGGTTGAAAAGTTTTGAAGCTTTCTATGTGATTGTAATTGTGATCTGATAAGAGAAAGAGGTTTTAGATTTGTTTGTTGGATTTAGTTACTTCGCAGACTTTTGATGAGTACTTGCAAAACGAAGGGCAATTATCGTATAATAAAAATATTATGATATTTGCAATTAGAATTATACTTGCTAATGAAAAACAATAATAATTAATATGATGAAATTTTTAATGTTATTAATGTCTACAAAATTTACATAAAGTTGGTTTAGTTTGGGCTTTTGCCCATTTAAGATTTTGGTCACGAATTATAATTCTAATTTTTATTGAATTTGCAATTAGAGTTATAATTATAATTTAATATGTAATTATAACTAGAATTATAATTATAATAATCATTTATTGATCAAAAAAATGATTTTTTTTTTGTAATCAATTTTAAATTTGTTTGGATGTGACACATTAGGCTTCATCTTACTAGGGTTGAAGGCTAAAGTTTGAATCTTTCTTTTCTTACTTGTGATAGTTAAACACCTGCAAAATACTTAAAATTATCGTTAAGGCTTCGCCGGGGTGAATTCTAATAAAGACTTTCTAATGTTTAAGTTAGAAAAATATTGTTTTAGTGAGGTTTTGAAGAGCGATAAGAAAAATATCAAAAATATATTTTTTGCAGAAAATTGTTAAAGCTAGAATAAAGAATTCAGTATTAGAAGAAATCCTCTTTTTTTGTTATGATTTTCTAACCAATTTATAGCATCAGTTTTCAATGAATATTTTTTGTATTTATCTTCACCGGTGTTGTGGTTGAGTTGGATAAGTCTTTCTAATTTTAGGTTATCTTAATCTCTTAGCGTGATTTGAGGGATTTTTTTCTTAAAGATATTACAGTTCTTCTAAACCTATAGCTTTATTTCCTTTAAAACACTAGTTTCCTCTTTAAACTCGTTTCTATAATAAGCCTGATTACCCTCTGTTCAGTCTGGTAATGGCCTGGCTATATTTCTGGTGTTACAGCAGTTCAGCATCACCTACCGAGCTGATCTCTTTAAAACGTACTTCATCCCTGCTCGTTTAAGTCTTGTTTTTAATCTCGTGGTAGTACCTGATCGAAATGTATAAGCTATTCGGCATGCGGTTGACCTAGTATTTGTACCAAGTCGATTTCCTTATCATGTTCCTCTTGGTCGTGTGGGAGTTTCTTATCCTAGTCGGCTCGGTCGAGAGTATATATGGCTGATATGCAAATGTCTTTGATTGAATCTGGTTCAAGTGACCAAACAGGTTCTTTATTGGGAGTCTATCATTAGGCCTGGTTCTAATATCTTACTGATAGCCCCTGTTGTCTTGAACTTAGGCCTTTGAGGTTAGCCCACAAAAGACTTCCTTGAAGGGCTAAGCTTTTTAGGCCTGTTAGGGTCGAGCCTTGTGGTGATTTTCTAGAAGGAATAAGGGTTTACCAGTTTTTAGTTTTGATTTATTCGAAACTGAAAACTATTTTGGTTATGCTTGCTCGGGTCTTTGCTTCTGATACCTGCTTGGTTCTTCGTTTCTGAGCATTTTTTTAGCTTATACTAGCATTCCAAGCAAGCGAATCCAAATAGGTTTTTTATTATATCCTAATCTTGATGAATGATACTATGTTGAGCGGCTCAGTTCGGTTCTATTGTTGTAGCTGTTTTCTATAGTATCGAGCTGACAGTTACTTTCTAAGTTTTTCTTAGGCTCTGTATAATTAGTGATATCCCTCGTATTCTGATCTTGTCAGGTAATAATGAAAAAGATCTTTAACACGTCATCTGATACGATATTTTTATATCTTAAAATTTAGTATAAATATACACTATCTTATTCAAGTAATAAACAGAAAAAAGAGTACGGTGTCGAACCCACAGAAATAATTTCTACTTTTTAACTAAGTACTAAAATTATGTCTTTCTAGTAATTATTCAGAAAAATAAAAATCTAAGAATGAACTTAGAGAATATAAAAGTAACGATACAATGTAAAGAGATTTGGAAGATAGCAATATAGAGAAAACCTAGGGTTAATACTATCCCTCAATATATTTTCTAATGATTAATCCTCTAATATTTAATTTCTTTAGTCTTTGTTATTGATCAAGACACTAATGTATTCACAAGCTTCTTCCAAGGTCATGCAAGTATATCCTAATTTACCAAATACCTATATTCCTATGGTACTTGTAATAAATTAAGATTCATTAAGATTAAATCTTATTGATTATACATGTCATTTAGGTATATTCCTATCCTAATTTGAAACTTGCATATGAAACATTGAATGTTACTTTACTTTCATGCATCAAATTACCTAGGTCTAAATATAATGATTCCTCTACTGAGTTTATTAAAAATATTACCAATTCATTCACTATATATTGGCCAGATATATTGAAGCATTAAGAACAAGTAATTTGAATAAATAAAAACTAAGTTCATTAAATATTTAGAAAGAGATAGCAATTAAGTACACATATTGAGTTCAAGTATTAACCCTAGAAAAAAAATTTAGTTCATAGCTACAAAAGAACAGTGACAAAATTAATAAGAAAATATGATACAATTAATAGCAAACCGATATACACGTCGAATTGCTCTTAATTGCATTGCCTAAGAAACTCTTGATGTCAAATAACGCCTTGAATCTCTTTCTATGACTGCTTCAATTAAGCTCCAATTGCTATCTAAGACTTGTGTTATATGTTCTTGATGTTTTTAGATGTTCTTGGATCTTCTCTAAAGGTTTGGGACGAATGGCCTTTTATAGGGATTGATTTAAGCTTGAAAATCTCAATTCTTGTCAGATTAGGAATCACACTACCGCGAGGTGCTATGTTGTTGTCACTGGGGTGCTGCATATAAAAAGCCTCATCACTGGAGCAATGAAATGCTAGCGTTGAAGTGTTGGGTTATCGCTGGAGTAATGTCGAGCTGGTGTTGGGGCCCTAGATTTTGACTTAAACAGGCCGTTTTTTTATTTTCTTATTTTGATCACTGTTCCAGAGCTGGGGCAAAAATTCTTGTGGCGCTGAAGCGACCGATCCATATTTTAAAAAGTTTATATTTTAGTCTCTATAAATAATAATAATGCACACAAATATCCATTTATTCTCATAAAATAATAAAATATCAAAATAAAAACATGAAAAAATATATGACAAATATACTCTTATCATCATCCTTGATCCATGTGAAAAGATGTCTCAAACACAGAAACTGATCTTAGTTGTTGAACACTCATTTGATCATGTAGTTGGGGGTAGCTGAAACTAGAACATCGCATCTCTTTCGTTTCTGAGCATAATTTAAGTTACTGAGATGATCTGGTCTAATGGAATTTTAAACTACAACGGTCTAGATGAAGAACTCTAAAGAGACGTGCATTTAATGCTTTGGGAACCTGAGGTGTCGCGCTATTCTATTTTAAGTGGGTGTCTCTTTGGCTTCTGATGATTTTGTCCATTTATCTGATCTGAACAGCTATAATTCTGTAGCTCTGTTGGCTATAAATGCCACCCTCTATATCTATTTTCTTCTTTACTCTACTTTTTTCTCTCATTTTCTCTGTAATTTCTTGGTGTATTGTAGTGACTTGGGTCATTGACGTTGAAGTTTCTGAAGCTATATTTTCTCAGATCACTCGGCCCTTGAGTATATTTGTCATGTTCATGACCTACTTTCACCGGCCAGTCTTATTCAGTCTAATTTAGTGACTTTTGTCCTGTATGAGCCTTGTATTCGTAGTAAGAGCCTTTTCTCTTTAAACTTATTTCTTCATTCTTCACTTCTTTGCTGATCACTTTATATATACCATACAGGAATGTCTGAATAATGAGAAGGTAAAATAAGGAAGAGGCGCTGCACATAAACCTCTAGCTTGTCCTCTGGAGGTCGGGGTTCTCTTAATCCAGATAATATAATAGGAATGCTATTCGGTTTTGATGGGATGAACCGTATCAAGGATCCCGCTCGTGGATAGGGCTGACCAACCAGACTGGCAGCAGACAGAGCCTCCAATGAGGAATAGTGAAAAATCTATTTGCCCAAGGGAGGGGACAAACTACAACCAAACACTCCCCTTAAGCACAAGGTCTCCGCTCTCCCCAGGCATAAGGTGGAGGATGGGGCTTATCGATTTGGACTTCAACTCAAATGCCCTATTTTGGTCGAACTTGGGGCCTTTGATAAGCAAAAGGCCCTCCTTCGTGTGTCTCCCTCTATGCTAGTCTCTAGTAGAAGGGAAGACCTAACCTTTCTATTGCCCGTGATGTGAAAGATTGAGAGGTACCTAACCCCAGCCTGGGTGGGTCAGGTTTCTTCTTTGGACCCTATCACAGGGTTCTGTGTTATAGTGGGATTCACACTGGATGTAAGTTCTCTTTTCTTCTAATTTTAAGTTATTCCTTTAGTCCCCATTGTGATCATCTTCATTTATTGTGCAGTCCATGTATTTATTATCTCAGTTCAAGACCGAGATATTAGATATGGTGGCTCGAACCTACCAAATTGAGAAGAGCCTCTTACGGTCGAGAGCCGAGGTTCTGTAGGCCAAGAGAGTGGCTACCCAAGAATAGGGAAATGAGGATGAGATAGGCGTCCATATGGAGGACCTAGAGACTGGCCATGTTGAAGTAAAGAATAGATTCTCGGAGTTGGAGCGCTAGAAGAGACTGGCCGAGTAGGAGATGGCTAATTCTTTGGTAGTGGTATAGAGCCCTGCCACTGAGCTGATGAACCAAAATTATAATCTTGAGAGGCAGCTTGCGGAGGCTCAAAAGGAGATGGAGTTGATATGGTAGACAAGGAACAATCTGACTGCCCAACTAGAAGATCAGCGGAGTTCCTGATCTGCTAGTCACGAGGAAAGTTTCCGCCAATGGGCAGTGGAAGGCTTTCAAAAGTCAATTGCCATCTTCAAAGAGAACTACCTTGAGATTGACCTCCAATAAATGTGGTATCTGGCCAATGGAGGGTCATTCCATAAAAGGAAGACCTTTAGGGCTCGGGATGTTCCTGAGGTGGCCAAGCCTGCTGCTGGTGATGTTGTTCCTGCTGAAGCTACACCTATTGCTGCTGTCCTTACTACTGGGGCTTATGTTGCTGCTTTTTCTGGTGCTGAGGTTTATATTGCCCCTGCTACTGGAGCTGATGTTGTCCCTGCTGCTATAGCTGATGTTGCCCCTACTGCTCTATTCCTGCTCAGTCCGTAGGACCTGCTAATGCTAGCCCAGCCTATCTTCTTGCTTTAGTTAATACTCCTACCCCGGTCAATCCTCCTCCTGTCAACGTCAATCTTAAAAGGCCATTTTAGTAGATTTAAAGGCAACTGACATGCTCTAGCAGCATGAGCCAGTGTCTTTTTTGTTATTATACCTTTTCTTTTTCTTCTAAACTTTTGTAATTTCTTCTATTAATTAATACAAGCACTTTTTTTTTCAAATCTTTGTGTTGAAATATTTTTACGAACCTACTATTTTATATTTCCCTTGGTGAACATTGACGTAGACCGATTATTTTATAATAATTCATAACATATGCCGAGTCGATGTATTAATCCGAACAGAGCAGAATGATTTATAAATCATGAAGAAAATCGGGGTTAATGAACTTTACAAGCATTAACATAAAACTGTACTGATAAGATTATCATTGAGTTGACCAGCAGATACCTTTTTTCAATACTTGGTTATTTTCTAAGATTATTATAGGTACCTAGTTGTTTTTTTAGGATCAATCCTTTTTTGGGTACTGTATATCCATAGGGTAGACCTCATAAAGCCTCTAGTGGTCTGTGGGTAACCTCATGAGTGCTACCCCTCTATGGTATGTGAGTTTTCAATCGTCCATAGGGTACACCTCACAGAGCCTTACCCTGTTTAATGATTTTTAAGTAATCTCATTAGTACCGCCCCCTATGGTATGTGTCTTCAATGTCTTCAAAGTTGTATATTCATAGGGTACACCTTATAGAACCTTACCCTACTCAGTGGTCTGTGGGTATTCTCATGAGTGCTACCCCCTATGAACTATACGCTACAAGTTCATAGGGTACACCTTACTGAGCCTTACCCTGTCTTGTAGTCTGTGGGTAATTCATGAGTATCGCCCCCTATAAATTATATGCTGCACGTCCATAGGGTACACCTCATATAGCCTTACCTTGTCCAGTGGTTTATGGGTAACCTCGTGAGTGCCACCTCCTATGGTGTGTAAGTTCGGAGGCAATTTTCCATTGTTTAACTTGTAGATGTTTGTGATTATTTAGTCCCAGAATTCGAGCAATCATTCACATAGAGGTATATGCAAGAAAATAACAATTTTTATTAAAAATGATATTCTTACGTAATAAATATATACTGCATAAAAGATAAGAAGTTAAGAATAATATTTCTTTAGTAGCTCGGCATTCCACAATTTTCTCACAACCCTTCCATTTGCTCCTTGGAGCTCATAGGCTCTTCTAATGTGTTTGATAACCTTGTATGGGCCTTCTCATGTCAATTCAAGGACTTTATTTGCCGATTCTTTGTATTCAGCACAACTCTTCTTAGCACTAGGACACCTTCCCTGAATTCTCTTACCTTGACTCTCACATTGTAGTATTTAAGGACTTTCTGCTGGTAAGCAGCTACTTAAATCTAAGCCTTCTCTTTTAGCTATTCGATTGAGTCCAGTGGTACCATTGATTAGATCGTTATTGGTTGTCTTAAAGAAGTGCAGTACTCTATGTGTTAGAGTTTCGATCTCAGTGAAAATTACAATTTCATAGTCGAAAGTTAGTGAAAATGGTGTTTCGTCGGTTGAAGTCTTATTGGTCATCCATAATGCCCAGAGCACCTCCGGAAGCTCTTCTACCCATCCTCTCTTTCATTTGGTCAACCTTTTCTTGAGCAGCTTCTTTACCGCTTTATTTGAGAATTCTACCTATCCATTTATCTTGGGAAGAGCTGGTGATGCAAACAATAATTGTACTCCTAACTGTTTGCAGAAGTTCTTGAAGCTGTTGTTGTCGAACTATTTCCCATGATCAGTGATAATGGTGTGAACGATTCCATACCAATAAATTATATTTCTTCAATCAAAATCCCGTTCACTCTTCTCAATTATTATTTATAATAGTTCAGCTTTGATCCATTTAATAAAGTAGTCCACCATTACGACTATATACTTGTAAGATCCATTTTCTTAAGGTAGGGGCCCTATTAAATCAAAACCCCATTGAGCGAATGGCCAAGGTTTGCTCATTATAGTTAGCTCCTCAGCAAGTGCTTGAATCTTGTCAGTAAAGTTTTGGCAAGCATTGCAGTGTCTGACTAGGTTTTAGCATCTTGAAGGGCAGTTAGCCAATAGTAGCTGGTTCTCAACACCTTATGAGCCAAATCTTCTGTTCTTAAGTGGTTGTCGCAAATCCCTACATAAATTTCTCTAAGAACTTGATCCACCTTTTACGGTTTTAAGCATCTCATATAAGGGTGAAAGAAGCTTCACTTGTATAATACTCCTTCTATCATCGAGTATCTAGCTGCCTAGTTTTAATCCTGCGAGCTTCTTTTCTATCAGTAGGGACCATCCCGTTCTGAATGTAATCTCTGATCGGAGCCATCCAGCTAGGACTCAATTCGATTTGCATAACTTGACCTTTTTCTTGTATGTTAGTCTCAACAATAAACTCAATATGGACTATTCGGGATAATCAAGCTTCTTTATTTAATGCCATCTGTGCTATGACATCTACTCGGTGGTTCTCGCTTCTCGAGATTAGCTCTACCTTCATCTCATTAAATTGGCCTATCCAATTCCTTACTTTTGCTAAGTAGGCTATAGGTTTTTCTTATCGTGCTTCGAAACTGCCATTCACTTAGTTTACTATTAGTTGAGAGTCACTTCTTACCAATACTTCTTTTACTGCTATTGCCCGAGCCACTCTTAATCCTACCAACAAAGCTTCATATTCTGCTTTGTGTTAGAAGCTTTAAACCCAAAACGAATATCATAATTGACTTCATCTCCCTCCGAGCTAACAAGAACAATCCCTACTCTGCTTCCTTGAAGATTGGATGCCTCATCTATATATAGCAACCATGATACTTCTTTGTTTGGAGTTTGTTGGTCTAGAACCCGTGGATCTGGTTCTTTAACTTCTATAGAACCATAGGTATATTAAGCTATAAAATCAGCTAAGGCTTGCCTTTTAATGACTATTCGGGGCCTATACTACACATCAATCTTGCTCAGTTCTATGGCCTACTTGACCAACCGACCAGATAAATCTAGTTAATGTAATATTTGCCTTAATGATTGGTTGGTTAGAATGATTATTATGTGGGCTTGGAAATAAGGCCGTAGTTTTTTTCCTGATACAATAAAGGCCAGAACCAATTTTTTAGATAGTGGATACCGACTCTCCAGATCAATGAAAGATTTACTAACGTGGTATACTGGCCATTGAACTCCTTCTTCTTTGACTAACATTGAGCTCACTGCCTAGTTCAAAACTCCCAAATAAAGTATTAGCTCATCACCTTGGACCAGGACAACGAAGTGAATCGATTCAGAAAGGTAAGCCTTCAGCTGCTAAAAGGCCTACTCACATTCTGCAGTCCATCTGTTCTTATCCTTTCTTTTTATTACTTGGAAAAAATCGAAGCATTTATTTATGGCTTGAGAGATGAATCTATTCAGAGCTATAACTCTTCTTGTGAGTCGTTGAATTTTCTTAACTGTGCTTGTGGACTTCATTTCTAAAATGGCTCGGACTTTATTTAGGTTATCCTCTATTCTTTTCTTGCTGACCATAAAACCCAAACATTTTCTTGATTTTACCCCGAAAGCACACTTTTTTAGGTTCAACTTCATTCTGTTCTTTCCTAATATTTCAAAGACTTCTCTCAAAAGTCTTGCCCGTGGTTCTCATCTTTCTTGGACTTAGCTATCATGTCATCAGTATGCATCTCTATATCTCTACAGATCAAGTTCTTGAAGAGTTTATTTACCAACATCTGATAAGTAGCCCTTGCATTTTTTAAACTGAAAGGCATTACTTTGTAACAATATGTTCCCTAGTGGGTGATAAAAGATGTTTTCTCTTGGTCTGAAGGAAAAATCAGGATCTGGTTATAACTAGAGAAAGTGTCCATGAAGTTGAGCAGCTTATGCCCAGCTGTAACATCCACGAGCTGGTCGATCTTTGAAAGCGAGAAGCTATCCTTTAGGCATACTTTATTTAGGTTAGTGAAATCGACATACATCTTCCACTTCTCATTGGCCTTCTTCACCGATACTACATTTGCCAGTCAGTCAAGATAATGGAGTTCTCTTATAAAAACTTGTTGTCAGCAATTTCTCCACCTTTACTGCTATAGCCTCATTTTGCCTTTGGTTGAATATTCTTCTTTTCTGTTTAATTAGGCAGAACGTGGGATTGATGGCTAAATTATGAGAGGTCATAGCAAGATCTATTCCGGGCATATCTTCTTGAGACTAGGCAAAGATATCCAAAAATTTCTGAACCAGTTTGATTTGCCCCTCTTTAACCCCTGGTTCTAAATAGAACCCAATTTTAACCATTTTTTTCGGTTCCCTGATTTTAACCTGCACTGCCTACAGTTCTTCCACCAATTATGGCGATCTGATTTTTCCTTCCCTCGGGTCAATAGTAGAGATACAGAAAATCTTACTTTACAGATACTGTATAATAGCTTCTGGCCATCTTTTGATCTCCCGACACTATCCTTATACCTTCTTCACCCAAAAACTTGAGTTTCATATAATGGATAAAAAGAGCTGCATTCGTATTTCCTATAAAGGTTGCTCGAGGAGGACTCTGTATGGGAAAGGTTGGTCGACCACCACAAACTTAGTCATCACTATTTTCTCATACGATTTTTGCCCTATGGTCAAGGAAAGGGTCACTACCATAATTGGCACCACATAGTTTTCTCCGAACCTCTATAGTGGTGTCTGGGTCTTCTTTATATACAGGTTCTTAATTTTTAGCTCATCTAGAGTATCTTTTAAAATAATGTCAACTGAGCTACCTTGGTCGACAAATACTCGATTTATTCTTTCGCCAGCTACCCACACTTCTATAACAAGTGCATCATCATTAGGATAACTGACTCTTTATGCATCCTGATCAGTAAATATGATTAGTACTTCCTACTGCAATCTTGGTTTCTTAGCTAAAGAAATGTTGCACATAACCTGATACGCCATCATTGAGTTCTTAGAATAGTTCTTCCTCTCCCTGTTGGAATCTCTTGCTATCGTGGATCTACCAGATATGATTATGGTGAGATTTGGATTCAACCCACTGAACTAATTAATAGGCGGATTATGCTGCCTCTTGATTCAGAATTCTCCCAGATAACCATTCTTCATCATAGCATCCACTTGCTTTTTTAGCTCTAAACACTTCTATATGGCATGCCCTGTATTTCTGTATAGATCATACCAGCCCTTTGGATCTATCTGCTGTTCTACCTCTTTTTCTTTGAAATGTCTATTGAGCATGCCCCTGTTTTTAATAGCTTTGTAAACATCCTCTAACGGTAGTGCCAAAGGGAGAAAATTTTCCACCTGAGTCACTCTTCTTTCTTCGACAGTGTGATCTTTAGGATTTTTTAGGCTTATGAGCTGCTTAGGGTAATTGTATGGGCGAGACATGTTTGGCCTATTATTTCTCTTTTTATTGGGCGTATAGCACCGATTTAAGAAGTTTCCCCTTTGTTGGGGTAAGTATTTATTGTTCGCCCTCTAGTATTTTTAAGAAGGGGATGAAGGTCTCTCTTTCCTCCCATACCTTTCATTCTCCCTTAGTCTGACCTCTCCTCTAGAGGGATCAGCAAAGGATCTCTTTGCTTACTCTTTTTCCTATTCTTGCTTATTCTCCCTATTATATGCTGTTATGTATTTCGAAATATTGCTCTCAAATAGGTAATACCAGAACCTGTTCAGCTTTAGCCTTGATTTGAGAGCTTCTATGGCAATGGACTGGTTAAAAGCGCCTAGTGATATCACCTCATTATGAAATCTCCGGATAAAATCCTTGAGGCTCTTATTCTGACCCTGTTTAATATGCTTCAACTACTTCAGGTCCTTAGCCATCTCACAAGAGCCTTAAAAGTGTTGGGAGAACTTTTTCGGTCAGCTTATGGTAAGACAAGATGCTGTGCTGCTTCAGATCTCTATACCAAAAAAGAGCTAGTCCCTCTAGATTCATGTGAAAGAGCATGCACATCTAATTCTGCTTCAATCCTGTAATTGATAGAAGGTCGGTAACCTAGTCTACATGATAGTTGAGGTCGGTAACTCCCCAATGTACTGGGAGGCTCGAAAGTCGAAACTCGCTCAGGAGCTCTATATCCCTCAGCTCATCTATCAATGGAGATCTCATTTCTTTTTCTATCTTTTTGAAGGAGGTTGTTCTTTTTTCTCTTTCTCTTCTAAAACACTTTTTAGCTTTTCCTCTAAATCACGAACTTTATCTTCTAGAGGTAGTTCTGCATTATTATGCTACTCAGTTGGCTGCTCCTTTCTCATCATCTGATTAGACTCTCCAATTTGTGATGCCTCTCTATCAAGAGGTGCTTGATTCTATTTAGTCACTTCGCACGATTTTTGACTGGTCTCTTCGGTTCAACTGCTCATGAATTTGGACCTCTACAACTTGAGATTTTTTTCGATCACTGTTCCTTGCATCTTCTCCTCATCTTCATCTGTTTCTAATTAATTTAACCATGAGCTGTCTTGATTTTTCTTTCTCTTCCATCAGCGTTCTTAATTCTTCTTGAATTTCTGTCGGTAATAAGCTCTCTAGTTGATGTGTGGGCCAGTTTTTATAGCCTTCATTCTTGTCCAAGTTCAAAGCTTGCTCTCCTATAATCGAATTCTGGCTAATAGATGATTGTTCCTCCATGTTAATTATATTTGGGTGATAAAATATCTTTTAAACAAAGCTTTTTGTCCTGATTCTTATAGACAGTGCTAAATATTGTTGACAAAAAAAAAATAGTTTTTTAAGCCAACGAGCTTTGAATTTGTTTAGATGCGAGAATCAGCACATTAGGCTTGGAGGCTGAGCCTAAATATTTCTTTCCCTACTCGTGATAGTTAAACACTTGTAAAATACTTGAAACTATCATTAAGGCTTCGCCGGAGTGGGTTCTAGCGAAGACTCTTCGAAGCTTAAGTTAGAAAATGTTATTTTGGTGAGGTTTTGGAGAGCAATAAGAAAAAGGCCAAAAATATATTTTTTCCAGAAAAGCGTAAAGCTAGAATAAAAAATTCAATACCAAAAGAACTCTTCTCCTTTTGTTGTAGTTTTCTCACCTATTTGTAACATCAGTCTTCAAAGAATATTCTTTATGCTTATCTTCACCGATGTTGTGGTTGAGTTGGATAAGTCTTACTAATTTTGGGTTATCCTAATCTCTTAGAGTGATTTAAGGGATTCTTTCCTAAAGATATTGCAGTTCTTCTCTTTTGATAACTCTATTTACTTTATAACACTGGTTTTTCTCTTTAAATTCATTTCTGTAATAAGCTTGATTACCCTTTATCCGGCCCGGTAGTGGTCTAACTATATTTCTGCTCTTACAATGGTTCGGCATCACCTATCGAGCTGGTCTTCTTAAAACACACTTCATCCTTATTGGTCTAAGTCTTGTTTTTGTTCCTGTAGTAGTACTTGGTCAGAATGTATAAGCTATTCGGCATGCGATTAACCTAGCATTTATACTGAGCTAGTTTCTTTGTCCTATTCCTTTTGGTCATATGTTGATCTTCTGATCATGGTCGGCTCTGTCGAGAGCATGCATGGTTGATATGCAAGTGTCTTGGACTGAACCTAGTTTTAGCCACCAAGCTGGTTCCTTATTGGGAGTCTATCCTTGGACTTGGTTCTGACATCTTCTTGATGGCCTTGCTATCATAGACTTGGGTCTTCAAAGTTTGCCCACAAAGAATTTTCTTAAAGGGCTAAGCTTCTTGGACCTGTCAGGGTTAAACATTGTGTTGATTTTCTAGAGAGAACATTTTTTTTTTAGTTGTGATTGTAATTATCATATAAGTTTTAATTTTAATTATAATTTTATAATTAAAATTGCAATCATGATTAAAATTATAATTACCATAATAGCAATTACAAGTTTATAACTATAAAAATTGTAGTTGCCATTACTTAGTATTACAAATATAATTCTATTAAGATTAGGATTATAAATATAATAACAGCAATTACAATTATAATTGTAGGTGTAAAATGTTATTAATTATAATTATAATTAAAATTTTAATCGAACATTAAATTATAGTTCTTTTTATGACTCAGGGTTTATCATTCGACATACTACTAAATATTTATCACATTAGAAAAATTTTATTTTCAAATTTCTTAAATAAATTGTGTTATTTTTAAATTTAATTTTGTTTAATGTTATGTTTTATGAACTAAATTATGTATTGGTTTTTATTTACCAGTTTATGTATGCTTTAATTAAAATTTACTTAATTGTTATATTTATAAAGCTTGTTATTTATATTATATGAGTTGTGTTATAAGCTTATAATGCATATCATTTATTTCACACATTATTTTATTAATTATATAATTACACATCATGCATAAATTGATTAAATTAAAAATTATTCCATTTAACCTATGTGGAGTAACCTATTTATATTGGCTCATTCACTAATGTGGGCGGCTCATGGGCAAAGCCTATAAGGCCCGTGTGTCAGGGTACGACATGACACAATTCACATAGATTATGTTGGAACTAGCTTTTCTGCTTTTGTGTTTGGATCGACGTGACATGAATATTACTTATGTTTGTGTTGACTTAATTAGCACGACCAACTTTACATATCTATAAATAGTTCAATTCCAAAATTTGTCAAAAATGATAAGTAGAAAAGTAAGTGACATTAATACTTCTTTTGTTAAATTTTTGTTTGATGAAGTATTGAATGTGTTTGATCAAATTAGGCCCGCATGCCTCGGCACGATACAACGAAAGTCGCTTGAGTTATGTTGGTTGTAGCTTTTTATTTTTGTGCTTGGGCCGGCATGACCCCCTTTACATGTTTATGGATAGTTCAACTCCAAAATTTGTCAAAATGATAAATATAAAAATAAGTGACATTGTGTTCTCTTCCATGAGATTTTTATTAGATGTAGCATTGAATGGGTTTGACCAAATTATGTGACCTTTAAGTTTTCGTTGAATTATTACAATAACTTAGTCAAAGATAGACTTAGTTAAATGTATATTGTACACTCACAAAATTATTGTAATTTTTATATCATAATATTATATAAAAAAAATATAATTATATATTTGTTATTACTAATTTAATATATTTAATGTACTATATATTTATAATTTATTTTAATAATGTATAAAATATTTTAATTTTATATGTTTAATAATTTTTGTATAAATATATTATATTTTTTTTATTTTATAAAAACTTATAAAATAAATTCAATGAACAAAAATAAAAAATAAAAAAATTCAATCATTGCCGCCAGTTATCGTGGACAATCAACTCACTAAAGATACAATTAAACTTTAACTTCTACAAACTAATAATTTTAGGGTTATTTTTAACAATGCAATACCAAAGGAGTGCCAACTAATGAGAGAAAAGGAACGATCATCATAATACCACCATCAAATGACAAGATTTTGGGCTACATTGCCACCTCTATTAGACAGCTTAGTGATTATTGACCAATAATCGTTGGAGCTACTTGTGCTAATGGTTGGCTGCTTTTAGTTTTTGGTTTTATTTTTTAATTTTATATTTATTTATTATTTTATTTATAATAAAACAAGATTAAATTACATTTTTTGTGATAAATTTTAAAAACTTGTTTTTATTAGTTATCCAAGTGATAAGTTAGTAGAAAGATGGAATTTTAGAAGCATTAAGAGTTAAGAAAGTGTTTAACCCAAACGTAAACCCCTGACAATATAATATCCTTTTGCATATTATTTTCATAATTCATTCACCCACCATTACTCTCACACATTATTTATTCAACCCTTAATATATCAAATCATCTATGTACATTTTTCGATGACCATATTTCTTAACAATGTTATATTAATAACCATTGGAATGCATCAAAGAGACAAGTTCCTTCAAACCCTAAGAATAGATTTCTTGTAGCTTGAAACTCTAACCTTCATTTATACTAAAAACTTACCTTAGACTAAATCTAATCAACCTAAACAGACCAGTAATATCCTCCTTCATGCGTTTCTCCATTCAATACTATGCAAGCTTGGTCCCCACACTTGCCATAGCTTAAGAACGAATTATTTTGGTTAAAAAAGTTCAAGATAAAAAAAATGTCAAAATAAATTCACAACATTAAGCCCCTTAGACTCTAATAAATCTTTAGAGGTGCAATGAGTTTTATTCTCGAATTCCATAGAGCGAAAATGCTAATATCCAAAGTGTAGTAACCAGTATCTACGACTGGTAAGAATAAGTATTTATATATGTATAAATATACGTATTTTATTTATATGTTGGTGATACTTGAATTATATATTGTTATTAGTAATATTTTTATAGGTTAAGGATATACGATTAGTATTGGGTTTATTTGTATGACTTTAGATTTATTTTAGGGACCAAATTGTTATACTTTGAAAGTTTTGGGGGCAAATTCGTAAATATCAAAAATTAGCCTCTTAGTATAAAAATACACTTTTAAACCCTAATTTACCATTTTTAGGTCGAGCTACCCATTTTAAGAGAGAGAAGAGAGAAATAGAGGAGAAGAAGAAGAAAAAGAAGAAGAAATTGGAAATTTGAATTTCAAGAGGTATATCATACGTATTTCTCAATTTATTGGTATTAATTAAGTTAATTACTTTAAGTTTTGATTTCTGAAAATATGTATAATTGAGGATTTGTTGTGTATTTCGTAAGATCATATGAGAATTGATGATGATCTATAAGATAGTTTGATAAATCATGATGAATTATGGAATTTCTGCTGGATAACCTCTTGATCTAGGAATTTTATAAATTGTTGTGATTCGATTCTGGTTTTTAATTTTGAGTATATAAAATTAGACATGTTTAGGATCATCTGAGACTTTGAATCGACTGAAAATCTAGGAAATTGAATATTTAGTGAATTTACCAAAATGACCCTGGAATTCTGGAAATTTCCTGTGTAAACAGTATGATACAGTGGAAAATAATTTTTGATCTGCTGAATGATCTTTAAAAATTACGAATTTGTGGAATATGATAATTTTATATGTCTAATATGATATACTCGGAATTGAGAATTTGGATCAATGTGGTTGAAGTGTTATGAATTTCTAAAGTGTATCAGCTCATTGCAGTATTTGATTAACAGGTTTTTAAAGTTAGACAATAAAATACTTTTAAAATACTTTTGGCAGTTATTTGGAAGCCAAATATTTATCATGAATTGGTATATGTGTCAAGAGTATTTTTGTGGTAGTTTTACAATTTTTGAGTTAGTATATGATTTTATAAAATTAGGAGATTGAATACTGTTCAGTAAGTATCTTGATCCTGTCAGGTTTGTAGTTTGGATTCGATGGTGTGTATGGAATGGATTGTGTAGGAATTTTGATATAATATTCATATATAAGAACTATATATGAGTCCAGAATGATATATTCTGATTTCGGAGTAATTGGACATCATTTGATGTATTAGAAATTTTTGTTAAGTGTAAGTGGTCAGAATGACAGGTTTTGAGAAACCAAATATTTAGACCAATTTGATGTGATAAATGCATTGTGTATAATTTTGTAAGCTATTTAAAGTATTTTGTGTGAATTGTGAGGCTTATGAAAGGATTAATCTCCATTGATAGGTTAAGGAGATTTAAGCCTTGTAGCTGAAAGTGTTAAGAGGTAAGTGTACTAGACTTTTTACTGAAATCACAATAAACATAGTAATTGTTTTGTATGATTTTACAAATGGGGTTAAGAATATGTTTATGATATGTCAAAGTATATTTTGATATGAAATGTGAATATATGTTTATGAATGTGAGCATTGACATTGAGCATGGACATACATATGTTTTTGAAAGTGAGCTTTCCAAAATAAGATGCGTTTAACAAAGAAAGCTTTTGAAGTGTAATATGTCCATGAGAAATATTTTGTATTTTGAGGGTACTTGAACTCACTGTTAACTTAGTAGGCATTTTATGTGATTGTGGAGCCTTTATGTGTGGCCTTTCCTTTGGGATTGGTATATGTTATGTGTTCCGTATGTAGGGAGGATCCTATTGGTACCTAAAGGAAGAGTGAGTCATCACATTCGTGTGGTGGCGTATTGGTGCATGTGAGAGGACTCACCGATGATCAGGGTGAGGGTTTGGCTTTTACCTTCGGGCATAAGCATTATATATGTGTTATTCAAGACCTCACTTGTACTATTCCTCTCATACGGTATGTCACCTACGAGTGACATTTGGCTCATTATGTGATATGTGATATGTAAGTCCTACTAAGTAGTAGTTGAGTGATGGTATTCCTATTATGTGTTTTGAAAGAATGTGTAAGCGCTTACATGATATGTGATTTGATAAGATTATGATTTTGATTGATCACAGCATATCATACATATGCATTGTGTACATATATGTATTTGTATTTGATGTATAAAAAACTAATATGCTTACTGAGTTTTATACTCATTATAGTTTATGGTGATTTCAGGTAAATAAGGTGCATGTGTGCTTAGCGGATTTGGCAAGGCTTCTGCTGTTCCTTGGGTTCCCTAAGTTGCTAGGTTGTTGTGTGTTTCATTTGGGGACACGTGGGATAGGATATTTGGTTTGTCCCTATTGAATAAATACTTATGTATTATTTCATTGTGTGTGGATTGGATTTGGTTTAAGTTTTATAAAGTGTGGTTATTGGATGATTTTAAGTAAGAATTTGCAATGGATATATTCTGGGCTCCCGGTAACAAAGTTGCTACTGGTGACGTAGTAGAGTGTTAATCTCTGAGAAAACTCTGCGTATCTCCGGTTTAATAATTGTCCCAGTCATAATTCAATTGCTATAATTCTGAAAGAAATTGAAATGAATGTTTAAATATTGTCAAGAGAAGTTTATATTTATATGTTAGGTTATGGTTGATTTTAGTGTTGAACTTACTAGCAACTTGCTAAGGATTTCTGTGTTGAATGAAAGTTGAAAATTTTGTGTAATATTATTTATGAGTGCACATGCAGTGAATGAATGTAAGTGATGTCGTATGTCGGATCTTTTGGGTCTGGAGCGTGACACAAAGAGTATGCTCAAGTTTGCTCATTTTTACGGTCTGACATCTTAGATTAGAATCATTATAGCCATTGACATCTTGCCACATAGTGACCTTAGATTTCTGCCTCAACATTTTGGCAACTTTATTTGGGAGAAAGGTAGAAATTCGAGAAACATGAACAATGAAAATCAAGATAAATCCTCACACCAAGAGGATTCTCTAATCAAATTTTTAAAAGATCGAGAAGAAGAAACCCAAGGAGACGATCAAGCTAGTTTGAGGGTTTTAGCCTAAGTATTTAGGGATATTATGAAAGAATCCTTGTAGTATAGTCAAGAAAGCTACTTGAAGTCCTTAATACATGGTTAATAATCACAATTACTGCTTCGAATGTTATTTAAATCACCCTTAAGAGACCTATTCCTTACTCAATCACATATTATGGCCATGGTAAGTCAAATAAGTTATAACAATACTTGACAAACATGGAATATGATCCATTACCGACTTACTCGACCAAAATTTTGAACATTTCCTATCCCAAAGAGTGTGAGATCCCATTCTTCCTTTATTTAATGCTAGAAGAGGGAAACCTAAGGAGCATATAGAGCGATTCATTTAATCCTTTAGCGCACATGCAAGCCATAAGAATTTACAGCTCAGGGAATTCTCAAAGGGCCTTTAAGTCATTAGTACCCTAGCTACACTTCATTACTAGTTGGATTGATCAACACTTGGGAAGAGGTGGCTTTTAAATTTTGTAAGAAGTATTTCTAGAACAAAGAAATAGTGGCGATGATACAACTTAGTCAAACTAAACAAAGTTATTTAGAACCATTAGTAGAATATATAAGAGCATTCAAAGATTTTGCATTAAATTCTTAAGCAAAAAAGGATTGTTTCTTTTATGAAAATTTTCATTAGTAATATAGTGAGTGAGTACCGAGTTCACTTAAGAAATGTGGGGATTTTTTTTTATCAAACGTATAAAGAGGATAGCTCTATTAGTCAAAGTCTTTTCTGTAAGAAGTTGGAAGTCTAATGAAATGATAAGGCAATATCGTAGAAAGGTGTACATGGGAGAAAGGTGTGAATATCTGGTTTTGGCAATATGGTAGATTATTCTACAAGGATCATCTATCTACTTCTAAAGGTTAAACGATTGCCTTACCTTATTTCATGCCATGAATATTGAAGTCGTATACCACATACTGCTTGGTAGGCCATAGCTTAACATGCACAAATTGATGATGCCAACACTCGTTAGTGTTAAAAGTAAGGTTGTGCATGAGCTGATTTGGTTCAGTTTTAGTCAAAATTGAACTAACCTGTAATTTTTTTGTTCTCCCTTCACTTAAGATGTTATAGAACCGAATCGATTTTTTCAATTCAGTCTAGTTCAATTTTTGGTTTTAGTTAATTAAAAAATAAAAATAAAAGAATTTAAAAAAAATTCAACATTCAAACCAAGGACCTCCTCAAGCTATTAACTATGTACAACCAACTGAGCTAATGCTAACTTTTAATCATAACACATTCCTTTTTAATATATTTAAATTTTGAAATGTTAATAATTAGAAAGCTACATAAATCTATTTTTTGAGTTATTTATGGTTCCTAAAATTATCTATTTATTTGCCATTTTTTTTTATTTGCCAAATAAAATATAAAAAAATTAAGCGCAGATAAACATGAATAATTCTGATATTGAGTTCATAAAATAAAATAAAAAGCCAAATTCAATTATATATTGAGTTCAAAGTTGTAATCCTAGAAACAAAAATTTGGTTCATGGTGATAAATAGAGTTTTAAAATGAATAATGATAAACATAGTGGAGAATAATAAAATACAGCAGTAAAAGAAAGTTAACAAATAAATAGTAACATGATTATGTGTCTTCGCTCTCTTATTTATTGCAAAAAGCTTCATTTATAATATTTCAATCGAATTCTAAACTCTCTAAGACTTGTTCTTTTTCGTGCTCTTTTGTTATTTTTTTGAATAGTGGCTTTAAGATCTTAATTAATAAGCCTTAATCTCTTTGTTGAGGCAAACTTCGAATCCAAGAAAAACTAGGTTTAATGTTTGTCGTTACGTGACACGACTTGGATATTCAACATTGTAGCATTGTCTTGTTCTTACATTGATGCCACGACTTGGAGTAGCTAGCATCGCAGCTTTGCCTCTTGAGTTCGTTTAGTTGTAGCTAATGGGCACTACGGCTTTAAGGTTCTATCTTGTCTTTATTATTATCTTTAGAGCAACAACTTCTTAGGCCGCAACTTGGTTTGTGAAATGATCATTTTGTCTTTTTTCTTCATTTTTGCTCTTTTGTTGTACAGTTGAGTTAAAACCTACAAACTAACACTAATACGCATAAAATACTATATCTTTATACTTATATTAAGTAATTATTATGTCAAGAGTGTCGAAATGTTATGTATAAAATATACTCACATTGAGTAGATATTTAAGTTTGAGTCTTAAGATGTGTGTGTAGTTTTCAAAAAATTGAGAACTTATTTTTTTTTTTCAATTAACAATGAACAAGTATAAGTGTTTTAGAAACTTAGTAAAACTTTTCTAAGTAAAAATAACCTCTATAAATAGAAAAAAAAAAGAGAAAATAACCATTTAGAAAAGTCTAAAAAAATACAAAAGCACATAACCAATTGAAGTCGATTTGCACTTTGGTCATAGATAGTTAGTCTTTGTTTAGGCTAGTTATAAAACCAGTTCTCAAAGTGTACAACAGGTTTGGTTGGAACTAATTCTATAGTTTAAAACCATAGAGCCAATTTTAGTAAACCACACGATGGGTTTGCCTTGGATATAATTTTTTTTAAAGTTTCTATAAGTTCTGGTTTAAAATTTGTCCCCTTTTTCTTTTAAGTTTTAAAATAGTTTGAAAATATTTTTTATTTTATGGATTAAACATAGCTCATATGCAAACAAAATACACACATCAATATAAACTATCAAAAGAAATATTCAATAAACGATTTAAAGCTTGTCTTGATCTTCAATTGATCCCATGAAGTCCAATATCACTTGATTTCTCATTAGATAGATAATTCCTTCAAACAACTTATGAAAGTATCAAGTTATAAAATAAACTAATTGTTTATTATAATTAAAATCAAAGTTAGTATGGCTATGTAAGTCAACAACACAAGCTCAAAATGAATCCCAAAACAGTAAGGCTTTAGGGTATCAATATATAAATTTCTTGGCTTTTTAGTTCACAACAAGGGTATCAATATTTGTCTAGCTAAGCTCTAGAACATTGCCTCAGTACCATCTTCACAAACCTAAAAAGAGTTAAAAAGCTTAATCTACAAACTATCATTCATCAAATATTCATCCCGAATTGGCTCTTTTGATTTCTAATTTTGCCCTTGTACTTAAAAAAAGAATGTTAAATACAAATGTGGAGAGAACCAACAAGAGGCTTACCTCAAAATCCAACAAATGATTATGGTGTTGTCGATAACAAACACACCAAACAAAAGAGTTCCACTAACATCTATCTTGCTATAACATTTAGGATTGTATATGTCTTATTGGCTCAAAAAGGTGATGAAATGTAATAACATCCCATCTACTATGTTATGTGACAATTCTCCAAGGTATAAAATTAGTATCCTAGATCTAAACATATATGTCTTGCCTTGGCATACAGTTTAGAACAACTAAGAAATTATTTCTTAGCACATTTGCGTCATTTTATGATAAATCTAATTTGATAGTTATTGGTTAAACCTATAATGTTTAGCAAAGTAACATGATGACTTTTGATCCTTATAGAATTCGATATCATTTGCTTGGTCTCAAGTGCTATAAAAGGTTAGATCATAATTGATATAATTGTGACATTATCTGCAAGTTAGAAAACACCTCTAATAGAAGATATATCAAAGGCTTTAGTTGAACAAGCATATGCTAGAATGGCATAAAATGATTGGTATGAGTAGTACTTTCATGGCTTAACTATTGCTATAGCCAGCAGTGTAGGTTTTATGATTATTGACTCGATAAGGAAGTCTTCTACTTTTACATTACAACTTAATTTTTCTTGTACTAAAAAATATAATAAAATGGAAGCAATGATCATGGACATACTTATCTCCTCATGATGGGTGCAAGAAAATTCTAATTAATTGAGGTCATGATAAAAGGAAATTTATTGGTCAAGAACCTGCTCTGGTGATATGTAGAACCATGATCTACCAACTACTAGTCAAAGAGGTCAAAGTTGACATACTAGAAGAGCAAAGATAAGTATATAAATGCCTTAGCCACTATGTGGGTTAAGATTAACTTGGATGGCAGTCAGCAAACATTACTATAAAAAAAAGGTATAATTGTCTTCTTATAAGAAAAGGAGTAGATACAAGTCTTATTGTAAAAAAGTACTAGTGAAAACCTATTAGGAAAGCATTACAGAATCCAAGAAAGGTAAAACATTACAGAATCCAAGAAAGTATTTCTACCTTGAAAGCATTAAAGATTGCTAATTGATAATAGGTAGTCTTTATAAATGACCACTTGAGGAATATGTATACAATGCATCCATAAGAAAGAAGGACAAAAACTATTACAAGACATTCATCAGTGAATTTTTGGCACAAAATATATAACTAATAAATATATAAAAAAAATATAAAAAGTTGGATACTATCAACTCGAGATGAAGAGTTAAGCACACTCTATATAGTTAACCAATAAAAATTTTAAGTTGTAGCATTTAATGAAGAAGATTTCATGACCACAATGATTAAGGATTAGAGAATACCTTATGTGGTATATCTTTTAAAAGGTAATGTCCTCTAAGCCTAAAAACGCTCATATACTTGCATTAACTGCCAAGCAATACTTCATGAAAAGCTAAATCCTCTTACGTAAAATTCTTAAAGAAGATGCCTTGAAATGTTTGTTCTTTATAAAAGCATAAAAGTAGATAAATAAAACCTATACTAGAGAATGAGGTGAACATTAAAACAAGAAAATTTTGTACTACCTCTTGCCCGAACTTAACTACTTCTTGGTTGGAATGCAGAATTATGCCAATGAATTCATAAAGAAGTGCCACACATGTCGGATTCAAAGAAACATGCAACATCAACATCATACAGACTTACAAGACATAACCAAACCTTAGTTTTTCGACATCTGGGGCTAATTATGCTTGACCTAATTTATCCATCTACAAAAGGATATGTTTGGATACTTATAACCATAAATTACTTCTCTAGATGTGATAGAAACGGGAAAATGATATTAAATATATGAGTGATTTTAATTTAGGGCGCATGCATGTGGGTTTGTGTCTATCATTCAAATATACATACGTATCACATACATATATGCACAGCGGATGAGCGGAATACTAATTTCCTAATGATAAATACAAATAAAATTTACATGTTATCTCATAAATATAAACTACATAAAGATTGAGAATTTATTATCTTGATAAGCCTTTGGTATTTGGTTGAACTGGAGTACCC
Source organism: Ailanthus altissimus (assembly GCA_946807835.1). Taxonomy (NCBI): domain Eukaryota; kingdom Viridiplantae; phylum Streptophyta; class Magnoliopsida; order Sapindales; family Simaroubaceae; genus Ailanthus; species Ailanthus altissimus. Next base: position 8,416,643 of record OX327713.1, on the reverse strand, counting down.
GCCTTAAAGCAACTCATTCACAATTCTAGTTCTTTAACACGGTAGGCTTGAAAAAGCTAGAATAGTAGCTTTTTCAGCAAAAGATTCAACTCTTGAATCCTTGTTTATACCTTATAATATATATGCCCAAAAGAAGAAGAATGGAAGAAGTGTTGTTCAAGCTTTCAACACTTGAGAGTTTTTCTTAATACTTAGCAAAACTAAAACGTCACACTTCCTCTATTTGCCTTGCTTAAATATCACCACCTTAAAAATGAGCAACAAATTGCTCTTAATAAGTTGTTTTTGTTTTTCTCTCTCAATGGACAACACTTGTCCCATTTTCTTTTGTTTTATATTTGTTTACACTTAAACAAATTAAATAAAACACTTATACATTTGTGTAAGAATGAACTTATCCTTAATGAAGGCCAAATGAATTGAAGAACTATTTCCCCATTCATGCAATAGGCCTCCACCATTCATCATTCCTATATATTAATGTTTATTTGTAATTATTTAAACAATTTAAACAATCAAATATATTAATTTTAATACATTAAATTTCTAGGCCATTCATTTGTTTTGTTTAATATTTTAATCAAATTAAAATATGTTACAAATGAATATAATATAATTGTTTGACTTCAATTTAAATAATAATATAATATATTATTATTATTTTATTCAATAAACATTTTAATGAATAAAATAATAATATTATTTGTCCAACAAATAAAGTTATTTTGGTAATTTTCAAGTCAAACAATAATTGGCCCACAATGTGCCATGTGTTAACATCCCATTGGTCAACAACTAATTGATGTACTTAACTCTTAAGTCTTGACACATGCATGGTTGGAGGGAAACTAAAGTAAATGTCCGATCTATTGGAATTTTTTGAATTGAACTATTCAATCCAGTACACTGCCCTAGTGTACAACAAGTACACTTCATATTGTGGGACTCTCTAGGTTCACTCCCGATTTGTCAAATAGAACTATTCTTTGAGTCCGAGATCGATGCCCCACGCTTACGTCACGAATATTACAAATCAGTGTCGTAGACCATACAAGTTGAGGTCATAGTACATTCGTATAATCCTTTTGCCAATTATATCATGGAAAAGTAAGGATATAGATCACTAGCGTTAAATTCCTATATGCTCATCCGTGAACTTATCTCCAGATACATATCTTGATAAACAATATATGCAAACACCTTTACAATATTGTTTAACTCTGTGAAAAACTATTTTCCTAGGTTTGTTGCTTATGGCCATAAGACTTTCTAATATATAGTTTCTGAGCATCTGAAAATATAACTCATCCATGTGAGCTGATGGATTCCATATATGTACACATCGGACTCTATAAGCATTACACCATACCCAGCAACACCCAACGGTCACACCATGAAAGGCCTATGACATATGTGGAACCAAAGTATGATGAATCACTTACAAGTCCACCGTGGTACTCAGGTCAAAGGACTATGTATACTACTCAACTCGAGATGACTTTCCATTGACGGCTTCATGAGATGTCTATTGGGGTTCTCGTTGAGTCTATTTAGTATTCAGTTCTTATTGAACACCTGTATGCTATACGAACTTTTAGTAAACCCATGGTCGGCTAAGAACAATCGTCTAGACCATCTAGGTATAGTATAAACTAGTCTATGCAAAAAGATTCTACTAACAGACCTGCATCAGTGAATTAAGACCAGGAACATACAATTTGAGAATAGATTTGCATAATAACATTTTTAGCATATATTGCAACTATGTTATTACTAATGTACTCTCAGATTTTTGTATCGTTACAAATAAGGTTCTAACTTTTAGATCTCACTGATTATTATAACATGCTAACTCTTTAGCATTTATAATTTTTAGTAATGCTAACTCTTAATATTGATCTAAATTTCTTTAGATCAAATCTGAAGCCGTTCAGATCATATAATGTCTGTAGCATCACAAGCATTAAACCATTTAATAACTGTAATTAGCGATTTAACATGTAATGTACTATATAAATATTATAAAATAAAATATTCATATAATAATGGGATGGCACGTGAGCATAAATTCCAACAAGATATTATTATAATATATGTCTTAAATCTATGAGATAAAACACTTAAAAAGAATAAGATAATTCTCAATTGAGAAATAGATTAAAATATTATTGGTAATTGAATGAATAAAAAACTAAGAATATAAAGCTTATTTATACTAATAATTTTCTTATCTAAGAATATTAAACTTAATAAGAAAAGGAAAATTATCTAATCTAACTAGGAATTTTTTATTTATCTAAAAAAAACTAAATAAGAAATTTAAATAACATATGCACTTATAATTAAACTTGAATTTCCTTCATCAGTTCTTGCCTTCTTGAAAGAACTCGTCCTCGAGTGAATTAGAAAAATATAAATGCATCATGACCATGATAATCGAACATATCTTGAACACTAAAAGTCTTTAAATTGCATAATTATCTAGAAGATTGTTGACGTAAAAAAATTCACAAATGCTTAAGTCTAAGCCCACACACGAATCAAGGTATATTTAACAATGTATGACATATAGGCCCAAACCACTTTGCGATGCTTAACCTATGAGTCATGATTTAGTAGGTATAGAATTTCACTAAGTAAGGTTTAAAGCATGAGGACTGCTAGGCTAAGACCCACTTAATGGGTACTTAGCCCAAGAACAAGATAAGCCTATATAAGTGAGGTTAATAAAGAAATAAAAGCCCAATAAAATACTTGTTTGGCCTTTTGATTCCTTCTATAATAACAAAAGGTAACCTTTCAAATTTGGTAAAATAAATCACTTAATAGTCTTTTATTCAAAATAAAATCAGTATCAATTTTATTTATTAAATTTAATTTTCCTTTTTAATTGGGGTAAAACTCATTAAATAAACTAGATTTTAGGAGGATTATGATTCAAATAAAGAGTTTTGACCAACTATAAAAGTCTTGTCTAAAAAGTCTTGTTTCACACATAAAAAAGGCACCATTCATTATCATTGATCATAATTCACATCTTTTGATCACCATATTCGCTCTAACACTTGCTTAACAAACACAACATCTCATTCTTTTTGGCATCATAAAATTAAAGCAAACCAATAGTTCCACATTTGTTCCAGCACATATATACTCTATAAAAAGATTCTCAACGAACCCACAAAAGTTCAAAATGTGAGTTTTCTCTAAATTACAAAATTAGAATTCATATAAGACGAAATCCTAACTTTACATTACGTATAAAACACCTTCAAAGATTTTACAATACCTATAGCAATCCTTAAACACACAGTAGCACGAGCGTTTCTTTATTATTTATTATACAAACTAAAGTCCTACATCTTTTATAACTTGAGACCGAGTTTATTCATAAAAATTTATTTCACTCAAGGCCACCAAAGCAAATTTGCAACATTAGGCTTCTTGGACTCTATGAGCTTTTTAGAAACCTGGTGGTCATTTTTAAACTCATAAAAGTGAAAAGGCTGAAATCTATCATTCGAGCTAAGGTTATATCTTTTATACATCCTACCATGTTATTATAGAAGCACTATAATCAGTAATATTCTGCTACATCACCATCTCCCACTATTGACACAAACAAAAATCAACCATATAACTATTATCATTAATTTTCTATAGGATAAGAAAGGTTCGTTCTTCTTCTATTTCTACTTGCTGTACTCATCAACTGAAAATATTTTCTTAGATAAATCAACCATCACTTGATAATCTATATCTAAGGATTTGAATCTCTTTTGTTTATTTGCAATAATCTTGTATTTGTAAGTTCTTCTAAGTTCTTCTTAATCGTATTATAAATGTCGGATACTTTCTTCACTATATGATCAATGATATGTGAAAGAGCCCACCTGAATCCCTGTGCAAAGTATTGTCCACTTTAAGGTTTACGCACGCGTCCTTCCCCTTCACAATTTTGTCATTTATGGGCGGAACGCATCACCGTCCCCAAAATGCGCCTCACAAGAGTAGGGAGATTTCTCCTTATAAGGCCTTCACTTTGGACGAGTCTATTCGATGTGGGATTTGGGTCATTACTATATGGTTCATGTTAGAAATCTTTGGCAAACTACATAATGTTTCCTAATATTTGATTTACAACCTCAGTTTACCTATTAGTTTATGGATGATAGGTACTACTTTATTGTAATGATGTATCCAATCTCTCTTATAATGTACACCAAAAACTACTATGGAAGTTATTGTCATGATTACATGTAATAGTCTTCAGTAATCCATGCTAACAAACTACCTGATGCGATATTTCTATATCTTATAATTAAGCGCAAGTATACGTTATCGTAACAAGTAATAAAGGGACTCAATAAGTCGGATGTTGAACCCACATGGATAATTTCTACGTTTTAACCAAGTACTGAAATTATGTGTTTCTAATAATTATTCAAAAAAATAAAAACATAAGAATGACTGTAGAAAATATAAAAACAATAACACAATGCAAAGAGAATTAGGTCATAGTAATATAGAGAAAACATAGGATTAATACTATCCCTCAATATGATTTCTAATGATTAATCTTTAATATTTAACTCTCTTAGTATTTGTTATTAATCAAGACACTAATGTATTCACAAGCCTATTCCAAGGTCATGCAAGTATACCTTAATTTACCAAATACCTATATTCCTATGGTACTTGTAATAAATTAAGATTCATTAAGATTAGGTCTTATTGATCATACATGCCAATTAGGTATATTCCTATCATAAATTGAAATTGCATATTCAACATTGAATGTTACTTTACAACCATGCATCAAATTACCTAGGTCTGAATATTATGATTCCTCTTCTAAGTTTATCAACAATATTACCAACTAATTCACCATATATTGACCAGATATATTGAAGCATTAAGATCAAGTAATTTAAATAACAAAAGACTAAGTTTACTAAATATTAAAAAGATATGGCAATTAAGCACACATATTGAGTTCAAGTATTAACTCTAGAATATAAATTTAGTTCATGGCTACAAGAGAACAGTAGTAAAAATAATAATAAATCATGATACAATCAATAGCAAACCGATATAGACGTTGAATTTGTCTTGATTGCGCTGCTTAAGATACTCTTGATGTCGAAGAACGCCTTGAATCTCTCTCTAAGGTTACTTTAATTAAAATCCTATTGCTCTCTAAGACTTGTGCTATTTATTCTTGGTGTTCTTAAATTGCTCTAGGGTGATTTTTAAAGTTTGGGGTCGAGTGGCCCTTTATAGGGATTAATATGAGTTTGAAAATCTCAATTCTCCTCGGACTAAGACTTGCACTACCGTTGGGGTGCTATGCTATTGTCACTGGGGCATTGCATGTAAAAGGCCTCACTGCTGAAGCGGTGGATTGATGGTGCTAGGGTGTTATTCTGTCGCTGGCGCAATAAGGTCTTGCGTTGGGGCGCCAGTCGCGATTTCAACAGGTCATCTTTTCTGATATTCTTTAAATTTTGTTCAAGTCCCTATAAATAACAATAAAGCACATAAATAGCTATCTATTCTCATAAAATAATAAAATATCAAAATAAAAACATAAAAAAATATATGATAAATTTGCCCTTTGTTGTGTGATTTCTATAACACAAACTAACGCAAGTGCACGTATCGCAACAAGTAATAAAGTGATAAGTAGAGTGTCGATCCCACGGGGAATTGTTATTACTTGCTAAGTACTAAAATTATGTTCTCCTATTCTTATTAAAGCTATTGGCAATTTAATGGTTTTAATATCTAAACTAACTAAACAAGAAATAATAATAATTACAAGAATTGAGCAAGGAGAACAATTGTGATAGCACAAATACTCAGATGCCTAGGATTACAATAATCCCTCAATACTTCACTTGAATCCAACTACTCCCCTTAGAACTATCAATATGAATGTCAACCAAGAACTCTAATATCCTCACAAGCCTCTTTTGCAGGTCAAGTGAGTATATCTCATTCAATTAACTATCTATATGTCTATGATAATCAAATTGAAATAAGATTCATTAAGTTCAAATTCTCTAAATGGTCATATATGCCTATGAGTATATGTCTATCTCATATGAAACTCATGCTTTTACACCATGATCATACATCAATTTATCCATGGCCAACACAAAATTTCCTTTGTCAAGTTCATTAAGGTTCCCTAATCAATCTAATACATTTTCATGTAATTAGAAGCATTTAGCATAGAACAAATTGAACAATTCCATACCAATATGATAAATAAGGGAAAATAATCAATCCAAGCTACATATTGAGTTCACATTGTAATCCTAGCAATAAAACTTAGTTCATAATTGAAAATATAAGTTTAGAGCATCTAACAACATCATTATACATGTTGGAATCAACAACAAATACGAATTTGAAGAGAAGAAGAAATTTCCCTTGATGCAATGGTGATGTTCTTCCTCCAAAATGCAGAAATTCTTCTTCTTCCCCTTGATTTTTGCCTCTTGTTGTTGATTCTTGCTTCCAAGACCCAAATGAAGTGTTTATTTTCGTGCTCTCAACTGCCCCTTTTGCTCCTCCTCTCTCTTTGGCTAAACAATGGGTGTTTATATAGGTAGGGTTGCAAAAAGAGGACAAAAATGCCCCAAAGAAGTGCCCAGAATTCAGCGCCGCAGCGCTGCGATTCAATGCCGCGGCGCTCACTTTCTGCAATTGGCGCCGCGGCGCTGCACTGTGGCTACAGTGGTACTGTAGCAGTACTGTAGCTACAGTTCCACTGTAGCAAACAGTGTCTCTATTCGTATTTTTATCTCTAATGCTCCATTTTGCGTCCGTTTTCCGGTATTTTTGCTCCGATAATGCCTCAACCTATAAAACAACATTAATATGCATAAATAGCCTAATTATTGAGATAAATTGAACAAATATCAAGTTAGGAAGATAAAATAGTTTATACAATTACGCCTTATCACCCTTATCACTACTTCTCTAAAGAAAGGCTGAGCAATATAACTAGCATCAAATTATTATTTTTGCATAAATGAAATGTGCCATTTTAGAAAATTGATCTATAATTACAAAATAAAATCCATTCCATGCTAAGTATGCAGAAGTCCTAGAATGAAGTCCATAGACAAATCTATCTGAGGAGCTTTTAAAATACAAAGAAAGATGTATAACCTAATGATAAGCATAAATTGAATACATATCGTTTCCTCATTTTAAGTTTGATTATTGTCGTTTTTGAATAATTACGATCTATTTATGCATACTTGTGTTGAAATTGCATGATAAGTACTTGAATAGACTAATGAGAGACTAAAGAAGGAAAAAGAAGGCCAAAGAGTGAAAATTCAGAGATAAAAGTGCATAAAAGAAAATAACATGGTTGCGTTCTAGAAGACAATGCACCAATGTCCATTCAGTAAAATGAACACCCACCAGTGTTGAATCATAAAATGCCCTAGCGTTTCTAGGAATTTTAAATGTTGTGGCATTGATTTGAAGGATGAGCAACATGGATTCCAAAAAGTTTTCAATATCTCCAACGCCCTAGCGTTGAAAGGCAATGCAGTCGCACACTTTTTTAATGCCATAGCATTGCAAGAATAAGAATGTTATAGCATTCATATAACAGCTAGGAATACCCTATGTTCTAAAGAAGAACATTGCGACAATACAGTTATTTCCTATACTGTATAAAGCAAATCTTTTTGATTTTTATGGGAGCTGAAATGTTGCACATTCATTTCATCATCAACGGAGCACATTCTAGGTCAAAAATCACACATTTTTACTATAAAGAAGCACATTTTTACACTTGAAACTTATTTAAAGAAAGATTAACATTATCAAAGGAGGCTAAAACGTGCAAGAGAAACATTGGAAAAAGGCTTGAAAAGATAATCTAAACTTCATTTCTACCAATTTTGATCTACGCTTGGTTGTATCATGTTATCTCTTGTATTTTGTTATTTGAACTTTATTATGTTAAATTAAATACACTTGTCTAAGATTGTAGTCTTGAATTTAACTATGTGTTTGTAAATATTTCAACTTTGAATGCATGAACTTAGTTTTTATTTATTTTTTTGGTGCTTAATGCTTGTATTTGACCTGGCTAATCTTATGCATAAACTTTGAATTCATTAAAATAAACTTGAAAAATGTATCTTATTGAATAGTCTAGGATAAAATGATGTATGATTGTAGATTAACATTTACAAGTTTAATTTAGGATAGGAATATACATAGTTGGCATGCATGGTTAATATAACTTGGACTTAACAAAATTCCATTTAATCTCGATATCATAGGAATATAGGTATTAGATTGAGTGGGATATAATTGCTTGACCATGGGAAGAGATTTGTGATGAGCCTAGTGTTGTGACCAATAACTAACTAAAGAATTGATATTCAAAGCATATCTATAACAAACACGTGTTAAGAGATAGTTGCATATCCTAGACATTAATTATCATTGATAGTGTGGGAATTTATGACTTGTATACTTAGTTGTTAATTTAGTATTTGTATTAGTTTTCTTTTCAATTGAATCAATTTGTTTGGATAAAAATAGGATAATTAATTTTAATGCTTGAATAGAACAAAGCACTAGTCCTCATGGGATCGATACCCCTTACTCTTTATTACTTGTTAGCGATAGCATGCATTTACACTTAGGACACACGAACGAAGCATTATTGTTACTTTGTTTTATTTCAATATTAATACCAGTTCATATTGTTTTTAATTCAAACTTTTATTTTTACTTTATTACTTGTTTGCTTTACATTGTTTTGTTTTTAAGTTGACACTTTAGTGTATACGAAGGGCACATAGTTATGATTTGACTGCTCTAGACCTTGAAATTAAGAGAACAATTAGAAGGATTCAGCAAGAGTAATCACAAAGAGGTATATAAAGAGGATCAAGATAATAAACCTACACCTTTGGAGAACAATATAAGAACTTTAAGAGAGAGCAGTTTCATTGTTGAATGGAATTAATTCAAGCATTCAGAGACCTACCATTAATGTAAATAATTTTGAGATCAAGCTTAGTACCTTCAAATGCATAAGGATTCAATTTAGTTTGGGAAACTTCTGAATAATGGTCAGGATGAGCACATTATGAACTTCTTGAAAATTTATGACGCTTATAGATTTAATGGAGTTTCAAACGATGCCATTAGATTAAGGTTGTTTTTATTTTCCTTTAGGATAAGGCTAAAATTTGGTTAATGTTATTGCCATCTGGATTAATTATTATTTGGGATGATTTGGCACGTAAGTTCTTAGTAAAATTCTTCCCATCTACCAAGACTGTTAAGATGGGGAATGACGTTACTTCTTTTGTTCATCATAACCAAGAGTCATTGTATGAAGCTTGGGAAAAGTTTAAGGACGTGTTGAGGGAGTGCCTACATTATAGAGTTCCTAAGTAGTTGTTGGTATAAAAGTTTTAACAGGCATATTGCTCAGTTAAGGACTATTATAGATGCAGCAACTGAAGTTACTTTGATGAACAAGTCTACTAATAAGAGTTGTGATTTATTGGAAGAAATGACACATAATAATTATCAATGGCCAGCTGAAAGGGTAACCCAAGAAAGGTAGTTAGGGTATATGAGATAAATGCTTTGACATCTTTGACAGTTCAAGTTAGCCTTCTTACCAAGAAGGCGGATGCTTTAGAAGTGAATTCAATAAGAAGCCAACCAGTGACTTCTGTGGGGACAATCATCTTAATAGTCAATATATAGGGTTTAATAGAAATCAGAATAATCTAAACTTTAACCTTTATAACCCAAGATAGAGGAACCATCCAAAGTTTTCTTAGAGTAATCAAGGCTACTTATCCATAAGAAAATAAGCCAACATTGCAAGACTTACTTTTGCAGTATATGAGGAAGACGGATCTGTTATTGCAAAACCTAGCAGCCTCTCTCAGAATCTTGAAGACTTATATGGGACAGTTAGCTTCATCAATCAACAGCCATCCATAAGTTGCTCTAACAAGCAACACTGATACCTGTAAGACTATGGTAGAGCCCACCAACACCTTGGTCCAACCAGTAGCTGACACTTAATGACGTTGATCGCCAAAAGTCATTTCTTGAACTTATTGAGCCTTAGGAAGCAAAGCAAGACGTCAAGCTAATGACATTAAATCAAGTGTTGCTTGGGAGGTAACCCAAGGTATAATTTGTGTTTTAAAGTTTAATTTGTTTTAGTTAAGTGTTTGTGTTATTTTTTGTATGCTTAGGACTTAATAGAGAAAACAATTCCAGAAACACCCTAGCATTAGCATTTAAAAAACCCTTGCGTTTATGCAAAAAGGATGAGCGTTGGAGCATTTAGTTTTCATCGCCCCTATATTCATGTATGGTATCCAACACTATAACATTCCCATTCCTTGGCATCTCTACATCCCAACTCAATATTGGAGTGCCAATTTTGTAACACCTCAATGTGATTTCTAGTATGTATCAGTGCAGCAGGATCTAAGCATGTGGGTGTATGCATGTGCAATTGTGTCTATTGCCTAATGCCGCGAAAATATAAATTTTACAATAAACATAATAAATAAATATATTAATCACATTAATATATTTATAAAGCTAGAGAACTCACCAAACGTGTAACGTTATACACGTATTTTTCTTGAAGTCCTCATGGAGACCAACTCATGTGCAGTTCTAGTCACCAACTCGGTGGGCTTGGTGAGCTAGAACAGTAGCTCCATATTCAACCTGGGATTAACTCTTAATTCCCAAAATGGCTGGGAGTGAATTTATATCCTTTTCTCTAAAAGGATAAGAAATGGAGAATTTGGAGCAATTCATAATTACTCCAATTGGAAGCAGAGGGAAAAATAAAACAATTTCATTTTTTCTCTCTTCCCTTTTTTTTTTCTTTTCTTCTTTCTTTCTTTTCTTCTTTCTCTTTTCTTTCTTCTCCATTTCTCTCTTCTTCCTCTCTCGGCCGAATGGCCTTCTTCTTCTCTTCTCTTTTTTTTTGCTTTATATATATATAATATAATATATAATATATTATAATAATATATATATTATATAATATAAAAGGAATGAGAAAGAGAGAGAATGATTATTTAACAATTAAATAATCATAGTGTGTCATGACCATTTTGCCTCTTATGAATAGTTACCAAGTTTACCCCCTAGTGGGTCTCACCAAATCTCACACTTTGGTAAACTTAACTGAGGGTCCACAATATGCTACGTGTTATAATACAATTAGTAAATAACATTTATTAACTAATTGTTGTATTTAACACTTAAATATAGATATGCATGCATTCCCGTGGAATCGCTGAATATTGCTAGATTAAATAATTTAATCCGGCACGCTGTCCCAGTGCACAACGAGTACACTCCATATCGCGGGACTCCCTAGGTCCTACGCCTGATTCGTCAAATAGAACTATTCCATGAGTCCGTGAGCAATGCCCCACGCACACGTCACGGATATACAAATCAGCACATTGAACCATACAAGCTGAGGTTACCACGCATACATATAGTCCTTCCATCATGATATCCAAGATGTGCGGGGATATAGATTATCATCGTCAAATCCCCATGTGCTCATCTATGTCCTATCTCCAGACTTTTATCTCAATGAACAATATGCGCAAACTCTTTTGCCACATTGTTCCACCCTATCGGAAGAGATGATTACTTGTGGCCACAAGACTTTCTAAGATATAGTCTCGAAGCATTTGGATATCTAGCTCCATATAGGAGCTGACGGATCCCATATCTGTATGCACCAGATTCCATAAGCATCGGACCATACCCAGTGACACTCAGCGGTCACACCATAAAAATTCTGTGACATGTGTGGAACTAAAATATAGTGGATCACTTACAAGCCCATCGTGGCACTCAAGTCAAAGGACCACGTATACTACTCAACTCGAGAGGACATTCTGTTGACGGCTTACATTAAATGTCTATCAGAGACCCTCGTGAATCTGTCCCATATCCAGTCCTAACTGGATACTCATATGTCAATACAAGCTCCAAGCTCATGGTCGGTCAAGAACGACCATCTATACCTGACAGATATGATATATGCTGGTCTTTATATAAAAGTATCCACCGATAGACCCGTATCGGTAGAAATAGATCAGAGACTATTATTTGAGAACATATTTGCGCAACTTGCATTTCCTGGCACCCGATTCCAACTCTTACAATTATGCAATTACTAGTATATTCCCAGGTCTATGTCCCATTACAGACAAGGCTCCAACTCTTGAATCTGCTGAGTATTATAACCAGCTAATACTTAGCTGTGCTAACATTTAGCAATTATATATCTCAGGGTAGCTGACTATGAGCCCTTATCTAAATCCTTTAAATCTGATCCCAACTCTTTCAGATCTACAATGTCTGTAATATTACATGCATAATACCATATAATTGGGTATTAACAATTTAATGGGAATGCACACTTATATAAATACACAAGTATATGTACATTCAGGGATGGCACGTAAGCACCGACCCTAACAGTATGTTCCACTGGAGACCAAAAACTACCAATGCTTCAACGTAAAGCCAAAATGCCTTAGCATCTAATTTGCACTTAAATGTCAACAATCTTTGCTTCAATGCAGTTGCATTGTTGAATCTCAACACCTCTACATCCCAGCTCAATGCTGAGGCACAAATTTTGCAATGCCCCAAGCATGATTTCCAATGTGTTCCAGAGGAGTCCAAAAACCACCAACGTACCTACGTGAAGCCAGAATGCGCCACTATCTAACTTTTACTTAACGGTCAACAGTTTCTACTTCAATGTAGTTGCATTGCTAAATCTCAACGCCCTTGTGTCCTAGCTTAATGTTAGGGCCCATTTTTACAACGCCCCAACATGATTTTCAGTGTGTTATAGAGGAGTCCAAAGGCCATCAACGCCTTTGCTTCAAGAGAGAATAGCCTAGCATATAATTTTTACTTGAAAGATAAACCATTATTGCTCAAACACATTTGAGTTGTTGAATCTTAACATCCTTACGTTTGATAAATTCAAAAAGTGGTTAACCACCAAAAATGAAGATGCCCCAATGTTCTCCACTCCGACATAGTAGTGTTCTTGAAGTTTTAGAGTTTAAAGAGATACATTGAAGACGCCCCAATGTTCCTCACCTGCCATGCCCCTATGTTTATGAATCAAGGATGAACAATCTGTTTTAAAACCCTTGTTTCACCATTTTCTACCACAAAACACCAAACCTCCATTTTATTTCAAGTATAAATCATTTAAAGCCCAACCTCACCCAAATCAAACCTAGAAATACTTCACTCACCACTCGTACATCACTTTCACCAAATCAAAACTTTAATTCATCACCCCAAACAAAAAATATCACCTTTAAATACAACCTAAAACCCATTTCACAGAATCTTATCTAATTTTCAAACATGGCACTAGAAAAAAGAAGCAGAGCAAGCACTTCGAGGATTCCATCATTTGACACCACACGCTTTGTTTTATAGATTGCAATAGATCGTTTCCACAACATGATCCTCCACAAATTCATTATTCTGGAGCAGGGGTTAAACCTTGAGGTAGATGATTTCCTCAGCCTTTACCAAATGATCGTCGATCGCTACTCGAAGACCTTCTACGAGACACCAACCTTGAGGGTAAAACCTATAGTCAAGGAGTTCTACATGAACACCCAGGAGCACACTAACTGCAGAAGTGAGAGTTTCAAGTAAGATAAGAGGCCCATCGACATTGGGTGTATACTTCATGAGGATATCTTGACCTGCTCCAGACTGGCCAAGAATAGTTTGTGCCTCACCTCTTTGATCACAACACTCTATGGTTGCACTGGAGTTCATTGGAAGGCACATAAGGACATTATTTATTTGGCCAAGCCTTTTGACTATAGCATAATCCAGCAACTGCAGACTGTTGAGAATTAGAGACAGCCGTAACATTAGAGGGCTCAGTAGCCACCATCACCAGTCACTATCGATATGGTTAAGCTCTCCACAATAACTCATCAGGGAGCCAGCTCATCTAGAATATGAGTGGGAAATTTCAGGTTTGAAGCGAGTTTGAGAATTATTGAACCCATTTGGGTAGCTGAAAAGTGTCATGTTCAAGACACTTTTTGGGTTGAGACCATTTCTGACTCGACCTTAGGTTGGGACGAGCCGGGTCAGGAATTTCTTGAATTTTTTACATTAAAACGGCATAATTTTGACTGCGATGGGTCAGGTCAGGACGGGATTACATAAAGACAACTAGCTACTTTTTGTTTCAAACAATCTGTATAAGGAATATTTATGGTATTGAAATCTTTGACAAAACGCCTATAAAATGTAGCAAATGCATGAAAACTTTGAACTTCTGTAATAGTTTTAGATGTTGGTCATTATTAGATAGCTTTTATTTTGGTCGCATCTTTGATGCCTTCAGCATTCATAACAAAATCCAAGAAAGATTAGGCTATCAATTATAAAGTTTAATTTTCAAGTCGACACACAAGTTATTTTCTTTTAGAACTGTAAAGATTCTCCTAAATATTGCAAATGCTCCTCTTTTGCCACGATTACAAATTAACATATTATCAAAGTAAAGAATAATAAATTTGTTGATAAAAGGCTAAAGTACTTAATTCATTAATTGCATGAAAGTACTTGGTGCATTTGAAAGTCCAAAAGATATAACTAGCCTTTCATATAGCCTTTCTGGAGTCTTGAAAGTTACCTCCCACTCATCACCAGAGTGTATAAGTATTCAATGGTATCCACTTTTCAAGTCAATATTTGAGAACAACTTTGATCTCACTAATCTGTCAAGCATGTAATCGAATCGAGGTATTAGAGATGGTGATTTACAATGATTTTGTTAATAGCTCTACTTTTTACACATTATCTAACTTCTATATTTGTTTTTGTGCTAATAACGTGAGGATTGCACATGGACTCTTATTTTCTCTAATCATCCCTTTATTAAGTAAGCCATTTTGTTCTTGTAAAATCTTATACTTTTTTTTAGCTCATATAGTTGTGGTAAATTGGGTAGCTAGCTCGAAGCACAAGGTCAATGTGGTTCTGAATATTTCTCATGGAAGGTAATCTAGTTGGCAACTCTTATGGTACCAAGTTTTGAAGCATTGATAATAGAGAATAGACTAGTTTCAATAAATTTTCTAGTACAATTATTTCTTTCACCACAAAGAAAAAGATACTTTATGTTTTGATCCATCATATCTTGCTCGCTTTATTGGCATAAGGATCATCTTCATATTTTTCTTTTAAAATAAGACGATAGATAAGGTTTATGTCTAGTCAACTATTGACTAGATTATTTTTACTTAGCCTAAACATAACATGTTTTAATAAACAAGTGACCAACATGACCCATTTAATAAATAAATGACCTAACATGATCTCATTTATTAAATGTGACATATTTAGATTGACAGTCAACATGACCTGTTAACTTGTTAATGACTTGTAACACATTAACAACCACAAGTTTAAATTAAATATGACAATTAAGTAAAATCATATATAAAAATAAAATAAAATTTTGATTTTAAGTTTATAGCAATAAAGAAAATAATATAAAAATGAATAATATATACCAATATTGGACAACAACTTTAGGCAAGGGTGTGGGCGACGACATTAGGTAGGTTGTGTGAGTGGTCAATTTTGGAACTCCTATTCGCTGATTTTCGTAATGTGGTGGTGGTTGATTGTTTGACTAAATGGTGGCTACTAGCTACTGCAATAGATGGCACGACGGGTGAATTATGATTTGTAAACAAGAATGAGCTTCTAACTTGAAAGAAAAAGATTTAAATATTTTTCAAAAAAATTAAATAAATTTTTTTATATATTGTTTTAACTAAATTGCCATTAATAATTTCTAAAAATACCAAATTTACATTTATTGTTAAACAGGTTAGCTATTTAATAAAAAAATGGGCCAATTCATTGTTCTTGAAAAATGGAAAAAAAAAAAAGGCCCTTCGATAAAGAGCCCACGGCCACAAACCCATTAATTAAATGGGTTGACTTCTAAATCGAGCACGATCCATTTAATAAATAGGTTACTCAAACACAGACCCATTTATTAAAGGATAAAAACCTCTCACTCTAACTTGCATCTTTCCTCTATATATTTTATTTAAGTCAAACTACCTTGGTCTTACAAGTAGCATATGTCATATGTGCGTATCAACAATATCATAAGGTAATTCATCCTGTATTTGCCAATTGAGAATGAAATACGACAAATTATTGTTACGTAATACGTCTTGAATTCCTAAAATAAAAAACTCACAAGGAATAATAAGATAACTCTTAATTGAGAAATAAATTAAAATTTTATTGATAATTAAATGAATAAAAAACTAAAAATTAAAAGCATATTTATACTAATGTATTACTTATCTAAGAATATTAATCTTACTAAAAAAAAAAAAAGAAAAAATTATTCATTCCAACTAGGACAACATTTTTATCTAAAAGAAACTGGATAAGAAATCTAAATACCATATGAACTCGTAATTAGACTTGGATTTCTCGCATTGAAATAGATAGAGGCAATCCCAACAAGAAAGAAAACCTGCACGACCATGTCAAATTTCTTGTGAGAAAACATAATTTGTCACTTCAGCTACTATGTAAAATCATCAATGACAATAGCATACCCTTTGTCAATAAGCAAAGCTTGGGACAATATGACATAAAGCAGAAGTGTTCCACACTAGATTATCACCCAAGACAATGGCCAGGCCGAGGCCACCAACAAAACTCTTTCGAAAATCTTTAGTAAAATAGAGCATAAGTACCGCACATATCGGAGTATTCACCTTATTGACAAACTTTTAAGCCTACAAAACTTCTTAAAAGAAGGCATTGGCCTCTCCCTTGGCCCTTGTTTATGGAGCAAAAGCTATACTACTAGTAGAACTATTCGTACCTATTGCGAGTTGTTAATATTACTGTATTTTTATAATAATATTTATTTTGATAATTTGTTAATATTAAAGTATGTTTTTGATTATATATTTAAACGCTTAAAAAATATATATTTAAATATATTAAAATTATTTTTTTATAATTGAGAGTCAAATATTAAATATTATTTTAAAAAATGCGTTATGAAACGAAAGTGATTTTTGCACAAGTGTTCTAAACTGACCTTTGTTGGGTTATGGACATATAGATGGTATGTCAAACAGAGACTTGCGGATGGGGTGATGATAAATGTACCTTAATATTTGTATCAAAAGTTGTGGAGATGAGAATGAAATGCCCTTTGTGTACGTGGACAACACGGAGCCTCTTCCACGATTCTGCTGCACAGAAAGCCACGTGGTAACGCATCGTCTCTGTGCTTATTCGCGGAAAGATAACATTGTATTAGTCCAAGATCATCAGCAATTGAAATTAATGGCGATTTCACATAGTTTAAGTTTAAGCATACCAACAACTACAAGGTGCATTTCTTCTCGTAACAGCATATTATTATATTTCCCTGTCAAATCCAAGCTTTTTGTGTTAAGACAGCCCAAAAGAGTTTCCTTATCAGTTCGTGCTATGGGCTCCTCTTCTTCTTCTTCTTCTCAGAAATCAGACAACATCCAAGGTCTCTCCTTCTATTTTTATTTTATTATAATAATTGTTTTTTATTAAATTTCCGCTTTAGAAGGGATCCTATGAATTATTTGATTTTATCTTTTACCCGAATTATTAGGAATAAGATTTCTTGAATTCTGTTTTCTTGATATAGATTATAGCGTTAATGGGTTGGCTGGGCGGAGATGTGATTCTAGGTTATGGTTTCCTCTCTTTAAATAAAACATTCACTGAAAGACTAATGGGTTGTCATTGCTAGTTGCTTTGCCCTTATGAGATTGATTTAGACTCCATTGTTAGAAGCAGAGTAGCCAAAGTGTACGGTATATAGTTATAGTTTTGCTTTTAAAATTAAAGTGATTTCTTCTGCTGCTGTTCAATAAAAACGAAAATAAATAAAAAAATCTATATCGAAGTATTCAAAGGTTATGTTTACCAAATACCGTCTACTTTCACTTGACAACTTGTGTTTCCATTTCTCAGCAATTGTGGTTTCAAAGCAACAAACCATAATTCCTAAATGGAAGCTCAGATCACCTATCTAGCAATTACAGAAAGATATATCATTCCTAAAACTAAGATTCCTATTCTAATGGGCATCACTCACTTTGTTTTAGTACATTTGGGGTTTAATGATTGAATGAAAAATTTTTGGGGGGAACAACATTCATGGTTCTGCCCATGCTCGCATGATGATGATGTTGTTGCCTGCTGAATTTACTTATAGCATGCTGAAATGTAAGTTTCAGTTCCTTTTAAGTACTGGATAAACACAGGATTCAGATTATGATTCCTAGTCAGTTTGAGGAAAGTGTTAAGTGTTCGGTTAGTATAAATGCATTCGGACTCAGAACAATTATCTGGAAAGTGTGTAGTTCAGTGTGGATCCTCCCCCATTTTTTTCTGACAACATAATACTGGTCCTTTCCAATCTCATGGTAACAACTTTTGTCAGAGAATTCATTTCCATGGATAATTAATGGCATTCCCCTATGCCCCTATGTGAAGCAAAGTGGTTCAAAAGATTGAAAAGTTGTTAATAACTAGATATTTTAAACAATTAGCTCAAAATTTATTGTTGCAGCATGCTCAGGAACTTTGTGGGAATTTGTTCTTATATTTGTATTATGAGGAGAAACACTAATCCATCTAATTTGATGACTTCAAGAGACTCAATTGCAATGGAACTGTTAACTCTAGAACTAATATTATTGCAGACAAAAGTAATTCTTGACTTAATTGACAATGAGCTAAGTTGGTATTTTTTGTAAAATTTAAGCTACATTCCATGGTTTTTCAGCTAAACACCCCCACTACACAATAGAAAAAGAAGAAATAATTTCATTTTTCCATAAGTTAATTCTCTATAAACATGAGCTAAGATCAGTTGGAGTACCTATCTTGAAAGACCTAATCATTTTTAATGGTTACATTTTGGAACTCCATAAAGGATAATTTGTGTTTGACCGAAATTCATTTGTTGTCTTTTGCAGAGGTAGACCGGGTTGACTATGCTTCTTTAAGTGATGAAGAATGGAAAAAGCGGCTTACAAATGAGCAATTTTACATAACTCGACAAAAAGGGACTGAGAGGGCTTTTACTGGGTATGATTTACCATTGTGAATTTTGTCCAACTCTACCTCTCCCTTAAGTAACAATCTTCGTCTTGCTAGATGATCTGCTTATACTACATGATAATGGTAACTTGATAGCTTCATCTCTTTCGGGAGTTCCAAGGCCTTTCTCATATATTGTAGAGGCTGTTTGACTTGATCGTGATGTTAAAAAATACTGAAAATGCCAGCAAATTTGAAAATAGCATGTGATGAATTTGGTTGCTGAAAGCATTCGGAGCTTAATTGGTTCACAACTGAGTTTGTTATAAGATGCTGAGCATATCGTTTCTTCTTTGCTCATGAATCTGTTAACTCAAGAATCGCATACATCATTGTTTGTGAGCATGGCCTTTTTCCCCAAGCATCCCCTTATTCAGGATTGGATCAGACTCGTAACCAAGAGTTTCTCAGATTCTTTAGTATTCAGCAAAGGACTTAATAGTTATATCTCTGAGCAAAGGGCTAGTGGGAGTGTACTGTTATTGTACAATGCTACTTTTGCTCATTGCTAGTGATATATATATATATATAGATATATGGAGAATTATATAATCTGTTATATTGTTTCTTCTTGTTCAGGGAATATTGGAACACCAAAACCCATGGGACCTATCATTGCATATGTTGTGATACACCTCTATTTGAGTAAGTATTTTATACTTCCATTAGGCGTTTTGGTAAGAACTCTACACTGGACAAGTTTGAATAAATGTGATTAACTGGCATTCTATTTCTTCCTGTAGATCATCAACCAAATTTGACAGTGGTACTGGTTGGCCATCATACTATCAGTCCATAGGAAACAATGTGAAGTCAAAGTTAGATTTGTCGATTATTTTCATGCCACGTCAAGAAGTTCTTTGTGCTGTATGTGATGCTCATCTTGGCCATGTCTTTGACGATGGCCCACCACCCACGGGAAATCGTTACTGTATCAACAGGTAAATTCTTCCTAGCTAATAGGTTTCGCTTATAAGTTTACCTGAAATATGTACTTGGACACTGATCATTGTATTCATACTACTTTTGCAGTGCTGCCCTAAAACTGAAGCCAAAGTAGGAAGCTAGAATTGCTTTTTTTTTTTTGTCAATAGTTTTATGAGGTACTGGCAAATGAACTTTACGTTCTATACTTGCGGTCTTTTAATTACTCTTTCTGTGACAATTAATTTAGCGGAGTGTCTGCTTAAAAAGTTATTGTCCAACCGTCTTGTAATTATACAATCGCATTACTAACATCAATAGCTACTGTGAATCCAAATAATATTTACATATAGTGGTATACTAACATTTGTAATTAAAGTATTCAACCCATTAGATATGTTCCCATGAGATATGTTCTGAAGCTGGCCAAAGTATTTTATTTGTTTATTTGTAGATGTACATAATTTGCTTTTTGGAATAATGTTGTTTTCATACTCCGATTTGACGATAAACATTCTGTGACAAATTTTATGAAACTTTCCTAGGAAAAAAGGAACATTTCATGAACCTTCTAATGAAACATTTTGGCGGAAGTTTTTTGAAAATTTTCCTGGAAAAAAAAAAAGCTTGGCACTAGAAGGTTCTTTCCTATGAAACTTTCAATGAAGAGAAACAAATAATTTGGCACAATTTTATTAAAATTTCCCAGGAAAAAATAAAGCTTCGCACTCCAGGGAGGGCTTTCCAATGAAAATTTCAGAAAAGGAAAAACAAAAATACATATAATTTAATAAGAAGGGCTTGAATCTCCCGCCTGTTAACAGCCATGTGCTGTAAACATCTAGGTACTTCAGCCCATCAAATTTTGTGGTCAAACGGCCACTAAATCTAATAGGCTATTCCAGCCAATTTGATGTTAAAAACCCTAACTCTGAAAATGGCCCTATAAAATAGAAAAGATTTGCATTGGAAAACGTTGACTTTTATTTGCCAATTACTTTGTATCAACGAATTTATACAGAAAGATTGGACAGCTAGTAAGAAGGGTAAAGGAAAAATTATCTTAAATTTTTTTTTTTAATAAATAGTTTAGTCATTTTATTTTTTAAAAATACTTAAAAACACCCTTCAGACAAATAATTTTACGGCCATGAGGGTAATCTCATGTATTCACCATTATTTAATAAAATGAATAAAAAGACATAATAGGTTAAACAAGTAGCACACATAACCGGTCTTAAACGATACATGGTAGCCTTCGATTTTATAGATGATTTTGGCGCTCAGAAGATGACAAGATCGTCTTCATCTAACTCCCTTTAACTGTTCCAGAACAAAATAAAACACTTCCATATCCATTACACACAGTTTCAAAATCAAATACATTAATTGAAAATTGTGATTTCTGGATATTGGCGATGTCAAATACAGAAAAGATTTATTTTTGAGTATGGAAGAAGCATATTAAAGTAATGATGATAGAAAAATTATAATTTTTTATTGTAAATAATTTTTTTAAATATGAATGAGTGATTGTGTCTATTTGTATGATGTCGATGATAATGATTCTTTGCTTTTGTGGATTTTTTAATGTAAGTGCATGTATCGTAACAAATAATATGATGATGAATAATATCATTTTCACGATGACTTGTTATTATATTTTTATTAAGTACTAGCCTATGTCAACTTTTAATTTATCTAAATTATTGATTAAAAAAGTGAATGAATTCAAATAAATAAAGTTGAAAAAAATAAAAAAAATAACAAGAGTTTGAGCAGTAGAATTTTTAATTCAATGATAAAAATAAGCTTATGGTTTCAATCTTCATTCTACACTTTTCCTAATTTACTTATTCCCCTCTTTAAATTAATTATTTAACTAGAGTTGTTATGAATCATAAATTACCTATTAGCCTCTTTACCAATAATTAAGTAAAGAATATTCTTTTTAGTCAAATTACTATATTTATGTGTGAATTAAATTAAGAAGAGATTATTAAGCACAAGTTCTCTTTAAGGGTTGCATGTGTCATATAAGCATATTCCTACCTTTTATAAACTCATCACAAATTAATTAATTATCAAATGTTATTCTATTTATGGCTAAACTCTAAAATCTTTTTTTTTTTTTAAGTTCATAAAGATTACTTAATCAATCTAGATAGTGATCAAGTATTTAAAAAGTATTAAACACAAGATAGAATAAACAATTTATTCATTGAATAATACAAATCAAAGAGAAAGATAAAAGTCAAACTACATGTGGAGATCCAATTGTAATCCTAGAAAATAAATCTAGTTCATGGTGGAATTAAGAGATTTAAAGTATATCGAATTCAACATCATGGAGAAAAATATAGAACTAAGAAGAGATAAAGAGAAAAGAAGTAACACTATGTTGCTCAACCCTTTAATCTTCAATCTCCTCTTTTCTCTTGACTCTTTTTTATATTCTCATTCTCTTTAAACTCTCCAAAATTTGCTCTAGACTCTCAAAAGATTGCTCTCCTCGAAACTTGCCTTTTGCCTTTATTTATAGGTTTTTCTTTTAAGTTAGGGTGAAATTTTGAGTTCAAGTTACTTGAGACTCAAGTTCTAGTAGCCAATGTTGTAGCCCGACTTCCTAGTGCTACAATGCTGGCTTGATAAGATTCCACTACTGCGGTGTTAATTTGTGGTGATGTGACGTTGAGATTCTACCAAAATAGGTGTTACAACTTTGTGCTTTGGCACTATAGCCTTGAGCTTGTAGTTCTAATTTGATTTCTCACCCTTACAATGTTGTAGCTTCATTTCCTGAGTTGTGGCATGAGCTTTGATAGCATTTTGCTATTTTTAACTTGTTTTCCTCGAACTTTTATCCCAATAGTTTCATTGTCTTTAAATCTATAAAATAATAATAAAATAAATAAAAAGCCTAATAATCACGCTTAGAACTGACAAATTCCAAACATAAGAAAGATAAAATAATATGTATAAAATACAATTATCACTTGTAAAGATGAGATTGTTGTGTATGCTAATTTATGGGGGCATGCATATGATTGGTGTTCATTGAATTATAAAATTTGTAGGTCTTACATACCAAATATGCAGCGGAATGGAAATCTAATTTTCTATTCAAAATACACACACACTTAATTGAAGTCTTGTTATACTAACAAATTCAATAAATTACATTTAAAGCCTTTTAATTTGTTCTTCAAACTAGAGCTCATCTTAAAGTGCTCCATTTGCCAATTCTAGGCTTCAACTTAGTGGGCTTAAAACTCTTTAAACACTTTTTTCTTAAATTTGGAGCAACAATTGCTTCATTGTTTCAAGAAAATTGAAATGAATTTTATTCATGCAACTTTTGTACAAACAAAAGCAATCTCTATTTTCTTTAAGCTTGGCCGGCCACACTTGGAAGAAGAAGAAGAAAAATATGATAATGTTCAAAAGATAACTCTTGCTTAAAACACAAACCCTTCTCTCTTTTGCTCTCTCTTGGCTAAACCACAAACTTGCCCTAAATGAAAACTATTTTCATTTTATTTCAAATTCCCTTTGATTGTCAAACATGGCCCCCATATCCCATGTCAAGCCATGCTTCTTTGTTTCCCCAAATAATGTAAACACTTTATATTTTAATTAATTCATTTTTGTTACTTAAAATAATGTAAACACTTTTACATTATTTTATGCAAACCACTTTTATATTATTTTATTGACTTTGCTTGTCTAACAAGCAATCTAATTATTGTAACAAAAGTCAAACAATCAAGGGTTATTATCGTGCCACTTGTCATCATCCCATTGGTTAAACAACTTGTGTTAGCTAATTAAATCACATACTTAATACTTAAACTTTGACAAATGCGCATCTTAAGAGATTCTAAAAAATTTTTTGCCTTATTGAAATTTTCTGGATCAAATCGTTTAATCTAGTCTGCCACCTTAGTGCTCAAAGACTACACTTTATAATGTGAGACTCTTTAGGTTCACACCCGATTTTTTATATGAAACGCCTTCATAAGTTCGTGAACAATGTCCCACATACACGTTACAGATATTACAAAGCAGCATGTTGAACCATATAAGTTGAGGTTAACCATATACATTTTATCTTTCCATCACCTATATCCTAGAATAGTAGAGATGTATATCATCGCTGTCAAATCTCTATTTGCTTGATGGTTATCTTATTTTCAGATTTATTTTTTTATAAATAATATCTGCAAACACTTTTACGCCTTTCTTAGGTTTTAGAATTGTGATACTAAAAGCCCAGCCTTTGGTGTTGCGGAGCCAACCTAAATGTGCTGCAGTAATAGGGTTTCAACCCTAGCATTGCGACACTCAGTCTCCAGCACTACAGCATCCCTTTAAGCTATATTGTGATTATAAATTTTGCAATACTTGAAACACATAATCGATGGCACCGAGATATCCAATTATGCCACATACACTATAATTTAATCAGAAAAGCACACAATACACCCTCTGATGCCATTGTTGAGTTAGTGTGTTGTGCATCAGGTGAATATGTGCATTTTTTAAAACTTTATTTTATTACATGTCTCACATGCAATATCGCATAGCGGAATAAATATACACACATCACAATCTCATTACGCTAATAAGATTATGATACTTACCCTCGAAATGTGCTTTAATAATTCTAGTTGAGGACATGGTGGGCTTCCTAAAGCTAGAATAGTAACTTTCTCATTCTTGGATAGGAAATAATTGAAGCAACACTTGCTTCACTATATTCTCTCGAGATGAAAGTATTTAATTGCTTCTGTATTATGTTAACTCTTTAACACATTCAAAAGATCTAAAAAATTCAATTTGGCTCAATTGAATTCCATGACTAATTCATTTCGCCTCTTGGCCATTTATAGGAAATGTTGCCACTTGAATTAGCCAATCAAATGTAATAAGTTTGACAAATGGAAAATGGAGATAAGGCAAAGAAAATGCTTAGTCATTTGTTGTACTCGTTGACCACTTAATTAGTGGCATAAATGGATAAAGACACACCACCTCCTATTTCAATTAACTAATTGGTTTGATTTCGATTGCCATTCTAAATGGCCAATTAAAATTGAACAAGCAGCCATTATTTGCTTTAAACAAATGAAACAATTTATTTAAGAATACAAAAAGGCCAGTTGATTTAATTTAAATAAAACAATTGTTTTATTTAAATAGTAGGAATATCCACCAATGCCACGCGTTATGCCATTACAAGTTAATGGCACATTATGTGGCATGCACTTACTAGATGTGTCAAGTCCAACTTGATAACATACTGAGTTTAACACTGAAACTCTAACTACTCCTTGAGAGACTCCGAAATAAATAAATGGCCGAATTCTTTTCTTTTAAATGAAAAAATTATTGTTTCATTTAAATGGTAGCATTATCTACCAATGCCACACGTTGTGCAATTACAAGTTAATGGCACATTATATAGCCTGCACTTGGTAGATTAATGTGTCAAGTCTCACTTAGCACAGTTCTCAGTTTAACACTTAAACCCTAACTATTCCATGTGAGACCTTGAAATAAATTCATATTTTCAGAGAACTTTTCAGATCGAACAATTCAATCCGTTACATTACCCCAATGCTTAAAGAGTACACATCATATTGTGAGACTCCTAGATTCATACCTATTTTATCTTACGAAATTTTTTCGTAAGTCCATAACCCATGCCACACACACGTGTTATGGATAAAACAAGATGATACATTAAACTATACAAGTTGAGATTAATCCATATTTATACAATTTCTCAATTATTTATATCATAGAAGAGCAAAGACATAGATCAATACCGTCAAGTCTCCTATTACTTAATTGTAAACTTATCTCCTAGATTTGTAATCTATTAAATATATTACAAAATACTTTTGTGATATTTTTTATCTCTAGGGCAACATTTTCCCGGGTCTTATATTTATGGCCGTAAGACTTCCTGGAATACAATTTTAGTGCATCAGGATTATTCAACTTATAAGCCGGTAGATCCATATCTACACACATCAGACTCTATGAGCATCGGACCATACCCAACAACACCTAGTGGTCAAACCATGAAAGGTCTCTAACATGCATGAAATGTAAGTATAATGGATCACTCACAAGCCCACTATGGTGCCCAGGTCAAAGGACCTTGAATTCTACTCAACTCAAGAAGACCCTCCATTGACAGATTTATGGGATATCTATTGGAGATCTTTATTTAGTCTATTCAGTACCCTGTCTTAACTGAATACATATATATCTATACGAGCTTCCTTTAAGCTCATGGTATGCTAAGATTAACCATTTGGACCATCTAGATATAGACATACACTGATCTATATCTAATAAGATTCCTCCCGACAAACCCTACATTAGTAGAAATAGATCAAGAACATTTAATTCGGGAACATACTTGTACAATGATATTTCTTAGCAACACTTGTAACTATTTGTAACTATGTCGCTGTTAGTATATTTCTTGGTCTTTGTCCTATTTCAGATAAGACTCAAACTATTTATATATCGATAACTCTTATAACCTGCTAACTGTTAGTAATTATAACTCTCAACGTTGCTAACTCTTAGGCCTAGTTTAAAATCCTTTAGACTTAGAGCATCAAGATTATTCAACTCACCTATATGAGCTGACGGATCCCATATCTACACACACCAGACTATATGAGCATCGAACCATACCCAATAACACCTAGCGGTTAGACCATAAAAGGTCTCTGATATGTGTGGAACCTAAGTATAGTGGATCACTCATAAGTTCACAGTAGTGCTCAGGTCAACGAACCATAAATACTACTTAACTTGATAAGACCTTCTACTGACGGATTTATGAAATATTTATTGGAGTTCTTCATTGAATCTGTTTAGTACCCAATCCTAACTGAATATCTGTATATCAATACATACTTCCTTTAAGCTCATTGTCTACTAAAATTAACCATTTAGACCATCTAGATATAGATATACACTTACCTATATCTAATAAGATTCCTCCTGATAGACCCTGCATTGGTGGAAATAGATCAGGAACATATAATTCAAGAATATGCTTGCACAATGACATTTCCTAGCAACACTTGCAACTCTTTGCAACTATGTTGTTGTTAGTATATTTCTTGGTCTTTGTCCTATTTTATACAACGCTCTAACTTTTTAGATATCAATGACTTTTATAGCTTGCTAACTCTTAGCGGTGCTAATCTTAGCAATTATAATTCTCAACATTGCTAACTCTTAGGCCTGGTCTAAACTCCTTTAGACATGATTTGATATATTTCAAATCATATAATGTCCAAAATGTTACAAACATCTTACTATATATATAATATTAACCATTTTATTCGTTTATTGTATAAATATTAAATAATTAATATTTATACAATATTAAAATGACACATAGCTCGATCCAATTGATGGCATTTAATATACACCCCAAATTATTTATCTACCTCAAGTTAAAACTCTTTGAATATTTCAAGAGTTTTTTACTTATGTTTCATAAGATGTATATACCCTTATCATGATATATCATTAATAAAGACTATAAAGTATCAAAAACCATCCATGCCAGTGTGATTTATTGGGCCATATACATTGGTATGCATTATTTCCAATAAATAGTCAAGTTAGGTATCCGATTATCCTTAGCCAGACGAAACAGGCATCTCATACCAATATAACATAATCTCATATACCACAATATGGCATCATTCAAAGTTCCTAAGCTACTACTTATGTTTACTTGTACATTCAAGACATTTCCTTTGTATTAATATATAATGGCCATTCATCAACTGATATTTAGCTAACAAAATATTATCTACATCATATAAATATAAGAAATGATTTCGAATATATATATGATAACCTTTACTGTTTAACACAGGAAGAGATATAATTTACCTAATAATGTTCGACACAAAATAACAGTTATACAACATAATTATTCTATTTCAAGGGATAAGTAATTCAAAATGTCCAATAGTCTTGATTTACAGAAAATCACAATTTCTAATATGAAGTTATACTTATTCTAGCTACATCAATTTAATATCCCTCAAATTCTACTACATATTGCAGATGTGAGAAGGACAAGCAGTATCCAATACCCAAATAAAACTAGCATCAAATGCTAAAAGAAATGTCAATGATAGGTGAACATATACTTGTAGTAGTCTTCTTGATGGAGGCAAGGTACTTCGATTAATTACGCTTCTTACGCCCGTCTTCACCGCAATAGAAACACTTTCCTTTACCTTTGTTTTTCTACTGTAGCTTAGATATAGGTCACTTCTGAGGACCCATGGTAGGTGTTTGCTTCACTTTTTTTTTCTTCTTCTCTTTAGACTTTTTAAAAGCCTTTGGAGTAAAAAATGAAGCACCCATAGCTAAAGGTTCGTACCACATTTGTTTAGATCCTCTAGAGCTGTCCTCAACATATTGTGGAGCTCAACATAAGTGAGAATCAATCATTGCATATTGAAGTTCATGATGAACTATGCAAATAACTTTGGACGTGACTAGAGAATTAAACTACTCCCTATAGAATTGTTCAGAACAATGTCATAGTCTCCAACCTCTCAATGTATGAAATTATTTTGAGGAAATAGGGATTAACAGAAATTTTCTTTGGAAGTCTAGCCTGAAACATAAATTAACGACCCTATAAATCTCAACCTGGGGTCTATCACCAAATAACTCATAGAGATGAAGCATGATACTTCTTGCACTGTTCATGTGCACAAGCTTCCTTTGCAACTCAGTAGACATTAAGGCTAGGATATATGACTTGACTTTTAAATCATCATCAATTTATTTTTGATATGTCACTTTCTCCTCTAGAGTGACATCATTAGAAACACCTCGGGGTATGATTCGAACAATTACATACTCAAACTTTTTAGAATCTAGAACTATTATGAGATTCGTAAGCCCGTCTGAATAGTTCTTTGCAGCCTTGAGTCGGTGTGCATTAAGTATGCGTACCAATAGGTTGCTTGAAGCCATTTTATCTTCACAAAATAAAAGAAAGAGACGTTAGCAGAACATTTAAATCTTTAATGCATAATGTATTAGATAATGGTTATAACTATAATACATTTTTTAATCTAAAAATGTCATCCCATTATTTTACATAATCCGTGTAATCTCTCAAATGAGAAAATGATAGTTTAAACATTTTTAAACTATACAGTGAGAAGTGGACCCTATTAATATTTTACTCCAACCTCACACTTTAGCAATATTGCCTTATAAACCCAAAAGGTAGGCACTTCTTGTCAACTGCATCTCTTGCAACTCTTACCATTGATTTTAAATACACTTTATCTTTATATTTTAGCAATATTGGGTAAGTGTATTCCAAATTAACTTGTCAATGATCAAATATATGTTATTGATATGACCCTCACACATTAGCAATATTGGGCAATATATTTGCCTTATCTCATGTTTAATCGACATATTACAAATCTCATAGACCAATCCCTCACACTTTAGCAATATTCGAAAAGATCAAAGTGACCTGTCTAACACTATATTGACAAGACAGACCATTATATAACATTATTTCATAATGAAATACTATTTAATTTGATTAAGAGAGATTTTTAAAAACTTATCCGCATTTCATGAGGATATGATTCTTAATCACACATTTATTTTTATGTAAGCATAACTAACCCCCGCCAGTAAGGCTTCCATTATTGTTATCAGCACATATAAATGTCTATAGTTTTTAATACAATCATATAAAACTTATCATTGTATAAATAAATGTCACTTGCATCAAAAATCAAAATATGAGTGAACAGTGTTAGCGCAGTGGTGCCAGAATAGCATCTCGGCACCTTGATCTCACCACCGTGGCGTCCACTTGAGCTGTGACTCAGTTTTACACTTTCAACACTTGAAAATGCATCACCCATTGTTGATGTATTTTAGGGTGTATGCATGTAATTGTGTACATATTAAAAAACTAAACACATGTATTATATACACGAATTTCGCAGCGAAATTAAACATGTAATTAACATATACACATGTACTTACATTCTTAACAACTTAAGAATACATAAAACATACCTTTGAAGACCTCCAATGAAGATTTCAAATCTGAATTTCTTTGCTCCAACTTTGAGCTCACCTTGAAGTGCACTTTTGTTCAATTCTAGTTCACAATAATCTGGTGGGATTGTGAAGCTAGAATAGCAGCAGTATAATCTCCACCAACAAGGTTTGTATTACTTGAAAGAAAAATAAAAAAGATTTATTTTTCTTTCTCCTTTGGTTTTTCTCACAAGTCTTTGTTCAATGAAAAACTCTCTCAAAACCAACTCTTCTTTTTCCTCTCAACCTTTGCACGAAAATTAATTCACACACTTGTTAACACAAATAAAATCCAACCATTTTTAGTACTCTCAACACTTCACAAGTGCTCCATCAAAATTAGATTAAGTGGCCAACTACCAAAATAATTTTTTGTGGCCATTTTAATAGTCTAATAAAATTAACCATTAATCACAAAATAGTGCTCCACTTAATTTAATTTACGTTTCTCAAATTAGGTATGTTTTCCATTTAGGAATAAAATAACAAAATAAATAAAATCATATTTTATTTATTTAAATAATATTTATTTAATTATTCAAAAACTATTTGAATAATTAATATTTACCTTATTTGATTTTACTAACATGGTTAATGAGTGAATTTATGGTAAAACAATTCATGGAATAAAATTATGCCACTTGTTAACATCTAATTAGTTAATAACTCTTGTTAATTAATTAAATAATATACTTAACATTTAAGTCTAAACAAGTGCATAACCTGAGAAACCCCGAAACATATTTTCGGTTTGCTGAAATTTCTAGGATGGAACTGTTCAATCCATTATGCTGCTCCAGTGCACAATGAGTACACTTCATATTGTGAGACTCTCTAGGTCCACTCCCGAATTGTCATATAGAACTATTTTATACGTTCCTGAATGATGCCCTACACATACGTTACGGATATTACAAAGTGGCACGTTAGACTATACAAGTTGAGGTTATAACATATTTATATAATCCCTCAATCATTTATATTCGGGTAGAGTAGAGATATAGATCAATACCGTCAAATCTCCATATGCCCGACCGAAAGCATATCTCTAGAATTGTATTTTAATAAATAATATTTCCAAATACTTTTGTAATATTATTTATCCCTAGGGTTAAACTCTTTTCCCGGGAATTACTGCTTATGGCCATAAGACTTTTTGAGATACAATCTTTAGAGCATTAAGATATAATACTCACCCAAATAAGTTGATGTATCCCATATCTATGCACACCGGACTCCATGAGCATCAGACCATACCCAGCGACACCTAGCGGTCAGACCATGAAAGGTTTCTGATATGTGTGGAACCAAAGTATGATGGATCACTCATAAGCCCACCATGGCACTCAGGTCAAAAGACCACGAATACTACTCAACTCAAAAGACCCTCCATTGACGACTTTATGGGATGTCTATTAGAGATCTTTGTGAGTCTGTTCAGTATTCAGTTCTTGCTGAATACCTATATCTCTATATGAGCTTCCACTAATCTCATAGTTTGCTAAGACTAACCATCTGGACCATCCATATATAGACATACACCAATCTATATATTTATTAAAGTATTCACTGACAGGCTAGCATCAGTGAAGATAGTTCAGGAATATAATATTTGAGAACATATTTGCATAATGACATTTTCTGACACTTTTTGAAACTCTTTACAACTACGTTATTACTAATATATTCTTAGGACTTTGTCCCATTTCAGACAAGGCTCTAACTCTTTAGATATCGCTGACTCTTATAACCTGATAACTCTTATCAGTGCCAACTCTTAGCATTTATAACTCTCAGTATTGCTAATTCTTAGCACTGATCTAAACCCATTTAGACCAAATCTCAACTCTTTTAGATCGTACAATGTCTGAAACGTTACAAGCATCTTACCATATATAAAATATAATTAGCGATTTAATGAAATGATAATACTAGTATAAATATTAATCAAATATTCATATATAAAGGGATGGCACGTAAGTACAAATCCCAACACCCACTACTCTAGGATATTTCAATTAATATAAAACACTTCAGTTATACCATAAAGTATACAAATATGCTATAATACTAATTTTTGTGTATGCTAATTTGTGAGTGTATGCATCTGATAGGTGTTCATTAAATTACAAAATTCACATGTCTTACACACAAAATGTACAACAGAATAGAAATATAATTTCTTATTCAACAAAAACACACTTAATTGAAGTCTTGTTACAGTAACAAGTTCAATAAATTACCTTTGGAGCCTTTTGATTTGTTCTTCAAGTTGGAGCTCACCTTGTAGTGCTCAATTTGGAAATTCTAGGTTTCAACTAGTGGGCTTGAAACTTTAGAATGGTAACCCTAATCTTGAATTCCAACAGCCTTGTGTTTAAACTCTTTAAACACTTTGTTCTTGAATTTTTAGCAACACTTGCTTATTTGTTTCAAGAAAATTGAAATGAATTTTGTTTATACAACTCTTACACAAACAAAAGCAATCTCGCTTTTCTTTAAGCTTGCCGGCCACATTTGGAAGAAAAAGAAGAAGATGATAATGTTGACAAGACAACATTTACCTAAAACACAAACCCTTCTCTCTATTGCTCTTTCTTGGCCGAACCAAAAACTTGCCCTAAATGAAAACCATTTTCATTTTATTTCAAATGCCCTTTGATTGTCAAACATGATCCCCACATCCCATGTCAAGCCATGCTATTTTGTTTTCCTAAATAACGTAAACATTTTACATTTTAATTAATTTATTTTTATTACTTAAAATAATGTAAACACATTTATATTATTTTATGCAAACAACTATTTTTATTATTTAATTGACTTTGCTTGTCTAGCAAGCAATTTAATTATTATAACATATGTCAAACAATCAAGAGCTATTATCATGCCACTTATAATCATCAAATTGATTAACAATTTTTGTTAAGTAATTAAATGATATATTTAACACTTAAACTTTGATAAGTTGATGCGATATTTCTATATCTTATAATTAAGTGCAAGTATACACTATCGTATGCAAGTAATAAAGAGACTAAATAAGTCGGATGTCGAACCCACAGGGATAATTTCTTCTTTTTAACCAATTACTAAAATTATATCTTCCTAATAATTATTCAGATAAATAAAAATCTAAGAATGAATGTAGAAAATATAAAGGCAAAAACACAATTCAAAGAGATTTAAGTGATAGCAATATAGAGAAAACCTAGGATTAATACTATTCCTCAATATGCTTTATAATAATCAATCTTCTAATATTTAACTCCCTTAGTCTTTGTTATTGATCAAGACACTAATGTATTCATAAGCCTCTTCCAAGGTCATGCAAGTATACCTTAATTTACCAAATACCTATATTCCTATGGTACTTATAATAAATTAAGATTCATTAAGATTAAGTCTTATTGATTATACATGCCAATTAGGTATATTCTTATCCTAAATTAAAACTTGCGTATGCAACATTGAATGTTACTCTACAATCATGCATCAAATTACCTAGGTCTAAATATTATGATTCCTCTTCCGAGTTTATCAATAATATTACCAACTCATTCACCATATATTGGCCAGATATATTGAAGCATTAAAATCAAGTAATTTGAATATCAAAGAACTAAGTTTATTAAATATTCTAAAGATATGGCAATTAAGCACACATATTAAGTTCAAGTATTAACCCTAGAAAATAACTTTAGCTCATGGCTACAAGAGAACAGCAGTAAAAATAATAATAAACCATGATACAATCAATAGCAAACCGATATAGACGTCGAATTGCTCTTGATTATGCTGCTAGGGTCTCTTGATGCCGAAGAACGCCTTGAATCTCTATCTAAAGTTGCTTCAATTAAAATCCTATTGCTCTCCAAGACTCGTGCTCAGTATTCTTGGTGTTCTTGAATGCTCTAGGTTGCTCTTGGCTTGTCTTGGCTCGATTCTTGAAGGCTGGGAACGAGTGGCTTTTTATAGGGATTGATTTGAGCTTGAAAATCTCAATTCTCGTCGGATTAGGACTCGCGCTACCGCTGGGGTGCTATGCAGCTGTCGCTGAGGCGACGCGTGAAAAAGGCTTCACCGCTGGAGCGGTGGATTAATGGCGCTGGGGCACTGTCTCGTCGCTGGAGCGGTAGAGTTATGGAGCTGAGACGCCAGATGTGACTTCAACAGGTCGTATTTATTATTTCGATCACTATTACAGCTCTGGTGCGATAATACTCTTGGCGCTGAGGCGAAGGACATATACTTTGAAAACTTTGCATTTTAGTCCCTATTTTCGTTCAAGTCTCTATTTATTACCATAATGCACATAAATAGCCATCAATTCTCATAAAATCATAAAATATCAATAATAAAAATATGAGAAAATATATGACAAATTTGCCCTTATCATAAGTGCACATCCCAATGGATCCTGAAATAATTTTCTGCCTTACTGTAATTTCTTAGATCGAGCTGTTCAATCTAGTCAGCTGCCCTAGTGCTTAAAGATTACACTTCATATTATGGATTTTCTAGGTTTAAGTCTGGTTTATCATAAGGAATACCTCCATAAGTCCATAACCGATGCCCGAAATAAATGTTACAGATATTACAAAGCAGTGCGTTGAACCATACAAGTTGAGTTTTACTATATACGTTTAATCCTTCCATCACCTATATCTTGAATGAGCAAACATATAGATCATCACCACTAAATCTCTATTTGTTCGATTATGAACTTATCACTAGGTTCGTATTTCTATAAATAATATTTGCATGCACTTTTATGATATCATTTATTCCCATAATAAATTGTTTTTTGGGTTTAATGCTTATGGCTATAAGACTTTTTAAAATATAATATTGAAGCATCAGGTTATACAACTCACCTATATTAGCTGATGGATTCCATATCTACGTACACTGGACTATGAGCATCAGACTATACCCAGTGATATCCAGAGGTTAAACCATGAAAAGTCTCTAACATGTGTAAAATTTAAGTATGATGGATCAATCTCAACCCTACCATGACTTTCAAAATAAAGGACCATGAATACTACTCAATTTGAGAAGATCTTCTATTGACAGCTCTATAAAATGTATATTGGAGGTTTATATGAGTCTGTTCAGTACCTAATCCTTACATAATATATGTATGCCTACACAAGCTTTCACTAAGCTCATGGTTTGCTAAGACTAACCATCTAGACAATTTAGATATAGATATACACTAATCTAGAATGGTTCACCAATCGATCCACATCGATAAAGATAAATCAAGAACGAGGTCTTCGAGAACATATTGTATAATGACATTTCTTAAAATCATTTGCAACTATGCCATTACTAATATATTCTCATCTCATTATCCCATTTCAGATAAGGTTCTAACTTTTAGAATTTGCTAACTCTTATAACTGCTAACTCTTAATACTTATAACTCTCAGCGCTAACCTAAACTCCTTTAAATTGCAATCTCTGAAATGTAACAGTTTTTTTTTATATATAATTAGTAATATTAACGATTTAACTAAACATTTATTGTATAAATATTAAACAATAACTATTCATATAAAATAGAATGCCACGTTAACACAAGCTCTAATAGAGATTGTCTCTCATCTACATGTAAAGAGGCGTGTAGATGTTTATAGGTTTGAGGGTTTGAATCAATTTGTGAGTTAATAGGTTCTTTTTTTATTGCATGATATATATGGCTATATTTATTATTGTTATTATTATTATTTAATTGTAGTGTTCAAAATATTTTATTTGTTAATTTAGGGTTTTTTTTGTAAATTCTTTATTTAATATATGTTGTTGACTTTAATTGAATGATCTTGATTTGTGGTTTATATAAACTTAAATCAAATGGCTCTCAATAGAAGATTGAATAGGTTCCAGTGGCCATTAGGGTAATGGGTTTTGATGAGCATTTGCACTATTTCACCCTTGATTGATGTAGTTCAATAACCTTGGAAAACGTTGTTTCAAAATGTTTCATAGGCCATTTCCACCAAAAAGAGACATTTAAGGTTAGTGTTGTAGTACTTCTACTAATGAAGAAACAAATGCTTAAAACATATTTAGACTTTGTGAAATTGCTTGAGGAATGTGTAAGTAGTGGTTTATGTTAGTAGTTGATGTTAAGGTACTCCCTTCATGTATGTTTAAACCAACTTGTAGGGACATAGTGTCTTCAACTGTCCCTAGCACCAAAAGTGAGAGTTTAAAGACTAAGAGGAAGTTGTTCCAAATTTCAGTTGATGAAGAAGATTTAGCTCAGTCCAAAGCAAGCCCACATAAGTGTTGGTGTCGATTAAAACTAAGGTGTATGCATATAGTATTTATGTCTATTATATATATACGCATCAAATACATATATATATATATATATATATATATATACGCAATGAAAGTATCAAAGCAAATAATGAACACAATTTAAACCTATTAATCATATCAATAAATTAGATAGAGAAATATAACCTATGAAACCTTTAGATTAAAATACTGCTTGAGTTCGCTTAAAGTGATACCGGTTGACAGTTTAAGCATTCAACTGTGGTAGGCTTGACTGTTTAGAATAATAGCTTTGAATCCAGCATTGGGTTTAACACTTAAACCCTGAACCATTTATTTTTTCCTTTAATCAATAGTTGATCATTAAAACAAAAGCTTTAATACTTTAATGGCCTAAGCTTAATGGAGAAGATGAAGAATAGTGAATTCAACGATTGAATTCAAAGCAAAAGACACAATTCTCTTCTTATTTCCCTTCTTAAATGGCCAACCACAATTTGGCATTAACACTTACATTTTTGTTTCATTTTTCACATATATAAAACTAACCAAATTAACAATTAATTAGTTAAACCATAGTTAACACTTACCTCAGGTTTAGATTAATCTAACTCAATTTAACCCTTAACTCTAGTTAGATTAATATACCTGTCCAACAATTATTCAATATTTAAATATTTAATTAATCTAACTAAAGTTAATTATTAACTATAGTTTGGTTAGTTTACTTTTCCAAAAAAGTAAACATTAATTAAATATTTAATTAACTTAACCTAGGTTAACTATTTAACCAAAGTTAAGTTATTGATTATTTAATGATTAAATGAATAAATATCTCATATTTATTAATTAAAATATCAAATATGTGAAATTACCCTTAATCCTTTACTTAGTTGCAAGTTAATCTAAAGTAGGCCCTACCTAACCACACACTTGAGTAAACTTAACCAAAGGCTCATTATGCATAATATGTTATTAATTATTGGTCAACAACAATTGTTAACGAATTAATGCACTTAACTCTTAAGTAGTGACATGCGCACATCTCGAGGGTTCCTGAAATAATTATTTAGTTTTGCTGGATTTTACTGAATTGAACTATTCAATCTGGTATGCTGTTTTAGTGTATAACGAGTACACTTTATATTGTGGGACTCCTAGGTTCATGTCTGATTTATTAAATAAAACTATTTCATAAGTCTGTGATTAATGCCCCACGCACACGTCACAGATATTACAAATTAACGCGTTAGGTCGTACAAGTTGAGGTCATAGCGCATATGTATAGTCATTATATCATTTATATCCTAGATGTACGAGGACATAGATTAGCACCATAAAATTCCCAAAAGCTCACCTATGAACTTATCTCTAGATTCATATCTCGATGAACAATATATACAAACACCTTTGTTATATTATTCAAGCCTGTGGGAAACTTCTTTCCCGGGTTTATTACTTATGGTTATAAAACATTCTGAGATACAATCTCAGAGCATCGGATATATAACTCCTCATGTGACCTGACAGATCCCATATCTATGAACATCAGACTCTATGAGCATCGGACCATACCCAACGACACGCAATAGTTAAACCATGAAAGATCTTTGATATCCATAGAACCTAAGTATAATAGATCACTCATAAGCCCATCGTGGTACTCAGGTTAAAGGATTACGAATACTACTTAACTTAAGAGGACCTTCCATTAACAGCTTGTATAGGATGTCTATTGGAGTTCTCATAAGTCTGTTCAGTATCTAGTCATGACTGGATACTTGTATGCCTATACGAGTTCTAAGCTCATGGTCAACTAAGAATAACCATCTGTACCCTATAGATATAGACATACACTGATCTATATGAGAAGGGATTCACCGACAGACCTGTATCGGTGAAAATAGATTAGGAACATAATATTTAAGAACATACTTGCATAATGATATTTCCTAGCACCTATTGCAACTTTTGCAACTATATTAGTACTAGTATACCCTCATGTCTTTGTCCTGTTACAAACAAGGTTCTAACTCCTTGGATTTTACTGATTCTTATAAATTGCTAACTCTTAGCAGTTATAATTCTTAGAGTAGCTAACTTTTATCTTTGATCTAAACTCATTTTGATCAGTTCTGAACCCCTACAAATCATACAATATATGTAGCGTTACAATAATTATACTATATAATTAATATAATTAGCGATTTACTAAAATGTACATCAAATAAATATTAAATATTCATACAAACAGGGATGACATGCAAGCACAAACCCTAACAATCTCTCACTTGCTCTAGTGCTATTCATAGTGGTATCTAATACCTATAGACTCCACGTATTTCTCAAACATCTTTGGAGTTAAGACCTTAGTAAGTGGGTCCGCTACATTATTTACAAGATATCTATTCTACAATAATTACATCTCATTTAGCCAAGATCTTTCTAATTATGTAGTATTTCCTCTTGATATGTTTAGATCTCTGGTGTGCTCTTTGCTCTTTGGCTTGTGTTATAGATTTATTATTGTTGTAAAATAATAAGATAGTTTCCTTTGAACTTTAAACTATTTTGAGCTCGGTGATAAACTTGCGAATCCATACTGCTTCTTTCAATGCTTAAAAGGCAGCTATATATTCTATCTTTATGGTAGAATTTGCTGTGGACCTTTACTTGGTCCTTTTCAACTCACTGTAGCATCATTGAGAGTAAACATATATTCAGATATAGATTTTCTATTATCTAGGTCAAACTAAAAGTCTAAATCTGTGTATCCTTTTACTTGTAAATTACCACTTTAATAAATAAGAAACTTATCCTTTGTACCCTTAAGGTATTTTAAGACATGTTTGACTGCCATCCAATGGCTATCACCTAGATCAAATTGGTACCAGCTTGTAATACTTATAGCCATACTTATATCAGCTTCTTGAAAGATGGACAACATGTTTGAAAGGTACGTTAACTGTCTTACAGTTAGTGAAATTGTACCTTTTCAAAACACTATCAATGTATGATTACTGGAAGAGTCTTACCAGTTTCTTAGCTCTATCTCTATAAAGCTTTATACTTAGTATATAGAAAGTCTCTCCCAAATCCTTCACAAAAAGTTCTTATTCAGATAGCTCTTAACATATTGTAACGTACCGATATTATTTCCAATGATCAGTATATCATCAACATAGAGCTCTAAGAAGACTATCATGCTCCCACTAACATTTTTACACATATAAGCTTCATCTTCATTTTTGATAAAACCAGGCCCTCTGATTATCTTATCAAAACAATGATTCTAATTTTGAGAGGCTTGTTTAAGTCCATAAATAAACTTCTTCAGCCTATACACTAGGCCAGAGGTTAGGTTCGACATAAAACCTTCACCTTATGTAGTGTTCAATATATTTTATTTGTTAATTTAGGGCTTTTTTTGGTTGTAAATTCTTTATTTAATATATGTTGTTGACTTTAATTAAAAGATCTAGATTTTTCGTTTATATAAACCTAAATCAAATGGCTCCCAAGAGAAGATTGAATGGGTTGCAATGGCCATTAGGGTAATGGGTTTTGATGAGCATTTGCACTATATCACCCTTGTTTGATATAGTTCAATAACCTTGGAAAACGTTGTTTGTACCAAAATGTTTCATAGGCCACTTCTACCAAAAGAGAAATTTAAGGTTAATGTTGTAGTACCTCGACTAATGAAGAAATAAATGCTTAAAACATATTGTAAAATTGCTTAAGGAGTGTGTAAGTAGTGATTTATGTTGGTAGTTGATATCGAGGTACTCCTTTCTTGTATGTTGGTAGTGATTTATGTAGAAGATTTAGCTCAGTCTAAAGCAAGCCCACATAAGTGTTGGTGTCGATTAAAACAAGGGTGTATACATGTAGTATTTGTGTTTATTATATATATATATATACACACATCAAATACCTACATATACGTAGCAAAACTATCAGAGCAAATAATGAACACAATTTAAACCTATTAATCATATTAATATATTGGATTGAGAAATTTCACCTATGCTTGGATTAAAGTGTTGTTTGAGTCAACCTAAAGTGATACCGGTTGGCAATTCTAGCAATCAACTGAGGTGAGCTTGACTGTCTAGAACAGCAGCTTTGAATTCAGCACTAGGTTTAACACTTGACCAATAAAACAATAGCTTTACTGCTTTAAAGGCCTAAGCTTAATAGAGAAGATGATGAATAGTTAATTCAATTCTCGAATTCAAAGCAAAAGACACAATTTCTTCTTATTTCCTTTCTCAAATGGCTGGCCATTTTTTTTGCATTAATACTTACATTTTTGTTTCACTTTTCACATATATAAAACTAACCAAATTAACAACTAATTTAGTTAAACTATAGTTAACACTTAACTTAGGTTTAGATTAATCTAACTCAAGTTAGGTTTATATACTTGTCCAACAATTATTCAGTATTTAAATATTTAATTAACCTAACTAAAGTTAACTATTACTATAGTTTAGTCAGTTTACTTTTCCAAAAAAGTAAACATTAGTTAAATATTTACTTAACTTAACCTAGGTTAACTATTTAACCAAAGTTAAGTTATTAATTATTTAATGATTAAATGAATAAATATCTCATATTTATTATTAAATAATCAAATATATAAAATTACCCTTAAGCCCTTACTTGGTTGTCAAGTTAACTCAAATTGGGCCTCACTTAACCACATACTTGAGTAAACTTAACTAAAGGCTTAGTATGCACCATATGTCATTAATTAATTGGTCAACAATAATTGTTACAATAATCATGAGCCATAGAATTGGCTCGCATATAGAGGAGACTAAGAAGCCCTTAGTTGGTTGTCAAGTTAACCAAAGTAGGCCCCCTAGTCACACACTTGAGTAAACTTAACTAAAAGCTTAGTATGCACCACGTGTTATTAATTAATTGGTCAACAACAATTATTATAAAAGCCACGAGCCGCAGTGATGGCTCGCATATAGGGGGGCTTTTTGGCCCCCAATGTTTTTTAAGCTTTCTCTTTTTGACCCCCATTTTCCCCCCATTTTCCCTTTTGCCCTCTATTTTCCCCTTTTTTGTTTCCCATTTCAAAACCTTAACCCTAATTATTTAATTCACATAAATTCAACATTCTCAATTTAAATTCTGCATAAAAACAACCACCAAAACACATCAAAAAGCACATGTTCATTCTTTATTAACTCCAATTTTCACCAAAAGTTAAGGATTTCATCAAAATTTTAAAGGACACTCCAATTTTAAGATTGGTGGATTCATTACAAAAGATACCATTTTTGTGTCCTTGCACTTAATTATTGATGAAATATTTATCATGGTGGTGTTTGAAATATATTATGGAGTAATAGTAGTGGATTGAGTTGTAGAGTGAATTGTTGGTTGAAACTATTAGTTGTAAATTGATTGAGAAGTGTTTGAATTTATTTGTACTTGATTTATAATGCACTATGGTTGTTTTAGGGAGATAATATTAATGTCATGTCGAGAATTAGAAAAATTCAAAGTTTTAACTTTGGTGGAAAGGTTACTGTTCTATGGATACATAAATGCAATGAGATGAAGAATAACCCTTGTTGCTTCATCAAGCTCCGATAGTAATTCACGACAATGATTTGAGGGACGATGTGGATACT
The DNA here is from genome assembly GCA_946807835.1 of Ailanthus altissimus. Classification (NCBI taxonomy): domain Eukaryota; kingdom Viridiplantae; phylum Streptophyta; class Magnoliopsida; order Sapindales; family Simaroubaceae; genus Ailanthus; species Ailanthus altissimus. The sequence goes on along the minus strand of OX327713.1, from coordinate 8,374,362 downwards.
ATAAAGGACGTGAGTGAGGTTTCAACACATTATTCAAGAAAGTGTTTCATTTTTTTAATTTTATTGATGCCATGAGGATATGTCATGAATTAAATTTGAGGGATGGAAACACTTCCACATTTTCAAATGACTTCATTTATTTATCTGCAATTGTTTTTTCAAATTTACTTATATACTACAATTGTTTTAGTTTACATGTTTTTTTTGTGGTGTTTTGTATTCTGTTTTGGGTTTAAAATGATTATTAGGCCATGATAAAACTAAATGTAGAAACTATAATTCTTAGGAATCAATATATTCTATGTTTGTTTATATGTTTGATCTAAATTGTAAGTTTTATCTTATTTGTGATTACTTGAAACACATTGAGTACATTATTGGATTGTTAAGCTAGTTGCTGACCTAGAGGAACTTTATGTACAACAAGAATACAAAAGGTCTTAAATACACTCTAGAACTTGTTTGATTATCACTTAAGGCAAAATCCTAGGACATACATGATTGTGGACATGATTTTAGGCTATTTTTTGATTGTTTGAGCCTTTCGAGCTTACCAAATATAAATTTATCCATGGCCACCGATCTTGAGCTTAATGACCATCTTTCTTTGTTAAACACAATAATACATAATAACCTTTACATATTATTCTATCATTGTCACCCCTCAGACTATAAACATAGAGGTTATGGCTATAGTTGTTGTTTGTTCAAAAAGGTTGAAACATTCTAAATTTAGGGGCATATTGATTTGAAATGTTATTTGCAAAAAAGAGAAAGAAAAAAAGAAAAAATATATTTACATATCTATATGCTTAAAAAGAATGATAATACGGAGCAACAAAGAAAGTTTCAATTAAGTTTGGGGGTGTTCTTTGAAAATGAGATGAGGGATTTGATGATCAAAAGTATGAATGTATTTTGTGATTTGAACCGAAATTGAAACCATATTATCCTACCTTCACCCTAACCATACATTATAAACTTATTAAAGTCCTATTTGATCTTTAATCATGTTTATTTTTACATTAGTGGAGAGTGATATGAAAAGAAGCATATGAAGTATAAGTTAAAAAAAAAAAATCTATAGAAACTATATCCCTTCTTGTAGACATAAACTATTTTGGGTGCATTAAACTGACAATAATGTCTATGCACATACACGCGCGCGCGTACATGCACATACACGCGCATGCGTACATACACATACACACACACACACACACACACTGAGTAGTCAGTTGTAGGGTGAAATAAGCATGATGAATAGACATATTGACTACTCATGGCATTTAAAGATTTTTAAAAGTTATAGACAATGAAATATTTGAGCATAACTATTAATCATTTGTTAGCCCATAAATTTGTTTTTGAATTTATTATATTGTTTTTATCTATCTTTGCTCGAGGAAGAATGAGATATTTGATAGAGCATAATTATATAAAATATTTTATTCTTTTAAAATTACATTTGCTCAATTTATCCCAATAATTTGGCTATTTATGCATATTAATTGATGTGAACTTCACAAAGAAAAGTGAGACCCGTTGCTCAATGAGGTTCCTTTGCCCGATGCTCAATGTGAACCTTACCAACGATGTGATGAAACTCAACATTAAAATGTAGAATCGAAGCCCAAGATCTTCAAGACGCAAGTTTGATAAGTCTTAACCCCTTGACTTAGCAAGGCAATAACTAAAACTACGACTAAATATAGGATGCCACACCAAGAAACCCAAGGACACTAAAAAATCAAGGTGATAAGTTTGGCTGTTTGAATGCCATAAGAATAATCTTGATAAGTTCAAAGTCCTTTCAAGGATGAAAGAAGAATACAATAACTCTCAGATTTTATTTTCTGAATTCTATCTTCTCAAATCTTTCAATCCCTATGGTATTTATAGAGACCACATGGGATGTTAAGTTACGAATTCAAACTTACCACTACCCTCACACCCAAAACACTAAAAATATAGCTAACAAAATTAATGCAACAAACTTATAGCTACCCTTACACCCAAAAGTCTACAATTAATAGCTAACACAACAAATGCAATTACAAAATTCAAACATAATTTCTACTAATTCAACAAGCATGTTCTTAAGTCTTGATTTGGAAAGAAAACTCTTCAATTATAGCATAAATGTAAAGCTTTACCTACTAAGTGTCTGACTTTTCTTCTTAACTTTGTCTTCAATTCCAACAAAGATGTCAAGCTTCACTTATTAAGTGTTTGACTTTTCCTTCTTAGCTTTCTCTAAAAAGTTTAGAAATATGTGCTGTAAAACTTAGAATTCCATAATTGCCATTGATAATGATTTTCTTTATTTGAGCCTTTCACTCCTCGACCAATGCATTGACAACATTTGTTATCTTGAATACTCAATTTTGAAAGATTAGTATCTTGAATAAAGTTTGAATTTGATACGTCATCAATTAGCCCATTTATTGCTTCATTCATTTTCTTGGCTCTTGCCAATGTCATTAGACCCCCATAATGCTCAACAAATATTATGAAGCTTTTGCAGCTTGATTTACATCATTAATATTGTTTTATAGGTTTAAGAACTATCGGTGCAAAAATACTACAAACCGGATGTAAACGGAGTTATATGAGATGAGAATTCAAGATGGGCCAAAATGTTTAAAATATGAACAATGCTATAAAAATAGTGCTACGAACAATGCTCATGAACAATACGGATGAACATTGATATTGCTACAGTACATGAACAGTACACAAAGAGTTATTGTTCATCTGCTACAATACAGCCCAAGGCATTGACCGTGGCATTGAAATCAATAGCTTAAGTGCCACGACATTGAATCCTAATATCGTGGCACTAGAAGCTTGGTAGTAATTGTTCACTCTTTTAAGGGCAATGTTGTAATATTTTTGCAGCCCAAAGCATATATAAATACTCACACTTGAGCCAAAAATGAGTTGGGTAGCATAGAACAAAAAATAAACACATCATTTAAGACTTTGAAGTAAGAATCAACAAAGAGGAGAAGAAATTCTGCGTATTGGAAGAAGAGCACCATTGTTACATTAGGTGAAAATTTCTCTTCTCTTCAATTTTGTACTTTGTTGTTAATTCTAATATGTATAATGATGTTATTAGATGCTCTGAACTTATGTTTACATTCACGAACTAAATTTTATTGCTAGGATTATAATGTGAACTCAATATGTAGCTTGAATTGATTATTTTCCGTTATTCATTATATGGTATTGAATTGTCCAATTTGTTTTATGCTTAATGCTTCTAATTACATGACAATGAATTAGAATGATTTAAAAAGCTTAATGAACTTGAAAAAAGGAATTTCGTGTTGGTCATGGCTGAATTGATGTATGATCATTTAGAGAACTTACTTTGAGTTTGATGTATTAATTTAAGTAGCTTTGAGTTTAATATGTGATATGAATATACTCTTATGGCATATATTAATGTAAGTAAGGCATGAACTTTTTAAAAAAATGACCATGATATCTCATTTAAATCCTCGCATAAATCAATATAAAAATAAAGTGCGGAGAATTATTCATCTTCAAGGATTTGCAAATGAATTATTAGATGCATTTATTGATGCCTCAAAAGTAACCAAGTCATATATATCAATTGCTAATACACTAGCTTGGGTGATTATTCTTAATAGACCAATCTAATCAAAAGGTAACAATTAAGTCATGTATTGCATGCTAGAGTATGGAAAATCACTTGGTTTAAAGGATGTTGTATTGCAAAATAAAAAATGAAAAATCAATATCTTATTGAAATGATACCCTAACCATAAATAACTAAGTGTTAATAAAGTGTTTGTAACCTAATGATAAAGTGTTTAATTTTTAATCAAAGGTCTCAAATAATACATTTTACGATTTAGTTCTTTTCATTGTTAAAAGCAACAAATCTATTTTTTAATAATTCTTTTTAACCCTTTTAAAATGTCAAAATCTATTAAAAATTTATAACAAATTTTAAGGGTTCAAATATCATTTACCCTATTTTATTTTATATCACTATATTTTATCACGCCACTTATTAGAAAAACCCTCATAAATAAGATAAAAAACTTTTCATTCAATAAATTATTATTATTGTTATTTTTTCTGTTTTTCCCGAGGATAATGCGATAAGCTTATATTAATTTGACTCTTATATTTTGATAGCGCCCAAGACACTTGGGAAGGCGTGGCATGCCATGAATGACATTAAAAGCCTCCTCAACTACTTTACCTAAACACTATTAATATCTGCTATTTATTTATCTGATGTTCGGCTTCTTCCTCTTCTCTCTCACCATTCACAGTCTTTTTATCAGATTTCCCAATAAGAACAAGCTCATTGAGGTAAAAGCAGTTGAGTTGATGATGGAGAAGAGAGACCACAAGGGTAATATTGGTGGCGCAGTTGCTACAAACGTTCCGCTGCCGATCATGGAATCGAGAGATCCTCATCAGCAGAACGAGGATGGCAATTCCGCCATGAACAAAGCCGAGCCCGTAGCACGTTTGGTGCCGGTGGGTCTTTGCGTTGCTGCGCTGGTGATAATGCTTAAGAACTCTCAGACTAATGACTTTGGCTCTCTTTCCTACTCCGACCTCGGAGCTTTCAGGTACGTACTCCCTTTTCGTACTTGAATTCTAGCTTCTTTTTCATCAATATTCTCAGTTTATACTCAATTTTCTGTTGCAACTGGTATGAATTTATAGTGAGCCTTTAGTTTGTTGCTTAGATCATATCTTAATAAGTTTAGACTCCGTTTGCAATTGGCTTCAATTTTTTAACTTTGGAAGTTAAGCAAGTAAAATGTTTGATAAACAGTTGCAGTCGTATTTTTAATATTAAATTAGTTTTAAGTCATAATTATTGCTTTCATATAATTATGATTGTGATTTCAGAATCGTATCATCAAAATTTCAAATCGAGCTTAAATTGTATTAAAAATGTGTAAGAGAAAAGGAAACTTCAACTAATTAACATAAACAACGGAAAGTGTTATAATATATTACTCGGACAAGGTTTCGAAGACTAAAGAGTGCACATGATCAAACTACATACAGAATCTTCATTTAGAAGAGAGTCCATTAAAGGCAAAATATTATGTGGACGAACAATGATCCTTTTGATTTCCTATTTCCATCATGATTTTGGAATTGTGAAAAAAGATTAGAGAATTAATCTCCCATTTCTACCAGTGGCATTAGTGAAATTCTTTATGAATTCAGATTTGATTGAAATTACGTTGAAGTATTGTGAATCCACTCTTGTTGATTTGGACTTTTTTTCATTGAATTCTCCTCTTCAACTTCATTACGATTGAGAATATTAGAAAATGTTAAATTGAAGAGTCAATTCGATGTTGGTTTTTGAAAAACTATTTTTTCAAAAACCCAACGTAACAAAATAGGTGGGTTTTAAAAATTTTAATAAAAAGTTATTTTTAATGATGGTTTAGCTATATTAATTTAACAATTATATTAGTTTAGATATTATATCTAATACCCGAATTTTCAAAAGAAGTTTTTTAATTTGTAGGGATAAGGATAATTTATCTCAATATTTTGAGCTAATTGATAACTTTACCCTAATTAGATTAAAAATATTTAATTTTACCCTAATTTGTTAAATTTTATCATTAATTTTAATTGTTGAAGGGTAATAAAATAATTTAACCATATAAATAATTGCACTGTGGACACATGGCACAATCTTACACATTCATTTCCTTTGAACATGTGGCACAATTTTATCTATTAATTTTAAAAAATAAACTTTAATAAAAGAACACGTGTCATAATATAATTATTTACTTTAGACACATGTCATAACATAATTGATTAATATTTTTATTAAATAAGTTTTAAAATATTTTATATTAAATAAATAAAAAATTTAATTTAGAGTTGTCATTGTGGCCAAAAAACATCGGCCGCCATTTTTTCGCAGCATTCCGACAAAGAAGGAATCCAACACAGATGGAATGAAACTACAAACTTCCATAGGAACTCCGTCGAATTTTTTTTGATTTACACAATGATTGAATCATTTTTAGCAAAAAAAACTAGAAGAAAACTAAAATTGGTGGCCACCACCCGCCATCAAACGAGAGGCAGTGACTTGTATTGCCCCAATCCGTGGACAAATCGGCCTGATTTGGCCATAAGTAGGGCCGATGCAAGTCACCATTCCCTACCCCCCCTCCGTTTGATGGCAGGTGTCATCATCTCCACCAATTATAGCCGTCTTCTAGTCTTTTTTGTTTGCCAAAAATTACCATATCATTGTATAAATCTGAAAAAATGAAGTTCATTCATGTAAATTTTAAAATTTTTTATTGCCCCACCGTCACCAAAAAATGGCGGCCGACAACTAATCATATTTTTTCGGTGATAGTGTTAGGTTTTTTAGTTATTAATTACTTTTTATTCTAAAAATATAATCAATTATATGTTAACACGTATTCAAAGTAACTAATTATATTACGACATATGTCCACTCTCACATTTTTGTAATCTATTAATAATGGGGGTAAAATGATAAATGACTATTAAAATTTTCATCCAAATAAATGGTAAAAATAACATAATAGGATAAAATTGAATATTTTAAATCTAATTATGGTAAGGTTCTATTTAGGCCTACAATGTTGTGGTAAAATTGACCTTATCCCTTAATTCGTACTTTCTTTCGCGTTGTATCTCTAATTTATACTTGGGATCTCAATACATGAGATTACAAAATCATACTATTTGTTCCCTAGAAAATACCTAATTGGAATAATGAATTTGTGTCATATCACCTTATTTATAATATATTTAATGTATGAATACGATAAGGATAAAAATAATATATAATATTATTTTTATCAGTTAAAAAATATAGAAGATTATATTCAACTTATCCCCAAATTATCTAACAAAATATTTTATTTAATTTGGATAATTATATTATCCAAATCTAAATAATTAATGAATAATTAAATTATTTATTTATCTAATAAATACTATAAATAATCTAATTAAATTATTATTTATCCATATCTTTATTTGATAAATAATAATACAAATAATTTAATTAAATAATAATTATTTATTTATTTTCATACCTATTATGGATTGGGTCAATTGAGAGAAATAATTAATTAAGTCTATTGGGTTTAATCAAAATAAACTTGAGTCAATTAATATTTTAGAATTAATAATTAATTTGTAGTTCATTTCTGTATTTTATGGAGCAAGCGTAGGGACTTGATGAATTTACAAAATTAAGCTCTAATAAATGAAATTATTTGATTAAACTTTTGATCAACATGATTTTGTTTATTAACTTTATATTACTCCACTAAAAATATAAAATACAACACTTAATATTTATAAATAAATTGTAAAACAAAAAATTGTCTTTGTCAATTCAACTTGTATTTCATACAAATCAATCTTTATAAGTGTTCATAATTAAAGTTAGGTTGAGTATCCATTAACTTCTCTAATTACATTTTTATTCTTGATCTACATTAATTCTTTTTTAAATATTTTAAAAAAAATTGAGCTCATTATGTTCAATACTAGAATCAATTATCAAGGGAACAACTTATTTAACTTCTTCTTAGAATGAGTAGATTTAATTTCTATGAGAAATATTCTCAACCATTTAGTTTGTTACATCTATAAAATACTTAGTAATTGACTAATACTATTTTACAGTCTTTTCCTTGTAGATTAATAAATGTAACTTAATGAATATGAGTTCATTAATTATTTAGGATTAAAATTGATCCATATATGGCTATATTATGATAAAATAAATTCTCTTTATTAATGGAAATTATCAGAGAATTAATTTTATCATAATTTAATTCTATATAATTAGTATTATACAAAAAATGAGACCATTATATACTATATACAAATGGACCGCACTTATAGTTTATTAAAAAATGTTTCTATTTTCATTGAAACTAATGCTAATTTAAATTATTATGCTTAAACTTAAATTTTCTTGTATATAACTATTATATAATAAGTTTAAGATTATATATAATAATCTATGAATTTCACAATATATAAAAAAAATTACAAATATAATATTGAACAAATAATATTTATTATTAATTTCAATAATAATTAAATACAAATAATCATACTTTAAAAGCACACTTCAATCATTCGATGCATGGAGAATTGTTATAACCTATTGTAAATGAAGATATTAATGATTGGATACATAAATAATATTCTCAATTCACAAGTGGAGTACATATTCAGGAAACAGAAATGGTGCTCTTCTTTGACGATTATTATCTATTATGAAGAAAAATGCATGCCGTGAATCTCAAATTTTCCCATTAGATAGCATTCAAGTTAAGAATAAAAGTAGGTAATATTAAATTTTTTTATTTATTTAATGAAGGTAATATTTTAATTGAGTAATGCTAAGCATCTCAAATTATATCTCAAAAAATGATGTTTAAGTAAATATTAAATAGTAAAATAGCGTAAATTTTAAAATTATTTATTACACTCAATATTTATTTGACACATTACTTTATAAATACAATTTAAGATGTCTAACATTAGTATTTTAAAAGTTTTATTTCATATAATACGATATTCATTAAGTGAATGAGAAGGTTTCAAAAATTTAAGATAATTTATTAGATCATTTTATTTACTTATTGATGAATACCATATTATTTTGAACAAAAAATTTCAAAATACAATTCAAAATGTATAATATTATTTATTTTTATTTGTTAATTAAGTGCAAATAAATGTTAATTCTTTATCTAAAAGGATATACTAAATTTTGAATTTCCTAATTGATGGTGTGGCAAATCATGGTTGTAAAGAGTCATAATTGTAACTATATAAACTCATTCGAAGAGGAATGTTTTTTTTTGAAAAAGAATATAAGAAATGTATTCATTATGATCAAGATAATTGCTTCAACATGTAGTCTGCTAATAATATGACCTGATCAAACTCTGAATTGGTTTTGTTGCTTCCTTACTTTCCGATCACCTTAAGTGAACCATATCTGCTTCCACATCACCTGGTCGATCGTAGATGGAGGGAGTACGAACCCCGATTCCCGCATGGATGTAGAAATTGGGTTATATTACATTTGTGTTTGTGTTGCGTGGGTGCTTAAATATGTCTTTTTTGTTCCTTCCTACGTGGTTGCGAGCTGCATGAGTGGACTTATATTTGCTAGAAATCAAGATTAATCTGAATTGTATCTTGACCATTAGTGTCATTTCCTAAAAAAAAGAAAAAAAACCTCCATTTCTTTTTTCTCAAGGGAAAAGATTCATATCTCCCTGCAAATGAGGTTCAAATCTCCCCAGTGCATAATTTTGAGGTAAATTCTTTATTTTTTTTTTCACAATGTTTTTGGTATACCCAACTCTTTTTTTTAATCTAGACCCCTCGAGTTGTCCACAATAAACCCAATCAATTGTGTTTTCTAATTTCAGTAACTCTTTAACTTTCGAATATTTGTGTAACAAAAAGCGCATTACTTTCATGAATGACTGATTTAAGAGATGAGAATTCATTATTAATTGTGCAGGTATCTAGTGCATGCCAATGGCATTTGCGCTGGTTATTCCTTTCTTTCAGCTATTATTGTAGCAAGGTCTCGCTCCTCCACTATGTCTCAAGCCTGGACTTTCTTCTTTCTTGACCAGGTAATTAGTTAAACCTCTAAAACTTCATATTTTAATCTATTAACTTATTGTGCCAAAACAAGAATCGAGCTTCAGTCCAATCCGATTATATATTTATGTACCCAGGTGCTCGCTTACTTGATTCTGTCTGCCGGAACTGTGTCGATGGAGGTGCTGTACCTGGCGAGCAAGGGAGATAAAGCCATCACTTGGAGTGCAGCTTGCGGAACATTTGATGGATTTTGTCACAAGGCTACAGCATCAGTCATCATCACATTTGTTGCAGTAGCTTGCTATGCTTTGCTTTCGCTCATCTCCTCCTATAAACTATTCAGCAAATATGATGCTCCCGTCGCCTATCCAGGAAAGAATATTGAGGTTGCTGCCTTCCAAGGCTGATCATCATCAACACTTGGTTTCGTGCAATATGCTTGCCTGATGTGCCCCGCCGAAGTGCTTCTTTGTGCTATTGCATGAATTACTTCATGTATTTATGATGTTGTTTGCCTTTTTACTCTACAGCATGAGAAAATAAATTACCATGACAAGTTCTGGTTTCTGAAACTTGGATAAAATGCAAATAAGTATAGTTAATTTTAAGCTTTTGATATGAAAAAGGGTACTGAGTAGCAAGCTGATATTGCTGAGGACCTCAACAGCATGTAGTATGTTAAGATTTTATTAAATGTATGAACAATTATATTCAGAATCAGCAGATCTCTGAGGGATAAGGACCAATGCGAATCTCTTTGGTACTAAACAATTTCATATTCACTATAACAAATTGTGCTATTAATAACAATCATATAATCACATGCTTTATACTTGAGTGATTAAAGATAAATATTCTATGTGCAAGTTTTTAATAATAAAAAAGAATTATTTAACTAATACTTTATAATTGTAACAACAAAAATATTAAATGTGGTAAAATTTATATAAGCACCCACGATAAATGTATTTTGTTAAAATTAATTATTAGTTTATTAGTAATTTTGTACGAGTTAAAATTTATCTTATATATGCAATAATTTCTTATTTACCATCACTTGTGAATTATTGATAAGCGTAAATTATATTTATTATTTTTACTTACTTAATGTGATTAATTGCTTATTTTAATAAAAATATTAAGTTTTTTTTATATGTTTTAATGTCATTTTATAGGTTTGGAGTCAATGGGATAATTGAGAATGAAAATCTAAAAAATAACAAGGCAAAATATAAAAAACTACAGTAATCACTAAGTATTCGATGAATAGTGATTTTGCTACAGTATCCCACTGAAGTAGTGAACAGTATTTCACTCCAACAAAAATTCTAGCACCCAATACATCCCGCTGCAACGCTAAGTAAACAGTACTTCCAGTAACAGTATCCGTGCTTAGTATTTTCACCCCAGCGATGAACAGTACAATTTTTTCTAAACCTAAAAGAAATATAACTCTCAGACTCCAATCAATCCCTATATAAAGGTTACTCGTTTTAGACCTCAAAGAACACACAATTTAGGGCTCTTAGAGTTATAATACATTGAAGAATATCAATTTTTAGAGAGAGAAGTAAGGAGAATTCAATGAAGTAAGAGATTTATAGCGAATATTTGGCGTATCAACCAACTGCAAATTGACGTCTATATTAGTTTGCTATTGGTTGTATCATATTTATTTTATTTTTCAGCTATAATTCTCTTGTTATTATGAGCTAGATTTAGTTTCTAGAGTTATTACTTAAACTCAATATATGAGTTTAATTGTTGAATTTTTTAAATATTTATTTGAATTCAATTCTTCATTATTCAAATTATTTGTTTTTAATGCTTCATTATATCTTATCAATATTGTGAATGCTTTGATAATACTTTGATAAATTCAGAAGAGACATCATTGTATTTAGGTCTAGATAATTTAATGTATGATTGTAGAGTAACATTCAATGTTGCATATGTAAGTTTCGAATTATGATAGAAATATACCTAATTGGCATGTATGGTCAATAAGACTTGTTCTTAATAATTCTTAATTTATTACAAGGACCATAAGAATATAGGTATTTGAAAAATTAGGATATACTTGTATGACCTTGGAAGAGATTTGTCAATATATTAGTGTTTGAACTAATAATAAGAATTGAGGGATATAAATATTAAAAAGATTAATCTTTAAAAAATATATTAAAGGATAATAATTAATCTTAGACTTTTTATATATGGCTATATTCTTATTTTATTTAAATTATGTTATTTATTTTCTGCACTTTTATTTTACTTAAATTTATTATAAAATTAAGATTTAATTTTTCTGAATAATTATAAAAAATGTATAATTTTAATACTTGATAGAAAATAAAAATTATCTCTGTGGGTTCGACATCTAACTTGATAAGTCCCTTTATTACTTGTTACGATAGCGTATACTTGCACTTAATTTTAAAATATAAAAATATCACATCAATCATATTATTAAATATTTTATTATTAATAAATACATTTTTTTCATGTGGTAAAAAATGATTTAGAGAATAGGCATATGTATGTGATCAATAATATTTCATTCCTCACATGCACCATATAACTTAAAATTTATGACAAATTTTTTTAATGAAAAGACATCAATTTTTTTTTTTGAAGGGGGGGATTACAATATTTTTATCATCATTTCCGCACCACCTGGGGGGAAGGGGGGGTCGAACCCAGGTGGGGATGTGAGTCCTTGGGGGGCTCAGCCAGCCCCCATGCTCAAAGACATATCAATTAAATAGCGAATCTTATTTTAAAAATTAGAGAAAAACTCTCCCTCCCTCTTTTTGGGCTCCCGCAAATTTTTCAAGGGCTTCTTTATCACTTCTATTCTTTATATACTAAATAAATAAAAAATTTATTAGTTTAAATTTATTTGCTTCAAACCATAGTTGTTACTCAAATTGAATAACAAGAATACAGAAAAGTAAATAGGGGCATGAGAGTGGGTCTTCAACGAAAAAGCAAAAAAAATATATTCTTGATTAAAGTTTCTCCTATTATTTAGTGACTTCATAGTATGAATCAATAATACTTATTCATTATTTTTCTTTAACTTTTTTGACATATTATTTCTTTTATATTTACTTTCCATTTCTCTTCATAAAAGAAAAGAAAAGACATGATTGTTTGTTCATGCAAAATTTTCTTATGTTATAATTTTTTTAATAGGTTCAATTTTTTTTGTAGGTTTTAATGAATAACAGAAAAAAAGATTTAGTAGTAAATAATGTGGGTATAATTTTATTTGAATAAAATTAGGGATATGAAAACTTATAGTTGATTTTAGCTAAAGTAAGTGTTGGAGAAATTATCCTTCTCCTTGTGAGATTAGGTTAAAGTAAAGAATTCTAGTTAAGTTTAACCTTGAACCCTAACCTTTTTACGCAGTAGGAGAACTTGTATATCAAATAAAATAGTAAGAATTCAAAGTAGAAAATAAATAGTACAACACAATCACTTATGGTTCATCCAATTGCCTACGTTCACAGTGGATCCAAGAATCTTAACTTTTCTTATTATCCCATAGAGATTTTATAAGGAAAACCAAATAAAGAACCCTCAAAAGGACCTAATGTTTAGTATACCCTTACTCTAACACGAGCAATGAACACCTAAACGACGGTTCCACCCTAGCGTACTCAAGCATTTAGTGTCTACCCAGTTCTTCACTTCTCTTAGAATCTCTCCTAATGTTTGATCTCAACTAAAGAATTTATAAGTGTTTATATAGGGTTTATTTCCTGTCTATTAATTGTATTCCATATTGGAGTAAGAGTTCACTTGTTTTAGAAGTCTTAAACGTTTCAAAACTTAAAAATTCGGATAAAAAATAGACTTTTCCTCGCTCTGGGGCTGCAGCGCTAAGGTTTTGGCACCACGGCTTTGAGCCTTGATGCGTCCAACATTGCGGTGCTGGGAACCTAGCGTCGCAGCGCTAGAGCACTGATCTGGGAGCCGTGGCGCTAGCCCCTGTTTCTAGCTCTGTACTTTTTTCTCGCTTTATTCGGGTCTTTGAGTCTCATTTTACTTCCCTCTTCGTGTCCCACACGTTCTAAACTTTTTCATACGTGTCCTACAAATTTTAAACTTCTTGTGATTCTCCTCTTTGATATTCATCTCAATTCTTATCCAAACAAAATTGTTGAATCACCAAATCTTTAATAGTAAAAATTAATTTTCGTTTAGATCTAAAAATATTAGATAATATAGAAAAATCCATTTTAGAATCAATACCAATGATAGATTTTTCTCTACTTGAACCAGTACTAAATAAATGTGTTTAGTTCTAGCTAATACCCTTAACTATTAAAAAGAATCAGTTTTGATATATATATAATATAAAAATAATAATGGGTTTGATTTTTCTTTGTTGGATGATAAAAAATTAATTTTTGACGATAATAACTATTAAAAATTAAGAATCAGAATCAGCAGTACTTTGTGAAATTTACTATCTATGTCCTTAAATTTTTATCTTCTTTTATTCAAACTTTGTTCTTTGTTTTGTTATGTTTTAAGTGGTAAATTTGTGGGTATTGTTTTGATTATAGATTTGTTTTATGTGGAATGTGGGAAAATGGTGGGACTGTGACGAGAGAGATTTTTGGTTGACTCGCATGATGTTTTTGTTTTGATTTGCTTTTGCTTTCTTAATGTGCTTCATACCTAACAAAAAATAAAAGATCTTTTACTAATTTTCGCTAAAGTTGAAGATTAAGAAAAAGTCTATCATCCATTAAAGGTAGTATAATTATTTAGTTATATTATAATACTGTATTCTTATTTATTGCTACTACTAACTCATTTAAATGTTAGCGTCCTAGATTCATTCAAATTAAAACAATAAAATAATAATAGTCAATATTGTAAATGGAGAGAATAAGTCCTGTGTGGTAACACAAACAGTTAGCGTCTATATTGTTTAACATTCTCTAGCAATGTCAATAGTTTAGCAGCCATATACTTAAAGACAAAGTAGTTCTGAGGATTTAACGATAAACTAGTAAGGGGTATGTTTTAAATCATGTTGAAAAGAAATTATATTTTACATTTTTCTCGAATTTCTTTAGACTTGTGTTGGTTTTCATATTCCTGAATGGTTTGTTTTGGGCGTAATGGTGATTTTCTATCCCTAAAAAAATTAAATTAAAATATTTTGGTCTTAATATATGCTACTATGGCATATATAAGCAATAATCTAATAATTTTACTAACTTAATAGATTATTATTAATTTAATAAACATGAGTTTATTTGCAAATATAAATTTATATATGAAATGGTTTGAAATTTATAAAGTAATAAACTTAATTAATTGATTTCACATGTCTGACACATAATTTTTAGATGCATAGTATTCTAGCAACATTTATCAACTTTAAATCATGTTAAACGGTTATTTTTTAATTTAACAATTAACAATAGTTAATGAAAATTTTTTAATGAATTATTTTTATTTGCATAAAAATTGATTACACAAACTATTACAAAAAGTGATAGGAGTGATGTGAAAAAAGCATCAGTGTTGGTGTAATTACAAAAAGTAATGCAACATCTTCTAATCGTTGTTAGTACAACAATATAACCTATTGTTGGTACGGTTTGCTTGATCTTTAAATGAAAAAAAAAAAACCTATTAAAGTATGTTGTTAAAGATTGTGCTCCTAAGTGTCGTATACACATCTGTACATAATTAGAATCTCTATACAGAAGGTAATTATTATTTACTAATTCTTAAATGCATATAATAACTTCTCATTGGAAAATCTTATTACAACTATTTGAATTATCATAGCACAATAAAAAAAGATTGGCTAAAATCTTCAAGGTTATTTCACTGAACTTTATAGATCATTATTAATCATGGATCATATATAGGATAATATTAAGAATAACATTATTGTTTTAGCAATTTTAGACTTACTCAAGAATTTGGAGATGGTGCCAACATATTTGTAAAAGTAGCTAAAGGAAATTTAGGAGATCAAGATAAGATAATTTGCCATTGTAAGTAGCGAAAATAAAAGATACATTTCAGAACTATATTTCTTCAAAGATAATTCTATTGTAGTAATAGAAAATATACCATTGAAGAATCACCAATGTAGTTGGACAACTAGAACACGGAGTCTAACCTTGAAGTGTTCCTGTAACAATTTTAGGTCCTAACTAAGTGGGCTCAAAACTTTAGAATGATAGCTTAAAATTATTGGTTTGTTTTGGTATATAAGGCTTAACACTTAAGCCAATTTCTTTTTCACACACACACAAAATGTAATGCGGCTATCGCAATATAAATTGAGGTGTTGATTCTACAAGGAAGCTTTTGGCAAAATAGGTTGGTGAAGTAAAATATTAAAGTAGTAGCAAAGGATAAAATTAATTAATTGGTTTAAGTGGATGAGATAGAATTGTCTATGAATTGAGAAAAATGTCTTGTGATGATTTAAACAAGACTTCGAGAATCACAATTATACTTTATAAATCTACTCTATATTTTGATTCAATGTTTATAACTCAATTAACAATGTTACATCTAAACAATTAATTGGAAGATATGTAAAATATAGCACATTTGATAATACATTCATTTGATATGACTAAACTCTTTTGCAAACATTAACACAAATCATGTTTATTTATACAAGTTATCTAAGATCGACGATATATCATTTTGACAATATTGTAGTAAAAGATCAACTTGAATATTAAACATTTATTGCCTTTACATGTTATCCAAGATTGACAATATATCAATTGAGAATATTGCAGTAAAAGATTAACATATAAAACAATGTAACCAATAACAATTATAATTCAATAAGAATCACATAAAGAAAGCATAACTAAAAATATATGAAACATGAAAATTATAACCTTTGGATTATAGATTATAAAATAGATAAGAGTTTAAGCATAATCAAACTTACAAACATTTGTAGCTCTTGACAACGAATCAAAGTATAAAAGTAGATTTATTACACATAAAAGTTGATCTCTTAGCTTTGCTAAGAACTCTAGCATAGATTACAATGCATGTTAATGAGACGAAAATAAGAGAGAATTATCTAATGTTGAAAATGTCATAAGAGTGTCCTTATATAGGCAATGAATGGAAATATGTCATATGTGACATCAATCTTCAAAAGATATGTGAGATTAGAAAAATATATACTTAAACATGAAAATTTTCTTGTTTATATAAATTGAATCATCCGTCTTACCACAAGGCTTAGCATTGTGCTCAAAAATATTTTAGAAGTTATTCTTTAGTAATCTAAATAAAAACACTGACTTAACCTAAACAATTTTGAAATCATACCTAGGCAGAAAAATAAATTCCTTTATATAGGAATTACCAAGACTACAAGCAATAAACAATAATACATGAAATATAAAACAAAATAACAAAAAGTTAGTTAAAATGCGTTTCAAAACTTAGAACTAAAACTTTTTACTCTGCCATTCTAATTTGACCTAGAATGCGTCTCAAGAGTCCAAGAATGAACTTTTTACTCTGCCATTTTAATCAATTGTCGAACCACAATTTTTTTTAATTTGTTTTTTGAAAATGCAAAATGCAACTTATGTCTACTATCCTCCCCCAAACTAAATGAAACATTATCCTCAATGTTTAAATAGAAATAGATAAAGTATAGGAGATATTACCTGAAACGCCAGTTATTCGAAAGAAATAAACCTGAGAGACACTTAAGCAAATATAATCTAAAATGATGATGCTGATAAATAAATAAAACAAAGAAAAATTTACAAGCGAAGTGTCAGATCCAATTTTCACTTGTTAAGGCCCACTTAATGGTGATTGAGTGTGTGATATACAAGTGTATATGTAATTTCAAAAATTACTATATGTAGCCCAAGCATGTTAACAAATATACTCAATTTAATAATTAAACACATATATCACATATATGAATAAGTATAACAATTATACATTTATAAACATGATGAACAATTGTATTAAAACATTATGTAAAACACTTACCTAATGAAGGTAACTTTATAAATTCTTCAAGTCCTCCAACATTCTATATAAAGAGCTCATATTGAAGTATATGTTGAACAATTCTAGTCCATAATTTTTGGTGGAATTAAGGAACTAGAATGGTAGCTTAGTTTTAGAATTTTTAACAACATGTATTCAAACTCTTTTAAATACAATTTTGTTTCTTAAATGGAGATGGTAAATATTTTCTATACAACTCTTGTATTAGTTAGAAATATTTAACATACAACTCTTGTATAATTCTTAGAAACAATTTCTATAAGATTAATTATAGTGAACAACTCTTGTCATAGTTATTAATCTCTTTCTCCATTTACTTTTGTTCATTATAATTCATCCATGAGAGAAGAAGATGAAGAGAAGTTCTACATTTTTCAATACTTGAAAATGAACAAAAACTAAAATTCTCTCTTACCTCTTTTCTCTTCACCTTGCCAAATTCTCCTCTCAAAATTGAATGAATCAATTTAAATGTTAGCCAAAATTATTTTTGTTTATTCAACACTTTGATTAAACAAAAATTAAGTACTCCATCAATTTTATTGTTAGTCTCCCATTTAGGATTAATTTAACCAAGCACTAGATTAATGGCCACCTAAAATAATTTTTACCTAACAAATATAATTACTTTAATTATAATAGGTAAATAAATGGCCAACATTTAGGCCCTTCATTGTATTAAAATATAATGCCATGATCTATATATATTATAATATTATCTAATAATATATAATTTAATTATTCAAAACAATTTTGAATAATTACTTTTTACCTTACTAATTTTTACTACAAAGGTTAAAAGGTAAAATCAAATCATGGAACAAATTTTATCACTTGTCAATATTCTATTAAATAACAACCCTTGTTAATTAATTAAGTGATGTACTTAACAATTAAGTTTTGACAAATGTACAATCCGAGGGATCCCGAAACAATCGTTCTATTTTGCTAAAATTTATTTGATCGAATAATTCAATCTAATCTGCTACCCTAGTGTGCAACGAGTACACTTCTTATTGTAAGACTCTCTAGGTCCACACCTGATTTATTGTGGGCCCCCACACCTTTACTAGTAGGGTGGGGTTCATCTCTCTCAGTGGGCCCACTCAAAGGATATCGAAGTCCCCCCTCATTTCTTTCGCCTTTTTGAGGCTCGAACCTAGGACTATATGGGGTTCTAAGACCACTGGGGAGCACCTCTGGTACCACTTAGACCATGCAAGTTGAGGTTATTGCATATTCGTATAATCCCTCCATCAATTATATCCTTGAAGAGCAGAGATATAGATCATCACCGCCAAATCTCTATTTGCTCAACCATGAACTTATCTCTATATTTATATTTCATTAAACGATATCCACAAATACTTTTGTGATATTGTTTATTCTTTCAGAATATATTTTTCGAGGATTATGCTTGTGGCCACAAGATTTTCTAAAATATAATCTCGGAGCATCAGGATATACAACCCACTCATATGAGCTGATGAATCCCATATCTACGAACACCAGACTCCATAAGCATCGAACCATACCCAGCGACACCTAGCGGTCAGACCATGAAAGGTTTCTGACATGCGTGGAACCAAAGCATGGTGGATCACTCATAAGCCCACCGTGGCGCTCAGGTCAAAGAACTATAAATACTACTCAACTCAGAAAACCTTCCATTGACGGCTTCATGAGATGTCTATTGGAGGTCCTTGTGAGTCTGTTCAATATCTAGTCCTTACTGAATACCTGTATCTCTATACGAGCTTCCACTAAGCTCATAGTTTACTAAGACTAACCATCTGGACTATCCAAATATAGACATACACTAATATATATTAATGGGTTCCACCGATAGACCGCATCATTGAAATTAGATCAGGAGCATTGTGTTTGAGGACATACTTGCATAATGACATTTTCTAGCACTATCTGCAACTCCTTACAGCTATGTCATTACTAATATATTCTCAGGTCATTGTCCCATTTCAGACAAGGCACTAACTCCTTAGATTTCACTAACTATATAAACATGCTAACTCTTAGCAAAACTAACTCTTAGTAGCACTAACTCTTAGCACTTATAACTATTAGCGCTGCTAACTCTTAACACTGATCTAAACTCCTTTAGACCAGATCTGAACTCCTTCAGATTATACAATGTCTGAAACGTTACAAGCATCTTACCATTTTAATTATAAATAATATTAACGATTTTATTAGAAATGATAATTGTATAAATACTATCATTAAATATTTATACATTTTGGGATGGCACGTAAGCATAAATCCCAACACTACTGACCAATCGATTCGAGTTATTGCTGGGTCAGGTTCGTAGGTAACTGCCTGTAATTTGTCAATCAATTCATCTACATTGGTGGCAGAAATGAGGATCTGTCACGCCGATTGTGAAATAAAATTCTGTTCCACAGCTTGATCAAGAAAACAAAGTAAGCAATCAAAATAGTTATAAACATTCAACAAACCTATGGATTTTCAATGGATATTCAGCTGGGCCCAAGAGGCAATTTGAAAATTTTCTTTCAAGGTACCAAAATCACCTAGTAAAGCAATAAAAGCGTCTGAATTATAAAGCATTCTAGCTATACGTTCATGCATGGATGAGACTCGTAATTCTTCCCCTATTGTTTTCCCAATCAAGTTTCCCACGGCTAAAGCTGTAGAAATACCTAAAACTTGACTTCCTCCTAAATGTACAGTTGTTGACATACACTCCATTAACCCAAGACTATCCCTCCATAAATCAAATGAATTTTTCTTACAGCTAATGCTTTTCCTAGATTGTTTGCTGCTTCTACTAACACTTTATTTCTCTCAGGACTAGATTTATAAAATACACATATATTTCAGAATTGTTAAAATGAGGTGCTGTATTTATAGAGTACCAAATGATAATAATGATTGTGGTAACCCGATAGTTTATCAGAAGAGAGTTAAAAATAAAATACAAAAATTTAAACATAATGACCCATATGCATTATTGAATAAAAAGATTTGAATTTAAGACATCTACATGAGTAGCTCTACTATTCATAAAACAAAATAAAATAAAATATTAAATTTAAAACACATGTATTTACAGGTAGTTGTGATTGTGGCTCACATCTTCCTCTGGTTTTACATCCAGTAACGGCTTAAACGCCCTCTATGGGTCGAGGATAGGCTTCTCATTCAATTTTCTTATAAATTAGCAAACAGGGTCTTTTAGAGTCAGATTCCCGAGACTATACCATTGATGTTCAATTTTGAATTTATTCTATAAATTGAAAAGGTCACGTTGCACGAGCCTACAGGAATGCGTCTCAAGAGTCAATAGGATATCATCCAAAGACTCCTTACTCAGTCCATCCTTAATGAACTGAATTTTGTCTTCTCGATTTCTAGATGCAAATCCTAAAGAATGACAACTCTGGTTATAGTTCCATCCAGCACATTTATGAGAGACTTGTAATCTCTTTGCTCGTCGCCTTTTGGCATAAGAGTTTCTTCCAAGACCAGGCATTTGAGAAACAAAATCATTTGCAGATTCACCAGATAATCAAACCTTGGCTTCAATTAACCAACGAAGATCCACCAGGATATTACTCAACATCAATAGCCTTAGTCTTTCACACCGTGACTTGTAAATCTTAAGTAGAGCATTTTGAGACAATAGAGGAAAACATTTTTTAAGGTTGGCAAGAATGCGATCCATTTTGAAAGAAAGAAAAGAGATGAATGCACAGTTTGAGGGACAGTTTTTAGGGAACTGAGAAACCGACTTTAATAGTTAGGGAGTGCCATATCCGCCACTTAACTGTAAAATAAAATCACACTGAAGAAAAAAAAAGTAAATAAAGTAAAATAAAATGTGAAAGAAAATAAAAACAAAAATAAAATGTCAAAAGGTAAAATATAAAATATAGTACAGATAGATTGAACCTGATCAGGTATAATAGACAAGATCCAAAAGAGGAATCTCGTCTAGGTACATAGAGTGGTCTATCTTTTCCACATAGCTTTTTAGCTGCTGTCCATTCACTTTAAAAGTTTTCCCGTCAGTGGGGTCCTCGATTGCAATAGCACGATTAGGAAAAATGTGCCTTACCATAAATGGACCAATCCATCGGGATCTTAACTTTTCAAGGTGTAAATGCAATCGAGAATCATAAAGATAGCCCCGTTGATTTTGCTCGAAGTGTTTCCTTGAGATCTGTTTGTCATGAGCTGTTTTCATTTTACCTTTGTAAATTCTGGAGTTGTCATATGCGTCATTTTGTATCTCTTCTATTTCTGACAATTGTAACTTTCGCTGAAGGCCTGCAGCACTCAGATCAAAGTTAAGGGCTTTGATAGCCCAATAAGCTTTATGCTCTAGTTCAACAGATAAATGGAAAGCTTTCTCATAAATAAACCGGTATGGAGACATTCCTAAGATGGTTTTGTATGCAGTGCGATATGCCCATAATGCATTAGAAAGGCGTAGAGACCAATCTTTGCGATTTAGGTTAATCGTCTTTTCCAAAATTTGTTTAACTTCTTTATTTGCTAGCTTGACTTGTCCATTTGTCTGTGGATGGTATGCAGTGGAGACTTTGTGAAGAACACCAGACCTGTGCATCAAAGCTTCAAAAGAACGATTACAAAAATATATTCCTTGGTTACTAATGATTACACGTGGCGTACCGTACCTAGATAACACATTTTTTTAAAGAATTTTACCACAGTTGTATTTTCATTACTACGACAAGCTCAGCCTCTACCCATTTTGATACATAGTCAACAACTAAAAGGATGTAAAGGTAGCCAAAAGATGAGGGAAAAGGACCTATAAAATCGATATCCCAACAATCAAATATCTTGATAACAAGAATAGGGTTAAGAGGCATCATATGTCTTCGAGATAAAGCACCTAAGTTTTGACATCTTTCACAGGAACGACAAAAATTATTAGTGTGTTTGAACAAAGTAGGCCAGTAAAGACCACACTGTAAAATTTTCACAGCAGTCTTCTTCATAGAAAATGACCACCACAAGCAGTATTATAGCAAAAATTTAAGACACTAAAAATTTCACTTTTAAGAATGCAACGTCTTATAATGTGGTCAGGATAATATTTGAAAAGATATTAATCATCCCAATAAAAATTACGTACCTCAACCAAGAACTTACGTTTATCTTGTGCACTTCAGTTAGATGGAAGTTCACCACAAACTAAATAATTTACGATATGTGTATACTAAGGTATTTGGCTTATAGCAAAAAGATGTTCATTAGGAAAATCATCTTGAATGGGTGGTAAATCAGTGGAGTCAGTGAACTCAAGGCGGGATAGATGATCAGCAACAACATTTTCAATGCCTTTCTTGTCTTTAATGGTTAGATCAAATTCCTGTAAAAGAAGAATCCGCCTAATTAAATAGGCTTTAGCATCCTTCTTAGAAAGAAGGTACTTAAGGGCTGCGTGGTCAGTAAAAATAACAATAGGTGAACCAATCAAATAAGAACGGAATTTGTCTAAGGTAAAAACAACAGCTAGTAGTTCTATTTCAATAGTAGTGTAATTCATTTTAGCATTATTCAAGGTCCTACTAGCATAATAAACAACAAAGGGTTTTTCCTCCCTACATTGCCCAAGAACTACTCCTACAGCATAATTTCTTGCATCACACATAATTTCAAATTAGAGGTTCCAATCTGGTGATTGCATGATAGAAGCGGTAGTGAGTTTGGCAATGAGTGTTTGGAATGCCTCATCACACTCTTGTGTCCATGTAAATTCTACATCTTTTAGCAAAATGTTACACAATGGTCTAGATATGGTAGACAAATTTTGTATAAACCTTCTGTAAAAGCAAGCATGTCCAAGAAAAGATCGAACATATTTTACCATTTTGGGTGTAGGTAATTTAAAGATTAATTCAATTTTGGCCTTGTCAACCTCTATCCCTCTTTCAGATACAATGTGCCCCAAAACGATTCCTAAAGATACCATGAAATGACATTTCTCCCAATTTAGCACAAGTCATTTTTCTTCACACCTACTCAAAACAGCTTTCAAGTTAAGTAGGCATAAATTAACAGAATTACCAAAAATAGTCAAATCATCTATAAAAACTTCCATGCATTTTTCAACAATATCAGAGAAAATACTCAACATACAACGCTAAAAAGTAACTGGTGCATTACATAATCTAAATGGCATTTTATGAAAAGCACAAGTACCAAAAGGGCATGTAAAAGTGGTTTTTTCTTGATCTTCTATAGCTATCTCAATATGGTAATATCCTGAATACCCATCAAGAAAGCAATAAAAAGGATGTTCAGTTACACGTTCTAAAATTTGGTCAATAAAAGGTAATGAAAAATAGTGTTTCCTAGTGGCTGTGTTTAATTTTCTATAATCAATGCACATTTGCCAACCACTTACCACCCTAGTTGGAACAGGTATCCCATTCTTATTTTTCACAATAGTAACCTCAGATTTCTTAGGAACTACTTGAGTTGGACTTACCCATTGACTATCAGAAATTGGGTAGATTATACCCACATCTAATAGTTTCAAGACCTCTTTCTTCACTACTTCTTTCATTGTTGGGTTAAGTCTTCTTTATAGGTCTCTACAAGGTTCAGTACCTTCCTCTAAATGAATTCTATGGGAGCATAACAATGGAGAAATACCTTTAATATCAGCTATGGTTCAACCGAATGCAGACTTATGTTCTTTTAACAATTTTATCAATTTTTCCTCTTGTTCAGTACTAAGTTAAGAAGAAATAATGATAGGAAAGGAATCACCTGGTCCCAAGAATGTATGTTTCAAACCTTTGGGCAGTGGAGAAAGCTCAACTTGTGGTGTCTTGAGGTTTGATAGTTTTGGTTTCTCCCTCTCTCGTGGTAACTCTTCAAAGTGTGGCTGCTAAAATTGAGTCCCTTTATCTTGTGAGTCAAAAATACTAAACACATTAGTTGTTACATTAGGATTATGCAATTCTTCAAAATCAAAATTGAGAAGGTTTTTCAAAGAATTAGAGCCATGATTTTTAAAAGCTTCTTCCGCTACAAGTGTGTCTATCATATATGAATGATAGCATTCGTCTTCTTCTCGTGGTTGTTTGTCAATATTGAAAATGTTCACCTCAAGAGTTATATTCCCAAAAGATAATTTCATTAGACCATTTCTGTAATTAATAAGAGCGTTAGCAGTGGCAAGAAAAGAACTCCCCAAAATAAGAAAGATTTTTGACTCTTTGTTAACAACAGAATGAGTATTTAAAACAAGAAAATCAATAGGGTAGTAAAATTTATCAATTTGTAACAAAACATCTTTTACTATCCCCAGTGGTTTCTTGATTGATCGGTTAGCTAATTGTAGGATTACATATGTAAGTTAATCTCACCAAGTCCTAATTACAAGTAAATAGAATATGACATTAAATTTACACTTGCTCCTAAGTCCAACAAAGCATCCAACAAAGCTTGACCAAACTTATGTGTCTTAATTTGTCAGGAGATTGTGGGACATCCTGGGTCTTTATACTTGGGTGGTGTGTTTTGTTCAATCACTGCACTTACCTGTTCTGCCAAAAATGTAGTTTTCTTTACATGGTGTTGTCTTTTGATAGTGCATAGATCCTTGATGACTTTGGCATAAGTTAGAACCTGCTTAATCAAATTCAATAAGGGAAGATTAATCTTAACTTGTTTCAAATATTCCAAAATCTCACCTTGAATTTTTCCCAACCGATCGAAGAGCTTGAGGAAAAGGCATTGGGATTGAAAACTTATTTTCGGGCTCTTTTTTCACTGTTGACTCTTTTTCAAGAGGGGCATCTCTATTACTCGTAGATGTGTTAATTTCAGAAGTAGGCTCACTTACAATGGCATTAACTTCTTTGAGATTTTAAGCATCAAAAGTAGAAGCTTGTGCCATGAATTTATTGGGATTTGTGCTTACGTGCCATCCCATTTTGTATAAATATATAGTGATAGTATTTATACAATTATTATTTCTAATACAATCGTTAATAATATTTATTATTAAAATGGTAAGATGCTTGTAACGTTTCAGACATTGTATGATCTGAAGGAATTCAGATCTAGTCTAAAGGAGTTTAGATTAGTGCTAAGAGTTAGCAACGCTAATAGTTATAAATACTAAGAGTTAGTAGTGCTAAGAGATAGTGATGCTAAAAGTTAGCATGTTCATATAGTTAGCAAAATCTAAAGAGTTAGAACCTTATCTAAAATAAGACAATAACTTAAGAATATATTAGTAATGACATAGCTGCAAGGCGTTGCAGATGGTGCTAGGAAAATTTCATTATGCAAGTATGTTCTTAAAGACAATGTTCCTGATCTAATTTCATCGATGAGGGTCTATCGATGAAACCCATTAATATAGATTAGTGTATGTCTATATCTGGATGGTCCAGATGGTTAGTCTTAGCAAACCATGAGCTTAGTAGGAAGCTCGTATATAGATACAGGTATTCAGTAAGGACTGAATATTGAACAAACTCACGAGGACATCCAATAGACATCTTATAAAGCCGTAAATGGAAGGTCTTCTGAGTTGAGTAGTATTTGTGGTCCTTTGATCTGAGCGCCACGGTGGGCTTGTGAGTGATCCACCATGCTTTGGTTCCACACATATCAGAAACCTTTCATGGTCTGACTGCTGGGTGTCGCTGGGTATAGTCCAATGCTCATGGAGTTCGGTGTGCGTAGATATGGGATCCATCAGCTTATATGAGTGGGTTGTATATCTTGATGCTCCGAGGTTGTATTTCAGAAAGTCTTGTGGCCACAAATATAAACCTCAGAATATATATTCCGAAAGAATAAACTATATCACAAAAGTGTTTGTGGATATTGTTTAATGAAATATAAATCTGGAGATAAGTTCATGGTTGAGCATATAGAGATTTGGCGGTGATGGAAGGATTATATCTCTGCTCTTCAAGGATATAAATGATGGAAGGATTATACAAATATGCAATAACCTTAACTTGCATGGTCTAACACGCTGATTTGTAATATCCGTAACGTGTGTGTGGGACATTATTCACGGACGTATGGAGGAGCTCTATATGACAAATCAGGTGTGGACCTAGAGAGTCTCACAATATAAAGTGTACTCGTTGCGCACTGGGATAGCGGATTGGATTGAATAATTCGATCCAATAAATTTCAGCAAAAGAGAATAATTGTTTCGGGATCCCTCGGGATGCACATTTGTCAAGACTTAATTGTTAAGCACATCACTTAATTAATTAACAAGGGTTGTTAATTAATAAGATGGTGACAAATGGAAAGATCTAAGCCCTTCATTTTGTTTCATGATATATTAATAAAATAATACAAAAATAGTTTTGATTTATTTTATTATATTAATTAAATAATCAAAAATAGTTTTTGATTTATTTATTATATACTTTTAATGCACTAAACATTATTATATAATTTATTGCATTAATTTAAGCATTAAGAAAGTGGAGGGACCTAAGCTTATTAATAATGTAATTAAGTGGAGCATTATGGATTTGATTATCATTTTGCTACTATCACAAAAAAAAAAAACAAAGAAAACAAGAATTGAATTCATTCAATTTGAAGAATGAATCATTCGGTCAAGCAAAAAGAAGGGAGAGAGAGAGATATTTTTTGTCTCATTTTTCCTTTCAAGGAGTTGAAAGAATACAAGGTGAAGTTTTCTTTTTTTTGTAATTTTTTAGATTTCTACATTGCTTAGAAATATTGTAAATGACAATAGAGAAAAATAATTTTTGTTGTGTTAGTAAGGAATTATTAACAAGAATAAAATAAAACTTCATCTTCCTCTCCTCTTCCATGGATGGCTAAATCATATTCATGTTTATGAAACAAGTATATGTATTCAAAGAGGTTGAATACAAGTTGCTAAAAATTCTAAAGCTACCATTCTAACTCCTTAATCCCACCAAAAGTTATGGATTAGAATTGTTCATTAATACACTTTAAGGTGAGCTCTTCATATGGATTGAAGTAAGACTTGAAGATTTTGTAAAGCTACCTTCATTAGGTAAGTATTTTACATTATGTTATAATACAATTGTTCATCATGTTAAAATTTGTATAATTGTTATACTTATATATATATGTGATATATATGTTTAATTGCTTAAAATGGGTGTATTTATTAACATGCTTCCTCCACATATAGTAATTTTTGAAATTACGTATATACTCGTATGTCACACACTCGATATCCAACAAAATTGTCCTTTCGGATTGGATTGAGGTTGAGATGGAAACTTACCTCGCTCTTGTACAGTTAAGGCACTAGGTCCAGTCCATATATCATCTCAACAAATTAGCGCTCTCTAATTATGAGTCCCTTATAAAAATCGCTAACCAAGTGTCAATTTTTATACCCATGGTGAGGGTACAGATTTAGAAACTCTTTAAACCTTTTCCATGCTTGATATAAGGTTTCACTGTCTTTTTGGGAGAAGGAAGAAATTTGTCTTTTTAAGCCTTTAGTTTTGTGTTGTGGGAAGTATTTATTAAAAAATGCTTGGGTCATTTCTGCCTAAGTTCCTATAGACCTCAGCCTCAAAGAGTATAGCCAACTCTTTGCTTTGTCTTTCAAAGAAAAAGGAAAACATTTAAGCCTAGCAGTGTCTATGGCTTCAGGTTGGTTGTGGAAAGTGACAATTACCTCTTCAAATTCCCTAATATGTACATAAGGATTTTCACTATCTAGACCATGAAAAGTGGGCAGAAGTTGTATCATTCCAGGTTTAAAATCCAAATATGGTGTGTTAGGTGGAAATATAATACATGATGGTGTGGCTATGCGAATAGGATGCAAGTAATCTTTTAGAGTTCTAACGGGGTTATCTTCGTGTTGGTTCATTGTGTTAGAATTACAAGATGAATTAGATGGTGAATTCTCTTTCCTTACCAATTGTAAGGGTGGTTCTAGTTCTACTTCTCTCACAAATTTCTCTCGTTTGTCTCTAAGTCGATACATACATCCTAACAATTTTTTTTAAATGAAAGAAATGCTCAAGGAAAATTAAAAAGTGAAATAAAACCCAACAAGAAATAGAAATGAGCTAGGTGGTAAGAATAACCATGAAATATAAATATAAAATATAGTAAATGAACAACAGATAATAAGCTGTAAAGTATAATAAAAAAAATACAATAAATAAATAAAAAAGTATAATAAGTAAATAAAAGAAAAAAGGTGGAATAAATAGAAAAAATTAAATGCAAAGTACAATAAATAAAATAAATAAAATAAAAATAAATAAAGTACAATAAAAAAATACAATAAATAAACAAATAAAAAGTTAGGCGGTAGAACCAGCCATTAAAAAAAATAAAAATACAACATATTAACTAAATAAAATAAAGTGCAATAAATAAATAAAGTACAATAAATAAACTAAAGTACAATAAATAAATAAAAATAAACTAAGTTAGGCGGTAGAACTAGCCATTAAAATAAAATAAAATACGATATATTAACTTTAGAAAAAGTAAAGTGCAATAATAAATAAAAAAAAAGTAAAGTGCGATAAATAAATAAAAAAATAAAGTATAAAGTACAATAAATAAATAAATAAATGAACTAAATTAGACGGTAAAACTAGCCATTAAAATAATATAAAATATAATAAATTAACTAGAGAAAATAAAATAAATTAGGTGGTAGAACCAACCATGAACAATAAAATGAATTACAACAAAGGAAATAAAACTAAGATCTTACAAAGAAAAGAAAATATACAAAGTTACTGCTTTAGTATTGATAAACGCAACCGACTTTTGCTTAGGGTGCCTCCCCGACAATGGCGCCAAATTTTGTTTACCCTCAAAATGTAATGCGACTATCGCAATATAAATTGAGGTACTGATGCCACAAGAAAGCTTTTGACAAAATAGGCTGGTGAAATAAAATATTAAAGCAGTAGCAAAGGATAAAATTAATTAATTGGTTTAAGGAGATGAGATAGAATTGTCTATGAATTGAGGCAAATATCTTATGATGATTTAAACAAGGCTTTGAGAATTATAATTATACTTTATAAATCAACTCTACACTTTGATTCAATGTTTATAACTCAATTGACAGTTTTACATCTAAACAATCAATCGAAAGATATGTAAAATATAGCACATTTGATAATACATTCATTTGATATGACTAAACTCTTTTGCAAGCATTAACACAAATCATGTTCATTTATACAAGTTATCTAAGATCGACAGCATATCATTTTGACAATATTGCAGTAAAAGATCAACTTGAATATCAAACATTTATTACCTTTACGTGTTATCTAAGATTTTAGCCAACAACCCTTTTACCCACTTGCAAGACAATTTGGTCCATGATAACGGCTGATTTAGACTTTACCATCAACATAAAAGTTGTTAATAATTAAGTCAGTATTTTAAATATTTAAGAATTATACCAATTGGGTACATATTTGGTGAGATACGGTCCAAATACGTGAGTTGGGTCAAGCTGAGCGGAAGTTGTAGCCCAATTCTATTGTATCTCAATTTTTTGCCCATAAAATGTTAGATTTGGCTTTTCCACTATTCTTTAAGTTTGTGTAATATTGCATCATGTTGCTCCAGGTTCAAGAATTTCTTCATTTTAATTTCTACATTGAGAGCTATGTCTATTTTACCTAAACCTGTGCAAATAACATTCATTAATCACAATTTAAGGAGAACACTTTATTTCAAGCTAAAAGTACAAAAATGCTAAAATTAGTGACATTAAATGATGACTGAATCTCTTAATAAATATGCATTTTCATGTGTTCATCACACACACACACACACAATCTCTCTCTCTCTCTCTCTCTCGATATTTCACCTTATAAAACCCAAACAATTCTTTTCATCAATGACATATCAAAATGGCTGAGCCATTCATTTGCCTATTGCATGTATTTTCTTTTTAAAATTGACAAATGTTCATGAATTAAATAAAACTATAATAAGTGTCCAACACTTGTTGATGGTTTAAGCAAACTTAACCATTATTCATGCAAGTGTATATTACATGATTTGCATGCAAGATAAGTGTCCTACACTCATCAAACATTAAGCAAAACTTAACTATTAAGTTTATCCTTTAAGGCTTAGTGATGATTTGATATGTGTCATGTTCTAACACTTAGAATTTGACATATGTGTTGGGTTATATGGGTTGTAGGGCACAAATAAAACTTATGGTGCTTGCATGTGGGTTGTGTTCATCATACAAACAATATACATATCTCATACATACATGTGCACAACGGAAGATTAAATATAATGAACACAGAAAATAACATTTGATTAAACTTAAATTCGAAATTGAGAAATATCACCAATGAAGCCTTTGGATTAATTTTTCTTTGAAGTCCACCATGAAATGAATCTTTGATCAATTCTAGCAATCAACAAGGGTGGGTTTGATTGTCTAGAATGGCGGCATCTTAATCCAGCATATATGTTTAACTCTTAAACATTTTCAAAGTTAAACAATTTAACTTAATTAAATTTGTTTTTCCTTTTATTCAACTCTTGAATAAATAAAACAAATCTTGTTTTTAGTTATTACATTTTGTAACCATTTATCTAGTTTGTTTTGTTGTTCTAACACTTAAAACACAAAACAAACAATTTCAATTTCTCAAATTGAATTGGCTCCCAAAATGCAAAACCTAAAATCTAAAACCAATTTCAAAAATCTTATGATTTTCAATTTCATTTCACTTTATATACTAATGCATAAATTCCAAACTAATTTGAATTTCATTTGCATTTCATTTGGCTTAACCTAACCTTAGTTAACATTTAACCATAGTTAGATTACTTTAACTTAACCTTTAAGTTAATAAATATTTAATTAATTTAACTATAGTTAACTAACTTAACCATGGTTAGGTTAACCTTTACTTAACCATTAAGTAAAGTTAACTAACTTAACCTTATGGTTAACTTTTAACCTTAGTTAAGTTAAATCATTTATTTAACAATTAAACAAATAAATATTTATTTTAATTATTTAACAATTAAATAATCATAAAGTGAAATTACTTTTATATCCTTACTCGGTTACCAAGTTAACCTAAAGTGGGTCCTACCATTTAACCATATACTTTAGTTAACGTAACCTTAGTAATTGCTGAATTATACTGTATTGAACAATTCAATACGGTACACTGCCCAAGTGCTCAAAGAGTACATTTCATATTGGGACTCTCTAGGTCTACACCCGATTTGTCAAATGGAACTATTCCATTAATCCGTAATCGATGCCCCACGCATACATTACGAATATTACAAATCAGTGTGTCAGACCATACAAGTTGAGGTCATAACGTATACGTATAATCCTTCCATCATTTATACCTTGGATGTGCGGGGATATAGATCAGCACCATCAAATCCCCATTTGCTCATCCAATAATCTTATCTCCAGATTCGTATCTCGATAAACAATATACGCAAACATTTTTGCTATATTGTTTAACCCTGTGGGAAACTCTTTTCCCGGGTTTATGCTTGTGGCCACAAGACTTTATGAAATACAATCTCGGAGCATCGGATATACAACTTACCTACGTAAGCTGATGGATCCCTTATCTACGCACACCGGACTCCATGAGCATCGGACCATACCCAGCGACACATAGCGGTCAGACCATGAAAGGTCTCTGACATATGTGGAACCAAAGCATGATGGATCACTCACAAGACCACCGTGGCGCTCAGGTCAAAGGACCACGATTACTACTCAACTCGAGAGGACCTTCCTTTGACGGTTTCATAGGATATCTATTGGGGTCCTCATAAGTCTGTTCAGTATCCAGTCCTGACTGGATACCCGCATGTCTATACAAGCTCTAAGCTTATGGTCAGCTAAGAACAACCATCTGAACTAGTCAGATATAGACATACACTAATCTATATATTGTGAATTCACCGATAGACCCGCATTGATGATCATAGATCAGGAACATTATATTTGAGACATACTTACATAATGATATTTCTTAGCTCCTATTGCAACTCTTTGCAACTATATCATTACAAGTATACTCTCAGGTCTTTGTCCCATTATAGACAAAGTTCTAACTCTTTAGACCTCGCTGACTCTTATAAACTGATAACTATTAACAGTGCTAACTATTAGCATTTATAACTCTCAGCTTTGATAACTATTAGTTCTGGTCTAAACTCCTTTAAACCAGATCTGAACTATTTCAGATCAAACAATGTCTGTAATGTTACAAGCATTTTACCATATTAATATGATATTAACAATCTTTATTCGAAATGTTTATTGTATAAATATTAACAATTAATATTCATACAATATTGGAATGGCACGTGAGCACCAGCTCCAACAATATGTTCATTCGAGAGGTACTAAAGTCAAATCTACTTATCCAAATTTTTTTCGGATCAAAATCTTCAACCTTAACTGTCACCCTAGTGCTTAATAAGTCTACTTTATATTGTGAGACTCTTTAGGTTCACACCCGTTTGTCTTATAGAATACTTCCATAAAGTCTGTGAACACTGCTTCACTCACATATCACAGATACAATAAAATAGAGTGTTGAACTATAAAAATTGAGGTTAACCATATTCATGTAGTCCTTCTACAACGTATATCTCAAAAAAGTAGAGACATCAATCTTTACTGTCAAATTGCTCGGCTATGAACTTATCTCTAGATATATCTTTTAATTAATAATATCTATAAACTCCTTTGTAATATTGTTTTACCTTACAAAACACCCTTTTATAGGGTTTTTGGTTGTGGTCATAAGACTTTCTAAAATACAATCTCAGAGCATTAGGATATACAGCTTATCCATATAAGCTGACGAGTCCTATATCTATGTACACCAGACTTTATAAGCATCATACCATACCTCATGACACCTAGATGTTAGACTATGAAATGTATCTAACATATGTAGAATCAAATCATGGTAGATCACTCATAAGCCCACCCTGGCACTTAGATCAAAGGACTATAAATGCTACTCAACTCAAGAAGAACATCCATTAACAGCTTTATAGGATGTCTATTGGAGGTACTCGTGAGTCTGTTCAGTACCCAGTCTTTACGAAAAACCTATATGCCAAGCGAGTTTCTACTAAATTCACGATTTGTAAAGACTAATCATCTAGATAATTTAGATATAGACATACACTAATTTTTAAGGTTTACTGATCAAGGTTTAAATGTATTGTTATATCTATCATTTCGAACTTAAGTTTTGCTCCAATTACGAGTATTTTGGCTATTTACTTGTGTTTTTTAATTATATATAGGTTTATAAACCAAGGCATGATGATTTGAGACCATAACAGAGGCAAAACCTAGGGCAACAATTTACAACACAAAACAAGAGATCAAAGCAAGAATTTGGAGATTCAAGATTTAAAATTAAGCATCAAGTCTAGAAAGAGAGAGAAAAGCAAATCAAGTCATCTTCTTTATTAGTTTCTCATATCCTTTTATTTATTATAATCTTGTTCTTGATATTTTTCATTAATTATTTTAATACTGTTGAGTTTATCATGAGCTAAACTTTTTTGATTTAGGACTAGACTATTGAACCTAATATGTAGTTAGATTTTATTGACTCTTAATTTATGAACTTAATAGATAAATTGATTTATTTTATCTTGCGTTTAAAGCTTTCATTATATTTGACCAATATCTTGATTGATTAAGGAACTATAATGAACTTGACAAATAAATATATGTGTTTAGCCAAGGATAGTTTGATGCATGATTATAAGGTGACAAGTATGAGTTTCATATAGAAAATAAATATACCTAGATGGCATGTATGGTACGATTTAGTTATATTCTTAATAAATTGCATTTTATTTGAATTAGTATAAACATATAGATAATTGTTAGTGTGTAATATAATCACTCAACCACCGACGGAGGCTTGTGATATGATTAGAGTCTAACCAATTAATTTGTATTAAGGGATTAACTAAGAGATTTATTAGTCTAATATACTATTAAAGGATAAGTCGAAACTAGATTGCTTTTGATTGGTGAATTTAACCATTGCTTGCTTTTGATTAATATTAGGTTTAATTTAGAATTAGATTACTTAGTTAAAATTTATCTTTTGATTTGTTTGAATAAAAATTAAAGTATGATTAATTTTAGTACTTGATTGAAAGAAATAGAATAAATAATCTTTACAGGAACAATTTTTGAACTTAAATCGTATATTACTTAATACGATAATATGCTCTTGCGCTTAGATATTATTACATACATCATTTACCAATCGACTTGTGTCGGTAAAATTTGATCAGGAATGATATTTTTGAGAATATACTATACAATGACATTTTTTAGCACAATTGGCAACTCTTTGCAACTATATTATTACAATAAATATTTTCGAGTCTTTATCATATTCCAAACAATACTCTAACTCTTAGAATTATTAACTCTTAGTCTTGATCTAAACATGTTAGATCTGATCTAAACCTTTTTAGATCTATAATGTCTTAAAAGAAATAATAATTATTATCAAATAATAAATTAACGATTTACAAAAATAAGCATTATATAAATATCAACATATTCATACAAAAATTGAAATGACATGTAAGCACCATATTTAACAACTTCTACTTATACTAGTTCTATTGGCTATGGTATCTTGTTACGTGTTTCTTCTTACAACCATGTTAATGTTAGGTCTTGTACATAATAATATACATTATGTTACCAATAGCTGATGCATAAGGTCTGTTAAACTTTCTAACCTTTTCATCTTCCTCTTAAAGGCACATCCTCTTAGAAAAATGAATGTCATGTCTTAAAGGTACATTAACTATCTTACAGCAGGTAAAGCTATACTTTTTCAGAACACTGTTTGTGCACAAGGACTAGAAGAGTCCTATCAGCCTCATACCTCTATCACAACAAAGGTTTATATCCAGTATAAAAGAAGCCTATCTTAAATCCTTTATGGAGAAGTTCTTAATTAGATAACTCTTGACTAATTACAACATACTAATGTTATTTCCCATAACGAGTATATCATCCATATAAAGTGTTAAAAAGACAATCATGCTTCTACTGATATTTTTATATAAACATGCTTCCTTTTTATTTTTGATAAAACCAGACCTTCTGATTACATAAATGGACTTCTTTAGTTTGCACACTAGATTAGAAGTCAGACAAGATACAAAACCTTTAAGTTATTCCATATATATCTCTTTCTCAAGAAATCCATTTAGAAAAACCGTTTTTACATCCATCTACTTGTTTTCATAATCATAATATGTAACAATAGCCAATAAAATTCAAATTGACTTTAGTATGACTATTGGTGAAAAGGTTTCCTTATAATCTATTCTAGATTAAGTACATCCTTTTGCCACTAGTTGATCTTTGAAGGTATTTACCTTTCCATCGAGCCCACGCTTCTGCTTGTAAACGCATTTACAACCAATACAGACAATTCCTTTACAAAGCTCAATTAAATCCTAGACTTGATTGTCATGCAAGGAATCAATCTTGAATTTTATGGTGTCTTTCCATTTGCTCAAATCAATGTCCTATATCGCCTCTCTGTCTTTCAAACGATCATTTTTTCAACTAAGAAAACATCAAAGGTACCTATAGGCATCATACTATACCTAACAGGTGGCTTGGAGATCCTATCCGACTTATAGAGGCTGTGTTAAGGGTATCTCACTCAGTTGACCTTAAGGTTCCATCATCGGTTCACCAACATATTGATTGACTTTATTAAGTTTAATCTTTCTACAATCCCTATGGTCCATTAGAAACTGGCTTTCTAAGAAGGTGGCATGACGTGTAATGAACACATTTTGTTTTTCAAGATCATAGAACTGATATCCAATAGAGAGTTTCGAATATCCAATGAATCGATACTTGTGCCTCTTAGATGCAAGTTAATATATTACGTAACTTTTGACGTAAATAGAGCAACTCAAATCTTAACATACTTAAAACTTGGTTTCCTCATAGTCCATATCTCATACAGAGCAGTTGGAATAGCCTTTGATAAAACTCTGTTAAATAAATGAGCAGTAGTTTATAGAGCATAACCCTAAAGATATTCAAAAAGATTGGTAAAGCTCATCATTGATCAGACTATACCTAATAAAGTTCAATTCCTCATCTTCGAAACACAATTATGTTAAGGAGTACCTAGAGTACTATATTGAGCAATAATCCTATTCTCCTTCAAATGATTAATAAATTCACTGCTCATGTATTCACTACTTCGTTCTGATTAAAGACTTTTAATTAACTTATTAGTTTATTTCTCTACCTTAAATTGAAACTCTTTGACATTTCAAAGGTTTTTGACTTGTGTTTAATAAGAAACACGTATCCGTAACATGATAAATCTTCGATAAAGATTACAAGGTATCAAAACCTACACATGATAATGTGATTTATTAGACCAAATATAATGCTTATGTACTAGTTTTAACAAATCAGTGGCCCAGTGTCTTACACCAATAAAGCAAGATTTATAAACTAGATAAGGCTCTATGGTAAGATCAGGTATTTGACCATCCTTAACTAGACAGGTTAGGCGTCTCATACCTGTATTACCTAATCTTATATGCTATAATTTAGTATTATTCAAAGTCTTTGAATTTTTTCGTATCTTATTTACCTAGACATTTTAGACATTTCTTGTTGTATCTAAAATATAATGGTTATTCATCAATTGACAATTAGCTAGTAAAACATTTTTTTTACATATAAATATAATGAGTTGTTCTAATATGTACATGATAACTCTCATTGTCAAGTACATAAAGGGATATGATTTGCCTAATAATATTTGGCACAAAATAATAATTATACAACAAAATAGTTCTGAATAAGAGAGAAGTAACTCAAAAGTTCTAATAGCTTCAACTTGTAAAAAATCTCCATTTTCCATATGAAGTTATTGTACCCCTCAATGTTACAATTGTCTAGCTTCCATCAGACCTTGTAACATATTATAGATGTGAGAAGGACATACAGTATCTAATACCTAACATATGCTAGTATTAAAAGGCACTAAAATGTTAATAATAGGTAAGCATATACTTAAGGGGCTATTCTTTTATATGGCAAGGTACTTTAGATAGCTATATTTCTAATGTCCATCCTTATTGCAATGGAAACACTTTCCTTTACCTTTAACCTTTTTCTATGTCTTGGATATGTCATGTCTTTGAGGACCTATTTATGGTATCTGCTTTACTTTCTTCTTCTATTTAGACTTCCTAAAAGCCTTTGGAATAGAAGATGAAGCACCTTCAACTTAAAGGGTTGGATCTCATTTGTCATGTCTTCTTGAGCTATCTTCAACATATTATATAGCTTAACATAGGTAGGAATCAATTCTTATATGTTAAAATTCATAATAAACTGTGTAAATGATCTTGGTAAAGACTGGAGAATCAAACCATTCTCCAAGGTATTGTTCAGAATGATATCCACCGTCTCTAACCTCTTAATGCAATAAATCATCTTAAGCACTTTAGAACTAATTGGACTACTCTTTACTAGTCTAGCTTGAAATGGTGTTTGGTGACCTGATATATCTTGACATGTGGTTTGTTACCAAATAGCTCATTCAAATGAAGCATAATACTACTTACACTATTTATATGCATATGCTTCCTTTGAAGGTTAATAGACATCGAGGCTATGATATATAATTTGACCTTCAAATCATCGTCTATCCATTTCTAATAACTTCCAACCTCTTCTAAATAGTTATTATCAAAAACACCTTTGGGCATTTCTGATCAATAACGTATCCAAGTTTTTTTCGAATCCAGAACTATTCTTAGATTCATCAGCCAATCAGAATAATTTTTAGCACATGTCAATTTGTGTCCATCTAATATATGAATCAATGGGTTGTTGATAGTCATTGTATCTTCAAAAGATACAAGAGGAGATGTTAGTAGAATATTTCAAATTGTTAAAATGCTTTAAATCATGGATATAACAACTAATATGTTTTCCATATAAAGACACCCTTTCTCTACTTTACATTTTTCCTTTAATCTCTCAAACGAGAAAATGAAGGTTTAACTCTTTA
This sequence comes from Ailanthus altissimus, assembly GCA_946807835.1. Classification (NCBI taxonomy): domain Eukaryota; kingdom Viridiplantae; phylum Streptophyta; class Magnoliopsida; order Sapindales; family Simaroubaceae; genus Ailanthus; species Ailanthus altissimus. The sequence goes on along the minus strand of OX327713.1, from coordinate 8,335,495 downwards.
AACTTTATAATAAATAGTAGACACGATCAAAATTTACTCAAATCTTATGCTTTAGCAATATTGATCCTTGTAAACTTAAAAGGAAGACAACTTTTCTCAATTTTATCTCATGCAACTTTTAATAATGGTCCTAAACACACCTTATCTTCACGCTTTAGTAATACTGAGTAAGTGTTGTTCCAAATCAACTTATCAATTATTATATATAAGTTACTAATACTACCTTCACGCTTTAGCAATATTAGGCATATATTTGCTTATATTTGTTTCATCTCATGTTTAACTTGTATAGTTCATACTCCGACCAATCCTTCACACTTTAGCAATATTGAGAAAGATTGAGGCTATATGTCTAATACCGTATTGATAAGACATACCTTGTATAACATTATCCAAGAATGAAACACATAACAATCTGATTGTAAGATATTTTTAAACTATTCGCATTTGATGAGGATAAAATTTTCAAACACTCATTTGTTTTATACAAGCACAACTAACTCCCATTAGTAGAGCTCTCATTGTGGTTAAAATGCAAACAAATTATCATAGTATAAAACAATAATATATAATTGCATAATATAAATATTACATGCATTTAAAATTGAAAGAGAAGTGTAGTACGAATCAAGTTACCAAAACTTCACAAGATTTGTTGAACATCTATAGGGGTCCAATAATAAGATCAAGAACTAAGAAAATAAAGGAAGCATTAAATGGGCTAATTGAGTGCATCTTAAATTTATACTTTATTCAAGACACTAATATGACTGAATTGAGCGTTCAGGTGATCAATTCACAAAGGTAGATCAAGAGCATAATCATTTTAGGAAGGAAATTAGGCACATAAAGGAAAATAATGGCATAAGATCTACCATTTATTTAGTTCCCTAGTTTCTTTATTTTTTTTCTTAATTTATTAGACCCTTTATTAATGCCTTTATTTTTATATAAGTCGCCTGACATTGTTCGTGCAGCTTCATTAGATCTTTACTTTCTTTATTTTCTTTTTTTAAGTTTATAATTAGAAACAAGGATATAAGAATATTTGTTTCCTGAATATGCTTATTATTTCTTTCCTTTTTTTTTGTAATTTTAGCTACTTAGAGATTTTGGCTATATAAACTTTTGTAACCTTAAGGGGAATTAAGAGTTTGTGACCTTAATATTATTGAGAGTTTCCTTTTGGTTCTTCAAAGAAATTTTCAGACTTATCTAGATTTTTTCTTATAGTGTTAATCCTTGACTTATTACTCACAATCTTTCTCATTTTTCTTGAGTGTGGCGTCTAACTTAAATTTTTATACCTCTGGTTCTTATCTCTTTATAGATAATGATTAAGGTTTTTTTTTTCTGTTTCAGAATTTATATTAAAATGATCCCTAAAAAAAAACATCATTGAGTATGAGGTCTTACTTTTCTTTGTGAAGTTCACTCCATTTGGTATCAGATCTTGGGTTCTAAATCAAGTTTGATCCACCCTTTTTTTCTATGTTTGTTCTTTCTTTTAAATTTCACACCATTTGTTCTATTCCTTTAAATCTATAACATATCATCTTTTTTTCTTCTTGACTACAACTTTAACCTATCTCTTCACCATAATTCAATTAAATTCTATTATTTATGATTAGATATAAGTAAGAACAAAAATTCAAAAAACAAGTATAAAAAAAAATTAGATTCAATTGATTTCAGGTTTGCTGTTTTGAATTTAAAATAAGAAGTATAGAACGTTCTGAATTAGTTTAAGTGTTATTCGCTAATTATGTTTAGTTACATTCAAGTGTGTATTTTGTCTATTTTGTGCAATTCAGCCAAAAACAAAACAACAATCCTAATTGTGTCAAAATTCGAATTTCTTTTTGTCTTTGTTTTCCTATTATATTATTTTCATTCTAACTTTGTTCTCTTTACTTCTTAAATTCAACTTATTTTTTCCTTTACATTAACCCATTTTCATCCTTAGTGATCTGATTTGTTGAGTTTGGATAGTTGCAAAGTAATTTTATTTGACTTCATTAAAGAGCTAAAAGTGAAGACTAAAGAGTGGAAAAATAAAAAAGAGTGTGAGCTCATAAAAGGGTAAACGCAAATTTGAGTAAACATAAGTGTATGCCATTAGATTTGAGAGAAAATATGTAAGAGAATGTTTGTGAGGTTTTCTAACTTTGTTTGTAGGTTATTGAACATGTCTCAAGAAAAGATAAAGGCTCATTTGATGATGCTTAGGAAAGATAGATTTCAAACTCTTCTTTAAGTCCTTAGAACAAAAATTTAATTGTTTGGAATTAAGGTTTGATGAGGTGAATGAGAGAATAGATAAAGTTTAATCCAATTCAAAATGGGGATAGCCATCTAGAGCTCCTAATATGCGTTGAAGAAAGAGGAATCCATATAGATGTGATTATAAAGATGACTATAGGGATGACTTAGATAATGATGATCGTGTCTTTAATGTTAATTTAGGCATATTTGGGTATGGGAATGGAGATAGAGGAGTTAGATATGTAGGTAGGATTGACAATAACTTGGAAAGCATTAAGATGAAGATTCTATCTTTCCAAGGAAAACATTCCTGAAGCTTATTTGAAGTGAGAGAAAAAGATGAAATTGGTGTTTGATTATCATAACTACTACGAATTGAAAAAGGTAAAGTTGGCTGCCATAGAATTTACTAACTATGTTATTGTTTAGTGGAATCAACTTATGTTGAGCATTGTGGAAGACCCATTGAGATATGAGAAGAAATAAAGGCTATTTGTTCTAAGTCACTACTAGGGACTTATTTCAGAAGATAAAAAGCCTTAGTCAAAGGTCTAAAAGTATTGAAGACTACTACAAAGTGGTGGAAACAGCCATAATTAGAGCTAGTGTAGAGGAGGACTAAGAAGTTACTATGGTTAGGTAACTAGTTGGTTTGAACCATGATATTACAAATGTGGTAGAGTTACAACATTATGTTGAGTTGAATGACATGGTGCACATGGCCATAAAAGTGGAGCAACAATTAAAGAGGAAGGGTTCCCAATAAATTAAGTAGAATTCGAGTTTTTCTTCAACATGAAAACTGAATTGAAGCAAAATGGATGAAAGATTAATTTCAAGCTTAAACCTGAAACCTCCTAAAACAATAAAAGATAGAGGAGCACTAAACAAAAGGTAAATCTAATTCCCAACCTTTTAGAAATAGAGATATCAAATGCTTTATGTGTTTAGGAATAGGTTATATTGCATTTCAATGCCTAAACAAAAGAGTGATGATTTTGAAAGATAATGGTGATATTGAGACCAAAGCTGAGTCTAATGATGAGATTATCCCACCTTTGAGTGATGCAAGTGACATTAGGTATCCAGTTGATGAAGAGTTTTTGGTTCCAATGAAAGCCTTAGGGTATAGATAAAAGAGCGTAGAAAGGTATAACCTGATAATATTTTTTATACTAAATGTTATGTCATGATAAGGTTTATAGCATGATTATTTATGGAAAAAGTTATACTAATATGGCTAACACTAGTTTGGTGGAAAATTTGAATTTGACAACTTTGAAACATCCTAGACTGTATAAGCTACAATGTATGAATGATGTGTAGAAATCAAAGTAAATAAATAAGTGCTTTTTTCATTTTCAATTAAAATATGTAAATATGAGATTTTAAGTAATGTGGTGCCAATACATGCAGTGCATATTCTTTTGGGCCGACTATAGTAGTATGATAGGTATGTAATTCATGATGGTTACACTAATAGATCAAGTGAGGTTAAAAAATGAGAATGATATAAAAAATGAGAGTAAGAGTTTAAAAACAATAGTGGTCTAAAATGAGACAAAGAGAGAATGAAACAGGGAAAAGAATTTTCGGTTAGTGAGGAAAGAAAATAGAGAAAACTAATGAATTTCTAAGCCAGAGAGAGAGAAAAAAAATATTTGTTTTTAAATTAGTCCATGATTGTACTTCTGTATAAAGAGGTTTGTTTTAATACTAATGAACTTAACCCTCTCTTTTACAGGAAATTTAATGATGTGTTTTATGAAGATATACCTAATGGTTTACCACCAATAAGCGGAACCGAACATTAAATCAACTTTATGCTCGAACCATCAATTTCAAATAGGCTAGCCTATAGAAGCAATCTCGAGGAGACAAAGGAGCTTTAAAGACATGCTAATGAACTCATGGAGAAGCGGTACGTGCGTGAAAGCATAAGTTCATGTGTAGTTTTAATATTGCTTTTGCCTAAGAATGATAGGTTATGGAAGATGTGTGTTGATTGTCATGCTATTAGTAATATCACTGTAAAGTATAGACATCTCATTCGTAGATTAAATGACATGCTTGATGAATTGCATAGTTCTTGTGTTTTTACTAAAATTTATTATAAGAGTTGATATCATTATATTAGGAAGAGAGAAGGTGATGAATAGAAATTTAAAACAAAATATAATTTATATAAGTGATTAGTTATGTTGTTTGGTTAACTAATGGACCTAGAACTTTTATGAGTTTAATGAATCATGTTTTCCATGTTTTTATTGGCAAATTTGTTGTTGTATACTTTGATGATATTTTGATATATAGAAAAAACTTAGATGAGAATGTGAAACATTTAAAATATGTTAAAGATGTTTTAAGGATAGAAAGAATGTTTTTAACCTTGAAAAATGTACATTTTGCACGGATAATCTTGTATTTCTTGGTTTTGTTGTTAATGCTAAAGATATTAAGGTAGATGAAGAAAAGATTAAGGCAATCTAAGATTGGCCGAAGCCTACAAGTGTAAGTCATATTAGAAGTTTCCATGGTGTGGTTAGCTTTCGTAGGAGAATTGTCAAAAATTTTAATAGCCTAGCCACACTTTTAATTGAAGTTATTAAAAAAATTGTAGGTTTTAAGTGGGGTGATGAATAAGAAATTGCATTTAATTTGATGAAGGAAAAAATAACTAATGCACCTTTTTCTTACTTTACTTAACTAATGTGAACCTCACAAAGACAAGTGAGACTTGACACTCAATAAGGTTCTTTGTCCAAGGATCGTTCTAACTCAAATTTTTAGATTACCCAAAACTAAGACCTTGACCTGTTATCTATAAAAGATAAAAACCAAAGGTATAAGAAATTTTAGATGCAACACCCCAGATGGATTAGAAGTTGTGAGTGATAAGTCTAGTAGAACACCATAAGATGAAATCTTAATAAGTTCTAATAAAACTCTCACAAATATTATTTTATAAATTTTATGTTGTGAAATAATTCACTCCCCATGTTATTTATAGAGACCGCAGGGGATGTCAAGTTATAACTTTTAAACTTAAATTTCAAACTTACAGCTATTCTCACACCAAAGTCTAAAAATACACCTAACAAAATAAATTCAACAAACTTACAACTATCCAAAATCCTAAAAGTCAACAAATATGGCTAATACAACAATTACAATTGTAAAATTCAAACATAACTTCTACTAATTTAAGAAGGATATTCTTAAATTAAAAGAAGTCTTTAATTTCTGCAAGTATGTCAAATTCTACTGCTGGTTACATGAATTTGCAGGAAATTAAAGATAATGGAGGTGCTGACTTCTCCATGATATTCTTATTTTGGGCTTCAAATCATATGGGCTAATGCTAATAGGTTAGGCTGCACTTAATGTCTCTCTTCAATGGCCAAAATATGATTCAACTCTTATTATTATGCCTTGTTTGTTCTTAAAGGAACTTGAATAACATTAATAAACAATTGATCATTTTGAATACTTAATTTGGGTAGATAAGTGTCTTGAACAATGTATGAGTCTGAAATATGCATAATTAGCCCATTTAATGCTTCCTTCAATTTTTTGGTTCTTGCCCTTGTCATCGGACTCCTATGGATGCTCAACAGATTTTGTAATGAATCTTGTAAAGCTTTGGTAGTTTGATTCGCATCATTCACCCTCTCTTGAAAAGGATTTGTGCTCAAATCTTCACCTACATCATAAGGGCTTAAATCAGTTATATTAAAGTTTGCACTTACATTGTACTCACCTCGAAGATCTAACTTATAGGCATTGTCATTGATTTTTTCAATCACTTAAAATGGTCTGTCCCCCTTTGAAAATAGTTTAGAATTCCTTTGAACTAGAAACTGTTTTTTTCTCATATGCAACCAAACCCAATCACTTGGTTCAAATACAATTTTCTTGTGCCTTTTATTAGCTTGGTTAGAATATTTTTCAGTTCTTCTTTGAATATTTTGTTGTGCCTTTTCATAGATGTGCTGAACAAAATCAGCTTTGTTCTTTACATCTAAATTTATATGGTCATCCACAGGTAAAGGACTTAAATCCAAAGTAGTTAATAGATTAAAACCATACACAATTTCAAAAGGTAAAAACTTAGTAACTGATTACACACTCTTATTATATACAAATTCTACATGCGGCAAACATTCATCCCATGTTTTCAAGTTTTTTTGTATTATATAGCATGCAATAAAATAGATAATGTCCTATTAACTACTTTGGTTTGTCCATCAGTTTGTGGATGGCAAGTTGTAGAAAATAAAAGCTTAGTTCCTAACTTACCCATAAGTCTTTTAAAAGTAGAGTAAGAACTTTGCATCCCTGTCTGAAACAATAATCTTAGGAATGCCTTGCAATCTTACAATCTCCTTAAAAAATAAATCGAAAATATGTGATGCATCATCAGTTTATGACATGGAATAAAATGTTCAATTTTAGAAAACTTATCAACAACCACATATATAGAATCCCCACCCCCTTTTAACCTTGGTAAATTTAACACAAAATTCATTGATATGTTAATTCAAAGTTCACTAGGTATTGGCAAAGGAGTATACAGACTATGAGGCTTAATCTTGGACTTAGCTTGTCTACAAGTAACATACTTTTCGCAAACTCTTTCTACATCACGTTTCATATGAGGCCAAAAGAAGTGTTCATGTATCAAACTACCTCAATGAGCTTCTCTAACAAGCAATTCAAGCAATGAAAATTTAGGCACACATAACTTATTTTCTCTAAACAAATATCCATTGTGCCTAAAGAACTTTCCAAACGCCACTTTCTCATATGCATTGATTACATAACCAAAATCAAAATCATTAACACACAAGTCTTTAATGTATTCAAAGCCTAATAATTTTGCATCTAGATTAGATAGTAAGGCGTACCTTCGAGATAGTGCATCGGCCACAACATATTTCTTACCTTACTTGTACTTGATCATATAAGGAAACATTTTAATGAACTCCACCCATGTGGCATGCCACTTATTTAGCTTATGTTATTCTTTTAAATGTTTCAACGATTTGTGGTCATTATGATTCACAAATTCCTTTGGCCAAAGATAATGCTGCCAAGTTTCTAATACCCTAAACAATACATATATACATCTTTTATAATATGTAGAGTGATTCAAGGCTACTTAGCTTTTCGCTAAAATATACAAGAGATGTCCTTCTTGCATTAGAACAGCTCCAATACGTATTCCTGAAGCATCATACTTAATTTCAAAAGTTTTTGTGATGTTAGGTAAAGCAAGCAAATGTGCATTAATTAATTTTTCCTTAATCAAATTAAATGCCTTTTCTTGTTCATCACCCCACCTAAAACCTACATTCTTTTTTATCACTTCAATCAAAGGTGTGGCAAGGCTACTAAAATATTTCACAAACCTTCTATAAAAACTAGCCAGGCAATGAAAACTTCGAATGTGAGCCACACTTTTAGGTTTCAAAAAATCTTGGATTGCCTTAACCTTTTCTTCATCTACTTCAATTCATTTCGCACTAACAACAAAACCAAGAAATTTATCTGTCCAAAAGTTACACTTTTTGAGGCTAGCAAACAATATTTCTTTTCCTAAAATCTCCAAAATAAGTTTTAAATGTTCAACATGCTTAAGCAAGTTTTTGCTACAGATTAGAATGTAATCGAAGTAGAAAACTACAAATTTGCCAATAAAAGCACGTAAAACATGATTCATTAGTCTCATTAAAGTACTCGATGCATTAGTTAATCCAAATGGCATAACTAAGCAGTCATATAAACAATATTTTGTTTTAAAGACATTTTTTCATTCATCGCCTTCTCTCATCCTAATCTGATGATATTCACTCTTCAGATCAATTTTGGTAAAAATAAAAAAACCATGCAATTCATCAAGCTTATCATCTTATCTAGGAATGAGATGTATTTACTTTACAGTGATATTGTTGATGGCGTGACAATCAATACACATCCTCCATGACCCATCCTTATTAGGCACAAGTAAGAACCTCACAAGTACTCACGCTCTCACACACATACCCCTTCTCTATGAGTTTACTAACTTGCCTTTAAAGTTCTTTTGTCTTTTCAGGATTGCTTCTATAGGCTAGTCTATTTAAAATTAATGCTTCGTGTATAAAGTCAATTTGAGGTTCGATTCCCCTTATTGGTGGTAAACTATTAGGTATCTCTCCGGGAAATACATCATCAAATTCTTGTAAAAGAGAAACAACAGCATAGACAAAAAGGGATTAAGTTCGTTAGTACTAAAAAAAGCCTTTTTATACAAAAGTACAATTATAGGCTAGTTTAAAAACAAAGACTTTTAATCTCACTCTTTTTTGCATAGAAATTTACTTGTTTTTTCTCTTTTCTTTCCTTGCTAATCGAAACTTCCTTTTTTTCACTCTCTTTTTAACTCCTTTTAGTTTCTGCCTCTCTTGCTTTTGAACTCTTACTCTTTCTTTTATATTACTCTCCATTTTTAACCTCACTTGACCTTCATACACTTGTCTTGGGGTTAAAGGTACAAGAGTAATTTATTTTCCACTAATTACAAAAGAGTATTTGTTAGTGTATCCATTATAGATTACACGTCTATCATACTATCATGGTTGCCACAAAATAACATGTCCCGCATGCATTGGAACCACATCACACAAAACCTTATCTTTATATCTTCCAATTAAAAATGAATCAAGCACTTGTTTATTTACTTTAACTTCTCCACAATCACTTAACCATTGTAGTTTATATGGCTTAAGATGTTTCAAATTGTCAAATTTAATTTTTCCACCAACCTAGTGCTAGTCTATTAGTACACTCCCCTATCAATAATCATGCTACATACCTTATCATTGACATGGAATCTAGTATGAAAGATGTTATCACATTGTAACTTCTCATCTTCTTTGATTTACATATTTAAAGTTCTCCTTGTAACCAAAAGCTCTCCACCAACTGCATACTGAATGTCACTTGTATCTTCCAAAGGTGGCATGGACTCATCATCAAATTTACCTTCGATCTCAATATCACCATCATATTTCAAAATCATCACTCTTTTTTTTTTGGGCATTGTAATGCAATATGACATATTCTCAAACACTCAAAGCATTTTATAACTCTATTTTGCAAAGGTTGGGAATCAAATTTACCTTTGTTTGTTGCACCTCCTACACTTTGGTCCTTAGGTGCTTTTTTTTTTAGACTTGAAATTAGTATGCTCATCTTTCTTATTCCAATTCAATCTCTAACAGGATAAGGATCCTAAATTCTGGCCATATCTTATGGAACTCTTTTTCTTAAGTTATCTTTCCACCTTTATTTCCAAATGCACCATGTCTTCTAACTCTACATAATACTACAATTCAACTACATTAGCAATATCAAAATTCAAACCTTGCAAGAATCTAGCCATTGTTGCCTCTTGATCTTCCTCAACATTAGCTTAAATCATGGCTATCTCCATTTTATTGTAGTAGTCTTCAACATTTTGTGGAACCTTGAGTAAGGTTGGTACAAATTCCTATAATAATGATTAGGGACAAATCGTTTCCTCATGATAGCTTTCATCTTTTCCTATGTATCAATAGGCCTTTCACTATTTCTTTGCCAATTTGAAACTAATTAATCCTACCAAACAATTTCATTATCAGTGAATTCAATAACAGCTAATTTTACTTTTTTTCAATTTAGAATAGTTGAGATAATCAAACACCAATTTCATCTTCTTCTCCCACTCCAAATAAGATTCAGGATCATTTTTGCATTGGAAAAATGAAATTTTCATCTTAATGCTTCCCAAGTCATTATTAATCCTCTCTCTATATCTATCTCCTCTATCTCTATTCCTATACCCAATTTTGCCGAAATTAACATTAGAGGTACGATCATCATTATTTAAGTTAACATTAGTTATCTTAAGAATTATACCTAATTTGATTCCTTTCTCTTCGTTGCACATTAAGAACTCTAGATGGCTGCCCCCTTTGTGAACTAAATTCAACCTTATCTATTACCTCATTTATTTCATCAAACCTTAATTCTAGTCGATTTAATTTTTGTTCTAAGAACTTAAAGAAAAGTTTAAAATCTATATTTTCTTAAACCTCATCTGATAAGCTTTTATCTTTTTCTTGAGATATATTTTAAAACCTGCAAATAAAATATTAGGCAACCTCATAAATACTCACTTACATATTTCTCTCTAGATTGATAACACTCACACTATTGTTTACTCAAATTTGGCTTTGCCTTCTTATGAGCTCACACACTCTTGCCTTTTCCCATTTTTAAGTCTCATTTCTAGTTTTTTATTGAACTAAAATGAACTTAATCAAAATTAACTTGTGACAATCCAAAACTCAACAAATCAATCTAACTTAGAATGATTTAATCACAAAGGGTAAAGAATGAGTAGAATTTAAGTAGCAAATAGAATAATGCTATAATAAAACAATGACATAAGTAAACAAAGATAATTAGGGTTGTGTTTTGTCATAGGTTGAATTTAATAAACAGAATACACTTGATGAAACAAAACTTGAATTCAACTAATTCAAAACTTTTTTTTTTTAATTGAGAAAGTAAACTTGGAATCAAAGGAATCTTTTTTTTTTGTCTTTTTTTTATTGATATGTAATAACAGAACTTGAAGAAATAGATAAACAACTGACAAGAAGAAACAAGAAAATTGATATCGGCCACGGATTTTATAAACGAAAACAAAGTTGCAGATTTAAAATAAAGAACAAATAATATAATCTAAAGGATAGTTCAAACTTGATTAGAGCCTAATGATACCAAATGATGTGAACTCAAAAAGAAAAGTGAGACCCAATATTTAATGAGGTTTTTTTTTTCCAAAGATCGTTCTAAAGAACACTTTCCAAAGAAAAGTGTTATGCAACAATGCAATACCTATAGTATTTATAAAGACCACATGAGATGCCAAGTTATAACTTTGAAGCTTAAATTTAAAACTTATAGCTACTCTTATATTAAAAGTCTAAAAATATAGTTGAAAAAATAAATACAACTTACAACTACCCAAAATCCCAAAAGTCAACAAATATGGCTAATACAACAAATACAATTTAAAATTCAAACATAACTTTTACTAATTCAACATGAATATTCTTGAATTGAAAGAAGTCTTTAATTTCTGCAAGTATGTCAAATTCTACTGCTAGCTGTATAAATTTGTAGGGAAATTAAAGATCTAGAATAAAGGTGCTGAATTCTCCATGAATTTTTTATTTTGGGCTTCAAATCATATGGGCTATTGCTAATAAGTAGGGCCACACTCAGTATCTCTCTTTAATGGCCAAAATATGATTGAACTCTTATGATCATGTCTTGTTTTTTCTTAAAGGAACTTGAATAACATTAACAAAGCATTAATTATTTTGAATACTTAATTTGGGGCAGATAAGTGTCTTAAACATAGCATAAGTCTTAAATGTGCTTAATTAGCCCATTTAATTCTTCCTTTAATTTGTAGGTTCTTGCTTTTGTCATCGGACCCCCATGGATACTCAACGGACTTTGTAATGAATCCTGTGAAGCTTTGGTAGTTTGATTCGCATCACTAACTTTATTAAAACTTTTGAAATTGAGTATGATGCTTCAAGAATAAGTATTGGAGCTATACTAATGCAAGAAAGGCGTATCATTGTATATTTTAGTGAGAAGTTATGTGGGGCAGCCTTAAATTACCCTACATATGGTAAAGAGATATAGGTATTATTTAAGGTATTAGAAACTTAGCAGCACTACCTTTGGCCAAAAAAGTGTGTGATTCACATGGATCATGAATCTTTAAAGCATTTAAAGAGTCAATACAAGCTAAACAAGTAGCAAGCCATGTGGATGGAGTTTATTGAAACATTTCTTTATGTGATCAAATACAAGCAAATTAAGAAAAACATTTTGGTTTATGCATTATATCAAAGGTACGCTTATTTTCTAGCTTAGATGCAAAATTATTAGGTCTTGAATACATTAAATATTTGTGTGCTAATGATTCTGATTTTGCTAATGTATTCAATGAATGTGAGAAAGTAGCATTTGGTAAGTTCTTAGGCACAATGGATTTTTGTTTAGAGAAAATAAGTTATAAGTGTGGGATTCACATGGATCATAAATCTTTAAAGCATTTAAAGAGTCAATACAAGCTAAACAAGTAGCAAGCCATGTGGATGGAGTTTATTGAAACATTTCTTTATGTGATCAAATACAAGCAAATTAAGAAAAACGTTTTGGTTTATGCATTATATCAAAGGTACGCTTATTTTCTAGCTTAGATGCAAAATTATTAGGTCTTGAATACATTAAATACTTGTGTGCTAATGATTATGATTTTGCTAATGTATTCAATGAATGTGAGAAAGTAGCATTTGGTAAGTTCTTAGGCATAATGGATTTTTGTTTAGAGAAAATAAGTTATATGTGTCTAAATGTTTGTTCCATGAATTGCTTGTTAGAGAAGCTTAAAGGGGTGGTTAAATGAGGATTTTAGTATATCTAAAACTTTAGATGTTTTACACGAACACTTCATTTAGCCTCATATGAAATGTGATGTAGAAAGAATTTGTGAGAAGTGTGTCACTTGTAGACAAGCCAAGTCTAATGTTAAGCCTTATGGTTTATATATTCCTTTGCCTATACCTAGTTAACCTTGGGTTGACATATCTATGGATTTTGTGTTAGGTTTACCTAGGTCAAAAAGGGGTTGGGATTCCATATATGTGGTTGTTGATAAGTTTTTTTAAATTGGCACATTTTATTCTATGTTGTAAAACTAATGATGCATTACATATTGCTAACTTGTTTTTCAAGGAGATTGTAAGATTACATGGCATGCCTAAAAATATTATTTCAAATAGGGAAGCAAAGTTTTTTATCTATTTTTGGAAGACTTTGTAGGGTAAGTTAGGAACTACACAAAATTTTCAAATGGCCTGACACAATATATCTATGTGTCAACCACTGATTAGTCACTTAAATAATAAAATAAAAAAAAAGAGCAGTCACCGCCGTCATTGTTAGTAGCCGACCAGCCGCCAGTGACCAATTGCGATTCGACTCAAAATTAACATCATTAGACTCAAAATTTTGTGATCTACACAATGGCAGAATTTTTTGTCAACGGAGTACCACAGAAGTACCAAAAGTGAAACAAAAAACACTTTGGGAGGTAGGGATCATAGCCGTTCGCTGTCGAACGGTAGAGCGGTGACGTGCAATACCCTTACCATTAGACAAATCGACAACTAATCTATCCAACTGTGGGGGCTGTACACTCCACCGTCATCCCATTCAACAGTGAACAATAGTGGCCGCTGACAACCACCCCTCACCGTCGGTCGCGAGTCGAACAACGGGACGATAGCTTATACTGCCCCCATCGTTGGACAGATCAGCGAGATTCAACACTTGAAATCAACTTCGAAGGGATTCAACATGATTAAGTAAGATTGGCAACTTTAAAAGAAGCATTGGAACCAAGACCAAAGTGGCTTCTTTGGATTTCATCTACTGCACTTTTGGGTTTGATCTTGATTGTTTTATGTTTTCTCTTATATTTTGTTATCTACACTTAATTATCTTGTACTAATTTCATTTGCATAAGTTTATGGTATTGAAATGAATTATGTGTTTGTAGATATTTAAAACTTTGAATGAAATGAACTTGGTTATTTTTTAATTTATTTGTGTTTAATGGTTACATTTAATCTAGCCAATTAATGTATGATTGTTAGATTCATTGAGTTAAACTTAGAAAAGGCATCTCATTGAAAAGCTTAGAACAAATTGATGTATGATTGTAGAGTAATATCTACAAGTTTCAGGTTAAGATAAGAATACTTAACTGACATGCATGGTTAAATCAGCTTGGATTTAATGAATTTTGTTTAATGTCAGTATCATAGGAATATAGGTATTGGATTGAGGGGAATATAATCGCTTGACTGTTAGAAGAGACTTGCGATAAACTTAGTGTTGGGACCAATAATAGACCAAAGAATTAGCATTCAATGTACCTCTTAAACAAACACAGGTTGGGGGATACCTACAATCCTAGGTACTCCTTATCATTGATAGTATAGTTTGTTTTAAGTTGTATATTCAATTAGATATTTTGTAATTAACTTTAATTTCTATTTGAATTGAGTTTTTTGGATAGAGATAAGAAAATCAATTTTAGTAATTGACCTAGAATAATGAATCTAATCCTTATAGAATCGACATCCCTCGTCTCTATATTACTTGATAAACGATAGCGTGCACTTGTACTTGAACACATAGTCAATTCACATATTATAGATCGCAGACACTGATAAAATAATAAGTTTTTGACGCCATTGCCGGGGATTTTATTTCTTTGTTCATTGTAAATACTAACAACAATTTTAATTTTATTTATTTACTTGTTTAGCCTTGCAGTGTGATTGTTTTCATAGATTGACACTTTAGTGTATGCGAAGGACTAGCAGTCTTAAATTAACCACTCTTGACCCAAAGATAGAAAGAATGCTTAGAAGGCTACATCAAGAGCAAGCACAAAGAGAAATTATGGAAAATCAAGGCAGCGAACCTGCACCCTTGGACAATAATCCAAGAACTTTGAGAGAGTAGCAGTGCCTTTGGTGTATGGAATTAATTCAAGCATTCGAAGGCCTACAATTAATGCAAACAATTTTGAGATAAAGCCTAATACCATCTAAATGCTCAATGACTTGGTACAATTTGGGGACTTTTTAATGATAATCTGAACGAACACATTATGAACTTCTTGGAGATTTGTGACACCTTTAGGTTTAATGGGGTTTTAGATGATGCTATTAGACTAAGGTCGTTTGTATTCTTCTTGAGGGATAAAGCAAAAGGTTGGATGAAGTCTTTGTCATCTGGTTCTATTTCTACTTGGGATGATTTAGCATAAAAGTTTTTAGTTAAATTCTTTCCACCAATAAAAACCACTAGGATGAAGAATGATATTACCTTTTTTGTTCAAAATGACCAAGAATCTTTGTATGAGGCTTATAAGAGGATTAGGGACATGTTGAGGAAGTGCCTAAATCACGAAGTTTTGAAGTGGTTATTAGTACAAACTTTTTATAATAGGCTTGCAGGTAAGTTAGGGATAATTATAGATGTAGCAATTAAAGGTGCCTTGATAAACAAGTCTACTGATAAGGATTATAATTTATTTAAAGTAATTATAGCTAACAGTTATTAGTGGCCAGCTGAGAAGGTGAACCCAAGGAAGGTAACTGGGGTACATGGGTGGATGCTTTGACATCTTTAATAGCTTAGATTAGCTTTCTTACAAAGAAGGTTGAATCTTTGAGAATTCATTCATGAAGAAGCTAACTAGTTACTTGTGATTTTTGTGAGGACAATCATCCTAATGGTTATTGTATGGAGACAATACAATGTATGGGGTACAATATGAATCAAAATAAACCCAACTCCTACTTTTATAACCCTAAGTGGAGGAATCACCCAAATTTCTCTTGGAACAATCAAGGCCAATCATATAAACTAATTAATCTATCTGGATTTCATGCCTTACCAGTCCAACACCGATAAGAGAAGCAGCCAGCATTGGAAGACTTACTTGTGTAGTATATGAGTAAGACTAATTAGTTATTGCAGAACCAGGCAACCTTTCTCAAAACTTTGGAGACACAAGTGGGATAGTTAGCTTCATCTATAAATAGTTGTCCATAGGGTTCTCTACCAAGCAACTGGGAACCCAACTCTAGAGGAGGTTTAGAGCATTGCAAAGTAATAACAATAAGGAGTGGGAGAGAGTTATAAGATGATATATCTCAATAATAATTACAAATAATATAAAGTGATGAAGAAAAAGATGAGATAGTGCAAAATGATGAGGTAAAGCCTTATGTAATACCAGTACAATTTCTATAACACTGCTTAGGAGGCAAAAGTTGGTCATTGATGAGATTTAGCTAAATGAGGGATATTCTAAGGATTAAGAGAAAGAGTACATCATAAAAAGGAAGGAACTAGTAATATAGAAAGAAAATGCAAGCCCATGCATACCCTCACCACCCTTCCCTCAAAGACTCCAAAAAAAGAAGTTAAACAAGTAATTTTCCAAGTTCTTGGAATTGTTTAAAAAGCTAATATAAACATACCATTTGCAGAAGCATTGGAGCAGAAGCCTAGTTATGTGAAGTTTATGAATGCCATATTATTTAACAAGAAGCGATTGGTAGATTTTGAAATTGTGGCGTTGATAGAAGAATGTAGTACAATTTTACAAAATAAGCTACCCTAAAAGCTAAGGATATAGGGAGTTTCATTATCCCTTGCATTATTGGGAACTAATTCATTAGTAAAGATTTATGTGATTTGGGGGCTAGTATTAATTTGATGCCACTGTCCATTTATAAAAAGCTAGGTTTTGGGCAAGTAAAGCCTAGTAATGTGACTTTGTAGTTGGTTAATAGATCACTTATATATCCAGTTGAGGATGTGTTGGTAAAAGTAGATAAATTCATATTTTCTGCTGATTTTATTGTGTTAGATATAGAAGAGGATAAGAAGATCTTCATTATATTAGGAGAATCATTTCTAGCCACTGGTAAAACAATCATTGATATGCAAAAAGGGGAGTTATCAATAAAGGTGTAAAAGGAAACAATCACCTTCAAAGGCTTCAAAAAGATCAAAGTGTTAATAGAGAAGGAGGAATATTTTATGATTAAAGGAATGCACTCAATTAATGATCACCTTTATAACTCAAGAAGAATGATGATGTTCAAGCCAGGATAAAAGGGAAGGTGATAAGACATAACTTGAAAAGAAATAAGAATCGTGACTCTTACTTCAAAGAAAAGATTGGGAAAGCTGGTCAAGGAAGCTCTTCATCTCATTTGCATTCTGAATGCTTGCTAGAAAAGCATGACCTAAAAATGGTTGGGGTCTATTGTAAGAGTATTGATCATGGAGTTAATGAAGCTCAAAAAGAGGAATGCCGGCAACCATACACTTCTACATACTTCCGACTTCCATTTTGATCCACCATAAGAATCAAGAAATAAATCGTCAAGCCAATGACGTTAAATTAAATACTGCTTGGAAATTAACCCAAGGCATATTTTATTGTATTTCAGTTTATTTTATTTTGATTAACTTGTAGTTGTGTGTGTTATGTTGTATTGTATTTTTGGTAAAAGAGCATAAACAGGGCATAAAAATTTTTGAGTCAATGCCTTAGCGTTACACTAGGAAATGCCCCAGTGTTAATACCAGAATAGACCCAGAATTTTGAATCATTCCATGCTGGGGCGTTTAAAATAAACTCCCTCACTTAAAGTTTAAAATTGGTAAAATGCTGCAGCGTCCACTCGTAACACCCTAGCATTCTCACCATGCACAAACCCTATAGCGTTCAACATTTCAAAACCCCAACATTGACCACTCAACACTTATTCGTTCAAATTCAAGGCTAAACCAACATCGATTCTAGTGTTGATCAAGGGGTTTCTAAAAGTTATCAATGCTCATACTTTCCCATCTAACACCCCAACGTTGAAGGTAAATGCTGCAACATCCATTCATAATGCCTCAGCTCTATTATTCACTAAGAATACTAATAGTCACTAACCCAATGCACCAGTGTTATCATCTTGAAATGCCCTAGCATTGGTTAATTTCAAAAGACGGTTGGACTACCAAAAATAAGACGCCCCAACATCCATCAGTAAAACATAACAGCACTTTAATGTCACTGAATCAACTTCAATATTAGGCCGTTCCAATGGCTTAAGGCTCTAAAATTCATGTAAAATTATGATGAATACTCCGGCGTCATAAAGAGAACGCTACAGTATTTGCCTAAAAACCAAATTAAAACACCAAATTTTCCATTTTTCTTTACTCACCCTCTCTTTAAAACCCTCATTCTCTCTCAGCCAAATATCAATCCCCACTAACACCTACCTAAACCAACTTCAGAAACACAATTGCCACCATCCTAACACTACTTTTACTGAGTTAAAATAACAAATCATGACCAAAATCTTTTCAATTCGAATCACATCCTCCCATTCACAAAACCCAAAATTTGTGCTAATTTTCATAATAAGGACTAAAAGAAGCAGAGCTAGTACTTCAAGGAGTCGCTCTTAAGATTTCACTTGATTCGTATCTTAAGAAGCGATGGATTATTTTCACAACTCAATTCTCCATAAGTCCATCATTCTAGAGAGAGGATTGATAAGGGCATATTTATCATTTATTTTTCCATATTTTTATCTTGATATTTTATTATTTTATGTGAATAAATAGCTATTTGTGTACATTATTGGTTCTTTGTAGAGACTTGACTAAAATTTAAAGAAATGAAGCAAAACAACAGAAATTAGGAATTAAACTACAAGATCCTCAAAATAAGAACCTATCACCCCAGCATTGGAATCTGAGCCAAAATAAGAAAAAATGAAATAAGACCTATATAAGTCGCAGTCCACTGCTACAGCGCTATAGCTCCAAACCTTCACCATTCCAGCGATACAAGCTTTTGAACGCAGTGCCCCAACGATAACATAATAGCACCTCAGGAGTATTCCGATTCTTGACCCAGCAAGAATTAAGGTTTTTAAGATCATATCAATCCCTATAAAATGCACTCATCCCCCGGCCTTCAAAGAGCATCCAAGAACACACAAGACACTTAAGAGACAGATAACACAAGCCTCAGAGAGTAATTGGAGCATAATTGAAACAACTATAGAGAGAAATTTAAGGCATTCTTTGGCATCAAAAATTCCTTAGACAATGCAATCAATAGTAATTCAATATCTATATTGGTTTGTTATTGATTGTATCATATTTTCTTATTATTTTTTGTATTGTTCTTATGTGTGCTTAATTGTCATATCCTTTTAATATTTAATAAACTTAGTTCTTTATTATTCAAATTACTTGTCCTTAATGCTTCAATACATTTGAAGAATATATGGTGAATGAATTGGTAATATTTTGATAAACTCGAAATGATGAATCATTATATTTAGAGCTAGTTAATTTGATGCATGATTGTAGAGTAATATTCAATGTTACATATGTAAGTTTCAAATTAGGATAAGAATATACCTAATTAGTATGTATGATCAATAAGACATATTCTTAATGAATCATAATTTATTATAAATACTATATGAATATAGATATTTGGTAAGTTAAGGTATATTTGCATGACCTTGGGAGAGGTTTGTGAATACATTAGTGTCTTGATCAATAACAAAAACTAAGGGATCTAAATATTAAAAGATTAATCATTGAAAATAATATTGAGGGATGGCATTAACCCTAGATTTTCTCTATATTTCTATCTTCAAAATCTCTTTACATTGTGTCATTGCTCTTATTTTTTTCAAAATCATTCATAGGTTTTTATTTTTTTGAATAATTGTTAGAAAGATATAATTTTATTATTTGGAGAAAAGTAAAAATTTTCTATGTGCGTTTGATATTCGACTATTTTGTCCCTTTGTTACTTGTATACGATAGTGTATACTTGCACCTAATTTTAAGATATATAATTATTCCATCAAGGATTTAGTTTTGATGAGGAAGATTTCATTAACATTATCTAGATGATCATAGAGAGACATAAGGGACATTTTGTGAGACTCCAAACTCAAGGATTAGGCCGATAGTCCAAGAGTTTTATAAGAGGATGATGCTTTTTGACTATGGCACCATCAATAAGTTGTTTGATCTACCAACTGTTGCATTAGATGAGTACCCTGACATCAAGAGAGACCCGAATTATGGGTTGATCATTCAGACTTTATATAAGCTGGGCACCAAGTGAAAGACCTCTTATGATCTACCGTTCTATTTCAAATCGAGTGCACTGACCAAGGATACTAAGGCTTGGTATATATTCCTCTCATCATAGATTCTGCAGGTGATGCACATCAGTGACATCATCAAGTTGAGGTCGGTGCTGCTTTTCACTATAATAACTGAGAGGCTGATCAGTATTGGGTAGATCTTACGAGCAAAGATCTTAACTTGCTTGAGGCTTGCCAAGAATAGTTTATGCTTGCCATCTCTGATCATTGCGTTGTGCACTAAAGTTGGAGTTCCTTGGGACATGCACAATAACTTGATCCTTTCATTTAAGCCCATCGATATTAATACCATCCATAACCAATCATATTAGGGAGCTCAGCTACCACTACCTATAGCAACTGATCTAGCAATGCCTTACTATTTTGCAGCAATAGGCTAATAAAAAATATATCAAATGAAACTAGATTGACTCATATAAAGACCCAAGTTAAATAGCATAAGAGGAGCATGGCATCGTTTCATCAGGAGTTCTCATCTTTTAAAGATTGCCACTTTCAATAAATGGAGATGTGTGCAGCACACTGGAATATAGGACATCAGTCATCTCTTTCAATGGCCACCATTAGCAGCAACAACCCTATCACCACCTGATGATGAAGAGACACTAACACGGGTTACTTGGACATCTTTCTTTCAGAGCTGGAGGACCTTACCAAAGATTTTAGGCATTTAAAGGAGTAGCAGTTTTCTTTTGTATCTGTCATAAGGAACATGTCTAGTTTAAGTTGGGCGGTTGAAACAAAACTTTTGCAACTGCTATGTTTTATTTTTCGTTTTTATGTGTTGTCTTTTATTTCTTGTGTGTTTTACATGTGTTATTTTTATGTCTTTCGCAGTTGAAAAAGCACAAGTAATATAAGTATCTTTCAGTTATAAATCTTGTATGATATTGCCATACTTTGGTGTGTTAGATTGTAGTGATGAACACTTGTAAATGATGGGAAATTTATTAAAGAACTTAAATCTTAACTTCCTAGGAAATGGTTTATACCATGCATCAACTATTAGATGAAATTCAACCTTATATATGATGAGCAATGAATTCCTGCCTAGAAAAGTATGCTTAAGCAGTATACTACAGTCTCAATGATAGAATACACTAGAATTAGTTTGATTACAACTTGAAATAAAATCCTAGGAAACAAGTGGGTAAGGAAAGGAAATTAGGCCATTTTTGGACCATTTGAACATTTCTAGCCTACCAGAGTACACATTGATATTTAGTTTCTCCATTTGAGCCTAAATTACCCTTTTTATTGAATAACTACATTATATGCCTAAGCCATGAGTTAAATGCCCTAAATCGTCCTTAACATCATAAATATGGAGCTTATTGAAAAATGTTGGAAATTGGGATTATGATGAGTAGATGGTGAAAAAGTGGTAAAAATATAAGTTTGAGGGAGTGATGTTGGTTGCTTTTATTATTTGGTTATTATTATTTTTTTAAAATTTTAAATCATTCTTGCTTAAAGAAATAAAGCCGTTTTGGCTTTATGTGGGAAAAAAATCAAAAGTAAGGTTAGTAAGTTCAAATATTAGGGCTTAATGTTCATAGTGTGATTTATGTCCAATTCTCACTCAAATATCCCACCTTAACCTTATGTTACAAATCAATGGAAGTCCTAATTGATGCTTATTTATGGGTTTTCCTACATTAATGGAGAGTTTTGTGAAAAATTAGCCTATGGTAGTGCTTTATAACTAAAAAGATGACAAGATAATATTTTTATGTGCAAACTTGAATTCTTAAGCCAACTAGGTTAAATTCAATTAACATTTGCTCTTTTCACACACACACGAGTGACTACTTACAAGGAAGAAAAAAAATGTTAAAACTTGGTGTTTGTGGATCATTGAAAGAACAAGTTGAAGTTAAGTGGGATAATCCTTGAGATAATTAAGTGACCATCAACACAATCCTACCATGTTTATGTTTTCTTATGTGTCCTTTTAAATTTTTAGGTTTGTTTTTTATTTGTGTTATTTTCTTTTATTTTGTTCTCTGTCAATCAGTTCCTTGATTGTGTTATTTTCTCTAGCATTGCTCGAGAATGAGTAATTGTTTAAGTTTGGGGGAGTTTGATGAGCATTAAATTGACATACATTGTAACCCCGTTTTTACTTAGATTTTTGTAGTTTTTGAGTAATTATATTATATTTATGCACCAATATGTCTAATTTCCAGGATAACAAAGAAATAAATAAATTAGAGGGAAAACCAGCAACAAAAAGGGCAAAGAGTTAAAATATAGAGAATAGATGAACGCCCCAGCGTTCTACAAGTCAACGTAGCAGCATTCGTCCATTTTTGTTTTACAAAAAAAAAATTAAATGGCTTGCAATAGACGAGAGGTTAGAGAAGATAGAGAATAGAAGAGAAAAAAAATTCAAAAATTCTGTTCAAAAGAGGAGGAATTATATGAGAGAGAAAATTTATTAATTAAATAAACATTAAAATCTATACTATTATCCCCGTTTAATCTTGACCCCATGATAAAATACTAATTCAAAGATTTAAAATTTGTGTCATTACTTGTGTAAAATTATGAGAACATTGATCCTTCCCCATATATATATAAACAGGCAATACTTTATTATATCAAGTTTTGTTGAGATTTGTACTTACGTATCATCTCATTATTATATAAATATTTATTTTTGTAATATTTATACAATGTATATTTTATTAAATCACTAATTACATTAATTAAATAGTACAATGCTTGTAACATTACAAACATTATATGATCTGAAGGAGTTCAAGTTTAGTCTAAAGAATGTTAGATCAACGCTAAGAGTTAGCATCACTGAGAATTATAAATGTTAAAGAATTAGCAAGTTATAATAATTAGCAAAATCTAAAGAGTTAGAATCTTGTCTATAATAGGACAAAGACCTGAGAGTACACTAGTAATAATATAGTTACAAAGAGTTGCAATAGATGTTAAGAAATATTATTACGCAAGTCTATTCTCAAATATAGTATTCCTGATTTAATTCACCGATGTAAGTCTATCGGTAGAACCATTTTCATAGATCAATGCATACTATATCTAGATGGTCCAAATGGTTGTTCTTAGTCGACCATGAGCTTAATGGAAGCTCATATAAAATACCGGTATTCACTGAGTACTGAATACTGAACAGACGCAACGAAGACCCTAATAGAAATCTCATGAAGCCGTCGATGGCAGGTCTTTTCGAGTTAAGTAGTATTTGTGGTCCTTTAACCTGAGCGCCACAGTAGACTTGTGAGTGATCTACCATACTTTGGTTCTACATATGTCTGAGGCCTTTTATGGTCTAACCGCTACGTGTCGCTAAGTATGGTTCGATGCTCATGGAGTCCCGTATGCATAGTTATGGGATCCATCATCTCATGTAGGTGAGTTATATATCTAGATGCTTCGAGACTGTATCTCAGAAAATCTTATGGCCATAAGCAATAAACCCAAGAAAAGAATTTCTTACAGGGTTAAACAATATCGTAAAAGTATTTGCGTATATTATTTATCGAGATACATGTTTAGAGATGAGTTCACAGATGAACATATGGGAATTTGATGATACTGATCTATATCATCTCTTTTTCAAAATATAAATAGCGGAAGGATTATACATATACGCGTGGACTTCAACTTGTATGGTCTAACTTATTGATTTCGTAAAGTATCGACTTAAAACTCATGGAATAGTTTCGTATGACAAATCGGGCATGAACCTAAGGAGTTACGTAATATGAAGTGTACTTGTTGTGCATTGAGGCAGTGTACCAAATTGAATAATTCAATCCAGTAAATTTTAGCAGATAAGACATTTACTTCAATATCCATCAAGATGTACACGTGTCAAGACTTAAGTGTTAAGTACATCAATTAGTTAATAATAGTTTTTAACCAATGTGATGTTGACATGTAGCACATTGTAAGTCACTTATTGTTTAATTTAAAAATTGCCAAATAACATTATTTGTTAAACAAGTAAAATCATTATTTATTCACAAAATTATTTTTTGAATAAAATAATAATAATAATAATAATTATTATTATTATTATTATAAGCCAAACAATGTTATTTTATGCATTTCTTAACATATTTTTATTTAATTAAATTATTAAATAAAATAAATATAGAGACAATTATGCAAATGGCACATGTCTATTAATTATTTAAATTGTTTAAGCAATTATAAGACAAGAATCAAAAGCTATTTGACGCCATGCATTGGTGGGCCGTGGAACTTGTGACTGGGTGAATTGTTTCAACATTTTGGTCACAAAATTCAACCTAGTGCATCTATTTGTTATTTGTTTCATTTGTTAAAAATTATTGTTAACTAATTGATGTACTTAACACTTAAGTCATACATTGGTGAGGCCGTAGAACTGGTGAGGCCATAGAACTTTGTGACAGGGTGAATTGTTTCATCATTTTGTCATAAAATTTGACCTAGTGCATTTATTTGTTCTTTGTTTCATTTGTTTATTATAAACAAAAGTAAATGGTGTGGTATTGAAGGCCTGCATGGTAGGTTGAAACAAATCATTGAAGCAAATAAAATTGAAATGAATTGGATTATTAGATGAGATGGTGATACACAGCCAAACTAAGAGTGAAAAGTGAGAAATCTTTTGTTTTCCTAACTATTGGAAGAGCCTTCAAATGTTGAGAGCATTACTTTGTCTTCTATTCTTCTTCGCAATTCTATTAGTAACAATGAAATGAGTTTTGTTCTTAAGTGTTAAATTAGAATAAATATCATTCATTATACTGTAGTAGTCCAAATTTTAAAGGTTAAGCCAATTTATTTAAGTGTTAAACTAAAATTTAAAGTGTTAAACTCTTATTGAAACAAGTTGTTATTCTAAACTATCCAAACCTACCAAATTGGGTATTAGAATTGAAAACGAGCATACTTTGAGCAAAAACTCTAGCTAAACATTCAAAAGATTTATTAAGATAAATACTCTATCAATCCTTGTAATTTTATTTGTGATAATATAAAAAATTTATTATATTTATTAAACTAAGAAATTAAATTTCTAAACCTCTGTTGTACATAAAATATATATAATGCATAATTATATAATAACGAATACATCACCCAAATGCATGCACCTTAAAATAATTAATACTTATATTATTTTACATTAGACCAAATAGAATAAAGTAATAGGTAAAACAAAGTGTTCGCAAACAAGAAAAAAAAATTGAAAAAGATTTAAATGAAAATTCAACTAATTTTTAAATAATTTATAGTTTAACCACATATGAAGAGGATTAGATTAAGAATAATTTCAAAAATCATAATTGAAATCAAATAAAAGAAGACCAAAAAGTATACCAAATGAAATTCCATGAAGACCGTAATAACCACTTTTGAAAATGTAATATTTTGTAATATAAATACTACAATTAAATAAGAAATTTGGTTGGATTAATGTATAAAAACTTAAAGCAATCTCTTCAGTATAAAGAATAGGCAAATACCTGAGAATTATTTCAGGTGAAACTAAGTTCTGTAATCAGGGAAACCAACAATCAAAATTCATTGCCCTCTGCCATTGGAATCCACAAATATCCAAAACCGCTATTACCAAGAAAAAAATTGCATTCCAATAGAAAAACCTACTCCATAAAATTCACAGTAGTAGAAATTTTCAGGTGTGGTCATTTGTAATTCTATAAAATGTGGCCTTAACCTATGTAGTATGTTGAGGTCCATACAGTGTTGTTTATCTATTGCAAAAAAGGACATTGATTTGAAGCTAAATAATGCTATAAAGGTCAAGTTCGTATTTTAAGATGCGATGTCTACACCAGGGAAGGACTGCTCACAACAATTTAAACAGGAAGCGGAAAAATGTACTGAACTTATTAGGGGTAGACCTTGACCGGTCAAAGGTTTATCATACACTAAGCTGTGCAGAACAACACAATCAGTTAAACCTCCCCAACCAAGGAATTGACTTGTTATTGTGTACAAAAGATGCCTAGTAAGGACAAGATTATCACAACTACAATACCCAACAGACTGATATACGGGTGCAACTATCCATCCGCTTCAAACCAAACTGCCAAAAGAAGATAAAGAGGAAAATATCATTCCCTATGCCATGAGAATTGGAGATGAAGCATACTTGGCAAAAGACGATAACTAGGCATTCTAGCTTTGGTCATAGATGCTAACCATACAACTCAAAATTGGTTTAACAAAATTAATGCCACCTCCATTAACCCCCAACAATTGGGAAAGAAAATAAATACTTTACAAGACGAAAGAAAATCACAGTCAGAGGCATATAACACAATGAATCTATGAATCAGTATACCTCCCTGATCAACTAACAGGTTCCAGTGTGCGATATTCCTTTTCTGTTATTGATCTTATCCCATATGGATCAGGTTCCACTTCCTCTTCCATATCTTTTTCAGGAGGAAAGCCACGTATCCGCCCAAGCAACCATTGATCGGTTACCCCACATTCAATAGCATACTTGATTGTCCATTCCAAGTATCCTTTATCTGTAATGAGATGCGGCTGGACTGTTAACATTCTCATGATACCTGAAAAAGTATCACAAACAGGTTTTAGCAAGCATGTTCTTTTTCAGGAAAAGATTTAAGGCTTTCTGTGGCTATGTATGTAAGGCAGCAGGCCTGCCTCTGCCTTTCCTTGGAAGCCATAACACTACAAACCAAAGTAAACTATTCTGAGCCATTCTTTTACTAGCATACTTTTAATTAAAGTTGGTTGTCATTTTTTATTAAACAATTTAGTATCTACTGAGCAATTAATTGAAACTTAACTTTTGATATGTACATTAACATTAAACGTAAAAGTTTTCTTTATGTAAATCAGAACTGTGTGGATACTCTTATGTTTCAATGCATAAGACCTCTGGGAAGAAGCAAGAGGTCTTAGGTTCAAATCCCACTCACGTCCTTACAAAGGAGAGTTTGGCTTATGTGAAAAAAAGAATTAAAAAAAGTAAATTAGGTTATGCTTAAGATAGATATGGTGGAATTTTTGGAATATACTGTAAATGTATTTTAGAAAATTTAACATTTTAAAAAGGTTCAAAGAGAGCTTCTCAGAGATGTAAAGGAAATTTTGACACATTTTTAGTGGATTGCAGAAAAACAACTAAAGGAAAATTGAGAAGACCATGAATGGTTTACAATAAAAGACAAAAATAATAATTTACCATAGTGTATAATAATCTGAACATAGATGCAGACATCAACTGGCCTAATATATACAGGTTTAACAAAAAATGGAAAAAAGAAAAATACTCTCAGTGACTTGGTGAGACATGTCAATTTATAATAAAAAAGCATATAAACAAGATTAAACCTGCAACAATGCCATCTCCAGATGCCGACATATCTGCAGTGAAAGGGGTAAGGGGCGCATCCTCTATGCCTAGAACCGCGCCATCTTCCTCCTTGGTGTAGTAATGTATCTTAGAAGTTCCATTTGTTACGAACAAAACCTTGAGATTTTCATGCCAAAGTGGAGCAATCACTTCTGGGTCATAATGGACAAACTTAGATCTTGCATTGTTTTTAGTGTCAAACTCTTCAGAGGGCTGGATCCCACATAGAAACTCAAGTTCCTGCTTAGTGACCTCAACAACATTTGCAAGATTCCATGCTTGCTGAATGAACATCCTGGTTTCTTCACCAGACTGCCACAAAGGCAACGGCAAGTTAACATCAAAAAAAATAACCCCTCCATATTTCTTTGAGATCTTGATGGCTTGCAATGTAGTTGATCTCATGTGTCGGTCAATCAGAGAATGTGTACCGAAGTAAAACATCTTTGCCTGCGTAAGAAGTCATTTAAAATATAAGTAATTTCCTGTAAAATATAGCATGTCAAACATCTCTTTAATCAAGTCAAAAAGCAAAGGGCATGGAGCACGTGATGCAGGGGACTTCAAAAAAAAATGGCTTTTCTATTTAATTTCTCTGAAAGGTAAATTTACAAAATGGATAGCTGATTATAGATGTTCTAAGCAGATTTTGAATTATATTCAGAAAATGAAGGAGTGCTAAAACTGAATACATCCAACCAAAGGAAAATAATAACAGGAAAAGAAAAATGAATCGCGAGTAACAATACCTCCTTCAGCACATCAATATTGATCTCAGACTTAGACAGAGCATCCTCCGCACAGGGTCTAACACAAGTCAATCTTAAACGACCTCTCTTACCAATCTTCATCTGTGATGTAGCTGTAGCCCTTCTCGTATCCACTTGAACAGATCGAGTTTGGACATTGTTCACATTCATGTAATACAGCATGGCCTGCCCATACTCATCATCCCCAAGTTTACCCATAAAAGCAACCTTACCACCCAAAGCAGCCAAAGCTATAGCAACGCTACCTGCAGATCCCCCAGGAGCTCTAATAAATTTTTCTGGGGTCCATAATGCGTCCTTCATTCTCTCATGAATTTCATAATCTATAAGTCTGTTGGCTGGCTTTCCTGATGGCACAAAAGCATGTTGAGCAGCTCCAAAGCAACAAACAAGAGGAGGCCAACCATATGTAAAGCTAATATCTTCTCCCTCATCTTTTCCCAACTCAATGTCTCCGTCACTCTCAACCTCAATATTGGATACAAATATAGACTCCTCAACATCACTAATTTCTACTTCACTACCTAGATCCTCCATATCATCACCAACCTTTTTACTCGTCCTTCTCCTCCTCACTTTCTTCTCAGTTTTTTCTACCTCCACATCGGTCGAAGATGATGCAGCTGCAAAAAAACATTTCAACTATGGGTTTGAGATTTATAAGTAATACATACGGAACCAGACAAAATACTCATGAAAGTATAACAGGTCTACCTTTTGTTCGAGTCCTCCGTGGGGATTTCTTAGTATTGTCACTTGATGCAGCCACAATACTTTTCTCATCTGAAGCATCACTACTTATTTCTGAGTCAGAATTCTCCTGTAAAGCATCGGCATCTGATTTCTTCCTTGTACGTTTTGTGGTAGCTTGTTTAAAAGTCCTAGATGTCTTCTTTTTCACAACTACTTCATTATCACTCGTTTCCTCTTGAGCTAAAGGGTCTACGATTTGCTTTCTAGAGGTAGCGGCAATACGCCATTTACTATGCAATCTAAAATTCTGAGTATG
Source organism: Ailanthus altissimus (assembly GCA_946807835.1). Taxonomy (NCBI): domain Eukaryota; kingdom Viridiplantae; phylum Streptophyta; class Magnoliopsida; order Sapindales; family Simaroubaceae; genus Ailanthus; species Ailanthus altissimus. Next base: position 8,306,158 of record OX327713.1, on the reverse strand, counting down.
AATCAAGTTTACTAATGAATAATATTGCCAATTTGAATGGCACCTACACATTAAACAAAAAAGTTACTACTACATATACATTTATCACGATTACTGCTTAAATTTACATTATGAACATCCCAGATGACCTCTAAACAATTTAAGTAATATCTTTCAGAAATGAAATATAAACAGAGCAAAATCATGGGTTTTTAGTTCATTTTTAGGAGAGCATTTATTTCAATAACATGTATTAAGCTGGCAGAAATGGAAAAATAAAGAGCAAAAGTTTAGAGAAAGAGATAAAGAGGAACCTGGGCAGTGAAAGAAAATGAGCGAAAGAGAGAGAAGCCATTTACACTATATTGATCATAACCTCAAACTACCAATGTTTCAGTAACTAATTTGTCTGCCTCAACAAGGAATCTGCAAGCATAGAATTTTTAATTGTAATCAGTACACAGTCAATAGAAGCTATATGGCCTATAGCATGGATTATTTAGAGGGACACAACTGAAAGAAAGTACCACTAGCCAGTGGGGTTGATTACACTCTCACGCCCACTGGCCCAACAATTACTTCTAATTTTTCTGGTATTGAGAAAATATGAACATATGTTATTACGTAAATACTGACTGTTGAGTGCATACCCATCAACTTACACTGACTTGGGTTATTAACTGGAATATAGTGTCAAAGCCAAAATTTATTATCCAAAGTCCACCACAAAGCAAAATGGGATTAGGTTCGGATTCATGTGATAAGGCTATTCAATAAATCTAGCTTCGCATGGGAAGATGTGAGTTAAAACTTAAATTAAATAACACTGTAGAGTCCTTACTCGTCAGTTTAGCATTTGAGACAAAGGATTACTCAAAGCATGAGATTTGCTAGACTGGATAGAAGCTTTTAAGAAATTAATATAGAATCTAAAGCCTGGAATGACAGTAGAGAATGCATGCTTATACCAAATCAAATGAGTACTAAAAGAATATACATTAACCGGTCATTCAATTCAAAAAAATCTTACTTCCATACACCATCTAAACCTTTTTTCTCAAACTATATATACATACCATAGAATGAAATGGGCACTTAAATAAGCTGCAGGGAGTTCAAACTTTAAGCTTACACAATTCACAAGTATAGTCATTATATGATAGGAATTCATTTTCCAAAGATAAAAGAAAAGCAACCATTTGAGCCAAGTTGAATTGGTTAACCATTATCGACTACTCATATATGACCAGACTGAGATGCAGATACAGAGTTGATGAGTGGAATCAAATAAGAAAATTGATGCAAAAGAAAAGAGGGTAGGTAGCTGCTAGCTGCTAGCTGATAGCTAACCTTGTTACAAATGACGACCCAGCAGTCGTCTTTAGAGGTGCGCTGGGAGGCTTATAAAAAGACGTTTTATCACTTATCAGCCTCAGCCGCAATGCTTCCCTGTGTGTCTCCCTACAAGATTTTTGTAATCATTCAGACACCCGCTGCAATACCAAACCTATCCGATTAGGATCCTAGACCCGTTTTGTCTTTCTCGGTGTAAAGGATCCGACCTCTGAATCCGGGTCCAACTGCACTCATAGATTGAGGGGCTAAATTTTTTATTTTTTATTTTTAAGCGTCACTTTAATTTATTTTCATATATTTACGGATTTTAGGTTTAATTATATTTTTTATAAATATGAATTTATCTTATTTTCAAATATTTAGGTTTGAATTGAAAAGGCGATTCCTTTTTATCAATAATAAAGTGTTGGAATGAATTTCCTACTTCTTTTTAAAACAAATATCTAACTATATAAAATTCAACTCTATAATTTTAATTGTTATAATAAATTATTTCTCCAAAAATCTCGAGTCAAGCCCAACTTATAAAGAAAATGATCTATTCACCAATAAGGTCATAAATTACAAAGGCCCAATAAAAAAATGATCTTCAGGCTTAATCATCCAAGAATATCTTAGATGAAGCCTATAGCGTAAGACTCTTACACTAAGACATTAGAGACCCGAGTATAAAAAGGCCTAGGAAGCTTAGGGTTAGCACTAGTAAGAAGATGCTCTTGGTACTTACTTAATGATATTCTCAACATACTAAAGTTATCAATCAGTTCTCAATATTCTAAAATAGATCGAGCAGCCCTTAATGTCCTAAGGTAAATGAACAGTCCTCGATATCCTACAACAATCAACCCAAACTGAGCTAATCACCCTTAATGACTAATCCAGAAATTGTCATAGTACTTTAGTTATGCCTTATCTCCAAAGATCTCTAAGCATCCCAAAAATTTTAGTTATCCTACTTTTACTATCTCAATATTTTTAAGTGTGAATTTAATTTATTTCCATGTATTCACGGATTTTGGGTTTACTTATATTTTTTCTTTATAAATATGAATTTATATTCTTTTCAAAAATTTGGGTTTGAATTGAAAAAGTGGGTTTTTTTTTATAGAAAATATAAATGCAACGAAAAAATAAAGAGAAACAAAAAAACTATAAAGACTACATTTTTACTATATTATATTATATTACAAATGCTACAGAATAAGCCTTTATATAGGCTTTAAGTTAATATAAATACATATAAAGAAATTAAATATAACTTATTAATTATAAAATATATATAGTGAGAATTAATTATCTTATTTTTTTATATCTTTAACATCCCCCCCTCAAAGACAAGACGGTAGAAGTTTGAGTTTGAAAATGAACATTCTTAATTATAATGGTGCACGTTAAGATACAACCATTATTGGCGAATGACAACCCTTGTTAGAGAATGGCAACTATTGTTGGAGAGGGAGAATCATTGTCGGCAAGAGACAACCATTATGACAGAGAGGCAATATTGTCGGAAAGTGACATGTTGTCAGCAAGTGACAATGTTGTTAAAGTTACAAGCGCATTAAAAACATCAACCATGAGATTTCAAATGCGTTTAATAGAGAAAACAAAAAACTGTTAGGGTTTGTGCTTACATGTCATCCCTGTTTGTATGAATATTTATTTTATAATATTTATACAATGAATATTTTATTAAATCGCTAATAACCTTTATTAAATGGTAATTAAGCTTGTAACATTATAGACATTATATGATCTGAATAAATTCATATCTAATTTAAAGAAGTTTAGACCAGGGTTAAGAGTTAGTAAAGCTGATAGTTATAAATACTAAGAGTTAGCAGGTTATAATAGCCAGCGAGATCTAAATAGTTAGAACTTTATCTATAATGTGACAAAAACCTGAGAATCTACTAATAATGACATAGTTGTAAAGAATTGCAATAGACACTAAGAAATGTCATTATTTAAGTATCTTCTCAAATAAAGAGTTCCTGATCTACGTTCACTAATGAGAGTCTATCGGTGAAACACAATAATATAGATTAGTGTATGTCTATATCTGTATTATATAAATGACTATTCTTAGTTAACCATGAGTTTTGTTGAAGCTCATATAGATATACAGGTATTCAGTTAGGACTGAATACTGAACAGACTCACGAAGACCCCAATAGATGGTTATGACACCGTCAAAGGAAAGTCCTCTCGAGTTGAATAGTATTTGTAGTCCTTCGACCTGAGCGCCATGGTAGGCTTGTGGGAGATCCACCATACTTTGGTTCCACGTATGTCAGAGACCTTTCATGGTCTGACCGCTACGTGTCGCTAGGTATGGTCCGATGCTCATGGAGTTTGCTGTGCGTAAATATGAGATCCACCAGCTCACATAGATAGATTGTATATCCGAAACTTCAAGATTGTATCTTATAAAGTCTTATGGCCATAAACAATCAATCTAGGAAAAGAGTTTCCTACAAGTTTGAACATTATAGTAAAAGTGTTTGCGTATATTGTTCATTAAGATATGAATCTGGAGATAAAGAAACGGATGAAATTATTGAGATTTGATGGTAATGATCTATATCTCGCTCATCCATGATATAATGACAGAAGGACTATACGAATATGTAATAACCTCAACATGTATGGTCTAACACGCTAATTTGTAACATCTGTGATGTGTGCGTGGGGCATCGATCACAGACTTATAGAATAGTTCCATTTGTTGAATCAGGCGTGGACCTAGGGAGTCCCAATATGAAATGTACTCTTTGAGCACTTGGGCAGCGTATCGTATTAAATAGTTCAATATAGTAAAATCCAGTAATTTACTAAGGTTAAGTTAACTAAAGTATATGGTTAAATGGTGGGCCCACTTTAGGTTAACTTGATAACCTAGTAAGGACATAAATGTAATTTTATTTAATAATTATTTAATTGTTAAATAATTCAAATAAATATTTATTTATTTAATTGTTAAATAAATAATTTAGTTTAACTATAGTTAAGAGCTAACCATTTGGTTAAGTTAAGTTAACCTTACTTAATGATTAAGTAAAAGTTAACCTAACCATGATTAAGTTAGTTAACTATAGTTAAAATATTTAAATGTTCTTTTACCTAACTAGAGTTAAGTATTAACTATAGTTAGAATATTTAAATGTTCATTTAACCTAACTAGAGTTAAGAGTTAATTATGATTAGGTTAGGCTAAATGCAAATTGAAATTAAGTGTAATAAATGAAATTAAATTCATTTGTATAAATAAGACAAATGTAACTAAAATTCATAAGTTTGTTAAATTTTTTTTTTTTGCTAAATACTTGGCCAGCCATTACAAAGAGAGAAAAGAGAAATTGTTTTCTTAATTTTGGGTTCAAGTTGTTGAATTCATAATTTTCTTTTATAAGGCATAAAACCAATTTAGTAAAATAGGTTTTGATTAATTGATTAAGTGTTAATCAAAAGAAAAAATTAAGAACATAAGTTTAAGTTGTTAAATTTTTGCTAGATCAAAGGTTATCATTCTATTGTTGATTACTAGAATTGATCAAAGATTACATTTCGGTGGACTTTAACAATTTCCATCCAAAGACTTCAATGGTTATTTCTCAATTTCGTTTCTATTAATTCCTTTAATATGTAATGATTGTGTTTACTGCAATGTTTTAAGCTTCTGCTGTATATATGAGATATGTATATATATTGTTAAACACAAAATCCACATGCAAACACCCTTAAATAATCAACTCCCAACAAAATCAACCTTGTGAGTGTAAGTGAATTAAAAAATCAACCACTGTGATTATAAATGTATTGAGGAAGAGACAAGAAATTAACCGTTACAAGTGCAAGTGTGTTGAAAGATTCCATGTTAGAAAGGGTAAAGAAAGTAATATAAACTAACTCTTAAAAAGAATCAAAAGACTCTGAAAATGATTATAGTCTAACTCTAATACCATGTTAGAAAAAATAAGAAAATGTTCTGATATCATATGATAAAAGATTAAGGTAGCAAAAAAAAAAATAATAATAATAAAGAAAAACAAGAACACTGTTAAGGCTACATCTTTACTATATTGTATTGTATTACAAATACTACAAAATAAGCCTTTATATAGGCTTTAAGTTAATATAAACAAGAAAATATAAAATACATATAAGAAAATCAAATATAACCTATTAATTGTAAAATATATAATGTAAGAATTTATTGTCTTGATTTCTTTATATCTTTAACATTTATCAATAATAAAATGTTGGAATGAATTTCTTATTTTATTTTCAAATATCTAACTATATAAACTCAACACTTTAATTTTAATCGTTATAACAAATTGTTTCTCCAAGAATCTTGAGCTAGGCCCAACTTATCAAGGGAATTATCCATTCACCAATAAGGCCACAAATTATAAGGGTCCAACAAGAAAATGATCTTCAAACCTAGTCCTCTGAGGACATTTTGCCTAAAGCCTATAGCTTAAATGATAAGTGCATTTTATATATGATGTTATACCTTTTTTAATTTGATAATTGCTTATTTTGAATGTGAATTTGTGGCTTTTTATGTGTATTAATATCATTTTGTAAGTTTCAAGTTAATGAACTTATTTAAAATAAAAATTCAAAGAAAACAAGCCAATATATATATATATGTTATAGTGCCAGTGAATAGTTACCTACTACAATGCTAATGAACAATATCTGTGCTATAATGCTCCATGCATGGGAGCCAAAAAGTGGCACCCAGACGCTAATCACCTAGGTTTTGGCTTATAGGCCCCAAATCAGGATGTCTTCAGCAAAAATATTTGTTCCTAGACGCCGTCAGAACCCAACATCTACTTTTTACTTTGTACCCTAATTTTGAAGCCTGTAAAAAGAAGATTAAAAGCCTCACTTAAAAATAGGGAAAAAAATAGGAAATTGGAGAGAAAAACAAAGAGTTTCTAATGAGAGAAAGCATTTGAAAGCTTGGAATCTTGAAGACTTATGAAGATTGAAGACTCCAAAAGCTTCTCCAACTAGTTTTTCATTCTCTCTTTGTCTCGTTTACTTTTATTTAAAGTTTATATTTGTAATTTGTGCTTTTGACCATAATTACTCTTATGAACCTTTGGATAAATGTAATTGAATATTTAACTATAGATAGCTAGATTACATGTTTTAAGGCTTGATATAGCTTATTGAATCCTATGTTTTGATTTATTATGTGATTAATGATTTTATCTTATGTTGTTCATTTATCCTTTTTACGAGCTTAATGCTTCTAATTTGATTGAAAAATTGATTAGATATTTTAAACTTGTAGATTATGTGCTTGGGAGAGACCCATTGTTAGTTTTAAAAAGCTTAGTTTTGAGTTTATTGAGTTGGGAGACTAATAGACTTATGGTATTCACTTAAGGGTGGTTTAATGCATGTATGTATAACAAGTTAGATAAGGATATAAATTTAGTTGTGTATGCATAGTATCTCATTCGACACTCAAGAAAGGTAATAAGGTTAATTCTAAGCCGTTAATTGATGAATATATAAGATTAGTTGTTAATCACTAATGATAAAGAACATAAGAACGGTAGAGTGAATTAATTCCCTAAGACCCATTACCATAGAACTCTCACATCTTTTAATTTACCAAATGATTTAGTTTAAGTATCTTTAATTTCATAGTTCAACTTAGTCTTTAATTTAGCGTAAATATAGTTAGGTTGTCAACACTGTAGTATTTAGTATTAATTTATGATACTAGTATCATTTTATTACTTGATCATAATCTGTCCACTTATAGTTAGTGACAAGACCTGCCCCGAAACCTTCTATTCTAATCCCGGTAGGTCCCGTTGGGTACCCCAACGGAAGTTCATCCTAGTCTAACTACCAAAACTGAGAAATTTTGCAAGGCAAACCCTTTTTAATTCTTGCTATTACTTATTAAATTCTGAAATATTAGTGAAGATACTTTATCAATTTTGTAAAAAAACAGACAGAGTTTCCTCTGTTTTTTTGAAAATCCAAAAACATGAAACTTGCAAATAAAACACACTTTTATTTCAAACAATTTTCTCAACTTCAAAATAAAACCTCTATTGCTTCCAGAATTAAATCCAAACTCAATACAGCAAATTCATTCCAATCCACAAAAATTAGTTTACAATAAAATTAACATACTATGAAAAGTGAAAACTATGACTATATTACAGAAATCATTTCCCGTTTGATTAAAACATATTTACAAGATGCACCAAAATCTATACTACTATGCAAAAAAATCAAAAGGTGTTATTCAGTATATTTACATTTACAAAATGATCATCTGACTTGGCCCACTAATCTGATGTAGGAGAATCAGCAACCTGCACACCGAGGTTTGAACCTGGAAAGGGTTTTAGAAAATATAAAACACAAAACGGATGAACTAAAGGAGTTCAATGAGTGCTTGTAAAATTTTCAATAAAAAAATAAGATTCTATATAAACATTAAATTCTGCATACTGCCAAAATATGCTTCTTAAGCTATTATAAAATTGTAAAACTGTTTCTAAACATCATACGCTGATAAAATCTTATCGAGTAATTTTTATTAATATTTTTTGTAAACAATTGCCACAATCTGTAAGAATATAATAACTAATATGTACGAATGTAAATGCAATGATATGTGTTCGATAACTCAAAATCTAATAAAACTCTTGTTCGGTCATTTTCTTTCTAAACTACACTAAATGGTAACCCTAAAGCTCTATACTCATGCAACGACTAAACTAGCACCGCACAACATGAGTAGGTCACAGGGCGTCTAAACTAACAACACCCACTGTAATATCTAAAGACATCTCACTGGCTATGCAGTGGAATTCTACATCGCCTATATATAGCGGGACAATACCCCTATACATAGAGCGACTCATATAACTCGACAACCTGACTTCCCGGAGTTAGTAACACCCCTCCCCCCCAATACTTGCCCATGCGTACGAGATATACCGGTTGGATCTTAAACTATCACCACACTGTAAATCTGAGGGTACCAATGGCCTTTGAAAACTAATTTAATAATTTAAAAAAAAATTATTTCTCAAACTGAACATAGAAATTCATAATTATAACAGTATACAAAAAGATGTAAATCATGCTTATACATTTAAAATCACATAAACATAAAAATCCAATATGCTAAAACATATTAAATGAAAGATAAACAATTATAGATTTTCACTCATCAAATGCTCTAAACTCAATTCTTCTCAAAAAAGTTTCCCTCTTTTACCACTCTCGCCTTCCTTCACCTACATGCCACAATTGACATTTAAAACCTTTACTAATGCTAAAATTACACCTAAACTAGTAAGCGCCCTAATTGGCGTACAATGCCCAGATGGACTCCATTTTTCATTTTCATTTTCATGTTCATTCAATTTTCTTTAATTCACTATCTGAAGCCACAAAATTGCTTAACACTCTAATAATTTGGTTGGACATAATTGCCTTTCATCTTATAAAAAATGGACAATTATATCCCTTTTTCTTCATTCTTGATTTTTCGTCATCCATATTACAACTAATTGACATAAAGAATCATTTATACACAACAATTGAACCAAAACACCACTCAAACCATAAAATCTCTAAAGTGGCTGAATTCGCCATCTTCCACCTAACACATTCATTTTCTCAATTTCTTATTCCAATGGCATTCAAATCATGTCAATTTAATTTTAATGCCCTAATAATATTTAATTGAAGTCTCTACATCAAAATCACACCAAAACCTAATAAATACCTTACTAATTCCTTTATTTTGGTGTCTCTTTAAGCTCCAAACTTGAATTCAACTCAAATCTAAGTCAATAATTCAAACAAAGACATTAATTGAAATAGTCTTGAAAAAACACTAAATGATGTTTTCTTATCTCTTTTCCTTGGATATTGTCTAGTGCATGATCTAGTTTACATTAGGAACTTGGGCTTAGCTTGATTTTAGCTTGATCATGCATGGAAAATCATGAAAAGCCTTGAATTTTACTTATGGAAATGGTTTTGTATTCTCCCCCTTTTGTCTCCAATTTTTACTGACAATATCCCTTTTTGTTTCAATTTTTGCTTTTCATTTAAGAAAAATTTTCAAGCACCTATTCTCCTTATATAGTGCCCTCTAAAATGCCCAATTTGCCCTTCAATTAAACTCTAAATATTAAAGATATCATTGGTTAGAAATGGAAGCATATGATTGGTCTATTTCTAACTATTTGACTAAACTAATCAGGCTAGCCAAATTACACTTTTAACTTGGCAATCCATGAGCTTATTACTCATTGGTTCATTTTCTAACACATGGATTGTGTTTCTTAACAAATGCTTATTCCATGCATAACACTTATATGGAAATCCATGTGTTAAATTGAAATTTCCTTTTCTAAGCCAATAAAAAAAATTCCAAAAGTATTCTATGACCGTTCGACTCCCCAATCGATTATGAAATTACCAATTTAAGTCTAATACCTCTCACGTGCACCATAAAAAGAATATTTCTAATAGGGTTGAAATCAGGTAACCTTACGATTTCTTTATCACTTTATACCAAAATCTAGGTATCTACACTATTAATAAGGATCGGATATTACAGTTACAATTCGTGTGTGTATAATTTTGCTAACAAGTTTTTTGCGGACAAGTTAAGCCAATAATTTTGAATTAAAGCCGGCCCTTATTAATTTTTGTGCAACAAAATCAATATGGAGCATTGCCAAGCGAGAATCTAAATGTTCATCTTGTTATGTTCTTGGAGGTTTGTTATACTATTAAAATGAATAGAGTCACGGAGGATGTTATTCATCTACGCTTGTTTCCATTATCTCTTAGGGATATGGCAATGGGATGGCTTCAATCTTTATAACTGGAAAGTATTACAACATGGGAAGAGCTTGCCCCAAGATTCCTCACAAAATTCTTTCCACCATCTAAGACTTTACAACTTCGTAGGAAGATAGCACAATTTAGGTAATTTAATTTTGAGCCTTTCTATAAAGCTTGAGAGCGATTCAAGGACTTTTATTTGGAGGTGCCCTCAACATAGATACCAAGATTGGTTCCAAATACAAATCTTCTACAATGGCTAAATAGGTAAACAAAACTATTATAGATACGGCTGTAGATGGTACGTTATTGTCAAAAACTACGAAAAAGTCTAAGTTTTGTTAGAGGAGATGGCATGCAACAATTACCAATAGCCTAATGAAAGGTCCATTGTAAGGAGGGTCACTGAAGTGCATAAAGTTGATCTAATTGTTTCACTTTTAGCTTAAGTTTATACTTTGGCAGATCATATTTTTGCACTAAATGTTAGAGAGGCTTTAACAAGTAAAGATTCAATGATAGTAGCAAATATGTCTTACACTAGTGAAAGGAGCGATCCAGAACAAATCCAATATGCCAACAACCAAAACTTTAACTACCAGAGTAACAACTTGCCTACACATTATCATTCCTCGCTCTGAAATCATGAAAACGTTTCCTATGGTATTCTAAGAAATGCCTTGCAACCTCCACCAGAATTTAATCAGCAAGTGGTCAAGAAGAAGCCCTCTTTGGAGGATCTTTTGAGCACTTTCATTGTTGAGACAAGAGAGAAGTTCAACAAAGATGAAGCCTACCTTGATAATATTGAGACATATTGCATTTAAATGAACTCTACATTGAAGTCATTAGAAGTGCAAATTAACCAACTTGCCCGTGCAATCTAAGATCAATCTTCTGGCAAGTTCTCAAGTGATAAGAAGGCAAACTCAATAAAGTATTGCATTTCCATTACCCTTAAGAGTTATAAAGAAGTCAAAGCTCCGAATAAAAATGAGATTGAGGGCAATGAAGAAGAAGTTGTTATGGAACCATCTAAGGTGAATCAAAAACCCAACTCTATCTTTTTTTCGAATAACGTCCCTAACATTACCCCACAATTGCTATACCTTTAACGCTTGTACAAAAGAAGTTAAACGCCCAATTCTTCAATTTCCTTGAGAACTTTTAAAATGTTCACATTAACATTCCATTTATGGATGCCTTGGAGAAAATGTCAAACTATATAAAATTCATAAAGAAAGTGATGTCGAAGAAGAAAATTTTGGAGCACTATAAGTTGATGAGGCTAACGAAGGAATGTAACGCAGGTGTCCAAAGGAAGTTGCCTTAAAAGATGAAGGATTCAGGTAGTTTCACCATCCTTTGCACTTAGGGAGTATACTTTTGAAAAGGCTTTAAATGACCTTGGAGCAAGCATAAATCTTATGCCTCTATCCATCTTAAAAATAATTGAGTCTTTGTGAGGTAAAGTCTTCTACAATTTCTTTGCAAATGGTAGATAGATCCATAACTTATCCATGGGGTGTTATTAAAGATGTATTAGTTAAGGTAGATAACTTCATTTTCCCAGAAGATTTTGTTATTCTAGACGTGGAAGAAGATAGAGATGTTCCTATTATTCTTGAATAACCATTTTTAGCTACTGGAAGGGTTCATATTAACATATAGAAGGGAGAAATGAAATTAAGGGTAAAAAATGAGGAGGTTACATTCAAGATTTTTAAAGAGATGAAGTTGCCAAATAACTTTGAAAATTGTTTAAAGATTGACAATGTGCATCCAGATGGTGGAACATGGCCCTCAAATATGAAAGGGATAGCTCATGAGAAAGTAAGGATGCACCAAACAAAGAAGACGATAAGGCATGGTAAGATCATTATCGAAAAGTAATTAAATACTGGCCACCAAGGTTCATTCTTTAAAACCACGGTTAAAACTCTTTCTTGGCAAGTTTAAAACAAAAACATTGGGGTAATTCTTTAATGATTATCTTATGGAGCTTTGGAAATCAAGGAAAGAGATTGACCAAGCCATTAAGCACACACTAAAGCACCAAAATAGAGGAGTGATTTATTTGTGAAATACCTCTAAAGTTTGATTTGATCCCCTATAAATCCACAAGCATCAACCCCAAGACGTTAAATCAAGCGCTTCTTGGAAGACAATCTAATTGAATTTTAATTTTTAATTTCAATTTCAATGTTAGTTATTAATATATATTTTTCTTTTTTGTAATGTGTTAAAATAGAAAGTCTGTATCTATTAAAGCATGAAAAAAAGGAGCTGAAATAAAACTAACAAGGTGCAGCTTGTTGGAGCTAAAAAATAAAAGTGAAGCAAATTGAGAATTTTGAGCACCAACTCAAGCAATAACTTTTCCATCAAGATTTGAGCACTGCTGCAATAAGCCATTGTCTACAAGGGAAGTCTCTTTTACTCACTCTTATTTTAGTCATTGTGGACAATGTCAACTTTAATTTTAGGGGACGGAAATACTATTCAATGTTCATTTACCATGTCGAATTATGCTTACTCTTTTATGATTGTTGTTTTTAGTTGTTTTGTTTTGCATGCATTTTTTTTTTATTTTGTCGGTAGTTGAGGGTTGGTTTAATGATTAGTACTTAATGATATGAAATAAAAATATGACCGCTTGATTTATTGAGCATGTAGTTAGAATCATCTAGTTATTATGCTTACTTATAAAATATCTATGGGTACAAGAATACTTAAGGTCTCAAAAACATGCTAGAACTTGTTTAAGCATTACTCGAGACAAATATTCTACGGCATATATAATCTAAGAAATAATTTTAGGCCACCTTTAGACCGACTGAGCCATTTAAGACAACCATTGTATATTTTTATCCCTAGCTACCCCCCGTTGAGCCTAATAACCATTTTTCTTTGCTAAACACATCAATACTTAAGCCTTTAGTTTAATCATCTTTCTTAATACCCCATCATACCATGAACATAGCACTCATTTTAGAGAGTTATGTGAGCTATGAGATTTTTAAAAATGAAAAAGTAAATTGTTTAAGGGTTATGGGTTATGATTATGGATTTTAGTTGGTCTAAAGTTGTAAAAACTTAAGTTTGGGGTATAATGGCTTAAATATAAAAAAGAAATTCAAAAAAATAAAACAAAAATAAAAAAAGATGACAAATGAATGAAGATTCAATTACTATACCACTAACTTAGGAAAAAAAAATGAAAATGAATAACAAAATAGCAAGGGCATCGAAGAAATAAGTTTGGGGAAAATTAGATGGAAAACAAATGTTTCAATTTGAGTAATCTCTAAAGAAATGCGTGTTTATGGTGTGAGTTAAGCTGAAATTAATCCATTTTATCCTACCCTCACCTTAGCCATTCATTACAAATTAGATAAAGCCATATTTGATCATTGATTATGTATGTGCTTATATTAGTGGAGAATGATGCAAAAAAAAAAAAAAACCTATAGAGTGTTAATTAAGTAAAAACACATAAAGACCATTTTATTGTCTTGTGTTTATAAACTAATCCGATGCATGTGATTAAATATTCTAGCTACACACACGCACTAAGTAGGCCACTTGTGGGGTAGAACAAGTATTAGATTAACATGTTGAACTATTATGATGCTTAAACTTTCCTTGAGATTGGTAGTCACGAGAAATTTTTAAGACAATTTGCTAATTATTTGTCAACCCCATGTTTTATGTCTTCTAGTAGTTTGTTTTTAATTTTAGCTTTTAATTGTAAGTGTGCTTCCTTACTTGAGGACGAGCAAATATTTAAGTTTGGGGGAGTTTGAAAAGTGCTTTTTATATATGATGTTATCCCCCTCTTAATTTGATAATTGCCTATTTTGAATGTGAATCTGTGACTTTTTATATGTATTAAAGTTATTTTGTAGGTTTCAAGTTAATGGAGCTATTTGGAATGAAAAATCAAAGAAAACAAGCAAAAACCCAAATATGCTATTGTGCCGTGAACAGTTACCTACTACTGTGCTAATGAACAATATCTGTGCTATAGTGTTTCACACCTGGGTGCCAAAAAGTGGTGTCTAGGTGCCAAATCTAGGTTTTAGTGTCTAGGCTCCAAAAAGTGGTGCCCAGATGCCAAATCAAGATGTCTTTGGTAGAAAGTTTGACGCCTAGGAGTCATCAACATCCAACATCTATTATTTACTTTGTGCCCTAATTTTAAGGCCCCATTTTCTAAGCTTATAAAAAAAAATATTAAAAGCCTCATTTAAAAAGGGGGAAAAAGCACAAAATTTAGAGAGAAAAACAAGATTTTCTATAAGAGAAAGTATTTAGAAGCTTGAAATCTTGAAGATTCATAAAGATTGAATTCCCCGAGAGCTTCTCCCACTAGTTTTCCCTTCTCTCTTTGTATCATTTACTTTTATTTGAAGTTTATATTTACAATTTATGTTTTTTGAACACGATTACTCTTGTGAATCTTTGGATAAAGGTAATTGAGTATTTCACTATGGACAACTAGATTACATGTTCTAGGGCTTGATACAGCTCTATTGAATACCATAGTTTGATTTATTATGTAATTAATGATTATATCTTGTGTTGTTCATTTATGCTTTTTATAAGATTAATGCTTCTAATTTCATTAGAAAATTGATTCGATGTTTTAAATTTGTGGATTTATATGATTGGGAGAGTTGAACCCATGTATTGGTTTTAAAAAGCATAACTTGGAGTTTATTAAGTTGAGAAACTAATAGACTTAGGGTATTCACTTAAGGGCGACTTAATGCATGTATGTATAAACAAGTTAGATAGGGATATCAACTTAGTTATGTATGCATATGATCTTATTCGACACTTGGGAGAGGTAATAAGATTAATTCTAATCCCTTGATTAATGAATATATAAGATTAATTGTTAATCGCTAATAATAAAGAACATAGAAACAGTAGAGTGAAATCAAGTCCTTAGAACCATTGCTATAGAACTCTTACATAATTTACCAAATTATTTAGTTTAAGCATCTTTAATTCTATAATTCAACTTAGTCTTTAATTTAACCTAGATAAAGTTAGATTGTAAACACTGTAGTATTCAGTATTAATTTAGGATACCAATCCTCATGAGAATGATACTTACTCATCATTTTATTACTTGATCACGAATCATGCATTTAAGGTTCCAATTTGCGTGTGTATAATTTCACGAACACTAAGACACTAGAAGCCTAAGTCTATGAAAGCCTAAAAAGCTTAAGGTCAACACTAGTAAGAAGATGCTCCTAGTACCTACTTAATAACATCATTGCCATACTAACGTTATCAATCAATCTTTGAAATTCTAAAACAGATCGAGTAGTCTTGATGTCCTAAGGTAAATGAGTGGTCCTTGATATCTCAAAAAAATCAACCCAAACCAAGCCAATCACTTAATCCTCGATGACTAATCTAGAAATCGTCACATTACTTTAAGGCTTTGGTTGTGCCTTATCCCCAAAGATCTTGAAGCATCGCAGAAACTTCAGACAAATCCAACTTTTACTATCTCAAGAATATTCTAATCTGAGAATCCAGGGAAATATCCCATTCTTTATATGACTCAAAAAGATGAATGCACAAAAGCCTATAAAAAGAAGGCTATATTACCTCATAAGTGGATCTTTTTCAAAGAATTCTTTTTCAAAAAGAAGAAGAAAAAAACCCTAATTCAACAATATTATCAATCTCCCATGTTCTATTTTAAGTCATTTTTTCCTTCTTTGCACAACTCTATTGTTGACTAAAACATTAGAAGGTCATCATCGTAGATAACCACCGGTGTACCCTAACTATTTTCTGTGAGTACAAGATTATTTTTGGATATTAATGCGAGTCAAGAGGGATTAACTTGTTCTAGCTTAGGGAGACTAAATCATTTTTCTCAAACAAGAAATAAATTTCACCTCGTGTTCCAAAATTTCTTAAATTCTATGGTCAACAACTTGGTGCCGTCTATAAAATGATGCAAAATTTTTGGGCACTCAGGACTACCAACCAAACAACTATAAGAGAGACCTCATTCTTATTAGCTTTTAGGTGTAAAGTCATGATTCTTACCAAAGTCGGGATACCAACCCACTGAATATTATAATTTGATCAGACGATAATTGAGGAATTGCTCTGAAAAAGCCAAGATCTTGTTAAGCAAAGAAATAAACAAGCAAGAGTCTAGACATCGATATACTAGCAAAATATTGATCAATACTATGATGTAAAAGTTAAAGCTCGAGAATTAACAAAAGGAGAGTTAGTCTTGAGGAAGATGTTATTGAACATCAAGAATCTTGCTGAAAGGGTTCTTAATCAAAACTGTGAGGGTTCCTACTAGGTCATCAAAGAATAAGATTTGGAACATATAAGTTTGGGCATGCAGATAGACAAGTAGTCAAAAAGCCCTGAAATGTTAAGCTCTTAAAGAAATACTAGTTTTAAACGTTAGTGGATTTTTATATTCAAATCTCTTTTCAGAGTTGTAATGAAAGGCTTCTGAGTAAGTACTTAAGAAGTCCCACCATTCTATAAAGTTATTTTTAATATTACGCTCTGAGTAGATGTACATACGCATTGGAGCTTTTCCTATAATAATAACTCAAGGGTCACTTACTATAATACTTGAGAACACCTAACGATCCCCCCTAAGAACTTGAAAAAATGAGATGAAATCTAATAAAGGTCGAGAAGATAAGCTTTCTAGATGACTTATCCCTAGGATGGAGGTAACAACATAAAACATCCATCGAAGCTCCCAAGCACACATTATGAGATGATTTTATAAAGGGTAACAATGTTTCTCAAGTTTTGAGTCTTTTGAGACTTACAAGAGCCCAAGGAAACATATTTTTAAGAAAATTGCATTTTTATAAGTAATTTCAATTTGAATGCTTAAAAAAAGCCCTCGATCTTAGGGGATACTTAGGTTTGAACTTAACAATTTAAATGTTCTCGAGCAAAGAGAGAAAACTAAATCCTATTAAAATAAATAATGGATTAGTTGACGTTTAACAAATTTTCTCAAAGATTGCACATGGTCAACAATTCATGAGAGACTCTAAACACCACAAAAGTTTAACATGCCAATCCAAGTATTTATTAAGTAATTTACTTGGTGTATGTGTGTGTGTGTATAATTAGTCTCATTAGTAATTTGCACTCAGATTAGTTTATACACAAGGTTGTGAAAAAATTGTCTCGAAAGGAATTTTTATTCATATTTCATATATTTATTTTTCATACAACTCTCTACTAATGTTGGTACACATATAATCAATGATCAAATATGTCTTTATTTAGCTTGTAATGTATGGCTAGTGTGAAGGTAAGATAAGATAGATAATTTTTGACTTAATTCACACCATAAACACATATCAAGTCATCAAATCTTTCCTTTAATTTTTCAAAGATTCCCCCAAACTTATTTCCTAACTTTCCTTGTTTACTTTGCTAGCTTATTCTTTCTTTCTTTTTTCTTTTTTTTTTTCTTTTCTAAGCTAGGAGTATAGTAAACTTTATCCATATTTTTTAAAAAAAATTTTTCTTGTTTTTTAATATGTCACTATACCCCAAACTTTGAATCTTTCAATCTTTTTTTAACAATAAAAACCCAAACCACTCTTTATTCCACTCATTTCTTTCCATAAGTTCAATACTCCTAATAAAAAAGCCACTATACTTATAATATGAAGGGTGTTATGAAGGAAATTTTATTTAAAGACTAAGATATAGATGCTGTTAATAAAGAAAAATGATCATTAGACTCAATGTGAGTAGCTAGGGATAAAAAATATATTTGAGCAGGCTTTAAAGGCTTAAATGATCCAACATGGCCAAAACTCATTTCCTTAATCATGTGCGACCTAGGATTTTAGTGGTAATCAAACAAGTTCTAGAATGTATGAGACTCTATATGTCTTTGTTATAAATGTGCTTTAAGTAAGCAAGCAAACTAAATAATCCTAACTTATGTGCTCAATGTGTTCAAGGATTCCTAAATAAGATAAAAACTTGATATAAGGAACATAAGAACAATTACTATATCTATCATTTCTTAAGATTTATATTAATCATAGTCAAGTTCTTATCGTTGACTAATAAACATCATACTAAACTCAGAACTAACAACTAACTAAAAATATTTAACATGAAAACATAAAATAATAAAATAGCATGTAAAATTAATAGATAAGATAGAAAGTAAATTAACATAGAGAAGTATTTCTATCCTCGAACTTAAGATTAACATTGTCTTTAATAGAAAGAGATAAGAATAAAATACTTTGTTGACAATAAAGGCATGCTCACTTATTCACTATATTTGCCAGATCATCTTCCTAGCCATTATCTTTGTCCTCGGGCTATGGCTGAGGAGCTAGATAAGTTGGTGTGACTCAGTACTGTAGCATTAGGATCTAGGCACTGCGATATTAAGACATAGAAATTAGGGCTCATTTTCTAGCTTTTAATGTTGCAACTCTTGCTTCTTGGGGTTACGGGGTCTACTTTCTGACTTCGTGCCTAGTTTTTGGGTCTAGTTGGCATTGCAACCCTACTCTTGGGGCTTGCAGCACTGACTTCCTATTTCTTTGGGCACTGCAATGCTATCATGCTATTTTTTAAGAATAACCATTATCTAAAAGTCTTAGGTTGCCTCTCAAAAAGCACGTAATTTAACATATCATATGTTTGATGTCTTTTTGTTTTTTTCATGGAGGTTTTAATAAAATGAATAAGGACTTGACCTGCTCGATCTCTCCTCTAAGATTTTGTTTAAATTGATGTCCATTGACCTTGACAGTCCTTTGAATTCATGTCCTCAACTTCCATAATTTCGTAAGAAACACTTAAGTAATGGCCCCGACCTTGTTAATTTAAGCTTTCCTGAAAACAAATTTCAATCTTAAATTTAAGAGTAATGTTGTTGGCTTAGATTAAATTTTTGCTCTAATTTTTTATTTATTATGCCACCTCTTAATCTTCTTTCCCTATATCTTTTGTGCTACAATTAGTGTCTTGGTTCTAGTTGGATTCTAAGTTCTATTAACTCGAGCTCGACCTAGTACATGTTTACATTAATTCTGTTAACTACTGCATCTTCAGTTGGGTCTTTAACATAATTCTTCATAAGAGTGGCTTTGACCTCACTATCCACCAAATCAATGTTGAAACAATCTTTAGTCTCACTTAGGAATTTCATTGTTTTGAAAACCTTAAATGTAAGCTTTTGGTCTTGAACTGTCATCGTAAGATCCTACTTTTGCACATCTATAAGTGCTTTACCCGTAGCCAAGAATAGTTTTATGAGGATAAATTAGAAAGATAAATTTATCCAGCTTTACCATCATATCTTATATTTGCAGGAAAGATTTTTGAAATTTTTAAGTCTATTTTAATTTAGCAACAAGATGGTATAAAACAAATTACCTCAATCGCGAATTTCCACTGATGTTTTCTGTTAACATTAGAAAATCTTTCACGTTGTATCTCCCACCAATTGACTACTCGTATGAGCGAGTTGATAAATTGTAGAAGATCTAATTCTGTGTTCTTAATTTTTCTCTTTAGAAACATTTAGTCCAAAAGAAGCACTAATAAAGAATACATAAAAATGGTTCTAAAACCTTTTTTTTATAGTATAAGAATCCTTATGTTATTTAAACTTTTTATCCTAATAGGATTAGGATAAAATAATATCTTTATATTATTTTAATTTAGATAATTAAAAGGATAAATATAATATCTAATATTATCTTTAATTAAATAATTTAGATAATTCATAATTATCTAATTATTTAATTTAATTAAATAATCTAATTATTTTAATTTAAATAAAATTTTTAACTATTTATTTAATTCCATAACTATTATGGATTGGGCTAGTAATTGATTGAGCGCAACAAGTTTAATCAAATTAAACATGGTCCTAATAATTTTAATCAAATTAAACTTGGGCTAATTAATATTTTAGATCAAACAATTAATTCCATAATCAATTTTAGTGTTTATGGAGCCAGCATGGGGACCTGATGGACTTATAAAATTAAGCTCCAATAAATTAAATCATTTGATTAAACTCTTTAATTAGCATGATTTTATTTATTAACTTTGTATTGCTCCACTAAAAATATAAAGCTGAACTCTTAATTTTGCAGATAAATTATAAAACTGAAAACTGTCTTTGTCCATTTAATAGTCATTTCATATAGATCAATTCTTCATAAGTGTTCATAATTAGAGCTAGGTCGAGTGTCCATTACCCTCTCTAATTACATCTCTATCCTTGATTCACATTGATCATCTTTTGAACATTTAATTTTTGAAATTCACAAATTTATTATTATTTTCTTTAACTCTTAAAGGAAACTAAGTGCTCATAATGTTCAAGACTAGAATCAATTATTAAGGGAATAACTTATTTAACTTCTTTTCAGAAGGAGTGGATTCCATATCTGTGAGAAATTATCCCAGCTATCAATTTTTTTATATTTATAAAATACTTAATAATTGACTGAAAATATTTTACAGTCTTTCCGTTATAAATTAATAAACATAACTTAATGAATAGAAGTTCGTTAATAACTTAAGATTAAGATTAAGATTAATCCATATATAATTATATTATGATAAAATAAATTCTTTTTAGTAACGAAAATTAATAGAGAATTAACTTTATCATGGTCCAGTCCCATATAATTAACATTATATAAAGTGCCTCCATTTTCAATGTCAAAACATAGAATGATCCGATAAGACCATTGTATACAATATACAAATGGACCGCACTTTAGTCTATCAAAATGATGTTTCAGTCTTCATTCAGACTAAGGACAAGTTTAGATTATTACGCTTAAACTTAATCCTTTCGTATATAACTATTATATACTAAGTTTAAGGTTACGTATAATAATCAAGAAATTTCATGATATTTAAATAAAACAATCATAATTGAAAATATAATATTGAATGAATAACCTCTCTTAATTATTTTCAGCAGTATCTAAATATAAATAATTATGCTTTTAGGGCACACTTCCAATAATATTATGCCTTTTGGATATGTGAGAGTGCGATCAACATACTCATTATTACATTGGTTGGCTTTACTTCCTTCAAATTCATCTTCTTGTATATAGACAATGATTAAGTTAATATTGGCTCCTAAATTACATAATGCTTTACCAAAACCTTATGGTGCATATAATGGTAAAGCTCTCTAGATCCTTAAGCTTTGGCAAAAGTTTCTTCTATAAAATGGCATTGCACTTTTCTAGTAAAACAACTATCTCAAAATCTCCTAGTCTTCTTTTCTTTGATAGGATGTTTTTCAGGAACTTAACATAGTTGAGCATATTCTTTAATGCATCAGTGAAAGGAATGTTAATATAGAGCTTTTTGAATACCTCTAAAAACTTGGAGAGTTGCTTATCAAGTTTTTTATTGTGAAGGCATTGGGGGAAATGAAGTTACTGATTACAAGGAATTAAGTTGCTCTTCTTCATTGCTTCTTCTTTCTCTTCTATGACTTGCTCATTCTCTTTAACCTTCAATTCCTATTCATAGGGGCTTTCTTTTGATCAGGGCTTCTTAGCAACATCAGATACTTTTTTTTCACTCCTCAAGGTGATTACTTTTTAGTGTTTTGTATCCTTTTTTGGATTGACTTCCATGTTGATCAACAAATATCCTTAAAGGTAATAATTCATTGTTGTGGCCGATTGACCCACTTGACTCTTTAGAATCCGTAGTAAAGCAGCTTTACTTTGGATAAGAATTTCTTGACTTTATAAAAGATAACTTGTTTGCTTCTTATACTGTATGAACATATCTTTTAAGGTATGCTTCTTCTCTTATTAAGACGATGGCTGTGATGGAAATCTAGGAGGATTCATGGGCCTTGATTACTGATATTAGTTATTGCTTTATAAAATGTAAGGATAGTTCCTCCACTCTGAATTGTAAAAGTTTGAGTTGAGGTTATCTTGTTGCTATTAAAATTTCCTTTATAATAAGTTATTTCTAGTCACTGGCCATTCATATGGTTGTCTCCACAAAAATTATAGGTAACAAGTTGGCTCTTTATGACATTTACTCCTAAAGCATCAAATTTCTTCAATAACAAGTTAATTTGTACAATTAACGAAGTAAGTGCTTCTACATCATGAATATCAGTGACCTTCTTAGAATTACTTTCTCAGATGACCATTGATAGTATTGGAAGCCATCTTCTTTAATAGTTTATAAGCCTTATTAGTAGATTTTCTCATCAATACACCTCCTACAGTAATATCAACAATGGTTCTCAAGTGTCTCAGGAACCTATTATAGAATGTTTATACAAACAACAATTTTGGGACTCTATAGATGAACATCTTTTTAAGAAATTCTTGGATCTTTCCCAAGTTTCATAGAAGGATTCTAAGTCATACTATATAAAGAAAGTGCGTCATTCCTTAGCCTTTTTATCTTAACTAATAGGAAGAATTTCGCTAAACTTTATGAGTCAAGTCATCTCATGTAATAGAAATGACGGTAAAGGCATCAATAAACTCTTTGCTTTATCTCGAAGTGAAAAATAAAATAGCTAAAGTTGAATGGCATCATCTGAAACTTCATCAATGTGTTACAAATCTCTAAAAAATTAATAATATGCTCATTTGGATCATCATTTGACAGCACACTAAATTGTATTGAATCGTTTAGCATTTAAATCATAGTTGACTTGATCTCAAAGTTGTTGGCATTGATGAGAGGTCTCTAAATACTCAAATGAATTCCATAAACAAGTAGGACTATATAGTATTGTAGTGATCTCTATTCTTCAAATTGATTTCAATCAATCATTATATCTTATTAATGTTGAACTTGATTTCTCTCTTGATGAATTCTCCTAAAGATCCATTTGATTTTTAGATCATAAGAAACCAATTCAAAACTTCTTGAACTTTGCATAACAACTAAAATGGTAACTATAAAATAAAAACGAAAGGTATAAAAAGTAACTGTACAACAAAAATAAAGGGTATGAATTAAGAATATGATAAATTGATATTAATACTAACAAAGATAATAAATAATTTTTCGATAATAACACCAAAAAAATTGTTGAATGAATTGAGAACGTAAGTGCACTTTATTACAAACAAGTAATATAATAATGAAAGAGTATCATTCCAACGAGGAATTATTACTGAATTCGTTAAGTTCTTCAATGGTGTCTTCTTATTCTTATTCAAACGATTAATAACTCAGGTGAATAAAATCTAAACTAAATAATAAAAGAAAACAAAAGCAAAGCAGAGTAAGAAAAACAATGATAAATTCACCAATATAAAAAATCTAGGATTATAATTATCCCTCAATACTTTAATTGTATTTTAATTACTCCTTTTAATTTAATCCATCAATATGAATTGTTAATTAACAAACCTAATATCTTTACAAGTCTCTTCCAATGGTCAATTAAAAGTACCTTACCTATTCAATTATCTTTATTCCTATGAAAATTATATTAAAGCAAGATGTATTAAAAAAGGGTTCTCTAAATGATTATATATGCCATGTAAATGTATTCCTATATTACATGAAACTCAAAGCTTTTACAATGATCATTTATCAATCTATTCAAAGCCAAACATAAAACCTTCTTTTCCAAGATCATTTATGTTTCCCTAATCAATCTAATTAGTGATTGAGTAATTAAAAATATTAAGCACAAAATAAAATGAACAATTCTGTATTGATTTCATAAACTAAGGAAAAGTAAATAATTCAAGCTATATATTGAGTTCAAATTGTAATCCTATATAAAGAAATTAGCTAATGATGAAATAAAAATTTTAAAGCACGTTAACTTCAACATCATGGAGATGATGAATAAACTAAGAAAGATAAAGAGAAAAGAAGCAAAGCTGTGATGCTTAGAATTCTTTAGTCTTAAATCTTGCTTCTCTTGATTTTCTCTTAATAATCCTATAACAATTTGCTTTAAACTCTCAAAGAGTTATTTTCTCTATTGCTCTCTCTCCTTTTGTTTTAGTCATTTTAAATAGGCTTTTTATATTTTATTTATAGGCTTAAGTCTTAATGTTTAGGAAATACTTCGAGTTCAAGTCAGACTAGGGTTTTCCCTTCTAGTATCCAATGTCACAACCTTAGCTTCCTAATGCTGCGACATTAGCCTAATAAACTCCATTGCCATGGCCTTAGTTTAGGGCGATGCAACACTCACTTTCTATAGTTCTAGGATGTAGCATTTCATCTTAGTACTGTGGCTTTGACTTTCTGTAAAGCTATTCTAAGTACTGTAGTAGGTACTGTTACAACGATGTAACACTGATTTCTAGCATTGTAGCCTTGAGTTTTTGCCCAACTTTACTTCTTTTGGCATATCCAGTGGTATAACTTAACTTCTAGACTACAACATTGAGTTTTGATTCCATATTTGATATTTTTTTCTTGTTTTCTTTGGATTTTTATCTCAAATAACTTTGTTGACTTCAAACCTACAAATAATAATAAAGCATATAAAATTCTAATACTTATGCTTAAAATGAACAAATTCTAAGCCTAAGGAAGCGCAAATAATAAGTATAAAATATACCATTCAGAACCCAACTAATAAATTACTTTACTTGAATAAGCCTCGTACATAATGACGATTGGAAAATGCCTTCGAATAGATTGGATCAAATTATGTCTAGGCATTAAATGTCTCAAGAACATAGTTAATCCAAAGCTAATTAGTCAAAAGTAAAATAGTTCAAAGTAAACCAATAACGAGATCTTTTTATTAGAATGACTAAGTATTAAAAATATTAAGATAACAGTAAACCAAATAATTAACTTAAATAAATTCAAAAAAATGACTGAGTACGAGGTTTTACTTTACTAAGAAAAAGGATTAATGTAATTGTCTAAGTACAAAACTTGCTCAGACATAATCAATCATCATTATTAGTATATTAAAGGAATAAAAAACTCAAAAGCATAAATGCTTTAGTACATTACATCTAAGGAGAAATAGTTCATTACAAAAAGGAATTAAGTCCACATTACATAGATGAAATTAGAGGAAAAACATATATAGGAAGGAAATATTTTGCCATCAGAAGCTGAAGTGGTCAGTAAGAGAAGGATCTTGGGCCTTCACCTCAGCCTACTAAGCCTTAAGTATGATATCATCCATCAACATCCTCAGCTATAGTTATAGTTGTGGTTGAAAAGATGGTATTTTTGGATTTGGTGAAGCAGTTGATAAGACGTTTTAAGAGTGAGAGGCTGAGTAAAGGAAGCCTCCATAAACCCTTCATAAATTAGTTATCAAGAGGAAAGGCCTCACTAGAAACCTTTCCCCTCCCCCAAGGAGCAGCCAAAACAACTACACCTTATTTGGCTAGATGGGAATCACTCAGAGCTAGATGCTAGAGAAGAAGAGATTATAGGAGCAAGGTTGGCCATGATCTCAACATTCTCAACTGCAGCAAAAGACTAGCCTACATCTCTTTGACGGCTAGGTTAAAGTCTTCAGCACCCTCTTCCTCGACTCATTGCTTGGGCAACTCGTCCTCTAGCCATTGAAGGTAGAGGTTAGGGTATGGTTCCTTAAAGAGATTTATGCACCTTGAGTACCAATCTCTAATATTAATCGCCCATAAGTCATCATAAGACCATTTTTTAGCATCCCAAATAGCCTTGGCCTTTTTCATAGCTGTCGACCCTTCTCACTGGCTCAATTCAATCTAACCTAAAGGTGGTTGCAGTAGTCTCAACCTCAACCACCTTTACCTCAAGGAGCTTGTTCTGCCTTAGATGCTTTATGTTTTGGTTTTTAATCATGCCATTTTTACCTCTTTTTTCTCACCATTGGTAGCAAAAAAACCCAGACTCCTTATAACAGACTTCGACTAACTCCTTTCAAAACCATTTTTCCCTCGCCTTCAAATCCTTGTCCCTAATGCCATTCTAAAGACCATGAAGAATGACATTCCTACTATAGGCAAAAGTATAGGTAGCCTATGGAAACAGTTAAAACATTAATAGTTCAAGCTCTATCACAGACTTAGGCAAAATTAGAAAAGAGAAGAACAATTTACATCCATGGCTTTGCCATTAATGAGGTGGGAAACTATAACATTATCCTAACTTTAGATTGCCATGGGATAATTGGAGTCTGTGTATCACTCTTAATCCTCCACTAGAGGGATTAAGTACCTGCACCTCATCATTTGGTCCAAACTATATCGTTCATGGTAAAGATGGCACTATTATGAGAAAGCATCCTACTAAGAAGGTCCTTGTCCACTGAGGCCTACCTTTAAGAACCTAAAATGTAAAACTCGATTGCTATTAATAGTGTAGATACCTAGATTTCGGTATAAAGCGATAAAGAAATCGTAGGATTACCCAATTTCAACCTTATTAAAAAAAACTTTTTATGGTGTGCGTGAGAGATATTAGATCTAAATTGGTAATTTCACAGTTGATTAGGGAGTCGGACGGTCGTGGAATAATTTTGGAACTTTTTTCTATTGGCTTGGAAAAGAAAATTTCAATTCAACACATGGATCTCCATATAAGTGTTATGCATGGAACAAGCCTTTGTTAAGAAACACAATCCATGGTTAGAAAATGAACTAATTAGAGACAAGTTAATGGATTGCCAAGTTGGATGCCTAGTTTAATTCCTTTGACTTGTATAACTAAATAGTAAGAAAGAAACCAATTAAATACTTTCGTTTCTAACTAATGACATTTTTTAAATTTAGAGCTAGTTGAGGGGCAAATTGGACTTTTGAAAGAGCTGATAAAAAGAAAAAGTGTTTAGAAATTTTGCATGAACTGAAAAGCAAAACATTTGAGAGCTAAGATGGAGAAATTTGGCCAAGAGAGGGGAAGCTTCAATAGTGGAATTTCAAGGCTTTTTCATGACTTTCCCTCAATTATCAAGTTAAAATCAAGCCAAATACAAGTTCCTAAGATCAATTCAAGCTTCTATTAAGAACCCAAGGAAAGAAGGTAAGAAACCCTATTTTGAGAAGTGATTTTTGAATTATGCAAAACTTCTTCTAATTGAATGTTATTAGGGCATTAGAATCAAATTGGCATGAATTGAAAGACATTGGGACAAGAAATTGAGAAAAGAAATGTGTTGGGTAAAAAGGGTGATTTCGGCCACTTTAGAGATTTTAGGGGTGTTTTAGTTCAATTGTTGTGTATGAATGATTCTTTGTGTCAATTGGATGTATATGGATGATGAAAAATCAAGAATGAAGTGAAGGAGACATAATTTTCCATTCTTAGTAAGATGAAGGGCAATTATGTCCAACCAACTTATTAGGGTGTTAAGCAATTTTATGGCCTTGGTTAGTGAATAAACAAGATTGAATGACTATGGAAAAAAAAATGGAGTCCATTCGAGCATTGTACGCCAATTAGGGCATTTACTAGTGTAGGTGTAATTGTAACATTAGTAAAGGTTTTAAATGTCAATGGTGGCATGTAGGTGAAGGAAACCGAGAGCGGTAAAAAAAGAAAAAATTTCGGATAAGAATTGAGCTTGGCACGTTTGGTGAGTGAAAATCTGTAATACTTTATCTTTCGTTTAATATTTTTCATCATATTATAATTTTTTGTTTCATCATATTAGAAATTTATGTTTTATGTGAGTTTAAATGTAAAAGCATGATTTACAGTTTTTGGTATACTGTTATAATTATAAATTTCTATGTTCAGTTTGAGAAATAGTTTTTTTAAGTTATTAAATTAGTTTTCAAAGGCCATTGGTACCCTTAGATTTACAGTGTGATGATAGTTTAAGACTTGGCTGGTATATCTCGTATGCATAGGCAGGTATTGGGGGGTGTGTCACTAACTCTAGAAAGTCAAGTTGTCGAGTCGTGTGAGTCACTTTATGTGTACAAGGTATTATTTCGCTATATATAGGCGATATAGAATTCCGCTGCACAGCCAGTGAAATAGTTATCTTTAGATGTAACATGGGTGTTGTTAGTTTAGACACCCAATGACCTACTCACGTTGCGCAGTGCTAGTTTAGTCACTGTATGAGTATAGAGCTTTAAGGTTACTATTTGGTGCAGTTTATAATGAAAATGGTTGAGTGAGAGTTTTAGTAGTTTTTGAGTAATCAAACACATATCAGTGCATTCAAATATATACATGTTAATTACTATGTTTTTACAGATTCTGTTAATTGTTTACAGAAATTATTAATAAAAATTGCTCAGCAGGATTTTATCAGCAGATAATGTTTAGAAACAATTTTACAATTTTATAATAGCTTGAAAAGCATGTTTTAGGCAGTATTAGGAATTTAATATTTATATAGAATCTTATTTTTTCATTGAAAAATTTAAAAGCACTCACTGAGCTCTTTTAGCTCACTCATTTTGTGTTTATGTTTTCTAAAACCTTTCCCAGGTTCAGGCTTTGGTATTCAGGTTGCTGATTCTTCTACATCAGATTAGTGGGCCAAGTCAGATGATCATTTTGTAAATGTAAATGTGCTAATTAGCACCTTTTGATTTTCTGCATAATAGGATAAACTTTGTGCATCTTGTAAATATGTTTTGAATAAACAAAAAATAGTTTTTGTAATATAGTGACAGTTTTCACTTTTAATTAGTATGTTTGTTTTCTTATAATTTACTTTTTGTGAATTGAAATGAAATTATTGTGTTGAGTTTGAATTTGATTCTAGAAGGACTGTAGATCCTATTTAGAAATTAAGAAAAAGTGTTTGAAATAGAAGTGTGGTTCAATTGTAGATTTCGTTTTTGGGTTTTTAGAAAAACAGAGGAAACTTTGTCCTTTTTTTAAAACAAATTTGGCAAAATATTTTTACTAATATTCCAAGATTTAGTTAGTGTTAGAAAGAATAAAAAAAGGATTCGCCTTATAGAATTTCTCAATTTTGATAGTTAGACTCTGAGGAACCTCTGTTGGGGTACCTGGCAGGGCCTACTAAAATCTATAGTAGAGAATTACGGGGCGGGTCTTTTCATAAAGACCCTTGGATTAAGCGAAAAGAGCTTAAGACTCACCTAAGGGTACGGTGGCATTTGAACTGGAGCTGATGAGTGAGTGACCCCTTTTCCTTTATTGTTCAATAAATGAGCTCTTAGAGGCTCATTAATAGTCCTCCTCTAGGAAGCATCCTCCCTTCAAGAGAACCTCAACAATAATTTGATTATCCCTTGTTAGAATCCTCAACCTTGACCCTTGCTCTTATCAAGGCTTTTCATGCTTGAATCTCTTCAACCTTACATTGTTTAACATAAAAGAAAAATATTTGATAAGTACAAAGGACAAAAAAAAAATTGTAAAAGATGTTTAAATTTTGAAAAAATATTACTTCTCTTCCTTAGCTCTCTAACAATTAGAATGTTTATGGCAACTTATAGAATGAACCATGAGTCTCTTATTCTTTCTTTAGATAAAAGCTTAGTCTACTCACCAAAATACGTTAATGGCTTGTCAACTCTCAAGCACTCCTTTTATACTAAGGCCTACATGAGAAGAACTGGTAGCAGTAAAAGCAAAGTTATTTAGACAAGTAGGCCTTCAACGTAGGCCTATGAATTTCTTAACCCTATTATTTCTTAGCATAAAACCAGAAATGCTTCCACCATTTATTGCTTGAAGGCATAATCTAGATAAGGGTCTCACCTTTATATCGTTTCAGGTAATAAAACTCTTTATTCTAGGCGGGATTAACTCAAATTTGATACAAGTACTTGAACTCCTAAAAAGTAGGTTCAGATAGACCGACTCTCACCTATATTACATACAACCTTAGAAATGCCTCTAAATGTTTTAATTTACTTGACATGGTCGAGCATAAATTGGGCTAACATCCTACAAAATAAGGCTACATAGGCAATTTGAGCCTCAACCTAAAAAAATGTAAGAAATAGAAAGACCTTACCATGAGGGGCTTGATTAGAAATTCCCTATGTCTAGGACTCTCAAAGTCACCAAACTAGGAATATTATATTGGGCCCTAATTTTAGCAAGTTAAGCATTAGACACTTTGAAGGGGTAATAGAGGGCTAGGTCTAACTCGTATCCTTCATCCTCGATTGTAAAATGTTACCCTCAATTAACCTTATCTTTACTCTCTGTCCTTTCAAAATCCTCCTTAAACTCAATAAGTTTAACATTAAGGTCCCCTTCTAATTTCCTTTAAACTCAAGGTTTACTTATTAATCAAGATTCATAATTACATCTCGAGGAACAATATCTCATTGATACGCCCTCCTACGCACTAAAGGAGGCTCCTTTTACTCTCTATTACTTAAGTCAGCCCTAATATGAATCACTATTTGGTTGCCTACATTATGAGAACCACTTTGGCTACCCATTGACCTTGTTCTAAAGGCAAAGTAAGTTAAACTAAAAAGAGGGGAAAGGGGTAAGGCTAGGCATCCCAACCTGAGCAAAGCAAGGCAATTAGACACAATCACATATTAGAAAAAAACAATATTACTTGCCATAAAGAAAGTTAAACAAGCATTCTAGAATAAGTATTCTATGGATTATAACAACAGATAAAGAGACATATGATAAGTGCATTTTATATATGATATTATATCCCTCTTAATTTAATAATTGCTCATTTTGAATGTGAATTTATGGCTATTTATGTGTATTAATTTTATTTTGTAGGTTTTAAACTAATGGAGCTATTTGGAGTGAATATTCAAAGTAAACAAGCAAAAAATCCAAAATGCTACAATGCAATGAACAATATTGGGGAACAGTGTCATGCTACAGTACCGGTGCTACCGTACCACGCCTAGGTGCCGAAAAGCCTAGGTTTTGGTGCCCAGCATTGAATTTTGGCACCCATGCGCCAAAATGAGCTCCCATTGGCAGAATGCTCGACGCCCAGGTGCCACCACCTGTTTTAGTACCCATTTTCTTGCCATAATTTGAAACCTATAAATACTACCCTTTAGCCACTTCTCAAATTATCAAAGGGGAGCACGAAATAGAGAGAGAAACTCCAGTTTTTAGTGAAAGAAACACCATTGAAGCTTGGATTAAGGAAGATTATTGAAGATTGAAGACTTCAAAGGCTTCTCAAACTAGTTCCTTCTTCTCTCTCTACTTCATTTACATTTATTTATAGTTTATAATTGTGTTTTGTGTTGATTTGAACATGAGTACTTTTATGAACATTTGGATGAATGTACTTGAATATTTCACTATGCATTGCTAGATTATATGTTCTAGGGCTTGATGGAACTCTATTGAACTTTATGTATTGATGTTATTTTGTGATTAATGACTATTTGATGTTTATTCATTTATGCCTTTTTATGTGCTTAATGCTTCTAATTGCATTGGGAAATGGATTAGATGAATTAAACATTTTGGTTATGTGCTTGGGAAAGTTTAGTCCATATGTTAGTTGTAAAAGGCATGGCTTTGAGTTTATTAAGTTGGGAGACTAATGAACTTAGGGTAGTCACGTAAAGGTAGCTTAATGCGTGTATGTATAACGGGTTAGATAGGGATATCAACTTGTTTGTATATGCATAGAGTCTCATTCGGCACTCGGGAAAGGGAGTGAGATTATTCTTAAACCCTTGATTAATGAATGCATTATATTAATTGTTAATCACAAATGATAAAGTGCATAGAAACAATATAGGGAAATCAAGTCCCTAGAACCCCATTACCATAGAACTCTCATTTTCTTAATGTATTGGTTTATTTAGTTTGAAGCATTTTGATTCCATAATTCAAATTATCCTTTAAATTAACTTAGATAAAGTTAGGTTATCAACATTGTGTTAATTAGCATTAATTTAGGATACCAATCCTCGTGGAAATGATACTCATTCATCACTTTATTACTCATTTACGACCCGTGTACTTGCAGTTATAATTTGTATGTGTATAATTTCGCGAACAATATACATGCCATAAAGTAAGCTACCTAATCAAGAATGGGTTAACAAAGCTCTAATGAATATTACATATAAAAACGTGATAGAACCTTACTAATACTCATTGATGAAGAATATGAAAGATGCAAAGTCGTAATCAAGATTAGAGTTGTAGTTGAAGAATATTTTTTATGACACCTTTTATTACAAAAAGTTTTGTTTCTCTCTCTAGAACTAATTATAGTCTCTCTCTTTAAAAGTTCAAAATAAGCAAAATGTTATCAAACATTAAAAAGATCCAACACTTTTGACACACTCGCCCCTAAACATCATTTCATCTAACCAATGTAACAATTAAAAAATAATGATAGCCGTTGGTATAAATCCTAAGGCTATAACATGTCTATGTTTTCATCAATTATATCGACCTAACTCTTTGGTGTTAATTTAATGCTAGCCACCAAGTTTAAATTTAAAAATCAGCAAAAAATTAGGGCTCTATATCACGAGGTCTTAAGGACTCTTATAGTTTAAGGTTAAGGACTCCCTCTAGCCAAACTATTAAATTAAGTATCCTGAGCACAATATTACCGCAAACATTATCTAGGTTTGAGCATTATAATAAAGTTTCAAACATAAATAAATTAATACTAAAAACTGAGGGACTTATATTTTCCCAAAAATCTTGAACCAACCTACTAAGGGAAGGATTCATTCTCTAGTAAGACCCTAGATTGCAAGGGCTCAATAAGAAAATGATCATTGGGCCTAGTCCTTAAAGGACATCTTACCTAAAGCCCATAACATAAGACTCCTACAGTAAAACACTAGACGCCTGAGCCCATGAGGGCCAAAGAAGCTCAAGTTCAACACTAGTAAGGAGTTTTCCTTATTACTTACTTAAAGACACCATCAACACACTAAAGTAATCAATCAATCATTGGTGTTCCAAAATATATTGAGTAGCCCTTGGTGTCCTAAGGTAATTGAATAGTCTTCGGTATCTCATAGTCATCAAGCCAAACCATCCAATCTCTTAACCTTTAAGGACTAATTTATAAATCATCACATCACTTTAAGTTATGCCTTATCCTCAAATATCTTGGCACATTCTAGAAACTTTGAAAAAATCCAACTCTGACAATCTCAGGAATGTTGCAATCCAAGAATCGAAGGACATATTCCAGTCTTTATAAGACTCATATAGTCGAATGCGTATAAGCCTATAAAAAGAAGGCTATATTACTTCAAAAGAAGATCTTTCTCGAAGAAATCTTTTCCAAAAAGAGAAAAAAGAAACCCCATATTTAACAATATTATCAACCTTCAAATTCTATTTTTTGATCATCCTTTTCTTCCTATACACAACCCTATTGTTAACTTAATCATCATATGCTCATCGGTAGAGTTAATCAATAACATAGCCTAGCCGAGTATTATGAGTATAAGACTAGTCTTGAAGATTAGTGCATGTCAAGAGGGATCAATTTGTTCTAGCATGAGGAGACTAAATCGTTGATCCCAAACAAGAGGCCAATTTTAACTCATGGCCTAAATTTTTCAAATTCTACGGTCAACATAAGTAATTATAATTTTCTATATTTAAAATAATATATAGTAGCATAATTTATATAATGCCATTTTTGTCCAAACATTTGTAATTTTATATATTTATTTTTATCAATATATTTATTTATTAAAATGATTAATTTTTATCTTGTTGACCCACTCAAATAATTTATCATTAACTAATTTACAATGCCAAAGAATTATATTACACTAGTTAGAAAATAGTGTGCTGTGTGGGGAATGTAATACAAGGATACTACAAGAACAATAATGAAGTCAAGGCATGCTTAATACTGTTTTTAAACTATTTTTACCCCCACAATTGATGTTAATCAAGATGCACTTGGGTTATAAGGTCAGATAGTTCCAAGATTCAATGGCTTATTAGAGGATATAAAGATACATACCAAATATATTCCCCTTGGACAACAAGTATGTACTTTATAAAAGCGGTTGATAAAAGAGAATTTTGATCAAATAATTGAGAAGAGAAGTTAGATATTCATGAATCAAGTATGCCTGCAATATTTATAGAGCTTAAGTGCTTCTCTGGGGAGACACAACACCTCTTTGAAGGACCACATCTATTGGAAGAAGTACGTGACTCCTTAGAGAGTCACAATTCCAGTCCATGAGTATCGCGGTGCCCAACGACTAGTTTAGGCATTAGCCCGACTAGGTGCCATGGTGCCTAGAGGCTAGTATAGTGGTGTCCAGTCTAGAGACTAAAGCATCGTGATGCTCCTAGTTTGGCACTGTGGTGCGCAGTCCAGTGACTAGGTTACCGTGCCACCCATTTCTAGTGCCGTAGCGCCGAAGCCTCCTATGGTTTAAGCTATTCCCCTTCGTCCTCCTTTTTCTTCTTGGCTCTATCTCTCTACTCTAACGCTTGATTTTATATTTATTTATTTAAAATACACTCTTAAACACTAACAATCTCCCATATAATTCAAATAAATTAATGTGAATCAAATTAGCTATATATCAAAGTAGAATTGAACTTATATATGTTGTGCTTCCAAGCTATGAACCAATCTACTGATTAAGTAACCGTATTTTACAAGATCTAGGTGAAACCAAATTTCTATCAACATTCATTTCTTTAGATGTAAAATAGAAGGTTAAATGACTAAGTTAAACTCTTTAGAACTTGTCTATGTCTGCGAATTAGCACTATTAATAGTCTTATGCCTTCATAGTTTTATGAGTGCTCTAGATATGCTTGCCTAAAATCGACCCAATTCTACAATCATATAGGTGACACTCCATCAAGTATGTCCTATAAGTTTAACACACCACCCTATAAAAGGCTATGGGGTTTATTAAGAGACTAATTCACCATTTTCCATTGCAGATGCACTACCTCGCCATAAAGAGGACTCACAAATCACAATTGGTAGCTCAACAAGACAATAAGTAATACAAATCAAGTTTCTAAAGCTTCATAAGATTCGTTGAGCATCCATGGGGGTCTAATGACAAGAGCAAGATCCAAGAAAATTAAAGAAATGTTAAATGGGCTAATTGAGCACATCTTAAATTCATGTTTAGTTAAGACACTAATAAGACCAAATTAATTATTCAAGTAGATTAATATATTATCAATGTCATCCAAGTTTCTTTATGATGGACATCACAATTAGACCATACTAGTAGCCCATGTATTGAAAGCCTAATAGAAAGATAAGAAGTCATTTTTTAGGCTTGTAATTGCATTTATCATAGTAGTTGTATTTACTACAGAATTTACTTATCTTGATAGTAGTTAGAAGTTTTAAGTCAATCTTAATTTCATTTATTGTTATACTTTGAAAGTTGTAATGAATGTTTGGCATCCCAAGTGGTTTCTATAAATACCATAGGAGAGAAAAGAATAGTTTATGACAATAATATTATTGAGAGTTTTCTCTTGGTTCTTCAAAGAACTTATCAAGATTTTATCTTGTGGCATTCATCATTGACTTATCACTCACAATCTTTCTCATCTATCTTGAGTGTGGTGTTAACCCATTTTTTTATACATTCAGTTCTTATCTCTGAATAGATAACGGGTCATGGTCTTTATTTATATTTATTTGTGAATCTCATTTAGAACGATCCTTGGAAAAAGAACTTAATTAAGCATCGGGTCTTTTTCTTTGTGAGTTTCACATAAACAAGTAACTTTTTCTTACCCTTATGAACCTACTTAAATGGGATCATCAATTACATAGGTAGGGTTACCATCACTCTTGTCTTATGCTCTAGACATGAGGACCATCCCCCTTGGCGCATGTTCTATTAATCTCTTATTTAGTGGCTTTGTTAGAGGATCAACTAAGTTCCTCTCTATCCGCACATAATCTAGGCTCACCACCCTAAATTCTAGTAGTTGCTTTATGATGTCATGCCGTAGAAGAATATATTTACTTTTTTCATTATAAATCTTACCTGTTGCTCTAGTAATCACTGCTAGGTAATCACAATTTATAAAATAAATAGGAGGGTGAGTACTAATGGAAAGATCACTCATACGTGTCCTTAACCACTCAAGCTCAGAACAAGCTTTTTCTAAGACCATCAAGTTATATTCCATGGTAGACTATGTTATACAAATCTATTTAATGGATTTTAAATATATGGCTCCTCCACCTAACGTGAAATATATCCACTAGTAGATTTGACCTCATTGGATTCAGATATCCAATTAGCATCACTATAACCTTCTATCACAAGTTGTAATCTACCATATGAAAGTATATAAGTTTTATTGCCTATTAAATACTTTGCAACTCAATCTAAGGCACTCCAATACTCGTTTCTTGGATTTTGAGTAAACTTACTCAATTTTCTTACAGCATATGCTATATCAGGCTTAATAGTATTCATCAAGTACATAAGACTACCAATGATTTAGACATATGGTTTTGATTGTCACTATGTTCAACAATCTTTTGAAGTTTAACATTAGTATCATAAGGTGTTGCCACCAGTTTACTAGCTGTATAGCCAAACCTTGCAAGAAACTTCTCTACATAGTGCTTTCATGATAAAGTGAGACCATTAGATATTTGATAATCTTTGCCCCAAGTATTACATCAACTTCTCCCATATCTTTTATATCAAACGTAGTTGATATAAATCTCTTAATC
Source organism: Ailanthus altissimus (assembly GCA_946807835.1). Taxonomy (NCBI): domain Eukaryota; kingdom Viridiplantae; phylum Streptophyta; class Magnoliopsida; order Sapindales; family Simaroubaceae; genus Ailanthus; species Ailanthus altissimus. The sequence goes on along the minus strand of OX327713.1, from coordinate 8,269,335 downwards.
TCATTTATTTATTTCACACTAGAACTAAAAGTTAGCATGTCATCCACATTAAGACAAATGATGACATATCTATTAATATCAAAGGGTTTTATAAAATATATATTTATCATAAAACCATTCGATACTAGAATATTGTCAAACATTTTATGCCATTATTTTGGTGCTTGTTTCAAGCCATACAAAAACTTGACCAACTTACATACTTTATGCTCTGTACCAATACCAATACAACCTAAAGGTTGTTTTATGTAAATTTTCTCTTCTAAATCTCTATTTAGAAAGACAGTTTTTGCATCCATTTAATGTATGAACAAATAATATATTGCAACCAATACAATCAAAATCCTTATTGATGTAATTCTAGTAACAGGAGCATAAGTATCAAAATAATATAAGTCTTGCTTTTGAGTGAACCCTTTGGCAACCAATATTGCCTTATATTTTTTAGTAGTTCCACAGCCCTCATCTTCATTTTGAAGATCCATTTACAATCAATGGGTTTGGAACCCAGAGGCAAATCAACCAATTGCCATACTTGATTACTCATGATTGAGTTGATTTCCTTATTAATTGCCTTCCTCCGTAAAGTAGCATCATGAGAAGTCATAGCCTCACTATAAGTCTTATGATCCTCTTCTATAAGAAAAACATAGAAATTATTACCAAAACTAGTGGCCTTCCTCATTCTCTTGCATCTCCTAAGTTCATTGTTAAAGCTTTTCGGAGAATCTACATTAACCTTTACATGAGTTATACTTTTATTTATATTGGCTTTCTCAGAAAAAAAAATAGACTCAAAGAACTCTACATTTTTGGATTTAATTATGTTGTTTGCATAAAAAACCACATGGTATCCTTTAATACAAAAAATCTATATGCAACACTATTTTGGGTATAACGTATGAATATATAATCAATTGTCTTAGGTCCCATCTTTTTTTTCTTTTAGGAACAAGAATAAGAACCTTTGCAAGACTCCCAACATTTTGAGGTATGAAAGGTTATGAGCATAACATTTTCATAACTCATAAGGTGTAATTCTTGTTTTTTTTTATAGGAAAATCCATTTTGTACATGGCAAGCTGTCAAAATTTCTTCCTCCCAATAAATTCATAGATGCCCCAAAATTAATCAACGCATAATTAATCATTTCTTTTAAAGTTTTATTTTTCCTTTCAGTTACCCTATTAAATTTAGGTAAGTATGGTGGTGTAACTTCATGTATAATTTCATTATCCTCAAATAGAAACTAAACAAGTTAGATATATACTCTCATCTTTTATCAACTCTCAATCTCTTGATTTTTCTACCAAGTTGATTATTAACTTCTTATTTGTAGATTAAAAACTTATTATATAACTCATCTTTATTTCTTAACAAATAAACCTTAGTATATTTTGAGAAATCTTCTATAAGATTTTGTAAAATCTTTTCCCCCTTCTAGTCGTGATATCTTTAAGGTCATTTAAGTCAATGTGAATTAAACTAAGCAATTTCATTTCTCTAAGAGTTATAGGTTTACAACTTTTCTCAGTGGAGTTTTCCTCCACACAAACATCACATTAATGCATTTCATCTAAACTTGTGTTAAATACTAAACTAATTCTTTTAATCTTTCTTAAATAAAGATAATTTAAGTGACCTAATCTATCATGCCATAAGTTAAAAGGCTCAACAATATAAACTAAAGGAACATCTTTATTTATAGAAACGTCAAATATATTTAGTTTGAAGAATTTATTGGAAGAATACCCATTTCTAATAAATGTTCCAACGTTGGTCATTACAACTTTGTCTCCCTCAAAAGAGACTTTTAAATTTGATTTTCTTAGTATAAACATAAAAACAAGATTGTATATAATATTGGGAACATGGTGTACGTTACTTAATACATGAGATTTTCCAGAAGTTTAAGGAGGCTTTCTCTTGTCCCACCACTGTGCAAAATAGAAATCATTTAGATACTTACTCATCTCTATCTCTTATAAGAACATACTTCTGGAAAGATCTTTTGTCTCACTTATGTGTCTTGTGGCTTCAGAGTCAACCACTCACTATTTGTTTCCATTTGCACCATGTTCACTTATGAAATAACCACTGCAGCAATTACATTTTCTCCCTCAACCAAGTTGGCCTTAAGAGTTTTATTGTTTCCTTTCTTGTTCTATGCTTACACTGATATATAAAATGACCACTCTTTCCATATGTATAACACTTACCTTTCTTTTTTAATGAGGTGTTTTTTTTTTAAAGTAAGTGTTGCTTGTGGAATTTTGATGTTTTCTATCATGATTATCACCCTCAACTAAATTGGCCTTAGAATCTAATTCCTTGGCTTTGTCTACGTTTTTTCATTGGTGATTCTTTTCTTCTATTCTAATGTGCACAATTGAATCCTCAAACGTTAAAATTTTCCACTTATGTTTGTTGTTTTTCTTATAATCTTTCTATGATTCAGGCAACTTTTCAATTAAGCAACCAACAACAAAAAATTCAGGGAGATTTTTATTTTTATTTTTCAAATCATTTAATAAAAGGTGAAAATCATGAATTTATGTTGTGACCTCTTTTTTCTCAGACATTTTAAAGTTTAGGAAATTAGCAATGACATACTTTTGGCAACATCTTCTATCACATATTTTTTTCTTAAGCTAAGCCTATAATTCATTTGTATATAGATTATACATCACATAATTCATTTGATAATGTATGCAAGATTGTGTTATGACATATCTTATTTTCCTTATTACACTTAGGGAACTCTTCCTTGTAATTTTATGTAGTAGCCTCTAAAGGAGGGATTGTAAGATATTCAGCCAAACCCATGACGTCCAATTTATCAAACACCTAGTCTTGCCATCTCTTGAAGTGCTTTCCATCAAAGGGTAGATTTTTTGTTGCCTCTGAGAGTGACTTTGCTACAACCAACAGTGATGAATCACTTGTAGTATCCATGTATGTATACTGAAATAGTTTAAGATTGTTGGAAAATAGTGTGTTGTATGGGAAATGTAATACTAGGATATAACAAGAACAATAATAAAGTCAAAAAGCGCTTAGCACTATCCTTAAACTATTTCTACCCCCATAATTGATGTTAATTAAGGTGCACTTGGGTTGTAAGGTAGGATAATTCATAAATTCAATGACTTATTAGAGAATATAACGATGTATACCAAATATATTCTCATTGGACAACAAATATGTACTTATAAAATTGATTGATAAGAGAGAATTTTGATCAAATGATTGAGAAGAGAAGTTAGATATTCATGAATCAAGTATGCTTGCAATATTTATAGAGCTTAAGTGTTTCTTTGGGGAGATACAATACATCTTTGGAAAAGCCACACCTATTAGAAAGAGTAGGTGACTTTAGGCCTGGGCATCGCAGTGCCCAACAACTAGTTTGAGCATTAGCCTGACTAGGCGCCATGGTGCCCAGGGACCAGTGCAATGGTGTCTAGTTCAGATACTAGAGCATTGCGATACTCTTGGTCTAGCTCTGCGGCGTCTATTTCCCTTTTCATCCTCATTTCTCTTCTTAGCTCTTTCTCTCTACTCTAACACTTGATTTTTTATTTATTTATTTGAAATACACTTTTAAACACCAACAATACTAATAAATAACTTTGTAATATTATTTAAATAATATAACATATTTGTATGTATTTTTTAAAAATATATTATGTTATTAAAAATAATATTATTGTTTTAATTTTATAATATTTAAAAAACTTTTCATCTTGTCAATTATTTAATTTATAAATATATTAAAAGTAATAAGGAAATAGATGTCAACTTACCCGTTTTCAGATGCTTTTAGTTTATGAAAATTACAAACAACTTAATACTCGTGACAAAAAAATTAAAATTAAAATTAAAAAACATAAACAAATATGTCATTTAACCATATAAATTCATAACTTTTAAGGTTTTAGTTTATTTTAGAACTATTCAATTTTAGACAAAAAAAAAAAAGAGGAAAAGGAAAACAAACATTACCTAATTATTTAAAAATAATAATACTATATTTCCCACTCATATCTCAATTTCTTCTTAGGATGTAGCATACATAAACTAGATGGTAAATTTTATAACTTCTAAACTCATCCTTACACTAGCCTCAATTTTCGACTTGAGAGATTATTTGAGCCCATAAAAAACCTTTTTCACCATTAATAATGTTTATCACATTACTTGAGGTAAAACAGTTTAAATTTGAGTTAAAAAGTGTAGAACCCAATTATAAAATAAATAAAACTAAATAGAAACATAATTATATAACGATAAGTTAATTCATCAACCTCTTTACTTGTATTAATATACTAAATTAAATATAAAAAAATAGATTGGAATTTTGTTACAAACTTTTCCTATTATTAGTTATACTGTGAAAGGTTTATAACAAACAAAATTTTCGCGGAAAGATTTAACTAATAATCAACCAAAATAGTCTAGGAATTCTACAATAGCACTCCTGAATAAAATGAAATATGTTATGTATGGTTTTTTTTTTTTTGTCTATAAGTTTGTTGCAACAATTTATTAAAATAAAATATTACTATTTTGTTAACTAAATTAAAAAATAAATATGCATGTAATTACTATATTATAAATTATAAATTACAAGTATGATCTTATATATTGGAGTACTATACATTATAATAGTCATTGTATAATCATCAAAATGATTAGGTATTAATATTTAAGGTAAATATGTTTCTTAGAAGCTGAATATATTTTAAAGATCAGCTTCAATGTTGTTACTTCAATTGACAATGAAAATCAAAGGCCCGCAGTAGTTTATTGGAGGTCGTCATCGGAGGCTGTAAATTACAAATATGTATTATATTTTATTTGTTTATCATATCACAAAATCATGTGGCATGGAAAAAATAAAGTTATATGAATAAAATAGCGAACTAAAAATAATTATAAAAAAAATGAAATACAGCATGTGTAATAGAAAGGCACGCATATAACATTGCCTCAAAGTCAAAGAGACCTCCACTTGCATGGGAAAGTATGGTTCTTCTTAACTCTAAGATACAACACAAATGCTCCCAGTCACTCTCCTCAAGGAGTATAATCATTGAAAGGAAAAATACCAAATCTTACAACATCAAAGTTGCAAAAAACAAATTGTGTATTTAAAATTATAAAGTATAAACTTAAGATATACGCATATTTTTGAGTAAAAAAAAACTTTATATAGTAGTAGTAAAGCTTAAAGAATTAATTGTATTATAATTATCACTATGACCAATTAAAAATTTTGTAACTCTAATTTTAATGTGTAACTTAAAATTTAAAACTTGTAACTCTTATTAGAATTAATTTTCATATTAACATTTGAATTTGAATTTGTAACTCCAATTAGTTTATTACATGTATTAAAATTTTATAACCTTTTCAATTTAATATAAGATTTTTAACCTTTTTATTCTCTAACAATCCTTTTGAAAATCTTTGATATATACAACTAATTATTTATATACTAAAATAAAATAATATTGTAACAATCGGTATAGGTGCCTTTCGAGCTTGAGCCTATATTTAGTGTTAATAACTTTTATTTGAGAAATTTAAATGAATTATGATGTGAACCTCACAAAGAAAAGTGACCCCCATACTCAATGAGGTTCCTTTACCTAGTATCGTTCTAATTCAGATTTTTAGATAAACAAGAAAAAAACCTTGACCCTTTATTTATAAGAGATAAGAATTAGAGGTATAAGAAGGTTATAGACACCACACTCAAGATAGTTAAGAAGTTGTGAGTGGTAAGTCTGAAAAATGTCACAAGATGAAATCTTGATAAGTTATAATAAAAGTTCATTGAAGAACTTAAGAGAAAATTCTAAACATTGATATCATCAATTTTATCTCTTTCTCCCTCATCTCTCATGTATTTATAGAAATATATTGAGATGTCTAACATTTATTACAGTAATTAATGACAATTTACAACTACTACCAGCTACTACCAATAACTTAGGTACTTTGGATGCCAGCACTTATTATAACAAATAATGAAAACGTATAATTACTAACTACAAATATTGAGGATTCATTTCAAACTAACTATCAAAATTTACAACCACAAAAATCATTGGAGTTGTAGGCTCCCAAACGCTTCTCATCATATGGGTTACTTATATGAGCTATTGTGCTATAATTCCCCATCAGTCATGGATGCTTAATGGATCTTTTGATAGTTTGGTTTGCATCAACCTATGTCTTGATCTCAATTCCTTTGACAAATTTCAACCACTATACCCATAATAGCAATAAAGAATTAGTTTTGTAGGTTAGCACTATTAATGGCCATATGCTTGCATCTTGATTCTCATGAGTGTTTTCAAAGAACTACCTAATTTCTACGATCATAGCCTCATAATGACTCTAACTTAGGCGAGTCCTCCAAAAGCATATGTGAACTATGCCTTATAAGAGTATGTGTGCCTCGAACTCATTCAAGGTAAGTATCCTTCCTTAACATCATATCTTAGCACTCTTTGCTATAAGGATGAGTGAAAGCATATCTTCTTTAAGATAAGCCTATAAGTGTAGTGCTATAAAAGTCACATATACGAATTATTTCTATCCATTAAAACCTTCTTTATGGGGTCTCCATTCACAAAGGTTTAGTTACCACCCTATGTGACTTCCTTACAGGCTTAAGCCCATCCTCATCGATAATTCCAAGATAGCTTTCCTCAAAATTCATTTTTTCAATTAATCAACTCTATTCAACTTGTATTTGACATACTTTAAAGTTATAACAATATTACATAGAAGACTTTTAATAGACCTGTATCTCACTCTAATATGTCAATCTTTTTGTTTATATATGATACTTCAATAAATCTATAATAGGCTTACAATCATAATGAATTAGAAATCATAGATAAACTTTTGCCTACTAGAGGTATCTACATTATAACACATTTAATATATTCAGCTTCTTTATAGGCTACATCAAGAGCTATAAGCTCATACTCTATAGTGCTTCATGATATTAATATTTGTTTCTTATAACCATAAGATATGTTGCTTCCCTTAAAAAAAATATATAACCACACATAAACTTAACATCAATGTTATCAACTATCCAATTTTCATCACTATATCCCTTTATCACATAGGAGAAACTTTGATAACATAAAGAATAATTAATAAAACCTCTAAGATATTTGAAAATTCTCTCTAAAGCATTCCAATGTTCATTACTAGGATTATGAGTATATCTACTAAGTCTCCTTATGACATACAATATATTGGGCCTAGTTTTATTGGTTATATATAATAAAGATCCTATCATTTAGCAATACCTTAATTGAGATACAAGTTCTCCTTCAATTATTTTTAAACTCTATACTAGGATAATAAGGTGTAGAGACAAATTTACTATCAAAGAATCTAAATTTCCTTAATGTTTTCTGTATAAAATTCATTTGATTCAATATAACACCCTTTGAAGTCTTTCTAATTCTCATACCTAGATTTACATTCTTAAGTAAGCCTATAAGATTAGCTTCTCTCAAACCTTCGTATAAAAGTTCTTATAAGTAAGCCTTTATGTCATTTACTATCTTTAAGTTTGACCCAAATATTAAAATATCATCCACATATAAATTTAATATGACATGGGTTCCATCACTTTCTTTATAACATACACATTTGTCAAACTCTTTTATCCTAAAACCATAGTTTAAAATCACTTTACCAAATTTCTCATACCATTGATTTAGTGCTTGCTTTAGACTATAAAGAGATTTTACTAACTTGCAAACTTTATGTTCTTAACCTTTCACTATAACAATTTGAAGTTGCTTCATGTATATTTCTTCTACTAAATCTTAATTCAAGAAAATAGCCTTTACATCTATTTGATGAATGACTAAGTTATGAATTGACACTAATGCTATCAATGTCCTAATTGTTATAATATTAGTGTTAGGTGAATATATCTCAAAATAATCTCTCTCTCTCTTGTATGAAACCTTTAGCTATTAATATAGCTTTATATTTATCTATAGTAACATCAGATTTTAATTTTTTTCCTAAATACCCATTTACAATCTATTGCTTTATTTATAGGACCAAGATCTACATTAAAAACAAAGTATTATTTTGAATAATAGAATCAAACTTACTATTAATTGTAATATCCAATCCCTATTAGTAGTATTGACGCATGCTTAGATTTCGATATAGAGCAATAAAGACACCGTAGGGTTACTCGATTTTAACCCTATTAGAGATATTTTCTTTATCATATGCGTGAGAGATATTAGACCTAATTTGATAATTTCACACTCGATCGGAGCGCCGGACGACACTAGTATATTTTTAGAATTTTTCTCTATTGGCTTGGAAAAGGAAATTCTAATTTACTACATGAATTTACATTTAAGGGTTATGTATGGAACAAGCCTTTGTTGAGAAATACAATCCATATATTAAGTAATGGACCAATTAGAAGCAATCTCATGGATTGCCAAGTTGAAAACTCTAGTTAGTTCATTTGACTATTCTAACTAGATAGTTACAAAGGAACCAATTAAATCTTTCCATTTGAACTAATGGAAAATTAGAAGTTTTAAGTAAGTTGAAGGGAAAAATGGTCAATTGAGGGGGCACTGTATATATGTTGGAAGTTTGCAAAATTTTCAAGAGATTAAAAGCCAACACTTAGAGCAAAGAAAGAGAGCAAATTCATGCAAAGGTTAAAGATGCTGCTACAGTGAAATTTTAGTTTTTTTTCCATGATTTTTCATGTGTAATCAAGCCAAAATAAGGTTACATATGAATCCCTAAGCTCAATTGAAGCCTTAATTAGTGAAAATTCAAGAAAAAGAGGTAAGAAAAGCATTGTTTTATGAGTTTGATAGTGAGCTTTCAAGAATGCTTCAATTGATATTCTTGTGTGTGTTCTTGGCTTGGATTGAGTTGAATTCTAGTGTGGAGCTTGAAGGAGTCATCAATTCGAAGAAATTGGCAAGGTAAGAATTAGGGTTTTGGTGATTTTGATGTAGAGATTTTAATTGGTTGTAATTAGGGCTTTAGAATGAAATTGGCTTGATTTTGTTGTAATTGGAACAAGAAATTGAGAAAAGCAATGTGTTGGAACCTAGGGTGAAATTCTGCCACTTTAGGGAAGTTAGGGATTGAGTAGTGTTCTAATTGAGTTGTTGTGTGTAAATGGTGCATATTGTAAATTGAATGTATATGGTTGATGGAAAAACCAAAAATGAAGAAAATGGGACATAATTGTCCATTTTGGAAAGGTGAAAGGCAATTATGTCCAACCAAGTTATAAGGCGTTCAATAATTTTTAGGGCATCAGATGGTGAGTTAGATTAGATTAAATGACTCCGTAAATAAAAACAATTGGGAAGTAGTATGCATCCGGGCTTTGTATGCTGATTAGGGCATTTAGTAGTTAAATGAAATTCTAGCATTCGATTTAATTCTAAATGTCATTTGTGGCGTGTAGGTGAAGATAACCGAGAGCGGTAACTGGAGCAGAAATCGGGAGCAAAATTGAGCGCGGAGCGGTTGTGAGTAAAAATCTGCCTTTTTCTGTTATCTTTCGTTTATTATGTTTCAACATAATGAAAATGTATGTTTTATGAGTTTTCAATGCATAAACATGATTATGATCTTGATATGTATCCATTGATATGCATTTATACATTCGGTTTAAGAAACAATTTTAAAATTTCTGCATTTGTTTTAAAGGCCATTGGTACCCTCAGATTATAGTGATGGTGATTGTATTAGACCCGGCCGGTATATCCCGTGCACATGGGCAGGTCTTGGGGGTGTGTCACTAACTTCGGGAAGTTGGGATGTCGAGTCATGTGAGTCACCCTATGTGTACAGGGTATTGTCTCGCTATATGTATGCGATGTAGGATTCCGCTGCATAGCCAGTGAGATGTCTTAAGATGTCATTGTGGGTGCTGCTAGTTGAGGTGCCCCGTGACCTACTCATGTGTGCGGTGCTAGTTGAGTCACTGCGTGAGTATAGAGTTTTAGGGTGATAAGGGCAAATTTGTCATATATTTTCTCATGTTTTTATTATTGATATTTTATGATTTTATGAGAATAGATGGCTATTCATGTGTATTATTGTTATTTATAGGGACTTGAACGAAATTTAAAGAAAAACAGGGACTAAAATGCAAAGTTTTCAAATTATGAGCCCAGCACTGAAATAGTGATCGAAATAAGAAAAACGACCTGCTTAAGTCGCGTATAGCGCCCCAGCGCCGAAGAGTCACCGCTCCAGCGACGATACATCGCCCCAGCGCCAGACAGTCACCGCGCCAGCGGTGAAGCCGTTTTCATGCAGCGCCCCAGCGCCAAGATCCCACCGCTCCAGCGGTAATTGCTTTTTCACGCGTCGCCTCAGCGACAGATTCATAGCGCGCCAGCGGTAGTGCGATTCCTAGTCCGACGAGAATTGAGATTTTCAAGCTTATATCAATCCCTATATAAAGCCACTCGTTCCCAACCTTCAAAAAAGAATCCAAGACGACCCAAGAGCACCAAGAATACAGAACACGAGTCTTGGAGAGCAATAAGAGCTTAATTGAATCAACTTTGGAGAGAGATACAAGACGTTCTTCGGCATCAAGAGTTCCTAGGCAGCGCAATTAAGAGCAATTCGACGTCTATATCGGTTTACTAATAATTGTATCATGATTTATAATTATTTTTACTGCTGTTCTCTTGTAGCCATGAGCTAAACTTGTTTTCTAGGGTTAATATTTGAACTCAATATGTGCGCTTAAATTGCCATATCTTTTTAGTATTTAATAAACTTAGTCATTTATTATTTAAATTACTTGTGTTTAATGCTTCAATATATCTGGCCAATATATGGTGAATGAATTGGTAATATTTTGATAAACTCGGAAGAGGAATCATAATATTTAGACCTAGGTAATTTGATGCATGATTGTAGAGTAACATTCAATGTTGCATATGCAAGTTTCAACTTAGGATAGGAATATACCTAATTGGCATGTATGATCAATAAGACCTAATCTTAATGAATCTTAATTTATTACAAGTACCATAGGAATATAGGTATTTGGTAAATTAGGGTATACTTGCATGACCTTGGAAGAGGCTTGTGAATACATTAGTGTCTTGATCAATAATAAAGACTAAGTGAGTTAAATATTAGAGGATTAATCATTAGAAACATATTGAGGGATAATATTAATCCTAGATTTTCTCTATATTGCTATCTTTAAATCTCATTGCATTGTGTTTTTGCTTTTATATTTCTTACATTCATTCTTAGATTTTTATTTTTCTGAATAATTATTAGGAAGATATAATTTTAGTAATTGGTTAAAAAGAAAACATTATCCCTGTGGGTTCGACATCCGACTTATTTAGTCTCTTTATTACTTGCATACGATAGTGTATACTTGCACTTAATTTATGATATAGAAATATCGCATCATAGGGTTACCATTGGTACAGTTTAGAAAGAAAATGGCCGAGTGAGGATTTTACTACTTTTCGATTTACCGATAGCATTTATGCATTTATATGCATACAACAGTTATTATGTTATACACATTCTGGATATTGTTTTCCAAAGATGTAGATAAAACCCGTTCTGTAAGATTTCATTAGCATATGATATTAGAAATCATTTTACAGTTTTACATCAGTTTTAGAAGTATGATTTCTACATGTACTTTAGAGTTTGCTATCTATGCATAATGTTCTTGTAATTGAAATCTTAATTGCACTCACTGAGCTCCTTTAGCTCACTGGTTTTGTGTTTTATGTTTTCTAAACCCCCTTCCCAGTTGCAGGTCTCGGTACGCAAGCTGTTGATTCTCCTATTGTCGAGTAGTGGGCCGAATCCGAAGATCATCTTTGTACATGTAAATACATGTAAATGTGCTAAATAGCACTCTTTACTTTATGCATAATAGTTGTAGGCATGTATATATGTATGTATGTTTGAACCAACAAGAAGAGATTTCGATTTTATGATGATCGTTTTTGCTTATTATGATTATGCTCATTTTGTGATTTAAATGAAACTATTGAGTTGTGTTGGATTTGATTTGGAAAGGACCGCAGGTCCGAATTGGTAGTATCGAGAAGTGTTTTGAAATAGAAGTGATATTTCTTTGTAGGTTTTATATGGATTTTTAGAAAAACAGGGGAAACTCTGTCCGTTTGTTTTTAAAAATTAAAATGTCATTTTCATGTATATTACAAGGCTTTCTCAGTAGTAGCAAGAACTAAAAAGGGGTTCACCTCGCAAAATTTCTCAACTTACCCAGTTAGGTTCTGAGGAACTTCCGTCGGAGTGCCTGGCAGGGCCGCTGGGATCTATAGTAAAGGGTCTCAGGTCGGGTTCTGTCATTAATAGTTTATTTTCAAAAGGTATATCTATAGAAACCATAAGTTCTTTGTAAGATGCATGGTCTCCTTCTATTAGAAAAGTATAAAATCTTATTAAAAATTCTTAGATACTTTAACTATTTTACTTTTTCTAAGTTCAACTTATGACTCATCAATAGTTAACTAGCAGATTGTATGTCACTGGTTAATATTTGATTATAACTGATAAGCTTATTGACTTTAATTCTGAAATCAAAAATATCTTCAAAGAAAGTTATTTCTTTAGATTTTATTATTGAGTTATTAGAAATTCCATTAGCTTCAGAATTTTTAACTAAGAGCCAATTTGTACTACTCTTTTGAGCATAGCCCATGGCAATAATGCTTATAGTTTTATGGCCTATCTCATTTCTTTTAGGATCAGGAATACCAACTTTTGCTAAGTATCCCACACTTTAAGAATATTAAGTTTACGGACTTTACTCTTTCAAACCTTATAAGGAGTATTTTTTTGGTCCTTTACTATTACCTTATTTAGTATAAAGCATACACATATCATTTTCCCCCACCAGTTCTTGGTAAACCGAAACTTAAAAACATTAAATTCAATATATCCATTAAAGTTCTATTTTTTTTTTCTTTTAGCAACACTATTATATTGTAGTGAATATGGAATGGTTACCTCATGTATAAGTCTATTCACTTTATAAAAGTATAAAAACACTAAGCGTATATTCTCCTCCTATATTATATCTACGTTTCTTAATCATTTTCTCAAATTAGTTATCTACCTCATTCTTATACACTTAGAATTTATCTAAAACCTCAAATTTTATTTTAATCAAATATACATAACAATATTTTGAATAACCATCAATAATTTCACAAAATATTTATTGCCACTTCTAGTGTGAGACCCAATTTCTATGAATATCGTAGATACCTAGATTTTAAAGTATCATGATAAAGAAACTGTAGGGATAATCGATCTTGATCCTATTGCAAATATATATTTTTTGCGGCACATGCGAATAATATTTCAACGTGGTTATGTTAACCCATTAGTGTGGTGGTGTAAGACCCGCACGAGTGGACCGGTCGACCACGTTAAATGGCAATAGGGTAAAATCATATATTTATTATTTAATTAATTTATTAACCTAACCATGATTAAAAATTAACTAATGTTGAGTTAAAAGTTAACTATGGTTAATATAAATTAATTAAGTATTTAAATTGATTAACATTTATCCAAATTTAATAGTGTAATAATAACAGATATTATGAATATTTTATATTATTTTAAATGGGATAAGTGTTAATTAAAGTAAGTATGTGTGTGTTATTGTGATTGGTTATGAAAAAGTTAAAAAGGGGGGCAATTGTAGTGTTTTAATTGGTTAAAAAAAAGAAGAAAAGTGTTTGGAAAAGGGAGAGATTGCACGTGAGAAGAAGAAGAAAGAGAGAAGTGTTAGCTAAAAAGAGAGAAGAAAAGAGAAAAAGAGAGAGGGAGAGAAGTGTTTTGCCGAAGGGAAGAAAGAAAGAAAAGAGAAGAAAGAAAGAAAAGGGAAGAAAGAAGTAAGAAGAAATTTATTATTTTAGTATTTATTTCATGTATTTGGATGTAGAGGTGTAGATATACATATATATGTATTAATGAATAGAAATACATATGTATATTTGTATGTATTTATTCATGTATATATGTATATATACATATGTGAATATATGTATATATACATATGTGAATATATGTATAGATTTATGTAAACAAGTATGGTTGTATGTATATATGAATATATTTAGGTGATATATGTATGTTGTATAAGTAAGTATGTATGTATGTAAAAGTGTAGAATAAATAATTAATAAATAGAATAAAATATGTTTGAATATATATATATATATATATGTATATATGTATGTACGTGATACGTGTTTAATAGATTGGACACCGATAATATGGACGTTAAGTTTAGTATTAGTGCGTGGTTTAACATTAAACGTGGCACGTACATGACGGAAGGTCGAGCACAGTAGACAAAAGAATAAGTAGATGCGGTGTTGAGCTTGGAAATGATTGTGAGTGGAAAATTTTTAATTTATTTCCGCTTGTTTAATTATGCTTTAATATACTGTTTTTAGAATATTCGATAAATATTAGCTTATCTACATTTTAAAGAAAAATAAAAATATCTTAGTTATTTTAGTTTATAGAAAAATTTATTTATGAGTTCAAAAGTGGAAAAAATATTTTACATAATGATTTTAGTTATTAAAATTATTTTCAAAGGCTATTGGTTACCCTCAGATCAGATTAGCAAAGTGGTGATAGTTTAAGACCTAGCTAATATATCCCTTATGCATTAGGCACATGGTGAGGGGTGTGTCACTAACTCCGAAAAGTGGTGTCTATAAAGTCGAGTCATTTGAGACACCCATGATGCATATGAGATATTGTCTCGCTATATGTAGGCGATGAAGAATGCCGCTGCATAACTAGTGAGATGTCTTTAGATGTCACAGTGAGCGTTACTAGTTTAGATGTCCGTGACCTACTCACATCGTGCGGTGCTAGTTAGTTGCCGCGTGAGTATAAAGCATTAGGGATGCCATTGGTATAGTTTTATAAAGAAAATGACCGAGCGACAGTTTTACAGTTTTAAAAATAAATTAGAAACTATGTTACAGTTTCAGAAATAAATTAAAAATTGTTTTATAGTTTTAGAAATTTTCGCACTTATATAGATATGTATTTTGTTTAAATATGCTTTGCGTATTGTAGCAACTGTTTACATAATTTATTTAAAAATGCTCGGTAAGAATTTATGTAAAGTTGACGTTTCTACAAATTTCAAGTATCGGAATAATTTGAGAAATATTATTATTCAATTTTAGTTAGTTTTATTATATTATTATTCAATTTTAGTTAGTTTTATTATATTATTATTCAATTTTAGTTAATTTTATTCAGATTTATGAATAGCTTTACTTTTACTAGCAACATTTATACACTCATTGAGCTCCTTTAGCTCACTCTATATTTTATGTTGTTTTGTTTTAAAAAAACTCCTTTTCAAGTGCATGTGCTAGGCACGAGGCTTCTGATTCTCCTACATAGACTCATCGGGCTCAAATAAAGATGACTGTTTCTATGAATGCAAATATATATATGGATGCATATAGTATGTAGTTGCATAAAAATGAAATCATATATATGATGCCTTATAATGAAATCATGATCTCTAAAGTATAGTAGTATTTATAATTGCTTTATTATGTTTATTTTCATGTAAATGAGTTTTTGATATGATTATTAAATTTTTTATTATTGTGTTAGGATTGATTTGGAAAGGACCGGAGGTCCTATTTGGAAGATGGTGAATTATTTGAAAATATAAGTTTATTTTTGTGTAAGTTTTTTATTTTGAGTTTTTAGAAAGACAGAGGAAACTCTGTCCATTTTTTTCTCTTAGAAATTAAAAAACAAAATTCACACTAGTATTTATAAAATAAAATAGTTGTTAAAAAGTATTAAGAGTTCGCTCCACATAATTTCTCAACCTTTCTAGTTAGATTCTGAGAAATGTCTATTGAAGTGCCAAGCGAGGCCTACTAGAGCCTACAATAGAGAGTTTTTAGTTGGGTCCTGTCATTTAGTGGGTGTTCTATAAGAATCGTAAACATCCCTTTATATAAGTTCTAAAGTTTAGTATTTCTTACTACAAACTTGAAAGGTATTTTTAGGTTAGTTTGTCATGTACACAAATTTTACCCTTATGTTTGAGATCAAGTTGAGTCTTAGGTACTAAATCATGATCCATAAATTTTTTTATCTTCTTTAAATTCACATGACCAAGTCTCTCGTGCCAAATATTAATAGTTTCAACATTAAGAACTTCAAAAACTTTATTGAATTTTGAAACACTTAAACAAACCATCACAAATATATCATTCACCCACAAATACCTTGTTGGACTAAAAAAGATCCACTAATAAGATTTCTCCTCACTTCAAGTATGTGCCTCACATACTTGAGAGTTAAAATCTTTCAAAAGGTTATCTTTAATTCAATATCTCCATTACCAAGTACTTATGCGGTATAATTATTACCTAAAGTCACATTTTCTCCACTTGAGTGTTGATGATTTTTAAAACAACTTTAGTCAAAACAAAGATGTACACTTGCACCCAAATCTGAAGACCAATCATTATTTTCACAAGTAAAATGAACACATAATAGATAAGGATTATGCCTATCAATGGATTCATTCAAAATATCATTGTCCTTTTATCCTTTTTAAAATGTATAGGCTTAGATTTGTGAATCTTAGTCTTCTTGAAGTAACAATTCTTTTCCATATAGTTGGTCATTCGACAAACATAGCATGGCCTATCCTCTTTGCCTTTAAAATTCTTAGAATTATTTTAGTAAGGGTTTTGGTTGATCTCAACCTTGAAGGTTTTCTTGTTTGGACAATAACCATTGTATGTTTTATTATTATTTGAACTTTTTATTGGGTTTACCTTAGTTGTTTCATTTTTACTCACATTATTAAACCTATTTTTCTGTTCAATTCTAAGTGAATTAATCACTTGTGTCATGGTAAGTTCTCATTGTCTATGCTTAAGAGACTTTGCAAAATTGGACCAACTAGTAGATAATTATAAGTTGATCTTAGCCTTAAAGGTTTTCTTGTTTGAACGATAACCATTGTATTTCTTTTTATTATTTGAGCTTTTTACTAGGTTTACCTTAGTTGTTTCATTTTACTCATATTATTAAACCTATTTTTCTGTTCAATTCTAAGTAAACTAATTACTTATGTCATGGTAAGTTTTCCTTGTCCATGCTTAAGAGACTTTGTAAAATTGGACCAACTAGTAGATAACTTATCTATCAAACATAATATCTTATAATTTTTATTAAGTTTGGTGCCATTTTTCTCAACCCTTTTTAAATGTTCTTAAAACTCAAGAATTTGATTGTTCATGAGTTTTTAGTGCACCATCTTATAATTATTAAAGTTAGACATAACAAATCTATCTATACTAATGTCTTCTACCCAATAAATGACTTGAAGATTATTTCATAAATCTAAGGCATTCTTGGTAGTTTGGTAAATATCATAGAGATGGTCAGACAAAACACTCAAAATTTAATTATAGCAATGACAATCAATGTCTTCTTTTGAAAGTTGAGTAGCGGAAGTAGTTGAAGAAATAAAACTAGAGGTTTGTTGAGTACTTCGACTATTTGATTCAATAGCTAAAACTAGTCTTAAAACAATAAGCCAATATTTGACTACTTTAAATTTTGTCCATTAAACTTTTTAGGCTTTATACTAATAGCTTTTTTTGAACAATTCACTTTTTTTAAAGAATTCTAAAAGTAAAAGAATATGCAATCTGAATATGTAACACAATTTGTTAAAATAAAATCACTAGAACAAATTTTAAAAACCAAAATTATATGTAATATAGTAAATAACAATTCAAACTAAAGAAATTGTAAAATATAAACTACTTTAAATTAAATTAAATTAATTAAATGTATGTTAACACACAAGAGATAATTTTTTTCATTAACACTAAACTCTTCTTAAGTAAAAAAAAAAAGTAAACAATTTAATAGTTTTAAAACACAAAATATAGACAAAGAAAATAAATTCTATTCTATTTGCTTTTTTAAAAAAAAGATAGACTACTAGAAAAAAAAGGGATTTAGTAATTGACAAAATCTACCACAAAGTGAGATTTGTAATAAATTTCTTCTGCCACTCAAAGTGGAGCCACTAATTGATAATAGATTAGATCTATCACCAATCAACAATTGAAGAGGCATGTTATAAATATAATGTATCATAAATCTATAACATGTTTATGGAAAATGGTTGCGGATATGTATAATAACATGACAAATGATGTTGGCAATAATATGGCAGATTTTGTTGGTTGATGATGTAATGGTGATGCCATTATGCTAATATAATAGGCCATCAACAAGAAGTCTTGGACAGTGATGTGGCATCTATGTTTGTATACGACATAATGATTATGTGATACTGTTATCATACATTACAAAGTAATGATAAATTGTCTCAATTTAATGATAAATGTTATCTCAAATTTATGATAAATTCTATCTTAATTTAATGATAAATTAGTATCAATAAAAGGAGATTGAAATTTTGTACAAGAAAAAACATTTTATTGAATTATTTTTTAAAAATGTACTAATTAATTAATTTAACTTTACTTTGAATATTAAATATTCAATATAATTTAAAATTCTATTTATTTTGTATTGATAATTTATATTTATTTTTAAAATATATATTTATAAATATATAAATATTTATAAACATATTAATATTTATTGCAAATAGCATCCATATGAAGTTTGCATGCACACAAAGGAACACAACAACAATCCCACTAAGTTATATTAAACATCAATACAACTTAAATATTAAACTCCAACATGTAAATTTTAAACAATATCCTATTGTAAATGAAGAAGCAACATACAACAAGTGATAAATATCCTTTTTCACAAACAACAACTAATATTTATAGGTAGCACAACAAGGCTATAGCAACAGACCAACTTACCTCTACTTGAAGTTATTACATGTTCACATTCCAGTATACCAACATGGTAATTAACAGCAAGTATTTGCACAGTACAAAACTGCATGCTTAATCTCCAGTACGAAGTTGCAGCAAAGCAGTAAACAAATTTAATAGTACTTCCAACAAGCAAATGTTTAATTTTCCAACAGAGTAGCAAATCAGGTAAATTTAAACTCCAAAAATTATATGAACAAATAAAGTAAGATTTAATGCAGGAACAATAGAGTGACTAGTAACCAACAGCAGAGTTAGCACCACAGTTAGCGAGAGAGCAAGTTAGCATATAAATACAACGATTGAAACCTAGAGGTTAGTAATAGTCACGAACAGTGGATTGAAAGATTACGTGTTCAAAAAAAAGGACAAAAAAATGTGTTAGCTTTAGTTTAAACGTGGAAATCTAAAAACAATGATAAAAACTGAACATAAATAAATAGGAAAAATTTTGATACCTCATATCTACTCTATAGCTTAATAGATACGGATAACACCCATACGACTTGAAGCTCATCAATTTATTCTTCAATAATAAATTTACTCTTACCTATGAACTTAAAAGAGATAAAGTAAAAGAATTAAGAAATTTATAAAAGAACATATATTTACATTTATGTCATAAGAACTAGTAAAATAATTTTAAAGTAACTTACATTTTGCAAGAGTATGTTAGGACGTTGATTATATTTCTCATGTATGACGTAGAAATCACACTTAACTACTCCTGATTTTAATCCAATTAATGGTTGATCTCTTGTTGTTGCCTCATGCAAAATGAATGCAAATGCCACTACAAAAATAAAAATCTAATAGCTTATATAAATTTAATTACGTGAAGAAAAATTAAATTATTATTTAGAAGACAAGATTACACTTATTCAAGATAGTATAAAAGTCGTTGCAGATGCAGTCTCTCCTAAGGTCAAAGTGGTAAACAATTTTATTGGACATGTCAATAATAGCAAGAACCCAATGAAAAATTTGTCAATTCAAATAAAAATAAATTAAGAAATGGATAAGTAGAATAGAGCATAATGTAAATGTTGGTAATCGAGTGTGTGACATACGAGTGTATATGTAATTTCAAAAATTACTACACGCAGTGGAAACATGTTAACAAATACACCTAATTTAAAAAATTTAATTACATATATCACATATATGCTCAAGTATAACTATTATACAATAATTTATATGTGATGAACAATTATGTACATAAAATTAAAATGTAAAGAACACTTGTCTAATGAAGATAGCTTTACAAACTACTCCTAATTTCATTGGCGCTTGCAAAATAATTTTCGAGAAGCTATTGACGAATATTTTAGAGGCATTAAGTTTTTACATTTACATAAGAGTTGCATTACGTTGACATCAGTCCAATTAATGGTTGATCTCTTGTTGTTGCCTTCTTGTGCAAAATGAATGCAAATGCCACAACAAAAATAAAAATCTAATAAATTATACAAATTTAATTAGGTGAAGAAAAATTAAATCATTGTTTAGAAGATAAGATTGCACTTATTCAAGATAGTATGAAAGTCGTTGCAGATGCAGTCTCCCCTAGGGTCAAAGTAGTAAACAAATTTATTGGACATGTTAATAATAGCAAGAACCCAATGCAAAATGTGTCAATTCAAATGAAAATAAATTAAGAAATGGATAAGTAGAATAGAGCATAACATAACTATTGGTAATCAAGTGTGTGACATACGAGTGTATACGTAATTTCAAAAATTACTACACGCAATGAAAACATGTTAACAAATACACTTAATTTAACAAATTTAACCACATATATCACTTATATGCTCAAGTATAACTATTATACAATAATTTATATGTGATGAAAAATTGTGTATATAAAATTAAAATGTAAAGAAGGTTTACCTAATAAAGATAGCTTTTCAAATTACTCCTAATTTCATTGGGGCTTGCAAAATAATTTTTGAGAAGCTATTGACGAATATTTTAGAGGCATTAAGTTTTTACATTTACATAAGAGTTGTATTACGTTGACATAAATCCAATTAATGGTTGATCTCTTGTTGTTGCGTCCTTATACAAAATGAATGCAAATGCACTACAAAAATAAAAATCTAATAACTTATACAAATTTAATTAGGTGAAGAAAAATTAAATCATTGTTTAGAAGACAAGATTGCACTTATTCAAGATAGTATAAAAGTCATTGCAGATGCAGTCTCCCCTAGAGTCAAAGTGGTAAACAATTTTATTGGACATGTCAATAATAGCAAGAACCCAATGGAAAATGTGTCAATTCAAATGAAAATAACTTAAGAAATGGATAAGTAGAATAGAGCATAACGTAACTGTTGATAATTAAGTGTGTAACATACGAGTGTATACGTAATCTCAAAAATTACTATACGCAATGAAAACATGTTAACAAATACATCCAATTTAATAAATTTAACCACATATATCTCATATATGCTCAAGTATAACTATTAGACAATAATTTATATGTGATGAACATTTGTGTACATAAAATTAAAATGTAAAGAACACTTATGTAATGAATATAGCTTTTTAAACTACTTCTGATTTCATTAGGGCTTACAAAACAATTTTCAAGAAGCTATTGACTAATATTTTAGAGGCATTAAGCTTTTACATTTACATAAGAGTTGTATTACGTTGACATCAATCCAATTAATAGTTGATCTCTTGTTGTTGCCTCCTTGTGCAAAATGAATACAAATGCCACTACAAAAATAAAAATCTATTAACTTATAGAAATTTAATTAGGTGAAGAAAAATTAAATTATTGTTTAGAATACAAGATTACACTTATTCAAGATAGTATGAAAGTCATTACAGATGAAGTCTCCCCTAGGGTTAAAGTGGTAAAATGTTTTATTGGACATGTCAATAATAACAAGAACCCAATGGGAAATGTGTCAATTCAAATGAAAATAAATTAAGAAATGGATAAGTAGAATAGAGCATAATGTAACAAGTAAAATAGGTCATACTAGGGGTTATACGAGATGAGCCAAATTTGACTACGTGCTATGGCTTTAAGGCAATTAGCAATTATACGTGAATGGTCATTGAACACTATTCTTATTGCTGACTTTTCTAATATGGAAACAACAAAGGGATCTATAAAGCCAAATTTTGGGTCATTTTGAAGACTTTTAATTTATCAAATAATGATAGTAATAAACAAAAGTATATTTACTATTATTGGAAATGAAAGGAAGGAAAATATTATACTAAAAAGAAGTATTGTACTTATATTATATATAGCTCAATGCAAGTTATATTGACTAGTGTTAGGTAAAACACATACTCATAGTCTTATTATTTTACCCATAAATTGTACTCTATTCCAAAATGTTCCTCCTCAATATTCACTTGCTTGGGTCTCATTGTAATTGTCAACCAATGTTTTTAAAATGTGAGCTTTGAGCTTCTAACCAAGTTGTAGTTCTTAGCTTGCTTTGTACTCCTCCTAAAGCCTTGTATGGGTTTGGGAGTGACATCCCTTTTCTTCTTTGGCGTGACGACAACAACCTACAAGTAAAGTTACAATATAATGTAAATCAATTTATTACTTTACCAAAATATATATTTTTATGAAAACCATCTTGCTAAATATACATAGACAAGGAGAAATGAAGATAGGGACATTAAACCTCAAGTGGTAGTGAATTGCAACTTTCAAAAATTTCCAAATTTTAAAATTAAATTAATTATAGTAGTAACCTTCATGTAATGACCAAATTTGTGCAAGTGTTTGGGAGTGGACAACGTAAGTGTAACAACCGAATGTTTACAATTTTTGAAAACCTATGATAGTTAAGCTTATGCAATCAGATTATATTACCAACTGTTTGGGAGTGGACTACTTTTGATTTCTTAGATATGCTTAAGTATTTTGAGAGATGTTCTCTTGGTTGGTTTGTGGATGGTCTTAGAGGTAATATTATATTTAATAAATGTTTCATAATCTTGAAACAATTTAGTTACTAATATTAGTATTTGCTACTCTATTAGAATAAATGACAAATATTGGCTAGATAAACTTATATTATTAGCATTTGCAAAATCAACATCCATATCCAACATCTTGGCTGTAGATAGCCTATTTTAACTGACCACCTCTGAAGCCTTACCGTTTCTGATGACATTAACTAAAACATCTAATTTTGTACTCATTCTTGCTAACTTTTCATCATATTTCTCCCTATTTTTGCTAATAACTCATCACAATAGTTATGTTGAAATAGATGTTGGCAATGATATACTTGTCGAGTCTATGGAAATGGCTAGGAGTTGGCTTCCTTTGCAATGTGGCTAAACTCATTGCCAATATTTAGGCATATATCCAAATGCTTTGGTGGATAGACAATTAGCCATAAACCAAAATTTCATGGCTAAAAGATATTTTTAGCAACAAAAATTTTGTGGCTATATAATTCTTTAAATATTTATTTATTATCTTATGTTATTTAACCATGAAACTAAAATTTTATGGCTAAATATTACTATAGGCCACAAAAAAAGTTTTGTGGCTAAAAGCCAAATTTCTTGTAGTGGAAGAAATGTCTTAATGTGAGTTTTAACATAACCTAAGAAATTAAAAATAATTTGTTTATGACTAGCATCAATAAAAGCTATAAGACATGGTATTGGCATAGAGAACATATAAGTTTCCCAGATTTTGCAGACAACTATATGTTGATGGCACTATTGAAATGGTTCATAAACCTAATAGGGATCGTGACAACGATGGCATTATTGAGAATTTCTAGAAGCCTTTATATCTAAAATATTATAAATACACCAAACTGTCAGGGTTGATAAAGTTGAACAACATCAAGAGAAAATATGGGTGGTCAACACAAGAGATTTTTCAAGTTGTTAAGATGCCTTCACGACATTCATCTTGAAAATAATGTACTTCTCACTTTTACATATAGAGCAAAAAACGATAATGAGTACTTTGTGTATTGAGTATGAGAAGATAGATATATGCCATAATGATTGTATTTTATATAGAAAAGAATTTGAACATCATTCTCAGTGCCCTATCATATGGTACATCAAGGTAGAAGAAACAAACGAATACTTTTGCAAATAAATCAATCAAGGTTGCCACTAAAGTCTTATAGTATTTTTCAATCATTCCATAATTAAGATGTTTGTTTCAATCTCTCAAAATTTTCAAGGGATTGATTTAATATGTAATTGAGAGAGAAAATAGTAGTAAGCTTCGACATCTAGTTGACTCACCTTCATGACACTTAATAGATTAAAAGTGGCCTGACTTTGCATCTGAGAATAGAATCCTTAGAATGACTTTTTCTACTGATGGTATCAATCCTCATAGTACACTTAGTAGTAATTATAGTTGTTGGCTAGTAGTACTTGTGAACTATAACCTTCTACCTTTGTTGTACATGAAGAGGAAATTCATGTTATTATCTTTATTGATTTTTGGACCATGATAGCCTCATAAAGATATCAATGTATATTTGAGACCACTAATCAATGACTTAAAAATTCTTTGGGATGTTGGATTAGAATTGATGCAAAGAAAAAAGAAGTCTTTACTTTGAAGGTTGTACTGTTGTGGACCATAAGTGACTTCCTTACTTATAGTAACTTGTTTGATACTGCCGCGAGGATTTTTTCACTTATCCATATTGTAGGAAGGATACATATGTGTATAGGTTAACGAACAACAAGAAAATGTGTTATATAGAGTATCAACGGTTTCTCCCACCAACCATCTATATCATGCACAAAAGAAGGCATTTAACGGTAAAGTAGAGTGTGGGTTACCCCTATTCCAATAACTGAGGAGAAAATATTTAACTCGCTTGATGGCTTTGAAAACACACAGGGGAAGAAGAAAAAATCATAAATGAAATATAGTAGAGAATACTGAAAAAGTGTATTGGAAAAAGAAATCAATTTTTAAAATTTGTCTTATTGGAGAATGTTTCTAGTTTGGTATCAATTATATGTGATGCATGTTGAGAAGAATGTATGCTAGAGCATCTTTGTAACCTTATTAAACATACCAGAAAAAATGAAAGATGACATGAAATCTATAATATATTTCCAAGATTTGAGGATGAGAGAACTGCTACACTCTAAAACAAAATAATCAAACCATTTTACCAACATCATGTTCTACATTAAGTAAATAAGAAAAGAAATTTTTTACAAGACATTAACAAAAATCAAGATGCCTACATGATATTGATGAAACTTCCAAAACCTTGTATCTATGGATGATGCCAAGATCATCGGTTTAAAGTCTCATGAATATCATATTCTAATGCAACAATTCTTACCACATTCCATTAGAAATATTTTGCCAGTACACATTAGAGTGGCTATAACAAGGTTTTTCGTTTTCTTCAATGCATTATACAGTCAATAGTAAATATTGAAAATCTAAAGAAGTTGCAATGTGATCTTGTAATCACATTATGCTTGTTGGAGTAGTACTTTTCACTTAGTTTCTATGACATCATGGTGCAGTTAACTATCCATCTCATTAAAGAGGTAAGACTATATCGTCTGGTCTACCTATAATAGATGCACCCCTTTGAAAGGTATATAAAAGTTCTTAAAGGTTATGTATAGAACCGTAATTGGCTAGAAAGTTGCATTGCTGAGTGTTAAGTTATTGAAGAAGCAAGGAATTCTGTGTTGATTTATTGTCATGAGTAAATTTAATTGGAGATCCTTCTGAGCATGATTAAATTGTAGGCTGATTGTCGAAACTGACACTAACCTATAAAAGCAAGTGTATTGCTATGTCTTAGAGAATACAACACTTGTTCAGGTCTATAATGTAACAATTATTGATAGTCTTAGAGAGATTTTTAAATGGCTTACAAAGCAATATCCTTGTCAATCAAGTAATAAAAAATGGTTGCAAGATTACATTGTTAGGATTTGTGCTTACGTGCCATCCTATTTTGTATAAATATTTAATTTTAATATTTATGCAATTGACATTTCTTTTAATCGCTAATTATATTTATTAAAATGGTAAGATGCTTGGATAATTTCAGATATTGTATGATCTAAAAAAGTTTAGATCTGGTCTAAAAGAGTTTAGATCAGTGCTAATATTTAGCAATATCTAAAGAGTTAGAGCCTTGTTTGAAATGGGACAAAGACCTTGGAATATATTAGTAATGATAAAATTGCAAAGGGTTGTAAATAGTGATAGAAAATGTCATTATGCAAGTATGTTCTAAAATACTAAGTTCTTGGTCTATTATACTGATGGGGGTCTATCAGTGAAACCCTAATATACATATAGATTAGTGTATGTCTATATCTAGATGGTTCAGATAGTTAATTTTAGCAGACTATAAGCTTAGTGGAAGCTTGTATAGGCATACAGGTATTCAGAAAGGACTGAATACTGAATAGACTCATGAGAACCTCCAATAGACATCCTATGAAGCCATCAATGGGAGGTCTTCTTGAGTTGAGTAGTATTTGTGATCCTTGGACTTAAGCGCCACGGTGGGCTTATGAGTGATCCATTATACTTTGGTTCCACATATGTCAGAGACCTTTCATGGTTTGACCGTTATATGTCGCTAGGTATAGTCCGATGCTCATGGAGTTTAGTGTGCGTAGATACGGGATCCGTCAGCTCACATACATGAGTTGTTATCTGGATGCTCCGAGATTGTATCTTAGAAAGTCTTATGGCCATAAGCAGTATACCCAAGGAAAGAGTCTTCCACAGGGTTAAACAATATTGTAAAAGTGTTTGCATATATTGTTTATCGAGATACGAATTTGGAGATAAGTTCACGGATGAGCAAATAGAGATTTTACGGTAAGAATCTATATCTTTGCTCTTTTAGGATATAGACGATGGAAGGATTATACAAATATGGTTAACCTCAGCTTGTATGGTTCAACGCGTCGTTCTGTAATATCCGTAACGTGTGTGTGGGACATAGTTCACGGGCTTGCAAAAATGTTCCGTAAGACAAACCAGCGTGAACCTAGGGAGCCTCACAATATGAAGTGTACTCGTTGAGCACTGGGGTAGCAAGTCGGGTCGAACGGTTCAATCCGGGACCTCTTTGTAAAGTGAAAAACATAGTTTGCAAATGTTACAAATAAGTCCCTCTTTTGTTAGAAAAGGTACTCTTGACACATGTCATTAAATCATTGGCTATTGTAATTAATTGGACATTATTTTATTTAAATAAACATATGATGTTTATTATATTATTTTATTAGGCATGAGTGGGACACTTGTCATTAATAGACATGAGATGTTTATTATATTAATTTTCATGTGACATGTGTTAGACACTTGTCTTAATAAATTAATTAAATAATTAAAATGTGTTTTCTTGTCTTGCATTGATAAGGCAAAAATGTATTTTAATATTTTATTTTAAATAGTACTTGGGCCATTAAGAAAACATTTATCTTGGTTTGAATTATTTATCTAAAACATTTGCATTGAAATAGTTTTAATATTTATTAATGTAGTCAAACAAGAAAAATGTTTCATTTTGTTAATTTTAAAGAGACAAAATTTGGCCAAGCATTATTTTAATGAAATAAATATTATTTATTAATTCATTTAAAATGTCATTGTCCAATTAAAATTAAGTAAAGATTTTTGGTTAATTCTTTTATGGAAAAGAAAGGTAAAAATATGTCTATTTTCACTTAAGTGAAAGATGGCATAATGTTTATGTAGAGTGTAAAGTGAAATTTGGCCAAAGTGAATTCTTTCACTCTTTGGAAGGCTTTCAAACACAACAAAATACTTCTTCATCTTTTTCTCTCAAGTTAGACTTGGTAGGAAAAACAAAAGGCAAAAAGAGTTTTGTTACAAGAGTGAAAAAAAGAGTTTGTTTTGTTTAAAGAGTTTAAGTACTATAACAAAAATCCTACACTAATTTTAAGCTACCATTATAGCTTCTCTAATCCCACCAAGAGTGGGAGACTAGAATTGTTCAAGGATTAACTTCAAGGTGAGCTCCGAATTTTTGTTCATCACCAAATCGTCGACAAAGGTATGTTTGAATTACCCTCATGTTTAGATTCGGTTTACATTGATGTGTTTATCATGTTGTGAAATTTGATTTCTTATTTCGCCAACAATATTTGTATGTATGACATGCTTATATTAAAATGATGAACACATTGCACACAAAATCACCCTAATATAATACATGCCTAATATACATAACCATACATTTATATACTAGTTTGTAAATAAGGTATGTGAATGAAAACCTTTTAACCATGTAATTGATTTTAAAGTAACAAAACTAGTAACACACCGATTTCCTTAACAACAATTTTACTATAGGTTCTTAAAGCTATAGATAACAATGAGTAAATATCTAGAGTTGTTCAATGGTTGGCAAGAGGACTAAGTCTAAATGTCATCAAATATCCAGGGTATCTTATTCCAGACAGCAGACCGAGATCTAAATCAATTAACATAAAATATGGCGTTAGTATGATGACAGCGGCAATACAAATGACTAGTGCTAAGGATAAAAACCTAGTAATAGGGAGATGTTTTATTATGGAATCATCTATGAGATATGGGACATTGACTACCACATATTCAAGGTTCCTGTTTTTAAGAGTGATTGGGTTGATAATGCACGTAGTATGAAAAGTTAATAAGCATGGATTTACATTTATGGAATTTGGAAAGATAGGTCATAGGTCTGATACATTTTTATTAGCTATACAAACAATTCAAGTTTTTCATGTAAGTGATCAACAAAATCCAAATGCTTCAATTATTTGTATGATGCCTAAAAGGGATAGTGAAGAAAATGCTACAAAAGATGAGGTGGATAACATAAAAGGCCACACACCTTTGATGATCGAACCATTAATTGAGATCGAAGTCTAAAATTTTTTAAGATAAAGGCAATACAAATTTTATAAGGATGGATTGTGAAGATGTATTATTCAACCACTTAAAAATAAGGGTACAAGTAAATGATGTGGTTATTAATCAAAAATTGAATTTTTTAATCAATATAATATAGTGCATAATGTTAGACATGTTATTGATTTTTTCTTTACTTTTTTATTGATTGTTTTAGTTCTATTTACATCTTTGCAAATTGTGTACAATGGTTAAACATTTGTTTCACTTTATTTTATTTTTTGTAGTATGATAGAGAAGGATTCAATAAATAGTGGGAGTGAGAATGAATTAGCTGATATATTGGGATTGACAAAGTGACACTCTAAGGGCTTGACTGAAAAACAAGATTTAAAAAATATGAAGGATGGTAGTGAAATCATTATAAATTACAATAGATATGGGTGCCAAATGGGGGTTAAGGGCACTACCTTAACAACAATGATCAGTATCATAGTTAGATAATGGATTCCTATTGCCCAAAATAATTGGTGGAAAGTGCCTCTTAACTGAATGAGGCCCTTTAAAAATGGGTGCAAGTATTCATAAGACACCATTTGTTTATGCTTTTGTAGTGTCTTTACATCATGATCATGCATCTTTTGTTGATTACAGTTCCTGCACATGAATGGTGTTTAAGTGTTAGTGGTGTTGTTGTCCCTTACTATTTACATGCTATTGCTATTAGAGCTTTGGGTGCTTCTGAAAGAGGCTCGGCCCTGTTGGCTTATTTATGCCAATTCGTTGACATGTATTTTTTTTCAATTCAATTTGCTGACATGGTGTGTAATCATTTTTACAATTTCTTGATTTCCATTTGCTGACATGTAATTGTTTTTTATTTCTATTTGGTGACATTTTTTTTTCTCATTTGTAGTGACATGTTTTGTTTTTCATCATACCTTTAGATATTATTTGACAGTGGACTATATCTTATTACACAAGGAAAACAAAGAAACACTGCAAAAACTATTTGTTATTATAAATAGATTAAATAATTAGATTAGAAGGCATTCGTTGATTTTAGGTTATCAACAAAGTTTGCAGTAAGTCAATTAGCAATTAAAACACTATATAAAACAATTAAGCTTATTAATTTACTACTTCTTTGTAACACTTGTCATCTAAATATTTTGTTGTGTTGATATGCAAAAAGGTTTGGAAGGATTGTCAAAAAAAGAGAAAGGCTAACAAGTATGACCATAGTTTATGCCCAAAGTCTTATATTAGGCTCATTAAACAGATAGTAAACGAAAACACAAAATTTTAAAACTTTTTACTTATGTTGAGTTGTTATCATATTGACATACTAATTCCTTTGCAACTAGATGGAGAAGACTATTCTACTAGAACATAGATTGGCTGGAGCATGACTTGGAAGAGAGCAAGAAAGATAAAGAATGACAAATACACTTCAGATGTGCTGTCTATTTTTTCATGAATTGTAATAAATAGAACTTCCCAACAAATTTATTTTCAAAGTATTTAAATCCATATAAAGAATATACTATCACTTGTTTGACTCACTATCATTATAAGACCAACTTGAAAGTGAAGCCAGAGATGGTTTGGCCTAATTTAAATGTACCTATGACATTTTGCTCAATCTCTTCATCGCACCAGCGACGTGCCAGTGCTCCAGCGCCAACAACTCACTACTCCAGCAGTGAGGTCGTTTATACCCATCACCTCAATGATAAAATACAGCGCTCCAGCGGTAGTACGAGTCCTAGTCCCATGAGAATTGAGATTTTCAAGCTCATATCAATTCTTATAAAAGGCCCTTCAACCCCAGACTTTAAAAATCACCCTAGAGCAATTCAAGAATACCAAGAATTTAGAGCACAAGTGTTAGAGACTAATAGAAATTTAATTAAAGCAACCTTAGAGAGAGATTCAAGGCATTCTTCGGCATCAAGATTTTTTAGGGAGCGCAATCAAGACAAATTCAACATCTATATTAGTTTGCTATTGATTGTATCATGATTTATTATTATTTTTACCGTTCTCTTGTAGCCATGAACTAAATTTATTTTCTAGGGTTAAAACTTGAACTCAATATGTGTGCTTAATTGCCATATTTGTTTAATATTTAATAAACTTAGTTCTTTATTATTTAAATTATTTATTCTTAATACTTCAATATATTTGGACAATATATGGTGAATGAGTTGATAATATTGTTGATAAACTTGGAAGAGAAATCATAATATTTAGACCTAGGTAATCTGATGCATGATTGTAGAGTAACATTCAATATTGCATATGCAAGTTTCAATTTAGGATAGGAATATACCTAATTGACATGTATGATCAATAAGACCTAATCTTAATGAATCTTAATTTATTACAAGTACTATAGGAATATAGATATTTGGTAAATTAAAGTATACTTGCATGACCTTGGAAGAGGCTTGTGAATACATTAATGTCTTGATCAATAACAAAGATTAAGAGAGTTAAATATTAGAGATTAATCATTAGAAAGCATATTGAAGGATAGTATTAATCATAGGTTTTCTCTATATTGCTATCACCTAATTCTTTTGCATTGTGTTTTTACTTTTATATTTTCTATAGTCATTCTTAGATTTTTATTTTTCTGAATAATTATTAGAAAGACATAATTTTAGTACTTGGTTAAAACGTAGAAATTATCCCTATGGGTTCGACATTCGACTTATTAAGTCCCTTCATTACTTGTATATGATAGTGTATACTTGTACTTAATTTTAAGATATAAAAATATTGCATCATACACATAAAAAATTAAAAATAAAAAGTAAAAGATAAAAAAAATTAAAAAATAATTCTAATGGCTTGGTTTAATATTTATACTTACATATTATAAAAAACTAATTACCATCTCTAATAACATGCTTACATGAAATGAAATATTTTTTCCAGGATATATTCCTTATCCTTCACATGGATAAATCTTAGATGTTATGTGATAGATTAAGAAAGGAATAAGAAGATAGGTTGAAAACTTCATTGAGTTTGCAATCTCACATTTTGGAAATCCTAAATTTATAAGATGCCCACGTAGAAAATGTCATATGCGATATTCAACACAGCTCGAGAAATTAGAAATCACTTGTTTATGAGTAGTATTGATGAAATTTATCAGATGTAGCATTGATATGGAGAGAAGATAACTTCTCCACATTGTACAGGATAATATATGATTAGTAAGTCAAGCAATGACTTCCATAGAACTGTTGGTATGGTACATGAAGTGTTTAGGCATTGTGACAATGATAGAAATTTCTTTATTGAAGTACTTGAGAATTTCCATAAACCCAGGTTGTTCTAAATACACCAAGTTATCTGGGTTGGTGAAGCTGTACACCATCAAGGAGAAACATGGGTGGTCAGAAATAGCTTTTTTGAGTTGTTAAGTTGTCTTCAAGATATTCTTCCTGAAAATAATGTACTTTATTCTTCAACTTACTAAGTGAAGAAGATTATAAGTATTTTAGGCGTTGAGTATAAGAAGATAGATGCATGCCCAAATGATTGCATTCTATATGAAAAAGAGTTTGAAAAGCTTTCTTAATGTCGTCATGAGAAAAATCATGGTAGAAGGAATAAGAGGGGTATGAAAAAGAAAAGAAAAAACTTCCTGCTAAACTTGTATGGTATTTCCCTACCATTCTGAGGTTAAGGTGTCTCTATCAATCTCTTAAAATAGCTAAAGACTTAACTTGGCATTTAAGTAAAAGAGAAAGTGATGGTAAGCTTCGGCATCAAGCTAACTCCTATACATGGCAGTTAATCCATAACAAAGGCCTACTTTTACATTTGATAGTAGAAACCTAAGAATAGCTCTTTCATTTGATGATATCAACCCCATAGCACACTTAGTAGCAGTTATAGTTGTTGGCCAGTAATTTTTGTTAACTACAACCTACCATCTTAGTTATGCATAAAGAGAAAATCTATGTTATTGTCCTTATTGATTCCTACTTTAGGGCAACCTGGTAATGACATCGATGTGTATTTGGCATCCTTAATCAATGACTAGAAAATATTTTTAGATAAAAGAGTGGAAGCTTTTGATGCATGTAAAAAATAAGTTTTTACTTTTGTGGACCATAAGTGACTTCTCCGCATATGGCAACTTGTCTGGTGCTACCGTTAAGGGCGCTTTTAAGTGTCTATATTGTAGAAAGTGTACTTATGCATGTAGGCTAAAACACAGTAAGAAATTTGTTATATGAGGCATTATCATTTTCTTCTAATCAATCACCCCATATCGTGCACAGAGCAAAGCTTTTAATGATGAAACAAAATATGAATTTCCCCGTATTCCATTTAGTAGAGAGGACATATTCAAGTCGTTAGAAGGCTTTCAGAATAAGTGGAGGACGAACAAGCAATGTAACCAAAATAAAGAAAAAAAATGATGAAATTGAATATTGGAAGATGAAGGCCATTTTTTATGACCTACCCTATTAGAGATTTTTATTAATTTCTCATTAATTAGATGTCATGCATATTGAGAAGAATATGTGTAAGAGCATTTATAAAATGTTACTAAATTTCCAAATAAGACAAAATATGGCATGAAATCAAGATTGAATTTGAAGGAGTTATAGATCAGAGAAAAGATGTATCCACATAAACATAACAACAAGACCATTTTACCTGCAGCATGCACCACATTGAGTAAAAGTGAGAAAAATATGTTTTACAAGACATTGGTAGAAATAAAGGTACTTATGAGATACTATTCTAACTTTGGGAACCTAGTATCTATTGATGATGCAAAGATGGTAGGTTTAAAGTCACATAATTGTCATATTTTGGTGCATTAATTCCTACCACTAGCAATAAAGGATGTTTTGTCAGAATATGTTAAAGTTACTATAACTAGGTTCTCATTCTTCTTTAATGCTTTATGTAACCCAACGGTAGACTCAAAAGATTTAGATAAGTTACAAAGAGAACTTGTCATCACATTATATTTACTTGAGAAGTACTTTTCACCTAGTTTCTTTGACATCATAGTCCACTTGACTGTCCATCTTGTTGAAGAGGTAAAACTATACTGACCAATTTACTTGAGGTAGATGAACTATTTTAAGAAGTGTATGAAAGTTCTCAAAGGTTATGTGCATAATCATAATCGGCCAGAATGATGTATTTCCAAAAGTGATGTTGTTAACAAAGTAATGGAATTTTGTTGTGAATACATGTCCAACGTTAATGCAATTTGAAACCCTTCTAGCCATAAATAAAAGATGTAAATTGAATGGCCTTTTATTGGTGGTCACATTATGAAAGTTAACAGTGAACTAGTAACTCAGGTACATCAATATGTTTTAGAGAACACATCAAATGTTCAACCTTATGTTGAGTAAGTCTTCATATGTTGTTAATTCCTTAAGTAATATACAATTACCATTATCCTTTTATATTATGTTTATGTAATATAACAAAAATATTTTACTCATTTAAGGAGCACTTTAGGTGGCTTGAAAACCAATATGTGTCAATCAACCAATAAAAAATGGTTGTAGGACTAACATAACCATAAATTTGCCTATTGGTTTGAAAAGGAAGTAAGTTAATCAATAACTTCAAAAATTTTGAATTGTTTAAAGTAATATATATACGTTATTTATGAGGTTCTTATTGAAGGGTTATATTTTTTAGGTTTTAAATACATTACAAAATGGTGATTCGATACCAGAAGTTATGCAATGGTTGGAAAGAGGACCAAACCCAAATGTCATAATATATACTAGTTGTGAGATAAATGGTTACATCTTTCATAAATCACACAAAGATGGAAATTGAGTAATATAAAATATTGGTATTAGTGTGGTGGCAACGGCAATGCAAATTGCTAGTGCTAAAGATACAAATCGAGTTGTTAGGGAGATGTCCTATTATGGCGTTATATATGAGATTTGGGACTTAGACTACCATATGTTCAAGGTCCTAGATTTTATATGTACTTGGGTTGATAGTGGACATGGTGTCAAAATTGATAAATATGGATTTACAATTATTGATCTTGATAGAATAAGCCATAGATCCGTTTCGTTTATTTTAACTTCACAAGCAAAACAAGTTTTTTATGGGGTAGATCAAACAAATCCTAAACCTTTTATTATTTGTACAATGCCTAAAAGAGGTAATTAAGTAAAATCAAGTCCAAGTGAAATCAAGTCCAGGTGAAGTGGATAGTATAAATATCGAAGCACTATTAATATATCAACCATCGGAGGAGTTCGAAGACTGTAATGTGGAAGATAAAACCACTTTAATTTATACGAGGACAAATTGTGAATGCATGTTAGTGGACCAAATAGATTTAGGATTACAAGTAAGTGTTTGGTTAAACTTAGGTTTTTTTTCTAAGTTTTACAATGTGACATATTGTTAATGTTAATACATCTATTCTTATGCTTTTATTAATTATTTATTTATAAAAACATTTATGTACCACTTCAATAATAATTTCCATAGTGTAGGTTGTGGTTTCTTCTTCTAGTTTATATTTTGGATCATGTTAAAATGGTTTTAATTGGACTTAATTATCGTTAATACTTAGTTTGCTTTCTGTATTTATGGCTGTGGATGCCCTTATAAATTTTAATTTCTTTTGAACTTAATATATGGTCATGGTTTGCTTTTATGGCTATAGATGACCTTGAAAATTTTGATTTCTTTCTTGCATTTGAGGTGCTGCATGCTAAGCTTCTTTTGATTTATAAATGACTATTTTATAAACTGTGGATTAAGAATAATAGGATACGTGTCCTAGAAATAGTATTAATACCAATATAGTAGGTCTTAATATTAATTTTCAAATAGGCAAAAGCTATTGAGTTCTTTGTTAGTGCCAATGTAGTAGGGCTTAATATTCAATGGTTGGCAGTAAAATTTTTCTGTTGAGCATTACAACATGAGAATAAAATGGTATATTGTTCTTTCCTAACTACTTAGCTTGTCACTTTGCTCACACTTTCTAATTGCATGAAAAATGGTTGTTAATGTTGTTATTGTTTCCTTGCCAGCTTCTTTAATAAATTTTTATCCAGCACATCAAATTGCAAGTTATTATTGTTAATATCAACATTTTTCTTCTTGTACATCACCAATTGTAATATTGTTGATATGATGAAACCAAATTGTATATTATTAAAGTTTATGATTGGCAAAACATACTATTTGAGTTAAAGTAATCTCTTTGAAAATGGGTGGGTGTAGGTAAACTTTTATTACATCAGCTTCATTTTTGCATATTGAAAAACATTTATATCATTTTGATGTCATTTAAATAAACTAACATATACAAATATGTGACTATCTCAATTTGAGGAAGATCTACGTAGCAAGACTCATATTCTACATTTCATGGGGGTGGCCCATCGGACATTTAGATCTTTTAACTATGGACTACATCTTACCAAACAAGAATAACAAAAAAACATCATTGAGAAAGCCACCACTTGATTACAAGTGGATAAAACTAGACTATTAGAAGGCCTTTGTGAAATCAAGGATGTTAAATGAATTTTCAGTAATTGTTGTAATATGTTTGTTTGTTACCTTATAATTGTCAAAGTTTTCTGTGTAGAAATCTTGGCAAATGAATAGAAAATCTAACAAGTACAATCACAACTTAGGTCGGAAGGGATATGTGGACTTATTGAAGAGATAGTAAGCCTTTGATCTGATCTAAATATCTTTCATATGTTTAAGTTAGAGTTGCTATTATTTGAACTACTTTTTTTTTATTATTATTAGATATAGAAGACTGGTTTGTCAGGGACTTAAATTGACAAGAATGTGACATGGAAGAGAGCAAGAAGGAAAAAGAATGGAGCATACAATACATAAGTGCTACAAATAATTGAAAAAATTTGTAATATTATATATATTTTTAAATATTTTAGCACACTGCCAAAGTGTTACAACTTCCATTTTTTTACATGTTTATGTGTTTGTCATTGTAGAATGATCTTGAAAGTGCTGCACAGAATGGTTCAACCACTTTTGAAGGGGAAAATGATATTTTGTCTACCTTTTTAGGACAAAAGCCTAGTTTTGGATATTTCAAGGGGGTAGGGAAGTACATCACCACTCATATTTATTTCAACTTACCTATTGGTGACAACCTGTTAGAGTTCGAAAGATTGAAATATGCTGAGAAATTAACATTAGTGTGTGCTAAAATAGA
The DNA here is from genome assembly GCA_946807835.1 of Ailanthus altissimus. NCBI lineage: Eukaryota > Viridiplantae > Streptophyta > Magnoliopsida > Sapindales > Simaroubaceae > Ailanthus > Ailanthus altissimus. Next base: position 8,232,182 of record OX327713.1, on the reverse strand, counting down.
TTATATATAGAAAAAGATCCGAAAAAATGAAAAATATTCAGTTGCCATAAAGTTAAATATGGATGCTGAATTACCAAGTAAAAAGAAATTCAGTGTAAGTAATTTTAGTACTGTTAATTCATAAAATTATTTCAATAAATGGTTGTTGAATAGCTAACATATTTTCTTTAGGATGATGAAAACAAGAAGAAGCTTAGGAAAACACCAAAAAGAACACCTAAGAACATTGCAAAGAAAACCCCCAACAAGTTGTCCTCTTGAAAATAATTGGTAGGTTTATGTCAAACAGGTTATTTGTTTATTGTTACATACGCTACCAGCTTACTTTCGATATGGAATACTACTATGCTTACTTTATTGCCTAGAAATCATATGCTTACTTTCAATTGTTAAATTATGTTTATTGTTACGTATTTTTGTTACAGGATTCAATAAATGAGGACAGCAACTTGCAATTCTTTCATTTTCTTAGCTTGTTGAACCAAAAACCATAATAACAAAAAATTGTATTATTGTTGATTGCCTACTTATCATATTAATTAATTGGTTTACACTGTCTAGCAGTTTTGAAATCTTTGTTTGTATTGTGTAGCAGTTTTCCAATTCTCCAAACAGGAAAATAAATGTCACTCCTAACCTAGGACAAGTGTTTAGGATGAGTAGCAGACAATAAGCAAAATATAACATTGATTGATGCCCGCAACTCTTAATTTTTAAATCTTTAATTGATAAATGTCTTTTCGTAAGAGTAAAATAAGTCAAATATGAGGATGAAATATTTGGAAGAGAATTCTCCTATTAATACAAAAACATAACTGTGAGTACATTATGTATCTAACCCTTTTGTGCGTAACTTGTATATAGATGCATTTATTTTTTATTAGTATTTTTTCTTACTTTCAATATGAAATAGTATACCAATGTAACTAATTTTTAATATTTTCCTAGGCCATTGTATGAGAAGATAAAAGAGTCAAACTTAATAAAGAGATTTAGTTTCATTGATCCAGCTATAGTCTTCATAGCTAGAAAGACATTAGTGAGGGCAATTGTCGATGAGCGATCACGTACAATTGTTGACCGCATTAAAAGCACGTCCTGCAATAAGTTTTGGCTAGTCCCATAAAATCCCAAGAATGACCTCTTTACATAATGCAATTTATATTTTATTGTGATTTATTATTTTTTAATTATTTTCATTTTTCATGAATTTAGTTTCCAATGGGTTCTTGTGGTGATTGACTTGTCCACCAAAACTATCTACCATATGGATCTTTTGGGAAATTAAATTTGTAATGGCTTCTACACTATCTTAAATAAGTGAGTTGTGGTGTTCTACTATTGATTTTTTTTCAAACCACAATATTTTTTGTATTCATATTGAACTTTCAATTTCTCATTAACTAATATAAATGGTAGTGCCATATCTATTTATTTTTCTCAAAAGTGTCCCGATAGAAGCGATCTCTAATAAATTGGATTCAAGTTAAGGTAAAAATGTCACTTGTTCAAAAACTTGAATCTTCTAATTATTCAAAAATATTATTCCTTTTAATTGCTTAACAGGCCCTATTCAACCGGGAAGTGTGGAATACAGTCTATATGTCATAGCTTACACGAGAGATATTATAACCAATGCAATAATACTTTTAAAAAACATAAATTTTTTAAGTTTGTTTACAAATTAATGCATGATTGAAAAATATGTATGTTCAATTTCTAACTTTATTTTCCCTTACACTTTATATCATACAAGTTCATGGGAAGGACAACGTACACACTTTGAAATTATGAAGAGATAGATGAAGTACGTGTTTAATGGGCATCTTTTGTATCTTTCACACTTTGAAATTATGAAACGTTTATAATTTTAATTATAATCATTTTGTATATAATTCCAAGTTTATTTGGTAAAATGTACTTCAAAATTTAGTAATGTATTAATTTTTCAAGAATTCCAAGTTAGCTTTTGGCAAAAATACAATTTAGAGCTGTTACTTTGGGTATTTGTTGGGTACATTAATATTGTTGAATGTTTGTATTATCCTATGCTGCTTATGGATATTGTTGGGATAAATGTATGTTACTTAAGGAATTATTGATGTTTAAAGGATGTATGTTGCCATATGAAGGATTTGTTATGTATGTTTGAAGGATTTGTTGATTTATGGGCATTACTGATGAATATTTGTGGATTTTGTTGCTTATGATAATTATTGGGCTACTTGGCCTATGGCTATTGTTGAATGTTAGAAAGATGTATGTTGCTGAATGTTACAAATATTTGTTGAAGAATGTTTGTGAAAGATTTTATTATATTACTAAAGAAAGGTTAATTTGTAAAATATTTGTAAATTATTATTATTATAAAAAATCAAAATTTTCTTCATAATTTTGTGATGAAGTAATCACAAAATTGTAATAGATATTTATCATATAATTGTGATATACATCTATCACAAGATTGTGATAGATATTATGCAATGACGTCATTATAACTGATCGCATCATGACATCATGTGCCACATCATAAGCCACTGCATCTACCATATAATCTTTTATGTCATTAATATTGGCTGATGTGGCATATTATGTCAACACACTTACCTTAGTATGATGTTATCATATGATGTCATCATGCCATCATCACCGTGTCATGTGCCACGTCGGATGCCATGTTGAATGACATGTGTACATCCACATATCAATAAAGTGCCACGTAAAAATCTACACATCACAAATCTAAGATATAATAATAAATTTATGATAAAATAAATCTATCACAAATTGTGATTATCACAAATCTGTAATAGAAAATATCTCTCATATATTTATGAGTGGTCTTTAGATGATAGAAAAAATCTATCAAAAATCTTTAATAAAAAAATCTATCACAAATTTATGAAGAGTCTTTAGGTAATAGAGAAAATCTATCACAAAAATCTGTTTGTGATAGATAATAACTATCACAAAATCTTATTTTTTAGTAGTATGTATATGTGATAAATCGGTATTCAAGCAAATTCCATTTTATATGAGTTAAGCAATTACAATTATGCCATCAAATAAAAATCCAGTAACACTGCTCTCAACAAAAGGATATGCACGTGGAACCAATAAACAATTAACATTAATCTCACATTCATATACACATATATGTATATAACTGAATGCACAATAAAATTAATAGAATGTTCATAAACTTACATATATCCCCTTCACATGCATATAACTCTATGCATTAAGAAGTAAAAAATCATAAGATATCGAGTATAATAAATTATATGTCTAGAGCCATCAAATAAAAATTATAAATAAAAAAAGAACACATTTTATAATCATTGTAGATAGGTTCATCCATTGAATATAAATTATCCTTAAAATTATAAAAAGTTGATGGATAATTCAAAATAGAATAGGGTTCACATACTTAACGCTCTATATATATTTTTTAATTTATAATCGTTAGATTAAATTTTAAATTTTATTAATAATTTAAAATAAATTATTACCTTTTCAAATAAAGATGTGTCATAAATTATTGTATTATTTTAAATATAATATAAAAGAAGGCAACCACGTAAATGATTGCATAGATAATATTTTCAACTAACGTATATTTTAAAATATATATGAAATATCAAACATTTACGACTTCTATGAATTCTTTGACTTTTTATTTTATAATAAATAGTTTTTAAAAATTTATAGAATACATAAGAAATGGGTGTAAAGAGAGAAATAATGAAAGTCAAATAATCATGAAACTTGCCAGGCATGTTTAAAATATTGGATCATAAGCCCAACGACCATAACCAGATATTCTAGAATGCATCGACCAAAAGAAGTAACCTGAAGTAACGAGTGCTAATACACTACTGGAAGCTATCAACTCATTTTTATGCTTCAACTTGTTATATGTGTGTGTATATATATATATATATATTTGATGTTTTGAGTGAGGACATTCAATTTTTTATATATAAAATAAAATAAATTACATTTTTATACAAAAAAACATTAATTGTTCGAACTTTATTAAAATGTGAACATCTACCCCTAAAAATTTCAAATCTATGTGTATGTACATATTTCATTCCAGAAATATAAAACAAAATATTATTTTATTCGAGAAATTCAACTGTCTCAAAATATATGTACATATTTTATTAGAGAGATCTCAAAATATTGTTTGAACAAATCTATTTTCTCATATATTTAGACTTTTTTTTTTATCTCAGAGTAGATATTTACGTTCAATTATAGACGGGATCAAAAGGAATTCCACAACAAGATTGAATATACTTTTAAACTGAAGTATAGATGAGGCAATCAAATTATGACCCAAGTAAGTAAATTTCATAATTGATAAAAAAAAAATACAAGCAAAGATGACATAACCATAAAATTAAAGGCATAATTTCACAATAAAAAGGAAAAATGTTGAGACAAATTACAGGGATGTTTTCTGTGATCTTACGGTCGGCAGCCATGCACCAAGTCCTCTTGTAAATTGATCAAAGCTTAGCAGAAGAGTTAACCTAGAAAATGATCTGACTGAACAAAATAGTAGCAGACAAATTGAAATGCTCTTTAATATTGTTTACAGAGATGGGAATATAACAAAAACATATAATATTTGATGGGGAAATGAAGAAACCTAGCCCAAACCTTGCGTAAAACAACAAGATATATATATATAACAAATACAAGTCAAATAACATCAGCCATCCAAGACATAATAAGTAGCCCTTATTCCACGCCACACCATTTCCTTTAACTCTAAAACAAATTGGAACACTTTCTTCTCATCCTGAAGAGACTTGGAAATAGTGTCTTCTTGCAAGCATCTCTTTGCCCGTGCAATGAGTTTAGGGCCCTCAGTGCCAATGCTGAATCTTCCCAAGCTTCCATAAGAGTAAACCCAACAATAATAAGGGACTAGAGCAATGTCCACATGCCCAAAATATTCGCCCCCGGGGTAATGCCTCTACCTCTTCTCCTTTGAAGGCCCATATCTTCCTTCCATACAAATATATCTGCAATTTATATATTTTTCTTTCTTTTATCATATTAAAATCTTTATTGATATTAAACTCGCATTGAAATTGATCTCTATCAAACTAACCGTAATAAAGATATAATTTCTATATTTTATCAAATAAGTCTCTGCCATTAATTTTTAAATAATTTGATCAAATTTTTATCCAATCCTACACGTCCACTCTCCATTTTTATTTTTACTTTTTCCCCTCAGCGTAATATAAAGTTTAAAATGAAGATTATTTATTTATTTCTTAATGACCCAACTAACTCATATGCTTGAAATTTTTCCAACTAAAAAATTCAAATTCCTATATTAAATTCTTACTTCTTGTTTTTAGACCAGTGATAACAATAAACTAATTGGCAAAAAATAGTTATAAAAAAAACTTATAACCATAGTGTTGCATTAAATAAATTACATTTAAAAAAAAATTAATTTGCACGAAAGTTATATCATCTTATTTATACTTACATGTATAGAGATAGAGAATTACTTCAATTTCTCGTTTGATAAATCTCAAATTGAATGATTGCAATTTTCTCTACTATCTTCAATATTCAAACTCGTCCTTGTAAACATGAGGATCTCCCTTAAACTTTAAACTCAATCATAGGTGCATTTTATATTTATTCTTTTAATCTTTGTAAACATAGTAATTGTTCATATAAATATAAATATTTGGCTTGTTATGCCTTTTATGTTTTTTTATAGTTTCAAAGTCAAAGGAGTAAAGAAGGGTCAAACTTTGATGAAAAAGAAGCAAAATAGTCAAAATATGAGCCTTTGCTTTCTTTTCTAAAGAAGCAAAGTGTTCGATCTGTCCTTCTCGGCTCAACAGATATGGGATTGGAATCCTTTTTCAATTTTTTATAAATTACTTACGAGCACGATGGCGATATTCTTCTTATTTCTTTAATTCATTTATGTTAGATATCATTCTTTTTATTTATTTTAGGTTGTGTATAGTTTAACACTTTATTACAAAGCTATTCTTGAGTCGATGAATTATAGTCTAAAAGTTTTTTACCTTAAGAAATATTTGAGCAATGCTAAGAAGAAATGTTGACTTAAGGACCAAGCAACAAATTTCTTGGAGAAGAAACTCGAGGAGATTTCTAGTAAGGCAGTAACGACTAAAAGTAAGGTCTCAAAGCTTAAGTGTCAAAGAAAATTTATCAAAACGAAGCTGTTAGAGGTGTTGCATCAACCAAAAGCAAGGTCTTCAAGCTAGAGAGTTGAAATTGGTACTTAGATGGTTAAGTGAAATCACCGAAGGATCTAGTGGAGGCTCTTAAGGAGGAATTTGCCTGTATGCATGCTCGAGCTGAGGAGTCCGAAGCACGTGCTAATCAGATTACTGTTGTTAAATAGCGTTCCTTTGCCTCTAGGTCATGAAAGGCTTTAAGAATAATGTTAATCTTCTCAAATAGCACTATCCTGATATTGATCTCTAGTGGCTGGACGATGCCTTGCACGTCTTTGTGATGATGACGATGATTCTAAAGATAGCAAAGCATCAAATGCTCTTGATGATCAAGCTCCTCCTTCTTAATGATTTTATATTCTTATTGATACTTGTAATTATTTTTATAATTGAATGAGAAACAATCTCCTTTTTTGCATACTATTCTTTTTTCTGACTTTTTTTATTTTTTTAGAGTACTGATTAACTTATGACTATAAACCTGTTTAACACAAGTGTTGATGAAAAAAGAAAATTTTATCAATGTTCTATAGTTTTCTGACAACTCTTCCATCAGTGTGCTCGAGCTAATATGCACTTGGTTAAACTCTTCTGAGTATTGTGTAAGGACCTTCCCAGTTCAATCCAATGGCTCTATCTTTTGGATTCTTTTCTTAAAATCAGGTCACTTTTTTAGAATTCTTAACCTCAAACTTTTCCATTGTAATATCAAGCAATTTTTGTTGATAAGTAACCATTCTAATTTTTTTGTTTCCCTTTTTTTACAAGTTCTATATTCCTTTGCACGAGTTCTTCATTCTTTTCCTTATCAAAATTTTTAACTCATATGTGGGCACCCTTACTTTTATTGGGATCTTAACTTCACAGCTAAGGATTAGGGAGAAGAAAGCTTATCAAGTTTTTTTTTTATGGCAATTCAGAGGGCCTATAAGACCCTGGACAGCTCCTTGACTGAAGCTTATTTATGCTCAAAATGTAATGTGATTGTCGCAGTATAGATTGAGGTATCGATCCCACGAGGAAGCTTTAAAAAAACTTATCAAAATAAATATATTAAAATAGTAACGAAGGAAAAAATTGAATGTGAGATTGATATAGAGAAGGTGGAATTAAATGTGAATTAAGAAAGAAAATTATAATGATGCGAGCAAGACTTCGAGAGTCATTAATATGCTTAATAAATCTATTCTATACTTTGATTCAATATTTATAACTCAATTGAAAGTTTCACATCCCAAACAGTCAATCAGAAGATATGTATAATATGACCACATTTAATAATATAGGTATTTGACATGACTAAACTCTTTTTAAACATTATCATAAATTATGTTCATCTATATAAGTTATCTAAGATCAATAATATATCATTTTGATAATATTGCAGTAAACGATTAACTTGTAACATGATATAACCAATAACTTATAATTCGACAAGAATCACATAAAGAAAGTATGACTAAAAATATATGAGAAAGGAATTTTAATCTCTGAATTATAGAAAAATAATAGATAAGAGTTTAGACACAAACAAACTTACAACATTATAGCTTTTAATAAAGAATCAAAGTCTAGAAGTAGATTTATTACACATAGAAGTTAATCTCTAGTATTACCAAGAACTTTAACCTAACTTGCAATTCATTCTTATAAAGACTAAAGAAAGTATTTGAGAGAATTGTAAGACATAAAAAACTTCCATTAGCCTCCTAAAGGTATCCTTAAATAGGCAATAAAGGAAACATGTTTAGTGTACTTCAATCTTCAATATTTTTGGCCACCAACTCTTTCACCTAATTGCAGCACCTTTTTTACAATGAAAATTATCAATGTAGCCTTTATAATTGACTTGAAAAGTTGTAGAATTATATCTCTTCTTTCTATAGCCACCAAGTTCATATAATGTGGATTAGTATCCAATGAGATATAAATAAAGTACCAAAGATACATCCGATTTTAGCCAACAAGCATTTTACCAATTTGCAACACAATTTGGTCTATGATAACAACTGTTTAGACTTTACTATCAACAAATAGTTTTAGATAATTGACTCAACATTTCTCAGCTTTAAGAATTATACTGATTGGATATGTATTTTGTGAAATATGATCCAAATACGAAAGATGGGTCAAGTTGAGCAAAAGTTGTAATCTAGTTCTATTTTATCCTAATTTTGGCCCCCTAAATATTGGATTTAACTTTTTGATTGTTCTTCAAGTTTGTGTAAGATTGAGTCATGTTAATTTTGGTTCAAGAAATTCTTTATTTCAATTTCTACATTGGGAGTTATGTTTATTTTTCTAAACCTGTGTAAATAAAATTCATCAATCACAATTTAAGGATCACACTTTATTTCAAGTTTAAAAATACAAAAGTGCTAAAATTAGTGGCATTCTAAATATTAAATGGTGACTGAATCTCTTAATAAAAAATGCATTTAATGTGATCATCACAGCCCCCAATTAGCTTATTGCTAGTCCTTAGCAATTCAAATGTAAATAGAATATGCAAAACTACCTAAGCATTTTAAACAAAAAGCCAATTCAAGATCACTATTGTTATTTAGGTTTTTTTTTTAATCATAACTTCTAAAGTTATATGTATGTGAACTAAGTCATAAACTTCTTACCACAAAAGCCTTAACTCAATATTCTCACAAGTGTATGACTGTTTAAAAGGTTGGAATTTCTCTCATGGAGTTGAAAAATAGTTAAGTACTTAAGAAAAAGTCAATTTTAAGGACAGACTTACAAACTAACATTGATCCAAATATAGAAAAATCAATCATTCTTGACATGTACCAACTTTAGGACTTCAATTGTCTTGTGAGAATAATATAAATATAGCTTGGTAAGAAAATTGCCTTACAAAATATTTGTCTTCTAAAATTGAATGAAGATTTTATTAAACTAAATTGATTCTTTTTTCTTTTCTTTTTTTTATTTTTTGTATTTTGCTTTTCATTTTTTTTTTAAGAATACAAGGAAGCATTACAAAATTAAAAAAAAAAATAGTTTCTCACCAAAATATATTACACACAATTTGGATATTCACTGTAAATCGTCATTCAGCTATACAACCAACTTATTCCTTAATTCTTCATAGAATGTTTTCTGATTGCACTACTTTTTGAAAACAACTGTATGGGATAAACCGAGCGGAGGAGATTGTACCAAAGGAGACCCTTTTACCTATTGTTTGGTTGGGTGTGTCCTTAGTCATCCCGGAGAAGCCATACCCTTAGAAAGCTTACCCAACTCATCGTTTAACTCCCAAGAAAGAAAGATAACCCTAATAAATCATGCATAATTTAAGAGAAAAGATTTTATAAAAGCTAGAGATTTCTTTGTGTTAAGAATGGATATTTCTTAGTCTTTGCTAGAATTCTGACTTGGGGATACCTTTGACTTATTGCCATTATGATTAGGGAATAATATTAGTCTAAACAAAAATTAACCAATTCAAAATATCAATGAAAGTTCGTAAGCTATTTTCTCAACCTTTCTATTTACTCACAAAAGATATGTAAGATTAGAAAAATATATACTTAAACATGGAAATTATCCTGACTATATAAGTTGAATCATCCATCTTACCACAAGGCTTAACATTGCGCTAAAAAATATTTCAAAAGTCATTCTTTAGTAACCTAAATAGAAATAGTGCCTCAAACCAAACAATTGTGAAATCATACTTAGGTAAAAAAAAAAAATTCTTTTATACAAGAATTACCAAGGCTATATGCAATAAAAAATAATGCATAAAATATAAAATAACATAACAAGAAGTTAGTTAAAATGTGTTTCAAAAGTTTAAAAAAAACTCCTTACTCTACTATTCTTAATCTAATTGACCTATAATGCGTCTTAAGAGTTAAAAAATGAACTCTTACTCTGCCATTTTAATCAAATAAGTATGTCAGACCACATAATCTTTTTTTTAAATGCAAAATGAAACATATGTCTACTATCCTCTCCCCTAAACTAAATTGAGAAATTGTTCTTAATGTTTAAATAGAAAGAGAAAAAGTATAGGAGACATTGCCTGAAATTTCAATTATTCAAAAAAAAACAAACCTAGAAGACACTTAAGCAAATATAAACTAAATTGATGGTGCTAATAAACCAAAAAGCAATAAAAATTTACAAACAAACTTTCAGATCCAGTTTCCGCTTGTTATGGCCAACTAACCAATCTATTTGAGTTGTTGTTAGGTTAAGTTTGTAGGAACTACCTATAATTTGTCAATTAATTCATCCGCATTGGTTATAGAAATAAGGATTTGGCGCGCTGAATGTGAAATAAAATTCTGTTCCACGACTTGATCAAGAAAATAGAGTAAGCAATCAAAATAGTTATTGACATTCAACAAACCTATAGGTTTTCAGTGGATATTTAGTTAGGTCTAAGAGACAATTTGAAAATTTTCTTCCAAGGTACCAAAATCACCTGGTAAAGTAATAAAAGCATCTGCATAGTAAAAGCCTTTTAGCTATATATTCATGCATGGATGAAACTCGTAATTCTTCCCCTATTATTTTCTTAATCAGGTTTTTCACGGCTAAAGCTGTAGGAATAATACCTAAAACTTGACTTCCTCCTAAATGTGCAGCTGTTGACACACACTCTATTAACCTACCCATTTCATATATCAAATGAATGTTTTTTGCAACTAATACTTTTCCTAGATTGTTTGCTACCTCTACAAACACTTTATTTTTCCCATGACTGGATCTACAAAATACACATATATTTCAAAATCGTCGAACTGAGGTTCCCTCTATATCTATACTCACCTTTATCTCAATATATGAAAATGAAAAAAATGAGATGTCGTATTTCTAGAGTACCAAATGATATTATCAATTTTGGTAACCCAACAGTTTTTCAGAAGAGATTTAAAATAGAACACAAAAATTCAAAGATAGCAACACACATGCATTATTAAACCAAAAGATTTGAATATAAGATATCTATAAGAGTAGCCTTACTATTTATTGAAAAAAATAGTTTGATATTAAGATGCATACATATGTACAAGTAGTTGTGATTGTGGCTCACATCTTTCTCTAGTTTTAATTTCAGTAATGGCTTAAACGTCCTCTATTGATCGGGGATAAGCTTCTCATCAAATTGTCTTATAAATTTGTGAACAAAGTCTTTTAGATTCATATTCCTAAGACTATATCGTTAATGTTCATTTTTGAATTTGTTCTATAAATTGAGAAGTTTACATTGCATGAACCTACAAGGATGCGCCTCAAGAGTCACTTGAATATCATCCAAAGACTCTTTACTTAGTCTATCCTTAATGAACTAAATTTTATCTTCTAGATGCAAATCTAAAGAGCGATAACTCCAGTTACAATTTCATCGAGAAAACTTATGACAAACTTGTAACTTTTTTGCTCTTTGCCTTTTGGCATAAGAGCTTCATCCAAGACCATGCATAAAAGAAATAAAATTAGTCCATATTTAATAAACTAAATTTTATCTTCTCAATTTCTAGATGCAAATCCTAAAGAATGATAACTCTATTTACAATTCCATCGAGCAAATTTATGACAAACTTGTAACCTTTTTGCTATTTGCCTTTTGGCATAAGAGCTTTATCCAAGACCAGGCATAAAAGAAACAAAATTATTTACAGACTCACCTGATAATTGAACCTTGGCTTTAATTAACCAATGAATATCCATAGTGATATTCTTCAATATTAATAGACTTAATCTTTCAAACCATACTTTATAAATGTTAAGTAGAGCATTTTGAGGCAATGAAGGAAAGCATTTTTTAAGGTTGGAAAGAATACTATCCATTTTGAAAGAAATGAGAAAAAAAAGAAGTAATGAATGCATGGTTTGTTTAGATGATAGTTTTTAGGGAACTAAAAAATCGACTTTAATAGCCATGAAGTACCGTATCCCCCACTTGATCGAGAAACAAAATCATACCGAAGAGAAAAGAGAGAAAATAAAAAATACAAAAGAAAATAAAAAGTTAAAACATAAAATATGGACAAAATGTAAAATATGGTACAAAGAGATTGAACCTCATCAAGCATGACAGACAGAATCTACAAGAGGGATCTCGTCTAAGCGCATAGAATGATCTACCATTTCCACATAGCTTTTTAATTGCTATCCATTCACTTTGAAAATTCACCCATCAATGGGGTCTTTGATTTCGACAGCACCATTGAAAAAAATGTCCTTCCCTTAAATAGACGACTCCATCGAGATCTCAAATTGTTATGGTGTAAATACAATCGAGAATCATAAAGATAAACCCATTAATTTGGCTCGAGGTGTTTTCTTGAGATTTGTTTGTCATGAGCCGATTTTATTTTAGCTTTGTAAATCCTAGAGTTGTCATATACATCATTTCACAGCTCTTCTATTTTTGAAAATTTTAACTTTCTATGAAAATATGCAACGCTCATATCAAAGTTAAGGGCTTTGACAGCCCATAAAGATTTATACTCTAGCTCAATAAGTAAATAACAAGTTTTTTCATAGACAAGTCAATATAGAGACATTTTTAAGATACTTTCATATGCAGTGCGATATGCCCATAATGCATCAGAAAGGCACCGAGACTAATCTCTGCGATTCAGGTTAATCGTCTTTTCTAAAATCTTTTTAACCTCTCTATTTGCTAACTCAGCTTGACTATTTATCTACGAATGGTATATAGTGAAAACATTATGAAGAACACCACACCTGGGCATCAAAACTTTAAAAGAATGGTTACAGAAATGTGTTCCTTGGTCACTAATGATGACACATAGTGTACTATACGTAGATAATACATTTTTTTAAGAACTTTATCATAGTTGTGTTATCATTAGCATGACAAGATATAGGCTCTAGCTATTTTGATACATAGTCAATAGCTAGAAAAATGTAAAAGTAACCAAAAGATGAGGGAAAAATGGCATATAAAATTAATACCCCAACAATCAAACATCTCAATAACAAGAATAAGGTTAAGAGGTATCATATGTCTTCGAGATATAGCACCTAACTTTTGACTTTTTTCATAAGAATTATAAAAATTATTAGTGTCTTTGAACAAAGTGGGCCAGTAGAGACTGCATTGTAAAATGTTTACAGTTGTCTTTTTGCATAGAAAAATGACTGCCACAAGCAGAATTATGACAAAAATTTAAGACACTAATAACTTGACTTTCAAGAATATAACATCTTATGATTTGGTCAAGGCAGTATTTAAAAAGATACAGATTATCCCAATAAAAATTACGTACCTCAACAAAGAACTTATGCTTATCTTGTATACTCAAATTAAATGAAACTTCTCCATAAACCAAATAATTTATGATATGCAGGTGCCAAGGTACTTGGCTTAAAGTAAAAAGAAGTTCATCAGCACACGTTTTGGAATGTGTTGCATTTTTTTAACTAGTTCTTTAGCATTGTTGAATGTGGTAGGCCAGCAGTACCCCATCCGAAAAGCTTAGTTTTTTCAAGGCTATATCTGTTGTGGTTTGTGGTAAAGAAGTTACGACTTAATTCACACACACATAATTTTGGAAGTTATAATTGAAAAACCATAATAGCAATAGTGATCTTGAACTGACTTTTTGTTTGAAATGCTTAGATAGTTTCCTATATACTATTTACGCTTGAAATGCTAGAGACTAGCAATAAGTTGGTTAGAGGTTATGATAAACACATTAAAATGCATATTTGTTAAGAGATTTAGTCACCATTTAATGTCACTAATTTTAGCATTTTTGTATTTTTAGGCTTGAAATAAAGTGTTGTCCTTAAATTGTGATTAATGAATGTTATTTAGACATGTTTAGGTAAAATAGATGTAACTCTCAATGTAGAAATCGAAATGAAAAAATTCATGAACCTGGAGTAACATGACTCAATATTACACAAACTTGAAGAATAGTTAAAAAGCCAAATCTAACATTTTAACGGCCAAGATAGGGATACAACAGAATTACATTACAACTTTCACTCAGCTTAACCCACCTCTTGTATTTGACCCGTATTTCACAAACTACGTACCCAATTTGTATAATTTTTGAAGCTATAAAATACTGACTCAATTATCAACACCTCTTGTGTTGATGTTAAGTTCAAATCAGCCGTTAGCATAGACGAAATTGTATTGCAAATTGGGAAAAGGTTATTGGATGAAATCTTACCTATCTTTGGTATTTTGTGCATATCTCATTGGATACTCATCCAAATTAAATGACCCTTATGGATATGGAAAGAAGAGACAAAATTGTATAACTTTTATGTCAGCCAAAAAGACTACATCAATCATTTTTATTATAAAAAAGGTAATGCAATTTGGTAAACGAGTGGTTGGCATAAATTATTGAATATTGAAGTCAAACTAATCATGTTTCCATTCATTGCCTATATAAGGACACTTTTAGAATGATAAGGGATGGTTTTTCAATGCTTTATAATTCTCTCATATAATTTCTCTTTACCATACATTGTGAGCTAGGCTAGAGTTATTGACAAGGCTAGAGATAAACTTTTATGCGTAATAAATTTACTTTTATACTTTGATTCGTTGTCAAGAGCTACAAATGTTTGTAAGTTTGCTTGTGTCTAAAATCTTATCTATTATTTTTCTATAATTCAGATGTTATAATTCTCATGCTTCATATATTTTCAGTCATGCTTTCTTTATGTGATTTTTTTTTAATTATAATTGTTATTGGTTACATTGTTTTACATGTTAATCTTTTACTGCAATATTATCAATTAATATATTGTCGATCTTAGATAACATGTAAAGACAATAATTGTTTAATATTTAAGTTGATCTTTTATTGTAATATTATTAAAATGATATATTGTCGATCTTAGATAACTTGTATAAATGAACATGGTTTATGTTAATGTTTGCAAAGAGTTTAGTTATATTAAATACATGTATTATCAAATGTGTCATATTTTACATATCTTCTGATTGATTGTTTGGGATGTGAAACTTTCAATTAAATTATAAAAATTGAATCAAAGTATAGAATAAATTTATGAAGCATAATTGTGATTCTCAAAGCCTTACTTACATCATCATAAGACTTTTTCCTTAATTCATATATAATTCTATCTCAACCACATAAATCAATTGGTTACTTTTCTCCTTTGTGACTGTTTTAATATTTTTACTTCACCAACATATTTTGTCAAAATCTTCCTCGTGGAATCGACACCTCAATCTATACTGCGATAACCACATTACATTTTGAGTGTAATTAAAATTTGGCATCGTTGTCGAAGAGGCACACTAAATGAAAGTAGATTGTGTTTCTCAATGCTAAAGTGGTAACTTTGCACATTTATTTTTCTTTGTAAAATTTTAGTTTTTAAATTTATTTTCTTTGTCATAATTTATTTTATTGTTTATGGTTGGTTCTACCATCTAACTTATTTTGTTATCTTCTTATATTTTTATTTAATCTTACATAGTTGGTTCTACCACCTAACTCAGTTTATTTTCTTTAGTTAATTTGTTGTATTTGTTTTATGGCTAGTTCTACCGCCTAACTTAATTTTTTTTCTTTTATTTATTTATTGTACTTTATTTTATTTTTATTTATTTATTTATTGTACTTTGTAATTTTTTTATTTATTTATTATAATTTACAGTTTATTTTATTTATTTATTCATTGTACTTACTAGTTTATTTTCTTTTATTTATTTATTATACTTTGTAATTTATTATTTTTTGTTCATTTATTGTATTTTATTTTTATATTTCATGGTTGGTCTTACCACTTAGCTCATTTTTATATTCTTGTTGTGTTTTATTTCACTTCTTATATTTTATCTCAATTTCATAGTTGGTTTTACCACCTAACTCATTTTTGTTTTTTTGTGCATTTATTAATTTTTCCTTGAGAATTTTCTTCAATAAAAAAAAAGTTTAAAAAAAGAGTGAAAAAAAATTTGTTAAGATGTATGCATCAATTTAGAGATAAATAAGGAATATTTGTGAGAGAATTAGAACTAAAACTACCACCACAATTTGTAAGGGAAGAGAATTCACCATCTAGTTCATCTTGTACTTCTAACACAATTAGCAACCACGAGAATAATCCTATTAGGACTCTAAGAGATTACTTGCATCCTAATCGCACAACCATACCATCATGCATTATATTTTCATCTAACACACCATATTTGGATTTTAAACCCTTAATGATACAACTTCTACCCAATTTTCATGGTTTAGATAGTAAAAATTCTTATATACTATTAGGGAATTTGAAGAAGTAATTGCCACCTTCCCTAGCCAACCCGAAGCCATAAACACTGTTAGGCTTAAAATGTTTCCCTTCTCCTTTAAAAGACAAAGCAAAATGTTGGCCATACTCTTTGAGGCCTAGGTCTATAAGAACTTGGACAGAAATTAGCTAAGCATTTTTTAATAAATATTTTCCACAACACAAAATTAATGGCTTGAAAAGACAAATTTCTTCATTCTCCCAAAAAGATAGTGAAACATTATATCAAGCTTGGGAAGGGTTAAAGAGTTACTAAATCTGTGCCCTCACCATGGGTATGAAAATTGCACTTAGTTAGCTATTTTTATAAGGGACTCACAATTAAAGAGCACCAATTTGTTAAGATGATGTATAATAAAGAGTTCATTCACAAAGATCCTGAGGAAGCCATAGAATTCCTTAATGACTTAGCCGAAACAGTCCATACAAGGATTGGACCTAGTTCTACTGAAAGCACAAATAGGTCACGACGTAATGGAGTTTTTCATCTTAGGGAAGAGGATAACCTTAAAGTTCTATTAGAGGTCTTAACTAGAGAATTAGATGCCTTGAAATCCATAGAAAGAAGAGTCACCCATACGGTTGCTAAGGTTGAGTCACATGATATTTATTTTGTCTGTGGAGGAGCGGAACACTTAGCTCAGGATTGCCTCACTTATAGTAAGATGAGAGGGATATATGAGGAATAATGTAATGCTTTAGAGATGTACAAGAATCCTTATTCACCCTACTCTGAAACTTATAATCTTAGCTAGAGAAACTACCCAAACTCTAGTTAAAAATCTAACCAACAAGCCAACAACCATTGGAAACAAGAACAACAAGCACTTAAGCCTTATGTTGCACCCAATATAATGCACAACCAACTAGGAGTCTTTTAGAGGATATATTACAAGCATTTATAGAAGCACAATGTAAGACTAATAAAAAATTTAAAATAGTTTTTGCACAGGTAGTAGACGAAAATAAAGAAATCAAGAGTTATATCACTAAGCTTACACTGTGAAATCAGTACCTTAATTGTACAAGAGAGAGGTAAGTTTCCATCTCAACCTCAATCCAATTCAAAAGGATAATTCATGCCACAAGCTTCTACTTCTGATGCACAAAATCTCAAAGAAATCAATATTACTACTCAAAGTGGTAAGATTGTGGGTATGCATACTTCTCCAACCAATACATCTCTGAGTAATAAAGACGCCCCCTTGAAAAACTTGCCATAATGGAAAAAGAGCCCCAAAAAAAGTATTCAATGCCAATGTCTTTTCCCCAAGCTCTTCGACCTGTTGAGAAAAATTCAGAAATTCAAGGTGAGATTTTAAAACATTTGAAACAAGTTAAGATTAATCTTTCTTGTTGCATTTGATTAAACATGTTTCAATTTATGCCAAAGTTATCAAGGATCTATGGACTGTCAAAAGAAAATACCATGTAAAGAAAACTGTATTTTTGGCAAAACAAGTAAGTGCAATGATTAAACAAGACACACCCAAGTATAAAGACCCAGGATGTCCCATAATCTTCTGTCAAATTAGAACACATGTGTTTGGTCAAACTTTGTTAGACTTAGAAGCAAGTGTAAATTTAATACCTTATTCTATTTACTTATAATTAGGATTTGGTGAGATTAAACTTTCATCTATAGTCCTATAATTAGCTGACCGATCAATCAAGAAACCATGGGGAATAGTAGAAGTCATTTTGTTACAAATAGATCAATTTTACTACCCTGTTGATTTTCTTGTTTTAGATTTTCATTCTGTGATTAACATAGAGTCTAAAATCCCTGTTATTTTAGGGAGACCTTTTCTTGCCACTGTTAACACTCTTATTAATTGCAGAAATGGTTTAATAAAATTATCCTTTAGGAATATGACTCTTGAGGTAAACATTTTCTATATTGGCAAGCAATCATGGGAAGAAGACGAATGCTATCATTCATATATGGTAGACACACTTATAGTGCATGAAGCTTATAAAAATCGTGGCTTTGATTCTTTAGAAAATCAATTTGATTTAGATTTTGAAGAATTGTGTTATCCTGATGAAACAACTAATGTGTTTAGTATTTTTGACTCACATGATAAAGAGACTCGATTTTGACAGCCACACTTTAAAGAGTTGCCACAAGATAGGGAGAAACTGAAACTATCAAACCTTGAGACACCATAAATTAAGCTTTCTCCACTACCCAAAGGTTTGAAACATGCATTCTTGGGACTAGGTTTTCCTATCATTATTTCTTCTGACCTTAGTGCTGAACAAGAGAAAAAATTGATAACATTGTTAAAAGAATATAAGTCTGCACTAGGTTGGACCATAGCCGATATTAAAGGTAATTTCTCCATTGATATGCTCCCATAAAATTTATTTAAAGAAAGGTGCCCAACCCTGCAGAGACCCACAAAAAAGACTTAACCCAACAAGGAAAGAAATAATGAAGAACGAGGTCTTGAAAATATTAGATGCATGTATAATCTACCCAATTTCTGATAGTCAATGGGTAAGTCTAACTCAAATAGTGCCTAAGAAATCTGGTGACAGGACCCGGCCCGAGACCCTCTACTGTAGATCCCAGCAGCTCTGCCGGGTACCCCAACGGAAGTTCCTTAGAATACAACTGTGTAAGTTGAGAAATTTTGCGAGGCAAACCCCTTTTTTAGTTCTTGCTATTACTGAGAAAATCTTAGAATATACATGAAAATGACTTCTTAAATTTTTAAAAAAATGGGGAGAGTTTCCCCTGTTTTTTTAAAAATCTAATATAAAAACCTACAAAAAATTTCACTTCTATTTTCAACTACTTCTCAATACTACCAAATAGGACCTCCGATCCTTTTCAAAACCAAATCCAACTCAACTCAATAATTTCATTTTTGAACACAAAACTGGTATACTAACAAAAAGTGAAATGATCATTACAATATCGAAATCTCTTCTTGTTTATAGAAACAATATGTACAATACAAGCCTAGAACTACTATGTAGAAAGTAAAAAGAGTGCTACTCAGCAAACTTACATTTACAAATATGATCTTTAAATTTGCCCCACTAATCAGCAGTAAGAGAATCAATAGCTTGCATACCAAGACCTGCACCTAAAAAAAGGGTTTAGAAAATATAAAACACAAAACGAGTAAGCTAAATGAGCTCAGTGAGTGCATTAACATTTCAAATAAAACAACATTCTACATAGATATTAAATTCTAAAAGACATGCATAAATCATGCTTCCAAAACTTGTATAAACCTGTAAAATAATTTTTAACATCATATGCCGATGAAATCTTACCTAGCGAATTTTATTTACATCTTCAAAAAACAATATCCAAAATCTATAAGACATAATAACTAGCATGCACATATAAATGCATGAAAAATCATGAAAAAAACTTGAAATGTCACTATAGCAGCACCCTTCTTCACTTAGACGATTTTTCACTCTTATGAGCTCTAAGATGTTATGCTTTTCTCTCTCAAAATTTCTACACACTTCCACCTTTATATAGTGCTCCCTCAATTGACCAATTTACCCCTCAACTAACTCAAAATTTCTAAATGGCCATTGGTTGGAAATTAAGTATGTAATTGGTTCCTTTGTAACTATTTAGTTAGAATAGTCAAATGAACTAACTAGAATTTCCAACTTAGCAATCCATGAACTTGTCTCTAATTGGTCTATTCTCTAATATATGGATTGTGTTTCTCAACCAAGGCTTGTTACAAACATAACCCTTAAATGGAAATTCATGTAGTAAATTAAAATTTCCTTTTCCAAACCAATAGAGAAAAATTCCAAAAATATTTTACGGTCGTTCAACTCTCCGATTGAGTGTGAAATTACTAAATTAGGTTTAATATCTCTCATGGGCACAATAAAAAAATATTTCTAATGGGGTTAGAATCAGGTAACCCTACGTTGTCTTTATTGCTCTATACCGAAGTCTAAGCACCGATACTACTAATAGGGATTAGATATTACTTTTTTCATCCCTCCTTAAAAAAATATTTCGTCCTCAAAATTTAAATCGTACCTGTCTCGAAGAGGTAGGGATATTATACTCGCATCTGATCTTTACGTTCCCACGTGGCTTCTTCTACTCCATGGTTCATCCATAACACTTTTACCAAGGGAATGCTTTTATCATAAAGCACTTGCTCTTTTTGATCTAGGATTTGTACAGGCTTCTCTTTGTAGGTTAGATTCTTGTTTAATTCCACTGACTGTTCCCTTAGGATGTGTGAAGGATCTGCTAAATACCTGCAAAGGATCTGCTAAATACTTGCGAAGTATGAAAACGTGAAATACGTCATGGATTCTAGTTAGATCTTCTAGTAACTGTAGATGATATGCCACCTCTGCAACTCTTCCAACTGTCTCTTACGTCCCATATTTCTAATAGGGTTAAAATCGGGTAACCCTACGGTGTCTTTATTACTCTATACCAAAATTTAAACACCAATACTACTAAGAGGGATTGGATATTACAATTTTAGACCTCCTTTAAAAAAAATTTTGTCATCGAAATTTAAATCGTACCTGTCTCAAAAAGGTGGGAATGTTATACTCGCATCTGATCTTCACGTTCCCACGTGACTTCTTCTACTCCGTGGTTCATCCATAACACTTTCACTAAGGGGATTCTTTTGTTATTAAGCACTTGCTCTTTCCGATCTAGGATTTATACAAGCTTCTCTTCGTAAGTCAGATTCTCGTTCAATTCCACTAACTATTTCCTTAGTATGTGCGAAGGATATGCTAAATACTTGTGAAGCATGGAAATGTGAAACACGTCATGGATTCTAGCCAGATCTTTTGGTAACCGTAGATGATATGACACCTCATTACCTCTTTCAACTATCTCACACGGCCCATATTTCTAATAGGGTTAGAATCGGGTAACCCTACGGTGTCTTTATTGCTCTATACCAAAATCTACGTACCAATACTACTAATAGGGATTGGATATTACAATTTCACACCTCTTTAAAAAAAATTTCGTCTTTGAAATTTAAATCGTACCTGTTTCGAAGAAGTGAGGATGTTATACTCGCATCTGATCTTCATATTCCCACGTGGCTTCTTTTACTCCATGGTTCGTCTATAACACTTTCACCAAGGGAATACTTTTATTACGAAGCACTTACTCTTTTTAATATAAGATTTGCACAGGCTTCTCTTTATAGGTTAGATTCTTATTTAATTCCACTGACTGTTCCCTTAAGATGTGCGAAGGATCTGCTAAATACTTGCGAAGCATGGAAACGTGAAACATGTCATGGATTCTAGCCAGATCTTCTGATAACTGTAGACGATATACCACCTCTCCAACTCTTTCAACTATCTCGTACGGCCTATATTTCTAATAAGGTTAGAATCGGGTAACCCTACGGTGTCTTTATTGCTATATACTAAAATTTAGGCACCGATACTACTAATAGGGATTGGATATTACAATTTTACACCTCTTTAAAAAAAAATTCATCCTCAAAATTTAAATTGTACCTATCTCGAAGAGGTGAGGATGTTGTACTCGCATCTGATCTTCACGTTCCCACGTGGCTTCTTCTACTCCATAGTTCATCCATAACACTTTCACCAAGAAAATGCTTTTATTACGAAGCAGTTGCTCTTTCTGATCTAGGATTTGCACAGACTTCTCTTCGTAGGTCAGATTCTCATTCAATTTCACTAAATGTTCCCTTAGGTTGTGCAAAGGATCTGTTAAATACTTGCGAAGCATGAAAACGTGAAACACGTCATGGATTCTATGCAGATCTTCTGGTAACCATAGACGATATGTCACATCTCCAACTCTTTCAACTAACTCATACGACCTAATATATTGGGGACTCAGCTTTCTTCACTTCCCGAATCTTAGTACTCCCTTCCATGGCAATATTTTTAGAAAGACCTTATCACCAATCTAAAACTTCAAGTCTCTTATCATATTATCTGCATAACTCTTTTAACTATCTTTAACTATTTTCAATCTTTGCCTGATAACTTGAATATTTTCTGAAGTAATTTGGACAACTTCTAGGCTAACCAATTTCCTTTCACCTACCTCATCCTATCAAACCGGAGTTCTGCACTTCCTTCCATACAATGCTTTATATGGTTCCATCCCGATGCTCGTCTGGTAGCTGTTGTTGTAGGCGAATTTCATCAGTGGCAGATGAGTATCCCAACTTCTTTTAAACTCCATAACACACGTTTTAAGCATATCCTTGAATATTTGAATTGTCCGCTCAGACTAGCCATCTGTCTGTGGATGAAAGGCTGTACTGAAATTTAATTTAGTGCATAGAGCTTTTTGAAAGTTGGGCCAAAATTAGGAAGTGAACCATGGATTAATATATGACATAATAGATACTGGAACGCTATGGAGTCGTACTACTTCATCTACATACAACTGGGTCAATTTATCTAAAGAATAATTGCTTCTAATGGGTAAGAAATGGGCAGATTTCATCAGTCTATCAATAATAACCCATATTGCATCGTTGTCTCTTTTGCTACACGGAAGTCCTACCATAAAATCCATCATTATTCTCTCCCATTTTCACTCAGGAATTGAAAGAGGTTGTAAGAGCCCTATAGGTTTCTGATGCTCAGTCTTTACTTGTTGGCAAGTTAGGCATCTTGAGACAAATTCGGCTATATCTTTCTTTATGCCCTTACACCAGTAGTGATCTTTTAGGGTATAATACATTTTTGTGCTCCTCGGATGCATAACATATGCAAAAGAATGAGATTCTTCCATAATCTCTCTTCTTAACGCATTTACATCTAGTACACATAATCTCTGACCCAAGGTTCCTACACCATCCTCGGTCACTAAAAGATCTTTCTGCTGTCTCGACTCGATTTCACCCTTCAATTTAACTTCCTGTGGTGGGTCTTGGGTCTGGAATTCTCTGATCCAATCAACCAGTATCGGATGGACCTGAAATGGAGCTAATAGTGCTTCCGAATCTGACAATTCTAATTTTACACCTAAATACCTCAATTCTATGAATATTGATAGATATGCAACCTTCAAGTGAGCTATTGAACCAACAGGCTTCCTACTGAGAGTAACTGCTACCACATTAACTTTTTTCCGAATAGTACTCCAAGGTACACTTATAATCCTTAATAAGCTCTAGCTATATTCTGTCTCATATTTAATTCTTTTTGGGTGAACAAGTATTGCAAGCTCTTATGGTCTGTAAAGTTCTTATAAGGAACCCCATACAAATAATGCCTCCAAATTCTTAGAGTAAAAACTACTGCAGCTAGTTCTAGGTCATGTGTAGGGTAATTCTATTCAAGCTTCTTTAATTTTCTGGAAGCATAGGCTATTACTTTTTCCTTTTGCATCAGCACACAACCTAGACCCTGCCTAGAAGCATCATAAAAATGGTAAATCCATCCTTCCCTGACAGTAGTGTAAGCGCTGAGGCCAAAGTCAACCTTTACTTTAACTCTTTGAAACTCTACTGGCACGCTTTCGTCTATATAAACTTCTCTTCTTTCCGAGTTAGTTTAGTCAGAGACGCGGCTATCTTTGAAAATCCCTCTATAAAATTTCTATAATACCCAGCCAAACCCAAGAAACCACGGACCTCTATCACATTCGTCGGCTATCTCCAATTTACTATGGCTTCAATCTTTTGGGGATCTACTGTTACCCCTTCTGTGGAGATTACATGTCCCAAAAATGCAACTCTATCTAGCCAGAATTGACATTTACTGAGTTTGGCGTACAGTCGATGCTCCCTTAAGGTTTGCAAGACAATCCTCAGATGTTTTGCGTACTCTTCCTCACTGCTTGAATAAACTAGTATATCGTCAATAAATACTATCACAAACCGATCTAAATAGGATCGAAAGACTCTATTCATAAGATCCATAAAAGCAGTTGGGGCTTAGTCATCCCAAAATGCATGATCAGAAATTCATAATGCCCGTATCGAGTCCTAAAGGTTGTCTTGGGAATATTTGCATGCCAGATTTTCAGTTGATGATAGCCTGACCTCAGATATATCTTGAAAAATACTCTAGCCCCTTATAGTTGATCAAACAAATCATTAATTCTTGAAAGTGGATATTGATTATGCTTTGTTACTTTATTCAGTTCCCTGTAATCAATGTATAATCTCATACTTCCGTCTTTCTTCTTTACAAACAAAATCGGTGCCCCCCAAGAAGAAGTACTCAGTCTGATCAAACCTTTATTCACCAACTCTTCTATCTGCACCTTCAATTCTATCAATTCTAACGGAGCCATTCTGTAGGGTGCTTTGGAAATTGGTTGTGTTTCGGGAGCTATTTCTATTCGAAACTCTATTTCTCTATCTGGAGGTGAGCCCGGAAGATCCTTTGGGAATACATTCGAAAAATCTCTAACCACTAGAATATCCTTTAATTTCATTCCACCGTCTCTTACTCCTATGGCATAGACTAAGTACCCTTGACACGACTTCCAAAGCATCTTTCTTGCCATTATTATCCACACTATACTGGCGAAAAGTGATTTTTGCACTCTACAGAAAATGACTTCTGTTCCTTTTGGGCTACCTAATTTGATTTCTTTCCGAAAATAATCCACTGAGGCCCGATATTTAAACAACCAACCTATCCCCAAAATCACATCAAACTCATTGATGGCTAGCAAAATCAAATTCGTCATAAACTCTTGGCTCTCAATACTAATTTTACTTCTTTCTAGAAACCATAAACCTACAATAGAGTCTCTTGTAGGAAAAGACACTACTACCGCACAATCTAATAATTAGGGCGCTATACTAGCATTTTCAACAAACACCATAAAAATAAAAGAATGGGTTGCTCTATGATCTATCAATACATAAGCATCTCAATCAAAAATTAACATTGTACTTATCACAACTTCTGGGGTAGCATCCGCCTCTTGCTGGGTCATTGCAAATACCCTACCTAGGTATGAGGTCAGCCTTGTGGTCCTCCCGATGATCCTCCTCGATCGGCTCCTCTAATAGGCTAGCCTGAGACACTCAGCCTTCTGAATTAGGGACTGCCTCGAATCTTTCCTCGGCCACCACTAGTTTGTCCAAGAGCTGGTGGTCTATATTTTGGCTTACTACTAGCTCCATCATTCGGGAAATCCCTCACTAGTGGCCCTCTTGACCATACTTATAACAACCAGTAGTCTCCTTCCTACAATCCCCTAGTTGGGTCTTGCCACATTTATTACACACCAAAAAATGCTTCCAACTTCTTTAGTTCTTCGGGATACGGCTGATGGTTGCCGAACGGAAGCTTGACTGGATTAAGCTCATTGACTTGGTTTCTGACTGCTGGACTATGTAGATCTCTCCTCTGTTCGTGTGAATTTACTAGGTCATCCTCAAAAATAACCTGACCAACCTCTTTTCTGGCCCTGTTGTTTCTATTTAGGAATGGTCCATGCTTCTTTAAACTCGAGTTGCAGCTTCCACCAATACTCCATATTGAGTATGGGCTGTTGATACCACGTATGCACTAATTCGAGGATTGAGACCCATTGTAAATCAATTAGCCTTCTACTCTTCATTATCAGCTATAAAGGGAACGACACGGAGGAGCTTTAAAAACTTTTTCTCACACTCTGCCACCGAGAGAGAACCTTGTTCCAGCTTAAAGAAATCTTCTATCTTTGCATCTTTATAACTTTTGGGTTAGAACTTATTTAAAAATTCCTCTTTGAAAAGCGCCCAAGACACTCTATCGGCATTCCTCCTTTTCAAGGCCTTCCACCAGTCTTTCGCTCCTTCCTTCAACAGAAATGCGGAGTACACCACTATCTGTTCTTTAGTACATTCCATAACCTGAAAATTTTCTTCATTATTCTCTAACCATGATAGAGCTCTCTCAAGGTCTCTAACACCATCATACAGCTTAGCGCCCAATTTTGTGGCTCACCTAATGGACACTCATGTCTCTCTCGGTTGCTGGATTGCTACAACTAGCATCTAGGCCATCTAAGCCACATTTATATTTTCACCCTCTGACTCGGCACGCTGAGATAACTCAGGAGGGGTTTGAGGTGTAGGAACATTTACCGATTCATTCCTTTGCTTCTATTTAGATGAAAGAGCCTCTGCAGCTGCTCTTCAAGTACGTGGCCCCCCATGACAATGCATATTTTCTGTGAATTTAGTGATGCAAATAATTATTAAATGCATAGAATTCAATTTATTAATCTTAGAAAAATATGTATGAAATTTCAAGAATCTCATTCTAAAAATAAACATTTTAACAAAAACATCAAAAACTAGGCTTTGATACAACTCTGACAATACCCAGCTCAAGACCCTCTACTGTAAATCCCAGCGACCCTACCGAGCACCCCGATGAAAGTTCCTCAAAATATAACTATGTAAGTTGAGAAATTTTATGAGGCGAACCCCTTTTTAGTTCTTACTATTATTAAGAAAATCTTGGAATATACATAGAAATGACTTCTTAAATTTTTAAAAAAATGGGCAGAGTTTTCCCTATTTTTCTGAAAATCTAATATAAAAACCTACAAAAACTTTCACTTCTATTTCCAATTGCTTTTCAATACTACTAAATAGGACCTCCGGTCCTTTTCAAAATCAAATCCAACTCAATTCAATAATTTCATTTTTGAACATAAAATTGGCATACTAACAAAAAGTGAAATGATCATCACAATATCGAAATCTCTTCTTATTTATAGAAAACATATGTACAATACAAGCCTAGAACTACTATATAGAAAGTAAAACGAGTGCTACTCAGTACATTTATATTTACAAAAATGATCTTCAGATTTGGCCTACTAATCAGCAGTAGGAGAATTAGCAGCTTGCGTACCGAGACCTGCACCTGGAAAGGGGGTTTAGAAAATATAAAACACAAAGCGAGTGAGCTAAAGGAGCTCAGTGAGCGCATTAAGATTTCAAATAAAATAACATTCTACATAGATATTAAATTCTAAATGACATGCATAAATCATACTTCTAAAACTTATATAAAGCTGTAAAATGATTTCTAACATCATATGCGATGAAATCTTGCCGAACGAATTTTATTTACATCTTCCAAAAATAATATCCAAAATCTGTAAGACATAATAACTAGCATGCATATATAAATACATAATATGCAATTGGTAGCTTGAAAACTATTAAAGTCCTCGCTCGGCCATTTTCTTTCTAAACTGAACCAATGGTAACCCTAAAGCTCTGTACTCATACAGTGACTCAACTAGCACCGCACACATGAGTAGGTCACGGGACATCTCAACTAGCAACACCTACTGTGACATCTCAGGACATCTCACAAGCTATATAGCAGAATCCTACATCGCTTACATATAGCGAGACAATACCTCGTACATATAGAGCGACTCACATGACTCCACAACCCGACTTTCTAGAGTTAATGACACACCCTCCAATACATGTCCATGTGTACGGGATATACTGGTCGGGTCTAATACAATCACCACCACTATAATCTGAGGGTACCAATGGCCTTTAAAACTGATGTAGTAGTTTTAAAGCTGTTTCTTAAACAAAACATGTAAATGCATATCTATGGATATATATATCGAAATCATAAATCACGTCTATGCATTAAAAGCTCATAAAACATACAATTTTCATTATGTGGAAACATAATAAACAAAAGATAAACAATGACAGATTTTCACTCACAACCGCTTCGAGTTTAATTTCGCTTCGGATTTTTACTTCCATTACCGGTCTTGATTTTCTTCACCTACACGCCATAAGTGACATTTAGAACCAATTCAAACGCTAGAATCTCATTTAACTACTAAACGCCCTAATCGGTATACAAAGCTCGGATGGATACTATTTTGTGATTTTCATTTACGGAGTCATTTAATCTAATCTAACTCACCATCCAACACCCTAAAAATTTCTTAACACCCTATAACTTTGGTTGGACATAATTGTCCTTCACCTTACTAAAATGGATAATTATGTCCCCTTTTCTTCATTTTTTGATTTTTCATCATCCATATACATTCAATTTACATAAGGCACCATTTATACATAACAATGCAACCAAACCACAACTCAACCCTAACTTTCCTAAAGTGGCAGAATTTACATCCACCACAACACATTTCTTTTCTCAATTTCTTGTTCCAATAGCATCAAAATAAAGCCAATTTCATTCTAATGACCTAATTACAACCAATTGAAGTCTCTACATCAAAGTCACCCAAAACCTTAATTCTTACCCTGTCAATTTCTTTAATTTGATGACTCCTTCAAGCTCCACACTAGAATTCAACTCAATCTAAACCAAGAATACATACAAAAACATCAATTGAAGAAATCTTGAAAGTTTACATATCATCCTCACAAAACAATGCTTTTCTTACCTCTTTTTCTTGGATTTTCACTAATTGAGGCTTCAATTGATCTTAGAAACTGGTATATGACCTTATTTTAGCTTGATCAAGCATGAAAAATCATGAAAAAAACTTAAAATTTCACTGTAGCAGCACCCCTCTTTACTTGGACGAATTTTCACTCTTTTGAGCTCTAAGATGTTATGCTTTCCTCTCTCAAAATTTTTACACACTTCCACCTTTATATAATGTTCCCTCAATTGACCAATTTGTCCCTTAACTAACTCAAAATTCCTAAATTGCCATTGGTTGGAAACTAAGTATGTAATTGGTCCATTCTCTAATCTATAGATTGTGTTTCTCAACCAAGGGTTGTTCCATACATAACCCTTAAATGGAAATTCATGTGGTAAATTAAAATTTCCTTTTCCAACCCAATAGAGAAAATTTTCAAAACTATTCTAGGGTCGTCCGACGCTCCAACCAAGTGTGGAATTATCAAATTAGGTCTAATATCTCTCACGCACACAATACAAAAAATATTTCTAATAGGGTTAGAATTGGTTAACCCTACAGTGTCTTTATTGCTCTATACCAAAATTTAGGCGCTGATACTACTAATAGAGATTGGATATTATATGGGGTTACTGTTGTGAAAAATGAGAATGGGATACTTGTTCTAACTAGAGTGGTAAGTGGTTGGCGAATATGCATTGAATATAGAAAATTAAACACAGCCACCAAGAAATACTATTTTTCATTGCCTTTTATCAATCAAATTTTAGAACGTGTAGCTAGACATCCCTTTTATTGCTTTCTTGATGGTATTCAAGTTATTACCAATTGAGATAGCTATATAAGATCAAGAAAAAAACTATTTTTACATGCCTTTTTGGTACTTATGCTTTTCTTAGAATGCCATTTGAATTATGTAATGCACCAGCTATTTTTCAATGTTGTATGCTGAGTATTTTCTCTGATATGGTTAAAAAATACATGGAAGTTTTATACATGATTTGACTATTTTTGGTGATTCTTTTGATTCATGTCTACTTAACTTAAAAATTATTTTGAGTAGGTGTGAAGAAAAATAACTTGTGCTAAACTGGGAGAAATGTCACTTCATGGTATCTTCAGGGATTGTTTTAAGGTAATTTGTATCTTACAAAGGGATAGAGGTTGATAAGGCCAAAATTGAATTAATCTCTAAATTACCTACGTCCAAAATGATAAAACATGTCCGATTGAATTTATACAAAAATATTTGCCATATTTATACCATTGTGAAACCGTCTGCTAAAAGATGCTGAATTCACATAGACATAGAAGTGTGGGGAGGCATTCCAAACACTCATTGCCAAACTCACCGCCGCTCTTATCATAAAATCATCCAATTTTAACCTCACATTTGAGATTATGTGTGATGCAAGTAATTATACTGTAGGAGCAGTTCTTGGGCAACGAAGAAAGGAAAAACCCTTTGTTGTTTATTATGCTAGTAGGACTTTGAACGATGCTCAAATGAATTACATTGCTACTAAAAAATAACTATTAGCTATTATTTTTTCCTTACACAAATTTCGTTCTTATTTGATTGATTCACCTATTATTATTTTTACTGACCATGTGACCTTTAATTACCTTCTTTCTAAGAAGAATGCTAAAGCTTATTTAATTAGGTGAATTCTTCTTTTGCAGGAATTTGACCTAACCATTAAAGACAAGAAGGGCGTTGAAAATGTTATTGCTGATCATTTATCTTGTCTTGAGTTCACTGACTCCACTGATGTTCTACCCATTCTAGATGATTTCTCAGATGAACATCTTTTCACTATAAGCCAAGTACCTTGGTACCCACATATCGTAAATTATTTAGTTTATGGTGAACTTCTACCTAATTGGAATGCACAAGATAAGCGTAAGTTCTTGGTTGAGGTATATAATTCTTATTGGGATAATCCATATCTTTTCAAATATTGCCCTGACTAAATTATGAGATGTTGCATTCCTAAAAGTGAAGTTTTTAGTGTCATAAATTTTTGCTATAGTGCTACTTGTGGCAATCATTTTTCTATGTAAAAGACAATCGCAAAAATTTTACAGTATGCTCTTTACTGGCCCACTTTGTTCAAAGTCACTAATAATTTTTATCATTCCTGTAAAAGATGTCAAAAGTTAGGTATTGTGTCTTGAAGACATATGATGCCTCTTAACCCTATTCTTGTTATCGAGATATTTGATTGTTGGGGTATTAATTTTATGGTTTATTTTCCCTCAACTTTTTGCTACCTTTACATCATTCTAGCTATTGATTATGCATCAAAATATGTGGAGGTTGTAGCTTGTCATACTAATTATAACATAATTGTGGTAAAATTCTTAAAAGAAAATGTTTTATCCAGGTATGGTATATCACGTGTCATCATTAGTGACCAAGGAAAATATTTCTATAACTGTTCTTTTGAAGCTTTGATGCGCAAATATAGTGTTCTTCATAAAGTTTTCATTGCATACCATCTGCAGACAAATGGATAAGCTGAGCTAGCAAATAGAGAGGTTAAACAGATTTTAGAAAAGACAGCTATCCCGAATCGCAAAGATGGGTCTCTACGCCTTTCTAATGCATTATAAGCATATCACACTGTATACAAAACCATCTTAGGCATATCTCCATATCGACTTATCTATGGAAAAACTTGCCATTTATCTGTTGAGCTAGAGCATAAAGTTTACTGGGTTGTCAAAGCCCTTAACCTTGATTTGAGCGTTGTAGGTTTTCAGAGAAAGTTACAATTGTTAGAAATAGAAGAGCTGTGAAATGAGGCATTGATGAGATAATGCTATATCTTAAAATTAAGTGCAAGTATACACTATCGTAAAAAGTAATAAAGGGACTTATAAAGTCGGATGTCGAACCCACAAGGATAATTTTTATTTTCTACCGAGTACTAAAATTATATATTTCTTATAATTATTCAGAAAAATCAAATCTTAATTTTGCAATAAATTTAAGTAAAATGAAAGTACAAAAATAAATGACACAACTTAAATAAAATAAGAAGATATCAATATATAGAAGTTCGAGGGTTAATTAATATTCTTCAATATATTTTTTAAAAATTAATCCTTTTAATATTTATATCCCTCACTTCTTATTATTGGTCAAGACACTAATGTATTCACAAGCCTCTCCCAAGGTCATGCAAGTATATCCTAATTTATCAAATACCTATATTCTTATGTTACTTGTAATAAATTAAGATTCATTAAAAATAAGTCTTATTAACCATACATGCAAATTTGGTATATTCCTATCCTAATTTGAAACTTGCATATGCAACATTGAATGTTACTCTACAATCATGCATCAAATTATCTAGGTCTAAATACAATAATGCCTCTTCTGAGTTTATTAAAGTATTACCAAAGCATTCACAATATTGATTAGATATAATGAAGCATTAAGAATAAATAATTTGAATAATGAAGATTTGATTTCAAATAAATATTAAGAAAATTCAACAATTAAGCTCATATATTGAGTTCAAATAATAATTCTAAAAAATAAATTTAGCTCATGGTAACAAGAGAATTATGGCTAAAAAAATAAAATAAACATGGTACAACCACAAACAAACCAATATATACGTCAATTCACATTTGGTTGATACGCCAAAAATTCGCCAATAATCTCTTACTTTCTTGAATTCCTCTTACTTCTCTTTTTAAAAGTTGCTCTTCTTCAATATGTTGTGGCTCTAAGAGCCCTAAGTTGTGTGCACTTTGAGGTCTGAAATAAGAGGTCTTTATATAAGGATTGATTAGAGTATTTGAGTTGTATTTTCTTTTTTATTGTAGTGCGATGACTGTTCAGCATTGTTCACTGCTGGAGTGAAAAGCTTTAGGCGCTGGGGTAAAGGTACTTATTAAAAGCCTAATTTTTCTTAATAAAATGAGCAATTAATTAAGGAAGTGAAAATAATAGATACAATTTACGCTTATTATGCATATGACAACTCTAAAATTTACAAAGTCAAGATGAAAGCAGCTTATGACAAATAGATCTCAAGGAAACACTTCGAGCCAAATCAACGGGTTTATCTTTATGATTCTCGATTGCATTTTTCTAAAAGGTTAAGATCTTGATAGAGTGGTCCATTTGTTGTAAGGTACGTTTTTCCTAATGGTGTTGTTGAAATCAAGGACCCTACTAATAGGTAAAAGTTTAAAGTGAATGGACAGCGGCTTAAGAGCTACCCGAAAAATGTAGACCACTTTATGCACCTAGATGAGATCCCGCTTGTGGATCCTATTTGTCATGCTTGATCAGATTCAATTTATCTGTACCATATTTTATCTTGACTTTTTATTTTTGCTTTTATTTTCTTTCGTATTTTACTTTATTTTATTTTCTTCTTTTTTTTCTTCAGTGTGATTTTTTTTTCGGGTCAAATGGCGGATACGGTACTCCGTGACTATTAAAGTCAGTTTCTCAGTTTCCTAAAAACTGTGTCTCAAACCGTGCATTAATCTATTTTGTTTTTCACTTTCTTTCAAAATGGATAGCATTCTTGCCAACCTTAAAAAATATTTTCCTTCATTGCCTCAAAATGCTCTACTTAAGATTTACAAAGTATGGTATGAAAGACTAAGGCTATTAATGTTGAGGAATATCCTTGTGGATATTCATTGGTTAATCGAAGCTAAAGTTTCATTATCTGGTAAATCTGTAAACAATTTCGTTTCTTTTATGCCTGGTCTTAGAAGAAGCTCTTATGTCAAAAGGCGAAGAGTAAAAAGGTTACAAGTCTGTTATAAATGTGCTTGATAGAATTGTAATCGGAGTTTTCATTCTTTAGGATTTGCATCTAGAAATGGAGAAGATAAAATTCAGTTCATTAAGGATGGACTGAGTAAGGAGTCTTTGGATGATATACTATTAACTCTTGAGACGCATTTTTGTGGGCTCGTGTAATGTGAACTTCTCGATTTATGGGATAAATTTAAAATTGAACATCAATGATATAGTCTCGAGAATCTGACTCTAAAAGACCTTGTTTGCCAATTTATAAGAAAATTGGATAGGAAGCCTATCCTCAACCCATAGAGGGCATTTAAGCCATTATTGAACATAAAACTAGAGGAAGATGTGAGCCACAATCACAACTACCTATACATATGCGTGTGTTTTAATTTTAAACTTTATTTTATTTTATAAATAGTAAGGCTACTCATATAGATATCTTAAATTCAATGTTTTTGGTTAAATAAGGCATGTGGGTCATTATCTTTAAATTTTTGTGTTTTATTTTCAAATCTCTTCTAAAAACCTATCGGGTTATCAAAATAAATTTTATCATTGGTAGTTTATAAATACAGCACCTCATTTTCTTTATTTTCATATATCAAGATAAAGGTAAGTGTAGATATGAAGGAAACCTTAGTTCAATGATTTTGAAATATATGTGTATTTTGTGAATCTAGTCTTGGGAAAAATAAAGTGTTTGTAAAGGCAACAAACAATCTAAGAAAAGTATTAGCTGCAAGAAAAATCCATTTGATTTATGGATAGGGTAGCTTTGGGTTAATGACATGTGTGTCAACAGCTGCACATTTAGGAGTAAGTCAAGTTTTAGGTATTATTCTTATAGTTTTAGTTGTGGGAAACCTGACTGGAAAAAATAATAAGGGAAGAATTACAAGTCTCATCCATGCATAAATGTATAGCTAGAATGCTTTACTATGCAAACGCTTTTATTGCTTTACCAAGTAATTTTGGTACCTTAGAAGAAATTTTTTAAATTACCTCTTGGATCTAGTTGAATATCTACCAAAAACACATAGGTTTGTTGAATATTAATAATTATTTTAATTTCTTACTCTATTTTCTTGATCAAGCTGTGGAACATAATTTTATTTCACATTCAGCGTGATAGATCTTAGTTTCTGCTATTAATGCAAATGAACTAATTGACAAATTACAGACAGTTACCTACGAACCTAACCTAGCAATAACTCAGATCGATTGGTCAGTGAGCCATAAGAAGCAAAAACTGAATCTAACACTTCGTTCGTAAATTTTTTTAATTATTTGTTATTATCATCATTTTAGTTTATATTTGCTTAAGTGTGTCTCAGGTTTGTTTCTTTTGAAAAGTTAGTGTTCAAGTAATGTCTCCTATACTTTATTTCTTTCTATTTAAACATTGAGAACAATGTTTCATTTGGTTTGGGGGGATAGTAGACATAAGTTATATTTTATATTCGAAAAACAAATTCAAAAACAAAAAATAATGGGGTCTGACATACCTGTTTCATTACAATGGCAGAGTAAATAATTCTTTTTTGAACTCTTGAGACGTATTCTAGGTCAAAATTGATTAAGAATGACATTGTAAGGAGTTTTTTTTCTAACTTTTGAAACGTATTTTAACTAATTTGTTATTTTATTTTATATTTCATGCATTATTATTTATTGCATGTAGTGTTAGTAATTCTTGTATAAAGGAATTTGCTTTCCTACTTATATATGATTTCTAAATTGTTTGAGTTGAGTTATTGTTTCTATTTAGGTTACTAAAGAATAACTTCCAAAATATTTGTGAGCACAATGCCTAAGCC
Source organism: Ailanthus altissimus (assembly GCA_946807835.1). Classification (NCBI taxonomy): domain Eukaryota; kingdom Viridiplantae; phylum Streptophyta; class Magnoliopsida; order Sapindales; family Simaroubaceae; genus Ailanthus; species Ailanthus altissimus. Next base: position 8,196,662 of record OX327713.1, on the reverse strand, counting down.
TTGTGCTAAGATGGATGATTCAATTTATATAACCAAGAGAATTTCTATGTTTAAGTATATATTTTTCTAATCTTACATATCTTTTGTGAGTAAGTAGAAAGGTTGAAAAAATAGCTTTTGACCTTTCATTGATCTTTTGAATTGGTTAATTTTTATTTAGATTGATATTATTTGAATTAAGGAATAAGTTGACTACATAGCTGAAGGACGATTTAAAATGAATTTTTAAATTATGTATAATATATTTTGTGAGAAACTTTTTTTTTATTCTATAAACCTACCTTGTATTCTTCAAAAAAAAAAAATTAAAAAAAACCCAAATACCAAAAAAGAAAAGAAAAAAAAGAATCAATTCAGTTTAATAAACTCTTCATTCAATTTTAAAAGACAAATATTTTGTAAGGCAGTTTTTTCATCAAGCTATATTTGTATTATTCTCACAAGACAATTAAAGTCCTAAAGCTACTGCATATTAAGAATGATTGATTTCTAACCAATTAATTTTTCTATCTTTGGATCAATGTTAATCTGTATATCTGTCCTTAAAATTGAATTTTTCTTGAGTGCTTAACTATTTTTCAACTCCATAAGAGAAATCCTAACCTTTTAAACAGTTATACACTTGTGAGCATATGAAGTTAAGGCTTTTACTTGGAGAAATTCTCAAGGTTATATCTATTGTGGTTTGTGATTTGTGGTAAGAAGGTTACGGCTTAATTCACACACATACAATTTTTGAACTTATAATTGAAAAAATCATAATAGCAATGTGATCTTGAACTGACTTTTTATTTGAAATGCTTAGGTAGTTTCGCATATTCTATTTACGCTTGAATTTTTAGAGACTAGCAATAAGCTGGTTAAGGGCTACGATAAACACATTAAAATACATAATTTTTAAGAGATTTACTCACCATTTAGTATCACTAATTTTAGCATTTTGTGTTTTAGGCTTGAAATAAAGTGTTGTCCTTAAATTGTGATTAATGAATTTTATTTGCATAGGTTTAAGTAAAATAGACGTAACTCTCAATGTAGAAATTCAAATGAAGAAATTCTTAAACCTGGAGTAACATGATGCAATCTTACACAAACTTGAAGAACAGTTGAAAAGCTAAATCTAGCATTTTATGGGCCAAAATAGGGATACAACAGAATTGGATTACAACTCTGATCAACTTGACCCACCTCACATATTTAGACCATATTTCATAAAATATGTACCTAATTTGTATGATTCTTGAATATGTGAAATACCAAATCAATTATAAACAACTTTTATGTTGATGGTAAAGTTCAAATCAGTCAATTATCATAGACTGAATTGTATTGCAAATGGGTAAAAGAGTTGTTGGTAAAAATCTGACTTATCTTTGGTATTTTATCCATATCTCATTGGATACTAATTCAAATTGAATGAACCTTATTGATATGGAAAGAAGAGACAAAATTCTACAACTTTTATGTTGGATAAAAAGGTTATATCGATTATTTTTCATTATCAGAAAGGTGCTGCAATTAGGTGAACAAGTGGTTGGCCTAAAATATTAAAGATTCAAGTCACACCAAACATGTTTTCATTCATTGCCTATATAAAGACACTCTTAGGAGGCTAAGGGATGATTTTTCAATGCTTTAAAATTATCTCATATAAATTCTCTTTGCCATGCATTGTAAGCTAGGCTAGAGTTCTTAGCAAGGCTAGTGACGAACTTTTATGTGTAATAAATTTACTTCTATACTTTGATTCTTTGTCAAGAGCTACAAATGTTTGTAAGTTTGCTTGTGTTTAAACTCTTAACTATTATTTTTCTATAATCCAGAGGTTATAATTCTCATGTTTCGTATATTTTCAGTCATGCTTTCTTTATGTGATTCTTGTTGAATTATAATTATTGTTGGTTACATTTGTTTTACATGTTAATCTTTTACTGCAATATTGTCAATCGATATATTGTCTATCTTAAATAACATGTAAAAACAATAATTATTTGATATTTAAGTTGATCTTTTATTGTAATATTTTCAAAATGATATATTGTGTATCTTAGATAACTTGTATAAATGAACGTGGTTTATGTTAATGTTTGCAAAAAGTTTAGTCATATTAAATACATGTATTATCAAATGTGTCATATTTTACATATCTTCCGATTGATTGTTTGGGATGTGAAACTTTAAATTGAGTTATAAACATTGAATCAAAGTATAGAATAGATTTATGAGCATAATTGTGATTCTTAAAGCCTTACTTATATCATCATAAGACTTTTCTCTTAATTCATATATAATTCTATCTCATCCACATAAACCAATTATTTAATTTTCTCCCTTGTGACTGTTTTAATATTTTTACTTCACTAACCTATTTTACCAAAAGTTTTCTCGTAGGATTAATACCTCAATCTATACTGCAATAGCCGCATTACATTTTGAGCGTAAACATAAGCTAAGGCTCCTAAAAGCTTCTTTAACAAATATTTTACTTGTTGATCAATCTGAGATGCTTAGGAATAGAATCAAATGGTCCCCTATTCTTGGTACGGTGAGGGGGAATGGTTAAGCTAAGTACTCCTTTAATTTCTAGAAAGCATCCTTGCATTATGGGCTCTATCTTATTTTATCTTTGTTCTTGATAGCTTAAAAAAATTCAAATCATTTGTTAGTAGCTTTTAAAATGAATCGACTAAGAGCTGTTATCCTACCTGTGAGCATTTGTATTTCCTTGATTGCGCTTAAAGACCATTTTGAGAACTGCCCAAACTTTCTCTGAATTAGATTCTATTCTTCTTTGGGTTACTTAGAAGCCCCCGCATTTTTTTTATTAAACCCCGTATGTATATTGTTTTAGGTTCAGCTTCATGTTGTATTCTGTCATGATTTTGAAAGTTTCTCTAAGGTTGTCTATGTGACTTCTGCTCGTTCAGACTTGGTGATCATGTCATTTAGGTATACTTCCATGCTTTTTCTTGTCATAGGCTTAAATGGCCTATTAACAAGTCTTTGGTAGGTAGTACCTGCATTACAAATGTCGTGACCTTGTAATAAATGTTCCCTAATAAGTGATGAAAGAAGTTTTTTCTTGATCAAGGGAGAGCATCTTGATCTAATTATATCCTAAAAAATACATCCATAAAGTTGATGAGAGCATGTCTAATTGTGGAATCTACTAATTAGTCGATCTTTGGCAGGGAAGAAGTTTTTTTGCAAATCAACTTTATTCAAATTTGTGAAATCTACATATATTCTAAACTTCTTGTTTGCTTTCTTAATCATGATGGAATTGGCTAACCATTCAGGATAGATGACTTCTTAGATGAATTCTACTACTAGGAGTTTTTCGATCTCAACCACAATAGCTTCATTTCTCTCCTAGTTGAAGATTCTTCTCTTTTGCTTAACTGGTTTAAAAGATAGATTAATTACAAGAGCATGTGATATGAAAGCAAGATCTATCCCTAGCATATCCTCATGTAACAAGATGGAGATGTTTGAAAACTTTATTATTAGAGAGATCAATCTTTCTTTCATTTTAGGCTCCAGGTGTGAGCTTATTTTTATGGTCTTTTCATCAATATTTTTTGTTAGATAGGTAGTGGGACAAGTCACCCACTGGTTTTGGGGATTTGGATTTGCTTTCCTCTTGTAGGTCTATAGTGGTGATACAAAATGTCCTCTTTGACATGGTCACATAGCAGCTTTTAGTTGCCTTTTGAACACTTTTAAAGATTCTTGCTCCTTCTTTAGTAGAAAATTTGACTTTTAAATAATGCATGGATAAGGTAATATTGGAGTTGATCATGAAGGATCTTCCCACTACCATCTTTTAAGGTATAGGCTAGTTGACCACTACAAATTTTGTTATCATTATTTTATTGTAAGGTTTTTCCCCTATCAATATTAGTAGAACTCACAACTTCTAAAGCCATCACGTAGCTATCTCAAAACCCGAAGATGGAAGATTGTATGCATTTATTCCTAAGGTCCTTAATGCTGAGCTCAATGAGTGTTTCTTTGAATGTTAAATCAATTGAGCTTCTTGTGTCAATGAATACTCTATTTGATCTCAAATCCTGCTATCTAGATAGTAATGACCAGTGCATCATCGGAAGGGTATAGTTAATGTCCTTGGCATCTTCTTTGGTAAACATGATTGGTACAGAATGTACTCGTGACTTTTTAACGGTTTGGTGTTACAAATCACTTGATGTTCTGTCAATGAATATCAAGAGTAATTTTTTTTCTTTGTCTATTTGAGTTTTATCTAGTGTTAATCCCTCTGAGATGATCATGGTCATCTCTTGTGTGGAAGAATTCTTATATTCTCAATTTCTTCTATCTTAAGTATTTTTGGGCTTAATGTCGGCTCTAAACACATTAAGGTATCCATTCCTTATTAGTTGATATATCTATATGTAGTGATTTATACACTTGTTGGTGGTGTGATCATGGTCTTGATGAAACTCACATTTCTTGTTCCTATTTCTTTTCTTGGGTGATGCTCGAATCGGCTTTAAGTCTTTGAGCAAACCTCTTTCTTTTATATCCTCAAATATTTTTGACAACAGGACTATTGTATGAATATATTTATCTTTCTACACTTTGGGCACTATAGGGGAAAATTTTCTTGTTTATTCCCTCTTACTGTTTTCTTAAGGTGGATCTCTTTGCGTAAACTTTGCAATCTTTTGCGAAGTTTTCTCCCTTCGTTCTCCAGTTGTCCTACTTTTGAAGGACTTTCTAAGCTCTTGTCCTTTTAGCTTTTCTCATGCATTCGTCTCGACTGGCCTTTTTGCGGCTTCTTCTTCTTCAAACTTAATGTATCGAAAGGCCTGATCATGAATAGTTTCATAAGTGGCAGATAAGCTTTCTAATTAAAAATAAATTAATTTATTCTAAGTCTTTCCTTCAATGCTTCTAAGGCAATCAATAAGTCAAACATTCTGAGCTAGATTACTCCCTTATAGTATTGCATAAAGTATCTCAAACGTTTGGTATGACCTTGTTTAAGTCATTGCAGCTATTGAGAATCTTTAGCCTTTTCACAGGCTCCTTGAAAATGCTGAACAAACTTCTTGGTTAGTTCATTAAATGAGGAAATGCTCTTCTGCTTTAGACTTTGATATTAAATGAGGGCTTATCCATCAAGATTAATGTAGAACAGTGTTTGCATATCTGCTTCTTTTTAAGACCAGTGATCAATAACAAGTTAGTTATCTGATCGACGTAATGGTAAAGGTCCATTGCTCCTTTATAAGTTAGGAGCTTTGACATTTTGAATCCCTCCAATACTTCGATATCTCTGAGTTCATCAATAAGAGGAGATGTTCTCTCCCACTTTATTCTTTTTAGAGAGAGCTTATTCTTTCCCTTATTCTCGAGGAGTTGACGCAACTACTCTTCTAAGTTTTGGACCCTTTCTATATCAGATCTTTATTTCTAAATGCTAAAGTATACTGCTCTATATTCATATTCTCTTATCCTATCAATGACTTTTCTCGCGTCCTCCTTGATTTTGTTGTTGCTTCTCTTTTTATTTAGTAGATCTCTAACATCTCTAATGATTTAGCCACCTTCTTTCTTCTTGTTCAAGATTTTTAGGGCTTGTGGGTCCACTATTTCTTTTGAGTTCATCAATAATTGTTTGAGCATCATTTTCCTCTAAATCAGAATTGGCATTAGTTTGCCTATAAAGGGTTTGAGTCTTTAACTTGTGACTAGTTAGAGGAATGATCATGATTACTTTGGCATAATCGTTAGCTTGATAGATGACTCTTCCTTTCAAAAGGCTCTACCAGTACTCTCTTCCCCCTCTATTTTCAAGTCAACCAAGAAGGATTTCTGGCTTCTCTTGCTATTAGGAGAATAAGTTTTTAAGGTATAAAGTATAGTTGTTGCTCAGAGTTGGGATTGGATTCTTGCGATTCTACTGGGTTGCTAGACTTTTATAGAAGTTTTGGAATCATCTTTTTCAGTTTGTCCCTTTCTTGTCACTATTTATATAACTCTTTTTCTAGTGTTTTCTCCTAGGTTGATAGTTCTTTTTACTAATGTGAGATGTTGCTATGTTCTATTTCCATATATTTTTTCGAGTTTTGCAACTCAAGATTCTTATCAGGTGTTAAGGATTGCTCGCTATTTCATGCAACCATGGAGTAAGTAGTGATAGTTGTTGATCGTTCATTTTGTAAATTTTTTGTCTGTTGTTGATAGCTTTTTCATTTTCTTCTTACAAATAGTGCCAAACTTTTGACCCTAAAATTTGATAACTTGGAAGGCAATAAGTTAAATTTGTTTCTCTATGGAAGCTTAGCTTGAACGGTAAGGATATGATTCAAAAATAAACCAATTGGATCACTTTTTTTCCCCACAAATATCATGTTTGATGTGAGGCCATGCCAAAAAAATTTCTAGCGTAGGCACTCTAATGCTTAAGTCAACAAGAATCTAGAAAAATAGAAAGAATAGAACAAATAGAATAAGGTTAGAGAATAGAATAAGTAAAGCGAAGAAAAATGGCCTTTTCTATATGTTTTTTAGTATATCGCTTATATTTCACATATGTGATAATAAATTCAACAATAATTGGCCTTCTAATAATATTCTCACAACACTAATGATCTCTTAGCGATGATGGTAATATTCAAGATCATTCTCTCTTATACTAATTTTTCCCTCTATTTTTCAGATAAGGATGTAGATTTTACTCGTAGCTCTAGAATCCTTTTTTTCATACAGAAGCCTCATAGACATTTTTTTTTAAGATTCTGCTATCAAAGTTTTCTTAAAATTACAATGAATCTTTCTTGTCTTAATAAGATATCCTAATTTTATGAATTTCTCTTGCATTTAGGGGTTTTTCCTTAATAAGTTAACTTTATCCATAACTCTTTACATCTCTTGTAAGTTAAATCCCTTTTAAGAACTTTGTTTGATGTTTCAAGGTGATTGTATTTTGACCTTCCTCTACTCAATATAAGAATAGATTACTTTCCCTTGTTAGAGTCTCATCGAATAAGGTGGCTAAGTTATTACCATTGTTCTAACCAGCTCTAGAAGTATGAGCCTGATCCAGCAATATAGCCGAGTTCTAACTATTGTTCTGACCAACTCAAAGAAAGCATAGGTTTTGTCTAACATATCAAGGTAGATAGATTTAAATCATTGTTTTGACCAACTCGAAAGGTGTTAATTATCTTTTCTCCTTTGGAGTCTAATCGAACAGGATAATTGAGCTTTGACCATAAACATTGGGGGCAATATAATCTTTACGTAAGGGCTACCTTATCCAACTTTCAAGCATTAAGATACGTTTCAGTCATGGATGATTATCATAAAGGATTCCCAACATATCATAAGATTCTCGTTCTTGAAAATCGCACTTTTCCAAACCCAAAAAACAGACGGCTCTGACCAACTCAAAAAGGGTGTCCTTAGCTCGAGGACATTTTGTAGGATGATACTTTCTTCTTGGGTCTAGTAGACTGAGATCTTCTTTATAATTTATGGGGCAAAGACTTTGGGCCTTATGGGCCAAAGTCTTTGTACCTTATGGGGTGAAGACTATGGGCTTAGTAAGCCAAAATCTTAGGGGGAGAACAAGATGCTCTTAATTTTAAGTGAGTAATGAACTTGTATTTATGTATTATATTTTTTGAGTTATCACAAAGTGATATCGATTTATCAGTCAAAAGTCTTGATAAAACAGAGATATGATTTCATATATATCAAATAGATATGGTTATTTAAATGATTATTATTAGTTTTAAACCAAGCTTGTTGTCCTAAAAAATTTAAAAAAAAATCAATATTCGAAACAACAAAGAAAAAAAAATAATTCCTAAACCAAAATGCAAAGTTTTGAAAGTTTCAAAAATTGGACGAAATGGATAAATTTTAATTAATAAACTAAAGTGATTTGACAATTTACCAATTAGTTTAAAAAATTGATTTAAGTTAATAGCTATGTAATCAGACCTAGTTAAATTGACTAAACCCATTCTTCAAGGCAATGAAATGGTTACTTCACATTATGATTATATTTTTTGAATTTTTAGAATGTAATTTGATGATTTTCTCAAAGTGTAAAATTGTTAATGGATGTAAAACGCTTTATAATATCTATATAACTAATTTATCCATTTCTTTATAATACAACCTCATTCAAGTTTAAGACATAAGTAAAACACTTTATAATCTTCATATCATTTGTAAAGAATAAAAATACTCATCTTTATATTAAATTATTATATCTACTAATTGAGAGAATTTTATCATTTTTATTCAAATCTTTGTGTAGTTTAAATCTATACTTGGTTAACATACTGATTGTTGTAGGTATGTTTAACACCCAATAAGTTAATCAAAGGGTTTTAATAGATAGATCAAGTTAGTGAAATCCTTAAATATGATTTACTTTGAGGTGTAGATATAAATTGGATTAAATTTCAAACCATGTCATCTGTTAGCTTTGTCTATTCCTACAACCTTTAATTTGTGCATTTGATTCTTATTTGTAGTTTATTATGCTTATTCATTTGAATATCATGTATTTTTCTATAATTTGAGTTACAAATTAATAGGTTGTTTTAGAGCATAGAAATCTAATTCCCCATCCCCCTTTAGACTACCATTCTTAATCTATATTATACTTCATTTGATATCAGAGCAAGTTCTTTATTTAAAGAATTGTTTGTCTTTAGCAACATCCTAGAATAGCATGCAGAAGAACTAACTCACTATTAAACCATCTTTCTTTGATAGAAGCAATTTTGACTATTTAAAAGATAAAATGATCACATATTGTTGCAAATATCAAGCCATACTTTTTAGTTTGACACCTTTATGGCATTAATTAAGTAATAACCTTGATACCATTTTTTTACTCTATAGCAGCGAAAGATATAACTCACACCAAAAGTAAGAACACATAAGATTAACATACTAATAAAGATAAACAAACCAATCAACAAAACATAAGATATATGTGGAGATTGTGGTCGTAAGAGCCTTAGTTAAGTCTTGGATTTAATTTAGAGACAATGCTAGTGAATATTGATCAAGGGGGGGTGATGATGATTAGCTTCGTTGAGAGAGATTTTGAATCAAAGAGGGGAGTTTTTAGAAATCGATGATTCAACAATCTTGTATGGGCAAGAATTGAGATGAATACCAAGAGACGAGTCACTTTAAAGTCAATTATGCATTAAGTGTACAAGGGAAGAACAAAATAAAAAGCTAGAAGAATGGGCACTGTTCGCGTGCCAACACTGTTCATGGACACTTTATGGGTATTTTCTGTTTTGGCTCAATTAAATTTTTTAAATGGGATTAAGACACCTATAATTAAGAACTCTTATTTTAACTAGGTTTAGGGTTTCTAGAGGTGTGTTATTTACTATATAATCCTTATTAACACAAGAAGAAAGACAAGCATATAAAGTTTCAAGATGTAGACCATAAGAAGGAATAAAAGAGCTAGGTAGGCACTAAGTACGTGGTGCACTAAAGTGTAATCTTTTGTGAGTGTTTTCTTTTGGTTCTTGAGTGAACAAAAGAAACACCATAGATCCTTTTATCTTAGATTCTCGGTATATTCTTGTATTCCTTTTAGAAATATCTTATGAGGAGATACTAAGAGGTTTTGAAAAATTCATGTCATGCAACTCTTACCACTGATCTTAAATACACATTATCCTCATGTTGTAGCAATATTGGATAAATGTATTTCAAATGAACTTTTTAATAATCAAATATATGTTACTGATACTACCTTCATGCTATAGCAATATAGGGCAATAGTTTGCATATATTTGTTTCATCTCATGTTTAACTGGCATAGTCTGAGCCACACTAACCAAATTCTTCACGCTATAGTAATATTGAAAAAAGTCTGACGTGACCCGTCTAACACCATATTTACAAGACGAATCAATGTAAAACACTATCTCATAATGTAATACAATTGAATCTGATTAAGAGATATTTTTAAATACTGGGTCTCATCTCATGAGGAGGTGATTTTCAATCAGTCATTTATTTCTGTGTAAACACAACTAACCCCCACCAGTAAGACTCCCATTGTGGTTACCAACACAAAGTAAAATGATTCCGATTTATAATGCAGACTAATAAGTCTTATTACTGCATCTCATAAACCCCTACATACATAAATTAATTTTTAAACAATTTAAAAAATAATTTCTAAGTGAAAAGTTTCAACGTTGCGACGCTGGGCTACTAATACTACAACGTTAGAGGCAGAGTCTCTAGCACTGCGGCGCCAGCCCTTGAGTTCTACGGCACTGGAGGCAGAACCCCCAACACTGCAGCACTCATTATCTAGTATCGTGGCACCAGAATCAAGGCCATAGTGTCCCGATGTTGTCTTCCTCGGTTTAGCATTTTCAACACTTGAAATGTACCACCATAGCCATTGGACATCGCCAACAACTTAATAAACACTCAAAATCACCCAATCAATACCATAAAATGATCTAATACCATTTGTTGATGATGATTAATACCATAGGGTGCATATATGTGTGCGTGTTCATCACATAAAAAATTTATGTATATATTTAATGCATGCATCTTTTACATAAACATATACGCAGCGGAAGCTGAAAATCTAATTTCCTAAACAATGAACACAATAATATTTTGTGTCATTATAATAATGAAATCAAATTAAAGATTGAGAATTCACCTCACAAATCTTTGGAACAATTTAAGCTAGAGTTCCACATAAAATAAACCCGTTGGCAATTCTAAAAATCAACAATAATGGGCTTGATTGACTAGAATAGTAGCTTTAATTTCAGCAGTGGTTTAAATCTTAAACCATTTAGATTAATTGTTAATCTAATGCTTAACACTTAAGTTATAAATTTGTTTTTAATTTATTTAACATTTGAATTTATCAAAAATAAACTCTAATGCAACAATGGTAGCCTACTATTAAGATATGAAGATGAATAGTAAAAGAACAACTTTCGCTCTCTTGTTTTTCTTGTTTTTAACACTTAAAAACAAGACACCAAAAACAACTTCTTATCTCTTTTTCCCATCTATATGGGCAGCCACATATTGCACCAAAAAACCTTTATTTTTGTTTCAATTTCACATATATAATACCTTTAAACTAACCCTTTAATTTGACTTAACCATAGTTAACTTTTAACTTAGGCTTAATTTAACCTAATTGAAGTTAATATTTAACTCAAGTTAAGTAAATTTACTTGTCAAACAAGTAAATAATTAAATATTCATTTAACATAACTCAAGTTAATTTTTAACCATAGTTAAGTTAATTTGCTTTTCCACCAAGTAAATAAAAAAATATTCAACTAACCTAACTCATGTTAACATTTAACTATAGTTAGGTTAACTTACTTTTCTAAAAATCAAATAATTAAATAATCAATTGATCTAACCTTAGTCAACAATTAACCTAGGTTAAGTTAAACATTATTTAACAAAAAAATCTTGAATATTTAATAATTGCATATATGAATTTACCCTTAAGCCCTTATTTGGTTACCAAGTTAACTCAAAGCTAGCCCCATCTAACTACACACTTGAGTAAACTTAACCAAAGGCTCATTATATGCCATGTGTCATTATTTGATTAGTCAACAATAATTATTTACTAATTAATGTACTTAACACTTAAATATTGATACGTACGCATCCCGAGGGCTCATCAAACAAATATTCAGTTTTTCTAAAATTTATTAGATTGATCAACTCAATCTAGCACGTCGCCCTAATGCACAACGAGTACACTTTATATTGTGGGAAGTTTACTCATTAATTGGTATTAAAAATATACTTACGAAGTTTTTTCCAACTTATTGATTGATATTAACCCTAGATCCTTGCCCCTAAGAAATGAATAAATACTTTCTACTCGAACTCCATCATGTACTATATTCCATTACACCCTAACAAAAAAAGAGGATTCTAATAGAACAGAACAATGGATGTCGAGCCAAGAGCTCATTCATATAAAATCGAAAATGGTGGATATAAAAAAAATCCACATCAGATCATGTCCTTCAAGTCGCACATCACACACTGGAAAGATAGCCCAGAAAGTCGATAGAGTACTTGTTTAAGTGGTTTATATGAACTCTTTCTGATGGAGACCATACATGAAAATGCCATTGCCATAAATTGACAAGGTAATATTTCCATTTAGTCATTAGAAGAGGCCCATCTTTTGAAGCTAGATAGGATTTTCTATGATATCTAACATAATGCAAGAAATGATCCTTGAATAACCATAAGATATCCTGAAAATCATTAGCAAAGACTTCAACAAAATGTTCGACTTTTCGATAAAAATATATTCGCTCAATAAGGACTCCAAAGGATATTGATCATAAATTAGAAGATTGGTTATAGAGAAAAAAACAAGATGGATTCATATTCATATACATGAGAATTATATATAAACAATAATAATCTTGGATTCCTTTTTGAAAAAATGGAAATAGAGTTCTTTGGGGGTAATAAGACTATTGCAATTAAAATACTCGTGGAGAAAGAACCGTAATAAATATAAAGAAGAGGTATCTTTTATCTAGTAGCGAAGAGGTTAAACCACGATTTCAGGGCAAATGAGGTGGGGTATTAATACCCCTAACACATAATTTAAATGTGAGAATTTGTCCTAAAAAAAAAGGAAATATTAAATGAATTGATTAGAAATTATGAGATTTTTCTATTTCTTTGCCTTTTAAAAAAGCTACTAATCATACGGAAAGTGGAATTTCCACAATGACTGCAAAGCCCTCTAATATAATTTGAGAATACAAATTATTGTTATACCCCAAAAATTGATTTTGTTTAAAATCATTAACAGAAATACTCAAATTAATCTGTTGATACATTCGAGTAATTAAGCATTTCACACTTAGTGAACTAGATTTATTGTCATAACCCCTATTTTCCAATGAGATCATCGATCTATTTAAACCATGATCATGAGCAAGTGTATAAATATACTTTCGAAAAAGAAGTGGGTATAAGAAGTCTTGTTGTTGAGATCTATTTAGTTCTAAATATACTTGAAATTCCTCCATTTGAAATTAGGTTGAAACCAAAGGTAAGGGATTTATTAGGTGATCAAATGATACATAGTGCGATACAGTAAAAACAAAGTATTATAGTACCAAAAAATTAGATACCTTGAAAACGGTTTCAACTCATCACTGAATTCTCTATCCTCTTATTTTTTCGTTAACGTTAATTTAATTGGTTTATGTTTGTTATAGTATAAAAAGGTGTTTAGAAATCCTTTATTTTTTCAATCCAATCACTCTTTTGATTTTAGAAAAAACTATCTTTATCAATATACTGCTTCTTCTACACATTCATCTCCAACCCATAACAGGGACTAACTAATACTTATGACTAATTAAATAAATCAAAAATCCACTGATGGGAAAATCTTTCCCTGCATTAGGAACTAATATCTTTTTAACGTTTAATTAGGTCGGGTAATCGTTCAAATTAAGAACAGAAGCTCGTTACCTTTTGTTTCCCTATAATTGGAACCGTAGGGCTCTATCCATTTATTCAATCGACCCAACTTTGAATTCAAATTCTTTTTTGTTTCATGCCAAGAATTACAACTTGGTTTTGTATCGATTGAATAAGAATAAACTATTCTCAAAATTCTCCATTGATGCGACATTGTTTTTTCCAATTCATTCCTTTCAGGATCAGTCGTAGTCTTACAAACTCTCCCGAAGATTTGGACGAATCCTTTGCTTCATAGAAATGTGTAAAAGATGCTAGTCGTACTTAAAAGCTGAGTACTCTACCGTTGAGTTAGCAACCCGACTAATTTGAATGGGTAGATACAATCAGAATAAAAATAAAAAAAATAAATAAAAGAGATTGAATTTCACAATAGAATCAAAATTTAAACTAGCAAAAATCTAATAAAAAAATTGATAATTTATTTTGAACGTAAAAAAAAAAAAAAAACCTATGGGATGGAGATAAATAGATCCATTTATCCATGATTGAATTATATTTGTTCGATACATTGTTGTCAATATGACAGTGAATATTGAATATGAAGGTGGAGAAAATAAAAAAAAATATACAATGGTAAAAACTAAAAGAGTTAATTAGATTTCTTTAATGTATAGATTAAATAACATTAAATCTAATTAGATAAATAAATAAAAAATTAGAAATACTTATACTTACTTAATATAAATATTTGAAAATATATATAAAATAAAAAGGACTTGTGCTGAATTTTCCCTCCATAGATAATGGACATAAATACAAATAGATAGAAAAGAGGTGTAGGTGAAAGAAAATAATAACTTAAGAAAAAAAATAGGAAGAAATCTTGGGTTTATTCAATCAATGAATATTAAAAATAAAGAAACCTAATCCCTTGTTTTGTTAATCAATGAATATTAAAAATAAAGAAACTTAATCCCTTGTTTTGTTATTTGTTAATAGATTGTTTGTTAATAGATTTCTAACGAAAAACCGCCTCGTTGCAGGGAATGTAAATGTAATGTTTTTATAGTCCTAGATCCAATTAGTTTATTGTATACCCTTTATCGTTTCGATATCCATCTTATATCAATCAAATTATACCAAGACCAAGAGAATCTATTTTTTCCTTAGACTTATAGAACATGATATTCTATGATAAGAATTCGAAATCGAGAGGAATTGGAAATCATAATAATAAATAGGTAGCAATAGAACAAAAAATGGGGGGTAGTAAAGAAAAAATTATACAAAACTATATAGATATAAGACTCAGCCCCACCCTCTTTTATTGTTCTATTCTTTAATAGAATTTTATTTGATTAAGACTAAGGTTCTGGTTCTGTAAAAAACCCCAGCCCTTCTTGAAATATCATGAACGGTTCCTATAGGTTGAGCTATTGTCAAGGAAATCTAGAATAGCTAGAACATCTAATTGGACCTGATCATGTATCGGATCATAAAACCTCATTGTCTAAAGATCTCTTCCTTCTCTTCGGGATTGAACATCAATTGCAGCAATTTGATAAACGGCTCATTGGATAGATATAGATGAGCAATACCCCCCTAGAAACGTATAAGAAGTTTTCTCCTCGTACGGCTCGAGAAAAAAATTATAAGAAGTTATGTCTATATAAAGAATTATAATGTCAAATAGATCTATAAAATAATCAAATCAATTAGAGATTTAAGTCTTTTTTTGTTTTTGTTTTTCTTTTTTGACAAAGAAAAACAAAAAGCATTCTTACTCTCATAACTCAATTTGGATAACTTTTAAAATAACTGAAAAGAAAATCCTTAGGCATTTCATTTTTTGAGTGATCTCGAACCCTCTTTTTTGTTTGTCTCATTTCGAATCAATTTTTTTATTCTTCATTCCGATCTAATTGTTGAGACAATTGAAAATGGTATTTCCTTGTTCCAAGATCCTTTATCTTTGCCTTGAATCATTGGGTTTAGACATTACTTTGGTGATCGTTAATGTTTTAGTTTTCAAAAATGACAGCAACACACCTTTTTTTGATTTCTTTCTATCAATGAATCATACGAACAAGTGATTCCTACATGATATGATACACTTTTGATCGAAAGAGTTTTTCCAATTCCAACAAATTTTCCTTTTGCTTTTGCTTTTTCTTTTGGATTTTCAAATTGCTCAAATCAAATCCTTTCAATTTCGATATCAAAAATATACTTACGAAGTTTTTTCCAACCTATTGATTGGTATTAACCCTAGATCCTTGCCCCTAAGAAATGAATAAATACTTTCTACTCGAGCTCCATCATGTACTATATAAAAGGGTAAATTCACATACTTTTCCAAAAATCAAATAATTAAATAATCAATTAATCTAACTTTAGTTAACAATTAACCTAAGTCAAGTTAAACATTATTTAACCAAAAAAAATCTTGAATATTTAATAATTGCATATGTGAATTTACCCTTAAGCTTTTATTTGGTTACCAAGTTAACCCAAAGCTGGCCCCATCTAACTACACACTTGAGTAAACTCAACCAAAGGCTCACTATATGTCACATGTCATTATTTAATTAGTCAACAATAATTGTTTATTAATTAATGTAGTTAACACTTAAATATTGATACGTGCACATCCCGATGGCTCATCAAACTAATATTCGATTTTGCTAAAATTTATTGAATTGATCAACTCAATCTAGCATGTCGCCCTAATGCACAATGAGTACACTTCATATTGTGGGACTCCATAGATCCATGCCTAATTCGTCAAATAGAACTATTCTACAAGTCCGTAATTGATGCCCTACAAACATGTTATAGATATTACAAATTAGCGCGTTAGACCATACAAGTTGAGGTTACAGCATATACGTATAGTCCTTCTATTAATTATATCCTGGATGTGTAGGGATATAGATCAGTATCGTCAAATTTTCATAACCACATCCATGAACTTATCTCCAGATTTGTATTTCTATAAAACAATATCTGCAAACTCCTTTTCAATATTGTTTAAAACTACGAAAAACTCTTTTTTGAGATTTATGCTTTTCGTTAAAAGACTTTTTGAAACACAATTCTTGGAGCATTAAGGTATACATCTCACCCATATGAGTTGACGGATCTTATATTTATGCACACTGAACTCCATAAGCATCGAATCATACCTAGTGACACTCAGCGGTTAGACCATGAAACATTTCTGACATTCGTGAAACCAAAATATGGTGGATCACTCACAAGTCCATCATAGTGCTCAAGTTATAGGACTATAAATACTACTCAACTTGAGAAGGCCTTCTATTGACGACTTTATGGGATATCTATTGGAGGTCCTCGTGAGTTTGTTTAGTATTCAGTCCTAACTGAATACCCATAAGCCTATATGAGCTCTAAGCTCATAGTTAACTAAGAACAACCATATATAGTAAACAAAAATGTTAAATTTAATTATTGGATGGTATTATAACAAAAGTACGCACTCTTTTTGTTTATTTATTTTAAAAAAATTTATTCTCTCCATTTTTATCTCTCTCCACTAGTTTCTGCAAAATGAGCGACATTGAGACTACTTTAGGTACACTTTTGTTTTTATTAAAAACAACCTTTTAAAAATTTAATGAGTCTAATAACTTTTTTTAACATTATAATTTGAATATTTATAACAACAATTTGTTGTTTCAAATAAGTTTTCTTAAAACAAATATTTCTACTATATTAGGATTTCTTATTTCTATTACTTTTAAAATAAGATATTCTTATTGTGTTAGTTTCTTATTACAATAACATTTCTTATATAATATATTTTTCATATAGATTAAGGATTTATTACCTATATGCAAGAGCAAAACTAGGATTTTTAGTTAAGAGGGATCAAAACATTATTTTAAAATTTATGTAAACAATGTGTATCAATTTAAAATAGTTATTATAAAGAAGGTATGTAATAAAATTTCATTTTAATAATACATGAATGGATATTACGATAAATGTGTTGGGTAATTTATTCTATATATAATTTCAATCATATTCTATATTCTATATTATCATATATAAAAGATATATAATATATTAACAATATATATATATATACGAAAATAAAGAGTAAAAAAGATAAATCTGACCTTGAGTATAAAGAAGTATGCTAGAGAATATTGTCCTAACTAAATAGTCCCCCTCTCGTGTAGGTAGTGATGGATATATTATGATTATAAGATTCAACCTTATACTCACAGACACTCTCCTTGATGAACACGAACATCGGATCATACCAAATCTCCATTGTCAAAGTTGTTCAAACACAATATGATAAGTATATTCTTTTAAAAGTATATACACATATACATATAACCTTTATATTTTCTTTTCTCTTCTTTACTTTTACACACACTTTCTAATGAAATATTAGTACCCTTTATATAGTGGTAGATAAGGCTTAAGATATTAATACTAATATTAATTTTGTATTGCTATAATTTTAAATATTTTATAACTTTAATATTAATATATAATTTATGTTTGAAATTTGTAACTTTAAGAATTAATTTTAATATTTAATAAGAATAATTTAATATATTATAACTCCTATAATAATTTAATAAACATAATTCCTAAATAATAATAATACAAATAAATATTTATAACTCACAAATATTTAGTATAGATTTAATGGCTAATTTAAACATTATAACTACTATATAATAATGGTATAATAATAATAGTTTATAATATGTAACTTAAAATATCAAAAATTATATTAATATTTTATAACTTATTAACCATTTAAAAGGTTTTAAAACTTTTTCTTCAACAAAAAGTGAACAAGGTAGTTTAAATGACCAAACATAAAATTTTCTAAAAAAGAATGTACAAAAAGAAAATGAAATTGTTGTTCAAGATCTCAAACTAGTATGAATTTGTAAAATTGAAGTTAATAAGATTACTATTACATTACAAACTCCTAAAAAATGGGTTTATTTATATATGAAAGGATATAGTTTGTATATATTGAAAGACCAAATTTCGATATTATAGTGAATTAAAGAAAATAAATTTGACTATATTAAAGAGAGTAAAAAGATGAATTTTTGGTAATTTACAAATTAGGAAAAAGAGATGAAAAGTTAAAAGAACAAAAAAAATAAATAAATAAAATACAAGGAAATCTCAAAATATAAAAATAGGCTACAAATACTTAGCACCCTTAATTTTGAATTTATTGTGCCACTAAGAAGATTAAAATAGGATGAATTAATCAAATAAAGACGAATTCTATCTGGGATGGTTTCTCTGTAAGCCTATTAGTGATCAAACACTTGTTCGTCCAGTGAACTCTATTATCTTTTCTTAAATTGCAATAGATGACATAGAAGCTTTATGGAATTCTTTCTCGATTGATAATTTTCACAATGAGGAAGTCTTAGGAATTTCAGATTTGGTTGTCAAAAGACAATGTTTGGAAGCAAAATTTGGTCTTTTTGTTAAAGTCCTCACAAGAAAGCACTACCATTATGAGGCTTTTCAGAACATCATGCGAGGTCTTTGGTGCCCCAAGGGGGAATTAAAATTTCAGTGGCTAGGCAGCAACATCTTTGTTAGGGTCGTGCTTACGTGCCATCTCTGAATGTACATATACTTGTGTATTTATACAAGTGTATATTCCCATTAAATTGCTAATACCTATTTAAATGGTACTATGCAATATAACGTTACAGACATTGTACGATTTGAAAGAATTCAGATCAGATCTAAAGGAGTTTAGATAAGTACTCATAGTTAGCCATGCTAAGAGATATAAATGTTAAATATTAGCACAGCTAAGTGTTAGTTTGTTATAATATTCAACGAAGATCTAAGAGTTGGAACTTTGTCTGTAATGGGACATAAACCTGGGAATATACTAGTAACTACATAGTTGCAAGGGTTGCAATTAGGTATCAGGAAATGTCAGTTGCGTAAGTATGTTCTCAAATAATTATTCCTGATCTATTTCTCTCGATGCGGGTCTGTCGGTGGATACCTTTATATAGACCAGCATATGTCGTAACTATAGGGTATAGATGGTCGTTCCTAGCCGACCGTGAGCTTGAAGCTCATATTGACATATGGGTATCTAGTTAGGACTGGATATATAATAGACTCACGAGAGCCTCCGATAGACACCCTATGTAAGCCGTCAATGGAGGGTCCTCTCGAGTTAAGTAGTATATGTGGTCCTTTGACCTGAGTGTCACGGTGGGCTTATAAGTGATCCACCATACTTTGGTTCCACGCATATCACAGACCTTTCATGGTGTGATCGCTAGGTGTCGTTGGGTATGGTCCGATGCTTATGGAGTCTAATGTGTATAGATATGGGATCTGTTAGCTCGTATAGGGAGTTAGATATCCAGATACTTCGAGATTGTATCTCAAAAAGTCTTGTGGCCACAAACATTAATCCCGGGAAAGAGTTTGGTCAGGGTAGAACAATATGACAAAGGAGTTTGCACATATTGTTCATTGAGATACTAGTTTGGAGATAAGACATGGATGAGCACTAGGGGATTTGATGGTGATAATCTATATCCCTACACATCCAGAATATCGTGACAGAAGGACTATACGTATGCGTTGTAACCTTAGCTTGTATGGTTCAACGCGTTGATTTGTATATTCGTGATGTGTGCATGGGACATTGCTCACGGACTTATAGAATAGTTCTATTTGACGAATCGGGCATGGACCTAGGGAGTTCAACGATATGTAGTGTACTTGTTATGCATTAGGGCAACGTCCCGGATTAAATTATTTAATCCAGCACTACCATGGAATACGTGCGTGTCTATATTTAAGTGTTAAATACAATAATTAGTCAATAATTATTATTTACTAATTGTATAATGACACATGGCACATTGTGGACCCTCGATTGAGTTGACCTAAGTGCGGGTTTGGTGGGACTCACTAAGGGGTAGACTTGGTAACTATTTATGAAGGGTAAAATAGTCATTACACACTTTAATAATTTAATTGTTAAATAATCAAAATATCTCATTATTATATATAATTATATTATATTTTTTATTATTATTTTATTTGGGGTGCCAAATAGTTGGCACCCATTATTATTATTATATTATTATTTATATTATATAATATATTATATTATTATTATATTTTTATATTGTATATAAATATATGCGACTGTGTGTGAAATGTGAATTGGTGAAAGTGTGTGTATTTGGCTGAGAGAAACAAAAATGAAATAGAGAAAGAGAAGAAAAAGATATGGTGCCGAGAGGAGAAGAAAAAAAAATAGGAAAAAATGAAATTGTTTCATTTTTCTCTATGGTACCAAAAGAAGCAATTATAAATTGCTTAAATCTCCATTTCTCATCCTTTTAGAAAAAATGGATGAATACACACTACCGGCCATTTTGGGGTTAAGAGTTAATCCCATGTTGGATATGGGGCTGTTGTTCTAGCTCACCAAGCCCACCGTGTTGGTGACTAGAACTGTCCACGAGTTGGTCTTCATGCGGACTGTGATGAAATACGTGTATAACGTTACACGTTCAAGTGAGTTCTCAACTCTACTAATATATTAATGTGATTAATATATTTATTTATTGTATTTATTGCATGTTTAAATGCTTTCGCCGTGTTTAAATTCGTATATGATACGTATTCTAGGCAATAGACACAATTACACATGCATACACCTACGTATATTAGATCCCCAACAATCTTCTTCTTATGCAAATTTACCATAGAGGATGATTGAAAAAAAAGGTTATGATGTCTGAACCTTGAACTTCAACAAATTCTTGTTAGCCATAGAACTAGTGTTGAAAGGTTACTCTGTTGTCAAACCTACTTTTTGGTCGGTCCCGTTTTAGATCCAAGTGTCCAATGTTTTGATAATCCATATAAACGTTAAGATGATAAAGCTAATTGGAAATAGAGTAGACAATTTTTAGATGTCGAGAGCGATGGCTTAGAATCATGCTGATAAGGGCAAATTTGTCATATATTTTCTCATGTTTTTATTATTGATATTTTATGGTTTTATGAGAATAGATGGCTATTTATGTGCATTATTGTTATTTATAGGGACTTGAACGAAATTTAAAGAATTTAGCCCCAGCGCTAAAATGCAAAGTTTTCAAAATATGTGTCCATCGCCCCAGCGCCACAAGGAATTTAGCCCCAGCGCTAAAATAGTGATCGAAATAAGAAAAACGACCTGCTTAAGTCGCGTATAGAGCCCCAGCGCCGATGAGTCACCGCGCCAGCGACGATCTATCGCCCCAGCGCCAGACAGTCACCGCGCCAGCGGTAAGCCGTTTTCATGCAGCGCCCCAGCGCTAAGATTCCACCGCTCCAGCGGTAATAGCTTTTTCACGCGTCGCCCCAGCGATAGATGCATAGAGCGCCAGCGGTAGTGCGAGTCCTAGTCCGATTAGAATTGAGATTTTCAAGCTCATATCAATCCCTATATAAAGCCACTCGTTCCCAGCCTTCAAGAATCAATCCAAGACGACCCAAGAGCACCAAGAATATAGAGCACAAGTCTTGGAGAGCAATAGGAGCTTAATTGAAGCAATTTTAGAGAGAGATACAAGACGTTCTTCGGCATCAAGAGTTCCTAGGCAGCGCAATTAAGAGCAATTCGACGTCTATATCGGTTTGCTAATAATTGTATCATGATTTATAATTATTTTTATTGCTGTTCTCTTGTAGCCATGAGCTAAACTTGTTTTCTAGGGTTAATACTTGAACTCAATATGTGTGCTTAATTGCCATATCTTTCAAATATTTAATAAACTTAGTCATTTATTATTTAAATTATTTGTGTTTAATGCTTCAATATATCTGGCCAATATATGGTGAATGAATTGGTAATATTATTGATAAACTCGGAAGAGGAATCATAATATTTAGACCTAGGTAATTTGATGCATGATTGTAAAGTAACATTCAATGTTGCATATGCAAGTTTCAATTTAGGATAGGAATGTACCTAATTGGCATGTATGATCAATAAGACCTAATCTTAATGAATCTTAATTTATTACAAGTACCATAGAAATATAGGTATTTGGTAAATTAGGGTATACTTGCATGACCTTGGAAGAGGCTTGTGAATACATTAGTGTCTTGATCAATAATAAAGACTAAGTGAGTTAAATATTAGAGGATTAATCATTAAAAAGCATATTGAGGGATAATATTAATCCTAGGTTTTCTCTACGTTGTTATCTTTAAATCTCATTGCATTGTATTTTTGTTTTTATATTTCTTACATTCATTCTTAGATTTTTATTTTTCTGAATAATTATTAGGAAGATATAATTTTAGTAATTGGTTAATAAGAAGAAATTATCCCTGTGGGTTCGACATCCGACTAATTAGTCTCTTTATTACTTGCATACGATAGTGTATACTTGCACTTAATTTATGATATATAAATATCGCATCACATGCATAGGAAGGTTCATGCACATCTGAATTAAACTCTCTCCCGATGAACCAATTCGAAAGGGAATTTTCTTAAAACTGGGATCAGATGAAAATCTAATATGGTTCGATTTTAAGTATGATAAGCTACCAAAAGTTTACACCCTATGTGGCTATTTGGATTATGGTTACCAAGAATGCTTTTCAATCCTTCCCAATAATTCTTAAAATATTAGGTAATCATTGATACTCAGAGAGCATCTGTGCAATAGAAAAATACAAAGTTCTGGAAGTCTCAAAGGTGATGGGCCAAAAGAACATTAATGGAGAACAAGTGGTGGAGGATCAAGATGAACCAGTCAGAATAATGCTTTTAAATCAGTGCATATGAACGCTACTAATGTTCATTATGAAACAAATTCTTACTACAATAAAGAGGCTCAAATTGGTGCGTTTAGGGGTGATAGTATTCGTCTTCCATCCAAGGACAATGTTGCTTCTAAGATTGAAGACGGTGGAGTTAACTTGCCAGAAAATTCAAACACATGGATAGATTATTCTATTCCATAAACAAGGAGGCCTACAAGCTCAACCACTATCCTGCATAAACTTATAAAGGTACGTGATTATGCCATTTCAAATGATGGAAACATGTTATCCTCTTTACAAAAGAATATGGCAACATGTGGTAGGAAAATTGGTGGAAAACCAACAACTCTTGAAGGCCCACATGAAGATTAATGAACCTTCACATGGCAACATCCCCACCGAAAAGTTGGCCTCCAACCTAAAGAGTTCAAGATGCCTGAATAATTTTTTATTAAAGAATATGCTTCCACAAAGCTAAAAAGTGGAAACATGGGATCCTTTTTACAAACGAATGAGAAACCACGTGGAGAGTCAAAAGAAAGTAACATTTCTTCTCACTTAATATCTCTTTTATAAATCTAAATGGATCCTCACTTGGTAGCCACTCAGCAAACATAAATGAGAACTTACAAGCAAATTTGGGCCCTCACGTGGTGGCTAAATGTTGTAATACCCCCAACCTCTTATAGAATCTAATTAACCACTAAGGTGAAGAACATTATAACATATGATGGTGATCTCCCAAGCACACAAGCTACACGTGGATATGAAATTGGTGGAATCTTAAAACAACAGAACTCGAAAAAACTTGAAGAATCTAGTGTACAGTAATGTTAAAGGAAAATATACTATCACGTGTTTACAACTTTTCTGAATCGTCCACTTGTATGCTCGATTATTCTTTAATTTTATAAGGACCCGAAGCACTATTCTCCATGCTTCCATATTTAACTTCCCATCTACACTCACATGCAGTCCACATGAAGGGCCTAAATAAGAATTTCAAGGTCTCTTCTAACCTCTCCCTTTACTTAAAAATAGGTTTTATCATGATGGAAAGCTACGGCGATTATTAAGATAGAAATTTCATAGACATATTACGACCGATTCTGATCTATAGTCTAAACAAAAGAAAAGAGGCAATGACAAAGAATATATTATCCCATATAAAAGAATGTTACTTGATAGTAAGGGATATGCTCATCAGCCAAAGGTTGAAGACCGACCTCTTATGAACAATAAAGGGTTGATATTGCAGCATGTTTCGGATCTACCACCTATCGATATTGGATTAACTCAACAAGTTACTTCTTTTATTAATCCAACAACAGCTCCTGCTGGTAGGCAGAACTACTGATACCAATGAAACTGTTAAGTTAGAATGTGCAGAGGCTAGGCAACCCTCGCACAATCGATATCTTATGCACCCTTATACAATAATACTACCCAGAGGTGACCTTTCTTATAGAAATACGTGCAAACAAATAAAAATTAAAGGATCTTTAAGTAAAACTTGGTTGTGTTGGTAAACTTGTTGCAGAGAGAATTGGTCGTAGTGGTGGTTTCACTTTATTATGGATAGATATGTAGATATTTCTCTATTATCTTATTCTCAATTTCATATTGATGTCTCTATTATTGGGTAAGGGAAAAGTTAACGCTTTACAAATTTTATGGCCACCTTGAGACATCTCAGTGTGTCTATTCTTAGGCTTTTTTAGGCGTCTTTGTATTTGTTTTCTTCTCCTTGAGTATGTATTGGAGACTTTAATGAAATTCTAAAAGACTCAGAAAACGATAGTGGTCTGCCTCAACCTCCTTACCTAATGCTTAACTTTAGAAATGCCATTGACAATTATAGTTTCTTGAGGATTTAGTTTAAGGGTCTCCCTTTTACTTGGTGTAATGGGTATGCATCTAGTTCCTTTATTCAATAAAGACTTGAATAAATGTTTTGCGTATTCTCTTGGCATAATCTCTTCTTTGATGCCGTTATTAAATATTTAATTTTTTTAGGATCTAATCATCGACCATTTTTGCTGATTTTGGGGAGTCTATGGTAATGAATAGAAGGGGTTAGTCTCAGCGCCTTCATAATAGGTTCCATTTTGAAGAGGTATGAGCTGATGAAGAGGAATGTAGACAGCTTATCACTGAAGGTGATCACCAAATATGACCTCACTTGATTTGGTAGGTGGTGGTTTACAATGTATTGGGACCTCGTCTTAAAAATTGGAACTTAGTACACTTCCGTAGATTGAAAAGTGAGATAAAAGAAAAAAAAAACAACTTATGAGTTCTTTAAATCAACGAGTGGATGCTCAGGCTTGGCAGGATATTATTAAGATTCAAAAATCTCTAGACGCTTTACTTTATAAAGATGAAACCTACTGGAGAAAGTATTCAGGGTTCAGTGGCTTCTGGCATAGGATATGAATTTAAAGTTTTTCCATTTTAAAACTTCTGGTCGAAGAAGGAAGAACTACATTTTTAAGATTTAGAATAATGATGGTAGTATTTGGTGCACAAGCATGGAGTAGATGTCCGAGATTTTCATTCATTAATTTGCTGAAATCTTTACCTCGTCTAACCTAATTACAATAGAGATTGATCTAGTTGCTTCCTATATTGAGCCATGTTTATCCGAGCATAATATTCATTGGTTGGATTCCTCTTTTCGTGATGATGAAATTCACAAGGCAGTTTTTCAAATGTCCCCTATAAAAGCACCTCGTAAAAATGATAGTCTGCTTTATTCTACTAGAAATTCTGGGATATTATTAGAAATGATATATGTAGGGTGTTGATGCGATATTTTTATATCTTATAATTAAGCGCAAGTATACGCTATCGTAACAAGTAATAAAGAAACTTATAAAGTCGGATGTCGAACCCACAGGGATAATTTTTATTTTCTACCAAGTACTAAAATTATATATTTCTTATAATTATTCAGAAAAATCAAATCTTAATTTTGCAATAAATTTGAATAAAATAAAAGTGCAAAACATAAATGATACAACTTAAATAAAATATGAAAATAGCAATATAGAGAAAGCCTAGGGTTAATTACTAGCCTTCAATATGGTTTCTAAAGATTAATCATTTTAATATTTATATCCCTTAATTCTTATTATTTGTCAAAACACTAATGTATTCACAAGTCTCTTTTAAGTATATCATAATTTACCAAATACCTATATTCATATAGTACTTGTAATAAATAAAGATTCATTAAGAATAAGTCTTATTGATCATACATGCCAATTAGGTATATTCATATCCTAATTCGAAACTTACATATGCAACATTGAATGTTACTCTACAATTATGCATCAAATTATCTAGGTCTAAATACAATGATGCCTCTTCCGAGTTTATCAAAGTATTACTAAAGCAATCACAATATCGATCAGATATAATGAAGCATTAAGAACAAATAATTTGAATAATGAAGAATTGAGTTCAAATAAATATTAAAAAGATCCAACAATCAAGCTCACATATTGAGTTCAAGTAATAACCCTAGAAAATAAATTTAGCTCATGATAACAAGAGAATTATGGCTGAAAAATAAAATAAACATGATACAACCAAAAGCAAATCAATATAGACGTCAATTCGCAGTTGGTTGATACGCCAAAGATTCGCCAATAATCTCTTACTTCCTTGAATTTTTCTTACTTCTCTCTCTAAAAATTACTCTTCTTCAATGTGCTGTAGCTCTAAGAGCCCTAACTTGTGTGTCCTTTAGGTCTGAAACGAGTGGTCTTTATATAGGGATTGATTGAAGTCTTGAAATTGTATTTCTTTTAAGATTAGAAAAAATTACACTGTTCACCGCTGCTGCGATTACTGTTCATCACTGGGCGACAGCACTGTAGCAGGCAGGGATACTGTTGCACGGAATACTGTTCACGAGTACTGTTTGTAGACACTGTAGCCTACTATAGCATATGTTTTTCCTTGTTTTTCTTAGATTTTCATTTCCAATTGCTCCATTGACTCCAAACCTACAAAATAACAATTAAACATATAAAAAAACCTAATATTCTTATTAAAGTGAGCAATTAATCAAGTTAAAGGAGTGAAAATAATATATATAATTTACAGTTATTAGGTGTGTTTGGATCTTCTTAATAATGAAGATGATCTTAGAATAGTTAATGAAACCCTTATCACTTTGATCCCAAAAGTACAAGTATAAATTTTGTTCAGAATTTTGACTGATTAGTCTTTGCAATGTCCTTTACAAGATTATTGCAAAGGCATTGGCAAACAGATTACGTTATGTTATGGATTAGGTAATTTTTGACTCTCAAAGCGCTTTCATTCTAAGGTGACTAATTACTGATAATATGATTGTTGAGTTTGAATGTCTAAATACTCTTAAAAGAAACAAATTTTCTACTAAAAATTACTTAGCTTTGAAGCTGGATATGTCAAAGGCCTATAATAGGGTTAAATGGCCTTTTTTGCTAGCCATGATGCGAAAGTTAGGTTTCTAAAATATTTATCGATGCATTTCCTCAGTATCATCTTTTGTTATTATCAATGGTAGGCCATAGGGTAATATATCACCTTCTCGAGGTCTTCGTTAGGGTGACCCTCTTACTGCGTAGTTGTTTTTGTTTTGTGCTGAGGGCCTTTTTGTTTTTCTCAATTTTGTTGAATGGATAGGTGATTTACAGGGTTTGAGGTGTGGGAGATAAGGCCTTACCATTTCCCATTTATTTTTTTGATACTGATAGTCTGATCCTTACTAAGGCCTCCTCGAATGATTGCATATCGGTTAAGAGAATTTTGCATAATTATGATATTGCATTTAGACAGTAGATTAACCACCAGAAATCAGCTGTTTGTTTTGGTAAATCTATACCATTTGAGCTTGCTACACAACTAACTCAATGTCTTGCCGTAGTGCAAGTCCCCTATCACAACAAATATCTTGGTCTACCTGCTGTGTCTTTTAAGAATAAACAGAATCTTTTTGCTGCTATTAAAAAAAAGTGTGGAGTAAAATGAGGGGTTAGAAGAGAAATTTATTTTCATCCGAAGGTCATGAGGTCCTTCTTAAATCAATGATTCAAGCAATTTTGACTTATGTTATAAACTTCTTCAGGCTTCAGAAGAGTCTTATAAAGAAAATTCACAAGCTTTGCACCAGATTTTTTTAGGTTGTGATGAGAACATGAGGACAATTCATTGGTGCTTATAGGAAATGTTATGCCGACATAAGATGGATTGTGGTCTTGGTTTCAGGGAGCTGAACTCCTTTAATCAAGTTTTTTCTACTAAACAAGGCTGACGGGTGATAGCTAATCCAAACTCCCTGGTAGCTAGAACCCTCCAAATCATTTATTTTCCTAACTCATCCTTTTTGTAGACAAAACCTAGATAATTAAACTCTTTGGTTTGGAAAAGCATACTTTAGGGGTAAAATTTACTTAAAAAGGGGCTTCATTGGAGAATTGGTGATGGCTCATTGGTTTCAATTTATTATGAACAATGGCTTCCTCGACCTTTTTCTTTTAAGCCTTTCTTCCCCCATAGACTGTCGAAACACTTGGTGGTGCCTGATCTCTTTCTTCATTCAAGTGTCTAGAATCAAGACATTATTCAAAACTTGTTCTTGGAAGAGGAATGTGACTTAATATAAATATCATGTGCTCAGCATCTTGGAGACATCAAAGAGACTCAATCATGTGGCACTTTGATAAGCATGGATAGCTCATTGTCAATAGTGGGTATTGGTTATTTTATATTACTGATCTTACTTCCTCTAGCAATGGAAGTTCTTATTCACATACTTAATGGTAGTATTTGTGGAGTTTGCAGCTTCCTCCAAAGATCAAACATTTGTTTGAAGACTTAGACATAGTTGGATCCTAACATTTTCCAACCTCAAGCAACACTCTGTACCGGTTGATGAATTATACACTCGTTGTTCTAAAGGTGCGAAAAATTCTATACATGTGTTATGGTTATGTGATGCATTGAAAAAAATACGCCAAAAATGTTTTTATGCAAGCATTTATATCTATCACAATACACTTATATTGAATCTTCTTATTGATTATAAAGCCAATTTATTCACCAATAATTTTGAGGTGTTGATGATTCTATTTTAAAGATTATAGTTCTGTTAGGGTATATGCTTACGCGCCATCCCAGTTTGTATGAATATTTAGTTTGTAATATTTATACAATGCATATTTTATTAAATCGCTGATAACTTTTATTAAATGGTAATTAAGCTTGTAACATTATAAAAATGATATGATCTGAATGAGTTCATATCTGGTTTAAAGAAGTTTAAACCATGGCTAAGAGTTAGCAAAGCTGATAGTTATAAATGCTAAGTGTTAGCAAGTTATAATACCCAGCGGGATCTAAAAAGTTAGAACCTAATCTATAATGTAACAAAGACCTGAGAATCTACTAGTAATGACAAAATTGCAAAGAGTTGCAATAGAGACTAAGAAATGTCGTTATGGAAGTATCTTCTCAAAATATAGAGTTCCTGATCTACGTTTACCAATGAGGGTCTATCGGTGAAACACATAGATTAGTGTATGTCTATAGCTGTATTGTACAAATGGTTATTCTTAGTTAACCATGAGCTTGGTTGAAGTTCATATAGACATACAGGTATTCAGTTAGGACTGGATACTGAACAGACTCATGAGGACCCCAATAGATATCCTATGAAACCGTCAAAGGAAGGTCCTCTCGAGTTGAGTAGTATTTGTTGTCCTTCGACCTGAGCGCCACGGTGAACTTGTGGGAGATCCATCATACTTTGGTTCCACGTATGTCAGAGACCTTTCATGGTCTGACCGCTACGTGTCGCTGGGTATGGTCCGATGCTCATGGAGTTCGGTGTGCGTAGATATGGGATCCGCCAGCTCACATAGATGGGTTGTATATCCGAACTTCGAGATTGTATCTTGTAAAGTCTTATGGCCGTAAGCAATTAACCTGGGAAAGGAGTTTCCTCCAGGTTCGAACATTATAGCAAAAGTGTTTGCGTAAATTGTTCATAAAGATACGAATCTGAAGATAATAAAGTGATGGATGAAATTATCGGGATTTGACGGTAATGATCTATATCCCGTTCATCCTGGATATAATGACGGAAGGATTATACGAATATGGAGTAACCTCAACATGTATGGTCTGACGCGCTGATTTGTTATATCCGTAACGTGTGCGTGGGGCATCGTTCACGGACTTGTGAAATAGTTTCATTTGACGAATTGGGCGTGAACCTAGGGAGTCCCAATATGAAATGTACTCTTTGAGCACTTGGGCAGCGTACCGTATTAAATAGTTTAATACAGTAAAATCCAGCAATTTACTAAGGTTACGTTAACTAAAGTATATGGTCAGATGGTGGGACCCACTTTAGGTTAATTTGGTAACCGAGTAAGGACATAATTGTAATTTCACTTGATAATTATTTAATCGTTAAATAATTCAAATAAATATTTATTTATTTAATTGTTGAATAAATGAATTAAGATTAACTAAGGTTAAGAGTTAACCATTTAGTTAAGTTAGATTAACTATACTTAATGGTTAAGTAAAAGTTAACCTAACCATGGTTAAGTTAGTTAACCATGGTTAAAATAATTAAATATTCTTTTAATTAACTAGAGTTAAGAGTTAACTATAGTTAGAATATTTTAATGTTAGTTTAACCTAACTAAAGTTAAGAGTTAACTATGATTAGGTTAGATTAAATTCAAATTGAAATTAAGTGAAATTAAGTGTTATGAAATGAAATTAAATTCATTTGTATAAATGAAACAAATGTAAATTAAATTAAAAAACGTTTTTTGTAAAATTGATTTTGCAAAATTAGCTCAGCCATTTCACAAAGAGAGAAAAGAGAAATTGTTTTCTAATTAATGGATTCAAGAGTTGAATTCATTATTTTCTTTTAAGGCTTAAAACTAATTTAGCAAAATAGGTTTTTGATTAATTGATTAAGTGTTAATCAAAAGAAAAAATCAAGAACACAAGTTTAAGTAGTTAAACAAGTGCTGGATCAAAAGCTGTCATTCTAGATAATCAAACCCACCATTGTTGATTACTAGAATTGATCAAAGAGAACATTTTAGTGGACTTCAACAATCTCCAACCAAAGGCTTCAAGGGTTATTTCTCAATCTCGTTTCTGATTAATATATTGTGATTGTGTTTACTGCAATACTTTAAGCTTCCGCTGCTTCATTATATATATGAGATATGTATAAATTGCGATTAAACACAAAACCCACATGCAAACACCCATGAATGTACAACTCCCAACAATTGGTATCAGAGCAATTTTGTGTTGTTTTGGGTGTTTTTTATAGTTGGCTAAATGTTAGTTAAATTGTATGACAATTTCTGGGGATGTTCGGATGCAATTCAAGTGTTGAAAATGCAAAATTGAAAAACCTGTCCCTGGAACGCCGCAGCGCTTATGTTCAGCGCGGCAGCGTTCATATGAACGCTGGGGCGCTACGTGTATAACGCGCCAGCGATGGTGATCGCAGGGGCGCTGTGTACATAACGCGCCAGCGATGGTTATCGCAGGGGCGCTGACTACATGGCGCGCCAGCGCTGAAAGCACTGCCCTGCAGCGCCCCAGCGGTGCTAAAAGAGCGCCGCAGCGCTGAGGCTTTTGAAGCCCTAGCGCCGCAGCGCTGAAAGAGCATCGCCGCAGCGCTGAGGCTTTTGAAGCCCTAGCGCCGCAGCGTTGAAAGAGCATCGCCGCGGCGTTCATAAAAAAAAAAAAAAAAAAAAGAGTAATTTTTTTTTATTATTTTATGCATGTGGGGGGTTTATGAGTTGTAATAATAAGAGTTATTAATTTACATGATAAACCAGGACAATTATTTTTTTTCATGTTGGTAACCACAAGGGAACCCCACTGATGGGGGTTAGTTGTGTTTGCACATGATTGAATAATTGATTGAGAATAACCTTCTCATGAGATGAGTGCCTGTATTTAAAATCTCTCTTAATCAGATTAAAAAATTATTGTGTTATGTGTTAATATTTTAATGATCCGCCTTGTCAATACGGTATTAAATAGGTCACTATGGTCTTTCCCAATATTGCTTTAGCATGAGGGATTTGGTCGGTGTGATTTAATCTAATGCCGGTAAAACATGAGATGAGTCAAATATATGCGAACATGTTATCCAATATTGCTTTAGCGTGAGGATAATGTCAGTAACATATATTTGATAATTGGCAAGTTAATCTGAAATACACTTACCCAATATTGCTTTAGCGTAAGGATAAGGTGTATTTAGGATCAGTCGTAAGAGTTGCAAGAGTTGCAATTGACAAGGGTTGTCTACCTATTGGGTTTACAAAGTCCAATATTGCTTTAGCGTGAGGCTAGAGTAAAATGCCAGTGGGGTCCACTTCTCACTGTATAGTTTAAAAATTCTTAAACTATCGTTATCTCGTTAGAGAGATTAAAGGGATTATGTAAAGCAGTGGGAGGGCGTTTTTAAATTAAAAATTGTATAATTGTTATACCCATGATTTAAAACGTTTTTATTAGCGATTTGATTAATTAATAATCCGCTGACACATATCTATTCTATTTTGTCTTGTGAAGATTAATATGGCTTCAAACAACCCTTTGATGCGCATTCTAGATGCCAACCAACTCAAGGGTGCTGATAACTATTCAGAATGGATGACTAATCTCAAAATTGTTCTGAATTCTGAGAGACTTGGGTATATTGTTGATCAGAAAATGCCCTCAGGAGTTTCTGATGATGCCACCCCAGAAGAAAGGGTGACATATCAGAAATGGTTGGATGAAGATTTAAAAGTTAAATCTTACATCCTTGCCTCGATGTCTCATGAGCTGCAGAGAGAGCATCTCCATATGGAAAATGCTAGCAGCATCATGCTCCACCTGAAGGAGCTTTTTGGTGATAGACCTCAGATTGAGATATATCGTGTCGCCAAAGCACTCTTTCAGGCTAGACTTCCTGAGGGTAGTCCAGTGAGTCCTCATGTCCTTAAAATTATCAGATATATTGAGAGGCTTGAGACTATGGAAATTTCTTTAAACAATAGTTTGGGGAATAGTTTGATTCTCCAGTCGCTTCCGGGGTCATTTACGCAATTCATCATGAACTTTAATATGCAAGAATTGACCCCTACATATGCTGAACTTCATAACATGTTGAGGACAGCATATGAGGACATGAATAAAGGAGGCTCATCCCTCCTAATTCAGGGTGCTTCATCTTCTACCCCGAGGGCTTCTTTGAAGTCCAAAGGGAAGAAAAAGAAGATGAGGCAGACACCCCGAATAGGTCCTCAGAAGCGACCGATATCCAAACCTCTAGAGAAAAGCAAGGCAAAAGGAAAATGTTTCTTTTGCAGCGATGAGGGGCACTGGAAACGTAACTGCCCTAAATATCTTGCAAGCTTGAAGAAGGCTCCCTCAGGTATTTGCTTTCCTATCATTGACATTTCTTTAGCATTTGATGCTAATGCAGGCTGGGTATTAGATACAGCATGTCCTTCTCACATCTGTAATATGTTACAGGGTCTGAGGGAAGTTAGATTGCTGCAGCCAGGAAAGGTAAAGCTTCGAGCTGGAAATGGTGATTTCCTGCAGGTTGAAGCTGTAGGACATTTGGATTTACTTCTCCCATGTAATAAATATGTTGTATTAAATAATTGTTATTTTGTTCCCAACATCATCAGACAGATAATATCCCTTCCTGTACTCGACAGTGAAGGTTATCATATGAATATTCGGAACTGTTCCTTATTATTATATGATATGTATGATGTTTTATTAGCTGATTGTCGGTTAGTGAATAGGCATTATATATTAGATACAACAAGCAGTGTCATGAGTATGCAAGCTAGTACTAGTAGAAATTCGGAAACTTTAAATGAAACGAAAATATGGCATATGAGATTAGGTCATATAGGTGTGAGACGCCTAACCCGTCTGGTTAAGGATGGACAGATACCTGATCTGACCATACAGCCTTATCCAGTTTGTGAATCATGCATTCAGGGAAAGTTGACCAAATCTCCATTTTCAGGTGTAGGACACCGTGCCTCAGATTTATTGGAACTTATACATACAGATGTATGCGGTCCAATGAATCATACTGCTATGGGTGGATTTCGATACTTTGTACTTTTTATCGATGATTTGTCACGATACGGGTATATGTTTCTTTTGAAACATAAGTCAGAAACCTTTGAAAAGTTCAAAGAATTCCGACTTGAAGTAGAGAAACAAACCGGAATGTACATCAAGTGCCTTCGATCAGATCGAGGCGGTGAATACATGAGCGGTGAATTTTTGGATTATTTAAAAGAGAATGGGATTCTAGCTCAATATAGTCCTCCAGGTACTCCGCAACACAATGGTGTATCGGAGAGGAGGAATCGGACTTTATTGGATATGGTCCGATCGATGATGAGCTTTACCGATCTTCCTGAATATCTGTGGGGTCATGCCCTACAAACGTCAACTCACATATTGAACAGAGTTCCATCTAAAGCTGTTCCTTCCACTCCATATCAGATATTGACTGGAAGGAAACCAAGTCTCAAATATTTTAAAATTTGGGGCTGTCCTGCTTATGTAAATGTTGTACAACAGGATAAACTTGCACCCAGGGGGTATAAGTATCGGTTCATCGGGTATCCTAAGAATTCAATGGGATACCAATTTTATGATCCTGAACAACGAAATGTGTTCGTTGCTCGTAATGCCACTTTTCTTGAGAAACAGTTTCTTATGGATTGTGGGGATTGTAAAAAGATTGAACTTGATGAAGTCAATCAAAACACTGATGAACCACTGATGGAAACTCAGGCTCAATCGAGTGAAATACCTTTAACACACCATTCTCGTAGGTCACAAAGGATGTCTAGGCCACCTACTAGGTATGGTCAGATACCTGAAGGTGCGCTTGGAGTTTTCTTAATTGAAGAAAATGATCCTTTGACCTATAGAGAGTCGATGTTGGACATTGACTCGGGAAAATGGCAAGATGCCATGAAATCCGAAATTGACTCTATGCATCAGAATCAAGTCTGGGACTTGGTTCAGCTTCCTGAAGGAATAGTTCCTATCGGTTGTAAATGGATTTATAAACGGAAGCGTGGGCTTGATGGAAAGGTTGAAACCTTTAAAGCCAGACTGGTTGCCAAAGGTTATACTCAACGATCTGGGATCGACTATGAGGAAACTTTTGCACCAGTAGCGATGCTCAAGTCAATTCGTATATTATTGGCATTTGCAGCATATTATGATTATGAGATATGGCAGATGGATGTGAAGACGGCGTTCCTAAATGGATATCTCGATGAAGAGATATACATGGAACAGCCTGAAGGTTTTGCATCTAGCTTGACCTCTGGTCTAATATGCAAACTGAAGAAGTCCATTTATGGACTTAAGCAGGCATCCCGAAGCTGGAATCTTCGTTTTGATGAAGTAATCAGAGGGTCTGGTTTCATCAAAAATGAATAGGAAGCTTGTGTGTATAGAAAGGTCAGTGGGAGCATGATAGTTTTCTTAGTTCTCTATGTTGATGACATACTTATCATTGGGAATGATATAGGTATGTTGCAATCAGTCAAGAGCTATCTGAGTAAGAACTTCTCCATGAAGGATTTGGGAGAGGCTTCCTTTATACTAGGTATAAAACTCTATAAAGATAGAGCGAGGAAGCTGATAGGACTCTCCCAATCATCGTATATTGATAGTGTCTTAGAAAGGTACAGTTTCACTAATTGTAAGACAACTAGTGTACCTTTTAGACATGGCATTCATCTTTCGAGGAAAATGCCTCCTCAAACAGAAGATGAAAGAGTTAGAATGTCTAGCATGCCATATGCATCAGCTGTAGGAAGCTTGATGTATGCTATGATGTGCACGAGACCTGATATCAGTATGGCTGTAAGTGTTACTAGCCGATACCAGGCTGATCCAGGTGACAGCCATTGGATGGCAGTCAAACATGTCCTGAAATACCTTAAGGGTACAAAGGACAAGTTTCTTGTTTATGGAGATGGTGACTTGCAAGTGAGAGGATACGCAGATTCAGACTTTCAGTCTGACCTAGATGATAGAAAGTCTACATCTGGGTATGTGTTTATTCTCAACGGTGCTGCAGTGAGTTGGAAAAGCACCAAACAGGGATCCACAGCTGATTCTACCACTGAGGCAGAATATATTGCCGCTTCTGAAGCTGCAAAAGAAGCAGTGTGGATACGTAAGTTTGTCGCAGAACTCGGAATAGTTCCAAGTTCGAAAGATCCTGTCCCATTATTTTGCGACAATAATGGAGCCATTGCACAAGCAAAAGAGCCAAAAGCACATCAGAGATCTAAACATGTGGAGAGGAAATACCACATAATTAGAGAGATCTTGGCTAGGGGTGATATAATAATTTGTAGAGTAGATTCTATAAATAATGTAGCGGATCCACTTACTAAAGCCTTAACTCCAAAGGTGTTTGAGAAACACGTGGAGGCTATGGGAATAAGATACCAGTATGCATGGCACTAGAGCAAGTGGGAGTTTGTTAGGGTATGTGCTTACGCGCCATCCCAGTTTGTATGAATATTTAGTTTGTAATATTTATACAATGCATATTTTATTAAATCGCTGATAACTTTTATTAAATGGTAATTAAGCTTGTAACATTATAAAAATGATATGATCTGAATGAGTTCATATCTGGTTTAAAGAAGTTTAAACCATGGCTAAGAGTTAGCAAAGCTGATAGTTATAAATGCTAAGTGTTAGCAAGTTATAATACCCAGCGGGATCTAAAAAGTTAGAACCTAATCTATAATGTAACAAAGACCTGAGAATCTACTAGTAATGACAAAATTGCAAAGAGTTGCAATAGAGACTAAGAAATGTTGTTATGGAAGTATCTTCTCAAAATATAGAGTTCCTGATCTACGTTTACCAATGAGGGTCTATCGGTGAAACACATAGATTAGTGTATGTCTATAGCTGTATTGTACAAATGGTTATTCTTAGTTAACCATGAGCTTGGTTGAAGTTCATATAGACATACAGGTATTCAGTTAGGACTGGATACTGAACAGACTCATGAGGACCCCAATAGATATCCTATGAAACCGTCAAAGGAAGGTCCTCTCGAGTTGAGTAGTATTTGTTGTCCTTCGACCTGAGCGCCACGGTGAACTTGTGGGAGATCCATCATACTTTGGTTCCACGTATGTCAGAGACCTTTCATGGTCTGACCGCTACGTGTCGCTGGGTATGGTCCGATGCTCATGGAGTTCGGTGTGCGTAGATATGGGATCCGCCAGCTCACATAGATGGGTTGTATATCCGAACTTCGAGATTGTATCTTGTAAAGTCTTATGGCCGTAAGCAATTAACCTGGGAAAGGAGTTTCCTCCAGGTTCGAACATTATAGCAAAAGTGTTTGCGTAAATTGTTCATAAAGATACGAATCTGAAGATAATAAAGTGATGGATGAAATTATCGGGATTTGACGGTAATGATCTATATCCCGTTCATCCTGGATATAATGACGGAAGGATTATACGAATATGGAGTAACCTCAACATGTATGGTCTGACGCGCTGATTTGTTATATCCGTAACGTGTGCGTGGGGCATCGTTCACGGACTTGTGAAATAGTTTCATTTGACGAATTGGGCGTGAACCTAGGGAGTCCCAATATGAAATGTACTCTTTGAGCACTTGGGCAGCGTACCGTATTAAATAGTTTAATACAGTAAAATCCAGCAATTTACTAAGGTTACGTTAACTAAAGTATATGGTCAGATGGTGGGACCCACTTTAGGTTAATTTGGTAACCGAGTAAGGACATAATTGTAATTTCACTTGATAATTATTTAATCGTTAAATAATTCAAATAAATATTTATTTATTTAATTGTTGAATAAATGAATTAAGATTAACTAAGGTTAAGAGTTAACCATTTAGTTAAGTTAGATTAACTATACTTAATGGTTAAGTAAAAGTTAACCTAACCATGGTTAAGTTAGTTAACCATGGTTAAAATAATTAAATATTCTTTTAATTAACTAGAGTTAAGAGTTAACTATAGTTAGAATATTTTAATGTTAGTTTAACCTAACTAAAGTTAAGAGTTAACTATGATTAGGTTAGATTAAATTCAAATTGAAATTAAGTGAAATTAAGTGTTATGAAATGAAATTAAATTCATTTGTATAAATGAAACAAATGTAAATTAAATTAAAAAACGTTTTTTGTAAAATTGATTTTGCAAAATTAGCTCAGCCATTTCACAAAGAGAGAAAAGAGAAATTGTCTTCTAATTAATGGATTCAAGAGTTGAATTCATTATTTTCTTTTAAGGCTTAAAACTAATTTAGCAAAATAGGTTTTTGATTAATTGATTAAGTGTTAATCAAAAGAAAAAATCAAGAACACAAGTTTAAGTAGTTAAACAAGTGCTGGATCAAAAGCTGTCATTCTAGATAATCAAACCCACCATTGTTGATTACTAGAATTGATCAAAGAGAACATTTTAGTGGACTTCAACAATCTCCAACCAAAGGCTTCAAGGGTTATTTCTCAATCTCGTTTCTGATTAATATATTGTGATTGTGTTTACTGCAATACTTTAAGCTTCCGCTGCTTCATTATATATATGAGATATGTATAAATTGTGATTAAACACAAAACCCACATGCAAACACCCATGAATGTACAACTCCCAACAAGTTCTGCATAAACAAATATGTTACGAAAGAAAAAAAGATGGTGTTATCAGATGGACTGAGTTGAGCCAAATCTTACTACAGTGAGTTTAAGTCTACGTATGCAATTACTAATAAAACTCTTGAAGTTTCACGTAAAATATGCACAACTCCAAAGCTTGGATTGATAAAACTAAATACTAATGTAAGACTTTCATTAAAATATTCCAAGTCTAGCTCAGGAGTCGTTTTACATGACTATTCTGGGGTTGTCTTGGTTTCTTCATCTACTCCAAGGACTGCCAAATATCTAGTAGATATTCTTGAAACTTTGGCACTACTACGAAGTTTCAATCTGACTAGGGTACTGGGTATTTTAGCTTAAGAGGTAGTTTCTAATGCTGATAACATGATTGAGGGGCCACTGCCCCCTCTTTTTTCAAGCATGTATATAGTTCTGTCAACTATATAAAATTCATTTATATAATTATATTTTAGAGTGTAACATAGAAAGATTCTAATTTTATCAAACATGGTATCAAAGTCAACATTTTTAGTCATTATTTTCTCTTTTCAACGTTGTAAGACTATTGTTACCCTTGTCATTATTGTTGTTGACCATCATGTTAACACTGTCGCTAATCAACTATTCAAACCACTTTTAGATTCCCCATGGATAGATCGCCACTTCTTAATTGTCAAAAACTATTGCAAGCGTTGATTTTTTCATATATCACCATAAGTTACATAACACCACCCTCACTACTATTACTCACTGACCATTTTGTTTAGATTCACAAGAAATGTGCAGTATTGGTACAGTGCTCCTTTAGTTCTTGGCTTTCTTTATTTTTTCATTGCTAATTAATAGACACTCACCTCTACCATCGATCAATTTTTTATGCATTAATCTACCTTATTAGGTTTGTAGTTATTCCTCATTGACCATTTTGTTTAGATTCACATGAAATGTATTCACTAGATTCGCTATATTGATGCAGTGCTACTTTAGATTTTGGCTTTCTTTGTTTTTTTGCCGCCAATGAAGGAACACTCACCTCTGCCATCGATTAATTCTTCATGCACCGGTCTGTCTCACTAGGTCCTTAGTTTGGAATTAATGTGCACTATTGATCTCAGTTGACCTCTATTAATTCAGATTTCTTGTGAGGGTGTTGGTTGGCAATTTGAAAAGCATTGGTTTTTAAGTGTAGTTATTGTCTTCTATAATCTTAATTTTCATGGGTCTATTGGAAAAAATTTAGAAATTTTAAGTCTTTATTTATTTATTTATTTTTTCTTTAGAGGCATTATATCAAATCTGCAAACTATGTAATGTTAAATTTATTAATAAAGGGCTTAATTGTGAGAATCATGACATGTTTTGGCATTTTAGAATTTAGGCATAGTATAAGGATTTATTCGTTATTTTTCAATCTAACACCAAATTAGATGCATCGAGTCCTTTCTAAGCGATTTTGTTATTGTTGCTACTCCTACTATTGTTATAGTT
This sequence comes from Ailanthus altissimus, assembly GCA_946807835.1. Taxonomy (NCBI): domain Eukaryota; kingdom Viridiplantae; phylum Streptophyta; class Magnoliopsida; order Sapindales; family Simaroubaceae; genus Ailanthus; species Ailanthus altissimus. The sequence goes on along the minus strand of OX327713.1, from coordinate 8,156,096 downwards.
GTTTTGTTATTATTTGTTGTTATTATTATTGTTGTTGTTGTCATTATTACCATTATTGTTGTTGTTGTTGATATTATTATTAAATTAAATAAATATCACTTTAAACAATTAATCAACTTTAAATTAAAATAAAGTAACATGTGACACGTGATACAATTTGATAATTACTGTTTGTAAATATTCACATAATTATAAATATAATTAAAAAAAATTTATATTGCTTATATTATTAAGAATTTAAAACAAATACTTTTTCCAAAAAATTTAGAAAAAATTATTAATTCAATATCAAAATATAAGAAAATGTGACAATACATTTTTTTAATAAAAAATTAGAATAACTTTAGTAATGCAATACCAAAATAAAAAAATGCCACACATTGTTTTGATTTTAAGCACGAAATAGTAATATAAATATATTAAAATATTTGTAAATTAAAAATAAAAGAATTGAAAACAAAACCAATGGCTATCAACAGATGTTGTCTGCAATCAATGGCGACTATTAAAAGAATTAATTGAAACATCATTGACACCGTAAGGTCCTTTATGATAACAAAGAACTGGAGGTAGTCTCTATATAACAACAAAGAACTGGAGGTAGTCTATATAACAACAAATCGCAGGGCGTTATGCATTGCCGCCTCGATCAAAATCACTTACTCATTCTCTTCCAAATGGAGGTGGCCTCACTATAATTTGTTGTTGTTTGATAGTAATATTATGGTCATCGTTGCCTTACATACATTGAGGATTTAGAGGCCCACGGGGCTAACAATGTTCTATCAACCACCATCACATAATTGATGTTAGGAAAAATAAATCAGTCAAATTTTTTTTAATAAAAGACAATGAAAGTTAAATTGTCTTTTTATTGTTGATGGAGGAAACACCCTTCTTTCTCTCGAGGTTATGTTGAAGCGAAGAACCGAAGATTCAGCCTAGAACCCTAACCTCCTTGCGCAGCAGAATAACCTGTCAATCAAACAAACACAACAAGAATCCAAAGCAGAAAATAAAAAAGCACAACACAATCTTACGTTGTTCGGCTAATTGCCTACGTCCACGGTAGATCCAAGGATCCTAACCTCTCTCATTATAACTCCCTAGAGATTTTATAAGGAAAACCCAATGAAGAACCCTTAAAAAGACCTAAACATTTAGTGAACCCTTACTCTACCACGAACAATGATCACCCAAACAACGGTTCCACCCTAGCGCACACAAGCACTTAGTGTCTATCCACTTCTTCCCCTCTCTTAGAGTCTCTCTTAATGCTTAATCTGAAATCAAGGGTTTACAAGTGTTTATATAGGGTGTATTTTGTGCCTACTAACTCTATTCCTTGTTGGAGTAAGAGTCCACTTGTTTTGGAAGTCCAAAACTTCCCAAAACTAGAAATCCCGAAGAAAAACGGACTTCTGACGCGTCTAGCGTTGTGGCACTCATCCCTGGGCGATGCGACACTGGACAAAATCATGCCCAGCACTGCGGCGCTGAGGACCCAGCACTACGGTGCTGGGTTGCTATCCTAGGCGCCGCGGGGCTAAGCCCTGTATACCTATCCGCATTTTCTTGCTTCCTTCACATCTTTGAGTCCTGTTTCGCTTCCCTCTTCATGTCCCATATGTCCTAGACTTCTCCATATGAGTCCCACACATTCTAGACTTCTTGTAACTCTTCACTTTGGTATTCATCTCAATTTTTGTCCAATCAAGATTGTTGAATCACCAATTTTCCAACAAACCCTTCCTTGATTCAAAATCTTCCAAATAAGAATGCTTCGAGATCCGATCCATACCAATACTCTATCACCTAGAGTTGAGTCCAGTTAAGTCTCCACCAAGACTTAACTTTCCCCGAGCTAGTGACTTCAGCCTCCAAAGGCATTCGTGCACCTTGCATAAGGTATGGATGCGTTGCACTCTTTTTCGACCCTCATCACCTCGGTGAGCACGGTTTGAATGTCGCCTAGTGGTCTGCATTACCCCAACACCCCGCGTTGAGCCACTTATGGCCATTCTAGTAAGCACATAGAGCCCTCCATTGTGCTTCTCACCCTCAAACCCTATAGGTCATTTATCTACCCTTAGTTTTCCTTTTTTCACTCTAACCGAATACCCTTCCTCATCGAGCTTGCCTAGGGATATTAAGTTCCTCCTCAATTTAAGAACATGCCTTACCCCATGTAATTCCCTAGTTTCTCCACCTTGCATCCTCAACCTTATGTCACCAACTCTCATGATCTCACAAGTCATGTCATTTTCCATTAGAGCTTTACCTCTATTGGCTTTATAGTTGGTAAACATCGATCTGTCGGGACACATATAGATGTTGCACCCCGAATCTAGTATCCATTTGCCAACGTACTTTTCCCTTGAGGCTACCAATGTGTCTAAACTTCAGTATCTTCCTCAGTACCGATTGCAGGCCATCCTCCTTGGCCTTTTGATTTCAGACAATCCTTTATAAAATGCCATTCCTTATTACAAAGAAAACACCTCTTGGATCTCCTCTTTGATTGGTTGCTCTTCCTTCCTTGTGCAAGCAAAACTACTCCACTCTTGGACTCATATCTCTTTGTCAATTCTTTTGAGTTCAATGATGCCTTGACGTCATTCATCATTAAAGACTCCTTTCCATACAGCAGCATATCCACAAAGCTCTCATAACTCTTTGACAATGAACTTAACAGGATAATGACCTTGTCTTCATCCTCAGTCTTGATGCCCAGTTGCTCAAGACTTATGATAATCTTGTTGAACTCGTCAATGTGAGCTCTTAATGAAGTTCCCTCGTGCATTGTCAGCTCATGTAATCTTTTTTTCACAAGAAGTCTATTTGCAAGAGACTTCTTCATGTACAATATCTCGAGTCTCTTCCATAGCCCTAAAGCGGTTTCTTTATCACCAACTTCCCTTAATACTTTGTCACTCAATGCCAGGAATAAGGTGCTGTGAGCCTTTTTCTAAAATGTGTCTCAATCTTTATGCCCGGTCTTTGAGGTTGTCGCCTCATCACTAGTTGAGTAGCTGGCTTCCTTCAAAACTGAGTCTAGCCCTTCCTTCACTAGTAGAGCCCTAACCTTCTTCCTCTAAAGATTGAAGTTATTCATCCTATTGAGCTTCTCTATTTCTTGCTTGATTGTACCCATGGTTTAAATACCCTAGGTGTGTATTATCGAACCTCTAACTCTGATACTAGTTTGTTGAGGGGGGAAACGCCACTTTTCCTCTTGAGGTTATGTTGCAGCGAAGAATCCAAGATTCAGCCTAGAACCCTAACCTCCTTGCGCAGCAGAATAACCTATCAATCAAGCAAACACAACAAGAATCCAAAGCAGAAAACAAAATAGCACAACACAATTTTACGTGGTTCGGCTAATTGCCTACATCCACGATGGATCCAAGGATCCTAACCTCTCTTATTATAACTCTCTAGAGATTTTACAAGGAAAACCCAATGAAGAACCCTCAAAAGGACCTAAACGTTTAGTGAACCCTTACTCTACCACGAACAATGATCACCCAAACAACGGTTCCACCCTAGCGCACACAAGCACTTAGTGTCTACCCAGTTTTTCCCCTCTCTTAGAGTCTCTTTTAATGCTTAATCTGAAATCAAGAGTTTATAAGTGTTTATATAGGGTGTATTTCGTGCCTACTAACCCTATTCCTTGTTAGAGTAAGAGTCCACTTGTTTTGGGAGTCCAAAATTTTCTAAAACTAGAAATCTCGAAGAAAAATGGACTTCTGATGCGTCTGATACTGCGGCGCTCGTCCCTGGGCGCTACAGCGCTGGACAAAATTGCGCCCAGCGCTGTGGTGCTGGGTTGCTGTCCTGGGCACCGCAGCGTTGAGCATTGTATACCTATCTGCGTTTTCTTGCTTCCTTCACATCTTTGAGTCCCATTTCACTTTTCCCTTCGTGTCCCACACGTCCTTGACTTCTTCATACGCGTCCCACACGTCCTTGACTTCTTCATACGTGTCCCACACGTTCTAGACTTCTTATAACTCTTCACTTTGGTATTCATCTCAATTATTGTTTAACCAAAATTGTTGAATCACCAATTTTTAAACATTTATAATTACATGTATATAATATAAGGAATTGTCTTAATTTTTAATTTCTTAGACTTTTATTAATTGGTAATTATTTTTTTGATTATTTTTAATTCTTAAACACGCGTATGTATTATATCTCCCACGTGAAGCTATAGACTAAGAGAATAAGAAGTAACTTAATTCCTTTTTAACGTGAAATATGTAAACAGTTTCACAACTAGAGTTCCGTTCCTCCCATTTTTATGGACACCACCTTTTAGGAGTTTAAAATTTTATTAGGATTTAACTAATAGAGGAATTCACAAACTAATTAGTTTTTTAACTTTAATTTAAAAAGTTCAGTTTTAATAAAACTTTAATAATGTGCAACCTCGACTAATAAAGGGACTGATAGACTCACGATTTTTTTAACTCCAACTTAAAAGATTTAACCTTAGTCATCTCTAACCTATTAGATTTTATAAGTTCACCTTAAGTTTTTTCACTAAAAATCTAAATATAAGTTTGTTTTGATTAAAACAATTTTCAATTAAATGAGTAAGTTCACCTTTAATTTTGATGCTAGAAATTAGATAACACAACTTTAATCTTCTTTATTATTCACAACTATGAGGGCACGTTAATCTCCCAAAATGATATGCAAAACTAAGAAAAAATAGAAATAGTTTTTTTTTTAACCGTGAAATATTATTACAACACATGCTTTAAGAATACTAACAAAATCCTATGTCTAACAATTTTTATTTTTATTTTTAATAATTTTTATTCTCTAGGATTACTTATGTACAACCAAATAATTATGCATAAAAAATTATATACATAAGTGACTTCAAAAAAAAATATTATATACATAAGTAAATATAAATTAATGTTTTGCTTTCGCTCTCTTCATAGATTTTAACTTTTTATGCATTCTTTGCACCTATAAAATAAAAAGAAATACAACAGCCAATTTTTTAAAGAATAAGAGCAAATATTAAATAGCATTGAGATTTGTTTAGCAAATTAATATTTCATGACTTGTAGTTAGCACATACAACTAGATTATGTCCAACACTGAAAAAAAAAAAAGTGAAGTAGAGAGAGTTGAGAGATCACCCTATTTAAATTGTTTCACAAATTTGAGAGATGGTGTTAATAAAACTTAACATTTATTTTTCAGAATTTTTTAAAAATGGTCCAAAATTTAAGCTATTATTCTTTTTTAACTCAAAATGTAAAAGTTAATCTTGTGTAGTTAAAGAATTCAAAATTAGATAATTTTACCCTGAGTTAAATTTTTTTTTCTCCGCTCAATTTTTTCATTTGAACTCAGCACACACACTCTCAAAAATACTCTCACATTGGCATTGTATGGATCAGCAATTTCGAAGGTGGCATTACATAGATCGACATCTTTTTACACTGATGGCTGACTTCAAATTTAGAAAATGGTTGATAATTGGTAAGTTTTTCAATTTTAGATAAAATTGGTATTTATGTTGAAAATGAGTGAAAATAATTAGATTGTGAGTGAAATAGGTGGAATATGAATAGATTGTGTGGAAAATGTGTTAAAATGAAAAAATAATTCGGCTAAAATTGAGCAAAAAATGTATTTTTTGCTAACGCAAATAGCAATCATCTGCATTTGAAATGTCTCACATGCAAGAGCACCACGTGGCATATGAGGTGCCCGTGCATGCACACCATGTGCACCCCACGATGAGTGAAATTAATTTTTAATACATTTTAAAAACTTTTTATTAATCATTATTTAAATAAATAAATAATTACTAAAATAAATAATTAAATTATCCATAATTTAATTATATTTAATTATTTATTATTTGTTAAATAATGAATGTTAATTTTTTTAATCTGTTTGTTTAATAATTTATTTATTTTAATTATTCAAAATATTTTTTAAAAAATTGATTTGTTATTTCTTTTAACAAGAAGCATAATGCCTGTAAAGAATAGAGAATTCTTCAGAATGAGTCTTTTCAAGTGTCGATTACATTTTACTTGAAGATTTGGGCCCTTAATCTTATAGGAAGCATAATTTTTAAGTATAGAAAAATCTCTCATCCGATAATATCAACTATATCAAGTAATTACATGAACAAGATGTCTAGGTTTAGCTGTCCATAATAATTAAAAAAATCAAATGGGACTAAAAGTGACCCAATTAGAAAAATAATAAGGGTCAGTATCTCAATTAAAAAAGAAGAAGTTCCTATTTAACATTTAAGTTAAATGTAATGTTTTATCATACCGAACTACACTAATGAATTCTTATGTGTACCCTTAAATTTTGGTAAACTTGGCGAGATGAACTAAGAAGGTGCAATTTGTAGTAGTACATACACATAGTGCATGATGGCAATTCTTTTCATGATCATATTTCTCATTTTAACTTATTACTTTCTTGTAATTGTATTCAGCATTTTGATTGGGTTGTCTCTCAGATAGAAAATAGCCATAGAGTTGTGAACACATGCCTCAAAATAAATATATGTTATGCATGATTTGAATATTTATGAATTTGTGGCAAGGTAGTTTTAAAGTGGTAAATGAAATAAACATGAATTTCCTATATATTAACGTTAACTTTAAATTACACAAATATAAATAACATCAAATAGTAATAAAATACAACAATATGCAATATCAATTGCTAGGAATTATAATAAGGTAAAAAAATTTGTAAACTTAATGAGAAGTCACATTAAATTTAGATTTAAGTTATACAAATATAAGTAATATCAAATAGTAAAAAAATAATAATAATAGGCCATATCAACTATTATGTAAAGCAACATGGTTCTAACATGTGTGGCAATTATGTCCACACTGCTTATAGCAACTACACACATTCTTCATCGATTCCTAACCTTGCGATGGAATCTGTTTCTTTAAATGACTCCCTAATTGATGGTGTACATAGGAAGCTAGATGTTAGCATTTCTGAACACATCCAGAACTATCCAATTTGACAGATAGCTAACCAGATTGACTGGCTCGCTGATGAACACATGAAAATGCATATTTATTAAGAGATTTAGTCACCATTTAATGTCACTAATTTTAGCATTTTTAGTTTGAAATAAAGTGTTCTCTTTAAATTTTGGAAGTTATAATTGCAAAAACCATAATAGCAATAGTGATCTTGAACTGACTTTTTGTTTGAAATGCTTAGGTGTTTTGCATATTCTATTTACGTTTAAATTGCTAGAGACTAGCAATAAACTAGTTGGGGGCTATGATGAACCTATAAAAATGCATATTTCTTAAGAGATTCAGTCATCATTTAATGTCACTAATTTTAGTATTTTTAGTTTGAAATAAAGTGTTCTCTTTAAATTGTGATTAATTAATGTTATTTGCACAAGTTTAGGTAAAATGGACGTAACTCTCAATGTAGAAATTAAAATAAAAAAAATTAATGAACTTAGAGTAACATGACTCAATCTTACATAAACTTAAAGAACAGTTGAAAAGCCAAATCCAACATTTTATGGGCCAAAATTAGAATACAACAGAATTGGATTACAACTTCTGCTCAGCTTGACCCACCTCATGTATTTGGACCATATTTCACAAAATAAGTACCCAATTGGTATAATTCTTGAAGCCGTGAAATAATAACTCAATTATAAACAACTTTGATGTTGATAGTAAAGTTCAAATCAGCCGTTATTATTGACAAAATTGTATTACAAGTGGGTAAAAAAGTTGTTAGCCAAAATCTGACATATCTTTGGCGTTGTGCCTATATCTTATTGGATACTCATCCAATTTGCATGAAACTAGTGCCTATGGAAAGAAGAGACAAGATTCAACAACTTTTATGTCAGCTAAAAAGGCTAAATCGGTAATTTACATTATCAAAAAGGTGTTGTAAGTGGGTGAATGAGTGGTTGGCCTAAATTATTGAAGATTGAAGTCACACTTAACATATTTCCATTCATTGCCTATATAAGGACACTCTTAGGACATTTTCAACATTAGATAATTCTCTCTTATTTTCTTCTCATTAACATGCATTGTAATCTACGCTAAAGTTCTTAGTAAGGGTAAGAGATAAACTTTTATGTGTAATAAATCTACTTCTATACTTTGGTTCTTTGTCAAGAGCTACAAATATTTGTAAGTTTGTTTGTGTCTAAACTCTTATCTAGTATTTTTTTCTATAATCTAGAGGTTATAATTCTCATGTTTCATATATTTTCAGTCATGCTTTCTTTATGTGATCTTGTTGAATTATAATTGTTATTGGTTACATTGTTTTACATGTTAATCTTTTACTGCAATATTGTTAGTCGATATATTGTCGATCTTAGATAACATGTAAAGACAATAATTGTTTGATATTCAAGTTAATCTTTTGCTACAATTTTGTCAAAATGATATATTGTCGATCTTAAATAACTTGTATAAATGAACATAATTTATGTTAATGTTTGCAAAGAGTTTAGTCATATCAAATACATGTGTTATCAAATGTGCAGTATTTTACATATCTTTCGATTAATTCTTTGGGATGTGAAACTTTCAATTAGTCATAAACATTGAATCAAAGTGTAGAGTATATTTATCAAGCATAATTGTGATTCTAAAAGCCTTTCTTGCATCATCACAAGACATTTTTCCCAATTCATAGACAATTCTATCTCATCCACTTAAACCAATTAATTAATTTTCTCATTTGCTGCTGCTTTAATATTTTACTTCACCAACCTATTTTGCCAAAAGCTCCCTCGTAGGATCTACACCTCAATCTATACTACGATAGTCGCATTAATTTTTGAGTGTAAATACTCGCTATATATACGAAATAAATACTCAAATGTGTAATAAGGTAAACAAACCCTGATACTATAATCTAATTTGTTTGCATACTACAATAACATTGGCTCAAGGTAGTTCTTGAAAGTTAAATTTTCGATAACTGCATGACTTCGTCGAGATATGCATCTATTTTATGCACAATTAAATGCTTCCTTGCATCTGTTGACACAACCTATAATCTTTATTTGCATCTTTCATCATCAAAATATACCTCAAAGTGATCTTTCGTATATCTTAAAATTTTGAAGCTCCAATTACTCTTAAATGTCAATAACAATAAGCTAATAGCTTGATAAAGTTCATTTTTTGCTATCATACAACTTCCTTACAAATATATTCTCAATTCTAAAACACGATACCTTATCGGATATATCTAAATTCAATGGTGATATTGAAAAAGGTTTTGAGCTTTAATATCTTCTTCTCTTTTATGCAAATCGTACCTATCATATGTTTCATTAAGAGAGCTATTTGAAATATAACAATATCTGCCTTTCGGTAAATCATATAATTTGCTACATTCTTCAACATTATCAGCATTTCTAAGATTATTGACATTCCCATTTATCTCACTATCATAATGTATATAATAAGTTGGGTATTCGTTGAACATTATAGAGGAATAATGATAGTCAACTATAGTATTTGTGGAAAGCATAATATTTGGTATTGTTGGAGCTATATATCTCACTTGGTTACTACCGCTTGTTGACATAAAGTGATTATGACAGGTGGTTGATTTTGAAAGGGCTCTTATGCATCATCTTCATTTACAGGAGCTTTAAGATCCACTGTTAGACATAGATGACATAAATGATCTTCTGTTGATCCTAATAAAGAACTAAACATCATTACCGTTTTCTTTCTCAATTGGTCTCAACTTAAACTGTGTTGCCTCAATAGAAATTTTTAGAGTTATCTTATACTTAACATTATCAACTCCAATTGCATGACTTATGATATTTAAAATATTTTTATAATTTACATCCTATAGAACCAAAATATCAAAATTTCTACACCTAACATATATCTCATCACCGTCAATAGAGCTCTCCCACTTTTTTTAAAAATATATAACGAGTGACCCATACTATATGACACATGTAACAAAAAAATTATTAAAAAATATTTAAATTAGAAAAAAAAATTATTCAAGAAAATAACACCAAAAAAGGGTGCGAAATTGTCACACGAGACACAAAAATGGTAGGCACGCAAAAGAAGCATGCAATGCGATGATACATGCCTCCCCTACGCGAGGTTAGGCATCTGACATATTAGAGTGCGCATCTTCTTGCGCACAAGAGATACACTAATATGCACATTTCACATGACCAATCTCGCACACGAGACTAGTCGTGCAATGATTTCAAACTAGAAATAAGTTCTCAAATTTTTCTAAATGTTATCTCCAAAACTTAATCATATTACACTAGAACTATATAGCAATGTTAATACATTTATAAAATAAGCACAACTTCAAAGTGTAGTTCTTGGGATTGATTTTTAAAAAGTTAGTCAATTTGGTGTTTTTATTTCCAAATGTTCTATTTATCATTTATTTTATCGACAAGGGCAATTGTGTATATTTTATGTTATTTTGATTAATAAAGAATAACTTATTACTTTGTAGATAAAAAAGAAATTTATTTTTTATAAGCATTTTGTAGTACATTGTTACCTTTTTTTTCGGTGCTAGAAAAATAATTAGCTGTGAAGAGAAGTAGCTAAGTGTTTTATAAATTATATTTTTAAAAGTGTGGCTAAAATAAAAGTAATTTATATGAGTTTTGTAAATTCTGCTCTTGCAATACCATAAAAATTGATATGATTGAAATGAATATTGAATATATATATATGAACTTTGTTATAATAATAATGATAATAATTTTTTATTATTATTATCATCAATAGAGAAGAAAGCAACATGGGATGCAAAATAAAGTTTAATTTATGTTAAATTGTAATGATTTTGTTTTTTTAAATAGAATTAAAATTAATTAATTTATCTTGAGATAATTTTAAATTTTATTTATTTATATGAGAATAAATATTACAACCATATTTAAACATAAAATAAATTTTCAAAATCATATTTTAAAAAACAATCCTCTCTTTACTTTTTTTTAAATCGATGTTTTTTAAAATCTGCGACAGCAATCCCAAACCAACCCTTTTGTGTTTTCAAAATTTAAAGAAATAGAAAACAACTCTTCAAAAACAGCTTGGAACAACGCTTTGCTTTATCTTAACTATTTTGTTATTTTTTTTATAATAATACTAAATGCGTTTTTATTGTTTTCTACCAGAATATCCACAAATGTTTTTTTTTTTAAAATCTTAAGAAATTATTTTCTTATTTTCTTTTTCTTCAGAAAAAGTTATTGTTTTTTTTTTTCAAAATTAGCTTTCAAAATTCTTCCGAAATTCTGCGTCATTGGACTTATTTTCCATGAAAACATAGCTTTTACCTTTTAGGTCATCAGCTCAAACAACCCATTTTCATTTTGTATACTACTATGAATTCATTGGATGGGAAGCCACAGAGACAACAAATGGCGGGGCAGTGCAAGTACTCTTGCGCAACTGCAAGCGATACACTAGAGTGGATCAAAGCCATTGTGGATTTCATCAAGCCATTTAGTTTCTTAATAAACGCCCACGTCGTCAATTTCTTCAAGGATAGACTTTGGGAATCAGTTGATAAAGATTGGATTGATTGCCTGCGTCATGAGCCCATCCACAATCTTCTCCTCATTCCTTCTGGAATCGCCCAAGTTCGCCTTCTCTCTTAATTTTTTTGAATTTAACAACAATTTTGTTATTAATTAATAATTATTATCATTATTATTTTAAATAGGATCACTGGCCCGATTCACTTAAGGAATTTGCTCTTGCTTTGAAATCTCTCGTGTTTCCCCGAGAGCAGGCTGATTTGAAGATGGTATGCATTTTCATCTACTGATTTATACTTTTTTCTTGAATTTTATTTCTGCTTGTTTGTCTATTGTGGGAGAATTGTGTAATTCTATTGAGACTCAATGTGAGATGATGCCATTGTAGCGTTTTCTAGGTTACCAGATAAATTCAACGTGTTTCTGTAGAAAGTGCTTGAGTAGAAGTGCTTTCTGAAAAACACCTATCAAGATCATCTTCAAACAGCTTCAAATTCTTTACTGAGCTAGAAAGAACCTTTACAGTACCACCTTTTTACAGGCGCTTTTGTAGAAAATGCTTTTCAGTAAACATTCTTTACTGAGCTAGAAAGCAATTTCTAAAAACACCTCTCAAGATTATTTTGAAAAAGGATTAAATCCTTTTATGAGCTAGAAATTTCTTTTACAAAAGCATTTTTTTTCAGAAAGAAGAAAAAAAAGGAAAAGTACATAATAAAAAAAATATCTTTAAGTCTTTTTAGTCTTAAAAAGTATTTTTCTCTATCTTGGGGAAACACTGCCAAAGCACTTTTCATGTTGCCAAAACCACTCTCAGATTGACTTTTAGTATCTTGCCCCTTTGACTAAAGTGATTTTTAGAGTTCCATTCTTGGCTGCTTAACATTGTTTTTTAGTGCAGATTGTAGTTAGGTGGCAAAGAATTTTATTAAAAGAAAGTGATTTTATCTGTAGCATGCCACATTTTGCGCCCTCCTTCTGCTTCCGACTCCATAAATGCTGCAATCATTATGAAGTAATGAAGGCAGCTCAAGCAGTATTTGCTATGTTCGTTGGTTTCCGAGACATTTTTGTGATATGTAAATGGAGTACTATATAACAATACATGGATTTACTATTCCAGCTATGTTCCCATCTTATTAACAATTTCAACTTCCTACCTTGCCCTCTCTTTCACTCTTCTTATTTTTTGCTTATCTTGTATCTTGTAATTTGTATCTCGGATCACTACATGTGTACATAAGTAGATAGGTTAGAATGTTCCTTTTGGTATTTGTGGGTTGGATGGGAAAGAGTGTTCTGGTGGAGTCATGAGCAAACTAACATGGGCTTGTTGCAGGTATTGCGTGGCTTTCAAGTGACATCACTCAATACTGTTCTTTCCCAAGGCATGAATCTAAAGAAAAAACATGAAGTAGGTTATTGGAATTCAATCTCTCAATCTTGTTGTTGTAATTATTTTCTCCTTTTATTCCCTGACTTTGAACAGTATGTTGCATGTTGGTGTGTTCCATACCATTATAAGATGCTTGTATGTGGTTCATTGATTTTTCCATTTTTAATTTAAAATTTATTGTTCTCTCTCATTAACCTCTAAGTCTATATTGTATATGATGTGATCAGGTAGAAGTCCTTTCTGCTGTTGTTAGTTCAATAGCAAATACTGTAAAAGCTCATACAATAGTTGATGTTGGTGCTGGTCAGGTGTGCTTTCCTCATTTTCTTTTGTTTTTATTTATGCACTAATGATATGAATTTGTGCATGCTTGATTAGTTCACTGTTATTACCTCATTTATTTTGAATGTGGCCTTGCAAGCAATTGGGTGTCACTATCCCAAATTTTTTAATGCACTATTAATCATTTGGACACAAAACATATGCTAGTCCAAATCAGATTTTTTGGCTGTACTGAGTTCTTGAAGGTTAAATACAATTAGCATGATTGGCATGTAATTAGCATGTACAACTTTATATCTTTATTTAACTAAGAATTATTGCATTAAAATTAAAGTATTAATTAGTGCATTATAATTAGGATATTAGTTGTCAGATTAATTGTATAGTTGACTTTCCTTTTCAATAGGCTTGCATCTTGAATAAATACCCTTGAGATATTTGAACAAATTTATTCAGCTTATTCTCTTTTCTTTTTCGGCTGAAACTTTTTACCAACCTGCCCTATAATATGTTTGAGAAAAATAAGAAATTTGGGTGGTTAGCTTCTTCTGCTCCTTCTACCAACTTTTTTTCTCGCATTTGCACTTATAGCAATAGCACCAGAGATACGGTCGATGTTTATTGGAAGAAACATGTCTATCTAGAGTGGTTCAAGCTTAAACAAGCTGAGAGAAAAAATAAAAAATTTTCTCAAGCTGTTCTCATTGATACTTCTCCATCTTCTGCTTCTCATGTATCTCGAGTGTCTTCTCAAGAAGGTAATTCTAGCTTGGCCTTTATTTCTGTTGCTTTTAACACTTGGGTTATTGATTCAGGGGCCACTGATCATATGACTAATAGTTTTTCTTTACTTGATTCTCTAATGCCTTCACCTGTTAAGTCTATTCATGTTGCTAATTGAACCCCTATGCTGATTGCTGGGGCGAGGAACGTCTCACTCTGTTCTACATTCTCCATGTCTTCTGTCTTACTTGCACCTAATCTCTCTCACAATCTTCTTTCTATTAGCAAGATTATGAAACATCTTACTTGTTCTGTAACATTTTATTCTACCCATTGTGTTTAAAGACAATATAATGAAAATAATGATTGACATTGGTAAGGAGAGGGGGGGGGGGGGGGGGGGGGGGGGGGTGGTGTCTTTACTACTTAGAGGGGGCAAGTAAATTTGAATCTAGCCATAGTTTTCAAGTAGCAAGAGAGACATCTGATAGGAAGAAGATTCTCTTATGGCATTATCGTTTAGGCCACCCATCTTTTTCTTATTTAGAGCATTTATTTCCTTAGTTGTTTTGCAATATTTCTGTTTCTAGTTTAAAATGTGAACAATGCATTTATGCTAAAAACCATCATGTGTCTTTTAAAATGAGTTTTAATAAAAGTCCAATTCCTTTTATGTGTGTCCATATTGATGTTTGGTGTGCTTTCTATACCTCTTCCGTTTTAGGCCATAAATATTTTGTGTCTTTTATTGATGATTGTACTAGAGTGACCTGGGAATATTTATTGAAGTCTTAGAGTGATGTCATAAATGTTATTTCTCAATTTTCACAAATAATTGTCACACAGTTTCATACTTAGGTTAAGGTCTTTCATTCTGACAACAGTTGTGAGTTTGTGAATTAGTCTCTTACTGACTTCTTCAAAGCAAATGGCATCCTCCATCAGACAACATGTGCCTACAAACCACAACAGAATGGCATAGTAGAGCGTAAGAACTACCATATCTTAGAGGTGGCCCGAGCTTTATGCTTTACTATGCTTGTTCCTAAATGTTTCTGGGTTGAGGCTGTCATGACTGTCATCTTTCTTATCAACCAAATGCCTACTCGTATCATTGACTATCAAACTCCTTTAAGGACATGTCCCGGTTTCACTTTATTCCTTCTACTCTAAATCTTTGTCCTAAGGTTTTTGGTTGTGTTATGTTCATGTGCACTCTTATCTTAGAGATAAACTTAATCCTCGTGCTCTTAAGTGTGTCGTTTTAGGTTTCTCTAGTTCACAAAAGGGTTATAAATGTTTTCATCCTCCTACAGGTAAAATACTAAAATAACTATGTTGATCATTTTATGAAGATTTTTTCTGTTGTTAGTTTTGAGAGTCACTTAGAGGGTTTAGTGATAGTGTCCATAGATGTCTAATTCTATAAACAAGTCTTATTATTCTGGAAATGTATCTTTGGTTCCTTTCCAGGGAAAGATTAGTAGTAAGGAAAAAGAACGATTATAGTTGGAAGAAAAGAAGTTATGGATTTCGGGTATGGGAAAAAATTTATATAATTCTGACAAAGGGGAGTCTTTAGATGATCCCAACCCTAAAGAAAGAAGGGGTGAAAGACCAGCTTAGTTGTTCCAAAATGTTTATACTAGGAAAAACAATGCTAATTCGAGTAAGGGGGGAGTCTTTAGATGATCCTAACCCTGAGGAAAGAAGGGGGGAAAGACCAGTTCAATTGTTTCAAAACATTTATACTAAGAAAAACAATGCTATTGTTATGCCTTCTCCAGACCATAATACTCCTCTCAATGATACTATCATTCCCTCGGATGACTCTTCCAATATTAACCTTGAGGTACGTATTTCTTCATCCATAACTTCAACTTTTGAAATTGATTCTAACCCTATAACTTTAGAAATTGTTGCCTTGAACTCACATGTTGACTAGGGTAAGAGATATCCACTTCGTGATGATAAAGAACCTATAGTTGGGGTTTCTCCACATCATCTTTTAATGTTGTTTATCCCATTTCTGATTTTGTCTCTTATCATCGTCTGTCTAAGACTCACCTAGCCTTTGCCAATCAGTTGTCCTTTATGTCTATTCCTAGTCATTTTCAGGAAGTCCCTTGGGAATCCTAAATAGAAGTTTGCTATGATAAAGGAAATGAAGGCCCTTTAGAAGAACTCTACGTGGGAGATGATTGAGTTACCTTAGGAAAAGAAGGCAGTGGGGTGTAAGTAGGTGTTTTCAATGAAGCATAAACCAGACGGGATGGTCAATAGGTACAAGGCTAGACTTGTTGTCAAGGGTTATACCCAGACTTATGAGATTGATTGTCAAGAAACCTTTGCTCTTGTGGCCAAGATGAACAATGTTAGAGTCATTCTATCTTTTGCAGTTAATCCTTATTGGCCATTAAGACAATTTGATGTGAAGAATGCCTTCCTCCACGGTGATTTGATAGAAGTATATATGGATCCTCCTCCGGGGTATACACTTAAAGGAGGTAAGGTATGCAAGTTGAAGAAGGCTCTGTATGAATTGAAATAGTCACCAAGGGCATGGTTTGGTTGATTGAGCTACTCAATGAAGGAGTATGGTTTTAAACAAGCTTTGGCCGATCACACTTTGTTCTGTAAGAGAGTTGGTGATGATATAACTTTCCTTATTGTTTATGTTGACGACATGATTGTTACAGGTAGTAACTTCAGTGAGATAGAGAAGCTTTGGTGCTATTTGTCCAAGGAGTTTGAAATGAAGGACTTGGGGATTCTAAAATACTTATTGGGTATTGAAGTGTCTCGATCAAAGCAAGGACTTTTCCTCTCTCAACGGAAGTATATTAGATCTTTTGGCTGAAACTGGTAACTCAGCTTATGAACCTGTAGATACTCCCATTGAGGTGAACCATGTGCTTGGTATCTATCCTGATCAAATTCCAATAAACAAAGAAAGATATCAAAGACTAGTAGGGAAATTGATCTATTTGACTCACACTAGACCTGACCTATAAAATGCAGTTAGTGTTGTGAGTCAATTCATGCATAATTTGAGTGACCAACACTTGAATGCAGTGAATCATATTTTGGCTTATTTGAAGCCTGTTTCAGGAAAAGGTATTATGTTCTCTAGATATAGACATCTAGATATTTTGGGTTACACAGATTCTGACTTTGTTGGATCTAGATTGGATAGGAAATCTACGGCAGGGTATGTATCTTTTCTTGGAGGTAATTTGTTGACTTGGAGGAGTAAGAAACAGAATATGGTATCGTTGTCTAGTGTAGAAGCTGAATATCGTGCTCTTCATCATGCGATCACAGAGCTTACTCGGCTAAGAATCCTTTTAAGTGAACTCGGGTTTGGTGCAAAAAAACCTATGGTGCTTTTTTGTGATAACACGGCAGCTATTGAGATAGCAAATAATTCGATACAACATGATTGAACTAAGCATGTTGAACTTGATAGGAACTACATCAAAAATAACCTAGACACTAGTAGGATAAAGGTTCCTTACATCAAGAGTTCAGATCAGCTGGTTTATATGATGACTCATGCCATTAGTAGTGGTCCATTCTATACAACACTATCCAAGTTGGGCATGTGCGATATCTGTGCACCAACTTAAGGGGGGAGAATTGGCATGTAATTAGCATGTACAACTTTATTTTTTTTATTTAACTAGGAATTAGTGCATTAAATTAAAGAATTAATTAGTGCATTATAATTAGGATATTAGTTGTCAGATTAATTGTTTAGTTGACTTTATTTTCAATAGGCTTGTATCTTGTATAAATAACCTTGAGATATGAAAGAATTTATTCAGCCTAATTATCAATTAATACCTTTAAAATGGATAGAGCAGCTTGTGATAGTCTGCACTTGGAGTAGACAACCCTCTGCACTGTGGAATGAATTAAAAAACTGCAAATTTTTTTTTTCTTTTTTCCTCTCTTATTAAATAGCATTTGCAGCTTTAACCTTGGACATTTTATGAGCTATAAGTATGAGACTAGTGTCAGCATACACAGAAATGGTGGATTGTATTCCATTTGAACGTGGTAAGCTAGTTAGCTCATCCAAAAGGGAGTTTGCATACCAATATATGATTTGAAATCTTCTCCTTTTTTAATAAAATGCTTAATGCTTAGATAAAAGTTAACTTTAGAGGATATAATTTTCATATGCGCACATTGTTTATACCAATTGGACCTAGTTTTCATGATCCACATTTGCAAAAAAAATAAAAAAAAATCAACAAACCAAATTGTTTGGTGTCTCAAGTGTGTCCAAAGTCATGTGTTGGTGATTGTAAGGGATTGTTGTTGGGTAGATATTGGTTCTAACAAGAGCTTTCAGTGTTGGAGATCTATTATGGTGGTCGTTGGTTTTCAGTCTTGACGGTGATGATGTAGGTTTCAATTGAGGCCTTGTTATTGTAGTAAAATCTTCTTGATTTTAGTTTCTTGCTCTCCTCACCTGTCCTGTTGAAAAAGCCCTCTTTTTCAGCTAAAGGAAGAAGATGAATGGAAAATTCGTTTTTGTTTTTGCTTTTTGTGGTCTCCAAATCTAGATGACCACAGGGTTCTATTCTAAAATCAGGTCCTGTACATCACATCAGCCTTTCAGGTTATGTGTGGATTATAGGTCTGTGCTAGCCTAGAGCTGCTATGTGTGCGTGTATGAGGCCTCTTTTTCTTTTTCTTCTGTTATAATTATTAACTAATGGTGCTGAGTGTATCTAAGGCAAATCTTAGGAGTGGTTAATTATATTAGTCCAAGAGGAAAATATTATTGACCTTCCTTGAAGCTTTCTTAAAATATTGGCACACCCCTTTGGTTTTTGAGATTCGTCAGGAACTCTGAGATTTTGAAAATATACCTCCTGAAAAGTTATCAAAAACATCCCTTTGAAATTTCATAAATTTGTCAGCAACCTCTTTTTTTGCCTACTTTCAAAATCAGACAATTATGTGGAAACATAAGGGAGGTGAATGAAATTTACCCAGTAGAAAATGGCCCTGTCTAAGTTGGACCACTAACACAAAAATGAGGCCAAATTGTGTCAATTCAATCCCAAATAGAGCTTTGGCTGTTTAAACTATAACAGTCCCAAAATATTTCAGTCCATTTTTGGGACCCTGCAGTCTCATACTCCTAGCAACCAATTTTTTGTTTCTTCCTCTCATCTCATTTTATTTCTTCAACTTATATAATACCTTCTTGTGCACAATCTAAAATAATTCCTAATAGAGTTGATTTCATTAGCCATATCTGTTCAACAAGAAAAAATTCTGTTCATGGAAGTAACAGCCGTATTCTAGGTCTTTGATGCAGAAAGAAACTTGCTCATTTAGGTATTGGAATGTTGAGTTTGATAATGGTATCTAATTCTCTTCAAAACTTTATATATTTCCATATGATTTTCTGAACATGATAATCTCTCTTCTACTGTTGGTAATTTGTGACTAAATTGGTCTTTAGGGCTATCTTGCGCAAGTTCTTTCCTTCCAGTACCAGCACTCTGTCGTAGCTATAGATGCTTGTTCTCATCATGGGAAGGTTACAAATGCACGTGCAGAACGAATCAAAAAGCATTTTGCAGCTCAGATGCGGTAATTGGGGTATTAGATAGAATCAAAGCTTTATCTCTACAATAATTCTCTTATTCACAAGGAAGCATGATACCTTGAGTTACCAAATTGGCATTGTTGCAGGGTTCTCATGCTGAGCAGTTCTAATTTCATTTGTTTGTTCCTGTTTGAAGATGTATGCAATGAAGTAACTTGTTTAATTGCTTCTACAATCATTTAACCTCATGTCTTTGCAAAATTAAAAAGGAGAGGGTGATGTTTCTTCACCAAATTGTTGTGTTTTGTGCAAAAGACACTTTTAGAGAGTTGATCACATTCCTATCCCAAAATTTAAAAAAAAAAAAGGAAAGTGTTAATCACATTATCCTTTTGTGCTCTATTACCATATTAAATATGTAGTTTTTGGCTTCTAATTTTGCTGGGTGTTTACTGCTTTTGGGGGAATAGAAAAGCAACTGTGTTATGGGATTCTGTAGTTGTTATTCAGACTTTGTTTGGATGTTTTTGTCCGTACAAGCTTTTAGATGTTTTTCAGCTGTGCAGATGATAATGATGAATAAATTTTTGTTGTGTAATGCCTTAAAAGTGTTTTACTGGACATCTTATTTACCTTTTTGTAAATTCCCTTACAACAAATACAAGTATATTTTGTTTATAAAAAGTACATTTTCTGACAACCCCCACCCTTCAATTTAACCAAGAGTTCAGTGAGTGAAACTCCTCAGGCTCATGTACCTAGGATATTTGTAGCCCCAAAGTTTCCTGACTACGAAGGTTGTAGGGGCAGTAGTCCCTAGTTTAGAATTCATGGAACATAGAAAAGTTGAGGCATTTCAGGGTATCGAATGGAAGCAAGAAATAGTTGCATTAGACTGACCAGATTATGTTCATCAAGTGTTTGATGCTGCTTGCATGATTGTATTGTATTCTGCAATGCTGTTAGCTATTATCTAAAATTAGTGGTTTGTTCTATTGATTTCCATTATGATATTTAATATTTGAATCCTTTTTATTTCCTTTTGAACTTATCTTTTCTTGCCTTGCATATTGGTTATTTGTAATTTAATTCTATTTAGATCAGGAAACAAGAGCCCTAATGTGCCTAGGACAATCACATACCGGGTAATGTCCATTGACATGTTGAAAGCCTTGACCAATATGTCACTACATAGTGATGATTTTGAGCAGCCAAAGCTGATTGTGCAAAATCCTCAAGAATGTGACAGAAGAAAAGTACAATCTTCTTGCAGTGCAGATAGTGAAACTTCATTGGTTCTTGCTGGGCTTCATGCCTGTGGAGATCTTTCTATAACAATGCTCAGGTGAGTCTTAAATATGCTTTTGAAGCTTATCTCTATCCAGTTTAGAGTTGAAGGCAATTTTTAGTCCAGATCTGGAATGGATAATCTATGTACCGACTATGTATCTTGTAACTGATTGATTAAATAACTTCTGCATATCCAATCTACTCAATGAGTGATTGAAGTTAAATGGCTAAATCATTGAATTATGAAGCCATATTATTGATTTTAAGTAGAGAAAAATAAGTATTTTTTTTTTAACTTTCATTAATATTTTCTTCTCTGATTGGATTTGAGCATTCTGATTTCATGACTTGATTTGTGCTTTGTGCATTCTGGGAAGGTTGATCAAAGTACATGTCATTCTAGAGCAAAAATGTTAAATGAGAAGTAGGTAAGTTTTGAAAGATTAAATGACAAACAATTTTGATGCTTATACTATTATGACATGTCTTATAGGAAAAGAAATTTATCCAATAAAGAAGGAACAGAAAGATTTAGAAAGATAGTTCATTTAATGTCAGCTACAGTGTTTTCTGAAGTTTTTAACATGTGGACTGGTACTAAATTGTCAGATTGTGTTTATGTGGAAACATGAATTTGCATAAGATAACAAATGCACAATAGGAATCAAAGTGTTTAAAATTCATCTGGAACACGGATTGGATGCCTAAAATTCTAAAATACAAATAGTTTGAACATAAAAGGTATGGGAATCAATTCCTGACTTCTCCATCGTTCAATGTTGTTTATACTTTAAAAACCAGATATTAAGCAACTATCTTTAAAGTTCACACAAGGACAACACACTACTGCAAAAACATGACAGACACACTTGTTGCTCAAATTTGTCATGAATCTCTCTAATTTGGATAATACTGATATCATACATCAGTATGCTGTACAACATTGTTTTTGAGCTCACCTGATAAATTTGATGGATGTTTGTGTAGTACTCTACAGAAAGAGGTATGACATTATTTCTAATAATAAATGTGGAATGAGAGAACTTGTAATGACCATATGCATATTACCTTGATGATTTTATTCTTATCAACTTTTCCTATCCATGTTAGAAATTATAATCTAGGCGTTGTTTATGTCTAGATAAGTTTTCACATTTCTATGTGGCTGAGTGAGTAGAAAATGATGAGGAAAAGCTTAAAGATTATTTGATATCTCCAGATGGATGGCATAGTTGGTTAGATCTTTTGAAGTAGAGCAAGAGGTCTAGAGATAAATTCTCCTCACACAAATCTTGGAAGGGTCTTAGTTTAATTTGTGTTTATGTGTGGGGCGAGGTTGGGCGAGGTGTGGTAAAAAAGGAAATTGAGAATATCATGGAAGGGACAGGTATGTGGTTGACAATATTGATAAGTTAAATCCAACTTTTGATGCCAAACACTCCCTGTTTATTCAGGATGCATATTGATAATAATAATTATTTTCTTCTATTCTGCATTTCTCTTGCACTTTTAGTGGTTATAAATTATTTAAGTTGTGTAATTCTACCAAATTTTATTTCCTGAATTTTTGTTGCAGGGCTAGTTACCGGCACAAAATTTCCTAGTCATCTATTATTATCCTAATCTAACAAATCCTTTTTCATCCTGATTATCAACAAAGTACACCTTTATTGGATCAGGACCTTTATGAAATGCAAAGAAGTTAAAGCTGTTGTTAGCGTTGGTTGCTGTTACAACTTATTATCTGAAGAAGTTATTGATGTTGTTGGTTCTGAATGTGGTTTTCCAATGAGTTGTGGTGTTAAATCTGCTGGACTTTCTCTTGGAAAAAGTTCACGCGATCTTGCTTGTCAGGTGCATGCATATTTCACTGTTCTTATTTGCTTTTAGGAAAGTTTTATCAAAGTGTGATAGGCGTGGGGTTTCCGTTCACTCACAACTGCTGTAGATTATTGTGTAGAAGTTGATGGGTTAATAAAATAATGAATTATTCTTATAAAAAAATAAATAAGGTATGAATATATGCTTTTCTCCCCTATTCTCTGTATTTCTCTTTTTCTTTGACTTTCCCTTCTTTACAATTCTTTATCTTTGTTTCCTCCTTTCCTCTGTCCTACACTAATGAATAAACTAATGGATAAATAAATTAATGAATATTTATAGTTTAAGATAACAAACAATACATTCCAGAGAGCTCTATTTTCAAGTTTCCTTTCTGCTATGTGCAATGATATTCTATAATTTTTAGTTTGGAGAACGTTTTGCTAATTCTTTTGTAGGCCCTTTATTTGGCTGTCTTAAGTACAAACTTTGTGACCTTGCTTTATTTTACTTAGAGTGCGGAGAGATGGAGAAATCTAGAAAGAGATGCTGGTGTTCATAATTTTGAGTTGCATGCTTTCCGTGCTGCTTTTCAAATGGTATGTAATGTGTATGACCTTGTTTCATTTGTAATCCAGTTATGTAAGGTTTAAAACAAATTGGGTTTGTTGAATTCATATTAGTTAGTATCCATGTTACCTTGCATTCTTCACCTTTCTAGTAGTTGGCATATTTTTACTATCCACATTTTTATGGAGATAGTATAATTGTCATTCTTTCTGAAGGTTATCTTAGAAAAAATCCGTACACAAATTAAATTCTTTTTAACTTTTCATTTCAAGGTCCTTTGCAAATATTATCCAGAAGTAATTATAACAAGCCCTTCAGTCGGACGCCAAGGGAAGGCTTTGCGCCGCCGGCAGCAAAGAAGGATCCAGGAGTCTCAGCTGCATAAAGTAGGTCAGACATGTCCATCTTTGGATCAGAAACACTGACTTTGCTTGCTTCTCCACAGATTCTGCAGAATCTAAAACAGGAAACTTATAAACTTGCTTAAATTTAGAAGTGTGCTAGCTTGCAGTTGAATTATTAACTTTCCTTTGCTTCTTATGAGTAAGAATATCCCTAAACCTTAAAAGAAAAAAGGCACTGATATGGAAAAAATATTTCCTTCCTATCCTTTTGAGAAAAAGAAGGCCTTAAGGCCCCGAAATTATTAGAAAAGTCTATCAGGTGTTTGTATTGGTTAGCGGCTGTTAAAGTACTTATTAAGGATATATTTCTAAAACATGTTCTGCAGATGACAAGTCAGTCTCAATGTTGGACACAGCTATGTTATCTCATGGAAATTCTTTCAAGAGGATTACAACATCTCAACACACTGTTTCTGTTGACAAATATTTACTCTTTGAGAAATATTGTCAATCTGGATTATGCCACCTCGGTCTAAAACCTTTGGACAACCTAAATCTTCATGGAATATGGGATCAAGCTGAGCCTTTTGCTGTATGTTACTCTCATATGACTTACTATTGCATTTAGATATTCTTCTGTAACTTTTTCTCTTATAATAATCATAAATGTTTTTGTTTCTTCTGTTTTTTATCACAACAATATTGGTAGAATACATTAACTAATATGGTCATTAAATATTTAATCAGTGAGCCCTTATGCATTACATTTATTTAGATAAGTGGTCTATTGAATATATTTTCATTCTTGTCTTTTAACTTTTTGTATATTCATATATTTTCTGGATTTATAGCACAGCTGGTTCCCTAACTAATATTGCTACTTTCACCTTCTTATTTTATGAAAACATGTTTGCTTGAAAATAAGGTTATTATAATACTACAATATGAAACTTAGTACAATGCTTACTTTTTAAACTATTATTTTCTAAGAAAAAAATGATCAGATAAATCAACATTTGTTGAGATGCATTTATTCTAATGCAAGGTGGAGCATCCTTTCATTTCTATACACTTGAGAACTATGCTTTCATGTGGAAGTAAGGATACAACCATTTACATGTGCATATCTGCTGATAAGGTTGTGATTGATTAATCTATTACATACAGGACATAATTGGACCTTATTGGTCTCTTCGAGCGGCTTTGGGGCCTCTTTTGGAAACTTATATTCTGCTGGATAGATTAATGTTTCTCCAGGAGCAAGGCAGTTCTTTGGAAGCGGTCATGTTACCTATATTTGATCCTGTATTATCCCCAAGGAATGTGGCCATAATTGCTAAAAAGACGAACACTTGACACAAATAATGCAACTTTGCCTGATAAATGGTGATGGCCACTCCCTCCTCTCTCCTTTTATACATGCATGCCTCTGCATGTGTGTTGGCAACATTTATGCTATCTTGCATCATGCATGTGCATCGATGCTGCACTTCTCCTTGTATACGTGATGCAATCGACTTAACTTAATATAATCTGATAAAGGCTTTCTGGTGTACTTTCATTGTTTTACAGGGTCATCACAACTTCTTATGAATTAGTGAAATGTGATTCAATTAGAATTCTTACAATAGTAGTTAAGTCAAAACTTAAAATATATTAGTCTCAATAGACGGTGTCTCAAGTAATGCCTATAATTGTGATGTTGTTATTTAAAGTCACTGGTACTTTCTTTTGTAGTGTCTCAAGTAATGCCTATAATTGTGATGTTGTTATTTAAAGTCACGGGTACTTTCTTTTGTAGTGTTTGATATAGCTGATCTGTATTGACATCACAAGAATGTGGTTGTGTTAGATGTCCATATATGTATTGATATATTGATATATGTCATGTAAGACTTGCTTAGTCTTTGCTATTGCTGTGACTTACTAGAAGCTATTACATTGTGGTATATGTTTGCAATGCTTTGGGATGATTCAGAAAGCATAGATAATACAAGATGTGGCTTTATGGCTTTGACATGATAATTTGATGTCATCAGGGTTAGGCAGAAGCTAATAAATAGACCTGCTTTGGTACACAAAGGATAGAAGCGTTATTCATTTGGTACTGTTGTTTTTAAACCTACTAGTCAGGATAGAATAAAGACATCTCTCTCTACTCGAGAAAAATTGTTCACTCTTTTCTTTCCTCTGTAGATGCTCTTGCAAATGAAGAGCAGCACCAAATTCCAATAGTCCAGAACATTGTCAAATCCGACACATGTAGATGATAAAACTACTCTCCATTGCTCTTCCTTTTTCACAATCCCCGCAAGGGTATCAAAACTTTGGTTGTTATAGCCTGCATTTAGGCACCTACTTTGGTCTTCCAATATATCTCAAATCTACAATAGACATTCTCGAGTCTTGAATTACTAAGATGTGAGAAATCTGAGACCAATGAACTTAATATCAGTTGTTATTGATTTATCACGCAATATGACATTGGACAATAACTATTTATATGATTTTCTTTTAATCCATTCAGTCATTCAGTTTTAATTCAATGCCTGCAATGTTTGTTAAATATCAAATTAATTGAATACTGTACCTATCTGATTCATAAACTCATAATTTTATGCATGTTAAGATTTTTGTTTTCTAGCATAGCTTTAATTGTTAGCTCCAAATTTTTTTATTAAGAGGAAACTCAGTGCAGTTTTCCATGAATGTCAAATCTAACAATTGGTTTATTGGACTGCAAATCTGATGCAGATTTAGAAGTACAAGAATTCCTAACTAAATTGCAGTTTGCTAGTTTAAGAATGTTTTAATTAATATACCTATCTTAATTTGTTTTCTTTTTTGGTATTTTATTAGTGTATTAATTATTGTTTAAGTGATATTTCTAGTTTAGGAGTGAGTCTTATTTGAATAGTTTCTAGTCTAGTTTTAATAAGTTACGGTTGGTATAAATAGGATGAATTATTAAAAATAGGCATGTTATATGATTATTCGTTATGGAATAAACTCTTGGTTTGAATTTTCATGTTATTTCTTTGTATTTGTTGAATTAAGGAGTTCTAAGGCCTTAAATTTGCGCTATTCTGCGGAATTAATGGTAATTTAATTAATTTTTTTATTTCGGACATTCTTAGATTAAATGGAATATTGAATTTATCCCTTTACTTATTTATCTGCTGCTTCAAACTCTTAGATAAGGTTCTTGAACTGTGTACTAAAAAATTGTATGTTACTTGTTCTTGGCTCATATATTTGTAAATATAGGTAACTTTTGGTTAAATTGTTACGGGTTTGTATTATAATAAGTTAGTCATATCAGCACAGATAATTCATAAATTAAGAGAAAAAGGCATTATTCTCGTTTTAAAGCATAAAAAATATGGCACGGCTGTTTATACATTTTCCCTAAAATGTATTCTTATTGTATAATTAAAGGACTTGGTATTTCCAATGTGCATATTGCATGTGGAATATATCTGAAGAGGATATACATATTATCAATTCTTACTCAAACCAAAGGCTTTATATTGAAAAATCAGAGTTGTTTGGATAATTGTCAAATATTTGAATTAGTTTTCAGTTTTAATTAAATATTTTTCATATTTTAATTGGCTATTATCTATGGCTTTGCAAAGGTCAGTAGCTTACGGATGATGTTAATGCCGGGATCCATATCTTCATTTGGTAGTGGTTTTATTATATTGCCGCAGATTAAACTATCTCCTGTAATTTGAATTGAATTCCGTTTCATCTCACTGTCCTAAAAGTGATACCAACAATTGACCTATACTTGTTTGCTTCTTAGTTAACCTATTTCCACTCTTCAGTATTCTGAGGCAGATTAATTATTTCTGAACATGCACTCTCAACGTTTATTTCGCTTGTAGGGTTTGATAGGCAGTCACGTTAGTCACAGATAATCCCAGGGGTTATATTTCAACCAAATGCTGATGAGTGCATCTTCTTGGTTGATTTCAGGTGTAGCAATGATGAGCAATGGCATTTTACCACAGGCTGCATAAAATATGGTTTGTTTTAACCTAATGTCGCCGTATAGTAAATACAAAACTGGGAATTCTGAAATTAATTGGGAGAATTCATGTTGTCTTAAAGTGAATTACTTTTCTATTTTGTTGCCCCTGAGTACTGATATTATTTATTTTTATTTAGGATTGTATTTCCATAGTACGATGAATATATAATATATGCAACATTTTTTAGATTTGAAACTATGGGATACTAGAAAAGCTGACGTGATTTTATTTTGTCAATTCACTGCTACAGTTATAAATTAACAACAAAAGCAGTAATATTTAAACTTGAAACAAAGGAGTTTAGTGTGCTTCGTATTTTTTTTTATTGACGATAAACATTTACAAGCGACCACCTACATTTATAGGATGATAATTAGATTAAGAGAATTTCTGATCCACATGGGATCTAAAGTATATAAATATAAGAAAAATGAACAGTGTTATTTCTGTATTTTTTTAAAAAATTACGTAGTAGGTTTATATTTTTTTATACTAAAATATTCCGTTAAGTGGGCATTATAGTTAAATGGAATAGGATATTTTGAATAGTGAAAAATTTGCAGGATGAGACAAGTCAATTCAAGTAGTCAAAATTATTTACAAGGTGCCTTCTATGAGGTCTGTTTGGCGCCATTTCTCATAGACACTCAAACCATCTTTTCTTTAGCAATAAGCATAAAAAAGCAAACCCACTTTGCAAATTTGTGAGAAGTTTTTCTTGAACCAAAAACTGAAAACATTACAAAGAGTTAGGTTAGAATTTGGTCTCTAATTAAGGTAAGAACATAGCTATTAACTCGTTTAAACTATTTTTTTTAAAAATTTAGTTACATTGTAATGGTTAGTGAAAAAATGGGTTTGAATTGGATTGTAGTAAACAAAAATTAAAGATTCTGATGTTTAATTGAAATAAAAATGCTTGATTTTCAGGGTTTGTTACTGAAAATGGTTTGGAACAGAGGACCAAAATGGGTTTGAATGTAATTTGAAAGTAGGTATGAACCCTATTGAACAATGTATTTGTTTAGTGTGATTTGAAAATGGATATATAGGTTATGAAAATAGTATGAGCAAGGGATAATAATGGGTTTGTTTTTGGTTTATAAATGGGTTTTATTATAGTTTGGAAGTGGGTATGAACTAGGTATGTGTCTTGAGTTTGCTTGCCTGATTCTTAGAATGGTGTGTATAGGGAATTCAAATGAGATTGTGTTTTATTTGAAATAGGTTTCATTGTGGTCTTGAAATGCTTTAAAATTGGTTTATGTTTATATGTTGAATTAAATGGTTTGTTTGATTATGTTAATAGTGTGAATAGAGGATTAAATTGGTTTATAGTTTTTTATTTGATTAGTTTTTTGACATTGTTATTTGATGAGAACAATGTGGTTTATAGTTTCTGCTGTTTGTTTGATGCAGATGAGAGAGTGCCAACTTGAAGTAGAATTATGTAAGATGCAATTGCTCTTGGGGAGGCTGATATAAATTATATCACTTGGATAGCTTTAACTAATGATGTGATAACGACAATATTTTAAAGAAATAAGTATAAAGATGAAAAGTTTAAGCTGACTAGAATTACGCCATAGTCTGATGAAAAGGTTGACATTGCCTTAAACATGAATTTACGCCGTTTTATGAGTATATTATTGGAGAAAGAGGAGAAAGTTCTAAAATTTCAAATAGAGTCCATTCTATTGTTAGTAGAAACAATAGAACTAGCCCTTGAAAATAGAACCACCTCTGTTGACTAGCATCAACATAACCAATCCCTTCCATTAACACCACCAGCAGAAGCAACCCATGAAAACACAACTAGCTCCATTCACTACCATTAGCAGAACCAACCTAACTCAAGGCCACTAGCAGAAGGAACCCTTGAATTCACAACCAGCTCTATTCACCACCCTTAATAGAACCAACCCCATTTAGAACCATTAGCAGAAGCAACCCTTGAAAACACAACCAACCCCACTTACCACCATCAGCACAACCGCAATTTGAAATCACAACTAGCCTAACATAAAACTATGAGCAAAACTAGCCCTACTGAACAACATAAGACTGGAAGACCAACATAAACAAGCTATTATAGCTGGAAACCTGTCAGATGGTGATGCTTTTAGTGAAGACTCCATCAACTGAATAGATGATGATATTAGAGATTTGTTGGAGAGTGATAATGAGATTGATAGAGACAATGTTATTAACCTTAGTAAAGACTCAGATGTATGAAAGATGATCGATTGTTTGACTGTGAGAGTATTGATGATGCAACACTCTTGACACTAAAGAAGAAGAAGAAGAAGAAGAAGATGATGTGGTATATAGGATAACTAAAGAGATTATGGAAAAGTTTTTAGGAGAGTAGGTGATGAGGAGGTGCATTTTAAAATTTGTTAAGTGCTCTTGAGTGTTAAGGATGTTAGAAATACATTGAAAGATCATGCAATCTAGGAAGGTGTAGTTCTATATAGGATTAAAAATGATAAGCTTAGAGTGAGTGGTAAGTATGCATTGGCAAAATTGTGAATATTCATGGTAAAAATCTTAAGAGATGAACATACTTGCTTAAAAGTTTACAAGAAACCTAAAGTCACCAGCACAAGGGTAACATAAAAATTATTTCACATCATAAAAGTATTTCACAATCCTAGAATTAGATCATTAACCATGGCTGTAACGCTGTATAAGAGGTTTAGCACATCCACCACAAGGAAGAAAGTTATATAGAACTAAAAGAAAGTGTTGAAGATGATCGACTTTGATTATTCCAAATCTTATGCAATTCTACTGATTATGCCAACATAATTTTCATCACATATATTGGGGCCATAGTTAAGATTTTGGAAGATTTAAGAGGTTATGAAGCTACTTATTTTAAAAGAATATTTATCATTTTTTAGGGCTCAATAGTAGAGTTTTTGGATAAGGTGTAAGAGAGTCATTGGCCTTAATGAATATCACTTGAAAGGTGCATTTGGAAGCATTTTACTCTCTGTTGTGTTCATGGATGCTAACAACTTTAATTGTTGTATCTATGAGCAAGAAAAAAGAAGACAACGAACATGGTTTCTAGAATTGTTCAAAGAGAATTTGGACATTTAGAATTAAATAGCCATCTCCTTTATCTCAAATAGACATAAAGGAATAATTAATGATGTGGGTAAGGTGTTCACTGGAGTGATTTTTTGATTTTGTTGTAGGTATGTTGACGCTAACTTTAGGAAAAAATTTTGAAATGAGTTATTGAGAGAGTACTTTTAAAAGACAGCTAGAGTAATAAATTAGTTTGGCTTCAATGTTGTTATAAAGCTATACAGGACCAAGACAAATTGCCCATTAGTGGTTATTGGATAGTGATCCCAACACATGGGCCTGCTATTGCTTTGATTTATTCTATAAGATAGACCATATGACAAACAATATGTGTGACTTTTGGAAAAGATATATCACTGAACATAGAAAGCTTTCTGTGTTAATAAGGATCAAGATCCTTATGGTCATGAAAGAAAGAAAAATAGAGTTCAAGGTGGTAGATTATGTCTTTAAAATTGAAAGGCATTATGCTGTGGACTTGAACAAAAATGAATGTGATTGTATATGGTGGCAAATTAATGGCTTGCCTTGCTAGCATACTCTTGCTTGCATAATCCACTCATGTCAGGATCCAATCAGTTATTTAGATAAATAGCCTAATCAAAGACTCTTATCTTCAAAGTTATTCTGAGATGACCCTTAATACAATTTCAAATATAACTATTGATGGTGAAAGTGTGCTAATATTTTAGGGCGCGTGCATATAGTATGTGTTAATTACACTAACATTTACTCATCTCATACATAAATTAATGCAGCAGAACTGAAAATCCCTAGTGCAACAAACATATTTATATAATTAAGTTTCATTACTCTAATGAAAAATAAGGATTGAAAATCACCTGTTAAACCTTTAAAAATTACCGAATTAGAGTTCACCACAAAATGCACTCATTGGCAATTCTAGGATCCAATTGGGTGGGTTTGGATTGCTAGAATAATAGCTCCAATTTCTAGTAATGGTGTTTAACTTTTAAACACCAAAAGTGATTAACTCTTAATCACCTTAATTAACTCTTAACCATAGTTTAAATTCTTTAAGTTAAGAATTATTAATTAAACTCTTTAACTAATTGTAGTTAAACACTTTAACTACCTTAATTTGTTTCAAAGCAAATAAATTATTTTTGTTTATTCAACACTTGAAATAAACAAAATAACTTTTCCATTGCTCCAAAATTGGCCAACCAACTTAATGAGAAGAAGATGAATAGTATTTTTTTTTCAACTATGGAAACAAAACAATTTGCTTTTATTTTCCCCACTAATGGCCGAAACAACCACGAAGAAGATGAAAGAATTATTAACTTGTTTTAGAGTGTATACATGTAATTGTGTACATATTAAAAAAACTAAATATATATATATCATATACACAATTTTGCAGCGGAATTAAGCATATAATTAATATATACACATGTATCTTATATCATTAACAACATAAGTTTACAGAAAACATACATTTGAAGAACTTCAGTGAAGATTTCAATTTCGGATTCTTCCTAGCTCTAACCGTGAGCTCACCTTGAAGTGCACAACTGTACAATTCTAGTTTACAACAATCCAGTAAGATTGTGAAGTTAAAATAGCAGCAACTGAATTTTCAACAACAAGGTTTTGTTTCCTGAAAGAAAAATAAAAAGAATTGAATTTTTTTTCTCTTTAATTTTTCTCACAACCTTTGTTCAAAGAAAAACTCTCCAAAACCAAAAACTCTCACAAATCCTCTCTTTGTTTCACATTGTTTTGCTTCTCTAGTTTTTCTAAAAATGAATTCTAACCAATTTTGGTGCTAAGCACTTTATAAACGCTCCATCAAAATTAGGTTAAGTGGCCAATTACTAAAAATAATTTTTTGGTGGTCATTTTCAATGGTCTAAAATAAATGGTCATTAATTTTCTACAAATGGTGCTCCACCATTTAATTTATATTTTTCAAATTAGGCATGTCTTCCATTTAAGAATAAAATAACAAATACATAAAATAAAATTTTATTTATTTAAATAATATTTATTTAATTATTCAAAAACTATTTGAATAATTAATTTTTACCTTATTTGATTTTACCAATATGATTAATGGGTGAATTCATGGTGAAACAATTCATGAAACAAAATTGTGCCATTAGTTAACATCTAATTAATTAATAAATTTTGTCAACTAATTAAGTGATGTACTTAACATTTAAGGCTAGACAAATGCACAATCCGAGAAACCCTGAAATATATTTTCAGTTTGTTGGAATTTCTAGGATGGAACTGTTCAATCCATAATACTGCCCAATGCACAACGAGTACACTTCATATTGTGAGACTCTTAAGGTCCATGCCCGAATTGTCATATGGAACTCCTCCATACGTCCGTGAATGATGCCCCCCCCACACGTTAAAGATATTACAAAGCGGCGTGTTAGGCCATACAAGTTGAGGTTATAACATATCTGTATAATCCCTCCATCATTTATATTTGGGTAGAGCAGAGATATAGATCAACATCGTCAAATCTCCATATGCCTGACCGTAAACTTATCTTTAAAATTGTATTTCAATAAATAATATTTGCAAACACTTTTGTGATATTATTTATCCAAAAATTATTGCTTATGGCCATACGACTTTCTGATAAATAGTCTTAGAGTATTAGGATATATTACTCACCCAAATGAGCTGATGGATCCTATATCTATGCACACCGGACTTTATGAGCATCGGACTATTCCCAGTGACACCTAGCAGTCAGACCATAAAAGGTTTCTAACATATGTGAAACCAAAGTATGGTGGATCTCTCACAAGCCCACCATGACACTCAGGTTATAGGATCACGAATACTACTTAACTCGAAAGACCATCCATTGATGGCTTTATAAGATATCCATTAGAGGTCTTCGTGAGCCTATTTAATATTCAGTCCTTACTGAATACTTGTATCTCTATACGAGCTTCCACTAAACTCATGGTCTGCTAAAAATAACCATCTGTATAATCCAGATATAGACATACACTAATCTATATATTTATTAAGGTCTTCAATGATAGACTAGCATTAGTGAAGATATATTAGGAACATAATATTTGAGCATATATTTGCATAATGACATTTTTCTAGCACTATTTATAACTCTTTACAACTATGTCATTACAAATATATATTCTCTAGTCTTTGTCCCATTTCAGATAAGGCAACTTTTTAGATACTACTGGCTCTTATAACCTGATAACTCTTATCAGTCCTAACTTTTAGCGTTTATAACTCTCAGCGTTGCTAATTATTAGTACTGATCTAAACTCCTTTAAACTAGATCTGAACTCTTCCAGATCACACAAGGTCTGAAACATTACAAGCATCTTACGATATATAAAATATAATTAGCGATCCTATATCTATGTACATTGGACTCTATGAGCATCGGACTATACTCGGCGACACCTAGCGGTTAGATCATGAAAGGTTTCTAGCATGTGTGGAACCAAAGTATGGTGGATCTCTCACAAGCCCACCATGGCACTCAGGTTAAAAGATCATGAATACTACTTAACTCGAAAGACCATCCATTGATGGCTTTATAAGATATCCATTAGAGGTCTTCGTAAGTCTGTTCAATATTCAGTCCTTACTGAATACCCATATCTCTATACGAGCTTCCAATAAACTCATGGTCTGCTAAGACTAACTATCTGCACCATCCAGATATAGACATACACCGATCTATATATTTATTAAGGTCTTCAATGATAGACTAGCATCAGTGAAGATAAATCAGGAACATAATATTTGAGAACATATTTGCATAATGGCATTTTTCTAGTAATATTTGTAACTCTTTACAACTATGTCATTACTAATATATATTCTTTGATTTTTGTCCAATTTTAGACAAGCTGTAACTATTTAGATATCGCTAGATCTGAACTCTTTTAGATTATACAATGTCTGAAACATTACAAGCATGTTACGATATATAAAATATAATTAGCGATCCCATATCTATGCATACTAGACTCTATGAGCATCGGACTATACCCAGCGACACATAGCGGTTAGATCATGAAAGGTTTCTAACATGTGTGAAACCAAAGTATGGTGGATCTCTCACAAGCCCACCATGGCACTCAGGTTAAAGGATCACGAATACTACTTAATTCGAAAGACCATCTATTGACGACTTTATAAGATATCCATTAGAGGTTTTTGTGAGTCTGTTCAATATTCAGTCTTTACTGAATACCCGTATCTCTATACGAGCTTCCAATAAACTCATGGTCTACTAAGACTAACTATCTGCACCATCCAGATATAGACATACACTGATCTATATATTTATTAAGGTCTTCAATGATAGACTAGCATCAGTGAAGATAGATTAGGAATATAATATTTGAGAACATATTTGCATAATGACATTTTTCTAGTAATATTTGCAACTCTTTACAATTATGTCATTACTAATATATATTCTTTGGTTTTTGTCCCATTTTAGACAAGTCTCTAACTTTTTAGATATCACTAGCTTTTATAACCTGATAACTCTTATTAGTGCTAACTCTTAACGTTTATAACTCTCAGCGTTGCTAATTATTAGTACTGATCTAAGCTCTTTTAAATTAGATCTGAACTTTTTTAGATTATACAATGTCTAAAACATTACAAGCATCTTACCATATAGAAAATATAATTAACAATCCCATATCTATGCACACCGGACTCTATGAGCATCGGACCATACCCAGCGATACCTAGCGGTGAGACTATGAAGGGTTTCTAACATGTGTGGAACCAAAGTATGATGGATCTCTCATAAGTCCACCGTGGCACTCAGGTTAAAGGATCATGAATACTGCTACTTATTTGTGTTTTTAATCTTAAATAGGTGTGTGAAGGAAAATGTGACACATAGGATCAAATGGGAGGCGATTCGGGCGAGAAAAGAGTGAAATGCGATCGAAGGACGAAAGTAGGGAAACAAGTGGCTGGGAGCCGCGGCACCCAGGGCTAAGTGCCGCAGCGCCTAGATTAGTGAGTGAGCGCTGCGGTGCTTGTCGACGTTTGGGAAATCCTGAAGCTCGTGCCCAGCATCGCGGTGCCCGTGTGGAGGCTTAAATACTCCTCTCAACTCTCCTATTTAGGGGTGAATTTGAAGCTCCTCGCACTTAGGGTTTCTCTTAGCAACAAAAATACTATTTTGAGGCAAAAATAGGGGGACTTAGCAAGGAGAAAAACGCAATCAACGAATAC
This sequence comes from Ailanthus altissimus, assembly GCA_946807835.1. Classification (NCBI taxonomy): domain Eukaryota; kingdom Viridiplantae; phylum Streptophyta; class Magnoliopsida; order Sapindales; family Simaroubaceae; genus Ailanthus; species Ailanthus altissimus. The sequence continues at coordinate 8,120,152 of OX327713.1, read as the reverse complement.
ACATTTAAGCAAAGAGATCAAAGTGAATTTATTGAAGATTGAAGATTGAAAAATCAACTCTTGGGTAATCAAGAAAAGAGGAAGAAAAACAACTCATGACATCACTTGTGTTATTTTCTTCCTTAATTTTAAGAGATGATTTTGTTCATGATATTTTCATACTTTTGCTTTGATATTCTTATTTTGAACATGAGCTAAATACTTTTGATCTAGGGTTAGACGTTCTTGAACCTAGTATGTAATTAACTATTTTAAACTCTTAGTTATGAACTTTTATCCCTTAATTGATTCAATCTATCTATGCTTAATGCTTTCATTATACTTGATCACTATTTTGATTATTTAAGAACCATGATAACTTTGACAAAATGATACATGTGTTTAGCCTAGGGTAGATTGATACGTGATCATAGTAATATCTTTAAGTTCCATCTATGATCAACATATACCTAGGTGGCACGTATGGTTTGATTAGATTTATTCTTAATAAGTTGCACCTTATTCAGATTACTATAGACATATAGGTAATTGTCAGGGTGTGATATTATCATTCGAATGTTGACAGAAGCTTATAATGAAATCAATGTCTAGCTGATTAATTGATAATAAGGGAATAACTAAGGGGTTAATGGAGTCAATGAACTACTAAAGGATACGTCGATACCCTAGATTACTTATCAAATTAGTGAATTCTATCTCTGAGTACTTTCGATATCTTAATTAGGTTTAATTCGATAGCAGTAGTTTAGTTAGTTAAACTCCATCTCAGAAGCTAGTCTGGATAAAGGTAAAATAGAGTAATTTTAGTAATCAATTGAAGAAATAGAAATAATAGTCTCTGTGGGATCAATAATTTGGACTTAGTCCTATATTACTTGGTACGAAAAGTGTGCACTTGCGCTAGGTTATTAAATCATACACCAAATTTTTGGCGCTGTTGCTGGGGACTATTTTATCTAATCTTAGATTGATACTAATACCATACTATCTTACTTTTACTTCAAATTTATTTTATTGCACTATTATTATTGTTCTTTTTCCGTTCTAGTTACCATTTTTTTTATTTTATTTTTGTCTTGACAGTTCATGCGAAGAACCAAGAGCGAAAATTTAATGTCTTTTGATCTTGAGATTGAAAAAACATTCCGAAAACTTCATTGAGATCAACATCAAAACAGAAATAAGACAAAGAATCACAACAATATCGATAATCCAGTGTTTGAGCTTATGAATCCGCAGAGATCATTAAGGGACTATGTTGTTCCTACAACAGAAGGCATTCAGCCTAGTATTCAGCGCCCCACTATTAATGCAAACAACTTTGAAATCAAGCAAAGTACTATTCAGATGTTTAAAGAGTTTGTGCAATTAAGTGGAGCTCCCAATGATGACCCCAACATGCATATCGTGAACTTTTTGGAGATTTGCAATACATTCAAGTTCAATGGGATTTCAAATGATGCCATCAGGTTGTGACTAATCCCTTTCTCATTGAGGGATAAGGCTAAGAGCGGGTTGATGTCACTACCATCAAGATCTATATCAACGTGGGAGGACTTAGTACAGAAGTTCTTAACAAAGTTTTTTCCACTAGCTAAGACAGTTAAGATGATGAATGACATCACCTTATTTGTGCAGATTGAAGGTGAGTCATTATATGAGGCATGAGAACGATTCAAGGACATATTGAGAAAGTGTCCCCATCATGGAGTTCCGAAATGGTTATTAGTCCAGATGTTCTACAATGGGCTAATGGGTCATTTAAGGATAATTATCGATGCTGCTGCTGGAGGAGCTCTGATGAATAAGTCCACAGATGAAGCATATGAGTTATTGGAAAAGATGGCATCCAATAGCTATCAATGGCCTGCTGAAAGAGTTGCACCAAGAAAGGTTGCTGGAGTTCATGAGATTGATGTATTCAATGCATTGGCTGCACAGATCAACATTTTAACCAAGAGGTTTGATTCTCTAAATGTTATCAAGACCAAAAATGTGACTTGTGACTTCTATGTTCTGTGGCAACAATCACATGAATGGCCAATGCATAGAGTCAGCAAACTATGTGGGGAACCATAATAGACAGCAGAATAATCCATATTCAAATTATTATAATCCGGGGTAAAGAAATCATCCTAATTTTTCTTGGGGTGGCAACCAAGGGCAGCAACTAAAACCTAACCCACCCGGATTTCATCCTCCATAGGAAAAGAAAGCATCATTGGAAGATATGTTTATGCAGTATATAAAGTCGAATGATGCTATTCTACAAAACCACTCTGCATCTTTGAAAACTCTAGAAACTCAAAGGGGGCAACTTGTTGCAGCACTAAATAATCGACCTTAAGGGACTTTACCAAGCAACACTGAAGCTAATCCTAAAGGGGATAAGAAACAATGCAAAGCTGTCTCTTTGAGTTCTGGCAAGGAGTTGTAGTCAAACAGTGCAGAAGTGGAGAAAAGTGCAGAAGGTAATGAAGAAAACAGTGCAGAAGTGCAGAATTTACTACAGAACATGATGTACAGTAGCAGGAAAATGTAGAAAACAGTAAAGAAATGCAAAAAAATGCTAATGCAACAGCACAAACAAGTAAAGTTCAGTAGAAACTTGTAGTTCAGCCTTCTCATCCACCTCCACCATTTCCTCAGAGGCTACAGAAATAGAAGTTGGACAAGCAGTTTTCAAAATTTTTAAATGTCTTCAAGAAACTCCACATTAACATACCTTTTACGGATGCTTTGGAACAAATGCCAAGTTATGTGAAGTTCATGAAAGACATCTTATCAAGAAAAAGGAGATTAGCTGAGTATGAAACCGTGGCACTCACCGAAAAATGTAGCGCAATATTACAAAATAAATTGCTACCAAAATTGAAAGATCCAGGCAGTTTCACCATACTATGCACTATCGGGGAGAAATTCTTTGGCATAAAGATTCCAGAATGTTGATGTATAGAGTAGTTTAATATTTTGATCTCTCATGTCCCAAAGACACCATAACCACAATCCTATAATGGTGAAAACACATTCTCGCCATTCTCTTCCCATATTTTTTTTTTTGGACCCCTTGTCATAATATGATATGATTCAAAAACTGCTTTTATGGTCTGTTTCAAATCAACAACCCTATATTGAACCCATACAAGCACTTTTCTTCAAGCAGATAGCCTCCATTTATGTTTCTTACTCCTCAATCCTTTTGATTCCATTTAGTATTTATTTCTTCTGTCTTCCATGAATCTCCTTATTTCAATCTAGTAGTCCTGAGTCCACTAGGTCTTTATGAGATGAGGAATAAAATCTCATTCTTAGTCCCTCCCTTATCTTATTCATATGTAGTCTCAATCTTATTCTACTAATTCCTTACAAATTATCACAAGTTATATTTCTACAATTAGTAAATAATGATTCTTCACGACTCATATTAAAATACTACTCTAGATCCAAAAATAGTTCATCCATCAGACACTTGTTCCTCCAAAAACTATCATGCAGTCAAAGTCTTTGCCTAGTCATCCAGCAAACTTGCAAATCCACCTTTCTTCTATCATTGTGTTTCCCTTTTAGGGTTATCCTTTTAAGCGCCTTAGATACCTTTTGGATCTTCCATTCAATCTTGATTATTCTTCTTTTGCCATCTTTATTTTGCGTCTAATTTGAATGATTCTTCTGATTATGACCTAGATGATGTCATCTTCTTAATAGTCTTCTTCAAGAGTAATCTATACCCCCAAAAAACTCTTCGGTAAGGCCATTACCTTTTTCTCTTTCAGATAACCATCTTCTCCATTATTCTTCACTTTTTTAAGAGTCTCATGGTTGACAACCTTTGCTTTGCAATCTGACATTGCTGCCTATGCTCTGCAATCTGGACTTCAACCCATGTTCTGATACTAGTTTATTGCGGATATCAAGTTATGCTCTTCAGTTTAATATCTCAATGGCATCAACTAAGTCATAGCCTTGAAACTCTTTTTTTATACTATACGCAGCGAAAGACATAACTCACACCATAAATAAGAACATATAAGATCAATACATCAATCAAGATAAACAAACCAATTAATAAGATACAAGATATACATAGTTTGGCCTATAAATGCCTATGTCCATGGAGGATCCATGAACAATACCTATGAATTGTACCGCCGCTCGTGAACGGTGTCATTGTGTGAACAATACCTATTCTTGTGGTTTTTCATTTTGCTCATCCCTTGTACACCCAACGCGTACTTAACTTCAATATGACTCTCCTCTTGATATTTATCTAAAATTTTGCTCATACAAAATTATTAAATCACCAATTTTTAATATTTATTTATAAGCTAATGATTATGAATCTTAAAAATTCTTTATAATAGGTCCTTATGTCCTTATTAAGAAAGAGAGTGTAAATAGAACATACCAAAATAAGAAGATAGTGGGATGAGTGAGACATTACTAAATTATCAAAGAGTTCTCACAATCTGTGATAGAAGTTGTCACAATTTCAGTAACTCCTGATTGGAGGATATCCCAATTTTGACCATGTTGACGCTTGAATTAGTAAATTCATCAAATTAATTTTCTAAAGGTTAAAGAAGCAGTCGTGTTGGATTTATGTAATGTACGCTATGGTTGAAATACCGAAAGTTGGTCATACGTCCAACGTGCAAGTTGGCTATAACTCGCAACTTGAGGCTAACTTACTTTTAGTGGTGTAGACATCAAAATTTAAAAAATTGATTAATGAAGGAATTGTTGGCTATTGAATGAGCTCTCCTAAAGTTTAAGAATCAGCTCCATTAGATTTGTATAATGAAAGTTATTACCAAATTATTGAAGCATGTTCAAAATGTTAATTTAAACTTACGTATATGCAAGGATGTATAAAGATTATAAATTAGGATCTTAGAACAATATAATTTTTACATAATTATTTTAGAAACATATTCGATACAAAAAATCAGCCATCTTTATAAATAAATTGATTATTCTCTCTTTACATTTTTTACCCACTTGATAATTTACCGTTCTCTTTTTATTAATTACTTTAAATAGAATGATGTATATTTTGAGAAGGAACTTATAGACTAATAGAAGAACCTTTGAACTTCTCAAAATTATTATTAAAATAGCCATTTAATCTTTTGGAAAGTATTAATAAAAGTATTTCTTAAATGTTTTGTACCTTTGATCTTTTTATTTATGTGCAAAATAAATTTGCACATTTATATCTCATAAACAATTACTCTTTCTATTTTTTAATGGAAATCTTTTTTATGAGATAATATAACTTTGTAACTTCTTAATTACTTTAATGGATAAAGAGAAAATTATTTTATATATCTATTAGATATTAATTTTGTATGCCTATCAAATAACCAATAAATAAATGAGCTTTACTTTCACTATAAAATTTTAATGTCTTATGTATCTAGACCAAAATTAGGACATAATTTAACACGGAAATCCAATGTAAGGCGTGAAAGTTTGCATATACTCCTCATGGTTCAACATTTCCTCTTCCCCCTTCCATGTTACTACATCTGTCACACATAACCATATAATTCCTTAATTTGCACTTCTTTGACAGATCATGCACTATTCTCTTTCATTGAGCCTTGGTTTCTGGAGAAAGATCATTATTACCTTGAAGACTTGATGTAAAAATAATTCACCTCCTAAACTTAGAGTCGAAGTAGAAACTATCCAAAGATAGGTTTGTTTTGTTTTTCTTTTTTTGTTTTTTTTTTTTGTTTTTCATTCATAGCATTATTGTTATATAGAACTGTAACCTTGTCAAGGCACTCAAGCTTCTCTATGCTGAGGGCCTTGGCATGTAGTTATTTATTCAATAAGCTAGGACGAGAAGGATAAAGGCGATTTCTATTTTTCCAGGCCAATATCAATACCCTAAGTTAAAGGGCTTCCTCTAGTTTTTTTTTTTTTAAATGGTAACGCCAAGTCCTAATCAACAATGCATCAACCACAATCACCATAGTCCTAGCTGAGTTGCCATATCATTATCTTGCACAAACACTAAAATTAGAATGGAAAATAATGACCCAATGCTAATGGAAAAAAGTGGATCTATTTAGAAAATCATGTTCTCTTTACGTTCTAAGTTTTGAATTGGTCAAAACAAAACCAAAGCCCGAGATATTAGATTTTATTCCACTACCACCAAGTGCTATCACATAGAAAGCTACATAGAGCATATCCATCATAAGATAGTAGAAAATTTCAATCAAATTTAATTAAGTAAATATGTATCACGTCATTATCTTCATCGTGAGCATACAAAAATATTTTCCTCTTTCTAATTGTATCGCTGATATTTAAGGTTTATGGTACCTAGGGGGAGTGATTTTGGTATGGTATAAAATGCATTTATAACAAATAATGTAATTATACATTAATATATCAAATAAATAGCTTAATATAAGTGGAAAAAAATAAATAAAGTGATGATAAAGAATAAACACAAAATTTTTACGTGGTTCGATACTTAACTCAAATTATATCTATGCCCCACATCTAGTACGATGAAGTTTCAATTAAATGAACTTCAAATCAAAGGAAGTTCTTATGTAAACTATTTGACGGTATCAATAAACTCACAAAATTAATGAAATCAAATCTCATACAAGTAATTTCTAAGAACCCACCCAATAAATCTCAGAATAATAAGTAGAGATGATTAATACATATGAACTCTTATGAATGTAGATTTATAAGTGAAATTTAAAATTATATATAATTTTGTACGATTAGAGAGCTCAGATGTTTTCCAAGTGATAATAAAAAAATAATGTATTTTTAAAAAAAATCTTTTGAGTAAAAATAGGTCTCTATTTATAAATATTCCATAAAATAGCATTTAGAACCAGTTTTTTTTTATAAAAAGAAATTTGAAATCAAATAAACCGGTTGACCACCTTGTAAATTGGCTTGCTGCTTTGGTTTGGTTCAAATATTTTATCGTTAGACGAGTAAATAAACTGATTGCTCTAAAAAAATCGGCTAGCCGATTTGAAAACATGTCTGATTTCACAAATACTGCCACAGGGTGGTTTTAGAATCAATTGAAAAAATCGCCAACTGCTTTGAAGTACGTAGTTCTATAGTGGCTATCAAATCAGATGACTACTTTGTTCGTTACCATCCAAATTAGATTTATACGATTATATAAATCAAAAAAACCACATCAACATGTTAAATCTCGTGGATTATTTACAATTTCTTCTCACTACAAAATCTCACAATCTGAAGAAAGTGGAAATGTTGTAAACATTGCTTCATCGTAATATTTTATTCGCAAATTTGGTAGGTGAATGATTTGATTAGTGAAGGCATTATAGTATAAACGTACTAAACCAACCTTAAAGAAATATTCTTCGTCTCCTGGGCCAAAAAGGACCCAACCAGGCTTTGAAGCAAGAACCCTTGAATTAATATAAATTCCACTTCTTATAATATTTGTCACAGTGGTTGGTCCTTTTTTTTTATTGTCTCAATGGTGTATTTTTGTTTATGAGAATGGTCGTAGAGTTAACATGAGTGCAATTCCATGGCCATATTCCATGATAATTAATCAGTAGATTTGATGCCTCGAAACCTGCATCTTGCCAATTTTTCATAGTGCATGAAGACATATATGATCTATTAACTTTAAGGTTCCTAGAACCATGATTTTAATGATAACAAACATTGATCAAACTAATATACTTACTAGAGTTGTGGTAATAGCAAACAATATGACCACAGACCATGCGTTAATATTAAATAAATGCACATATCTTAATTTGTATGAAAAGTATGATAAGACAGGACATGGCATTGCAATGCATCGAGATAGCGGACGTGTGAAGGCTTGTTCACGTCATTCATGCAACACATGAGAAGAGAGGCGTGTATAGGAGAAGAGACGTGTGAGAAGAGGAACGTGCATCTTTGGAAGTTGTTTAATAATGGCATAAGTCATACACCTTTTCTTTTCTAGAATTGTAAAACTTTTGACGCGTTATGTATTAAATAAATTAAAAAAAATTACACAAAGAAAGAGATATAAGACGCACATAAAGTATTTAAAAAAATATTTTATATATTATTAAAAAGATTACAAGTTAAAATGTGATTTGTAAAATTAGGATGTCTCATTTATATATTATTAGTCTCATAAAATTAACAATTGAGACCAAACGATTTGATAGTATATATATAAGATAGAATAATATTTTAAAAAGTCATCACATATTTCATAGAATATTTCATAGAATATTTCCTTTTCAAATAAGGGTATACATCCTTTATAAGTCACAGACTTAGCACAGATCTTTACCCATGTCAATGAATCTTCTAGAAGGTATGATATGAGAATCGCTCCACCGACCCATATGGACTCTATAAGACTTTGTTGTGCACTAAGTGTTCGAGGAAATACTTGAGAACACTTGGGGCATGACATTCTCTCCCACTAAATTCACATTACGCCTTCGTTGCATCTTCGCTGGAACTTGCGCATTGTATTCTTCAAACTGTTGCAATGCGCTCTCGTGTTCCCAGTGTACTCTCTTATCGAGTAACAATTTCTACTTGAAAAATTATTCATGCTCCGGAGGGTAGTTCTAAATCCACACCATACACCGTCAATAATGAGTTTTGCACCTTTGTCTTTTAATATAGAAATCCCTAAAGGTTTTTGTTTTACTTGCCCATGCAATGTGGTTTCTATGGCTCATCCTCTGTATCTTCCTATAGTATAGCTTCCAACATCTTTCGAAAAGTATCGGATGCAGCCATTGTCTCAAATGTATCTTCACTTTATACGAGACATTGCCAACCCTCTTGGCAATAAAAAAAATAGCTTCTTCATCCTCACAATCAAGGCCCTGGTAAAGTGTGCATGCTGACTTGCGCTGTGTTTGAAGAATTGTCTCCATTACCAAGTTTTCCCATCATACTTTACATACTGCTGCTTTTCTCTAACCCATTTCTTGTACTGAAAACACACACAATGTGATATCTTAAGTTGTTGGATGACTTTCACACCCGAAAACTCCTCATACTATCCCTGTAACTCTCCTGACTTCAGTTTAGGTATTTGTACTGTAGTTGGAAGTTATTTGCATTGCAGTTAGAAGTTTACACCCTAACTCCAACTTAACCATATGATTTATCTCCCCTCTCGGTGGTAGCTTCTTCGATATGATAGTAGCACGACCCATTTGTGCTCTCCTCTATTGGTAGCTCATCCCCTCTCCTTTCGCCTTATCATCCACCCTTATATTGTGGTTAGATGTATCTCTTTTTTATACTCAACAACTCCTTATAGTTTGTTGTATAGTGAAAAGAGGTTTGGTATTGACTTTCAGCTTGGATCGCCCACTTTTTGGCTTATCTATCATTGGTATCATGCAATGTCCCTCCTCTATTTAGCTCTGCTCACTCATCTCGCATGCTACAACCATTGCATTGAAAGCTTTCTTCTTCAAACAATCCTTAACCCAATGATCCTCGTCGTAAAGCAAGTAGCTCGCCTTTGGTCCATTACCTCTACGGCTGTCACGTTTCTACTTTTTCCTCTTGAGTGACTTGCCTTTCTCCTCTCTGTCCTCTGAATGATGAAACTCCTTAGTCCCCACATTTGCTATAATTTGTTTAAATTCTTAGACTTTTCTGCATCACCCTTAAGGTAATCCATGAGTGTTTTTGCCAATGTAAGAATGTCAGATATATTCACCACTCCATGCCGCTTTAACTCATTAATCTCCCATATTTGTAACTCAACTAGAAAATTGGACAACGGGTCCTCTTCACTCATGTTGGGATCTATAGCATCAATAAGGAGTACTCTTCTACATACTCACTAATAGACTTGGTTTGCTTTAATTTCTTTAATCATTTTTTAGTATAATGTGACACATTCTCTGGATAAAACTGGCATTTCAACACCTATAGCAATTTTTCTCAAGTGTTGATAGTACAAGTACCCTTATGTATTTTTTTGTTTTTTCTACATCACCACAAAATTTCATGATTGAAAAGATACAAGGTTACAGTAATTACTTTATCTCCGTCCCGCACGCCATGGCATCGAAGTATCTTTCTATTTGTTAGAAGTAATTGTCGAGCTCATTAGCATTCCACTTACCGTTGAACTCCTTTGTTTTAGGAACTCTACTCTTATGGTAACTTGAGCAGCAATAACCTCATTTTCCATTGCTCACTTGCACAGCACCATATCCTTCTTGACAGCTTAAAACCCTTTTTATGCAGCTCTTGCACAGTGGTATATACTTCTCTTAAAAAGCCTTGATATAATCTTGTTGCCAACCAGTATAGCTCTCGTGGATATGTCAATGAGGGAGCATAGCTCGTCCCTTGAGCTTCTCTATGTACTACTCCAACTCTCCAAGGCAATACGTTGTCTTTCCCTCAGCATCATCTAGCATTTTCACCATGTTTCCTAGATCATGGTTACGATCAATAGACTTGTTACAAGGTACACTAACGTGTCTCTTAGCTTAGGCTCTTTATCCCTCTCTTTAGTTACCTCAAATGATGTCATCGTGTCTTCCCCCATCTTTCTTTATACCTGGCTCTGATATATTATTTCACAAACATATTTTAGAACCATTTGGCCTTAGACACATTGTGCACTAAGCAATCTAAAAAAATCACATAAAGAAATTAATGAAAGACACGCACATAAGGTATTTAAGAAAATAATCTCTATATTGATGAAAGAGATTATAAGCTAAGAAGTGATTTGTACAACTAAGGATGTTTCTGTTATATACTACTAAACCTATACAATCAACGATTATGATCTAAAAGATCTAACGGTGTATATACAAGATTGGATAATATTTTAGAGAATATTTTAAGATACCATCACACATTTCATAGAATATTCCCTTCTAAATAAAGGGGTATATCCCTTGTAAGTCTCGGGCTTGGCCTGGATCTCCACCCATGTTACCAGGTCTTTTAGAAGCTCTGACACGCGAATTGCTCTGTTGGCTCATATAGTCTCTAAGAGGATTTGTTGCTCACCAAGTGTTCGAAAAAATATTTGAAAATACATGAAACGTGATGCATGGCATGGCAAGGGACATGGTATACATAGAAGTTACAAGTGCACGAGGAATTTTACTTTTGCACGGAAGCTTAAAGGAACGTTCAGGGTTGGTTTAATATTTTATTATGTAATTAGTTGTATTTCCACTCTATTTAAACTCGACAAATGTTGTAGAAGGCATGATATTGAAAACAAAATTTTATGATTCATCTTTTATTTTAAGAAATTAATTTTTTTTATTTGTGGTATATTCTCATCTAAAGAAAAATACTAAACTATTTGATAATTCAACCAAACTTTGATTGAGACTTATTAAAGTATCAAAAAGATTGAACGTAGTCTAATATTTAACGAAGTTAATGAGAAGAAAATGCAAAGCATAGAAAGTCCAAGGTAAAGGATCATGACCAAAGTGCAATCAAGCTTATCTACATAGAATGCACATGAAGAAAATCCAATAGAGATATTACCATTAATGTGTGTGTATGTGTGTGTGTGTGTGTGTAAGAGAGAGAGAGAGAGAGAGAAAGAGAGATTTATATATTCTTATGGTAAGGATATTGGAGATTTGGTGATTCAACAATCTTAGATGGACAAGAATTGAGATGAATACCAAAAAGGAGAGTCACAAGAAATCTAGAATGTGTGGGACACATATGGAGAAGTTTAGGACATGTGGGACACATATAGAGAAGTCTAGGACGTGTGGGACACGAAGAGAGAAGCGAAACGGAACTCAAAGACGTAAAGGAAGCGACAAAAATACGGAAGGTGCTACCAAGGATGAGCGTTGCGGTGACCAGGGCGGAGCGCTGCGGTGCCTAAACTAGTAGCTCAGCGTCGTAGCGCCAAGCGTGATACACTCAGTGCCGTGGCGCCAAGCGCGATACACTCAGCGCCGCGGCGCTAAGACCTGAGCGTTGCGGCGCTAAAAGCGACAAGGAGTTTGTTTTTCATTCGAATTTTGAGTCTTGAAAAGTTTTGAAGGACTCTTACTACAATAAGGAATAGGGTTACTAAGCACGAAATTACCCTCTATATAAACACTTATAAACTCTTTATTTTAGATTAAGCATTAAGAGATACTCTAAAAAAGGAAAAGAACTGGGTAGACATTAAGTGCTTGTATGCACTAGGGCAGAACCATTATTTTAGTGTTCATTGTTAGTGGTAGAGTAAGGGTACACTAAACATTAGGTCCTTTTGAGGGTTCTTCATTGGATTTTTCTTGTAAAATCTTTAGGGAGTTAATAAGAGAGGTTAAAATCCTTGGATCTACTATGAACGTAGGCAATTGGCCAAATCACGTAAGATTGTATTGTGCTTTTTTATATTCTACTTTGAATTATTGCTATTTTGGTTAATAAATAGGTTATTCCGCTGCGTAAATAAGTTAGAATTTTAAGTTAAATTTGGAGTTCATCGCTTCATCCTAATCTCAAAAACGAGAAGGGCGTTTCCTCTCTTCAACAAAAAAACATATTCAAATATCAAGTATCGCACATAATAACCTAGATCTGGACTTTAGATTACGAAGTGAGAGTGCTCCAATAGATTTTCAATACCCTTAAACTCATATTAAACATTTATTAGACCACTCTTAATTATATTGGACCTGAACAAACCTTGTTTAAACCAAAACGAAAATCAATTACACAAGACAAGTTCGCACGAATCAAAATTATGTAACACCGTATTACATAATTATATTTTGGAGTGGTAGGCACCCAAACCTGTGCGATCAACCTCCATGTGTTTGGTTCATGCAAATCAACTTTAAATTAAGTCTTGGTCGACCACCCTATTTACCAAGATACATAATTGTTAAGAACTTGCTAGACAATTATGGGATTTCGGTGCTAGTTGCGCTCTCTCAAAAAGGTTAAAAACGATTTCCCTTGTAACATTCTGTGATGTTGTGCAGCAAATGATAGTGTGTGATTTTAAGGACTTGAACAAAGACTTAATACTGCAGTTCTGGGTTTTACTGAAATTTGTTCAGATAACAGGGTTCGAAGTTGATTTTGCCTTTGATTTTTTGAAGACAATTAAGTCTGCTTATCTTCAAATAGATTCTTCAACTTGGGGGAACAATCCCCTCTACGAGCTTAACCAGAAGATACCTCAGCTTTCTCGTGAGATTGATGAACGAAACGCAGAAATTAAAAAGCTTAACCAGAAGATAGCTAGGCATTGTCGTGAGATTGATGTACATAACGAAGATATTGAAAAGCTGAGAAAACAAAGACAAGACATAATATCTTGTCATGATTCTGAAAGATCCAGATTTGCAGCACAGCGCTTTAATGAAGATCTAGAATTTATTTTGGTGAAACGGGCACACGGATTGCTGTGATTGTGACTGTGATTGTTGTTGATGTGATTGTGATCAAGTGAGGACTTTTAATGGAAATCAATAGTTGCCATTTACGTGCTTGAATGAAGTGTTAGTTGTTCTTTTCTTGCTAATGCAAGTTTATTCATTGTGGTTTGCTACTTGTAAAAGTTCCCGTGCTTGCTAATACATAATTTCAAGCCTCTTAACACTCAAATCTTATTTTAATTATTTGTTGGCCTAAAAGGCCTTGTAGATATTGATGATTGCAAATAATAAAGGGAAAAAAAACGTTTCTAGACTAAAGTGAATTTTTTTGAAAGTTTTAAACAACAAGGATTAAATCATTTGAAGAAGACATTTTAACAAAATAAAAGGATATTTTGAGAATTATAATAGCATTAGATGAGACTAAATTTGAATTTTACGAATTATAATAGTATTAGATGAGACAAATTTGACTACAAATTTAATGTAAATAAAAAGATAATGTTGTTACTTTTCTAATGAAATTTTATAAAAGTCAATTTTGAGTTTTCCTCAATAAGATATAGCTAAAATATTTAATTATCACGCAACTTGAATAGTTTAAAGTGGTTAATCAATTTAGTCAAAGTGATTAGATGATTTAACCATCAAACTAATTTTTTAACCAATTTGAAAACTAGTTTAAGTTAACTTCGCAACCAACTCTACACAAAAGTGGTTAACTGATTTATGAAAAGTATTCAGCTGGTTTTGAGAAGAAGATTTCTGTAAATACAGGTTTCACTTAAGTTCAAGATACAAGAGAAGCACTTTTAATGAAAATACTAATCTTTGTATTGAAATTATTATATGCACAGAGAATGTTTGTCATTTTTATATGAATCATATATGAGGGTTAAATTGATACCTAATAAACCAATTAGGTTGTAAAGGTTTGATTAATAACTAAGAAGTTAATCGAAGAATGTTGAGAGATAAAATAAGTTAGTGAAATAAGCATAAATTACTTTGAAGCATAGATGTTAATTAAATTAAAGATCGAAAAGATCAAACTACATAAAGATCATGTTAACTTTCTATATCTTTGCACTATTTACTTTGTGCATTTTGTACTTGCTTGAATCCTCTCCAACCTATATAAATGGCTCTATATCTGACCTAAAGAGACAACAACAATTATAGTAATTGTAGAGAACCTTAACCTCTCATCCTGTGCCTAAATTTGAGAATTTTGTTCTCAAGAGCTTGTGAGATATTGAGCCTATTCTTGGTAAAATATTTGATCTCTTAATTTATTTATTGAGCATTTTGGACTGTATATTTGCTAATTTGTGAGTTCTTCATTGGATTACTCTTATAAAAATTAATTAGCTCTCGTAAGTTAAATGGTGTAAAGTTTGATTAACACCTACAAATCAGTTAGATTGTAAAGGTTTAGTTAACACTTATATGCTGATTATGGTAGCCTAACGATTAGATTATAGAGAGTGAAATCTTCAATAAAGTTGTTTAAAACATTAACACGGGAGAAGTTGTCAAACCACATAAACATTATTGTGTTTTCTTTTTTGTCTCTTTTATTCTTTTATTTTTTATCACTTTATTTTTTCTTGTTATTATTGTTATTTATTTATATATTTGTGCATTTTTTTTAAATATTTTGTTGGTTCAAGCATTTTTATGATTGTTGATTTGATTATAATGTGATAACTTTAACAATGTTTGAGTTGTTGATCACTAAGGCTTAATATGATTAATTGTATAGAGTGATAAACTTTTAAATCAAAATAAAGTTGGTTGGATAGTTGTGAAAGCCCAATTCACTCCATTGGAGCTTGCGCTATCATGGTTCACATGATCCACATAATAAAGATGGTTTGCATGTCAACATCCTCACCCATCTCACAAACTTACATCTCGACCTCCATAATTATCTGAAGTCCCTTTATTTCAACCCACAATTCCTTTAACCCCCAGTAATGTCAGTGGTTAATCTCTTCTTGTGTTGTCCCCATAGATAGTGCGCCATTAACCTTGAAATTTCACCAACAAAAAATTTTCATTATTCGTGAGGATTTGTTATTTTTATCATAGGTCGAGAAGAGTTTTTAAGAGTAAGTGTACGGATTTGAGAAAGAGAGTGACACTTAAGACCATCTTGGTGGCTCTGCTACAATTACTCCAAATTTTACTTATTTTCTTACCTAAAACTAAAAAGAAAAAAAGAAAAAAGTAAGAGGTGTTAGAATAGTATTTTGGCATTACGTTTTCTATGCTTAAATCAAATAGTTTTGAGTTTTTACAATTTAAAAAATAAAATTTAGTTGCAAACACAACAAAATTTGCTAGAAGAGATAAGAAACTAAAAGGAGAAAAAACTAGACCCCTAAGTGTGTGTTTTTAGCATAAGCATGAGAGTTTTCGGTCCCCTAAAAGTATTGGTCTATGTGCCTTTTCATAAGCACCAGATTTCTTTCTTCCCTAATCCAAATTGAATTAGGTTTCTCTCCTTTACATAATATTAAGACCCTAATTGGTGTTGAATTTTTTTTATAAAAAAAAAAAAGAGAAAACAAAAAGGTTTCCTTTCTTCCTTAATCCAAGTTTAACTCCTTTGAGGGAAACTAATATCCAAAACTTTTAGTTAATACTTGTTTTTTTTTAAAAAAAAACAAATTATGAGCATTAGATATTTTTCTTTCATAACAAATCCAATTCAAATCAAAAAAGCATTTTAAAAATTCTGGCTTACATTGCACTTCATATATTTAAGTATTCTTTAGGAGTCATATACGCAAAGTGATTGATGAAATGCCCAAAACCCTTGGTGACATTTGACTGGGAAACTTTAGCATTTTGTAGTCTTACCAATTTTTTCTTATCTCTGAAATTGGTAGTCAACGAAATTTAAATAAAAGTAAATTAAGAGAGAATCTAATTCTGAATACAAACCCAAACAAGATTTATTATTCAAAGCATAAAAAAGCACGATTGTGCCTGTAGCAACGCTAACCATCAGAGGCATAACAGCACGATTGTACATTTAGCTTTCTACTCCAACCCAAGTTTTTTCCTGTGCTCTAAAACAAACCCATAAACTTTCTTATCATCAGGAAGTGCCTTGGCAACACTCTCTTTCTGCAAGCATCTCTTTGCCCATGCAATCAGCGTGGGGCATTCAGCCTCAATGCTGAACTTGCCAAAGGTCTCATAGACATAAAACCAAGAATACAAAGAGATCAAAGCCAAATCCACAAACCCAAATTTGTCACCCCCGAAGTAAGGCTTTTCTCCAAGCTGCCCTTCCAAGGTCTTGAGAGTTTCAAACAATTCCTTCTTCACTTGCTCCGGTTCTTCTCCCTTTGTGGCCCATGTCTTCTTCCCACTTTCGTACATCTGCAATTAATTTTATTGTATTAGATTGAACGCCATACTAAGAAATAAACCAAGTTCTTAACACATTCAACTTTTTGCGAGACGCTCTTCTTCATTTCAAGCAAAGACATTAGTTCGTAATGAGTTGATTTGAAATTTATTTTAGAGTAATCGAAGAGTCATATCCATAATCCGACTTACAATGAGCTATCCACATGCATTAATAAGATTGAGATCTTAAAAAAGAATAATAACAATAACTTTCAATATAATCCACAACTGAAAACTAAATGTTCGCAATCAGTTCTCACGTAAGAGGGATCCCAACATCAAACTTTAATTTGTCCAAACCAACTGATTCAGAGAGATCTGCTTGAAATTATTTAATTAAAAACTTCCAGTTTCCACCTAAAACAGTTTGCTTCCCTTTAAGTAGTACTAAATCACGATTTAATTTAAAAGAAATTAAAAAGAAAAAGAACACCCAGAAACATAACATAACTCCCCAGTAGAGACAGTTAAAGTTACCTTCTTGTCAATAAAATCAACCCAGAACCTAGCTTGAGCTCTCTCGTAAGGATCCAAGGGTAGCAAGGGAGCTTTGTCCTTCCACACTTCATCAATGAATTGCACAATTATGGATGATTCACAGATGGGTTTGCCATTATGGATGAGAACCGGGATCCTTTTGTGAACCGGGTTCATCTGCAGAAGCAAAGGGCTCTTGTTCCTCAAGTCCTCTTCTCTGTACTCATACTTGACACCCTTCTCTGCCAACGCAATCCTGACCCTTAACCCGAACATGCTGGGCCAGAAATCTAAAAGAATTACCTCGTCCGCCATTTTCACAGAAGCAGCTTTAGCTTGCACTTGCCGAGGGAAGAAGACTAAAAGATTTAGGGAAATGATAAATTGTAGCTTGTGCTATGAGTCGGCACGTCGGTTTAGGTTAATAAAAAAAGAAATGTTAAGTGACGACGTGGCGTTTCTTTCGTAAAGTTCAAAAATGTTCCAGCGTCTTCTGAGAGAGGTCATTGCTTTCGTCAAAGTTGGCATTTCTTTCGATTATTTCGTTAAAAACACCCTTTTTTTTTATAAAAAAACCAAAACTAATAAAATAATTTAGAATGGAAACGTGTAGTTGCATGTTTAGGTCTGCTTTTCGGTGCGAGAATTGGGTGTATCAAAATGTCCAAATCTCAATGACTCATACATGTTCCTCAGAAAAATAAAAAATATAAACGTATAAGATATGACCAACTACGTTCACTCTCTTGTGATTGAAGAAACCAATACAACTACTTTATTACACGGTGTCATTCATGTAATAATCTAGTAAAATTTTGTTATTAATTTACTCTAAAAACGATCAAATAAATTGATGATTATGATAAATAAAATTATTAATAATTTACACAGCAAAAACACAACGTATATGTCTGATCAAATTTTTTTGTTAACGTTACATTCAATTAACAACTTTTTAAAAGAATTTTTTTGTTAAATTAATGTTGATAAGTATATTTGACACTTATTATTTTAGTATTTTAGACTTAACATTGGTTAATTTAAGTATGATAATTAGACTTTTTATGTGATATATTGTCATTTTATAAGTTTAACATCAATAGAGCTATTAGGATTAAATATTTAAAAACAAAAACAAGGTGAAAATATAAAGATGGGATCAAATAAAGCACCACAAGCTTAGAAATGAAGTTGCACAATTGAAAGGAAACCAAAAGAAGCAATATTGAGCAAAAACTTAGGGCTCCAGCAACAAGTGGTAGTACTGCAACGCTTGGTTGTCAAAAACAAAGTCGTGGTGGTGAAATTGTGTCGAGCCAATAAAAATTTATTGGCATAAAAAATTTTAATTTGTATAATAAAATTAATATTATAAAAATTAGATCGTTTTATTCATAATTTCATATAAAGAGATAGAAGATGATCTCAATTCTTTGATTGATAAACTTTGAATTGGATGACTGCAATCTTCAATCTTCAATCTTCAAACTCGTATGTGTAAACATATGGATCTTCTTTAATCTTCAAATGCACCCATATCCAAAACTGAGAGAATATGAGTAGTTTAATTCTTTTTTTACATAAAAATACATAAAAAAAATTATTTTTATTATTATATTTTATTACTTTCTACTTCTCATATATATATATGTAGCTCCCTTAAGTATTTAGAGTTTAATTAAGATTAGAGATTTGGAGTTGGATTGAGACTTGAGCTAGTAAAGAGACTATAAGATCCACAGACTTTTTAGCGCCAACTTGAAAGGCTCAGCCACAGTCATTACATGACTCATCTGTTCTTCTAAATTACAGGCTATTTCACTCAAAGTCAAAGATTGTACTTTGGTTACCCATAAAATAAATAAAAGTGCATTTTAATTAAATTAAGTTTGGCTTTAAACTAATAATAACTAACTTAATTGATCCTTTAACTAATGTTTATAATTAAAATTAGACCATAAAAAAATATATTGCCTCTTTAATTAACTATTTGACCTTAAGTCACTGAATACATTAATGATTATTTTTTAATATGTTTATATTCGTAAATAAATTTACAAATAAATATTTTTATTCAATAAACAATTTATTGAATAAACTACGACTACAAATTTAAATGATCAAGTGCTGGAATCAACTTAAGTGAACATTAAAGTAAATTTCATCTTATAAATATATATTCTTATGACCTATGAAATTATATTTTCAAGTTATTAAGACTTTAACCGTTTATATGGATCTCATTCTATGATTATTCAAAAGACACAACACATGAATGTAGGTTCATTAGTTGTTTAGAATTAAGGCCAATAAAGCTTATTAATGCTTTTGTGAATTAAAAACAACGACTTTAAGTTAATGAGATCGAAATTCACAATAATCTCGTTTAATGTATCATATACATTAATTTTTCTACTCGAAATTTTTACTTTGATGATCAAATAAATCATCTACTATAAGAAGTAGGATAACTATATCTTATATAATGAATTACCATTTTTATTATTGGTTGTAAATATAATTTAATTTGTAAATAACTTATAATTTAAATCTTGTGTATTAACATCATATGCCTAATACATAGGTCATACACTTTATAAATATGGCTTCATTAATGTATGTTCAAATATAAAATTATTAATCAAATAGAATATTATTAAACATGCTTTAATGGTACAAAATAATTGTTTATATTATTATTTATAATTATTGTTCTTATATTCACTTTTTACTCGAGAATTTTAAGATCACGTTCACTTTTTTATATTATTATTCATTATTATTGTTTTTATATTATTTATTTCTTAATATTTTATATTATTGGTCATAAACTAAACATTTTAAAATCATTTTTAGAGTTTAATATAGAAGATGTCAATGTTACCATACTATTTAATTTACATGTATGGCATTTACTTTTATAAATATATTAGAAACATTTTATGTCATAAATTTTGAATTATTTATTTTCCAAATTAATAGTTTTATCTATAATTAAGCTAAACCTCAGAAAAAAAAGTGATTAATTACGTGTATGATCGATTAAATAGAAATCCAACCATAGATGACTACGTAAGCAATGCTTGTTTGGTGAATTATAGTAGTTTGAAAGGCCAACAAGTTTTCTTCAGAAGTTTAAAAAAAAAACAGTATTCTTCAGAAAAAGGAAAAAGATAAAAAAAAAAAATTAGCTATTCAAAAGAAAGTAGATGTTGCTTAGATCAATTTTCAATGTCAATTTCACGGGGACCATGAGGTAAGTGGAATTTTTCCATCAATAGATATATGAATGTGTCTTCTTTTACCCTTGCTGTTTACACTTTAGAGGTGACAATGAGTTCCGGAAGATGACGGCGACTCTAACTGGAAACTAGTGTATAAAATCTATTTCCATCTGGTTCAATATGGAATGTTCTTTGCTACCTGCTAGTTTCGTGTAGAAAATTTCATCAAGTGATGGATTGCATTTTGGCTTAGAAAGTCGGTTAAATAAATGGCTAAGATCATTTGATGTTCATTTTCGGTTCACAAAATTTCAAGAAAAAACATGTATATATATATATATATATGTCATTGTTGACGCCAGCACAGAATTGTACAATACACTCATTTGGGTTTTTTTCTTTTATGTATATTAGTCTATGCTCAATTGGATATTAAGATCATATTAAATGTCTATTAGAATAAATTTTTTATTTAAATTAAATTTTTTATTTTTATAGAATTACGATTAAGTAAAAAATTTGAACCAATATAAAAGCTGAATAAATTATTGTAAAAGAGATCATCATTCAACTCATTTAATACAACCGTATAATTTCATGGGGACCATGAGGTAAGTGGAATTTTTCCACTTAATTAAAATTAAGTGGAATTTTATTTAATTAAAATTCTTTACCTTTATAGATTTAAAATTAAGTAGGAATTTTTGAACCTATATAAAGTTGAATAAATTATTGTAAAAGGTATCATCATTCAACCTTACAATTTTTCTTTTCAATTTAACTTTTCCTATCATTTAATTGGACGAATCCATAAATAGGTGCATTATATTCATCAGGTAAGCCACCAACACAAAAGCCTCGGGGATTTCCATTCTCGACGTTTATAATTTCAGGCTCTAACAGAAATGTGAGCATAATTAATTTTTTTAATTGTACTATGTCTCTCAATTCATATGCTTCGTTTTTTTCATTTTAAATAATGTAAAATGCATCAAATTAAATAGTAAAATAATTATAATATTTTTTTACCATCTAATTATATTTTTTATATCATTTAAGATTAAAAAACAAATTGAGATATAAATAGAGAATTTTAATAAGCATGTTGAGTGTGAACTATTACAAGGCCCAAAAGCTCTACTCCATCAAACTCAAAAAGACCGCAGCTCACACAATTGAAGTCCACTAAAGATCTAAAAAAATTGTGGCTCACATAGCTTAGAAGATCTCGGTCCACAAAGGCCCAAAGATAATATCAACCAAAAAAAAAATATCTTCAAACCACGAGCATATTTTTTGAGTAGGTCAAAATACTAGTTATAACTTGGTTACCTATTCGATCAGAATCCAAAGAAAAAGAGACGATTTGCATTCTCTAACTAGTCAAAATATTGGTTGAAACTTAGCTATTCTATTCATTCAGACTCTAAAATGGAGATTGGTCAGAGTATTGGTCACAACTTAACTACCCTACTCAGTTAAACTCACCACCCTAGAGTTAGTCAAAATAATAATTGTAACTCAACTACTTTATTCGATCAATTTTTAGATAAGGAGAACAATCTCTACTTATGTCGAGCAAAAATCAAGTCCAAACTTGACCACTCCAAAAAGTCAAAAGAAATTTTTTTAAGAAATTTAATTTATGAGAGTCTTAGAGAGTTGTAGATAAGATAAGAAAATTAATGAATCATGTTAAATTTGTATTGATCATTATTATTTTCCTTTGTTACATTTATTTTTTTACATTATAAATTTTACACTTGTAATTGAGAGATTCATTTGGAAAAGGAAAATAATGCATTCACATTATCTTATATATATTAAATTAAAATTTTAATTCTTTTTTAATTAAATTATGCATAATAAATTCTATTTTTTTGATTTTTTTTATAAACTATTATTGAAATTATTGGTTTAATTTATTTCTTTAACTTCCTAGTTTGCATAATTGTATGTTAGTAAAAATTATGATGTGATATTATTGATCTTTAAGTCTTAACATGTTATTTATGTATTAATTATTTAAACAAAAATTACCACATCTACCCCTTATATTTTGGAGTTTTATTCTGCTTATTGTGTTATTATTGAAGTCTTAGGTATTGATGATTGTGAAACTTTTGAGTTTCAATTGAGAGAGACACATTGAAGCCTACATTAAGAGAGAGAGAATAAAAAAATACACAAAATTACATATTCTGCATTTTTAAAATAATACTCTTCAAAAGGTCTAAATTCTTAGATTATCATCCTCACGGTTTTGAGAGAATACTTTTATTAAGCCATTCACTATAAGTTTCTTTTTACATTCTTCCCTATTCTTTATTATTATTATTAAATTTTTTTTACAATTGCTGACTTAAGATCAAGCACCTATACCAAAAACATATCTAGTGCGGTCTAACTTTTTGTCTTTGGTTGCAAGGTTTGCATTAGACGAAGTATCCATAAAGAAATAAGTGATTAAATTAGTTTAATCTCGTCCTATCTTTGAAGTTATAGACCAACTTTTTAACAATTAACCAATTTAACTCATTGACTCTCGATTTATCAAATTTTGAGGTTAACAGTTTGGCGCCATCTATAGAAAGCAAATAAAAAAGTTATCAAAACTAAACGAAAAATATGAAAGACAAATGATCAAAAGTTGTCACTACTCACTCCATGCAGTGAAATAGTGTAGAAACCTCACAGCCTGATGATAATCTTAAATCACACAATACAAACGCATCTATAGACATAAAATATAGCAAGAGAAGCCAAAATCCCTCCATAATTTATCCAATAACAAAGAGGAAAAAGAGTAATGGTAGAGCCCTCTAAAAGAGAAAGTCGACTCCTGAGTAGAAGATCACTCTAAGAATGTCACAACCACTCCCCTAGTTGATCAGAAGTGAAAGACTCAAAACTTCTCAAACGAGCTAATGACTTAGAAAGGAATGAGGCTCGAAGGATTATAGATGAACCTAGGAGAGATAATGAGCATCTACTAAATGCTCGAGAACTCCTAAAGAGAAATAAAAAGTATCCAAATTGAAGATGATACCAAGGAAATCTTAAATCAAATTAGAATGAACAATAAAGGTGATGAGGAGGATGCAATGAGAGTCCTTGATAAGATCAGAGAGTGCAAGCACAACGAACAACACACCTTAGCATTCAGAAATAAAGATTCTCTAGTTGAGAAGGTTCAAACTTAGAGGAAAAACTGCACCAACTCTTTAGGAATGGGAAAAAACAGAAGCTCCCTATACCAAAGGCAACTGAATGGGAGAGAAAATCTTCTTTCGTTGATAATCTCAGGGACATAGAGCTGTTAAAGGGATTCAAGCTATCAAAATTCCTAATATACTAAGTGTCACGCCTCATATGCTCTCAAGTTTTTCTTCAAGCACTTGGTGCGTGACTATGCCTCTTAGAGGCTACTGGTGTAATATCCAATCCCCATTAGTAGTATTGGAGCCTAAATTTTGATATAGAGTAATGAAGACACCAGAGGGTTACCCGATTTTAACCTTATTAGAAAAAAAATTTTAATGGTGCGCATGAGAGATATTTCACACTCCGTCGAAGCATTGGACAACCCTAGAATATTTTTAGAATTTTTCTTTATTGGCTTGAAAAAGAAAATTTTAATTTACTACATGAATTTCTATTTAAGGGTTATGTATGGAATAAGTATTTGTTGAGAAACATAATCCATATATAGAGAATGGACCAATTAGAAACAATCTTATGGATTTCCAAGTTGGGAATTATAGTTAGTTCTTTTGACTATTCTAACTAGATAATTACAAAGGAACCAATTACATATTTAGTTTTCAACCAATGGCAAATTAGAAATTTAGAGTAAGTTGAGGGGCAAATTGGTCTTTTGAGGGAGCACTATATATACGGTAAAAGTGTATAGAAATTTCAAGTGATTAAAAGCACAACACTTAGAGTAAAAGAGAGCAAAATTTGTGCAAAAGAATAGGGGGCTGCTATAGTGAAATTTCATTTTTTTTTCCATGATATTTCATGCTTAATCAAGCTAAAATAAGGTTACATACCAGTTCCTAAGATCAATTGAAGCCTCAATTAGTGAAAATTCAAGAAAAAGAGGTAAGAAAAGCATTGTTTTGTGAGATTGATATGTGAACTTTCAAGATTGCTTCAATTAATGTTCTTGTGTGTATTCTTGGTTTAGATTGAGTTGAATTCTAGTATGGAGCTTGAAGGAGTCATCAAATTGAAGAAATTAACAAGGTAAGAATTAGAGTTTTGGGTGATTTGGATGTAGATACTTCAATTAGTTATAATTAGGGCATTAGAATGAAATTGGCTTGATTTTGATGCAATTGGAATAAGAATTGAGAAAAGAAATGTGTTGGAACATAGGGTGAAATTCTGCCACTTTAGGAAAGTTAGAAATTTAGTTGTGTTTTGGTTGAATTATAATGTATAAATAGTGCCTTTGGTAAATTGAATGTATATGGTTGATGGAAAAATCAAAAATGAAGAAAATGGGACATGACATAATTATCCATTTTGGAAAGGTAAAGGGTAATTATGTCCAACCGAAGTTATAGGGTGTTAAGAAATTTTCAGGGCATTGGATGGTGAATTAGATAAGATTGAATGACTCCGTAAATGAAAATTGAAAAGTAGTATCCATTCGGGCTTTGTATGCCGATTAAGGCGTTTAGTAGTTAAATGAGATTCTAGCATTCAATTTGGTTCTAAATGTCATTAATGGCGTGTAGGTGAAGAAAACGGAGACCGGTAACGGGAGTAGAAATTCGAAGCGAAATTGAGCTCGGAGCGGTTGTAAGTGAAAACCTGTCATTTTGTTTATCTTTTAATGCATAGATATGATTTATGATTTCGATATATATCGGTAGATATGCATTTGCATGTTCAATTTAAGAAACAGTTTTAAAACTATTACATCAGTTTCAAAGGCCATTGGTACCCTCAGATTTTAGTGGTGGTGATTGTATTAGACCTGGTCGATATATCCCGTACATATGGGCAGGTTTTGGGGGTGTGTCACTAACGTCAAAAAGTCGGGATGTCGAGTTATATGAGTCACTCTATGTGTATGGGATATTGTCTTACTATATGTATGCGATGTAGGATTCTGCTGCATAGCTAGTGAGATGTCTTGAGATGTCATTATGGGTGCTGCTAGTTAAGGCACCCTATGACCTACTCACGTGTACAGTTTAAAAAGAAAATGGCCAAGCGAGGGCTTTAATAGTTTTCAATCTACTGATTGTATATTATGCATTTATATGCACATGCTAGTTATTATGTTGTAATAATTTTGGATATTATTTTTTGAAGATGTAAATAAAACCCGCTCGGCAAGATTTTATTTACATATGATGTTAAAAATCATTTTACAGCTTTATACCAGTTTTAGAAGCATAATTTATGCATGTCTTTTAGAATTTAATATGTATGCAGAATGTTATTTTATTTAAAATCTTAAATGCACTCCCTGAACTCTTTTAGCTCACTCGTTTTGTATTTTATGTTTTCTAAACCCCATTCCCAGGTGCAAGTCTCGGTACGCCAGCTACTAATTCTCCTATTGCTAATTAGTGGGCCAAATCTGAAGATTATTTTGTAAATGTAAATGTAAATGTGCTAAATAGCACCATTTTTGCTTTCTGCATAGTAGTTATAGGCATGTGTATTTGTATGTATATTTTGAACCAACAAGAAAAGATTTCGATATTATGATGATCATTTTTACTATTTATGAGTTAATTTAAACGAAATTATTGAGTTGAGTTAGATTGATTTTGGAAATGATCGGGGTCCTACTTGGTCGTATTGAGAAGTGGTTTGAATTAGAAGTGAAATGTTTTTACAGGTTTTGTATTGAATTTTCAGAAAAACAGGGGAAACTCTGCCATTTTTTTTTAAAAAAAAAATTTAAAAGTGATTTTCGTGTATATTCTAAAATTTTCTCAGTAATAGTAAGAACTAAAAAAGGGTTCGCCTCGCTGAATTTTTCAACTTACCCAGTTAAATTATGAGGAACTTCTATCGAGGTGCCCTGCAGGGCCGCTGGGACCTACAGTAGAGGGTCTCGGGGCGGGTCCTATCAACTGGACCCATAGAGTGCTACGTGGACCAGAGTTTATACAAGGTCTATTGATTGAGATAGAGATACAGGCCAAGACTATGACTTATAAGATAAATTAGCACTACTTTTTTTTGTTTGTGCAGTTTTTCTAGGCTGCACGCAATAAGTCTAAGGTCACACGGTTCTAAAAAAGGTCTGAGACAAAAAGTACCATTGATCCTCATCATTACATTGATCATATAACAGATTTTTTATTTATTAGCGGACTCAAACAGAATT
Organism: Ailanthus altissimus; assembly: GCA_946807835.1. NCBI lineage: Eukaryota > Viridiplantae > Streptophyta > Magnoliopsida > Sapindales > Simaroubaceae > Ailanthus > Ailanthus altissimus. Next base: position 8,093,276 of record OX327713.1, on the reverse strand, counting down.
AGATGTGCTAACTTTTTTATGTGAACCTAGATAGACAAGCTCTTATATAGTATAAAAGCCTAAGGCAAATGAGTATTTCCTCATTTAGCGAGCTGATTGAGAAGTTCGTCCAGCATTTTTTAGGAGCTTGCGAAAAGTCTAGAGATCCTCAACAAATACGACAACTCTAACAAGGTTACGACGAAAGCCTTAAAGACTTCATGTAAAGATTCCACAAGGACATAATCCATCTCGGAGAGTTCAACATACTTGTTGTGCTCGAAGCATTAAAGAAAGGCTAAAGATTAATAGATTTTAGTACTTTTTATCAAAGAGTTTATATGTCACCTATACAATTAAAAGTGAGCTAATCCAATGGTGTGCATATATGTCAAATATGTTCATTGCATTAAAAATATACATGTCATACACATATAATGTGCAACAGAATAGAAATCTAACTTTCTAATACAACAAACACACTTAATTGAAGTCTTATTACACTAATAAGATCAAAAAATTTACCTTAAAAGCCTTTAGATACTTTCTTCAAGTTTAGAGTTCACCTTGGAGTGTTTTCCTTAGCAATTCTAGATTCCAAATTGCTGGGCTTGGAACTCTAGAATGGTAGCCTTAATTTTTGAATTTCAACAGCTTAAGTGTTTAAACTCTTTAAACACTCTGGCTTGGTTAAACACTTTAACCTTGAACTTGTTTCAAAAGAAATGGAAATTATTATTGGTTTTGTGGACTTTGCAACTCTTGCATTAAATAAAAACAATTGCCTTTCTTGCTTAGCTTGGTTGGGCCTTAGAAGAAGAAGGGGAAGAATATGAACTTCTTTATAATGTTGACTACCCTTTATGAATTTAGAGGTAGCTTTATAATGTCATTGGGAGTCGTAAACTTACCAATATAAATAGAAGAGTAACCTTATGCCAAAATGATAATGGTTTCTTCGTGGTAGTTAACTATCCAATACCTTATTAAGAAATCTCTTACTACCTGGTCATGCCATTCGGACCCAAGAATGCATATGCCACCTACTAATGACTTGTCAATAAGCTATTCAAGCCTTTGATTACAAAAAGCATAGAAATTTATGATCGCCAAGTCCGAATGAGCAAAAAGTCATATAAATGACCTTAGTGAAGCTTTTAAGATCATAAGAGAACACAACATGAAGTTAAACCCTGAAAAATATGCGTTCGAGGTTAAATTAAGAATACGTTTAGGTTTCCTAGTAAACCAAAAAGGAATTGAAGCTAATCCAAAAATATTCTGAGTAATCCTCGAGATGAAGTCTCCAAGCATAATCAAGGAGATATAAAGGCTCATAGGCCAGATAACTACTTTTAGCAAATTCATTTCCAAAGCAATTGACAATGCTTTAAATTTTTTTAGGCCATCAAGAACAAGGACAAAACAAAATAGATTCTACGATGTAAAGAAGCTTTCTAAAATTTTTTAGAGTATTTAGCTCAACTAATCCATCTTATTGGACTAAGAACAAAGGACCAACTAGTTTTATATGTAGGAGTCTTAGCTTGAGTGATAAGTGCAACACTAGTCAAAGATGAAGATAACACCCAAAGACCGGTCTATTTCACTAGCAAGGCATTCATAGATCTTGAGACTCATTATTCACCAACAAATAAACTAGCCCTAGCGCTAGTCACAATTGAACGAAAAATTAAGGCCCTATTTCTAGGCCCGTATACTAATCATGCTTACAAATCAACCTTTACGACATATTCTTCATAAATCAGACCTCTTCAGACGCCTCGCTAAGTGGGCGATCGAACTAAATAAAGTCGACATGCAGTACAAACCAAGAGTGGCCATTAAAGCGCAAGCCTTTATCATTACAAAATGTATACACGGAGATCAGGTCAAAGAAGACATTCAGTGTGAAGAATCTTTGAATGCCCAAGAAAAAGAAACCCTCTACACTTCTACTTAGACACTCTTTATTGATAGGGCCTTGAACTCAAAATTTTGTGGAGTTGGCATAATTCTCATTAATCCAAAAGGAAACGAACTCAACTATACAGTCGAATTTGGCTTTCTAACTACCAATAATAAAGTGAATATGAAGCCCTCATCATAGGATTAAGAGTTGTAGGATTATTTCTCGCCAAACAACTCCTCGTCAAAAGTGACTCATAGCTCGTTGTCAACCAAGTCAATAAAAAATACAAGGCCTGAGGAGACTAATTGGTTGCATACGTCAAAATAGTTGAAGTAACAAAGAAGCAATTCAAGGAGACCATCATTGATCAGATACCAAAAGAATAAAATTAAAAGGAAAATATCTTAGCACACATAGCTTTAAAAAAAATTCTAGTTTAGTACGATTTATTTCGCTCGAATTCATTTCTAGACTAAGCACAAAGTAGAAGAACTTGAAGATGTCATACGGATCAATCCATACCAAGCTTAATAGACCCAATTTGAGACTTCATAGAGAGAGAAATTTTGCTACAAAATAAGCAAGAGGCATAATAGCTAAAATTTCAAGCAACATGTTACATTAGCATCGATGGCCTCCTCTATCAGAAAGAGTAGTCCCTCTCTTATCTGAGATGTCTAACACTTGATGAAGATGAATATGTTCTCCATGAAATACACGAAGGAATATGCAAAAACCATTCCAAAGTAGATGCCTTACCAAAAAATTCTTTCAGAATGAGGTACTATTAGCCCACCACATTTAATGACACAATGGAGCTAGTGAGAAAGTGCAACTGATACAAAACGTATGTCGAAATTATCCGTGAACCACCTGAAAAAGTCTAAAAATAATGGACAACCACTAGCCTTTCATACAACGAGGGCTCAACTTGATCAGTCATCTACCTCATGAGAGAGAATCAACTAAATACGTTGTCATTGCAATGGATTATTTCAATAATTGAAAAGATCTAATCATTAGAAAACATCATTGTAAAAGGAACACAAGAATGCATGTTACAAAACATAGTTTGTAGATTTGGAATACCCCATACCATTATCATAAACCATGGCAAACAATTTGACAATGAGAGTATCACAGACTTCTGCTCACAACTCAAAATCTAACTTTTATTTGCCTCACCTGCCTATTCAAAGACAAATGGATACAACAAACTTATCATAAAGTCACTCAAGAAGAAACTTACTGAGAATAAAGGAGCTTGAATCAAGGAGCTACCTAAGGTCATGTAGGCTCTCTGAACTACCAATAAAGAAACAATTGGAGAAATACCCTTTTCATTAGCCTTTGGTTGCAAAGTGCCCACCTATAGACTAAAAATTTTGAAAAGAAAAAGAATAAAAAATGCAAAAAACTGGACCTCATTGAATAAAAAAGGGACGCGGCCAAGGTTTGAACAACTGTTTATCAAGTAATCAACAACTTTCTATCAATAAAAGATTAATAGATATTACAACAAGCGAGTTTGAGCTTGAGAATTCCAAGAAAGAGACTTGATCTTAAGAAAAGTTTTGTCGAACACAAAGGATCTAACAGATGAGTGTTCAAACCAAACTTGGGAGGTCCCTACAAAGTACTCAAGAGAATATGACCAGGGACATATGAGCTCGAGCATGCCATTGGAAAAGTTGTTAGAAAATTATAGAATGTTGAACTCCTAAAAACATGTATCCATAGATTTATTATTTTATATTAGAGCAAATCTATTAATAAAATTCCCTTTTTATTTTCATAAACGTTTATTTTAGAAAGATCCATAGTCATAAGATAATTAGTGCTCTCAAAAAATGAAAAAAGCCAAGCAAGAATAATGTACGAAAAAGATTGTTTTTCATTCAATTATAGAAAAACATTACAAGTATAAATAGGAAATAAATAAATCAATAAGAAGGAGGAGCTTGGTAATTGGGAACATCTAAGATGTCACTACCCTTGGAATCATTTTCATCATTCGCTAAGATTTACAAGGCATTATCCGACCACTGAAGATTAATAATATTAGGGTAGCTCTCCTTAAAAATATTAATACTCTTTTTGAAGCCCTCCTTGAACCTAGAGGCAAAAGAACGCTCCTTAACATCAGCAATCAAGTTATCATCAACTTGATCAGCATAAGCTTTGGCCTCTTCAGCCTGAATGCTCATTAGAGCAGATTCTTCCTTGAGAACTTTTATAAGCTCCTTCAAAGGTCGTACTCAATTTTTAAGACATTTATTCTACCTCTCCAGCTTAGAGATCTTACTTTCAAAAAATGGAATGCCTCTAATAACCTCATCTTGATGAAGCTTGCTCAACCTCTTAAGCTTAAAGGCATGACTCTTAGTAGTGGCCATCTTGGTGGACATCTACTCGAGCTTCTTTTCTAAAGACTTCACCACTTTGTCTTTTTGCTGACATAGTTTTTTGGATTCGACCAGGTCTTTCTCGAGGCAGAAGACTTTATGATGTTATAAATTCCATTGAAGACGACCTTGCGATAGAGCGACAAGCCATACACCACCAGAAAATAAAAAAAGGTGTCATAGTGCAAAAACAGTTTATATTAAAATAGATAAGATAATGGTATAAGGAAAGTACCTCCCTTACGCTCATGAGCAGCATGTGGAAAAATAGTAAAAGTATCTCAATCTCGCATCTGATGAGCACGAAAAGGATAAAAAAATATGCTCTGCTTCCTTAAAAAGAGGAACTAAGTGCTCGTAATTGCTCCAAAAAGCAGTAAAAAAATAACTTGTGGTCATGGTAGGAGGATTCTTAGTTATTAGCTCATAGACTGTTGCTGAAGTGTAGGACCGGTGCTGAAGTGTTAAGGTCCACTACTCATTTCTTCTTCTTACTAATAATAGGAGAATTTTGGGTAGTAGTCCTCTGAGCATCCAAGCTCTAACCACGAACACATTTTGATCCTCTCGACTGCAATCGAGAACATTACCAGCAGACTCTTGACCAAGAGGATGTGAAGTAGGCTCCTCATAATGAACCCGTTTTATACTACCATCACCATTTTTTATATTTGCAATACACAACAAAATATTAATTTACAAGGCTGCAGAGACAAGAAACAACCTACACTTTCTTCTTAAAGGTGACTCACCTTGAAGAGGAATACGCTTGCTATTTTTCCTCATCAAAGGAACCTTTCATCCATCATTTAACTCAGTCTAAACGATCAACTTTCTTTAACTACCCAAGCTACAAGGATTAGACTGATTTGAGGTAGACATGATTCTTAACAAAGAAATAAGATCAATCACATACGTTCTGTCAATTAAAGATTAAGAATGGCCACAAAAATACCAAAGGTCATCATTATTCAACAAAATGTTTAGAATGAAAGTCACCAGAACCCTAAGAAAAACTAGGAATGCTCTTCTAAAAGATAAGGAAGAACAAAGAAGATTTTAACAAATAACATTACCTAAATTATAAGTTGTGATGAGACAAAGCTTTGAAGAAAACAAGAAAGATATGACATTTTCTCTTTAAAAAGAAAGCAAACAAAAAGGAAGATTGTTAAGAGTCTAACTGTTGTCTCCAATAAAAGAAGATCTTCAGCCTTTTAAAGCCTAACCGTAGATCAAGTCCTATGATCCCTTAGGAATCCCGCTTAAAAGTGTATTCTTATATTAAAATGAAAAACTAGATAATAACTATCAGAAGCCCTAAAAGATTCTAAAAGGACCACATTAATAGGGCCATCTTTGAAAGACATAATTGATAAAAGACATATGAAAGTGCACATTAAATACGAAATGAACAAATTGCAAAATCCAAGGGAGCCACCATAAGGACTAGACTTCTCAATACAATAAGGCTTTTAGAAACAAAGTTCTTAGAAAATTAGAAGTACCATTAAGAAGGAATTTATTTTTTTTCCTATAACTATTATTGAAAATGATCAAACTCTTTTTTAAAAAATTATTAAAAAAACCAAATATGAAAATACAAGACAATATACAAGAGCCCTTAGTCCAAAATGAAGAATTTGCTCCTATTCTTGAAGAGCAACTTCAACAACCTCGAGAATATGTTGTTGGAGCTGGTGCTTACGTGCTATTCTAATATTGTATGAATATTAATTGTTAATATTTATACAATAAATATTTCGAATAAAAATTGTTAATATCATATTAATATGGTATAATTCTTGTAACATTACAGACATTGTTTGATCTGAAAGAGTTCAAATTTGATCTAAAGGAGTTTAGATCAGAACTAATAGTTAGCAAAGCTGAGAGTTATAAATGCTAAGAGTTAGCAGGTTATAAGAGTCAACGAGGTCTAAAGAGTTAGAACCTTGTCTATAATGGGACAAAGACCTGAGAGTATACTTGTAATAATATAGTTGCAAAGAGTTGCAATAGGTGCTAAGAAATATCATTATGTAAGTATGTCTCAAACATAATATTTATGATCTATGATCACCAATGCGAGCCTATCGGTGAATAACATAATATAGATTAGTGTATGTTTATATCTGATTGGTTCAGATAGTTGTTCTTAGCTGACCATAAGTTTAGAGCTTGTATAGGCATGCGGGTATCCAGTCAGGACTGAATACTGAACAGACTCATGAGAACCCCAATAGATATCCTATGAAGCCGTGAAAGGAAGGTCCTCTCGAGTTAAGTAGTATTCGTGGTCCTTTGACCTGAACGCCACGGTGGTCTTGTGAGTGATCCACCACACTTTGCTTTCACATATGTCAGAGACCTTTTATGGTCTGACCGCTATATGTCGCTGGGTATGGTCCGATGCTTATGGAGTTCGGTGTACGCAGATACGGGATCCGTCAGCTTACGTAGGTAAGTTGTATATCCGATGCTCCGAGATTGTATTTCATAAAGTCTTGTGGCCACAAGCATAAACCCGAAAAAAGAGTTTTCCACAGGGTTAAATAATTTAGCAAAAATGTTTGCATATATTATTTATCGAAATACAAATCTAAAGATAAGTTTAAGGATGTGTTTATGAGGATTTGATGGTGCTAATCTATATCCCCGCACATCCAGGGTATAAATGATGTAAGGATTATACGTATACGTTATCACCTCAACTTGTATGATATAACATGATGATTCATAATATTCGTAACGTGTACGTGGAGCATCGATTACGGATTCATGAAATAGTTTCATTTGACAAATCAGGTGTAGACCTATAGAGTCCCAATATAAAATTTACTATTTGAGCACTTTGGCAGTTTACCATGTTGAATGGTTCAATACAGTATAATTTAGCAATTTGCTAAGGTTAAGTTAACTAAAGTATATGGTTAAATGATGGAACTCATTTTAGATTAACTTAGTAAGCTAGTAATGATATAAATGTAATTTCACTTTATAATTATTTAATTGTTAAATAATTAAAATAAATATTTATTTATTTATTTATTTATTGAATAAATGATTTAACTTAACTATGGTTAAAGGTTAACCATATGGTTAAGTTAAGTTTACTTAATGGTTAAGTAAAGGTTAACCTAACCATGGTTAAGTTAGTTAACTATAGTTAGAATATTTAAATATTTATTAACTTAAGGGTTAAGTTAAACTAACCTAACTAAGGTTAAATGTTAACTAAGGTTAGGTTAAGTTAAATTAAATGCAAATGAAATTCAAGCTAGTTTAAAATTTATGCATTAGTATATAAAGGGAAATGAAATTCAAAATTCATAAGTTTTAGGTTTTTAGATTTTGCAATTTTGGTAGCTATTTTTAATTTGAGAAATTGAAATTCTTTATTTTGTGTTTTAAGTGTTAGAACAACAAAACAAATAAATAAATGGTTACTAATTGTAATAACTAAAATAGAATTATTTTAATTGTTCAAGAGTTGAATAAAAGATAAAACAAATTAATTTAATTAGATTAAGAGTTAATCTAATAAGGTTAAATTGTTTTTTGGTTGGCTAAAAAATTGAGAGAGAAATGGAGAACGAAAATTGAAATGTTTCAAGAGTTGAAATCATTTCTATTCATCATCTTCTTCAATTAATTTAGGCATTAAAACATGAATTAAATTTGTTTTTATTCAAGAGTTGGTGTATAGGACAAGGTCTGGAGAATTATTTAACTACAAGGAATATAGATTTAAAAGATAAAGATACAATTGAGTAGAAGAAGATTAATGCCTTACTCTATAATCATTTATGAAAATAATCAACCTTTAACTGTCCCATTTATAAAACTTACATAACTTGTTTTGATATCTGGAATCAAGCTAAGTTATTATACACTAATGACATCCAGAGACTTTATTCTATTATTTCTACTCTTGTCAATTTGAAACAATAGGGTATGGACATGTCAAAATTTATTGGCAGGATGATATCTCTCAAGGTTGAATTCAATTCACTCTTGCCTATTGGTAAGACTGCCGCAGAAGACCTTGCATAGAGGGATAATTTTTTATGGTTCTGACCCTAGCTTCTGTTAATCCTTAGCCTTCACCAGTCCGTGATTAAATCCTTGCAAGTATTGTTGTTTTATCTATGATGATGTATTTGCTCAGCTTCTTCGTGTTTTTGCCCCAGGTTATGTTCCTGGATAATTCGTAGTTGACTCATCATTCTTGACCTCTCAGTCATAGAGATATTTAAAAAGAAAACAAGGTAATCATGAAAAAAATCTCTTTAAGTGTAGTTATTTTCATCGGTAGAGACATACCTAAGAAAAATATTACAAGTTACATGGATGACCTCCTCAGTTGTCAATCTTGCTCAAATTAATCACTCTGAAATCACGGACAACTAACCTTTATACTTGACTATTACTGGTGTCGACTATGAGGACTATCTTAAATATCAAGCAATTAAGCAGTTTACCTCCTCTATTGCTTTCATTGCCCATACTGGTAATTCAGTTGCCTGCCTTATTCATTTCTTATCTCTAAGATCATGGGTCCTTGATTCTAGTGGCTCAAATTATATTTCTAACAACCTTTAATTGCTTTCTTATATTTTTGAGTTTGGATCATTACCATCTGTCACTTTAGCTAATGGGTCCAAAACCATTACTAAAGTAATTGCGCAAGCACATCCTCTACTTTCATTGCCTTTAAACTCTGTCCTCTATATTTTACATTGTCCCTTTAATCTTATATCTGTCAATAAATGCACTCACTATTTAAACTATGCTATCACTTTTATTAATGACTCTATTCTTATACAAGACCGCAGTATGGGACAAATGATTGGCGTAGAACGTTGGTCACAAGAGCTCTATCATATAAATCTTTCTCAACCATCTATTACATGCACAGTCAGTGAATCCCCAGCATTCCTTTAAAATTGTTGAGACATCCAAGTCTGTTAAAATTTTGAAAGATGGTTTTCGGTCTTTCTAGTTTATCAATCTTAAATTGTGAGTCATGTCAACTTGAAAAATACTCTTGTGGATCATTTTCAAAACATGTCAATAATCAAGCTGCATCCCTTTTTGAATTAGTTCATTCAAATATTTGAGGTCCTAGTCAAGTTCCTTCTATTTTAAAGTTTAAGTACTTTGTCACTATTGGGATTTATGCTTACGTGTCATCCCTTTATGTATGAATATTTGTTTAATATTTATAGTAGTATTATCATTTTATTAAATCGCTAACTATATTTTATATATGATAATATACTTGTAACGTTTCAGACATTATATAAACTGAAGGAGATCAAATCTGGTCTAAATGAGTTTAGATCAGTGTTAAGAATTAGCAACACTGAGAGTTATAAATACTAAGAGTTGGCACTGATAAGAGTTATCAAGTTATAAGAGTCAGTGATATTTAAAGAGTTAGAGCCTTGTCTGAAATAGGATAAAGACCTAAGAATATATTAGTAATGACGTAGTTATAAATAGTGCTAGGAAATGTCATTATACAAATATGTTCTCAAATATTATATTCCTGATCTATCTCACTAATGCTAGTCTGTTAGCGAATACCTTAATAAATATATAGATTAGTGCATGTCTATATCTAGATGGTTAAGATGGTTAGTCTTAGCAAACTATGAGTTTAATGGAAGCTCATATAGAGATACAGGTATTCAGTAAGAACTGAATAATGAATAGACTCACAAAGACCTCCAATAGACATCTCATAAAGCCTATAAAGGATTTTTTGAGTTGAGTAGTATTCGTGGTCCTTTGACCTGAATGCCACGGTGGGCTTGTGAGTGATCCACTATACTTTAGTTCCACACATGTTAGAAACCTTTCATGGTTTAACCGTTGAGTGTCAGTAGGTATGGTCCGATGCTCATTTGGGTAAGTAATATATCCTGATACTCTAAGATTGTATTTTAGAAAGTCTTATGGATATAAGCAGTAATTTCGAGGAAAAGAGTTTAACCCTAGGAATAAATAATCTCTCAAATGTGTTTGGAAATATTATTTATTGAAATACAATTCTAGAGATAAGCTTTCGGCCGAGCATATGAAGATTTAACTGTGTTGATCTATATCTCCACTCTACCTAGATATAAATGATAGAGGGATTATACGAGTATGTTATAACCTCAACTTGTATGGTCTAACGCGCTGCTTTATAATATCCGTAACGTGTGTGTAAGGCATTGTTCACTGACGTATAAAAGAGTTCCATATAACGATTCGGGTGTGGACCTAGAGAGTCTCACAATATAAAGTGTACTCATTGTGCACTGAGGCAGCATTATGGATTGAACAGTTCCATCCAAGAAATTCCAACAAACTGAAAATATATTTCAGAGTTCCTCGGGTAATGTACTTATCTAGACTGAAATGTTAAGTACATTACTTAATTAATTGACAAGAGTTGTTAACTAATTAGATGTTAATAAGTGACATAATTTTGTTCCATGAATTGTTTCACCATGAATTCACCCATTAACTATATTAGTAAAATCAAATAAGGTAAATATTAATTATTCAAATAGTTTTTGAATAATTAAATAAATATTATTTAAATAAATAAAATATGATATTTATTTATTTTTTATTTTATTCCTAAGGTGGAAGACATGCTTAATTTGAGAAATATAAATTAAATTAAGTGGAGCACCATTTTGTAGAATTAATGATCAATTTTATTAGACCATTAAAAATGGCCACTAAAAATTATTTTTGGTTGTTTGCTACTTAACCTAATTTTGGCGGAGCACTTGTGAAGTGATTAGAACACCAAACATTGTGTGAATTCATTTTTATTAATAAAGGTGAAAAAAAAATTTGTGAATGTAGAGAGGGCACAGAAGAGAGTTTGATTTTTGGAGAGTTTTCTTTGAACAAAGAGTTATAAGAAAAACTAGAGAGAAAGAAAATTAAATTCTCCTTATTGCTACTATTCTAGCTTTACAATCCCACTGGATTGTTGTAAACTAGAATTAAATATTAGTGCACTTCAAGGTGAGCTCAAAGTTGGAGCTAGAAAAATTTCAGAATTAAAATCTTCACCGAAGGTCATTAAAGGTATGTTTCTATAATCTTAAGTTATTAACGATTTAAGGTACCTATGTATATGTTGATTACATACTTAATTTCGCTGCGAAATTCGTGTATATGATATATGTGTTTAGATTTTTTAACATATACACAATCACATGAATACACCCTAAAATATGTTAACAGTTATGTTTATTGATTATTATTCGCGTTGCATTTGGTTATTTTTAATAAAAGATCGATTTGAACTATTTTCAATCTTTGAATCATTTTGTACTGAAATTAAGACACAATTCTTTACTACTCTTCATATATTACGCAATGATAATGCACGTGAATATTATTTTGCTCTCTTTACTAAATTCATGTATTCTTAGAGAATTTTACACCAGTCTTCCCATGTCTACACTCCACAACAAAATAGAGTTGCCATGCGTAAGAATAGACAGCTTATTGAAACTGCCTGCACTTTAATTATACAAAATCATATTCCTCTCCATTTTTGGGCTGATGTTGTTCTTACTGTATCTTAATCAGCCATTATATCATCTTTCACCATGTGTCTTTGGTTGCACATGCTTTGTCCATGTCTTATTTCCTAGTCAAGATAAGTTATCTAATCGGTCCATTAAATGCATTTTTCTTGGCTACTCACATATTTAGAAGTGTTATTCTTTTTGTTGAGATTTAGGCTTATGTGCTATCCCATTTTGTATAAACATTTTATTTTTATAATATTTATATAGTACATTTTATTAAATCGCTAATTTTATTAATTAAATGGTACAATGCTTGTAACGCTACAGATATTATATGATTTGAAAGATTTCAGATCTAGCCTAAAAGAGTTTAGACCAGCGCTAAAGATTAGTAACATTAAGAATTATAATTACTAATAGTTAGCATTACTAAGAGTTCGTAGGTTATAAAAGTCAGTAAAATTTGAGAGTTATGACCTTGTCTGTAACGGAACATAAACCCGAGAGTACATTAGTGATAACATAGTTGTAAGGAGTTACAATAGATGGTAAGAAATTGTATTATGCACGTGTATTCTCAAATACGGTGTTCCTAATCTAATTCACTGATACTGGTCTATCGGTTAAACCTTTTATTATAGATAAGTGTAAAACCATATCTAGATGGTCTAGAAGGTTGTTCTTAGTTAACCATGGGTTTACTGGAACTCGTATGGCATACAGGTATTCAGTAAGGACTGAATACTGAACAGACTCAATGAGGACCCCAATAGATATCCCATGAAGTCATTAATGATTGGTACTCTTGAGTTGAGTAGTGTACATGGTCCTTTGACCTGAATGCCACGGTGGCCTTGTGAGTGATCCATCAAGCTGTGGTTCTACATATGTTAGGGACCTTTCATGGTCTGACCTCTATGTATCACTGGGTATAGTCAGATGCTCATGAAGTCCGGAGTGTGCGAATTTGGGATCCGTCAACTCACATGGATGAGTTGTATATCCGGATGCTTCGAGACTATATCTCAGAAAGACTTATGGCCATAAGCAATAAGCCCGAGAAAAGAGTTTCTCACAGAGTTAAACAATATCGCAAAGGTATTTGTGTATATTATTTATCGAGATACGTATCTAGAGATAAGTACACAGATGAGCGCGTGGAGATTTAACAGTGTTGATCTATATCCCTGCTCCTTTAGGATATAAATGGCAGAAGGATTATACGTATGCAATATAGCCTCAACTTGTATTGTCTACTGTGCTAATTCGTAATATCTGTGACGTGTGCGTAAGGTATCGATCTCAGACTCATAGAATGATTTCGATTGACAAATCGGGCATGGATCTAGGGAGTCTCGCAATATGAAGTGCACACATTGTACACTGGGGCAACGTACCAAATTGAATAGTTCAATCTAGTAAATTCTCGCAGACCAAAAATTTTCTTCATTATCCCTCGGGATGTGCACATGTCAAGACTTAAGAGTTAAGTACATCAATTAGTTAACAGTAGTTGTTGACCAATAAGATGATGACACATGACACAATGTAGACCAATTATTGTTTGACTTAAAAATTACCAAAATGCCCTACTTGTTGGACAAGCAAGATCATTATTTTATTCATTAAATTATTAATTGAATAAAATAATATTTGATATTATTTTAATCAAGTCAAACAATTATTATTTATTACATAATGCATGTGTTTCTAGTTGATTTAATATGATTAAATTAATTCAAGATGAAACATGAAAGCATGGCCAATGTAAGTGGTGGGGCTAAAGAGTGAAATACAAGAGAAGGAAATTGTTTCCCTTTGGTTGCATAATTTGACCATATCACTTAAATATAGCTAGCACATGTTTTTCAATATATTTAATTTGATTAAAGAATTGGAAAACAAAGGTATGGGCATGTAACATGTAAGGCCAAATTCAAATGTTTTGAATGAGAAATTATTTCTCATTTGCATCGATTCTTGGCCAAATACATTTTCCTTTTTGGTTTGTTCTAATAATAATAAAAACAAAGCCTTATAGGTAATAAAGAAGGAAACCATACCATGTGGACACATAGAATTAAAGAAGCAAATGGTTGCTTATAAAATAAATCTATTTGTCTACATTTTGTGTTAGATGATTCGGTAACTAAAGAAGATAAGGAAAACAAGAGTTGTTTTGTAGAGTTCAAAGAGTTTAAAAATAAAATCTTCCTCATTCTCTTTAATTGGCCGGCCATGGAAGTAAATGGAACTTGTTTCTAATACTTTAAGTGTTGAATAATTTAGAGCAACTTTATTGCTTGATAAAACATAGCTCAAGTGTTGAGTCATTGATTAAGTGTTAATCAAAATTAGCTTAAGAGTAAAATAAAGGGTTTAAGTGTTAAACCTCTTGCTGGAAGAATCTACTATTCTAAACTTCCCAAGCCCACCAAGTTGAGAGCTAAAATTCACAACAAGCACATTTCAAGGTGGGAATTCGGTTCATCAAATTCTAAAAGCTTGCCAAGGTAATTCTCTACAAACTCTTATAGTTTTATTTATGAGATAACATGAAAAACTTATATGTTTATCATTTAAAAAATTAGATTTTTGAATTTTCACTATGCACAAATATGTATATGATGCATGTTTTATAATAATGAACACAAACCTACATGTATGCACCCTAAGATAATCAACATTAACACTCCTAATACATGTTGATATTTTCTTTCTGCTGATATCACATTTTTTGGGTCTTCTTCTTTTTTTTCTTCCTCTCTTTCAAATAATAAATCAATCATAGAGGTTCTTCCAGTTCCTCACATTGCTTCTCCTCTTGAGTCAATCATTGAACATGTACCTGTCCTATAGTATCATCTTCCTATCAGAGATTCTCTCTCTTCGGCTCGTGATAGTCTTGTTCTTTTTGAATCTATAGGTGATTACAGTGATACCATTTCTGAGGCTCTCATTGACTCACTTTCTGCTCTAGATTCCTCCCTTACTAAAGTTATGCCTCCTACTGACCAGTGTTCAATTACTGTTTGTAAAGGTATACGATCCACTTGTAACCCTTATCCTATATATAATTTTCTTAGTTATTATCAACTCTCTTTACCATATTATGCTTTTATATCTACTTTATCTTCTATATCTATGCCTACCACTCTTAGTAAGACTCTTTCATATCTCGGGTGGCGTTAAGTAATGGTTGAGAAAATGACTGATTTGCATAATAATGGTAAATTAAATTTAGTCCAGTTGCCACTGGGACACTCTACTGTTTGTTGTCAATGGGTTTTTGTTGTCAAGGTTGGACCCAATAGTTAGGTCTATAGGTTGAAAGTAAGGTTGGTTGCCAAGGGGAATACATAGATTATGGCCTGAATTATTATGAGATTTTCTCTTATGTGGCTAAAATATCGTCTATTTGGTTGTTCTTATCTATGGTTGCTGTTTGCCAATGGCCTTTGCACCAACTACACATCAAAAATGCATTTCTTCATAAGGAACATCAGTAAAAAAAAATCTATATGGAGCAACCACCTGGTTTTATTGCTTAGGGGGAGTCTGGTTGTAATACCCCAAAATTTTATTTATTTTGATTAAATTTATTAGTTAAAGAAATGGAAGAATTTGATTGAATGGAAAAGTGTAGAATGGTATAAGTGTTTGCATAGAATTAAAACCTATGCTATTAAGACTTTTCCAACATTTGGACCAATGAAATTCTGCCAATATTTTTAAATGGAATTTACTAGAATTAGTTAAATTTAAACTAAATTTTTATTTAATTTAGTTATGAATAGTTCTTGGAATTTTTGTACCAATCAAATGCCACCATTTCTAACTAATGGCATTTTTATAGTTTTGGATTTAGTTGAGGGAAAATTTGACAAGAAAAGTGATGAGTATATAAAGGGGAAATAGTGTGAAAAAATACCCATTTTTGCAAGCATAGTGCCGTTTCCCCCATTTTCATTTTCTCTAAAATTTTCTTTTATTCCCCTTTAAATTAAACAATTCTCAATACTTTCATTACTAAATTAAGCCTCCAAACCCTTAATTAAACCCCTCTTCATCAAGTTTCAATGATCAATTTTAAGTTAGAAGGTGTTATTCAAGATGAGTTGATGCTAAAAATTCAATTAAATATGGATTTGGGGTTTTAAGGGATGGAACGGCCATGTAGAATTAGGGATTTGTACTTTTAATTTGGTAAATTATAATTTTATTCATTATTTGTGTATTTTGGCATATTAAGGTGAAAGCTTGGCCAAGGATAGCCAAGGGAAGGAGAAGGAGAAGAAGTGAGTAACAAGTGAAGGAATTAAGCATATAAGGTTAGTGTACATTTTAGATTGAAATTTAAATTTTTACTTTAGGAAATTTAGTGTATATTTATGTGATTTAATAATATAATAGATGAGTGTGTTGAACTATGGCATTGAATTGATAATTATATAGTTTCTAAATGTATTAAATATATTGTGAACATTGGATATTAAATGGTGGAAAAAAAAATTATTTGGGCATAAATATGAATTTTGAGAAAAATAGGACTTATATGAGAATTTTAAAAAAACATCTGGATTAATTTGTAAATATCTAAAAATTTTAGGCCTTTATGTGAATTATTATAGAATTAGAACTTATATATGACTTTTTGAAGAAATTAGGGCTTAATTACAAAATTTTAGAAATTTAGGCCTATAAGTAGAAAATTGAGAAAGTTTGGGCTTAATTGTTAAATTTGGAACTTATTTGTGTATTTTTGAATATTCTGAACCTATATGAAAACTTTTGGAATATTTGGGCTTATGTGTAAAATTTTGAAATTTTTTGGGCATAAAGGTGAATTGTGAAACATTTTGAGCCTATTTGTAATAAAAAAATATTTGTGTCCGAATATGAATAATCAAAAAAATTGAGTAAATGTGAATTTTTATAATAATTTAGTTTAATAATAATAATAAATTTGTGTTAAAAAGTTTTTAAAGGAAAATAATGTATTAATAATATTATTGAGACGCCTTAAGTAAACCTGAACATTAGTAGGAGAGGATTGTTAGTTAGCATGCTAATAGGGTATTATAGTAGTACTGCGCCGTTTGCTTGTCTGATGACACCGCTGTGTATCTGATCTGTTATCTGTTCTGGATTTGGTGGGTAGTCACCGAGTGGCCGATGTCGGATCACTATATGATATTTGTTAGCCCATTAGTCAATCCATGGTATCGTGTCAGTGTTTATTTTGGGCGCCTACTTGAATTAATTATAATTTATTAAAATATTTAATAAATTAATTAATTAAATTATAAATATGATATGTGTGTGTATATATGTATATATATAGATTTGATCAATTGAAATGAGAAATTGAATAATGTTTTAGTTTAATGAATTGATTAATTGATAAATTTTGAATTATTTTTGTTATATGGCAACTTTGGTTATTATTAAAATTTTTATTATTTATATATATGGTTTATTTGTAATAAGGATAATAAAACATTATTATACTGTTTCAACTTTTGTGTACACCTATTAAGATGTTGTGCTTAGCGCGTTTGATTTACTATGCACAGGTAGTTGAGTTGTCGTCCTTAAAGACTGAAGAGTGAATCTTTCTACAGCAACTCAGAGTCACTCACATCCTCTATATACATATAATTATATTTGATAGATATTTTATTTGCCTGTAAACTGTTGTATATTATATTATGGACATTAATTGTATGTAAGTGTATGTATGTATTTCCTCAGAACTGTTTTCTTTAAAACTATGATGGTATATGATATTTGTTTTGATAATATGTTGGATTTGAAATAGTTTGGTAAAGGTTTGATGTATTTAGATTGCAATATGAGTTATGGATATTTGTTGGAAAATGAGAAGTTGGTTGAGAATTGATATTGAGATTTGGAAGTGTTTTCTTTTGTCACAGGTAGTGTAAAGTCCAATTTTTAGGAAAGACTCTACCAGTTTTTCCCCCGTAAATATTTATTTCATCAAAAAAAAATTTAATTGTGTTTTTGATAAGTTTGAATAATTGTTTATTATTTTTTATGTTCAATGCTATCGTAGCATCCCCAGATCTCGTGTCTCGTTATGAGACGGGTGATGGGGATGTTACATTTTTATTGGTATCAGAGCCCAGGTTTAGGCATTTCTAGACCTAGATGTGTGTAGCATTTTGCGTGTGCATACATTGAACTATATGTGTGTGTGTATGTGTGTGTGTATTCGTTAGAGGATGTGACTCTAATTTGCAGAATTCTCTTCTGTCTTATATAGGATAAGAAATGGAACCCTCTAACACTCGAAGAGCCAAGGGTATTGATAGGAGTATTGGTTACAGCCTAGTCAGTGTAGCTGGGGAAGTTTCACAAGGGTCTTCCAGTCCGAGGATGGTTGGACAAGCTGGTCAGAGCCAACCAGTGTTTATGCAGCAAATGGCCGAGTTCTTTCAGCATATAACCCGAGCTGCACCTCAGAAATCAGTAACAGAAAGGTTAGCGAAATATCGACCCGCTGATTTCCATGGAAGACGAGATGAGGATGCATCCGCTGCTGAGTATTAGCTAGAGCGAACAGAGTGAATGTTACAGCAACTTCATTGCACACCGAAGGAAAGCCTGGAATATGCAGTTTCTCTCTTACAGGAAGCTTCTACTAGTGGTGGACTTCAGTATCACAGATGGTACGGCCTGAGGAGCGGACCTGGGATTTCTTTCAGAGAGAATTCAAAAGGAAATATATCGGTCGTATCTATATTGATAATATGAAGAAGGAATTTATTAATCTAAAGCAGTAGCAGATGACAGTGACTGAATATGAGAGAGAGTTTATTATGGTGAGTAAGTATGCTCCTGAGATTGTAGCTATGGAGGCAGACAGATGCAGGCGGTTTGAGGATGGCCTAAATAATTATATACGCCTTCAGATTATGGCGCTTCAGATTGAAGAATTTCAGAGACTAGTTTCTGCAGCTCTTAATGTAGAAAGGGTTAAGAAAGAAGAATAGGCTAGGAAAGATATGAGCCAGCAAAAAAGAGGTCCAGGACAATCTAGTGCGTCTCAGCAATCGAGTAAAAAATTTAAGCTACCTCAGACTAGTAACCTAAGGAGCACAACGAAAGCACCAGCCCCTATTTGTGAGCACTGTGGTAGAAAGCATATAGGGGAATGTTGGAGGTTAACAGGAGCATGCTTTAAATGTGGATCACATGATCATTTTCTGAAAGATTGCCCGAGAAACAAGGGTAATTCTATTCCACCGATTGAGAGATCAGTTACAACGGTTCAGAAAGGTCGAAGGCCCAACCAGGCAGATGTAGCAGGAAGCAGCCAGAAACAAGTACCTGTACCAGTAGAAAGACAGGACACTCGGACCCTGGCACGTACTTATGACACCAGGGCTCAAGAGGAGCAAAAAGCACCTGATGTTATCGTGGGTACAGTTTCTATCTTTAACACATCAGCTCATACATTTATAGATTTAGGGTTCACTCATTCTTATATTTGTATTGCCATCCCTAGGAAGAGAAATATACAGGCTGACATGACTAAACATTAGGTGTTAGTTAGTAACCCCTTAAGTCACAGTGTGATCGTGAGTAGGGTATATCGAGGATGTCTAATTCAGATACAAGGGTATGAATTTCCAGGCGATTTAATGTAATTACCTTTTCAGAACTTTGATGTAATTCTCGGTGTGGATTGGTTGTCACAGCACCGAGTTGTAATTGATTGTCGTCTAAAAAGAATTACTCTTCAGACTGTAGATGAAAAGGAGATAACTATGGTGGGAGAAATGGTAGACTATCTCTCTAATGTCATTTCAGCCACTACAACTAGAAGATTAATCAAGATAGGGTGTGAAGCTTATCTGGCATACGTAGTTGATTCAAGGAGAGATAGATCTAGTTTTCAGGATATACCCATTGTGTGTGACTTTCTAAATGTATTTATGGATGATTTTTCTGGCTTACCACCAGAAAGGGAGGTAGAATTTGTTATTGATGTTGTGCCGGGTACTACCCTAATAACTATTCCTCCGTACAGAATGACACCTGCAGAGCTAAAGAAATTGAAGACACAACTGTAAGAGTTACTAGTCAAAGGATTTATACGATCTAATGTATCTCCGTGGGGAGCACCTGTGTTATTTGTGAAAAAGAAGGATGGGTCATTTAAATTGTGTGTGGATTACAGACAATTGAACAAGGTCACAATCAGGAATAAATATCCCATGCCTAGAATTGATGATTTATTTGATCAGTTAAGAAGAGCTAGTGTCTTCTCCAAGATAAATTTGAGATCGGGGTATCATCAGTTAAGAGTGAAAGAGTCTGACATTCCAAAGACAGCTTTTCGAATTTGATATGGACATTATAAGTTTGTTGTAATGCCATTTGGGCTGATGAATGCACCTGCAGCCTTTATAGATTTGATGAACAATATTTTTTATCCGCACCTTGATCAGTTCGTAGTGGTGTTTATTGATGATATTCTGATTTACTTTGAGACCCCAAAAGAGCATAATAGCCATCTCCAGACTGTATTGCATACTGTAAGATAGCAGAAGCTATATGCTAAGTTAAGTAAGTGTGAATTTTGGATGAACGATATTTTTTGTTTTGGGCATATTGTGTCTGCTGAAGGCATTAGAACTGATCCTAAGAAGATAGAAGCAATCTTGGAGTGGAAGCCACTAAGAAACGTTACGAAAGTCAGGAGCTTTCTCGGCTTAGCTAGTTATTATAGACGATTTGTGAAGGGGTTCTCCTCAATAGCAGCTCCATTGACTAAGTTACTCCAGAAGAATGTTAAGTTTGAGTGGAATGAGGAGTGCCAAGCAAGTCTTGAGAAGCTTAAGGCATTATCTGTTGAAGCTCCAGTTCTAACTCAACCAATGTCTGGAAAGGATTCTGTAATCTACAGTGATTCCTCACATAATGGCATTGGTTGTGTATTAATGCAAGAAGAAAAGGTGGTTGCTTATGCTTCCAGACAGCTCAAGACCTACTAGAAAAATTATCTGACACATGATCTGGAACTAGCAGCCATAGTATTTGCTTTAAAGATATAGAGCATTACTTGTATAGGGAAAGATGTTACATTTATACTGATCATAAGAGTCTTAAGTATTTACCCACTTAGAAATAGCTTAATTTGAGACAGAGAATGTGGATGGAATTGCTTAAGGATTATGATTGTGTCATTGACTATCATCCGAGAAAAGAGAATGTAATAGCTGATGCTTTGAGTAGGAAATCCTTGGTTGCGTTAAGGGCTTTAAATGCTTCTCTGAAGATGGTAGCTGATGGTGCAATAATAATAGAATTGAAAGTCCAGCCTAGTTTGATCCAGTAGATACGAGAAAAGTAAAAATAAGATGAAAAGCTGATGATCATCCATAGGCAAGTCCAAGAAGGGAAGGAAATCAATTTTGTAGTAAAAGGGGATGATTGTTTATACTTTAGAGAAAGACTATGCGTGCCTTAAGATGATGAATTGAAAAAGAGTATTTTGAAGAAAGCACATAGTAGTTCTTATACTATGCACCCAGGTAGCACAAAGATGTACCAAGATTGAAGACTCATTACTGGTGGCCTTGTATAAAGAGGGATATAGTAACTTATATGATTAAGTGTATGACGCGTCAACAAGTAAAAGCTGAGCATCAGGTTCCATCGGGTTTACTACAGCCTATCTTGGTATCAAAATAGAAGTGGGACCATATTACTATAGATTTTGTTACTGGTCTACCTCTCACTCAGAGCAGACATTATATCATTTGGGTGATTGTAGACAAGTTGACTAAGTCAACGCATTTTCTACCAGTCAGGACTAACTACTCATTGAATTGTATATTAAGGAAATAGTCAGGTTACATGGTGTACCTGCATCCATTATATCATATAGAAATTACAGTAAGCCTTTGGTACTTGATTGAATTTTAGTACCTCTTTCCATCCAAAGATAGATGAACAATCAGAAAGGGTAATTCAGGTGCTAGAAGATATGCTCAGAAGCTGTATTATTGATTTTGAAGGAAGTTGGATTGACATATTTCATTAATAGAATGAGCTTATAATAATAGCTATCAGTCAAGTATCGGCATGGCACCTTATGAAGCACTGTCTGGAATGAGATGCAGGACACCTCTATGTTGGACAGAACTTAGCGAAAATAAGCTGGTAGGTCCAGATTTGATAAGACAAACTGAAGAGAATATGAAAATGATCAAGAAAAGACTAGAAGCCGCAACTTCACGATAGAAGGCTTATGCAGACCAGAAAAGGAAAGATATTGAGTATGAAGTTTGGGATAAGGTCTTTCTGAAGGTATCTCCATGGAAGAAAGTATTGAGATTTAGGAAAAAGGGTAAGTTAAGTCCTAAGTTTATCGGCCCATATAAGATTATTGAGCCTATGGATCCGGTAGCTTACAAACTAGCTTTACCACCTGGATTTGAGAAAATACATAATGTATTTCATGTATCTATGTTGAGGACATCGATCAGATCCTTCTCACGTTATCGCAGTTGAGAGCATTGATGTGCAACCTGATTTAACATATGAAGAAGAACCGGTGAAAATATTGGATTGAGAAATCAAGAAGTTACGGAATAAAAAGATTCCACTGGTTAAGGTATTGTGGAGAAATCGTAAGATTGAAAAGGTTACCTGGGAAAGCGGGGAAATAATGCGACAGCAATACCCTCACTTGTTTTGATCAGGTAAATTTTGAGGACGAAATTTCTTAAGAGGGGAAGAATTATAATACCCCAAAATTTTATTTATTTTGATTAAATTTATTAGTCAAAGAAATGGAAGAATTTGATTGGTTGAAAAAGTGTAGAATGGTATAAGTGTTTACATGAAATTAAAACCCATGCTATTAAGACTTTTTCAACATTTGGACCAATAAAATTCTGCCAACATTTTTAAATGGAATTTACTAGAATTAGTTAAATTTAAACTAGATTTTTATTTAGTTTAGTTATGAATAGTTCTTAAAATTTTTGTACCAATCAAATGTCACCATTTCTAACCAATGATATTTTTGTAGTTTTGGATTTAGTTGAGGGCAAATTTGACAAGAAAAGTGATGAGTATATAAAGGGGAAATAGTGTGAAAAAGTACCCATTTTTGCAAGCATAGTGTCGTTTCCCCCATTTGCATTTTCTCTCAATTTTTCTTTTATTCTCCTTTAAATTAAACAATTCTCAATACTTTCATTAGTAAATTAAGCCCCCAAACCCTTAATTAAACCCCTCTTCATTAAGTTTCAAGGATCAATTTTAAGTTAGAAGGTGTTATTCAAGGTGAGTTGATGCTAAAAATTCAATTGAATATGGATTTGAGATTTTAAGGGTTAATAGATGAAATAGCCATGTAGAATTAGGGATTTGTGCTTTTAATTTGGTAAATTATAATTTTATTCATTATTTATATATTTTGGGATATTAAGGTGAAAGTTTGGCCAAGGATAGCCAAGGAAGAGGAAGGAGAAGAAGTGGGTAACAAGTGAAGAATTAAGCATATAAGGTTGGTGTACACTTTAGATTGAAATTTTTATTTTTATTTTAAAAAATTTAGTGTATATTTATGTGATTTAATAATATAATAGATGACTGTGTTGAACTATGGCATTGAATTGATAATTATATAGTTTCTAAATGTATTAAATATATTTTGAATATTGGATATTAAATGGTGGTAAAAAAATTAAAAAAAATATTTGGGCATAAATATGAATTTGGAGAAAAATAGGACTTATATGAAACTTTTGAAGAAAAATCTGGACTAATTTATAAATATCTAAAAATATTTAGGCCTTTATGTGAATTATTATAGAATTAGAACTTATATATGACTTTTTGAAGAAATTGGGGCTTAATTGCAAAATTTTGGAAATTTAAGCCTATAAGTAGAAAATTGGGAAATTTTGGGCTTAATTATTAAATCTGAAAAATCTGAAATTTATTTGGGTATTTTTGAATATTCTGTACCTATATGAAAACTTTTGAAATATTTGAGCTTATATGTAAAAGTTTAAAAAAATTTAGGCATAAAGGTAAATAGTGAAATATTTTGGACCTATTTGTAATAAAAAAATATTTGTGTCTGATATGAATAATCAAAAAAATTGAGTGAATGTGAATTTTTATAATAATTTAGTTTTATAATAATAATAAATTTGTGTTAAAAAGTTTTTAAGAGAAAATAATATATTAATAATATTATTGAAACGCTCTAAATAAACTTGAATATTGGTAGGAGAGGATTGGTAGTTGGCATGCTAATAGGGTATTATAGCAGTACTGTGCCGTTTGCTTGTCTGATGACACCGCTGTGTATCTGATCTGTTATCTGTTCTAGATTCTGTGGGTAGTCACTGAGTGGCCGATGCTGAATCACTATCTGATATCTGTTAGCCCACATTAGTCAATCCATGGTATCGTGTCAATGTTTATTTTGGGCGCTTAATTGGATTAATTGTAATTTATTAAAATATTTAATAAATAAATTAGTTAAATTATAAATATGATATGTGTATATATATATATTTTTGATCAATCGAAATGAGAAATTGAATAATGTTTTCGTTTAATGAATTGATTAATTGATAAATTTTGAATTATTTTTGTTATATGGCAACATTGGTTATTATTAAAATTTTTATTATTTATATATATGGTTTATTTGCAATAAGGATAATAAAACATTATTATACTGTTTCAACTTTTGTGTACACCCACTAAGACATTATGCTTAGCACGTTTGATTTATCATGCGCAGGTAGTTGAGTTGCCGTCCCTAAAGACTGAAGAGTGAATCTTTCTACAACAACTCAAAGTCGCTCACATCCTCTATATACATATAATTATATTGGGTAGATATTTTATTTGTCTGTAAATTGTTGTATATTATATTATGGACATTAATTGTATGTACGTGTATGTATGTATTTCCTCAGAATTGTTTTCTTTAAAACTATCATGGTATATGATATTTGTTTTGATAATATGTTGGATTTGAAATAGTTTGGTGAAGGTTTGATTTATTTAGATTGCAATATGAGTTGTGGATATTTGTTGAAAAATGGAAAGTTGGTTAAGAATTGATATTGAGATTTGGGAGTGTTTTCTTTTGTCACAGATAGTGTAAAGTCTAATTTTTAGGGGAGACTCTGTCAGTTTTTCCCTGTAAATTCTTTTTTAATAAAAAAAATTTTAATTGTGTTTTTGATAAGTTTGAATAATTATTTATTATATTTTATGTTCAATGTTATCGTAGCATCCCCTGATCTCGTGTCTCGTTAAGAGACGGGTGATGGGGGTGTTACATTGGTTTGGTATGTAAACTTCGTCACTTATTGTATGGTTTAAAACAGTCTCCTTTTACTTGGTTTGGTCATTTCAGTACTGTTATCCAAAAGTTTAGCATGATTCAAAGTGAGTCAGATCACTCTATTTTCTATAAGCATACATCACAAGGTCAATGCATATACCTGGTAGTCTATGTTGATGATATTGTCATTACAGGAAATAATCAAAATAATATTAAGCAATTGAAAAATCATCTGTTCAATCATTTTTAGAACAAAATATTTGGGATTGCTCAGATACTTTCGTGGTATAGAGGTAGCTCATTCTAACTCTGGGATTACTATCTCTCAAAGAAAATATGCTTTAGATATTTTACAAGAAACAGGGATATTGGATTGCAGACCCACAGACTCTCTCATGGATTCTAATACTAAACTCCTACCTAGACAATGAGAGTCTCTTGCAAATCCCATGAGATATTGGAGAGGTAAGCTTAATTATCTCACAATCACACAGTTTGATATTTTCTTTTTTGGTTAGTGTTATCAGTCCATTTCTACAATCTCCATGTGATAGTCATTGGGATGCAGCTATCTGAATCTTACAATATATTAAGGGTGCATTAGGTAAAGGTTTCTATGTGAGAATGAAGGTTATACACAGGTTGTCGGATACTCAGATGTTGATTGGGCAAGTTTTTCATCAGATAGCCATTCTATCATTGGGTATTGTGTTTTTGTTATAGGAAAATTTTTATCTTAGAAAAGTAAGAAGTTGTTGCCAGGTCAAGTAAAAAAGCAGAATATCGTGCCATAGTCTTAGCAACATATGAGCTTATATGATTAAAACAGTTGATCCAAGAATTAAAATTTGTAGACATATCACAAATGAAGTTACTTTGTGATAATCAAATTATACTTTACATTTCATCTAACCCGGTATTTCATGAAATGACTAAGCATATAAAAATTGATTGTCACTTAATTCGAGAGAAGATTTTATCTGGCCATATTTTTACCAGTTATGTCAGCTCAAATAACTAGCTAACAGATATCCTTACTAATCTCTCTAAAGGTCCTCGAATTAATTTTATTTATAATAAGATTAGTACATATGATTTATATGCTCCAACTTGAGAATGAGTGTTGAAATGTATGTATGGTATATAGTATTTGGTTAATATTATAGAATAGGAAAACTTAGGTAGCCTTCTATTTAAAATGTTGAAATATATATATGGTATATGGTATTTGTATATGGATGGTTAATATTATAGAATATAAAAACCTAGGTAGCCTTCCAATTTGGATTAGTAACCTTTCAATTAAGGTTGTTAGCTTTCCCTATATAATCTTATATTTTCTTTAAAGTTGAATACACAAGAACTATCTTTTCCTCTCTATTAGTTCACAAATGGTCTCACAAGTTTCTTCAAGTGATTATCTCATTTGTATTTGAGAAAAATACAGTTGATTGTATATATCACAAGTTCAATAGGAGTAAATGTATATTTCTTATTTTGTATGTAGATGACATATTACTAGCAAGCAACAATATAGGCTTATTGCATGAAATTAAGATATTTCTATCAAAGAATTTTGAGATGAAAGATCTTAGGGATGCATCTTTTAGATTAGGAAATACATATATATCAAGATTGCACTCGATGTATCTTAGGATCATCACAAAAGAACTATATTGATAAAGTGCTTAGCCAGTTTAGCATAAAAGGTTGTGCTCCAAAAGATACACCCATTGCTAAGGGTGATAAATTTAGTCTCAAATAATGTCCCAAAAATGAGATTGAATAAAAAGAGGTGTATAAGTTCCCTTATGTGTCAGCAGTAGGGAGTCTCATGTATGCTTAAGATTGTACATGTCCAAATAATGTATACTTTGTTAAAATGCTAGGCAGATATTTAAGTAATCACGGGATGGATCATAAGAAAGCAGCCAAACGAGTTATGCAATATTTACAGAGAATAAAAGACAATATGCTCACATAAAAGAGATTGAATATACTAGAAATTACGAGGTATTTTAACTTTAATTTTGCTGGATGCCTATATAGTAAGAGATCCACATCAAGCTACTTTTTAAAAGAGTGCTAAGTAGACACTCTCAACTTTTTCCATTGTAGAGGCTAAGTGTATAGACTGTTTTAAGCTATCAAATCATAGGATATGGCTACAAAACTTTGTCACAGGGTTGCAAGTTGTCAATTGTATTGAAAAATTATTAAAATTTTATTATGATAATAAAATCGTTGTATTGTATTCCATAGCAACAAAAGCTCTTCAAAATATAAACACATAGATATCAAGTTATTAGTTGTTAAAGAGAGTTCAGAGTCAATAAGTATTGATAGAACATACTGATATAAACTCTATAATTATGGGTCCACTCACCAAAGGGTTAACACCCAAGGTGTTCCATAAGCATGCTGCTCATATAGGTGTTGTGTTATTTGATAATTTGTATAAATAATTGGAGTTTGTTATTTGATATTTATTTGTTTAAGACACATTTATATTTTATTTTCTATAGAATAAAATTTGATGGATTATTTGTTAAAATTTTAAAATAAAATTGCACTTTCTACTATTGTTTTGCTTAAAGTTTATAAAGTATTTAGTTTAACTCGTTGGAGTTATAAGGTAATACCAATTGGAAATAGGTATGTTTAATATCATATTTCATATAATTTTTATGTTATACATCTATATTCGATATATACGATTAATTATATTAGTATAGTGACCATTGATGAGTCTAATTGTAAATATTTGCAATGAAGATCGTTTTGATCCCAAAAAAGGGCTCAACTTGGTCAAACGGGTGTGTGCGTTTTGGATAAGGCTAATTTATATGCTTACATTATAACTATGGCTTACGAGGAGGCCCTAGTCCTAACTAAGGAATAGAATCATCGTACTTTTCTATTTTATTTCTTCTTTCATCAAGCTTTTGAAAGCTATTGGGGAGGGAGAATGAATAATCAATTGCTAAAGATCTTGAATAAAGCAATGATAACTTTGCAAAGGATAAAAACTTTGATTCTACCCAAGGTCTTCCTTGCATGTTGAAGAAGTGGTAACAACTACAACTAAAAAGCGGTCACTCCTATTAATGAATAACATTTATAATTGTCTTCATATTTAAGGAGATGTTTTAAGATAAGATAATATTTATTGTACACAATAAAGATTTATAATTATAATTATTTCGATATGACATATATGACCCAAGTGGAAGATTGTTGGATTTTATTATTTCTTATCCTGGTTCACATATTAATAATAATTATATATTATGGAGCTATCACAAATAAATAGTCAATTTAAATAATTTATTCAAATTATTTCTTATTGAATTATAGAAACATCTATTGGATATTGGCTTATTACATGTAGAGATTCAATATTAGTTAAACTATGATTGATGGAATGATAGTAAACTTAATATATAAAGACCTGTTATAGGGTTGTAGTTCCCAAGTTAAATTAATATATATAAAATTTTTCTCATCTTTCTGTTACAGAGAAAAACTTCATTGAACTTTATATAGATTTGATTACGAAAAACTATTATACTCTCGTTTTTAATTGAAAGTGACTAACCATCACATTCTAATTTATTATAGATTTTTTAGATAAATTTTTTATAATATGTATCTTTATAATTTGATATGATAAAATCTAAGATTATTCTATATAATTAAAGATCCTAATTTATAATTATATCTATTATAAATGACTTGATATACCACTTAGAAGTGTAGGTGTGAGAGGCTATTCACTAAAACGCCTCAACTTCGTATCTTGCTCTTCTCCTATTGGAGGAAAAAAACAAATTCCTCCTATTTACTTTAATATTATATTTTTACAATGGTGTCCTTGTGATGTCAATAGGATAAGACACTAAAACTACCATAAAGCATGCCGTATGGTACATTTGTCTCATTTTTTTCATTCTATGTTTCAAGCAATTTTTTATTTTATTTTTTTAACTTATATATTATATTTTAAAATATTTTAAATATTTGTAATTATATAACAAAAAAAATTTAGTTTGCATAAAAACCTCTACAATCATAACTCCAGTAATGATGGTTAACATACCTTGTTGTAGACAAAATCAAGCTAAAATCTAGTTTCAGCTTTCAGGTAAGGATTAGAGGGAAGCAAAGGAGTTTTGTCGTTCAATACCTCATCAATTAATGTACTGCACAATGATCAAAGACTCGAAGTGAGGCTTGCCGCCGTTGATGAGAAGTGAACCGGGTTCATTTGCGTAAGCAAGGGGGAGCCTTTGTTGAACAAGTCCTGTTTACTATACTAGTATATTTCACACGCTCTTCTTTGTAACGTGATCCTGCATCTCAATTCTCATCCCAATGGGCTCGTTCAGAAATCCAATAATATATATATATATATATCTCTACATATATTTTTGGAAATATAGCATTGGTTTAGGTTTGTTTAATTTTTTTTTGTTTAGTTTATGTGTTGTGAGGTGATACTTTGTGTTTAAAATAAATCTAAAAAAATTAAAGTTTATGATTTTTATATGTTTGTAAACATGTAATAACATTAAGAACGGCAATAAACGAAAGTTGAATTTCTCTCTCAATCTTTTGGTATTTTAATGAAAATTTGGAACAATTTTAATTGATAGTAGATAAGACTTTTACAAACAGACAGATGACCAATTTTTTATTTTTATTATAATTTATTTTTCATCAAAGTGTAATTTTTTTTAAAATATATATAATTCTTTACCTAATAAATTAAATAATTAATTTTCTAAAGACAATAAATGCAGGCCACAAAATCTTACATTGTGAACTTGGAATGTGGATTTGTGTTGGAGTTGTAGGCTGTGTATTATTGGTGTAATTGAATTGAACTGATGGTAGTGATGGTTGTGTGTTGACATGCAAACTCAAACGTTTCACAATCATCAATAGTCAATACCAAGACTTCAATAATAACACGATAAATAGAATAAAATTCTAAAATAAAAGGGGTAGATAGATGTGATCATTTCTTTTTAAATAACATGTTAAGAATTAAAAGATCAATAATATCACATCGTAATTTTTACTGAACATACAATTATGCAAACTAGGAAGTTACAGAAATAAATTAAATCAATAATTTCAGAATAATAGTTTTTCAAAAAAAATTCAAAATAATAGGATTTATTTTACATAATTTAATTAAAATTTTAATTTAATATACATAAGATAATGTGAATGCATTATTTTCCTTTTCCAAATGAATCTGCCAATTACAAGTGTAAAATTTATTGAGGATAGTATGATAATATAGAAAAATAAATGTGACAAAAGAAAATAATTATAAACAATACGAATTTAACACGATTCATCGATTTGCATACTTTATTTACAACTTTTGTAAATTAAATCTTTTCAAGATTTTCTTTTTTGAATTTTTTAGATGGTCGAGTTTGAATCCATCTTTTCGACACAAGTAAAGTTTGTTCTCCTTATCTAGAGATTGATCAAATAAGATAGTAAGGTTATGACCATTATTTTGATCAGCTCTAGGGTGGTGAGTTTGACTTAGCAGAGTAGATAAGTTGTGATCAATGCTCTTACTAGCTCAATCAAAGTGTAGGTTTCTATTTTAGAATCTGACCGAACAAGGTAATCAAGTTTTGATCAATATTCTGACAAGCTTTAGGGTAATAAATTTGATAGAATAGAGTAGCCAAGTTGTGACTAATACTCTGATCAGCTCAATGAGAATGTAAGTGTAGTAACCAGTATCCATAACCGGTAAGAATATGTATATTTATATATATAAATATACGTATTTTATTTGTATGTGGGTGATCCTTGATTTATATATTGTTATTAGTAGTGTTTTTATAGGTTAAGGATATACTATTAGTATTGGGTTTATTTGCAAGACTTTGGAATTATTTTAGGGACCAAACTGTTATACTTTGAAAGTTTTGGGGGTGAATTCGTAAATACCAAAAATTAGCCACTTAGTATAAAAATACACTTTTAAAACCCTAATTCTCTCATTTAGGTCGAGCTACCCCTTTTAAGAGAGAGAAGAGAGAAATAGAGGATAGAGAAAGAGAAGAAGAAGAAGAAAAAGAAGAAGAAATTGGAATTTTTGGATCTTAAGAGGTATATCACAATTATTTCTTAATTTATTGGTGTTAATTATGTTAATTTCTTTAAGTTTTGATTTCTGGAAATATGTATAATTGAGGATTTGATGTGTATTTCGTATGATAGTTTGAGAATTGATGATGATTTATAAGATAGTTTGATAAATCATGATGGATTGTAAAATTTCTGATTGATAGTCTCTTGATCTAAGAATTTTATAAATTATTTTGAATCGATTATGGTTTTGAATTTTTAGTATATGAAATTAGACATGTTTAGGATCATCTGAGACTTTGAATCGACTAAAAATCTCGAAAATTAAATTTGTAGTGAATTTACCAAAATGACCCTAGAATTCTGGAAATTTCCTGTGTAAACAGTATGATACAGTGGAAAATAATTTTTGACCTGCTGAATGATCTTTAAAAATTACGAATTTGTGGAATATGATAATTTTATATGTCTAATATGATATACTCGTAATTGAGAATTTGTATCAATGTGGTTGAAGTGTTATGAATTTCTAAAGTGTATCAGCTCATTGTAGTATTTGATTAACAGATTTTTAAAGTTATGAAATAAAATAGTTTTAAAATACTTTTGGCAGTTATTTGGAAGCCAAATATTTATCATGGACTGAGATATGTGTCAAGAGTAATTATGTGGTAGTTTTATAATTTTTTAGTTAGTATATGATTTTATAAAATTAGGAGATTGAATACTGTTCAGTAAGTATCTTGATCCTATCAGGTTAGTAGTTTGGATTCAATGGTGTGTATGGAATGGATTGTGTAGGATTTTTGATATAATATTCATATATAAGAAGGATATATGAGTCAAGGATGGTATATTCTGATTTTGGAGTAATTGGACATCATTTGATGTATTAGAAAATTTTGTTAAGTGTAAGTGGTCAGAATGACAGGTTTTGAGAAACCAAGTTTTTAGACCAATTTGATGTGATAAATGCATTGTGTATAATTTTGTAAGCTATTTAAAGTATTTTGTGTGAATTGTGAGGCTTATGAAAGGATTAATCTCCATTGATAGGTTAAGGAGATTTAAGCCTTGTAGCTGAAAGTGTTAAGAGGTAAGTATACTAGACTTTTACTGAAATCACTATAAGCATAGTAATTGTCTATGTATGATTTTGTAAATGTGCTTAAAAATATGTTTATGTTATGCCAAAGTGTATTTGATATGAAATGTGAAAGACATATGTTTATGAATGTGAGCATTGACATTGAACATGGACATACATGTGTTTTTGAAAGCGAGCTTTCAAAATGAAATGTGTTTGACAAAGAAAGCTTTGAAGTGCAATATGTCCATGAGAAAGATTTTGTGTTTTGAGGATGCTTGAACTCACTGTTGACTTAGTAGGCATCTTATGTGATTTGTGGAGCCTTTATGTGTGGCCTTTCCTTCGGGATAGGTATATGTTATGTGTTCCGTATGTAGGGAGGATCCTATTGGTACCTAAAGGAAGAGTGAGTCATCACATTCATGTGGTGGCGTATTGGTGCATGTGAGAGGACTCACCGATGATCAGGGTGAGGGTTTGGCTTTTACCTTCGGGCATAAGCATTATATATGTGTTATTCAAGACCTCACTTGTACTATTCCTCTCATACGGTATGTCACCTACGAGTGACATTTGGCTCATTATGTGATATGTGATATGTAAGTCCTACTAAGTAGTAGTTGAGTGATGGTATTCCTATTATGTGTTTTGAAAGAATGTGTAAGCGCTTACATGATATGTGATTTGATAAGATTATGATTTTGATTGATAACAACATATCATACATATGCATTGTGTACATATATGTATTTGTATTTGATATATGAAAAACTAGTATGCTTACTGAGTTTTATACTCATTATAGTTTATGGTGATTTCAGGTAAATAAGGTACATGTGTGCTTAGCGGATTTGGCAAGGCTTCTGCTATTTCTTGGGTTCTCTAAGTTGTTAGGTTGTTAAGTGTTTCATTTGGGGACACGTGGGATAAAATATTTGATTTGTCCCTGTTGAATAAATACTTATGTATTATTTTATTGTGTGTGGTTGGATTTAGTTTAAGTTTCACCAAGTGTAGTAACGGATTGATTTTAAGTAAGAATTTGCAATGAATATATTCTGGGCTTCCGGTAACAAAGTTGCTACTGGTGACGTAGTAGAGTGTTAATCTCTGAGAAAACTCTGCGTATCTCCGGTTTAGTAATTGTCCCAGTCATAATTCAATTGCTATAATTCTGAAAGAAATTAAAATGAATGTTTAAGTATTATTAAATGAATGTAAGTGATGTCGTGTGTCAGATCTGTTGGGTCTGGGGCGTGACAGTAAGCTTCTATTTTGGAGTCTAACTGAATAGGATAATCAAGTTTCGATCAATGTTCGAACTAACTCTAAGGTTATATATCGTCTCTTCTTCTTTGGAGTCTTATCGAATAAGTAGTCGAGTTACAACTAATATTCTAACCTACTCAAAAATGGTGGCCATAACTTAATGACATTTCTGGGCTAATGTTATCTTTAGGCCTTTGTAGACCATGACCTTTTAGACTATGTGAGTTGCAATCTTTTTAAATCTTTTGTGGATCGAAGCCTTTTGAATCGTGTGAGTTGCGGTCTTTTTGGGTTTGATGGAGCAAAGGTTTTAGGCTTTATAAGTCGAAATTCAAGAGATAACAAAAATTATTATAAAAATGAAAATTTTCTAAAATAAAATATTACAAGTATTCTAATAGATCACACTCAGCATTTTTTTTTTAATTGTGAACATTATTACACTTCTCAGTTTATATTCCAATTTTCTTTTTAATCTTAAATGATATGACAAATATAATTAGATGGTAGAAAAATATATAATTATTTTAAAATTTTATTATCAAATTTGATGCATGTTACATTATTTAAAATAAAAAAATAAGCATATGAATTGTGAGAAATAGTATAATTTAAAAAGAATTAATTATGCTCACATTTGTGTTAGAGCTTGAAATTATAAACGTCGAGAAAGGAAATCCCCGAGGTTTTTGTGTTGGTAGCTTGCAAAGGATGAATATAACGCACCTATTTATGGATTTGTCCAATTAAATGACAAGAAAAAACTAAATTGAAAGGAAAAATTGCACGGTTGTATTAAATGAGTTGAATGATGATCCCTTTTATAATAATTTATTCAGCTTTTATATTGGTTCAAATTTTTTTACTTAATCATAATTCTATAAAAATAAAAAAATTTAATTTAAATAAAAAATTTATTTTAATAGACACTTAATATGATCTTAATATCCAATTGAACATAGACTAATATACATAAAAGAAAAATACCCAAATGAGTGTATTGTACAATTCTGTGCTGGCGTCAACAATGACATATATATATATATATATACATGTTTTTCTTGAAATTTTGTGAACCGAAAATGAACATCAAATGATCTTAGCCATTTATTTAACCGACTTTCTAAGCCAAAATGCAATCCATCACTTGATGAAATTTTCTACACGAAACTCTCAGGTAGCAAAGAATATTCCATATTGAACCAGATGGAAATATATTTTATACACTAGTTTCCAATTAGAGTCGCCATCATCTTCTGGAACTCATTGTCACCTCTAAAGTGTAAACAGCAAGGGTAAAAGAAGACACATTCATATATCTATTGATGGAAAAATTCCACTTACCTCATGGTCCCCGTGAAATTGACATTGAAAATTGATCTAAGCAACATCTACTTTCTTTGAGTATCTAATTTTTTTTATCTTTTTCCTTTTTCTGAAGAATACTTTATTTTTTTTCTTGAAACTTCCGAAGAAAACATGTTGGCCTTTCAAATTACTACAATTCACCAAACAAGCATTGCTTACGTAGTCATCTAAGCTTGGAATTCTATATAATCGATCATACCCGTAATAACATTTTTTTTTCCTGAGGTTTAGCTTAATTATAGATAAAACTATTAATTTGGAAAATAAATAATTCAAATTTTATCACATGAAATGTTTCTAGTATATTTATAAAAAGTAAATATAAATTAGATAGTATGGTAACATTGACATCTTCTTTACGTCAGCCCCCGGATCCTTAGAAATTTGCTAACATTGAAAACGTGCACGTAAAATGCACAAGTTTTACTATTATCCCAAAAACAAAATTTGATATCATTAAAATTAAACTCTAAAAATGATGAGTTCAAAAACAAAACTCTAAAAATGATTTTAAAATATTTAATTTATTATTAACAATTTTTGAAGTAATATAAAATATTAAGAGATAAATAAATAATATAAAAAACAATAATAATTAATAATCATATAAAAAAAAGTGAACCTAATCTTAAAATTCATGTATAAGAAGTGAATATAAGATCTCTATTTACAAATTATTTATACGAAAATATTTAAAGTATGTATAATAACATTTTATTTGACTAACAAGTTTATGTTTGAGCATATATTGATGATGTCACATTTATAAAATATGTGATCTATATATTAGACATGTAATGTTAATACATAAGGTTTAGATAACAAGTTTTTTTATAAATTAAATCATATTTATAATTATTAATGAAAAATGTTAATTCATTATGTATGGTTGTAGTTATTATATTTTTTATAATGGATAATTTATCTTGATCATCGAAGTAGAGACTTATAGTAAAAAAAATTAGTGTATATGATACATAAAATAGATTTACTGAGAGTTTCGATTTGTTTAACTAAATGTAGTTGATTTTAATTTATAAAAATTTTAATACGCTTGATTGATGACCTTAATTCTGAACAACTAATAAACTTACATTTATGTATTGTGTCTTTTGACTTATCATAGAATAAGATTCATATAAACAATCAAAATCTTAATAACTTTGAGATATAATTTCATGGGTCAGAGGAACATATATTTACAAGATGAAAACTACTTTATGATGTTCACATAAATTGATTGCAGTTTTTGATTATTTAAATTTGTGACCGTATTTTATTTAATAAATTATTTATTAAATAATAATATTTATTTAAAAATTTATTTAAAAATATAGACATATTGAAAGATGATCATTGATGCATTCAATGACTTAATGACAAATAAATAATTTTAGAGACAACACATTTTTTACGATTTAACTTTAATTATAGATATCAATTATATGGTCAATTAAATAGTTATTGTTAGTCTAAAGACAAGCTTAATTTAATAAAATAATTTTAATTATAACACGTTTTTATTTATTTTACATGGGTTACTAAAGTACAATATTTGACTTTTAATGAAATAGTCTGTGGTTAATTTAAAAAAACTGATGGGTTATAAGATGATCGGGACTACACCTTTTAAGTTTAAGCTAAAAAGCCTACAGATTTATAGTCTCTATACTAGCTTAAGTCTTATTCAAACTCTAAATACCTAAGGGATGCCCATATATGTAGGAGGTCAACCCTTATAAGCTATCCTAAGCTCATTTATGCGACTGATGTGGGATGTGATAATTTTTCCTCCTTTAGGACCTAGTGTCCATATGAGGATCAACCGTATTAGTTCAAGTCTTAATCAAACTCTAAATACCTAAGGGAGATGCCCATATATATGAGAGGTTTAAGCCTTATAAGCTATCATAAGCTCATCTATGTGACCGATGTAAGATGTGACAATCTCCCCTCCTTTAGGACCCAGTGTCCTTATGAGGATCAACCAATCTACACATCGAGTCGCGACCCTACTCTGATATCTCCTTTAGAACCTAGTGTCCTTCATGCATGCGTTCTTCACCTTCACAAATTTACTTTTAAGCTTCACACAAGCATCATTCACCCAAGATGCGTATACTTAGTTAGATGGAGTCAAGCCTTATAAACTATCCCAAACTCATCTACGCGACCGATGTGAGATATGACATTGAAGATGAAAGAAAAGATTGCAGTTATTCATTTCAAAGTTTATCAAGGAATTGAGAAAAACTTTTATTCCTATACATGTAATTATGAATAAGACGATCTAATTTCTATTGCGTTAATTTTATGAAGCAAACAAATTTTTTTTATGCCAACAATTTTTTTTAAGTAATGTAAAATATTAAGAGATAAATAAATAATATAAAAACAATATTAATGAATAATTATATAAAAAGTGAATGTGATCTTAAATTCTCATATAAAAAGTGAATATGAGATCTTATTTACAAATTATTTATACATATAAAATTGATGTGATATGATATAATTAAATAAGTGATGTTATTTTATTTATTATATAAATTTATTTAATTCAATCATCTAATCAGAACGTAAGTGTATGTTACAAAATAAGTGTTATAATGATGAATGAGATATCATCTCACATAAAATTATTATTAAATTTGTTAATTACTAAAATTGTGTCATTTTATTCTTGTTTAAATAATAAATAATTTAAGAAAATAAAATTTAAACTAAATAAACAAAGAAAAGAAAGGCAAAAATAAAATTAGAAACAAAATATTAGCTAAGAAACTTAATATCTTCACAAGCCTCTTCCGATTGTTAAGTGAAAATATTTCACTTAATCAATATTTATATTCTTATAATAATTAAATTAAAATAAGATTCATTAAGAACAGGTTTCCTAAACAGTTTTATATGTTATATTCCTATATCACATGAAACTCAAAGTTATATGCAATCATCATATATCATTCTATTCAATGTCAAACCAAAAAATCTATTTTCTAAGTTCATTAAAGTTTCTCTAATCAATCTAATTAGTAATTAAGTAATTAGAAGCACTAAACACAGAATATAATAAATAATTCAATATTGATTTTATAAATTAAGAGAAAATAAATCAATTCAAACTATATATTTAGTTCAAATTACAATCCAAAGAAAAAAAATTAATTCATGATGAAATAAAGAAAAACAAAAATAAATAAAAACAAAATATAAGAGTTTCAACGTTTTATAAAAAATACAAAGAATAAAGAAAAGTATAGAGAAGAGAGAAAAACTATTAAGATAGATTTTTCAATCTTGCACAAATATTTAATCTCTTTCTCTTTTTCTTTTTGAACTCTTTTTAGATGTTTTTTTCTCTCAACAGCTATCAAATTCATCCTCACAATTGCTCTACTTTTATTAGACTTTTAGTCTTTTATTTATACATTTTTCTTTTTAAATTTGAGTAAAGTCTGAGTTCAAATTAACTTAGGATTAAAATTCCAATAACCAGTGTTGCAATGCTAAGAATTGTAATTCTGCTTCCCAAGGCTGCGGCATTGGCTAGACACAATT
Organism: Ailanthus altissimus; assembly: GCA_946807835.1. Lineage (NCBI taxonomy): Eukaryota > Viridiplantae > Streptophyta > Magnoliopsida > Sapindales > Simaroubaceae > Ailanthus > Ailanthus altissimus. The sequence goes on along the minus strand of OX327713.1, from coordinate 8,054,665 downwards.
TCACCGTGCGTGACCTTACTTTTGACAACTAGGCGTTGAAGCACCGCTTCTGGTGTTGCAGCCTTAAGTTTTTGCCTAATATTGCTCCTTCGCTCCCTTTTCAATGCTGCAACTTCACTTTTCGGCTTGTGATATTTCAATTTTGATTCTATTTTCATATTTTTACTTTGTTTTTATAAGATTTTCCACTCTAGTAGCTTTATTGATTTTAAATTTATAAAAAGTTTAATTGTCATGTTTAAATTAACAAATGTTCAGTTTAAGATATTAAAATAATAAGTGTAAAATATACCCATCAACAACAATAATTTAACAAAAACTTTCGTTTAAAAAGTTGTTAATTGAAATGTAACTTTAACAAAAAAAATTGATCAAACATATATGTGGTGTTTTTGCTTTTGTGAATTATTATTAATTTTATTTATCACAATCACCAATTTATTTGATCGTTTTTAGAATAAATTAATAACAAAAATTTACTGGATACCTTGTAATAAAGTAGATGTGTTGGTTTCTTCAATCACAGAGAGTGAACGTAGTTGGTCATATCTTAATACGTTTTTATCTTTTTGAGGAACATGTATGAGCCTTTTGTGAACTGTGACGAAAGCAATGACCTCTCTCAGAAGACGCTAGAACATTTTTGAACTTTGCAAAAGAAACGCCACGTCGTCACTTTTTTTTTAATTAACCTAAAACGACCTGCCGACTCATCTATAAATACTAAATACGCACCACTCATCACTTACAGATTATCATTTCCCTAAATCTTCTAGTCTTCTTCCCTCGGCAAGTGCAAGCTAAAGCTGCTTCTGTGAAAATGGCGGACGAGGTAATTCTTTTAGATTTCTGGCCCAGCATGTTCGGGTTAAGGGTCAGGATTGCGTTGGCAGAGAAGGGTGTCAAGTATGAGTACAGAGAAGAGGACTTGAGGAACAAGAGCCCTTTGCTTCTGCAGATGAACCCGGTTCACAAAAGGATCCCGGTTCTCATCCATAATGGCAAACCCATCTGTGAATCATCCATAATTGTGCAATTCATTGATGAAGTGTGGAAGGACAAAGCTCCCTTGCTACCCTTGGATCCTTACGAGAGAGCTCAAGCTAGGTTCTGGGTTGATTTTATTGACAAGAAGGTAACTTTAACTGTCTCTACTGGGGAGTTATGTTATGTTTCTGGGTGTTCTTTTTCTTTTTAATTTCTTTTAAATTAAATCGTGATTTAGTACTACTTAAAGGGAAGCAAACTGTTTTAGGTGGAAACTGGAAGTTTTTAATTAAATAATTTCAAGCAGATCTCTCTGAATCAGTTGGTTTGGACAAATTAAAGTTTGATGTTGGGATCCCTCTTACGTGAGAACTGATTGCGAACATTTAGTTTTCAGTTGTGGATTATATTGAAAGTTATTGTTATTATTCTTTTTTAAGATCTCAATCTTATTAATGCATGTGGATAGCTCATTGTAAGTCGGATTATGGATATGACTCTTCGATTACTCTAAAATAAATTTCAAATCAACTCATTACGAACTAATGTCTTTGCTTGAAATGAAGAAGAGCGTCTCGCAAAAAGTTGAATGTGTTAAGAACTTGGTTTATTTCTTAGTATGGCGTTCAATCTAATACAATAAAATTAATTGCAGATGTACGAAAGTGGGAAGAAGACATGGGCCACAAAGGGAGAAGAACCGGAGCAAGTGAAGAAGGAATTGTTTGAAACTCTCAAGACCTTGGAAGGGCAGCTTGGAGAAAAGCCTTACTTCGGGGGTGACAAATTTGGGTTTGTGGATTTGGCTTTGATCTCTTTGTATTCTTGGTTTTATGTCTATGAGACCTTTGGCAAGTTCAGCATTGAGGCTGAATGCCCCACGCTGATTGCATGGGCAAAGAGATGCTTGCAGAAAGAGAGTGTTGCCAAGGCACTTCCTGATGATAAGAAAGTTTATGGGTTTGTTTTAGAGCACAGGAAAAAACTTGGGTTGGAGTAGAAAGCTAAATGTACAATCGTGCTGTTATGCCTCTGATGGTTAGCGTTGCTACAGGCACAATCGTGCTTTTTTATGCTTTGAATAATAAATCTTGTTTGGGTTTGTATTCAGAATTAGATTCTCTCTTAATTTACTTTTATTTAAATTTCGTTGACTACCAATTTCAGAGATAAGAAAAAATTGGTAAGACTACAAAATGCTAAAGTTTCCCAGTCAAATGTCACCAAGGGTTTTGGGCATTTCATCAATCACTTTGCGTATATGACTCCTAAAGAATACTTAAATATATGAAGTGCAATGTAAGCCAGAATTTTTAAAATGCTTTTTTGATTTGAATTGGATTTGTTATGAAAGAAAAATATCTAATGCTCATAATTTGTTTTTTTTTAAAAAAAAACAAGTATTAACTAAAAGTTTTGGATATTAGTTTCCCTCAAAGGAGTTAAACTTGGATTAAGGAAGAAAGGAAACCTTTTTGTTTTCTCTTTTTTTTTTTTTATAAAAAAAATTCAACACCAATTAGGGTCTTAATATTATGTAAAGGAGAGAAACCTAATTCAATTTGGATTAGGGAAGAAAGAAATCTGGTGCTTATGAAAAGGCACATAGACCAATACTTTCAGGGGACCGAAAACTCTCATGCTTATGCTAAAAACACACACTTAGGGGTCTAGTTTTTTCTCCTTTTAGTTTCTTATCTCTTCTAGCAAATTTTGTTGTGTTTGCAACTAAATTTTATTTTTTAAATTGTAAAAACTCAAAACTATTTGATTTAAGCATAGAAAACGTAATGCCAAAATACTATTCTAACACCTCTTACTTTTTTCTTTTTTTCTTTTTAGTTTTAGGTAAGAAAATAAGTAAAATTTGGAGTAATTGTAGCAGAGCCACCAAGATGGTCTTAAGTGTCACTCTCTTTCTCAAATCCGTACACTTACTCTTAAAAACTCTTCTCGACCTATGATAAAAATAACAAATCCTCACGAATAATGAAAATTTTTTGTTGGTGAAATTTCAAGGTTAATGGCGCACTATCTATGGGGACAACACAAGAAGAGATTAACCACTGACATTACTGGGGGTTAAAGGAATTGTGGGTTGAAATAAAGGGACTTCAGATAATTATGGAGGTCGAGATGTAAGTTTGTGAGATGGGTGAGGATGTTGACATGCAAACCATCTTTATTATGTGGATCATGTGAACCATGATAGCGCAAGCTCCAATGGAGTGAATTGGGCTTTCACAACTATCCAACCAACTTTATTTTGATTTAAAAGTTTATCACTTTATACAATTAATCATATTAAGCCTTAGTGATCAACAACTCAAACATTGTTAAAGTTATCACATTATAATCAAATCAACAATCATAAAAATGCTTGAACCAACAAAATATTTAAAAAAAATGCACAAATATATAAATAAATAACAATAATAACAAGAAAAAATAAAGTGATAAAAAATAAAAGAATAAAAGAGACAAAAAAGAAAACACAATAATGTTTATGTGGTTTGACAACTTCTCCCGTGTTAATGTTTTAAACAACTTTATTGAAGATTTCACTCTCTATAATCTAATCGTTAGGCTACCATAATCAGCATATAAGTGTTAACTAAACCTTTACAATCTAACTGATTTGTAGGTGTTAATCAAACTTTACACCATTTAACTTACGAGAGCTAATTAATTTTTATAAGAGTAATCCAATGAAGAACTCACAAATTAGCAAATATACAGTCCAAAATGCTCAATAAATAAATTAAGAGATCAAATATTTTACCAAGAATAGGCTCAATATCTCACAAGCTCTTGAGAACAAAATTCTCAAATTTAGGCACAGGATGAGAGGTTAAGGTTCTCTACAATTACTATAATTGTTGTTGTCTCTTTAGGTCAGATATAGAGCCATTTATATAGGTTGGAGAGGATTCAAGCAAGTACAAAATGCACAAAGTAAATAGTGCAAAGATATAGAAAGTTAACATGATCTTTATGTAGTTTGATCTTTTCGATCTTTAATTTAATTAACATCTATGCTTCAAAGTAATTTATGCTTATTTCACTAACTTATTTTATCTCTCAACATTCTTCGATTAACTTCTTAGTTATTAATCAAACCTTTACAACCTAATTGGTTTATTAGGTACCAATTTAATCCTCATATATGATTCATATAAAAATGACAAACATTCTCTGTGCATATAATAATTTCAATACAAAGATTAGTATTTTCATTAAAAGTGCTTCTCTTGTATCTTGAGCTTAAGTGAAACCTGTATTTACAGAAATCTTCTTCTCAAAACCAGCTGAATACTTTTCATAAATCAGTTAACCACTTTTGTGTAGAGTTGGTTGCGAAGTTAACTTAAACTAGTTTTCAAATTGGTTAAAAAATTAGTTTGATGGTTAAATCATCTAATCACTTTGACTAAATTGATTAACCACTTTAAACTATTCAAGTTGCGTGATAATTAAATATTTTAGCTATATCTTATTGAGGAAAACTCAAAATTGACTTTTATAAAATTTCATTAGAAAAGTAACAACATTATCTTTTTATTTACATTAAATTTGTAGTCAAATTTGTCTCATCTAATACTATTATAATTCGTAAAATTCAAATTTAGTCTCATCTAATGCTATTATAATTCTCAAAATATCCTTTTATTTTGTTAAAATGTCTTCTTCAAATGATTTAATCCTTGTTGTTTAAAACTTTCAAAAAAATTCACTTTAGTCTAGAAACGTTTTTTGTCCCTTTATTATTTGCAATCATCAATATCTACAAGGCCTTTTAGGCCAACAAATAATTAAAATAAGATTTGAGTGTTAAGAGGCTTGAAATTATGTATTAGCAAGCACGGGAACTTTTACAAGTAGCAAACCACAATGAATAAACTTGCATTAGCAAGAAAAGAACAACTAACACTTCATTCAAGCACGTAAATGGCAACTATTGATTTCCATTAAAAGTCCTCACTTGATCACAATCACATCAACAACAATCACAGTCACAATCACAGCAATCCGTGTGCCCGTTTCACCAAAATAAATTCTAGATCTTCATTAAAGCGCTGTGCTGCAAATCTGGATCTTTCAGAATCATGACAAGATATTATGTCTTGTCTTTGTTTTCTCAGCTTTTCAATATCTTCGTTATGTACATCAATCTCACGACAATGCCTAGCTATCTTCTGGTTAAGCTTTTTAATTTCTGCGTTTCGTTCATCAATCTCACGAGAAAGCTGAGGTATCTTCTGGTTAAGCTCGTAGAGGGGATTGTTCCCCCAAGTTGAAGAATCTATTTGAAGATAAGCAGACTTAATTGTCTTCAAAAAATCAAAGGCAAAATCAACTTCGAACCCTGTTATCTGAACAAATTTCAGTAAAACCCAGAACTGCAGTATTAAGTCTTTGTTCAAGTCCTTAAAATCACACACTATCATTTGCTGCACAACATCACAGAATGTTACAAGGGAAATCGTTTTTAACCTTTTTGAGAGAGCGCAACTAGCACCGAAATCCCATAATTGTCTAGCAAGTTCTTAACAATTATGTATCTTGGTAAATAGGGTGGTCGACCAAGACTTAATTTAAAGTTGATTTGCATGAACCAAACACATGGAGGTTGATCGCACAGGTTTGGGTGCCTACCACTCCAAAATATAATTATGTAATACGGTGTTACATAATTTTGATTCGTGCGAACTTGTCTTGTGTAATTGATTTTCGTTTTGGTTTAAACAAGGTTTGTTCAGGTCCAATATAATTAAGAGTGGTCTAATAAATGTTTAATATGAGTTTAAGGGTATTGAAAATCTATTGGAGCACTCTCACTTCGTAATCTAAAGTCCAGATCTAGGTTATTATGTGCGATACTTGATATTTGAATATGTTTTTTTGTTGAAGAGAGGAAACGCCCTTCTCGTTTTTGAGATTAGGATGAAGCGATGAACTCCAAATTTAACTTAAAATTCTAACTTATTTACGCAGCGGAATAACCTATTTATTAACCAAAATAGCAATAATTCAAAGTAGAATATAAAAAAGCACAATACAATCTTACGTGGTTTGGCCAATTGCCTACGTTCATAGTAGATCCAAGGATTTTAACCTCTCTTATTAACTCCCTAAAGATTTTACAAGAAAAATCCAATGAAGAACCCTCAAAAGGACCTAATGTTTAGTGTACCCTTACTCTACCACTAACAATGAACACTAAAACAATGGTTCTGCCCTAGTGCATACAAGCACTTAATGTCTACCCAGTTCTTTTCCTTTTTTAGAGTATCTCTTAATGCTTAATCTAAAATAAAGAGTTTATAAGTGTTTATATAGAGGGTAATTTCGTGCTTAGTAACCCTATTCCTTATTGTAGTAAGAGTCCTTCAAAACTTTTCAAGACTCAAAATTCGAATGAAAAACAAACTCCTTGTCGCTTTTAGCGCCGCAACGCTCAGGTCTTAGCGCCGCGGCGCTGAGTGTATTGCGCTTGGCGCCACGGCACTGAGTGTATCACGCTTGGCGCTACGACGCTGAGCTACTAGTTTAGGCACCGCAGCGCTCCGCCCTGGTCGCCGCAACGCTCATCCTTGGTAGCACCTTCCGCATTTTTTTCACTTTCTTTACGTCTTTGAGTTCCGTTTTGTTTCTCCCTTCGTGTCCCACACGTCCTAGACTTCTCCATATGTGTCCCATATGTCCTAGACTTTTTCATATGTGTCCCACATATTCTAGATTTCTTGTGACTCTCCTTTTTGGTATTCATTTCAATTCTTGTCCATTTAAGATTGTTGAATCACCAAATCTCCAATATCCTTACTATAAGAATATACAAATCTCTCTTTCTCTCTCTCTCACATATACACACATACACACATATACACACACATTAATGGTAATATCTCTATTGAATTTTCTTCATGTGCATTCTATGTAGATAAGCTTGATTGCACTTTGGTCATGATCCTTTACCTTGGACTTTTTATGCTTTGCATTTTCTTCTCATTAACTTCGTTAAATATTAGACTACGTTCAATCTTTTTGATACTTTAATAAGTCTCAATCAAAGTTTGGTTGAATTATCAAATAGTTTAGTATTTTTCTTTAGATGAGAATATACCACAAATAAAAAATAATAATTTCTTAAAATAAAAGATGAATCATAAAATTTTGTTTTCAATATCATGCCTTCTACAACATTTGTCGAGTTTAAATAGAATGGAAATACAACTAATTACATAATAAAATATTAAACCAACCTTGAACGTTCCTTTAAGATTCCGTGCAAAAGTAAAATTCCTCGTGCACTTGTAACTTCTATGTATACCATGTCCCTTGCCATGCCATGCATCACGTTTCATGTATTTTTAAATATTTTTTCGAACACTTGGTGAGCAACAAATCTTCCTAGAGATTATATGAGCCAACAGAGCAATTTGCGTGTCGGAGCTTTTAAAAGACCTGGTAACATGGGTGGAGATCCAGGCCAAGCCCGAGACTTACAAGGAATATACGCCTTTATTTAGAAGGGAATATTCTATGAAATGTGTGATGGTATCTTAAAATATTCTCTAAAATATTATCCAATCTTGTATATACACCGTTAGATCTTTTAGATCATAATCGTTGATTGTATAGGTTTCGTAGTATATAACAGAAACATCCTTAGTTATACAAATCACTTCTTAGCTTATAATATCTTTCATCAATATAGAGATTATTTTCTTAAATACCTTATGTGTGTGTCTTTCATTAATTTCTTTATGTGATTTTTTTAGATTGCTTAGTGCACAACGTGTCTAAGGCTAAATGGTTCTAAAATATGTTCGTGAAATAAGATATCAGAGCCAGGTACAAAGAAAGATGGGGGAAGACACGATGACATCATTGGAGGTAACTAAAGAGAGGGATAAAGAGCCTAAGCTAAGAGACACGTTAGTGTACCTTATAACAAGTCTATTGATTGTAACCATGATCTAGGAAACATGGTGAAAATGCTAGATGATGCTGAGGGAAAGGTAACGTATTGCCTTGGAGAGTTGGAGTAGTACATAGAGAACTCGAGGGACGAGCTATGCTCCCTCATTGACATATCCACGAGAGCTATACTGGTTGGCAGCAAGATTATATCAAGGCTTTTTAAGAGAAGTATATACCACTGTGCAAGAGCTGCATAAAAAGGGTTTTAAGCTGTCAAGAAGGATGTGGTGCTGTGCAAGTGAGCAATGGCAAATAAGGTTATTGCAGCTCAAGTTACCATAAGAGTAGAGTTCCTAAAACAAAAGAGTTCAACGGTAAGTGGAATGCTAATGAGCTCGATAATTACTTCTAACAAATAGAAAGATACTTCGATGCCATGGCGTGCGGGACGGACATAAAGTAATTACTGTAACCTTGTATCTTTTCAATCATGAAATTTTGTGGTGATGTAGAAAAAGCAAAAAAATACATAAGGGTACTTGCACTATCAACACCTGAGAAAAATTGCTATAGGTGTTGAAATGCCAGTTTTATCCAGAGAATGTGTCACATGATACTAAAAAATGATTAAACAAATTAAAGCAAACCAAGTCTATTAGTGAGTATATAGAAGAGTACTCCTTGTTGATGCTATAGATCCCAACATGAGTGAGGAGGACCCATTGTCCAATTTTCTAGATGAGTTACAAATATGGGAGATTAATGAGTTAAAGCGGCATGGAGTGGTGAATATATTCGACATTCTTACATTGGCAAAAACACTCATGGATTACCATAAGGGTGATGTAGAAAAATCTAAGAATTTAAACAAATTATAGCAAAGGTGGGGACCAAGGTGTTTCATCCTTCGGAGGATAGGGATGAGAAAGGTAAGTCACCCAAGAGAAAAAAGTAGAAGCGTGACAGCCGTAGAGGTAATGGACCAAAGTTGAGCTACTTGCTCTACGACGAGGATCATTGGGTTAAGGATTGTTTGAAGAAGAAAGCTTTCAATGCAATGGTTGTAGCATGCGAGATGAGTGAGCAGAGCCAAATAGAGGAGGGACATTGCATGATACCAATGATAGATAAGCCAAAAAGTGGGCGATCCAAGCTGAAAGTCAATACCAAACCCCTTTTCACCATACAACAAACTATAGGGAGTTGTTGAGTATAAAAGAGAGACACATCTAACCACAATATAGGGGTGGATGATAAGGCAAAAGGAGAGAGGATGAGCTACGAATAGAGGAGAGCACAAATGGGTCGTGTTAACTATCATATCGGAGAAGCTACCACCGAGAGGGGAGATAAATCATATGGTTAAGTTGGAGTTAGGGTGTAAACTTCTAACTGCAATGCAAATAACTTCCAACTATAGTACAAATACCTCAACTGAAGTCAGGAGAGTTACAGGGATAGTATAAGGAGTTTTCGGGTGTGGGAGTCATCCAACAACTTAAGATATCACATTGTGTGTGTTTGCAGTACAAGAAGTAGGTTAGAGACAAGCGACAGTATGTAAAGTATGATAGGAGAACTTGGTATTGGAGACAATTCTTCAAACACAGCGCAAGTCAGCATGCACACTTCACAAGGGCCTTGATTGTGAGGATGAAAAAGCCATTTTTTTTATTGCCAAGAGTGTTGGCAATGTCTCGTATAAAGTGAAGATACATTTGAGACAATGGCTGCATCCGATACTTTTCGAAAGATGTTGGAAGCTATACTATAGGGGCATGGAAGATACAGAGGATGAGCCATAGAAACCACATTGCATGGGCAAGTAAAACAGAAACCTTTAGGGATTTCTATATCAAAAGACAAAGGTGCAAACCTCATTATTGACGGTATATGGTGTGGATTTAGAACTACCCTTCGGAGCATGAATATTTTTTCAAGTAGAAATTATTACTCGATAAGAGAGTACACTGGGAACACGAGAGCACATTGCAATAGTTTGAAGAATAAGATGCGCAAGTTCCAGCGAAGATGCAACGAGGGCGTAACGTGAATTTAGTGGAGGAGAATGTCATGCCCCAAGTGTTCGCAAGTATTTCCTCGAATACTTAATGCACAACAAAGTCTTATAGAGTCCATATGGGTCGGTGGAGAGATTCTCATATCATACCTTCTAGAAGATTCATTGACATGGGTAAAGATCTGTGCTAAGTCTGTGACTTATAAAAGATGTATACCCTTATTTGGAAAGGGAATATTCTATGAAATATGTGATGGCTTCTTAAAATAATTTTTAAAATATTATTCTATTTTATATATACACTATCAAATCGTTTGGTCTCAATTGTTATTTTTATGAGACTAATAATATATAAATGAGACATCCTAATTTTACAAATCACATTTTAACTTGTAATCTTTTTAATAATATAAAAAAATATTTTTTTAAATACTTTATGTGCGTCTTATATCTCTTTCTTTGTATAATTTTTTTAATTTATTTAATGTATAATGCGTCAAAAGTTTTACAATTCTAGAAAAGAAAAGGTGTATGACTTATGCCATTATTATACAACTTCCAAAGATGCACGTTCCTCTTCTCACACGTCTCTTCTCCTATACACGCCTCTCTTCTCATGTGTTGCATGAATGACGTGAACAAGCCTTCACACGTCCGCTATCTCGATGCATTGCAATGCCATGTCCTGTCTTATCATACTTTTCATACAAATTAAGATATGTGCATTTATTTAATATTAACGCATGGTCTGTGGTCATATTGTTTGCTATTACCACAACTCTAGTATGTATATTAGTTTGATCAATGTTTGTTATCATTAAAATCATGGTTCTAGGAACCTTGAAGTTAATAGATCATATATGTCTTCATGCACTATGAAAAATTGGCAAGATGCAGGTTTCGAGGCATCAAATCTACTGATTAATTATCATGGAATATGGCCATGGAATTGCACTCATGTTAACTCTACGACCATTCTCATAAACAAAAATACACCATTGAGACAATAAAAAAATGACCAACCACTGTGACAAATATTATAAGAAGTAGAATTTATATTAATTTAAGGGTTCTTGCTTCAAAGCCTCGTTGGGTCCTTTTTGGCCCAGGAGATGAAGAATATTTCTTTAAGGTTGGTTTAGTACGTTTATACTATAATGCCTTCACCTACCAAATTTGCGAATAAAATATTACGATGAAGCAATGTTTGCAACATTTCCACTTTCTCCAGATTGTGAGATTTTGTAGTGAGAAGAATTTGTAAATAATCCACGAGATTTAACATGTTGATGTGGTTTTTTTGATTTATATAATCGTATAAATCTAATTTGGATGGTAACGAACAAAGTAGTCATCTGATTTGATAGCCACTATAGAACTACGTACTTTAAAGCGATTGGCGATTTTTTTAGTTGCTTCTAAAACCACTTTGTGGTAGCTTGGAGAAAAGCCTTACTTCGAGGGTGACAAATTTGGGTTTGTGGATTTGGCTTTGATCTTTTTCTATTCTTGGTTTTATGTCTATGACACCTTTGGCAAGTTCAGCATTGAGGCTGAATGCCCCACGCTGATTGCATGGGCAAAGAGATGCTTGCAGAAAGAGAGTGTTGCCAAGGCACTTCCTGATGATAAGAAAGTTTATGGGTTTGTTTTAGAGCACAGGAAAAAACTTGGGTTGGAGTAGAAAACTAAATGTACAATCGTGCTATTATGCCTCTGATGGTTAACGTTGCTACAAGCACAATCGTGCTTTTTTATGCTTTGAATAATAAATATTGTGGGTTTGTATTCACAATTCGATTCTCTCTTCATTTAATTTTAAAATTTTAATCTGATGTTATTTAATCTTTTAAGAATTTTTGACACGAGTTTTGCATTAATTACGTGTGATTACGATTTGTTTCTAATTATTTAAATTTTGTTGACTACCAGTTTCAGAGATAAGAAAAAATTGATAAGACTACAAAATGTCAAATATCACTTCTAGGCATTTCATCAATCACTTCGTGCATATCACTTCTAAAGAATACTTAAAAGTAATAAAGGGGCTTGAGGTAAGTATGGAGGTCGAGATAAGTTTTTGAGATGGGTGAAGATGTTGACATCAAAGCGAACACGAGGAAGATTGAAAGGCATTCACCAAGGCTTTAACCATGAACCATCTTTATTATGTGGATCATGTGAACCATGATAGCGTAAGCTCAATATAGAGTGAATTGGGCTTTAACTACTATCCAACCTAACTTTATATTGATTTAAAACTTATCACTTTATATGAACAACTCAATTCATTGTTGAAGTTATCACTTTATAATCAAATCAACAATCATAAAAATGCTAGAACCAACAAAATATTAAAAAGAAACGAACAAATATATAAATAAATAACAATAATAACAAATAAAAATAAAGTGATAAAAAATAAAAGAGATAAAAGAGGAAACACAATAATGTTTATGTGGTTCGTTAGACACCATGATCAGTATACAAGTGCTAACTAAACCTTTACAACTTAATTGATTTGTAGCAGCTAATTAAACTTTACACCATTTAACTTATGGGAGCTAATAAATCTTATAAGAGTAATCACAAATTAGCAAATATACAGTCTAAAATGTTCATTAATAATGAATAAGAGATCAAATATATTTCCAAGAATAGGCTCAATATCTCACAAGCTCTTAAGAACAAAATTCCAAATTTAGGCACAAGATGAGAAGTTAAGGTTCTCTACAATTGCTATGATTGTTGTTGTCTCTTTAGGTTAGATATAGAGCTATTTATATAGGTTGGAGAGGATTCAAGCAAGTATAAAATGCATAAGTTAAATAGTGCAAGGATATAGAAAGTTAACATGATATTTAAGTAGTTCAATCTTTAATCTAACTAACATCCACGCTTCAAAGTAATTTATACTTTTAGATTTCACTAACTTGTTTTACCTTTCAAGACTCTTTGATTAACTTTTCAGTTATTAATAAAACCCTTACAACCTAATTGGTTTACTAGGTACCAATTTAACTCTCATATATGATTCATATAAAAATGACTAACATTCTCCCAAAGAGTACATATAACAATTTTAATACAAAGATTAGTATTTCTATTATTTAAAAATGATATAAAGTATTTAAAGTGCTTCTCTTGTATCTTGAGCTTAAGTGAGACTTGTATTTACAGAACTTTTATTATAAAAATTAGTTGAATTCTTTTTATAAATCAGCTAACCACTTTTGTGTAGACTTGGTTGCGCAGTTGACTTAAATTGGTTTGACAGTTAAACTATCTAACCACTTTTACTAAATTGATTAACCACTTTAAACTATTCAAGTTGCATGCATACTTGAATAATTTAACTATAACTTATTGAGAAAAACTCAAAATTGACTTTTGTAAAATTTCATTAGAAAAGCAACAACATTATCTTTTATTTACATCAAATTTGTATTCAAATTTAGTCTTATCTAATGCTATTATAATACTAAAAATACCCTTTTATTTTGTTAAAATGTATTCTTTGAATGATTTAATCCTTATTGTTTAAAACTTTCAAAAAATTCACTTTAGTCTAGGAACCTTTTTTTCCTCTATTATTTAAAATCATCAATATTTACAAGGCCTTTTAGGCTAACAAATCATTAAAAATAAGATTTGAGTGTTAAAAGGCTTAATTTGAAAGGTAAATAAGGTGGTTGACCAAGACTTTATTTAAAGTTGATTTACATGAACCAAACACATAGTGGTTGATCGTATAGGTTTGGGTGCTTATCGCTCGAAGCTTGTTACATAATTTTGATTCATGTGAACTTGTCTTGTGTATTTAGTTTTCGTTTTGGTTTAAACAAGGATTGTTGAGGTTCAATATAATTAAGAGTGGTCCAATAAATGTTTAATATGAGTTTTGAGGGTATTGAAAATCTGTTGGACCACTCTCACTTCATAATCTAAGGTTCATATCTAGGTTATTATGTGCGCTTTGGTCATGATCCTTTGCCTTTGACTTTCTATGCTTTGCATTATCTTCTCATTAACTCCATTAAATATTAGACTACGTTCAATCTTTTTGATACTTTAATTGGTCCCAATCAAAGTTTGGTTGAATTATCAAATAGTTTAGTATTTTCTTTATGTGAGAATATATCACAAATAAATAAAATTACTTTTTTAAAATAAAAGATAAACCACAAAATTTTGTTTTCAATAATCATACCTTCTACAATGTTGTCAAGTTTAAATAGAATAAAAATACAACTAATTACATAATAAAATTATTAAACCAACCATGCACGTTCCTTAAGCTCCCGTCTAAAAGTAAAGTCCCTCATGCACTCACTTTGTAACTTCTATGCATGCCACATCTCTTGCCATGCCATGTATTACTTTTCATGTATTTTTAAGTATTTTTTTCGAACACTTAGTACACAACAAATCTTCTTAGAGACTATGTAAGCCAATGGAACAATTCACGTGTTTGAACTTCTAGAAGATCCAGTAACATGGGTGGAGATTTAGCAAGCCCGTGACTTACAAGAGACATACACATTTATTTAAAAGGAGAATATTTTTTAGAATATTATCCCAACTTGTATATACACCATTAGATCTTTTAGATCTTAGCCGTTGATTATATAAGACTAGTAGTATATAATGGGAACATCCTTAATTGTACAAATCACATCTTAACTTGTAATCTCTTTCATCAATATAGAGAGTATTTTTTCAAACACTTTGTGTGTGTCTCTCATCTTTTTCTTTGTGTGATTTTTCTAGGCTGCTTAGTGAACAACGTGTTTAAGGCTGAATGGTTCTAAAAATGGTCTGTGAAATTAGATATTAGAGCTAGGTACAAATAAAGATAAGGAAAGACACAATGACATCATCGAAAGTAACTAAAGATAAGGGTAGAGACCCTAAGCTAAGAGGCACATTATTGTACCTTGTGACAAGTCCGTTAATCCTAACCATGATATGGGAAACATGGTGAAAATACTCGGTGGTGCTTAGATAAAGGCAATAGATTGCCTTAGGGAGTTGAAGTAATATATGGAGAAGCTCAAGGTTGACCTTGATGCTAAAAAAGAACAAGCTGTGCCCCATCATCGACACATCCATTGAGAACTATGCTGGTTGGCAACAAGATTATATCAAGGCTTTTCAAGAGAAGTATATACTATAATAGACAAGGTTCAAGCCTAAATGCAGAAGCTGTATAAAGAGTTTGAAATTGTTAAGGAGGATGTGGTACTGTACAAGCGAGTAATGGGGAACTGGATTATTGCTACTCAAGTTACCCTAAGAGTTGAGCTCCTAAGCCGAAGGAGTTCAACGATAAGTGGAATGCCAAGGAGCTCGACAACTGCTTCTGACAAATAGAAAGATACTTTGATGCTATGGCATGCAGGACGAAGATAAGGTAATTATCGTAACCTTATATCTTTTCGATCATGAAAATTTATGGTGACATAAAAAAAGCGAGGAGATACACAAGGGTACATACACTATCAATAATTGGGTAAAATTGCAATGGGAGCTGAAACGTCAATTTTATCCAGAACGTGGCACATGATGCTTGAAAGCAGTTAAAAGAATTAAAACAAACCAAGTCCATCAGTGGGTACGTGGAGGAGTACTCCTTGTTAAAGTTATAGATTCCCAACATGAGTGAGGATGACTTACTGTTCAAATTCCTATATTGGTTACAAATATCGGTATCCAATGAGTTGAAGTGGCATGGAGTGACGAATATATCTGATATCCTTATATTGGTAGAAATGCTTATAGATTACCATAAGAGTGATGCAGAAAAGTCCAAGAATTTTAAATCAATTATAACAAATGTGGGAAACCAAGGAGTTTCATCTTTCGAAGGAGAAAGGCAAGCCACTCAAGTGGTGATAGATGTAGGAGTAACACATAACTTCATTAAGTGTGTAGAAGTAGAGAACTTTGAAATTTACATGGAGAAAGAAGAAGAATACCTAAAGTCTGCGAATGTTGAAACCAAACCATTGGATGAGATTGTTCGAAGGGTCAAAATCCATCTAGGGACTTAGTGCGACAAGGTAAATTTTTTAGTAGCACATTTTAATGATTTTGATGTAATGCTCAATATGTAGTTCTTGAGATACTAAGATATGGTCTCACTTTCTTAACACGACTATGTGTACATCATGTAAGGGGGACATCATATGATACCAATAGTGGACAAGCCCAAAGGTGGGTGATCCAAACAAAAAGCCAACACCAAACTCCTTTCCACCATACAATTATGTGGAGTTGTCGAACATAAAAGTAAGACACATTCAGCCACAATATAGGGGGATAAATGATAAGGAAAAAAGAGGTGAAGATATGTTACCAATGAAGGTTACAGAAGTGCTCGAGGAACACAAAGGGGTCGTGCTAATTATCATATTGAAGAAGTTACCACCGAGAGAGGAGATTGATCATGTGAATAAGTTGGAGTTAGGGTCTAAACTTCTAACTATAGTGAAAATTCCTCATCTAGAGTTAGGAGAGTTACAAATGTCGAGTAGAAGAGTCATCCAACAACTTAGGATGTCATATGGGGTATGTTTTCAACACAAGAAGTAGAGACAAGTGACAGTATGTCAACCATGGTGTGAGAGACTTAGTGATGGAGATGCTACTTCTAACACAACGTAAGTTAACACACCCACTTCACTATGGCCTTGATTGTAGGGATAAAAGGAGCCATTTCTTATAGCCAAGAGGGTTGGCAATATTTCGCATAAGGTGGGGATACTTTTGAGACAATGGTTACATCCAATGCTTTCCTTAAGATGTTGGAAGCTATACTATAAGGGTACAGAAGACATAGAGCCTGAGCCATAGAAACCACGGAGCTAGACCACAGAAATAAAAACCTTTAAGGATTTCCACATTAGAAGACAAAAGTGCAAAACTCAGCCTTGACGGACTAACAGTGTGGAAGAAGAACTACCCTTTGGAGCTTGAGTACTTTTTCAAATAGAAACTGTTACCTGATAAGAGAGTATACTAGGTGTTAGGGTATGTGCTTACGCACCATCCCAGTTTGTATGAATATTTAGTTTGTAATATTTATACAGTGCATATTTTATTAAATCGCTAATAACTTTTATTAAATGGTAATTAAGCTTGTAACATTATAGACATGATATGATCTGAATAAGTTCATATCTGGTTTAAAGAAGTTTAGACCAGCGCTAAGAGTTAGCAAAACTGATAGTTATAAATGCTAAAAGTTAGCAGGTTATAATAGCCAGCGAGATCTAAAGAGTTAGGACGTAATCAATAATGTGACAAAGACCTGAGAATCTACTAGTAATGACAAAGTTGTAATAGAAACTAAGAAATGTCATTATGGAAGTATCTGTTCAAATAAAGAGTTCCTGATCTACGTTCACCAATGAGGGTCTATCGGTGATACACATAGATTAGTGTATGTCTATATCTGTATTGTACAGATGGTTATTCTTAGTTAACCATGAGCTTGGTTGAAGTTCATATAGACATACAAGTATTCAGTTAGGACTCGATATTGAACAGACTCACGAGGACCCCAATAGACATCCTATGAAACCGTCAAAGGAAGTTCCTCTCAAGTTGAATAGTATTTGTGGTCCTTCAACCTGAGCGCCACGGTGAACTTGTGGGAGATCCATCATACTTTGATTTCGCATATGTCAGAGACCTTTCATGGTCTGACCGCTACGTGTTGCTGGGTATGGTCCGATACTCATGGAGTTCAGTGTGCGTAGATATGGGATTCGCCAGCTCACATAGATGGGTTGTATATCCGAACTTCGAGATTGTATCTTGTAAAGTCTTATGGCCGTAAGCAATCAACCTGGGAAAGGAGTTTCCTACAGGTTTGAACATTATAGCAAAAGTGTTTGCGTAAATTGTTCATAAAGATACGAATCTGAAGATAATAAAGTAATGGATGAAATTATCGGGATTTGACGGTAATAATCTATATCCCGTTCATCCTGGATATAATGATGGAAGGATTATACGAATATGGAGTAACCTCAACATGTATGGTCTAACGCG
This sequence comes from Ailanthus altissimus, assembly GCA_946807835.1. NCBI lineage: Eukaryota > Viridiplantae > Streptophyta > Magnoliopsida > Sapindales > Simaroubaceae > Ailanthus > Ailanthus altissimus. The sequence goes on along the minus strand of OX327713.1, from coordinate 8,036,676 downwards.
CTAATTTGTAATATTCGTAACGTGTGCGTGGGGCATCGTTCACGGACTTGTGGAATAGTTTCATTTGACGAATCAGGCGTGGACCTAGGGAGTCCCAATATAAAATGTACTCTTTGAGCACTTGAGCAGCGTACCGTATTAAATAGTTCAATACAGTAAAATCCAACAATTTACTAAGGTTACGTTAACTAAAGTATATGGTCAGATGGTGGGACCCACTTTAGGTTAACTTGGTAACCGAGTAAGGACATAATTGTAATTTCACTTGATAATTATTAATTGTTAAATAATTCAAATAAATATTTATTTATTTAATTGTTGAATAAATAATTTAAGTTTAACTAAGGTTAAGAGTTAACCATTTAGTTAAGTTAGATTAACTATACTTAATGGTTAAGTAAAAGTTAACATAACCATGGTTAAGTTAGTTAACTATGGTTAAAATATTTAAATATTCTTTTAATGAACTAGAGTTAAGTGTTAACTATAGTTAGAATATTTAAATGTTAGTTTAACCTAACTAAAGTTAAGAGTTAACTATGATTAGGTTAGATTAAATTCAAATTGAAATTAAGTGAAATTAAGTGTTATGAAATGAAATTAAATTCATTTGTATAAATAAGACAAATATAAATTAAATTTAAAGAGTTTTGTTAATTTGATTTTGTAAAAATTAGGTTAGCCATTTTACAAAGAGAGAAAAGAGAAATTGTCTTCTAATTAATGGATTCAAGAGTTGAATTCATTATTTTCTTTTAAGGCATAAAACTAATTTAGCAAAATAGGTTTTTGATTAATTGATTAAGTGTTAATCAAAAGAAAAAATCAAGAACATAAGTTTAAGTGGTTAAACTTCTGCTGGATCAAAGGCTGTCATTCTAGATAATCAAACCCACCATTGTTGATTACTAGAATTGATCAAAGACAATATTTTGGTGGACTTCAACAATCTCCATCCAAAGGCTTCAAGGGTTATTCCTCAATTTCGTTTCTGTTAATTCCATTAATATATTTTTGATTGTGTTTACTGCAATGTTTTAAGCTTCTGTTGCTTCATTATATGTATGAGATATGTATATATTGTTGTTAAACACAAGACCCACATGCAAACACCCTAGAATGAACAACTCCCAGCACTAGGAACACGAGAATGCATTATAATAGTTTAGAGAATGAGGTGCGTAAGTTTCAGCGAAGATGCGATGAGGGCATCACGTGAATTTGGTGGGGGAGAATGTCATGCCTCAAGTATTCTCAAATATTTCTTCAAATATTTAGTACTCGACAAAGCCTTTTAGAGACTATATGGACCGATGGAGAAATTCTCATATCGGAGCTTCTAGAAGATTCACTGATATAGGTAAAAATTCAAGTAAAGGCCGGGACTTACAAGGAATGTACACCCTTATTTGGAAGGGGAATATTCCATGATATGTGTGTGATGGCATATTAGAATATTCTTTAAAATATTATTCCATTTTGTATATACACCGTTAGATCATTTAGGTCTTAGTCGTTGGTTATATTAGGTTAATAGTATATAAGAAAGATATCCTTAGTTGTACAAGTCACATCTGAACTTGTAATCACTTTAACAATATAGAGAGGCATTTTTCAAACACCTTGTGTGCGTTTCTCATCTCTTTCTTTGTGTAATTGTTTTAGGCTGTCTAACGCATAACGCGTCTAAAGCCATACGGTTCTAAAAAAAATCTTTGACACATGCCACTACTAAATAAATTCCAAGCATGCACGTTCCTCTTCTCTTATACTCGCCTCTCTTCTCATGCGTTGCATGCATGATGCGAACCTACGTTTTTGCACGTCTACTATTTCCATGCATTGTAATACCATGTCTAGTCTTATCATAATTTTCATATGAATTAAGATATGTGCATTTATTTAATATTAACGCATGGTCCGTAGTCATATTTTTTGCTACTACCACAACTATAGTAAGTATATTAGTTTGATCAATGTTTGTTATCATTAAAATCATGATTCTAGGAACCTTAATTTAATAGATCATATATGTCTTCATGCACTATGAAAAATTGTCAAGATGCAAGTTTCGAGGCATCAAATCTACTGACTAATTATCGTGGAATATGGCCATGGAATTACACTCATGTTAACTCTACGACAATTCTCATAAACAAAAATACACCATTGAGACAATAAATAAAAAAGACCAACCACTGTGACAAATATTATAAGAAGTGGAATTCTTATTAATTCAAGGGTTCTTGCTTCAAAGCCTGGTTGGATCCTTTTTGGCATAAGAGACGAAGAATATTTCTTTAAGGTTGGTTTAGTACTTCTATACCATAATGCCTTCATTAATCAAATCATTCACCTACCAAATTTGCGAATAAAATATTACGATGAAGCAATGTTTCCAACATTTTCACTTTCTCTAGATTGTAAGATTTTTGTTGTGAGAAGAAATTGTAAATAACTCTATCCACATTTTTAGACCAAGAGTAAAATACGGACCAAGTTTTATTTTACTAAAATTTCCAATGATGTTAACGAGATTGAATCAAAGCACGGGATTTAACATGTTGATGGAGTTTTTTGATTTATATGGTCGTATAAATCTAATTTTGATGGTAACGAACAAAGTAGTCATCTGATTTGATAACCACTATAGAACTACGTACTTTAAAGCGGTTGGCGATTTTTTCAGTTGCTTCTAAAACCTCCTTGTGGCAGTATTTGTGAAATCAGACATGATTCAAACCGGCTAGCCGATTTTTTAAAGCGATTAGTTTATTTACTCGTCGAACGGTAAAATATTTGAACCAAACTAAAGCAGCTAACAAACTTACAAGGTGGTCAACCGGTTTATTTGATTTCAATTTTTTTTTTAAATGGTTCCAAATGCTATTTTATGGAATATTTATAAATAGAGACCTATTTTTACTCAAAAGATATTTTTTAAAAAAAATACATTCTTTTTTTATTATCATTTGGAAAACATCTAAGCTCTTCAATCATAAAAAATTATATACAATTTTAGATTTCACTCGTAAATCTACATTCATAAGAGTTCATATTGTATTAATCATCTCTACTTATTATTCTGAGATTTATTGGGTGGATTCTTAGAAATGACTCATATGAGATTTGATTTCATTAATTTTATAAGTTTATTGATACTTGTTGGAAAATTGGTGATTCAACAATTTTAGTTAAACACGAATTGAGATGAATACTAAAATGGAGAATCACAAGAAGCCTTGAACGTGTGGGACACGTATGGAGAAGTTTAAAATGTGTGGGTAATGAATGGGAAAGCGAAATGGGACTCAAAGATGCGAAGAAAGCAAAGAAAATGTGGGAGGTGCCACCAGGGCTAAGCGCTGCGACGCCTAGGACAGCAATCCAGCATCGTGGCGATGGGCGTGATAATACCCAGTGCGGCGACGCCAGACACATCAGAAGTTTGTTTTTCATCCGGATTTTGAGTTTTAGAAAGTTTTGGACTTCCAAAACAAGTGGATTTTTACTCCAACAATGAATAGGGTTAGCAGGCACGAAATACACCATATATAAACACTTGTAAACCCTTTATTTGAGATTAAGCATTAAGAGAGACTCTAAGAGAGGGGAAGAACTAGGTAGACACTAAGTGCTTGTTTGCACTAGGGTTAAATAGTTATTTGGGTGATCATTGCTCGTGGTAGAGTAAGGGTTCACTAAACATTAGGTCCTTTTGAGAGTTCTTCATTGGGGTTTCCTTGTAAAATCTCTAGGGAGTTAATAAGAGAGGCTAAGATCCTTGGATCCACCGTGGACGTAGGCAATTGGCCGAACCACGTAAGATTGTGTTGTGCTCTTTTATATTTTGCTTTGGATTCTTGCTCTTTTGCTTGATTAACATGTTATTCTGCTGCGCAAAGAGGTTAGAGTTCTAGGTTGAACTTGAGGTTCTTCGCTTCAACATAACCTCAAGAGGGAGAAGGGCGTTTCTTCCCTCAACAAACTAGTATCAGAGCTAAAGGTTCGATAATACACACCTAAGGTATTTAAACCATGGCTGCAATCAAGTAAGAAATAAAGAAGTTCAATAGGATGAATGACTTCAATCTTTGGAGAAAGAAGGTTAGGGCTTTAGTGGTAAAGGAAGGGCTAGACTCAGCCTTGGAGGAAGCTAGCTCCTCAACTAGTGATGAGACGACAACCTTAAAGTCTGGGCAGAAAGATTGGGACACGATTCAGAAAAAAGATTACAACACCTTATTCCTGGCGTTGAGCGACGAAGTATTAAAGGAAGTTGGTGATGAAGAAACCGCTTTAAGGCTATGGAAGAGACTCGAGGCATTGTACATGAAGAAGTCTCTTGCAAATAGACTTCTTGTAAAAAAGAAACTACATTAGCTAACAATGCACGAGGAAACTTCATTGAGAGCTGACATTGACGAGTTCAACAAGATCATCATAAGTCTTGAGTAACTGGGCATCAAGACTGAGGATAAAGACAAGCCCATTATCCTGTTAAGTTCATTGCCAAAGAGCTATGAGAGTTTTGTGGATACGCTGCTGTATGATAAGGAGTCTTTAATGATGAATAACGTCAAGGCATCATTAAACTCAAAAGAATCGACAAAGAGATCTAAGTCCGAGAGTGGAGCAACATTGCTTGCACAATGAAGGAAGAACAATCAATCAATGAGGAGATCCAAGAAGTGTTTCCTTTTTAATAAGGAATGACGCTTTATAAAAGGATTGTTCGAAATCAAAAGGTTAAGGAGGGTGGGTTGCAATCGGTACTAAGGAAGATACCAAAGTTGTAGACACATTAGTAGCCTTAAGGGGAAAGTACGTTGGCAAATGAATACTAGATTCGGGGTGCAGCATCTATATGTGTCCAGACAGATTGATGTTTACCAACTATAAAGCTAAGAGAGGTAAAGCTCTAATGGGAAATAACATGACTTGTGAGATCATGGGAGTTAGTGACATAAATCTTAGAATGCAAGGTGGAGAAACTAGGGACTTACATGGTGTAAGGCATGTTCCTAAAGTGATGAAGAACTTGATATCCCTAGGCAAGCTCGATGAGGAAGGGTATTCGGTTAAAGTAGAAAAAGGAAAACTAAGGGTAGAGAAAGAACCTATAAGGTTTGGGGGTGAAAAGTACAATGAGAGGCTTTATGTGCTTACTTAGATAGCCATGAGTGGCCTAATATGGGGTATTGGGGTAGGGCAGACCACTAGGCGACATCCAAACCGTGCTCACCGAGGTGATAAGGGTCGAAAATAAGTGCAACGCATCCATACCCTATTCAAGGTGCACGAATGCCTTTGGAGACCAAAGTCATTAGCCCGAGGAAAGTTAAGTCTCGGTGGAGTCTTAGCTAGACTCAACTCTAGGTGATAAAGTATTGGTGTGGATCGGATCCCGAAACCTTCTTATTTGGAAGATTTTGAATCAAGGAAGAGTTTGTTGAAAAATTGGTGATTCAACAATCTTGGTTGGACAAGAATTGAGATGAATACCAAAGTGGAGAGTCACAAGAAGTCTAGAACGTCTGGGACATGTATGGAGAAGTCTAGGGTGTGTGGGACACGAAGGGAGAAGCGAAACGGGACTAAAAGATGCCAAGGAAGTGAAGAAAACATGGCAGGTGCCACCAGGGCTGAGCGCCGCAGTGCCCAAGACAACAACCCAGCACCGAAGTGCTGGGTCCTCAGTGTCGTGGCAATGGATGCGATAATACCCAACGCCGCGGCGCCCAGAGACGAGCTTTGTGGCGCCAGACGCGTCATAAGTTCGTTTTTCATCCGAATTTCGAGTTTTTAGAAGTTTTGGACTTTCAAAGCAAGTGGACTCTTACTCCAACAAGGAATAGGGTTAGTAGGCATGAAATACACCCTATATAAACACTTGTAAACCCTTTATTTAAGATTAAGCATTAAGAGAGACTCTAAGAGAGGGGAAGAACTGGGTAGACACTAAGGGCTTGTGTGCGCTAGGGTGGAACCGTCGTTTGGGTGATCATTGCTCGTGGTAGAGTAAAGGTTCACTAAACATTAGGTCATTTTGAGAGTTCTTCATTGAATTTTCCTTGTAAAATCTCTATGGAGTTAATAAGAGAGGTCAAGATCCTTGGATCCATCATGAACGTAGGTAATTGACCAAACTACGTAAGATTATATTGTGCTCTTTTATATTTTACTTTAGATTCTTGTTATTTTACTTGATTAATAGGTTATTCCGATGTGCAAAAAAATTAAGATTTTAAGTTGAACTTGAAATTCTTCACTTCAACATAATCTCGAGAGAGAAAAAAACATTTTCTCCCTCAACAATACCTTTCAAGTTAGTTTAAATAAGAACTTTTTTATTTTTAAGTTCATTTAATTAAAATTTCATTTAAGCTATTTATTTGATATATTAATGTATAATTACCTTATTTGTGATAAATGCATTTTATACCATACCCAAATCACTCCCCTAGGGTACCATAAACCTTAAGTATCAGCGTTACAATTAGAAAGAGGAAAATATTTTTGTATACTCACGATGAAGATAATGACGTGATACATATTTACTTAATTAAATTTGATTGAAATTTTCTACTATCATATGATGGATATGCTCTATGCAGCTTTCTGTGTGATAGCACTCGGTGGTAGTGGAATAAAATCTAATATCTCGCGCTTTGGTTTTGTTTTGACCAATTCGAAACTTAGAACGTAAAGAGAAGAACATGATTTTCTAAATAGATTCATTTTTTTTCCATTAGCATTGGATCATTATTTTTCATTCTAATTTTAGTGTTTGTGCAAGATAATAACATGGTAACTCTAATATTTAACGTAATTAAAATTATAATTAAATATTGAGTGAGAACATATTATATATTACGTGAAAATAATATATTAAGTGAGAATGTATAGTACTAAGTGAGAACATTTAATATACCATACATTCTTACTTAATATATAACATGTTCCATTTAATATATAACATGTTCTTACTTATATATTTAATTATAATTAATTAAATATTGAGTGAGAACATGTTATATATTAAGTGAGAACATATAGTATATTAAATAGGAACATTTAGTATATTAAGTGAGAATATATAATATATTAAGTGGAAACATTTAGTATATTCAATGAAAATATATAATATATTAAGTAAGAACAAGTATTTTAAATGAGAACACGTAGTATATTAAGTAAGAATATTTAGTATGTTAAATAAAAATATTTAGTATGTTAGATAAGAACATATAATATATTATGTAAGAATATTTAGTATATTCAATAAAAATATATAATATATTAAATAAAAATATATAATATATTAAGTAAAAATATTTAATATATTAAATAAGATACGTGAGAATATATAATATATTAAATTGTATTACCTATGGCAAATATATATATATATATATATATATACGTTGAGTGGAAAATTAAGGCTAAGGTTAGTGCTGGGTTAGTTGTATAATAAAATATTTGCAAAAGCTATCCACTAAAATCATGTTTTATTCGCACTTTACAATTGATAGTATTCCAAACCGTACCATTCATCATACATAATTTTTTTTTTCCTCTACATGTTTTCAATCGAAACTAAATGCAATCCAACGCATGTGGCTATAAAATATTTCTTTGGGTTCTCTTTAAAAAAAAAACATTCCTACCAAATCATCAATTAAATGGTGGTGGAAGACCGGCCACGATCACAACAAGTTATCATTCTATTTTAAATTTTTACGCTTAATATAAATATAAATATAAATTTTATATTATAAATATTAATATTGTAGATATATATTATATAAATTAAAAATGATTGTGAAAATTTTGATTTATAAATAAAGTTAAAATTTTAAGGTGAAAATTATGAAGTTTAGGCTATAATAAATTATTTAAGTATTTATTTAAATCTTACAATAATGTATAAGATTTAAATATTTGATGTAAGAAAAATAGATTAAAAAATATGATAAAGACAAATATTCTACGGCTGCATAATAATTGCGAAAAAAATGATATAGTTAACACAACATTCACGCAATGCATTAGTTTTGCTGATAAATTGTATCATTTTTTTTTAGTTTTTTGGTTATTTGATAGGGCCAAAAAAAAGCATAGTTTATGACTCCAAAATGTTGTATAACTAATTTTCTTTATAAGTCATGAGAAATTGACCGGCAATGGCATAGAGAATTAAGTCAATTTTCATCTATTAAAGGATTTATTTATTAAAAAAAATTGAAATTTATTTCAATATATTTTCGGATGAATGAAGAAATGAAATGGTTAGCAAGGTCCAAGACAGTGTAGGGCAATTTGAGGTAAGAAAACCATTTTGATCAACAACTGCTTAATGAATGAAATCGGCCAGCTTTCTGGTAAACTTATAAGGCCAACATTACATATCATCCACATAGTAGCCTTCGCCACACTTTAATGCTACAGCTCTCGATTCGAGTAAAATGACGAAATTATAGCAAAATCCTCAACCTCAGCTTATTCTTAATTAGTTTGACGAGTTTATTATGCGTCTGGGTCCATCAATTTCTCATTGAAATATTACTAAAAACTACTTCATAGAACATAAACATGAAAAAAATTCGTAAATAACTTTTATAATTTTTTATTATTATTTTAATTAAATTTAAAATAATTATTATTTTTAATTAAAAATTTTAATTATAAACAATTTTATCTTAAAATAAAAAATATAAACTGTCCCATTTCTTTCCACTGAACTAAGAATCATATTGATGGATGAACATTTTTAAAATTGTTATTGCGTAAATCGAATGTTGATCAATATATTTGTCACTTCAAATCAAGAAAATAGCTAAATCTTATAAGTTTTTTTTAAACATTTTTAAAAAATTTAATATTCGTTAAAAATTAGATAAAAATTACATTTGAAGTTAAAAATATGTGTTATTGATGAACTAAATGTGAAATCTTAGGACACATTTAGCCAAATCTCAGGGCACATCTCGTATAGTATATTAAATAGGAACATTTAATATATTAAGTGAGAACATGTAATATATTAAGTGAGAACATTTAGTATATTCAATAAAAATATATAATATATTAAGTAAGAACAAATATTTTAAATGAGAACACGTAGTATATTAAATAATAATATTTAGTATGTTAAATAAAAATATTTAGTATGTTAGATAAGAACATATAATATATTATGTAAGAATATTTAGTATATTCAATAAAAATATATAATATATTAAGTAAAAATATTTAATTTATTAAATAAGAGAGAATATATAATATATTAAATTGTATTTTTTATGGCAAATATATATATATATATATATATATATATATATATATACGTTGAGTGGAAAATTAAGGCTAAGGTTAGTGCTGGGTTAGTTGTATAATAAAATATTTGCAAAAGCTATCCACTAAAATCATGTTTTATTCGCACTTTACAATTGATAGTATTCCAAACCGTACCATTTATCATACATAATTTTTTTTTTTTTTTAGCATGAGCGCTCAGCCTAGTTGGTTGAACACCTCCAAGTCTCACATCCTCACTTGGGTTCGAATCCCCCCTCCCCCCAAGTGGTGCGGAAAAAAAAATATATGTTGTAATCCCCCTTAAAAAAAAAAAAAAAAATCATACATAATTTTTTTTTTTCCTCATCATGTTTTCAATCGAAACTAAATGCAATCCAACGCATGTGGCTATAAAATATTTCTTTGGGTTCTCTTTAAAAAAAAAACATTCCTACCAAATCTTCAATTAAATGGTGGTGGAAGACCGGCCACGATCACAACAAGTTATCATTCTATTTTAAATTTTTACGCTTAATATAAATATAAATATAAATTTTATATTATAAATATTAATATTGTAGATATATATTATATAAATTAAAAATGATTGTGAAAATTTTGATTTATAAATAAAGTTAAAATTTTAAGGTGAAAATTATGAAGTTTAGGCTATAATAAATTATTTAAGTATTTATTTAAATCTTACAATAATGTATAAGATTTAAATATTTGATGTAAGAAAAATAGATTAAAAAATATGATAAAGAAAAATATTCTACAGCTGCATAATAATTGCGAAAAAAATGATATAGTTAACACAACATTCACGCAATGCATTAGTTTTGCTGATAAATTGTATCATTTTTTTTTATTTTTTGGTTATTTGATAAGGCCAAAAAAAAGCATAGATTATGACTCCAAAATGTTGTATAACTAATTTTCTTTATAAGTCATGAGAAATTGACCGGCAATGGCATAGAGAATTAAGTCAATTTTCATCTATTAAAGGATTTATTTATTAAAAAAAATTGAAATTTATTTCAATATATTTTCGGATGAATGAAGAAATGAAATGGTTAGCAAGGTCCAAGACAGTGTAGGGCAATTTGAGGTAAGAAAACCATTTTGATCAACAACTGCTTAATGAATGAAATCGGCCAGGTTTCTGGTAACAACTTATAAGGCCAACATTACATAGCATCCACATAGTAGCCTTCGCCACACTTTAATGCTACAGCTCTCGATTCGAGTAAAATGACGAAATTATAGCAAAATCCTCATCCTCAGCTTATTCTTAATTAGTTTGACGAGTTTATTATGCGTCTGGGTCCATCAATTTCTCATTGAAATATTACTAAAAACTACTTCATAGAACATAAATATGAAAAAATTTCGTAAATAACTTTTATAATTTTTTATTATAATTTTAATTAAATTTAAAATAATTATTATTTTTAATTAAATTTAAAATAATAATTATTTTTAATTAAATTTAAAATAATTATTATTTTTAATTAAAAACAATTTTATCTTAAAATAAAAAATATAAACTGTCCCATTTCTTTCCACGAACTAAGAATCATATTGATGGATGAACATTTTTAAAATTGTTATTGCGTAAATCGAATGTTGATCAATATATTTGTCACTTCAAATCAAAAAAATAGCTAAATCTTGTAAGTTTTTTTTAAATATTTTTAAAAAATTTAATATTCGTTAAAAATTACATTTGAAGTTAGAAATATGTGTTATTGATGAACTAAATGTGAAATCTTAGGACACATTTAGCCAAATCTCAGGGCACATCTCGTGTGCGCATCGCGGGGCACATCTCGGGCTCAATCTCAGGGCCATTTCGAGCCCAAGGTGGCCCCAAGATGCGCACATGGTGACCATCTCTGGATCGAGATGGCCCCAAGATACGCACATTGTGCGTATCTTGTTGCAGCATCATGGACCTTGTCCGGATGTTGCACAATTTTGCACTACAATTATAATTTTTAAAAAATAATTTAATTTTTTAAATTTATTTTCTATGTTTATTTTTATTTATATTTGTAATAATTTATATTCTTTTTTAGGTCCTATGGAATATAATGTAATTGTTATTTGTTTTGGAGGAAAGTGGAGAGTTTTAATGATGGGGAAGAGAATTATGTTGATTATAGTAATTTTAAAATTTCAGTTCCGAAAAATATTAAATTTGAAGATCATTTAAATGCAGTATGTTATACCTTGAGAGTCGATAATGTGAACTATAAGGTGACTTTGAAAATCAAAATTGATGCAATGAGGTATAAGTTAAAACCTATTAAGATTAGAAACGACAGTGATGTTCGATTCTTTTTTAGTGCCAACAGAAGATCGTAATGTCTTTTATGTGTAGCAATGGATCTTAAAGCTCCCATTTATAAAGATGATGTACAGCCCCACAATCAAAACCTGCCATCGATTCATACGTATTTTATGTCAACTAGCGGTAGTAATCAAGTGAGCCATACATCCCCATCAATTCTAACAATGGTTCCTTTAAACACAACGAATGGGTATCACAATGTTTCTTCTATACCATTCAATGAAGACCCAGTTTATACACATTACACTTATGATAACATTGAAAATATTGGGGATGTGAAAGAGGACTGTGATGATGTTGGAAATGTTGATAATTTTGAAGGGGATGATTTAGCAGAAGGTGGACGTTCTTATATTTCAACAAGCTCCCAAAATGTTGAAGTTAAAAGAAAAGATTTTTGTGAAGCTGAAGACCCCTTGGCGTTTATGCCTCCAATACTACTATCAGACTTAGGCATATTGGATAAGATATTGAGTTGTGGAATTGGCGATGTGTTTGTAGGAAAGTTATTTAATAACAAAGACGAACTTCACCAGGCTATTAGTATGCTAGCACTTAAGGATAATTAGAGCTTTAAAGTCTTAAGGTCGACAAAAGATAGTTTTGAGGTAAAATGTGACGATGATAGATGCTAATAATGATTACGTATGGTGTCGACAGATGCAAGAAAATATTTCATTGTGCGCAAAATTGATTCAAATCACGTATGCCAATTAGATCAATTGTACGATGGTCATCGACAAACAAAGTCTCGGATTAGTGGCAAATTTATAAAAAAATAAGTTTGCATCTGTGAGTCGACTTTATAGACTGAAGAAAATCCAAGCAGACATACGTGAAGAGTTTGGTATGGAGATAACTTACCTCACTGCTTGGCAATCTAAGGAGTATACATTGGTGTAGATATGTGGTACTCCAAAGGCTTCATATAAATTACTCCTTGTATACTGTCATATATTGGAACAACAGAACCCAGGTACAGTCACGCATTTGGAGATTAACGATTGCAAGCACTTCAAATATTTTTTCATGGTGCTTGGACCATGTATTAGAGGGTTTCAGTATTCTATCATACCGATTATTGTAGTTGATGGTGCATTTTTAAAAGTATATACCTGAGAACAATATTTATGGCTATTTGTAAGGATGGAAACAACCAAAAATGTTTACTTACATAGGGCATTGTTGACTTTAAAAATGATGCTTTATGGCGTGGTTTATAGTAAAACTCCGAGGAGTCATTGGTGATCTTGCGAACCTTGTATTTATATCTGATCGACATGCTAGTATGGAGAAGGCCATTAGAAATGTATTTCCTAATGTATATCATGGGGTATGCGTCCATCACTTGAAGGTTAATTTGGTTGCATGATTAAGATACCGTCGGAGACAACAAAATGAGGGGGATATTTGGCTTCCTATTTTGTTGCTGCCAAGGCGAATCAAGTAACTGACTTTTAAAGAGAAATTTATAAGATGTAAGAAATGAAACCAGAGGCAACGAGATACTTGGAGGAGGAGGTTGGTTTTTCAAAATAGGCTCGATCAATGGGAGCATTCAGAAAATATAACATCATGACTACCAACATTGCAGAGAGCATTAATGTTGTTGCAAAGAAAGCACGTGACATGACGGTGACTGTCTTAATTGAGTGGATTGGAGAGTTAATGCAGAGATGGTTTGTTGAGAGACGTGTGGCTACAGAAAATATGTCAAAATTCTTGACAAATTGGGCCTATAAGTGATGCGATATTTCGATATCTTAAAATTAAGCGCAAGTATACGCTATCATAACAAGTAATAAAGAGACTTATAAAGTCAGATGTCGAACCCACAGGGATAATTTTTATTTCTACAAAGTACTAAAATTATATATTTCTTATAATTATTCAGAAAAATCAAATCTTAATTTTACAATAAATTTGAATAAAATAAAAGTGCAGAAAATAAATAACACAATTTAAATAAAATAAGAAAATAACAATATAGAGAAAGCCTCTGGTTAATTACTATCATTCAATATGGTTTCTAAAGATTAATCATTTTAATATTTATATCCCTCAATTCTTATTATTGGTCAAGATACTAATGTATTAACAAGCCTCTTCCAAGGTCATGCAAGTATATCATAATTTACCAAATACCTATATTCCTATGGTACTTGTAATAAATTAAAATTCATTAAAAACAAGTCTTATTGACCATACATGCCAATTAGGTATATTCCTATCCTAATTCAAAATTTTGATATGAACATTGAATGTTACTCTACAATCATGCATCAAATTATCTAGGTCTAAATACAATGATGCCTCTTTCAAGTTTATCAAAGTATTATCAATTCAATCACAATATTGATCAGATATAATGAAGCACTAAGAACAAATAATTTGAATAATAAAGAATTGAGTTCAAATAAATATTAAAAAGATCCAACAATTAAGCTCACATATTGAGTTCAAGTAATAACCCTAGAAAATAAATTTAGCTCATGATAACAAGAGAATTATGGCGAAAAAATAAAATAAACATGATACAACCAAAACCAAACCAATATAGATGTCAATTTGCAGTTGGTTGATACTTCAAAGATTTGCTAATAATCTCTTGCTTCCTTGAATTCTCCATACTTCTCTCTCTAAAAATTGCTTTTCTTTAATGTGTTGTGGTTCTAAGAGCCCTAAGTTGTGTGTCTTTGAGGTCTAAAACGAATGGTCTTTATATAGGGATTAATTGGAGTCTTGGAGTTGTATTTCTTTTAGGATTAGAAAAAATTGCACTATTTACCGCTGCCGCGAACACTGTTCATCACTGGGATATAGCACTGTAGTACGGGGTACTGTTCATGAGACACTGTTCCATGTACTGTAGCATTTATGTTTTGTCTTGTTTTTCTTAGAGTTTCATCCTTAATTGTTCCATTGACTCCAAACCTTCAAAATAACAATTAAATATATAAAAAGCCTAATATTCTTATTAAAATGAGCAATTAATCAAGTTAAGGGAGTGAAAATAATAGATATAATTTACGCTTATCAAACTCCCCAAACTTAACCATTTGTTCATCCTTGAATAATGAAAAATAAAATCAATGAGAGAATTTAAAAAGATTATACTTGACTTTAAATGAAATGAAAATTTAAAAATAAAATAAAAATAACAAGGGAGGTTAGTAAGATGATCAAAATAATTGTCTCAAAAGCTGTTTAAATAGCACAAATCCTTAAGCTAGATAAATAACTATTAACAATTCTAATTATCTTTATTTAGTCACTCATTCTTCTTCAAAAATAATCACCATGTGTATATGTGTGCAAGCAGCAAGCAATAGCTAAAACCATACTTTGATTTACTTTATACTTTAGTTTGTACAGAAAAAATGATGTCTTGGCATTTGATTTGTATAATGACACTTTCATAGGCTTGAATTTACTACCATTCTCCACTAATGTAGAAAATCACATGTCTAAGAATCTATTTAGAAATTTACTTAGCTTGTAACATAAGACTAAGGTCAATGTAGGATAAAAGGATAAATATATGAAGTTCAAGTCACACTATGAACACTTAGACTTTACCTAGAAACCCCTTGATCTTCTTTTTCTTGTATTATTTCTTCCCCCAAACTTATTGTGTTTCCCATCTTTCTTTTCAACCTTTATTTTTCAAAGAATTTCTTCTTTTTCTTAAGTTGGGGGTATTTTTTTTCTCTTTTTTTCTTTTTTGAATTTTTTTTTGAATAACCCCAAACTTAGATTGACAAATACCACCCAAACTTATTTTTCTCACATCACCACAACATTTTCCTTTCAAGAGTATTTCTAAACAAATGTAAGGTTTATGGTGTTACGGGTAAATTTATGGATAAATAAACTTTAAGTCTTGGGCTTGTAATGTGGTTAAACCAAAATATGGGTAATTAGGCTCAAAATAGGGTACTAAGGATAAATATACAATAAAAGGTAGGCTAGAAAAGCTCAATCGGTCCAAAGATGGCCTAATGTCATTTTTCTATTCATGTGTTTCCTAGGATTTCGCCTCGAGTAGTAATTAAAGACAAGTTCTAGCGTGTCGGTCTTTTGAGACTGTGGTGTACTCCCTAAAACATAAGTATCTCTAAGTAATAGTTATAACTATTCGTGCTTTAGTAAGTGCTAAAAAAGAATGGTGATTATAAATAAAGTCGAACTTGTTCCTAAAATTAGATAATCAAAATTGTATCAAGTATTTATTATTCCCTATGGATTTGTAGAAAAAATAAATTCAACCATATATTTTTTTTCTTATCATAGACTAATGATCATCTTAACAACCTAACAACTAAAAGTAAAAAATAAAAAATAAAAAAAAACCCATAAGATAACCAATCAAATTATGCAGCAAAAATAAATACAAGAAAGTATTTCTTACCCCCAAACCTAAATTAGACATTGTCCCCAATGTCGAAAAATAAACTTAAGAGTAAGAGAAACTCCCCTGGTAAAAGCAGTTAAGGCAATGCAGCATTGTTGTATAATGATGCAAATGTGATGTCATTTGCTCTAGATGCTTGCAAATGCTCATGCTGCTTTCTTTGAGTATTTGACTTGTTGTTTTATTCCTAAAAAAAAAATTAACATAACTAAAACTGAAAATAAGTAAATAAAAATAAAAAATAAAATTTACTTGGGTTGCCTTCCAAGAAGCGCTTGATTTAATGTCATCAGCTTGACATCTTCTTTCTTGACTTATAGAGGATCAAACTGCGTGTCAGTGGTATCGCACCTATGAAACTTCAATCTATGTCTAAGAACATTGATATTTCTCTTCTTTGACTTCTATTGCTTCATGAAATTTTTTTGTAGACACGGTCCTACCCTCTTTGATTTGAGCCTTACAGGAAAGATTTTAATCTTAGATCAGAATATTGTACCCCGTTGGCCGGTATCAATCTACCTCTTCATTATCTTACTATTCTCCTTCTTCTTTTTTAACTTGCACAATTTTGTATGAGTTTGTAGTTGAAGGGCTTCTATTAATTTTACTTTAGGAGGTGGTGGTGGATCTTCGGGAATTACCATGTCAACCTTGAAACATTGAGATATATTATTGGACAATTGCTGATGTTCAAGGTTCTTCTCTTGAAGTCTTTGGGAAAAAGATGGTTGTAGAATATATGGATTGTCTTTGCTTTGAAATGCCACTAATTCCTTTTCTTATGTAATTGCCTCATTTTCTTTTTTCTTTGTTGTTATATCATTGCTCTCTTTAATTTGAGACGTTTTAGCAGCTGTTGGTAGTTCTTGTTCAGCCTTTAAGGTGATTGTTTGGTATTACTCCTTATTTTCTTTTGGATTCACCTTTGTGTTATTGGTCAATGGGCCTTGTGGATGATTGTTTAATGATGTGGCTAATTGACTCACTTGCATCTCTAACGTCCTTAAAGAGGCTGCTTGGCTTTGAAAGAAGGAATCTGTTTGCTTCATGTATTGCATATATATCTCCTCCAGGCCTAGTTTCTCTTCAATCTGCTATTGAGGTTGTGTTGGCATACTATGAGGGTCTACCCAATTTGAATTGTAGAAGTTGGTGTAGGGATTGTGCTACTGTACTTGATAGTTCTCCATATAGTGCATAGGCTCCATGCATTGGCCATTTGGATGGTTCTCACCACAAAAATCATAAGTGATGAGCTGTCTCTTAATAGCGTTAGCTCTAATGACATCTAACTTTTTAGTCAACAGGTTGATTTGTGTAGCTAATGAGATAAGTGTCCTTTCATTATATGTGTTTGTAATTCTTCTTGGGGTTGTTCTCTCTACTGGCCATTAATAACTATTGGATGCCATTTCCTCTAACAGGTCATATGCTTCGTCAGTTGATTTGTTCATTAGTGCTCCACCTGCTGTGGCATCTACTATAATCCTCAATTGCCCCATTAAGCCATTATAAAATGTCTGCACAAGTAATCACTTTGGAATCTTATGATGTGGACATTTTCTCAGCATATCTTTATACTGCTCCCATACTTCATAAAGTGTTTTTGAGTTATATTGCATGAAAGAAGTGATGTCATTCCTCATCCTTGCTATCTTGGCCGATGAAAAGAATTTAGATAGGAATTTCTAGGCCAAGCTATCCCATGTTATAATTGATCTTGATGGTAGTGACATCAACCAACTCTTTGCCTTGTTTCGAAGTGGAAACAAATAGCCGTAATCGTACTACATCATCTGAGACTCCATCGTATTTGAACAAATCACAAATCTCTAGAAAATTTCTGATATGTTCATTTGGATCATCATATGGATGTCCACTAAACTGAACCAAGTCTTTCAACATTCAAATTATTTCCGGCTGAATTTCAAAGTAATTAGCATTTATTGTTAGTCGGCATATGCTAGGTTGAATGCTGCTAACCGTAGGGATAGAATAATCTCTCAAAGATCTATGTTCTCCCACTTGCTACTGAAATTGATAAGCTATGATATAGCTCTAAAAGGTATCCTAAAAAACAAAAACAAAAACAAAAAGAATTGAAAAGCAACTATACAAAAAATAAAAATAAAAATAAAAAAAGACTTATATAAAAAATAAAAAAATTCTGAATTAAAAATAAGAAAGATTAGTATTAATATTGGGAAAAATAAAATATTATCCCCGGCAACGGCACCAAAAATTTAATGCGATATTTCGATATCTTAAAATTAAGCGCAAGTATACGCTATCATAACAAGTAATAAAGAGACTTATAAAGTCAGATGTCGAACCCACAGGGATAATTTTTATTTCTACAAAGTACTAAAATTATATATTTCTTATAATTATTCAGAAAAATCAAATCTTAATTTTACAATAAATTTGAATAAAATAAAACTGTAGAAAATAAATGACACAACTTAAATAAAATAAGAAAATAACAATATAGAGAAAGCCTCTGGTTAATTACTATCATTCAATATGGTTTCTAAAGATTAATCATTTTAATATTTATATCCCTCAATTCTTATTATTGGTCAAGATACTAATGTATTCACAAGCCTCTTCCAAGGTCATGCAAGTATATCATAATTTACCAAATACCTATATTCCTATGGTACTTGTAATAAATTAAAATTCATTAAAAACAAGTCTTATTGACCATACATGCCAATTAGGTATATTCCTATCCTAATTCGAAACTTGCATATGCAACATTGAATGTTACTCTACAATCATGCATCAAATTATCTAGGTCTAAATACAATGATGCCTCTTTCAAGTTTATCAAAGTATTATCAATTCAATCACAATATTGATCAGATATAATGAAGCACTAAGAACAAATAATTTGAATAATAAAGAATTGAGTTCAAATAAATATTAAAAAGATCCAACAATTAAGCTCACATATTGAGTTCAAGTAATAACCCTAGAAAATAAATTTAGCTCATGATAACAAGAGAGTTATGGCGAAAAAATAAAATAAACATGATACAACCAAAACCAAACCAATATAGATGTCAATTTGCAGTTGGTTGATACTCCAAAGATTTACTAATAATCTCTTGCTTCCTTGAATTCTCCATACTTCTCTCTCTAAAAATTGCTTTTCTTTAATGTGTTGTGGTTCTAAGAGCCCTAAGTTGTGTCTTTGAGGTCTAAAACGAATGGTCTTTATATAGGGATTAATTGGAGTCTTGGAGTTGTATTTCTTTTAGGATTAGAAAAAATTGCACTGTTTACCGCTGCCGCGAACACTGTTCATCACTGGGGCAATAACACTGTTGTACGGGTGCTGTTCATGAAATACTGTTCATGAGACATTGTTCCATGGTATTGTAGCATTTATGTTTTGTCTTCCTTTTCTTAGATTTTCATCCCTAATTGATCCATTGACTTCGAACCTTCAATATAACAATTAAACATATAAAAAGCCTAATATTCTTATTAAAATGAGCCATTAATTAAGTTAAGAGTGAAAATAATAGATATAATTTACGCTTATCAATAAGAAGATTTAGCAGCACAATGATGATTCTACTCGCATGATAGTGCATGCAATAGATCAATCTCGCTTTGTCGTTAAGGATAGAAAAAGAAATGGAATGGTGGACATCTCTTTGAAGTCATGTAGTCGTTGAAAGTTTGATCTGCGGCAGTTACTATGTGCTCATGCACTTGCAGTATGCAGGCAGGTCAGATTCTAATACTATACTCTTTGTTCACAATAGTACACAACTAAGTCTTTATTGCGTGCATACAGTGAACTAGTAAATACTGTTGATCATCTATTAGATTGGATTGTTCTAGAGGAGTTGAGATCTACTGACATCTAACCTCCTTTAGTACATCGACAATCAGGAAGACATAAGAAGAATCAAATTCTATCGTAAGGTGAGGCACCCACGAAGAATGTATGCGACCGTTGTAAGCAGCATAGACATAATTGGCAAATGTTTTGAAACCCAATTGCATTAAATGACAGTTGATGTGTTCTTTATAAGTTATATTTCTATTTGTGCTTTGTTATTATGGGCCTTATTTGACTAGTTAATTGTAATTTGTTACCATTGTATTTAATTGACTCGTTTGTTATGTTTCCAAATTGTCGTTAATAATGCATGCATTGACTAATTATACATTTAACATTAAATGTATAAAATACATAAAAAAAAGAACTCTATAAATATACAAACATTTAATTTTTCTTTGTTTTTTGTGTGCACATTTTCATAAATCAATCGCTATTTTGGTCCTAAAAAATGATCCATGATTAGGACCAAAATTTAGGGGACGACACAACATAAAAAACTCTATAAACATACAAATATAAACCCCACAATCTTCATTATTCACTGTCTGTTGTGGCACTGAATTATTTAATCTAACTACATGAAAAGGGGTTAAGTCATGTATAATTTTTCGTTGCTCATAAATTCTACAAGTATCTAGGTAGTGGGATAACAAAATAGATAATGGCGCAATATGATTCTCAATCACATCATCGATAAATCCCATAATGCTAGAATCGTAGATCACTATTTATCGATACAAGATGTACACCTTAGCCGTAACCCAATGCTGTTGATTGTATTTGATAGGAATATAAACCTACATAAAATTCAAATAAGTCTCACAAATAGTACTACAAGTTATAAACAAAAAGAACTCTCATATAACAAATATTATATTTTACCTTCTTAACCTCATTCTACATCTGTGTACTGAATAAATCTTCTTCTCGCCTTGGGCATATGACATCACGTCATCACTCCATTCAATGTCATAAATGTCATTTTTGTATTCCTCATAGAAAAGTCTAAAAGTCTCCTAAAAATGCAATGTCATCGAATAATTAATAAAGTGCACATAAGAAAATGTAATTAATTTAATTCAATACTTACAAAGAAGTACGAATCTATAGAAGTGGACAATTATAGCAATGCATTAATGTAATAGTTTTGCTTAAGCCAGATTACTTTCAAATACTCATTAATATGCTGCATTAATAAACAATTAAAATTATAAATTATTTAATATATTTCAACACATATGATTACCGTCAAGTCAATATGTAAATTTAAATAAATAAATTTTACTTACAAAGTCATCCAGCCAACTGTGTAGTAATTCCTGAAACTATGCCGGGTTAGCGTCAAGGCCAGGTAAGATGACTACACCTTCATCCTTGTCTAACTAAACTTGAAACTCAACTAAGATGGTTGAGTCTATCTGCTACAATGGATTCATGTCTACTTGAGGTTGTACTTCAATTTCAATTTTCTTCTTCTCATGTATCTTTTGTGGAAAGAGATTTGTATACGCGGTGTGCAAATACCATGCAGGCCTATATGGTCTTCCATACTGACTCACACCCTTATGCGAGGCAGGTAAGGTCTCAACACTTGCAGACAATCAGTGGCTGGGGCTGTATGTCATGACCAGTAGTTGGGGCTTGAAAATCATATTGATAGCCTGTCGATGTGTTCTCTCCAAACTAAAATATATGTATATATTAAAATAAATCAAACTACAATTAAGTTAATGACTTATTTATAAATATATAAAATTTTCTTTTTAGTTAATCACGTAAATAAGTAATATACCATTGCTCCTGGTATTAGTGCTGACATTTGTAGGTTTGCCCATTCATATCCATCCATATCCATATCATCATCGTTAAGGTTGCTGAAATAGACATAAGCCCTCAGGTGCTTGCTCTTGCTCCTTTCATAATCATACATATTTGGTAAGTCCCTAGCATAACTTTCGCTTGGAATGCTTAGATGCCTAACCATTTGTACGACTGCCTCTTTCTTCTCATAATCTTTTGGTACTAATTTACAATGTACTGAAAGAACTTATAAATATAAAATTAAGTTACACTTAATAAAAAATAAAAGTTATATACATATATTTTTCATTAATCACAACACATACCAAATCCTTCCCTAATATTGTATTCTTAACGTCATCGAACTGTGGAGTTCATCGAGTCATCCAATTCAAAATACGAGAGAAACGATCACTATAATGAATACCAAAAACCTCACTGCACACTGAAATTGTCTCAAAAATTCATACCTAATATAATTATTTTTAAAATATAAGTTTAGCGTATACAAAAATAGTCAAAATGTTAAGTATAAGAAAATTATGACGTACCAGAAATGCGTGCAAAAATTTATACACGTTGTAACTCTCAAATTTACTCTATGCAAATCCTTTCGTATTTATTTTCTCAAGTTTTTAGAATACGGCCTTCTTAAGTGTGTTATGAAGTACGGTCCATGCAATATTGCCCCATGGATACTTATTAAACTCATCAAGATCGTCCACTAAACATAGTACAGAATTTTGAATCTCATTACGTTCATTGCGTGGGATCAAAACACGATGCACAAAATAGAATAAACTCAACTTTACTACATCTTCATTGTCCATCTCCGTCAATTTCAAATGCCCGTGCCAATTATCAAGAAATATGTACGATAATTGTTTTACTCCTAAAAAATATGTATCTCACAATCGAGTGTCTAATTTCCTATTCAGCTGCTGGGCAGGAGGTTAATCTCGCATTTCTAGTCCAGTGATTAGTACAAACTCCTGCTGACTAAATCGGATGCGTTTCTTCCTTATGTAAAACTACATCTCATCTTGTAAATTAGAGGTATACACCTCATGAAATAATAACTCGTGCACTAAAATACCGAAGAAGGTAAAATCTGGCATATTTAAGAAATGCCTCGTACACGTCTGCCTAAATAATATTTTTTAATTCTCTGTTAATTTTTCTTTTATACTTTTTAGACCCCATATCTTCGAATAAACTGTCACTGATACACAAAAAAATATATGCTTTGGAAGTCTATATTTTTTCGATATGTTATTTTTCCTGTAACAATTAAAAAAAAAATTAATAAATTAATATTATTAACAAATAACAAGCATACAATATTATTTACCAAAAACAAATTCACAGACAATATAGATTAATTCAACAGACATAAAAGAAAAAGAAAAATTAATTACTAACATATTAATCAATATATTATAATAATTAATTATATATTAAAATTTTTTAATATAGAATTAATTACAAAAGGTACTCATTAAATAAATAATGTTACAAAAAATTAAAATTATTATTACTTAAATGAGTTATTTAACCAACTTATTAATTAATGTTAATTAATTACTTAATAGATTCTAAATTACATTTTATTTAATTTAAATAAAATTACATTTAATTTTTAAAAATAGAATTAAATTTAATTTAAAGAACATTAAATTAAATTTTTTTAATTTAATTTAAATAAAATTAAATTAAATTTGTAAAACAAATTAAAAAAATTACATTTGCGTTATGTGGCAACCTATAAAGGTGCCACGTGGTGCAATAGTGTGGGGGTGACAAATTTGGGTTTGTGGATTTGGCTTTGATCTCTTTTTATTCTTGGTTTTATGTCTATTGGACCTTTGGCAAGTTCAGCATTGAGGCTGAATGCCCCACGCTGAGTGCATGGGCAAAGAGATGCTTGTAGAAAGAGACTGTTGCCAAGTGTCATGGGCCGGGCGCTTGCCATTGACCCAAAAAACTAGCCTGTTAGGTAATGCTGCATACCCACCTTTATATACCCAAGACCCACCCAATTTCTATTCGATGTGGGACGTGACATTCTCCCCCACCCAATCACGTGACGCCCTCGGTAAGGTGTGACCCAAACTTAAGGACCAACCTAGCCCGTATTGGCCATCCCCCAGAGGATAGGGGACCCACTATCTACGTGGCAATCTTTATTGGGGCTCAAGACACATAACTTTTAAGGCCTACTTGGCTTGTATTGCCCATCCCCTAACGGTATAGGGGGCCCACATCCCATGTGGCAATCTTCATTGGGGCAATTTTTGGGGGCCCACAAATGAATGAGAATTTGGGTCTGCTCTGATACCACTTGTCACGGGCCGGGCGCTTGCCATTGACCCAAAAGACTAACCTGTTAGGTAATGCTGCATACCCACCCTTATATACTCAAAACCTACCTAATTTTTATTCGATGTGAGACGTGACACAAGATACTTCCTGATGATGAGAAAGTTTATGGGTTTGTTTTAGAGTACAGGAAAAAAACTTGGGTTGGAGTAGAAAGCTAAATGTACAATCATCCTGTTATGCCTTTGAGGGTTAACGTTGCTAGAAGCACAATCATGCCTTTTTATGCTTTGAATAATAAATATTTTTTGGGTTTGTATTCAGAATTAGATTGTCTCTTATTTTAATTTTAAAATTACGATACTATTTTTACCTTTACATATTGAGTCGAGCAATATTGAACTTATATACACAATATGTGGGTGAAAAGTGCTTAAATAATGGGTATTATTTTTACAAGTTAAGACATATTTAAAGTTGGCGTGGTTTAAAGTCTCATTTGATTTCGGGAAGGACAGTTGGGATATGTTATGAACAAAGAAAATGAGGGATGAAAACGTTTTGGTCCTGTTCCAAACATTTTCGGTCTCGAACCGAGTCTTATTCCAAATTCCAAATTTTTTAATATGAAATTCTTTTAAGAAAAAATAGTTAAGACTAAATTTTATTTATTAATTAATAAATTATAAGTTAATTTAATATAATTTTTATAAATTTATAAGTTAATTAATATATTATTAATTTTTTTATTAAAAAATCCTTTCATTTTAATTTATACTTATAATTTTAAGTAAATTAATATTGAAAATTAATTAAATATCAATATTAAATTAGATTTAGAATTACCCATATTTAATGGAATTGAAATTGAAATTAAAATCATATTTAACATAATTAAAATTAAAAATTAAATTAAAAATTATAGCATTTAATGTTGTTAAAATTAAAAGGATTTGAATAATAATGTTAAAAAAATTGAAATTAAAATTATCAAATAATAATATTTAACGTAGTTAAAATTAAAATTAAATTTAGATCATAACATTTAATGTATTTAAAATTAAATTTTTGAATTGAAATTATAATATTTATTAGAATTAAAATTAAAATTTTATTTATAATTTAGAATTATAATATTTAACGTAATTAAAATTAGAATTAAAATTGAGATTATAATAATTTACGTAGTTGAAACTAAAATTAGAATTAAAATTATAATATTTAACGTAATTAAAATTAAAATTGGATTGACAATTTGGAATTATGACTTTTAATGTAATAGAAATTGAAATTAGATTTGAAATTATAACATTTAATATAGTTAAAATCAAAATTATATTTAGATTATAACATTTAACGTAATTGAAATTAAAATTGAAATCAAAATATAATATTTAATGTAATTAAAATTAGAATTGAATTTGAAATTATAACATTTAACATAATTAAAATTAGAATTAGAATTATAACATTTAATATAATTGAAATTGAAATTAGATTTGCGATTTGGATTTAAAGTAATTGAAATTAGAATTGAAATCAAAATTATACTATTTAATGTAGTTAAAATTAAAATTAGAATTGAAATTATAACATTAACGTAAATGTTAAAATTGGAATCGGAGTTATAACATTTAACGTAATTGAAATTAAAATTAGATTTGTCAATTTAAAATTATAACATTTAAGTTTAACGTAGCAGAAATTAGAATTGGAATCAAAATTATAATATTTAATATAGTTGAAATTAAAATTAGAATCGGTATTATAATTTTTAATAGTTAAAATTAAAATTCACATAGGAATTATAACATTAACGTAAGTGGAAATTAAAATTAGAATCGGAGTTATAACACTTAACGTTATTGAAATCAGAATTATAATATTTAATGTAATTGAAATTAAAAATAGAATTATAACATTTAACGTAGTTGAAACTAAAATTAAAATATAAATTATAATATTAACGTAAGAGGAACTAAAATTAGAATAAGAATTATAACATTAATGTAAGTAGAACTAAAATTGCAATCGGAATTATAACACTTAGTGTAATTAAAATTGAAGTTATAACATTTAACGTTATTAAAATTAAAATTAGAATAAGAATTATAACATTAACGTAAGTAGAACTAAAATTGCAATCGAAATTATAATACTTAACGTAATTAAAATTAAAATTGGATTTGTTAATTTAGAATTATAACATTTAAGTTTAATGTAAGCGGAATTAAAATTACAATTGAAATTATAACACTTAACGTAATTAAATTTGAAATTGGATTTATTAATTTTGAATTATAACATTTAAGTTTAACGCAGTGAAAATTAGAATTAAAATCGAAATTATAACATTTAGCATAGTTTAAATTAAAATTAGAACCAGAATTATAACATTAAACGTAGGTGAAATTAAAATTGCAATAGGAATTATAATATTCACGTAAGTGGAATTAAAAATTAAAATTGAAATTATAACATTAACGTAACTGAAATTAAAATTATAATTTTTAACATATTTGAACAAAAAATATAAAAAAATCATTAATAAAAATTATAAAAGTTCAAAAAAAAATTTAAAACTAAATTTTTGAAAAAACAAATTTAGAGCAATTAGTGACATGGCCCATAAATGAACTTAAGATTTTTGGGCTAAAAATAAAAAATTGAACTAATTAATGACATGGGCCAAAATTGGTCCACGTCTCAAATTTGTGTCCTAACTCGTCATGAAATTTATCTTCGTCAGGATAAATTTCAGCATCCCGACGAGACACGGGATGGACGGGTCCCATCTTAAACCCATCCCAATCTTGAATTGTCTACCTTTATTTAAAGCGGTGATTATGCATAACAATTTGGTGTATGACAAATGAAAATAGATAAAAACGGTGATGTTTGAACTCGAGACTGCAAGCCTGAACTTTAAAAAACAAGACAACTCAAGACAATATGATAATCTTGATTTTTTGAATCTTTCAACAACAGAGATATACTTAAACTTGAGTTGGTCATAAGTGCCAAACAAGGATCATATTTTATAAAGGTGGGGACATATATAAAGTAATAATTTGGCCAAAACTATTAAGGAATTCCAATAATAATGTATAATATCTTTACCTTCAAATATTCCAACAATAAAATATGGCATGTCACAGCACATATACATAATGTTTTTTGAATAACAACTAACAACACGTTAAGTATGTAGAAATGAGGATATCTTAGACTTTGTCGGTGAAAATTATAAATAGTAGGAACAAGTAGTATGTTAAGTGAGATACAACATACATAATGTTGTTCATAATTATGTTTTTATTTTTTTATAAAATATATTAATAACCATGCTTATTAAGGGAGACGTATAAAATAGCATCCCTCTATATTATGTAACATTTTCTAAATGATAATCGACAACATGCAAAGTATAGAGAAATAGGGATATCATAGACTTTTGTTTTTGGTAAAAACAAAAATAGTGGGAACACATGCTACATTAAGTGAGATATAATATACATGATGTTGTATGTAATTCATTTTTTATTTTTTTGTAAAATATATAAAATCCACGTTATATATTACACCCATAAAATAACATCCCTTATATTATGTAATATTTTTTGAATAATAACCGACAATGTGGTAAGTATGTAGAAGTGGGGATATCTTAGACTTTTGTCAATAAAAATTGTAAATAGTGAAAATATGTAGTACGTTAAGTAGGATACAATATATATGATGTTGTATGTAATTCATTTTTTTGTAAAATATATATAAAAAAAATCATGCTTGTATAAGACAAATTAAATAGTATCCCCTTATATTATATAATATTTTTTGAATAATAATTGACAACGTGCAAACTATGTAAAAGTGAGGATATCCTAGACATTTGTTGGTGAAAACTGCAAATAGTAGTAATAGGTGGTACATTAAGTACATATATGATATTTTGTATAATTCATTTTTTTGCTTTTTTTAAATATATAAAAAAATTATGCTTATTTAGGAGACCAATAAAATAGTATCCGTCTATATTATGTAATATTGTTTTAATGATAACTAACAATGCACTAAGTATGTAGAAGTCGGGATATCCTAAACTTTTGTTGGTAACATTATAGATAGTAGAAACAAGTAGTAGATTAAGTGGGACAAAACATACATGATATTGTATGTAATTTGGTTTTTATTTTTGTAAAACATATAAAAATCATGCTTATACAAGAAATTCATAAAATAGCATCTCTTATATTATGTAACACTTTTTGAATGATAACCAACAACAAGCAAAGTATGTAGATGTGGGGATATCCTAGACTTTCATTGTATGTAATTTGTTTTTTATAATTTTGGAAAATATAAAAAAAAATCATGCTTATTTAGAAGACTTACAAAATAGCATCCCTCAATATTGTGTAATATTTGTTTAAAAATAACTGATAACGTGCTAAGTATGTAAAAGTGGGGATATCATAAATATTTATGGTAAAAATTATAAATAGTAAAAAAACGCAGTACATTAAGTGAGATACA
Organism: Ailanthus altissimus; assembly: GCA_946807835.1. Taxonomy (NCBI): domain Eukaryota; kingdom Viridiplantae; phylum Streptophyta; class Magnoliopsida; order Sapindales; family Simaroubaceae; genus Ailanthus; species Ailanthus altissimus. The sequence goes on along the minus strand of OX327713.1, from coordinate 8,008,089 downwards.
ATATAAATAATGTTGTATGTAATTCGTTTATTATTATTTTTTTTGTAAAATATATAAAAATCATGCTTATTTAGGAGACCTCATAAAATAGCATCTCTCATATTATGTAATATTTTTTGAATGATAACTAACAACGAGCAAAGTATATAGATGTTGAGATATCCAAGAACTTTGTTGGTGAAAATTTCAAATAGTGAGAGCACGTCGTATATTAAGTGGGATGCAACATACATAATGTTACATGTAATTTATTTTTTTGTAAAACAAATAAAAATCATGCTTATTCAGGAGACCTATAAAATATGATCTCTCTATATTATGTAAATTTTTTTGAATGATAACCAACAACGTGCTAAGTAGAGGTGGGGATATCCTACACTTTTGTTGGTAAAAACTGTAAATAGTGAGAACATGTAGTACATTAAGTGCGATACAACATGCATGATATTGTATGTAATTCATTTTTTTTAAATATATAAAAACTATGCTTATATAGAACACTCATAAAATAGTATCCTCATATATTATGTAACATTTTCTAATTGTAACCGACAGCACACAAAGTATATAGAAGTGGGGATGTCCTAGACTTTTGTTGGTCAAAATTGTAAATAGTAAGAACACGTGACACATTAAGTAGGATACAACATACATGATGTTGTATGTAATTCAGTTTTTTTTTTTTCATGTAAAATATATAAAAAATCATACTTTTATAGAACACACATAAAATAGCATTCCCTTATATTATGTAACATTTTTTTAATGATAACCAACAACGTATAAAATATATAAAAGTGGGGATATGGTAAACTTTTGTTGGTGAAAACTGCAGATAATGAGAATACGTTGTACATTAAGTGGGATACAACATACATGATGTTATATGTAATTTGTTTTTTTGTAAAATATATAAACACCATGCTTATATAGGACACCCAAAAAATAGTATCCCCTTATATTATGTAATATGTTTTAAATACTAATCGATAAAGCATAAAGTATATAGAAGTAAGGATGTTCTATACTTTTATTGGTGAAAACTACAAATAGTGAGAACACGTAGCACATTAAGTGGGGTACAACATACATGATGTTGTATGTATTTTTTTTTGTAGAATATTTAAAATCCCTACTTTTTAAGAGACCCATAAATTAGCATCCCTCTATATTAATGTAGCATTTTTTGAATGATAACCAACTACGTGCTAAGTATGTGGAAATAGGGATATGCCATACTTTTATTGTAAAAATTACAAATAGTGGGAACACGTAGTATATTAAGTGGAATATAACATACATAATATTGTATGTAATTCATTTTTTACTTTTGTGTGAAATATATAAAATCCATGTTTATATAGGACACATATAAAATAGCATCCCCTAATATTATGTAATATTTTTTGAATGATAACCAACAATGCGCAAAGTATGTAGATGTGGAGAAATTCTAAACCTTTACTGGTGAAAACTACAAAATGTGTGAAAACATGGTACATTAAGTGGGATGCAACATGAATAAGGTTGTATGTAATTCATTTTTTTTTGTAAAATAGATAAAAATCATGCTTATTAAGTAACATGTTTTATTGATAACCGACAACAAGCAAACCATGTAGATGTGGGAATATTCTAGACCATTTCTAGTGAAAACTACCAATAGTGGAAAAACATGGTATATTAAGTCGGATACAACATACATGAGGTTGTATGTTAGTAGTTTTTTTGTTTATTGTATAATATATAAAAACTGTACTTATTTAGGAGACTCATAAAATACCATCTCTCTATATTATGTAATATTTTTTGAATAATAACCGACAACAAGAGAAGTATGTAGATATGGGGATATCCTAAAACTTTGTTAGTGAAAACTGTAAATAATGAGAAGAAGTGGTATATTAAGTGGGATACAGCATAAATGATGTTGTTTGTAATTACTTTTTGTAAAATATATAAAAACCATGCTTATATAGGAGACTTATAAAATAGCATCTCTCTATATTATGTCACATTTTTTGAATAGTAACCGACAACGCAATAAATATGTAGAAGTGGAGATATCTTCAATTTTTGTTGGTAAAAATTTCAATTAGTTATGTAGATATTTTACATGTGTCAAAATTGGTTATGTATAACATTGTTTCAACTCTTTTGAAGGCAAATGGAATATCAAGTACTGTATTGAGAAATCATTTTGTAGATCTTAATTTCAAGATGTCACCATTGTACTCTCAAAGTTTTATCTCTTCCTCCTTAGTTGTAGCATCTTTACAATTCCCCAACAATCTATGCAATTGTATAGTTTTGAGCTAGAATGGAAATAAACCCAGACTAATGCATCCTTCAACTCAAGATGTTTATTAAAAAGCATTCAATTCCATGTAGCATAACTTTAAGGACTTAGGTTGCATAAAAGATAAGTTTCAGTCATGCGCTACTTATTAAGCCATCTCAACCATTGTTATCAATTTAACATGCATAGATTATGAGAGAGGATTCATTTCGTAAATATTGAATTATTAACTAATGAGAATGTATACCTGAGAGGGATATATGTAGACTATTATTCCTACTATCTCATACTTAAATTTGCTTCAAAGCATGAGTATTTGGCTACTAATTTGAGGTTTTTGATCACATATAGGTTTTCATCTACAATGTGAAGATATTAGAGAAAACAAACGAAAAACGGAAGATTTGGGAGAATTGTGTTAAGGTAGGTGCTTATATGCCATCCTTGAATATACATATACTTGTGTATTTATACAAGTGTATATTCTTATTAAATCGCTAATACCAATGTATATGATACTATGCAATGTAATGTTATAGATATTGTACGATTTGAAAGAGTTCAGATCAGATCTAAAAGAGTTTAGATAAGGGCTCATAGTTAGCCACGCTGAGAGATATAAATGCTAAATATTAGCACAACTAAGTGTTAGCTAGTTATAATACTTAACGAAGATCCAAGAGTTGGAACCTTGTCTGTAATAAGACACAGACTTGGGAATATACTAGTAACTGCATGTTATAATCGGGTGCCAGAAAATGTTAGTTACGCAAGTATGTTCTCGAATAATTGTCCCTGATTTATTTCTGCTGATGCGGGTCTGTCGGTGGATACCTTTATATATAGATCAGCATATATCGTACCTATAGGGTATAGATGGTCATTCCTAGCCGACCGTGAACATGGAGCTCGTTTTGACATATGGGTATCCCGTTAGGACTGGATATGGGACAGACTCATGAGGGCCTCCAATAGACACCCTATGTAAGCCGTCAATGGAGGGTCATCTTGAGTTAAGTAGTATATGTGGTCCTTTGACCTGAATGCCACGGTGGGCTTGTAAGTGATCTACCATACTTTGATTCCACGCATGTCACAGACCTTTCATAGTGTGACCGCTGGGTGTCATTGGGTATAGTCCGATGCTTATAGAGTTCGGTGTGTACAGATACGGGATCCGCTAGCTTGTATAGGGGGTTAGATATCCAGATGCTTCAAGACTGTATCTCGAAAAATCTTGTGGCCGCAAGTATTAATCCCGGGAAAGATTTTCGTTAGGGTAGAACAAAATGGCAAAGGAGTTTGCACATATTGTTCAGTAAGATACGAGTCTGGAGATAAGACATGGATAAGCACAATGAAATTTGACGATGATAATCTATATCCCAGCACATCCAGGATATCATGACGGAAGGACTATACCTATGCGTTGTAACCTTAGCTTGCATGATTCAATGCGCTGATTTGTTTATTCGTGACGTATGCATGGGGTATTGCTCACAGACTTATGGAATAGTTTCACATGACGAATCAGGCGTAGACCTAGGGAGTCCCGTGATATGGAGTGTACTCGTTGTGCACTGAGGCAACATGCTAGATTAAATTATTTAATCCAGCAATATCTAACACTACCACAGGAATGCGTGCGTATCTGTAATTATGTTTAAAATACAACAATTAGTCAATAATTGTTATTTACTAATTGTATAATGACACGCAGTGCATTATGGAGCCTCGATTGAGTTTACCCAAATGTGGAATTGGTGATACCCATTAGGGGGTATATTTGATAACTATTCATGAGAGGCAAAATAATCATTTCATACTTTAATTATTTAATTGTTAAATAATTAAAATATCTCATTATTATATTATATAATATTTTATTATATATTTAATATTATTATATTTGGGTGCCAAATAGTTGGCACACATTATTTGTATTATTATTGTATAATATTATATTATTATTTTATTGTATATATATATATATATGAGATATGTGTATATATATATATATATGAGATATGTGTGAGGGAGAGGTGAATTTTGTGTGTGTGTACGTGAGGTGAAGGGAAAAATGAAAAGTGTTTCTATTTTTTTCTTAAGGTGGCCGAGAGAAGAGAAAAAAAATAGAGAAAGAAAAAGAAAGAAGGGAAATGGCCAAAGAAAAGAAGAAGAAGGAAAAGAAAAAGAAGAAAAAAAAAGGAAAAAAAAATTGTTTCATTTTTCTTTATGGTTCCAATTGACGTAATGGTGGTTGCTTCAAATCTCTATTTCCTTATCCTTTTAGAGAAAATGTTGAAGACACACAACCAGCCATTTTGGAGTGTAAGAGTTAAACTCAGTGCTGGATATTAGGCTACTGTTCTAACTCACTAAGCCCAATGTGTTGGTGACTAGAACTGCCCGCGAGTTGGTCTTTATGCGGACTCTGAGGATATATGTGTATAATGTTACACGTTGAGGTGAGTTCTCAACCTTTCTAATATATTAATGTAATTAATATATTTGTTTATTATATTTATTGTATGTTTTTATGCTTTTGTCGCGTTAAATATGTATGTGATACGTATTTTAGGCAATAGACACAATTGCGCATGCATACATCCACATGTGTTAAATCCCTAACAAGAATGGTATCAGAGCCATTTAGGGTATATTTGGGTATTGTTTGAGTGAATGGATACAAAAGACCCAATGGAAATGACTCGTTTCAAGTGTTAAAACAGGTATGCCTATGGGTGTGTACTGGACGTTGTAGCTCCAAGGGGCTGGCGCCGTAGCCCTGGAGGCCTAGCGCCGCAGCGCTAGGAGTTCTTTCTCCCAGCACTGGGGCGCTGGCGAACCTGTGCTGGGGCACTGACTTTCTTAAATTTGCACCTTAACGGTAAAGCACGAGCGCCGTAGTGCTGGAGGTTCGACCTCTCAGCACTGCAGCGATGTGAGTTGTCGCCGCGGTGGTATTTTTCACTTGAACAGTAGCACATATATAGTAATTGTACTGTTCACAACTACATTGTTTTGAAAAGTGTTTCAAAATTAATTTTGCATGTGTAGATTTATGAGATGTAGTGATAAATGTTATTAGTCTACATTATAAATCGAGGTTTATGAGATGATGTGATAAAGAGTTATCGGTTTGCATTATAAATCAGGATTAATTTTTTTGTGTTGGTAGCCACAATGGGAGCCCTACTGGTAGGGTTAGTTGTGCTTGTATAGAAAAATTAATTAATTAAGAATCACCCTCCCTAGGAGAATAGAGACCAAAGTTAGAAATAAAATCTCTCTTAATTAGATTAAAAAATATTATGTTATGAGATAATATTTTATTCTGATTCGTCTTGTCAATACAGTGTTAGCCGAGTCATGTCGACCTTCTCCCAATATTACTACAGCGTGAGGGACTTGGTCGGTTGGGCTTGGACTATACCGGTTAAACATGAGATGAGGTAAATATATCTAAAAGTATTGCCCTATATTGCTACAGCGTGAGGGTAGTATCGGTAGCATATATTTGATCATTGATAAGTTAATTTGGAATACACTTACCCAATATTGCTACAACGTGAGGATAAGGTATATTCAGGATCAAGTGGTAAGAGTTGCATGAGATGCAATTGACAATTGTTGTCTACCTGTTAGGTTTACAAATGCCAATATTGCTACAACGTGAGGCCTGAGTAAATTTTATTGAGATCTATTTCCCGTTGTATAGTTTAAAAAGGTTTAAACTATCATCTTCATGTTTAAGAGATTACCGGGATTATGTAAAGTAGTGGAAAGATGTTTTAAATCAAAAATGTATAATTTGTATACCCATGATTTAAAATGTTCTGTTAGCAATTTAATGATCATTCACTTACATCTCCCATTATTTTGCCTTGTCAAATTTAATGGCCACTACGAACCAGTTGGTGTGTATAGTTGATGTAGTCAAACTCTAGGGTACTAGGAATTACTGTGACCGGCGGATGAATTTCAAAAATATTATAGATTCATAAAATTTTGGATTTATTGTTGATCAGATTTTTTCATAAGGTAATTCTGATAACACATTTCTAGAGAATTGAATAGAAAGTGTGTGACCCTCTTTGTTCAGGGTGCTTCACCTTTTACTCCAAGTATACCTGGTGAGACCAGATATATGAGGAGAAGAAGATGAAGCAGATACCCAGCATCAATACTTAGAGGAAACATTTATCCAAAGACCAACAAGACGACATGTAGATAGAAAGTGTTTCTACTATAGTAAGGTTGGGTATTAGAAATTTTCCTACCCTAGAAGCCTTATAATTGTCAAGAAGATTCCCACGGGTTTGTGTTTTGACAAACATAGATATTTTTAGGGCATATGATGCCAGTTTAAACTGGGTATGAGATACCGTACGTCCCTTTCATATCTGTAATATGTTGCAGGAATTGAGAGAGACTATAATGAAACAACTCGTAGAAGTAAAGTTGAGAGTAGAAAATGGTGATTTCTTGACTTACTTCTTGTATGCAATACAATAGTTGTATTGCATAATTAGTATGATGTTTTATTAGTTGAATGTCAGTTAATAAATGAACATCATATACAATTAGAAATGTCTGTAGATTGAAATCCTTAAATTATATGAAGCTGTGGTATATAAGTTAGGTCATATAAGCGTAAGACGCTTATCCGTCTGGTTAAGGATGGTTGAATTTTTTATCTGACAATAAAAATTTAACCAATTTATGAATAATGTATTCACGGAGATGACCAAACATACAAGAATGTACATCACATCCCTTCGTTTAGATCGAGGTAGTGAATACATCAATAGCAAATTTTCTATTTGTTTAAGGAAGAATGAGATTCTCACTCATTATAGTCCTCCGGGTAATCCATAATATAATAATGTGTAAGAGATGAAGAATTGGACTTTATTAGATGTGGTCCGATTGATGGTGAGTGTTACCGATCTATATCTATGAGAATATGCTCCAAATACAACTGCATATTAAGTAGAGTTCTATCAGAAGCTGTTCCTTCCATTCCATATGTGATATAGAAAGGGAGGAAGCCGTTTCTTAAATATGTTAAGACTTGAGATTGTCCTGATTACGTAAAAGTTATACAGCATGGTATTTTTTTTGTAAGATTTACTTAACAAGATAAACTAGCTTCCAAGAGGCACTAGTATAGGTTCATTGTGTATCCTGTGTATTAAATAGGATACTAGTTCTATGATTCTGGGAAGCGAAGTGTGTTCGTTTCTCGATACACCACTATCATATAGGAAGAGTTTCTTATAGATCGTGGAAATCAAAGAAAGATTGAGCTTGGTGAAGTCAACCTAGAAATCAATGCATTAAGGATTGGAACTCAGGCTCAATTAAGCAGTGGCCTTTTAGCACACTTCCCAATGGGTTGAAAAGAATGTCTATGTCACATTTTAGGTATGTTTGATGCCTGAAGATGAACTTGGAATTTACTTGGTAGAAGAAAATTATCCTTGACCTATAGGGAGACAATGTTAAACATCGATTCGGGAAGCAGCAAGAAGCCATGAAAACAAAATTGACTCTATGCATCAGAATAAAGTCTGAGACTTGGTAAAGCTACTTGTGAGAATTGTTCTCATTGGTTGTAAATGGTTTACAAAGAGGTAATGGGAGCTAGATAGAAGGTAGAGACCTTCTAGGCCTAATATTGGTTCTAGAAAGCTAATTCTCAATATCTGGGATCAACTAAGAGGAAACTTTAGGACCAATATTGATGCTAAAGTCGATTAGTATTTTATTAGCTCTTGCAGCACATTGTGACTTTGAGGTTTAGTAGATGGATGTAAGGATGACATTCCAAAATGGATATCTCGAGTAAAAGGTATTCATGGAACAACCTGAAAATTTTACATCTAGTCGGACTTCTAGTCTAGTGTGCATAAGAGATCAGTGGGAGCATGATAGTCTTCTTGATGCTCTTTGTTGATGACATACTGAATTATATTAATATGTTACCATCGATCATAAGTAACTCGTAAGAATTTCTCCATAAAGAATTTAGTAAAAGCTTCCTTTAATACCTGGTATAAAACTTTTATAGAGATAGAGTTAAAAAGCTTATAGGACTCTTCTAAATTATCTCACATCAAAGCATTTTAAAAGGTACAATTTTCTTAACTATAAGATAGTTAATGTATCTTTTGGACCTGGTGTTCATCTTTCGAGGAAAGTGTCTCTTCAAATGAAAGATGAGAAAGTTAGAGTGTCTGACGCATTAGATACATCAGCTCTTAAGAGCTTGATGTATGCTATGATGTATTTAAGAATTTATATCAGTTTGGCTGTAAGAGTTACGAGCCAATTCCAGTATGATTCAGGTGAATACTATTTGATGGTAGTCAAACATATCTTGAGGTACTTTAAGGATACAAAGAATAAGTTTCTCAAATATAGAGAAAGTAGCTTACAAATGAGAAGATGCACGAAGTCAGACTTCTAGTTTGACCTAGATGATAGAGAGTCTACATCTGGGAATGTGCTCATTCTCATTAGTACTAAGTCAGTTAGAATTACACCAAACTAGGATTTGCTACTAATTTATTATGGACGCAGCGGATACGACAGTGAAGATTCGTAGCTTTATCGCTGGCCTTGGAAGAGTTCTAAGACAGATGGATTCTATCTTATAGTTTTATGATAAACTAGGCTGTTGTATAGACCAAGGTGTCAAGAGGACACAAGTACTCTAATCATGTTAACAGGAGTCTCACATGACTAGAGGGATCTTAGCTTAAAGAGATGTGATTATTTGTAGAAGTTTCTATAAATAATTTAGCGAATCTACTTTCTAAGGCCAAAACTTTAAAAGTGTTTAGAAAACACATAGAGTCGATGTGTAAGAGGTGCCATCAGGAATGACACTAGAGCAAGTGAGAGATTGTTACGGTCGGTGCATACGTGTCATCCCTGAATGTACATATATTTATGTATTTATATAAGTGTACATTCTCATTAAATTGTTAATACCAATTTATATGAAACTATGCAATGTAACGTTACAGACATTGTATGATCTGAAGGAGTTCAGATCAGATCTAAAGAAGTTTAGATCAGGAATTATAGTTAGCCACACTGGGAGATATAAATGCTAAATGTTAGTACAACTAAATGTTAGCTGGTTATAATACTTAACGAAGATCTAAGAGTTGGAACCTTGCCGGTAATAGAACACAGATATGGGAATATACTAGTAACTGTATAGTTGCAAGAGTTGCAATCGGGTGCCAGGAAATGCTAGTTATGCAAGTATGTTCTCGAATAATTGTCCTTGATTTATTTCTGCCGATGTGGGTCTGTCAGTGGATGCTTTTATATATAGATCATCATATGTCATATAGGGTATAGATGGTCGTTCTTAGCTGACTACGAGCTTAGAGCTCGTATTGACATATGAGTATCCAGTTAGGATTGGATATGGAACAGACTCATGAGGGCCTCCGATAGATACCCTGTGTAAGTCGTCAATGGAGGATCCTCTTGAGTTGAGTAGTATACGTGATCTTTTAACCTGAGTGCCATGGTGGGCTTGTAAGTGATCCACTATACTTTGGTTCCACGCATGTCACAGACCTTTTATGGTGTGACCATTGGGTGTCGTTGGACATGGTTTGATGCTTATAGAGTTCGGTATATACAGATTCGGGATCCATCAGCTCGGATAGGGAGTTAGATATCCAAATGCTTCGAGACTGTATCTCACAAAATCTTGTGACCGTAAGTATTAATCTTGGGAAAGAGTTCCATCAGGGTAGAACAATATGGTAAAGGAGTTTGCATATATTGTTTAGTGAGATACGAGTCTGGAGATAAGACATGGATGAGCAGAAGGGAATTTGACGGTGATAATCTATATCCCCGCACATCCAGGATATCATGACGAAATGACTATCCGTATGCGTTGTAACCTCAGCTTGCATGATTCAATGCTCTAATTTGTTTATTCGTGATGTTTGCATAGGGTATGCTCACGGACTTATGGAATAATTCCATATGACGAATCAGGTGTGGACCTAAGGAGTCTTGCGATATGGAGTGTACTCGTTGTACACTGGGGCAGCGTGCTAGATTAAATTATTTAATCCAGTAATATCTAACACTACCACAGGAATGCGTGTGTATCTGTATTTAAGTTTTAAATACAACAATTAGCCAATAATTGTTATTTAGTAATTGTGTAATGAAACATGGCGCATTATGGACCCTCGGTTGAGTTTACCCAAGTGTTGGATTTGGTGAGACCCACTAGGGGTATATTATCCCAAACATTAAGTTCTTGATCTATTTTCATTGATGCAGGTCTATCGATGAATACCTTTAAGATAGATCAATGTATGTCTTTGTCTGTAAGGTACAGATGATTGTTCTAAGCTGACCATGAGCTTGGAGCTTATATAGGCATATAGTAAAAGCTAGGTATATAACAGACTCATGAAGACCCTAATAGATATCCTATGTAATCCATAAATAGAAGGTTCTCTCGAGTTGAGTAGTATACGTGGTCCTATGACTTGAGTGCCACGGTAAGCTTGCGAGTGATCCAGTATACTTAGGTTCCACAGACATCTGAGACCTTTCATGGTCTGACTGATGCCTATGGCTGGGTATGGTCTGATGCTCATAGAGTCCGATGTGCATAGAGATTATATCTCAGAAGCCATAAATAATAAACCCGAGAAGAGAGTTTCCCACAGGGTTGAACAATATAGCAAAGGTATTTGTATATATTGTTCATTGAGATATGAACCTGGACATAAAGTTTTGGATGGACACATGAGAATTTGATAGTGTAAATTTATATCTCTGCACATCCAGGGTATAAGTGATAGAAGGATTAAACGTATGCGCTTTGACCTCAACTTGTATAGTCCAATGCACTGATTTGTAATGTGTGTAATATGTGTAATGTGTGTGCGAAGTATTATTCTCGGACTCATAGAATAGTTTCATTTGACGAATCAGGCATGGATCTAGGGAGTCCCATAATATAAAGTGTACTCATTGTGTACTGGGGCAACGTACCAAATTGAGTAGTTCAATCCAGTAAAATCTAACAAAAACCGAATATACATTTTGGGATCCCTCAGGATGCGCGCGTATCCATACTTGAAGTATTAAGCACAATAATTAGTTAACAATTGTTGTTGACTAATAAAATGAGACAAGTAGTACACAATCAGCCTTTAGTTGAGGTTACCCAAGTATTTAGTTTGGTAGAACCTATTAGGTGGTTTACTTAGTAATCATGTAAGGGTCTTTTAGCAATTTCACATGTATGGTTATTTAAAGAGTTAAATAATAAAGATATTTTAAATATTATAATATATTAAATAATTTATGTAACTCAACCTTGGTTAAGAGTTAACCAAAGTTAATTTAACTATTGTTAAATATTTAGATATTTATATACATATAAACTTGGTGGCTAAGTTTACTTGACCTAACCATGGTTAAGTGTTCATTATGGTTATATCAATTATATATTATTATATTTATATACTTGGTGGCCAAGCATGTTACCCTACCATGGTTAATTATTAGCCATGGTTAGGTTAAATAATAATAACATGTATATATATGAAATAAAAGAAAAATTATGGTTAATTTTGCTCAAGTATGGCCAACCCTAGAGAAAGAACTTAGAGAGAGAAAATTATTTTCTTTGAGTGAAATTCAAGTGTTGAATTTGTTGTTCTTCTTCTACAATTTGGATTTTTGGCATTAAAGCAAAGTATGCCTTTTATTGTTTATCAAGACTTGATTAAGGAGAGAACAAACCAACCCATTGATCACTAGAATTGCCAATGACCTTCACTTCTGGCAGATTCCTAGAATTTTTAGTCCAATGGCTTCAAAGATGAATTTCTTAATTCTATTTTAATTTGATTAAAAATATTGTTTAAATATGTTCATAATATGTTATGTTGTGTACTTGATGCATATATATATGTATGTGATATATATGTATGTATAAACGAACATGTATATACCGTAGATTAATTGACACTTTCAATTGGTATCAGAGGATATTTTGTGTTGATTTTGGTATTTTTGTGTGTTGGATATGTATTTGGATTGGTTCCGGGGCTCAAATAGTGCATTTCAAGTGTTGAAATGCAAGATTGGATCTAATGAGCTGCTGGAATGCTGGAATGTTCATGTCCAACGCCGCGATGCTAGGGCCTTATAAGCGTCAATCATACAACATTTGATGTTGAACATCGTGACGCTAGAGGGTTGACACCACGGCGCTAGGGGCACTACCCTCAACGCTTGGAGCCTAGCGCTGTGAGGTTCATACATTACACTCAAAAATTAATTTTTTAAATTGTTTGAAAATTAAATAAACATTTAGGGGTGTATGAGATATAATAATAAGAGTTATTAATTTGTTATAAACCGGGATCATTTTTCTCTGTATTGGTAACCAGAATAGGAGCCAACCTGATGGGGTTAGTTGTATTTGCACAAAAATAAATAATTGATTAAGAAATCACCTTCCCATAAGATGAGAGCCAGTGAATTAAAATCTCTTTTAATCATATTGAATTTTATTACATTATATGATAGTGTTTTAAAATGTCTGTCTTGTTAATACCCTGTTAGAATAGGTTGACATCGATCTTTTCTCAAGATCGCTATAGTATGAGAGATTTGGTCGGTGTGATTTGGTCTATAATAGCTAAACATGAGATGAGGTAAATATATGTGAAAGTATTACCTTAGATCGCTACAGTCTACGGGTAGTATCAGTAACATATATTTGTTAATTGATAAGTTAATCTGAAATACACTTACCCTAAATTGTTACAATGTGCAGATAAGGTATATTTAGGATCAGGGTTAAGAGTTGCATAAGATGCAATGGACAAAAGTTGTCTATCTTTTGGGTTTACAAAGGCCTAGATTGCTACAGTGCCCAGCCTAAGTGAAATGCCAATGGGGTGCATTTCCCATTGTATAGTTTAAAAGTGTTTAAGCTGTTGTTATCCCGTTCGACAAATTAAAGAAATTATGTAAAGTAGTGAGAGGGTATTTTAAATTAAAAAATATATTATTATTATACCTATGATTTAAAACATTTAAATTAGTGATTTAATTTTTTTTTAATTTCCTTGACATATTCTATTTATTTTATCTTATGAAGATCAGATGGCCTCGGCAAACCCCTTGGTGTGCATATTAGATGCACACCAGCTCAAAGGCGCAAAAAATTACTCGAATTGGCTTATGAATCTGAGAATTGTTCTTAATTCAGAAAAGCTTGGATATGTTATCGATTAGAGATTTCCCAGAGGTGTTTCTGATAGTGCCACCCTGAAGGAGCAGGAGACCTATCAGAAATAGTTGGATGATGATTTTAAGGTTGAATTATACATCATCGTCTATATGACTGTTGAGCTGCAATGAGAGCATATCCATATGTACAATGCCAATAGCATTATGCTCTATTTGAACGAGCTCTTCGGTGACTAACCCCAGGTTGAGATTTATAGGGTTGCCGAGGCACTCTTTCAAGCTAGACTCTTCGAAGCCAGTCCAGTGAGTTCTCATGTGCTCAAGATGATTGGATTAATCGAGAGGTTTGAGACAATAGACATTCTCTGAACAATAACTTGGGGAATAATATAATTCTCCAATCATTGCCAGGGTCATTGCACAGTTTATTATGAACTTCAATATACAGGGATTGACCCCAACTTTTGTTAATCTTCATAATATGGTGAAGACAACACATGAGGACATGACTAAATGGGGCCTAGCCCTATTTGTTCAAGGTGTTTTATCTTCTGCTCTAAAGGCTTCTGGGAAGTATAAAGGGAAAAGAAAAAAGAAGATGAGGCAGACACCCGGTGTAGGTGTTGACGTATTTTAGAGTGTATGCATGTGATTGTGTACATATTGAAAAACTAAATACATGTATCATATACATATATTTTGCAGCGGGATTAAATATGTAATCAACATATACACATGTACTTAAATTCTTAACAACTTAAGAATACATAAAACATACCTTTGAAGATTATATAAAATATGTAATTAACATATACGCAGCGGAAGATTTCAAATCCAGATTTCTTTGCTTCAACTTTGAGCTCACCTTGAAGTGCATTTTTGTTCAATTCTAGTTCACAAAAATCCAGTGGGATTGTGAAGCTAGAATAGCAGCAGTATAATCTCTAGTAACAAGATTTGTATTACTTGAAAGTAAAATAAGAAGGAATTATTTTTCTTTCTCCTTTGGTTTTTCTCACAAGTTTTTGTTCAATAAAAAACTCCCTCAAAACCAACTCTTTTTTTTCCTCTCAACCCTTGCACGAAAATTGATTCACACACTTGTTAACACAAATGAAACCCAACCATTTTTAGTGCTCTCAACACTTCACAAATGCTCCACCAAAATTAGATTAAGTGGCCAACTACCAAAATAATTTTTGGTGGCCATTTTAATGGTCTAATAAAATTAACCATTAAAAATGGTGCTCCACTTAATTTAATTTATGTTTCTCAAATTATGTGTGTCTTCCATTTAGGAATAAAACAACAAATAAATAAAATCATATTTTAATTATTTAATTATTTAAAAACTATTTGAATAATTAATATTTATCTTATTTGATTTTACTAACATGGTTAATGGGTGAATTCATAGAATAAAATTGTGCCACTTGTTAACATCTAATTAGTTAATAACTCTTATCAACTAATTAAATGATATACTTAACATTTAAGTCTAAACAAGTGCACAACCCGAGGAACCCTGAAACATATTTTGGGTTTGCTGAAATATCTAGGATATTACAAAGCGGCACGTTAGACCATACAAGTTGAGGTTATAACGTATTCATATAATCCCTCCATCATTTATATCTGGGTAGAACAAAGATATAGATCAACACTGTCAAATCTTCATATGCCAGACCGAAAGCTTATCTCCAGAATTGTATTTCAATAAATAATATTCCCAAACACTTTTGTAATATTATTTATCTCTAGGGTTAAACTCTTTTTCCGGGAATTACTGCTTATAGTCATAAGACTTTCTGAAATATAATATTTAGAGCATTAGGATAGTACTCACCCAAATGAGCTGATGGATCCCATATATATGCACACTGGACTCTATAAGCATCGGACTATACCTAGTGACACCCAACGGTCAGACCATGAAAGGTTTATGACATATGTGAAACCAAAGTATAGTGGATCACTCACAAGCCCACCGTGGCACTCAGGTGAAAGGACCACGAATACTACTCAACTCGAAAGACCCTCAATTGACGGCTTTATAAGATGTCTATTGGAGATTTTTGTGAGCCTGTTCAATATTCAGTCCTAATTGAATACCTATATCTCTATACGGGCTTCCACTAAACTCATGATTTTTGTGAGCCTGTTCAATATTCAGTCCTAATTTAACATTTATAACTCTAAACGTTGCTAATTCTTAGCACTAATCTAAACTCATTTAGACCAGATCTGAACTTTTTCAGATCGTATAATGTCTGAAATGTTACAAGCATCTTACAATATATAAAATATAATTAGTGATTTAATGAAATGATAATACTAGTATAAATATTAAACAAATATTCATACATAAAAGGATGACACGTAAGCACAAATCCCAATAGTAGGTCCTCAGAGGCAACAGATATCTAAGCCTAAAAAAAAGAGCAAGGCAAAAGAAAAGTATTTTTTTTATAGCGAGGATGGGCATTGGAAGCGCAACTGCCCAAGGTACCTTGCCACTAAAAAAAACTCCCTCAGGTACATGCTTTATTATTATTGACATTTCATTGGCTTTTGATGCCTGTTTTGGCTGGGTATTGGATATCGCATGTCCTTCTCACATCTGCAATGTGTTGCAAGATCTAAGGAAAATTAGAATACTTCAGCCTAGAGAAGTAAAGCTTCAAGTTGGAAATAATGATTTTCTTCAAGTCTAAACTGTTAGACATTTTGATTTACCTTTCCATTGTAATAGAACAGTTGTATTGTATAACTATTTATATGTACCTAATATCATCACACAAATTGTATCCCTACCTGATAGTGACGGATATTATATGAATATTTGAAACTATTCCTTGTATTTATATGATGAACATGATGTTTTATTAGTTGAGTGTCAGTTAATTAATTGGCATCATATATTGAATAAAATTTAAAATTTCTTGAATGTACAAGCTGCTACTAGTAATAAACGTAGTAGATCGAAAACTTTAAATATAATAAAAATGTGGCATATGAGATTGGGTCATATAGGGGTTAGACGCCTAACCCATATAGTTAAAAATGGTCAAATGCCTGATCTAACCATAGAGTCTCATCCAGTTTGTGAACTTGCATTCAAAGGAAGATGACCAAATCTCCATTCACAAGCGTTGGACACTATGTCTTTGATTAGTTGGAACTGATTCATAGTGATGTATGGGGTCCAATTAATGACGTTGCAATGGGTGGGTTTTAATACTTTGTAACCTTTAACCTAACCCATATAGTTAAAGATGGTCAAATGCCTAATCTACCATAGAGTCTTATCCAGTTTGTGAACTTGCATTCAAAGGAAGATGACCAAATCTCCATTCACAAGTGTTGGACACTATGTCTTTGATTAGTTGGATTTGATTCATAGTGATCTATGGGGTCTAATTAATGGCGTTGCAATGGGTGGGTTTTAATACTTTGTAACCTTTATCGATAATTTGTCATGATATGGGTACATGTTTCTTATGCAATATATGTCAGAAAGTGTTGAAAAGTTCAAAGAGTTTCAACTAGAAGTAGAGAAATAAACTAACATGAATGTCAAATGCCTTCGATCAGATCGATGCGGTGAGTACATGGGCAGTGAATTTTTAGATTAATTGAGGGGGATTGGGATTCTGGCTCAGTATAGTCCTCCTAGTACTCTGTAACATAATGATGTTTCAGAAAGGAGGAATAAGACTTTATTGGATATAGTCCGATCGATGGTTAGCTTTACTATTCTAGAATACCTGTGGGGTTATACTCTAGACACAGCTGCTCACATATTAAATAGAGTACCATCCAAAGCTATTCCAACCACTCTGTATGAGTTATTGAGTAGAAGGAAACCAAGTCTTAAATACTCTAAGATTTAGGGTTGTTCTGTATACGTAAGAGTTACACAGAAGGATTAAGTTACACCTAGGGGGTATAAGTACTAATTTGTTGGATATCCTAAATATTCTATGAGATACCAATTTTATGATCAAAAGAAGTGAAATGTGTTTATTTCTCGTTATGCTACTTTCCTAGAGAAAGAATTTCTCATAGATCATGGGAATTGTAGAAATATTGAACTTGATGAAGTCAATTAGAAAATAAATGAACTAGAGATGGAAAGTTAGACTCAATAGAGTAGTGTACCTTTAACACACCCTCCACGTAGATCTGAAAGAATGTCCAGGCCACCTATTAGGTATAGTCAAATTCCTGAAGGTGCATTTGGAGTTTTCTTGGTTGAATAAAATGATTATTTGACTTATAGGGAGGCGATGTTGGACAACGACTCGGGCAAATGACAAAAAGCCATGAAATCTAAAATTGACTCAGTGCATCAGAATCAAGTCTGGGACTTGGTTAAGCTTCCCGAAGAAATTTTTTCTATCAGTTGTAAATGAATTTACAAGAAGAAACGTGGGCCTGATAGGAAGGTAGAGACTTCTAAGGCTCGACTGGCGACAAAGGGTTATACTCAGCGATTCAGGATCAATTATAAGGTGACCTTTACACTGGTCATGATGTTAAAGTTAATTCAGATTTTGTTGGCTATTACAGTATATTATAACTTTGATATTTTTCATATGGATATAAAGAGGATATTTCTGAATGGATACCTCGAGGAAGAGATATAATGAAACAACCTGAAGTTTTTATGTCCAGCCTATGCTCTAGTGTGCAGGCTTAAGAAATCTATTTATAGACTTAACCAGGCATCACAGAGATAGAATCATCATTTTAATGATGTAATTAAGGGTCTGGTTTCATCAAAAATTAAGAAGAAGCTTGTGTGTATAGAAAGGTTAGTAGGAGTATGATGATCTTCTTAGTACTCTATGTTAATGACATACTAATCATTGGGAATGATATTAGTATGTTACAATTTGTAAAGAGTTATATGAGTAAGAACTTCTCTATAAAGGACTTGGGAGAGGCTTCTTATATACTGAGTATAAATCTTTATAGAGATAGAGCTAAAAAATTGATAGGACTCTCACAGTCGTTGTACATCGATAGCGTCTTGAAAAGGTATAATTTCTCTAACTGTAAAATAGTTAATGTACCTTTTAGACATAGTGTTCATCTTTCGAGGAGAATGTCTCCTCAGATGGAAGATGAAAGAGTTAGAATGTTTAACATACTATACGCATCAAATGTGTGTAGCTTGAAATGTTATGATGTGTACGAGACCTGACATTAGTATGACTGTAAGTGTTACAAGCTGGTATCAGTCCGATCTAGGTGACAACTATTGAATGGTGATGCGATATTTCTATATCATAAATTAAGTGCAAGTATACACTATCGTATGCAAGTAATAAAGAGACTAAATAAGTCGGATGTCGAACCCACAGGGATAATGTTTTCTTTTTAACCAATTACTAAAATTATATCTTCCTAATAATTATTCAGATAAATAAAAACCTAAGAATGAATGTAGAAAATATAAAAGTAAAAACACAATGCAAAGAGAATAAGAAGATAGCAATGTAGAGAAAACCTAGGATTAATATTATTCCTCAATATGCTTTTTAATGATTAATCCTCTAATATTTAACTCCCTTAGTCTTTATTATTGATCAAGACACTAATGTATTCACAAGCCTCTTCCAAGGTCATGCAAGTATACCTTAATTTACCAAATACCTATATTCCTATGGTACTTGTAATAAACTAAGATTCATTAAGATTAGGTCTTATTGATCATACATGCCAATTAGGTATATTCCTATCCTAAGTTGAAACTTGCATATGCAACATTGAATGTTACTCTACAATCATGCATCAAATTACCTAGGTCTAAATATTATGATTCCTCTTCCGCGTTTATCAATAATATTACTAACTTATTCACCATATATTGGCCAGATATATTGAAGCATTAAACACAAGTAATTTAAATAATAAATGACTAAGTTTATTAAATACTAAAAAGATATGGCAATTAAGCGCACATATTGAGTTCAAATATTAACCCTAGAAAATAAGTTAGCTCATGGCTACAAGAGAATAGCAGTAAAAATAATTATAAATCATGATACAATTATTAGCAAACCGATATAGACGTCGAATTGCTCTTAATTGCGCTGCCTAGGAACTCTTGATGCCGAAGAACGTCTTGTATCTCTCTCTAAAGTTGCTTCAATTAAGCTCATATTGCTCTCCAAGACTCGTGCTCTGTATTCTTGGTGCTCTTGGGTCGTCTTGGATTCATTTTTGAAGGTTGGGAACGAGTGGCTTTATATAGGGATTGATATGAGCTTGAAAATCTCAATTCTCGTCGGACTAGGACTCGCACTACCGCTGGCGCGCTATGCATCTGTCGCTGGGGCGACGCGTGAAAAAGCTATTACCGCTGGAGCGGTGGGATGATAGCGCTGGGGCGCTGTCTTGTCGCTGGGGCGGTTACTCTTCGGCGCTGGGGCGTTAGACGCGACTTAAGCAGGTCGTTTTTCTTATTTCGATCACTATTCTAGCGCTGGGGCTAAAATAGTTGTGGTGCTGGGGCGATGGACACATACTTTGAAAACTTTGCATTTTAGTCCCTGTTTTCGCTCCTTTTGCGTTCTTTCTTTAAATTTCGTTCAAGTCCCTATAAATAACAATAATGCACATAAATAGCCATCTATTCTCATAAAATCATAAAATATTAATAATAAAAACATGAGAAAATATATGACAAATTTGCCCTTATCAAATGGTAGTTAAACATATCCTGAAATACTTTAAAGGTACAAATGATAAGTTTTTCATTTATGGAGGTAGTGATTTACAGGTGAGAGGATACACAGATTCAGAGTTTCAGTCTGACCTAGATGATAGAAAGTCTATATCTAGGTATGTGTTCATTCTCAATAGTGCTACAGTGAGCTGGAAGAGCACCAAGCAGGGGTCTACAACTGATTCTAGTACAGAGGCAGAGTACATAACTACTTTACAAGCAGCGAAGGAAGCAGTTTGAATTTGCAAGTTTGTCACTGAGTTTAAAATAGTTCTAAGTTCATTAGATCCCATCCCACTACTTTGCAACAACAACGGGGCTATAGTACAAGTAAAAAGATAGAGCACACTAGAGATCTAAACATGTGGAGTAAAGGTACCATATAATTAGAGAGATCTTAGCCAGAGGAGATGTAACTGTTTGTAAAATAGATTATGTAAATAATGTACTAGACCCAATTACTAAGGCCTTAACTCCAAATGTGTTTGAGAAACACATGGAGTCTATTGGTATTAGATACCACTATTAATGGCACTAGATTAAGTTGGAGATTGTTAGGGTTAGTGCTTATGTGTTATCCATATTTGTATGAATATTTGATATTTATACAATGTGTATTTTATTAAATCACCGATTATATTTTAATATATGGTATAATATTTATAATGTTATAAATATTGTATGATCTGAAGGAGATGAGATCTGGTATAAAGAAGTATAAATTAGGGTTAAGAGTTAGCAACACTAAGAATTATGACTGTTAAGAGTTAGCACGTTATAAGAATTACTGAAATCCAAGGAGTTTAAGCCTTGTCTGTAACGAAACAAAGACCTGAGGGTATACCAGTAATGACGTAGTTGTAAAAGTTATAATTTGTTGTTAGAAAATATCATTATGCAAGTATATTCTCAAACATTAAGTTCTTAATCTATTTTCACTGATGTAAGTATGTTGGCGAATACCTTTTATATAGATCAATGTATGTCTATATATTTAGGGTACAGGTGATTATTCCTAGCTGACCATAAGCTTCGAGCTTGTATAGGAATAAAGGTATTCAGTAAAGACTGGGTATGGAACAGACTCATGAGGACACTGATAGACATCCTGAGTGCCAGATGAGATTATGAGTTATCCACTATACTTAGGTTCTATGAACATTAGAGACCTTTCATGGTTTGACTGTTGCGTGTCGCTAGGTATGGTTTGATACTTATAAAATTTGTTGTACGTACATATAGGATTCGGCAGCTCACGTAGAGAGTTGTATATCCATATGCTTCAAGTTTATATCTCAGAAAGTTTTATAGTCATAAGTAATAAATTTAGGAAATGAGTTTCCCACAGGATTGAACAATATAGCAAATGTGTTTGCATATATTTTTTTTTAGATGCGAATCTGGAGATAAAGTTTATAGACGAGCACATGGGGATTTGACAGTGTAGATTTATATTCTTGTACATCCATAGTATAAGTGATGAAAGGAGTATATGTATGCGCTTTGACCTTAACTTGTATGGTCCAGCGCATTAATTTATAATATTCGTGACATATGCGTAGGATATTATTCATGGACTCATGGAATAGTTTTATTTGACAAATTAGGATGCTGACTTAGGGTGTCTACAATATGAAGTGTACGCATTATGTGCTGGAGCAACGTACTAAATTGAATAGTTCAATCCAGTAAAATCTAAAAAGAACAAAATATATGTTTTGGGAACCTTCAGTATGCGCGCGTGTCCATACTTAATGTTAAATATAATAATTGATTAACAATTGTTGTTGACTAATTAAATGAGACACGTGGCGCACAATGAGCCTTTGGTTGAGTTCACTAAAGTGTGTAGTTTAGTGAGACCTATTGGGGGGTTTACTTGGTAATCATGTAAGGGCTTTTTAGTAATTTCACATATATTATTTTAAAAAATTAAATAATCAAGATATTTTAAATATTATAATATATTAAATAATATATGTAACTCAACTTGGTTAATAATTTAGATATTTATATATATGTAAACTTAGTGGCTAAGTTTACTTGACCCAACCATGGTTAAGTGTTAACCATGGTTAGTTCAATTATATATTATTATATTTATATGCTTGGTGGCCAAGCATGTTACCTGCCATGGTCAATTGTTGACCATGGTTAGGTTAAATAATAATAATATGTATATATGTAAAATAAAAGAAAAAATTAAGGTTAATTTTACTTAAGTGTAGCCGGCCCTAGAGAAAGAACTTAGAGAGAGAAAATTATTTTTTTTAGTGAAATTCAAGTGTTGAATTTATTACTCCTCTTCTTCTCCAATTGGGGTTTTTTCCATTAAAGTAAAGTAAATTTTTTTTTTTTGATCAAGAGTTGATAAAGGAGAGAACAAATAGCTTTAGGGTTTAAAGTGTTACTCAAATTTGTCTGATTGAGTTGCCGTACTAGTTGATGAAACCCACCCCATTGATCACTAGAACTGCCAACGAGTTTCACTTTAGGTGTATTCCCATAATTTAGAGTCCAAAAGCTTCAAAGGTGAATTTCTCAATTATATTTACTTTGATTAAAAATGTTATTTAAATTTGTTCATAATTTGTTTTAACACTTTTGTTGTGATTTAATGCGTATATGTATGTATGTGATGCATATGCATGTATGAGCACACTACCACATGTATACACCATAGATTAATTGACACTTTTAATATCTTTCTAATTATATCCATCGCCTAACCTCTAAATAGCTATGGTCTGATCACTACGTACATTTCTTCAGCTGGAATGACCTGGATCGATCCATGATTTTGACATTCCTCACAACCCTTGAAATAGTTGTGACAATCATGTTCCATGGTAGGCCACCAAAACCATTCTTGAGGATGGATTTTCTCTTTTAATCACCCACTGAGGTGAACTCTAACCAATCCTTCATGTGATTCAGCCATAACTAGCATACTTTATTTTAGACCAATACACCTTAATAATTCGCCCAAAAATATCTGCCTAAAAGTTTTCCTACAAATATAGCGAATTTTGGTGCCATAATTCTAATTCGTTGATCAACATCTAAATTAGGGTTCTTTATATAAGTGATCAACTCATCTCTTTAATCGTTACTAAAATCGATTTGTAAATCGGCCATTGTTTAATAGGTAGCTCTAGACTATACAAACAAGAGTGTGGCTAATGGATTAGAGGAATTTCTTTAATTGCCCTCTTGAGTCCTGATGCACCCTGGGCGAGGTCATTAGTTTATGAATTATTCATCTTAGTTGAGTACTCGACTGAGGTGGATTGGCTCCCTTGAAGCAAATAATTGGCTTTGTTGCAATATGGGATGAGCAGGTCGGCCTCGTAGTTAAATTCCTTAATCACCTGGTTGATGACTAATGAAGAATCTCTTATCACTTCTATCTCTTTCACTTTTATTTTTGCGATGGTCTCTAGACTGATGATAGGGGCTTCGTACTCGGTTTAATTGTTGGTGCATGAAAAGTCTAATCAGAATGACATATTTGTTTTTAACCCAGAAAGAGATACCAAGCCAATTCTTGCTCTTGTGGCTTGATTTGTCTTTAAACCGTTAAACCGTAGTTTCTAAGTTATATTAAGGTTGCTGATTTCAAGATCGATTGTAACTATGAATGGCGTAGGATGGTCTACTAGAAAATCGACCAAAGCTTAACCTTTAACAGCTGTCTAAGGGACATACTTCAAATTAAACACAGACAATACGATTGCCCACTTTCTTAGCCAATTTCTCAAAAATGGCTTTGATAGAAGATACTTTATGATGTTTATTTTGCATATCACATGTACTGTTGTGGGCAAAAACGGCTCAAAAATGCCCACTTAAACACATATTTTCAATTACAGTTCTGATCTCTATGTCATTTAGTACTCAACTGAGATAGTAGATGGCATTTTCCATGCCATCATGATCCTATACAAACTTGATGCCGATCGACTCTTCCGCAGCAGTGATGTATAGAATCAAAGGCAGCTCATATTTAGGCTGCACTATGATTGATGGACTTGTAAGATATCTCTTAATCTACTCAAAACCTATTGGTGATGAGTCATCCACTTAAACTCCTCTCCATTTATAAGATTAAGCAAGGGGCAACCATGCATGGAGTTGACTGGTAGAGTTTGAAATAAATCATCTCAAAAAATTTATTTTTCCGCTCAACTGTTATAATTTTTTCTTGGTTCTTGGTGTAGGTGCATCTATAATCGTCATGGCTTCATTTTGGTCTAAATCCACCCCTCCTTCGCCCCCTCGTTAGTGTACCAAGAAACCAAGAAATTTACTAACTGAAACCTTAAATGCATATTTTAACGGGTTCATCTTCAACTAATGTAATCTCATCCTCTGAAATGTAGTTTATAGGTCAACCAAGTATTGATCCTTTGAATTTTATTTGATTACCACATCATCAATGTATACTTCTAATAATTTACCGATCATGTCATGGAATATTGCATTCATAGCTCGCTAATAAGTCACCCCAGCATTTTTTAAATTGAATGACATAATAATCCACTTGTATGTGTCGATCGCTCTAGGGCATCAAAATGCTATTTTATTGACATCAGTCTTCTTAATGAATATCTGATTTTAGCCCAAATTTTGGTCAAGTAAACTGAGGACTTTATGGTATACAGTCGAGTCGACTAGCATATTAGCTATAGGCATTGGGTTTTCATATCTTGGGGTTGCCAAGTTAAGATTGCAAAAGTCAATATAGAGCCTCAGTTTACTATTTTTCTTCATTACTAAGACCACATTTGATAACAACTCCACATATTTTGCCAGCCTGATGAAACCTGCTTGGAGGAGTCTTTTGATATCATCGGTGATCTTACTTCAACTTTCTTTAACATCCTCTGTATATGTTTCTTATATAGATGAAATTCATCCTTAATTGGCAGGCTATGCTTGACTAAGTTCTTGCTAAGGTCAGGCATTTCTATATAGTCCTATTTAAAACACTCTCTGAATTCTCTTAAAATTGTCAAGTCTAGATTCATATGCCGAATCTAACTCTTTACTGATGAAAATGGGCCTATGGTCGCCCTCAATTCCAAAAATAATCTCCTTGAGTTTGCTTTAAGTATTGTGGTCGTCCAACTTTTCTGTGGCTGGTTTCAACTATTGGTCAATTTGTGGGTCTTATTCTTCACCTTCATAAATGTACTTGGCTAATATAGATGTATAAGTCCTTTGTCTATTTATAAAAAAAATAGACTAAGTGTCGGTCTATTTTGACTGTACTAGGGGTGAGCAAGTTCTCTCCTAATGATCTGATGAGTGTCATTTACGACTACTGTGGTTATATCCCTCGGATATTGGTTGATGTTATTTCTTTTCAGGATCGTAGTAATGATATTGGGGGTCATATAATGAGGTGGACGCCACGTGTTCATCACCTTCAAACAGTTTTAGGTCGGCATAAATTATTTTGACCGACTCGTTTGGTTGCCATCTAAAACTCATTTGATGCATGTTGATGGCAAACTTTTATTGAAGTGAATCCAATCTCGTCTAAGCAAGACATTGTAGTCGCTTAGTAGATTGAATGGTTCATCCTTTTCTATATAGCCAATTTTGACTCTGAGAGAGATAACTTCCAAAAAAGAGATAAGCTAGCCTCAGTACATTGAGTCGTGAACCTGGAGATAAGTTCAAATATGGTGATATTTTTCTCACCCGAAAATAAAAAGAATTCAGAGATTTTATATCCCTTTAGAAAAGAGAAAAATGAATCAATACTATAAGGGTAAGGCTTTCTGTAAGAAGGGCACGTCATAGGCCTTAAATAAATCCCCATATTCTACAATGCTTCCGCTTGCATATTTTTATTTTTCTCAGGCCTCCCCAAATTACTTGTAGGTCGTATAGTTCCATAAACCAAAACTGTATCAGCCTTGATTAAATTTGGCCGACTCACTCTTAGTTTTCGGTAATTAGTTGGTGTAAACTTCTTAGATTTATCATATTACTAGCTTAGTCATAACTAAAAATATGTCATGTTCGATTTTGGTGAACCTGTGAGTTTATGGACTCAATGATCTTAGGTCTCCTAAGAATATTGACTGAGCTATAATATAGGTCGACTTAGTTGTAATTTTGTTATCGTCGAGACTCCTAAAGTTGAGGATTTGGGCAACCTTGAAAGAGAATTGCCATATAATTTTGCATCATTGATTCTTGATTTTTCAGAATACTTCAGGTGATATTCTGATTATCTTCAATTAGTGGTCAAAAAAGCTGCGACCATTTGATTTGTCAACATTGTGCCAAATTTTTTATTTTTCTGAGCAATCTAAGCTACTAATCCTTGTATGTTGCCCGTGGAAAGTGGCCTAAGGTATGAAAGAGTACTCTAATGAATCTCCTCCAACTATTGATTCAACAAATCCTCTTCGATATGAGCTAAACTCTCCTTATCTTACTTAAACTCAACTGGATCTTTGAGCTATGGTGGAGTAGCCTAGATGATTCAACGCCATTTTTTCTCTTCTAGTTTTGTTCTTTGCCATCTGTCTAATTGTTACACTCATACAAAATTTGTGGTTCCATTAGTCGTGCCAAAAAAATGTTTGCGAATAAAAATTTAAGGGGACTAGGCTCTTATATGTCTAGTGTTCTGCTAGACGAATGTGAGGGATTTATCAAGTAAGGCAGGATCAAACTTAGCTATCAGCAAACGAGGTTTGCACTTGAGTTATTAACAAGTAAAGTTTATTATAAAACTCGGGCTGTAGTATAGCAAACGAGCCGCAAAGTTCAAGTTCAACATGTAAAGCTTTAACAATAAGGCTATGAATTTTCAATAAGGATGTGAGTCCTGAGTTGAATAACAAAAACGAGGGCAAAAGGATAAAATGTTGAAAGCTTTTGTATTATGTGTATGAATAATGGATAATCATGATTATAATGAGAAATCAAACTTATTTATATATTATAAAATTTTATATAAAACTTAATTTTATAAGAAAATTCTATTATAATATAACTTCATATTATGTACAAATTTTTAAATAAATTATAACAAACTATTGGGTCCAAAATCTTAAAATAGAATGGTCCATTAGGTACTTTTTGAACAAATGTCAACAATAATAAATGAATTAATCTATATACATATTTTTCGCATACAACATTAATGAATAAATCCATTCTTTCCATTTGTTTTTTTTAATTTAAATATTTTGTCAATATCTACTAAGATCATTATAAATTGAATCTAATAATATACCTAAATATATAAGTTTAAGATCATTATAAATTGAATCTAATAATGTACCTAAATATATAAATTGGTTGTGGATTGAATCTCGGGATAAGAAAAATTTTGTGCTTCCAATTTAGACTAATTTTTAGTTTTATCCAACAAATTTTAAAATGGTAAATTTATCTTAGCCATTAACCTGTTATAATTTGTTTTAATGGTAAAATTTATTTGGTTGTGTAATGATAATTTTACTTTTATTTATTAAATTAGTTGTGCATGGACACCTTTGAAAAAAAATATTATTTAAAAAAATAAAAAGCTACACAATGCGTGAACTAGATGTATCCTGATGGAGCAATAAATTACCATTTTACCCTTTTTAATTAGTCAAAAATACCGTGGAAAACACGATTAACAATTTTGGTGAGCTTAATTAATGACCCTGCAATATGGGCCTTATAATTTCTTCTTTGCGTCTCATATTGCTTTTCCCAACAGATGGCTTTACCTGATGATGGCTCATCAATTCAATTCTTTAGGTTTGATTTCTTTTTCTTTAGTCTAATATTTTAGGTCTTCTAATTTGAGGAAGTAGAAAATTTTCAATTTAAATTATTTTTCCTCATATAATCAATTGTAATATTTCATTAGATGAAATGGTGAAATCACCGGAGCTTATTCATGTGGCGATCTCAATCACTATAATAAACCTTCACCTACTACACAAAAATTCAGTCGATCTACTAGTCGGAAATCTCCTTCACCTCCTTCTAAAGCACCATCTACAGCATTAGTAACTAGAAAATCAAGCCACCAACATCTAAGAAGAGTCAATGATGTGGGGATGATGACTCAAGAATGCAAAATCTAAGCGCTACAGGAGGCACAACATCGCTAGGTCATCATTTGGAGATGATGAAAGTGCGGCAGCAATATGGGAGGCGGAGAGATGGGGCGACTCGGAGACGACGAGGTTTGTGTTAGGACGATGGCGCCGGAGAGCTTAGAGATGAGATGGTTTGTAACGGTAGTGGTGGAGGCGAATCGTGGTGGTCGTGTCTTTTTTTAATTATTTTTATTAATTCATCTAATTCTAATTATAAATATAATTATTAAAAATAAATATTAAAATTTAAAATTATAAAAATATGTTAATGTCTTTTCCATTTTTTATTTTATTAATAGTCACTTTATGATTGGCACATGTTTCACCATATTAGTTTATTTTATATTTTTGTGTTGAGTTCTGTTTGTCTTTTTATCGTAAAATTTAACAAAATTTTGTTAAAGAATCAAAATAAAATTATTATTATTTTTAATTTGTGAAATAAATTAAAAATTAAGCTAAACTCTTAAAACAAAGATATTATTTTTTTGTGAATCTAGCTGTCTAAATTCAATCGAGTTGTATGTAGACTAAAAAAAATATCTACCTTTATATCCTGTAATATAAGGAAATTGAATTTCTTGGAGAGAGATAATTACCGCCCAATCAATAAAAGTGAATTTTGTTTTTCTTCAATTTTGATAATGGGTAAACAAAAATTGAATACAGTTATATCATTTCACTACTTTTGTTATTTCATCTTATAGTACATTTCATTTAAAATATATCTAACATGTTTTTAATAAAATTTCAAAACAATGAAAATAACATTTTATACTGGGATACTCATTTTTGGTGTCTAATTATACTCAAAATAGTGCTTTTCTGAAGTTTTTAATGATATTATTATTTATTATTTTAGAATCGAACAATATATAATATTAGACTATTAGTGACACACTTATTTTATTTTTTTTAATTGCACACTTATCCCAAATTTACAGTGAAATTGCATTGAAGGCAATAAAGAAGTATTTCAGAAATTCTCATGCATAAGTAAAAAAGACTAATCACATTAGAATCATTAAAGAAAATTAAATTTATTATTAAGGAGAAGATTATTGGCCATCAGATTTGGATTTGGTTTGATGGGCAACCCGACTGCTCGGTCACTTGGTGGACGCTTGAGATCACGAATCAAAGTTTTGCCACTGCATTGCCATTTATGGCGGCAGACGCTATGGCCATGTGATAGTTTTTTTTTTCATTTTCATGGAAAATTAACGTTGTTTATATTAGAAATGCTACTTACTTACTATTTTAATATTATATGAATATTAATTATTTAATATTTATACAATAAATATTTTGAATAGAATCGTTAATATTATATATATATGTGGTAAGATAATTTTAATGTTACAGACATTATATGATCTTTAAGAAGTTTAGATTTGGTTTAAAGAAGTTTAAATCTGGTTTAAAAGAGTTTAGACCAGAGCTAGCATTGTTAAGAGTTAACAGGTTATAAGAGTCAGTCAGATCTAAGAAGTTAGATCTTTGTTTGTAATAGGATAAGGACTCGAGGGTATATTAGTAATAATATAGTTGAAAGAGTTGCAATAAGGTGTTAGAAAATTTCATTATGAAGTATATTTTCAAATATTATGTTCTTGATCTATTTTCATCGATATAAGTCTGTTGGTGAATCATTTTTAAATAGATTAGTGTATATCTATATCTATAGGGTATAGATGGTTGTTCTTAGTTGACCATAAGCTTTGAGCTCGTATAGGCATTTGGGTAATTAGTCAGGACTTGATACTTAATAAACTCACGAGGACCTCCAATATACATCCTATAAAGCCGTCAATGGAGAGTCTTCTCAAGTTGAGTAGTATTCGTGGTCTTTTAACCTGAGTGTCACAGTGGACTTGTGAGTAATCCACCATACTTTTGTTCTGCACATATCAGAGGCCTTTCATGGTCTGACAATTGGGTGTCGCTGGGTATAGTCTGATGTTCATGGAGTTCGGTGTGCTTAGATATGGGATCCGTCAGCTCATATGGGTGAGTTATATATCTCGATGCTGCAAGAATTGTGTTTTAAAAAATCTTTTGGCCAAAAGCTGATACCCGAAAAAAGAGTTTTTCGTAGAGTTAAATAATATCGCAAATGAGTTTGTGGATATTATTTATACGTATACGAATCTAGAGATAAGTACATAGTTGAACATATGGAGACTTGACGGTGATGATCTATGTCTTTACTCTTCCAGGATATATATGACAAAAGAATTATACGAATATGTATTAACCTCAGCTTATATAATTTAATATGCTGTTTTATAATATTTGTAGCGTGTGTGTAGGGTATCATTTATGAACTTATGGAAGAGTTTCGTAAGATAAACTGGTGTGAACTTATGAAATCTGAAATGTACTCATTAATCACAGTAAAAATTATTTTAAAATCTCTTAAAAAAACGTATCAGCTTAAGTGTTAAATTTAAAGTGTGACAAATGTTATTTAATGATTGAGCTTGAGTGGCCATGACATAATGTTATTGACCATAAATGGACCACTTGGCAAACTATGGCCGTACATGACCAATTCTTATTAAACTAAAAGTATTTGATGCCTTAAGATGATGACACATAGCCCATTTAAAGGTTAAATGGCTTGTTCACTTGACACCTTACAACATGGTAAGTGGCTAAGCAAAATAATTTTGCTATTTAAAAGGTGTTTGCCGAATGAATCATATAGAAGTTGCCACACTTCATACATTAAGGACATATGTCCTTTGTGTAAGAAATATATATATATATATATATATATATAGCAATTCGGCAACAAAGTAGTATTGTAATAGTTATAATTAAAATGAAGAGATTCGGCCACCTTTTGGTTGATTCAGCAGCTTTTGATTTGTTTAAATGTTAGACAATTCAAAAACAATAGCCACCATTACTTGGCTTATATATCTTTAAAAGTCAAACACGTGTCTTATTGCAAAATGGTTTTGCAATGTTTAATGTGACTGAGCTAAATAAATTATTTTGTAATGCAAATTGTTTACAATATAAAGGGTCTTTGTGGTTAACAGATTCAGTAATTTAGAAAGAAAGAAATTGCAAAGTGTTTGCAATTGGTGTGTAAGGTCTAAGTGTTAGACAAGTGTTAGAATAATAAGTAAAATTTATTATTCTTGTTACATTAAGCATTCGGCCATTTAGGTAAGAGTTGCACTTATGTCTAAGTGTTAGACATAAATAAATAAAGGAAAGAAAAATATTTTCTTTCTTTGTTCATCATATAAGTCGAAAGCAAATTGAAGTAAGGGTTGCTTCAATAATAATTTTTAGTAAAATTAAATTATACCATTCTAGTTCTGTAATTTACTGATGTTGCAAACTAGAATTGCTCGCAAAATCATTTGAAGGTGAACTCTGGTAACATAAATTATCCAGAATCATCTTGAAAGATAATTTCTAATATTATTAATGTAATGAAACTTGCATTCAATATATGTATTTGCAATAGAAAATTAAATTTTCTTTCCGTTGCATTAATATATATGTGACACAAGCAAATAAATTAAATTAAGAAATGTAATTTACACATTTACACCCCATACACAGCACACTAACAAAATGGTATCAAAGCACATGCTTGTGTGTTGTACGAATTAATTAGAGTGATTGTGGTGTCATTGAAATTATTTCGGGGCTGTCATGATGCATTTCAAGTACTAAAAATGCAACAACTGAGAGATAGCCTAATGGGATGCCGCAGCACTGGTAAGCCTATACTGCGACACTAGGGTGTTGACACTAGTGCCACAACATTTAGAGGCTAATGTCACAACACTGCAAGTATGGTGCCACAACGCTAGAGGCTAGGGCTTCATTATTGCAGCACTATAAGGTTGGCGCTACTGTGCTAGGGGATGGGCCTTTAATGCTACAACATTAGTATAGCCCGATGCCGTAATTTGGCTCACATTATTTACTCCATTTTTTTAAATTGTTTAAAAATGCATGTGATGCTTATTTATACAATTTATAATTGTTACAATATTGCCATATAAACTGTAAAATATTTATTTTGTACTACCAAGTCACAATAAGAGCCATACTGGTAGAGGTTAGTCGTGATTGCACAAAATAAATGTGTGATTAAGAATCACATCCTCATAAGATGAGGACAAATATAATAATAATAAAATAAAAAAAATCTCTCTTAATCTAGAATACACTTATCCTATATTGCTACAACGTGAGGATAAGGTATATTTAGGATCAGTGGTAAGAGTTGAATGAGATATAATTAACAAGAGTTGTCTACCATTTGGGTTTACAAAGGTCAATATTACTACAAAGAGAGGTTAGAGTAAAATGTCAATGAGGTCTACTTTCCACTGTATAGTTTAAAGAGTTTAAACTATCATTATCCTATTTGAGAGATTAT
This sequence comes from Ailanthus altissimus, assembly GCA_946807835.1. Classification (NCBI taxonomy): domain Eukaryota; kingdom Viridiplantae; phylum Streptophyta; class Magnoliopsida; order Sapindales; family Simaroubaceae; genus Ailanthus; species Ailanthus altissimus. Next base: position 7,975,246 of record OX327713.1, on the reverse strand, counting down.
AGGGATTATGTAAAGCAGTGAGAGGGTGCTTTTAGATTAAAAATTGTATATTAGTTATACTTATGATCTAAAGCGTTATCTATTAATGATTAGAAATATTCCGCTATACATCTCCTTATTCGTCTTATAGAGATAAGATACTTATCTTATAAAGATAAGATAAGTATAAGCAATTCGTTAGTACACTTGATTAATACACATCAACTATTAGCTATTGAGAAATATTTTGACTTGCTTATAAATTTAAGAATAGTTCTAGATTCAAAAAAGTTTGGATATATCAATGATGAGAAGATAATAAAAAGGTGTTTCTAATAATGTTTCTTCAAAAGAGGTTGATATTTATTAAAAATGGATAAAGAATGATTTGAGAGTCAAATCATATATTTTGGCCTCAATATCTAATGATCTTTAGCACGAGTATGTGCACATGAGATGTGCAAGTAGTATTGTGCTCTGTCTGAATAATTATTTGATGTATCCAAACCACGGATAGAGAATAGTCACAATGAAAAATATTTCCACTGTGAGAAGGTTTGAAATAGTAAGTGTTACTATTCAAGACACCTTGACTAAGAATAGATAGACCCCTTATATATCTGTTTATCAAACATTAACATTTCAACAGCATATGATGCTGAAAGTGCAAAGGTATGAGATACTACCTGTCCTTTTTATATCTGTAAGTTGTTGTATGATTTGAGTAAATGTCTAGGTTAACATATAAATAGTAGTTGAGCATATGGAGACTTAACAGTGATGATCTATGTGATTGATGAAATGCCCAATGCACTTAGTGACATTTCACAAGGAAATGATGATTCTTAATGAAGTATTCATATTTATTTCAATAAATAAAGAAAATTAGACTTCTCTCTTTAAGGTTAGGGGAAGGGGTCGAAGAAAATTACCACTTAATCTTATATTATGCCATCTTTTTTATGATAATTGTAAAATAATCTTGATTTGTGTTTAGTTGAAAAAAGACAGTGAGAAAATGAGAGAAAATTTACTGAGAAAGAAGAGAGACAATTTATTCACTATTTTTACTTACAAATACAAAGAATGATCGAATATTTATATTACAAGATTGTACATTAGCTAAATTATTTTGATGGGAAAGTTATAACAACTTTTGCTCAGCCATTATAAAAATTTGCCACCTTATCAATTTGTAATAACCTTGCTGAGTCACCATAATAGAATTAACAACTCATTATTTTTCTAATTAGCTTCTCGTTGTAACTAATTTATCAATTTGCAATAGCAATTATGCATATACAAGTGCAGATGCTGATCATGTATTTGAACTTCAACTTCTTCTTCTGTACTTTGACTTTGCACTTGCTTCATCTTTGGTTTTCCTTTTGCACTTGATTTTAACTTGTAAATCTAACATTCTCCCTCAAGCTAAGGATCTAGATGTGATTTGAAGCTTGGACCTCAGATGAAGAAATTGATCAGTAGCTAATGGTTTAGTAAGTGTATTTATAATTTGATCAACACCTGAGACATATCTTACTTCAATCTCATCTGTAGCAACCTTTTTCTCTGATAAAGTGTATGTCCATCTCTATATGCTTTGTCTTAGCATGGAACACTGGATTCTGTGCTAATGATTGAGCACTTTGATTATCACACCAGATTATAAGTGTATGAGAGAGTGAAACTTGAAGCTTAAATAGCAAGGATTTTAACCAAAGAACCTCAGCATATACATATGTTAAGGCTCTGTACTCTACCTCAGCTAAAGACCTGGCTACCACATTTTGTTTCTTAGATGACCAAGAAACAAGATTATCTCCCAAAAATATGAAATATCCTACTATAAATCTCTTGTCATTGGGTTCAGAACCCCAATCTGCATTAGAATATATAGTTAATTACATCTTGTCTGTATTAACAATCTTAAGTCCATGATCAGATATGGATTGTAGATACTTTAGGATCATTTTGCAACACTGCCAATGTTTCACTATAGGAGCAGATAGGAATTGACTTAACTTATGAATTGAATATGATAACTTAGGCTTGGTTAAGGTCACATACTGTAGAGTACTTATAATACTTCTGTAAGTGAAAGAATCAGCAAATAATTCATGAATATACTTGGCTTGAGACTTCAACTCCTAGAAAATAATTGAAGGTTCCCAAATCTTTAATGCAAAAGCAGTAACTAGTATTGTAATGAATTGTGCAAGATGTTGATTTTGTTGGCCTATGATTATGATGTCATTTATATAAATGAGAACCAAGATCAAGATGCCATTTAATATCTTGATAAACAATAAAGAATCAGATTTTTCATTCTTAAAACCCCACATTAGCAAAGCCTTCTTAGCTTATCGTACCAGACTCTTGGAGCCTATTTAAGGCCATACAAGGCTTTTCTTAGCTTGCATACATGAGTAGGAAAAGAGGTACTAACAAAGCCATCAAGTTGGTACATATACACAGTTTTAACCAAATCACTATTTAGGAATGTATTGTTGATGTCAATTTGTCTAATAGGCCAATGATTTATGACTACCAAGCTCAAGACCACCTTAACTATAGAGGCTTTAACCACAGGGATGAAGTTTTAAAGTAATTTATCTATGGTGTTTATAGAAAATCCTTAGCTACTAATTTTGCCTTGTATTTTGAAATTGACCCATTTGGATTATATTTTACTCTAAAAGCCAACTTATTTGCTACTACTTTTGGTGCTTGAGATACTAGAACAAGCTCTTAGGTCTGATTTTTAATGAGTACATCATGTTCCTCTTGCATAGTTCTCTTTCATATTGGACTTATTAGTGCTTCTGTCACTGTTTTTAGTTCTAGATGAACTGTCATTGATTATCTAACAAAGGTTTTAAGTTGAATATGCTAGCTTTTAATCTTGTAATCATTGAATGCTTGTGTTATAGGATTGAGGTTTTGTGAGTGAGAAGGTTCAGTGAGGTATATTCCATTGGTTTGGATGTTTGTTATGCTATGATGAATGTTTAAGGTTTGTGGTAAGCTAGTGTGTACATAGGAATTCAGTGTATTATTGTTTTGTTCTGTATGGTATAAGGAGTAGTGTTTGTGATTAATTTTCAGTATCTTGTGCTGATGATAATGATACATTTGATGTTGGTGCATTGATCTGAGGTGTTTGATTGTTGTTGATAAAAAGAACATGAAAGCTAGATGTAGATTGCATTTTGAAAGAATCTAAGTTGATAAAAGAGAATTGAACATGATACATTTTTGAATAAGGAAAAGTATTTTCATCAAAGGACACATACCTTGCAGTGTACATTCTTCCTGATTAAGGCAAGCATTTATAGCCTTTGTGTATGAGACTATAAACTATAAACATACACTTGGCACTATGAAAATCAAATTTATGTTTGTTATAAGGCCTAAGCAATGAAAAGCAAGAATAGCCAAAAGGTTTTAGTAAACTGTGATCTGGTTTAGTATGGTATAAAAGTTTATAAGGTGACTTATATGCTAACACTGGTGTTGGCAATCTATTTATAAGATGTGAGGCTATGTGAAAAGTTTCCCACCAAAATGAAAAGGGCATTTTGGATTTAGCTAAAAGTGCCAAGCCAGTTTCTACTACATATCTATATTTTCTTTCCACCAATCATTTTGATGATGTGTGTGTGGATATGTTACTCTCTGCTTTATACCATTTTGTTGTAAATGTTTTATAAAGACCCTAAACTCTCCTCCCTAGTCTAATTGCAATGCTTTAATGGTTATTTCAAATTGTTTTTCCACTTGTTTTTTTTAAATTGAACAAAAATTGATAGAGCTTCAAACTCTTATTTTAAGGGAAAATCCAACTATACCTTGTACAATCACCAATAAAGTTTATATAGCATTTAAAGCCATCTATGGTTTCACATGGTGCTAGACCCCGGATATCAGTTTAAATGAGTTCAAGAGGTTTTGAGGCTTTGATGTGTGTAGCAAGAAAGTGATTTCTATGAAGTTTGCCAAGTTGACATACATTGCAAAAATCAAGTTTAGAATCTTTATTGCAAGTGCTGAGAATATTACAATTCTTAATAACAGTTTTGAGGATTAAGGGACTTGAATGACCAAGTCTCTTATGCCAGATATTACAATCTTTACAATTGAGTAGATGACTCTTAAAAGTAACAAAAGCTAGTTTGTTTCCAGAACTCATAATAACCATCTAAACTTGAAAAAAAAAATAGAAAATCTATTACATGAATCAACTGCATCATAATGATTCTTATTTACAATGCAATTAGATGCATTTGGTGAAAACAAGGCAAACAAGGATTTGGGTGGACAATTTTGATACTGATTATGAGCAGACCTTGAAGCTTTTGTAAGGTCTTTTGTGGTTGTCAATAGTAATTTATATAGCCCATTCATAATCATACCTTGTACTAGTATATTCCTTTCCTTCTTGTCCTTTAATAGGCATAAATGAGAATGAAATTCAATAATGATATCATTATCAATAATAAGCTGCGAAATACTAATAAGATTTTAGTTATAGAGGGTACACACAAGACATTTTCCAATGATAGTTTTTTACCAGTGTCTGATTAAAAATAATAGAGCCAGTATATGAAATATTCAACCCTAAACCATTGCCAATGACAAGTTTCTCCATACCTAAATATTCCATCTTATTATTGAGATTAAAGGCTGTATGAGTCAAATGATGTGTTGCTTCTAAATCCAAATACCAGCCTTCTTCTGCAGGACCTTTATAAGTTTGTTAAACTGCAACATAGGCTGCTCTTGATGTAGAACCTCATTGGCCTCCAAGCCCTTGATTACTATTTCTTGTACCACCATTGTAACTTTCATATCCAGCCTGACCTCTTGGCACATACTTAGAATTGAACCTAATAATATTTTACTACTGAATCGCCCTGTTTTTCACATATCTAACATATCAGTTTAACTACTCCTCTTCTATTAAAATCCTCTACCATTTTCTTGACTAGAAAACTTGCCTCTATTGCTCTACAAACCTCCTCTTCCAAAAGCAAGATTGCAATTGCTATTGTTACAAGCACTAGGATTAGTACTGCTGTAATCATAATTATTAACATTTCCACTAAATCCTCCTTTACCTCTAGTGAAATTAAATATCTTATGATTTTTATAGGCCACATTAGCAACAAAATTATTTTGGCTACAAGCTTTGTTTGACATATTCTGCAACAGCCTGCTTTCTTGAGTGATAAGCATTGAATATGCTTTATTAAGACTTATATCACCAATCCTACTTGATATCAACATAACTACTGAGTCATATTCTGATCCTATATCATTTCTAAAGATTAGATGCATTATAAAATCATCTTCATCAATTAGATAACTAGCAGTAGCTAGTTTATCTACTATACTTTTTAATTTTAAGAAATACTCTGACGTAGTTAATCGATCTTTCTTAAAAGCTGACGGCTCTATATTCAATTGAACAATTTTTACCATAGATCGAGAGCCAAACTACTTTTATATAGTGCTCCACAAAGAAAAAGAAGACATACAATCAATTACCAAGCCATGTATATTGTCATAGATGGTTGAAAATAATCAACTTAGCAATAATTAATATTTTTGCATCCAGATATTGAATTCAGGATTCTCTAATTTCTTTAACTGATCTGAAGTTTCAAATTCTTGAGCAGAGCCAAAATTTGGTCAAAAATTGATCTGGACAAGTTTGAGTTCCACTGATAAAACCTTTTAATCGATTTGCTCTAATGGCTGTCATTGTTTGTAATTTCTAAACCACATAGTTAGATTAATCAAGTTTAACAGTGAATGGAAAAGAAAAGGAAGTAGTAGAGATTGAATTAAAAACTCTGGCGTTCACCATTAAGTCTCTGATACCATGTAAAATAATCTTGATTTGTGTTTGGTTGAAAAGAGACAATGAGAAAATGAGAGAAAATTGAAAGAAGAGAGAGAATTTATTCACTGTTTTTACTTACAAATACAAATAATGATCGAATGTTTATATTATAAGATTGTACAATAGCTAAATTATTTTGATGGTAAAGTTATAACAACTTTTGCTGAGCCATTATAACAAACTTGTCACCTCATCAATTTATATAAACCTTGCTGAGTCACCGTAACAGAATTGATAGCTCATCATTTTACTAATCAGCGTCTCGTTGTAACTAATTAATCAATCCACAATGTATATATAAGCGTAGATGCTGATCATGTATAAGTGCAGATGCTGATCATGTATTTGAACTTCAACTTCTTCTGTACTTTGACTCTGCTTGCTTCATCTTTGATTTTCCTTTTGCACTTGATTCTAACTTGTATATTTAATGATAATTAACAATTTTTTTAGATGTATAGTAGTTTTAAAGAGAAGAATTATAACAAAAGGTTTGAATGTTTTAGTGTCATTGTGTCATTACGTATATTCTTCTTATAACTTGATTTTTCCAAAGGCAATTAAAAAGTGTAGTAAGTTTAGTCCTATAATCTATAAAAAAACAAAAAAAGGTATTCGCCAAAAGTTTGGATCTTAGTTTCCCTCAAAGGAGTTAAATTTAATTAAACATGAATTAGGGAAGAAAGAAAACTTTTTTTTATTTAATCACTATTTTAGGTCTTAATAGCATGTAAAGGAGATAAACCCAATTCAACTGGGATTAGGGAATTTCTTTTCTATTTTCAAACGCTAAGAAGAATTTTGAAAGGAATTATATTGACAAAAAAAATTAAGCTAATAAAGTGCTTATGAAAAGGCACATAAACCAACACTCTAAGGGGACCCAAACACTTTCATGCTTATACTAAAAACACACTCTATGGGCCTCTAGTTTTTTCTCTTTTAGTTTCTCATCTTTTCTAGCAAATTGTTTTTGGTGTTTTCAACTAAATGTTTTTATTATATAGTAAAAACTCAAAAGCATATGATTTAAGCATCGAAAGGTATATGATTCTAACACCTCTTACCTTTAAAATTTTAGTTTTAGATAAGAAAATAAGTGAAATTTGGAGCAATTGTAGCGGACCACCAAGATAGAGTCTGAAGCATCACTCTCTTATCGAATTTGCTTGACCTACGATAAAAATAACAAATCCTCACCAATAGTGAAATTTTGTTGGTGAAATTTCAAGGTAAAATAGTTGGCTTCTTCTAAGGGGAAAATAAAAGAAGCCATTAACCACTGAGATAACTGAGGGTTAAAGGAAGTGTGGGTTGAAATAAATGGGCCAAAGATAAGTATGGAGGTCGAGATAAGTTTTTGAGATGGGTAAGGATGTTGACATCAAAGCTAACATGAGGAAGATTGAAAGGCATTCACCAAGGCTTTAACTATGAACCATCTTTATTATGTGTATCATGTGAACCATGATAGCGCAACCTCAAATAGAGTGAATTGGGCTTCAATAACTATCCAACCTAACTTTATATTAATATATAAGTTATCACTTTATAAGATTAATCAAATTAAGCCTTAGTGATAAACAACTCAAATTATTGTTAATAGCCTTTCTAATTGATTAATAACACACAATGATAATCAAATCAACAATCATAAAACTGTTAGAACCAATAAAATATAAAAAAGAAATGAACAAATTTATAAATAAATAACAATAATAACAAGTAAAAATAAAGTGATAAAAAATAAAAGAGTAAAAGAAACATAGAGAAAATATAATGATGTTTACATGGTTCAACAATCTTACTTGAAGATTTCACTCTCTATATTCTACTCATTAGGCTACCATAATTAGCATACAAGTGCTAATGAAATTTTACAACTTGATTAAATTGCATATTCTAATCATTAAGCTACCATGATTAGCATACAAGTGCTAAAAACATTTTTACAACTTGATTAATTTGTATGTGTTAATCAAACTTTACACCATTTAACTTACGGAATCTAATCAATCTTTATAAGAGTAATCCAATTAAGAACTCAGAAATTAGCAAATATACAATCTAAAGTGCTTAATAAATATAAATAATAGATCAAATATATCATTAGGAATAGGCTTAATATCTCACAAGCTCTTAAGAACAAAATTCTCAAATTTAGGCATAAGATGATAGGTGTTCTCTACAATTGCTATGATTATTGTTGTCTCTTTAGGTTAGGTATAGAGCTTTTTAAATAGGCTGAAAAGGATTCAAGCAAGTATGAAATGCACAAACTAAATAGTGCAAGGATATAGAAAGTTAACATGATATTTACGTGGTTCGACTTTTAATCTGACTAACATCCATGCTTTGAAGTAAACTATGCTTATAGATTCCACTAACTTGTTTTAGCTCGCAAGACTTTTTAGGTTAATTAACTTCTCAGTTATTAATCAAACCTTTACAATCTAATTGATTTACTATGTACTAATTTAACCCTCACATATGATTTAAATAAAAATGACAAAAACTTCTCTTAAATAGTACATATAACAATTTCAATACAAAGATAAGATTTCTATTTTTTAAAATTGATATAAATGATATAATGCTTCTCTTGTATCTTGAGCCTAAGTAGGATTTTATTTACAAAAGAACAGAGAAACTAGTCGTTTATAGCACTATATAACTTTTCTTATCAAAAAAAGTTGAAAGTTGAATGCTTTTCCTAAATCAGCTAACTACATTTGAGTAGCACTAGTTTTTAAATTAGTTGTTTATAGCACTAGTTTTTAAATTGGTTGGAAAATTGGTTTTACGGTTAAATTGTCTAATCACGTTGACCAAATTGATTAACTACTTTAAACTATTCAAAGCTCAAGCGGTCCAAAAATAGTCTAAAATCATTTCCCAAATCATGTATGACCTAGAATTTTGTCTCATGTAATACTCAAACAAGTTCTAGATTATTTTTAAGACTCTAAGTGTTCTTGTTATACATAAACATCCTCCAAGTAAGCAATTGAGCTATATGATTCTAACTACATACTCAGTAGTTCAAGTGATCACAAAATAAGGTCGAACTTGTCCTTAGATTAAACATGCAAACAATCATAACATCTTGTTACTTTTAAAAGAATGTAGCAATTAAAATCATGTTTTCTATTATATATCATTGACTACTAATCATTTAACCAACCCCAAACTAACAATAAAATAAAATAAAAAAATTAGGCAGCAAAATAAAATATCAAAAATCAGTAGCCATAAAGAGTAGACATGACAAAACGCAATGTATGATATACATGTATTTGTTATGATAAACACATGAACCAAATGTATGCACCATAGTTTTAATCATCACTTTCACTTCCCTCCGTTAAAGACTTCCCCACTTATGGTAGAAATAGCATAATTTCAGTAAATTTATTTCGAGCCTCTTTATAAAGTGTGAGAGTGGTTTAAAGATCTTATTTGAAAGTGCCCTAAGAATGGATACTAAGGTTGGTTCCAAATCTAACTTTCTACAATGGTTTGAATGGAAAAACCAGAATAATTATAGGTATGACAACTGACGGTACTTTGTTGTTCAAAATCGCCGAAGAAGCGCAACTTTTGTTGGAAGAAATGGCTTGCAATAACTATCAACGGCTTAATTAGAGGTTTTTTATAAGCAAGGTCATGGTTATGCACATAGAAGCCAAAAATCTAATTTTTTAAATTGATAAACACAATAAATTTTATATCATTACAATAATGAAAAATAAATAATTGAGTAATCACCTTAGTAAGTCTTTTGAACCGGTGTATGTTAGAGTTCCCACCTGAAGTGTACTTGTGGCCAAACTAGCATCCAACTTAGTAAGCTTGAGTAGGCTAGAATGACAGGTCAATTATCCAGTAAGGATTTAACACTTAATCCTTAGTTTAACAATTAAGCTAAGTTTTTAAATCTTAAACTTAATCTTAACTACAAAGCTATCAATGTTTTTGCTTTATTTTAACATTTGAAACATAAAACATTTTTAGCCTTTGTATGTTATTTTCCCGGCCATAAGAAAGAGAATAAGTGATAAGTATAAATATATCTATTATTTTCACTCCCTTAACTTTATTAATTACTCATTTAAAGAAGAATTTTTGGTTTTGTTTATATGTTTTATTGGTATTTTGTAAGTTTGGAGTCAATGGAACTATTAGGGATGAACATTAATTTTGCTACAGTAAAATCACTAAAGCGGTGAACAGTATTTCACCCCAATGAAAATTTCGGCGCCCAAGACATCTTGCTGCAGCTCAAAGTGAATAGTATCTCATGAATAATGTTCCGTAAGTAATACCTCGCTACAATACTTTTGCCATAACGATGAACAATGTTTTGCTGCAGCGGTGAGCAGTATAATTTTTTTAAACTTAAAAGAAATACAATTATAAGACTCCAATCAATTTATATATAAAGGCCACATGTTTCAAATATCAAAGAATAAATAATTTAGAGCTCTTTAAGCCACAACACATAGAAGAAGAGCAATTTTAGCAAGAGAAGTAAGGGGAATTCAAGGAAGTAAGAGATTATTGGCAAATCTTTTGTTAGAATGTTATGACATTCATAACGCAGCGGAATAGAAAAATAAAATTTATTTAATCTTTGTTTTCATAAGATAAAAATACTTTTTATCTTAGAATCTTGTGAATATATTAATTTGATGTTAAAATAAATAAAAATTAACAAGAACAAATATATACTTGAATCCACGTTAGGGTTTTTATGTGAGTCTCCTCTTTAGACTAATCTCCTCCTTTTAAAATAATAATTTAATTATAATATTTATCAATTAAATTATTATCTATTAAAAAGAGACCTAATTAACGTAAACCACATAGAGTCCTACTCTTTGTGATTAACGTATAATACTAAACAATTGTGCATTATTAAAATTCCAAAATTAATGGACTTTAAGTCTTTTATAAAAAGGAAAACACTTAATTAAAATAAAATCTTTTTGATAATTTCAAAAATTATCCTTAAGATTTTATTTATTTAATTACTTAAATTAAATATTTAACTATATTTGGATAAAATATTATGTATATTAATTAGCTCTTAATTAATTAATTTTATCCAAATATAAAATATACATATTTGAAAACTATTTTTTGGACACAAACAATTTGTGTAATAACACAATCCTTTTTTAATTATTCACTGTAATAACGAAAAAAGTGGTATTAGGGACTTATGGACCTATAATTTCAAGCTCCAATAAATTTTGAACAATTAATTAATTCAATTTATTAATTCCAGTATTATTCTACTAAAAACCTGCAATTGCACTCATGAAATAATAGATATAATTTACTCAGAAAACTTAGAGTAGTCCATTGATTTAATCACTAAATGCAATTCAACCCTCCATAAATGGTTCATAATTAGAGTTAGGTCAATTACCATTTTACCCCTCTAATTATTTCTTTATCCTTAAGTTCCATTAATTCACCAATAAATAGTTAATTTGTAACATTATTACAAATTGAGTGCTTTAACCATTCAGTTCTAGAATTAACCTTTAAAAGAACATTCTTTTTAACTTCCGTTAGAAATGAATGGATTCTATATATGTAAATCATATTCCCAACCGTTTATCTCATTATATTGTCAAAATACAAGTTTTTAGTCTATTCTTTAGACAAACCGTAACGAGCATTTTAAATTATATAATGATACAAACAGGAGTTTATGATTACTCAGGATTAAGGTTAATCTACATATGATTATCAATTGACGTTATTTGAATTCTTAATTAACAACGGTATTTTACATAAGAATTCAAACTATATCTGGCTCAGTCCTCTATAATTATATTATATATAGTGTCTCCACCATAATATCACTACATTAGTGATTGGATAAAATCACTACATTTTAAATGTCTATGGACCGCACTAGTAATATTTAATTAAAGATCTTAAACTTCAATTAATTTATTACGGACTTTTTTGTTTATTATCCATAACTTAATCCCCTTGTATATAATAATTATATACTAAAGTTATTGTTACATAAATAAACAAGGGATTTTCTGATATTTATATCATAAAATTACAAACACTTATTAAATATATAATTGCTACTTTATTAATTTTATAAAAATAGTACAAGTACAGGCTTTTAGGGCACTATCCCTAACAATCTTTCACTTGCCCTAAAGCAGGTGAGACATGTCTCTTAAGCCCATGCCCTACATATAACTCTAAAACAACCTAGTCGATAATGTCTTGGTGAACGAGTCTGCAAGATTGTTTTTAGATACTATCTCCATGACTGTCACATCACCTCTATGCATGATTTCCCTGATCAAGTGATACTTTCTCTTATTGTTGTCATAGTAAAGGGTCAATGGTTTATCCATGTCTGGAACAATTTCTAGATCAGTGAAGAACTTTCTAAGCCATATTGCTTCTTTAGCTGCTTCGTAAGCTGCTATGTATTTAGCCTCCATGGTTGAATTAGCAGTACTGGATTGTTTTACATTTCTCCAAACAATGGCTCCGCCACCAAGAGTAAATGCTGACCTAGACATTGACTTTGGACTGTCTTTATCTAATTAAAAATCAGAATCAGTATAACCAGTGGGGGTTTAGGTCTCCACTTGAATACATAAACATATAGTTTCTCGTTCTTCGAATATACTTGAGAATGTGCTTTATCATAATCCAGTGAGCTAATCTAGGGTTAGATTGATAACGAATGACTATTCCCACTACATAACAAATGTCAGACCTCATGCACAATATAACACATATGAGGCTGCTAGCTACTGAGGCATAAGAAACTCGTCTTATATCTTCTTCCTCCTGAGGTGTCTTAGGAGACTGCTCTTTAGAAAGAACAATTCCATAAGCACTTTATCAATATACGATGCTTGAGACAATGTCAATAGTCTATTTTTGCGATCTCGAATAATTTGGATCCCAATGACATAACTTGCATCTCCTAAATCCTTCATTAGGAAGTGCTCAACCAGCCACTTCTTTATGTTGGATAATATTTTTACATCATTCTTAATGAGTAAAATGTCATCTATATAAAGTATTAGGAAAATCACCTTTTTATTTTAGATGTACTTGTATATACAAGATTTATCAACATTTTGCTCGAAACTATAAGATTTAATTATCTCATCAAATTTTAAGTTTCAAGACCTTGAAGCTTGCTTAAGTCCATAAATAGACTTGAACATTTTGCAGACTTTTTGCTCATAGCCTTCTGCCACAAACCCTTCTGGTTGTACCATGTAAATGCTTTCTTCAAGATAGACATTGAAAAAGGTTATCTTGACATCCATTTGCCATATCTCATAATTGAGACATGCTGCAATGGATAACAGAATGCAAATGAATTTGAGCATGGCTACTGGCAAGAAAGTCTCCTCATAGTTGACTCCTTCTTTTTGGGTATAACCCTCTACCACTAATCTTACTTTAAAAATCTCCACTTTCTCATCCATGCCTATTTTCTTCTTAAAGATTCATTTACACCCAATGGGCCTGACATCTTCAGGTGGATCTACAAGTTCCCAGACTGAATTAGAGTACATAGACTCAATTTCTTAGTTCATGACTTCTTGCCATTTTTTTTATCAGAAATTTTCAATTCTTGTCTATATGTGAATGGATCATCTTGGCTTGTGTTGGACACAACTACTTTTGCCTCTTCCTCCTCTCTGTAATGAGAAGGTAGTCTCACTATCCTCCCACTATGTCAAGGTTCCAAGGTATTCTGATCAAAATTAGTGGTTACCTAACTTTCTCATTCACTAACTATCGGCGGTAAAAATCTGATCTAATCAGAAAGCATTTCCTCCAATACAATCTTAATGTGAGGTTTGTAGTTTAATATATAATCATTCTCAAGAAAAGTGGCATTTATCGATACAATCACTTTCTTTTCTTAAGGACTATAAAACAAACCTCCTCTTGTGCCTTTAGGGTAGCCTACAAATAAACAAGCTTCTATTTGCGATTCTAACTTTCTAGTCTTTTTTTTCAACACATGTGCCGGACACCTCCATATGTGAAAATGTTGTAAATTAGGTTTACTACTATTGCACATCTCTAATGGTGTACTTTGGATAGATTTAAAAGGTACTACATTCAAAATGTAGATCACAGTTTGTAGTACATAACCCTTAAATGAGGGCGGCAGTGAAGATCAGCTCATCATAGACCTAACCATGTCTAACAAGGTTCTATTTCTCTTTTCTACAACACCATTCTGTTGTGGTGTTCTAGGTGCTGTGATTTGGGATAAAATCCTATGCTTCAATAGATAATCCTTGAACTCTATGTTAAGGTATTCACCACCTCAATTAGATCAAAGAGTCTTAAGTGTTTTCCCTAATTGCTTTTCAGCTTCTGTTAAGAATTCTTTGAACTTTTCAAAAGTCTCAGATTTTCTTTGCATTAGGTAAACATAACTGTATCTTGAATAGTTGTCAATAAATGTGACGAAGCATTCATAATTGCCTCTTGTTTGTACATTTAATGGACCGTAAACGTCAATATGTATAAGCTGAAGTAGTTCTTTGGCTCTTTCACCCTTAGCTGAGAAAGGTCTTTTAGTCATTTTACCCTCTAGACAGAATTCACATACAGGAAGAGTGCCAACATTTAGCTCTCTTAAAGGACTATCCTTTATTATCTGTTGATCCTATCTAAATTAATATGACATAACCTAAAATGCCAAAGATATGTGTCATCATTTGGAGAAACTTTTTTCCTTTTTATAGATTTAGGATGTTCTACTTTAAATAGTTCATAATTAAGCAGTAGGGGCTCATCGGGCCTTAAAACATAAAACTCATTTTTTAATTTTGCATGACAAATATCTAAACTATTTCTACCAATAATAATCTCATTATTATAAAAAGAAATATTAAAAAATTATTCATGCAACTTAGAAACAAAAATCAAATTCCTTCTGAATCCAAGAATGTAATAAACATTATTTAAAATTAAAAAATTATTCCTAAAATTCAATCGAGTCATTTCTATTGCTAAAGCCAAAATGACTACCCCATTGCCAACCCACATTGTAAAGTCCCCATCGGCAAGCTCCCTAGAATAACTAAGCATCTGTAAGGAGGAACAAACATAATTAGTGGCTTCTGAATCAATTATCCAAAGAGAAAGTTCATCCTCCACTAAACAGGCTTCTAAAACTAGTAAATTATATTTATCTTTATTTTTTTCCTTTAGCTCGGATTGATACTTTTTACAGTTTCTCTTCCAATGCCCCTCGACTCTGCAATGAAAATACTTTCTTTCTTTGCTTTGGAGTCATTCTTCTTGCTCTTACCTTTGTTAAAGGCTTTCTTGGCTTTTCCTCTAGAACCTAAAGTACCATAAGTGTTCTTCCTCTTTTTATTTTTCTTGGGGGAAGACTACATAGCTTTAACAACAATTGCCTTAAACTCTTCAAGCTTATCTGATATAGCCTCAAATGTTTATAGTTTATTAAGTAAATAAGACATACTATATGAGAGCTTGTTTATAACATAATTTATTTTAAACTGTCAAAATACTAGAGTAAGAGACTCCAGAACGATGCTGACTTTAGTCTTATCATCTATGGTGGCTCCATAGATCTCTGTCCGATGCATTAGATTGATCATGTTCAAAACATGCTCACACACTGAAACTTCTTTCTTTATTTTAATATTCATTTAGCTACGAGTAGCTTTATGGTGGCTTTGTTCAGACTGTTGGCCAAACATCATTTGGAGAGATTTCTATATCTCATGTGCAGTCTCCAAGTGCTCGTGCTTCATTCTAAGCACATCGCTTATGTTGGTAAGCATATAGCAGCGAGCCTTATTATTGGCCTGTATCCATTTCTCATACTGCTCCCGTACATTACGAGGAGCATTGACTGTAGGTTTTGGAGGACACTCCTTCATAAGGATAAACTTTTGGTCATCATAGATCAACACAATATTTATATTGCTTTTTCATTTTACAAAGTTATATCACTAGTCAATTTTTTATTTGCTAAGAGGGTTATGATAGGGTTTGTTCCAGATATGATGTTGAAATAAATAAAGCAATTTTTAGAATACTTGAATAAATATCATAGTGCTTTTTAGAATAGTAAACATGATGCATGAGTGCATTTATTTAAACACATAAATTAATACTAATCGATGATAATTCAATTTAACAATTAATGTGCCGCCGTAGGATAGGTCACATTAAATTAAAATTAAAATTGAGATTATCTCAAATTAATAAAAAAAATTTAAATATCTCATATTTTCATTTACCTATTAACTACTGTTTATTTCTGTCAAGATATGATTAACTGCTTAATTATTTCTTTGTGAGTGTAACCCATTATTTCGAATCAAGATGACTTAACTCAAAAATTACTATTGTAAGGTTGGTCAATTATGAAATACATCACTTAATCCTATCTCTACGAGGTTAACCTTGTTATTGAAATAGGTGGACACCCTCCGTAAGGAGGACGAAATCAAAGCGTCACAAGATGCTACTTATATATTATGATGTTGTGCTAATAATAAAGATCGGTGGGTTCATTGTCATGTACCATCTCCCATTCACTATTTTTACTATATTTTTATAATTTATAAAACATCTTATGTTATATAACCTCAGCAAATTATTATATCCCATATAACAAATTACTATGTATAATTAATTAATACTAATAAAGTCCAATCTTATTGAGCCTAAGTTCATTAGTCTAACTATTCCTTTTAAATAGACATAACAATTTAGGTGAACTTAGTTTTTCAGTTATTAGATTAATTATTTATTTATAAATAATAAAATCAATAATTTTATAAATAATTTTCTAAGTAATCCTAAATCAAAGTATTTTAATTTTGGTTATCTAGAATAATGTGAAATTACTAATTTAACTATTAAATCTAATTTCACATATTTGATTAATTATGCAAGTTCTAAATATGCTAATCAATCCATTAATTTAATCTTATTAATTATAATATGTCATAATAAAAAAATAGTTAAATTTTAATTATGGCATGTATGCATGTTATATTACAATAATATGAGTGGGTATAAAAGCACGACATATGATAATGTATGATCATATTATAATTCATCACATAAATAAATAATATAAATTAATATTTAATTTAACTTTGGCCAAATTTCTTAAGATTTTTAATTACAACTCATAAAATAAAAACAATCAAATTATATAAAAGTTACAGGCATGCAGGCCCAGTTGTACGTGGTCTTCTCAAGTCTATAATGAGTCCAGTTCATTTTCTTTGTAATTTTATACATATGGATTTAAGAACTTTTCTTAACCCCATTGTATATTTTGTAAAGTAGTCTAACTCTTAAATTTTTTTTAAAAAAAATAATTTGTCCATTTAATGTCCAAATACAATAATAGATCAAATCTAATTTTATTTGGTCTTCCCAAATCCAAAATTAAGAGTCTTTTGCTGCCCTAATGCACCTAGGACAACAGCATAAAAGCTATTACCCCTAGTGCCAGCAACCAAGAGCGGCTGTCCATGGACAGGCCCAACAATTGGCACCTTGGCATGCCTTTAAAGATCGAATTCATCTTACAAAATTACAAGTTGCCATTGTGTGCCATCATTGCCTGTTCGTCTTCTTCATACATCATTCCTCCTTTTTTTGGTCTTCTTGTGGCAAAAAGAAAAGAAAGCATGTTGGATTGCTCTTAAATCATTTTGTCATTTCGTCTTCAAAGGGAGCATGTTGGGAATCAATTCCTTCTTAAGTCCAGTAGGTAGGAAAAAAATATTACAAAATTTAAATATTACAAAAAAAAAATTCTATGTCCCTTTATGGGTTTACACAATTTTAATCTAATCAAAATACAATCAATTACAATTAATCCTAGGGAACCATATAATTAACGCCCAAATAATCCATACACAAAACAACCATTCATCATACGAATAAATTAAAAATGCAAGTACCCACTTAAACACACATACTAGTAAATTATAATTTAAATAAAATAAATCATAATACCAAAAGCATATATTTAAGAAACCATTACTCTGATATCAATTGTTGAAATATTATGACATTCATAACGCGGTGAAATAGAAAATAATTTTTTTTTAATCTTTGTTTTCATCCAATAAAAATTAACAAGAACAAAAATATACCTAAATTCACACTAGGTTTTCTTTTATCAAAAGATTACAAACCAAGCCTCTTATTCTACAGTGAGAGGAAGTGTGGGTTTCTTATCTTTTCTTCTCTAAAGAAAAAAAATACATATTCTGTGTGTTTTGCATATTTTTATATGAGTCTTCTCTTTAGACTAATCTTCTCTTTTAAAAATAATAATTTAATTATATAATTTATCAATTAAATTATTATCTATTAAAAAGATATCTAATTAATGTAAACCTCATAGAGTTCTACTCTATGTGATTAACGTATAATACCCAACAATTGAGTATTATTAGACTCTCAAAATTAATGAACTTTTAGTCTTTTATAAGAAGGAAAACACTTAATTAAAATAAAATCTTTTTGATAATTTCAAAAATTATCCTAAAGATTTTATTTATTTAATTTCTTAAATTAAATATTTAATTATATTTGGATAAGATATTATATCCTTAATTAAATAATTTTATCCAAATATAAAATATACGTATTTAAAAACTATTTTTTGGATACAAACAATTTATGTAATAGCACAATCTTTTTTTATTTGTTTACTGTAATAACGAAAGAGGTGGTATTTGGGACCTATGGACCTACAATTTCAAGCTCTAATAAATTTTAAATAATTAATTAATTTAATTTATTAATTCGAGTGTTATTTTACTAAAAACCTGGAATTGCACGCTTAAAATTGTAGATATAATTTACTCAAAAAACTTAGAGCAATCTATTGATTTAATCACTATATACAATTCAATTCTCCATAGATGGTTCATAATTAGAGTTAGGTCAATTACTGTTTTACCCTTCTAATTATTCTTTATCTTTAAGTACCATTAATTCACCAGTGAACAGTTAATTTGTAACATTATTACAAATTGAGCGCTATAACTATTCAGTTCTAGAATTAACCCTTAAGATAACCTTCATTCTAACTTCTATTAGGAATCATATTCTCAACCATTTATCTCACTATGCCACTAAAATACAAGTTTTTAACCTGTTCTTTAGAAAAATCGTAACAAGTATTTCAAATGACATAATGACACAAATAGGAGTTTATGGTTACTTGTGATTAAGATTAATCTATATATGATCATCAGTTGACGTTATTTAAATTCTTAATTACAACAGTATTTTACATAAGAATTCAAACTATGTCTCGTTCAGTCCTACATAATCATATTATATATAGTGACTCCACCATAATGTTACTACATTAGTGATTCAGATAAAATCATTACATTTTAAATGTCTGTGGACCGCACTAGTAATATTTAATTAAAGATCCCAAATTTTAATTAATTTATTATGAACTTTTCTATTTATTATCCATAACTTTAATCTTCTTGTATGTAATAATTATATACTAAAGTTATGGTTATATAAATAAACATGGGAGTTTTTAATATTTATGTCATAAAATTATAAACACTTTTCAAATATAAAATTGCAACTTTATTAATTTCATAAAAATAATACAAGTACATGCTTTTAAGGTATTATCCCTAATATCTTTAACGTATCAACCAACTACGAATCAATGTCTATATTGGTTGGCTTTTGGTTGTATCATGTTTATTTTAGTTTTTAGCCATAATTCTCTTGTCACCATGAGCTAAATTTATTTTCTAGGGTTATTACTTGAACTTAGTATGTGTGCTTAATTGTTGAATCTTTTTAATATTTATTTGAACTCAATTCTCTATTATTCAAATCATTTGTTCTTAATGCTTCATAATATTTGATCAATATTTTGTTTGAATTGGTAATACTTTGATATACTCGAAAGATGCATCATTGTATTTAGACTTAGATAATTTGATGCATGATTGTAGAGTAATATTCAATGTTATATGCAAGTTTCGAATTAGGATCAGAATATACCTAATTGACATGTATGGTCAATAAGGCTTGTTCTTAATGGATCTTAATTTATTACAAGTACTATAGAAATATAGGTATTTGGTAAATTAAGATATATTTGCATGACCTTGGGAGAGGCTTGTGAATATATTAGTATCTTGACAAATAATAAGAATTAAAAGATATAAATATTAAAAGGATTAATTTTTACAAAATATATTGAAGGATAGTAATTAACCATAGCTTCCTTTATATTGCTATCTTCTTATTTTATTTGAGATGTGTCATTTATTTTCTGTACATTTATTTTATTTAATTGCAATTGAAGATTTATTCTGAATAATTGCTTGAAAGATACAATTTTAGTACTTGGTAGAAAATAAAAATTATCCCTATAGGTTCGACATCCAACTAAAAAGTCCATTTATTACTTGTGATGATAGCATATACTTGTGCTTAATTGTGTGTTATAGATATATCTGATCAATAAGATGAAGAATTTGTTCTTTCTTTCAACACTTGAAAAACAAAGACTTTAATTTCTCTCTTAAGACTTGACCGAGACTAAGTAAAGCAATTGAAGAAATAATTTCTTCTTTTGTAAATAGTAATTTGGCCCACTAGGAATGGCTCCTATTCTCATCTGTTTCATCATTTCTTTTATATTTATTAAATTAAATTTAAGAAATAAAGACATATGCCAAATGCATTCTTTATTCATAATAATTTTGAACCATTCATTTTTAATAATAATGTGACTTTCATTTGTTTTTCTCAAATAAACACCATCCACTCATTTACACATTACTTGTCACACAACAAGGGCATAATGATAATTTTAAAGTCAAATAATGAATGGCCCACAATATATCACTTGTCATCATCTGATTGGTCAACAATTATTGTTAACTAATTGATGTACTTAACACTTACGTCTTGACACGAGCACATCTCGAGGGATACTAAAGCAAATATCGAGTTTGCTAGAATTTATTGAATTAAACCATTCAATCCGTACGCTGCCCTAGTGCACAATGAGTAAACTTTATATTGCGAGACTCCCTAGGTCCCCGCCCGATTTGTCAAATAGAACTATTCTATGAGTCTGTAAGCGATGCCCAACGCACGAGTCATAGATATTACAAATCAACACGTCAGACTATACAAGTTGAGATTAGAGCGCATACATATAATCATTCTGTCAATTATATCTTAGAAGAGTGGGATATAGTTCATCACCATCAAATCCTTATTTGCTCATCCATGAACTTATCTCCAAATACATATTTGGATAAACAATACACGCAAACACTTTTACGATATATGTTTAACCCTGTGAAAAACTCTTCGAGTTGATTGCTTATAGTTATAAGACTCTCTGAGATAAAGTCACGGAGCATCCGAATATACAACTAACCTATGTGAGCTGACGGATCCCATATCTATGTACACTGGACTCTATAAGCATCGGACCATACTCAGTGACACGTAACGGCCAGACCATGAAAGGTCTTAGACATCTTTGGAAATAAAGTATGGTGGATCATCCACAAGCCCATCGCGGTGCTCAGGTCCAAGGACCACGAATACTACTCAACTTGAGAGGACCTACCATTGATAGCTTCATGGGATGTCTATTGAGGTACTCGTGAGTTTGTTCAGTATTCTATTCTGATTGAATAACCGTATACCTTTACGAGCTTTCACTAAGCTCATGGTCAGCTAAGAACAGCCATCTGTACCATACAGATATAGACATACACTGATCTATATAAGAATGGATTCATCGATAGACTCGCATCGGTGAAAATAGATTATGCACGTAGTGTTTGAGAACGTATTTTTATAATGACATTTTCTAGCACCTATTTCAACTCTTTGTAACTATGTCATTACTAGTGTACTCTCAGGTCTTTGTTCCGTAACAAACAAGGTTCTAACTCTTTAGATTTTGCTGATTATTATAACTTGCTAACTCTTTAGCATTTATAATTCTCAGCAATGCTAACTCTTAGCGTTGATCTAAGCTTTTTTAGACTAGATCTGAACTCTTTCAAATCATATAATATCTTTAGCATTACAAACATTGTACCATTTAATTAATGTAATTAGAGATTTAATAAAATATACATTGTATAAGTATTATAAAATAAATATTCATACAAAATGAGATGGCATGAAAGCACAAATCCCAACAAACTCCCACTTGCTATAGTATAATTCATAGTGGTATCTAATACCCATCGACTCCATATGTTTTTCTAACACCTTAGGAGTTAAGGCCTTAGTTAGTGGGTTCACTATATTATTTATAGAGTCAACTCTACAAATTATTACATCTCCCTTAGCCAATATCTCTCTAATTATGTGGTATTTCCTCTCCATATGTTTAGATTTCTAGTGCGCTCTTAGCTCTTTGCCTTGTACAATGGCCCTGATATTATTATAGAATAATGGGATAGGATCCAACAAACTTGAGACTATCCGATCTCTGCGATAAACTTGCATATCTACACTACCTCTTTTGTTATCTCAGAGGTGGCAATATATTATGCTTCTATTGTAGAATTAGCTGTGGATACTTGTTTGGTGCTCTTTCAACTCACTACGGTACCATTGAGAATAAACATATATCAAGATGTAGACTTTCTATCATCTGGATCAAACTAGAAGTCTGAATCTGTATATCCTCTCATTTGTAAGTCATTATCTCCATAATTTAGAAACTTGTCCTTTGTATCCTTAAGGTATTTAAGGACATGTTTTACTGCCATTCAATGTTTGTTACCTAGATTAGACTGGTACCGGCTAGTAACACTTACAGCCATACTATTGTCAGGTCTCATACACATCATATCATACATCAAGCTTCCACCAATTGATGCATATTAGATATCCTAACTCTTTCATCTTCTGTCTGAGGAGACATTCTCCTCAAAAGATGAACGCTATGTCTGAAAGTTACACTAGTTGTCTTACAATTAGTGAAATGGTATCTTTCTAAGGCACTGTAAATGTACGATGATTGGAAGGGTTTTATCAGCTTCCTAGCTCTATCTCTATAAAGCTTTATACCTTGTATATAAGAAACCTCTTCTAAATCCTTAATGGAGAAGTTCTTACTCAGATAATTCTTGATTGATTATAACATACCGATATCATTACCAATGATCAATATGTCATCCACATTGAAAACTAAAAAGACTGTCATGCTCACACTGACCTTTCTATACACACAAGATTTCTCTGATTACCTCATCAAAATGAAGATTCTAGCTTTGGAAAGCCTGCTTAAGTCCATAAATTGACTTCTTCTATTTGCACACTAGACTGGAGGTTAAGCTAGATGCAAAACCTTCAGGCTTGTCCATATATACCTCTTCTGTGAGATATCCATTTAGGAACACCGTCTTTATATCCATCTACTATATCTCAAAGTCATAATATGCAACAATGGCCAATAAAATTGGAATTGACTTTAATATCGCTACTAGTGCAAAGGTTTCCTCGTAATCGATCCCAGATCACTAAACATAAGCTTTTGCCATCAGTCAAGTTTTGAAGGTCTTTACTTTCTTATTGAGCCCACGCTCTTGCTTATAAATCAATTTAGAACCAACAGGAACTATTCCTTTGGGAAGCTCAACCAAGTCTCAGACT
Organism: Ailanthus altissimus; assembly: GCA_946807835.1. Lineage (NCBI taxonomy): Eukaryota > Viridiplantae > Streptophyta > Magnoliopsida > Sapindales > Simaroubaceae > Ailanthus > Ailanthus altissimus. The sequence goes on along the minus strand of OX327713.1, from coordinate 7,951,635 downwards.
TAATTGTGATGTATTGAGTCAATTTTAGATTGTATGGCATCTTGCCATTTTCTTGAGTCGATGTCCAACATCGCCTCTCTATAAGTCAAAGGATCATTTTCTTCAATTAAGAAAACTCCAAGAGCACCTTCAAGCATCTGACCATACCTGACAAATGGCTTTGACATCCTCTCCGACCTACGTGAAAGGTGTGTCAAAGGTATTCCACTCGATTGACCTTGAGGTTCCATCACTGGTTCATTTTGGTTTTGATTGGCTTCATCAAGCTTAATCTTTCTACAATCCCTATGACCATTGAGAAATGCTTTCTCTAGGAAAGTGGCATATCGAGAAACGAACATGTTTCGTTCCTCTGGATCATAGAACTGATATCCTATTGAATTTTTGGGATATCCAACAAACCAGTACTTGTACCCTTTAGGTGCAACTTTATCCTATTGTATAACTTTTACGTAAGCAGGACAGCCTTAAATCTTAAAATATTTAAGACTCGATTTCCTTCCTTTCAGCATCTTATACATAGTGGTTGAAATAGCTTTGGACGGAACCCTGTTCAATAGTTAAGCAGCGGTTTCAAGGCCATAGCCTCACAGATATTCTGGAAAATCGGTGAAACTCATCATCGATCGGACCATATCCAATAAAGTCCAATTCTTTCTCTTCAAAATACTATTTTGTTATGGAGTACTTAGAGGACTATCTGAGTGAGAATTCCAGTCTCCTTTAAATAATATGAAAATGCATTATTCATGTATTAACCGCCTCAATCTAATTGAAGGCATTTGACATATATGGTGGTTTGTTTCTCTACCTTAAGTCTAAATTCTTGGAAATTTTCAAAGATTTCTAACTTGTGTTTCATCAGAAACAAGTATCTGTATCGTGATAAATCATCAATAAAGAGTACAAAGTATCAAAATCCATCAATTGCAGCGTGATTCATTGGATCGCATACATCATCATATACTAATTTTAATAAATCAGTGGCACGGTGCCCAACACTAGTAAAGGGAGATTTGGTCATATTCACTTGAATACAAGATTTACAAGTTGGGTAAAGTTTTATGGTCAAATCAGATATTCGACCATCCTTAACCAGATGAAGTAGGTATCTCATGATAAGGGCATACATGTACTAGTATATTTAGTCCCCAACTTTTATATTTTCTCTAAATTATGAATATTTGATTATTTAATTATGTTTTTTTTTATCATAACTAGGTGCGGATGGAAAATGAGACGCATAGAAAAAAAGGGGAGGTGAAACGAACACAATGCAAAGGAAATACGTTCAAATTACAAGACCCGTTGAAACAGGTCTGGATGCTGCAATACCCTAAAAAATATTGGTTGGTGCTATAGTAGCTAAGTGCACATTATCGTATCAAGTAATATAAGATTTTAAGTCTAAGTATCGATCCCAGAGGGATTATACGATCTAATTCTTTCAATAAATTACTAAAATTATACCTATTTACTTTAATCCAAAAATCTAAAATCTGAAATTCAATTGATTAACCTGAACAGCAAATAAACAAAGAAATAAATTCACCAATGGATAATAATCTAGAATATAGACTAATCCGCTAGTATTTTATTGGATTCATTAACCACTTAGTTAATCCCTTCATTTAAATTGTTGGTTTAGACATAAATCTCATCACAAACCTCTGTCGATGGTCGAGTGACTATATTATGCATTATAACAATCATCTATACGTCTATGGTAATCAAATTATAATATAATTTATTAAGGTCAAGTCTAAATAATACCATACATGCGCCACCTAGGTATATGTCTATCCTAGATAGAATCTTAGTTATTACCCTATAATCATATATCAAACTATCCTAGGCTAAACACATGATCCATTTGTTAAGTACATCATGGTTCCTCATTCATTCAAATTATTAATCAGGTATAATGAAAGCATTAAGATCAAGATTGAATGAATCAATTATAATAATTAAGTTCATAAACTATGAATAAATTAAATTCAACTACATACACGGTTCATATAGTCTAACCCTAGAATAACAAGTTTAACTAATCACAAAACCAAGAGTATTAAACCAATACATGAATAACAAGAAGAACAAGAACAAGAACATAATAATAAGAAAAGAGAAGAAAAACTAATCAAGAAGATGTCTTAGGTTTCTTTTATCTTAATCTTGACTCAAAGCTTGAATCTTGATTTCTTGGCTTTGATATTTGATTTTGTATTGTAAATTCCTTCTCTAAGTTTTTGCCTCTCTAAACTCTGTGTTTCGGCTCTTAAAAGAGTGTTTTTATATGTGTTAGAAACCCTAAGAGCAATGGGATTCAAATCCAAGTTGAACTAGGAGTCAAATCGCAGCATTCACACTTAGAAATGAGAAGGAGCTGTCCTTTGCTGGAGGGCTGCGGTGCTAGGCAATGGGCACTATAGCACTTCATGTTCTAGAATCAGGAGCTGCAACACCCGACCTTGGGCGCTGTAGTGTCCATACCTGTTTCACCAAGTCTCGTAATTTGAGCGTATCTCCTTCGTTTTGCTTCTATTTTGCCTTCCGTTTGTTCTTATGCGTGTCGTTTGCCATCGCGCACTTATCTATGATAAAAAAAAAACACAATTGAATATTCAAATATACATAATTTAAAGCAAAATATAAAAGTTGGGGACTAAATATATGAGTACATTTATGCTCTTATCAAATACCCCCAAACTTAAAACAAACATTCAAAACTTATTCATGACTCTAAAATAAAAACTAGAAATAAGCTTTGGTTGATTAAATAATCATCCTCGTTATCTCAAAGGCTATTAAAAGGCACAAAACATTTTTAGAAATCGATAAACAACTTTCAACAATCCTCGTACCATTCATCAAGTACTTGATTCTCCATTATAAATAATCACTTGTATGTGTGTGTAATAAGCAAATAATTAGCCAAATGAAACATAAATTTACTCAATACTTTAAGAAAGTATATAAAGATGATGTCTCGATATATTTTAATTTATAACACTACCATAAGCTTGTTGTTCATACAACTCTCCACTAATGTAGAAATACACATGCCTAGGGATCTATTTAGGGCTTTATTTAACTTGTAACGTAGGGTTAAAGTCAATGTGGAATATAAAGATATATATGAAGCGCAAATCACATCATTAACACTTAACTTTACTTAGAACTTTTTCTTCCTTTCTCCTTGATTTATCTCCTCCCATAAACTTATAATATTCTCATACTTCTTTTAATCACTTTTGCAAAGAATTTCTTGTTTTTCTCAAGTTGGGGGTATTATGCAATTAAACAATTTATTTTCTTTCTTTTTTTCTTATGTACCTCCAAACTTAGATTAATATGCACCTTCAAGATTTATTTCTTTTCATTGCATTACCCTTTTCACACACATAACCTTTTTCCTTATAAGAATATTTCTAAGTAAATTCAAGATTTATGGTGCTACCGGTAGATTTTAGAATAAATAAGTAAAAAGTCTTATGGCGTGTAATATGGTTAAATAGAAAAAATTGGTAATTAGGCTCAAACGGGGTGACTAGAGATAAATATACATATAAGGTAGGCTAAAAAATGCTTAATTGGTCCAAAGATGGCCTAATGTTATTTTCCTATTTATATCATTCCTAAGATTTCGCCTCAAGTAGTAATTAAGCAAGTTCTAAAGTGTTGATCCTCGAGACTGTAGTGTACTACTTAAGCATAAAGTGTTTGTAAGCAAAAAAAAAAAAACTCAACTAATACATGCTTACTTCAATGTGCTTAAGAATAAATGATCAAAAATAAGCTTGAACTCTATTCAAGATTCATGATATAAAAATTATTGAAAGCATCTATTGTTTCCTAGAGACTTGTAGAAATAAATTCAGCCAATATTTTATTTCTTATCATAGACTAATGATCATCATCTCAACCAAAACTTAACAACCTATAAAAACAATTACCCACAAAATAACCACGCAAATCATGCAACAAAAATAAACACAGGTTTGTGTTTTCCACCCCCAAACTTAAATTAGACATTGCCCTCAATGTCTAAAAATAAACTTAAGTAGGAAAATCTCCCTTGATAAATAAAGTTGAAGTAATGCAATGCTGTTGTCTATTGGTTGGACTACAGTCTCCTTTGCTCCTAATGTTTGCAAATGCTTTGTGCTGCTTCCTTGAATGTTTCTCTTGCTGATTTTATTCCTAAAAGAAAAGAAAAAAACATAACTAAAATTAAAACTAAATTAATAGAAATAAAAATTATTTGGGTTGCCTCCCAAGAAGCGCTTGATTTAACATCATTGACTTGACGATGTCTTTTTTACTTTTATGGAGGATTAAAGTCAGTGGTGGAAGCATCTTTGTATGTGAGCATGTTAAGCTTCCTTTTTTTTTCGCTTTCACATTTTCTTTATTAGATCTTGGGTAGCAACTTGTTTTTCTTTCTTGTACTTCTCTAGAAAGACTTGAATCTTAGACTGGTGAAGTGTTTCTTTTGTGCCTTTTGCTTCTATCCTCTCATTACACTGCTGCTTCTTCTTCTTTTTTTCTTCTCTTTCTATGCTTTAATGCCTTTTTTTGTGCGAGGGTTTAATATCTCCATCTCTTTGAGCTCTTTGGTTTTTGGGTGTACCACATCAATGTTACAACAGTCTTCATCTTCAAATGGAAATTTAATTTCCTTAAAGACTTTAAAGGTTGCAGTGTTATCTTGTACTCTCATGGTCATATCTCCTTTTTTTAACATCAATGATCGTATGTCACGTGGCTAGGAAGGTCCTTCCAAGGATGATGGAGATCTCCTTATCTTCTTCCATATTTAGAATGATAAAATTGACGGGAAAGATGAATTTGTCCACCTTTAATAGCATGTCTTTTATAATTCATTTCTGGTAGGTGAGAGAGCGATCAACAAGTTGAAGCGTGATATAGACCAGCTTTGCTTCTCTCAATCTTAACTTGGTATAGACGGAGAAGGGCATGAGATTGATACTCGCTCTTAAATCACATAAAGTTTTACCAAGGTTATGATTACCAATGGAGCATGATATGGTAAATCTTGCAGGATCTTTGAGCTTAGGAGGTAGCTTCTTCTGAAGAATGGTGCTACACTCCTCTGTTAATGCCACAATTTTATAATCCTTTAATTTCTTCTTGGAATAGATGCTATTCATAAACTTGACGTAGCTAGGCATATGTTTAAGTGCATCTGCAAAATGGATATTAATATGTAATTTTTTAAGAATATTAAGAAATTTAAATAATTTCTTATATAATCTCTTATTTTACAGCCTATATAGGAATGGTAGAAGAGGTGTGAATGACTACAAGAGCTATTTCTGCATAATATTATTGGTATTTACTATTGAGTTGTCACTTTTCTACACATCTAGATTTTTTGTACTTGTATACCAATGTCTGCACTATTTTCTACAAAATGTTTTGCACTTTTTTGCTACCCATCTCTTGTTTCTACATTTTCTAGATTATCTTACTACAATATTTTAGTTTCTACACTTGTTTGATACCTCTGTAGCATTTAAGGAAAAGGAATAGGCGATTTATATGCCTGCACTTTCTTCTCCTTTATTCTTGATAGTAGTGGTGTAGATGTGTTCTCTTGTAAGATTTCACCACTCCTCAAGTTGATGGCTTAGAAATTCTCTACATTCACTCTTGGATTTATCTCGGTATTGCTTGGTGGAGTGCCTTGAGGTCTTCTGTTAATTGTAGCAGCAAGTTGTCCCATTTGGACTTCTAAATTTTTTAAAGATGCTGAATGATTTTATAGGATGGCATTATTAGACTTAATGTAGGGTATGAGCATGTCTTCCAATGTCGACTTCTTTTCTTGTGGTTACTGAAATCCTGGGGAAATCATCGCTCTAGATGGTTCCTCTTAATTGTTGCACCAAGAGAAGTTTGGATGATCTCTCCACCTCGGATTATAGAAGTTGGACTATGAGTTAGGTTGTTGTTTGTTAAAATTGTTCACATAATTTATTGTTTCCATGCACCGCTCTTTTATATGATTATCACCACAAAAATCACAAGTTACTTGCTAGGTTTTGTGACATTTAATGCGTCAAACTTCTTAGACAATAAGTTAATTTGTGCTGTCAATCTCATATACACTGGTGACTCCCTTGAGGGTAACCCTCTTTGCTGACCCTTGGTAACTGTTCGACGCTATCTCTTTCAATAGATCATAAGCTTCATCTGTGGACTTATTCAATAAAGCTCCTCCAGCAGCAGCATTTACAATGGTCCTCAAATGGTTTACTAATCCATTATAGAACATTTAAACTAGTAGTCATTTAGGGACTCTATGGTGAGGAAACTTCTTCAACATGTCCTTGAAGCACTCTCATGTCTCATATAACGACTCTCCATCAATCTGACCAAATAAAGTGGTGCCATTCTTCATCTTTACTGTCTTTGCTGGTGGAAAAAACTTGGCTAATAATTTCTGTGCTAAATATTCCCATGTTGATATAGATCCTGACGACAATGACATCAATCAAGTTTTGGCTCTATCCCTTAAGGAAAAAGGGAATAGTCTCAATCTGATGGCATGTTAGAGACTCTGTTGTACTTGAAAATGCATGTTAGGATCATTGATAGGGGCATAAAAGCACTAGTAGGATTTGTACTTAAATTTTGTATTTTGCTCCAAATTATAAGTATTTGACTATTTAATTGTGTTTTTTGATCATAAACAGATGCATGATGGAAAATGTGACGTATAGGAATAAACGAGAGGCAAATCGGATGTCAAACGAAGAAGTTATGCTCAAAATACGAAAGTAGCGCAGCAACATATGGCAGGGCGCCGCGGCGCCCGCAGCGCCCAGAACAGCGTGTGAGTGCCGCAGTGCTCAGCACCCAGTGCCGCGGTGCTCGTTGACGTCTTGACAGACCTGTACTCATGCCCAGTGCTACGGCGCTCCCCCAGCGCTACGGCGCCCATGCGGATGTTTAAATACCCTTCTAAACTCGCCTATTGAGGGGGGGATTCGAAGCTCCTCGTGCCTAGGGTTTCTCATAGCAACAAAAACACTCTTTTGAGGCAAAAATAGAGAGACTTAGCAATGAGAATAACACAAGCAACAAACACACATTCAAGCTAAGAAATCAAGGTGAAGTTATTGAAGATTGAAGATTAGGGAATCAACTCTTGAGCAACCAAGACAAGAGGAAGAAGAACAACTCAGGGGATCACTTGTTTTGTTTTATTCCTTACTTTTAAGAGATGATTTCGTTCATTATATTTTCATACTTTTGCTTTGATATTCTTGTTTTGAACATGAGCTAATTTCTTTTGATCTAGGGTTAGACGTTATTAAACCTAGTATGTAATTGATTCTTTTAATCTCTTAGTTATGAACTTTTATTCCTTAATTGATTTGATCTATCTATGTTTAATGCTTTCATTATACTTGATCACTATTTTGATTGTTTAGGAACTATGATAACTTTGACAAAAGGAATCATGTGTTTAACCTATGGTAAATTGATACATGATCATAGGGTAACATCTATGAGTTCCATCTAGGATAGACATATACCTAGGTGGCATGTATGGTTTGATTAGACTTAGTCTTAATGAGTTGCATCTTATTCGGATTACCATAGACATATAGGTAATTATTAGGGTGTGATATTATCATTCGACTGTCGACAGAAGCTTATGATGAAATCAGTGTCTAGCCAATCAATTGATAAAAAGGGAATAACTAAGGGGTTAAAGGATTCAGTGAACTACTAGGGGATACGTTGATACCCTAGATTACTTATCAATTTAGTGAATTCTATCTTTAAGTATTTGCAATATTTTAATTAGGTTCAATTTGATAGCAATAATTTAGTTAGTTAAACTCCATCCTTGAAGCTAGTCTGGATAAAGGTAAAGTAGAGTAATTTTAGTCCTATATTACTTGATACAAAAAGCGTGCACTTGCGCTAGGTCATTAAATTAGACATCAATCATCATTAGGAGCTCCATTAAACTATACAATCTCTTTCAGCATCTGAATAATATTTGGCTTGATCTCAAAGTTATTAGCATTGACGGTTGGTCATCGAATACTAGATTACACACCATTAGTAGTTGGGACAGTATACTCTTTCAATGCCCTCTGTGGTATCATAGGCTCAAAGATAGGATTGTTGATGTGATCATTATTCTCCTCCATGTTTAAAGATCACTGGTGTTATTCACTTCGAAGTCTATACAATTATTTCAATCTTAGGATCAAAAGAAGTTAAGTCAACACTTTTCACCCTTTACATGAACTATCAAAGCAAAATAAAAAAGGAAATCAAAGTAAAAGGAAGAAAATAGCTGAAACAAAAATAAAACAAAAAAATAAATAAAATATGAATTAAAAGCAAATAGCTTAGTATTAGTATTGATCTAATAATAGAAAGAAATAGTCTCTGTCAACGGCACCAAAAACTTGATGTGTGTTATAATAGCCAAGTACAAGTGCACGCTATCGTATCAAGTAATATAGGATTTTAAGTCCAAGTATTGATCCTACATGGACTACGCAATCTAATTCTTTCAATCGAGTACTAAAATTATAACTATTTAACTTTTATTCAGAAAACTAAAATCTGAAATTTATTTAACTAATCTTAATTCTATCAATTAAATCAACCTAAACAACAACAAAAAAGAGATAAATTCACCAAAAGATAATATCTAGGGTATATACTCATTCTCTAATATTTCATTAGACTCATTAATATCTTAGTTAATTACTAAATACTAATTGATTGGCTTAGATACTAAACTCATTACAAGCATCTGTCGATGGTCGAGTTACTATATTACGCATTCTAACAATCACCTATATGTCTATAATAATCAAATTAGAATTTAATTCATTAAGATCAAGTCTAAATAATACCATACATACCATCTAGGTATATATCTATCATAGATGGAACTTATAGTTATTACCCTATGATCATGCATCAAACTATCATAGGCTAAACACATGAATCCCTTTGTCAAGTTCTCATGGTTCCTCAAATATTCAAAATAGTGATTAGGTATAATGAAAGCATTAAACACAAGATAGAATGAATAAATTGTGTTGTATTAAATTTATAACTAAGAATTAACAAAATCCAACTATATACTAGGTTCACGTAGTCTAACCCTAAATTAACAAATTTAGCTTATCCCAAAACCAAGAGTATCAAACTAATCCATGAATAATAGTAAAACTAAGAATATAATAATAAGAAAAAAGAAGAAAAACTAGTCAAGAAGGAGTCTTGGGTTGCTTCTCTCTTAATCTTGACTTTAAGCTTGAATCTAAATCTTGAGTCTTGATTTCTTGGCTTTGATATTTAATTTTGTATTGTAAATTATTTCTCTCTTTTTTTTCCTTTCTAAGGTCTGTGTTTTGTCTCTTAAAAGAGTGTTTTTATAGGTGTTAGAAACCCTAGGGGCAAGGGGATTCAAATCCAAGTCGAACTAGGAGTTAAAAATGGGGATATAGCACTTGTCATGTGAACGCTGCAGCGTTGGGGGCTGAACGCTACAGTGTTGGGGGCTGAACGCCGTTATGTTCACGCCTGGAAATATGGAGCTATTCTTCACTGGAGCACTACCGTGCTAGGTAGTAGGCACCATGGCGCTCCACGTTCTGGAATCCAGTGCTACAACGCCCAAATCTGTTTTGCCGGGTCTCGTAATTTGAACATATCTCTTTTATTTTGCATCCGTTTCACCTCTCATTTTTTCCTATGCGTTTCATTTTCTGTCGCCCACCTATTTATGATCAAAAATACAATTAAATATCCAAATATTCATAAGTTGAAGCAAAATATAATAGTTAGGGACTAAATATACTAGTACATGTATGCCCTTATCATCTCACACCTATGTGACCTAATCTCATATACTACAACTCCATTTCATTTAAATTTTTTAAGCTATTACTCATATTAGCTTGCACATTCATGACATTTCTAGTTGTATTTTATTCATTTACTGACACTTAGCTAATAATACATCATGAATATCATATAAACATAAAGAACAGTTCTAAATATACATATGATACTTTTCACTATCAAGTATAGAAAGAGATATAATCTGTTTAATAATGGTGGGTACAAAATAAAATTTATGTAATACAACTGTTCTATTACTTGAGAGAAGCAAATCAACATGTCCAACAGCCTCGACTCATAGAAAATCCTTATTTCCAGCACGAAGCCATACTTCTCTCGGCTACAGCAATCAAACTTCCTTTAGACACACATTACAAATGTGAGAAGGACATGAAATATCTAATACCCAACCAAAACTAGCATCAAATGTCAAAGAAATGTCTATGATAGGAAAGCAAATACTTGAGAAAGTCTTCTTCGCATTGACAATGTATTTTGGGCAGTTGTACTTCTCGTACCCATCCTCGCCGCAAAAGAAACACTTTTCCTTTTACCTTGCTCTTATCTTGAGGCTTGGATATCTCACCTCTAAGGACCCATTCAGGGTGTCTACTTTACCTTCCTTTTTTTTCTTCCCTTTAGACTTTTCAAAAGCCTTCGAAGCAGAAGATGAAGCACCTTAAATAAAAGGGCCGAGCCCTCTTTACGTATGTCCTCTTCTGCTATCTTCAACATGTTATGAAGATCAGCATAGGTAGAGGTCAATCCCTGCACGTTAAACTTCATGATGAACTATACAAATAACCTTGAAAGTGACTAAAGAATCAAACTATTCCCCAAGCTATTGTTTAGTGATATGTCCATCGTCTCTAACCATTTAATGTATCTAATAATCTTAAAGACGTGGGGATTGACTGGACTGCCCTCATAAAGTCTAGCCTAAAACAGCTCTTTGGCGACCCAGCTTATCTTGACCTGAGGTCTGTCACTAAAAAGCTTATTCAGATAGAGGATGATACTGCTAGCATTGTCCATATAGACATACTCTCTCTATAGCTCCATAGACATAAAGACGAAGATATAAGACTTAACCTTTAAATCATCATCTAACCATTTCTGATATGTCACCCTCTCCTCTAGGGTGGCATCATAAAAAATACCTCAGGACAAAGATTGATCAATAAAATATCCGAGCTTCTTTGAATCTAGAATAATTCTACGATATATCAGACAATTTAAGTAGTTTTTTGCACCCTTGAGTTGGTGTACATCAAGTATATGTACCAAAGATTTAGTGGATGCCATTATATCTTTACAAGACAAATAAAATAGAAGATGTCAGCGGATATTAAAATATTAAATTACTAATAAAAATATTTTAAATCATGGGTATAATAAGTATATATTTTTGAATTTAAAAATGCCCTCCCACTGCTTTATATAATCTCTTTAATCTCTCGAACAGAAGACCGATAAATTAAACTCTTCAAACTATACAGTGAGAAGTATACCCTATTAAAATTTTACTTCGACCGCATACTATAGCGATCTTGGCCTTTATAAACTCCAAATGTGGACAACTCTTTTCAATTGCATCTCATACAACTCTTACTACTAATCCTAAATACTTTTCATCCCCACACTGTAGCGATCTAAGATAAGTGTATTCCAGATTAACTTATCAATTATCAAATATATATTACCGATACTACCCGCACACTATAGTGATCTAGGGCACATATATTTGTCTCATCTTATGTTTAACCGGCATAGTCTAAATTATACCGACCAAATCCTCACACTATAGCGATATTAAAAGCTGATATGACCCGGCTAACACTATATTGACAAGATGGATCATTGTAAAATATTATCTCATAATGTAATACTATTCAATCTGATTAAGAAAGATTTTGAAGACATGGTCTCCATCTCATTAGGACGTGATTCTCAATAAAACATTTATTTCTGTGCAAATATAACTAACCCCCATCAATAAGACTCCCATTGTAGTTACCAACATAGAGAAAAATGATCATGGTTCATAATGCAGTATAATAACTTTTATTATTGCATTTTATAAACCCCTACATGCATATTTAATTATTAAGGAATTTAAAAAAAAAATCAGGAGTGTATAGTGTTAGTGCCATGGCGCTGGGCTACTAGCACTGTAGCGTTGGAGGTAGTGCCCCTTGCGCCGCGACACCAGCCTTCTAGAGATGCGGCACCAACCCTCTAGAGCTACAGTGTCCCAATTCTGTCTTTCTCAGTTTAGCAGTTTCAACACTTAAAATGCACCACCACAGTCCCGAGACATTACCAACAACATATCCAACACTCCAAAACACTCAAATCAACACAAAATTGCTCTAATACAAATTGAAAGTGATGATTAAAACTACGGTGCATGCATGTGGTTCATGTGTTTATCATAACAAATACATGTAGCTTATACATTATTATACGCAACGAAAGTCGAAAAGTAATTGCAAAAATAATTTCTCTTTTAAGACTTAGCTAAGACTAAGCAAACTAATTACAGAAACAATTTTTTCTTTTGCAAATGGTAATTCAGCCCCACCAAGAATGGCTCTCATTCTCATTTGTTTCATCATTTCTTTAATATTTATTAAATTAAATTTAACAAATAAAAATATGTGCCAAATGCATTCTTTATTCATAACAATTTTGAACCACTCAGTTTGATAATAATATTTTGACTTTCATTTATTTTTTCTAAATAAACACCAACTACTCATTTACACATTACTTGTCACACAAGTAAGAGCATAATGGTAATTTCAAAGTTAAATAATGAATGACCCATAATGTACCACGTGTCATTATCGGATTGGTCAACAATTATTGTTAACTAATTAATGTACTTAACACTTAAGCCTTGACACGTGCACATCTTAAGGGATATTAAAGTAAATATCGAGTTTGTTGAAATTTACTAGATTGAACGTTCAATCTAGTACGCTATCCTAATGCACAACAAGTACACTTTATACTGCAGGACTCCCTATGTCTACGTTTGATTTGTCAAACGAAACTATTCTATAAGTCCGTGATCAATGCCCCACACACACGTCACGGATATTACAAATTAGTACGTCAGACCTATATCCCCACTCTTTTAGAATATAATTGAAGGAATGATTATATGTATACGCATTAGACCATACAAGTTAAGGCCAGAGTGCATATATATAATTCTTCCATCAACTATATCCTAGAAGAGCGGGGATATAGATCATCACCGTTAAATTCCTATTTCTCATCCATGAACTTATCTTCAGACATGTATCTCAATAAATAATATACGCAAACACTTTTATAATATTGTTTAACCCTACGAAAAACTCTTTTTTTTTCAGGTTGATTGCTTATGGTCATAAGACTCTTTGAGATATAGTCACAGAGTATCCGGATATATAACTCACCCATATGAGCTGATAGATCCCATATCTGTGCACACCAAACTCTATGAGCATCAAACCATACCAAGCGACACGTAACAGGTAGACTATGAAAGGTCTTTGACAACCATGGTACCAAATTATGGTGAATCACCTCAAGCTCACCGTGGTGCCTAGGTTAAAGGACCACTAGTACTACTTAACTTGAGAGGACTTGCCATTGACAGCTTCACGGGATGTCTATTGAGTTTCGCGTGAGTTTTTTTAGTATCCAGTCCTAATTGAATAACCGTATGCCTTTACGAGCTTTTGCTAAGTTCATGGTCAGTTAAGAACAACCATCTGTACCATATAGATATAGACATACATTGATCTATATAAGAATAGATTCACTGATAGACCCGCATCGGTGAAAATAGAACAAAAATATAGTGTTTGAGAACATACTTATTTAATGACATTTTCTAGAACCTATTGCAACTCTTTATAACTATGTCATTACTAGTGTACTCTCATGTCTTTGTCCCATAACAAACAAGGTTCTAACTCTTTAGATTTCACTAATTATTATAACTTGCTAACTCTTTAGCATTTATAATTCTTTGCGATGCTAACTCTTACCACTGATCTAAACTCTTTTAGACCAGATGTGAACTCCTTCAGATCATACAATGTCTGTAGCATTACAAGCATTGTACCATTTAATTAATGTAATTAGCAATTTAAAAAAATATACATTTTATAAACATTACAAAACAAATATTCATATAAAATGAGATAGCAAATAAGCATAAATCCCAACAAGAAGAACTTAGTAAGAAATTTTTTTGCCAACTACTATGTTGCAATGCTACCCTATTATAAGGATTAAAGCCACCCACTCACTAGATTTTTAGAGAGAAAGGGAACAAGCGTAGCCGAATGATATTTTCCAATACTTTATTTATCTTGATAGTGTCACAATTCTCCAAGAATATGGCAAAATGAACATTATGGGTCCTCAATTAGAAATCCCCCATTTTGATTTTGTTGCACCATTCTAATAAGAGCTGACTTTAACTCAAAATTGTTCGCATTGATTCCTTGATGCCACATTCCTAAGTAATTATCATTAACCACGGGCTTAAAATAATCCTGCAACGTCCATAGTTATTGGTTGTTGCCTTTTTTAGTAATAGCTTGAGCTTCTTCTTTCATTCTCTTCTAAGCCTCTGTAAAGTAAGCTTTACTTTAGGATTAATAGGTAATAATTTCAAGTTACAAGCTCTTCTCATACACTTTCAAAATAACCAAAACAACATAAACTCAACAAAATAAAAATAAATGCCTAAATTAAGATCAAGTCGCTTAACCACAAATTAGCAAGAACCCAAAAATTCAATTCTTGGCAATGGTGCCAAAAACCTGTTCGCAGTTGACACATGCATATACAAAACCATAAGTGTACGGGGTCATGAGCAAGTAATAAAGTTATGAGTGAGTATCATCTCATAAGAATTGTTCTTTCAAATTAATGCTAATTACTATGAATGTTCATAACTCAATTTTATCTATGCTACTTTAATTCTAGATTAATTGTAAAAAATAAAGAAAACTAAACAAATTAACAATATTATGAAATGCGAAATCTATGATAAATAGGATCATAGGGTTTTGATTTTATTTTTTTCTTCTTATGTAGCTACTATTAACTAGTTTCCTTCAATTCATTATTCAAGGGATTAAGATTAATCTCATTACCTCTTACGAACGTCAAATGAGATTTTATGCATACATATTCAAGTTGATATTCATATCTAACTTATTTACCTATACTTTTATTCTGCAACCCTTAAGTGATTACCAAAGTGCTAATGACTTCCGACTCAATAACAATTAAGGCTATATTTCCTAATTTTGATGAGTAAATTAATCTCTTTCGAGCATTGAACCCATACATCTAGGTCAACTAATTTATTTTTCAACAAATTAGAAGCATTAAGCAAAGAGTAACACAAATGAATTGAATCAAAACTTGTAACAATTAACTAAACAATCTAAACATAGTACTAATAGAGCTATATAAAGGTTTAGCCACACATAGATACAATTATACATATAATTATTTAGAAATTCATAGTTGTGATCATGTTTAGACAACACAATATTCACATTACAAACTTCAATTAAATAAGGGAAAAGAGAAAATGAAGAAGAAATCTTATAAAAAAAATCTTCAAGCTTTGATCCTTCTAGAATCATTAATCTTCAAGTTTCTCTCTCTAAAAACTAGCACAATCTTCCTTAGAAATTATGTCTCAAACCCTTAATTTCATACTCCTCTATTCCTTTTTTTGAATAAAGGCATTTGGTCTTCTATTTATAAGTTCCAAGTTGGACCAAGAAATTAGAGCATAAAAATTTAAGTCATCAACATTGTTGACGGCATCATAGCTTGAATCCATTGGAGCTGTGACACTAGCTCGAATTAGGGTGGGATCATGGCCTAAGTTGAGTGGGGCTACAGCCCCAAATTTTTGCTATTATTGGATTATGACCCTAATGTTCTGCAGCACTTCTTTTGCTTGCTTTGGGGCCGTGACTTGGACTTTCAAGGTTGCGGCTTATGTTTTGTAAAATAACCTTTTTCCCCTTTCTTCCTTCACTCTTTGCTATTTTAGAACATCCATGAAAATCCACATATTCATATTCAAAATGAGCAATTATCAAGTTATGAGAGTTAAAATATCATATATAAAATACATTTATTAAGCTTCCTTATAAATCCTCTCCAAGAAGCCTCATACTAGTACAGAGAGAAATCCAAAGTTATCCTAAGGTCAAAAGGCATCAGGGTTAGTGATGAGTGTATTTTATAACCATTGTTTTGAACTTCTAAGATTGGTAATTGCTCAATTTGAATAAGAATATGTGGCTTTTTACTTACGTTAATGTCATTTTATAGGTTTCAAGTTAATGGAGTTATTTAGGATAAAAATTTGAGAAAAATACTTCAAATTATAAAAAGTGGACCAAAATGCTCAAATTAAATAGTGCACTACGACGCCAAAGTGGACAAAAAGTTGGCACTGTAGCATTGCCAACTGCAAATTATCCTATTTTTGCCCTAATTTAAAGCCTACAAATTAGAATCTTTGGGCCACTTCTCAAAATATCAAAAAGAGGCATGAAAAAACATAAGAGGGAAAAGGCTTGAAGTCAAATTCGAAGAAGAAAATGAATGTCTTTAAGGTTTCCTGAGGATCACTATAGATACTTAAAAGGATTGAAGCCTTGGAGACATCCCAAATTTGATTCTCTTTTCCTTTTACTCTTTCTCTTTTGTTTGAAGTTTGTAGTTATGAATATTGTTTAAACATGTTTGTATATATGGATTTCTTAATAATTTTAGTTATTGTTGGATTAACGTTTGGATTCTAAGGTTTAATGTAGCTTTATGGATATTATATTTGGATGATTTGGTAATTTATTATTTCATTCATTTATGTTTCTCTATTCTTACTGCTTCCAATTAATTGGGAAAAGAATTGGTTGTTGTTGATTTGTGGAATAATGCTCGAGAGAGATTAACCTATTTATTGGATTTAGAAAACATAACTTTAGGTTATTTTGAGTTAAGAGACTAATAGCACTTGGGTAATCACCAATGGTTGCTTAATGATTGCATGTGGTGCTTATTAATTGTTCGTGGAATGGTATAAGAACACTTGGGCATAACGTTATGCCTAAGATCTCATTTGACACTCATAAGAGATAATGAGATTAATCTTTGGGTAATCAATTCAAAGGTTGTATAATGCATGTATAGGCAGATAAGATAGATAGAAGTATCAACTTGAATATGTATACATAAGATCTCATTTGATGTTCAAGAGAGGTAATGAGATTAGTATTAATCTCTTGATTAATTAATTAAATGAAATTGCTAAATAGGAATAACATAGAAAGAATAGAGTGAAATTAAGACCCTAGGATCCTATTTATTATAAATTCACCATTTTACAACATTATAGATTTTAATTGTTGCTTTAATTAGTTGGTTAGTTTAATTCTCTTTAGTTCCTGGTTTTAAATCAAAGTAGCCTAGATAAAATCAAGTTATAAAAACCCACGAAAATTAAATTCGAAAGATCAATCCCCATGGGATTGATACTCATACTCATTACTTTATTACTTACTCATGATCCATGCACTTGTAGTTTTATTCGCGTGTGTTTAGTTTAACAAACAAGTTTTGCACTTTGTCTTCTATAATTAAGGTATAAGAAAAGTGATACACTTGCTCAAGGTAGGCATAGGATATGAGGAAATTGTGACTATGTTTTTTTCATAAGAGATCATCTCCTTGAAGAATAAATGTTTTAGAAATATTTCGCTTTTAGGAATGGAAGGAAATGACAGACTGGTCATGCTCTCAAAATAACTAAATTAAGTAGTGACCTTGTATAGGTGTCTAGGCTTCTTTCGGTAAGCACTGATAACAATCACATACTTAAAAATTTTGGCTTTTGTCCTTAAAGTAAAAGAAATTTTTTATTGTTTAGAAGTAGTATTAATTCAGTTCTCCTTGTTTAAAGCTATGGGTAAAGAAGATGTCATATGGGGTTAAGTAGTAATGAGGAGAATCATAAGGTTCAGATGGGCAATGTCTTAGAGTAGGTGAAAAATATTCGGATGAATTTAAAGTGGGGATAGACCGGTGACATAGAAGAACTCATGAATAAGATGATAGATGGAAAATCTAAAACACATTAAATGTAATAACCACCTATTCACAACCGGTAAGAATAAAAATTTATATATATAATATTCATATTTTATTTGTACATGAGTGATACTTGATTTATATGTTGTTATTAGTGTTGTTTGAATAGATTAAGGTTCTATTATTAATATTGAGTTTAATTGCAATATTTTAGATTTACTTAAGGGATCAAATTGTAATACTTGAAAAGTTTTAGGGCTAATTTATAGATACTAAAAATTAGCCTATTAGTATAAAACACACATTTTGCAACCCTAATACACTCTTTTTGGTCGAGTCACCATTTTAAAGAGAGAAAATAGAGAAAGAGAAAGGAAAGAAAGAGAAAAAGAAGAAGAAGAAGTTATAATTTAAGCTTTAAAAAGTTTATCATAACTCTTTCTTAGTTTCTTGGTGTTAATTAAGTTAATTTTTTTAAGTTTTGATTTCTCAAATATGTTAAATTGAGAATTTAATGTGAATTTTGTGAGATATGTTGAGAATTAATGATGATTATATGAAGAAATTGATGAATCATGATAGATTTACAGAATTTCTGCATGACAGTATCTTGATCCAAGACTTTTTAAAACTGTTTTACTTTGATTCTGATTTTTATTTTTGATAATATTAAAATAGACATATTTAAAATCATGTGAAACTTTCAATCGATTAAAAATTCTACAAATTGAATTTTTAGTGAATTTACGAAAATGGCCTTAAAATTCTAAAAAATTTCTATGTTAACAGTATGCTCAAATGATGAACAAATTTTGGTTCATCAAATGATCTTAAAAACTTGTGATTTTGTAGAATATGTTAACTGTACATGTATAGTATAACATATTCAAATTTGAGCATTTAGATCATGCTATCAAACTGTTATGATTTCCTAAATTTTATCAACTCACAGTAGTATTTGATTTATAAAGTTTTAGAGCTATAATTGTTTTAAAATACTTTAGTATAGATTTAGACTTGGAATATTTATCATGGATTTTTATATGTGTCAAGAGTAATTATATATTAGTTTTATGATTTTTGAGTTAGTATGTGATTTTATAAAATAAGGAGACTAAACAATATTCAGTAAATATCTTGATACTATCAGAATAATAGTTTAGATTTGAGGGTATTTATGAAATCCATTTTGTAGGAATTATGATATAATATCTATGTAAGAGAAGGATATATGATTTAAGAATGACATATTTCGATTTTGGAGTAATTAGATATCATTTTATATATAAGAAATTTTTGTTAAGTATAAGTGATCAGAATTGACAGGTTTTGAGAAATCACGTTATTGGACCAATTTAATGTGATAAATGTAATTTATGTAGTTTTGTGAGCTATTTAAAGTATTTTGTGAGAATAGTGATGCTTATGAAAGGGTTAATCTCTATTGATAGGTTAAGGAGAAATAAATTTTGTGTTCGAAAGTGTTGAGAGGTAAGTATATAAGTGTTAGGGTCGGTGCTTACGTGCCATCCCTAAATGTACGTATACTTGTATATTTATACAAGTGTACATTCTCATTAAATCACTAATACCATATATATGGTACTATACAATGTAATATTATAGATATTGTACGATCTGAAGGAGTTCAGATTAGATTTAAAGGAGTTTAGATAAGGGCTCATAGTTAGCCACGATGAAAGATATAAATGTTAAATGTTAGCACAGCTAAGTGTTAGCTAGTTATAATACTCAGCTGATCCAAGAGTTGGAGCCTTGTCTGTAATGGGACATAGACCTGGGAATATACCAGTAACTGCATAGTTGCAATTGGGTGCCAGGAAATGCCAGTTGCGCAAGTATATTCTCAAATAATTGTCCCTGATCTATTTCTACCGATGCGGGTCTGTCAATGAATACCTTTATATATAGATCAACATATATCGTACCTATAGGGTATAGATGGTCGTTCCTAGCCGACCATAAGTTTGGAGCTCGTATTGACATATGGGTATCCAGTTAAGACTGGATATGAGACTGACTCACAAGGGCCTCCGATAGACATCCTATATAAGCCGTCAATGGAGGGTCCTCTCGAGTTAAGTAGTATATGTGGTCCTTTGACCTGAGTGCCACGGTGGACTTGTAAATGATCTACCATACTTTGGTTCCACGCATGTCACAGACCTTTCATGGTGTGACCGCTAGGTGTCACTGGGTATGGTTCGATGCTTATGGAGTTCGGTGTATACAGATATGGGATTCGTTAGCTCGTATATGGAGTTTGATATCCAGATACTTCAAGATTGTATCTCGAAAAGTCTTGTGGCCACAAGCATTAATCCCGGGAAAGAGTTCTGCCAGGGTGGAATAATATGGCAAAAGAGTTTGCACCTATTGTTCAATGAGATACACGTCTGGAGATAAGACATGGATTAGTACTAGAGGATTTGACGGCGATAATCGATATCCATGTACATCCAGAATATCATGACGGAAGGACTATACGTATGCGTTGCAACCTCAGCTTGCATGGTTCAACGCGCTAATTTGTAATATCCATGACGTGTGTGTGGGGTATTGCTCACGGACTCATAGAATAATGTCATTTGATGAATCGGGCGTAGGACCTAGGGAGTCCCTCGATATGGAGTGTACTCAATGTGCATTAGGACAGCATACCGGATTAAAGTGTTTAATGCAGTAATATTCAGCACTACTATGGGAATACGTGTGTGTCTGTATTTAAGTGTTAAATACAACAATTAGTCAATAATTATTATTTACTAATTGTATAATGACACGTGGCGCATTATGGACCCTCGGTTGAGTTTACCCAAGTACGAGTTTGGTGGGACCCACTAAGGGGTAGACTTGGTAACTATTCATGAAAGGCAAAATTGTCTTTTCACACTTTGATTATTTAATTATTAAATAATCAAAATATCTCTCTTATTATATTATATAATATATTTTATATTATTTTATTATATTATATTATATATTATTATATTATATGATATTATATATATAATAATATTATATTTTGGGTGCTAACTATTTGGCACCCATTAGTATTATTTTATTAGTATTATTATATAATATATTATTTCTATATCAAGTAAGAAAATTGTCATATATTTTCTCATGATTTTATTTTGATATTTTATTATTTTATGAGAATAGATGGCTATTTATGTGCTTTATTGTTACTTATAAGGACTTGAACGAAATTTAAAGTTTTTAAAATTTGAGTCTAGCGCCCCCGCGCCACAAGTATTGTCGCCCCCGTGCTGGAATAGTGATCGAAATAGAAATACGACCTATTGAAGTCGCATCTGGCGCCCTAGCGCCATATAGTCATCGCTCCAGCGACGATACAGAGCCCCCGCGCTATCAGCTCACCGCTCCAGCGATGAAGCCGTTTTCATGCAATGCCTTAGCGACAACTGCATAGCGCGCCGGTGGTAGTGTGAGTCCTAGTCCGATGAGAATTGAGATTTTCAAGCTCATATCAATCCCTATAAAAAGCCACTCGTTCCCAGCCTTCAAGAATCAATCCAAGAAGACCCAAGAGCACCAAGAATACAGAGTACGAGTCTTGGAGAGCAATAGGAGCTTAATTGAAGCAACTTTAGAGAGAGATACAAGACGTTCTTCGGCATCAAGAGTTCTTAGGCAGCGCAATTAAGAGCAATTCGACGTCTACATCGGTTTGCGATTGATTGTATCATGTTTTATTTTTATTTTTATTGCTGTGATTCTCTTGTAGCCATGAGCTAATTTATTTTCTAGGGTTAATAATTGAACTCAATATGTGCGCTTAAATTGTCATATCTTTTAGTATTTAATAAACCTAGTCCTTTATTATTTAAATTACTTGTGTTTAATGCTTCAATATATCTGGCCAATATATGGTGAATGAGTTGGTAATATGTTGATAAACTCGGAAGAGGAATCAATATATTTAGACCTAGGTAATTTGATACATGATTGTAGAGTAACATTCAATGCTACATATGCAAGTTTCAACTTAGGATAGGAATATACCTAATTGGCATGTATGATCAATAAGACCTAATCTTAATGAATCTTAATTTATTACAAGTACTATAGAAATATAGGTATTTGGTAAATTAAGGTATACTTGCATGACCTTGGAAGAGGCTTGTGAATACATTAGTGTCTTGATCAATAATAGAGACTAAGTGAGTTAAATATTAGAAGATTAATCATTAGAAAGCATATTGAGGGATAATATTAATCCTAGGTTCTCTCTACGTTGCTATCTCCCTATTCTCTTTGCATTGTGTTTTTATTTTTATATTTTTTTACATTCATTCTTAGATTTTTATTTATCTGAATAATTATTAGGAAGATATAATTTTAGTAATTGGTTTAAAAGAAAATATTATCCCTGTGGGTTCGACATCCGACTAATTAGTCCCTTTATTACTTGCATACAATAGTGTATACTTGCACTTAATTTTATGATATAGAAATATTGCATCAGCTATAGGGCTGCTGTTCTAGCTCACCAAGCCCACCATATTGGTGACTAGAACTGCCTGCGAGTTTGTCTCCATATGGACTCTGAAAAAAATACGTGTATAACGTTACACATTAAGGTGAGTTCTCTACACCACTAATATATTAATGTAATTAATATAATTATTTATTGTGTTTATTGTATAATTTACGCTTCTGCTGCGTTAGAATATGTATGTGATACGTATTTAAGTAATAGACACAATTGCACATGCATACACCCATATGTATTAGATCCCATGGCAACAATGGATGCAAAAGGATACAAAAGGCCCAGTGGAATTAGCACGTTTCAAGTGTTGAAACGGGTATACCTATGGGTGTGTACTGGGCGCTGCAGCGCCAGGGGGCTAGCGCTGCGAAACTGGGGGTTTAACCTCCCAGTGCTATAGAGATGACATCTGGCGTTGTGGCGGTACTGTTCACTTGAACAATAGCACATGAACAGTTATTTTTACTGTTTACAGCTACAGTATTTTTGAACAGTATTTTAAAATTAATTTTGTATGTGTCGATTTATAAGATGTAGTGATAAAAGTTATCAGTCTACATTATAAATCAGGGTTTATGAGATGCAGTGATAAAGAGTTATCGATTTTCATTATAAACAAAAATTAATTTTTCTGTACTAGTAACCACAATAAGAGCCTTATTGGTAGGGCTTAGTTATATTTGCATAGACAAATTAATTAATTGAGAATCACCATTCTTAGGAGAATGGAGACCACAGGATAACAAAATCTCTCTTAATCAGATTGAACGATATTACATTATGAGATAATATTTTATCCTAATCTGTCTTGTCAATACGGTGTAGATGAGTCACATCGGCCTTTTTTCAATATTGCTACAGCGTGAGGGACTTGGTCGATTAAGCTTAGATTATACCGGTTAAATATGAGATGAGGCAAATATATGCGAAAGTATTTCTCAGTATTACTACAGCGTGAGGGTAGTATTGGTAGCGTATATTTGATTATTGACAAGTTAATCTGGAATACACTTATCCAATATTGCTACAGCGTGAGGATAAGATGTATTTAGGATCAAATGGTAAAAGTTGCATGAGATGCAATTGACAAATGTTGTCTACTGATGCGATATTTCTATATCATAAATTAAGTGCAAGTATACACTATCGTATGCAAGTAATAAAGAGACTAAATAAGTTAGATGTAGAACCCACATGGATAATTGTTTCTTTTTAACCGATTATTAAAATTATGTCTTTCTAATAATTATTCAGAAAAATAAAAATCCAAGAATGAATGTAGAAAATATAAAAGTAAAAACACAATGCAATGAGATTTAAAGATAGCAACGTAGAGAAAACCTAGGATTAATATTATCCCTCAATATGCTTTTTAATGATTAACCCTCTAATATTTAACTCACTTAGTCTTTATTATTGATCAAGACGCTAATGTATTCACAAGCCTCTTCCAAGGTCATGCAAGTATACCCTAATTTACCAAATACCTATATTCCTATGGTACTTGTAATAAATTAAGATTCATTAAGATTAGGTCTTATTGATCATACATGCCAATTAGGTATATTCCTATCCTAAATTGAAACTTGCATATGCAACATTGAATATTACTCTACAATCATGCATCAAATTACCTAGGTCTAAATATTATGATTCCTCTTCCGAGTTTATCAATAATATTACCAACTCATTCACCATATATTGGCCAGATATATTAAAGCATTAAACACAAGTAATTTAAATAATAAATGACTAAGTTTATTAAATACTAAAAGGATATGGCAATTTAAGCGCACATATTGAGTTCAAATATTAACCCTAGAAAACAAGTTAGCTCATGGCTACAAGAGAACAGCAGTAAAAATAAAAATAAAACATGATACAATTATTAGCAAACCGATATAGACGTCGAATTGCTCTTAATTGCGCTGCCTAGGAACTCTTGATGCCAAAGAACGTCTTGTATCTCTCTCTAAAGTTGATTCAATTAAGCTTCTATTACTCTCCAAGACTCGTACTCTGTATTCTTGGTGCTCTTGGGTCGTCTTGGATTCCTCCTTGAAGGTTGGGAACGAGTGACTTTATATAGGGATTGATATGAGCTTGAAAATCTCAATTTTCGTCGGACTAGGACTCGCACTACCGCTGGAGCGCTATGCATCTGTCGCTGGGGCGACGCGTGAAAAAGCTATTACCACTGGAGCGGTGGGATCTTGGCGCTGGGGCGCTGTCTCGTCGCTGGGGCGGTTACTGTCTGGCGCTGGGGCGCTATACGCGACTTAAGCAGGTCGTTTTTCTTATTTCGATCACTATTTCAGCGCTGGAGCTAAAATCCTTGTGGCGCTGGGGCGATGGACACATACTTTGAAAACTTTGCATTTTAGTCCCTGTTTTCGCTCCTTTTGCGTTCTTTCTTTAAATTTCGTTCAAGTCCCTATAAATAACAATAATGCACATAAATAGCCATCTATTCTCATAAAACCATAAAATATCAATAATAAAAACATGAGAAAATATATGACAAATTTATCCTTATCATCTACTTATTGGGTTTACAAATGCTGATATTGCTATAATGTAAGGTCTGAGTAAATTTCAATAGGATCTACTTCCCGCTATATAGTTTATAAAGGTTTAAACTATCATCTTCTCGTTTGAGAGATTATCGGGATTATGTAAAGCAGTGGGAGGGCGTTTTAAATCGAAAATGTATAACTAGTATACCCATGATTTAAAACATTTTATTAGCGATTTAATGACTATTCCGCTTACATCTTCCGTTATCTTGACCTGTTAAGAATAATGGCCACTATGAACCCGTTGGTGTGTATAGATGATGCAGTCCAACTCAATAGTACTCGAAATTACTCTGACTGGTGGATGAATCTAAAAAATTTTTGGGTTCAAAAAATTTTAGATTTGTTGTTGATTAGAGTTTGTCGTAAGGTATCTCTGATAACACCTCTCTAGACGAATGAATAGAGAAAGTGTGACTCTATTTTTTTAGGGTGCTTCATCTTCTACTCCAAGTATATCTGGTGAGACCAGATGTGTGAGGAAAAAAAGATGAAGCAGATACCCAGGATATATCCTCAGAGGTAATATTTATCCAAAAGATCAACAAGAAAGCATGTAAATAGAAAATGTTTCCACTACAGTAAGGTTAGGTATTGGAAATTCCTCTACCCTACAAGCCTTATCATTGTCAGGAAGAATCCCACAGGTTTGTGTTTGACAAACATAGACATTTTTATGGCATATGATGCCAGTTCAAGCTAGGTATAAAATACCGTACGTCTCTTTCATATCTGCAATATGTTGTAGGGATTAAGAGAGACTATAATGCAACAGCTTGTAGAAGTAAAGTTGAGAGTAAGAAATGGTGATTTCTTTCAAGTCCAAGTTGTTGGGCAGGTTAACTTACTTCTTGTATGTAATACAATAGTTATATTGCATAAATAGTATGATATTTTATTAGCTGAATGTCAGTTAAGAAATGGACATTATATACAATTAGAAATGTCTGTAGATTGAAATCCTTAAATGATACAGAGCTGTGGTATGTAAGTTTAGGTTATATAGGCATGAGACACTTATCCATCCGGTTAAGGATGGTTAGATTCTCAATCTGACCATGAAGACTTAACCAGTTTATGAATAATGTATTCACAGAGATGACTAAACATACCAGAATATACATCACATCCCTTTGATTAGATCGAGGTAGTAAGTACATTAACAACAAGTTTTCTGTTTGTTTAAGGAAAAATATGATTCTCACTCAGTATAGTCCTCCGGGCACTCCGCAATATAAAGATATTTTAGAGATGAGGAATCGGACTTTATTAGATATGGTCTGATCGATAATGAGTGTTACAGATCTATATCTATAAGAATATGCTCCAAATACAACTGCTTATTAAGTAGAGTTCCATTAGAAGTTGTTCCTTTTATTTCGTATGAGATACAAAAAGGAAGGAAACCGTGTCTTAAGTATGTTAAGACTTGAGGTTATCCTGCTTATGTAAGAGTTACGCAGCAGGGTATCTTATTTTATAAGAGTTACTTAGTAAGATAAATAGCCCTAAGAGGCACAAGTATAGGTTCATTGTGTATCCTATGAATACAATAGGATACTAGTTCTATGATTCAGAGAAGCGAATTGTGTTCGTTTCTCAGTATACCACTATTTTAGAGAAAGAGTTTCTCATGAGTCGTGGGAATCATAAAAGGATTAAACTTGATGAAGTCAATCTAGAAATCAATGAACCAACAATGGGAACTCAGGCTCAATTAAGCAGTGACCTTTTAGCATACCTTTCCTAATGGGTTGGAAATGATGTCCAGCTCACCTATTGAGTATGTTTGATGCCTAAATGTGAACTTTGAGTTTTCTTGGTAGAAGAAAAATAATCTTTTGACCTATAGGGAGACGATGTTAGATATTGAATCAGAGAGTAACAAGAAGCCATGAAAATAATAATTGACTCTATGTATCAGAATAAAGTCTGGGACTTGGTTAAGCTACTCGTGGGAATTATTCTTATTGGTTGTAAAGGATTTACAAAGAGGTACTAGGAGCCAGATGGAAGGTAGAGACCTTCTAGGGTTTATATTGGTTCTAGAAAGGTAATCCTTAATGATTTATGATCAAATAAGAGGAAACCTTTGGACCAATGTTGATGCTAAAGTCGATTAGTATATTATTGGCTCTTGCAGCATATTATGACTTTGAAGTTTGGTAGATGAATGTAATGGACGACATTTCAGAATGGATATCTCGAGTGAGAGATATTCATGGAATAGCCTGAAAGTTTTACATCCAGCCAGACTTCTGGTCTAATGTACATGAAAGGTCAGTGCGAGCATGATAATCTTCTTGATGCTCTTTGTTGATGACATACTGGTCATTAAGAATGATGTTAGTATATTATAATTGGTCAGAAGTAACTCGTAAGTATTTCTCCATAAAATATTTAGGAGAGGCTTCCTTTATACTAGGTATAAAGCTTCATAAAGATAGAGCTAGAAAGCCAATAGAACTCTTCTAAATCATTTCACATCTGTAGTGTCTAAGAAAGGTACGGTTAGTTAACTATGAGATAGTTAACGTATCTTTTAGATCTGGTGTTCATCTTTCAAGGAAAGTGTCTTTTCGGATGAAAGATGAGAGAGTTAGAGTGTCTAACACAACAGATACATCAACTCTTTAGAGCTTGATGTATGCTATGATGTGTTTGAGACTTAAGATCAGTTTGACTGTAAGAGTTACGAGCTGAGTTCAATCTGATTCAGGTGACCACCATTTGATGGTAGTCAAATATATCTTAAAGTACCTTGAAGGTACAAACGATAAGTTTCTCAAATATGAAGAAAGTGACTTACAAGTTAGAAGATGCACAGAGTCAGACTTCTAGTTTGACTTAGATGATAGATAGTATACATCTAGAAATGTGCTCATTCACAATAGTACTAAGTGAGTTGGAATTGCATCAAACTGGGATTTACTACTAATTTATAAGTACGCAGCGGAAGCGGTAGTGAGAATTCGTAGGTTTATCACTGACCTTAAAAGAATTCCAAAAGAGATGGATCCTATCCCATGATTTTACAATAAAACAAGGTCATAGTACAAGCTGAAGTGCTAAGAGGACACAAATACTCTAATTATGTTGAGAGGAGTCTCAGATGACTAAAGGAATCTTGGCTGAAGGAGATGTGATTATTTATAGAAGTGCTTTATAAATAATTTAGCAGACCCACATTCTAATGTCATGACTCTAAAAGTGTTTATGAAACACAGAGAGTCGATGTGTATGAGATGCCATCAGGAATGGCACTAGAGCAAGTGGGAGATTGTTAGGGTCGGTGCTTACGAGTCATCCCTAAATGTACATATACTTGTATATTTATACAAGTGTACATTTCCATTAAATCGCTAATACCCATATATATGGTACTATGCAATGTAACGTTATAGACATTATACAATCTAAAGAAGCTCAGATTAGATTTAAATAATTTAAATAAGGGCTCATAGTTAGCTACGATGAGAGATATAAATGCTAAATGTAATATCCAATCCCTATTAGTAGTATTGATGCCTAAATTTTGGTATAGAGCAAATAAGACACTATAGGGTTACTCAATTTTAACCCTATTAGAAATATTTTCTTTATAGTGCGTGTGAGAGATATTATACCTAATTTGGTAATTTCACACTCGATCGGAGCGCCGGACGACCCTAGAATATTTTTGAAAATTTTCTCTATTGGCTTGGAAAAAGAAATTCTAATTTACTACATGAAGTTTCTTTTAAGGGTGATGTATGGAACAAGCCTTTGTTGAGAAACATAATCCATATATTAGAGAATGGACCAATTAGAAGGAATCTCATAGATTGCCAAGTTGGAAATTCTAGTTAGTTCTTTAGACTATTCTAACTAGATAGTTACAAATGAACTAATTACATAATTAGTTTTCAACTAATGGAAAATTAGTAATTTTGAGTAAGTTGAAGGGCAAAATGGTCAATTGAGGGAGCACTATATATATGTTGGAAGTGTGTAGAATTTTCAAGTGATCAAAAAGCAAACACTTAGAGCAAAAGAGAGCAAATTCGAGCTTAAAGGGTGGTGCTGCTACAGTGACCTTTCAAGTTTTTTTTTTAATGATTTTTCATGCTTAATCAAGCCAAAATAAGGTTACATACCAATCCCTAAGCTCAATTGAAGTCTCCATTAGTGGAAATTCAAGAGAAAGAGGTAAGAAAAATATTGTTTTATGAGTTTGATAAGTGAGCTTTCAATAATGCTTCAATTAATATTCTTGTGTGTATTATTGGTTTAGATTAAGTTGAATTCTAGTGTGGAGCTTGGAGGAGTCATCAATTTGAAGAAATTGGCAAGGTAAGAATTAGAGTTTTTGGTGATTTTGATGTAGAGATTTCAATTGGTTGTAATTAGGGCTTTAGAATGAAATTGGCTTGATTTTGTTGTAATTGGAACAAGAAATTGAGAAAAGGAATGTGTTGGAACCTAGGGTGAAATTCTGCCACTTTAGGGAAGTTAGGGACTAAGTGGTGTTTTGATTGAGTTGTTGTATGTAAATGGTGTATATTGTAAATTGAATGTATATGGTTGATGGAAAAATCAAAAATGAAGAAAATAGGACATAATTGTCCATTTTGAAAAGGTGAAGGGCAATTATGTCCAACCAAGTTATAAGGCGTTCAACAACTTTCAGGGCGCTGGATGGTGAGTTAGATTAAATTAAATGGCTCCGTAAATAAAAATCGAAAAGTAGTATCCATCTGGGCTTTGTATGCCGATTAGGGCATTTAGTAGTTAAATGAGATTCTAGCATTCGATTTGATTCTAAATGTCATTTATGGCGCATAGGTGAAGATAACCGATAATGGTAACGGGAGCAAAAATCGGGAGCGAAATTGAGCGCAAGCGATTGTGAGTGAAAATCTGCCATTTCTTTTACTTTTTGTTTATTATGTTTTCGCATAATGAATATGTATGTTTTATAAGCTTTCGATGCATAAACATGATTTATGATCTTGATATATATTCATAGACATGCTTTTACATGTTCGACTTGAGAAACAGTTTTAAAATTTCTGCATCCGTTTTAAAGGCCATTGGTACCCTCAGACTGTAGTAGTGATGATTGTATTAGACCCGGTCGGTATATCCCGTGCACATGGGCAGGTCTTGAAGGTGCATCACTAACTCCGAGAAGTCGGGATATCGAGTCATGTGAGTCGCCCTATGTGTATAGGGTATTGTCTCGCTATATGTATGCGATGTAGGATTTCGCTGCATAGCCAGTGAGATGTCTTGAGATGTCACTGCGGGTGCTACTAGTTGAGGTGCCCCGTGATCTACTCACGTGTGCAGTGCTAGTTGAGTCGCTGCGTGAGTATAGAGCTTTAGGGTTACCATTGGTACAGTTTAGAAAGAAAATGGCCGAGCGAGGACTTTACTAGTTTCGATTTACCGATAGCATTTATGCATTCATATGTACACATCAATTATTATGTTATAAAGATTTTGGATATTGTTTTCCAAAGATGTAGATAAAACTCGCTCGGCAAGATTTCATTAGCATATGATATTAGAAACCGTTTTACAGCTCTACATCAATTTTAGAAGCATAATTTCTGCATGTACTTTAGAATTTGCTATCTATGAATAATGTTATTTTATTTGAAATCTTAATTGCACTCACTAAGCTCCTTTACTCACTTGTTTTGTGTTTATGTTTTTTAAACCCCTTCCCAGGTGCAGGTCTCAATATGCAAGCTGTTGATTCTCCTATTGCCGAGTAGTGGGCCGAATCTGAAGATCATTTTTGTACATGTAAATGTGATAAATAACACTCTTTACTTTATGCATAGTAGTTGTAGGCATGTATATTTGTATGTATGTTTTGAACCAACAAGAAAAGATTTCGAGATTATGATGATCGTTTTTGCTTTTCACAACTATGCTCATTTTGTGGTTCAAATGAAATAATTAAGTTGTGTTGGATGTGATTTGGAAAAGACCGGAGGTTCGAATTGGTAGCATTGAGAAGTGTATAAAATAGAAGTGAAATTTCTTTACAGGTTTTATATGGATTTTCCAAAAAACAGGGGAAACTTTGCCCCTTTTTTTGAAAAAAATCAAGATGTCGTTTTCATGTATATTACAAGATTTTCTTAGTAATAGTAAGAACTGAAAAGGGGTTCGCCTTGCGAAAATTTCTCATCTTGTCCAGCTATATTCTGAGAAACTTATGTCGGGTTGCCCGGCAGGGCCACTGGGATCTGCTGTAGAGGATCTCGGGTCGGGTCCTGTCACTAAATATTAGCACAGTTAAGTGTTAGCTAGTTTTAATACTCAACAGATCCAAGAGCTAGAGCCTTGTCTGTAATGGGACATAGACCTGAGAATATACCAGTAACTGCATAGTTCCAAGAGTTGCAGTTGGATGCTAGAAAATGCCAATTACGTAAGTATGTTCTCGAATAATTATCCCTGATCTATTTCTACGTATGCGGCTCTGTCGATGAATACCTTTATATATAGATCAGTATATGTCGTACCTATAAGGTATAGATGGTAGTTTCTAGCCAACCGTGAGTTTGGAGCTCGTATTGACATATGGGTATCCAATCAGGACTAGATATGGGACTGACTCACGAGAGCCTCCGATAGACATCCTATATAAGCCGTCAATGGAGGGTCCTCTCGAGTTGAGTAGTATACGTGGTCCTTTGACCTGAGTGCCACGGTGGACTTGTAAGTGATCTACCATACTTTGGTTCCACGTATGTCATAGACCTTTCATGGTGTAACCGCTAGGTGTCGTTGGGTATGGTTCGATGCTTATGGAGTTCGGTGTATACAGATATGGGATTCGTTAGCTCATATAGGGAGTTTGATATCCAGATGCTTTAAGATTGTATCTCGAAAAGTCTTGTGGCCACAAGCATTAATCCCGGGAAAGAGTTCTGCTATGATGGAACAATATGGCAAATGAGTTTGCACATATTGTTCAATGAGATACAAGTCTGAAGATAAGACATGGATGAGGACTAGGGGATTTGACGGTGATAATCTATATCCCCACACATTCAGGATATCATGACGGAAGGACTATACATATGTGTTGTAACCTCAGCTTGCATGGTTCAATGCGCTAATTTGTAATATCCATGACGTGTGCTTGAGGCATTGTTCACGGACTCATGGAATAGTTTCATTTGACGAATCGGACGTAGGACCTAGGGAGTCCCGCGATATGGAGTGTACTAATTGTGGACTGAGACAGTGTGTCGAATTAAAGTGTTTAATCCAGTAATATTCAGCACTACCACGAGAATGCGTGCGTGTCTGTATTTAAGTGTTAAATACAACAATTAGTCAATAATTGTTATTTACTAATTGTATAATGACACATGGCGCATTGTGGACCCTCGGTTGAGTTTACCCAAGTGCGAGTTTGGTGGAACCCACTAGGGGTGGACTTGGTAACTATTTATGAGGGCAAAATAGTTTTTTCTCACTTTGATTATTTAATTATTAAATAATCAAAATATCTTTATTATTATATTATATAATATATTATTTTATTATATTATATATTATTTTATTATATGATATTATATATAATAATATTATATTTTAGGTGCCAAATAGTTAGCACCCATTAGTATTATTTTATTATTATTATTATATAATATATTATATTAATATTTTAATATATATTAGATATATATAAACAGAGATAGATGAGAGAATGAGTGAATGTGTGTGTTTTTGTGTTGCGGAAGAGAAAAGCAAATGAAGAAGAAATGGAGAAGAGAAGAAGAAGAAGAAAACCGAAGGAGAAGAAGAAAAAAAAAAGAAAGAGAAAAAAAATATAAAAAGAGAAAAAGGAAATTGTTGCATTTTTTTTTATGCTTTCCATTGAAGCAATGGTGGATTGCTTTAAATTCTCCATTTCTTATCCTTTTGGATAAAATGATGAAAAACACACACCGGGTCATTTTAGGGATTAAGAGTTAATCTTGTGCTGGCTATAGGGCTGCTGTTCTAGCTCACCAAGCCCACCGTGTTGGTGACTAGAACTGCCCGCGAGTTGGTCTCCATGCGGACTCTGAAAAAAAAAGTGTATAACATTACACGTTAAAGTGAGTTCTATACACCATTAATATGATTAATATATTTATTTATTGTATAATTTACGATTCCGTCGCGTTAGAATATGTATGTGGTACGTATTTAGGTAATTAACACAATTGCAAATGCATACACTTATATGTATTATATCCGATGGCAACAATAAAACTTTCACTGGAATCACAAGAAACATAATAATTGTTAATACATGAATTTGTGAATGTACTTTATAATTTGTTTATGTTATGTCAAAGTATATTTTGATATAAAATGTTAAAGACATATGTTTATAAATGTGAGCATTGATGTTTAGCATGGATATACATGTATTTTTAAAAGTGAGCTTTCAAAATGAAACGTGTTTAACAAAGAAAGCTTTTGAAGTGGAATATATCCGTGAAATACATTTTGTGTCTTGAGGATGCTTGAACTCATTATTTGCTTAGTAGGCACCTATTGTAATTTATTGGAGCCTTTATGTGTGGCATTCCCTTCAAGATTGATATATGTGATATGTGTTCCATATGAGTACCCTAAAGGAAGAGTAAGTCGTCATATTTATGTGGCGGCGTATTAGTGCATATGGAAGGACTCATCGATGATCATGGTAAGAGTTTGACTTTTACGTTCGAGCATGAGCGTTATATATATGTAATCTAAGCCTCACTTGAGCTATTCCTCTCATTCAGTACTAGTGGTATTTGGTTCATTATGTGATATATGATATGTGAAGTCCTATTAAGTAGTAGTTGAGTGATGGTATTCCTATAATATGTTTTGAAAGAATGTATAAGCACTTACTTGACATGTGATTTTGATAATAAAAAATTATTATGATCCATCATGACATATCATGCTAATGCATTGCGTATATGTATATGTATTGTGGTATATAAAAAACTAGTATGCTCACTGAGTTTTATACTCGTTATAATTTATTATTATTTCAGGTAAATAAAGTACATTTGTGCTTAACGGATTTAACAAGGCTTCTACTATCCCATGAATTCCTTAAGTTGCTAGGTTGCTAAGTGTTTAATTGATGAACATGTAGTTTGAGATATTTGATTTATCCCTATTAAATAAGTACTTATGTATTGTTTCATTAAGTATGATTGTATTGGATTTATGTTCCACCAAGTATGTTCATGGTTTAATTTTGTAATGAACTTACTAGCAACTTACTAAGGATTCTTATGTAGAATTTAAGTTTAAAATTTTATGCAATATTAATTTAAAGTGCACATAATTGAATGAGTGTAAATTATATCGTATGTCAGATCATTCCAGATTTGGGGCATGACATTAAATGTTCCCTAAAGAGGGGGAGTTCATTCACTTGAACAGATTATAGATTGCAAAGAGTTTTCCTCGCATGAAGGTTTCTAATATGGACTTTTTGGGGAGTTTGAGTATTGATTTCCATTTATTAATAGAAAAATTATTTCAATCCATTCACCAGTGTTACAAAATAATAAAAGAATTTTTTAAAAAAAATTAATGTTTCTTAGAAGAAAAGGAAAGAGGAAAAACTAGAACTGCAATGTTGCTTTGAAAGAAAAAGTGAAAAGTGAAAAATTAGGGCTAAAACATAAGGTTTTATAGGCAAAAGTCTAACTACTCGTACATCCATTAAAGGGGAAATGAGTAATGGAACAATAAAGGTAAAACAATATGGAAGAAACTAAAAGAATATTGGAACATATGGCACTTGTTGGTTGGTTAGTAAGAATGGTGTCTTAAAAACTTCGTATTGAAGGAACACACTTATACACTTATAGAGGGCATTTGTCAGACTATCTCCATTAGGCCTAACCAACCTATGCCAAGTGTTTAGATCCACTTTAACGTGGAAGACCCATAATAGATTGAGCCTATTTCTCTACATTTGGTATAGATTAGCCCATTTAGATCTGGATTTGACAAGTAACCCAGACGCGATGACCAATGGATACCAGAAATAGGTTATAGACACTATAGAAAGGCGAAAACGAATTAGAACTCAGCTTTTATTCCAATTATTATGCATTAAATTCTCCTTTTAAAGTAACAGATCACAAAGTTTTCGTTGGTCACTATCCTTATCTTTGTTAACTAATTGAAGATGTAAGTTTCTTAACTTTTTATTGATTTTTATTTTTAATTCATCTATTGTTCTTATAGTTTTAGGTATTTATTTGTCTAGTGAACTATTTACCAATCATTTTACTTTTTTATATGTAAGGTATATTTTTGAATATAAGATGATTTTTGTTTATAATGGTTCCTGGGTAGATGTTGAGTATTTAGTTAAATATGAATTTTTCTTCTAGAAATGGTCATCTAGTTCGAAGTTGAGCTAATCTGGCCTTTCCCGAGCACTCCTCGACATCTAAGTCTAGTCACTTCTCTCACAAATATAGTCAAGGCTACACCAATGTTATCTCTGGCAATGACCATCTAATGCTTAAATTAGTTATTAGATCGATTGAAAAAATATAAATGACCAAAATAGTATTTTTGAGTTAGCATACTTGCTTTTTTTTTTTTGTGTTTGAAAAACTTGTCTTTATTCTTTCACATGTTGATGTGATATTTTTATATCTTATATTTGAGTACAAGTATATACTATCATAATCAAGTAATAAAGGGACAAAAGAATCGGATGTCGAACCTACAGCGATAATTTGTTTTTTTTTTACCAAATACTAAATTTATGTCTCTCTAGTAATTATTCAAAAAAGTCAAAATCTTAAGAATAAAATTGAAAAATATAAAAGTAATGACACAATAGAAATTTGGAAAATAGTAATATAGAGAAAATTTAGGATTAATACTATCCCTCAATATGCTTTCTAATGATTAATCCTCTAATATTTAATTTTCTTAGTTTGTGTTATTGATCAAGACACTATTGTATTCACAAGCCTCTCCCAAGATCATGTAAGTATATCTTAATTTATCAAATATCTATATTCCTATGGTATTTAATAAATTCAAACTCATTAAGAATAAGTCTTATTGATTATACATGCCAATTAGGTATATCTTCATATGCAATATTGAATGTTACTCTACAATCATACATCGAATTATTTAATTTAAATAGATTCCTTTTTCGAGATTATCAAAAAATTACCAAGTCATTCACCATATATTGGCCAAATATATTGAAACATTAAGAACAAATAATTTGAATAACAAAGAATTAAGTTTATTAAATATTAGAAAGATATAGCAATTAATAGCACATATTAAGTTCAAGTATTAACCTTAGAGAGAAAATTAGTTCATGGCTATAAGAGAACAGCGGCAAAAAAATAAGAAAATGTGATACAATCACTAGCAAATCGATATAAATGTCGAATTACTCTTGAATGCGCTCCTGAAGTAAATCTTGATGTCGAAGAACACCTTGAATCTCTCTTTCTTTAGCTGCTTCAATTGCTCTCTAAAACTTATGTTGTGTGTCTTGTGTCTTCTTGTATACTCTTTGAAGGCTGTGGATGAACGGCCTTTAATAGGGATTAATTTGAGTTTGAAAATTTCAATTCTTGTCGAGCAAGGAATCATGTTATCACTGAGGCAATATCATGCTGTCGCTATGATGTTGCATTTAAAAGTTAGGATCACTGAAGCGGTGACACCATATTGTTAGGGCACTGGACCATCGTTGGTGCAGTAGCTAGCCAGCACTGGGGTGACAATCTGTAACTTAAAAAGGTCTTTTTTTTCTTTCTTATTTTAATCAAGGTTCCAGTACTGGGCAAAAATTCTTGTAGCTCTGAGGCAACATGTGGATATTTTGAATATCTTGCATTTTAGTCCCTAATTTTTTCTCATTTCACGTCCTTACCTTAAATTTTAATCAAGTCCCTATAAATAATCAATAATGCACATAAATAGCCATTTATTCTCATAAAATAATAAAATGTCAAAATAAAAATATGAAAAACTAAATAACAAATATGCCCTTATTACATGTGAGCCTTGGTTCTCAATTATATAGGTTTTTTAGGGTAGTTACCCATTACCTCATGTCCTACATCATATGGTCATCTAAGATTATAGGGATCATAGGTTAATGCCCCAAATTTTTAGGTGGTCTGAAATTGCAACACTTAGAGATTTTTTACTTATGCATTCTTACTCAAAAAATAAGAAAATGAAATAGACAAAATTCTCAAAAAAAGTTGTCCTCTTTCATTAATTATAAAGATTTTAGATACATGTTAGCCTTATATTTTTTTCAAAAGATTAAACAAGTAGAGAATGGAAGAGTTATTAGTTTGCTCAAACTTTAGAGGATCCCTCAGAGAACTTTACCATGTCTAAATCGGCCTTTGAAGCACTTATTCTAGCAGAGTCGTAAACATCATTTGCTATGTAAAGCAACTAGGCTCTGACAAGTCTGATGGTTATGTCTATGTTATTTGTAGTGATTGCACACATTCTTTCCCAATTCCTCTCCTTAAGATAGAATTTACTTCTTCTTATGCCTTATTGATTGTTGACGTGCTATAAAAGGTTGGATGTTTGCATTTCTCAACTTGTCTGGAAGTATCCGATTTGACTTATGGCAAATCAAATTAATGATTTACTATATGCACGAAATAAGCATTTGAACGCTTAATAAGGTGAACAATAACCTTGCTGCTATAATCTGGTTTGCCCATATACTACAATGTATAGGCACAAGGTAGTTGCTGAAAGTTTATCAACTATTCTATTTCTAAATATATAATTCATTAGAAATCGTGAATTATTGACTAGGTGAACTGTCATTCTCATAGATTTATCATTATCTTGCAAGCCCTGTGATTTGCCCAAGTCATACTTTTTACTACCTTCATCAATGAAAAAAATCAATTTTATATTAACTCTCATATTCACTCAGCCAAAGTGGTTAAAAGAAAAGGATTGCGCATCTTTTACAAATGTATTAATACTCTGTACAATATTACTAGTTATAATGTCATATCTTCTAAATGCTCTCACTGATCTAGACCATTTTAGAAAAACAGCGTCCTCCTCCAAGTGCTTTATTATCTTAGGTCTATCTCTTGCATCTTGTTGGTTTGGTTTTAAAAGTCAGAACGACAATATGCCTTTATAGTAACAAAATAAGCAGCTAGAAATCCTCTATATATATATTGACTTCAAGTAATAGATGTAAACCCTATGATACGCATTAGGAAACACAATTCGAATAGCCTTCTTAATGCTAATATTGGTAGGATACAAATACTAGATCCTCAATATCACCTATAACTCCTCGTAGTTTGACCATAAATCATTCCTAAGAAGTACCATTCTCAAAATCAACAAGCCCACATGCCTATGAAAATATCTCATTGTTTCCATCTTTATATACAACCACAAACATTATACTTAGATATGTACCTTTAAAAAGTATTCCACCAACTGCAATCACCAATAAAATGGATGACCAAAATCCTTGATGTGAGGTCTCAAGCAGCAAAGAAGTGCAAAAAGTGCTTGCTATAGTTAATTTTCAAATGAGTAACGATACCTGAATTTTATTGTTCCAAGACATAATAGTAGGCAAGATCTCGAAACTTTAAAGCTCCAATTACCATCAAGTACTAGCAAACTAATAGTCCAATCAAATTCATTTTTGCTATTATATAACTTTCCTACAAATTAGTCTCAATAATTCTTAAGTGCTACCGTTTGCCGACATGAAGTGATTATGGTAAAGATGTTTGTTCTCAATAGGCGTTGTGTATCCCCATCACACATTGGAGCTCTAAGATCTACTATTACACATATATGTATAAAAATTCTT
Source organism: Ailanthus altissimus (assembly GCA_946807835.1). Taxonomy (NCBI): domain Eukaryota; kingdom Viridiplantae; phylum Streptophyta; class Magnoliopsida; order Sapindales; family Simaroubaceae; genus Ailanthus; species Ailanthus altissimus. The sequence continues at coordinate 7,912,589 of OX327713.1, read as the reverse complement.
TATTGACCATATACAAATTTGTACATCACTATCATTTCTAATTTCAGGTATTAACTTTAACCTCATTGGATTAACAAAAATTCTCAAAACACATTATACCACACATTATAAATTCCAATTGCACCACACACAATATTTAAAAGCTCTTCATTTTTTATATCTTTTGAAATTGATATACCTACATTTTTGTATTCGATATATCTCATCATCATTACTGAAACTCTTTCACATTCTCCTAAAATATACAGTGATTAACTCTTGCTCTATGGAACCTATAACAAGTAAAAAAAATGTGTTTAAAATAATAAAAGAAAACATATATTCAAGAAAAATGTACAAAGCCACGTGAAATTAGCATTGTGTGCTAATCCCATGCAAGATGAGCACGAGATTGTCCCGTTTGCAGACTATTCTCGCTAAGAATTCTGTAGTTGCATCACATCCATTTTTTTAGTTTTTTTCTCTGATTTTCGTATAACCTCAAAATTTTTAAATCTACTATAATTCTTCGCTAATAAATTACATTACACTACATCTATATTTTTATATATAGATGTAGTATAATGTTTACAAAATAAACACAAATTTTGTGTTCATGACTCAAAACTACATTTGTAACTCAAATTTGGTAAAGTTTAAATTTATAAAAAGAGAAAAGGATATTTTTGTCTCACAAGTTTAGCTTAATTTTTAATTTTATCTCACGAGTTTTAAAAAATCTAAAATTATCTCAGTCTGTTAACAGGATTTCATTAGATTTGACAAAAAAATTGATTTATTTATGCAATGACATTTTTTCCCTTCATTGATAGTTCCTGATTTATTTTGTCTTTATCCAATTTTAATTTTAAACACGTGACACAATCTCATCTATTCATTTAATATAAAAATTAATTAAATAAAATAATTCATATTTAATTATTGTATTAAATAAAATAAATTTATTTTCTCTCTCTTTCCCTAATCGTTATCATTATCTTTCATAATCATACCCAGCCAAAACACATAGTCATCATTGTTCAAGGATCTAAACTCCATTCATGTTCTTTTGTCAAAACATTTTCCATTTACTAATATTCAATATCAACAAAAGTTCTAGTAATTAATCTTCAATATTTGGATGGAGAGAGAGAGAGCATGAAAAAAAAAAAGACATAACAAAGTATAAATCAGAAATTACACAATAAAGTTGCATAATAGTAAAGCTTGATATTTAATTTTACTAGATTTGGTTTCAAAAGTCACAAATTTTCTAATTGGAGAAAAGGAAAATAAAAAAATACATCCAAATCTTTAGAAAAATTTTGTGCAAAAAAAATTTATTACCTCTTTTCCTAGCCAAGAAACACACTACTTTTTGTTTAAAAAGGATACACTCTTTCTTTTTTCATCATCTCTCACCTTCCATTTAAAAGAAAAAAATTGTCTATTTTTTCGGTTAAGAAATACATTGCATTATCTTTCAAAAAAAGACCCACCCTTTCCCTTTTCATTATCTCTCATCTCCCACTTTCAAAAAAAAATTATTGTCTCTTTTCCCAACTAAGAAACTTCGTGTCTTCATTTTGCACCAAGCGCAATTTTAATTCCCAAGTGAGTCCTTCATTTCTCAAGTTTCATCGTCTCTTCTCTTACTCCAGGTATTAGTAGTTGGGTATTTGATGATGAATTAAAGCAAACTTTTTTATTTTTTTATTATAAATTTTTTTTTAAAAATATTAAAATTTGAACCTATCAAAATATGCCACAAGTCTTTTTATTAATTTGTGTATACTTATTTTAAAATTTTGTATTGAATTTTGATTTTATCCATCTAGCGTTAAATTTAACAGAATTCTATTAACAAACTGAGACTATTTTAGATTTTTTAAAAATTTATGAAACAAAATTAAAAATTAAATCAAACTCGTAAGATAAAAAAGTTATTTTTTTTATAAATATAAAAAAAAATTATATTTCAATAATAATATAAATTTTTTAACTGCAAAATTGAAATGTACTTATTTCAAATTCAAATATGTTAGAATTTGTATTTTAAGAGCGTAGATTTTAGAACATATGATTTTAGTGCTTTAGTTATATTTTATAGAATTTTGTCTATTTATCCAAATTTATTTTCTTAGTTTAGCTTGATTAGTCTATGACATTAAAAAATAACAGTTTAAAATGCACGGGTAATAAGATAAATATGATTAAAAATAACTTTATTTATCATGATTAGATACATAACTTTACTTTTTTGTCCTCAAATGTTTTTAATCAGGATTAACTGAGATACATAAAAAAAAAATAAACGGATTAATTAAGTAATTTAACAAAAAATTTAAAAAAAAATTGGTAATTTTTCTTAAAAAAAAAATTAAATTATCAATAGAGTTAGTTGTAAAACTTCCCGTCAGTAAAAAATGCTAGCTTAGGATTCACAAAAAATCGAATTAAATTAGACCGACTGGTCCAGTTTGATTTCGTTGTTATAATAATATTTGTACTTTTTTTTTAGGTCTCGAAAATTTGCTGCTCGGTTCAGTTATGCGCTAAAAAAATCGAAACCGGATCGAATCAAAGTTAAATTAGTCTAATGTTTTATTTTCAATACTAAACGTGGCGAACTTTAGCGATGACATAAAACTTGTGGTGAGATTGGTTGCACAGGAACATGAGTATATAAAGCGAATATTCTTTCCGAATCTAACCTAGCCGTCCTCCTCACGCTCATTTGCCGCAAGCCGAACATATTTCTCTCAAGTCTCAAAATAGTTGTGCTTACTGTCCATTGCCGGCCAACCACCGTTTTCACCGCCCATATATACGACATCATCCGGCCGTGATTGAGCTCTCTCCGGTTGGTTTTATTCTTATTTTTTAATTATGTTTTTGGTCACTTAGCTAACCTGCAGCCTCCATGATAGAAAACAGCCTCCGGCCGACCACCACAAGCCGCTGTCGCATTCTTGGGTCGTCGAAAATTAAAGGTAGAAATTCTGACTAGTGTTTTCTTTTTTAAATATTTCATGTGGATGGAATTGGAAATTCTAAATAGCTTAATTTTGTTTTTTGAATATTCATGTGGTTCGAATTGAGTTGCTGGAGTGTGTAAACTTTAAAATGCATTTGTAGTTCTTAACTAATTTTTGTTGGTTTCGTCATGACTTTTGTACTATTGATTCTCTTTACTCGGCAAGACATATTGACTGTTCGATGGGTTGCTGGATTAACTATTCAACTATCAGAATTATGTTGCTGGAGTGTTTGATGCTTCAAACCACATACTTTTATTTTAGGGAATAAATTAAGAAACAATATTTGCATGTTTACTTCATGAATGATTGAATGAGCACCAGTTAAAATAAACATAATTTGTTTATGATTTTGCATTGCATAAAGTTGTTTGCAATAAACATAATTTGTTTCTTTCATATGCTTGTCGTTAGAAATGGGGCTTTTCAAATTGAAAGTTCATTGTTTCCTTTATCAACATTTGCCCCTCTAATGTTAAGGAAGACAGAACAAAGATGGTAATGTTGGCTTGTTGTTTACTTGCTTTCACCAGCAAGGATTTTATCTATTTTTGTTTTCTTTTCTTTTCTTTTCCTTTTTTATATGTTTTTTTGCCTATCATTTTGTCTCCTACATTGAAAAGTGAAAAAACTAAATAGTAGTGCATCTTTTTTTTTTAAATGAATTTCTTTGGAACAAGAGACAGAACAATCTATAAGCTCTAGCAATTATTATGGATACAAGACTTATAAAATATCTAATAGTTTAATGTTGCTTGCCAAGTTTAGAAACTTTGGACATCTCTATATATAACTATGTCAATTTGCTATTTATACTTATTCTTCTTCTTCTTTTTTTAAATGCGAAAGAAAAAACGGCATCGTTTTGTAATTTGTTAAACTGATTTAAATTCTTTTATGTGAAAGTTTACTTTTGCAAAAAAATTTTAAAAAAAATTCTTTTATATGGAAGTTTGCTTTTACAAAAAATAAAAAAGAACAAAGAAAAACCCAAACAAGCTCTTATTCCTGCACATTTTTAACTTTGAAATTTTTAAGTGGCAAACCAAAAGTATTTGTCTTTACAAGCAGATGACTCGTCCAAATGATTGATTAAAGAGTTAGTTGAGTAACTATGTGCTTTTTGTCTCACCAGCCAATTCAACATATAAAGAAAGATGACCTGTCCAAATGATTGATTAAAGAGTTAGTTGAGTAACTATGTGCTTTTTGTCTCACCGGCCAATTCAACATATAAAGAAAGATGCTATAATATATCAGTTATCGTGGTAATACTTAAGATCTTACGGTTGTATTTTTACAGTTAACCAAATCAAAGAAAAGTATGCCGGTATGCAAAGTCCTTTTTTTTTTACTTGGTAGTTAACGAATAACAAATAGGCCACTTAAACACAATCGCAAGTGCCGGTATTCTAGTTTAATCACTTGAGTCGTTTTTGAAAAAAGAAAAAAAAACAAAAGCCCTAAAACCAAAAATATATTTCAAAAGCCCTAAACAAATAAATGTTACTTGACCGTTTTCCTAAACCTAGGGATAACTGAATGAGGGCAGGTGTATCTCGGGGGCTGCTATGCCGCAAGTGGATGACTGCATCTGCCTATAAGCTTAAGAGAAGGGGTAAAAATGGCGAGTTACCTATGGAAGAAATATGCGGACTATGTGTACACAAAGTGGGAAAGAATGCTTCTCTGGGACATGATAGAGCCATACAGGAGACCCAAATCTTTTAAACCCCTCGTTACTATCTACATTGTTGCTTTCTACACAGGTGTCATCACATCTGCTATTACTGAGCAACTCTACAAGGTTAATTGACTACCTTTCACATTCATTTACCCCTTAGCTGTTGTTTTTCTCAATATAGTTGTTGGCAAACTTAATTGTTTTAGTAGTTTCAGTTTCTGTTCTTCAATATTCTTAATCATGGTTCATTTAGCTACTTTTGTATTTTCTAAAAAGATAATACTTTTGTTGCTTGATGGGATGGAAACTTCACCTCTAATTATGTCTAATCTGTTGGTTGTAGAATTATTATGATTATTATTAAATTATTTTATAATAAATCATATTAATGGGTTAGGCGAAAAGTTCAGGGCTTTCTTTGCATTTCAATTTTTTAGACTTGGAGAGTGTACTTGCAATGAGAGCTTGGTCAGAGTTCTAAAATTCCATGAATGGTGGTACTCACTTTGTTTAGGCCTACGAGACATCAATTAATTGAGTTTTCATCAGTTTTAACTCACCACCTAGGATAATTTTTGGTCCCTCAAGCATCTTGTTCTCTAGCAAAGTAATTGATGGTTTTTATGTTGTTTGTTGATTTGAAAGGAAACTCAGACTAGTAATTGCATTTCATCTTGACCTATTTTTTTGTGCCTCGTAAACGTTCTTGAAAGAATTGATACCAAATCTGAATGACATTCACTATCTTGAGCTTCTCTGGCAAACATTTATTGATTTTTGTACCTCTTGTTTGTTTTGCCACTTCTTGGTAGGATCTTATTTGTCTTAATTTGCCATTTTAGGCAAGTAAACTTATTCTAGAAAATTAGTTGGTGTGTCATATGCTTGTGAATTTTGCTGCATTGATCCTGTTGATGCTTGACTTATGATCATTTTATTTTGGCTTATCAATTTTAAGGATATGATCTGAGAATTGTGCCCATGTGTTGAGCAGGAAAAGTATTGTGAAGATCGCCCTGGAGAGGCAGTGCCACTCATGAAGCCAAAATTCTATTATGGACCCTGGAAGGTCTATAAGGGCGATATGCTGCCACAAAACCAGTGATATCCATTACAACTTGGAGAATACTATTGAAGTTTATTCCTTTTTACTTGCATTTGTGTCTATTGTACAATGGTCAGAGGTTTAATGGTAACTAGAGATCAAATATTTCTTCTTCCCGAGAGAGATAAATTAAGTGTTGAGGTGGTGGTGATGCAGCATTTTTTTCAAGTTGAAAGAGCGACCTTAATCCCAGATTGCATTCATGTGGATAGACCTCAGTGTTTCTATGAGATTCAAGAGATATGCTAGACTTGGTGCGGGGAATGCCTGGTTTTGTGTTGATTTACAACTTGTTGAGAGAAATGTAACGGGGGTTATTTTAATTGTTCTATTTCCATCCATTTGAAATTTACCTTTATCAACTTTTATGAATTAAATTTATTTTATAGCAATATAAACTATTTTATTTAATTAGATTATTGAACATATAATTTATATATATATATATAGATGACGGCGGATGGGTTTGAGATGGATATTTTTAAACTCATATTTATATTTGTTTTGTTTTGAAAATGAAATATAAATTTTTTTTTAAATTTGTTATAAATTCAGAGTTTTAATACTAAATTTGCTCTTGTAGGTATGTATTTATTATTAAACTCGTAATTGATTATTTATAAATTTTAATCGAGTTTTGTAATAAGTATACATTGTTAAATAAATGTGCAAAATTAATAAAAAATACGTAAAATACTTATGTCTTTTAAAAGTAAATTAATAGAAAAGACAAAATATTTACGTCATCCAAGTCAACTTTAAAACAAAATTGATAGGAAAAGTATAAAATTTCATGTCACCTTTATAACAAAAGTCATTAAAGTTATCTTTAAAACAAAATTAATAGAAAAAGTGCAAAACTCAAAAGAAATGCACATAAAATATGAAATGATTACTTAAAAATTTTTAAGAGTTCCAATATATATACTCAAAGGGAACAAAATCTATAAATATCTATAAAATTAATAGAAAAAGTGCAAAACTCAAAAGAAATGCATATATAATATGAAATGATTACTTAAAAAACTTTAAGAGTTCCGATATATATACTCAAAGGGATAAAATCTACAAATATCATATCTCTTAGGATATTAGATAAAGTCATCATGACTCCTCAGGTTGAGATTATTGAGCTTGTCCTCAAAATGATTTACAAAGTTTAAAAGATAAATCAAAATTTAATCTTAAATCTCGTAAGACTTATCAAGAAACGTTCTTGAGCAAACGTGGGTAGCCCTCAGAGAAAATCAGTAAAGAAGTTCAAAGAATTTAACACTTAAGACATCCATTCAAATAGTATCAAATAGAAATCACTCAGAGCATTTATAAGCATATTAAAAATATGCAAAGCAAAACAAAATGCAACTGAATCAGAATGAGGACGAATAGATAATCAAATTTCTTCATTAACCTAAAAAAAAAAAGTTCACTACATGGCAGCAAATTTATAAAATAGAAAAAGAAGAAGAAAATGCCTAATTCTAAAAAGTAGAGGGCGGGTCTCTAACAATAACATCAATAGGGGTAGACAAGTTTTAGCTCTAAGAACCTCTTTGGACATTGGCACAGATTCACTAGTTGTGATGGAGGAACTCCTTAGCCATCTGAGGAGCAAGAGCCTCAACTTTTGAAACTAGTCTCAAGAACCTCGATCTTCTTCTTGGCCTTCTTCAAGCTCTCATTTTAATTTGCTGCCTTAGCTTCGACAGTAGCTGACTTTTGCACATCAGTCATCACCCTACAAAGAGCATCGTGGTTATTGGTAAGGCGACCACCCCTTGCAAAGAAAGAACCAAGCAGTTACCAAAATTAACGACACCAAGAAATATCAAAGTCGTCTATCAAAGTTAACAAAAGCTACCTCCAAAACACATCCCAAGCTATGAGCAAGGGATTAAGATTGAGATGGATGTTAACAATGGAGCAGCATGCTTCTTGGGCACCACCAGTTCTACGTCCTTTATCAGAGGCACCAGATGTTTATACTCCCCTTCTTCGAGAAGTGAAGGTCAGAAGGATAAAGTGACCTTAGCCTATGTCTCAACTAGGGCCTCAAGATCTAAGACCCAGTATAGGTTCTGATTATTAGACTTTTCGCACTCGATTGAAGTGGTGGAGGAAGAAGGGGTAGAGTGGTCGTGCTAGCGGGTGTTATACTATTAGGAGCAAGGGTTAAAACCTCGACTAGCTTCTTCCTCTTTGTAGACTTTGAGGCATCAGGTAACCTCTTCTTAATGCTGGAGGAGCTCTTTAAAGCTCCTCCTATATAACTCTTGTTCAACCTTTTCACACTAAGATCGAGTATGTTCATGAGGTTCTTTTACTTCTTTAAGTCCCCAAAAGTGAGAGCAACATCATTAGAGAGAGATTGATTCTTCTCTCTTCTCATTGCTACACAAAGGAAAAATAATGGTTAGTCACTAGAGCAAACAATGTCATTTCAAAATATATAAAAACTTAAGAAACCACCTTCAAATGATGAGCTAGATGAATTAAGCAATTCTAATACAAGGACGGTAGCCTTTAAAGCTCTTTATAGGGAGCATTGTAAACCTGTGTTGCCTTAACTCGTCTCTTCTTCTCTTTGGTAAGTGTGGGCTTAACTGACCAGAATATAGCTGAAAAGAAGAACAAGAGTTATAAAATCCTAATAAAGAGGCAAAGATACCACAAATAAAAGAAAATGAATCAATGAAAACCTCTTCTAGAAAAAATAAAATGACATGAAAGAAGACCATCCGATCTTTTATACTCCTACCCCTATTCCGCTCCAATAAAGAATCAAAGTTATTTCCATCTAGAATTATTTGAGGACGAACTCTTTATAGGAGCAACACATTTCTCACCATCATAAATAGTAAGGTAATGTAAACCTTATATTGGTTAACATTTTTCTTAATCTAATACAATTGTTGGAGCTCAGAAATTAGTGGACCATCAAAACCAACCTTATACCACATAACATTAAATCTCACCAATATCCTTCATGAATTTAAGTTCAGCTGGGATGGTGCCAAATTTAAATGGGCCAATATATCTACAAAATAAAGTTAAAGAGGTAGTCTTAACGTAAGATTAAAGAAGCATAGATTAAAAGCCACCTCCCTTACAGGTAGTACATTCGTATTTTCATCATCCAAAGAAACCCTCAAAGTGACCGCCTCAAGAATGTCAAGCTTTCTCCTCAGCTCAACAAGATCTTCCTCAATTATATCCAATGGATGATAAAGTAGATAATCTAATTTAAAAGGGTGAGGTTTCCTCCCTACCGTAAGGAGTAACTTTCTTCTTCTTAGGCCTACTTAACTAGCCAAAACCCTCTCTTACTCTCGAGGAACCAAAGAAGGTACCACACCACTAAGAGTCCACTCAGAATCATCAGGATCTCATTGTATACATCTCGGGCTGAGCTACTCCTAACAGCTGAGTCTTCTCTATGTTATTTTGACTCTCGACCAAATATGTTCCAAGAGTCAGCCACTAAAGACATGATTCTCAAATTTAGACAAGTACAAAATACACCTTATCAAAGATCTACCAGAGACTAACTAATAAACACTTAAAAGACAAAGACTCAGGACGAGCACTCAAGCCACAAGTTGCTAGATGCAAAGAAAGCACTATAAAAATAATGGAAGAAATGAAATATCATGAAAATTGCATTGAAACGCTTACTTGAATAGAATTCACAAAGTGAAATTATGGATGGAAGCAAGTTGTGAAGCAAAGACCTTGAATCGCTAAAAGTTCTCTCTCTTGAAAATCGTCAAAAGAAACTAAAGTAGGAGAGTAAAGAGACCATGTCTCTATATATTATTCTTAAGAAGTAATTTTAGCCATCAATTCAAAATTTAAAGGTTGGAACACCCCTAAAGGCGAAACATCTTTGTGAATTGATGTATTTTCTCAAAGAGTGTACCACAGTCATCTAGCATTAGCTCTCTAAGAGGGTGTCGTGTCCTATAAATTCAAAAATGAGACAACTATTCATCTAGCCACCTAATAGAGTGCATATTTCAAAAGGTTGCTAGTATTAAATGAGCCTTTGATGCCAACTTTAAATAATAGTCACATCATCACCACAATCACACGTCTACATTACAAAGGCCTAAAGACCATTAACTAAAAGAAATCTCACTAAATAAGTGCATCCATTCTCCCATATTAGACTCGATCTCAAGCACTGCCTTAAAAAAACAAGTCAAGAATGTTGACTGATCACATTAAAAGGCACTCTAGAGAAATTTTCAATCCAAGGGACAATATTTATAAAGGTTTCAGTATCATCAAGTTAACACTGAAAATGGAGGAACCTCTATTTCCCTTACATTTTGGACTACAAGGTTTAATTACTACACATCCCCAGCCCATCCTTTGTAGCCCACAAGGCAAGACCTATAGGCACGGTCCTAATGGATACAAGGGTATGTGGGTGTCATCGAGCTGGCTCGTAGTCCTCCTCTCGCCAATACTACTTACTCATTAGGGTACATTCTTCAATCTAATTGACCACCATGGTCATACTTAGACATTTTTAGAAGAACTCAATCACCGAAAATCATATATTAAATACATCATTATAAAGAACAGCTCCTATAATCTTGATATAAATCTTACACTGGCAAGAAAGATATGACCCTATTTGAGCATAACTCTAATATTAGCATCCAGAAAGGAAAAAAACAACTTTGTAACTTTCACATTGAAATACTTGTTTACTTAATACTTTCTATTTGTTATACGCTATATCTAGAAGCTTACATCTCATTTTTTTTAAAGTGTAGTTAGAGAAGGGGAGAGCGCTGGGAGAGGAATGAATGATTTGGATGATGAGGGATCCATAATGGTGAAGGATGGTTGTTCTCTCTAGTCACCATAGATATTAAGGCATAAATGAGTTGTTGGTGTCTTGGTGAGGGTGAATAATTGATTCCTGGTGGCTGAAGGAAAAATAGATGTCATAGGGTTTGGGTTCCGATAATATTCTGGAGTGGGGTTGGTAAGGTTTTAAAGATGGGTTCTATGATTATGTCTAGGGTTGAGGCCGTGAATGTAGTGGATGGCTCAGAGGCATTTTTTTTTTTTTAAATTTTAGTCTTTCTGATATAGAGGATCCCTTAAGAAAGGGCAACTGTAGAGTATACTTAATTGGGTAAGTTTCTTTTAAAACTTAGAAAATGATCAACTCATTTGATGCCTTTGATACTTAAGAGAGACTTTAAAGAACTACCGGAGGAGGATTTAGAAGCTCATGGGTTAAGGGAAATTAGAAATTTTATTTCCTTTCTCTAGCTGATCATTTACAAAAGGAAGGAGTGGCTTTATATAGCCCGGGACTCCGAATATAGACAAAGAAACTGGCTTTTGACATGGCACGCAGACCACCATATAAGGAAAATAACTTAGAAAAAAGAATAAACTTTTGCTTAATAACGGACACGCGTAAAGGAAACATAATGTTTAGACCACGTGATAATTGTGAGCACAAAGGCTCTATCTTTTTAGGACTGGTTTTATCACGTGGCTTAGGTCATGAAGCCTGATCAGCTGGACCCACTAGGGCTTCCGTCATCATTGAACTGTTTCCAGGCACGTTTGGCCAGTCTGATTTCATATTCTTCCATGAACTCTTCCAGGAGTTTGATGTCGTCATTGCTTTCATTATGAATTTCGGCTTCTTGTGGGGCTAACTCACGAGATAACAGTCTTGCTTCTTGTTGGGCTTGTGACTCGGTAAGTAGGGGTTGAGCATCTTGGTACAGGGAGAGGGACAAGTCTGGTGGTCCTGCAGAGGTAGGTGGGGCATCATGCATCTGAGTGTCTGTCTCCTAGGGTTCTAATGGGATGATTATGGGAGGAGAGTTTTCGTGATCAATTCTGGCTCGATAGTACTGGTAGTACTATTGGGTGTAGCGTTGGTGTTGTTCACTCTGTCTGTATTTATGGATGTTGGATGCTTGTTGGAGTCTATATGAGAAGTCTTCGTCTGTGGTTTTCCAAGGGGCACAGTCTTCAGGGTCTATCCATACAGCTGGTGGGATGATCTGGTTTTTTTTCTGCAAGAACTCTTTCTAGTTCTCTCATTTCTGCTCTGTGGTTATCCTAGAACAGATGCAGGGGGTATGAAAACATTAAGTAGTCCTCGACGATAGGATAGTAATGCACCTCATGATCGGATATAATCATTCCCTTACGTTGGAAGAGAAGGATAATATGAAATCTTCTGGGTGGCATTCTTGATTGACTGTGCTGATGTATTAGCCTCTTGAACTTGACTAGCCATTATTCACGGGGGAAAAACTATTGTAAGAATGTGATTGCATCGTAGCTAGACGAGACTGTTTCGAGCCATTTTTTCGTCTTCAGGATAAAAAATTCCATTGCAATGGTGTATGAATCCAACAGGTACCATAACAGGTAAAGAACGCTTTTGGACCAGGCTTCGAAAGGGGTAACGGTGAATAGGTAGAAGAATGGGTAGGTTAGGTTGAATAGCAGGGTGCCTAGAGTGCCCCATCTATTTTCTTCAACAGCTTGGATGGCATACTGTCTTATGAGTTCAGTGGGGTTTGACCTGATAGTTCTGGTCCTGATTCTTTCTTCAAATTCTGGAGAGGCAAATGGGACTGTTGGATGAATGATGAAAGGTTTCAAAGGAACAGCGGAGGAGGAGACAGAGGACGAGGAGGCTGCCATCAAGAGGATGGTGGAATAGGATTTGTGTTTTGGCCTTTTGATTGTGTGTTTGGTAGTGATGTGGTTAGTGAGGGGGTTGTCAATATTTATAGGGTTGCGGGAGAGGAATTCCGCCACTGTGTTGTCTTTGCCTTTGATGTGTTTGACTTCGAATGAGAAATTAGAGAACCACTGTTGCCACCTTAGCAGTTGCTGGTTTGGAATGCGTTTCTGTTTGAACTTCAGCATGTGAGAAAATGTCGACATGTCCAGTTCGACCATGAATTTGTGTCCAATCAAGTGAAATTCAAAATTTTCAATTGCCCATTTTACTGCCAATATTTCTTTAAAGGTGTTGTGGTAGTGGAGTTCTGAGTCTGAAAAGGCCCCGCTTTTGTACCCGCAAATTTGTCTTTTTCCATTGGTTTCTTCTAGGAGGATGCCCCCCCAATGGTAGTCACTTGCATCTGTCTGTAGGATTCTCTTTTCATATGATGGGATCTGTAAGGGCGGCAGATCTGTTGCTTTTTCTTTCAGCAGTTTTACTGCTGACGTCTATTGCTGTTGCCACTGTGGAGGATTCTTTTTTAGCATGTGAAACAGGGGCTTCGTAATCTGTGAGAGGTGCTGTATGAAATCCGACATGTAATTTACAATGCCGAGGAATTGTTGGATTTGGGTCTTTGTCAGGTTGTCATCAGGGAATCTGGTCAACTGTTCTACAATGTGTGGTTGGAGTTCGTATTGTCTATTCTTTATTTGCATCCCTAGGAAATATATTTCTTTAAGACTTGCGTGGCACTTGGTGGGTGAGATCATGATGCCCTTATCTTGTAGAATGCTGTCAAATCTCAAAAGGAGATCATAGTGTTCATTAACGTTTTTCTAGAAAAGAAGGATATCATATATATAGATGAGGGCTTGGACTTAAATTGGTTCAAATATTTTCATCATCGTTTTCTGGAAAAGGGATGGGGCAGTCTTTAGACCGAAAGGTAGGACGATCCACTAGTAGTGGTAGTGAGGTGTGCAGAATACTGTTTTGTGTCAGTCATCATGGTGGATCCTAATTGCCAGAATCCTATTTTTAGGTCAAATTTCGAGAACACCTTTGCCTGTGCAATTCTTGAGAATAGCGTTTGCTTGTTAGGTAGAGGAAACTTGTCATCCTACAGAAAAGAGTTTAGAGGTTTTGAATAAGTTTTTACGCTATCAACTCTTTTATGCCTTAATATCTAAGGTGACTAGAGAGAACAACTATCCTTCACCATTATGGATCCCTCATCATCCGAGTCATTAATTCCTCTCCCAGCCTTCTCCCATTCTCCAACTACACTTATTCCCTCTCCTTCACTCCGATCCACCGATTCTTTAAAAATGGACCATCTGTATGAAATTACTTACTTACCAGAGGAAAACAAAGTACCCGTGGCTGACCTCTCCATAATCAACCCTACCATGCCTTTCTCAAGCCCCAAAAATTCATTTCTACCTCTCTCAAATAGTTGATAACACCAAATCGAATCAAAATTAAAAATATGTACAAGCAACCAAATTTGACCAACACTTCCTCCCCACCTCAACCGAAGAACAAGTAGTAACCCTCAGGTTCTCTGAGGACCTTCTTCCTCACTGGCTAAAACAAGGCTACACTCATATGCATTTTGGTGCTGTTCGATTTGCCTTAACCCTCCATGGCCGAAAAGGGCTTGAAACTGTTGCCCGCATTGCTTTGCTTGATGGACGATTCTCCAAGTACAAAGACGCTTGCATCGGCACGATGCAAACTACATTAAATGCCGACACAGTATTAGTCACTCTGTACCCCAACCTTTGCACGCCCCTTACAGATCCTAGCCTATTTTCAACCCTAAAAGCACATATCCACATTACGGGGGCAGTTCAGAAGGAAACACATATTCGGCCACACTTCACTACCAAATGATCTACCGAGTCCAAAATTATGCCCTGGACTTTGGAATACCCCACATCAGTCAAAATGCCATCCTGCTCTCTATAAAATCCAACAAGGTACCAACATGCACCTATGTGCCAAGACAACTCTCCAATGAAGAACTGGTTAAACTCCTCCCAGACACATGGATAACCAAGTATGAGCAAGATCACAAACAATCTCAGCCACCCAAACCACTACAAACCACAAACCATAATTTCTTCTAAAAACGGGACGGACAAGCTGAGATCTATTTTGAGAAATCAGGTCCTTCAGCCCCACCCTTTCCAACCCAGTTCACATATAACCCGGTCAACCACCCACAAGAAACAGTTCCCATTGTCTCTTTTTCAGGACAAGGGAGACCCAGTTACCAATTCAAGACAGAGGATGGCCATTGCCACTGGAACCCCTTTTGCAACTGTCAGTCATGTCAAGACGACAGATCGAACGATGAGAACTTTGCCAAAAGACAAAGACAAAAAGAAAAAGCAACACCCCCAGTGTACCCTCGATAAAAGATATCATAATGGCGATCCAGATGTTGGGCTCCTAGGATAGCCGTCTGGAAAATTTGATTATTTTGTCACATACTTGCCCTACATTACAACCCTCTTCCAAACTGTAAACCACAAAAAAAGAGCATACAACCACCAACATGTAAATCGAAACCTCAATTCCCAAATCCCTTAAACCCTATTCCACAAATTTGTATGTTCTCGCCTGCAGAATTTCCTCCCTTAACCCCCCAACACAGCCCTGAAGAGAACACTGTTCAGCAATGGAAAGTAAAACAACCAAACACTAGACGGGCAGACGGCAATTTTGAACAGACAAGTCCGACGGATGCAGTTCTCAACTGGCAGTCATAGAATGCTGTAGCCCAGAATAATGCTCTTAAAAGAATTAAAGAATCACAGGCAATGATAGAAGCCAAAATTGACAATGGCTTCACGACCCACCAGATGTTGATAGACAAACTCAAACTTGAGATTAAAATGTTGTACGAACATGTGTTAGATCTTGTTCAACACGGTCTCCCCTTCCAAGAGTAGGAAAATAAAATTAATCATTTGAAAACCCAACTACGAAGCCTCGAATAAAACATTTTTCAGTCGTGGCGACCAGTAGACATCCTGCCCAAAGCATCACAACCCCTACCATGTACCAAGCCTCCTTCCATCTTTGGTGACAGTTCTACACTTATCCCAAAAAAGGACAAAAAGAAAAAGCATACCTCCGAGCCATCCACTGCATTCACGGCCTCAACCCCGAACACAATCACATAACCCATCTTTAAAACCTTACCAACCCCACCCCTAGAATTTTATCAGAACCCAAACCCTATGACATCCATTTTTCCTTTAGCCACCAAGAATCAATTATTCACCATCACCAAGACATTGACACCACAAACAGCCTCCGAACTTGAATCCATCTCTGAGTTAACATCATGGTCAACGACCTCCCTAATTCCACCCTAATACATGAACACCACACCCTCAGACTCACAGGCATCAAGACCACAAACAGAAGTTCATGAACCAGATTCCTCCATGGACGGGCAGAAACTCCCTTGGAAGACGAGCCCAATCATCGCGACCAGACAACACAAAGAAAAAATACTGGCTAACTCTTGATGACGTCAGCCTTCACCAATGGGTTGATCGCATTTTTGAGTTCCAAGCATGGTGCTTAGCTGAGCAACAAAAAGTTGGAGTTACCATCCATGAAGTCATACAAAAGGCCATCGCCCGATTTTAAGGAATACTGGTACCTCCATTTAGGAGAATGTAGACAGCGCATGCTACAACAAAATGATTCAATCGAACAATTCATTGGCATTTTATTTAATGAATTTGTCGAAGAAGAACGCCAGATAACAGACAAAGCTCATGAAGAATTCTTTAAGATGAAATGTTGCTCATACAAACGAAAAGATCTTGAATTACATTTCAAAAAGCTACAATAAGATATTACATTTTAAGAATTGATGACCCTAATTTGAAACAAGTTTATCTTAATTCAGTCCCGGAACCATTGGGACAAGAGGCTCTAAGACTCCTTGATTCAAAGAATAGAAATCTGTAGAATTCCTCTATAGGAATGATCCAACAGGCAGTCTTATCGGCTCTAGACAAGTTATGTGCACGCCATAAATTCTTTAAAGATTTTGATCTCACAGGCAAGAGAATCCAAAAGGCTTGTGAACGACGTGATCTGCAGATTAAATGTCCTGGAAAAGAATGCTCTTACAGAACTCAGAAAAAGCATCATCATCGAAAGTTCAAAATCCGGCAACCATTCTCCCGGCCACCCAGGTCCCAGAAGAGATTTTTTTGAAGAAAATCAGCTTTTTCGAAAAAAAAAAAGGAACAGGTGCTTTATTTGTGGGCAAAAATGACATTTTACAAAACAATGTCCTGAGAAAGACAAAAGAAAAAAGATGCTGTCGGCCATCAGTGCCATTGTAAAAGACGAACCCATCAATTCAAACTTGAAATCTCTTGTTTGAACAAAGCTGTGAGGACAGTGACACAATCCTTGTTTACTCAGAATCCGAATCAGAATTCACCTCAAGCTCTGTCTCGGAGTCACTAAAAATCCAAATAGAGCCATCACAGTCACCCACACCATCCAAGCCACTACATACAATATCCGTCCCGATGCTAAAACTCCAGCTATACCCATCCAAATACAGTAAGCCAATCAAAGTAATTTGACTACTTAACACTGGCGCTGCTACTTCAATCCTCAACCCAATCAATCTCTCCGAATTCTACTGGAAACCCTATCACCAAACCTTCCAAGTAGCCAATAATGAATTATTTACTGTATCTATGATCAGTAAGATAATTTATCTACAGTTCTTTCTAAACCTCAAATTTTGCCATAAACTATTAGGCTCGGACCTCCCAGGAAAAGACCTGATCATAGGTTTTGATTTGATCCAAAAACTCTTAGAAAAGAAAGTTTTTACCAAGCCTAATGGATTGAAGTTCAAATCTTATTTTTTACCATGGTCAACCATTCCAAACTATTTTTCCATCACCCCTCTCAATGCTGTCTTTGAATAAATCAAAAACCACTCTGCATCAAACAGTTACTCTGAATTCCTCCTCAAATGTCTTCATCCGTTGTGCAAAAACCAAGAATATTTTGTCAGACTACTTTTCCACATGAACGAACATATCAACCCAACCAAAGCTAGCCACCCTGGCATGCCACCGGACCATGTTGACATAGCCAACGCAGAACTCACACAACTATTACAAGAGGGACTTATTGAACCCACTTCCTCATAGTGGGCCTGTCAAGCCTTCTATATCAACAAACGCAGCGAGCAAATTAAAGGAAAATTAAGATTGGTCATTAATTATCAGCCTCTAAACTCTTTTTTGGAGGATGACAAGTTTCTTCTACCCAACAAGCAGGCGCTATTCTCAAGAATTGCACAGGCAAAGATGTTCTCGAAATTTGACCTAAAAACAAGATTCTGCACACCTCACCACCACTACTAATGAACCGTCCTACCTTTCGGTCTAAAGACTGCCCCATCCTTTTCCAGAAAACGATGATGAAAATATTTATACCAATTCCAGACCAGGCCCTCATCTACATAGATGATATACTGCTTTACTCAAAAAATGTTGACGAACACTATGATCTCCTTTTGAGATTTGGCAGCATTCTACAAGATAAGAGCATCATGATCTCACCCATCAAGTGCCACGCAGGTCTTAAAGAAATAGATTTCCTAGGGATGCGAATAAAGAATGGACAATACGAACTCTAACCCCACATTGCAGAACAGTTGACTAGATTCCCTAACGACAATCTGACAAAGACCCAAATCCAACAATTCCTCGGCATTATAAATTACATGTCGGATTTCATACAGCACCTCTCACAGATTACGAAGCCCTTGTTTCACATGCTAAAAAAGAATCCTCCACAGTGGCAACAGCAATAGACGTCAGCAGTAAAACTGCTGAAAGAAAAAGCAACAGATCTGCCGCCCTTACAGATCCCATCATATGAAAAGAGAATCCTACAGACAGATGCAAGTGACTACCATTGGGGGGGGCATCCTCCTAGAAGAAACCAATGGAAAAAGACAAATTTGCGGGTGCAAAAGCGGGGCCTTTTCAGACTCAGAACTCCACTACCACAACACCTTTAAAGAAATATTGGCAGTAAAATGGGCAATTGAAAATTTTGAATTTCACTTGATTGGACACAAATTCATGGTCGAACTGGACATGTCGACATTTTCTCACATGCTGAAGTTCAAACAGAAACGCATTCCAAACCAGCAACTGCTAAGGTGGTAACAGTGGTTCTCTAATTTCTCATTCGAAGTCAAACACATTAAAGGGTAAAGACAACACAGTGGCAGAATTCCTCTCCCGCAACCCTATAAATACCGACAACCCGCTCACTAACTACATCACTACCAAACACACAATCAAAAGGCCAAAACACAAATCCTATTCTACAATCCTCCTGATGGCAGCCTCCTCGTCCTCTGTCTCCTCCTCCGCTGTTCCTCTAAAACCTTTCATCATCCATCCACCAGTCCCGTTTGCCCCTCCAGAATTTGAAGAAAGAATCAGGACCAGAACTATTAAGTCAAACCCCACTGAACTTATAAGACAGTATGCCATCCAAGCTGTTGAAGAAAACGGATGAGGCACTCTAGGCACCCTGCTATTCAACCTAACCTACCCATTCTTCTACCTATTCACCGTCACCCCTTTCGAAGCCTGGTCTAAAAGCGTTCTTTACCTGTTATGGTACCTGTTGGATTCATATACCATTGCAATGGAATTTTCTGTCCTGAAGACGAACAAATGGCTCGAAACAGTCTCGTCTAGCCACGATGCAATCACATTCTTACAATGGTTTTTTCCCCATGAACAATGGCTAGTCAAGTTCAATAGGCTAATACATCAGTACAGTCAATCAAGAATGCCACCCAGAAGATTTCATATCATCCTTCTCTTCCAACGTAAGGGAATGATTATATCCGATCATAAAGTGCATTACTATCCTATCGTCGAGGACTACTTTATGTTTTCATGCCCCCTGCATCTGTTTCAGGATAACCACAGAGCAGAAATGAGAGAACTAGAAAGAGTTCTTGCAGAAAAAAAACCAGATCATCCCACCAGCTGTATGGATAGACCCTGAAGACTGTGCCCCTTGGAAAACCACAGACGAAGACTTCTCATACAGACTCCAACAAGCATCCAACATCCACAAACACAGACAGAGTGAACAACACTAACGCTACACCCAACAGTACTACCAATACTGTCGAGCCAGAATGGATCACGAAAACTCTCCTCCCATAATCATCCCATTAGAACCCCAGGAGACAGACACTCAGATGCATGATGCCCCACCTACCCCTGCAGGACCACCAGACTTATCTCTCTCCCTATACCAAGATGCTCAACCCCCACTTACCGAGTCACAAGTTCAACAAGAAGCAAGACTGTTATCCTGTGAGTTAGCCCCACAAGAAGCCGAAATTCATGATGAAAGCAATGACAACATTAAAGTCTTAAAAGAGTTCATGGAAAAATATGAAAGCAGACTGGCTAAGCGTGCCTAGAAATAGTTCAATGATAACAGAAGCCCTAGTGGATCCAGGTGATCAAGCTTCATGACCTAAGCCACGTGATAAAACCAGTCCTAAAAAACAGAGCCTTTGTGCTCACAATTATCACGTGGTCTAAACATTATGTTTCCTTTACGCGTGTCCGTTATTAAGCAAAAGTTTGTTCTTTTTTTTAAGTTATTTTTCTTGTATGGTGGTCTGCGTGCCACGTCAAAAGCTAGTTTCTTTGTTTGTATTCGGAGTCCCAGGCTATATAAAACCATTCATTCCTTTTGTAAGGGATCAGCTAGAGAAAGGAAATAAAATTTCTAATTTCCCTTAACCCATGAGCTTCTAAATCCTCCTCTGGTAGTTTTCTAAAGTCTCTCTTAAGTATCAAAGACATAAAATGCGTTGATCATTTTCTAAGTTTTAAAAGAAACTTACCCAGTTAAGTGTGCTCTACAGTTGCCCTTTCTTAAAGGATCCTTTGTATCAGAAAGACTGAAATTAAAAAAAAAAAGAGTTATTTTTATTTTCGGTTCCAGATCCTGTTCAGGAGTTGTCACTAGGTTATATAAAAGGCTAGGCAATGAAAATCTCGCCAAGGCAAAGGACCGTTCAGGGTGTTATACCAGAACATACCTCATAACTAGTTAGACTCCTCTACTGGTATCAGAACCAGATTATGCCACCCAAACCACTACAAACCATAAACAACAAACCACAATTTCTTCCAAAAATGGGACGGTTAAATAAGATCTGTTTTGAGAAATCGGGTCCTTCAAACCTTTAATACAAATGAGTTCGCCAAATATATAAACAGTAACAAGTTAAATTTTCTCCAATATTTCTTTTTTTTTTTTTGGAACTATTTTTTCAGGAGGTCACAAAATATACTAACTTATTATTTTGTCTAACAATATTATTCTTGGAGAAAAGAACCAAGGTTGTTTCGCGAACAACGCATAGATTTAAAAATAGTTTTAGTAATAATTATTTAATTCACAAGAATTTAACAAATGACCCAGCCTGAATTGTGTGCCACTATTGAAACAGAAAACGTGTGTTACATTATTAACAATTTTTATTTCATGTGACTATGTAAAATTGAAGTTGTTATATCGATTATTCTGACAAATAAGAACGGTATCAATTAGTTCTTTCTTCTTCTTCTTTTTTTTAATTTAAAAAAAGGTATCAATTAATAAGAAGTTGAAGTATCAAAGACATGTAAAAATTCTCTATCATATCCCGATTTTTATTTCAATTTTGACCCAAAAAAATGGTAAGCGAACTTTTTTTTAATAATAGAATGACAACATCAGTTCTATAAATAATGGAACAAATCCTATTTCAATATGAATTTTATTATTTTTAGAAGGTTCAAATTATTGACAAGTCACAAAATTAAAAACTATTAATGTCTAAACTTACTAAACATCAAAAACAAAAAATGTAACAAATTCTATAACAACAATAAAAACCGAAAAGGAAATAGTTCAACAAAAGGCAACACAAGTATTATGTATATAAACTTCAAACATTAAAAAGTCTATCTAAATTGACATCTTAACTATCATATGTCCTAGATAGCTTAACTATATTATTAAACAAACTAAGCAAAGTTAACTTTAATAGAATCAAAATTCTGCTCCGAAAAAAAAAATTAAATGAAGATAATAAAAAATAAAGTAAATGATTTCCAGAAGACCATCAAGATTAATATCGAGCAAGGATTTAGCTACTAGTCATCATAGTCATCTAGCAGAATGTATTGATAAAAAGTGATTTGTCATCTCAGCAAGCAAAAATCACACATGCCTATTTTGAAATAAAGTTAATCTCCATAAATATTAATAGACAAAACAAGCTTAAAGTTATAACAAACTTAAGCATAAACTCGTAAAACACGTTTTCCAATTAAACATTTAAATGAATAATTAAAATATTTTCATATAAAGCAGATAATTTTCTTAGTAAAGAAATCTTAGGACCATAAACTTATCAAACATATCAGATTGACTCGTGCAAAATAGTGTTACCTTCACCCACAGTGACTCGGATATAACTTATAGATGATATTATAGTCGATATACTTATTAAAATGCATCGTACGATGTAATAGAAATTCACTAGTGAATGTCACCCATACCTATAGTGATCCGGGAAGAATAGAATTTATCAGAGAGTTACTAAAAAAGAGCCAAAAAAAAATATATTCTTCAAACATAAATTCACTTATTTAGTAGGAGTCCCAGTTAATTCTTAGACTTTTAAAAAGAACTTGCTTAAAAAATTTAATTGATAATATTTAAGAATAATGTTAGGTATCTCAAAATTTTATCTTAAATTGTATCTCAAGATAACAGGCATAGTATATTAATAAAGTACTTATGCAATTTTTAATACAAAATTTTAAGAATGGTCAATTACCAACTTGACATAAAATTGTTCTTTCTAAATAGCAGTGTCTTAAGACACCTCAAGAGAAAGAAGATATGAGATAGGTTCCTTATGCCTCAGTAGTTGGTAGCCTCATGTACACTATGTTGTGCACAACGTCTGACATTTGCTATGCAGTGAGAATAGTTAGTCGTTATCAATCCAATCCTGTATTGGCTCATTGGATTGCGGTAAAACACATTTTCAAGTATTTTCAAAGAACGAGAAACTATATACTTATGTATTAACGTAGAGACCTAAACCCCACTAGTTACACTGATTCTGATTTTCAATCAGATAAATATAGTCGAAAGTCGACGTCTGAGTCAGTGTTTACTCTTGGTGGCAGAGCCATAGTTTGGAGAAGTGTAAAACAATCAAGTACTACTGATTCAACCATGAAGGCTAAATACATAGTATCTTGTGAAGCAGCTAAAGAACCAGTATAGCTTATGAAGTTCTTCACTGATTTAGAAGTTGTTCCAGACATGGATAAACCATTGACCATTTCCTGTGACAATAGTGGGGTAGTGACAAATTCAAAGGAACCTAGGAGCCACAAGAGAGTAAAGTATATAGAGAGAAAGTATTACTTGATCAGGGAAATCGTGCATGGAGGTGATGTAAAAGTTATGAAGATAGCATCTGAAAATAATTATGTAGACCCGTTCACAAAGAAATTACTGGCTAGGTCATTTAAGAGTCATATGGAGGGCATGGGTTTAAGCGACATGTCTCACCTTCTTTAGGGCAAGTGGGAGATTATTAGGGATCCATAAAAGCATGTATTTGTACTGTTTTTGTGAAATTAATAAAGTTGCAATTTTATATTTGAAAAGTATTTGTAATTTTATGACGTAAATATCAAAAAATTCTTTGTTTATTTATGTAACCATAACTTTAGTATATAATTGTTATATACAAGAGGATTAAAGTTATAAATAATGAATAGAAAAGTTTGTAATAAATTAATTAAAATTTTAGAATTTTAATTAAATATTACTAGTGCGGTACACCTACATTTAAAATGTAGTGATTTTATCTGAATCACTGATGTAGTTATATTATAGTGGAGGTACTATATATAATATGAATATATAGGACTAGACTAGAAGTAGTTTGAATTCTTATATAAAATACCGTTGTTAATCAAGAATTCAAAAAACGTCAACTGATGATCATATGCAGATTAACCTTAATCCGGATTGATCATAAATTCTTGTTTGTGCGATTATGTCATTTGAAATACTTGTTACGGTTTGTCTAAAGAACATGCTAAAAACTTGTATTTGTTGGGATTTGTACTCATGTGTCATCCTAATTTTGTATGAATATTGTATTTTCATACTTTTGTAATAAATAAATATTTCATTAAATCACTAATTAATTTTATTAGGTAAGATGCTTGTAATATTTCGAATATTATATTGATCTGAAGGAGTTCAGTTTAAGTTTAAAGAGTTAGAACATTTTCTGAAATGAGATAAAAACCTGATAATATATTTGCAATGATATAGTTGCAAATAGTTGCAAGCGTTGCTAAGAAATATCATTGTGTAAATATGTTCTCAAATTAAATGTTCTTAATCTATTTCCACAGATGCAGAGTTTATCGAATAGAACCAATTTATATAGATTAGTATATGTCCATATTTGAATAGTCTATATGGTTTATCTTAGCAAACCATAAGCTTAGTGGAAGCTCATATAGATATACATGTATTTATTAAGGATTGGATACTAAACTAGACTTAATAAAGATCTCCATATGAGTGAGTTATATATCCAGATGCTCTAGGATTATATTCTAGGAAGTCTTATGACCATAAGCATTTAACCCGAGAAAGAGTTTCCTGTGGCGTAAATAATATTGCAAATGAATTTGCATATATTATTTATTAAAATACGAATCAAAAGAAATAAGTTTATGGTTGAGTAATAGGAGACTTGACGCCATTGATCTATGTCTCCACTCTTCCAGGATATTAATGATGGAGAGATTATACAAATATAGATTAACCTCAACTTGTATGGTTTAACTCGCCATTTTTTATTATCCATAATGTGTGTGTGGGGGGTATCAGTTATGCACTTACAGAAATGTCTTGAGACAAAATGGGTGTGCCTAGGGAGTCTCACTATATGAAATATACGCGTTGAGCACGTGGGTAGCGTACCAGATCAAATTGTTTGATCTGGGAAATTTTGGAAAATATGAATTTACTTTAGAGTCTCTCGGAGAGTAGCTAAGGTTTAATTGTTAAACCTAATATTGTGCAAAGTGAAACTTGACACTTTTATCTACCTAGTATATGTCTCAAATTATGTCAATAATTTGTATAGGTACTAAATTTGACATCGGTAGATATAGCTACCATTTAAATAAAATAATTATTATTTTATTTAAATTAAATTAATTATTTACGCATTTACTTTAGAGTCTCTCGAGGAGTAGTTAAGGTTTAATTGTTAAACTTAAAATTATGTCAAGTAAAATTTGATATTTTTATCTACCTAGTGTATATCTTAAATTGTGCCAATAATTTGTATGGATACTAATTTGAGTATTAATATAAATAAAAAATTTTATATAAAAAAAAGAGAGAGAAAGAAGAATGGTTCAATCGGCATTACCATATACAAATGAATTGCATTCATTTATTATATAATTTATTTGTTGTTTAAATTTCATTGGCTTATTAAAATGATAACGGCTACATGTTCTTTTTCTATTGGCCATTTCAATTCAATTATTTGCAAATAAAATCAAAACATGTTTTAGCCACCAGAATTCATCATCATTCAACCATTTATTTAGCTAATGAAATGATAATATTTCTATATCCTTATCATGCTTGTTTATAAGTAAGCATGAGTTGGCTTAATATCATACTTAATGTTTGGCAATTGAATTAGTTGTTAGACAGTAAATTTATTTTAAAACATAATGTGTATTTTTTGGTTTGTCATGGCTTTTTTTAATGGTCGTTGATTGAAAATTTGAGTAGCTGTAATGGCTATATAAACAGCCTTTATTTCATTTGTAAAAGTAAGAAATCGAGTACAAAAAATAAAAATAAATAAGATATATATAATTTAGCTGAGAGATTAATTTAAAAGCAAGAGTTACTTCAGTATTTCTTTCGAAAGGGAAGTTATTATTCTAGCTTGAAGAAGTCCACCGTATCCTCAACTAGAATTGTTCAAAGCACGCTTCAAGGGTGAGTATCCTAATCTCATTAGTGTAATAAGATTATTTTAATATGTATTATATTATTTTCACTGCGTTGCACATGTGGCCTACAATATTTAAATTGTTTAATAATACACAAAATCACCCATAACACAACGTATACGCACACAACACCAATAGTATTTTAGTGGAATAGTGAGATAAACGGTTGAAAATATGATTTACAGATATAGAATCTATTCATTCCTAATAGAAGTTAGAAAGAATGTTCACTTAAGGGTTAATTCTATAACTGAATGGTTAGAGCACTCAATTTCTAATAATGTTACAAATTAAATGTTCACTGGTAAATTAATGGTACTTAAGGATAAAGAAATATTTAGAGAAGTAAAATGGTAATTGACTTAGCTCTAATTATAAACCATCTATAGAGGGTTGAATTGCATGTAATGATTAAATCAATGAACTACTATGCATTTTTTGAGTAAATTATATCTAAAATTTGAAGAGTGCAATTCCAGGTTTTTAGTAGAATAATACTGGAATTAATAAATTGAATTAATTAATTATTTAAAATTTATTGGAGCTTAAAATTGTAGGTTCATAGGTTCCTAATACCACCTCTTTCGTTATTACGATGAATAATTAAAAAAGGACTGTGTTATTACACAAATTATTTGTGTCCAAAAAAATTGTATTTTTCAAATACGTATATTTTATATTTGGATAAAATTAATTAATTAAGAATTAATTAATATAGATAATATCTTATCCAAATATAATTAAATATTTAATTTAAAAAATTAAATAAATAAAATCTTAAGGATAATTTTTTTAAATTATAAAAAAAATTATTTTTAATTTTAGTATTTTTCTTTTATTAAAATACTAACAATGCTCAAAAGTTGGGTATTATATGTTAACCACAAAGAGTGGGACTCTACATGGTTTACATGAATTAGGTCTCATTTTAAGAGATAATAATTTAATTAATAAATTGAAAATCCACTCTTTCTCTCACTATAGAATAAAATGCTTGGTTTAGAATCCTTTAGTGGAACAAAACTCAGCGTGAATTCAAAATATGTTATTGTTAATTTTATTTATTTTAAAATATCAAACTCATATATTCATAAGATATTTAGATAAAAAGTGTTTTTATCTGATAAAAATAAAGATTAAAGAATTTTTATTTTCTATTCCGCTGCGCTATGAATGTTATAACAATAATTTCTAACAATTGGTATCAAAGTAATAGTTTCTTGAATATATATTTTTAATGTTATGATTTATTTTATTTAAATCATTATTTATGGGTATGTATGTAAGAGAGGTATTTGCATTTTTATTTTTTTATTTTTTGTTCATATGATAAATAATTGTGTTGTGTATGAATATTTTGATTGTTAATTATATAGTTCTTTAGAATTAGTTGTCTATTATTTTATTTTGATTAGATTAAAATTGTGTAAATTCATAAAAAATATAGAATTTTTGTAATGTTTAAATTTTATTTGTTTTTTTTTATTTTGTTTTGGGTCGCAAGAAGAAGGAAATGCAGACAAAAGTGGGTGGAATTGTTGTAAGGCAAAAGTTGCCATTCCTTTTAGTTTAGACGGAAATAAATTTAAAACAAGGATTAGCACTTTTCTTTTTTATTTGCTGTATGAAGCAGTGTAAAAAACAAAAGCAAAAGCGTGAATAAGACGAAGAGCCAATGAATGGTCTGATAATGTAAATAAAAGCAATTGTTTTTAGTTTTGGCAGGTGCCAATTGTTGGTCTTGCCATTTATGGCCCTTCATAACGCTGCCGAGTGGCCTTAAGCCACTGCCATTGGCAACGGGTAGTAGCAATTTATCAGCTACTGCCCGAATGGTGGCCAAGGGCCAGTGTCTGTGGCAGCTGCCACCGTGGACAATAGCCTTTATGTTACTGTCGTAAATGCAATTACGGTAAGGCTCTTATTAGAAAGTCCAAATAAAATTAAATTTTGATCTCTTTGTGTTTGGACCTTTTAAAAAATATCTAAATATTAGACTATTTTTTAAAATATATAATTGATATAAGAAAATTTTTTAAGTCCATATGTATAAAATTATAATAAAAATAAATTGAACTCATTATAAACTTGAGAAGACCATATATAATTAAACTTGCGTACTTGTACCTTTTATGTAATTTGATTAATTTTATTTTATGGGTTGTAACTAAAAATTTTAAAGAACTCAGCTAAAGTTAAATTAAAATATTAATTTATATTATTTGTTTATGTGATAAATTATAATATGATCATATATAATCACATGTCATGTATTTGTATCCATTCATATTATTATCATATGACATACATACATGCCATAATTAAAATTTAAATATTTTTTTATTATGACATATTATAATTAATAAGATTAAATTAGTGGATTGATTAGCATATTTTGAACTTGCATAATTAATTAAATAATGCGAAATTAGATTTAAAAGTTGAATTTGGTAATTTCACATTATTCTTAGTAACCTATATTAAATAATTTGATTACTTAGAAAAATATTAATAAAATTATTAATTTTATTATTTATAAATAATTAATTAATCTAATAATTAAAAAAATAAGTTCACCTAAATTTTTAAGCTTTTTAAAATAAATAGTTAGACTAATGAACTTAAGCCCAATAAGATTGAACTTTATTAGGATTAATTAATTATACTTAAAAAAAAATTTATATGAGATATAATAATTTGCTGATGTGAGTGAGAGAGGGTACATGATAATGAACCCACCGGTGTCCATTATTAATACAACATCGTGAGATATAGGTGGCGTCTCGCGACACTTTGATTTCGTCCTCCCTACAGAGGGTGTTCGCTTATTTCAATAACAAAGTTGACTTCCTAGAGATAAGATTAAGTGATGTATTTCATAATTAACCGACCTTACAGCGGCATTGTTTGAGTTAAGTCATCTTGATCTGAAATAATGGGTTACACTCACAAAGATATAATTAAGCAGTTAATTATATTTTGACTTAAATAAATAGTAGTTAATAGGTAAATAAAAATATAAGATATTTTAAAATTTTCCTATTAATTTGAGATAGTCTTAATTTTAATTTTAATTTTAATTTAATCTGACCTACCTTATAGCAGCATATTAATTATTAAATTGAACTATCATGGATTAGTATTAATTTATGTGTTTAAATAAATGCACTCATGCATCGTGTTTACTATTATGAAAATCACTATGATATTTATTCAAGTATTCTTAAAATTACTTTACTTATTTCAGCATCATGTCTAGAACAAACTCTATCATAACCTTCTTAGCAAATGAAAAATTAACCGGTGATAACTTTATAAAATAGAAAAGTAATATGAATATTATGTTGATCTGTGGGGACCAAAAGTTCATCTTTATGGAGGAGTGTCCTCTAGAACCTGCAGCCAATGCTCATCGTAATGTATAAGAGCAGTATAAGAAATGGATACAGGCCAATAATAAGGCCCGTGCTATATGCTTGCCAGCATGAGCGATGTGCTTAGAATGAAGCATGAGCATTTAAAGACTGCACATGAGATTTGAAATTCTCTCTAAGCGATGCTTGGCCAACAGTCAGAACAAAGCTATCATAAAGCTACTCATAGCTATAAGAACGCTAAAATGAAGAAAGGAGTTCCAGTGCGTGATCATGTTTTGAACATGATCAATTAATGCATTAGGCAGAGATTTATGGAGCCACCATAGATGATAAGACCCAAGTCAGCATCATTCTAGAGTCACTTACTCTAGCATTTTTGTTGTTCAAAATAAATTATGTTATGAACAAGCTCTCATATAGTATGGTTGAGCTACTTAATGAACTGCAAAATTTTGAGGCTATATCAGATAAGCTTAAAAAGTCTAAGGCAAATGTTGCTGAAGCTAAGCAGTCTTCTTTCAAGCAAAATAAAAAGAGGAAGAACACTGGTGGTGGTTCAGGTTCAGGAGGAAAAGCCAAGAAAGCCTTTAACTGCAGTAAGAGCAAGAAGAAGGACTCTAAAGCAAATAAAGGAAAGTGTTTTCATTACGGAGTCGAGGGGCATTAGAAGAGGAACTATAAAAATTATCTCTCCGAGCTGAAGGAAAATAACAAAGATAAATATGATTTATTGGTTTTAGAAGCTTGTTTAGTGAATAATGAACTTTCTCTTTAAATAATTGATTAATAAGCCACTAATCATGTTTGTTCTTCCTTGCAGATGCTTAGTTCTTCTAAAGAGCTCGTCGATGGGGACTTTACTATACGGGTTGGTAATGGGGCAGTTGTTTTGGCTTTAGTAGTGGGAGTGGCTCGATTGAATTTTAAGAACAATTTTTAAATTTAAAATAATGTTTATTTTATTCCTGGATTCAGAAGGAATTTGATTTTTGTCTCTAAGTTGCATGAACAATTATTTAATATTTCTTTTTTATAATAATGAGATTATTATTGATAGAAATAATTTAGATATTTGTCATGCAAAATTAAAAATGGGCTTTATGGTTTAAGGTCCGATGAGTCCTCACTGCTTAATTCTAAATTATTTAGAGTGGAATATCATACATCTATTAAAAGGCAAAAGATTTCTCCTAATGATGATATATATCTTTGGAATTTTAGATTAGGTCATATTAATCTAGATAAGATTAACAGATTAATAAAGGTTAGTCCATTAAGAGAGCTAAATGTTGGCACTCTTTTTATATGTGATTCCTGTTTAGAGGGTAAAATGATTAAAAGACCCTTTTCAGCTAAGGGTGAAAGAGCCAAGGAACCACTTTAGCTTGTACATACTAACGTTTGTGGTCCATTAAATGACAAGTAAGAGGCGGTTATGAATACTTTATTATATTTATTAATGACTATTCAAGATACGGTTATGTTTACCTAATGCAAAAAAAATCTTAGACTTTTAGAAAGTTTAAAGAATTCTTAACAGAAGTTGAAAAGCAATTAGGTAAAACACTTAAGATTCTTTGATCTGATCGAGGTGGTGAATTCCTTGACACAGAGTTCAAGGATCACCTATTTGAGCATTGGATTTTATCCTAACTTACAACACCTGGAACACCACAGCAAAATGGTGTTGCAGAAAGAAGAAATAAAACCTTACTAGATATGGTTAGGTCTATGATGAGCTACTCTTCACTGCCGCCCTCATTTTAGGGTTATACACTACAGACCGTAGTCTACATTTGAATGTAGTACCCTCTAAATCTATCCAAAGTACACCTTTAGAGATGTGAAATGGTAGAAAACCTAGTTTACGCCATTTTCGCATATGGAGGTGTTCGACACATGTGTTGAAAGGAAAGACTAGAAAGTTAGAATCGCAAACAAAAGTTTGTCTGTTTGTAAACTACCCTAAAGGTATAATATGAGGTTTATTTTATAGTCTTCAAGAAAAGAAAGTGATTGTATCGACAAATGCTATTTTTCTTGAGAATGATTATATATTAAACTACAAACCTTGCAGTAAGATTTTATTGGAGGAAATACTTTTTAATCAGATCAGACCTTTACCACCGACAGTTAGGGAACAACAAAGTTAAGTAACCACCAATTATAATCACAACACCTTGAAATCTCAACGTAGTGGTATGATAGTGAGACTACCTTTTTATTATAGAGAGAAGGAAAAGACACAAGCCAAGACGATCCATTGACATATAGACATCCAATGAAAGATTCTGATAAAGAAAAATGGCAAGAAGCCATGAACCAAGAAATGGAGTCTATATACTCTAGTTCAGTCTAGGAACTTGCAGATCCACCTGAAGATGTCAGACCTATTGCGTGCAAAGGGATCTTCAAGAAGAAAATAGGTATGGATGGGAAAGTAGAGACTTTCAAAGCAAGACTAGTGGCAAAGGGTTATACCCAGAAAGAATGAGTCGACTATAAGGAGACTTTCTCACCAGTAGACATGCTCAAATCTATTTGCATTCTCTTGTCCATTGATGTATGTCTCGATTATGAGATATGACAAATAGATGTCAAGATAACCTTTTTAAATGGCTATCTTGAAGAGAACATCTATATGGTGCAACTAGAGGGGTTTGTGGTAGAAGGCTAGGAGTAGAAAGTCTTAAATTGCTCAAGTCCATTTATGAACTTAAGCAAGCTTCAAGGTCTTGGAACTTAAGATTTGATGAGACAATTAAATTTTTTGGTTTTGAATAAAATATTGATGAACCTTGTGTATACAAGTACTGTTAGGATTTGTGTTTACGTGTCATCCCATTGATATATGAATATTTTATTTTATAATATTTATACAGTAAAATTTTATTAATTTGCTAATTTTATTGATTAAATGGTATAGTACTTATTACGCTATAGATATTGTATGATCTAAAAGAGTTTAGATCTGGCCACAGAAGTTTAAAATAGCGCTAAAGGTTAGCAATGCTGAGAATTATAGTTGCTTATAATTAGCACTACTAAGAGTTAGTAGGTTATAAAAGTCAGTAAAATCTATGAGTTATGACCTTTTTTGAATCGGGACATAGACCCGAGAGTATATCAGTAATAACATAGTTGCAAGGAGTTGCAATAGGTGCTAAGAAAATTTATTATGCAAATCTATTCTTAAATTATATGTTCCTAGTCTTATTCACCGATACGGGTCTGTCGGTGGAACCTTTTCTAAAAGACTAGTTTATACTATACCTAGATGGTTTAGATAGTTGTTCTTAGTTGACTATAGGCTTACCGAAAGTTCGTATAGAATACAGGTGTTCAGTAAGGACTGAATACTGAACAAGCTCATCGAGGACCCCAATAGACATCCCATGAAACCGTCAATGATAGGTCTTCTCAAGTTGAGTAGTGTACGTAGTCCTTTGACCTGAGCGCTATAGTAGACTTGTGAGTGATCCACCATACTTTGGTTCCACATATGTCAAAGACCTTTCATGGTCTGCCCGCTATGTGTCACTAGATATAGTCCGATGGTTATAGAGTCCAATGTGCGTAGATATAGAAATTGTTAACTCACATGGGTAAGTTGTATATCCGAATGCTCCGAGACTGTATCTCAGAAAGACTTATGGCTATAAGCAATAAACCAAAGAAAAGAGTTTCCAACATGGTCAAACAATATCGCAAAGGTGTTTGCGTGTATTGTTTATTGAGATACGTGTCTGGAGATGAGTTCACGGATGAGTATGTTGAGATTTGACGGAAATGATCTATATCCCCGCTCTTCCAGGATATAAATGGTGGAAGGATTATATGTATACACGATGACCTTAACTTGTATGGTCTATTGCACTAATTTGTAATATCCGTGATGTGTACACAGGGCATCGATCTCGGACTCACAGAACAGTTCAATTTGACGAATTAAGCGTGGACCTAGAGAGTCCCGTAATATGTAGTATACTCGTTATGCATTGGGGCAGTGCACAGGATTGAATAGTTTAATCTAATAAATTCGAACATATCGAATATTTGCTTTAGTTTTCCTCGGGCCATACACGTGTCAAGACTTAAGAGTTAAGTATTTTAATTAGTTAACAATAGTTGTTGACCAATGAGATGTTGAGACATGGCGTATTGTAGGCTTATCATTGTTTGACTTAAAAATTACTAAAATGACCTTACTTGTTAGACAAGCAAGATCATTATTTTATTCATTAAATTATTTATTGAATAAAATAATTATAATAGTAATATATGATATTATTATTTTATTAAAGTCAAACAAGTATTATTTATTACAGGAATACGCATGTGTTGTTATATTTAATTTAATTAAATAAAACAAATAAAAACATGAATGCATGGAAGTGTAAGTAGTGGGGGCAAAATGTGTAATACAAGCAAGTGAAGAAATTATTTCTGCAAAATTGCTTTGTCTCACACGATTCAAACACACACATTAACTATCACATGTCTTTTGATTTCAATTGTTTAATTTAAACAATTGTTTCAAAAACAAAACCATAAGTTAATGGTAAGACCATTAAGTATAACACAAGTAAGGAAATTGTTTCCTTTGGTTGCACAATTCGTCCAAGTGCATTTCTTGTTATTTATTTTTCTTTTTCTTTATCGTAAACAAAAGAAGCAAAGACAATTAAGGACGGATGTGACAGTTGTTGCCATACCATATGGGGCCTATGCTAGATGAATGGAGGGAATGAAAATGAAACAATTAAAATGAGCAAAGTGGGTCACATGCGTGTGTGTGTGTATGTGTGTTCGGCCAAGTGAAAGGCAAGAGAGAGAAAGAAATAAAGGGCTTGGATTTTTGCTAAGTGTTAAGAACCCTTTCAAGAGTTGAGAGCACAAAACACCTTTTACATTCATCTTCATATTGGCTAACCACACTACAAGGTAGCAACATAGGATTCAAGTGTTGAATTCTTTGTTGGAAAGGTTATCATTCTAGGCTTCCTAAGCCCACCATCTTGGGGAACGAGAATTGTAAATGAGAATACTTCATTGCAGTTCTTCGGTTTAAAGAAAATTCAAAGGCTTGCCAAGGTAATACATTCTCAATCCCCATGTAATTTACATTTATGAGATATATGTAAATTTTATTGTATTTATCATTAGGAAATTAGATTTTTGGTACGTCTGCTATATTGTATTATGTATGAGATACATTAGAAATGCATTTTTTAATTAATAGATACAACGCCCACATGAATGCACCTTAGGTTTTATTAACTCTCATAAGTACATCAAGAACAAAAATGTGGTTTTCCTAACACATTATGTGGATGACATTTTACTCATTGAAAATGATGTAGAAATATTATCCAACATACAGAAGTGGCTGGCCGAGCACTTCTAAATGAAGGATTTGGAAGAGGCAAGTTATTGTTAAGGTCGATGCTTACGTGTCATCCCTGAATGTATAAATACTTATATATTTATACAAGTGTACATTTCCATTAAATTGCTAATACCCATTAATATGGTATTATGCAATGTAACGTTACAGACATTGTAGATCTGAATGCGTTCGGATCAGATCTAAAAGAGTTTAGATAAGGGCACATGATTAGCCACGCTGAGAGATATAAATGCTAAATGTTAACATAGCTAAGGGTTAGCTGGTTATAATACTCAACATATTCAAGAGTTGGAGCCTTGTCTGTAATGAGACATAGACCTGGGAATATACTTGTAACTGCATAGTTACAAAAGTTGCAATTGGGTGCCAGGAAATGCTGGTTGCGCAAGTATGTTCTCGAATAATTGTCCATGATCTATTTCTGCCGATGTGGGTCTGTCGGTGGATACCTTTATATATAGATCAGCATATGTCGTACCTATAGGGTATAGATGGTCGTTCTTAACCGATCGTGAGCTTGGAGCTTGTATTAAAATATGGGTATCCAGTTAGGACTGGATATGGGACAGACTTACTAGGGCCTCCGATAGACATCCTATATAAGCCGTCAACGGAGGGTCCTCTCGAGTTGAGTAGTATACGTGGTTCTTTGACCTGGGTGCCACGGTGGGCTTGTAAGTGATCCACCATACTTTGGTTCTACGCATGTCACGGACCTTTCATAGTGTGACCGCTGGGTATGGTCCGATGCTTATAAAGTCCGGTGTGTACAAATATAGGATCCGTCAGCTCGTATAGGGAGTTCGATATCCAAATACTTCGAGACTGTATCTTGAAAAATCTTGTAGCCACAAGTATTAATCCCGGAAAAGAATTCCGTCAAGGTAGAACAACATGGCAAAAGAGTTTGTACATATTGTTCAGTGAGATACTAGTCTGAAGATAAGACTTGGATGAGCACTAGGGGATTTGACGGTGATAATCTATATCTCCGTACATCCTAGATATCATGACGGAAGGACTATACGTATGCGTTATAACCTCAACTTGCATGGTTCAACGCATTGATTTGTATATCCATGACATGTGCGTGAGGCATTACTTACGAACTCATGAAATAGTTCCATTTGACGAATTGGGCGTAGGATCTAAGGAGTTCCGCGATACAGAGTGTACTCGTTGTGCACTGGGGCAGCGCGCCAGATTAAATTGTCTAATCCAGCAATATTTAGCAATACCATGAGAATACATGCGTGTCCATATTTAAGTATTAAATACAACAATTAGTTAATAATTATTATTTACTAATTGTATTATGACACATGGCGTATTGTTGACCCTCGGTTGAGTTTATCAAAGTGTGAAATTTGGTGAGACTCACTATGGGGTAAACTTAGTAACTATTCATGAGGGGCAAAATAGTCATTTCATACTTTGATTATTTAATAGTTAAATAATCAAAATATCTCTCTTATTTTATTATATAATATATTATTATATTATTTTATTTTATTATATTATATTATATTATATTTTGGGTGCCAAATAGTTGGCACCCATTAGTATTATTTTATTTTTATTATTATTATTATATAATATATATAATATTATTATTATATTATATATTATATATATATGAAGAGAGAGAGATGAAAAAATTTGAAAAGGATGGTGTATTTTTGTTGTTACGGGAAATGGAGAAGAGAGAAGAGAAAGAAAATGAGAAGAAAGAAAGAAAGGAAGAAGAAGAAGGAAAAAATAAAATTGTTTCATTTTTTTTTATGATTTTATTCGAAGCAATGGTGGATTGCTTCAAACTCTCCATTTCTTATCCTGTTGGAGAAAAAGATGAAAACACACCCGATAATTTTGGGGTTTAAGAGTTAAACCCGGTGCTGCATATAAGGCTGTTGTTCTAGCTCACCAAGCCTACCGTGTTGGTGACTAGAACTACCCACGAGTTAGTCTCCATTCGAATTTTAAGAAAATACGTGTATAACGTTACACGTTGAGGTAAGTTCTCTATCCTATAAATATATTAATACGATTAATATATTTTATTTATTGTGTTTATTGTAAGTTTCACGCTTCTGTCAGACTTAAATATGTATTTGATATACATTTAAGTAATAGACACAATAGCACATGCATACACCCACATACATTATATCCCCAACAGTTATGTCCTTGAGATCCAAATTATTCGGGATCATAATAACAGGCTATTGACGCTGTCTCAGGCATTGTATATTGATAAAAGTGTTTATGCAATTTTTGATGCAAAATTCCAAGAAAGTTCAATTACCAACTCAAAATAGAATTATTCTTTCTAAAGAGCAGTGTCCTAAGACACCTCAGGAGGATAAAGATATGAGACGGGTTCCCTATGCCTTAGCAGTTGGCAGCCTCATGTACGCTATGTTATGCACAAGGCCTGACATTTGCTATGTAGTGAGAATAGTCAGTCATTATTAATCCAACCCTCGATTGACTCACTGGATTGCGGTAAAGCACATTCTTAATATCTTTGGAGAATGAGAAACTATATTCTTGTGTATTCATGTGAAGACTTGAACCTAATAGTTACACTAATTTTGATTTTCAATCAGATAAAGATAATCGAAAATCAACATCTGGGTCAGTGTTTACTCTTGATAGTAGAGTCATAGTCTGGAGAAGTGTAAAACAATCCAGTACTACTAATTCAACCATAGAGGCTGAATACATAGTATCTTGCGAAGCAGCTAAAGAAGCAGTATGACTTAAGAAGTTCTTTACAAATCTGAAAGTTGTTACAGAAATAGATAAACTATTGACCCTTTACTGTAACAACAGTGGAGCAGTGGCAAATTCAAAGGAACTCAGGACCACAAGAGAGCAAAGAATATAGAGAGAAAATATCACTTAATCAGGGAAATCATGCATAAATGTGATGTAACAATCATGAAGATAGCATCTAAAAATAATCTTACAGACCCATTCACCAAGACATTATCGGCTAGGTTGTTTGAGAGTTATATGGAGGGCATGGGTTTAAGAGATGTCTCACATACTTTAGAAAAAGTGGGAGATTGTTAGGGATAGTGTCCTAAAAGCATGTACTTGTACTGTTTTTATGAAATTAATAAAATTACAAATTTATATTTGAAAAGTGTTTGTAATTTTAAGACATAAATATCAGAAAATCCCTTGTTTATTTATGTAACCATAACTTTAATATGTAATTTTTATATATAAGAAGATTAAAGTTATGGATAATAAATAAAAAAATTTATAATAAATTAATTAAATTTTAGAATCTTTAATTAAATATTACTAGTGCAGTACACTTACATTTAGAATGTAGTGATTTTATCTGGATTACTGATGTAGTGACATTATGTTGGAGGTACTATATATAATATGATTATATAATACTAGACCAGACGTAGTTTGAATTCTTATGTAAAATATCTTTGTTAATTAGGAATTCAAATAACGTCAACTAATGATCATATGCAGATTAACCTTAATTCTGAGCGATCAAAACTCCTGTTTGTGTCATTATGTTATTAGAAATACTTGTTATGGTTTGTCTAAAGAATATGCTAAAAATTTATATATTGGTAGCATAGTGAGATAAACGGTTAGAAATATGATTTACAAATATGGAATCCATTCATTTCTAATGAAGGTTAGAAAGAATGTTCTCTTAAGGGTTAATTCTAGAACTAAACGATTAGAACGCTCAATTTGTAATAATGTTACAAATTAACTGTTCACTGGTGAATTAATGGTACTTAAGGATAAAGAAATAATTAGAGAAGTAAAATGGTAATTGACCTGGCTCAAATTATGAACCATCTATGGAGAATTGAATTGCATATAGTGATTAAATCAATAGACTACTCTAAGTTTTTTGACTAAATTATATCTATAATTTCAAGAGCGCAATTCTAGATTTTTAGTGGAATAACATTGGAATTAATAAATTGAATTAATTAATTAAAGAGTTTAATTAATCATTCAAAATTTATTAAAGCTTGAAATTGTGAGTCCATAGGTCCTTAATACCACATCTTTCGTTATTATAGTGAACAATTAAAAAAGGATTGTGTTTTACACAAATTTTTTGTGTAAAAAAAAATATATTTTTCAAATACGTATATTTTATATTTGGATAAAATTAATTAATTAATATAAAAAATATCTTATTTAAATATAATTAAATATTTAATTTAAGAAATTAAATAAATAAAATTTTAAGGATACTTTTTTAAATTATCAAGAAGATTTAATTTTAATTTTAGTGTTTTCTTTTTATTAAAATACTAACAGTGCTCAAATATTAGGTATTATATGTTAACCATAAAGAGTGAAACTCTATGTGATTTATATAAATTAGGTCTCTTTTTAGGAGATAATAATTTAATTAATAAATTTATTAATTAAATTATTATTTTAAAATGAGAAGATTAATCTGAATTAGACACAACACAAATATGTGAAAACAACATAGGATACGTATTTTTTTCTTAAGAGAAGAAAAACAAATTAGAA
Source organism: Ailanthus altissimus (assembly GCA_946807835.1). NCBI lineage: Eukaryota > Viridiplantae > Streptophyta > Magnoliopsida > Sapindales > Simaroubaceae > Ailanthus > Ailanthus altissimus. The sequence goes on along the minus strand of OX327713.1, from coordinate 7,873,543 downwards.
GCCCACTCTTCCTTTCACTATAGAACAAAGGGCTTGGTTTAGAATCCTTTAATGAAAGAAAGCTCGGTGTGAATTCAAAGTATATTTCTGTTAATTTTTATTTATTTTAAAACATCAAACTCATATATTCATAAGATCCTTAGATAAAAAGTATTTTTATCTAATGAAAACAAATATTAAAGAATTTTTGTTTTCTATTCCATTGCATTATGAATGTTATAACAATAACTTCTACAATTGAAGCTATACATATCTATTATATCATATCCAAAATTCTTAATTTTATCTATCATATCCTAAGAGCTAGGAATTTCAAATCACAATATGTCCAAATACCAATTATGTAATCAACCAACAAGTATTCTAAAGGAAATAGAAAATAATAACAACATACCCAGATGTTAATACTAAAGCTCAAAGTTGAAACCGATGGATTTATGTCACTACTTTCTTTTTGGTCGGAGAACAATCATAAGCAGAAATTTTCCTCAATTCACATTGCAAGAATCTCTGTGTTGATTGGAAAAAACTCTACGCTCTTACACACTCTATGGTTTCTAAACTTTCACAAATAACTCACTTATTTTTGCATGCTATTTATTCACAAAGAAACCATGCTTATATAGTGTTTAGACTAGTGAAAGATGATGACTAATTAAGATCAAATTAGGTATATATTGGATGAGTCATCCCACTTAATTAGGTAAACAAATTAGGTATGCTCTATTGGAGAAAGATGAATCATCCCACCATATGTGCTTTCTAATTTCCAAATATTATCTCTAACATCTCTCATTCACATATGATAGGATGACAGTGTGTACAAAGTAATAAGAGTTTCTTAAGCTATCAATCTTTAACATAGTACTCATACAGACAAATGCAATGTGTGACCCATGAACAAATATCATTTAAGTAGGAGTTAATAAGAAATCTCAATTGTAACTTTGTACAATAGATTTATTAATTATTTTGTCTATTTTATATCCCAGATTTAATTTCATTAAACCAGTCTAAGCATACGCAATCCCTCAATGGTAGCTATGCTCAACCTCATGCACTGTATTTATTCATAATTGTATTCATCCTCCTAGGGATTGTACAACTAGTCGACCGATGAATACATAAGTCAGATGTAAGAAAACAAATCTTTCCATTCAACTCATATTTTTTTGTTCTAAATTAATTGCTTTCCTAGTCATGTTCCATAGACTGAATTTATCATAATCATAGAAAACATGCTTAAGTATCTTAAATCAATCTTCACTTTAAAATATAGTTTGATGGTAACAAGGATACTAATTGAGGCTAAACTTTACATCAAAAGAACTTACACAATGAGGAAGTAAGGATCCATTCACTCATATTTCTTTAGTTGGTCACTAAGAAGTACATGTGGTATGATTCACATGCTATAGTGAATTCTCTTTTATAGAGCATGTGTCTTACAAGTTCATTGTATAGATCTTAGTTTAGTCGCCACTTTGGCACCTAACCTAAGTTCTTGATAAGCTCGTTTTTCATAAAGCGCTAAATCATAAAACTCATATCTAGCTTAATCAAGTTTCTATGAAAATGGAGTATTTGATGGTCGGCTTAATACTTACTAAAATGAACCTCATCTTGACCCAATCAATGCAACATTTAATGAATATTAGCTCCATAAGAATAATTTTTTTATATTCTTTTCATTTAATGTCTCATCTCAACTTGCTTCTCTAGCAACTAGGGTGACTACTCGTGTAAGAAAGTTGGTCAAAACCTGATGATATATTTTCTAAAAAGATATGTGTAATTATGGCAATTATGTATAGACATTAAAAAAATGCCCAACACAAATAGAATATCTTATAAGTATAATTTTACAATTTATGTAGACCCAAAATATCTCTTGTCATGGCTTTAGTAAATGAGTGTATAGATATATATTGTATTGACACCTTTTTCTGCACTGTAATACATCTCATAAAATTGTACTTGGTCTTTATATTTTTTATTGTGCTAGTTGAAATTATAAGATATAGATGTTTGGCTATCATAATATAAAGTCACTAGCTTAGAAGCATTTGTAATGCTCGAGATCTTTTAAAAAATATTTTAAGCCAAAACAACTTATTGTACAACAGTTGAACATACCATACATTCAGCTTCCATTATTGCTAGAGCTATACATGTCTACTTTTTGCTACTACAAGATATGCAACCATGACTAAGTAAAAAATATATATCCTAAGGTCAATTTTTGCAATCAAGATCGCCTCCCTAGTCGGCGACGAAAATCACCTTCTTGATATGCTTAAGTCTAAGATTTGATTGATATCTACTTATCAATCTCACAGTATAACAAATATCTAGCCGTGTACGCAATATAGCGTACATGAGGCTTCTAACAGTACTAGAGTACGAAACTCGTACCATTACATCTCGTTCTTCAGGAATCTTATAGCACATATTAAGGCTAAGAGTTTGTCCTTTTGTAATAGAAGTGTCCATAAGTTTATAATCTGCCATTTTGAACTTTTCAAGAATCTTTCTGATGTAATAATCTTGTGACAAAGTTAGAAGTCTTCTGAACAATCCTTGTAAATCTTAACTCCTAAGATGTGGGTTGCTTCTCTCATATAATGTCTAAAAACTATTATAAACCCAATTAAAAATAAACAGTTAAAAAACATCCCTATTTTAAATGTGAAAATTGGTCATTTGAATTCTTCAAATCTTTTATTTTCACATTAAACATAAATTGACAATTAGAGATTATCTATCCAAGGGCAAGTAGCTATAAACCAACATAAACCTACCCACATAATGTCTAAATTAATCTACACTTATATTCAGTATGGTATGATTTGTAGTAAATTTCTTTATTGTTCTAAATTTTTTATTTACGAAACTTATTGCAAGGAAATACACATGAACCACGATAGTAAGTAACTATTCAGTCTATTTGTAGAATTTGTGACGCGGCTAAGAATCGCAAGAAATTAAAGCTAATTTCATGGTTCACCAAGCTCGACTTGATTTGAGTTGTAATATCACTAGTCTTAATATATTTCTAGCATCTATTTGAGGACTGACTTGAATTAAAAGAGTGTGGAATCAAAAATTGCAACTTTATAGTACCCTCTAAAAAGAAATTAAAAAGACATCTACAATCAAAATGGTAGCTAGTTTTAATACGGTTGCAACTCACCAAGTTGTTATAACTTATATTTAGTTTCTTGCATTTTCATACATTATACATGTCTATATCTGGCTTGCAGAACTTTCTAAGTCTTATAAAAAAATAAACATTTGCATATCATATTGTTATTGGGCACTCATTCCTTTTAAGTTTCAGTCAACAAAGCGGCTATGGACAATCAGATAGATAAATTGCATGTGATAAATAATTTAACTAAAATTATCAAGTCACTAAGAAAAGCATAACAAAATCATATCTTGACAACAGCTAAATCTAATAATGCCTGGGCACTTTCGTCTAAACATTTCCAAACTAATCATTTTGTTTTTTACTTCCTTTACCATATTGATACTGTTGCGGATATCAAGCCATACACTTTAATTTGACACCCCTATGGCATCAACTAGGCCACAATCTTGATACCCTTTTTATTCTATGCGCAGCAAAAAATCATAACTCACACCATAAGTAAGAACATATAAGATCAACACACCAATAAAGATAAAGAAATCAAACCAATCAACAAGACATAATATATACGTAGTTCGGCCCAAATTTGCCTACGTTTGCAGAGGGTCCATGATCCAGCTTCTTATTATTGATATAGATCACTAAGTATCTTCTTACTTCATCAATGATTGTACAAGACTCCTTAGTATTTTCCATAGAGACCTCTAAGTATCTACCTTTGATCACTATGACTCCCTAAGACCTCTTAGTATCTCCTCATAAGAGATTTTTACAATGCACACAAGAATAGCCCGAGCATCTAAGCCTAAAGGATCTATGGTGTTTCTTTTGTTCACTTAAGAACCAAAAGCAAGCACTCCCCAAAGGTTACACCCTAGTACACCACGCACTTAGTGCCTACCTAGCTCTTCTATTCTCTCTTATGGTTACATCTTGAAACCTTAGATGCTTCTCTTTCTCTTGTGTTTAGAAGGGTTTATATAGTAAATAAAACACCCTTAGAAACCCTAAACCTAGTTGGAATAAGCATTTTTAATTCACGTGTGGGTACTATTCTCGCTGCTACTATTCACACAGCAACTTTAGGATATTTCTTGTTTTGGCTCAATTGACTTTAAGTGGGATTAGGACAGTACCCCCGCTCGCTGTGAACAGTATCACCGCATAAACAGTATTCCTTCTTTTTTCTTCCGTTTTGCTTCTCCCTTCTACACCAAATGCGTACTTGACTTTATAATGACTCTACTCTTGGTATTCATCTCAATTCTTATCTATTCAAGATTGTTAAATCACTAATTTCCAACAAATTCCCTCCTTGATTCAAAATCTCTCTCTATGAAGCTAATCATTGTCACCCCTCCTTGACCAATGCTCACTAGCATTGTCTATAAGTCAAGTCGCAGACTTAACTAAGGCTCTTGCGACTAGGTCTCCAAAGATTCCTGAATGCTAATGTCTACAATAGTTCAATGTTGCAATCTTCTATGTCCCGAAGACACCATGACCACAATCCCTTAATGGTGAAAACACATTCCCGCCATTACTACTCTTCTCACACATTCTCTTTCAACCCCTGCCGCAAAGTGATATAATTCAAAAGCTGTTTTATGGTCTGTTTCAAATCAACAACCCTGTGTTGATCTCATTCAAAGCACTTTTCTTCAAGTACATAGCCTCCCTCTGTGCTTATCACTCTTCGATCCTTTTGCTTTCCATTTAGTATTCCTTCCTTATGTCTTCCATGAATCTCCCTATTTCGATCTAGCAGTCCCAAGTCCACTAGGTCTTTATGAGATGAGGAATGAAATCTCATACCTAGTCCCTCCCTTATTTTTTTCACCATGTAGTCTCAATCTTATTCTACCAATTCCCTATGACCTACCATAAGTCATATTTCTCCAATTGATAAATAATAATTCTCTATGACTCATATGAAAACACTACTTTAGGTTCCAAAAATAGTTCATCCATCAGACACTTATTCCTCCAGAAGCTCTCATGCAATCAAGGTCTTTGCCTAGTCATCCAACAGACTTGCAATCCACCTTCCTTCTATTTTTTTCTTTCTCTTAGGACTATCCCTTCAAGTGCCCTAGACACCTTTTGGATCTGCCCTTTATTCTTGATTGTTCTTCTTTTTCCATCTTTATTTTGTATCCAATCTGAATGATTCTTCTGAGTAGGACCTAGATGATGCCATCTTCTTGGTAGTCTCTTTTTTTTTTCAAGAGCGATCCTTACCCAAAAAAAAAACTCTCCAATAACGTCATCACATTTTCCTCTTTCAAAGAATCATCTTCCCTATTGTTCTTCCATTATATTTGTGAGTCCCTATGACTGACAATCTTTGCTCTGCAATCTGACACTGCTGCCTATGCTCTACAATATGGACTTCAACCTAAGCTCTGATACTAGTTTGTTACGGATATCAAGCCATGCACTTCAATTTGACACCCCTATGGCATCAACTAGGTCACAACCTTAATACCCCTTTTATTCTATGTGCTGCGAAAAATCATAATTCACACCATAAGTAAGAACATATAAGATCAACACACCAATAAAGATAAAGAAAACAAACCAATCAACAAGACACAGGATATACGTAGTTCGGCCCAAAATTGTCTACGTCTACAGAGGGTCCATGATCCAACTTCTTATTATTGATATAGATCACTAAGTATCTTCTTACATCATCAATGATCATACAAGACTCCTTTGTATTTCCCATAAAAACCTCTAAATATCTACCCTTGATCACTATGACTTCCTAAGACCTCTTAGTATCTCCTCATAAGAGATTTTTACAAGGAACACAAGAATAGCCCGAGCATCTAAGCCAAAATGATCTATGGTGTTTCTTTTGTTCACTTAAGAACCAAAAGAAAACACTCCCAACGGTTACACCCTAGTGCACCATGTATTTAGTGCCTACCTAGCTCCTCTATTCTCTCTTATGATTACATCTTGAAACCTTAAATGCTTGTCTTTCTCTTGTATTTAGAAGGATGTATGTAGTGAATAAAAAATCTTTAGAAACCCTAAACCTAGTTAGACTAAGAGTCCTTACTTCTAGAAGTCTTAATTCCACTTAATGAAGTCAATTGAGCTAAAACAGGAAATATCCTAAAGTTGCCGCGTGAACAGTACCCACACGTGAACAGTAACCAATGAATAGTACCTCTGTGAACAGTGCTCATTCTTTTTTCTTTCGTTTTGCTTCTTCCTTGTACACCCAATGCGTATTTGACTTCATAATTACTCTACTCTTGGTATTTATCTCAATTCTTATTCATACAAGATTGTTGAATCACCAATTTTTAACAGATACAAAAAAAATCATTCACAGATCCATATATAAAAGAAATGAACAACATAATTATAGCATCATTAAGACCAAGCATTAAATTAAAATAAAATTTAGGCTAAAAGTTCATAATAGATTACTGATGCAATTACAAACAAACCTATATGGCACAGTATCCAATGGACGGATGGCAGTGGTTGATACACAATGGCGGCGGCAGCGTCATGGCAACTTAGCTTCAAGTCGATGGCACTTCACGGCGATGCAATGGCTTTAGGTTAGAGGTGGGAATGAGAATTCTGCCCATCTCTACTTTCTGTTGTGGTTTGATATAAAGTTTAAGAAGTATGTAACTTATTAGAGTTGTAAAGTAGGTACAGTCGAAAATAAATATGTTTGAGATCACATTTTATGTAATTTTCATGCTATATATTTATATTTGATTTATGACATAAATTTTGTTGATATGGTAACTATTAATGGGTCTAGTTGTAAAAAGGTACAGCGAAGGTCACTTTGATCTTATATTGATATAATTAATCGACCAGATTGTATTTAAGGACATGTTTCAAGATAAGATATTATTATTGTGTATACTAAGGTTTATAATGTGTAATTATTTTCAAATGACTCATGTGACCCAAGTGAGAGATTGTTATGTTTTATTATTTCCTTTATGTGAATCACATATAAACAATAATTATACATTATGAGCTATCTTAAATAAAGGCCAATTTAAGTAATCTATTTGAGCTATATCACATTGGGCTCTAACGACCTCTAATTTGGTGTACGCTTGTTATGTGTATAAACATAATACTAGTTAGATTATGAGTGATGAGATTATAATTTAACCTAGTGTATAAAGTCATCTTTTAAATTGTGGTCCCTAAATCAAATCAATACAAGTAGAGCTCTTCTCTTATTTTTCATTACATAGAGAGAATTTCATTGAGCCTACATAAATTAGATTATGGAAGACTATTATACTCTTGGTTTATTCAAGACTGCTAATATTTTTCAAGTTTTAATCACTATAAATTCTTTAGGTATGTTTTTTTCAACATCTATCTTGATAATTTAATATAATAGATCTTGAATTATATTCATATTCATATGAATCCAATTTATAATCATGTCTAATACAAATGACCAAAAACAAATATGAAATTTTACATAGTTACGCTTTCATATGTCTATTTTATCATTATCCAAAATTTATGATTTTCCACCATGTATAACTCAACTTATACATTTAGTTTAAATATAACAACCTTAATGATGAAAAATTACAAACTTCAACTTATCAGATTCTTCTAGGTGTCTAGTTCATAATCTATAAGGTTTATAATTTTTGAAGCATTATAAGTCAAATTCTAACCGAAATACTCATCAAAGGTCAATTTTGTCAAGATTGACTTCCAAGTTCTGAGTCCAAACAAGCATGATATTCTACATATCAAACAACCTAAAAAAATCATGCATTTAATTATAGAACTTTATAAACATTTCTAATAAACATAACCAAATTTGCAGAAAATTTTCAATTGTAATCTTAGAGTTGTTAAAACCCTAAAACCTAAGAGTCATAATCTGTCATATCTGAACTCCAAAATCCTTCCAACAAATAACACAAATTCATAACCTCAAACAACACTCAAAAAATCACAAATAAAGTGTATATCTCTGCTTATACCATCAACATGGACTCTTTTAAGTTTCAAGCAAAAACTCTAACAATTTCTAGAGACATAAAATTGACCATAAAATTGACCATCGTTGCATCTAAAACCAACTATATGAACACAACACCAACCATATTTAGAACTTAACCACTAAATTCAAAATTAAAAATATTAATTAAATAAATACATGTTAAAACATACAAAATACTAGAATTATAAAATATTAAAACAAAACATAGTCAAATAGTAAGAATTATTTACTGTAGTTAGTTGGTGTTGAGAAGAAAACCAAGCTTTGAGAGAATTTGAGAACAAATGACAAATAGAGTGTTTTGATTTGTAATTAGTTTTACACGTGCACTGAAAAACTACGCAGTTAAATGTAGTTTCTAAAATGTGGGAGTTGAGGAGTATGTGGGTGGTTATTGTAATTTTATTTTTCAAAAAATTTCAAATAATCAATTTTCTAAATTTTTTAAATACTTAAATATTTTTTTGTAAATAAATAAAATTGGATACTATATAAATAATTTATAGTAAAATTAAATATATTTTTTTGTAAATAAATAAAATTGGATACTATATAAATAATTTATAGTAAAATTAAATTGAAATCACAAGAGAAAATATCATATTGAAATTAACCAAACAAATAAAACAACTATAGAATCCGAACTTTTTACAATAGTATATTAAAATATGAAACCGTTTTAAAAATAGTAAAAAAATAGAATTTTGAAGGCAGAATAATGGAATTTGGGCTTTGACTTAAAAGCTACAGACAGACGGCCAAGTATTTTATTCTCCGTATTGAGATGAGTCCGTTTTCTTAAATTACGAGTTTAATATTCCGTTCAAAAACAATTATGAGTTTAATATGGAGTTTGCATTCCTTTGAATTTATTTATAGTATTAAACAATAGGTCGGGGTTATATACATTCAAAAAATAACTCTAGACACCCATTTTGTAACATAAATATTTTTTAAAATATTAAATATCCTCGGTAAAGAGTTTGTAATACATTATTCTACTGAAATAAAAAATTTGAATTCAAATCTCTCTTTTTTTTCATATAGAAAAAAAAATTCAAATATTAAATGACTATAAAGAACAAAAGGAATCATCCTATTTTCTTCAAGTATTTTTCATCCCATAGTGACGCCATTATAATCACACGGAGCTGTATTAGGACCTTTTGCTTAAATATGCTCCAAATAAAATCAAGATATAATTTGATGCTCACAAAACAAATATATATATATATATAAATTTATGCCCAAAATAACATTAAAAGTATATATCACCATTTTGTAATTCTCAACCTTACTCTACCATCATTTGAAATAAATATAACTAAAACCCTCAAACTATAACTAAAACCTCAAACTGGTTCGGCCCACCATATTCCAAAAGGCTAATATTTTCTTCTTCATCCTCACTAGTCTATTATAAATTTTAAAGATTTTCTTTTACTATTATAAAAGCTTGGGGTTTTATAACTCAAATTACCTTTGAAGAAATGATTCCAACCTTCATTGATATGATTTTTAAATAATCTAATACATTACCATTTAATGGTGGAATGAATTGTAAATATTTATATTGAATAGATATCTTATGATTTTATTGTTATTTAAGTTGTTTTGAGTTGTATGCCATCGAAAAAAAATTGAATAATAAAGTAAAAGATTTTGAGGGTTTAGGCAATTTGCTTGACTTTTTCAACCCAAGTCGAAAAAATTTAGTGATTGATTTTTCCACTTGCAAATCATGTAAAGCATTTGGTTGAATTTTTTAAATAAAATTTTTAGAAATAGAGTTTTTTTAAAATATAACTTTAAAAAAAAATCATTGATCGTTTATTTGTCAATTAAAAAAACTCTTTTAATGTAGTAGATAATTTGGTTCTACATTGTTAAAAGTGTTTATCTATTATTAAATTACCAAAAAAAATTTAATAAAATTTATATTCAAATTTTAAATAATTCAATATTTTTTTATATATAAGTTTAAATTTATCATATATTTTCTCAAATTTAATTTCTTAAAATTTGAGAATCAAGTAAAACTAATACATAATAATCAATGAATCAATATAAATTATTGTATTTGTTAATTTTTTTGTAAAAATATGATGTTTGTAAAGATATAAAGAATCAGAAATATGATGATTTTTAAAAAAATATTAAAAATATATTAATTAAATAGAATTTATTTTTATTAAGAGTATATTATAAAATAAAAAATATTATTAAGATACATGTGACATTATACATATATTAAAAAAAAACTCAAAAAAATCTACTTTTAAAATTTTAAAACTTAAATTTTTGTAAATAAAGGTAAAATAACTTTTTTTTAATATCTAATTACTAGATATTTACATATTTGACGATTTCTGCTTTAATTTCTCCCTTAACTTCACTTTTTTATGTTATTTGGATATTGGCTTTAATTTCTTCTTCGATCTTATGAGAAATTATAAAAAAAATTAGATATTCTGAGAAATTACAAAAAATTGGATGGAATATGAACCCCTGGGCGAGAGAGAGAACGCTAAGTTGGGTCGGTAGACTTTCTAGAATAAATAAGCTGGAAGTGTGATTTTAAAGTCTATTTATACGAGGGTATTTTAGAAAAAAGGATATAGTTACAATTTTTTTTTTTTTTTTTGGATCAAGCACAGAGTTGTTATTTTCTTAAAATTGAGGTTACTGAGTGCAATTCCCTCGCTATTATTATATTATGGCTATGATGATATTATTCGACAGAAAAAATTAAGCTCTTCAAGACTCTTATGAAACGGGTGAACATCTTTCGCATCTTTAATATGTCAATTTGTGTCTTTCTGGCAAAAAGTAGAATTGGCTTTTGAGTCAATTTGTCTTTGCTTTAATCCTCCAATAAGAAATCATAATTTGCAATATTTAAATAGTGGGCTCGTTGCAAGTTTAAGCAAATTTTACAGTAAGCATAAATGGTGAAAAGGACCAGATGGCATGAACAGTTGCGTGTGGAAATGGTCGGATTATGATTATGCAAATGTTTTTTTTTTTTTTTGAAAAAAAAGGGCAGGGTGTACAGAAGAAAACCAATTAAATTTAATTTGGTAATTACGAAAGTGTAAAGATTGAAATTTTCATTTTGAAATTAAATAAATAAACAAAATGAAAAACTGGGTGTTCAGAGTTATTTTATGGGTCCATATAGCCTCACCCTAACCAACTAACAAGTGAGCAAATGTGTAGGTATATGACTGTTAAAGCCAGATTTTATATCTATAATGGAAAGTAGAAAATGAGTTTTACAATAGTTAAGAATATAACTTTCACATTGTTTTGCAGTAACTTTCTACTGGAACCAATGGTTTGAAATGGATTTACAAATACGACTCTAGATTTAAACTAGATTCTGGATAAAGTTAGATCAATCAATTCACTTTACATAATCAAATGCTAAGTTGTTACCTTATGTGATACATCTGAGACACAGCGAGCAACATAATCAATACAACTAGGATCTCTGAGCATTGTGAGCAGTATCTTATGAGGGCAGAACAGAGCTTATGGCACAACAGAATCTGAAATTATTTGTAACAATGTTAGTTCTTTGTTTGATAACATCAATCGCGTCAACAATAAAACTTTGAAACCAAATTACACAACAGAAGCCATTGAGTTAGAGTGCTTTCATCTTCAATCAATTTAGCCTATCAAGTTAAAATGTAACTTAGATGATTAAGTATTAACTTCCAAGATAGGAAAGTAAAATTACTTAATAAAGAAATCATTTTCTAACCTCTTGAAGAAGCATCTGCTTCCAAAGGTGTTTCTGACGTCGGCGGAGATGGGGAATAACTCACAGCCTCCCTGGCATCAATCATCATTGCAATGACCTCTCTCATTGTCGGCCTATTAAGAGGTGAGGTGCTGGTGCAGAACAATGCAATCTTCAGAAATAAAGTCATCTCCTCGATTGTACCTTTTGCACTCAGATCAAGCCTTCTGTCAAATATTTCCGAGATGGGTACCATATCCTGAATTGATCTTCGAACCCAGGTCACCAGGTCACCTCCCTGCTCTAGAGGTTGAACAGGAGACTTCCCAGTAATTAGCTCTAACAGAACAACCCCAAAACTATAGATGTCACATTTCTCAGTCACTTTCATTGTGTAAGCATATTCTGCCATGAAAAACAAGCAAATATCATGTAAGGACATAATTGATATATGCTTATTTGATTCATTCTGTATATGTGTGACAGAATAGAGAGAGGTTATACAATGATATTACCTGGGGCAATGTACCCATATGAACCTGCAATGGCAGACATGGATTTTGAGTAGGGGAAGTCAATTAACTTTGCCAAGCCAAAGTCTCCCACATGAGCCTCAAGTACTTCATCCAATAAAATGTTGTTTGACTTTATATCACGGTGAATAATATGTGGTCTACAATCATAATGAAGATAGCACAGACCCTCAGCCGCTCCAAGAGCAATTTTGTATCGAGCATCCCAATCCAACAGGCACATTTGCTTGTTACCGTGGAGCTGTTCTCCAAGACTCCCATTTGACATGTACTCGTATAACAGAAGATTAGAGTCCTGGTGGTAGCAGAAGCCATAAAGTTTCACGATATTACGGTGTCTAATCTTTCCAAGGGTTGATACTTCATTAAGGAAACTGTTGTCCACACTAGCTCCTTCACCACGGGACTTCAGCTTCTTGACAGCAATCACCTCACTATCAGCCATAATAGCCTTGTAGACAGTGCCACATGCTCCTCTTCCTATAACTGCATTTTCTGAAAAATTGCCCGTTGCTTCAAGAAGGTCTTGATACGTGAATCCTTCCTTAGGAAAGTAATAGTTATCTATAACATCAGGCATTTTTTTATCTTCAAGAGCAACAAAAGCAGGCTTGCGGCGTTTCATAGCCCAACAAATCCCCACAATAAATGATAATGAGATTAACCCAACAACAACAGAAATGATGCTTACTAATTTTTCTTTGGTTGAACCCTCCTTTATCCAGTTTGGTTTATGAGTAACAGATGGGTAATTGGATTGATGACAATGGTTTGAACCCAACATGCACAAACCCCTGTTTCCAGCAAAATTTGAGGAATCTATCCTCTGAAATACAGTTGTGTTTGGCACAGTTCCCACCAGGTTGTTGTTAGAAAGGTTGCAGATCAGGAGGCTCATAAGCTCACCCATTGATACAGGAATTTCACCAGTAAGATGATTATCATTCAAGAAAAGAGATTCCAACATCTGCAAGTTCCCCAATTCCTCGGGAATCACGCCATGAAGATTATTATGGCTAATGTTTAGTGCAATCTGGAGAGCTGTAAGCTGGCCCAGTGCAACAGGTATGCTGCCAGAAAAAGAGTTTCCCCCCATTTGTAATTCTGTGAGTCGGGCAAGACTTCCTAAAGTACTTGGAATAGATCCTGTTAGTCTGTTATCCGAAAACTTCAGGAGTTCCAGTTTCACCAGCTTTCCAAGTTCTTCTGGGACAGAGCCAATGAATCGGTTTCTACTAAAATCAAGCCTCTGAAGATTCACACAATTCCTTAACTCACGAGGAATACTCCCAGAGAGCCTGTTCGAAGAAATGTTGAATGCAACAAGTTTCAGCAGATTTCTGATCTCAGGAGGGATTTGACCGACAAAATAGTTATCCGACAAAAGCAACCTCTCTAAATTCTGAAGCTTGCCAATCTCCGGGGGTATTAGTCCTGAGAATCGGTTCTGATAAAGTTCAAGAGCAGAAAGGTTGTGAAGATTAAAAAAGTCCACAGGGAGGCTTCCTGTCAGCTGGTTTTCTCCTAGCATTAGTTGCATAAGAGACTTGCAAGATTTTAGACCAGAAGGAACATTTCCAGACAACCTATTTGACCCAAGGCTCAAAAATATCAATTTCTGATACTTGCAAAGATGTGGAGGTATGCTACCAAGAAGATTATTCATAGACATGTCAAGAATTGATAGGTGACTGTTAGCCCCAATTAGAGGTGGGATAGTTCCCTCAAGATGATTGTCAAAAAGTTGCAAATCCACGAGATATGTAAGGTTTTGAAACTCCAAAGGAATTGTTCCTGTCAAATTATTTATGGACAAATCAAGCTTATGAAGCTGTGACAACTGCCCAAGCTCCCTGGGGATACTTCCCTGAAGGAGGTTTTCGAATAGTTGAAGTAAGCACAGATTAGGAATCTGGCCCAACTCTCTTGGGACGAACCCACTCAACTGATTTTCAGAAAGATCTATCTCAACAGCACTTGTGCAATTCCCTAGTTCAGGAGGAATTGTTCCGTTCAACTGGTTGGTGTAAACGTACAATTTTTTTAGCCGGGACAACCTCCCAACCTCTTTTGGGAGCAATCCACTGAAAAAATTTTCATGCAAAGCAAGCAACTCAAGGCTATGGATATTCCCGATTGTGGGAGGTATCTCACCGGATAAATGGTTTTGCCAAAGGATCAAATCAGTAAGATTCTTAAGTTTCTCAAGCTCACTAGGAAGGCAACCTTCTAAACTATTCTGAGCCAACCCCAAAACCTCTAAGCTCTCACACTCACTAATTTCTGGTGGTATTGGACCAGAGAGGGAATTATGACCTGCCCTGATAACTCTAAGTGGCCTCAACTTACTAATTGACACAGGAATTGCACCGGTGAGATTATTACTATAGATTACTAGTTCTTCCAGTAAAGTTAAATTTCCAATCTCCCCAGGAATTTCCCCAAAGATGTAATTCTCACACAAATAAAGCTTTCTAAGAGTGTTGATCAAGAACAAGCGGGATGGTATTTTTCCATGCAGTCGATTTGTGCAAAGGTCAAGAATCTCTAAATTAATGCAATTAGCAAGGTCTCTAGGGATAGGACCAGAGATGAAATTCATGGACATGTTAAACTCAACTAATCGAGGAAGATCACAAATCTGAGGAGATAAACTACCAGACAAATTAAGGCCATGGAGATGAATAGAAGTTACCTTAAAGTCGGTACACTCTATACCAATCCAATTGC
Organism: Ailanthus altissimus; assembly: GCA_946807835.1. Classification (NCBI taxonomy): domain Eukaryota; kingdom Viridiplantae; phylum Streptophyta; class Magnoliopsida; order Sapindales; family Simaroubaceae; genus Ailanthus; species Ailanthus altissimus. The sequence goes on along the minus strand of OX327713.1, from coordinate 7,858,355 downwards.
ATGGGGTTAAGTCTGAGGAATTCCAGCTTTCAAGATTGTTGCTAGAGTCAATGAGGGAAGCTTTAAACTCTAAAAGAAAAGCACCCTCTTCATTTATCGATGTTACTAAGATGTCATGAAAACAAAACATCAGTGCCAAGAAAAACAGCTTTTGGACATAGGAATTCCCCTGCCTTGCCATTATGATTCAACAAAAAGCAAAGAAAGATTCCGGTGGAAAAGATTACATGATTTTCTGACACGAATGCAACATTTAAAAGAAAAAAAACACAAAATAAAAACTAGTGGAAAAGAAAAAAGGAAAAATTAAACCAATAGTTCGAAAGCCTAAATAGCCTCCAAAGTTAATCATCTGAAAGATAAAAGGAGATTAAAGACGATTCCTAAGAGTGAATGCGATAATTAGAGGCAAAACAGAAAAAGAATGTAGACACATGGGAAAATTGTATAGAATGAACCTCAATTGGCTCTTATTCGATTCAAGTGGCCATTGAACTCAAAAGCTTAAGCTTACATTATTAAAGGTCTAAAACTAAAATGCTTGATTGAGCTACAGATTCTGAGCAATTAACAAGCAACCTCTCTGAAGAAAGTAAAGTGAAAAACTGGAAGTACAGAAATGGAGGACATAACTGAGCTATAAAGCCAAACTGAGTTGCAACTAAACATGAATAGCGCCAACAGTGGGATGGGACTCAGCGGTGGCAATAGCTAATAAGCTTAAATTGACAGATACCCAAATGAGCCATAAAGCCTAAGAACCTGGAGAACATAAACGAAATCCATGAATTTAAACAATTAATAGAGTCGGGAGATGAGAAAAACAAAGAAAGTATTAAGACTGACAAAGACAGCAACCCAACTTCACAGAGTGAAGGAGAGGCAAATACAGAAAGAGAATGAAAGATAAATACATTAATTGATTGATGAAGGCAAGAAAATGAAGAAAGACCATGAGAGTCACGATCACTGGAGCAGTGGTCATTGGTAAATGCTTTGCTTTTGGAGTCAACGCTACACTTTACAGAGCAGCAAAGTGTGTTCCTACTTCTTCTTCTCGTTTTTCTCCTGCTACTTGCATAGTTGCATTTACTTTTTCTTTTTTTTTTGTCTTTTTGTGATATATGGCTGTGATGAAAGAGATGAGATGGTGGAATTAAGGGTTATGATCTCCGCCATTGACGAGTTCGAGGTTTTGATGGGGAGTTTCTGTTCTGTGGAAACGAGTCCGGAATATCATCATTTTCATGTAGACTTCGAAAATGAGTGCGGTTGTCAGTGGATTTGACATGAAATGTCTCACTCCATTTCTCTCTCGTCCTTTGCCGACTGGCGCTGGTATTATTGTGGTCTTCTGTTTGACCATAAAAATGACGTCACCTATGCATTAAGAAATTGAGATTTTCGCACATCAAAAGACACTCTTTAATTTTAATATGATATAATCACATTATCAGTTCCAAATCATCGTCTACTGATAAAGGATTATTAGAACTATTAAACATTACATGCAAACTAACACTCACCCCTGCTTCTGGCCGCCTACAACAACGGCCACTTGGCCGCTTGCAACAGTAGCTTTTGGCTGCTGCAATGGCGATCAGCGAGCAAGTTTTAGCCGCCTGCAACGGTGGTTATTTATGGCAACTGCAACAACGATCATTTATAGTTGCGAGCAACGGTTATTTTTAGACGCCTGCAACAGTAGTCACTTTTGGCCGTTGGCTATTTGCGATTTTTTATTTTATTTTATTTATTGTTTATTTTTTATTATTTTTTAAAAAATAATAAAAATGTGTTTAGAGTTTTAAAAAGATTATTTGATTACAAAAATTGAAAGGTATTTGATAAGAGGTAAAGATTGTTTAGATAAAATAATAAAAAATAATAATAATTTTATTTTTTAAAATTAATTTTAATAAAAAAAATTTAACGATAGAATATTATTATTTATTTTTTAAATTTTAAAATAGTATTAAAATTAATTAAAACCTCCAAAATATTTATGATAATATCTCTTATAATATATTAATTTTTATTATAGTATTACATCACAATCTAATGATATATTATTTATATGTTTAATGTATTCAACGACATAGTATAAAATGTCTAATTTTAATTTTTCATGGATCAACATCTTTCTCATATCATTGTGGGATATGCAATTCGTGTTCAGGCATTATTGAAGTGTGAATCAAATGAAGAGGTACAAAGTTGGATTGGACTGGCTTTGCCCAAGTTCGATTGTATTATGTTCTTTCGCTTTCTGTGCATTTCTAATCTTCCTCCTACTTGTCATGCATGGCTTGCTCTAAAGACAGATATTATTTGCCCACCCTTATAATTTTTTTTAAAAAATTTTTTTGCGGATTTACGTTCAAACCTCACATTTTATTTCAAGTATTAAACCTAAAAGCCTTTATTGAGATTAAAGATTCGATAAATTCAAAATAGAAAATGAATTAGTGTTGGGGACAGTCCATAAGTTTTGTTCGTCAATTCACAAACTATAAGATTCCAGAAGGCTTAATCTCATTCTGAAACTAAGGTTTGACCATATATGAGCAATTTCGATATGATGTTAAATATATTAAGGTCTCATTTGATATGTAAAACAAATAGGATTGGTTTGAATTTTTCAGAATTTGAAATGTTAGGATCGAATACCATAACGCTGAATTATATAGTATTGTATTATATATCGGTAGTACAAGATCGGATAGATTTATATATAAATTTATTATTGAATTATTAAAATATTATATTATATAATTAAGAGTAAGGTTTTTTTTAAATTTTTTTATACATGGGGTATGAGATTTGAACTCAAACCTCTACTGAGTAGAAATAGATGTACTATCACTTTTTTATTATTTGACTATTAACACAAATAAATTTTTTACTCAAGTGTTTTTGACTTATTTTAACACCAATCTTGAGTTGGGTAAAGAGATTTAAAGAGAAATCACAACATATTTTTTTATTGATCAAAATTTGAATTTATAAAGTCTACAATAAATCAAAAAGAAAAAGATAGATTTAAAAGAAAAATAAATTTAATAGAAATGAGAAGGCAAATACAATAAAAAATAAATTTATCTAAAAGGGAAAACAAATCAATTTAAAACTAAATAACTAAATTGAAAATTTTATTATCATTCCCCAATAAGATGGAACTCTAAGAGCAGAGTCTAATCTTATTATTCAAAAATATTAATAAAATCCGCGAAAGAAATTTGTTGAAGGCATCCACCAGATGATTTGTAGAAAAAATATGAGCGACCCAAAGAGCACTACTCCGAACTTCTTCACAAATGAAATTATAATCCAAAATTACATATTTCATGTGAAAGTAAAAGATAAGATTAGAGCACAAATTTGTAGCACCAATATTGTCATAATAGATGATTGGTTATTGAAAAAATGACACATCGAATTCTGTCAGAAGTGAGCAAATCCAGCGAAGCTCAATTCTTATGGTAGTGACCGAGCGATATTCAGCTTTTATAGAAGATCAAATGATAGTATGATGGAGCTCCTTGAAATAAGATTATGGCTAAGATAAACAAGATAGGTCTCTTTGGAAGTAAAATCATCTTTGTTACCTACCAAATCAGCATCAGGAAAAAGGATGAAGAGATGTAGGTGAGTTTTGATGAATTTAAAACACCATGATATAAGGTTCTACATGGATAGAGAAATAAATATTTGACACCAGTCTAATTATCAGTTATGGGGCAATGTATAAATTGAAATAGTTTATTCACTGTATAAGTAATATTCGATCGAGTGAGGTAATTACTGAATACTACCAACAATAGCCCTATACTTAGATGGGTTAAATTATGCATTCCCTGAAATTAATGAAATGATAGGTGTAGTAGAAAGTGGTGTAGCAATACGCTAATAAAGAATGATGCCATGAGGGTATGGAATGACTTCAACCTTAAGGAAGTAATGCAACAGATCAAGATCTTTCAATGAAAACCGTTAAGACAAAATATTGATGAAACATTGAACTGACTCGTCACTGTTGCCAACTAAAAAATATAAGATGTTACAACTAGTGATGAGGATAAATAAGAACGTGTCAGTATAAGAGTTAGTAAAGTGAGAACTGACCAAGAACTGGTGTGGCTCATGGTACCAAGCACAAAGCGCTTGTTTGAGGTCATAAATGGCCTTATAAAGCTTGCACACATGTTGAGGATGATCCTAATCAACAAAATTAGTGGTTAGGTCATAAAAACATCCTCAGATAAGGTACTCTAAAGAAACATATTGTTGACATCAAGCTTTTGAAAATGCCATCCACAATTGCTTACTAAAATTAAGAACAATACGAACAGTGGTTGACTTAATAACTAGATAAAACGTGTTATGGTAATCAACGCCCAGACATTAATGAAAGCCTTTAACAACCAGATGAGCTTTATACCTGTCAATAGGTCTATTAGATAAAATTTAATGTGAAGTATCCACTTATACCCAACTATATTGTAAGTAGAGTCATAAGGAACAATTTCCCAAGTCCCATTATGAATAAGAGCTTCATATTTTTCAAACATAGCCTGACGCCACATGGAATCTTTGATAGCTTAGGTTACAGTAGGTTAGTTACATGGGTTAATTGGGCGGTGAGATTTAATTTTGAATAGGTTTAAAGATTTTATTTTTAGGACAAGAGATAATATTTTTAAGAGTGGGGTTGGGATGTAAGGCGTCAGTTGTAGAGGGTGGTGGTAGAGGTGAAAAGATGTTTGGTAGAGGAGAGGTGAGATATTGGGTAAGGGGTAATAATGTCACAACATAAGATGGAGAAAGGAGCATCACGGTGGCTAAAATGGGCAGAGTCTCTACGTTGAGGCAAGAAGAAGTGGGGGCTGCAACGATAATTGGTAATAAGTCATCGCTGCGTCGGTGAGGGTAAAGGAGGGCACAATGGGTAGGGCTTTTGATGACATGGAATGATCGACAATAGCAACACTGTGGGACATTAGTAGGAAATAATATAAGAATGCGGAAGATCTAGTGCATGTTGCATGGAGTTAAAAGGAAAAATAGACTCTACAAAATTTAACATAACATAATGTGTAAATTCGAGAGGAGGAAGGGTTAAGATAGAGATAAGCATTTTGAATGAACAAATATCCAATAAAGACACATGGAGTAGGGCTGAAGCTAGGGATAACAAAGGCATCTAAAGCTACAAAGTTTTTAGTAGTTAAGAGCTAATTAAAGAGTTTAAAGTATGGAAACTAAAACTCAAGAGTATGTATGGGTAAATGGTTAACGAGGTAGACAACGGTGGAAAAGGCGAGAACCAATATGACAAAGGCATGATGCATTAGATAGAAGAGACATACCAATTTCGAAAATATAATAGTAATGGTGTTCAGAATACCTATTGTGTGAGTGTGTGTGTGTGTGTGTGTGTGTGTGTGTGTGTGTGTGTGTGTGTGTGTGTGTGTGTGTGTGTGTGTGTGTGTCATTAGTAGCAAGATATATGGAAAGAGCTTGATATCACCTCCCCCAATTATTTGAATAAAGATTGATAATTTTGTACTTGAAGAAAATTTCAACGAGAGATATAAAGCAAACAAAGATATAAAAAAAATATAGGATTTATGTTTGAGTAGGTACAATTAAATATATTTTGTAAAGTGGTCCATAAAATTAACATAATATTTAAAGTTGTCGAAAAAATTTACAAGCGAGGTCTAAATATCGGAGAAAATAATTTTAAGAGGAGATGAAAAAATAAGAGACAAAATAGAAAATGGTAGCTTGTGACTTTTATTGCATTGACAAGAATTATAATGAACATATAAAAGACTTGATAACTTTAAATGAAAATTATTTACTCTGTGCCTAAAAATTGATGAAAAATGATGACCAAGATGATGATGCTACTTAGACGATATGGTCTTGAAATTGAAAATGCAGCAAGAGAAGAATACTTAATAGGAGATGTCGGTCATTCATACATAACATTCTTAGTGTGTTCCTTATAAAAGGGTTGCCTCTATGCGAAGATCTTTTTACAAGAAAAGAAAAGGGTAAGAATTCATTGAATGTATTATTTGTTTGACAAAATTGATAAATAAAAATAAGGTTTTTTTTTATAGTAAGCACACAAATAACATTATCTAAAGAAAATGAGCATAAAGGTGTTAGAAAAGATTTAAAGTCAGTATAGGTGATAGGTAGACTTGTCTCATCACCAATCACAATGTCGATAGAACCATTATAAGGAGTTTGAAGCAAAAGTTTGCCAACATTGAAGATAACATAATGCCAGGCCCTACTATCAAGTGATAAAGACATAAAGGTCATGTATTTTTATCCTTATTTTACTTAAGATGGGATGATCTTGCTTAAAAGTACCTTGCCAAGTTCTTCCCACCTGCCAAAACAAAAAAGATGAGGAATAACATCACTTTTTTTGTGTAATTTAATGTAAACTCACTATATGAGGCTTGGAACATCACTTTTTTTTGTGTAATTTGATGCAAACATTATAGTAGATACTATAGCTAGATGAGCTCTAATGAACAAATCAACTGGTAAGGCATACAATCTACTTGAAAAGATGGTTTCTAATAGCTATTAATGGCTTACAAAAAGAACAAGTTCAAGGAAAGTTGTCGATGTACATGAGATAGATGCCTTGACCATATTAACCGCTTAAGTTAATCCTTGTCCAAGTAATTAAACACTTTGGGAGTCAATGTAATCAAGAATCAACCAACTAACTGCAATTTCTATAGAGATAATCACGCCAATGGATAATGTACGGAGACAATATAATATATAGGAAACTACAACCATAACAACCCTAATTCCAACTTCTACAATCTGGGATAGATGACTCATTCTAATTTTTTATGGAGCAATAAACAAAGGAAACACTCCAAATTTATGAATCCTCATGGATTTCAAGCTCAACCTTAACAAGAAAAGAATCCAACTTTAGAGGAGATGTTTATGCAATACATAAAAGCAAACTAATGCATTACTATCAACCCAATCTCTTACAAAGTCAAGCAGCATCCCTTTGAACCTTAGAAAATCAAGTTGGACAACTCGCTTCTATTAGAGATGGTACTTACGTGCCATTCCAATTAACAGTAATCATTTTAATAATAATGGTTAATTCATAATTATATGGTAAGAAGCTTGTAACATTTATAGACATTGTAGATCTAAAAGAGTTTAGATTTAATTCAAAAAAGTTTGGTTTAATGCTAAAAGTTAGCAATTTTAAATGTTAGAACCTTATCTGAAATGGGACAAAGACTCAAAAATATATTAGTAAAGGCATAGTTGTAAATCGTGCTAAGAAATGTCATTATATAATATGTTCTCGAAAATATTCTAATCTATGGTTATCGACATGGGTCGATCGGTATTCCTTTCGAATTAGTGTATATCTATATCTGAATTGTTCACATGGTTAGTCTTAGTAGACCATGGGCTTAGCAAAAATTCGTATGGGCATACAGCTATTTAGTGAGGACTAGGTACTAAGCAAACTCAAGAAAACCTCCAATAGACATCCTATATAGCAATCAATGGAGGCTCTTCTTGAGTTGAGTAGTATTTGTAATCCTTTTACTTGAGTTCTACAGTGAACTTGTGAGTAATCTACTATGCTTTAGTTTCACGTATGTCAGAAACCTTTCATGGTTTAACCGTTGAGTGTCACTGGTATAGTACAATGCTCATAGAGTCTGGTGTGCGTAGATATAAAATTCATCAGCTCATATAGGTGAGTAATATATCCTGATGCTTCGAGAATTGGCCAAAAGCAGAAACCTCAAAAAAAGAGTTTTCCTTAGAATTAAACAATATTATGGTTTAATTACTTTTGAAAGGAATGAGTAAGCAATAAGAAAGATACAGTTACACATGAACATGTACATGGACATATGTCTTACCTTTTTTTGACATACATAGACATGTACATGTTAGGGTTGTGCCTACGTGCCATCCCAATTTTGTATGAATATTTGATATCTATACATAGTATATTTTGTTATATCGCTAATTATCTTTTAATTATATGGTTTAATGCTTGTCACGCTATAGATTTTGTTTTATCTGAAGGAGTTCAGATACGGTCTAAAGGAGTTTAGACTGATGCTAAGAGTTAGCAAATATTCCAAGAGTTAGAGCATTGTCTGTAATTGGAAAAGACCTCAGAATATGCCAATAATGATATAATTGCAAGAGTTGAAATAGGTTGCTAAGATATGTCATTATGCAAGCATGTTCTCAAATACATAGTTCCTGATCTATTTCTACTAATGCAGGTCTGTTAGTAGATCTTATTAATTTATATAGATCAGTATATGTCTATATCTATCGGATACAGCTAGTTGTTCTTAGCTAACTAAGATCTTAGAGATTGTATAGGCATACAGGTATTCAGTTAGGACTGAGTACTAAACTGACTCATGAGGACCCCAATAGACATCATATGTTGCCATCAATGGAAGGTCCTCTTGAGTTGAGTAGTATACGTGATCCTCTGACCTGAGCACTACGGTGGGCTTGTGAGTGATCCACCATGCTTTGGTTCTACGCATGTAGAGACCTTTCATGGTCTGACCGCTGGGTATGGTCCGATGCTCATGGAGTCTGGTGCGTGTAGATGTAGGATCCATCACTCTCATAGGGAGTGATATATCTAGATACTCTAAGATAGTATCTTAAGAAAGTCTTATAGCCGTAAACAGTTAACCCGAAAAGGTGTTTCCATGGATTAAACAATATGGCAAAGAATTTTGCTCATATTGTTCAATTGAGATACCATTCTAGAGATACGTTATGGTTGAGCATATGGGGATTTGACAGTGTGGATCTATGTCTCTGCACATCCAAGATATATATGATGTAATGACTATACATATGCGTTGTAACATCAACTTGTATGGTTCAACGTGTCGATTTGTATATTCGTGATGTGTGCGTGAGGTATGACTCATGGACTTATGGAATAGTTTCATTTGACGAATCGGGCATGGACCTAGGGAGTCCCGTAATATGGAGTGTACTCGTTGTGCACTGAGGCAGAGTACTAGATTGAATTGTTTAATTCAGTAATATCCAACGTAACCATAGAAATGCATGCGTGTCTATATTTAAGTGTTAAATACAACAATTAGTCAATAATTATTATTTACTAATTGTAAAGTGACACGTGACACATTGTGGGCCATCGGTTGAGTTTACCTAAGTGTGAGGTTTGGTGAAACCCGCTAAGAGGTATACTTGGTAACTATTCATAAGGAGTAAAATGATCATTTTACATTTTGATTATTTAAATGTTAAATAATCAAATATCTCTAATATTTTATTTATAATAATATAATATATATAATGCATGATAGTTGTTATGCATTATATATATAATATTATTATTATAATTTTATATTATTATATTTTGTCAACAAAGCTAGTTTTTATTATATTATATTGTGATATTATTATTTTAATACTAAGAAATATATATATATATATATATGTGTGTGTGTGAATTAAAACGGAAATGAGAACAGGAATTGAATAGAATTCAATTAAAACCAAAGAAAGAAAATAAAGTGTTATTTTCCTTTATCATTTCCATTTCATGCTCTTTGTTTTGAGAAGCAATTGTTGCTTCCAATTCTCTACTTCATCAATGTGAGAAACAAGAGCAATAGATTAAGTACCGGCCATTTGAATTAAGGGTTAATCTTACGTTGAATTAAGAAGCTGTTGTTCTAGATTATTAAGCATATCAAATTAATAACTAGAACTGACAACCAGTACAACTTCAGGGGGACTCCAGAAGTATACGTGTAAAATGATACACGTATTGATAATTTCTCAATTTTATCATTTATGTATTAATTTGATTAATATATGATTAGTGTGTTAATTTTATGTTTTTATATTCCGCTGCATTAAAATATGTATTAGATGTGTATTTTTTTTTTAATTAACACACTACCACATGCATATACTTGAACACAGTAAATCCCCTACAATACATGGGATTGAACTTGGGCCTATATAGATTTTGATATAACAACATTTAATTCCCCTTAACATATAGGTTGTGTAGTGCAAGCAAGACAATTCATGTGATAAATACAACTTTAGAGTTCTAGTTAGCTCATTTATTGTCTATTACTATTATGCGACTTGAGTTTTTGCATGATTTGAAAGAGTTTTACCATTATCTAACGTGTAATGAATAGATTCATTGTGTAGGTTTTCTCTTTCCTAATTTAAATTTACTACCCATTTTTTTACATGTTTGAGATAATAATGTTTTAACAAATAATAAATTTGAATGGGTATTAACCATTATTTTAAGTCCTCTATAAAAGGAAACTTGTTGATCTATTTTTTTTACTTTTTATTTTTGGGTATTCTTCATTCCAATACTTATTTTCTTGCTTTCACATTTCCTCTCATTTTTTCTTGATTTCTAACTTTGAATTTTTTCACGTCCTTTTTTTGTCTTTGATTGTTCTTTGAATTTCTTGGAAATTTTTTTGAACTTTTACTTGTGGTCCCTTACAAGTTTTAGTAAGTGCTTTTGTGTCTTTCCCATGATTTTCCTAGAATTTTCTTTTTAGCGTGAACTTGTGTAACTGATAAGGGACAAATAGAGAAGATAGTTAAAACTACTTATTAAATTTGCCTCTTATGATTTAATTACTTTTACTCTATGGTTCGCATAGAAAATAGAAGAACCAAAACTTAAACCTATCAAGAAGCAATTGATAGCAAATACAAGAGATTTTGTGTGATTTTGGATCAAAAGTACACGTTATTGTAACACAAGTAATATAATGATGAATAGAGTGTCGTTGCCAAGAGGAATTATCATTAAATACATTGATTACTAAAATTATGTCTCCTTATTCTTATTCAAAAATTAATAACTCAAGCAAATAAAATCTAAACTAAATACATAAAGAAAACAAAAAGAAAAATAGAGTAAAGAAAACATCTACAAGTTCACCAATGATAAAAAGCCTAGGATTATAATTCTCCCTCAATACTTATACTTGAATCTAATTACTCATCTTAATTCAATTCATTGATACAAATTATTAACCAAGAAACCTAATATTTTTACAAACCTCTTCAAATGGTCAAGTAAAAATATCTTACCTAATCAATTATCTATTTTTTTTTATGATAATTAGATTAAGGTAAGATTTATTAAGAACAGGTTCTCTAACGGTTATATATATCATGCAAGTATATTCCTATCTCACTTGAAGCTCAAAGCTTTTTGATCATATATCAATCAAGGCTAAATACATAAATTCCCTTTTCAAGGTCATTAAGGTTGACCTAATCAATTTAATTAGTGATCAAGTAATTAGAAGCATTAGGTATAGAATAAAATGAACAATTAAATATTAACTTCATAAACTAAGAGAAAATAAATCGATTTAAGTTACATATTGAGTTCAAATTATAATCTAGAAAAGTAAATTAACTTATGATGAAATAAAAAGCTTTTGAGCACATTAGGTTAAGTATCATAGAGATAATATAAAACTAAGAAAGGTAAAGAGAAAAGAAATAAAGCTTATGATACTCTGAATTTTTCAATCTTCAATCTCATCTTCTCTTGATTTTTCTTCTCTTTAATTCTCCAAATTTTTTCTCTAAACTCTTAAAAATTTCTTCTCTCTAATTCTCCTTTGAAATTGGCTTTTTGTCTTTTATTTATAAGTTTTTATCTTCAAGCTACGAAAAAAGTTTGAGTTCTAGTTAGATCAGGATTCAAATCTTTACATCGAGCACTCAACCTTACTTTATAATGGTGCAGCACTAGCTTGTTTATTCCTCACCATTATGGCCTTGCATCTAAATGTTGCAGCACTAGCTTTTTACCAACAAGAGTGCTACAACTCTAATGCCTAGTATTGCAACCTTGGGTTTCTACCCAAACTTGCTTTTGTTAGTTGTTTTGAGTGTCGTGGCTTTACTTTTGGGGCTATGACACTGAGCTTTAATCCCATACTTGATATTTTTGCCTTGTTTTCAACCTTGTTTTCAACCCTAATTGCTCTATTGGCTTTAAACCTACTAAAATAAAAAATAAAACACATAAAAAGCTTAATTATCACATGTAAAAGTAACAAATGCCAAGATTAAGAAACTAAAATAATAAATATAAAATACATTTATCAAAAGACATGGTAGGGTGCCATAAAAAAGGAAATGAATTCTCTGCTTCAGAATTAATCTTGGATTTTAGTGCTTAAACAATGAAATTAGAAGGCTGGAGATTGTAAGTGGATATTCAAGATAAAGGAAGGAACTACTTCATATGAGCCACCTAGATTCAAAGAAAAACTTGTAGCCAATGGTTACTCACAAAGAGAAGGGATTAGCTATATTGAGATATTCTCCTCAGTTGTGAAATATGCCACAATTAGAGTAGCGCTCTCCATTGTCACTCACTTCAATTGAGAGCTACACCAATTAGATGTAAAAATTGTATTTTTGAATAAAGAGTTAAAAGAAGTGATTTATATAAATAGCCTGAAGGATTTAAAGGCACTAATCAAGAATGTTTGGTCTATTAGTTGAAGAAGTCCCTTTATGGACTTAAAAGCAGTCACCAAAGCAATGGAATAAAAGATTTGACACCTATGTCACTAGCAATAAATTTAGAAAAAGTAGCTATGATTCATATTTCAACTTCAAATGAGTTACAAAAATAAATCATATGTATTTGTTGCTATATGTAGATGATATATTATTAACAAGCAAGAGCTTAGTTGAAATTCAAAATATTAAAGAGATGCTCATGACTGACTTTCGAATAAAGGACCTTGGGTAAGCAAAGAAGATGCTTGAATGGAAATCATTAGAGACAGAAGTGAGGGAATATTACAACTAACTCAGAGAATGTCCATCAACTAAGGAAGAAAGAAGATAGATGTTCAAGGTGCCTTATCAGAATGCAGTTGGGTTAATCATGTATGAAATGACTATACAAGGCCTGACTTAGCTCACTCAATCATTGTCCTCAGTAGGTAAATGACAAACCTTGGTAAAGATCACTGGCTAAGTATCAAATGGATACTAAGGTATATAGCACAAACACTGAATTATGGGTTAGTGTTTGGACATAGAAAGGTCAATATGGAGTTGATAAGGTATGTGTACTCAAACTTTGCTAGTGACATGGACAAGAAAATATCACTAACATCTTACTATTTTAATTTTTGTAAAAATCGTGTTAGCTATAAGGCATCATTATAACCAATGGCTGTATTATTTAGCACTAAGGTTGAGTATATAACTGTAGCGAAAGCTTGCAAGGAAATTGTATGCTCGCAAGGAATGGTTCAAGAGCTTAACATGATTAGATCAGTGGTAACAATTTACTCAAATAACCAATCAATTATTTATCACTGTAAAAAAAAAAATTAGCATTCCATAATAGAACAAAGTATGTGATGTGAAATACTACTATATCAGAGAGTTGGCTTAAGTGGGAGAGTAAAATTAGAGAAAATAAATACCAAAGATAATCATGTTGATCTGAGGATAAAGGTGCTATAAATAAATAAGTGTAAAGTATATTTAAACTTGTTACATATTGATAAAGGATAGATGACCAAAGAAATCCAAGCTAATCAGGAAAGTCTAACCGGATTTATGAAGAAGGACCTACTTGCTTTAAAACCAAAAGTGGATTTATAAAAGGAATTAAATATTGATGGTTCTAAAGTAATTTGGGGAAACTAGAAAGACTGGGATGAAAAATATTTGGCTTTTATAATTTAAAGAACACGAAAGGATTGAGTTGATAATTTCCTGAGCAAATCCAGAAGCATCAAAACGCGTCATGTCATTATTGGTATTTTGTAAATATTGCCAGTTCTATACGACACCATTTTAAGTTTAGAGAGCCAATTGATTTTCCCGTCCTTTCCTTAATTGTCATTTTGTTATGGGTTTGGTTCTCAACTGGTTTGATTTGCTGAGGGCTCTAAAGATCAATTCAGTTGCTCAAACAAATTTCTATATACAGGGGGAAAGTTCCCCTAAGTTATAGAGAGAACTTGATAAAGCCATAGAGAGCGGTAGAGAGTAGATAATTAAGAAATTCGCTGTGAAAACTTAAACTTCAATAATCACTTTCTTAGGGAGCATGGGGGCTCAGTCAAGTTGGCTGAGCCCCAAGATTTTATATTTTTATTTGAGTTCAAATTTCTCTTTTTTTAGGTGGTACGTGTAGTAATAATATATATGTATATGTAATCTTAAGAAAATAATAATAATAATCACTTTCTTAGGAGAAGCTTGAGTTTGAATTTGTGTATTTCGTTCAATATTTATGCCCTTACTGTAAAACATTCTTCGTTAATGTATTTGAGTGAGCTAGTTAAATACAATGAAATGAATGTAAATACTAAATCACTATAAATTTATTTGTATTGATTGATCTTAATTATATTTGAAGTCTCCAACACATACTTTTCTCGAGTTTCAGATTACTTCAAGACGATCTTTATTTAAGATTCTGGAGAAGAAATCTATATATAATCAAGACACTGTAAAAAAACTAAATTAAATTAAAAACTAGTATGAATCTTCATGTAAATATCATACAGATTCATATACAGTAAATGACATGTATCGAAAATTAAATAAAAACTGAACCAAAATTTAAAAATCGCCATCTCTAACCTCTGAAACTCATCACTAGATTTTCAATCCTAATAAAATTAAAATTAACGAAAAAAAATAGCCTACACACATTTTCTAGCCTTAATATTAACATAAGAATACTGATAATAATTACTATTATTTCGATTTAAACTCAAATTATGGTAATTTCTAGACCCCTTGTTCATTTCCGTAAATAATGCAAGTTTCTTCCACCAGCAATGCCTGTTCTTATGGGAAACGATTCCGGTCACATGACTCACATGCGACCTTGTTCTTCTTACAAGCCCGCGAACTTCCGGTGGCTTGTAGTTTCTGATCAACGGCCACTTGATCCCGTCGAAAAACGGGTGCCGTTTAATATCCGTCGCACCTCTGGCGCACCCTAGCCTCATCCTCGAGTCTTTAACTAACAATTTCTCTATTAAATCCCTCGCTTCAGCTTCTCCTTCCTCTTCCTTCTCAGCCACGTGGCACCTCACCTGTCTACTTGATGCTATATTGCGCAGAGTGCTCTCTTTGCTCCCCCCCCTAAACGGCGTCATCCCATACATCAACTCGTATAAAAGAATCCCAAACGCCCACCAGTCAACACCGCTACCGTGACCGTTACCGGTGATCAGCTCGGGCGCTAGGTATTCATGAGTCCCAACACAAGACTTCGAGAACGCTGTCACTGGCTCGGCTACAAACTCCGCCACTACTTCCTCCACTGGTTCAGACCGGTTCATCGAACGGAAACAGTTGCACCGCTTCCTCCTTGATCCGTCTTTGTTCACCCTCTTTTCCAAGGTGGGAACGACGTCAGATTTGAAGCACAAGTCGAAATCCGACAGCATGATGTGTCCATCTTCACGTAACAAAATGTTTTCAGGTTTCAGATCACGATAAACAATCCCAAGAGCGTGAAGATATTCCAAAGCGACGAGTACTTCAGCGGCGAAGAATCTAACGGCTTGAAGGGGAAAACGGTTATTTGGTTGCTTGCGAAGAAGAGAGTGGAGGTCGCCACTGGGACAGTAATCGATTAGAAAACAAATGTAATGAGAAACCTCGAGGTGGGCGTAGAGTGTAGGAAGAAAAGGATGGTCGAGCATGGACAGGATCTCTGCCTCCATCTGTACGTGGGACAATTTCTTGGCGCTGAGTAAATCTCTGTCTACGACTTTGAGGGCGAAGCTGGCGCTGCTGCAGTCTCTGAGATGGCAGAGAAAGACTCTGCCAAGGTTTCCAATGCCGAGGTGGCGAACGAGTTTTAGATGATTGAGGTGGAGCTTGCCGTTGGAGGAGAGAGTGGTGGCGGCCTTTATGGCTGACCAATGTGGGTCGCATTTGCGGTGGTGGAGAGCGGTGGGTGCGGCGGAGACATTTGAAGAAGTTGGGATGGCGGAGAAATGGGACTCATTGAAGCTGAGAGTGAGACTGGAGCGAGCGAGACTAGAGCGAGCGCTAGAGGAGGTGAAGGTGCGATCAGTGGTGGTGGAGGTGAAGCTGAGTTCGAGATCAGTGTCTGGAAAAATGGTTTCTTCGTCCATGACTGAAGATTGGTTGATTAAATGAATGACAAGCCTTTTTCGTTAGCTATGTTTGCTTATATAGAAGTAGAATAGAAAAGAGAGAGACAGACATAAAAAGATTGGAGTCTTTTGGGGGAGAAATTTAATAATGTGTTTGGTTGACCCAAGCCCAATTGGACTACAAGGCAAAAGCCGAAAATAGATATAAATTTAACAAGCTGTTAGGTTGACCCAACTGGTTTTATTTTTTATTTTTAAATCAGAAAAATTAGTCTCAGGCTCTCAGCTCCATTTATATCAAATTGATCCCTAATCTCTACTAAGATCAACAAAAGTACTCTTTCTTATTTTGATTTTTCACTATTAAGAGTATTTAAACTCAACGTTACTTTAAAGAGCATCTCCCATTCCCATGTCCCATGTCCCATGTCCCATCCCATCCCAACTCCTCCTAAGGGACCTATTTGATAGGATTGGTCAATCCATGTCTTGACTTCACAAAATCTTGAAAAATCAGGGACTCACGAGAAAAATTCAAGGTAGAGAGAGAAAGTTTCAAAGGAACACGAGAAAATTAAAGGAGGGTGGGTGGTTCGCAGAAGTGATTAGTGAAGGCAGCTGAGAGCTGACAAATGCTAATTCTATATTCATTGGTAGCTGTGAATATGAAGACGAATTAAATGAAGACGAAGAGCAAGCAACGGCTCGTCGGCTGTATGTAGCCACCTTGACTTTCTTTTTGTTTTATCATTATAATTGTGATTCATACATATCACATATGCCCTTCATTTTACTTTAAGTTTACATTTCCTTGAAATATCCACGTTACTGTATGCACATGCTGTCCCTCATGATCTACCCACTATTCACACCATTAGATAGAAAAATTATCAAAAAAAGAAATGAACCATTAGATAGAATAGAAAGTGCATTGTTGTTGATGTGAACCATATTAACTCTTTTTTTGTTTGGTAGATTTTCCTTTCAATTATTCTCATCTAATAATTTAAAATTTTGAATCAAGGAATATAATACAATTATGAGCTGCAAGTTAATTTTGTATTGTAAATTACGTAAGAATCATGTATGTACCATTTTCTTTTATATACAACAAACACTTCTTTACAACATAGGAAACCCCGATACTGTGAACGTATTGTCGGTGAGAATTTAATGGCTATAAATAAGAATTTGACGTGTCTACTTAGATGTAAAAACGATCATTAGTACACTATCTAATAAATATTTAATAATTTTACTGAAGATAACTTCACAACCAAGTTTGTGACTGGATGGATAACTGCAACGACCAGTTCAATGAGCAGTTACTTTCTCTTTTTGTTTAATTGAAACAGTACTGTTTCAATTAAACTAGCTAAGTTCAACCCCCTTGACCAAATCGGACGTATCAATTTCAATAATCAAATGCTGTCGTAAATGCACCTGATTTATCTTAGGGAAAAATAACATTTCAACTTCTAAGATTTGGAGGAAAAAATACATAATTTTAATAGTTTTAAAAAATAAATTTTAAATTATTTATTTATTTTTATAAATGATATGCGACACATTTTTTTATTCATTTTATATTGTAATTACAAAATTAAAATAGGTTAGCAACCAAGCCTGGCACTAATCAACAATCACGGATAAAATGAATGACGCCTAATCAATTCATTAAAGATACCTTTAAACT
Source organism: Ailanthus altissimus (assembly GCA_946807835.1). NCBI lineage: Eukaryota > Viridiplantae > Streptophyta > Magnoliopsida > Sapindales > Simaroubaceae > Ailanthus > Ailanthus altissimus. The sequence goes on along the minus strand of OX327713.1, from coordinate 7,840,439 downwards.
TTAATTTTGTCATATATGCAATGGTGATTGATTTTTTTTTAAAAAAATGGATGAATAAAATGTGAAAGGAAATTTAGTGCGTGTCTAAAAAATGGTAGCAAGTTACAATGCATTGATACCTAAATCAAATATATCGTCGTTTAACCAATTCAAAAAATGATGATAGTTTTTTTTAAGATAATGCTATAGTAACCACCGCTTTACTTTAGCCATTTCTTTCGGCTCAAAAATCTTACATCAAAATTAATTCTACTATTATATAAATCATAAAAATTAAAGTTTGTAAATATTTTTAATAAGATGATTGAGTGCATATTTATTTGGATATCTCTACTAGTTAAAAGAGTTTTTTTAATATTAAATTTTTTTGATAATATTTGGTTACAATTTAAAAAGATGTTTTGTAAATTAAAAAAATTATTTTACCTCTATTTATAAAAACTCAAATTTTGAGCTTTTAAGAATATAATTTTTTATGCTTTTGTAATATATGTGTAATATCACATATATCTTAATAATTTTTTTTTTATTTCTATAGTGTATTCTTAATAAAAATATATTCAACTAGCATATTTTTAATATTTTTTTTAAAAGTCATTATATTTTTAATTCTCCATATCTCTACAGTCATTATATTTTTATAAGAATTTACTAAAATCTTTTGTTGATTATTTTTTTAAACAAAGAAGTATTATTTTATTTTTAATTTTTATACCAAATACAATAATTTATATTGATTCATTGATTACTATATATTAATTTTACTTGATTGTTATATTTTAAGAAATTAAATTTGAGAAAATACATAATAAACTTAAACTTATATATAAAAATATTAAATTGTTTAAAATTTGAATATAAGTTTTATTAAGTGTCATTTTTTATAATTTAATAACAAATAGACATTTTTAACATTATATAATCAAACAATTTAATACTTTAAAAAAAAATTAATTGACAACCAAATAATTAATGACTTTTTCTTTAAATCTCTACTTTAAAAGTTATACCTTAAAAAGTTGATTGTTATATTTTAAGAAATTAAATTTGAGAAAATACATAATAAACTTAAACTTATATATAAAAATATTAAATTATTTAAAATTTGAATATAAGTTTTATTAAGTGTTATTTTTTATAATTTAATAACAAATAGACATTTTTAACATTATATAATCAAACGATCTAATACTTTAAAAAAAAATTATTTGACAACTAAATAATTAATGACTTTTTCTTTAAATCTTTACTTTAAAAGTTATACCTTAAAAAATTCTATTTTTAAAAAGTTGTACTTCTAAGAGTTTTATTTAAAAAATTCAATCAAACGAACTCTAAATATCAATATGATCGTGATAATTGTCAACGATAGAATACTTAATAAGTCATTTGGTCAACTCCACCATTGATTGAAAATTGTGAGGTAAGTCGTGATTTTTATTTTTATTTCATTTAATTATATTTAAAATTATTTAATTTAAAGATAAATTAATTATATTATTGTTTTGACAGTCTAAATAACATGAATTATTAATAAATAAGAGTCTATTTAATTATCTTATTCGAACTACGAACGTTTTTATATATATTTTTTTAAGATACAACTATGAAAAAGTAAGACACAGTTGCAGAAGGGCAGGCGAGTGAAGACAATAATAGATTAGTTAATGCTTTATAGACTTTCTGTGCATGGACCAGTCTATTCAACAAATAACATTGAAGGCTAATCGTCTCAACTAAATTATTTACTATTAGCAAGATCATAATTGATAACAGATAATCTAATTTTCTCTAGGACTACTGGACTAATACAATTTATTAGAAAACTCTAAACGCTTTAACTATTTCGACAAGAGGATTAGAGGAAGCAGCCTCTCCTACTAAACAAGACGCAACAAATCGAATTTAAGGCGAATATTTTTAAATTTATATTTGTATTTATTTTAAAAATAAAATATTAAATTCTTCTTAAATCTATTACAAATTTAAAATTTTATTATCAAATCTATTCTAATATATATGTACTCCTCATCAAATCGGTTATTCGCAGATTTTAAGTGAGTTATAAATTAATACAATAAAAAATATAAAATCAAAATATTAATCTTAAATAAATTTTATAAAATATAACAATTAAAATTATATCACAAATTTAAATTTAATAAAAGTTTTTTCATCAAAATTAAACTCGTTTCTAAGTTAAAATTAATAAAAGTAATTTATAAATAGTTAACATAAACACTCACAACATAATTAAAAAATAACCTAATTAAACAAAAATAATTTTTCTTAAGTTAATTCAAGATTTAATAATATGTCTTATAAATAAATTTATTTTGGCATATGATAGTTTTAAGATGAGTCAATTTGTCAATTAATTAAGCCAGTAACATATTAATTATTAAAAGAATAAAAAAAATAAAATAAAATGACTATTAATATCCATCACTGGAGAAAATGAATAAATAAATTTAAACAACAATTATCAATCTCCATCATGCAAAGAAATTTTAAAAAATCAACTATTCTGTTTTAAAATATTTATATTATTTATTTAAGTAATATAATGTAAAGAAGAATAAAGAGAGATTGAAATATGTTATTTGATAATCAAATAAATATTTAATGAGCGTGGGCCAATAGTTTTGTGAGAATAAAAAATTAGCGATAACAAAACTAAAAAATAACATTTTTGTATAAGAAGTAAGCTGTGAACAATTGATAAATTAAATAAGAGATAAAAATTATTATTTTAATTTTTTTATTTAAAACTACAACCAAAATAATATTGTTTGGTCTTCTTTTTTAAAAAATAAAATATATATATTTGTGTGTGTGTGTAAATATTCACATAGACTCTAATAGATATCTGCATACTATTTCACTAAAATTATATCTGTCTCAAATTTGTTGTGAGTTTTAACTTTATGTACCAAATTCATCATAAATTTACTTCTAATTTTATTAAATCCTTTCTAACAAAAGTAAATTCTAACAAATTTACATATCATTTTTCCCATTTTTACTATTGAAGAAGTAAGGTAAGAAAATCATAATATTGTTACATTTTTTTTTTTATTATTATTATATGTTAACTTTTTCTTCTCTTTTAATAATGTTTAATACTGATCAGTTTATTTAAATGAATTTAGACAGTTAAATTGCATGAAAAATATATTTTTAAATAATATCTTAATATTTTTTCATTCTAAATGTTGTGTGAAATATTCATTAAATGGTTAAATTTTATAATTTTTAAAATAATTTATTATATTATTTTATCATTAAATAATTATTTGATCATTATTTAAAATAAAAAATGTTAAAATATTATCTAAAAAATATAGTATCACTCAAAAAGTATAATTTATTTATTTACTGTAAATTTTATTGTTATCCTTTTTCTTTCGCTAAAACACACGAGTGGATACAAAATTGTTAAAAAAAATTGACTGGTTCATTGTAGTAATATAACGTTTACACTTTAGTATGTACCACGTCCTTTTGTGTGGACATAGTGTTCCTCAAAATAATAAAATTATATTAAAAAAAATTCGACGAGATTTTCGGATGGTAAAATCATACTTATTACGTAGTGGCTTAAACTTATTTTTAAAAACATTTGACCCTAAATGTAAAAGTTAATATACTATTGCAGATAGCAGGATCAAGTAGTCGACTTTTGTCGCACTGAAATAAAATATTTTTCTTTTTAGGGCATATAAATAGAACCTTCTTCTAATAATGCATTATTATTTTCATAAATCAAACTTTAAAAAAAAAAGATAGAAATGATGGACCCATGTGATGGGCCAACATGATCGGTTTTATGTTCTGAGTGAGGGGGTTGGGACCCACGTGAGAAGGGTAGAGGATGCTGCCTGCCACGTGGTCAACACTGGCCCTACTTTGTCGCTTACGACAATTTTAAAAGAATTTAATTTTCTTTCATTTATTAGTAATGACTCTTCAACTGAATTCTACTAATAAATTATTGCAGTAATAATAATAAGAAGAATGAGTTAAGACCTGAAAGTATTTTATTAATTGTTTTTTTTAAAAAGGAAATATCTTAATTACAAATAATTCATCAATAATGGCTTCAACTCCCTAGTAGTTAAAATGAATAAATGATGCTGGCATGCTGCCATCCAATAATGCAAGGAAATTTTTAGAAATACCTAATATTTTTAGTCAATTTTTTTTTTTTTCCATAAAATAGTAAGTTAAGTTTTATTAGTTAAAACAATACAAAATGGGTATAATAATCCTTATTGATAAAAAATAATTAATAAATAAAATATTTAAAAATAAATACACAAAAAATTGGTTAAATTTTAAAATTTTATCTCAAGAAACACAATTCAACGTTTAGTAATAAAATTAAAAAAAATTAGCTAAATAAGAGAGAAAATACCATCAATCTAAATTTTTTTAAATTTTTATAAATTGAAAATTCATCATACGAGATCTTTTACGTGTGGAAATACGTGTGAAAAAGTTATGCGCACCCTTTCAATTTTATCAATTATTATTGAAACAAATTATAAAAATTTAAAAAAATCTTTATATGACGCGTGTTGCACATGCACGTGTCGCTCCCCGAGTCGTCCTGTGGGCCTTCATTTGATTGAGCTTTACCACCGCTTTATCTTTTAAGTTGCTGACACTTGAAACTCACTTTCATTTAAAATTTAATTCCATAAAACAAACACCGTAAATCTCAAGTAGGAACAAATTTACTTTTATGTAAGCAGATTTAAGGTTCATTTCTTAGAAAGATATTTCTACTATGTTTTGGAAGCATAACAATTAATATGGATATTAAATATAATTTTACTCCATATTATCATATATTTATCAAACATTTGCATTCTTTTATTTTACGATTAGTGTTTTTACTTTTTTAAGAATAATTAGAACTTCAAAATTACAACTACTAAAATAAATAAATAATCACCCTCCTAAAGCAATAGATTGTGTGATAATTGCAGAAACAAATTTGTTCAACTACTAAAATTTGTTGAAGTAACATAACCTTGAAATTTAGACTTTTTGAATTTATAAATTTACGTTTAAGTATCATTTAATACTTTTTTTAGAGAAAAAAATAGTAATAGTAACAAGCAAAACTTCTCATGTATGATAATTTTTATGATAAAAAATGTGATATTAAGAAAGATTTTGTGCAATTTTGAAAAATTAAAATTTCTTGAGGTAGAATTAGAATTTGAGCTTTTGGGGGGCTAAAATATAAAGGTTGGTGAACTTTAACATAATTTTAAGGATATGTGATGATATATTTCTATATAGATAATTGTAAATTTTATTATAAACTAATTGTATAATAAATAAAATAAAATATTATTTTATATCTATTGCCTTATCCACCTTAGCCCAAAATTTATCATCAAGTATCCTCCTTCGGTCCTAATTTATAAAACAACAATGACAAGTCCTGTGCAATATCATATAGAGCATGGGTATTCTCGTTACACATAAGTCAAATGGACTCATAATATCAAATATATGATATTAAGTTAATGAAATTATATCAACAAATTTATAACATAATGTTAAAACAATAATTGAAAAAAAAAACTTACAAAAGAATATGTATCTGCAACTATACACCCTTGTTAGTACACTTACTTGTACTTGCACTAATATTGACTGATCAATTTTAAGTACTCATTAATATGCTATAAAATCATACATATGTGTATAAGTATTGGCACCACTAATTCATTTTTTTTGAAAATGCAAGAATGTCCTTACAAAATCATCAAACCAGTCGTTTAGAAGTATATTAAACTATTCTTGATTAGCATTGATCTTGCGTAAGCTAACATGCCCTTGATCATCTCAAAATCAAGTTTGAAACTTGGTTAAACTGTATTGTATTATTGATAAAATTTTATTTATATTTAAAATTAATAAATTTAAAGAAAAAAAATACGAAGAACAAGATATATAAAAATACATATAAAGTTATAATAGTAAGATATTAAAAAAAACTAACTAATATATCAATAAAATTATTAAATTATTTTAAAGAATCTAACTTATTTCTTGGAGAATTTTTTTTTTGACCTCTGATTTAGAAAAAAAAAACATTTGATGTAAATTGCAGAGAATATAAAATCACCAATGTATGATGTTCCATAATTGTGAATTTATTTATATAGGTTAAATTGACAATTTCTTTTTCATGTAAGAAAAGAATTATAATTATAAAATTCCTTTGTATCAAAGAAAAGATGTACAAATGAGACCACTTATCAATATATATATATTTTTAAGATATGAGAATGAAGTTAAAAAATGTATAAAATAGAGATCACTTGCAAAAAAATATTTTTATTAGAGAAAGACTTTAAAGTGGAGAAAATGATATATTGTTTGAACATTAAATAGTGTATTAAAACACAAAACTTTAACGTTAGTAGGGACCACTTTTTTAAATTGACAATTAATCTATTAAGTATAAGAATTTTGAAAGAAATATTTAATGCAATTTTAAGGGCCTATGTTAGGTCTTAGGGAGCCATGGTGTACTTTTTTTGGTGTTATAGATATGGTGATGTTTTTGAGGGCTTGTACATGTGATGGATTAGCTTCTATTCCTTTTGCGCTTACGATGTGTCCGATGAAGGTCCCAAATGAGATTTCAAATGTGCACTTAGCTAGATTCAAGTGCATATTATATTCTCGTAGAATATCAAATACTTCTTATAAGTCTATAATGTGATCATTTGCCTTCTTATTCTTGATTATTGTATTGTCTATGTAAGCCTCCATTAGCCTGCCTAGAAACTTCTCAAAGACTTTACTGAATAATGACTAAAATGTGGCTCATGTATTCTTTAATTTGAACGACATTACTTTATAGCAATAAATTTCTTGCTCGGTTATGAAGCTGGTTTTCTCTTTCCCCTTTGGAGCCTTCCTGATCTAATTATATCCGTTGTATATGTCCAAAAAATAGCCTATTGTATATTGTTGTTGCATCCACCATCTAATTGACTTTTAAAAGTATGACAAAATCTTTTGGTGTGACTTTATTTAGGTTAGTAAAGTCTACACATACCCTCCACTCTCATCTTCCATAAACTATTATATTAGAAAGCCATTTTAGATAGTTTACTTTTTGGATGAAGCCTATTTCTAACAACTTGTCTACCTCATCACTTATGATTTTATTTTGTTCAGGAGCAAATCGTCACTGCTTCTATTGAATTGGCGTATAGTCCTTCCTAATGTTCAGTTTATGGTACATTACTTCTGGATCTATCCCATATCCTTATGTGACCAAATAACGACATCTTGGTTTGTTATTAGTATCTTGATCAACCTTTCTCTTTCTCCTCCAACTATGTTGGTGTCAAAAAGCACCCTTTTTTTTATATTGGATGGAGTGTATTCTTTCTCATGAGGAAGTTCTTTTGGCAATTGATATTGTAATTGCTAATCTGATGGTGGTTCCATTCTCCCAGGGGTAGAAAGTTTCTACTACTTCCTTTTGTTTCTCGAATGCTTCTTTTTATTCGTTAGGTAACTTAAGTGAGTTGGTGTAGCATTGTCTTTCTTGGACTTGTTCGCCTCTAATGTTTATTACCCTTTTTCTAGTGATCGACACGCATCTAACTACTTGATGTAGGGTAGAAGGGACAATTTCCATATAATGGACCGAGAAGTTTCCAGCTATGGTATTGTAAGTTGTAAGGGCCTTGACCATTAGATAATCTACTTCCAACTATTTTCTTGTTACTATAATAGGCAAGGTTATTATACTTTTTTACTTATACTTTATCTTCTCCAAAGGCAATTAGTTCGACATTACATCCTTTTGGATTTTGTTTTTGTCCAATATTAATCTTTGTAATGCTTCCCAAAATAAAATATTAGCTCTACTTCCTCCATCGACTAGGATTCTCCATATGATCACCCTTATTATATTTAGGCTGATGACCACGAGTCTAAGTGTAGCATTATTAAATTGGTTTTCTCTAGAGAATTTAATTTCTCCCACTTCATGGGTGATGGATAAGGTCGTGAAAGTCTCCTCAATTTTGCATTTGTAAATTTTAGCTGCTTTTTTAAATGGAGGTCTCCATCTTTCATCTTTTCCTTCTCTTTTTGGGGGTCTGCCATAGACTATATTTATATAGAATTGATTCATAATTACTTTTATAGACAAAGCTTCCATGTAATCTTCTACATGTATTCTATCTACTTGTTACTCTTCTAAGACAGGAAGTATACTATGGAATCTTCTACGGGCATTCTATCTATTTGTGCCCTTCTAAAACAAGAAGTATACTTTCATCTACTTCAATGATTTTTTATTCTACAGTTATCTAATGTTCAACCATTTACTTTTTCTTCCTCATCTTTCCCTTCGTCTAGATAGGAGAAGTCAAACAGGGAGCTATGGATTGTATTTAGTATGGGTAATACTTCTTCATCATTATTTTAAGCTTTCTTCATAGCATACTTGGACTCTTTCACTAGTTCTGTAACCTACTTAAGACCTGTTTCTAGTCTATAAATTTTCAAGCATCCACTTTTCATGAGAATGTGGATTTGACTTATCCGAGCTCAACAACCTTTGATATTATGTTCATATTCATTGTAGAAGGAAAAATGTTCGGATTGATCTTTGTATTCGTCAGGTGTCTCAATAGGTTTTGGCGTCTAAAATATTTTAAATCTTTGAATTTTGCCTATATTTCTCAATGAGTGTGTTTATTAGGACAATAGTTTGAACATATGCTTCAGCCTCTTGTTAGCTCTATTTTTCTCTTGGGTGGAAGGACTTTTTCCATATCCATCTCCTCTAAGAGGTCGCTTTCTGTATCCTTGACTCGTCCAGAATATAGGAGTTATTCTCAAGTGCAGGATTGTCGAAGTAATAAATAACCCGATGAGAACGGGGTCGATCCACAGGGAAGTAGAATTAAAATTACAAATTATAAACACTTTAAAGATAATTAATGCAGTATAAGATGTTTGCAAATATTATTTCAATTAACCAATTCAAATAAAAAGCTAAGGTTACGGGGATTCACTCTTGGCATAAGAAGTAAGAATATATTTAACTTTTTATTTTTTTATAACTCAATTGGAATCCTCACACAAAGGAGGTTCCAACCGAAAAATATAGCAATTAAAGTTCATCATCATTTATATATTGATTAGTATTTATTTCTTTCAATTATTATACACAAAATTTTATAAATGGGTTCAAGTATTTATTATGCCAATCTTTATATTTGTCTACAATAAATCAAGACTCCCACTTTACAAGAAAAGTTATATACACCAAATCTTGTAAATGGTTTCAAGAATTTATTGTGCCAAGTATTAAGTTTGTCAATAATAAATCAAGAATCACCACTTTAGAAGAAAGGGTATTAATTCTACAAACAAAATAAATACATCATATATAAGTTTGCATAACTTAAAAATGAATCATTAAATTCATGAATAAATATTAAACATATCTTATTACCTTGCCAAGAGCTTCACCCTTTCACCTTAGCTTAAAGAAAATTATTTGGACATAATAAAACTAAAGAAAAAGAAAAGAAATGGAAGAATAAATAACATGATTTAATAGTAAACAAGAGAAATAAATTTACAAAGAAATAGATACAAAGGACAAGTATTTTGAACTAAATTCTAACTTTCTAATTACATTCTTTAGGCATAAACAAGCCACCTATTTATAGAAAAATATGGATAAATCGAGACAAATTTGGAGGGAACCACTTGGTTGATGAAAGTCAAGAATGGTGGCAAAATAATTTGCATTCATTATCACTTGGGCACCTACTTGATTATCCAATTTGGAATTGATATAATCCGAATTAGCTGTCACTCAAAACATAAAAGTTGTAGATAAGTCTCTTATCTTTCTAAATTGAGTGATCTCATACGTATTACATACGTATTTCTATAGTTATGGGCCAAATACTGATAACTATTCAAACTGGGCCTGTACTGCAGATCAATTCTGTTCTAGGCCATTTTTCACCCTCTAAACACTCAAATTTCCAATGCTTTGTGAAATACAATATATTATCCCATTGAGTCATCTCTGTACAAGATCAAGAATCACCTCAATTGGATCTTTAAGTAGAAAGTTATGACCATTTTACCGAACCTGCCACAAAACAGTTAAAAGATAATTAAGTACAATATTGTAAACATACTTAAGTTAAGAAAATTAAATACACTAATAATACAAAACAATCATGTAAAACTCTTATTAAATGTGTAATTTCAAGTGTTCATCAATCCTCCTCTTTGAGATGAGCTTCATTCCTTTTGTGTTGTGATCATGAAAACTTCTTTTTTTCACGGCAGCTTACTCTTCTTCATATTTAGTAAATTGTTTTATTTTTTGATTGATTAGTTCAAAAGAAGTAAAATTTTTTCGAACAAGGTAACTATAGTAGGGCTGGATGGTTTAACTGCTTTGTTATAAGCTTGGACAATTATTTCAGTGGCACAGCTTTCAAGCTCCCTAATTTTTTGATTGAATCGATTAAAGAAGTTCCTGGTTAATTCATTATCCCCTTGTTTTATGAGAAAAAAGTCTGATGTTGTATTTTTTTTCTTCTACTTTTTGATGTATTATGCGATAAAATGGGCTGTTAATTCATCGAATGATGATATCGAGTTCTCGTTGAGTCTTCAAAATTATGCCTATGTCAGTTTCTTCAAACTAAATGGAAAGGTTTCAAGGGTTTGTCATATGCATGCATTATCATCCTAAAATATTATAATGATATATGTGTTCTTTGAGATCCCCAGTCTCTTTGAACATATGAAATTTAGATATATGAAATTTGTATGGCTTTTCTATCATTCTTATTGCATTCATAAAAGGATCTCGGTTTGTCTTTTCTACTAAGGTCATTATGTCTTCAGCTACTCTTGGCTTCATTATTTTGCATATATTTCACTTACTTCTTTCAAGATGGAAGCTTTAATGTCATCTTTATCAATTTTTGTGGTTATTTTCGAAGTCAAATCCCGTCATCTCTCCTAGGATATATCTTTTTCAATAGTTTTGTCGGGTACCTTTACTTCTTATGTCCATTTTTGTCCTTTGTCTTGAGGTGGGTCATCTTTGAGATCGTCAACAGGTTCTTCATATCCTTCTATTACCATCGATCCGTCTCTTAATTTATAATTCTCCTTATTAGTTTTTTCAAGTTAGTTTTAGGGAAAAAGAAATTTAGACCCCAAAATTTACTCTAAAAAATAGTTTCATCCCCTATTTACGCTCAAAATATAACGCGGCTATCGCAGTAAAGATTGAGGTGTCGATCCCACGAGGAAGTTTTTAGCAAAATAGGTTAGTGAAGTAAAATATTAAACAGTAGTAAATGATAAAATTAATTAATTGATTTAAATGGATGAGATAGAATTGTGTATGAATTGAGAAAAATGTCTTATAATGATTTAAACAAGACTTCGAGAATCACAATTATACTTTATAAATCTACTCTACACTTTGATTCAATGTTTATATCTCAATTGACAGTTTTATATCTAAACAATCAATCGAAAGATATGTAAAATATAGCATATTTAATAACACATGCATTTGATATAACTAAACTCTTTTGCAAATATTAACATAAATCATGTTCATTTATACAAGTTATCTAAGATCGATAATATATCATTTTGACAATATTGTAGTAAAAGATCAACTTGAATATCAAACATTTATTGCATTTACATGTTATCCAAGATTGACAATATATCAATCGACAATATTGCAGTAAAAGATTAACATATAAAACAATGTAACCAATAACAATTATAATTCAACAAGAATCACATAAGAAAAGCATGATTGAACATATATGAGACATGAGAATTATAACCTCTGGATTATAGAAAATAAAATAGATAAGAGTTTAATCAAAACCAAACTTACATCATTTGTAGCTCTTGACAACGAATCAAAGCATCGAAGTAGATTTATTACACATAAAAGTTCATCTCTTAGCCTTGCCAAGAACTCTAGCCTAAATTACAATACATGTTAATGAGAAGAAAAGAAGAGAGAATTATCTAATGTTAAAAACGTCCTAAGAGTCTCCTTATATAGGTAATGAATGAAAATATGTTATGTGTGACATCAATCTTCAATAATTTTAGGCAACTTGCAGCACGGTTTTGATATTTTAAATGACCGATGTAGCCTTTGTAGCCGACATGAAAGTTGTAGAATTTTATCTCTTCTTTTCATAGGCATCGAGTTTATACAATTGGAGGAGTATCCAATGAGATATGAGCAAAATTCTAAAGATACATCAGATTTCGACCAATAACCATTTTACCCACTTGTAATGCAATTTGGTCTATGATAACGGCTGATTTAGACTTTACCATCAACATAAGAGTTGTTGATAATTAAGTCAGTATTTCATAGCTTTAAGAATTATACCAATTGAGTACGTATTTTGTGAGATACGATCTAAATACGTGAGTTGGCTCAAGCTGAGCAGAAGTTATAGCCCGATTCTATTGTATCTCAATTTTTGGCCCATAACATGTTGGATTTGACTTTTCAACTATTCTTCAAGTTTGTGTAAGATTGAGTCATATTGTTCCAGATTCAAGAATTTCTTTATTTTGATTTTTACATTGAGAATTATGTTCATTTTACCTAAACCTGTGCAAATAACATTCATTAATCGCAATTTAAGGAGAACACTTTATTTCAAACTAAAAGTACAAAAATGCTAAAATTAGTGACATTAAATGGTGACTGAATCTCTAAATAAATATGCATTTTCATGTGTTCATCACAGCCCCCAACCAGCTTATTGCTAGTCTCTAGCAATTCAAGCGTAAATAGAATATGCGAAACTATCTAAGCATTTCAAATAAAAAGTCAGTTCAAGATCACTGTTGCTATTATGATTTTTTCAATTATAACTTCTAAAAATTGTGTGTGTGTGAAATAAGCCATAAACATCTTACCACAAACCATAACAGATATAGCCTTGAGAATTTCTCCAAGTAAAAGCCTCAACTTCATATCCTCATAGGTGTATGACTGTTTAAAATGTTATGATTTCTCTCATGGAGTTGGAAAACAGTTAAGCACTCAAGAAAAAGTCAATTTTAAGGACAAACATATAAACTAACATTGATTCAAAGATAGAAAATTTAATTGTTTAGAAATCAATTATTCTTAACATGTACTAGCTTTAGAACTTTAATTGTCTTGTAAGAATAATACCAATATAACTTGGTGAGAAAACTGCCTTACAAAAAATTTGTCTTCTAAAATTGAATGAAGACTTTATTAAACTGAATTGATTATCATTTTTTTTTCTTTTTATTTTTTGTTTTGGTATTTTGCTTTTTTTTTTTTGATTTTTTGTTTTTGTGTTTTTGAAGAATACAAGGAAGTATTACAAAGGTTTCTCACCAAATTATATTATACATAAATGCAACCAACTTATTCCGTAATTTAAATAATATCAATCTAAACAAAAATTAACTAATTTAAAGGATCAATGAAGGTTCATAAGCTATTTTCTCAACCTTTCCACTTAATCACAAAAGATGTGTGGATTAGAAAAATATATACTTAAACATGAAAATTCTCTTGGGTATATAAATTGAATCATCCGTCTTATCACAAGGCTTAGCATTGTGCTAAAAAATAATTTGGAAGACATTCTTTAGTAACCTAAATAGAAACAGTGACTCAACCTAAACAATTTTGAAATCATATCTAGGCAGAAAAGAAAATTCGTTTATACAAGAATTACCAAGACTACAAGCAATAAACAACAATACATGAAACATAAAACAAAACAACAAAAGTTAGTTAAAATGCATTTCAAAAGTTAGAACTAAAATTTCTTACTCTACCATTTTAATCAAGAGTATATATTAGTATCATCATTTTACTTTACTCCTTACTTTTTTTTTTTTTTTTGAATATAACTTATGTCTACTATACTCCCCCCAAACCAGATAAAACATTGTCCTCAATGTTTAAATAAAAAGAGATAAAGTATAGGAGACATTACCTAAAACGCCAGTTATTCGAAAGAAACAAATTTGAGAGTCACTTAAGCAAATATAAACTAAAATGATGATACTAATAAATAAATAAAATAAAGAAAAATTATGCATTATTTAACCAAAAGATTTGAATTTAAGACATCTATATGAGTAGCCTACTATTCATAAAATAAAACAAAATAAAATAAAATTTTGAATTTAAAACACATGTATTTACAAGAAGTTGTTATTGTGGCTCACATCTTCCTCTGGTTTTACGTCCAGTAACGGCTTAAACGCCCTCTATGGGTCCGGGATAGGCTTCCCATCCAATTTTCTTATAAAATGGCAAACATGGTCTTTTAGAGTCAGATTCCTGAGACTAAACCGTTGATGTTCATTTTTGAATTTATTTCATAAATCAAGAAGTTCACATTGCACGAGCCCACAAGGATGCGTCTCAAGAGTCAATAGGATATCATCCAAAGACTCCTTACTCAGTTCATCCTTAATGAACTGAATTTTGTCTTCTCGATTTCTAGATACAAATCCTAAAGAACGACAACTCCGGTTACAATTCCATCGAGCACATTTATGACAGACTTGTAACCTCTTTGCTCGTCGCCTTTTGGCATAAGAGCTTCTTCCAAGACCAGACATATGAGAAATAAAATCATTTGTAGACTTACCAGATAATCGAACCTTAGCTTCAATTAACCAATAAAGATCAACAGGGATATTACTCAACATTAATAGCCTTAGTCTTTCACACCGTGCTTTGTAAATCTTAAGTAGAGTATTTTGAGGCAATGAAGGAAAACATTTTTTAAGGTTGGCAAGAATGTGATCCATTTTGAAAGAAAGTGAAAAAGAAAAGAGATTAATGCACAGTTTGTGGGACAATTTTTAGGGAACTGAAAAACCGACTTTAATAGTCATGGAGTACCGTATCTGCCATTTGACCGAAAAATAAAATCACACTAAAAAAAAGAAAAAGAAGAAAATAAAGTAAAATAAAATGTGAAAGAAAATAAAAAGTCAAAAAATATAGACAAAATATAAAATATGGTACAGATAGATTGAATCTGATTAAACATAATAGACAAGATCCACAAGAAGGATCTCGTCTAGGTACATAGAGTGGTCTACCTTTTCCACATAACTTTTCAGCCTCTGTCTATTCACTTTGAAAATTCGCCCATCAGTAGGGTCCTTAATTTCGACAGCACCATTAGAAAAAATGTGCCTTACTATAAATGGATCAGTCCATCGAGATCTCAACTTTCTAGGGTGTAAATGTAATCGAGCATCATAAAGATAGAACCATTGTTTTGGCTCAAAGTGTTTCCTTGAAATCTGTTTGTTATGAGCTGTTTTCATTTTAGCTTTGTAAATTCTAGAGTTGTCATATGCGTTATTTTGTAGCTTTTCTACTTCTGACAATTATAACTTTCTCTGGAGACCTTGGTCACTAATGATGACACGTGGTGTCTCGAGTTTTGATGGCTTTGGTTTCTCCCTCTCTCGTGGCAACTCTTCAATCCCTGGTTTTCAAAATTGAATCCCTTTATCCTATGAGTAAAAAATACTAAACACATCAGTTGTTTCATCAGGATAATACAATTCTTCAAAATCAAAATCAATGAGGTTTTCTAAAGAATTATAGCCATGATTTTTATAAGCTTCCTCCGCTATAAGTGTGTCTATCATATATGAATGATAGCATTCGTCTTCTTCTCATGGTTGTTTGCCAATATTGAAAATGTTCACCTTAAGAGTCATATTCCCAAAAGATAATTTCATTAGATCATTTTTGCAATTAATAAGAGTGTTAGCAGTGGCAAGAAAAAGTCTCCCTAAAATAAGAGGGATTTTTGACTCAATGTTAACAATAGAATGAGTATCTAAAACAAAAAAATCAATAGGATAGTAAAATTTATCAATTTGCAACAAAACATCTTTTACTATTCCCTGTGGTTTCTTGATTGATTGGTCAGCTAATTGTAGGACTACAGATGTTGGTTTAATCTTACCAAGTCTCAATTTCAAGTAGATAGAATAAGACATTAAATTTACACTTGCTCCTAAGTTCAACAAAGCTTGACCAAACTTATGTGTCCCAATTTGGTAGGAGATTATAGGATATCCTGGGTCTTTATACTTAGGTAGTGTCTTTTGTTCAATCACTGCACTTACCTGTTCTGCCAAAAATGCAGTTTTCTTTACATGGTGTTTTTTTTTATAGTGCATAAATCCTTGATGACTTTAGCATAAGTTGGAACATGTTTAATAAAATGCAACAAGGGAAGATTAATCTTAACTTGTTTCAAATGTTCCAAAATCTCACCCTAAATTTTTGAATGTTTTTCAACCGGTCGAAGAGCTTGAGGAAAAGGCACTGGAATTGAAAACTTATTTTTGGGCTCTTTTTCCACTGTGGCCTCTTTTTCAATGGACGCGTCTTTACTACTCGTAGATGTGTTAGTTTCAAAAGTAGGCTCACTTGCAATCTTACCACTTCGAGTAGTAATGGCATTGACTTCTTTGAGATTTTGTGCATCAGAAGTAGAAACTTGTGCCATGAATTGTCATTTTGGGTTAGGTTAAGGTTGAGATGGAAACTTACCTCGCTCTTGTACAGTTAAGGCACTGGTCAACTTTGTGATTTGACTCTTGATTTCTTTATTTTCGTTTATCACATGCGCAAGAACTGTTCAAATTTGTGATTAGTCTTACTTTATGCCTCCATAAATGCTTGTAATGTATCCTCTAAAGGACTCCTAGTTGGTCGTGCATTATATTGAGGTGCAACATAAGACTTGGGTGCTTGTTGGTCAGATTTCCAACTAAAGTTTAGGTGGTTTCTCTAGCTAGGATTATAGATTTCAGAGTAAGGTGAATAAGGCTTCTTGTACATCCCTAGGGAATTACATTGTTCCTCATATATCTCTATCATCTCACTATAAGTGGGACAATCCTGAGCTAAGTGTTCCACTCCTCCACAGACAAAACAGACATCATGTGACTCAACCTTAGTAACCGCATGGGTGACCCTTCTATCTTTGGTTTTCAAGTATGGGCTTTTTGGGGCTAAGTCATTAAGAAATTTTATGGCTTCCTCAAGATCTTTGTGAAGTAACTCTCCATTACACATCATCTCAACAAATTGACACTCTCTAATTGTGAGTCCCTCATAAAAATAGCTAACCAATTGCCAATTTTCATACCCATGGAGAGGGCACAGATTTATCAACTCTTTAAACTTTTTCCATGCTTGATATAAGGTTTCACTGTCTTTTTGGGAGAAGGAAGAAATTTGTCTTTTCAGGCCATTAGTTTTATGTTGTAGGAAGTATTTATTGAAAAATGCATGGGTCATTTCTGCCCAAATTCCTATAGACCTCGGCCTTAAAGAGTATAGCCAACTCTTTGCTTTATCTTTCAAAGAAAAAGGGAAAAATTTAAGCCTAACAGTGTCTATGGCTTCAGGTTGGCTATGGAATGTGACAATTATCTCTTCAAATTCCCTAACATGTACATAAGAATTTTCACTATCTAGATCATGAAAAGTTGGCAGAAGTTGTATTATTCCAGGTTTAAAATTCGAATGTGGTGTGTTAGATGGAAATATAATGCATGATGGTGTGACTGTGCGAGTAGGATGCAAGTAATCTTTTAGAGTCCTAATGGAGTTAAATTCGTGTTAGCTCATTGTGTTGGAATTATAAGATGAACTAGATGGTAAATTTTCTTCCCTTACAAATTGTGATGGTGGTTCTAATTCTTTTTCTCTTACAAATCTCCCTTGTTTGTCTCTAAGTCGATGCATACATCCTAACAATATATTTTTTTTTACTCTTTTTTTTTTTCTTTTTTCCTCTTTTTTTAATGAAAGAAATGCTCAAAGAAAATTAAATAAATAAAAAGTTGTTTTTTTATGAAAGAAGTTAAATAAAACACAAGAAGAATTAGAAATGAGTTAGGTGCTAAGACTAACCATTAAATATAAATACAATAAATGAATAAAAGATAATAAACTATAAAGTACAATAAATAAATAAATAAAAAGTATAATAAGTAAATAAAAGAAAAGAAAGTACAATAAATAAAGGAAAATAAAATACAAAGTACAATAAATAAATAAAAAGAAAAAAAATTAAAGTATAATAAAAAAAAGTACAATAAGTAAATAAATAAAAAGTTAGGCGGTAACAAACCATTAAAATAAAATAAAAATACAACATATTAACTAAAAAAATAAAGTACAATAAATAAAATAAAAATAAAGTACACTAAAAAAAGTGCAATAAATAAATAAAAAAATAAAGTCAATAAATAAATGAATTACAATAAATAAACTAAAGTGCAATAAATAAATAAACTAAAGTGCAATAAATAAAATAAAATAAACTAAGTTAGGCAGTAAAACCAGCCATTAAAATAAAAAAAGTGCAATAAATAAATAAAAAAATAAAGTGCAGTAATAAATAAGAAGATAAAGTACAATAAATAAATAAAAAAAATGAACTAAGTTAGGCGGTAAAACTGGCCATTAATATGATATAAAATATAGCAAATTAACTAAAGAAAACAAAATAAATTAGGTGGTAGAACCAACCATGAACAATAAAATAAAGTACAACAAAGAAAATAAAACTAAGATTTTACAAAGAAAAAAATGTACAAAGTTACCGCATTAGTATTGATAAACGCAATTGACTTTCGCTTAATGCTTCCCCGGCAATGACACCAAATTTTATTTACGCTCAAAATATAATGCGGTTATCGCATTATAGATTGAGGTGTAGATCCCACGAGGAAGCTTTTGACAAAATAGGTTGATGAAGTAAAATATTAATGCAGTAGTAAAGGATAGAATTAATTAATTGATTTAAGTGGATGAGATAGAATTGTCTATGAATTGAGAAAAATGTCTTATAATGATTTAAACAAGGCTTCGAGAATCACAATTATACTTTATAAATCTACTCTACACTTTAATTTAATGTTTATAACTTAATTGACAGTTTTACATCTAAACAATCAATCGAAAGATATGTAAAATATAGCACATTTAATAACACATGTATTTGATATGACTAAACTCTTTTGCAAATATTAACACAAATCATGTTCATTTATACAAGTTATCTAAGATCGACAATATATCATTTTAACAATATTGCAGTAAAAGATCAATTTGAATATCAAACATTTATTGTTTTTACATGTTATCCAAGATTGACAATATATCAATCGACAATATTGCAGTAAAAGATTAACATATAAAACAATGTAACCAATAACAATTATAATTCAACAAGAATCACATAAGAAAAGCATGATTGAACATATATGAGACATGAGAATTATAACCTCTGGATTATAGAAAATAAAATAGATAAGAGTTTAATCAAAACCAAACTTACATCATTTGTAGCTCTTGACAACGAATCAAAGCATCGAAGTAGATTTATTACACATAAAAGTTCATCTCTTAGCCTTGCCAAGAACTCTAGCCTAAATTACAATATATGTTAATGAGAAGAAAAGAAGAGAGAATTATCTAATGTTAAAAACGTCCTAAGAGTCTCCTTATATAGGTAATGAATGGAAATATGTTATGTGTGACATCAATCTTCAATAATTTTAGGCAACTTGCAGCACGGTTTTGATATTTTAAATGACCGATGTAGCCTTTGTAGCCGACATGAAAGTTGTAGAATTTTATCTCTTCTTTCCATAGGCACCGAGTTTATACAATTGGAGGAGTATCTTATGAGATATGAGCAAAATTCTAAAGATACATCAGATTTCGACCAATA
Source organism: Ailanthus altissimus (assembly GCA_946807835.1). Lineage (NCBI taxonomy): Eukaryota > Viridiplantae > Streptophyta > Magnoliopsida > Sapindales > Simaroubaceae > Ailanthus > Ailanthus altissimus. Next base: position 7,820,565 of record OX327713.1, on the reverse strand, counting down.
ACCATTTTACCCACTTGTAATGCAATTTGGTCTATGATAACGGCTGATTTAGACTTTACCATCAACATAAGAGTTGTTGATAATTAAGTCAGTATTTCATAGCTTTAAGAATTATACCAATTGAGTACGTATTTTATGAGATACGATCTAAATACGTGAGTTGGCTCAAGCTGAGCAGAAGTTATAGCTCGATTCTATTGTATCTCAATTTTTGGCCCATAACATGTTGGATTTGACTTTTCAACTATTCTTCAAGTTTGTGTAAGATTGAGTCATATTGTTCCAGATTCAAGAATTTCTTCATTTTGATTTTTACATTGAGAATTATGTTCATTTTACCTAAACCTGTGCAAATAACATTCATTAATCGCAATTTAAGGAGAACACTTTATTTCAAACTAAAAGTACAAAAATGCTAAAATTAGTGACATTAAATAGTGACATTAAATAGTGACCGAATCTCTTAATAAATATGCATTTTCATGTGTTCATCATCCCCTGCTTTAAAATTACCAAAAAATACTATTTTTATTAATTTTTTTTATAATCTTTTTGACTAGTTTTGCTCTTTTTTAATGCACATTTAAATGAAACAATACTGTCATCATATAGATCACAAAGTTTAAAATATGATAGTGCCAATAGATAGTCAATATTTTGTTGTCATCATCGCTAAAAGAAGTATTTTTAGGTAATTTTGAAGACAAATGGGTGAAACTATCCGTTAGATCAAAATTTGAGGATTTAGATGTCTTTATCTCTGGTTTTTATGATCTTGGTAAGGATGTTCACCATGCCATTGAAAATCTCGCTTACCAGAGCTATTGATTTTGTATTGCTAGAATCTATATTTTCTTGATTATCTAGAAGCTCTAAGACATGAATATTCTTTTGGTTTGACATAATAGCTTTAGTGTCAAAAAGTCTACATTTCATTTAGAACTTTTCGATGGACGATGCCTTAAAGTTTCTTAAATATGGAACCTTATGAAAATTATCTCCTCACCTTACTTACTCCTTAAACTTACGGAGATGCATTGTCCTCTTATTAAAAAAAAAATATTCAAATGTTTAAGTTAATATTTTTTTGAGAAAGATGATGTTTAGTGTGTTGAAAGTGTTATAAAGGCAATCATTAAAGTGATTAATGTTGAATGTTATGAGCCAAATTCATTGGAATTGAACTAAATTGAATAATCAACAAAAATTGTATCTATTTATAGTGTATGTATTTAAATCAATATCAAAGTATGTACGTATGCATTCACCTAATAATTATACCTTTTTAGGTGTCTTGTGAAAGTAAAGATGAATTTAATCTCTTTATTTTAGTAGAATTATAATTAAAAAATAAAATAAAAATTATAATTTGATTTGTTTTTAATTTTAGGTTTAATCTATTTTTTAAACTCTTAATCTATGCGGGCTCACTTGATTAAGGACTCTGATCTCATTTCCTCTGTTGGACTGCCTCCTCGACTGGACTTGTATCCTTAAAATACGAAAAAAAGTTTTAAAATAGGAGGGCTGATTGAGCCAATTAATAATAGGCTCACTAGATGATATCTAATATATATTCTGCTGCAATTTCTCTTTCAGAGTATTAAACCACAGATAATAAGCAAACTTCTAGGGATTTTACTCTTTGTTTGTGCCCTTTTGAACTCTTATATTTCTTAATAATGTATTGGCTGTTGCCCTTCTTATGTTATCAGTTGATCATTTGCTTCAAAATCCTGATTAAAATAGCTTAAGGGGAGAGAAAAGATAAAGAAAATTTTATAAAAAATAATCTTTATGTTCTATATATCTTAATTTACAATGTAATTGATTGTGATTATATATAATCTCCCGCCTAACATTAATTGTTATGACAATTGCAAGTACCTGATTTTTTTCTCAAGATTCCAACATAATTAAACAACAATCTTTCCCCAGAATATCACGTCAAATATTATTAGTGTATGAATCAATTAAAGTACAAACATTTCAACGTGTGACCATGTGCAAGGCACGAGCCATGATTAATGATTCCATAACTCTTAAGAGAAAAATGTTTCTGCAATTTCTTCGGAATATGCTCAACTTGGATCCATCACAAACCCATTCTAATTAATTCTTAAATGGCTTCACCATCAGATTGCATCACTACCTATTATGCCACTAATCGCTGTGACTTATTGCAAGTACTTTTGAAAGTGTTTTTGGTAGTGATCAAAAAGCACTTCCATAATAAATACGCTTAAAAAGAAAAAAAGACGGCTGCTCCTAGATGCTTGTTTTATATGCAAAATTTATGTACTCTTTAGTTTTAAGTTATTCGAACTTTGGCAGAAGACATTGAGTTATTATTATTGATTATTTGATAATTATAATTATTGATAGTTATTATAATTATTTGATATTTAAAACTTACTTATATAAAAAAAAATAGTTTTATATAATTATTTTTTAATAATAGTATTCAACTAAATAATTCTTTTAAGATCACACGTTTAAGATTGTTGTCTTGTTAACATTTATCTAATTTCATGATTTTTTTTAATATACTATTCACGTGGAAAGGGACTACTGTTCACTTAAATAGCAAATGAGCTAATTTAATTAGACAATAGCATTTTGGATTAAAAAAAAACAATAGAAGTTTCTCATAGAAAAAAAATTAATACATATTTTTTTTTCAAAAATATTACTTAGTGAGATCTTTCATAATATTAGAAAAAAAATTAGCAAAATTTGAATTCCAATCACAATAGATAAAGAGACATGTTTACTTTTGAATGATGCTAAAGTTTTATATGATAATAATGTAATAAGGAACTATTAGTATGTTGAGTGATTATAAAAATTAATAATTTAATAGTTAACGCATTACTTAAAGATGAAAAATAAATATTAAGATAAAGTGTGCAGTATTATTTTTTCATTTTCTCAAATTGATATAAATTTAAAAAATTACCTTTTCAAATATGCTTTGAAATAACATTTAAAAACACTAGATAGATAAATATATTTTACTTAAAAAGACGATATATTTAAAAGTAAAGAGAAAGAAAATGAAGTCTCGAAAATGTAGTGCTGATGGAGGGAAGAACGCGATGTAAGGTTTTGTGAAAATTGAAGAGCCGATTGGACGTAGGGACAGATGGCAAGTACATGTGCAGCCAGCCTGGATAATTGTATATCCGTAGCCCCTTGGGATTATAATCTTTGACATTGATATGTGTGATGTTCAGTTCCCAAGGCCCTCGTCAAATTTTGAGGCCCACCTTTGTCGAGTGAAAATATTTTCACGTCAAAATTTGAGGTCAATTCCATTTTGCATTTCTCTCACTTGATTTTGATTTAATAAAGGGTAAGAAAATCTTATCTTAAATTTTGATTTAATAAATAATTATATTTTTATTATATTTAAAATACTCAATTTTATTTTAATTTATTAATTTTAATAAAATTTACTCTTTTATTGTTCAAATAATTTATTTATACTCTAACTTAAATATATGATAATTTAAAATTTAAACACGTAGTACAATTTTAACAATTCATTATTTTTTAATACATTAAATAATTTAATTTATTTATTTAATTTAATAAAATTATACATATCATAATATAATAAGTTATAAATGACACATGTTATTGTGTAATTTATTTATATTTTTTAATAATTTTTTTGAATTAAATTAAATTAAATAATTTTTTTTTAAATAAATAAAAATGGAGTATCCGATCACTAGTTTGACCAGTGGCTACTGGTGGCTAGTTGGTCACTAATGATCAGTGGTAATTCGATTCAAAATTGATATCATTGAATTCAAAATTTTGTGATCTACGCGACAATGAAATTTTTATTGGTCAACAAAGTACCGTGGAGGTGCTAAAAGTTAAGAGAAGAGTGGCAGCCACTATAGAGTCACCGTCAAACGGTGGAGCGAGTGGAGGTTCATTGCCATTGTCATTGGATAGATCGTCGATTAACAACTCCAATAGTGGCAACGGTGAACCTCCATTTACCGATATTTGATGGGGGCACTATAATGGTCGTTGCTCTTTTCCCCATTTTTGGTACCCTACGATGCGTTATTGATAAAAAACTTTATACAACTGTGCAAATCATAAAATTTTGAGTTAAATCACCATCAATTGCCAGTGCCTCATTACTTATCGAAGGCAGCTCGATTAGCCGGTAGCAACCACTAATGACTAGCGAATGCTGCTTTTTTTCGAATGTTGTTTTCAAGTTTATTTTAAATTCAAATTTATGTATAATTAGACTAAAAGGACCTCAGTTTGCTTAAATTAACAAAAAAACTTATAGACTACAATAAAATTGGATATTTTGAATCTAATTGGGCAAAAATGTCTATTAGGTAAAACTGGATGGTAAAATTGTCTTTAGTCCATGATAAAATGACCGATAATTAAATATTAATTGAATTAGTATTATTATGTTATGTACAACAATTAAATTGGTAATATGATTTTGATTGATACATTATATAATTATCTTTAAAATTGGAGTTATAAATTTATATTTTTTATTATGTTAATTTATAATCCACTTAAAATATGTGAATAATTCGTTACAGGTTTGGTATGGAGTGCATATCAACTAAAGTAAGTTTGGTAATAAAACTTTAAACTGTAATGAGTTTAGAAAAAATTTGGTATTCTTTTTTTTAAAAGTAGATACGAATACAAATTTAAAGATATCCATTTCAAAATTGATCTACAACTATTCTAAATAGTCACTTTTCTTCAATTCAATAAGCTTAATCCATTCAATCCAATCAAAATTGAGTTTCTTTTCATTTTGATACTATTAAGAGATCGATTTATATACTTACTTTGACAAATTTGTTAAAATTTTATCCAATTATAAAAATAATAATCTCATAATATTTATAAATAAAATAATTTAAAAAACACAATTATCTCATTAATTCTATTACTCACAAGTCAAAAAAGCATCAAGCTATTCAATTTGTAAAATATAACTAATTACTTTACTAAATTCAAGTTATTTTTTTACCACAGGAAAGAATTGCTATGACATCAATTAAAATTTTTTTTTAGTCTTTTAATAAAATTAGTCAGTATAAAACTTAATTTTCATTTAGCATCATGCAATTTATAATATAAATTTGACTAATTAAGCTATAGTACAATGGACTTAATTTATTTCGAAATTAAGAGATATGACCTATTTGACAAATTTAAATGAAATTCAATTTTTTTTTTTAATTATAATTTTAGATCAAATTGGATTTGTAATTTTTTTATTTGATAGTTTTCATAAATAACCCATATTTCTAAGCAATATTTATTTTTTAACCACAAATAAATGGGTTAATTTTTATTAGTCAAGAAATGAACAATTGAATAATTATGCAATTGAGTGATTTTTTTTCTTTTCACCAAATATTAAAACCTGCTCTCTTAAGTAATTAAAAATCTAAAAGGTTTTTTTTGTGTTTGTTTTATAAATATATAAGCAGTGAAGTGTAATGTAATAAAGTTGAATGAAATAAAGTAAATCAAAGAGAAATATGATAAATCGGAAAGAAATAAGGTGAATCAAAAAAATCTAAGAATAAATTCACAGTTCCCATTTGGACCCGTGAATGAGAACTGCGAAATGGGTCCTATTTTTTTAATTAATTAAATTTGTATTTAAATTTTCTTTTTATTTTTAATTATAAATAAATAAATTTTTTTATTTAATAATTTAAATAAATAATAACTAATTAAATAATGTATCAATTATTTTAATAAAACATTATTAAATAATAAAAAATAATTATTTATTTAATAATTAAAATTTATTGTTATTTATAGTAATAATTTATTTATTTAATCATTAAATATATAAATTATTTTTAATTTTATAAAAAATGCATGCGGTCACACATGCACGCTGCATTTGCACATTGCCTACAAGACACACTTGTGCTAAATGTATATATTTATTTTTATTATTTAATAAATAAATAATTTATAAATAATAAGTTATTTATTTTTTTACTTAATCATTAAATAAATAAATAATTTTTATTATTTAATAATATTTCATTAAAATAATTAATAAATTATTTAATTAGTTGTTATTTATTTAAATTATTAAATAATTTATTTATTTATTTATAATTAAAAAAGAAAACAAAAAGGAAACAAAACAAACACAAAATTTTAAAAAATTAAATTAATTAAAAAGAGGACATAATTCGCGGCTACAAATAGGAACCACGAATCTATTCTTAGATTTTTTCAATTCACCATATTTTTTTTCTAATTCATCTTATTTCTTTCCACTTTATCACATTACACTTTGATGCTCACATATTTATAAAATAAATTCAAAAACTTCAAGATTTTCAATTTATCGAGAGAGAGAGTTAGTTCGAATGTTTGGTTGAGAGAGAAAATATAACTCAAGAGCATAATTATCTAATTGTCCATTTTTTGGCTAATAAAGATTAACCCATTCATTTTTGGTTAAAAAAGAATATTGTCTAAAAATATGGGCCATTTATAAAAATTTCTTTTTTTCAATAGTTTAAATTAAATTAAAAAAATTAACAATCTGATTAATAATAGATCAGATATATTATTGGTCAAACTCGTTTATTCTAATTCAACGAACACTCTTAGTTAGTGAGAATGTCATGGTTCTCCTCTATGTATGTAAAAACGAGGGACATAAACATAAAAATGTTTCTTTTTTTTTAGGCGTTAACATTATTAAACATGAGTGCATACAATTATTTTATTACAGTGTAATAAATACAATTCCTTATCTATAAAGTGGGAAGTTTGATACTTGCCTTATAACATGTTAAAAATTTTAAGAATATTTCAAAACAAACAAAGTAAAATGAAAGACAAAATGTAAGGAATTAAGAAAAGAGAATAAAAGGGAAAAAACATAAATCGGTGCAAATATGGGCTCAACACCGTGACGTTATAGAAGTAGCACTGCGGCGCTGAAGTTAGAGAGCCCAGCGCCACAACACTAGAAAAGCAGCACTGTGGCATTAGTTGCTGGGCTTGTGACTATTAAAAAAGTCACCATGCCTTTCCAAAAATTGTGACTTTTTGAAGAGGTTTTGTGACTCTCCAAAAAGCAACCTTCTTTTTATAAATACTAGCAATTCTCAAAATAAAAAGATATACATTTCTCTTATTTTTGAAATTCCTCATTTATAATCTATATACACCAAATCAAAAGTGATTACTTATTGTCCAAGAAAAGTTATACTTGAGTGTGCACTCTTGCAACTTTTATTTTGTCATTGAATAATTATTAAGATTATTATCTTGTAGGGACATAAATAATCTTAAGGACAATGCCTAGCATACATTGACAACTATTTCTTATTGTATCCTTTTCTAATTTGTTTAGCATTCTTAAGACTATTTCATAAACAAAACATTAGATTCTTCACTGATGGGTATTGCCAAATCATTTTTAAAGGCTACCAAAATTTCACTGTTTGATGAGAAGTATTTCAAATGATGGCAAGATCATGTGTTCGGTACCTTAGCTGTGATGAATATGACAGAATATCTTACACAGCAGCCACCAAAGCCTGATATAAACAACTACACAAAAGAGTTTCCTATATGGAATCAGGCAAATAAGATTTGTTGTAATACCATATCAACATATTATCTAATTAATTATATGATGTTTACTCTACATATAAAGATGTACATAAAAGTTGGGTACAATTTAAAAAAAATACATTATAGAAGATGTTGATGCCTAAAATATATTATTGTAAATTTCATAAACTTCAAAATATTTGAGGAAAAAGATGTCACCTCTCTAATTCATGAATTTCACTTGTTAATTAATAATTTAAAAAATGAGGATATTGTTCTCCTTAAGCCTTTTATGGCTAGTTACTTAGTAGAGAAGTTACTAGATTCTTAGAAAGATTATAAGAAAAGTAGTAAGCACAAAAAGAAATGTTTAAAGTTGGACAATACCATTGTTCACATTAGAATTGAAGAAAAGAATCGCCAATAGGAGAATAGTGAAAAGGCCAAAGAATTGATTTCATGGCCAACTTGAAAAATGATGTTGCTCTAAGTAAGAAGCATCACAAATCCAAAAACAAACAATATTTCAAGAGTTTAAAGCCCTCATTCTAGAACAAAGGTAATTTTTATATTTGTGGTAAGAGTGATTATTTTGCTAATTAGTGTAAATACAAGAAAAGAGATAAAAAGAGAAACAATAAATTTGCCAATGCCATTTTGGTCAAGGGAGATAAAATGATTGTTGTTATTGTGGATTCTTAAATGAACATAGTTACAATTGGTAGCAAAGAATAGGTCATAGATTTTGGAGTCACAAGATATGTCCATACAAGAAAAGGAGAAGAACAAGTTTATCTTGGTGATTCCCATTCTACACATGTGGTGGGAAAAGAAAATGTTCTTCTTAAGTTAACTTTTGGAAAAACTCTTGCATTGAATAATATGTTACATGTTCCAAATATTAGATACAATCACATTTATGTATTTATGCTTAGTCAAGCAAATGTAAAAGTCTCATTTGAAGGGGACAAAATTGTAATAACTGAAAATGGGGTATTTGTTGAAAAGGGTATTATTCTAATAATCTATTCAAACTTAATATACTTGACACAAATACCAATAATAAAAGTAATTCTTCTGTTTTTATGGTTAATTTCTTTAGTTTATGACATGATAAACTTGGTCACTTAGGTTATTCTTATTTAAAAATGAAAAGTTTTGGTCAACGTCCTAATAAGATCTTAGAAGAGGTTCATAAGTGTGATGTGTATGTGGAAGCAAAGTCCACAAAGAAGAGTTATAAATCAATAACTTTTAGAGAAATTGAGTTTCTCAATTTGATCTGTAATGACCTTAGTATGTTAAAGACACTATTACTAAAGGAGGAAAAATATTTTACATAACCTTTTATAGATGGTTTTTCAAGGTATACCAAGATATATCTATTAAGAAATAAAGATGATTTATATGAAAAGTTCTTGATCTACAAACAAAAAGTTAAAAATCAACTTCGGAAGAATATCAAAAGGTTAAGAATTGATCTAGGTAGAGAATATGTGGCTAGCATGTTTAATTCTTATTCTAAGGACAATGAAATTATACATAAAACTGCAACTTCATATTCTCTAGAATCAAGTGGGGTAGCTGAAAGGAAAAATAAAACTCTAAATGATATGATGAATTCTACGTTAATAAATTATGGGCACCTATGAACTTGTGGGGGGAAGCAATTATTACTATTTACCGTATAAAAAAAATGGTAAGACACTATATGAATTTTGGAGAGGCTATGAGACTAAGATATCATGCCTCAAAGTGTGTGAGTGTCTTGCTAAGGTCTCATTTCTCGGTCCAAAAAAGAACAGAATAGGACCCAAAATAGTTAATTGTATATTCGTAGGTTATACCTAGAATAGTATGCATTAAGATTTTTAATATTAAAAAATATCAATAAATTATTTGATGTAAATAATATATTAAAATCTAAAAATGCAGAATTTTTCGAAACAATTTTTCTAAAAAAACCCAAACTGTAAAATCATCAACTCATTTAGAAGTTTATAATAGTCCTCCAAAAATTTCAAAATTATCAACTCATTTAGAAGTATATAATAGTCATCCAAAAAGTTATAATCATGAACTAAGAGAAGTAAGAGAATAAGAAAAGCCACAAATTTTGTAATGATTTCTATGTCATTTTATGGAAGAGGACCCTCAAACATTTGGATAGGCTATGTCCTCTCATAATGTTATTTATGGAAAGAGGCTGTCAATGATGAAATTAACTATATTATGAGTAATAATGTATGGTAAATTGTTGACTTGCCTCCAGGAATCAAGCCTAGTCATAAATGGATCTTAAAAAAGAAGTTAAGGGCTGATGGTTCAATTAAAAAATATAAGGCAAGATTAGTTTTCAAAGAGTTCATACAAAAGAAAGATTTAGATTACTTTGATACATATGCTCCTGTAACTAGAATTACATTCGTTAGAACATTAACTGTATTGGCTGCAATTCATGATTTACACATACATTAAATGCATGTGAAAAATACATTTTTAAATGGAGATTTATAAGAGAAAAGTTATATGACACAACTGGAAGGTTGTGTAATACATGGTATAGAGCATAAAGTATGTAAACTTGTGAAGTCATTATATAGCTTGAAACAAACACTTAAATAGTGGCATGAAAAATTTGACAATGCTCTTATACTTAGATAAATGTGCTTACTTTAAAATCTTTCATTTTAAAAACTTTGTAATCATTGTCTTTCTGTGGATGACATGCAAATGTTTAGTCTTAGTATGGAAGTGATAGATGAGACGAAGAGAATTATTTTACTAATTTGATATATAAAAGATATAGGAGAAGTGGATGTAATTCTTAAAGATCAAAATAATAAAACATGTAATGGTCTTACCTTATCCTTAAAAAACTATGTAGAAATTTTTTAAAAGAGATTTTGGTACTTTACATGTAAACGAGTGGCAACACCGTATAATGCTATTAGTAAACTATTTAAGAATAACAAATATAGTGATAACTAGATCCGTTATGCCCAAATAATTGGTAGTCTCATGTACTTGATGAATAATATTAGGCCTAATATGACATATGCTATATGGAGATTGAATAGATATACTTAGAATTCGGACAAAGAGTATTGGAGTGCCTTAGATAGACTTACAAAATATTTGATAGGCACTAAGAATTATAGACTCACATATAGTAGATCATCACTTGTATTGAAAGGTTATTGTAATGCAAATTGAATTTTTAAATCCAATGAAATTAAGTCAACTAGTGGATTTATGTTCACCTTAGGAGGATGTGCTGTCTATTAAAAATCTACTAAATAGACATACAAAGCTTGATTTACTAGAAAGTTTGAATTGATAGCTTTTAAAAAAACTTGTTTCAAAGTTGAATGGTTCAAAACACTCATAATTGATTTTTTCATGAACTCTCATTCTCCTACATCAATTTCAATCCATTATGATTGTCTAACTACAATAGCTAGAGTGAAGAGTAAAATCTATAATGGGACAAGTACACATATACATCTAAGACATAATATAATAAAGTAGCTGTTAGAATCTAAGGTGGTGAGCCCATATTTTGTAAGGTCAGAGTTGAATTTGACCGATCTTTTAACAAAACCACTGAATAAGATTAATGAAACAAACATCGAGGGGGATGTGGCTTTTACCTATAGCATAAAGTAAGAGTGATTGATGATAACCCTACCTATGTGATTGGAGATCCCATGAAGTAGGTTCATAAGGGTAAGAATAAGTCATTTGTTATTTTGTTATATTACTAACTACATAAATAAGAGTCCTCCATAAGGCTAAGCAGGACGGTGTGTTATACTGCAGAACACATTTGATGGAGTGTCACCTATTTGAGTATAAAATTAGGTCGATTACTATGAGAGCAAAGCATGCATCTCTAGAGCACTTATGAAACTAGAATGATACAGGACCATAAAAGTGCCATACCGCTAGATAAACAAGTTATCAGAGAATTTAACGTGAATATTTAATCATTTATTGTTTAAATAAGGAATGAAGGTTCACATAAATGTAGTTTTACATAGTTCTTATAAATTACGATTACTTATTCAATGGTTGGTTCATAGTTTAGAAAAGCATTAAATGTTGGCAATTCTCAAAATGAAAAGATATACAATTCTCTTGATCTTGAATTTTTCTCATTTACAATCTACATACTCCAAATCAAAAGTGATTACTTGTTGTTTAAAGAAAGTTGCACTTGAGTGTGCACTCTTTCAACTTTCCTTTTTTTCATTGAATCTTGAAGATTATATTGCCATTCAACTCTTTTGCATCAAGATTATTATCTTATAGGTATAGATAGTTTAAGGACAATGTCTAGCACTCATTAACAACCTTTTTTTTTTGTTGTATCATTTTCTACTTTGTTCAACATAACATACAAATATTATCTGTCTTATTTTCTTATCTTGTTAATGATGTTGTGTTTGTAATGACATTTATAATTTGTTTTTAAAAAAAAGACATTAGTAGTTGATGATCAATCTAGCATTGTTGAATTATGGATGTTATATGATATTCTATTCTTATGATTGATGTTACATGATATCTTATTATTAAGATATATTAATAAGACATGTTAAATATAATACTTACAAAATTAAAATATAAGATTGATAGAAGGTGTAATTTTATTAAAAAAATATCATATATTAAGTAATCAGTTATTTTATAATTTCATATTAATGTAATATATGAGCATTAAATAGACTACCAAATGAGTTGTGATGAGAAACTATCATATCATTTTGTATGCTAATTTTATATAAGTAAAATTATTATTATTATGATGATGACGACAATGATGATGGGTCTATTATTAGTAAGAAAAATTAATCAAGATTCTTTCACCGATGCGATAAAGATGGCCGAAAGGCCATCTATTTGATGAGATTGGAGATTTTGAAGAACATATATTTCACTTTAATTTTAAGATGATAATGCATGCATACAATAGACCTCTAAAGTGCATTGATTTCCCTTCTACCTTTAAGGTTCCGACCCAAGTTTAGTTCTAAGGACTCAAGGAGAATTCAATTTCTTCTTTTAAAGATTTGACAGTGTAATTCATTGTGAATGACATCTGGAAACGAAAAAAAAAAAGAATAAACAACATCAGACAATTTTCTTATGAAAAAGAGAGATAATGAATCAATTCAAAGCTAACCTTTCTCAATCAATTCATTCAAGAACTCAATAAGCTTGGAAGCAATGACTTTGAGATAGTAAACCAAGCCTATTGAAAATCGGTGAAATCATCCATTCCATACTACAAGTACTTGGTACAGAAGAATTTTACTTTTTTGAACTAATCAACCAGAAGTTAGAATAGTGGATACACGAGAAAGAAGAAGAAGCTTCCATGAAGAAAGAAGCTTCTGTAATAGCAACCTAGAAAGAAGAAGATTCCTCCCAAAAGAGGAACTATAGAAATCAATCTCAAAACAAGGATAGAAACGAGAAAAGACCTTTTCAGCAAGCGGGAGGGAACTATTGTGTTGTACTAAAGTCTAAGTGCATGTTATCATAAACATGTAATAAAAAGTGAGTAGAATATTGCTCCCCTGAGAAATTGTTATTATTGTTATGCTAAGTATTAAAATTGTGTCTTCTTAATTTTATTTAGACGAACAAAAATCAAAAGAAAAAGCAATCTAATCTAAATAAACATAAAACTAACAGCTAAGATAAGACTAAAGATAATGAGATATAATCACCAATGATAGATAAAACCTATGATTACAACTATTACTTAATACTTTACTTGAACCAATTAATATTTTTTTAAGTTAATCATTCAATATGAATTGTTGACTAGATCCCTAATATAATCACAAGCCTTTGTTGATGGTCAAGTGACTATATCTTACCCTAACAATAACCTATATGTCTATGGTATTCAGATGAGAATAAGATTTATTAAGAACTGATCTACTACTACTATATATACTATATGAGTGTATGTCTATCTCATATAAAATCATATATACTACGTTACGATCATATATTAAATTATTCAAGACCAACACCTAAATTTCTTTATCAAGTTTATTATGGTTCCTACAATAATCTAATTAGTGATCAAATAATTAGAAAGCATTAAGCACAAAATAATTGAGCAATTATACTATTGAGTTCATAAAAATAAGAAAAGAATTTGAATTCAATCACATATCAAGTTCAAAGTTGTAACCCTAGATATAAAAATTTAGCTTATGATGAATAAAGTATTCTAGAGCTTATTAAGAAAAACATCATGAAAGTTATAGTTAGAAATATAAAGAGTGGAAGAGATAAAATTAATTTTCTTACAATCTTTAATTTTTTAGTCTTCTTGATCCTCCAAAATTTGCTGTTTCTTTATCTAAAAAGTTGTTTTTCTCTCATGCTCATTCTTTTCCTCTCCCTTTTTGGTTCTCCCTTCTTCTTTTTCTCTCTTATTCTTGATTTTAAAATAGACTTTTTAATTTTCTATTTATAAGGTTTTAGTATTCAAATTAGGGCAAAACGTCTAATATAAGTTAGACTAAAATTTCTCTTTTCTGTTCCTAGCGTCGATATTATTTAAAATACTATTTATAAGTACTGTTCACGTGGTAGTGTTTATGCATTACTATTTATATTGCCGTAGCACTAATACTGTTGAAAAATTACTATAGCAAATTTGATATTTTTTACCTTATTTTCTTTGGATTTTCAACCTAAATAGTTCCGTTGACTTCAAACCTACAAAACAACAATAAAATGAATAAAAAGTATGATATTAATACTTAAAATGAACAAATGTGAAGTCTAAGGAAGCCTAACTAATAAATATAAAATATGCCCATCAGGAACAATGATAAAAGATAAAAAAAGACCAATCGAACCATTAATTCCCATAAATACACAAGCTGAGAAAATATAGACAAAGCACAAGGATTCCAAAATCTTTTGGAAACCTAGGCCTATAGAAACCCCAATAGAACAAAGGGACAGTTTCAAACTATCAAGGCCAACCTGGAGCTGATTTATATTCAGAATGTCAGATAAATACAAGCATTTTTTACAAGCTATCAAGGCCAAATAACAGGAACATCTGAGGCCTTAAACAGACAGAAGAATTACAAAGGCTGAAAGAATACCTAAAGAAAACTCTGATTATATCAACACCACTTCCTAACGAAACTCAGTTTATTCTGCAGCAGTGAGCACAACACTATTCAGAGAAGAATATGGTTAACAAAAACCCATCTTCTACACAAGTAAATACTTGTTGGATGTCGCAACCAAGTATTCAATAATAAAGAACTTGTCCTTAGTGCATGTCGAAGACAAACTCTGCCACTATTTTCAAGTATATTTAGTCATTGTATACACTTCTTATCTACTCGAACAGATCCTTTCAAGACTGGATGTGGTAGGCAAAGTGACCAAGATGGCTATAGGGCTAATCTACTTAGATATTGACTTCTAACTCAGGACGATAATCAAAGGACAATCTTTAGATAATTTTTGACTTGAATGTGAATCGAAAGTACAAGACGACTCCTTCAAGAGCTAGTAGAACTAGAGGAAACTTGAAAGATAAACATAGTTGGAGATTCTAATAGTAAATACGCTTTGTGAGTCCCGTTTAATAGCCTATATTGACTAATATTGGAACAAATAGTGAAGCTTCAAACCCTTACTTCCATTAATGATACTGAATTGAAGACTAATAGAAAGGTTAACGATGGCACACCAACCAATGATTAAGAAGCTTAAGGTTTACATAGATTCCACTTTGGTTAATTCCTAGTGAAATAGAGATTACACTACTAAGGAAGAACAAATGAAAGACCTATTAACTAAAGAAAAGAAACCTATGGAGCATTTCAATAGCATAACAATCTCCCAAATTCTATGAAAATAGAATGCTAACATAGATAAATTGGCTAAAGAAGCTTCTACTATCAAGCATCCATAAACAAGAACAATTCCTCTCTTTATCTGGGAAAACAAAATCAAGGTTAACAAAAAGGAAGAGACAAAGGAACCATAAGATTTGATGGTGATAACTACTTCCAATAGCTGGATGGTACCATATGGCAATTACCTAAAAGATGAGAAGCTTTTCAAAGACAAAAAAGAAGTAAAAAAGATGTAAATTAACGTTAGGAGATTTACCCTTATAGACGACCAACTATATAGACAATCGTTATTTGGATCTACATGAGGTGTGTACTTGTAAATGATGGGAAAAATATATTCGAAGAGATTCATAAAGGGATGTATGGTAACCATTCTAACGGACGCACCATCACACATAAAACCATATGTCAAGGATACTTCTGCACCTTCATTAAAAGGGGCGCATTCAAAGTTATGAAAAAAATGCAAAACGTGTTAGAAATATGCCACCCTTATCCACCTACCAGCAGAGATCTAAATTCAATTTTCAGCCCTTGGCCCTTCATCTAGTAAGGATGGATATCGTAAGACCTATCACTCTCACGGCTAGAGGGAAGCAATTTGTCTTCCTTGCCACAAACTGCTTCACAAAGAAGGTAGAAGCAAGAGCTAACAACAATATCACAAGAATAGAAATGAAGAAATTCATTTGACAAAACATAATCACCAGATTTGGAATGCCATACATTTTGTGTTTAACACAACAGAAAGCATTTTGCCAGCTTTATAATCACTTTTTTCTATAAGAAATTCAAGATTCAACAAAGGTATTCCTCCTAGATCTACCTTCAAGGCAACGATCGAGCTAAAATAACTAACCGAACAATTTTCACCATGTTGAGGAAGCGATTGGAATGTAAAAAGAGTAAATGACTTGAGAAACTTCTAAGAATCCTCTAGGCCTATATAACAATAAAAAATAGGTCAACTAGGACCTCACCTTACTCCCTAGTGTATGAAGCGAAGGTTGTACTTCCCATGGAAGCTTTCATCCATACCTTGAAGACAAAAACAATTCAACTGGAGATAAATGATGAAGCATTGTCACTGACCAATGACTTGATAGAAAAAGCACGAGACATTGCAGCCATACACTCAAAAATTTACAAGAAATAAATAAAGAGACATCATAATACAAAGATAAGAAGAAGAGAAATCTACAAGGGTGACCTAGTTCTACACAAAACTCGAGACATTAACAAGGAATAAAATGTAGGGAGGATGGACGAGACATGAACAAGTCCATATAAAGTTGTCAAGAAACTGGATCGATAAGCCTTTTTGTTATAAGACATGGTAGGAAATACCATCCCAACACTATGGAACATCTCAAAACTTAAAAATATTTTGTGTATAAACTTTCAATTTCAATTTTTTCATATTTTAATAAAGCTAATGGTTCTTGTTCAAAGTCTATGAATACAAATGTTCTTCCTTAGGAAAAGGAAGCACCTTTATAGGACTTTTCTTTATCAAAAAGACATTTGGTCCAGTGGATACGAGGACCACTATAAGTAAATCTTTTTATGGATACAAGAATAGCCTTCCATCCAACGTCATAACTTTTGATCCTGTGGATACGAGGATGCTTTGAAAGTAAACTTTTCTATGAAAACAAGAATGACTTTCCCTTAGAAAGTTGATGGTCGTTGGAAGTAAACCATTAAATGAATACGATAATGGCCTTCCTCAAAATAAAAAGTTGACTTACAGATATGAGGTTCGCTAGAAGAAAACCATTCTATAGACAAAAGAATGGCCTTCCATCAAAATAAGAAGTCTATTTTATGGATACAAGGGTCGTTGGACGTAAACGATTATATAGATACGAGAATGATCTTCCATCAAAATAAAAAAAAAATCAATCTCATAACTAATCCTATAAATACAAAGGTTCAATAGAAGTAACTAGTCTATAGAAACGAGAACAATTTTCCACTCTAAAACCAATTTCTGCAAATATAAATATCACTGGAAGCAAACCAACATTTGAACTCGAGAATGTCCTTCCGTTAAGATTGAAGCAGTAGGTTTTATGGATAACAAGGCCCCTCCATAGGAAAATCATCCTACAAAACTAAGGATGCTCTTCCATCTAAGCTTTGGTAATAAGTCTTATAGATACAAGGACCTTTCTTAGGACACAACACTTTACACATTCAAGGGTGACCTCCCATTTAGATTCAAGCATTGGATCTTGTAAATACTAGGATTCCCCCACTATAAATATCTAAAAGAATAGATCACAGCAAAAATATAAGGATGGCTCACCTAATAAAAAGTACAAATAACAAGGCTCTAAGTAACAAGAAGGAAACATTTTTCTCTCCCATAAAAAGTACAAAAAGTACAAAAAGAGAAATATCACACTCAGAAATACTCACTTCTATCATATACTCTATTTTTCCTTTTATTAGTTTATTTCAATTACATATTCCATTTTCCTTTATTTGGTGTGTCGTTACCATATAAAGCAATTGCCAAATTTTCATCGTATTCACAAATACAAAAAAGTATAAAAACAAGCACAAAAAAGTATACTTGCGAAAATTTCCTTTTCATCATCAAATAATATACATTCTTTTAGAAGTACAATAGGAATGAAAACAATTACAAACACAAGAGTTAGACAAAATCATTTGATGAACAGATGCCTTACGGACCATCCCTTATAGATTTCGCATACCACGTCAAAATCTCTTAGATGCTCTTTATAAATAGTAAGATCACGACCAAAATAAAACCCCTATCAAAAGCCATAGGCAAATGCCACGTGCACTTTCTTGTTGAAAAATTCCTTGGTTGTATCCAACTTATTCTTTCGTAATTCATTAGAAGTTTACATCTGAGCCTAAGCAGCAGCAACAGCTCCTTGGACCCTTCTAAAGTAACCCAAAGCTCACCTGTCACTTTCCCCAGTTTCAATGCACGTGCTTCATCCAATTTTAACATATTCACACCCACAACAACATGATTTATAGCCAATCTCAACTTATTATCCTTGTTCATCAATTCCATGTTTGGTGTAGAGATTTGCTCTAGAGTTGACAGATGGTACTCGCAAGTGAATCCTTCCCCTGTTGCAGTTCATCTACTTCTACCTCTAGGATATCTTTCCCCTGTTTCAAATTTTCTACTTTCCCTTCTAAGAAGGATACCCTATCTTCATTGCTCGTAAGGGAAGCATGTATCTCAGACCACTCCCCTTAACAGCTATTCGTTTGTATGTCGTACTTCTTTTAATTCTTTGGACAGACGCTCCATATTCTTCCGAAGCTTACCTCTGGCACAAACTTCCTCCAAATTTGTCCAAAGCTTACGGTTCTCCTCCTCCAGCCTCTAAAGATTCACACCAAGTAGGAAGTTGCATCCATGAAGGAATGCTTCCTCTACCGAGTTCTTGTCTACTTACTTCTTTAGCGCTTCAACTTGACGTTCAACATCCCAAATCCTTTTAACCTTTTAGGTATCTAATAAGTGGTTTTTAATTCATCTACTAGGAAGTATTCACACTTTTAACCATTTTTAGAGGTTGTTTGGAATAAGGATAAATAATAGAGAAGGATTGGAGAAAGAATATTTCAAAATCACCAATGAAAGGGAAAAATAGAGCAATTCCTATTTTATATTCAAAGATAAGTAACCGCCTCCTATTTATAGGTATACGTCTACTTGAAAGAAAGAAAATATCACTGTGATTAGACATTTTATAATTTAAAACAGTGATCATTAAAAGATACGAGACTTTTTAAAATTGGACATGTGGTGCCCACTGATTGATTAGTGAAGAAGTGTGTCTTTCACTCTTTTTGTGCAAGAGACATTCCTTCACTTATTGGGGAAGAGGGAACTGTTAAACCTATTATTAGTACATTCTAACCAGCTTGCACCATCGAGCAATAAACAAGCTTTTTTTAAAGACGTTGACTTAGGTAATTGTAAAACTAGACCTGACACATCTCTACATGTGGCCCAATAATGTCAAAAAATTTGGGACCTAGATTTTCTTCCCATGGTAGGTAAAACCCAACCCACAAATCTGCGGGTATTTTCTAAATAGATTATAAAATATGTAGAAATGAGATAATTATAATTTTCATTCCTTATATGATTATTATCTCTGAATTAAAGAATGATTATGAGTTCTAATCGATCTTTATTTCCTAAGATATATTACATAAAGCATAATTTGACATGCGAATTTGATTTTGTTACTATATAAGCATATTGTTTTTGTTCATTATTCATTTAATCTTATTTAATTTCATTGAATATTTTTTAATAGTATCCTCAAGCTTTTAAAGAACCTCTTACTTGCCTCATAGATACCTCTCACATACAAACATTTTTTTTAAATTTTTATCAAACACTAATTTGAGCGTTTGAGTTTTTTTTTTTGCAAGAGGACGATGTTCTTATAAATTTGAGGAGGGATTGGGAGTAAGAAAGTAATTCTGCGATGTTCCAAAACCTAGAAATTTCAATGATCTAATAGTTTAAAGTTATATAATAATTCATATAAATTAAAAATATAATAGTATTGTCCATTTGGGTTTTCATTTAATTTGAAGATCTAAGTATTTTGAGTAGCCGTTAATTAAAATATAATTGCTATGTAGCCTCAAGGTCGTAATTGGGATGATTACAAATGTGTTTGGTACCTGCGGTCATTTGAGTTTTAAGTAAAACTAAAAAGTAAGGATTGGTATTTCAGGGTGAAGTTTTTCATTCTTATCGAAGTCACATATATATATAATTTCTGTGTACATGAAATTTAATAACAGTTGAATGCTATAATCTGATGATCTGTAAATAAGTTTAAGTTAGCTGAAATTTTGAGAACTGAGTACATATTCAATCGAACTTTACATAGACAGTTGCATGCATGCTCAAGAATAACAGGAGAAAAGTAATAGAATAAAATGCGAAGGCAAAACATCCTTCATTCTACCTCCTTTATGGGTACAATGTATCCACCCATAATCCATACCCTTACATAATATTTAATTCAACACAGTAAATTACAATCCTCAAACTTTCTAATTATCAATATTTCATTAATTTGTTTTCAAAGACTTCCCTTAACTTCACATTCTCACATGCACTCAACTTCCATTTTGTAATTATTCTTAGAAGCTCATAATCATTAACTTAGATCCCATGCACTAATTTATTAAATTTGGAAGTATATAAACTTATAAAGAGAGAGTGTGCAAATACATGGAATCAACAACAATAATTGTCATAAAGGATAAACTGGTTTTCCTACAAAACAATTAATACAGTTGGCTTTCGCTTCTGCTTGTCTGGTAACCCACCAACTTGGAGCTTTATGATAAATCATTAAATTGTCAAAATACAAAGCATAATTCATTATTATTATTGTTAGGAAAAAAAAATGCCAAATTTGTTTAGAATAATTCCAACAACTTGATGGAATTAGAACCTGATACCTGATCAACTTGCTTTTAGTTATTTCAGTTATATAAAAAAGCTGCTTATCTCCGATGACAAGGAATTTTATATTAAATACGTAATCACATATAAGAGAAGAGAGATTAAGAGAATGTAATGATTGCGGACAAACGCCTTGGACTACAAACTACATTCAATTTGACTCCAAACAAAATAAATAAATAAATAAATTACTAAGTATTTATACTAATTGATACCTTTATATGATAAATAAATTAGTAAAGTTGTTAGTCACAAGGAAAAAAAATTATTATAGACCACTTAAAAGGGAAATAATTTTAAGAGTGTGAAGAATAGAGAAAGAGAGTAGAGGATATAAAGAGAAAAAAAAATAATTTAGTTAGGATTAGTTTTGGGGAACAAATGATTTACATAATAAAAATGTAAAATTTTACAATCTTATATAGAAATTAATTTAATATTTTTTATTTATAAATATTTAATTTTTTAAAGTTTGAAAGAGGATGAGAAATCTCATCCTTTAAATACAAGTCCTTATCTTTTTTATTTTGAATTTAAGAAATTATGGACACAAAATATATTCAGAACTAATTGAATTACGTCCAATGAGCAATCAACTTAATAAGTTTAAATAGTCTCACCCTCAATATTATTTAAATTTTGGTATAAGTTATATCGATGAGTGGTGCTATTTGAACCCTTTCATTAATCTCATTAGATTTCATTGTTGTTTTTATTTTATTTATAAAAATATTTTTTGATGAAATTATTAAAATACACATAATTACTAAAAAATACAGTGCATCTCCAGGAAGAATTATCGCTAGATAGCATCATTGATAGTACACATATCCAAATAATTAACACTTAATTTTTCAATGTTCAATATAGTTATTGCTATGAAAAATATCCAAAAAGGCTAGAGTTGAGCCTACACATGTATTTAGATACGTATAATTAGGTAAGTCACATGAGTTCAGCCACTCTAATAAGGCTCAATCCACTCTAATAGAGCTCAACCTGTTGGTCTTAGTTTAATAGGTTTAAGGTAGTACTAAATAAGGTTCAAAGTACTTGGACCCATGGTTAAGGCCTACATGTGGTTACTTAACCTTAAATATGAGAAAGCCTATATTAATAAAGCTAATAGCGAGACACAAGCCTAATAAATAATTTATTTAACCCTTAGAGTCCTTCTAAAATTAGAATTGGTAGGTTATCTACTTTTACTTGGAAACTCGATTATAATAATTTTGTATTTGCAACAGAATCAGTATATCAGTTATTTTATCTAACAGATTCAATTTTCTCTTTTAATGAGATTACAACGCATTTAATATGCAAGATATTAGGAGAATAAAAGTTAAATATAATGTTTTAACCTAATATAAACCCCAAACCCTATAAAAAGCCTTGCATTGCACGCAAATCATCATGATCTATCTTCATTTAGCATCATTAAACACTGTTAAACAAATCTTACATCCTTCACCTATTGTTCATCATCTTTGCGTCCAAACTATCGTCGTTATAATATGATCTCCGTCATTTATTGCCCCCAACCTAAAATTCATTCATCATTGTTGAAACTTTAGGCTTAGTCCACCTGTTCATGCATTCTTGTATCCTAAATTGCCACCAAAGGCACCTCAAAGCCTTCAAATATAGGTTTTCATTACCTTTAGCCTCAGACTACGACCTAGGTTTTTAATGCCTTTAGCCTCAGACTACCGCCTGAGGTCCTAAGAAATATGAATCTTAGTTTTAACCTTAAGTTATTACTTAAAACATGAGTATTATATCACTTGGCACTTATAGGGTTTCACATTCAAATAAACTCATTGCTCAATCGCATACAACAAGTCTAAGAGGCATATTCCTTTTGGCCATCCTTAATTAAGGTCCTACGACCTGAAACCCTAGTCATATATGTAGGAAACATCCCTGTCCAATATACATTACCCATACATATATGCATGTCACCCTGAGAAACTTATTCTCTCAATATTTATTCTGCAAGCCTAATTTCTACATTTCTCATAATTTAGGGTTGTGATTATAGACGAGAGGTTTGCCTTTTTTTTTTCGAGCTAGTTAGAGCAAATTTGTAACATCATGTGTCTTGGACTTTTGAAGATCTTCAAAATTTTGGTAGGTCTTGGTCCCGAACTCACTAAGGTGAAAAGGCTGAGACCCATTTGTTAGGTTGTCATATCCTTATACAGCCTGCCATATTAGTATTAGAAGCCCTATAGCCAGTAGTTCTATATCACATTTTTTGAATATTAGGCCAAACATTTTTGACAACTCAATTACGGTGTTTGGCTAGGGTCTTGTGATGGAAAAATTTAAGGAAAAAGTCAATAATTAAAGAAATACTCTCACTGAGGACTAAGATTAGTCTTTTCATCACGAGGAATCCCAAAGCCACCACCTTATAGATTTAGAAGAGGCACAAGGAGACAAACAAGTTGTAAAGACCAATTTGGGAGCTATAGCTCACATTATGAAAGATGCCTTACAAGAGACTTTATGGCAAAAACAAAAGGAATTACTAAAAGCCATCATCATGGCTTAAACGACTAGTAAACCCATAACAACTGTAGCTATGTTAAACACTACCTAAGTCACACTTAAAAAGGATACATAAATAGCATCGACCAATAATAGCACACAGAGAAAGAGGATCAAAGTCCTCACCTTGTCTGGCATTTTAGCTATGATCAATCAAGTTAGCTATAGTAACCCATGGCAAATATGGAGCATGTCCTTTTCCCATTATACCAAGCCAAGATCCTTATCATGCTCTATCTTGGGGCTACAACACATTGTCAATGTTTCTATTTGATGATAAAAATGGCAACCCTAAAGAACAAATTAGGAGGTTTATTGACTCTTTTAGGACACATGCTAATAATAAAAAATTGCAACTTAAGGAATTCTCCAAGTGTCTTACAAGGGATTCATATACCTCATATACCTTGTTACCTGTAGGTTTTATCTTCACATGGAAAGAAATAGCATCAAGGTTCTATAAAATGTATTTCCAAAGCAAGGAAAGATTCACTATAATCCAACTCAACTAGATCAAGCAAGGGTACTTAGAGCTTTTGGTCAAATATGTTAGAAGATTTGGAGTCTAGCATTGTATTACTACAAACAGAAATTTATGTCAGCAATATGCTGGGTCAATATTGATCCCACCTTGAAAATGCAGAACTGTCTTATTCTTCAAGCTTGTAGAAGCTACTAAGAGGATTGTTTTGTCAGTTAAAGTCTTTATTGGTAAATAGTATCACCCAAGGAAAAGAAAAAGACAGATTCACAAGCCATGTATATAGATAATCGAACTAGGCCATATAACAGATGGCCACTAAAAGAAAGTACTAAGGAAAAACCTATTCCATTTAATGAAGAAAGGTAAATGCTCTCATTGATCAATAAATACTTAATGGATTTGTACGACCCTAATCGCCCAGAAGGGTTTTCACTAAAAAAGGAGAAAAAAGTCTGAATAGTTTTCATTTGCATCAAATGTCTAATCACCCTACCATACATTGTAGGTTGATTCACTGTAAAATCAAAGACGAGACTCTAAAAGTGCCTAGCGAGCCACAGGTTGTAAACCTTACCCCACTTCAATGATATAAAGAAGAAATGGCGATTATGGTTAATCTACTCGAATTCATTAAAGACGTCAACCTTACAGAATAGAAGACTACAGATGAAGTAACAGTGATCATTAAAGAGTAGCTTAAGAAGTCAAAGAGGAAGCCATAAAATACTTAAGTAAAAGCTCTATAATACAATCTTAAGCTTAAGTTCTTATTTGATGTATTGGGATATAGACCTAAAACATGTGAAGCTATCATCAAAGTGCTTTTTGAGATCTCGGCACAACATAGGCCATAGTGCTATCTAGTTGAAGCTTAAATTAACCAAGCTTATGTAGAAACCACTAACGTTATAGCTTTCATTGATGAGGATATGGAGATGCAGTACCTAAAGAATAAGTATCCCTTATACCTAAAGGCTAGGTTCAATGACATACCAATTAGACAAGCTTTGGTAGATATAGGAGCCTCACTTAATATCATCATACCTGTAGATGTACTACAAGCTGCTCAAGTTCCTACTAACCATATTACGAAGAGAAATTTTCAAATTTTTTGCTTTTGCAATGTAGTTGAATACTTTAATTGTATTATAAAACTAGATTTGCAGGTGGTGCCATTACAGCTCCAACTTTATTCCATGGCTATGTACCGTATACTACTTTGTAAGTCATAGCTAAACACGCAAAAATTGGTGGTGTTGATGTATCACCAATGCGTCAAAGGCTATATCGAAAGAAAATAATTTAGAATTGTGGCTAACCCCAATTGTTTTCATCAAAAGAAGAGCTATCTCATAGATGTTTGATGAGTGCATATTATATCTATTGTTTAATTTGAATAAAAATATGTGGGTTTTTATGTATGTTAATGTTATTTTATAGATTTCAAGTTAAAGAAATTATTTAGGATAAAAATTTGAGAAAAATGCGCAAAATTGTAAAATGGGGACCAAAATGCTCAAAGTAAACATTGATCATTGAACAATAATTATGGCAGTATGCCACAGCGCCATCGTTACTGTTGTAGCCCTAATTTGGGCAGTAAGTTGAGGCTGCAACCTACTTAACTTGAAGCCTATAAATTAAAACCTTTGATCCACTTCTCATATCTTTAAGAGGGGTACAAAAAGCATAAGAGAGAAAGGCTTGAACTCAAATTTAAAGAAGAGAAAAAATGTCTTCAATGCTTCTTACGGATCATTGAAGACCTTTAAAGGATTGAAACCTTAGAGACATCCCTAATTTTGGTTTTCTTTTTTTCGTTTACTCATTCTCTTTTGTTTGAAGTTTATAATTATGAATATTATTTAAACATGTTTGTATCTATAAATTTTCTTGATAATTTTAGCTATGGCTTGATTTATATTTGCCTAAACATTGAATTTTAATGTTTGATGTAGCTTTATTTATGCCATGTTTGGATGATTTAATAGATTGTTACTTAATTCATTTAGGTTCTCTATGCTTAGTGCTTCTAATTGATTGAGAAATGAATTAGTTGATATTTATTTGTGTAATGCTCGGAAGAGATTGACCTATTTATAGGATTTGGGAAACAAAGCCTTAGGTTGTTATTGAGTTGGAAGACTAATAGCACTTAGGTAATCACCAAGGGTTGCTCAATGATTGAATGTGGTGCGCATTAAGTGTTTGAGGAAATGTATGAGAGCACTTAGGGCGTGGCATTATTCCTAAGATCTTATTTGACGCATGAGAGAGGTAATGAGATTAATCTTTGGCAATCAATATAAGAGTTGCGTAATGCATGTATAGATAGACAACTTAGATAGTGATATCAACTTGAATATGTATGCATAATATCTTATTTGATGCTCGGAAGAGGTAATAAAATTAGTCTTAATCCATTGATTAATGAATTGAATAAAAAATCTAACTAGGAAGAATATAGGAATAATAGAGTGAAATCAAGACCATAGGATCCCACTTTTCATAAATTCATCATTTTGCAAGATTGTAATTTTTAACTGTTGCTTTGTTAATCATTTAATTTAGGTTATTAGTTTGATTTTCCTTAGTTCTTGCAATTAAATCAAGTTTCCTAGATAAAATTGAGTTGTGAAAACCTATAGTACTTAGCATAAATTTAAAAGATCAATCCTTATGGGAACGATACTCATACTCATACTCATCACTTTATTACTTACTCATGACTCTTGCACTTGCAGTTAATATTCACGTGTATTAGTTTCATGAATAATGCTTAAGCCTACGACAAGTTTGATATCAACCCAAGTAATGTATTGGCCAGGCTAGTTGGGACACCACTACCAAAAGGCTAGTAAGTGTGGCAAACCTTGTAGTTCCCATCTTCGAGAAGCCATAAACAAAAAACACAAGGAAGGACTTTTTGAGGTGGTAGGCTTGGACGAAGACTAAACACTTTTTAAAAAGACCAAGCTAGTATGCCTTTACTACCTAAAGCAAGTACTTAATAGGTGTGTTGTTTACTGCTTATGATCGTTTACAAGGCTCAACCTACCAGAAGGAAGTGATTGAATTATAATAAAAAAGAAAGCTTTTACGAAAACCTCTTTAAAATAATAGAAAAACCTATGGCCATGAAAGAAAAAATCCTTCATACCTCTAAATGCATACAAGATAGCTCTTCACCTATAATAGAGAAGCCAGAATAGGTAAACCTAAGCATAACTATAAAGTAATAAAACTCGTGCTCATAGCACTAAGATTTTAGCCAAGGAAAAAGGGTCATTGGTCAAGCTATTAAAAAGTTAAAATGTTGCCTTTGCCTGCAAATACCAAGACATTCCTAGATTAGATTCCTAAATGGTTTGTCATGTGATTAACTACAGGTTAGAGCAAAACCAGTCAACAACCTCGTCGTAGTTTTCACCTAAACTTAGAACTAAAGATTAAAAAGGAGATTGTTAAGCTGATAATAGATGGATTCATAAAGCCTATCAAACACCCCACATGGCTGGCTAACATTGTACTAATGAAAAAGAAGAATGACTAAATACACATCTGTGTCAATTTTCAAGGCCTCAATAAGGCATAACTCAAGGATGATTTTTCTTTACTAAACATTGATATCCTCATTGACTCCGCCTCAAGATTAGAGATGCTATTATTCATTCTTGTGCAAAACAAAAATAAACACTCATAATTTACTATTGACTGAATAAAATAAAAACTCAAAACTAAAATAAGCTCGGTTGATTAGATGATCATAATTATTGTCTCAAAGACTGTTGAAATGGCACAAGTCTTTTCAGAAATACAATAGACAACTTTCAATAATTCAATAGACCATTCATAAAGTCCTTCATTATCCCTTACAAATGATCACTTGTGCGTGTGTGCAATAAGCAAGTAATTAGTCAAATAAAACTTAGATTTACTCAATAACTTAAGAAAGACCATAAAGATGATGTCTCGGCATATTTCAATTATAACACTGTCATAAAATTGCCGTTCATACTTACTCTCCACTAATGTAGAAATATATATGTCTAAGGATCTATTTAAGACTTTATTTAGCTTAAAACATAGGGCCAAGGTTAAAGTGGGATATAAAGATAAATATGAAGCATAAATCACATCATTAACACTTCCTTTACTTGTTTCTCTTGATTGCTTTTTCTTAATTCATTTCCTCCCCGAAACTTATGATATTTTCATCTTTATGTGTATTGCTTTTCTTTCTTTATTTTCATCTTTATGTGTATTTTCATCTTATGATAAACTTTTTTTTTTTTCTTAAGCTAGGGTATTGTGCTTTAAACTCTTTCTTTTTCTTTTTCTTCTTTTTATATGTACCCAAAAACTAAAATTAATATGTCTCTTCAAGACTTATTACTTTTCATTGTAGTACTATTTTCTTATACATCCACAATCTCTTTTATTTTAAGAATATTTCTTTGTAAACTCAAGGATTGTAGTGTTACGGGTATATTTAGGATGAATAAACTTAAAGTCATGAGGCTTGTAATGTGGTTAAAAAAAAAATTAGGTCATTAAGCTCAAATGGGGCAACTAGCGATAAATATATATTAAAAGTAGGCTAGAAAATGTTTAATCGGTCCAAAGATGGCCTAATGCCATCTCCTTATTCATGTGTTTTTTAAGATTTTACCTAAACTAGTATTAAGCAAGTTATAGAGTGTTGGTCATCAAGACTATAGTGTACTACTTAAGCATGAGTATCTCTAAGAAAAAAATTCAACTAATATATGCTTAATTCAATGTGCTAAACAATAAGTGATAAAAAATAAAGTCAAAATCAGTTCAAGATTCAAGATATAAGAATTATCTTAAGCATCTATTGTTTCTTAGAAACTTATGAAAATAAATTCAGCAAATATTCTAATTCTTATCATGGGCTAATGATTATCATCTCTATAAAAAAAACAAAATTCCCACAAGATAACTACTCAAATCATGCAATAAAAATAAACGCAGGTTATGTATTTCCCCACACCCAAACTTAAAATAGACATTGTCCTTAATATCGAACAATAATCTTAGAAGAAAAACTTCCCTAGTAACAGAAGCTGAAGCAATACAACGTTATTACATATTGATTATACTGCGGTGTTCCTTTGATCCTAACGCTTGCAATTGCTTGTATTGTTTCCTTGAATGTTCCTCTTGCTGTTTTATTCCTACAAAGAAAAGAAACTCTAGCTTTTTTATTCCTACGAAGAAAAAGAAACTAATATAACTAAAACTAAAACTAAACAAAAATAAAAATTACCTGGGTTACCTCTAAAAAGCGTTTGATTTAACGCTGTCGACTTGGCTAGGATTTTTTTATGGAAGCATCCTTGTATGTGATCTTCTTGGCTTTCCTCTCTTTTAGCTTCCACATCTTATTGATTAAGCAAAGGGCAATAGTTTTCTCCTTATTCTTCTTGTGCTTCTCCGGAAAGACTTGAATCTTAGATCGGTTAAGTAATTCTTTTGTGCTTTTCTCTTTGATACTCTCAGTAAGGTGTTACTCCCTATTTTTTTTCTTTTCTTTCTATGCTTTAAAACCTTCTTTTTTATGTGAGGATTCAACATCTCCACATCTTTGAGTTCTTTGGAGTTTAGATGTATCACATCAATGCTATACTAGTCTTCACCTTCACCTTCAAATTGTAAATTGATTTCCTTGAAGACTTTAAAAGTTACAGTGTCATCTTGCACCCTTATGAACATCAATGATCATTCA
Organism: Ailanthus altissimus; assembly: GCA_946807835.1. Classification (NCBI taxonomy): domain Eukaryota; kingdom Viridiplantae; phylum Streptophyta; class Magnoliopsida; order Sapindales; family Simaroubaceae; genus Ailanthus; species Ailanthus altissimus. The sequence goes on along the minus strand of OX327713.1, from coordinate 7,790,758 downwards.
TCCAATGGATAAGAAGGGTTTTTCAAGGATGATGAGAATCTCATTGTCTTCATATATGTATAGGAAGATAAAATTTGTAGGGAAGATGAATTTATCCACCTTTACTAGTACGTCCTCTATAATTCATTTCGGGTAGGCGGATGAGTTATTAGCAAGTTGAAGTGTGATATTTATCGGCTTCGTTTCTCTCAATCCTAACTTATTAAAGATGGAAAGAGGCATGAGATTTATACTTGCACCAAGATCACAAAACACTTTACTCAGATTGTGATTGCCAATGAAGCACGAGATTGTAAAGCTTTCGAGATCCTTGAGCTTTAGAGGTAGCTTCTTTTGCAGGATGACTCTTCTCTTCTCTATCAATGCTACAGACTCATAATCTACTAGTCTCATCTTCTTAGATAATATCTCATTCATAAACTTCACATAACTTGACATTTGTTCAAGAGCATTTGCAAAAGGTATGTTAATGTGAAGTTTCTTGAAGATATCCACGAACTTCGAGAATTGTTTGTCTAGCTTATGCTTCTGTACCTCTGAAGAAATGATGGCGATGGATGGGATGTTGTATAGGCTAATTTTGCATATTGCTACTGGTATTTGCTACTGATTTGCTACTTTTCTGCACTTGTATACCAGTTTTTGCACAATGTTTTGCATTTTTTTGCTTTCCATCTTTCATTTTAGCACTTTTTAGATTGCCTTAATGCAATTTCTTAGTTTCTGCACTAATGTTGCACCTTTGATACCTTTAAGGGAAGGGTATAAGTGATCTATATGGCTGCACTTTTTCTTTTTGTGTCACATTTTCCTTCTCTTTTGCATTTGATGATGGATGTTTGGATATATTATCTTGTAATATCTTACCACTCCTCAAGTTAATGGCTTGACATTGCTCTATATTTCTTAGATTTGCTTAGGTGTCGCTTGGTACAGTGCCTTTAGGTTGCTTATTAATGGTTTTGGCAAGTTGTCCCAATTAAACCTCTAAATTCTTTAATGATGCTGAATGATTCTGTAGGATGACATCGTTGCACTTCATATATTGCATCATTATGTCTTCAAAAGTTAGTTTTTTTTCTCTTGTGGTGGCTAGAATCTTAGGGGATTTATTGGTTTAGATGACTCCTCTTAATTATTATGCCAAGAAAAGTTAGGATGATCTCTCCACCCCAGATTGTAGGAATTTGATTGTGGGTTAGGTTGTTAACGATTAAAATTACCGACATAATTTATTGATTCCATGCACTGCCCATTTATGTGGTTATCACCACAAAAGTTGCATGTCACTTGCTAGGTTTTAACTACATACAATGCATCAAATTTCTTGGATAATGAATTAATATGTGCTGTCAATGCATTGAATGCGTCAATCTCATATACACTGATGATACTTTTTGGGTGTAACTCTCTCTGCTGGCCATTAGTAACTATTTGATGTCTTATCCTCTAGTATGTCATAAGCCTCATTCGTAGGCTCATTCATTAATGGTCCTCCAACAATGGCATTTACAATAGTCCTCAAATGCTCTACTAGTCCATTGTAGAACATTTAGACTAATAGCTATTTAGGTACTCTATAGTGAGGACACTTCCTCAACATGTCCTTGAAGCGCTTCCATTCCTCATACAATGAATCTTCATCAAACTGATTAAATGAGGTGATGTCATTCCCCATCTTTCTTATCTTTATTGATGGGAAGAAATTGGCTAGAAACTTCTACGCTATATCATCCCACATTGATATGGATTATGATGGCAATGACATTAACTAACTCTTGGCTATGTCCCTTAAGGAGAAAGGGAATAGTCTCAATCTGATGGCATTTTTGGAGACTTTATTGTACTTAAAGGTTTCATAAATTTTTAAGAAATTTATGATATGCAGTAGGATCATCATTGGGAGCTCCACTAAACTATACAGTCTCTTTAAGCATCTGAATAATATTCGGCTTAATCTTAAAGTTATTAGCATTGACAGTTGGTCTTCGAATACTAGATTGAACACCATTTGTGGTTGGGATAGCATACACTTTCAAAGCTCTCTATGGTATCGTGGGCTTAAATACTAGATTATTGATGTGACATTATTTTCCTCAATGTTTAAAGATCACTGGTGCTGTTGTTTACGTCAAAGTCTATGGAATGTTCTTTCGATCTCAGGGTCAAAAGAAGTTAAGTCAGCACTTTTTACCCTTCACATAAACTGTCAAAGCAAAATAGAAAACAAATCAAAGTAGCAAGAAAAAAATAAACTGAAACAGAAATAAAAGCAAGTAGCTTGTTATTAGTATTGATTTAAGAATAGATATAATTAGTCCTCGGCAACGATGCCAAATATGTAATGTATGCAAAATAGTCTAGTGCAAGTATACGCTATTGTATCAAGTAATATAGGATTTAAGTCCAAATATCGTTCCCACGGGGACTATACGATCTAATTCTATCAATTAAATACTAAAATTTTATCTACTTAACTTTTATATAGAAAATTCAAAATAAGAATTGAATCTAATTAAACTAGTACTATCAAAGTAAACTAAGACTAATAAAACACAAGCAAAGGGTTGAATTCAACAAGTAAAGATAATCTAGGGTTTCGACTCATCCCTTAGTATTTCATTGGACTTATTAATCTCTTAGTTAATCCCTTAATACCAATTGTTGGTTTAAACTCTAATCTCATCACAAGCCTTTGTTGATGGTCAAGTGACTATACTATACATTCTAACAATTACCTATATGTCATAGTAATTAAAATAGAATGTAATTCATTAAGAACATGTCTAAATCATACCATACAGGCCATCTAGGTATATGTCTATCCTACATGAAACTTATAGTTGTTATCCTATGATCATGCATCAAACTATCATAAGCTAAACACATAAATCCCTTTGTCAAGTTCATTATATTTCCTTAAGCATTCAAGATAGTGGCCATATATAATGAAAGCAATAAACACATGATATAATGAATCAATTATATGTATTAAGTTCATAAACCAAAAGTTAATAAAATTCAACTATATACTAAGTTCAAAAGTCTAACCCTAGAAATAAAAACTTAGGTCATGGTGAAATAAAGAGTTCTAGAGCTTATCAAGAATAACATAATAAAAATCATAGAAAACTAGAAAGATAAAGAGTTAAAGAGATAAAATTAATTTTTCTGCAGTCTTCAATCTTTTAGTTTTCTTGATAAAAAAAATTTGCTCTTTCTCTCTCTTTTTGATTTTATTTTTCATGAATTAAACTTTTTGATCTTCTATTTACAGGTTTATATCTTCAATTAGGGGTAAAACATTAAATATAAGTCAGATTAGAATTGTTCACAAGTACTGTTCATGCGCACTATTTATGGGTACTGTTCACTGAGCCTCCTGCTAGATTTTGGGCGCCGCAATGTTCGTTTCTAAGCACTGGAGGCATTATAGCTTATACTGTAGCAATTTTGATGTTTTTGACTTATGTTCATTAGATGTTCATCCCTATTTACTCCATTGACTCCAAACCTATAAAATAACAATAAAATATAATAAAAGCCAAATAATCTTAATTTCAACAAACAAATATTAAGTTGAAAAATAGAAATATTGGACCTAATTAACCTTTATCAATTATCTTTCATGGATGATTTCATGGGCTATAATTAGATCAAAATGGCCTTAAGAGATGCCAAAAAAACAACATTTTACACTCTTATGGGCAACCTTTTACTATACAATTACGCCATTCGTCTTGAAAAAAATGGGAGCCACTTAGCAAAGTGCTATGATAGTCGTGTTTCATGACATGATGGGCATAAAAATAAATGATTATATGGTAGTAAAATCAGCCATGTGGGAAGAGCATTTATGCACTTTAAAAAAGGTTTTTTAAGAGGTGTTGCCTATACAACCTAAAAATAAATTCTAAAAACATGTGCCTTTGAGGTTCTCAGTGAGCAAGTTCCTTGACTTTGTAGTTAATCAAAGAGGAATTAATGTTGATTTACCTAAGGTTTAGAGTATCACTGTAGTGTCGCCTCCTCAAACATAGAGAGAGTTAAAGAGCTTGATTAACAAGCTTTCTTATATTTAGAGGTTTATTCCTAGACTCACCGCTCTAATTTCCAACTTCTCTCATTTGTTTAGGAAGAATGCTGAGTGTAAATGGGGGATGAAAGACAAGAAACTCCCATAAATATCTAGTAGATAATCCTTCCACTCTTTATCATGAAAGCTTCCTACAAAGGGAAGCTCTTGTGCATATAACTAGCATTATTGCTATAGCCATAAACTCCTTAATGGCCTAAAAGGATGAGTAAAAATGATAACACTTCAACTACTACATCAATCGATAGTTATTAAGGGTAAAACCAAGTATACAGGCCAAAGTATATATGTCTCACCCTAGTTTATGCCTTACAAAGGTTAAGACACTACTTCTTGGTACACTTGTTCCACTTTGTGACATGGACCAATTCCATCAAATACTTTTATTTAGGCAAGTATTTTATGGCAAGTTGTTTGGTGGCTTTTCATCCTCACCGAGTTTGATATCACTTGTGTTGCTCTTAATGTAATCTAAAGTCAAGCTGTAATTGATATGTTAGCTATATTTTTGGTGAACCAAGAAGAACTTCTATTAGAGGACATATTAGGGGCTAGCTTGAGCGAGTGTGTGCTATAGATGAACAAAAAGATTGGTGGGAGCTTTACTTTGATGGTTCAACTACAACTAGAGCTAGCAACATTGGTTTCATCATTATTAAATCAAAAGGGAAGTCCATTACTTTTTCATTTCAAATTGATTTCCCTTGTACTAACAACGTAGCAGAAATGAAGCAGCCATCTTAGGCACTCTTACTACCATTAGATTGGACACGAGAAGTATTAAGTGATTAGGGATTCAAAGCTGTCAATTCAACAAATCAAGGGCGAGTTTGTCATATGAGAAAGATTAAGATTAAGTGCCTTATTGCCATACAAGACCATGATCTAATAGTTTCGGATACACTTGAACAAACAACCATAAAGTACATTGTATGCTCTAAAATAAACATGCAGATGCCCTGGCCACACTAAAGGCTAAGATGAGCCTAGTTGGCTAAATAACAAACATCAGGGTTAGAAAATGCAGTAAAACAATCCTTTCTTTGGCTAAATAACAAGACATTAATCGAACCATACTTAACAATTGGTGCGAGCCCATCAAGTGAGCCCTACAAAGTATAGGCAAGAACTCATTCTTTAAGCCACTCAAAGACTACATAATGGTCATGGGCAATTTCTACACACAAAAAAAATTCCTTAAAGGAATACTCATACATTGCATCTATAAGGACAAAGGTCTGATACTATTGCACAACATATATCACTAAGCTTATAGCTGACATTTACAAAAAGATGTAGAAGGTTGGATGTTACTAGCCAGATATGAGAAAGCAAGCTTATAACTATCAAGCTATAATTAATAAAAAGAAAGTGCTCATAACTATAAGTAATGAGGACTATCGAGTACCTTATATAGAATATCTTCTGAAGGGCATATTACCTAAAATTTCATGGATGAGTGATAGGGGATAATTAGGTCTAATATTTTCATTTTTCAAGTTTAATATTTGTTCGTTTAAGTTAAGATTATTTGGATTATAATATGGTTTATTGTTATTTTGCATATATGGAGTCAATGGAGCAAATAGGGATGAAAATCCAAAGAAAATAAGCCAAAAATATCAAACAGCCACAGTATCCTGCTATAGCATGAGCTACAATATTTTGCTACAGTACTAGCACCGTAATGCGTAGAAACTAGCACTATGATGCTCAAAATAGTGTGTACAGCACCATAGCGCCCAAAATCTAGAGCCGCGGTGCTCCATAAACATTACCTTATGAACAGTACGCATAAACAATAACGCATGAATAATACTTTTGAACAGTTATCCTAATTTGACATGTATTTGATATTTTACCCTAATTTGAAGATATAAACCTATTCATATAAGGCCAAAAACCCTAATTCAAAGAATCAAGGAGAAAGAGAAGAAGAGAGAGAGAGAGAGTAATTTTTGGAAGATTAGGAAGACTAGAAGATTAAAGACTACAGAAAAATTTGTTTTATCTCTTCAACTCTTCATCTTTCTAGTTTTCTATGATTTTTATGATGTTATTCTTGGTAAGCTCTGGAACTCTTTATTTTACCATGACCTAAGTTTTTATTTTTAGGGTTAGACTTTTGAACCTAGTATGTAGTTAAATTTTGTTAATTTTTAGTTTATGAACTTAATACATACAATTGATTCATTCTATCTTGTGTTTAATGCTTTCATTATATCTAGCAAATATTATGAATGATTGAGGAACCATAATGAACTTGACAAAAGGATTCATGTGTTTAGTCTAGGATAGTTTGATGTATGATCATAAGGTAACAACTATGAGTTCTATATAGGATAGACATATACCTAGATGGCATGTATGGTATGATATAGACTTGATCTTAATGAATTATATTATATTATGATTGTCATAGACATATAGGTAATTGTTAAAATACGTAATATAATCACTTGACCGTCGGCAGAGGCTTATGATGAGATTAGTGTCTAATCCAATCAATTTGTATTAAAGGATTAACTAAGAAGATTAATGAATCTAATAAAATACTAGGGGATAAGTCTAAACCTTATATTATTTTAAATTGTTGAATTTATCTCTTTATTTGATTACTAATTAGGTTTAGTTTAATTGATATAATTAGTTTAATTAATTGAGTTTCAAATTTTAGATTTTTTTGAATAAAAGTTAAGTAGATATAATTTTAGTAACTGATTGAAGAATGAGATCACATAGTCCCTGTGGGACTGATATCTAGACTTAAAATCCTACATTACTTAGTATAATAGCTTGCGCTTGCGCTTAGCTACTATAACATACAATCAAGTTTTTGGTGTCATTACTAGGGATTATTTCTATTTATTCTTAGATCAATATTAATACCAAGTTACTTGCTTTTAATTTGGATTTTATTTTATTTTTATTTTATATGTTTTTCAGTTTATTTTTTTCTTTTTACTTTGATTTTTTCTATTTTGCTTAGATAGTTCCTACGAAGGGCGAAAAGTGCTGACTTGACTTCTTTTGATCCTAAGATTGAAATAACTTTGCATAGATTTTGATGCAAACAACACTGGCGATCTTTAAACATGGATGAGAACAATGATCACATTAATAATTTAGTGTTTGAGCCTATAATACCATAGAGAACGCTAAAAGAGTATGCTATCCCAGCTACTGATGGTGTTCAATCTAGTATTTGATGACCAATCGTCAACGCCAATAATTTTGAGATCAAGCTGAGTATGATTCAAATGCTAAAAGAGTCTGTACAGTTTAGCGGAGCTCCCAATGACGATCCTAACATGCATATCATAAATTTCTTAGAAATTTGTGATACTTTCAAGTACAATGGAGTCTCAAACGATGCCATCCGACTTAGACTATTCCCTTTCTCCTTAAGGGACAAAGGAAAGAGCTAATTGACATCATTACCATCAGAATCTATATGGATATAGGAAGATTTAGCACAGAAGTTTCTAGTAAAGTTTTTCCTACTAGTAAAGACAGTAAAAATGAGGAATAACATTACCTTATTTAGTTAGATTGATGGTGAATCATTATATGAGGCATTGAAATGCTTTAAGGACATGTTAAAGAAGAGCCCTCACCATGGTGTCCCTAAATGGCTCTTAGTTCAAACATTCTATAATGAACTAGTAGGCTATTTGTGGATCATTGTAAATGCCACTACTAGAGGAGTTAAATGAATAAGTCCACAGATGATGTATATGATCTACTAGAGGAGATGGCGTCAAATAGTTAATAATGGCCAGTAGAGAGAGTTACACTCAGGAGAGTCACATGTATACATAAGATTGATGCATTCAATGCATTGGTAGTACAAATCAATACCTTATCCAAGAAGTTTGATGTATTAAACACCGTCAAAACCCAGCAAGTGATGTGACTTTTGTGGTGATAACCACATGAATGGGTGGTGCATGAAAGCAGTAAATGATGTGTTCAATTTTAATCGCAAGCAGCCTAACCTACAATCTAATTTCCACAATCCATGGTGGGGAGATCATCCTAACTTGTTTTAGCGTGACAACCAAGGAAACCATTTAGACCATTGAATCTCCCAAGATTCTAGCCACCGCAAAAGAAGAAACCATTATTTGAAGACATGTTTACATACTACATAAAGTCAAATGACGCTATTATGCAAAATCATTTAGCAACCTTGAAGAACTTAGAGGTCTAAATTGGACTACTTGTTGTAGCCATTAATAAGTGACCTCAAGGCACTCTACTAAATGATACCAAGATAAATCTAAGAGAAAATATAGAGCATTGTTAAGCTATCAACTTGAGAAGTGGTAAGATCTTGAAAGACAACATATCCAAACTACTACCATCAAATGTGAATGAGAATGAGAAGTTAAATAATAAGATGAAATATAACCATATAGACCACCTATTCCTTTTCCTCAAAGGTTGTAGAGGTACAAACCAAGTGCTGAAATAGAAAATTAGTAGCATACCAGTCAAGAAAATGTGCAAAAATGTAGAATGGTGCAGAAAGGTTAGCAAAGGATAGTGCACAAATTGGTATACAAGTGTAGAAAAATCTTGATTTGCAAAAAAGTGAAAAATCAGCAGCAAATACCAGTAGCAATGTGCACAAACAGCCTATGCAATCATGCATTCCACCTCTACCATTCCTCCAAAGGCTGCAAAAGAAGAGATTGGATAACTAATTCTCTAAATTTCTTGAAGTTATTAAGAAATTATATATTAATCTTTCTTTTATAGATGTGTTGGAACAAATGTCTAACTATGTCAAGTTCATGAAGAGTATCATTTCAAAAAGACGAGACTAGAAGATTATGAGATCGTAGCATTGACAGTAGAGTGTAACACCATTCTTCAGAAGAAGATACCTCATAAGCTCAAAGATCCTAAGAGATTTACTATATTGTGCTCCATTGGCAATCATGACCTTGGTAAAGCTCTATACGATCTATAAGCTAGTATCATTCTCATGCCCTTCTCCGTCTATAACATGTTAGGTTTGAGAGAAGCAAAAATGATCAATATCATGCTTTAACTTGCTGATCACTCTCTCGCTTACTCGAAAAGAATTATAGAAGACGTGCTAGTAAATATGGGTAAGTTCATATTCACTATAGATTTCATCGTTCTAGACATGGAATACTACAAAGAGATCCCTATCATCATTGGAAGACCTTTCCTTTTCACGGGATAAATGATAATTGATGCTAAAAAAGGGGAGTTAACCTTGAGGATGCAAAATGACACTGTCACTTTTAAAGTCTTCAAGAAAATTAAGTTGTCATCTGAAGGTGAAGACTTTCTGTAGTAGCATTAATGTGATGCACTCAAACACTAAGTAGCTCAAATAAATAGAAATATTAAATCTTCACTAAAAAAAAGGTATTAAGGCATAGAAAGAAGAAGAGGGAGCAATACCTTAATGAGAGAATCAAAGAGAATGGCACAAAAGAATCACTTTACCAGTCTAAGGTTCAAGTTTTTTTAGATAAGCATATAGAAAATGAGGTGAAAGCTACTGCTCTTAGCTTAATTAAGAAGATGTGGAAGTCAAAAGAGAGGAGAACCAAGAAAGATCACATACAAAGATGCTTCCATCGTCACCTTTGATCTACCAGAAGAGTAGAAAAGGCCTCGTCAAGCTGACAATGCTAAATCAAGCACTTCTTGGGAGGCAACCCAAGTAATTTTGATTTTTATTTGCTTTAGTTTCAGTTTTATTTATGATAGTTTATTTTTCTTGTTAAGAATAAAGCAAGCAAAGCATTCAAGGAAGCAACACGAACATTTACAAGTGTTGGGAGCCAAGGAACACCACAATCATATTCCTTAGAACACAACGACGTAATGCTTCAACTTCATATGCTAGGGGAGGTTCTCTTACTTTTAAATTTATTTTTAGACATTAGAAACAATGTCTAATTTAAATTTAGGGGTGGAAAATACTTTCTTTTGTTTATTTTGCTGCATGATTTAATTGGTTATCTTGTGGGTTAAATTTTTTTTTAATTGTTAAGTTTTGGTTGAAAAGATGATTATTAATCTATGATAGGAATTAGAATATTGACTGACTTTATTTTTACAAGTCTTTAGAAAATAATAGATGCTTGAGATAATTCTTATATCATAAATCTTGGACTGAATTCAATCTTATTTTTTGATCACTTATTTTTTAGCACATTAATAATATACATGTATTAGTTGAATTTTTGCTTAGAGATACTCATGCTTAAGTAGTACACCATAGTCTCGATGACCAATAGTCTAGAACTTGCTTGATTACTACTTAAGGTGAAATCTTATGAAACATATGAATAGAGAAATGACATTATGCTATCTTTGGACAATTTGAGCATTTTCTAAAGTATATTTATCCTTAATTGCCCCATATTAGCCTAATTACCCATTCTTTGATTTTAACCATATTACAAGCCTAAAGACTTTAAGTTTATTTATCCTAAATTACTCGTAATACTATAAACCTTGAGTTTACTTAGAAATATTCTTAAAAGAAAAAATATTGTGGATGTATAAGAAAAAGGTACTGCAATGAAAAGGAATAAGTCTTGAAGAGGCATATCATTCTAAGTTTGGGGGTACATTCTACAAAAAAGAGAAAAATAAAGTGCTAAAATAGATAAATACACTAGCTTAAGAAAAAGTCGAGATTCTTTGAAAAAGAGCGATTAAACAAAAGATGGAATATCATAAATTTTGGGGAAGAGATGAATCGAAAAAAAAGGATCAAGAAATTCTAAGTAAAGTTAAGTGTTCATGGTGTAATTTATGCTTCATATATAACTTTATATCTCACATTGACCGTAGCCTTATATTACAGGCTAAATAAAGTCATAAATAGATCTCTAGACATGTGTATTTCTACATTAGTAAAAAGTTGTATGAACAGCAAGCTTATGGTAGTGTTATGAATTGAATTATGCCAAGACATCATATTTATGTACTATTTTAAGTTATTGCGTATATCTAAGTTTTATTTGACTATTTACTTGTTTATTGCATACACAAACAAGTGATCTATTATAAGGGAGAATGAAGGATTTGATGAATTATATGATCATTTATTGAAAGATGTTTATTGATTTCTGAAAAGATTTATGCTATTTCAACAGCCTTTGAGACAATAATTATGATCATCTAATTAACTAAGCTTGTTTTAGTTTTGACTTTTTATTTTATTGAGTCAATAATAAATTTTAAGTTTTTGTTTTACTTGAGGATGAGCAATACGCATAAGCTCAAATGGAACACTAAGTAGTATTTTATGGAAACTCAGATCCCCTTTCAAAGCCTCAAAAGAGATGCCTTAAGGTATCTTGGCTTCTTGGAAGCACCTAAGGTATTACATGAAACCCATGCTAAAGAATATAGATAACATCAAGAAAAGTAGAAACTGAGGTGATTCAAGTTGCCAAAGCTTCATAAGATTCATTGAGCATCCATGAGATCCAATGACAAAGGCAAGAACCAAAAAAATGAAGGAAGCATTAAATGGGCTAATTGAGCACATCTCAAATTCATGCTTTGTTCAATACATTAATCTGACTAAATTACGTATTCAAGATGATCAATGCCTTGTCAATATTTTTTAATTTTCAATAAGTGATCTGGGCTAATTTACTATAAGAACAAAATAAGACGTATATCAATTTAGGAAGAAAGATCTGGCGATTATCAATTTAAGAAAGAAGATCTAGTATCAATGTTCATGTGTCACTGTTTATACATCACCATTCATGCATAACTGTTCATGAGACTTTATTAAATCCTATTTTTTTGGTTTTTTTTTATTCTTAGGTAAAATTTAGAAACAAGGATACAAGAATATTTGTTTCCTTAATATGCTTTTTATTTATTTCATATTTTTGTAATCAATTCCTATTATGACCTAGAATTTAATTTTTGTTTACTTTTATTCTCGTGGTATATTTGGCTATATAAGGCCCTGTAACCTTAAGGGAAATTCAACGTTTTGACATTAATAATCGTGAGAGTTTTCTCTTGGTTCTTTAAAGAACATTTTAAAACTTATCAAGTTTAAATCTTGTGGCATTTATCCTTGACTTATCACTCATAATCTTTCTCATCTTCCTTGAGTGTGGCGTCTACCCTAATTTATTATACCTTGGGTTCTTATCTATTTGTAGATAATAGGTCAAGGTCCTTGTTTTTGTTTATTTTGTGAATTTGAATTAGAACGATCCTTGGCAAAAGAACTTTATTGAGCGTCGGGTCTCACTTTTCTTTATGAGGTTCACATCAATTGGTATCAGAGCTTAGGCTCTAAATTAGGTTTAATCTATCCTTTATTTTTATTGTTTGTTCTTCTTTTAAATTTCGCACCCTTTGTTCTATTCCTTTAAATTTGCAGCCTATCATCTTTATTTCTTCTTGAACATAACTTTAACATATTTCTTCACCCTAATTCGTTCAAGTCCTGTTATTTATCATTATATATAAGTAAAAAACATGAAAGAAACAAATTCAAAAATAATATAAAAGAAATATGAAAAAATCCAGATTCAATTGATTTCAAGTTGTTATTCTGAATTTTAAAAAAAGTATAGAAATTTGAATTAATTGAAGTTTTGTTTGCTATTCAAGTTTTGTTTACGTATTTGCATGTTGTCTATTTTGTGCAATTTGACCTAAAACAAAAGAACAACCCTAAATTGCATCAAAATTCATATTTCTTTTTATTGTTCTCTTTGCTTCTTAAATTTTGCTTATTCTTTATCCTTTGCATTTAACCCATTCTCATTCTTAGTGATATGATTTGTTGAGTTTGAATTGTTACAAGGTAGTTTTGATTAAGTTTGTTAAGTTTAATAAAAAAACTAAAGAGTGGAAAAAGGTAAGAGTGTGTGAGCTCATAAGAGGGAAAAAGTCAAATTTGAATAAACACGATTGTGAGTGCTATCAATCTGGAGAAAAACATATAAGGGAGTGTTTGTGAGGTTTTCTAACCTTTTTTTTTTGTTGTAGGTTATTAAACATGTCTCAAGAAAAAAGATAAAAACTTATCCGATAATGCTAAGGAAAAAAAAGATTTTAAACTCTTCTTTAAGTTCTTAGAACAAAAATTTAACTGACTGAAATTGAGGTTTGATGAAAGGAAAGATAGAATAGATAAAGTTAAATCTAGTTCATAAAGGGGACAACCACCTTGAGCTTCTAATGTGTAAAGACGAGAGAGAAATCCATTTCGGTATTATTATAAAAATGACTATGAGAATGACCTAGATGATGGTGATCATGCTCTAATGTTAATTTAAGGAGATTTGGGTATAGGAATGAAGATAGAGAAGTTAGATATAGAGATAGGATTGATAACAACTTGAGAAGTATTGAGATGAAGATTCCATCTTTTAAAGGCAAAAATAATCCTAAAGTATATTTGGAGTAGGAGAAAAAGATAGAATTGGTCTTTGATTATCACAACTACTCTAAATCAAAAAAGGTAAAGTTGGCTGCCTTAGAATTTACTGACAATGCTATTATTTGATGGGATCAACTTTTTGAGTAGGAGACAAAATACTGAAATACCTATTGAGATATAGGAAGAGATGAAGACTATTGTAAGGATACAATTCATTCCAAGTCACTACTATAAGGGCTTATTTCAAAAATTGCAAAGCCTTACTCAAAGATTTAAAAGTGTTGAAGACTACCACAATAAGATGGAAATAGCTATGATTTGAGCCAATGTGGAGGAGGACCGAGAAGTTACCATGGCTAGGTTCCTAGTTGGTTTGAACCGTGATATTACAAATGTGGTGGAGTTTTAACATTTTGTTGAGTTGAATAACATGGTGCATATGGCCATAAAACTAGAGTGACAATTAAAGAGAAAGGGTTCGATATGAATTGGGTAGAAATCGGATTTTTCTTTAACACGAAAACCAAATTGGAGCAAAAAGGATGAAAAGCATAAAGTCGAAACCTAAAATAATAACAAAGATAGAGGCACACAAAAGGTAAATATAATTCCCAACCATCTAGAAATAGTGATATTAGATGCTTTAAGTGTTTGAGAATAGGTCATAGTGCATCTCAATACTAATCAAAAGAGTGATAATATTAAAAGATGATGGTGATAATAAGACCGAAGGTGAATCTGATGGTAAGCCCATGCCACCTTTGGAGGATGCAAGTGACATTGAGTATAGGGTTGATAGAGAGCTTTTGGTTATAAGAAGAGCTCTTATGCCACCTTTAGAGGATGCAAGTGACATTGAGTATATGGTTGACGGAGAGCTTTTGGTTACAATAAGAACTCTTAGTGTGCAAATCAAAGAAGATGAGAAGGTACAATGTGATAGCATTTGTCATACTAGATGCAATGTCAATGATAAGGTATGTAGTATGATTATTGATGAGGGAGTTATACTAATGTGGCTAACACTAGTTTAGTGGAAAAATTAAATTTGACAACTTTGAAACATCCTAGGCCGTATAAGCTACAATAGTTGAATGATTATGGACAAGTTAAAGTAAATAAACAAGTGTCTGTTTCCTTCTTAATTGGGAAGTATAAGGATGAGATTCTGTGTGATGTAGTACCAATGCATGCAGGGCATATTCTTTTGGCATGACCATGGCAATATGATAAGCATGTAATTTATAATGGTTACAACAATAGGTACTCTTTTGTACTTAGTGAAAAGTTAATTACTCTTATACCTTTAGCCCTACGATAAGTGTATAAAGATCAAGTAAAGTTGAAAAGGGAAAGTGATATGGAAAAAATAGTGAGATTTCAAAAATAAGAGAAGTTAAAACTAAAAGGAGAGAAAAAGAGAGTGAAAAAGGAAAGGAAGTTTCAGTTAGTAAGAAAAGAAAATAGAGAAAACTTTTGTATAAAGAGGCTTGTTTTAGTACTAATGAACTTAACTCTTTGCATAGTATTGTTGTTTCTCTTTTACAGAAATTTAATAATGTGTTTCCTGAAGAGATACCTAATAGTTTACCACCAGTAAGAGGAATTGAGAATCAAATCGACTTTATACCTAGAGCATCAATTCTTAATAGTCCAGTCTATAGAAACGATCTCAATGAAACAAAGGAACTTCAAAGGCAAGTTAGTGAACTTATATAAAGAAGGGTATGTGCATGAAAGCACTAGTCCTTATACAGTTCTAGTATTTTTTATGCCTAAAAATGATAGGTTATAGATTATGTGTGTTGATTGTCACACCATCAGCAATATTAGTGTAAAGTATAGACATCTTATTCCTAAATTAGATGAAATGCTTTATGATGGCATGATTCTTGTGCTTTTACAAAAATTGATCTTAAGAGTAGATATCATCAGATTAGAATAAGAGAATGTGATGAACGAAAAATCACATTCAAAATAAATATGATTTATATGAGTGGTTAGTTATGCTATTTAGGTTAACTAATGTACATAGTACTTTATGAGATTAAAAATCTTTTATTAGCAAATTTATGGTTGTATACTTTGATGATATTCTGATATATAACAAAAAATTAAATGAGTATATGGAACATTTAAAACTTGTTGTATATGTTTTAAGAAAAAAAAAGTTGTCTGCTAACCTAAAAAGTGTACTTTTTGCACTGATAAGCTAGTATTTCTTGGTTTTGTTATTAGTGCTAAAGGAATTGAGGTGGATGAAGAAAAGGTTAAGGCCATCCAAGTTTGGCTGAAACCTAAAAATGTGGATCATGTTATAAATTTTCATGGTTTGGTTAGCTTTTATAAAAGATTTGTGAAAGATTTTAATAGCTTAGCCGTACCTTTGACTGAAGTTGTCAAAAAAAATTTGAGTTTTAAGTGAGGAGATGAACAAGAAAAGACATTTAATTTGATTAAGAAAAATTAAGTAATGCACCTTTAAGTGCTTTACCTAACTTCACTAAAACTTTTGAAATTGAGTATGATGCTTCAAGAATACGTATTGAAGCTGTATAAATACAAGAAAGAACATTCCATTGCATATTTTAGTGAGAAACTAAGTGGAGCAGCATTAATTACCCTACATATGACAAAGAGATGTATGCATTATTTAAGCATTGAAAATTTGGCAGCATTATCTTTGGCCAAAAGAGTTTTGTGATTCATACGGATCATGAATTGTTGAAGCATTAAAAGAGTCAACATAAGCTAAATAAGTGGCATGCTAAGTGGGTGGAGTTCATTGAAATATTTTCTTATGTGATCACGTACAAGCAAGGTAAGGAAACGTTGTGGTTGATACATTATCTCAAAGGTACGCCTTACTTTCTACCTTAGATGTAAAATTATTAGGTTTGAATACATTAAAGACTTGTATGTTTATGATTTTGATTTTGGTAATGTATTTAATGCATGTAAGAAAGTGGCATTTGGCAAGTTTTTTAGGCATAATGAGTTTTTGTTTAAAGAAAATAAGTTGTGTGCCTAAATATCCGTTGCATGAATTGCTTGTTAGAGAAGCTCACGGAGATGGTTTAATGAGGTTTTTTTTTTATATTTAAGACTTTATATGTTTTACATGAACACTTGTTTTTTTTGCCTAATATAAAACATGATGTGGAAAGAATTTGTGAGAAGTGTATCACTTGTAGATAAACTAAGTTTAAGGTTAAGCCTTATGGATTGTACACATCTTTGTCTATACTTAGTGAACCTTGGATTGACATATCTATGAATTTTGTGTTAGGTTTACCTAGATCGAAGAGGATAGTGATTCCACATATGTGGTTGTTGATAGGTTTTCAAAAATGACACATTTTATTCTATGTCATAAAACTGATGATGCATAACATATTGCTAACTTATTTTTCAAAGAGATTGTAAGATTGCATAGCATGCTTAAGAGTATTATTTCAGATAGGGATGAAAATTCTTAAACTATTTTTGGAAGACTTTATAAGGTAAGTTAAGAACTAATTTTTTTTTTCAACTACTTGTCATCCACAAACTAATGGACAAACCAAAGTAGTTAATAGGACTTTGTGTACTTTGTTGCATGCTATAATACAAAAGAACTTGAAAACATAGGAATAATGTTTTTCGCATATAGAGTTTGCATAATAGGAGTGTACATTTAACAACTAAGTTTTCATCTTTTGAAATTGTGTAAAGTTTTAATCCATTAATTCCTTTACCTGTAAATTAGCGGCTCAATTTAGATGGGAAGAAGAAAGTTGACTTTGTTAAGGACATCCATGAAAAGGCACGAACAAATATTGAAATAAGAACTGAACAATATGATAACTAAGCTAATAAGAAGATCAAGAAAGTTGTATTTGAGATAGATTATTGGATTTGGTTTCATATGAAGAAGGAACGGTTTCCTATTCAAAGGCAATCTAAACTACTTTCAAAGAGAGATTGACAATTTTAAGTGATTGAAATGATCAATGACAACGCCTACAAGTTAGACCTTCTATGTGAGTATAATGTAAGTACAAGTTTTAATATTGCTAATTTATCTTCTATTCATGTAGGTGAAGATTTGAAGATAAATTCTTTTCAAAATAAGGGTTAATGTGATTTAGGTTGCCAAAGCTTCACAAGATTTGTTGAGCATCCATGGGGGTCTAATGACAATAGTAAGAACCAAGAAAATGAAAGAAGCATTAAATGGGCTAATTGAGCACATCTCATGTTCATGCTTTGTTCAATAATCTGACCAAATTAGGTATTTAAGATGATCAATACCTTGTCAATGTTATTCAAGTTTCTTTAAATGTTCTAGATTAATTTATATGAAAAATAAAATAAGACACATATCAATTTAGGAAGAAAGATTTGGCGATTATCGATTTAAGAAGAAAGATATAGCATTAATGTTCACATGTCACTATTCACGTATCACTATTAACGCAATTCTTAGGTTAAATTAAGAAATAAGGATACAAGAGTATTTCTTTTCTTAATATGCTTGTTATTTATTTCTTATTTTTTTAATCAATTCCTACTACGACCTAGGATTTGTTTTGTTTTTTTTCTTTATGCTCTTAGTAAATTTGGTTATAGAAGGCCCTGTAACCTTAAAGGGAATTTAGAGTTTTAACATTAATAATATTAAGAGTTTTCTCTTGGTTCTTTAAAGAACTTTTCAGAATTTATCAAGATGAAATCTTTTTATGTTCATCATTGACTTATCACTCACAATTTTTCTCATCTTTCTTGAGTGTGGCATCCACCATAATTTCTTTTACCTTTGGTTCTTATCTCCTTATAGATAATGGGTCAAGGTCTTTGTTTTTGTTTATTTTATGAATCTGAATTAGAACAATCCTTAGCGTAAGAACCTCATTCAGCATTGGGTCTCACTTTTCTTTATAAGGTTTACATAAGAAACTGTATTACTATTGGAGCTGGTGCTTATGTGTCATTCGAATATTGTATGAATATTAATTGTTTAATATTTATACAATAAATATTTTGAATAAAAATTATTAATTTTATAGTTATATGGTATAATGCTTGTAACACTATAGACATTGTATAATCTGAAAGAGTTCAGATCTTGTGTAAATGAGTTTAGACCAGGGCTATGAGTTAGCAATGTTGAGAGTTATAAATGCTAAGAGTTAGCAGGTTATAAGAGTCAGGGAGATCTAAAGAGTTAGAACATTGTCTATAATGGGAAAAACAAATAATAGAGTATACTTGTAATGACATAGTTGCAAAGAGTTGCAATAGGTGCTAAAAAATGTTATTGTGTAAGTATGTCTTAAACATTATGTTCCTGATATGTTCATCAATGTGGGTCTATCGGTGAGTCACAATAATATAGATACGTATATGTCTACATTTGACTAATGTAGATGGCTGTTTTTAGCTGACCATAAGCCTAGAGCTTGTATAGGCATGCGGGTATCTAATCAGGATTGGATATTGAACAGACTCACGAGGATGCCAATAGATATCCTACGAAGCCGTTAAATGAAGGCCCTCTTGAGTTGAGTAGTATTCGTGGTCCTTTGACCTAAGCGTTACAGTGAACTTGTAAGTGATCAACCATACTTTAGTTCCATATATGCCAAAGACCTTTTATTGTCTGACCGCTATGTGTCGTTGGGTATAGTCTGATGCTTATAGAGTTCGGTGTGCATAGACACGAGATTCATCGGGTTACATAGGTAAGTTCTATATCCGCTGCTCCGATATTATATTTCATAAAGCCTTATGGCAACAAGTATAAACCCAGGAAAGGATTAATCCACAGGGTTAAACAATATCACAAAAGTGTTTGCTTATATTGTTTATCGAGATATAAATCTAGAGATATGTATATTATTTGATTTTTTGGGATTTGTGCTTACGTGTCATCCCTTTTATGTATAAATATTTGCTTTATGTTTATACATTTATGATTTCAATATATCACTAAATATTTTATTTATAAATATGATAAGATGCTTGTAACGTTTTAGACATTGTATGATATGAAAGAGTTCAGATCTGATCTAAAGGAGTTTAGATCAGAACTAAGAGTTAGTAAAATCTAAAGAGTTAGAACCTTGTCTGAAATGGGACAAAGACCTAAGAATATATTAATAATGACATAGTTGCAATGGGTTGCAAATGGTGCTAAGAAATGTTGTTATGCAAATATGTTCTTAAATTTAATGTTCATGATCTACCTTCACTAATGCGGGTCTGCTAGTGAAGATCTTAATATATATATATAGATCAGTGTATGTCTATATCTGGATAGTCCAGATGGTTAGTCTTAGCAGACCATGAGTTTAGTGGAAACTCGTATAGAGATACAAGTATTCAGTAAGGACTGAATATTTAACAGACTCACAAAGATCTCCAATAGACATCCCATAAAGCCGTCAATGGAGGATCTTTCGAGTTGAGTAGTATTCGTGGTCCTTAGACCTGAGTGCCACGGTGGACTTGTTAGTGATCCATCATACTTTGGTTCCACACATGTTAGATACCTTTCATGGTCTGACCGCTGGGTGTCGCTGGGTATGGTCCGATGCTAATGGAGTCCGGTGTGTACAGATATGGGATTAACTCAATTGGGTGAGTAAAATATCCTGCAACTCCAAGATTGTATTTCAGAAAGTCTTATGGCCATAAGCAGACATCCAAGAATTTCTTGGGAAAATAATATCGTGAAAGTGTTTACGGATATTATTTATTGAAATACAAATCTAGAGATAAGTTTATGGTTGACCACATGGAGACTTGACGGTGTTGATCTATTTCTCCGCTCTTCTAGGATATTTATGATGGAAGGATTATACGAATATGTTATAACCTCAACTTGTATGGTCTAATGCACCGTTTTGTAATATCTGTAACATGTGTGTGGGACATTGTTCACGGACGTGTGAAATAGTTTCATATGACAAATTGGGCATGGACCTAGAGAGTCTCACAATATGAAGTGTACTCGTTGTGCACTAGGGCGGCGAATTAGATTGAATAATTAATCCAACAATTTTCAGCAAAATGAAAAATGTTTCTAGGTTCCTTTTATTATTCACTTGTCAATAATTGAAGGTAAAACACATTATTGGTTTACAAGAGTTGTTAACCAATAAGAAATTGACAAGTGACATAATCTTGCTCCATAAATAATTTACCATGTATTTACCTATTTACCTTACTTGGTAAATACATATATGGTAAATGTAAATATTCAAAATAGTTTTGAATTATTAATATTTTATATATTAATTAAATTATTATTATTAATTGGAATAAGTGGCAAACACCATTTACTAATGGAGAATGTACTTGTTATTAATAATAAGGAAAGTTTACCACTTTGTAATTCTTAAATGATGCACTAAGGAAGTGGTAAAACCATTTAACATTGATTAAATGCCATTTACTCTCTAGAAATTGATTCAATTGGTTGAATCAAATTAGTGAGTGAAAAATATGATAGATTAATGTTTGTAATGGCAAACATGGTTAAGTGGTGGTGGAGCACTAAGAGAAATCATTCTTTGCACTTAAGAAAGAATTGAAAGAGTTCAATGTGTGCAAGATAGAGTGAAATTCGTTTTAGGAGAAAGGAGAGAGAATTGAGAGCTTTTCCTAAGTGTTTTTCTCAAAGGGTTGAGAGAAAATGCAAAGGCTTACCAAGCTACAACATATAGAGTTGTAAAGAACTATAGAAAACACCCAATTCTTCTCATCTCTTGGTAGTAATCATAAGGACAAATTGTTTTAAGTGTTAAAACAATCATTTGCTGGAAATTCAAGGCTGCCATTCTAGCTTCACAATCCCACCGGATTTAGTTGTGAACTAGAATTGTGCAAGGGAACACTTCAAGGTGAGCTCAACAAATTGAAGCTTGGAGTTCTTGAAGAATTGTAAAGCTACCTTCATATCCGGGTAGGTTATTTATTTGTTATTCATTTTATATCATGCATGAAATATATATATGAGATATATATACTTGAATGATCATACATGCTTGAATATGTTACATATTGTTTAATATGTATGAATACTTCCGTTGCGTATTTAATTTTTGAAATTATATACATCTATACACATCACACACCATATCACACAACAATTGGTATCAGAGCATGCTAATATGGTGTTTGCTATTTGATGTTGTTGTAGTTAACATGTTGATGTTATATTGATGAACAACATGATGATGTTTGATTTCAAGCATGTTGATGTTTAAGATTGAACATGTTGATATTTTATGAATTCTTGAATATGTTGGTATTTAAAATTGTTTATATGATATTTGATCATGTTTTAAATCGGTTGATTTGGGTGTCGGAACAGAAGAAAATTGATTTTAGTGCACCGGACACAGTAACAGTGTCCAGCGCTGAGGCGCTAGCTTAAGGTCACTGCGGCGCCAGCCTAATTTTGGCCAGTACCCTGGCGACAGGCTATGAGCGCTGCGGCGCCCACATACTGGAATTGAGCGCTGAGGCGCTGGGATATGGGCGCTGCAGCACCGGCATATATTATGGTCAGTGCCGAGGTGCTAGATATATGGTGCTGCAGCGCCAGCCTGCTATTTGGCCAGCGCCGCGGCGCTTACTTTTGGGCGCGCCCGTGCCCGGATTAATTTTATGAATGCTGCAGCGCCTGTGTTTCAGCGCCGCAGCGTTCATCACTGTTTCTGAAATTTTTTTTTTTAAATTTATTTATCATGTTTTGACTTATTTTATTGCTATAATATACTTCAATAGTTCTCATAACATGATGTGTGTTGGAGCTGGTGCTCACGTGCCATTCCAATATTGTATGAATATTAATTGTTAATATTTATACAATAAACATTTCGAATAAAGATTGTTGATATCATATTAATATGGTATAATGCTTGTAACATTATAGACATTGTTTGATCTGAAAGAGTTCAGATCTGATCTAAAGGAGTTTAGATCAGAACTAATAGTTAGCAAAGCTGAGAGTTATAAATGCTAAAAGTTAGCACTGTTAAGAGTTAGCAGGTTATAAGAGTCAGCGAGGTCTAAAGAGTTAGAACCTTGTCTATAATGGGACAAAGACCTGAGAGTATACTTGTAATGATATAGTTGCAAAGAGTTGCAATAGGTGTTAAGAAATATCATTATGTAAGTATGTCTCAAAGATAATGTTCCTGATCTATAATCACTAATGCGGGTCTATCGGTGATTTACTTTACATAGATTAGTGTATGTCTATATCTGACTGGTTCAGATGGTTGTTCTTAGCTGACCATGAGCTTAGAGCTTGTATAGGCATGCGGGTATCCAGTCAGGACTGGATACTGAACAGACTTATGAGGACCCCAATAGATATCCTATGACACTGTCAAAGGAATGTCCTCTCGAGTTGAGTAGTATTCGTGGTCCTTTGACCTGAGCGCCACGGTGGTCTTGTGAGTGATCCATCATGCTTTGGTTCCACATATGTCAGAGACCTTTCATGGTCTGACCGCTATGTGTCGCTGGGTATGGTCCGATGCTCATGGAGTCCGGTGTGCGTAGATACGGGATCCGTCAGCTTACGTAGGTAAGTTGTATATCCGATGCTCCGAGATTGTATTTCATAAAGTCTTATGGCCACAAGCATAAACCCGGAAAAAGAGTTTCCCATAGGGTTAAACAATATAGCAAAAGTGTTTGCGTATATTGTTTATCGAGATACGAATCTGGAGATAAGTTTATGGATGAGCAAATGGGGATTTGACGGTGCTGATCTATATCCCTGCACATCTAGGATATAAATGATGGAAGGATTATACGTATACATTATGACCTCAACTTGTATGGTCTGACACGCTGATTTGTAATATTCGTAACGTGTGCGTGGGGCATCGATTACGGATTAATGGAACAGTTCCATTTGACAAATTGGGTGTAGACCTAGAGAGTCCCAATATGAAATGTACTCTTTGAGCACTTGGGCAGTGTACCGTATTGAATTGTTCAATACAGTATAATTCAGCAATTACTAAGGTTACGTTAACTAAAGTATGTGGTTAAATTGGTGGGACCTACTTTAGGTTAACTTGGTAACCGAGTAAGCATATAATAGTAATTTCACTTTATGATTATTTAATTGTTAAATAATAAGAATAAATATTTATTTATTTAATTGTTAAATAAATGATTTAATTAACTATGATTAAAGGTTAATCATATAGTTAATTAAGTTAACCTTACTTAAAGGTTAAGTAAAGGTTAACCTAACCATGGTTAAGTTAGTTAACTATGATTAAATTAATTAAATATTTATTAACTTAAAGGTTAAGTTAAAATAATCTAACTAAGGTTAAATGTTAACTAAGGTTAGGTTAAACCAAATGAAATGCAAATGAAATTCAAATTAGTTTGAAATTAATGCGTTTGTATATAAAGTGAAATGAAATTGAAAATCATTAATGTTTTAGATTTTAGGTTTTGCATTTTGGGAGCCAATTTAATTTGAGAAATTGAAATTGTTTGTTTTGTGTTTTAAGTGTTAGAACAACAAAACAAATTGAATTAATGGTTACTAAATGTAATAACTAAAAACAAGATTTTTTTTATTTATTCAAGAGTTGAATAAAAGGAAAAACAAATTTAATTAAGTTAAATGGTTTAACTTTGTAAAATGTTTAAGAGTTAAACACATATGCTGGATTAAGATGCTGCCATTCTAGACAATCAAACCCACCCTTGTTGATTGCTAGAATTGATCAAAGATTCATTTCATGGTGGACTTCAAAGAAAATTAATCCAAAGGCTTCATTGGTGATATTTTCTCAATCTCGAATTTCAGTTTAATCAAATGTTATTTTCAGTGTTCATTGTATTTAATCTTCCGCTGTGCACATGTATGTATGAGATATGTATATTGTTTGTATGATGAACACAAACCCACATGCAAGAACTATAGTAAATTCGCCCAACCCAACAATGTGATCATTAAAATACGCTGATAATCACAATAGGAGCCCTATTGGTGGGGGTTAGTTGTGATTGCATATTTCTTTTATGTATAAATGATCTATATTATTCATTTGGATGAAATGAGTATGTAATAAAATCTCTCTTAATCAGATTGTAATATTTTCATTATGAGATAATGTTAAATATGATCCGTCTTATCAATACGGTATTAGACAAGTCACTTCGATTCTTTTCCAAGATCGCTAAAGTGTGAGGGATTGATTGGTGTGACTTGGGCTATATCGTTTAAACATTAGATGTGATAAATATATGTTAAAGTATTACCCTAGATCGCTAAAGTGTGTGGTTAATAACAATAACATATATTTAATGATTGATAAGTAAATCTGGAATATACTTATCCTAAATCGCTAAAGTGTGCGGATAAGATGTGTTTAGGATCAAGTGTTAAGAGTTGCATGAGATGCAATTGATAAGAGTTGTCTACCTTTTGGGTTTACTAAGGCCTAGATCGCTATAGTGTGCGGCTGAAGTAAATGCCAAAGGGATCCACTTCTCACTATATAGTTTAAAGAATTCTTAAACTATCGTTTTCCCGTGTGAGAGATTAAAGGGATTACGTAAAATAGTGGGAGGGCGTTTTTAGATTAAAAATTGTATAATTGTTATACCCATGATCTAAAACATTATTTATTAGTGATTGAAATATTCCGCTAACATCTTTTTCTTTTGTCTTGTGAAGATCAAATGGCTTCAAACAACACTTTAGCTCGCATCCTTGATGCGCACCAACTAAAAGGTGTAGAAAATTATGCTAATTGGCTTATGAATCTCAGAATAGTTCTAGATTCTGAAAAGCTTGGATATGTTATTGATCAGCGCATGCCACAAGCTATTTCTGATAAGGCTTCCCCAGAAGAAAATGAGACATATCAGAAATGGTTGGATGACGATTTGAAAGTCAAATCGTACATTCTCGGGTCTATGTCTACGGAGCTCCAAAAGGAGCATGTCCACATGGACAATGCTGGGAGTATCATGCTCCACCTGAAAGAGTTATTT
Source organism: Ailanthus altissimus (assembly GCA_946807835.1). Taxonomy (NCBI): domain Eukaryota; kingdom Viridiplantae; phylum Streptophyta; class Magnoliopsida; order Sapindales; family Simaroubaceae; genus Ailanthus; species Ailanthus altissimus. Next base: position 7,765,214 of record OX327713.1, on the reverse strand, counting down.
GGTGACCGACCTCAATTTGAAATGTATAGGGTTGCCAAATCGCTTTTTCAAGCTAAACTACCCGAGGGCAGTCCAGTAAGTCCTCATGTCCTCAAAATGATTTCATACATTGAGAGGCTGGAGACTATAGATCTCATACTGAGCAATGGATTGGGGAATAGTTTAATTCTCCAATCACTTCCAGGGTCATTTGCACCGTTCGTAATGAATTACAATATGCAAGGATTGACTCCTACTTATGCTGAACTGCATAACATGCTAATAACTACTCAGGAGGACATGAACAAAGGGGGCTCGGTCCTCTATGTTCAGGGTGCTTCATCATCTACCCGAAGGACTTCTAGGAAGTCCAAAGGAAAGAATAAACGGAAAGTAATGCATGCACCTAGAATGGGTCCTCGAAAGCAATACATATCCAAGCACCCATGAAAGAACAAAGTAAGTGGAAAATGTTTCCATTGCAGTGAGGATGGGCATTGGAAGCGAAACTGCCCAAAGTACCTTGCCATGATTAAGAAAACACCATCAGGTATACACTTGCCTTTTATTGATATTTCCTTAGCATTTGATTCTAGCTTTGGTTGGGTATTAGATACCGCTTGTCCTTTTCACATCTGCAATGTGTTACAGGGTCTGAAGGAAGTTAGAAAGTTACAACCAGGAGAAGTACAGCTTAGTGTTGGAAATGGAGATTTCCTACAGGTCGAGGCTATTGGATGTTTCAATTTGATGCTTCCATGTAATAAAATTGTTGTATTGAATAATTGTTATTATGTGCCAAACATTATCCGGCAGATTATTTGTATTGGACAATGAAGGATATCATATGCGTGTTAGGAATCGTTCCTTATGCTTGTATGATTTGAATAATATTTTGTTAGCTGAATGTCAGTTGATAAATGGGCATTACATATTAGATACAACAGGAAATGTCATGAATGTACAAGTGAATGCTAAAAATAGTGCGGGAACTTTAAATGATACAGAATTGTGGCATATGAGATTAGGTCATATAGGGGTAAGACGCCTATCCCGTCTGGTTAAGGATGGTCGGATACCTGATCTGACCATAGAATCATATCCAGTTTGTTAATCTTGTATTCAAGGGAAAATGACCAAGGCTCCATTTATTGGTGTTGGACACCGTGCCACTAATTTATTGGAACTAATATATAGTGATGTATGTGGTCCAATGAATCACACTGCTATAGGTGGTTTTCGATACTTTGTTATCTTTATCGATGATCTGTCACGATATGGATATGTGTTTCTTATCAAACATAAATCAGAAACTTTTGAAAAGTTCAAAGAGTTTCGAAATAAAGTAGAGAAACAAATCGGAATGTATATCAAATGCCTTAGATCAGATCGAGGGGGTGAATACATGAGCAGTGAATTTTTAGATTATTTAAAGGAGAATAGGATTCTCACTCAGTATAGTCCTCCAGGTACTCCACAACACAATGGTGTTTCGGAGAGGAGGAATCGGACTTTTTTGGATATGGTTCGATCGATGATGAGCTTCACTGATCTCCCTGAATATCTGTGAGGATATGAACTAGAAACTGCTGCTCATTTATTGAATAGAGTTCCATCAAAAGCCATTCCATTCACTCCACATGAGATATGGATTGGAAGGAAACCAAGTCTTAAATATGTTAAGATTTGGGGTTGTCCTGCTTACGTAAAAGTTACGCAACAGGATAAACTTGCACCTAAAGGTTACAAGTACAGGTTCATTGGATATCCCAAGAATTCAATGGGATACCAATTCTATGATCCAGAAGAACGAAACGTGTTTGTATCTCGTTATGCCACTTTTCTAGAGAAAGAGTTTCTCCTGAATCGTGGAGATTGTAGAAAGATTGAGTTAGATGAACTCAATCAGAATGAAAATGAACCAACAATGGAACTTCAGGCTCAATCAAGCAGAATACCTTTGACACACCCTCCACGTAAGTCAGAAAGGATATCAAGGCCACCTGAAAGGTATGGTTCCATATCTAAAGGTGCTCTTGATGTTTTCTTGATTGAAGAAAATGATCATTTAACTTACAAAGAGGCGATGTTGGACATCGATTCGGGAAAATGGCAAGAGGCTATGAAATCTGAAATTGACTCTATGCATCACAATCAAGTCTGGGACTTGGTTGAGCTTCCTGAAGGAATTGTTCCTATCGGTTGTAAATGGATCTACAAGCGGAAGCGTGGGCTCGATGGGAAAGTGGAGACTTTCAAAGCCCAATTGGTGGCGAAAGGTTATACTCAACGATCTGGGATTGACTATGAGGAAACCTTTTCACCAGTAGCGATGCTTAAGTCAATTCGGATTTTACTAGCAATTGTTGCGTATTATGACTATGAAATTTGGCAAATGGATGTGAAAACAGCTTTCTTAAATGGATATCTTGAGGAAGAAATCTATATGGAACAACCCGAAGGTTTTACATCCAGTCAAACTTCTGGTCTAATATGTAAACTGAAGAAGTCTATCTATGGACTTAAGCAAGCTTCCCGAAGCTGGAATCTTCATTTTGATGAGGTAATCAGAGGGTCTGGTTTCATCAAGAATGAAGAAGAATTATGTGTGTATAAAAAGAGCAGTAGGAGTATGGTAGTCTTCTTGGTTCTATATGTGGATGACATACTCATTATCGAAAACGATATTGGTATGTTGCAATCAGTCAAAAGTTACCTAAGTAAGAATTTCTCCATGAAGGATTTGGGAGAGGCTTCCTATATACTAGGTATAAAGCTTTATAGAGATAGAGCTAGGAGGCTTATAGGACTCTCCCAATCATCGTACATAGATAATGTCTTGGAAAGGTATAGTTTCAGTAACTGTAAGACAGTTAACATACCTTTTAGACATGGCATTCATCTTTCGAGGAAAATGTGTCCTCAGAGTGAAGATGAAAAGGTTAGAATGTCTAGTATACCTTATGCATCAGCTGTGGGAAGTCTGATGTATGCCATGATGTGTACGAGACCTGATATCAGTATGTCTGTAAGTGTTACAAGCCGCTATCAGTCTGATCCAGGCGAAGGCCATTGGATGGCAGTGAAACATGTCCTAAAATATCTTAAGGGTACTAAGGACAAGTTTTTGATTTATGGAGAAAATGACCTAGTGTTGAGAGGATACACAGATTCAGATTTCCAATCTGATCTAGATGATAGAAAGTCTACATCTGGATATGTATTCATTCTCAATGGTGCTGCAGTCAGTTGGAAGAGTAACAAACAGTCATCAACCGCTGATTCCACAACAGAGGCAGAATATATTGCAGCATCAGAAGCAGCAAAAGAAGCGGTTTGGATACGCAAGTTTATCGCTGAACTTGAAATAGTTTCGAGTTCAATGGATCCTATACCATTGTTCTGCGATAACAACAGAGCCATTGCACAAGCAAAAGAGCCAAGAGCACAGCAAAAGTCTAAGCATATGGAAAGAAAATACCATATCATAAGAGAAATCTTGGCTAGAGGAGATGTAATAGTTCGTAGAGTAGACTCTATGAATAATGTAGCGGACCCACTTACTAAGACCTTAACTCCAAAAATATTTGAAAGACATGTGGAGTCAATGGGTATAAGATACCATCGTGAATGGCACTAAAGCAAGTGGGAGTTGTTGGGATTTGTGCTTACGTGCCATCCCTTTTATGTATAAATATTTGCTTTATGTTTATACATTTATGATTTCAATATATCACTAATTATTTTATTTATAAATATAGTAAGATGCTTGTAACGTTTTAGACATTGTATGATCTGAAAGAGTTCAGATCTGATCTAAAGGAGTTTAGATCAGAACTAAGAGTTAGTAAAATCTAAAGAGTTAGAGCCTTGTCTGAAATGGGACAAAGACCTAAGAATATATTAATAATGACATAGTTGCAATGGGTTGCAAATGGTGCTAAGAAATGTTGTTATGCAAATATGTTCTTAAATTTAATGTTCATGATCTACCTTCACTAATGCGGGTCTGCTAGTGAAGATCTTAATATATATGTAGATCAGTGTATGTCTATATCTGGATAGTCCAGATGGTTAGTCTTAGCAGACCATGAGTTTAATGGAAACTCGTATAGAGATACAAGTATTCAGTAAGGACTGAATATTTAACAGACTCACAAAGATCTCTAATAGACATCCCATAAAGCCGTCAATGGAGGATCTTTCGAGTTGAGTAGTATTCGTGGTCCTTAGACCTGAGTGCCACGGTGGACTTGTTAGTGATCCATCATACTTTGGTTCCACACATGTTAGATACCTTTCATGGTCTGACCGCTGGGTGTCGCTGGGTATGGTCCGATGCTAATGGAGTCCGGTGTGTACAGATATGGGATCCATCAACTCAATTGGGTGAGTAAAATATCCTGCAACTCCAAGATTGTATTTCAGAAAGTCTTATGGCCATAAGCAGATATCCAAGAATTTCTTGGGAAAATAATATCATGAAAGTGTTTACGGATACTATTTATTGAAATACAAATCTAGAGATAAGTTTATAGTTGAGCACATGAAGACTTGACGGTGTTGATCTATATCTCCGCTCTTCTAGGATATTTATGATGGAAGGATTATACGAATATGTTATAACCTCAACTTGTATAGTCTAATGCGCCGTTTTGTAATATCTGTAACATGTGTGTGGGACATTGTTCACGGACGTGTGAAATAGTTTTATATGACAAATCGGGCATGGATCTAGAGAGTCTCACAATATGAAGTGTACTCGTTGTGCACTAGGGTGGCGAATTGGATTGAATAATTAATCCAACAATTTTCAACAAAATGAAAAATGTTTCTAGGTTCCTTTTATTATTCACTTGTCAATAATTGAAGGTAAAACACATTATTGGTTTACAAGAGTTATTAACCAATAAGAAATTGACAAGTGACATAATCTTACTCCATAAATAATTTACCATGTATTTACCTATTTACCTTACTTGGTAAATACATATATGGTAAATGTAAATATTCAAAATAGTTTTGAATTATTAATATTTTATATATTAATCAAATTATTATTATTAATTGGAATAAGTGGCAAACACCATTTACTAATGGAGAATGCACTTGTTATTAATAATAAGGAAAGTTTACCACTTTGTAATTCTTAAATGATGCACTAAGGAAGTGGTAAAACCATTTAACATTGATTAAATGCCATTTACTCTCTAGAAATTGATTCAATTGGTTGAATCAAATTGGTGAGTGAAAAATATGATAGATTAATGTTTGTAATGGCAAACATGGTTAAGTGGTGGTGGAGCACTAAGAGAAATCATTCTTTGCACTTAAGAAAGAATTGAAAGAGTTCAATGTGTGCAAGATAGAGTGAAATTCATTTTAGGAGAAAGGAGAGAGAATTGAGAGCTTTTCCTAAGTGTTTTTCTCAAAGTGTTGAGAGAAAATGCAAAGGTTTACCAAGCTACAACATATAGAGTTGTAAAGAACTATAGAAAACACCCAATTCTTCTCATCTCTTGGTAGTAATCATAAGGACAAATTGTTTTAAGTGTTAAAACAATCATTTGCTGGAAATTCAAGGCTGCCATTCTAGCTTCACAATCCCACCGGATTTAGTTGTGAACTAGAATTGTGCAAGGGAACACTTCAAGGTGAGCTCAACAAATTGAAGCTTGGAGTTCTTGAAGAATTGTAAAGCTACCTTCATATCCGGGTAGGTTATTTATTTGTTATTCATTTTATATCATGCATGAAATATATATATGAGATATATATGTACTTGAATGATCATACATGCTTGAATATGTTACATATTGTTTAATATGTATGAATACTTCCATTGCGTATTTAATTTTTGAAATTATATACATCTATACACATCACACACTATATCACACAACATGATTAATATGTAATAATTGTTTTCATCGTAAATTTTTTATAATTCCGTTGTACACATATATGTACGAGATATGTATATTTTTGTGTGATGAACACATTCTACATGCATACACCCTAGAATAATCAACACCCAATAATTAGTAGCAGAGCAATTTTGTGTTATTTTTGGTATTTGTTAGTGTTAGCTATGTTGCAGGACAAGTTCTGGGGCTATTGAGATGCATTTTAAGTGTTGAAAATGCAAAACAGATGAAAACAACACCTAAAACACTATAATGTTCATGTCCAATACTGCAACGTTCATGATGAACGCCGCGGCATTGGATGGAAAACACCGTGTTGTTCAAGCTTGGCGTCGTAGCACTGGACGTACTGCTTTCAGTGCCGCAGTGTTAAGGCTTTTGAAGCCTTAGTGCCTCAGTGCTACAAGAGCAATGCTGTGGCGTTGGCACTAAAAAAAATTATTTTTGCATGTATGGGTTTATAAGATGCAATAATTGTTGGATTTAGTGTGTGATGTGTAGAGATATGTATAATTTTAAAAATATAAATACGCAACAAAAGTATTCATACATGATATACATTATATTACATACTCAAGCATATATTTTCATGTATGTTCATTCAAGCACATATATATATCTCATATATATTTTCACATGTATGATATAAAATAAATTATAAGTAAATAACCTACCCGGTTTTGAAGGTAGCTTTACAATTCTTCAAGAACTCTAAGCTTCAATTTCTTGAGCTCACCTTGAAGTATTTCGTTGCACAATGAAGTTAGAATAGCAGCCACGTATTTTCAGCAATGGATGTTTTAACATTTAAAACAATTTAGTCTTTATGATTTATTACTTGCAAAAGATGAGAAGAATTAAGTGTTTTGTCTATTGTTCCTTACAACTCTTTGTTGTGAACCTTTTGTTAGCCTTTACCAACTCTCAACCCTTTGAAAAATACTTAGCCAATTCTCTTAATTCTCTTTTCTCTTCTTCACCGAATTCTACACTCTCTCATTCTCTAAATTGAACTCTTCAATTTTCTTTAATGTAAAAATTGATTGCTTCTCTTAGTGCTCCACCACCACTTAGTTATGTTTGCCATTTGCTAAATAATAAAATATAAAAGCACTCAACTAATTGATTCATTTGTATGAATTAATTGTTAGAGAGTTAATGGCAATTAAACAATGTGATGTGATAACACCACTTCACAAGTGCACAATTTAATTATTTTTAAGTGGCCAACAATTCATATTATTAATAACAAATGTTTACTCCATTACAAAATGGTGTTTGCCAGTTATTATAATTAATAATAACAATTCATTAATAAATAAATTATTAATAATTCAAAAAATATTTTTGAATAAAGACATTTACCTTATTTGTATTTACCAAGCAAGGTAAATAGGTAAATACATGGTAAATCATTTATGGAGCGAGATTGTGCCACTTGTCAATTTCTTATTGGTTAACAACTCTTGCAAACTAATAATGTATTTTACATTTAAGTATTGACAAGTGCATAACATAAGGAACCTTAAAACATATTTTTACTTTGCTGAAATTTCTCAGATTAAATTGTTTAATCTAATATGTTGCCCCAGTGCACAACGAATACACTTCATATTGTGAGACTCTCTAAGTTTATGCCCGATTTGTCATATGAAACTATTTCATACGTCCGTGAACAATGTCCTACACACATGTTACGGATATTACAAAACAGCTCATTAGACCATACAAGTTGAGGTTATAACATATTCGTATAATTCTTCCATCATAGATATCTTAAAAGAGCTGAGATATAGATCAACGCCATCAAGTCTCCACATGCTCAACCATAAACTTATCTCTAAATTTGTATCTCAATACATAATATCCGTAAATACTTTTACGATATTATTTACTCCGAGGATAAAACTAATTTTCTGGGTATTTCTGCCTATGGCCATAAGACTTTCTGAAATACAATCTTGGAGCTTTAGAATATTTTACTCACCCAATTGAGTTGATAGATCCCATATCTATGCCTACCGAGCTCCATGAGCATCGAACTATACCCAGCGACACCCAGCGGTCAGACCATAAAAGGTATCTGACATGTGTGGAACCAAAGTATGGTGGATCACTCATAAGTCCACTGTGGCACTCAGGTTTAGACCACAAATACTACTTAACTCGAAAGATCCTCCATTGATGGCTTTATGGGATGTCTATTAGAGATCTTTGTGAGTCAGTTCAATATTCAATCCTTACTTAATATTTGTATCTCTATACGAGCTTCCACTAAACTCATGGTCTGCTAAGACTAACCATCTGGACCATCTAGATATAGACATACACCGATCTATATATTTTAAGGTCTTCATTGACAGACCCGCATTAGTAAAGATAGATCAAGAACATGTTTGCATAACAATATTTCCTAGCACCATTTGCAACTCTTTTGCAACTATGTCATTACTAATATAGTCTTAGGTCTTTGTTCCATTTTAGACAAGACTCTAACCCTTTAGATTTTGCTAACTCTTATAACCTGGTAACTTTTATCAGTGTTAACTTTTAGCATTTATAACTTTCAGTGTTTCTAACTCTTAGCACTGATCTAAACTCTTTTAGATCAGATCTGAACTCTTTCAAATCATACAATGTCTAAAACGAACAAGCATTTTACCATATATGTATATAAAATAGTTAGTGATATATTGAAATGATAATAGTATAAATATAAAGAAAATAGTTATACATAAAAAGGATGACACGTAAGCACAAATCCCAATAATAATAAGAGTTATTAGTTTGCATGATAAACTAGGGTTTTTTTTTTCCAGTAACCATAATGGAAGCCCTACTGGTGGGCGTTAGTTGTGCTTGCACAGAAATAAATAATTACTTGAGAATAACTTTCTCATATGATGAAAGCCTATATTTAAAAATCTCTTTTAATCAGATTAAAATTTATTATATTATGTGATAATATTTTAAATGGTCTGTCTCATCAATACGGTGTTACGAGTCACTATGGTCTTTTTTCAATATTGCTTTAGCATGAGAGATTTGGTCGGTGTGACTTGGACTATGCCGGTAAAATATGAGATGAGTCAAATATATGCGAACATATTATCTAATATTGCTTTAGCGTAAGGATAGTTTCAATAACATATATTTGATTATTGACAAGTTAATTTGAAATACACTTACCCAATATTACTTTAGCATGAGGATAGAGTGTATTTAAGATCAGTAGTAAAAGTTGTATGAGGTGCAATTAACAAGACTTATCTACCTGTTGGGTTTACAAAGACCAATATTGCTTTTAGCGTCAGGCTGGAGTAAAATGTCAATGGGGGTCACTTCTCACTGTATAGTTTAAAAATTTTAAACCGTCATTATCCTATTCGAGAGATTAAAGGGATTAATTAAAGTAGTGGGAGGACATTTTTTTAAGATGAAAAAATGTATAATAGTTATACCCATGATCTGAAGTCTTACTAATTAATGATTAGAAATGTTCCGTTGTGCATCTCTTAACTTGTCTTATAAAGATAAGATACTTGTTTTATAGAGATAAGATAAGTACGAACAATCCATTAGTACCCTTGATAAATACAAACCAAATATAGGGTATCAGAATAAAATATTTATGACTTACCTATGAATCTAAGAATAGTTTTAGATTTAGAAATATTTGATATTTTTAAACCACAGATAGAGAAAAGTTACAAAAAAAAGTGTTTCCACCGTGATAAGGTTTGAAATAGTAAATTTTACTATTCATGGCACCTTGACTTAAGAAAGATTGATCCATTAGATATCTTTTTACTAAACATTAACATTTCATTGGCATATGATGCTAACTATGCAAGGATATAAGATACCACTTGTCATTCTCATATCTGCAAGATGTTGTATAATTTGAGGAATGCTTGTTTGCTTGGAAATAAAAAATTCAGCTTCACGTAGGAAATAGAGATTTCTTATATGTGGCAGCTATTAAGACTTTTTAAGTCACTTCTCTTTTATAACAAAAGCATTAATGTTGTATAATTGCTATTTCATACCAAACATTATTAAGTGAATCGTATCACTCTCTGTAGTTGATAGAGAGGATTATCATAAATACATTGAGAATAGTTTCCTATGATGATGATGATGTTTTACTAATTGAATATCAATTAATGACTAGCCGTTATATTTTATACACAACAGGAAATGTCATTATTGTATAGGTGAACATAATAAATACTAGTTCAGCAACTTTGAACAATAATGAATAGTGGCACATAAGATTAGGTCATCTAGTTGTGAGACGACTATTTCGTCTAGTTAAGAATGGTCAAATATTTGATCTGACAATAGAACATTGACTAGTTTATGAATTTTGAATTGAATAGAATATAACCAAATCTTTATATAAGTGTTAAACGCTGGGCCACTGATTTATTAAAACTAGTACATAGTGATGTATTTAGTCTAATGAATCTTACCATTGTAGGTGATTTTGATACTTCATTATCTTTATAGTGATTTGTCACCATATGGACATATGTTTCTGGGAAACGCAGGTTAGAAAATTTTTGAAGTGTTCAAAATTTTCTGACTATGAATGTAAAGAAACAAACCCTTATGTATATTAAGTGCTTTCGATTAGATCAAAGTAGTTTATACATAACTAGTAAATTAACAAATTATTTAAACGAGAATACGATTCTCACTCAATAGTTCTCTAGATACTCCTCAATATAAATATGTTTTGGAAATGAGGAATTAAACTTTATTAAATACAATTTGATTGATATTGAGTTTTATTGATCTTCTACAATAACTATGAAATTATGCTTTAGAATCTACTACTCACTTATTGAAAATAGTTCCATTAAAAATCCTCCTTCTACTCTGTATGAGATATAGAATAAAAGAGAACCCAGTCTTAAGTATGTTAAGTCTTAGGGTTGTCTGCTTGCATAAGAGTTATGCAACAGATAAACTTGTATCCAACGGTACAAGTATCAGTTCATTAAGTATCCCAAGTGTTTAATAGGATACTAATTCTATGATTCAAATGAGTGAAATATATTCGTTACTCATGATTCCAACTTCCTAGAGAAATAGTTTCTCATGGATAATGAGGATTGTAGAAACATTGAACTTGATAAAGTCAATCAAAATCCTCTCTAAGTAGAAAAGGATATCAAGGTCATCGATTAAGTATATTTGATACTTAAAAGTGCTCTTAGTGTTTTCTTAGTTAAAGAAAAGTATGCTTTGACTTATGGAGAGACAATGTTTGACATCATTTTAGGAAAAAGGCAAGATGCCATAAAATTCATAATTGACTTTATGCATGACATTCAAGTCTGAGACTTGATTTTGTTTCCCGTAAGAATAGTTTCTATTAGCTATAAATCAGTTTACATAGTAGAAGTATGGGCTCTATATAAAGGAATAGTCCTTAAAGGCCTGGCTGATGTTGAAAGGTTACACTCAGAGATTTAGGATCAGTTATGAGAAAACTTTTTTCATCAGTAACCATGCTATATCTCGAGTAAGAGATATGCATAGAACAGCCTGATGTTTTTGCATCTAAACCTAACTTCTAATACAGTGTGCATACTAAGGAAGTCCACACATAAACTTAAGCAGTTTTTTCGAAGCTAGAATCTTCGTTTATATGATGAAATCAGAAATCTGGTTTCATCAGGAATGAAGAGGAAGTGTGTGTGGGTATAATTATCTTCCTAATTCTCTAAGTGGAAAATATACTCAATATTAGAAACGGTGTTGGTATGTTTGTGATAAGGGCAAATTTGTCATATATTTTCTCATATTTTTATTATTGATATTTTATGATTTTATGAGAATAGATGGCTATTTATGTGCATTATTGTTATTTATAGGGACTTGAACGAAATTTAAAGAAAAAATGCAAAAGGAGCAAAAATAGGGACTAAAATGCAAAGTTTTCAAAATATGTGTCCATCGCCCAGCGCCACAAGGATTGTCGCCCCAGCGCTGAAATAGTGATCGGAATAAGAAAAATGACCTGCTTAAGTCGCGTCTAGCGCCCCAGCGCCGAAGCGTCACCGTGCCAGCGACGCTCCATCGCCCCAGCGCTATCAACATACCGCGCCAGCGGTGAAGCCGTTTTCATGCAGAGCCCCAGCGCCAAGATCCCACCGCTTCAGCGGTAATAGCTTTTTCACGCGTCGCCCCAGCGACAACTGCATAGCGCGCTAGCGGTAGTGCGAGTCCTAGTCCGATGAGAATTGAGATTTTCAAGCTCATATCAATCCCTATATAAAGCCACTCGTTCTCAGTCTTCAGGGATGAATCCAAGATGATCCAAGAGCACCAAGAATATAGAACACGAGTCTTGGAGAGCAATAGAAGCTTAATTGAAGCAACTTTAGAGAGAGATACAAGACGTTCTTCAGCATCAAGAGTTCCTAGGCAGCGCAATTAAGAGCAATTCGACGTCTATATCGGTTTGCTAATAATTGTATCATGATTTATAATTATTTTTACTGCTGTTGTCTTATAGCCATGAGCTAACTTTTTTTCTAGGGTTAATATTTGAACTCAATATGTGCGCTTAAATTGCCATATCTTTTAGTATTTAATAAACTTAGTCATTTATTATTTAAATTACTTGTGTTTAATACTTCAATATATCTAGCCAATATATGGTGAATAAGTTGGTAATATTATTGATAAACTCGGAAGAGGAATTATAATATTTAAACCTAGGTAATTTGATGCATGATTGTAGAGTAACATTCAATGTTGCATATGCAAGTTTCAATTTAGGATAGGAGTATACCTAATTGACATGTATGATCAATAAGACCTAATCTTAATGAATCTTAATTTATTACAAGTACCATAGGAATATAGGTATTTGGTAAATTAAGGTATACTTGCATGACCTTGGAAGAGGCTTGTGAATACATTAGTGTCTTGATCAATAATAAAGACTAAGGGAGTTAAATATTATAAGGTTAATCATTAGAAAGCATATTGAGGGATAGTATTAATCTTAGGTTTTCTCTACGTTGCTATCATTTAAATCTCATTGCATTGTGTTTTTATTTTTATATTTTCTACATTCATTCTTAGATTTTTATTTATCTGAATAATTATTAGGAAGACATAATTTTAGTAATTAGTTTAAAAAGAAAAAATTATCCCTGTGGGTTCGACATCCGGCTTATTTAGTCTCTTTATTACTTGCATACGATAATGTATACTTGCACTTAATTTTATGATATAGAAATATCGCATCAAGTTTTTGGCGCCGTTGATGGGGATAATTATCTACTTTTTCGCCAATATTAATACCAATCTTTCTAGTTTTTACTTCAGAATTTTTTTATTTTTTTTATTTTTCTTAATTTAGTTTTACTTTCTTTCTTACGAGGTACATGCGAAGATCAAAAAGTGAAGACTTGATTGCTTTTGATTCAGAAATTGAAAGAACTTTAAGAAGAATTAGAAGAGAGCAAAATCAAGTCAACACCATGGAAGACCAAGTACCAATTACACCCGACAATGAAGGAAGACCACTAAGGGAATATGCTGTTCCCCTAGTTAATGGAATCCATTCAAGCATTCAAAGACCAACTGTTCAAGCTAACAACTTCGAGATCAAGCCAAGCACAATTCAAATGCTCAAGGATTCGGTACAATTTAGTGGAATGCCCAATGATGATCCAAACATGCACATCATCAACTTCTTAGAGATATGTGACACTTTCAAGTACAATGGGGTATCCGATGACGCAATCCGACTAAGGTTGTTTCCTTTTTCCTTGAGAGACAAAGCAAAGAGCTGGCTGCTATCACTTCCATCTGGATCTATAGCTACATGGGATGATCTTGCACAAAAGTTTCTCGTCAAATTCTTTCCACCTGCTAAAACTGCCAAGATGAGGAACGACATCACATCATTCCTACAACTAGATGGAGAATCTCTTTATGAGGCATGGGAGAGACACAAAGATATGCAAAGAAAATGTCCTCATCATGGAGTTCCGAAGTGGTTACTTGTACAAACATTCTACAATGGATTAGCTGGTCAATTCAGAACGATAGTAGATGCTGCAGCTGAAGGAGCACTCATGAACAAATCCACCGATGAAGCCTATGATCTACTAGATGAGATGGCGTCCAATGCCTATCAATGGCCCACTGAAAGGTCAACCACAAGAAAGATCGCTGGATTACACGAAGTGGATACTTTGACTATATTATCTGCCCAAGCCAATCTCTTGACCAAACAATTAAGCAACTTGGGAGTTAATGCTATCAAGAGTCAACCCATCACTTGCGATTTCTATGGAAGCAATCATGCAAATGGACAATGCTTGGAGACTGCTCAATATGTAGGGGACTTTAACCGCAACAACCCCAATTCCAATTTTTACAATCTTGGATGGAGAAATCACCCCAACTTCTCATGGAGCAACAATAATCAAGGACAACATTCCAAAGCTCCTTCTGGCTTTCAACCGCAAATTCAGCAAGAGAAAAACCCTGACATTGAAGACATGCTCTTACAATACATGAAGAAAACAGATGTACTCCTTCAAAGTCAAGCAGCTTCATTTAGAGCCTTAGAAAATCAAGTAGGGTAGCTTGCAACAGCAATAAACAATCGCCCTCCAGGAACTTTACCTAGCAACACTGAAGTCAATCCAAAAGGAAGTGTAGAGCAGTGCCAAGCCATCTCCCTAAGAAGTGGTAAAGTTTTACATGAAAATACTCCTCAACCACAACTTTCAGAGATGATAGAGAAGGAAAAAGAAACAGTGGTCCAGCAAGATGGCGTGCAACCATATAGACCACCTATACCATTTCCTCAGAGATTACAGCAGCTCAGAAACCAAGAGAAAAGTGATGAGACACAGAAAAGCATAGAATCTGGTATTCAAGTACAAGAACAGAAAAGTGAAAATGCAGCAGAAGATACCAGTAGTAACCCACAGAAGCAACCTACACAGTCATTCACTCCACCACCTCCATTTCCTCAGAGGCTGCAAAAGAAAATGCTAGATAAGCAATTTTCTAAATTTCTTGATATTTTTAAGAAATTACATATTAATCTTCCTTTTGCAGATGCACTGGAGCAAATGCCGAGCTATGTAAGATTCATGAAGGACATCCTATCAAAGAAGAGAAAAATAGATGACTTCGAGACTGTGGCCCTGACGGAAGAGTGTAGCGCTATCCTTCTAAAGAAGCTACCTCTAAAGCTCAAAGATCCTGGGAGTTTTACCATACCATGCTCAATTAGAAATTATGATTTTGGAAAAGCACTTTGTGATCTGGGAGCTAGCATCAATCTTATGCCATTGTCCGTGTATAAAAAGTTGGGACTGAAAGAAGCCAAACCAACAAATATCACACTTCAGTTAGCAGATCGTTCTCTCACCTATCCTAAGGGATTAATTGAAGATGTGTTGGTTAAGGTCGATAAATTCATCTTCCCTACAGATTTCATTGTTTTGGATATGGAAGAAGACAAGGAGATCCCAATCATCCTTGGAAGACCATTCCTAGCCACTGGAAGAATAATTATTGATGTGCAAAAAGGGGAGTTGACCATGAGAGTACAAGAGGATACAGTCACTTTTAAGGTCTTCAAGGAGATCAAATTACCAGCTGAAAATGAAGACTGTTTCTGCATTAATGTGGTGCATCCAAGCGTTAAGCAAATTAAAGACATGGAGACATTGGATCCTCACATTCGAAAAAGAGCATTGAAGCATAGGAAGGCAAGAGAGAAGAAAAAAAAGCAGCATCACGACAAAGCGAGCAAAGGGAAAGAAAAGGAAGAACCATCTCCTCAGTCTAAGATTAAAGTCTTTCTCGAGAGACAGAAGAAGAATGTAGCAAAAGATACTGCCCGAGGTTTAATTGCAAAAATATGGAAGTCGAAAAAGAAGAAAGCCAGCAAGATCACTCACACAAATGCTTCCACCAGCATCTTCGATCCACCATAAGAGAATATGAAGTCCCGTCAAGCCGATGACGTTAAATCAAGCGCTACTAAGGAGGCAACCCAAGATAAGTATTATTATTATTAATATTATCATTTTTCTTCTTTTCTTTTTCAGCATTAAAAAAAAAAATGCAGCGCCCCAGCGACATGTTTCAGCGTGGCCGCGATAGGAAATTCGAGTCATCACCGCCCCTGCGGTACACGCAGGATCGCGCCAGCGCAAATTCTAATGCTGTCTCAAAAATTACTTCAGCGCTGGCGCGACATCATATCACCGTAGGCGCGCCAATATGTCGCTCCAGCAGTGGAAGTTCAACGCGGCAGCGAAAGACAGAAGATGAAAAAGCCGTTACCCCAGTCCACCGCCCCCGCGCTACACGTCGTGGAGCTCCAGCGTCAGTGCAGTTTTGAAAATTCATGATACCATCATGGCGCAGGAGCAAGACATGGGATACCGCCTCAGCGATATTCAGTGCGGGAGCGATAACCATATTAGCGCCTCAGCGCTATTCAACGCGGGAGCGATAAATGTAATATCGCCGGTGCGATATAGCGCGAGAGGGGTAATTTACATACCGCGGCAGCGCTACGAATATTTCAGAAATTTATAAGGGCGTGAACAGGTACACAATTCACACCAATTCCTTTCCAATCTCCTCACTTATTTTATTCTTGTGATCAATCAGGTAAAGAACAAAATTATGGCTCCAAAAAGGCAACGTACTACAACAAGTAGCAGCAGCAGTGCTTATGATAGCACTCGATTCACTTCTACTAAAACACAAGCCCGATATACAGATGTGGTCCTCAAGAAAGATTTCATTGCGGAACAAGGTTTTGATCTAGAAAATTTGAATATTCCCAGCATTGGAGATATAATCCGAGAGCGTCATTAGGAACAATTCTGTACACAGCCAGGGCACAGTATAGTCCCTATTGTACGTGAGTTCTACGCCAACGCCAATGAACTCGACAACTATGAGCGGGTATTTGTTCGAGGAAAGAGAGTAGCATTTGATCCCGCAACAATTAATGCTTATTTTGGGTTACCAGCAAAAATTGAGGATAATATGGCAGAACTCAGAAATAACCCAAACTACGAGGAAATCATTACTACTCAATGTACACCAGGGACGCAGTGGCATGTAATCAACGAACTACCTATGACATTCATGTCTCGCCATATGCATCTAGAAGTCAAAGCTTGGTATAGTTTCCTCGCAGCGAGACTCATGCCAATTTTACACACCAGTGACATCACCAAACTTCGTGCAATCTATCTTTTTGCCATCATAACTCATCGATCGCTTGACATTGACAGGATTATTTATGCAAAGATTTTAGCATGCTCTCGACTTAATAGCAGATTATTTTTTCCATAATTAATTACAGAGTTATGTGCACGGGCCGGTGTTACTTGGGATCAGCGAGAAGAACGGAATGCCCCAGCTGCCGTGTTATCTACTCCTATCATTCGTCGGATGATTGTGGCGAACCCGCCCCCTCCTGAGGCCCTTTGTCGCCCTGTTGCTGCCGTTCGCCCATTACCGGTCCATGAGCGCTTAGCTCAACTGGAGGCCCGCATGACTTCTCACGAGCGTACTGCTAACGCTACTTGGAGGTATTTAATCCAATGGACACAGGCTACTGCTACATCCTTTGGACTTGATCCTTCGACTTTACCACAGCCTCCGTTGATCCCTTCACCTCCACCATTGCCAGACATTGATTTGAGGACCTTTTCTTTGACCCCAACGATCTTGGATGATTACTTTCACAGGGAAGTTGTCGTAATTTTGTTTGTTCTTTCTTCACATGGGGACATGTTTCAGTTTAAGTGTGGGGGAGAAATTTATGTGATATTGTTTTTTTCTGTTTTGTTTGTTTCATGTTGTTTCGTATGCTTTATTATCACCCTTTGTTAAAAAAAAAAAATAATGAAGTTATATTTTATTTCTTATGTGTTTTGTTTATTTTTATTAGGTTTTGATAAGATGATCATTAGTCTATGATAAGAAAAAAAAATCATGATTGAATTTATTTTTTACAAACCCCTAAGGAATGATAGATACTTGAGACAATTTTAATTATTTAAGTTTAGAAACAAATTTGACCTTATTCATAATCACCAATTTTTTTGAGCACTTTATAATCATAAATAGTTATAACTATTACTTAGAGATACTTATGCTTTAGGGAGTACACCATAGTCTCGAAGACCGATACTCTAGAACTTGTCTTTAGTTACTACTTGAGGCGAAATTCTAGAAAACACATGAATAGAGAAATGACATTAGGCCATCTTTGGACCGATTGAGTCTTTCTAGCCTACCTTTTAGAGTATATTTATCCCTAGTACCTTATTTTGAGCCTAATTACCTATTCTTTAGTTTAACCACATTACAAGCCCAAGACTTAAAGTTTACT
This sequence comes from Ailanthus altissimus, assembly GCA_946807835.1. Classification (NCBI taxonomy): domain Eukaryota; kingdom Viridiplantae; phylum Streptophyta; class Magnoliopsida; order Sapindales; family Simaroubaceae; genus Ailanthus; species Ailanthus altissimus. Next base: position 7,746,893 of record OX327713.1, on the reverse strand, counting down.
TATCTAAAAATGTACCCATAACACCATAAACTTTGCATTTGCTTAGAAATACTCTTGAAAGGAAAAAGTTGCGGTGATATGAGAAAAATAAGTTTGAGTGGTATTTGTCAATCTAAGTTTAGGGGTATTCAAAAAAAAAAAAGAAAAAAAAAGAGTAAGAAAAATACCCCCAGCTTAAGAAAAAGAAGAAATTCTTTGAAAAATAAAGGTTGAAAAGAAAGAAGGGAAACACAATAAGTTTGGGGGAAGAGATAATACAAGAAAACGAAAGATCAAGAGGTTTCTAGGTAAAAGTCTAAGTGTTCATGGTGTAATTTGAACTTCATATGCTTATCCTTTTATCCCACCTTGACCTTAACCTTACATTACAAGCTAAGTAAAGTCCTAAATAGATCCCTAGACATGTGATTTTCTATATTAGTGGAGAGTGATAATAAAGACAAGCTTATGGAAGTGTCATTATACAAATTAAATACCGAGACACCATCTTTTCTGTACGAACTAAAGTATAAAGTAAATCAAAGTATGGTTTAGTTTTTTCCTTGCTGCTTTTATACACACACACATGGTGATTGTTCATGAGGAAGAATGAGGGACTAAATAAAGATAATTTAGAATTGTTAAGAGCCATTTATGTACCTTATGGATTTGTACTATTTCATCAGCCTTTGAGACAATGATTTTGATCATCTTACTAGTATTAGTATATTTTGTTTTGTTAAATGAGTCAAGTATAACCATTTGTTTCTCTCTTAGTTTTATTTTATTGCTTGAGGACAAGCAAGTATTTAAGTTTGGGGGAATTTGATAAGGGCAAATTTGTCATATATTTTCTCATGTTTTTATTATTGATATTTTATGATTTTATGAGAATAGATGGCTATTTATGTGCATTATTGTTATTTATAAGGACTTGAACAACATTTAAAGAAAAAATGCAAAAGGAGCAAAACTAGGGACTAAAATGCAAAGTTTTCAAAATATGTGTCCATCGCCCCAGTGCCACAAGGATTGTCGCCCCAGCGATGAAATAGTGATCGAAATAAGAAAAATGACCTGCTTAAGTCGCGTCTAGCGCCCCAGCGCCGAAGCGTCACCGCGCCAGCGACGCTCCATCGCCCCAGCGCTATCAACATACCGCGCCAGCGGTGAAGCCGTTTTCATGCAGCGCCCCAGCGCCAAGATCCCACCGCTCCAGCGGTAATAGCTTTTTCACGCGTTGCCCCAGCGACAACTGCATAGCGCGCTAGCGGTAGTGCGAGTCCTAGTCCGATGAGAATTGAGATTTTCAAGCTCATATCAATCCCTATATAAAGCCACTCGTTCTCAGCCTTCAGGGATGAATCCAAGATGATCCAAGAGCACCAAGAATATAGAGCACGAGTCTTGGAGAGCAATAGGAGCTTAATTGAAGCAACTTTAGAGAGAGATACAAGACGTTCTTCAGCATCAAGAGTTCCTAGGCAGCGCAATTAAGAGCAATTCGACGTCTATATCGGTTTGCTAATAATTGTATCATGATTTATAATTATTTTTACTGCTGTTTTCTTATAGCCATGAGCTAACTTATTTTCTAGGGTTAATATTTGAACTCAATATGTGCGCTTAAATTGCCATATCTTTTAGTATTTAATAAACTTAGTCATTTATTATTTAAATTACTTGTGTTTAATACTTCAATATATCTAGCCAATATATGGTGAATGAGTTGGTAATATTATTGATAAACTCGGAAGAGGAATTATAATATTTAGACCTAGGTAATTTGATGCATTATTGTAGAGTAACATTCAATGTTGCATATGCAAGTTTCAATTTAGGATAGGAGTATACCTAATTGGCATGTATGATCAATAATACCTAATCTTAATGAATCTTAATTTATTACAAGTACCATAGGAATATAGGTATTTGGTAAATTAAGGTATACTTGCATGACCTTGGAAGAGGCTTGTGAATACATTAGTGTCTTGATCAATAATAAAGACTAAGGGAGTTAAATATTATAAGGTTAATCATTAGAAAGCATATTGAGGGATAGTATTAATCTTAGGTTTTCTCTACGTTGCTATCATTTAAATCTCATTGCATTGTGTTTTTATTTTTATATTTTCTACATTCATTCTTAGATTTTTATTTATCTGAATAATTATTAGGAAGACATAATTTTAGTAATTGGTTTAAAAAGAAAAAATTATCCCTATGGGTTCGACATCCGACTTATTTAGTCTCTTTATTACTTGCATACAATAGTGTATACTTGCACTTAATTTTATGATATAGAAATATCGCATCAGTTTGCTACAACTTAAATATTGTATTACCCAATTTTAAGTTGTCTTAATTATAGTATTAACCCGTGCGTCCGAGTGTCGTATCCATAAGGAGTGATCACTAAGAGTAAAGGTTGTTTGTCAATGTTCAAAAGTAATGAAGTATTGTACCTAAAAATGGAGAATATTGATTGATTTTAAAAGCAAAGATTTCCAAGTGTAAATTAAGAAATCAATTTAAAGGAACACTAAAGCATTAGAGATCCATACTTACTTTGATTGTAGTAGAGTTTTTTTTATCCTTTACTCACTTAAAAAATAATTTCAATTAATAAAAAAATCATTTGTAAAAATATGTTGTTGATATGTAGAAGATCTTTCTAAGCATTCTTTGTGCCCTTAGTCTATAAAGAATCAAAGCTTCAAACAAACCAAAACTACTTTCAAAAATGATAAATCAAATCATTTGAACCTAAATATGAAATACAAGAGTAAGATCAAAATGATAAAACTACACCTCCATTAAGTGTTTCACTCATAGCCTTAGTTAGGAATTTAGAACAACATAACATAAGAAGTGGAATACAATGAAAAGTGAACTAAAGATTACAAAAATGATGGAAGATATCCCCCTTTCAACCAAAGGTGTCCTTAAATAGGCAAATTTATGGGCACTATTTATATGTGACCAAATGTTCAACATTCTTTACTATCAAACTTTCCAATGAACCTATAATACTCTTTTGACTAGTAAGCTAGCTGCATTGGACTTTCTACTCAACTAACAAATTATAGATAATTGAAATATCTTCCCATGTCTTCTTGAATCATATCAATTGGATTTTTATTTTGTGAGATAGAGCGAAATACTAAAACCTGCTCGAACTGGGCCTACACTGCAGATGGGTCCTCTTCAAAGCCACTTTTCACCCTTTAAACGTTCAAATTATAAATTTTGTGTGAAATTTAATTTTGTTGTACATGACATTAGCTCTTTATAGGTTCAAGAATTACTTCAATTAGATTTTTAGGTAGAACGTTATATCCAATTTACCGAACCTACATTAAAATAGTTAAAATTTTAATTAGATACAATATTGAAAACATACTCAAGTTAGGGAGATTAATAACACTAATGGTGCAAAATGATGCTGAAAAATCTTTATTAAATATGTAATTTTAAGTATTAATCATATAACCCTCCCCCCCCCCCCCCCCCCCCCCCCCCAAAACTAACTTATTGTTAATCCCTAACAATTCAAATATAAATAAATTAAAAACAACTATCTATGCATTTAAAAAAAATGTCAGTTCAAGATCACAATTTGTATCAATGTTATTTCATAACTTCCAAAATTGTGCGTGTGTTAAACTAAGCTAAAACGTTCTTACTACAAAATATATAGCATTGAAAAGTTTTTTCACGTAAAAGCCTCAACTTCATATCTTTATGGGTGAAATATTGTTTAAAGGGCTAGGGTTTCACTAATGAAATTAGAAAATAGATAAGCGCTCAAGAAAATGTCACATTTAAGGACAGACAAATAAACTAACATTGATCTAAAGATAGAAAAATATTTATTTAGAGTTACACCGTTCTTGCCACTTGTTAGTTTTTAGGACCTCAATCACGAATATGACAAATAGAGCCCGAAGAGAAACACTGTTTCTTAAAGAGTTTTGTCTTTGAAAATAAAGATTTTATTGTAATGGATTGATTTTCTCTCTCTTTTACACTTTTATCTTTTAAAATTGAACGAAGACTTTTATTAAACTAAAGTGACTTTTTCTTTTTTTTCTTTTTCTTTCTCTTTTTTTTTTTGGGAATATGAAGAACATCAGAAAATTTTACAAAATAAGAATTACTTCTCATTATAATACATTTCACAAATTTGAGTCATCTTTTGGCTAGACAATCAAATCATTCCTTTATCCGAATAATGTCACTCCAAACAAAATTTAACCAATTCAAAAGATTAATGAAAGTTCGTAAGTTGGTTTGTCAAATCTCTCCACTCACCCACAAAGCGATGTGTGAGAAAAAAATCTATAATTAAACATGAAAACTCTCTTGGCTATATACAATGAATCACCCATCTTACCACAAGACTTAGTATTGTACTCAAAATATAATTTCGAAAGTTACTGTTAGTAACATAAATAGAAAAAGTGGCTAAAACCAAACAATTTTGAAATCATACCTCAATAGAAGATCAAACTTGTTTGCACAAGAATTACTAAGAACATATATGCATGAAATACAAAAATAAAAATAACAATTGGGTTTGAATGTGTCTCTAAAATCTAAAAATAAATCCTTTACTTATGTCATTCATAAAGCTAGATGTCAATTGTTTTTTTAAAAAAAAATAACAAAATGATAACAAAAAGTAACATCGACATCATATATGAACTATCTCTCCCCCCAACTAGATTGAGAAATTGTCCTCAATGTCAAAATATAGTAAGAGTAGAGTATAAAAAATATCACCTGAAATATATTTTATTGAAAAGAAAAACCTACAGCAAAATAAAACAAATCACACAAAATGCTGAAAAAGAAATAAAAGTAGAGAGACTACAGACGGAGAGTCAAATCTATCTTGCGTTTCTTCTCACTGTCATCAAGATACCAATCTATCTAACGAATTATTAGATCACACAAAGGTATGAAAGTCTATAATTCATCGAGCAACTGATCAATAGTTGAAGAAAAAATGAGGATTCGTCGTGCCACATATGAGATAAATTATTTTTCCTCCACATAATCAAGAAAAGATAACAAATCATTATAAAAAACCGTCAATATTTAATAAACCAATGGGTTTTTGGTGGATTTGTAATTGTGCTCATGAGGTAATTTGAAAAATTTTCTCTAAAGTTCTGAAACCTCCTAGTATAGCTATGAAGGCATCAGTATTCCTAAGCATTAGAGACATACGTTCAAGCATTGATGATACCTATAACTCATCCCTAATTATTTTCCTACAATATTTCCAACAGTTAGAGCTTTTGGTATGATACCCAAAACTCAACTGCCTTTATTATGTGCAACAGCTGCTACACACCCCATTAATCTACGGCTACCTCCCCCATATACTAAATGAATTTTTTGCTCAGCTAACATCTTACCAAGGGTTTCTGTTGCTTCTACAAACTCTCTTATTTTTTGCAAGGTTAGATTCACAAAAGGCATAAATTATTGTCAATTTATGAGTTGATGTTTCTGCCATTGTTACACTCTCTCTAACCCTTGAATGATATTTAGTAGGTATGAAGATGCAGAAATAATGCAATATATTTATAGAGCCAAAAAAGGTGTTGCAATGTAAAATTAAAGGGGTGGTTGGTTGTTATTGCAAGAGATTAAGCTTTAAATGCAAATTTTCAAAATCAAAGTCAGTTATGGATGGTTGGTTATTATTGGAGAAGACGTTTAAGGTTGAAATGCAATATTTTCAAAATTAACAGCTATAGTAAATATGTACAAGTAGTTGTGATTTTGGCTCAACTCTTCCTCTGATTTTATGTCCAAAAATGGCTTAAATGCCCTCTATGGGTCGAGTATAGGCTTTCCATCTAATTTTCTTATAAATTGGCAAACAAGGTCTTTTAGAGTTAGATTTCAGAGATTGTACCGCTCATGTTCCTTTAGGAATAATTCTCATAAATCACATATGGAAATATGCACATATCCATTGGGATGCGTCTCAAAAGTCATTTGGATATCATTCAAAGACTCCTTACTCAGGCCATCATTAATTAATCTAATTTTATCTTCGCGATTTATAAATACCATTCCTAAACTACGGCATCTTGTGTTACAAGTCATACATGCACACTTGTAACAAACACATAATTTTTTTACTCTTTGATTTTGTGCAAAAGAAATTTTACCTAAGCCAGGCATATAAGAAATTAATGAGTCTGAAAACTCGTCTGCTAATCAGACGTAGGCTTCAATTAACCAACATACATCAGTAAGTATATTCATAATTATTAATAACCTTAATCTTTCACATCTTGCTTGGAAAATCTTCTTTAAGGCATGTTGAGGCAATGAGGGAAATAATTTTTTTTCAAATTCATTATAATGTTATCCATTTTTTAAGAAAGAAGGAGAAGAAGAAGGTGTCAGTAATTATAAAAAACTAACAAAACTGACTTGAAATGTCACGAAGTATCATTATCTGCCACTTAACTGAGAAATAAAAACATACAAAAAAAAAATCACAAATAAAATAAATAAAAATCAAAACATAAAATATGGTAAAGATAGATATAACCTAATCAAGCATGATAGATAAGATCTGCAAGTTGGATTTCCTCGAGACACATAGAGCTGTCTACCCTCTTTTTATAGCTCTTCAATCATTGTCCATTGACTTTAAAAATATTTCCATTCTTTGGATTTTCAATTTCAACAACTCCATGAGAAAAAACATTTTTGACAATGAAAGGTTCAGTCCATCGAGAACAAAACTTTTTAGGAAACAAGTGTAATCTTGAATCATATAAGAGAACTTTCTGTAAAGGTTCAAAGGTTTTTCTAACAATATGTTATTATGAAATGTCTTCATTTTCTCTTTGTAGATCTTAGAGTTTTCATAAGCATCATTCTTGATTTCCTCTAATTCATTCAACTGGAGTTTCCTTTGAGGACCAGCTTTATCTAAGTCAAAGTTAATCATTTTGATAGCCCAAAAAGCTTTATGTTCTAATTCTACAGGTAAATGACAAAGTTTTCCAAAAATAAACCTATAAGGAGACATACCAATTGGTGATTTAAAAGTAGTATGATAAGCCCAAAGTACATCATTTAGTCATAAAGACCAATCTTTTTTATTTAGGTTTATCGTTTTTTCCAAAATTCATTTGATTTCCTTATTAGCAAGCTCGACTTGTCCACATGTTTTTGGGTGGTAAGGTGTAGACACTTTGTGTGTGATTCCATATTTCTTCATTAACAATTCAAAAGGTTTGTTATAAAACTCTGAACCTCCATCACTTATAATTGCTTTACGAATTCCAAACCTTATCAAAATGTTATTTTTTAGAAACTTCAAAACTATTTTATAATCATTGTTTTACAAGGGATTACCTCAACCCATTTGGAAACATACTCAATGGCCACCAAGATATAAATGTATCCAAAATAAAAAGGAAATAGACCCATTAAATCAATGCCTCAATAATCAAAAAGTTCGATCACTAAAATTAGGTTTAATGGCATCATGTTCCTACAAGTTATACTTTATAACTTTTGACATTATTCATAAGTTTTGTAAAACTCATAGGTATCTTTGAAAATGGTGGCCAATAAAATCCACATTGTAAAATTTTTGCTACAGTTTTTTTGAAGAAAAATTACCACCACAAGCTTCAGAATGACAAAAGGAAATGTCATCATGAATTTCATTATCAAGCACATATCATCTTATGATTTGGTCAGGACAATATTTGAAAAGGTATGGATCATCCAAAAAATATTGCGTACCTCATATAAAAATTTTCTTTTGTTTTGGGATTGCTAATGAGATAGAAGTTTTCCTGTAACAAGAAAATTAGCAATGTCAGCAAATTAAGGTAAATTAACAATACCAAAAAGTTGTTCATCTAGAAATGTATCATTGATTGATGAAGATTCAAAAGATTCATCACAAATAAGTTTAGACAAGTGATTGGTCACAATATTTTCAACTCCCTTTTTATCCTTAATTATGATGTTGAATTCTTGGAGGAGAAGTATCCATATAATTAACCTTGGCTTAGCATCCTTCTTTGAAAGAAGATACTTCAAAGCTGTATGATCACTAAATACAACAATGGGTGAACCAATAAGATAATATCTAAATTTTTTTCAAAGCAAATACTACTACAAATAATTTCTTTTCAATTGTGGAATAATTCATTTAAGCACTATCAAGTCTTTTACTTGTATAGTATATAGCATGGGGTTTCTTATCTTTTCTTTGCCCTAAAATAGCTCTAATTGTATAATCATTAACATCACACATGATTTTAAAATGTAAAGACCAATCAGGAGATTGCATAATGGGAATAAAAGTTAATATGCTTTTAAGTTTATCAAATACTTCCTTCTTGACAAGCCATGGTCCATTCAAAAATAGTGTCTTTTGACAAAAGATTACACAATGGTCTAGATATGATACTAAAATCTTTAATGAACTTTCTATAAAAATTAGCATGTTCTAAGAATAACCTAACATGTTTTACACATGTGGGGGAAGGAAGATTAGTGATCAAATCAATTTTGGCTTTATCCACTTCTATGCCCTTAGATGAAATAATATAACCTAACACAATACCATGATTAACCATAAAATGCCATTTTTCCCAATTAGGCACAAGATTCTTTTCTTTGCATCTAATAAGGAATTTCTGTAAATTTGATAAGCAATCATCAAATGAATTACAAAAAATAGAAAAATCATCCATGAATACTTCAAGAAAACATTGACATATCACTAAAAATACTAAGCATGCATCTTTGAAATGTGGCAGGTGCATTGCATAAACCAAAAGGCATTCTTTTGTATGCAAATGTTCTAAAAAGACATGTAAAAGTAGTTTTTTCTTGATCCTTATGTGCAATTTTAATTTGGTTATACCCAAAATACCCATTTAGGAAATAATAAAATTCATGCCCAATTACCCTTCCTAAAATTTGATCCATTAAAGGTAAAGGGAAGCGATCTTTCTTAGTCATTGAATTTAGCTTCCTATAGTCAATACACATGCGCCAATTAGTAATAGGTCTAGTTGGAATTAATTTATTGTTTTCATTTTCGACTACAGTTACTCCAGATTTCTTAGGTACAACTTGAGTAGGACTTACCCATTTGCTATCAGAAATAGGATAGATAATTCCTACATCTAAAAGCTTAAAGACCCCTTTCTCACCACTTCTTTCATATTATGCTTGAGCCTTCATTACATCTCTCTAGAAGGTTTGGTATTATCCTCTAAATAAATCTTATATGTGCATATTAAATGGTTAATTCCTTTAATATTAGCAATGGTCCATTTTAATGCATTTTTATGCAATTTCAAAGTGTTAAGTAACTTATTTTCTTTGAGTGAATTCAACTTAGACGAGATGATTATAGGGAAAGTTTCATTTTCACCCATAAATGAATACTTTAGATGATATGGTAATGGTTTCAATTCAAGTTTTGGTGGTTGCACATTTGATGGCAAGGGAGTATTCGTATTTGGTGGGAATTCCTCAAATATTGGTCTCCACTATTCTATTCCAAAAACCTGTGAACAAGAATGAGTTTCAGAATTATTTTTCATTTCATAATCATTATTAGAAGAAAATACATTAAATTCATCATGTATAAGTTCTTTGATTAGATCAACTTCATGCAGATTATCATCATCCATGAATTGCTTGGAAATATTAAAAACATTCAATTCACAAGTCATATTACCAAAAGACAACTTCAAAAGATCAGTCCTACAATTAATCAAAGCATTAGAAGTTGCAAGAAATGGATGACCTAGAATGACTGGAATTTGAGCATTCAAGTTCAAAATAGGATGTGTATCTAAAATAATAAAATTTATCAATTTGAACAAGGACATCTTCCACTACTCCTCTTAGAACTTTCACACTTTAATCAGTAAGTTTAATGCTAACCAGGTCCTAATTGTACATAAACAGTATAAGGTAAAAGATTAACACTAGCTCTTAAATCATGTAATGTACGATCTATCCTAAAATTACCAATCACACGAAAAATGGTTGGACATTCAGGATCCTTGTATTTTGAAGGAGTGTTTTGTTGAATGATTGAACTTACACTTTTGGTCAAAAATGCTTTTTTTTTTAACATTAAGCTTTCTTTTGACCGTGCACAAAACTTTCAAAAATTTGGCATAAGATGGGACTTGCTTTATTGCAACTAACAATAGGATATTTATTTTGACTTACTTGAAAATTTTATAGATGTCAGAATTTAGGTTCAACTTTTTCAGTAGGTCTCAATCTTTGAGGAAATGGGGCAAGAATTTGACATTCTTCTATCGTAAAAGGCTTGGACTCTTTTTTCTTCTCATTTTCTACTTTCGATGATTTAGGTTATATTTTTTTTAAGAAAGAGTTTTATTAAAAACCTTACGACTTCGAAGTGTTATGATGGCATTGATATTTTCAAGTGATTTTTCTTTTTCACAAGATTCATTTACATTAAATTGACTCAAGGGATTGGGTTTAGGTTGGGAAGGAAACTTACATTCTTCTTAATTTTGCACAAAAGATGTCAAATTGGAAAAAGATCATTAATGGCCCCTAAAGTTTTATTATTAAATCTGATTGCTCACGAATTAATGCTTGCAACGTCTCTTCAAGAGTTTTTATGTTTGGTGAGTGATATAGAGGAGGATTTGAAGGCTTTTGATGAGGTTTTGTTTGAGCATTGTTATCATTTGTCCAACTGAATTTTGGATGGTTTCTCTAATTTGGGTTATAGGTGTTGGAGTACTGAGATGCAAAAGATTTTTTAGTATAGTTTATGGCATTCACTTGCTCATGCATGACTTCTTTAAAGATCAAAAGGTTTGGGTACTCATTTGTGGGATGACCAACAATATCACAAATACCACAAACTTCTTTAGTAAGAATAGATTTGGTTTCTCGTAGTTTTCTCATTTCCATGGCTTCCACTTTCCTACCCAAACTAGCTACCTTAGCACTCAGATCATGTTCTTGACTAAATTGATATTTCCTTCCACTAGAACTTGCAATATTAGATCTAATTGAATTGGTAAAACTAGTAATTTTCCAATTTTGGGAATTTTTCGATAAATGATCCAAATAATTGAATGCCTCATATGGATCTTTGTTTAAAAATTCACTATTACACATGGTTTCAACAAATTGTTTTGTCTTAAGAATTAAACCATCATAGGAAAAACTAATTGTTCTCCATTTTCCAAAACCATGATATGGGCAAGAATTTAACAAATCTTTAAATATTTCCCAACATTGAAAGTATGTTTCATTTTCCTTTTGAGAAAAATTTTGAATTTCTCTTTTCAAAGCATTGGTTTTGTGTGTTGGAAAAAATTTCCTTAAGATTTCACGTTGCATTTCTTGCTAAGTACCTATTGACCTTGGTCTTAAAGAATTAAGCCAAGTTTTGCCTTATCTTTCAATGAGAATAGAAACAACTTAAGCCTAATAATTTCTTCACTACATCTTTGGTCACTAAATGTACTACAAACTTCCTCAAATTCTTTTAAATGTAAATATGGGCTTTCCAATTCTAAGCTATGAAAATTTGGAATTAAGGGAATCATTCCAGGCTTAAATCTAAAATTATTTGCATTCAAGGGAAAAATGAAGCATGAAGATGTAGAGTTATGAGGAGGTTGCAAGTATTCACGCATGGTTTGGATATGTGCATTTCATTATAGGCCATAGTGTGTGATATGTTTGATGAAGAATAAGAAAATGATGGAAAATTAAACAAATTATCAAAGATAGTTTTAGAATTACCTTTCACCAATCAAAAGAACTTAGGATCTCGAAACTATATACTCATATAAGAAGAGAAAACAAAATATAATAACAAATGCTATAAACAAGAGAAGTAAAGTAAAGAAGAAAAAAATAAAGAAAAATAACATAAAATAAGATAGAGAAAATTAGAAAGCAAAATAAAAAATTAAGAGCAAATTAGGTGGCAAAGGCAACCATAAAGTAGATGTTAGAGGAATAATTAAAAGTTAGATTAGTAAATGTTAGATTAGAAAAAGGTTAGTGAAACAAAAGTTAGAGGAATAATTAAAAGTTATATTAGTAAATATTAGATTAGAAAAAAGTTAGTAAAAACAAAGTTAGGTGGTCAAATCAACTACAGTCAAATAAAAATAACAAAATAAAGAATACTTAAAGTAAAGTAAGATATGAGGGTTAGTCTTCCATGAAAGGAAAAAAAAATTAACTACTAATTATATTAGTTAATTTCACTCTCCGACAATGACGTAAAAAACTTGCTACAACTTAAATACTGTATTACACAAGTGTAGGTTATCTTAATTATAGTATTTACTCATGAGTCTGAGTGTCATATCCACAAGGAGTGATCACCAAGAGCAAAGTTTGTTTGTCAATGTTCAAGAGTAATCAAGTATTGTACCCAAAGATAGAAAATATTGGTTGATTTTGAAAGCAAAGATTACCAAGTGTAAATTAAGAAATCAATTTAAAAAGAACGCTAAAGCATTAAAGATCCACACTTACTTTTCTTGTAGTGAAGTTTCTTTGATCCTTTTACTCACTTAAAAAATAATTTCAATTGATAGAAAATATCATTTGTAAAAATATGTTGTTGATATGTAGAAAATCTTTTCGAGAATTCTTTGTGCCCTTAGTTTACAAAGAATCAAGGATTCAAACAAACCAAAATTATTTTAAAAAATGATAAATCAAATTATTTGAATATAAACATGAAATACATGAGTAGGATAATAGTGACAAAACTACACCTCCATTGTTTTACTCCTAGCCTTAGCTAGGAATTTAGAACAACATAACTTAAGAAGTGGAATATAAGGAAAAGTGAATAAAGATTACCAAAATGATGGAAGATATCCCTTCTTCAACCAAGGTTGTCCTTAAATAGGCAAATTTATGGGCACTATTTACGTGTGACCAAATGTTCAACATTTTTTACTACTAAACTTTTCACTAAATTTATAATATTCGTTTGACTAGTAATCTGGCTGAATTGGACTTTCTTTTTAACTAATAATTTATAGATAATTGAAATATATTTTCATAGCTTCTTGAATCATATCAATTGGTTGGATTCTTATTTTATGAGATACAAGCCAAATACTAAAGCCTGCTTGGACTGGGCCTACACTACAGATGGGTCCTCTTCAAAGCCACTTGTCACCCTCCAAACATTCGAATTACAAATTATGTATGAAATCCAATTTTGTTATAGATGACATTAGCTCTCCATAGGTTTAAGAATTACTCCAATTGGATTTCTGAGTAGAATTTTATACTTAATTTATCGAACCTACATTAAAACAGTTAAAAACTTAATTAGACACAATACTAAAAACATGCTCAAGTTAGGGGGATTAATAACACTAATGGTGCAAAATGATGTTGAAATTTTTTTATTAAATGTGTAGTTTTATGTGTTCATCAATGTTGCAAGTAAATCAGATACGTGTTATCTTAGTAAAAAACTTTTTAATAAAATATTTGAGAAAGACTTCATATATACTAGGTATAAAGTTTTGAGGAGATATTGGTAGAAGGCTGATAGAACTCTCTTAATCTGTGTACATAGACTAAGTCCATGAAAGGTACAACATGATTGACCATAAGACAGTTAATGTGCCTTTCAGACATGACATTTATCTTTTAAGGATGAAGTGTCCTCGAAAAGAAGATGAAAGAGTTAGAGTGTCTAACGTCTTATATGCATAAGCTAGAAGTGGTTTAATGCATTCCATATTATGTATGAGACCTGGATTTGGATGGCTGTAAGTGTTACAAGATGGCATCCATCTAATCTAGATCACGACCATCAGATGGCTGTGAAATTTATCTAAACTACCTAAGAGGTACAGAGGATAAGTTTTTTCAATTATAGAGAAAGTTTCTTATAGGTTAAGGGACGCAGATATTCAGATTTTTTGTCTGATCCAAATGGTAGAAAGTCTACGTCTAGTTATGGGTTTCTCTTCATCGATACCAGATCTAGTTAAATGTGTGTAATTAAATATCCATAGCTAATTCTGTCATTGATATAGAATATGTTGCTGCTTGATAAGTTACTAAAGAATCATTATGGATATCTAAGTTAATTGCAGAGCTTTGAATAGTTGCAAGCTCACTGGATCCTATGCCACTGTATTATAATAATAACGATAATTGCTCTAGTCAAAAATTCATAAGGCACACCAGTATTCTGATCATATGAACTATGAATATCACGGAATTAGAAAGTTCTTAGCTACTGGAGTTATATTTATATCTAGAAAATAATCTATGGATAACGTAGCAAACCCACTCAGGTCTAAACTTCTAGGATGTTTGATAAACACATGGAGTGTATTGGTATATAAGATACCAGTACAAATAGCACTAAAGCAAGTGAGAGTTTTTGGAGGTGGTGCTTACGTGTCATTCCAATTGTATAAATATTAATTGTTTAATTTATACAATTTCGAATAAAAATTGGTAATTTTATAATTCTATAGTATAATACTTGTAACATTACAGACATGCTGAAGATGTTCAAATCCAGTTTAAATGAGTTTAAACCAGGGCTAAGAAGTAGCAATGCTGAGAGTTATAATTACTAAGAGTTAACACTGTTAAAAGTTAGCAAGTTATAACAATTAGCGAGATCTAAAGAGTTTAGAACCTTATCTATAATAGAACAAAGACCTGAAAGTATACTTGTAATGATATAGTTGCATAGTTTGCAATAAGTGCTAGGAAATGTCATTGCGTAAGTATGTCTCAAACATTATGTTCCAGATCTATATTCATTAATGTTGGTCTATTAATGAATCACTATAATATAGATTAGTCTATGTCTATATCTGACTGGTGCAGATGGTTGTTCTTAACTAATCATGAGCTTAGGGCTTATATAGTCATGCAGGAATTCAAACAAGACTAGATACTTACCAGACTCACGATGACCCCAATAGATATCCTATGAAGCCATTAAAGGAAGGTCCTCTTGAGTTGAATAGTATTCGTGGTCCTTTGACCTGAACGCCACGGTGGGCTTGTAAGTGATCCACTATACTTTGGTTCTATATATATCAGAGACCTTTTATGGTCTAACTACTATGTGTCGCTGAGTATAGTCTGATGCTTATGGAGTTCGGTGTGCATAAATATGGGATCCGTCAACTTACGTAGGTAAGTTATATATCTGATGCTCCGAAATTGTACTTCATAAAGCCTTGTGGCTATAAGTATAAACCTGAGAAAGGATTATTCCACAGGGTTAAACAATATCGCAAAAGTGTTTGCGTTTATTGTTTATCGAGATACAAATCTAAAAATAAGTTCAAAGATGGGCTAACGGGGTTTGATGGTGCTGATCTATATCCCCGCATATTCAGAGTATAAATGATGAAAGAATTATACGTATGCGTAGTGAGCTCAACTTGTATGGTCTAACGCGCTGATTTGTCATATCCGTAACGTGTGTGTGGGGCATCGATTACAGACTCATGGAATAGTTCCATTTGATAAATCGGGTGTAAACCTAAGGAGTTCCGCAATATGAAATGTACTCTTTGTGCACTTAGGCAGCGTATCGTATTAAAGGTTCAATACAATAAATTCTAGCAATTTACTAATGTTAAGTTAACTAAAGTATATGGTTAAATAGTGGGACCCACTTTAGGTTAACTTGGTAACCTAGTAAGGACATAAAAGTAATTTCACTTAATGATTATTTAATTATTAAATAATTAAAATAAATATTTATTTATTTAATAGTTAAATAAATAATTTAACAGTTAAATAAATAATTTAACTTAACTATGGTTAAAAATTAATCATATGGTTAAGTTAAAATTAACCTAACTTAATGGTTAAAGATTAACCTAACCATGGTTACGTTAGCTAGGGTTAGATTATTTAAATGTTTATTTAACCTAAGGATTAAGTTAAACTAACTTAAATAGGGTTAAATATTAACTATGGTTAGGTTAAGTTAAATGTAAATTCAAATTAAGTGAAATTAAAATCAAATGCATGTTAAATTAAGTGTTAATTAAATTTATTTGGTTTATATTAGTAAAATGAATCAATTTTATTAGTTAAATTGTTTTAGATGGCCAACCAATTTGAGAGAGAAATTGAGAATGAAAATTTATGATGTTTTCAAAAGTTGAAAATATGTTCTATTTATCATCTTCTCTAATTAAAGTTAGCCATTAAAACATGAATTAAATTTATTTTTGTTCAAGAGTTGAATAAATAAATAACAAATTTAACTAAATTAGAGATTAATTTTGAATTAAGTTTATGAGTTAAACTAATTATTGAATTAATATACTGCTATTCTAGATAATCAAACCCACCATTGTTGATTGCTAGGATTGATCAAAGTTTATATTTTAGGTGAACTTCAAGAATTTTAATCCGAAGGCTTGAAGGGTTAATTCACAATCTTGTTTATTAATTTGATTAATATGTAATAATTGTGTTTATTATAAATTTTTTATAATTTCGCTGTGCACATATATGTATGAGATATGTATATTTTTGTATTACGAACACATCCCACATACATGTACTCTAGAATAATTAACACCCAACAATTACTGCTCACTAAAAATTGATTACTACTAGCCTGACATGCAGACGATGCCAAAGACTTCGTCAAGAAGTTCTACTTTTTTCAAATCCATGCTAATCTATAATATTAACTGATAGACTGTGGTAGGGCCCACCCAGTCACACTGGGGTCCACCAATCACTCCCAAGCTAGAGCCCCAGCCACAGACGCATCTCATGCATGACCTCCCCAGTGCTTGTACCCTGCATCTCATGCTTAATAGGCCTTTAGAGTTCGAGACATGCTTAATAGGCTTTTAGAGTTCGAGACCGGTCTCGAACTCTAAAGGCCTATTAAGTATGAGATGCAAGGTTCGAGCACTGGGGAGGTCGTGCATGAGATAAGTCTGTGGCTAGGGCGCCAGCTTGAGAGTGACTGGTGGACCCCAGTGCGACTGGGTGGGCCTCACCACAGTCTATCAAAAAGGCTGGCCCGATGGGTACAAGGACAAACCTCTAAAGGCCTATAAGGCCTCCATGGAAATGAGGGCGGGGGTTCGAATCCTTGGGGGCGCAGGTAACCTGAGCTAGATATGTGGGTGTGCCAGCACCTGACTGGTGAGGACCAGTGGAGGATGGTGATCCCAGTGCTGGTTGGACCGAAGGGTTAGTGGACCCCACATTATCCTAACAAAAAAAGTTCGAGACCGGTACCCATCGGGCTGGCCAGCCCGTTGGGTACCTATCTCAAACTTTAAAGGCCTATTAAGCATGAGATGCGGGGTTCGAGCACTGGGGAGGTCGTGCATGAGATGCGTCTGTGACTGGTGCGCCAGCTTAGGAGTAACTGGTGGACCCCAGTACGACTGGGTAAGCCCTACCACAGTTTATCAAAAAGGCTCTTGCAACTATGCAGTTACTAGTATATTCCCAGGTCTATGTCCCATTACAGACAAGGCTCCAACTCTTGGATCTGCTGAGTATTATAACCAGCTAACACTTAACTGTGCTAACATTTAGCAATTATATGTCTCAGGATGGCTGACTATGAGCCCTTATCTAAACCCTTTAGATCTGATCCAAACTCCTTCAGATCTACCATGTCTGTAATGTTACATGCATAATATCATATAATTTGGTATTAACGATTTAATGGGAATGTATACTTGTATAAATATACAAGTATATGTACATTCAGGGATGGCACGTAAGCACCGACACTTGCTCTAGTGTCATTCCTGATGGCATCTCATACACATCGACTCTACATGTTTCATAAACACTCTTAGAGTCATAGCATTAGATAGTGGATCCGCTAAATTATTTATAGAATATTTATACAAATAATTACATCTCCTTGAGCCAAGATTTCTCTAGTCATGTGAGACTCATCTCCACATAATTAGAGTACTGGTGTCCTCTTGGCACGTTGACTTGTACAAAGGCTTTGTTTTATCGCAAACTATGGGATATGATCCATCTGTCTTAGAACTCTTTTAAGTCCAGTGACAAACCTACGAATCCTCACTACCGCTTCCGCTACGCCACTCTGAATTAGCAGTGAATCCCAGTTTGGTATAATTCCAACTCTCTTAGTACTATAGAAACTGAGCACATTCGCAGATGTAGACTCTCTATCATCTAAGTCAAATAAAATGTCTGACTCTGTGCATCTTCTCATTTATAAGTTAATTTCTCCATATATAAGAAACTTATGCCTTTGTACCTTCAAGGTACCTCAGGATATGTTTGACTACCATTAAATGGTGGTTACCTGTATCAGATTGGACTCGGCTTGTAACTCTTACAGCCAAACAGATCTCAGGTCTCAAACACATTATAGTATACATCAAACTCTGAAGAAATGATGTATCTGGTGTGTTAGACAGTCTAACTCTCTCATCTTTCATTTGAAGAGACACTCTCCTCGAAAGATGAACACCAGGTCTAAAAGATACGTTAACTATCTTATAGTTAATTACCTATACCTTTCTTAGACGCTATAGATGTTAAATAATTTGGGAGACTCCTATCAGCTTCCTATCTCTATCTTTATAAATCTTTATACCTAGTATAAAGAAAGCCTCTCCTAAATCCTTTATGGAGAAATTCTTACAAGTTACTTCTGACCGATTATAACATACTGTCATCAACAAAGAGCATCAAGAAGACCATCATGCTCCCACTGACCTTTCATGCACACCAGACCAGAAGTTTGTCTGGACGTAAAATCTTCAGGCTATTTCATGAGTATCTCTTACTCGAGGTATTCATACCGGAACACCTTCCTTTACATCCATCTGCCAAACTTCAAAGTCATAATATGCTGCAAGAGCCAATAAAAATCTAATTGACTTAAACATCAATATTGGTTCAAAGGTTTCCTCTAAATGATGCTAGATCATTGAGGATTACCTTTTCTAAAACCAATACAGAGCCTATAAAGTCTCTACCTTTTATCTGGCTCCCACTACCTCTTTGCAAACTCTTTACAACCAATGAGAATAATTCCCATGGGTAGCTTAATCAAGTCTCAACCTTGATTCTGATGTATATAGTCAATTTTATTTTTATAGCCTCTTGCTGTGTTCCAAATCGATGTCTAACATCGACTCCCTATAGCCTCAAGGATGATTTTCTTCTATCAAGAAAACTCCAAGTTCACCTTCAGGTATCAACCATACCTAAAATGTGACCTAGACATCCTTTTTGACCTATTTGAAGAGTGTGCTAAAAGGTGACTTACTTAATTAAGCCTTGGTTCATTGATTTGTAGATTGACTTCATCAAGCTCAATCTTTCTATGATTCCCACTATCCATGAGAAACTCTTTCTGTAGAATAGTGGTAAACGGAGAAACGAACATGCTTCGCTTCTCTAAATCATAGAACTAGTATCCTATCGAAATACATATGATACATAATTAACCTATATTTATACCTTTTAGGTGTTGTCTATCTTGCTAAGTAACTCTTACAAAATAAGATACCCTGTTGCGTAACTCTTACGTAAGCAGGACAATCCCAAGTCTCAACTTACTTAAGACACGGCTTCCTTCCTCTTTGTATCTCATACAAAATGAAGGAATAACTTCTGATGGAACTCTACTAAATAAGCAGTTATGTTTGGAGCATTAACTCACAGATATAGATCGGTAACACTCATTATCAATCGAATCATATCTAATAAAATCTGATTCCTCCTTTCCAAAATATCATTATGTTATGGACAACCCAAAGGACTATAATGAGTGAGAATCTTATTCTTCCTTAAACAAACGAGTAACTTGCTGTTAATGTACACATTACCTCGATCTAATCAGAGGGATGTGAAGTACATTCTGATATATTTGGTCATCTCCGTGAATATACTATTTATAAACTAATTAAGTCTGAATGGTCAGATCAAGAATCCAACCATCCTTAACCAGACAGATAAGCATCTCACGCTTATATGACATAAACTCATACCACAGCTTCGTATCATTTAAGGATTCTGATCTATAGATATTTTTAATTTTATATATAATATCTATTTATTAACTGACATTCAGCTAATAAAACATTATACTAATTATGCAATATAACTATTGTATTGCATATTATAAGTAAGTTAAGCTGCCCAACAACTTGGACCTGCAAGAAATCACCATTTTCTACTCACAACTTAACTTTTATAAGCTGTTGCATTCCAGTCTCTCTCAATCCCTGCCACATTTTGCAAATGTGAGAGGGACATGCGGTATCACATACCTAGCTTAAACTGGCATCATAAGCCCTAGAAATGTCTATTTGTGTTAAACACAAATCTGTGGGAGTCTTCTTGACTTTCATAAGGCTTCTAGGATAGAGGGATTTCCAATACCCAACCTCACTGTATTGGAAACACTTTCCATCTACACGCTCGCTAGTTGATCTTTGGATAAATGTTGCCTCTGAGAATTGATGCTGGGTATCTGCCACATCATCTTTTCCCTTACTCATCTGGTCTCACTAGATATACTTAGAGTAAAATATGAAGCACCCAAAATAGAGAGGGTCACACTCCCTCTATTCAATCCTCTAAAGAGGTGTTATCAGAATTACCTTATGACAAACTCTGATCAATAGTAAATCCAAAATTTCTGAATCTAGAACACTTCTGAGATTCATACACCGGTCAAAGTATTTCCTAGTACCCTAGAGTTGGACTGCATCAACTATGCTTACCAACTGGTTCGTAGTGACCATTATTCTTGACAGGCCAAACTAACGGGAGATGTAAGTGGAATATTGGTCATTAAATCGCTAATAGAATGTTTTAAATCATGGGTATACAAAGTATACTTTTTTCGATTTAAAACGCTCTCCCTCTGCTTTACATAATCCCGGTAATCTCTCGAACGAGAAAATGATAGTTTAAAATTTTTAAACTATACAGCGGGAAGTAGATCTCATTGAAATCTACTCGAGCTTCACGCTGTAGCAATATTGGCCTTTGTAAACTCAACAGGTAGACAACATTTGTCAATTGTATCTTATGCAACTCTTACCCCTTGATTCTAAATACACCTTATCCTCACGCTGTAGTAATATTGGATAAGTGTATTCCAGATTAACTTGTTAATGATCAAATATATGCTACCGATACTACCCTAACGCTATAGCAATATTGAGTAATATTTTTGCATATATTTGTCTCATCTCATGTTTAACCGACATAGTCCAAGCTCAATCGACCAAGCCCCTCACGCTATAGTAATATTGGGACAAGACCGACGTCATTTGTGCACGAAAAGAAAGATAATTTTTAAATTATTAAAATTTTATATTAATTTATTTTTTTTAAATTATTGAAATTTATATTTTAAATTATTAAAATGTAAATTTTATATTTTTTAATTTTTATAAATTTTAATATAGAAACTTAGAGTTAAATATATAAACCTATCACATTGTGCTATGTATACTTTTATTTTTTTATTTTTGTTAATGGTCAATTTGTGATTGACACATGAACATAACATGTTGCATATCAATTTATATCTCTCTTCGTGTTGAGTTCTAAAATTATTCGTCTATCATTAACTTAAATAGTGGGGTTTTTGAAACAACACAGACAAAGTTCAAAACTAGGCAAAATTTAAAAGATAAAAGTGCCATTTCTCCTTTTAATAATGGGTTTGAACTGAGTTGCTATTGTAGGTGTGGGATTCTTTGGGTTTAGATTGTTATCGACATAAAATTATGTATATAAACATTTTAAACCTATGATAACTATTTTATGTGGATTGAGTATTTTGAAATATTAATTTTAAGTTTTTTAATATTATACTGCTTCACTATCGCATAAGTTGGATATGAATAAGCAAGATATTTCTTCAAAAATATTAATTAAAAAAACTAAAACAATTAAAGTTAAAAAAAAATCTAGGTCTGACCTAAGGTAAAGGTGGAGAAACATCCGATGCTGCTAATTTAACTCAACCAACTATGGCCAAATAGTTTTCTTGCTATTCTCATTCAGTAGACATCCTTTTAGAAGATGTCGGATGGGTCTAAATAAATTAAATGCACATTCATTCCAAAGCCTATTTCTGAACAACAAATTCAAATCAGTCAGTCAGTCGTTAGCTCCCCAAAATCAAGTGGGTTTTTTTTTCTTTTTAAGAGGATTTTTTAAAGAAAAATATTAAAAATGACAGATTACTTTATTAATGAGTAATTTTAAATCATTTAAAAAAAAATTACATATATATATATATATGAAAGAATTTAGAAAAAATTTAAAAAACAGCCCTCAATTTTATAGGTATTTTTTTTAGTTACATATAAATTTTTTTAATCTTTTATAACTAAAAAGGCTTAATTGGACACTTTTCTCCCACTCCAAACATCTTCGATTTTCTCTTCTTTCTCATCCAAGTTCATTTTTCTCCACTTTCAAATCAACAACATCAAAAAACACTCACTAGAGAGCCTTGTAGATCGGAGATCAATTGGCATATTCTCATTGAAAAATGACAAAGGCTTAGTAAGTTTATAAATATTTTTGGTTAATAATGATTTATATTGTGATAATGTATAAAATGAGTATATATTATGAAAAATGGGTAAATTTGGTAATAAATAAATAAATTTGATGAAACATGGGTTAAAAATAGCTTGAAAGGTAAAAAAAAGCGACGAAATAATTGCTTTTAACTGCCTCACATAGCTTAGCACATGCACTAAGCACACACCTACACTTAGCACATGTGCACTCAGTGCATAGTCGCGCCATGTTGTGCCACCTAATTTTTAAAAAAAACTTTAACTAAATTTATTTTAATTTGTTATTAAATAATTTAGATAAATAAATAAATTAATTAATTAATATTATGTTATTAATATATTTATTTTTTATCTTAATAATTTAATTTTAATAAAAATTAATAAATTTAATTGTTTAATATAAATTTTGTTGTTATTTTATTAATAATATATTTAATTATTCATTTCTATTTAATATATTTAATATTAAATTTTTTTAAAAATTTTTTGTATTAATTTTATTTGTTGTTATTTTAATTAATTAATTTAATTTTTATTTAATGCTTTATTTTAGTTTTTTATTAATTTTATTAGTTGTTATTAATTAGTTTAATTCATTTAATTATCTACTCATGCACTAATAAAATTGATTTTTTATGAAACAAAATGTATCGAAATCATTTATAATTCTAGAAAATGAGTTCTATACGTGAATTACTGTTTGCTCAAAGTTGTGAGCTATAGACACCATTAGGCATAAGTTGATGTCCAGACGAGCAGATTTATTTTTAGGACTATATATTAGGGTTATTTTTTAGATATGCACGATATCTCATTTTCAGGTATATTAGTATATGAGATATTATTCAGACAAGTGCATACCCAAAACTTATATAATGAATTGTGATTTTTTAGTATGCAATAAGTACATTAGATTCTCTCTGTTTGGATTTTTATTTTATTACGAGGTTGAGAATGAGAGATTATCCTTCAGTCAAAGAGTTAAAGAACAGGAAATTTAAAAATAAATTGTGGGTTAAATTTATAAAAATAAAAGGATTTTGACCTATAAAGACTTAGATGTGTAGTTCATTTTAGTCTATTTAAGGTTGATAATGATATAGATGTTGTAATTGTTCACATCATGTTATAAATTTATTGGTATAATTATTTTAATTTTATGTCATATATTTAATTTTAGGAGTACCCTTGTGCTAGATGGTATTAAATGGGACTCATTGTTGTTGCCATATGGACGATGAGTGAAGAAAGATTTACTTTGAAGGTAAATTATGGACTGAGGTAGATAAGGTAATGAACACAAAATAATATATATATTTTTTTATTAAACTACAATTAATTCATAATAAAATTACAATTGTTTGTGAAGATATATATTCCTGTGAACTATAAATAAGAGCATTAATTTGTGGCATAGGTCGATTTGCTTTATAAGAGGATTACATTATATGATTTCTAGCATTAATGCATATAATGACCAAGTGATAGAAATTTTTATTGCTCTTATGCGTATTCTCTTATCATTTTATCTTCGGACATAAAATTTTTATACCTTTAAGAGAGAAACAATTGAAGATATGTTGACATTCGAGCACATATATTTAAAGGAAGGTTTGCCTCAATAGAGGGTCTAGAATAAGGGGACTAAGGCATATTCACTTGTATGTTAATTGAATACTTAATTTTGGGCCAACCATTTGATTTCGCCCCTGAGACTAGTACTTTTTTTTAGAGAAAAAGATAACTATAGATTTGTGAACCCATATCTCAAAATAATGTATTAATGTGCAATTGTATTATATTGTTATCAATTGTCATTGTGTTTAGTGAATGTATATAGATATTTTGTATATATGTGCATATATACTATATAGTTGTATGTTATCCATTTGTTTAATGGTTGTGTACAAAGATGATGTATAGTTGTGCAAAATGTATGAAAGTGTTTTTGATGATTTGTAGGTTTCAAAATATCTATAAAATAGGAAAAA
This sequence comes from Ailanthus altissimus, assembly GCA_946807835.1. Classification (NCBI taxonomy): domain Eukaryota; kingdom Viridiplantae; phylum Streptophyta; class Magnoliopsida; order Sapindales; family Simaroubaceae; genus Ailanthus; species Ailanthus altissimus. Next base: position 7,722,295 of record OX327713.1, on the reverse strand, counting down.
TTCTACAGAAATTTCAGTAAATGAATGTAATTAACTATATTTAACAATCAAATAACAAATATCAAAATAAACCAAATAAAAGGAGATTAAATTTCAATTTAAATTTTACAAACAAACATACATCAACTGCAATGGAATATGGTTCAGATATGTTGATAGATTACGTCTATATTGTTTGTAGTAACTACAAATATTTTTTGATGGTTCTTCTTCTTAAGATGGAATCCACTTTGTCTTGAGTTTGCCTGCCTATTGACATGCTATGGGAGACTAAATGTCAATATTTCTCAATTTGTCTAGAACTATCCAATTTAAAGGATGACCAACTGAAATGATTGACTTGCTATAAGCACAATCTAAGCACTCAGACGTGTAATTAACTGAACAAACACCCTCGTGTTGTAATATCGTATGTCTGCATACGATAATAGCGTGGGGACAAGACTGTAAGTGTATGCGCATAGCACCACCAATAACCACCACGCTAATTGCCTCCCCAATTTCGTACTAGATTCATTTTTTTTCACTCTTTTTGCATCAATTTGAAACATTGTATACTATTTTCACTCGTTTTTAACTAATATACTTATTTTAAACACATATATCACAAAAATATATTATTTTCTTAGATTATTACTAATATATCTTTAATTTAAGAAACTTACTAAGTATTTAACATCGATTTGTCAAGAATTTATTATCAAATGATCAGATCTTTTATGAGAAATGTGTACTATTTTGGGGGCTTTGAGTTTTTTTTTTTAGTGAATTGTTTTAATTTAGACAAAATATAATTGAAGATAAAAAGTGTTTGATTATCTTTTGGTTGCAAAAAATTAACAAATTTATGTGTGGGTAAAAAAAATACCTATAGAAAAGGCTATTTTAGAATATTTTCTAACAATTTAAGAAATAATAATGGTTTTTCTTTATTTATTTTATGTATTGTATTAGAAGTTTGTGAATTAGATTTGGATATGATAATAGTAATTCTTTATTTTTTTTAAAAAAAAAAATTTTGTTAGCTTTTTAAGTTTTTCGGTATTTTGTTTTATGTTGCTAGTTGAATTTTTTTTTAAAGCCTTCTAGGCTTGTGTGATTAGTCATTTTGTGAGATCCCTCTAGATTCAGGGGAGATTTCGGCTTATATTCACATTCTCGCTTCAGCGTATTACCCGTCATTAACCGGGTTGATAACATTGTCAGCGGGAGTATCAGAATCAGTATCACAAACACAAATGAAGCTAAGCTTAGCCCGTGCAATCACATGCCGCTCCTGTATAATCCCAATCTTTAGAAAGCCGCCTCCTTCATCTTGCGCCACTCTTCAGCAACCCTTTTCTTCTTCTTCTTCTTCTTGTCTAACTCTTAAACCCAAAACTCCACTCTTCTTAAGGCCACCAAAGCACTCGGCCACTCTATCAGACCTCAACAAATGGCTCGATTGGGCCAAAACTCTCGCCTCTTCAGTGGGGTCTACTTTTGCAAACTTAGACAACGGACCGGATTCCCCGATCCTCTGCAGAGAACTCAACTGGCTCTTAGAAGACTCACTCGAAGACCCTTCTCTGATTCCTCAACTAGGTATTAAGAATAATCATCAGCAAACTGTTAGATTACGAATAGGGTTAGATGAATTGTATGGTTTGTGGAATGAGAGGACTGAACAGAGAAAGCCGTTTCAGTACTTGGTTGGGTGTGAGCATTGGAGGGACTTGGTGTTGAGTGTTGAAGAAGGGGTTTTTATTCCGAGGCCGGAGACTGAGCTGATGGTTGATTTTGTGAGTGACGTGGTGAGGACTTGTGAAGATTTGAAAAATGGGTTGTGGGTTGATTTGGGGACTGGTTCTGGAGCAATTGCTATTGGGATTGGCAGAGTTCTGGGGAACAAAGGCAGGGTCATTGCTGTTGATTTGAATCCCCTGGCTGCTGCTGTTGCAGCTTTTAACGTGCAGAGATACGGCCTGCAGGTTAGTCAAGTTAAACATTTTCAATCATTCGACGGTTAAAAACGCAATGTATTATTAAGTCTTTTTTTTTTTAAATTTGTTTTTAATATTTAGGCTGTTCAATTTTTAGTTTCATGGCTTTTTTCAGTAGATTTTTTGACATGTTGAATGTCTGTGTTATTTGTATATGATTGTTGGTAGATATTTGCATCTTGTATGCATTCATAGATAGTTGGTTATATTCTTCATGATGAAGAATGAGTAGAACTTCTTTTGGTTCATATTTTTGCATATGAACATGTGGAATAAAGTCGGTTTCATTTTTGGATCAAGTGCTTTTGGTATTGACAATTATCCTGAGCAACATATGGGGCATAATCTAATACCTCTATGATTTTTAATAATGCTTGCAATTTTCAAGCTTGAAACTAAATAACATGCTTTGATTAGAACAGAAGATTAAAGGGGACAAAATTTCAGTATTTGGAGATATACTTTCAGCTTGGAAGAACAACTGTTCTTTTATGATTTCAGTATGGTCAAAATTGTAGTTTTGAATGGACGTATGGTGATCTTGTGAGCTTCTAAAACAACAAGAATAAGAACTCGGAGCAGAGCTGTAATTGACTGCTTATGAAGTATAGGTGCACTTAATGTAGGTAACCTAGGAAAACACCTGCGGATCCAATCACATGATCTTATAGTAAGAACAAGAGATCTTTCTTGATCAATCTCTTTGCCCCTCATTCTTCAAGAATCAAAAAGATCCTTTCCAAAATTTTCTGTCGTGAGATAGACATTAGGCAAGAGCACTTGTTATGTATGAATAATGTTCCTTATTCGTTCTTTTATGAACTCATCAAATGTCCTTTTACTTGTTTCATCCTGTAAAGAGTGTCTTGCTGTTGAGATGGTTCCCTTCATGAATGTCTACATGACTCTTAAATATGGAACTAAAGTTATGATTATTGTCTCTGAATTTAGGATGTGTTTGAGGTAAATGGTTTAGCAAATGCTTCATTATTAATAAGAGGAGTTATACAGGTTTTTGGGAAAGGAACATAATTTTTGTATTACAGAATTAAAGGTATAGTGATTACTGGATCACATACATACCAAGTGAAATAGTAGAGATTCTTTACTCAGTCATCTTAACCCTTCTACACACTTTGTTTTGTAATTGTTTCTAGTCATTTTGAAGCTCTATTATTGTTTCTAATGGAATTTAGGAAGTAGTAGAGATACGGCAAGGATCTTGGTTTGAAACATTGAAGGATGTTGAAGGAAAGCTTTCTGGTGTTGTGAGTAACCCACCATACATACCAAGTGAAAATATCTCTGGACTGCAAGCTGAAGTTGGCAAACATGAACCGAGACTTGCATTAGATGGTGGTCTTGATGGCATGGTTGATCTTCGCCATCTTTGCGATGGAGCTGCTTCAATGTTGAAACCTGGAGGTTTTTTTGCATTTGAGGTATCCAATCTCTTCTTTCCTAGAAGTTGAAGTCACATTTCCCTTTAAACTCCACGAATATTCTATTTTTCTGATTTCTATAGATACTGGCTTTATAATTTCTTAGCATTAGGTTTATTATGTAGAGATGAGATAGAATTTTAGCTTGAGGGAAGAAAGCATTCCATTTCCACAAGGCAGTAATACCTATGTATTACTCTTGATTATTCCACTTAGAATAGACAAACGGAACCATTTCAAGAGTAGAAACCTGGCTACTTATATTAGGCTGGGTAACCATTAAAGCTATCATTGTTAATTTCTTTCTTCTCTTTTCCTTTTATTTTTGTCTGATCAATTTCAGAAACAGTTATTAACCTGGAAATCCGGTCGGAAAGCTTTTCTGACTCTAATCAAAGTTGGTAGAATCTTGCTCTAAAAAGATTTTAAAAAAAGAGATTTCTTGTTTTTCACTAAAAGCTGATTACTTCAATTTATTTGTGCTTCTTTCCCATCTTCTTGCTGCAGACAAACGGTGAGAAGCAATGCAAGTTTCTTGTCAATTACCTGGAAATTGACTCCGCAGGCAGCTTTTGCAATGTGAACATAGTATCTGACTTTGCTGGTATTCAGCGTTTTGTAACTGGATTTCGTCGATGAGTATTATGGTTTTCTGAGTAACTTCAGGTACCAATGAACCAGCAATTAAGAAAGAATGATTTAGTGTGTGGATAACTTTAATAAGTTCTTTTGAATATTTTAAATTCATTTCCTTAATTTAGCCTGTTAACACATTTCGCCTTCAGAATGAAGAGTTGATGGGACTTGAGAGTCAAATTGTTTCTCGGCTTTCAATTCTAGCCAACTTAAGTGTACAAATTCATGTCACCCCAAGATTGAAGAGTTGATGGATGTATATTTGTTGCTTTTGAATAGGGTAAATTTTGTATTACTAAAATTTTGGTCATGTACCGAGTGGCTGGAAGAAATATTGGAGTGTTACACCTAACTACTAAAGGTTTCAATTTATTTCATGATGGTACAATTTCGTCACATCTGTTAGTTTGGATTTCAACAGTAAGCTGTAAATTGCAATTTCGTCTTCCCTTAATAAAACAAGTCATTAAAGGACAAATTGAATTAGATAGGTGTACGAAATGTCCCGGTCCTGTCTTGTTTCGGGTGTTCTAACCCAGAATTTTTAAAACGGGACGGGATCAAAGGCAGAGACATATTTGGTCCTGTAACGAGGAATTTGAATGTTTCAGTCTTGTCTTAACTATTTTTCATTTCGATCTGGGTCTCGTCTCAGATTTGAATTTTTATTTTTATGAAAAAAATAATAATTTTTTTATTAATTAATTAACAAATTATAAGTTAATTTAATCTATTTTTTAAAAAATTTATAAATTTGTAAGTTAATTAATAAATTTTAAGTCTTTTTTTAAAAATATTTCATCTTAATTTATATTCATGACATTATTTAAACAAATTAATATTAAAGACTAAATAAACTATTAATATTAAATTAGATTTTGAATTATAACATTAACATAATTGATATTAAAATTAGATTTGAAATTAGATTTAATGTAATTAAAATTAAAATAAAATTTAAAATTATAACGTTTAACATAATTAAAATTAAAAATAATTTGGATAATAACATTTAATAAATTTGAAATTAGAATTAGAATTGAAATTATAACTTGTAATGTAGTTGAAACTAAAATTAGATTTGAACTATAACATTTAACATAATTAAAATTAGAATTGGAATCGAGATTATAATATATAACATAATTAAAATTAAAATTTGATTTAAAATTATAACATTTAACATAACAAAAATTAGAACTGGAATTATAATATTTAACGTAATTAAAATTAAAATTAAATTTACGATTAAAAATTATAACATTTAACGTAATTGAAATCAAAATTATAATATTTAACATAATTGGAATTAAAATTGGATTTTCAATTATAATATTTAACATAATTGAAATTAGAATTAGATTTAGAATTATAACATTTATCGTAATTGAAATTAAAATTAAAACTGAAATTCTAACATTTATCGTTGTTGAAATTAAAATTAGAATCAAAATTCTAACACAATTAAAATTTAAATTTAAATTTAAATTATAACATTTAACGCAAATAAAATTAAAATTGAAATTATAATATTTAACGTAATTGAAATTAGAATTAAAAATATATATCATTTGTCAATATAAAATAAGTTAAAATAATTACTCTTAAATGTAAAGTCCAAACTAAATTGTTCATAATTAAATAAGAAATTAATAATAAAAATTATTAAATTGTTTAAATTTTTTTTAAAAAATAAATTTTTGAGCTAAAATTATAAATTTAGAACAATTAAAGACATAGGCCATAAATAAACTCTAAATTTTACGTTAGAAATACAAAATTGAACCAACTATCCAAAAATATCCTGTGTCCCAACCCATCCCGCAATATGTTTCGATCAAGACACAGAATTAATTAGATCCATCTTGAACCTGACCCGATCCCAGTTTGCCCACCTTAAAATAAAAGACATACAAAAATTCAAAAAAAAAATATGATCGGTGTACAGTTGGAAACATCCAAAAAAAAAAAAATAGAAATGTCGCATATTTAAACCTCCATTTTGTCTTGCAAAACCTGCATATTCAAAAATACAAACACTTTAAATGCATCATAGCCCAAAATTTCATCACCACTCAAAAGCTCCAACACCATCTTAACAAAAACTGTGTTGAAGAAAGTTCATCCATGTCCGGTTCACAAGCAAGTGCCGAAGAAAATGAAACAAATAATAACAGTGTTGGATATGTGAACTGCAACGTTAAGTATTGGAAATGTGGCTATCAAGTAGTGGGGGTGGTTCCAACGATAAGAAGGAATCAAAATAGGTTATTTTGGACCTGAAGAATGAAAAAATGTATGTTGGGATTGGTGAAACCCTAATAGCATAGAGGTTGAGTATGACAATGATGAGAACATGGCTAATTCAGCACCTCAAAGAGCTCAAGGAAATCTGCCTGAAGGTGGAAAGCACAGAGGGGAAACTAATGGATAATGTTGATGGTGACAGTGATATGTATTATTTTACTTCTAAAAGTGTAGTGAAATGTACCTATAATGAGTATATCAAAAATTAATAAACACATGATATAGAACAGTCTTTTCAAGGTAAAATAATTTATTATTTTAAATTATATGCATATAATTGTATATATATTAAAAAAAATTTAAATACATATTCAATATACATTATGTTGTAGAATAAAATAATATAATTAATATATATATATATATTATAGTTGAATTAAAAATAGTGTTGCAATTGAATACATATTTATATAAATGATTCACCGAAGATTGTTGAGTTTTGAAGTTTATTGAGCTCACAATAAATTTTTTTTTTGAACAATTATAAACTCTAATATTTGGTGGGATTATAGTAGCTAAAATGATAATTTTTGATCTTAATTTCGTATAAAAATAAAAAATAATTCAATTTTTAAATTGATTTAAGCATCAAATACTTAAAATTGTATTTTGGGACCTAAATAAATTTTTTTTAACGTTTGCATTTTCTTTCTTCTCTTTTGTACGAAATTTTCATTCTCAAAATGAATTCAATTCAAATAAAAATATTTTCATTTGTTTCAAAAGGCTTAAAATATTTTGTAGACACATGTCTAAGATGTATTCATGTTTGGCCATGTAAAGTCATGAATGAGTGATAAATGTCACTTATGTTATCCATGCAAACATTTTGCAATGATGACATTTGTCACATGCATGTCTATGCATCCTGCCATTTGTCACACAAATAGTTATGCATGAATGTCATGTGCTCATTTGCACATTCCTATGCAATAGGGATTTATTTGTAACATTTGTAAACTATAATTCTTATTTTTTAAATAGGTTCTAAAACGTATCTTACTTTCCAAAACCTTCTTGGATTGATTTGTACGATCCGTCTCATTACTCTGGTGCTCAACGAGTACACTTTATATTGTGAGACTCTCAAGGTTCACCTTCGTTTGTTTTACGGAACACTTCTGTAAGTCCGTAAATAATGTCCCCCCCACACATTATAGATATTACAAAACAGAGTGTTAAACCATACAAGCTACCATATACGTATAATCCATCCGTCATCTATATCCTGGAGGAGCAGAGATATAGATTATGACTGTCAAATTTTTATATGCTCATTCGTTAACTTATATCTAGATACATATTTTCTTAAACAATATTCGCAAACGCTTTTGTGATATTATTTAACCCTAATGGAAAACTCTTGCTCTAGGGTTAATGCTTATGGCCATAAGAATTTTTAAAATATGTTCTTAGAGCATTTGAATATACAACTCACCCAGATGAGCTGACGGATCTCATATCGATACACACTAAACTCCATGAGCATTGGACCATATCCAGTGACGCCCAGTGGTCAGACTATAAAAGGTCTCTGATATGCGTGGAACCAAAGTATGGTAGATCACTCACAAGCCCACCGTAGCGCTCAGGTTAAAGGATCACTAATATTATTTAACTCGAAAAGACTCTCCATTAACGACTTCATGGGATGTTTATTAGAAGTCTTAGTGAGTTTGTTCAATATCCAGTTTTTACAGAATACTTGTATGTTCATACGGACTTCCATTAAGCTTATGGTTTACTAAGACTAACCATTTAGACAATCTAATATAGATATACACTGATCCGAAAGGAATACTGATGGATCCATGTTCGTAATCATGGATCAGGAATAATATTTTTGAGAACATATTGTGCAATAACATTTTTTAGCACTATTTACAAACTATTTGTAACTACGTTATTACTATAATATTTTCAGATATTTGTTATTGTTTCAGACAATATTCTAACTTTTTAAAATAATTAATTCTTAACGTTGACTTAAATTTTTTTAAATTAAATTTAAATTTTTTTAAATTTATAATATCTAAAAAATTATAAACTTTTTACTATATAAATAATAATAATTAACAAATAAAAAAAATATTTATTATATAAATATTTATATAATAATTTAAATGATACGTAATTATTATTTTTAATAGCATCAGTACTAACCGAATAATTTTTAATAATATCAGTACTAACCGAATAAAGAAAAATAGACGTAAATCTATTTAAAAATTGCTTAGTTGCTGGATCTGACAGTATCAACTTAACCATATGGCCCACTAAACAAAATAGCCTCATAAAATAACATTTCTTTAAATTTGTTATTAACCCTAACTAACCACTTGTTCCAATTGTGGTGCTGTGAAGCAGATTGAGTAGATGATTGACTGCAGCCTGCATGCAAAGAACATATTTTTTATTGGTAATCATGAAATAAAAAACGACGAGAATAAAGGAAAGTTGTTGGTGATAGTGATATGTACTAGGTTCATTAGAATTTCTATCTCCCATGCCGCTTGCTCTTCTCTTTCCCCCCTTCCTTGCATTATTGCCTCCTCTTTTTTTGCCCCTTGCACTTGCTGATGTTTGGGATGATACCTCCACTATGATACTTGGCTCACCTTCAATGTTCTAAGCAAACATTGTACTTCATGTTAGCATTTAAAAATAAAAGAATGGAAAGTGAAACATAAAATTTATTAAGATTTCACTTAACACCTGACATTTTGGCATTTGATTGTCCTTTCTTATAAGTTCTAGCATTGTGGTTATAACCACTGCATATGCTACATCTAACCATGAATGACCTACTAGATTTTGTAGTATCATTGGGCTCCTTTTCTGCGAACTTTCTTTTGCCTGCCTACCTATCTCTTTTTCACTGAAGGGTCAATTTTACCCCCTTTTCCCCCCCTTCTTCCCATGTGCTTTGATTAAGAATAAGATTCACCATCACAAAATAGGTATGCATATAAGCTTCTATTGAGAAGTATCATGGGATGAAAATTTCATGTCTCTCTAGTATAGAGCATGCCTACATGGTAACCTGCACACATCCCAATACCCACAATCACATATCTTTGTTTCTATATCCACAATGAAACATCTTAGAGGTCTGCAAATCATATCCTTTACTTGAAATTCAGTGTCACCAGATGGTTTGACACTCATCTTTCAAGCTTTCTCATTGACATCATCAAGCTTTTTTCTTAACTCTTAGTGGAAGCCTTCCCTATTGTTGTGCCTTCTTGCTCCTCTTAGTGAATCTTTTCATTATTTTGCACCTAATCTCCTCAAGTAGTGTCAAATAAGGCTTAGCTTTATACTTAAATATCTAGTTGTTAAAAGACTCAGAGACATTTCTTTTTATGTGGTCGACCATAGAGTTTTTGTCAAAACGCCACCTTGCCCGTGTACTGCCCTCTAAGTCATCAAACCACTCCCTTTTACCTTTCTTTCACACCTCTCACTATATCTAAGGCAGCATAGAAATCAAACTTCTTATTGTTCTTGCATACTCTTTAAAATAATTTCTTCACGGCCAAATTTACAACCCTCGAAAATTAGTATGAATGTGTCTCCCACAATATCTATGGAAGGCAGTGGGCCATGTCTCATCAAGGGCATTAAACAGCCCTCTTTTCTCTCACTTATAAAGGTAACTTGTCTCCCATCATCAAAATACTCATGACATAATTATAAAAACCACCCCTAAGTATTTGAATCTTCAACTTCACATACAATCACTGCCAATAGAATAATTCCATTATTAGCATCAACCCTCACTGTAGCAAGCAATACGCCCCCATACTCACCTTTTAAATGGCATCCATTAATACCAATATAAGGTTTGCATCCCTTAATAAATGCATTCTTCTGTGCAGGAAAAGATATAAAATAAACCTCTTGAACAGAATTACTGGTGGTAGGCTGTCTATGTCACGGAGCACTTTACATTTTGCACTAATATTATACTTATGTACCATAGCCTGATATTGAAACAGATTTTCATACCCTTTTGAATGGTCTCTACCCAATCAAAGCTTGAGCCTTAGCTTTTGCCACTACAGCTTCATCAGCTTCATCTTATGCACCTTAACCCTGTATCTGAGATTCAATTCATCCCTAATCACTGATATCTTGAAATCAAGATTTGGTTGCACCAAATGGGCATTTTTTTTCAATAATTCATTTTATTGTGGCAACTGTTGTCCTGCCATTTCTCAAGAAATTATGCTTGTTGACAATCTCTCTAATCACAAACCCCCTATTATTGGGAAGCCGACCAGCTTGAATATACCTAGGGCAGTCTGCCACTTTACATTTAGCTGTAAATCTGCTTGACATTATAAATTCCTCAATGTCAAATCCCTTATGCACCATCACATGGCTTAGTATTGATCTGAATTGAGCTGCATCAAGAAACATGTCCATCATTTCCTCTACTGGTGTTTTGTATTTTTATGTCTTTATATACCCAATCAACTTTGCAGTCCCGATATTATCCTCTTCATCAGAATCATATTATTGGTTTTCATCATCTTCTGTATTAGAAAGATGCTCATATGCCTTGCTATCCCCTTCACTAGCAACATCAACCCCATCACTATCAAAGTTAACCCTAACATCATTATTAGTCTCATCCGCTTCAACTTTTCATCATTTGAGACCCCTAATGTGAGCATCCAAAAAACTAGGTCATCATCAGAGTCGATGTCCGCAATAGGTTTTTTAGATTGCTTCCTAGATACATTTAATGGTTGCGGTATTGGTATTGTGTTTGTTTGATTTTCCTAAGGTATAAGTTAGGTGAGACAAAGCGTTTGTTAGGTGTTTTCTAATGTTTGGATAAAATTGTTAAACACTGGTGTATTAGGAAGTGCATTTTGGATCATTGTGATAAAGGCCCTATGGTCAAAGGTTTCACTATTTTGGCTTTATCGGTGTACTTCAACCTTAAATGTTTGCAAATCCTTTTCTCATATTGAAAAAACATCAACATAGAACTGTATCCAAGCTAAGAATCCTCTTATCCCCTCCCATCGGACCTCTAATAACGAACTTCAGCAACTCAGGCTTATCTAACCCATCCACTAATGTGAACCTTAGTGCATCACTCTTAAGATTCTCTAAGTTATTGTTCACGATAAATTAGCCCTATAGAAAATGATTAACTCAAATGGCTTCATTCTAACCTGAAAATGACCAAACTAAACTTAAATTATAACGTCTAACAATTTCTAACTGACATCATTACTATACCCCCAACATTTGTGCTTTACAAAAATTTGTAGTAACACACAAAATATCTAGTAATGGCTTCATTCTAATTGCAAATTATCACAACTTAAATTAAAAGCTCTAACAATTTCTAACTGACATCATTAATATACACACAAAATTTATACTTTACAGAAATTTCTACTAACACACCAGCTATCCAGTAACATCCAACTTCAGTCAAAACAACCTTGCATTTGCAATTTCTTACTGAATTTGTACTTTACAAAAAAAAAAAAAAATTGAAAGACAAAAACCACCAATTTTATTACATGACCAACTCCAGATTTTTCAGTTAAACAACAATATGCTACTAAATAACGTTTAATTTAATTAAACCCCCAAAAAATTACAAACGATGTTAACGAAATCCCGGAAACCCCAAAACCTAGGGTTTTGATCAATTTTTTTATCATGAAACTCAAACAAAGAACAAGCAATACAAATTAACTATCATCCTTGGACGAAACTCAAGTGGGAACAAGATTCTAACCTGAATAGCTCCTTCAATAGCAATAACCTTCAAGTTTCTTCGTTAAAATAGCAACTCTCCCTCATTCTTGAGAAAACAGCTTCAACAAACTTGAAACGATCTCAAATTTCGTGTTTCATACAATGTGTTTTAGGGTTTATACTTGAAATGACGGGTAATGGCCAAACAAACTCAAATTTTAAATAAAAACCATCCGGAAGTCTCGGAGGCACCCTATTCATATGAGGAGAACCACTCCTACCACGGCGACCGACGCCTTACCTGTAAGACAAGGGAGGATTTATTTAATTCTTTTAAAGCAATTCCAATCACTCCTGGGTTCGAAGATATGGCTTGAAGAAATAGTGTTGTGTGGTCCTCGCCAATTTTCTCTACTTTAGAGTCGAAGCTTGCATTTTTTTTTTAAACGAAAAACAGCATTTCATTGATTTCAAGAAGAATGAGGGAAATCCCTTAATACAGCACTACGTAAAGAAGGGGGAACATCCCCCTCCCAACTATAAGAACTTTGTACATGGAGACCAAATTTTGCTAAGAGATGTGCCAGCTCACTGGCAGCCCTAGGAACATGACAAAGCTTAATAAAAGGGAAATCTTTCATCATATCATGGATTCGTTTAGCCGTCATTCCCAGTTCAGAAATTGAGCAATCATCTGCTTGAACTGCTTGCACTAGTTAGAGGTAGTCCGATTCAATCACAAGCTTGCACACATTCCACTGACGAGCGATATCAAGTCCATGAAGAAGAGCCATAGCTTCTGCGACTTCCACTGAAGCAAGGGAATGAACTTTGGAGATGGAAGATACAATAACTATCCGCCAAGAGTATTGTTAGTCTTCCAAGTTTTATTTTAAAAAGTGACGCGGTAATTATTCGTCGAAACTCGTTCAAATTATATTTTAAAAAGTAATGTGTTAATTAAAAAATAAAATAATATGAATTTTAAAATTATTTATTATATTTAATATTATTTTAATATATTACTTTTAAGATATAATTTAGAATATAATTTAAAATATTTAATATTATTTATTCCATAATAATTTTAAATTACAACCCTTAAATTTAAAAAGTTAAGTTGATGATCGAATGCTACATTTATTTTAATCTTCATAACACCTTTCTTAGGTGGTTGTCAAGTGTTACAGACCTTTTAAGCTACATTTATATTCATCTTCATAACACATTCTTTAAGTGGTTGTCAAGTGTCATAGACCCTTTTAAAAATTGTGTAGTTTTAGACGTATTATGTACTAAACAGTTTAGAAAAATCACATAAAAAAATAGATACAAAACACACACACACACACATAAGATATTTGAGAAAATACTTTTTATATTTTTAAAAGACACTACTAAAAATAAATTTTTGGTGATAAAAATTTACCATCACAAATTATGTTTAGAGGTAAAAAACTTCTATCATCAAAAAGATACCTTAAGAATCACTGATAGAAAGCATCTATCACTAATCTGTGATAGATGTATTTTGTGATAGAACACTTCTATCACAAAACTTCTATCACCAATCTGTGATAGACTATATTTAATGTCACATAGTATATCATTGCACAAGTGAAAGATTATGTGGCAACTTATGTGGTAGATGATGCAATGATAATGTCATCAACTTAAATATTGTATCACTATTTTGTGATAGATATATATTAACAATTAGTGATAGGCGTGTATCAACAATTAGTGATAGATTTTTATTAAAAAATTATTTTTTTATATGCTTATATATTATATATATGATATCTATTGATTATATAAATAATGATATTATACATAATCTAATTCAATTATAGCTCAAAATAACAAAACATAATTTATAAATATTTCAAAATTGTTATATTCAGTAAAATCATTAACATAACATCCAAAGACACTATGCTAATATAACAAATATATATTAATAAGCGAATTATGGTTCACAAATATATTGTAATAGAGAAACCAAAATTTTCACATTGTGTTTCTTAAAGTACTTCGGTCATTGTTTGAAGCAATCACTTGAAGCTAAACTATAGAGACTTCGGTCTTTGTTTGAACTGATCACCCGAAGTCAATCTCTCACATTGTGTTTCTTTAAGTACTTTTTTTGTTAGATATTTGAGATATCAAAAAAAATAATAAAATTCTAAAACATTACCCTTAAATTGAAGAGTGAAAAATCTATTCTTTTCCATAACAGTACCCAAAGAGTTAGCATAACTTTGAAAGAATATACAACAGTGCTCATAAAGCTGAAGCATAAGAGAACTAGAATCCAATGTACAGTATTCTACCCTTTCATAAATGAGAATACATATAAACAATTACCATGCTAATAATTATAAAATACACTGCACTAGAACATTTTTCGTACCAAGCAACATTATTTTACTTTTCATCTTTCAATGTCTCTATGACTCTTAGTAGCTAGTATTGTACATTGCAAGACACATTAAAAGTACTAAGTTAGCCATTCAAATCACAAGTCTTAATACTAAAATCATACATTGACTCAACCTTTGGTGTATAAGCTCTGAGTAAATTATAATAAGTGAAAGTAAATAAAAAGAGATAAAGAAGGCAAGATAGGAGTAATTGAAACAACAACATTCTCATCCTGACAATAGCTTGTAATTTTGAGGCCACTATCTACTGGAACTATATGTACTTTGTAGGGATAAGTATAGATTCTTCATTTGTATTTGACATATAAATACCATCCATTAACTATGTATGATATGTACATTAGTGAGTAGTTAAAAAATGTCAAAACCTTTACCTCATATATTGTTCTCTCATTTAGTTGTCCCAACTTTATTTGTTCAACCTCTTGCATACAACAAGTACCCAATAAATTACCAAATTAAAATCAATGAAAGAAGGATACTAGACTAGATATGATAAGATATTAGTGCTACTTGACATAAAAATTGCTTTCCTGGACTTCAACTATACAAGTTTCTTACAATCTCAATAAGCCAATACTTTGAGTAATTATAGAAAAGGGCCAAAAGAGCCAATTCGTTCCTAACCTCATCCATTTCCTGATGAATATGAGTCTATTTTTTTCTTCATAAACTAAAATGTTTAAGAATATATAACATTAATATAATTACAAGCATTCCACATAACCAAAATACTTAGAAAACATCTCTCATGTAAGCCAAAAGAAATAACCACATTCATGTCTTCTTAGTTGTTTAGGACACTATAACAGTTAGAAGACATATGTAAGTTATATAAGTTACTATGTAATTAATAAAAAAAGAAAAATTAGAAGTAAACAGTTGTACTTAGCCTTTTTCTATTTACAAGATTTTCATGTACTTTCTTCCCACTAGGTATCAAGAAGATTTTGTATCCCTTTCAATCAACTATAAATGAAGATAAATTAATAACTCAAATAATAAGGATTTTGTTTATAAAAAAAGTACAAAAAGTATTACTTGTCACAACAATGACTAGAATAACTGCAATGACAATTCTTCCATATGGTATTATCCTTCTTTAATACCCCATAGTATTTATATATATATGTATATATATGAGTATCTAAAATATACTGTCTTTATCAACCATCCTAAAATAAAAAAACATTAGTGCAATTAATCATTCCTCAATAACAATCACCACCAATCAAAAGAATGAAGTACCAAAGATCAATAAAAATATTCAATAGTGATGTGAGGGGGAAGATTCTGCCTTTAACCAAAACCAATCCATCTAAAAATCTTTTCAAATAAAAAAAAAATACATATAGAAGTTATCAGTCTAAACAATGAAATTGTTGAAAAACCCATTCCATTCCTAACTAATCTAATCTTATTAGACAAGAAAATCTATTGCATCCCTTGTTCCTCCCTATTGGTTATCCAATTCATTACACGATACGATATTCTATTACGCAATAAAATAATCATCAACCACTGACAAAAGAAATAACCACTAGGAGCATTTGAACTTGAGACCAAAATGTAGTCCCATCTTTTTTGCTGACAAGAAACTGAAAATTAAACTGATAATGATAAAAATAAGAAGTAGACCAACAATCTATGCAAGCATATAAAAATAGGCCTTTTCCATGAGATATCAAAATTTTGTAAAATAGCCAACTCATATTTCACAATTCTCCACTAGTAATAAACTAATGCTAACTAGAAATTTTGTGTTTGTATTTTCAAGAGATAGGCATAGTAATAAAAAGGAGATATATAGTCTTAATGTTTACATCTAGATCTCTAACATCCCTACTAGATATATGGTACCCAATTGTCAGGATCCTAGTGAAAATGATCTTTTTATGAATTTTGCTATCTTATTTCTCTGGAAAAGTTAAAAGTTATAGTGTCTTAACAGATAAACAATATAGATATTCATTGTATAATGCAACATCTAATCAATGTTAGAGACGACTTCCTAGGTTGACTAAAGTATCATGGCGGAGATACTTGATAATCTTTCCCCACAAGTAAAAAAATTGATTAATATATTCTATGCTGTGGAATTATCTCGAGCAGATGAATCACAACATGGCAATATATCTAAAGGACATTCTAGTTTCACTTACAAAATAAAAGGATATTGAAAAAAATAGATGTTCATTAACTGCAAAGTTCCTCTATAAAAAGTGATTTCAAGTGATTTGAAGCTTACCAAGATACATGAGTCAGGAATTAAAATAGCGAAGTAAGCTATAAATGCAACAAATACATTATTATTGCCAGATCCAAGATAGAGTTATTTTTTTTTCCTACAAGCATGAAAATTAAGAAGGTCAGTTGCATGTTCATTGTTCTAATGTTTACCAAAAAAATCATATTGGAATTATAGTTTTTCTTTTATATTAATAGGAAATAGAAACAATTTTGTTAACAATTTCAAGAAAACCTACATAGAATTATATAATGAGAAAGGCTGGAAAAAAGTCATGTGATTTACCCTCTATACTATTCGAGCCAACAACTAGAATTGCTTATCTGCACATAAAGTAGTGGATATTGAGTTGGTTGAAAAATTAGTTTTAGTAGTTATGACATTTATATAAAAGGATATAGGTTGCTAGTTTTAAAGGAAATACAAAAAAAGATGAATAGTTTTAAATGGCAGTAAAACTCTCCAATCATTTTATATGTAGTTAACAAACAATAACTTAATATTTTTATTAACAACATACATGCAACCACCATTTCAAACATAAGGAAGGCTTCAAACATTTGAATAATCTCTTGCATTTTAGGATAATGCCTTGGCAACAATATTTTTCTATTTTAAAAAAAGCCAAAAATCTCGTAAAAGAAGTAAAACTAGTACAAGTATTTCAAAAAACAAAAACAGTGAAATGTTTAAAAACTAATCACATGGATTCAATAATATCACCAATGACGTTTCTCTAGTAAAAGATTTGCTTTCCAATAAAAGATACACTTAAAGGAATTTTATCAAACATGCGACTGACTAAAAAGAAATTGCTATGTTGAAAGAAAAGAAAAAATCATGTAAGGAATTTAAGAGCATCCCAATCTCAGAGGAAATTAGACCACTTAATAAGTTTTCATGCCAATTACTTAACACATCACAGGGGTCATTCGGGAAATCTTTAATGCCCATCAAAGCTTGCACTATAGAAAAAAATTCAAAGGAAATGAAAAACTTTCTTCAGATCCTTATTTTAGAGAAAATAAATAAAACTTCATCCATATTCTTAAACTTTGAGAAAGAACTTCAATTACCTTTATAGTTGACATCTTTAGGTGAAAGTACTCCAAATGCATAAGTCTAGAAGCAAAAAAGGAGCTGTACAATACAAAATAATATCCTCTCTTTTCTAGCTGTCAGACTCAAGAGTAAAAAAAGATAATTTCCAAATTATTTGACTCTTGTCATAAATACTCATTGATATAGAACCTGAAATACATTTAATTATCAAGAAATATTAACAGATATGTAGAATTTTACAGAACCTTATTACGCTATTAACAATAAATTAATAAAATAACCCAAATTAAACGGTTAAAACATTGGAACAGATAATGATGTCCTAATACATAAATCAATCAAAACCTAATTAACAAGATCCAAGTAAAATTCATCATTCATTGCACGAAAAAACTGAAAAGAAACCTTGAAAATATCAATTATTAACTAAAATGGGCCTGTTTAAGGTAAAAAGGGAAAGTTATTTTGAGATGAGGAGATTTTATGATATCTTTGGTAATATCCCTTAATCTCTTACAAAAACAAGCACAATCGATGACTATTTAAATAAAACAAACTTGTCAAACTCTATCGTGGTCAAGGATACAACTAATGCGCTGTCAGTCTCTTTTGAAGATTTGCATGTCTTAAAATTAATTAAAAGAAAGAATATAAAAGAATAAGATAGAATATGATACCACTCTCGCTTGTCAGAGATGAAAGCATATTCTTTAAAGATGTAATGATGAATCATGATTTTGACTTAACCCTCAGATGATAACGACTGCTCATTTATTCTGCAAACAATTAGGGATTTTTATTGTTGATGTTGAGAGAGAGAACAGAGAAGAAGATTTTGTGTTTGAGGCTTTTGTCTTTCACTTCAAAAAATGGCAAAGTATTTTACATGATTCATTTTTTATGGGAACACATGAAATGACGTTGCTTTACATATTTTTGCAACAAAAAAAAAGTGACTAAAATGATGTCGTTTACAATCCCATGTCAAATTTATAATATATATATTAATTATCTTAAAAATGTATCTATTAATGATATATAAAAAATATTTTTTTGTACGTTCTATCACTAATTTATGATAGAATGTATCACAAATTCGTGATAAAAAATTTATTTTAAATTAAAAGACATCGTTTTAAATTTTCACGTCAAATTTAATAGATTTTTATTAAATAATCTGAAACATATCTATCACTAATATATGCTATTTATTTTCTGATACATTTTATCAGCGATTTGTGATAGAATCTATCACGAATTACTGATAGCATAAAATTCGTGATAGAATTTATCATAAATTTTTGATTGTGGTATAATTCTATCAAACAATTTCTATCACTAAATCTTTTTTTTTAATAGTGATAGATAACAAGCTAAAATATGATTTGTACAACTAAAGATGTCCCCCTTATACACTACTAGCCCCCATATAATTAACGGCTAGAATTTAAACGATCTAACGGTATACATATAAGATAGGATAATATTATAAATAATTTTTTAAGATGCCATCACATTTCCCATGGATATTCTCCTTCCAAATAAAGGTGTGCGCACTTTATAAGTCGCGGACTTTACCTGGATCTCCACCCATGTCAATGAGGCTTTTAGAAGTTTTGACCTGTAAATCGTTCCACCAGCCCACATAGCCTATAGGATTCTTTTTCGTGCATTAAGTGTTCGAAAAAATGTTCGAGAACACTTTGGGCGTGACATTCTCCCCCACCAAATTCACGCAACACCTTTATCGCATTTTTGCTGAAACTTGCACACCTCATTCTTTAAACTTCCACAGTGCGCTACCTCGTTCTTTAAACTTTCACTTTGGGCGTGACATTCTCCCCCACCAAATTCACGCAACACCTTTATCGCATTTTTGCTGAAACTTGCACACCTCGTTCTTTAAACTTCCACAGTGCGCTACCATGTTACTAGCATGCTTCAATGTTAGAAACCATTTCTACTTGACAAAGTACTAATGCCTCAAAGAATAGTTCTTCTTTCTTATTGTCCATCTATTCTGGATAAGTTCCACACCTTTTTCATCTAATGTGGAAATCCCTAAAGGTTTCTATTTTTTTGGCTCATGCTTTGTCTATTCTATACCTCAATGGTATAGCTCCCAATAACTTGCGGAAAACCAACGCTCTTGGTAATAAGAAATAGCCCCTTATCCTCATGATCAAGGCCTTTGTGAAGTGGGCATGTTAACTTGCATTGTGTTGGAAGTATAGTCTCCAGTACTAAGTCCCCTACACTGTGCTTAACATGTCACTTCTTGTGATAAAAATTCACACCATGATGCCTTAGGTTGTTGGATGACTTATACACTCAACAACTCATTGAGTTGCCCCTGTAACTCACCTAACTTTGGTTGAGAGGTCTGCACTATAGTTAGAAGCTTAAACCCCAACTCTAACATATCCTTATGATCTATCTCACCCATTGGTGGTAGCTTTTGTGGTATGATATTTGGCATGACTTTTTTGTGCTCCTCGAGCACTTTTGCAACCTTGGTTGATAGCTCATCGTTGCCCTCTTTCGCCTTATCACCCATCTCCCTTACTATGGATAGATGTGTCTTTTCTTTGTGTTCAGTAACTTACCATAGTTATATGGTGAAAAAGAGTTTAGTGTTTACTTTCAGCTTAGATTACCCACCTTTAGGCTTGTCTACCATCGATATCATGTAAGGATCCTCATTTTATGATGCACATGTAATCATGTTGAGAAAGAGGCACCACATCGTATAACCTTAAAGTTCATACCTAGCACCACAACGAAATCTTTAAGAGATGCTACTGAGAAATTTACCTCGCCGCGCCACGTCCTTAAGTGGATTTTGACCCCTCAAACCACTACATCCAATGGTTTGGCTGTTGCACGAACTTAAGAAATTCTTCATCTTTCTCCATAAAATATCCTAGGCACTTTGCTTTCGCATGCTTAATAAAATTGTGCGTTGCTCTTGTACTTATCTATACTTGAGTTTTTATGCAGTTGGTGTAGACTTCAACATACATAAGTGCCTTTTTTCGTTGGTGAGCTAGCATCCTACTTGGCTTTCATAGTGTTGAACAGCTGTAAACACCTTATTTGACCCTGCTCACCTTTCTCCCGTGCTGTAACTATTACGTTGAGAGCCTTCTTCTTCGGACAGTCCTTAATCTAATGATCCCTGTCACAAAGAAAGTAGCTCGACTTTGATCTATGGTTGTCACGCTTCTGCTTTTTGCACTTGGGTGGCCTATCTTTCTTCTCATTGTCCTCTAAAGAATGAAACTCCTTAGCCCCTCCACCTTTTCTATAATTGGGTTTAAAATATTTAGACTTCTTCACATCACTCTAGAGGTAATCCATGAGCGTTTCTGCTAACATAAGCACATTGGATATATATACCACTCTGCGTCGCTTTAACCTATTGGACGTCCATGTTTGTAACCCATATAAAAAATTGAACAATAAGTCCTCATCGCTCATGTTGGGGATTTGCAGCATTAATAAGGAGTACTCCTCTGCATACTCGTTGATAGAATTTGTTTGCTTCAATTTCTTTAACCACTTTTAAGCATCACGTGCAATGTTTTCTGAATAAAACTGGTGTTTTAGATCTCATTGCAATTTTACCATTGTGTTGATGGTGCAGGTACCCTTATTATCTCCTTGATTTTCTATGCCACCATAAATTTGCTTGATTAAAAAGATATAAGGTCACAGTATTTATTTTGTCTTCATCTCGCACACTTATAGCGTCAAATTATCATTCCATTTATCAAAAGTAGTTGTCAAGGTCCTTAACATTCCACTTGCTGTTGAACTCCTTTGGCATTAGAGTCTTAACTCTTGGCGTAACTTGACTAGAAATAGCTTGATTTGCTATTATTCTCTTGCACAACACCACATCCTTCTTGATAGTCGTAAATCCTCTGCGCAGCTCCTCCATTTGGGCTTGAACTTTATCCATAGTGGTATATACCTTCTCTTGAAAATCTTTGACCTAATCTTAGTTCCTACTAGTGTAACTCTCGATGGGTGTGTCGATGAGGGAGCATAGCTCATCCCATTGAGTGCCAAAGTCAACCTCTAACTTCTCTAAGCTGCTTCAATTCCCTAAGGTGATTCGTTACCTTTCCTATAGTTCCATCGAGCATTTTCACCATGTTCCCCAGATCATAGCTTGGATCAACAGACTTATCACGAAGTACACTGTGTGCCTTTTAGCTTTAGGGTCCCTACCCCTCTATTCAATCACCTTAGATGATGTTGACTTGTTTATCCCTATCTTTCTTTGAACTGGCTATTATACCAAACAATGTCATGAACGTTTTTTAGAATAATTCAGCCCTAATGCGTTGCGCGCTAAGTAACTTAGAAAAGCCACACAAAGAAAGAGATGAGAGACATGCATACAAGGTGTTTAAGAAAATAATCTCTATATTACTGAAATAGATTACAGGCTAAGATGTGATTTGTACAATTGAGGATGTCCCCCTTTATATATTACTAGCCTATACAATCAACTTTAGGATCTAAATGATCTAATGATGTACATACAAATGAGATAATATTCCAAAGAATATTTTAAAATGTTATCACAAATCCCATGGATTATTCCCCTTCCAAATAAGGGTGTACGCTTTTTATAAATCGTGGGCTTAGCCTGGATCTCCACTATATCAGCGGGTGATAAGGGCAAAATTGTCATATATTTTCTCATGCTTTTATTTTGATATTTTATTGTTTTATGAGAATAGATGGCTATTTATGTGCTTTATTGTTATTTATAGGGACTTGAACAAAATTTAAAGAAAGGATGCAAAAGGAGCGAAAACAGGGACTAAAATGAAAAGTTTTCAAAGTGTATGTCCATTGCCCCAATGCCATGAGGATTACTACCCCAGCTCTGAAACGGCGATTGAAATTAGGAAAATGACTTGGTTAAGTCTCATCTGGCGCCCCAGCGCCGAAGAGTCACCGCGCCTGCGACGCTCTAGTGCCCCAGCGCTATCAACGTACCGCTCCAGCGATGAAGCCGTTTTAATGCAGTGCCCCAGCGCCAAGATCCCACCGCTCCAGCAGTGATAGCTTTTTCACGTGTCGCCCCAGCGACAACTTCATAGCGCACCAGCGGTAATGCGAGTCCTAGTCCGACGAGAATTGAAATTTTCAAGCTCATATCAATCTCTATAAAAATTCACTCGTTCCCAACCTTCAAGAATCATCCAAAGGGACCAGAGAAGAACCTAGAGCAAGAAAAAGAGAACTCAGAGCAGTTCAAGAGCACCAAGAATCCAGAGCAACATCAATCAAGAGCAATTCAACGTCTACATCGGTTTGCGATTGATTATATCATGTTTTATTTTTATTTTTATTGCTGTGATTCTCTTGTAGCTATGAACTAATTTATTTTCTAGGGTTAATATTTGAACTCAATATGTGTGCTTAATTGCCATATCTTTAGAATATTTAATAAACTTAGTTCTTTGATATTCAAATTACTTGATTTTAATGCTTCAATATATCTGGCCAATATATGGTGAATGAGTTGGTAATATGTTGATAAACTCGGAAGAGGAATCATTATATTTAGACCAAGGTAATTTGATGCATGATTGTAGAGTAACATTCAATGTTGCATATGCAAGTTTCAATTTAGGATAGGAATATATCTAATTGGCATGTATGATCAATAAGACCTAATCTTAATGAACCTTAGTTTATTATAAGTACCATAGGAATATAGGTATTTGGTAAATTAAGGTATACTTGCATGACCTTGGAAGAGGCTTGTGAATACATTAGTGTCTTGATCAATAACAAAGACTAAGGGAGTTAAATATTAGAAGATTAATCATTAGAAAGCATATTGAGGGATAGTATTAATCCTAGGTTCTCTCTACGTTGCTATCTCCCTATTCTCTTTGCATTGTGTTTTTATTTTTATATTTTTTACATTCATTCTTAGAATTTTATTTTTTCTGAATAATTATTAGAAAGATATAATTTTAATAATTGATTTAAAGGAAGAAATTATCCCTGTGGGTTTGACATCTGATTTATTTAGTCCATTTATTATTTGCATACGATAGTGTATACTTGCACTTAATTATAAGATATAGAAATATCGCATTAGCGGTCCTTCTAGAAGCTTTAGCCTGCAAACTACTCTACTAGCTTACATAGCCTCTAGGAGGCCTTATCGCGTACTAAGTATTAGAAGAAATGCTTAAGAACAGTTAGGGCGTGACACAAGGTAGGCTCAACCGTGGATGATGACCAGATGGTTTATTAGAGTTAGTTGCTAGAAATTCTGTAAGGTAGTCCGCTGACCAATTAACAATTTCTTCCTAATCGAGCAAACCTTATTTCTATAAGAATAAATTCCTTTTAAACAAATATCTTTGTAGAATAATTGACTACCTTTCAAGCTTATATATTGACAAACATTCCAAACCCCATACCACCAATCCAGAAAAGGGGATTTAATCAGGGAAAGTAATATCCAAAATAAACGATCATTGAGACTTGATGTTCTTTAAAGCCAAACAAAGTTATAGTGCATGGGTTATTTTTTTTTGGCTCGTGTTATAAATTGGACATGCGTTCAACACTTGGATTCCTTGTGCCTTCAAGTTGGCGAAATTATTTCCACCACCGTTGCAATGCGAATAGTAAGAAAGATGTTGAGGGATTCAGAAAACTTTTCACTAGCTAATAACCAGTCTTGACTGTATAGTGGCCATTTTTCATAAAATGCCAAACTGGTATGTCACTTTCTCTTTCTCTGCTAATTGGCAAACTTAAAATCCTCTATGTCATCCTTGTCAAAGCTTTGATAGATCAGATCACGATTCTATGTGCTCATAATCGTTTGTAAATCTTTAACCAAGGTAAGGTCTGACATCTTGTGAAGGAAAGATAGTTTGAAAGTATAAGCTTTTGGAACCCAACGGTTATAATAGATGGATAGGTTTGAAGCTTGGCAGACATGCCATCTGGAACCTGCTTCTATAATTTTCCTACCTCATAATAAGCTACGCCATAGGTTGGATAATTTGGAGTTTGCTTTTGCCTGTAAAAAATTACAGCTAGGATAATAACAATATTTTAACACCCTCACTGCCAAAGAATTTGGATGGTGTATTAAACGCTAGCCTTGCTTTGCTAAAAATGATTGATTAAAAATGTCTAGTTTATGGAACTCCAAACCTCTATCTCCCTTATGAAGACAAAGGGCATCCTACTTGCACCAATGCATTTTAAGCCTCTCATCCGACCTACCCCACAAAAAATGGGTAGTAAGTCTATGTAACTCATTGATTAAAGATTTAAGGCGACATAAAAGGTTCATAGACTATAGTGAGATAGATTGCACTACTATTTTGATAAGTATTTCCCGACCCTTTATAGAAAAGAAAGAAGATTTCCAACCTTTTAGGCGATTCCACACTCTCCTTAATTTGGTGAAACAGAGACCTCCTTAATCGACCAATATATTCAGGTACTCCTAAATATTTATTATGCTACTTGTTCTGATAGACTCTATGTAATTGGATAATTTGACCTTTTAATGCCAGTTCCAATTTTATAAAGTTGACCTGTTGACCCAAAACACTTCATAAGACAATAGAATATTCTTTAATGCTGCATAATTAGTAAGTCGGGCTCTAGTGAACAATAATTTGTCATTAGCAAAAGCAAGTGAGAAATATAGGGCCCCCTTTTACTACATCATATGCCTTGAATCTCTCTATTAAGCTCTAATTAATGGAGGAAAGAAGAGAGACCTTTCACACAAATAAAAAATAAATATGGGGACAAATGGTCTGCTTGTCTAATGCCACTTAATGGTTTTAAGGAACCACGTACCTCTCTATTGATTGAGAATTGGTAGAAAACTGAAGGCACATAGTTTATAATCTTTTAACATTAGGATTCTGAAAACCCCAAGCATTTCATTATGGCCTTCAACAACCGCCATTCAATTCGATCATTTGCTTTGGAAATGTCCATCTTCAGAGCAAGAGAATCCTCTTGAGTTCTGGATCATCTTTTCAAGGCACGAAGACATTCATATTCGATGATGGCAATATTAGTAATGAGTTTACCCAGGATAAAGGCACTCCGAGTAGTAGAAATAATCTCATCTAAGACCCTTCTTAATCTGTTAGTAAAAACCTTAGAGATAATTTTGTACAATATATTACATAAGCTAATGGGACGGAAATCAAAGACAAGTGTAGGTGCATTCAACTTAGGAATAAGAACAATTAATGTTTGGTTAATTATATGAAGATCTTTGCCATCATTCAAAAGTGATAAGTAGACCTGAGTTATGTCCTTGCCAATTTAAGGCCAATATTTTTGATAAAAAAGAGCGAGAATCCATATAGACTTGGTGCTTTAGTTGGTGACATATAGAAAATAGAGATTTCTTTTGCTACAAAAGAAGCATCAAGAAGTTAATGGAGGAATTAGATAGGCGAGGAGAAATATACCTTAATGATTGAATCTAAACTAGAAGAAAAGCAAGGTGTAGATGAAAATAACTCAGCATAATAATCTTGGACAATATTAAAAATAAAGTTTGCATCTTCTTTCCACTCGTTATTCTTCTTTAATAGTCCCTTTAGTTTATTGTTTTCCCTCCTAGAAGTGGCTTTATGGTGGAAATATCTGGTGTTACGATCCCCTTACTGAAGTTAAGAGACTCTGGATCTTTGTTTCCAAAACATCTCATTCTTTTCCAACAAGTTATTTACATCCCCTTCTACTGAGCGTAATTGAGACCAAGAAGTGATACACACATTCTTGTTTAGGGCTGAGAGGGTCTATTGCTTCTAGCAGATAGAAAATTTAATGTGATTGAAGGTTTTGGTAATTCTAGCCATGAAGACTTGAACCAATTCGCACTAGATTCTCCCAAATTAGATCCAGAGAGGTTCCAAGTGTTGCCCAACCATTGGCCACAATGTTCTCGCATTCTTCTAAATTAGCCCAGGCCTTTTTGAAGTGGAAGCGAGCTCGTTTTTTCTTTTCTTGAATTTGACAAATAGACTCCCCTAATGAGCCAAATTCTAAAACCAAAGGATAATGGTCTAAGTTGGAAAAGTTAAGGTGTTTAACTAAATATATAGGAACAATATTAAGCCATTCAGGAGTGCGCATAAACCTATCCAATCTTTCCTAAATGAAGCTGTCTCATTGATTTCCATTGCACCATGTATATTTGAACCCTTAAATCCCGTCTCCTAAAAGGCACATAAGTCTAATGCCTTTTAAAAGTTATTAATAAAGTAATTCGGTGAGGTCCACTACCCATTTTCTCAAGAGGGATGCATAATTTCATTAAAATCATCCTCTTTAAGGGAGGGGTGAGAGAGTTCAAAGATGGTTGAGTAAGGTCCATGAATAACGACACTGACCAGCATCCAAATTACTATAAAATCCTATAAAGTGCCATGGTTGTTGGCTTTCTTGAGTAATAATTGAAAGTGTGCTATTTTACTAGGTGCTTGAATTTTAAAATTTACATGTCATACACACAAAATGCACATTAGAATGAAAATTTAATTTCCTATTCAACAAATACACACTTAAATTTAAGTCTTGGTACATAAAAATTAATACATACCCTTAAAGTGATTTGGTGTGGAATCGAATTCTGGAAGTTTCACCATGAAGCGTTCTTGTTGGCTATTTTAGATTCTAATGCCGGTGGGCTTAGAATGCTAGAGTGATAGCTTTAATTAAAATTTTAAAATTAAATGTTTAAACTCTTTAAACACTTTCTCTTTAGTTAAACTCTTTACCCTTTAAATTTGTTTCAAATAAGTGAAAATGATTTTGTTTATGCAAGCACAAAACAAAAATAATCTCTCTCTTGCTTGATTCTTGGCTGCCCTTATGGAAGAAGAAGAAGAAGTTTGAAGCAATTCTTTGCACCCAAAAATAAAACTTTTCTTTCTTTTGTCCTTATTTGGCAGAACTAATTGAATAGAAAAAATGAAAACCCTTTCTCATTTTTATTCAATTTCCCTTTCAATGATTAACATTAGACCCCACGGATCCATGTCTCTAATTATATAAAACACTTTTGTATATTACAATTCATTTTAGTAAACCATTCAAACCAAAAAAGACATATTTCTATTTTATTGTCAAGTAAGGATGGCTTACAACCATTTGTAAAGTCATCCTTCAATGCTTAGTTGTTTCCTTAAATAATGCAAACATTTTATATTATTATAATTAAACAAGTTTGCTTTTTGTGATTTGGTCTCTTGCAATGGCTGACCATGATCATTAAAATGAAACACATTTTCATTTTGTTCAATTTTCATTTGTTAACCATCAGGCCAACATATATGCAAGGCCATTTTTAATTATTTTTTTATTTTATTTTCAAATAATATAAACAATCTATATTATTATCTTTTGTTGAACAATAATACAAAAATAAAGAAAAACTAATTTTTGCTTATTTTATAGATCTTGCTTGTCATACAAGCAAGGTCAATTTTGTCAACTCAAAGTCAAATATTCTATAGTTGTATTTATGCCACTTGTCATCATCCCATTGATTAATAACTTTTGTTAACTAATTAAATGATGTACTTAATACTTAAGTCTTGACAAGTGTATATCCTAAGGGATTTTGAAATAAATTTTCAATTTGCTAAAATTTCCTAAATCGCACTATTCAATCTAGTTCGCTATCTTAGTAAGCAATGAGTACACTTCATATTGTGAGACTTCCTAGGTCCATTTTCGGTTTGTCTTGTGGAACCTTTTGCATAAGTCTATGAATAAGGCTCCTCACACACATTATGGATATTACAAAGTAGCACGTTAAACCATACAAGCCAAGGTTATAATATATTCGTATAATCCCTCTATCAATTATATCTTGGAAGAGCAAAGATATAGATCATCACCATCAAATATCTATTTACTTGACTATAAACTTATCTCTAGATTCGTATTTCTATAAATAATATCCAAAATAGTTTTGTAATATTATTTAAGCCTACAGAAAACTCTTTTCCAGGGCTTGTGCTTATGGCCACAAAACTTATTGAAATACAATCTCGGAGTATCAGAATATACAACTCATCTATATAAGCTGACGGATCCCATACCTATGCATACCAAACTCTATAAGCATCAGACAATGCCTAACGATACCCAACAGTCAGATAATGAAAGATTTTTAACATGCATAGAACCAAAGTATGCTGGATCACTCACAAGCCTATTATGGCGCTCAAGTTAAAAGTGTTAACGTGTTTTAAGATGTATACATGTGATTGTGTACATGTTAAAAAAACTAAATACATGTATCATATACACGAATTTTATAGCAGAATTAAGCATGTAATCAACATATACACATATAACTAAAATCATTAACAACTTAAGATTATAGAAACATATCGTTGATGACATTCGGTGAAGATTTTAATTTTAGATTCATCCTAACTCCAACTTTGAGCTCACCTTGAAGTGTACTATTGTTCAACTCTAGTTCACAATAATCCAGTGGGATTGTAAGCTAGAATAACAGCAATTGAATGTTTAGCAACACGGTTTTTTGTTTCTTGAAAGGAAAATAAAAGAAATTTATTTTTCTTTCTCTCAAGTTTTTCTCACAACCATTTTTTAAAAGAAAAATTTTCAAAAACCAAACTCTCTTCCAATCCCTCTCATCATTGATGTGCCTTGATCTTAAAAAAGATTACTCAAAATATAAACAAAAT
Source organism: Ailanthus altissimus (assembly GCA_946807835.1). NCBI lineage: Eukaryota > Viridiplantae > Streptophyta > Magnoliopsida > Sapindales > Simaroubaceae > Ailanthus > Ailanthus altissimus. The sequence goes on along the minus strand of OX327713.1, from coordinate 7,692,685 downwards.
CTGATTTTAAGATTAGGGTGGTGTTTGGATTTTGTTGGTCTTTCTTTAAGTGTTTAGAGTGAATTATAGCAAATAAATTATAAGTAAGATGAAAGATAGAACTAACAAGAAACCTTGATAAGTCATATGAATGCTATAAGGATCAATTAGGATTTTGACGCCACACTCTTAGTGATCATAGAGTGATAAGTCAGTAACTATCTTCAAGAGTTAAGAAACTTGAGAAGACAATTTTGAGAGAGAAAAGTTCTTATTTTCGTGCATCCAATTAAGGAGTGAGGCGGTTGCCTTTACAAGAAGTTTAAGATACCTTATATATGCTTACAAGAAAAAAGAAAAAACCCTTATTTTACCTAATTAGCTTAAAAGGCCCAAAACAACTCAAATAAGCCCAAAATGACTTAACAACTTAAAACAAAACAAAACATGTTTTAAAAATGCTCAAATACATGAAAACAAAGAGAGATAAGCAAAATAATAAAAATAGGTCCAAAAACAAGCAACTTAAACCTAATAGCATGTAAATAAGGCTCTCATCTGACTCTTTCAGTATAAAGTCACCAACAGCCTCTAGATCATATCCCAAGCTCTAATTGAAGACAAATAAACACCTTTGGTCCATTTCCATTCAGATCACAAAATTTCAAGCCAATAAAAGCTTTAATAGCTTTAATTTGACTACTTATGGCCTTTTGAATCTGTTTGGCTTTAGTTCTTTTTATTGGTTCATCTGAAGCCTCTTTTATGCTCAGCTCACCTTTTTGAGTTAATTTAGAACCGTTATGATGCACATCATCACCCTCTGACTGAAAATGATTTGCCCTCAAATTAAAATCTTCTGGATCTTTCAAATAAGGAGATAAGTCATTCACATTAAAAATGGCTGAAATATTGTAATCACTTGGAAGATCAACTTTATAAGTACTACTATTAACCTTCTCTACAACCCGAAAAGGTCCATCAACTATTGGCATCAACTTGGACTTCTGCTTGCTAGGAAATCTTCCCTTACAAAGATGAATCCAAATAAGATCACCAGGTTTAAAGCTAACCATTTTTCGTCTTTTGTTAGTATGCTTAATATACTTAGCTGTTTTCTTCTCAATATGATTTTGAACCTGCTTATGAAGCTTCTTCATAAATTCTACCTTCTTAACCCCATCCATAGAAGTCCTCTCATCAATTGGAATAGGAACAAATGGATTAAATCCATACACAATCTCAAATGGTGAGAATTTTGTAGCACTATACACACTACGGTTATATGCAAACTCCATAATAGGCAAACAAGTATCCCAACTCTTTAAATTCTTGTTTATAATAGTCCGTAATAAAGAAGATAGAGTACGGTTCACTACCTCAGTTTTTCCATCAGTTTGTGGATGACAAGCAGTACTGAAAAATAGCTTTGTTCCAAAAAGTTTTTCAAAAGTAGCTTAAGAACTTTGTATCGCGATCAGAGACAATGCTTTTAGGGATTCCATGCAAATGTATAATTTTCTTAAAAAATAAATCAGCAATATAAATAGCATCATCAATTTTGTTACAAGGAATAAAGTGGGACATTTTGGAGAACCGATCAACCACAACCATCACTGAATCCTTTTCACGTTGTGTTTTACGTAATCCAAGCATAAAATCCATACTAATATCCATCCATGGTTGCTTTGGGATAGGTAAATGCATATACAGCTCATATACATTCTCTTTACCCTTAGCTTTCTTTCAAATAACACATCTTTCAACCACTTTATGAACATCTCACAACATATTAGGCTAAAAGAAGTGCTGTTTTAGTAGCTCATAAGTTTTCTTCTCCTTAAAATGACCACTAAGACCAACACCATGAGCCTCATGTACAAGAAACTCACGCAAAGATCCTGAAGGTATACACATTCTGTCCAACTTGACCAAGTAATCATCATGCATAAAGAACCCATCACAAGCTCCTTTAACACATTCAGACACCACATTAGCAAAGTATGAATCACTAGTATATTGTTCTTTCACCTGTTCAAAACCTAAAAGCTATACACTTGACATAGAAATTAATGCATACCTCCTAGAAAGAGCATCAACAATAACATTAGTTTGCCCCTTCTTCTATTTTATGACATAAGGAAATGGTTCCATGAATTCTGTCTATTTAGCATGTCTTCTATTCAGCTTGTTCTGCCCTTTGAGACACTTTAAAGATTCATGATCAGTATGAATAATGAACTCTTTGTCATAAATAGTGTAGTTTAAACGTGCCCCATTCAGCTTCTCACTAAAGAATGCAATTGGCCACTTTTCTTGCATCAAAATAACCCCAATACCAAGCCCAAAAGCATCACACTCTATTTTGAACATTTTAGCAAAATTAGTAAGTGCTAAAATATGAGCAGAACATAATTCTTTTTTAATCAGCTCAAATGCCTTCTGTGCATTCTCATCCTACCTAAAATCATTCCCATTTTTTAAACACTATGTCATAGGTGCAACAATAGAACTAAAATCTTTAATAAATCGTCTATAGAAAAAGGCTAAACTATGAAAACTTCTCACACAGCAACACTAGTAGGTTTAGGCTAATCACAAATTGCCTTAACCTTCTCTTCATCAACTTTAATTCCACTACTATAAGTAACATGCCTAAGAAAGATAACATTATCTTGGCAGAAATAACACTTCTTGAGTTTCCCATACAACTTAGCATCACGTAAGGTCTCAAATACAGTCCTAAGATGCCTCACATGATCATCAAAAGTTTTACTGGAGATCAAGATATCATCAAAATAGACCACAACAAACAGCCCAATAAACTTCTTCAAAACATGATTCATAAGCCTTATAAATGAACTAGGTGCATTAGAAAGCCCAAACGGCATCACCATTCACTCATGCAATCTATGCTTAGTTTTAAAGGCTATTTTTCATTCATTACCTTCTTTCATCCTAATTTGGTGATATCCACTCATCAAATTAACTTTAGAAAAATAAACAGCACCATAAATTCATCAAGCATATCATCAAGTCTAGGAATAGAAAATCGATACTTAACCGTTATCTTGTTGATAGCTCAGCTGTCCACACACATTCTTATAGTGCCATCCTTCTTTGGAATAAGCAAAGTAGGTACAGAATAAGGATTAAGTGACTCATGCATATAGTCCCTCTCTAAGAGCTCACCAACATGCCTTTGGATCTCTTTTGCTTTCTCCAGATTACATCTATATGCTGGTTTATTAGAAAGTGAAGCTCTAGACACCAAATCAATTTGATGCTTTATCTCTCGAATAGATGATAATCCCAATGGAAACTCTTTCAGAAATACATCTTTAAACTCTTCAAGTAACTCCACAACTTGCCTTGGTAATTCTAGACCCTCTACTTGCAATAAATTCTTCGCCCAAGCTATAAAAACAACCCCCATAGAAGCTAGTACTTGCTAAACATCTCTATTTTTGGCTAACATCAGCCATTTACCCGATTCCACTATCTTCTTTTGATTTCGCAACTGATCTTCTTTAACTTATTGAGAACTCAATGGCATAAAGTTCACTTTCTTCCTATTAAGCACAAATGAATAAGTGTTCATTCACCCATTATAAGTCACATCATTATCAAATTATCATGGACATCCTAATAACACACGACTAGCTGTCATAGGAACCACATTATATAAAACCTCATCATGAAAGTTTTTAATGGAGAACGGCATGTGAATCTATCTTGTAACATGAATCTCCCCCTTGTCATTAAGCTAATGCAATTTGTATGGTTTGGGATATGGAACAGTAGTTAATCCCAATTTTTTAACTAAAGTAGTGGATGCAACATTGGTACAACTACCATTATCAATTATCATAGCACAAACCTTATCTCGAATTTGATATCTTGTATAAAAGATGTTTTTATGTTGTTCCAAACTAATATCAACTTTAGCACTCAAAATCCTTTAAATAACTAATAAATTTTCCTTCATTGGCTCAAGATTCTCTTCTTGTTCAGTTATTTCTACTTCAGATTTCTCTTTTATTTCGGCCTCATCTTCATTTACAAGCTCTCCATGCTTCCCACGTAGAACCATCACCATTTTATTTGGACATTTAGAAGCAATATGCCCATTTCCTAAGTACTTGAAACACTTGATGTCTCTAGACCTCCTGGGAAGTTGAGGTTCAAATACCTTCTCTTTTCCTTTCAAAGAACCTGAACTAGCAATCCCCTTGCTGAAATCCACTCTCTCATCATGTTTAGGTGTGTTCCATATTCGGGAAGGTGAAGAAACAACCTTTGTACTACTTGATGTAGTTGACCTCATATGGACCCCTTTTATTTTCTGTTTTTTTTTTACTTATAGTTGCAAGTTTTATGACATCCTCAAGAAATATGAAGGGTTGTAACTTAACAACATTAGCTATATCCCTCCTCAATTTATCAAGAAATCTAACTATTGTTTACTTTTGAGGTTTATTCAAATCACAACGAATCAGTAACAGCTCAAATTATTTCACATACTCTTCTATACTCAAGGAACCTTACCGTAATATTTGGATTTTGATGTATAATTCTTGTTTATAGTAATCCGAAACAAAGCTCTTCTTCATTAATCTTTTCATAAGCGGCCAACTAGTAACTTCTTCTTCATAATCTCTTCTTCGCTGAGCTTTTAAGGTTTCCCACCACAAAAGTGCATAATTGGTAAACTCAAGCGCTGCTACATTTTAAACCCATTTAAGATACTCTTCGCGAGAACTAATACCTCTAAATGATGGTATATTAAGTTTGATACCACTAATAGGGTCATTTTGTTGCCTCCTTAGCCTACTCCTATCTTCAACCTAATCATTCTTATTTGGCTCATCTCTAGCATCCCCTAGGTCATTTTGAGGTACCCTATGCCCTACTTGCCTTTGTTGGGGTTACAAAGTATTTCTTCGCATCATTTTTAATATTGTAGCGATTTGTCTACAAATTTTAGTAATCTCATCCCGAAATTCATCATGAGCCGTTGTAAGCCCATAAGCAATAAATTACATCATCTTCAGCCATTATCAACAAAAAATCCCAAACAAGTATGAACAATACAAATAGCAGCTAAAACACACTTTCCAAACTAAATCTTCACCAATTCAAAAATAAAAAATAAAGATCAAAAAGCAATAAATGACTCACAATTCTAGATTTGGGAACAACTCAATACACCCAAGTCATCTTCTTTTCACAAACTACTTAGAATCAAATTTAATGCTTCAGAGTTGCAATTCAAAAACTACTAACCTCAAATAATAGAGACCCAACCTGTTGAATAGCCCCCACAATAATATTTTAGACAAAAAATAGCAAGAGACCTTTAATGGATGACACTTCAGTTTGCACACTGAAACCTTATGCTCTGATACCAAGATGATGTGCCTTGATCTTTAAAATAGATTATTCAAAATATAAACAAAATCTGATTTCAAGATTAGGGTGGTGTCTGGATTTTGTTGGTCTTTCTTTAAGTGTTTAGGCTAAATTATAACAAATAAATTGTAAGTAAAATGAAGGATAAAACTAAAAAATAACCTTGATAAGCCATGTGAACACCACAAGGATCAATTTAGGATTTTGATGCCACACTTTTGGTGATCAAAGAGTGATGAGTCAGTAATTATCTTCAAGAGTTAGAAAACTTGAGAAGATAATTTTGAGAGAAAAAAGTTCTTATTTTCGTGCATCCAATTAAAGAGTGAGGCAACTGCCTCTACAAAAAGTTTAAGATGCCTTATATAGGCTTACAAGATAAGAAAAAAAAATTCTTATTTTACCTAATTAGTTTAAAAGGCCTAATATAACTCAAATAAGCCCAAACTGACTTAACAACTTAAAAAAATTAAATATGTTTTAAAAAAGCCCAAATACATGAAAGTAGAGAGAGAGAAGCAAAATAATAAAAATAGGTCAAAAAATAAGCAACTTAAACCTAATAGCATGCAAATAAGACTCTCATCTGCCTCGTTAAGTAAAAAGTTGCCAACAACCTTAAGATTACGTCCCAAACTCTAATTGAAGACAAATAACCACCTTTGGTTTATTTTCATTCAGATCACAAGATTCCAAGCCCATAAAAGTTTCAGTAGCTCTAATTTGACTACTTATGGCCCTTTAAAGCTGTTTGGCCTTAGCTTTTGTTATTAGTCCATCTGAAGCCTTATTTATACTCAGCTCACTTTCTTGAGTTGATTTAGAACCGTCATGATGCACATCTACCATGCACGATTATTTTTGCTTCACCAATTGTTAATCAATTATTCAAAATAAGGTTTAGGTGTGTTAAGCACTTCATAAGTGCTTCCAAAATTAATTAAGTGGCCAAAAAACTAAAAAATAATATTTGGTGGCAATTATACCTAATTAGTTATATATCTCCCATCTAAACTAAAATAATAAATAACTAAATAAATATTATTATTTATTTAAATAATATTTATTCAATTATTCAAAAAGTATTTGAATAATTAATTTTTATCTTATTTAATTTTACTTACATGGTTAATGGGTGAATTCATAGTGAAACAATTCATGAAATAAAATTGTGCCACTTGTAAATATTTAATTAGTTAATAACTCTTGCCAACTAATTAAATGATGTACTTAACATTTAAGTCTAGACAAGTGTATAACCTAAGGAACTCTGAAATATATTTTTGATTTTCTGAAATTTCTAGGATGGAACTATTCAATCCATAATGCTGCCCCAGTGCACAACGAGTACACTTCATATTGTGAGACTCTCTAGGTCCATGCTCGAATTGTCATATGAAACTCCTCCATACGTCCGTGAATGATGCCCCACATATATGTTACAGATATTACAAAGTGGCACGTTAGATTATGCAAATTAAGGTTATAACATATTCGTATAATCCCTCTATCATTTTTATTCGGGTAGGACGGAGATATAGATCAACACCGTCAAATCTCTATATGACCAACTGAAAGCTTATCTCTAGAATTGTATTTCAATAAATAATATTCCCTAACACTTTTATAATATTATTTATCCTTAAAGTTAAACTCTTTTCCGAGAAATTACTGCTTATGGCCATAAGACTTTTTGAAATACAATTTTGTATATTACTCACCCAAATGTGCTGATGGATCTCATAACTATGTCCCTAGTGGTCAGACCATGAAATATTTCTAACATGTGTGGAACTAAAGTATAGTGGATCACTCACAAGCCCACCGTGGCATTCAGGTCAAAGGACCATAAATACTAATCAACTCGAAAGACCCTCAATTGACGACTTTATGGGATGTCTATTGGAGATCTCTGTGAGTCTGTTCAGTATTCAATCCTTACTGAATACTTGTATCTCTATACGAGCTTTCACGAAACTCATGATCTGCTAATACTAACCATTTTGACCATCTAGATATAGATATACACCGATCTATATATTTATTAAGGTATTGATTGATAGACTAGTATCAGTGAAGATAGATTAGGAACATAATATTTGAGAATATATTTGCATAATGACATTTTCTAGTACTATTTATAACTCTTTGCAACCATTACTAATATATTCTTAGGTCTTTGTCCCATTTCAGATAAGGCACTAACTCTTTAGATATTGTTGACTCTTATAACTTGATAACTCTTATCAGTGACAACTCTTAGCAGTGCTAACTTTTAGCATTTATAATTCTTAGCATTTATAACTCTCAGCATTACTAATTCTTAGCACTGATCTGAACTCATTTAGACCAGATCTGAACTCTTTTAGATCATATAATTTCTAAAATGTTACAAGCATCTCACCGTATATAAAATATAATTAGTGATTTAATGAAATGAGAATACTAGTATAAATATTAAACAAATATTCATACATAAAAAGATGATACGTAAGCACAAATCTCAATAACTCTCACTTACTTTATTGTCATTCACGATGGAATCGAATCCCCATTGACTCCACATGTCTTTCAAATACTTTTGGAGTTAAGGCTTTTGTAAGTGGGTCTACTACATTATTTATAGAATCTACTCTACAAACTATTAACTCTCCTCTAGCCAAGGTTTCTCTAATGATATGGTATTTTCTTTCCACATGCTTAGAATTTTGGTGTGCTTTCAACTTTTTAGCATATGTAATGGCTCTATTGTTATCGCAAAACAATGGTATAGGATCCATTGCACTTGGAACTATTCCAAGTTCAGCGAAAAATTTGCGTATCCACATTGCTTTTTTTGCTGCTTCTGAGGCTGCAATATATTCTACCTATGTTGTGGAATTAATTGTGGACGAATGTTTATTGCTCATTTAACTAATTACAGCACCGTTGAGAATGAATACATATTCAGATGTAGACTTTCTATCATCTAGATCAGACTGGAAGTCTGAATCTATGTATCCTTTCACTTGTAAGTTACTTTCTCCATATATCAGAAACTTATCTTTGGTACCTTTAAGATATTTGATGACATGTTTCACAAGCATCCAATGGCCTTCACTTGGATCAGACTGATACTAACTTGTAACACTTACAACCATACTGATGTCAGGTATCATTTACATCATGGCATACATCAAGCTTCCTACAATTGATGCATATAATGTCTTAGATATTCTAACCTTTTCATCTTCACTTTAAGGACACATCTTTCTCGAAAGATGAACGTCATGTTTAAAAGGTATATTAACTATCTTACAGTTACTGAAATTATACATTTTTAAGACATAATCTATGTACGATGATTGAGAGAGTCCTATAAGCCTCCTAACTCTATCCCTATAAAGCTTTATACTAGGAAGCCTCTCCTAAATCCTTAATGGAAAAATTCTCACTAAGGTAGCATTTACTGACTGTAACATACCAATATCATTTTCAATAATGAGTATGTCATCTACATAAAGAATCACGAAGACTACTATGCTTCAATTGCTCTTTTTATACACAAATGATTCTTCTTCGTTCTAATGAAATTAGACCCTTTGATTACTTCATCAAAAAAAGATTCCAACTTCGAGAAGCCTGCTTAAATCCATAAATAGTCTTCTTCAGTTTATATACTAAACCAGAAGCTTGGTTAGATGTACAACCTTCAGGTTATTCCATATAGATCTCTTCTTCAAGATATCCATTTAAGAATGTCATTTTTACATCTATTTGCCAAATTTCACATAATATGCAGTAATTGCTAGTAAACTTCAAATTGACTTAAGTATCATTACTGGTGAAAAGGTTTCTTCATAATTAATCCCAGATCTCTGAGTATAACCTTTCGCCACCAATCAGGCCTTAAAAAGTCTTTACTTTTCCATCGAGCCCACCATTTACAAGTGATAGGAATAATTCCTTCAAGAAGCTCAACCAAATCCTAGACATGATTTGGATGCATTGAGTTAATCTCAGATTTTATGGCCTCTTACCATTTTTTTGAATCGATTTCCAACATTACCTCTCTATAAGTCAAATGATCATTTTCTTCAATCAAGAAAACACCAAAAGCACATTCAGGTATTGAACTATAGCTTTTAGGTGGCCTTGATATGCTTTCTGACCTACATGGAGGGTGTGTCAAAGGTATTCTGCTCGATTGAACCTGAGGTTCCATCGTTGGTTAATTTACATCCTGATTGAGTTCATCTAATTCAATCTTTTTACAATCTCCACAATTCATGAAAAACTATTTCTCTAGAAAAGTGGTATTTTGAGCAACGAACACATTTCGTTCCTCAGGATCATAGAACTGGTACCCTATTGAATTCTTAGGATACCCAATGAATCAACACTTGTATCATTTTGATGCAAGTTTATCATGTTGTGTAAATTTTACGTAAGTAGGACAACCCTAAATCTTAACATATTTAAGACTCTGTTTCCTTCCATTCCATATCTCATAAGGAGTAGAAGGATCAGCTTTCGATGAAACTCTGTTCAATATATGAGTAGCAGTTTCTAGAGCAAAGCCCTATAGATATTCAAAAAGATTGGTGAAGCTCATCATCTATCAGACCATATCCAATAAAGTTCAATTCATTCTCTCTGAAATACTATTGTGTTATGGAGTACCTGGAGGACTATATTAAGCGAGAATCTAATTCTCCTTTAAATAATCCAAAAATTCACTGCTCATGTATTCACTGTCTCAATCTGATCGAAGGCATTTGATCTACATTTTGGTTTATTTCTCTACTTCGATTCGAAACTCTTTGAACTTTTAAAAAATTTCTAACTTGTGTTTTATAAGAAACATGTATCCAAATTATAATAGATCATTGATAAAGATAACGAAGTATCGAAAACCACCAATTGTAGTATGATTCATTAGACCACATAATCACTATGTATAAGTTCCAATAAATCAGTGGTGTGATGTCTAACATTAATAAATAAAGCTTTGGTCATTTTCCCTTGAATACAAGATTCACAAACTGGATAAGGCACTATGGTCAGATTAGGTATCTAACCATCCTTAGCCAGACGGGTTAAGCGTATCACCTAATCTCATATGCCATAATTTCGGATCATTTAAAGTTCCCGAGTTATTATCAGCATTCACTTGTATATTCATGACATTTCTTGTTGTATCTAATATATAATGACGGTTCATAAGGATTTTGATCAAAACCAAATGATTTGATTGCCTGATTAAATATGATGTTCAATGATTTAGATGCTTGTTTAAGCCCATAAATAGATTTTTGCAGTTTACAAACCATATGCTCTTGGCCTATAGCTATAAAACTATCTGGTTGTATCATATAGATACTTTCTTCAAGATTGCCATTAAAAAAGACAGTCTTGACATCCATTTGTCAAATCTCATAATCAAGATTTACTGTAATGGATAAGAGAATTCTAATAGACTTAAGCATGGCTATCGGCGAAAAGGTCTCCTCATAATTGATACCTTATTTCTGAGTGTACCCTTTAGCAACAAGCCTAGCTTTGAAGGTTTTCACCTTCCCATCTACCCTTCTATTTTCTTATAGACTCATTTACACCCTATGGGTTTTATCCTTTCAGGTTTCTTTACAAGCTCCCAGACTTGATTGGAATACATGGAATTCATTTCTGATTTCATAGCTTTATACCAATGGTTTGCATCTTTATCAACCATTTCTTCATCATAACTAGTAGGATCTAGTTCATGCTCATTAGAGACTGCCTGAAATGACTCTCCAATTAACATGTACCTAGTTGGACGTGTAATAATCCTCCCACTATGACGAAGTACCAGTGGTTGTTATTTTGCAACTAGCTCTGGTTGGTTATTATGATTTGGATTGGGAATTAACTGATTGACTATCAGGCACAATATTAGAGTTTTCAAATAACTTATCAAGAATTATCTTACTCCTAGACTTGAATTCTTTTATATAGTCTTCTTTAAGAAAGATTGAATTAGTGCTAACTAATACTTTCTTATCTTGAGAACTATAAAAACGACTTCCTCTTGTTCCTTTAGGATAGCCTACAAACAGATAAACTTCTGACTTAGATTCTAACTTGTCTATCTTTCCTTTTAGCACATGTGCTGGACAACCCTATATATGTATATGACGTAAACTTGTGACTTAGATTCTAACTTGTCTGTCTTTCCTTTTAGCACATGTGCTGGACAACTCCACATGTGTATATTACATCATATCCATATTTCTAGAGGTGTTTAAGGGATTGACTTAGATGGAATTAAGTTAAGAAGATACATGGTTGTTTCTAAGGCATAACCCCAAAACGAGATGGGTAAAGTTGAATAACTCATCATTGACCTCACTATTTCAAGAAGAGTTTTATTTCTCCTTTCTACTACACCATTTTGCAGGAGGGAACCTAGTGCAGTCAACTGAGATAATATCCCATTGTCTAATAAATAGGTTCTAAACACACTATAGAGGTATTTGCCACATTGATCAGATCGAAGTGCCTTTATGTATTTTTCTAATTGCCTTTCCACTTCTGCCTGAAACTCTTTGAATTTATCAAACGTCTCAGACTTGTGCCGCATGAGGTACATATAACCGAATCTAGAATAATCATCAACGAAAGTGATGAAATATTCATAACCTTCCACTTGTGTGTTCATGGGTCCATACACGTCAGAGTGCACTAATTCTAACGTTTCAATAGCTCTATTACATTTAGTATTAAAGGGTCTTCTTGTTATTTTACCTTCTATACAAGATTCGCAGACTGGTAATGGTTCAATATCTAATGAACTCAAAGGTCCATCTTTGACCAGTCTTTGGATCCTATCTAGACTAATATGACCAAAACGTAGATGCCATAGATACGTTTAATTAGTGAGAGTCACTTTAATTCTCTTATGGTGATTAGATTTATTATTCAATTCTATGTCATGCAGTGAGTTGATTTTAAGATATATACAGTATCGATTGTTAACTAGTGTACCAAAACATATAAACGACTTATTTCTTTTGATCACCACAGTTGAGTAAAAAATAATAGAATAATCAAATTTATTGAAATAACTAACTATAATCAAATTGAGTTTGAGTTTCGGTACTAACAAACAATCATCTAATACTAAAGTCCTAAAATTATCAAAATAAAGTTGAACAACTCCTACTGCCTTGGCTGCAACAGTTGCGTCATTTCTTAGCCATAGACTGATCTCCCCTTCACTAAGTTATCTGGTTTCCTGGAACCCTGCAATAAATTATAAATATGATTAGTGGCTCTAGAATCTACTATCTATGAATCAATAGAATTAACCATTAAACATGTCTTAATGAAAAGAATTTTACTAGAAGGTGAAGCTGTCCTTTTAGTTATTAAAAACCTAACTAAAGGACAGTTTCTCTTCCAATGCCTTTTAATGCCACATTGGAAACACTTTCCTTTGAGCCTTACTACCTTCTTATGAATTTACACAAATCTTGAATTAGATGCTTTTTTTGGTTTATTCTTCTTCTTCTTATTACTATTTTTTTCATGATTGAGACCAAAAGATGAAGATGTGCCCTTAGTTAATTGACTATTGTAAGCATCTATTTCATCTTGGAGTGCATTTTCATTAGGTATTTGAGTACATTTATCAGTCAGGACATATTTGTGCTTTTCAACTATGAGTTCAATATCTAAGTTCTTTTTTCAATCCGCATAATTATTCTCGGTTAACTTGTTTTGATAAAGGATGGATGCTAGTGGGCTGAATGAAGATATGATTCTGAAAAATAAATTCATACATGAGCATACATTATCTAAAATCATGTGTGACTTTTGCACGAATACATGAAATGCATTTATGTAGAATTCTTTAACTATAATATGCATCGGTAATCTAATTTTCATTCAGAATACGCCTCTGTAGAGTAGTCGTATCCGTCATAAATCAGATTAGTATCATACTAATTTATTATTATTATCTCGATATCTTATATCAAATAATAATAAACTACCAATTCTTTAGCCCTTAGATTTAGTTGATAAGAACTTCGTAGGGAGGATATCAACCAACCTAAGTTGAGTGCATAACCATTATTTCAATCATTTTATATTTCTCAATTAAAAAAGCCACCGTATGGTAGTCAGTTTTGCATGAGTCCTATATTAGATCTTATCCTTTAGGGAAGTCTTATTTAGTAACCAGTTCTGATTAATACCCTTCATAGGGAGCTCACAAAATTTGAGGCAATACATTAATCTATCTTACTATAGGACTAATAATGGAGGCCACGAGCTTTATGTCTAAAGCCCTCTCTCACTCAATATTTTAATTCTTAGAGTTTTTAATTAATTTAAATGACATTCTACTCATTAATATCTAATTTTATTTTCATAAAATAATTAATAAGGCCACGTCAAATAATAAATTAATATAATATTAAAATTATGACAATAATCTTATCTTAATCTTATTAGAACATTGATGTTATCTAATATGATATATTTCATGCATGGACATGTAAATGTGGACCCTTAATCTATATGACATGTTATTCATCCAATCAATTAACTAGATAAATAAATAACTTATAATTCATAGCTTTTCCTAAGAAGAAAAACATTAAAACTAAGCTTAAATTCTTTAAAATCTTCTTTAAAGTCAATTTGGGCTCTTCTATAATGCTACATCCTCTTGCTTGTTTCTTTTATGAGCTTAAATTTTGGGCTCTTAATTTTCTTTGGTCTACTTATTTTAAAAATAAATTGTGCTTATTTTAGGTTTAAAATTTATTTGGATCTTCTAAAAAAAATTTAAATAAAAATATTTTTAGACCCAATGATTATAATAAAATAGCCCAAATAAAATTTTATAAAATTGAACCAAAATTAAAAAAAGTTTGGACCAACTTTAAATTTTACAAATACCCAAAATTAATCCAAAAATAAATTTGGGTTAAATTTAGGACCTATTTGCAAATATCTCAAAGTTATCTGGTCAAACTTTACTTACCCAACATCTGATGGGGCTGAGTGAAAACAATAATTACTACTATACACAAAATAAACTATACATGTAATATAATATAAGGCGGCTGTCATACCAATTGTTGGTATGTAAAATAAAAAAAAAATTTATTTATAAAAATAAACGCAACGGAAGTTAGATCATCTTATTCATAATTACATGTATAGGGATAAAAGATTACCTAAATTCCTTGCTATGACAAATATTGAATTGACTGGCTACAATCTTCTCTACTATCCTCAATCTTTAAACTCAACACGTGTGGGTACGTGAATCATTCTTAATCTTTAAAATCACTAATACCCAAATATGAGATAATGATATTAATTAAATTCTTTTCCCACGAAAGAATACATAAAAGAATTTTTCTCTATATGATTGTGGTACTTTTTTCTTATTACATACCTCCCATATATATAGGGATCTCCCTTGGGTATTTAGAATTTGATTAGGATTAGAAAATTAGAGTTTGATTAAGATTTGAGCTAGTAGAGGGACTGCAAGACTCATGGACTTCCTAACTCTAACTTAAAAGGTCTAGTCCATATTATCTTATAATACACCAATTCTTCTAAGTTAACCCCAAGCTATTCTACTAAAAGCCAAGGTCTGTACTCTAATAACTCATGTTATAAAATAAAAGTTCATTTAATTAAATTAGGTTTGATCTTTAGATCAATAATAACTACTTAATTGATCCTCTAATTGATGTTTATAATTAAAGTTAGGTCAAGAAAAAAATGTCTTACCACTTTAATTACTTATTTAACCCCAAGTCACTGAATGTTCTAATAATCACTTTTAATATATCTATATTTGTAAATAAATTTATAAATAAATATTATTATTCAATAAATAATTTATTGAATAAACTGTGGCCATATATTCTAATGATCAAGTACTGTAGCTTAGGTGAATATTAATTATTAGATTCCATCTTGCAAATACATATTCCTATGACCCATGAAATTATATCTCCAAACTATCGATGTTTTGACTGTTTATATAGATCTCACTCCATGATAACTCAAAAGATACAACACATGAATGTAAGTTCATTATCTGCTCAAGATTAAGATCAATCAAGCTTATGAAATCTTTTGTGAATTAAGATCTACAACATTTAGTTAACCAGATCGAAATTCACAATAATTCTGTTCAATGT
Source organism: Ailanthus altissimus (assembly GCA_946807835.1). NCBI lineage: Eukaryota > Viridiplantae > Streptophyta > Magnoliopsida > Sapindales > Simaroubaceae > Ailanthus > Ailanthus altissimus. The sequence continues at coordinate 7,677,101 of OX327713.1, read as the reverse complement.
ATCATATACACTAATTTTTCTACTCGAAGTCTCTACTTCGATGATTAAGTTAAATCATTCACTATAAGAAGCAAAAAAATTACAACCTTACATAATGAAATGCCCTATTCATTAATGGTTGTGAACATGATTTAATTTATAAAGAACTTGTAATCCATATCCTTTGTATTAACATCATATGCATAATACATAGATCATATACTTTATAAATATAGGTTTATCAATATATGCTCAATTATATATATAAATAAATTTTATTAATCTAATAAAATGTTATTTCACATGCTTTAAGGGTATAAATAACATTATATATCTAACACCATAAATTGCAATTACTAAACTTTCTTAGACGGCCGGAATCTAGAGAGAATTAATTTTCTACCTTGATCAAAACCTTCTTTTCTAGTATTTGTTTATTGTGTGGTGTTGTTATATGCTTATGCTTTTGATTTCTTACATAGTATTAGTCTGCGCTCCACTCACATCTCTCTCTTCTCTGCTTCAATATCGTGATTCCACAACTTATTAATTTTTCGATTGGAGTTAACTTGTGAGCATGATTTTTCTTATTTTCTGTTTAATCCAAACTAACAGATGTGACAGAATTGTAGTATTATGAAATAAACTGAAATCTTCAGTAGTTAGGTGTGATACTCTGATACTTTTTTTAGCCACTTATTATTCGGCCCAAACTTTAGTAATCAGATGAAAATTACTCCTTTTCGATATAGCTCGTCGCTCTGGTCTGTGAACAATGTGGGACGCACTCTTTGGGCTTTTGGGCATTCTGTTTCTTTTGTATAGGTGGCTGTATTTAATTAAAAGTGTTTCTAAGTACTCCGCCCAATTCCGAGTTAATCTCAATTATATTGATTATTGAATTCAATGACTGTCCAAATGTGGTGTCTCCAGAAATAAGTGAATTCAATCAATCGATCATGGACCACAATAACATCATTCTTTTTGCTTTACAAGCACATAACATAGTTCTAACACTAACAATTCCCACGTACGATACGATTGAGATGGTAATTTTGACTTTTTCTTTGTTGATTTATTATTATTATTTTTTAAAAAGCTTCAATAAATATAATGAAAGACATCTTTGAAAAAAAAACAATACAAATATAATGGTTTATGATGTGTTCTCCATCAAGATAATTTATAATTTTTAAAGCTATTTATTGCATTATTACATATCTTGCACAATGAAAGTTATCTCTGTAGGTAAAAAAAATAGAAATCGAATAAATTGAATTGATCCGAGCTGAATTTATTAATTCGATTCAACTTTTGTAATAAAAACTATTCGATTCTTATCACTAAAAAAATCAAACGATCTAGTCCAGTTCCGGTCCAACTATACATATAACTGAAACTAGATCGAAAAAATTAAGATTTTAATTATTAATATTTCAAAATATGAATAAGAGAAATTGAATGCGTTTTACCTTAAAAACTAGTTTAAACTCAGTTGGTAGAATAAGGTAAAACCATCCAGGTTTTAGATTCTAATCCAAATGGCTATTTTTTTATAAAAAAAATAATTAATATTCCATAACAAATATAATAAACTAGGATGTTATTTGATTTAAAATTAGATTTAGCTTAGATAATAAAGTTGAGGTAATTGCCCTCTCGAATTTAGTAGGTTCGGCTTTTTTAATTATTAAAATCTTAAATTTAAAAATCATAAAATAAAATATGTTTTGAATGAAACAAGCTTTAGCTGGGTTAGTAAAGTAGAGTAATAGCCCTTCTCAAGGTCTCAGGTTCGAATCTACTACCTCTAGCGTAGTTGGTAAAATGGATGTGATAACTTTCTTGAGGCTCAGGTTTGAGTCAGCTTCTTGCGCTTTGTACATTCATTTTATTTTTATTTTATTTAAAGAGCCAAAACTTGAACTAGAAAAAATCGGTTCATTCTAGTTCAATTCTATATTTTATTCGGTTTATTAGTTCTCCCTTTTCAAATGGTTCCATTTAAATAGAGCCAAAAATTAAATTGAAAAAAATCAGTTCGATCTGGTTTCATTTATGTATTTTATTTGATTTTTTTGGATTCTCTCCTAAGAGAGAATAAAAAAATCATGGCCTGATTCTATAACAACCTGATTCCAAATAGTATAATATTGTTTGTTTTGAGTTGGGGCCTGCATGACTTTGTTCTTAGGTCGGCCCCGAAAGGCCTCACACTATTTGAGAATGGGTTTTATACATATAACCCAAAAACTTTCAAAAAAGACTCGATTTACCATTTTGAATTAAAAAAAATAGAGAATTGAGAATTAAAAGTTCTGAATTAGTTGAAGTGTTGCTCAAAGTTTGTTGCATCAAGTGTGTATCTACTTAATTTGTACAATTCAACTTAAAAAAAATTCCTAATTGTATCAAATTTTGTAATTCCTTTTGTTTTTATTTTTCTATTTCGTTGTTTCGTTTTATCTTTTTTTTTCTTTCCTTTGCTTCTTAAATTCTATTTATTATCTTTTGCATTAAAACCCATTCTCATCCTTAGTGTACTGATTTGTTGAGTTTTGGACTGCCATAAATAATTTTGATTAAGTTCATTTTTAATAAAGAACTAAAGAGGATTTTAAAGAGTAAAAAAAAAAAAGGCAAGAGTGTGTGAATTCATAAGAGGGTAAAAGCCAAATTTGTGTGAAAACACGAGTGAAAGTTAAGTAAATCATTCTTTGAGTAAAACACGTTAGGAAGTGTGTGAGGTTTTTTTTTCTAACTTTGTTTTGTAACAAACATGTCAAACAACAAAAACAAAAATACTCATGAAGTTGCGTTAGAAAAGGTTGATTCAAAGTTTTTCATGGAAGCTTTAATGGATGAGATGAAGAGAGTGTTGAAAGCAGAGTTGGAGCAGGTTCATAAATGGATAGATAAAGTTGAATCTAGTACACAAAGGGCGTAGTCACCTAGAATTTCTAATATGCGAAGGCATGAAAAGCATGCTACCATGAATGATGACGACCTTGATGGAGATGCTTAGGATACATTTTTGCATATGGCAAAGAAAGTAAAAAGACAACTAAATAGAAAAAATTCCACAAGATATGCCAAAACTCGAGTTCTGCATCATCTTTAAAACTGGATTAGAGTAAAGAAGATGAGCAAGCTAATTCTAATTCCAAAGCAGAAGCACCTAAAGGCCAAAATATGGGAGGCAACCAAGGCAATGGTAAACTTGATTTCCAACTAAGTAATAAAGTTATCAAATGTTTTATATATCTGAGAATAGGTCATATTGCATCTTAATGTCCAAATCAAAGTGCATTGATTTTAAGTGATAATGGTGTCACTGAAACTGAAAACAAGTCAGACGATAAATCTATGCCTTCTTTGAAAGATGCAAGTGATGGAATGGAGTACCCACTGGATGGCGTGCTGATGGTTACTAAGCATGCATTATGTTTGCAAATCTATGAAGATGAGAAGGTACAATGTGACGACATCTTTCATAGATGCCATATCAATAGTAAGCTATGTAGTAAGAGTATTAATGGTGGTAGTTGTACTAATATAGCTAGCACTAGTTTGGTTGAAAAACTAAATTTACCTACTATGAAGGATCTAAAGCCATATGATCTTTAGTGGTTGAATAAATATAGAGAAGTCATGGTAAATAAACAAATGCTGATTTTGTTCTCTATTGGTAGGTATAAAGATAAAGTTTAATGTGATTTAATACCTATGCGTGCTTGGAAAATTCTGTTAAGATGATCATAACAATACAGTAAATGTGTAATGCATGATAGTGTCAAAAATAAATACTTGTCTGTAATGCATGATAGACAAATAACTCTTGTACCTCTAACCTCTATGTAGGTTTACAAAGATCAAATGAAAATATATAAAAAAAAAGAGATATAAAAACGAGAGTGTGTTGAAAAAAGAAAGAGTGGCCAAACTTGAAAATAAGAGTAAAGTGAGAGTGGCCAAAAGCAAAAAGAAAGAGAGCACGAGTGAAAATATGAAAATTAATAAGGGTATATTTGAGAGAAACGAAAGAAAACAAATGAGCATATATACAAAAAATAGTGGACCTTCTAGTACTAATGAACGTAACCCCTATTTGACTAATGTTGTTGTTTCTCTTTTACAGGAATTTGATGATGTATTTTACATAGACATACCTAATACTTTACCACTAGTAAAGGGAATCGAGCATCAAATCGATTTTATACCTAGAGCATTAATTCTAAATAGGCCACCCTATAGAAGTAATCCTGATGAGACAAAGAAACTTTAAAGGCAGGTTAGTGAGCTTATAGAGAAGGGGGTATGTGTGTAAGAGTATAAGTAATTCTGTGGTTCCAATATTGCTTGCGCCTAAAATGGATGGATTATGAAAGATGTGTGTTGATTGTTGCACCATCAAAAATATCACTTCAGAGTTCAAGAAAGTTATATTTGAGCCCAATAAAGATTTAAGAACAAATCTATTTAAGAGATAGGGAATGATATAAACTAGGCTGCCAAAAGTTCACAAGGTCCATTGAGCATCCATAGGTGATAGGGAATAGTAGCACAATAGCTCATGTGAGTAGCCCATGTGATGAGAAGCTTCTGGGAGCCTACAAATTAATTTAATGTTACGGTTACAAAGTTTGACAGTCAATTTGATGTAAAGCCTCAGTATTGGTAGTTGTTGGTAGTTATAAGTTTTCATTAATTGTTGTAATAAGTGCTGGCATTCTAAGTGTCTAAGTTATTGGTAGTAGTTGGTAGTTAGTAGTTGTAAGTTTTCATTAATTATTGTATTAAGTGTTGGTATCCCAAGTGCTTAAGTTATTGGTAGTAATTGGTAGTTAGTAGTTGTAAATTTTCATTAATTACTGTAATATATACTAGACATCCCAAGAGGTTTCTATAAATATATGAGAGATGAGCGGGCAGGGGACATAATTGATGATATTAATGAGAGTTTTCTCTTAAGTTATTCATAGAACTTTTATTAAAACTTATCAAGATTTTATCTTGTGGCGTTCTTTCAGAGTTATCACTCACAACATCTTAAATATCTTGAGTGTGACATCTATAATCTTTTTATACCTCTAGTTCTTATCTCTTATAGATAATGGGTCAAGCTTATTGTTTTTGTTTATCTAAAAATCTGAATTAGAACAATCTTTGGCAAAGGAACCTCATTGAGCATCAAGTCTCACTTTTCTTTGTAAGGTTCGCATTACTAGGTGGCGTTAGGCCTTGTTTAAAGAGTATGATGCCCTTGTTCATAATGTGACTTGGGAACTTGTTCCCTATGACTCACAATATCATTGATTTTAAGTGTACATTTTGCACTAAACATTTAATTGATGGATATGTTGATAGGCATAAAGCTTCTTTTGGTTTCCAAAGGCTTTCATCGGCGTCCAAGTGTTACTTACCACGACACGTTTAGTTTGGTTATTATGCCAACAATTTTTACATTATTCTTAGTCTAGCAATTAGCCATGGTCGGCCCTTTCGACAACTTGATGCCAACAATGCACTTTTAGGGCAAAGTGCACTCTATTTAAAGATGTTTTTATGACCCAATCACTGGACTTTGTTTATTAAGGTTATCCTCAACATGTGTGTATGCATAACAAGGTTATCTATAGCCTCAAATAAGCTCCTCATGTCTGGTATTGTGAGTCTTATGACGACACATATCTATTTGTCCTCAACATTGGTGGTAATATTTTATATATTTTTTGTTTATGTTGATGACATTATCATGACAGGCAACAACAATGGGTCTGTTGAACACTTTATCAAGATTTTGGCTCAATGATTGTTATTGAAATATCTTGATCCACGATATTACTTTATTACGTTGAAGTCATTCCACACTCCCATGGAGTCCTTTTCTCTTAGCGTTACTATATCCTTGATCTCATTGCTCACACCCACATATCTGCCTCTTAGTTTATTGCTATACCACTTCTTACTACATCTGTCTTTTCACCACTCTCCAGTATGCGTTATCTGACCCGTTTAAGTATAAGGCCACTGTTGGTAGTCTTTAGTACTTATCCATTTCTTAACTAGACATTGCTTATACACTCAATAAATATTCTCAGTTTATGCACTAACCCAAAATTGATCACTGAGCTGCTATCAATCGTTTGCTTTGCTGTCTATGAGGAACGTCAGATAATGGTGTCTTACTTTATTAAAACTCTCCCACATGCTTTTTTTTTTATGTTGATTGGGTAATTAACAAGGATGATCTTACTTTCACAGGGGTTATCGTGTCTATCTTGGCCTCAATCATATTTTATAAAGCTCTAAAAAGCATCATACTATCGCTCAATCTTTAAGAAAGTAGAATATCACTTGGTCATAACCATAGTTGGAGCTTCACTAGATTTGTTAACTTCTAATAGAACTTAATATATCTTTATCTTAGCAACTAGTCATCTATTGTTGTAATATAAGTGCTATAAATTTATGCTCCAATCCTATCTTTCACTCTCCCATGAAACATATAGCTCTGGATTATCACTTCATTCGTGAACAAGTTTAGGGTGGTGTTCTTAAGTCTCATGTTTCTTTTGCAGATCAACTGACAAATGCCCTTACTAAACCTCTCCCGTACACTCAATGTTTTCTCTTAAATGATAAGATTGGACTCTTTTTTCAGAGCTCCATCTTGCAAGGGCATGATAACAGAAGTTTAGTTATTTAGTTTAATTGATATGAATTTGTAATTATCCTTTTAGATAGGTTTGTACCCCGATTATCTTTGACTTGTCAATCCTTTAGGCTTATCCTTCTGTTAGGTTTATCTTTTTCTTTTATAAACTCTATAAATTCAATTTAATTAATGAGAAGGTATGCCATATTTTCTCTTCTCTCTAAATCTATATACTGCTAATAATGTTTTAAAAACATTGATTGGTTGAAACAACAAAAATCTCTAAATTCAAGCTACGCCAATTGCTTTGAAAAACTAAGATTCTCCTATTTGGTCTAATGAATGCTCCTTCTAGATCCTTTACTTTCTCACTCAAATGAAGTTAAAAGTATTTAAAAATCAAGACATAAACCTTTAAGGAGTTTTAAAAAACATAATTGCATAGGTAGACAGTGCATAGGCCATTGCCTTAATTAAGATTTCCTTTTGTCCACTAGAGAAGAATTTGTTTTGCTAGCTCATCACCTTGATAAGAATTCTAATTTTACACTGTCAAGGAAAACTCGCTTATTTCTATCCACCATTAATGGTAATCATGATTTTGTTTTCATGAAAAATGGTACCATATAAAGTTGGCAAATATCTTAAATGGTAGCCTTTACCCCAAGTTGAGTGTTGGGCTTGAATAGAGTGGATGAGTTCTCCAAGTTGAAGATCTATTTTGAGGCTCTAGCATATCAATTGAAAACATCCTTAAGATGGTTACATTATTGAATGGAGGTTATGGAAAATATCAAATTGTTAGTAGTAAAATAGAAATGATCTCTTTGATGACATGGATTCCTTGCACCTCTTTCTTATTTTTTGCATTAGACAACAAAGGAGAAAGCTTTTGGACACATGAAAAAATAACAAAGTGAAAGAGGGCATCCTTAATGTGGTTCTTTTTTAAGTTTGATATTTCCCTCGCTAATTTTATTTATTTGAATTGAGAAGGAAGGTGTGGTAATACATTTCATAATCAACTAAATCTAATTTTATGACAATCCTAGTTTGAACATATTTTTTTTCTAAAATACTCGACTCAACTTTGTCGTAAGATTTATTAATATCAAGCTTTAAAACATCAAGCTCCTTCCTACCTCATTTTCTCTCCTTAATTTTATGTAGGTATTCATAAAATTTTGTAATGTAAAATGCATTTAAGCTAGTTGGCTATCATTTGGCAATAAATTTGTATATCTCATTACAAAGGCTTATAGGTTTGAACTTTACTATTACTGTTTAAATTTGTATATCTCATTACAAACACCTCTTTCTTATTACTGTTCACTATTTTGGATTAGAGCAATAGCAATATGATTTAAAGTTGAGATATTATATGAGTTGTTAAGGATATAGAGGCAAGTTATAACCATAATATCTCTAACACATTGCTAATGCTTCTTGAAGAATGTTTGATAAGTATATTTTATATATCATATTATATTACTCGTAACTTGATGTTTGCTTGTTTTGAGCATGAATATGTGACTTTTTTTATGTGTGTGTTAATGTCATTTTATAGGTATAAAGTTAACAGATCTATTTAGGGTAAAAATTCAAGAAAAATGAACAAAATTATAAAAAGGAGACCAAAATGCTCAATTTGAACAGTAATAGTGAACAGTAATGGTAAATAGTGTCGCCGCTGCACCACTGTTTTGCATTATGGTCTAAAGTATGGCAGTGATTTAGGACCACAGCCCCATTCAATTAGGGTCACAGCCCTACTTTGAATTAGGGCTTGCCCTAATTTTGTACCTGATATGAAACCTATAAAAATGACATTATAGTCTTTATTAAAGGTGAAAAAAAAGAAGAAGAAAACGGTACAAATTTAAAAAAGAGAAGACCCATTCTATTTTGAGAGAAGTACCAATTTTTAGAGTGAGAAAATATCTCTAAGACTTCTTGAGGATTATTGAAGACACTTGAAAGAATAAAGTCTTGGAGACATCTCTATTTTATTTTCTTGCTTTTTCTTTTTCCTTTATCTCTTTTGTTTGAAGTTTGTAGTTGTAAATATTGTTTAAACATGTTTGCATCTATAGATTCTATGATAATTTTAGTTATAGTTAGATTTATTTGTGGCTAAATTCAAATTCTAAGGCTTGATGTAGTTTTATTTATGCTATGTTTGAATGACTTAGTGGATTATTGTTTAATTTATTTAATTTTGTCTATGTTTAATACTTCTAATTAATTGAAAAATGAATTGGTTGTTGTTGATTTGTGGTTAATGCTCAGGAGAGATTGGTCCATTTATTGGATTTTGGAAACATAAATTTAGGTTTTCATTGAGTCGGGAGACTAATAGCACTTGAGTAATCACCAATGGCTGCTCAATGATTGCATGTGGGCCACATCAAGTGTTCGCAAAAATGTATGAGAACACTTGAGGCGTGATATTATGCATAGGATCTCATTTGATGCTCAAAAGAGGTAATGAGATTAATCTTTGGGTAATCAATTTAAGAGTTGCATAATGCATGTATAAGTAGACAAGTTAGATAGGAAGATCACCTTGAATATTATACATAGTATCTCATTTGATACGCGAGAGAGGTCTTCACGAAATTAACACACAAATATTAACTGCAAGTATATAGATCATGATCAAGTAATAAAGTGATGAATGAATATCATTCTTACAATGATTGATTTTATAAATTAATGCTAAATACTATGGTTATTACTATCTAACTTTATCTAGGTGAATTTAAAATCTACAATTATTTATAAAAATTTAAGAACTTAAAGCTAACAATTTAACAATTTAAGAAAGTGAGAAGTCTATGGTAAAGAGGTTTTAGGGTATTGATTTTATTTTACCTTTCTTATGTTCTTCATGTTTTAGTGATTAACAATTTATTCTCGTGAATTTATTAATCAAGGGCTTATGAATAATTTTATTACCTCTTTTGAACGTCAAATAAGATCCTGTATATATATATATATATATATATATATATATATATTTAATTTGATATCTCTATCTAAATTTTCTATCTATACATGCATTATGTAATTCTTATATGATTACCTAAGTTTTATTAGTTTCTCCACTCAATAAAAGATAAGGTCATGCTTTTTAAGTCCAACGAATGGGTTAATTTTTTCCAAGTATATAACTCATAACTCTAGATCATCTGGTCACTTTTCCAATTAACTTTAAAGCATTAAATTCAAAAAAAGTCCAAATAAATAACAAGAGAAATGGCTATTAATCAATTAAAAATATTCAAACATATTATATGGTAGAGCTACATCAAGACCGTAGAACAGAAAATTTAGCTAACCATATTTAAGCTCAAAAACCTAATGATCCAAAAGTTTGCAATTTTAAAGAAACACAAACTACAATTATAAACATTGGATTAAAGTAAATAAGAAAAGAGAAAAATAGTTGGAGAAGTAAATAAGCACTTCTTCGACTAGTAATCCAAGCTCTAAAGTGCTTTCTCTCACAAAGAATCCTTTATTTCTCTCTCCAATTTTGTGCTTTCTCCTTGTTTTCTCTAAATTGCATTAAATTCTGCTCTAGTTGTCAATGTGTTAAAGGTTGGGACAAATAGTCATATTGCCGAGAAGTAATAGTTTTGAAGTTGTATTTCAAATTAGATTCGAAATCGCTTTAACACTAAAGTATTATCTTCTAAACAATAGGGCGTTGCTTCGATAATTTCCATCACTATCACAGTCACTCAATGTTAAGGTGTTGAGTCTTAAAAATTAAGGTTTATAAGTGATTGCATCACTAGTGCGGCAACTTGTTAGCACTGGACCATTGGAGGTTATGGATTTTTCGCCTCAGCGTACTTCATATAATGCTAGAGCATTCTCAAGTCCATGAACACTTGAATGTTCTATTCTATATCACCGTGACATTTATCCGAACTTTCTACTCTTTGTAGCTTAGTCCTATTTTCTAATGATGACTCCAAATTTCACAATTTTTATCTTTTCATGCTTAATCCCTATAAAATAAACATTAAGCATGTAAATAACCTTTTATTCATTCAAAAATAAACAATTTTTAAATAAATTGGAACAAAAATATAGATCTATTTTTCTCTTATAAAACTCCCCCAATCACTCGTTCTCAAGAAAAGAGAGATAAATAAAAAAAGAAATAAAATATAATCTTATCTCTTAAAAACTCTAATAGACATGATATGCTAGGTTGATTAGATAATCATATTAAAGTCTTAAAGGCTATTTTAATATTAACAAGTCTTTTTAGAATTAACAAACAACTCTTAATAATTCAAAATACCATCATCTCATTCCTTAGTCTTTCCCATAAATAATCACCTTGTGTGTATGTGTAATTTAGCAGTAATAGTTGCATTCTACTTAAATTTACTCAAGGACTTAAGATTGTACGAAAAGATAATGTCTCAGTATATTTCATTTTTTAATAACACTTCCATCGATTTGCTATTCATACCACCTTCCACTAATATAGAAAAATACATATTTAAGGATCTATTAGATCTTTTATTAGCTTGTATGAAAGGCTAAGGTTAAGGTGAGATATAAGGATATATATAATTGGTTCAATTTAGACCATGAACACTAGGCTTTCTTAGAATCCTCTATCTTTTTTCTCTTGATTTATCTCATCCCTTAAACTTTAGATGCTTCCATCTTTTCTTCCAACCATTCTTCTTTCTTTTCAAAGAAATTCTTCTTTTTCTTAAGTTAAAGGTATAAAATATGAGTTTTTTTTAAGCATAATAAAAACTGATATAGCTCCAAACTTAACTCGATAAATACCATTTAAATTTAATTGCTTTCCCATTTTTATACTATTTTCACATACAACCACAACCTTTCCTTATTTCAAGAGTATTTCTAAGTGAGGTTTATGATGTTACAGGTAATTTTTGGATAAATAAGCTTAAAAGTCTCTGGTTTGTAATGTGGTAAATAGAAAGAATGGGTATTTTGACTCAAAAAGGGTAACTAGGGATAAATATATATCTATGGGTAGGCTAAAAGGCTTAGTTGGTCCAAAGATGACCTAATTTAATCTCTATATTAATGTATTTCATAGGATTTCACCTTAAGCAATAATCAAAGAAGTTCTAAAGTATTAGTCTTTGAGAGTGGAGTGTATTACTTAAACATGAATATCTCTAAGTAATAATTCAAATAATACAAGCTTTATTTGAATGTATTTAAGAATAAGGTGATAAAAAATAAGGTCAAAATCAGTCTAAGATTTTGATATATGAATTATTCAAGTGTCTATCGTTTCTTATAGATCTGTAAAAAGAAATTCGGTCAATATTCTATTTCTTATCATTTACTAATGATCATCATGTCAACCTTATAAGAACATAAAAGAACAAGAAAGTATATAGTAGACACAAAGATTTAAGAAAATACAGACAGATTCATATTATTATTGTTATGTGTTTTTTTTCATACAAGACTGATTAACTTTGAAAGCAACTAAATAGCATAAAACAAAGATAACAAGAAAACATAAATATAAAGAAAGGAAGCTAAAAATAAAGACAATACAGGAAGTATTTCCCCACCCCTAAGCTTTAACAAGACATAGTCCCATGGCGAAAAAATAGAGAAAATTGAAACACTTTCCTATCTTCGATGATCAGCCAGCTCAATCATCGTCTCCTTGGATGTCTTTTAGTGCAATCCCTAAGTCATCATGGACTTTATCCTTAGCATCATCATGATTAGTATGTGGTATAATCGGTGGTGAAAGTGTGCTTGTATCCATCTGAAGATGCATGGAGTACAATTGTGTCCACTAAAGTATATAAGTCTGAAACTCACGTGTCTCCCTCTGGAAGTCAACAAACTCTTGGCCATACTTAGCAACCCTTGTCTTTAGTTCGGCAAGGCAGGCAAGCATGGTCATTTATCTCAATGCTAATGGGACAGCTACCTGTGGTGAGGCCTACTATAGATCCTCATATGTGGATATCCTTTAGATCGTAGTCATGTTAATAGCATGGGTTGACTATTGAGATTTAGCAATGTCCTCCCAATGTACCCCCGCCCGTGTACATACAACAGTAACTAAAGAAGGAAAGAAAAGAATTTCCATTGAGAGATATACATAGGCTAATATCTCTACCTAAATCACTTATCCAATGTTGATGAAGCGATCTATCATGATGGAATAGAGAAGCACTGCTTGTAGCTTGATGATATCACTAGTGTAGGACACCGAGATAAGTCTAGAAGCAAGGAAGTTATACCATCCCTTTCTCTTTAGTATCATTTATTATGATAGGAATGTTATAGAGACATCCTAGATCGTCTTCCACTAAGCTCTAAACTCCATAATCTCTAAATGATGTCCCCATAGTTTGGCTCTTGGCATAGCTATTTATACTTGTCCTTCATATCTATTAGGAGGCCAAACACCCTATTAATAATGGTTGCATTAATTAAGACCATCTTACCTATGACATATGCTTAATATCTATTATATTATATTGCGTTACGTAAAACTCATGAACTATTGGTATGATGCTTGCCTCTAGCTGCCAGAAAAATATATCCTAATATTGATACTGGATCATTGCCTCAATCCTTAAGAGTCCAAAGTTTTCAAGATCAAAGCCCCTTTCGATAATGGGGGACTTTTTTAGTATCCTACTATTGTACCACTTATGGGCTTCTACAGATATGAAATGGGAAGCATTGTAGGATGTACTCCCTACTTTGCTAGTTTGTGCTCGTTTTGGTGCCATTCTTGAAAACTAATTAGATATGCAGATTTGGATGATTTTGGTGAGATATGTGGTTTTTGGATGTGTTTTTGTATTTTGATCCATGAAAGATGTTGTAAGGGTGGTAGGAAATATTTTTGGAGTATTAGATTGTGTAGGTTTTGGTCAAATTTGATTTTGAGTTATGCAAGTTGAGAGAGTTTGGGTAGTTTGTGAGTGTGAAATAAGAGGAAATGACCTAAACTTGTATTATAAGCATGTTTTTGAGTAAACGTTTGAGTAGTATGGGTTTTAATGCTGTAGCATTCATCAAATTTTAGGTTTTTAGCACTTGTATAATGAACACTGAAGCTTTGTAACTATTAAATGTTAAGGCGTTCATCTTTAGACTCTTTGAATTCTAAATTTAAATTAATGCTGGAGCGATGAGTGTGGCAATGATAGGGCATTGGTGAATTTTGGCATTTTGAATTCAAATCATTTCTTCTGCGTCCAGTTTCCATCAACGCATCCAATTTCTATCACTAGTTCGTTGGTCTTGTATCACCCCAATGTTGAACTCTCTAGAATTATCTCTAAGGCGATGTTTTGGAGAGCACCAGGTCATTTATTTAAATAAGTTTTGGATTAGCCTGTTTTGAACGCTGCAATAATTCTTGGTGAATGTTGCAGCGCTAGTTTCCTTTTTTTAACACATTAAAGTATATATTAGTTAATAAAAGAAATTAAAAACTACAAAATAAAATTTACCTTGGGTTACCTTTCAAGTAGCGCTTAATTTAACGTCATCGCTTGACGTCGCCATAGTTTGTTCAATTAGGTTCCTCAAGAGGGATTTCTTCAACTTTTTTCTTTTCACTATTAAAATAATGTTTAATTCTTTGTCTGTTGACACAGAATACTCCCTATCATTGTCTTGGAATTTTATAACACCATATGAAAAGACTTGTTTATCTTGAATGTTCCCAACCATCTTGATTTTAGCGTTTTTGAAAAAAAATTTTAATTGAGAGTTGAAGAATAGTAATTGTTGATCAGAGAGAAACTTATGCCTTAAGATGTGCTTATCATGCCATTTCTTGGTCCACTCTTTGTACACCTGGGCATTCTCATAAACATCATTTTGAAATTCATCTAACTCATTGAGTTGTAACAACCGTTGCTCACCAGATGCTTTCAAATCAAAGTTTAATTTTTTATTAGCCCAAAAAGCTCGGTGCTTCAACTCTATTGGCAAGTGACTCGTTTTTCTAAATATCAACTGATAAGGAGACATGCCAATTAATGTCTTGAAAATAGTCTTATATGCCTACAAAGCATCATCAAGTTTAGAAGCCCAATCCTTTCAATTAGTGTGCACTGTATTCTCTAGAATTTTCTTACTTCTCTGTTGGAGATTTTAACTTGACCATTTATTTTAGAGTGGTAAGCAAGGGCCACCTTGTGCCTTACTCCATACTTGGCTAAAAGAGCATTAAACATCTTGTTCGAAAGTGAGTTCCTTCACCATTAATTATAGTTTGAGGAGTATCAAACTTAGTGAAAATGTTTCGGTGCAAGAATTTCAAGACCACTTTGGCATCATTTATAGAAATGGCTAGCGTCTACCCACTTAGAGACATAATCAACTGTCAATAAAATATACTCTTGACCAAAATATTGAGGGAAAAACCCCATGAAATCAATGCTCCATACATCAAATATCTCCACTTCCACAATATTGGTCATGGGCAACTCATGATACCTAGAGATGTTCCCCACATGCTAGCAATGATCACAAGTTTTGACAAAAGTGTAGCTATCCGAAAAAAAGGGTAAGCCAATAAAAACCCTATTGTAAGACCTTTATTATTGTCTGTTTTGCTTCAAAATGTCCTTATTATGGTGATGCATGACAATGATAAAGAATTCTTTAGATTTATTTTTCAGGAACACACCTTCGAATCTCTTAATCGGAACACCTTTTCAATAGTATTGGATTATCCCAAAGATAGCTCTTCACATTATGGAGGAATTTCATTTTTTTGGTGGCTAGATAAATCCAGGGGTAATACATTACAGACAAGAAAATTAACAAAGTCAGCAAAACTGCAATATTAAAAAGTTGCTCATCTGAAAAATCCTTCTTAATGCAAGAACCATCACCCTCTTCTTCACTTTCTAATCTTGAAAGATAATCCACAACTACATTTTCACTCCCTTTCTCATCGCGGGTCTTTACATCAAACTTTTAGAGTAATAGTATCCACTAAATTAATCAAGGCTTCACATCCTTCTTAGCCAATAAATATTGAATGACAGCATGATCCATTTACACAATAACCTTGGACCCATTAATGCAGGACCGAAACTTGTCACGTGCAAAGACTACTGTAAGCATCTCTTTCTTTGTAGTGGTGTAGTTTTCTTAAGCAACATTGAGAGTTTTTCTTGAAGAACAAATAGATTAGAAAGTTTTATCTCATCCGAGGCCAAAGACTGTCTTAACTGTGTAGCCACTAGCATCACACATAATTTCAAATAGTTCATCCCAATTAAGTGCAACCACAATTGGAGCCAAAGTTAGCTTCTCCTTAATCACATTGAAGGCTATCAAACAAGCTTTATCAAAATCAAATGGAGTATCTTTCTCAAGTAAGCTATATAAGGGCTTTACAATCTTTGAAAAGTCTTTTATGAAACTTTGATAAAAATCAGTATGATTTAGAAAACTCCAAACTCCCTCAACATTTGCTTCTGAAGGGAGCTTCTTAATGATAAAAAATTTCCTCATATCCACTTCAATACCCTTAGATAACACCTTATGGCCAAGAACAATCCCTTATTTAATTATGAAGTGACATTTTTTCTAACTAAGTACAAGGTTTTTCTCTTCACATTGTTGTAGCACAAGGGACAAATTATGAAGCTATTGATCAAAAGATGGTCCAAATACTGAAAAATCATCCATAAACACCTTCATGATCTCTTCAACCATATCAGAAAAAATAGCCATCAAGCATTTTTGAAAAGTAGTGGGGGGGGGGGGGGTGTTACATAAATAAAATGGCATTCTTCAAAATACAAATGTATTATAGAGACATATAAATGTTGTCTTCTCTTGGTTTTTGGGGCTGATGGCCATTTGATTATACTTAGAATAGACGTCTAGAAAGCAATAGTAGTTATAACTTGCCAACCGATCTAACATTTGGTCAATGAATGAAAATGGGAAATGGTCCTTCCGGTTAGCTTTGTTCAATTTCTATAATCAATGCACACTCTTCACCCTATGACTGTCTTAGAATGAATAAATTCATCCTTCTTATTCTTTGCAACCGTCATACCACCTTTATTTGGAAAAACTTGTACCGAACTTACCCAAGAGCTATCAAAGATGGCATAAATGATTCTAGTATTAAGTAGCTTCACTACTTCAATTCTTACAATTTCTTTTATAGATAGATTCAATATTCTTTGATGCTCAATGGATGGTTTGTAAGTCTTTTCTATCAAGATCTTATGTATCTAAATAATGAGGCTAATCCTTTTAATGTCGGCTATAGACCAACCTTATGTACACTTCTATTTTTTCAAAATATCTAGCAATTTGCTTTCCTCTTCTTGACTTAAGGAGGCAGAAATAATCACAAGAAAAAAATTTAATTGTTCCTCAAGAAGGCATTGTAAAGGTGGTCAGGTAGTTGCTTTAAAATATGCTTATATTGTAAGAAAACAAATGTCTTTCTAGATTCTTTAGAATCCCTATGAGTGCATGCCTATGTAAGTTGTTGGGCAGCCAAATGGGTACAACCATTGACCCTTAAAGGCCTATCAGGGATGAGATCTCAGGTTCAACACGGTTGGAGGTCATGTATGAGGCAGATTATATGGGTGCACCAGTACGTGCTAAGGTGTCAACCACTGGTTGGACCAAAGCAGTTGATGGGCCCCACATAGTCTTACAAAAAGGTCGGGGGTAAGAAACTCCCACTTGCTCTCGTGTCATTCATACTGGTGTCTTATACCCATAGCCTTCACGTGTTTCTCAAACACCTTTGGAGTTAAGGCTTTAGTAAGTGGATCCGCTACATTATTTATAGAATCTACTCTACAAATTATTATATCACCCCTAATGAGGATCTCTCTAATTATGTGGTATTTTCTCTCCGCATGTTTAGATCTCTGGTATGCTCTTGGCTCTTTTGCTTGTGCAATAGCTCCATTATTGTTGCAAAATAATGAGATATGATTTTTCGAGCTTGGAACTATTCCAAGTTCTGCGACAAACTTACGTATTCACACTGCTTCTTTTGTAGCTTCAGAAGTGACAATGTATTTTGCTTCAGTGGTAGAATTAGTTGTGGATCATTGTTTAGTGCTTTTCCAACTCACAACAGCACCGTTGAGCCAAATATAGACTTTCTATCATCTAGGTCAGACTGAAAGTCTGAATCTGCAAGTCACTATCTCTATAAATAAGAAACTTGTCCTTCGTACCCTTAAGGTATTTAAGGACATGTTTGACTACCATCCAATGGCTGTCACCTGGATCAGACTGGTATCGGCTAGTACCACTTACAGCCATACTGATATCAGGTCTCGTGCATATCATAGCATACATTAAGCTTCCAACAGCTGATGCATATGGCATGTTAGACATTCTAACTCTTTTATCTTCTGTTTGAGGAGACATTTTCCTCGAAAGATGAATGCCATGTCTAAAAGGTACACTAGTTGTCTTACAATTAGTGAAACTATACTTTCTTAAGACACTATTAATATACGATGATTGAGAGAGTCCTATCAGCTTCCTCGCTTTATCTCTATAAATTTTTATACCTAGTATAAAGGAAGCCTCTCCCAAATCCTTCATGGAGAAGTTCTTACTCAGATAGCTCTTGACTTATTGCAACATACCAATATCATTCCCAATGATAAGTATGTCGTTCACTTAGAGAACTAAGAAAACTATCATGCTCCCACTGACCTTTCTATACACACAAGCTTCCTCTTCATTTTTGATGAAACCAGACCCTATGATTACTTCATCAAAATGAAGATTCCAGCTTTGGGATGCCTGCTTAAGTCCATAAATGGACTTTTTCAGTTTGCATATTAGACCAGAGGTTAAGTTGGATGTAAAACCTTCAGGCTGTTCTATGTATATCTCTTCATCGAGATATCCATTCAGGAACGCTGTCTTTACATCCATCTGCCATATCTCATAATCATAATATGCTGCAAATGCCAATAATATTCGAATTGACTTAAGCATCGCTACTGGTGCAAAGGTTTCCTCATAATCAATCCCAGAATGCTGAGTATAACCTTTGGCAACTAGTCGGGCTTTAAAGGTTTCAACCTTTTCATCAAGCCCACGCTTCCGTTTATAAATCCATTTATAACCGATAAGAACTATTCCTTTGGGAAGCTGAACCAAGTCCTAGACTTAGTTCTGATGCATAGAGTCAATTTCAAATTTTATGGCATCTTGCCATTTTCCCAAGTCAATGTCCAACATCGCCTCTTTATAGGTCAATGGATTATTTTCTTCAATTAAGAAAACTCCAAGCGCACCTTCAAGTATCTTACCATATCTTGCAGGTGGTCTATACATCCTTTTTAACCTATAAGTAGGGTGTGTTAAAGGTATTTTGCTCGATTGAGCTTGAGTTTCCATCTGTGGTTCATCCTAGTTCTGATTGACTTCATCAAGTTCAATTGTTTTACAATCCCCAATATCTATAAGAAACTGTTTCTCAAGAAAAGTGGCATTACGTGCAACGAACACATTTCGTTGTTCAGGATCATAAAATTGATATCCCATTAAATTCTTAAGATACTTGATGAACCGATACTTATACCTCCTGGGTGCAAGTTTATCCTATTATGCAACATTTACATAAGCAAGACAGCCCCAAATTTTAAAATATTTAAGACTCGGTTTCCTTCTAGTCAATATCTGATATGGAGTGGAAAGAACAGCTTTAGATGGAACTTTGTTCAATATGTGAGTAGAAGTTTCTAGGGAATGACCCCACATATTCAAAAAGATCGATAAAGCTCATCATTGATCAGACCATATCCAATAAAGTCTGATTCCTCCTCTCCGATACACCATTGTGTTGTAGAGTACCTAGAGGACTATATTGAGCTAGAATCCCATTCTCCTTTAAATAATCCAAAAATTCACCACTATATACTCACCGTCTCGATCTGATCGAAGGCACTTGATGTAAATACCAGTTTGTTTCTTTACTTCAAGTCGGAATTCTTTAAAAGTTTTTGAATTGCTACTTGTACTAGCTTGCATATTCACGACACTTCTTGTTGTATCTAATATATAATGCCCATTCACTAACCGACAATCAACTAATAAAATATCATATAATGACAAAGAACAATTTTGAATACACATATGATACCCTTTATTATCGAGTACAGGAAGGGGTATTATCTGTCTGATGATACTGGGAACAAAATAACAATTATTTAATACAACATATTTATAACATGGGAAAAGTAAATCTAAATGTCCTACAGCTTCAACTTGTAGAAAATCGCCATTTCCAGCTCGAAGCTTTACCTTTCCTGGCTGCAGCAATCTAACTTTCCTCAGACCCTGGAACATATTACAGATGTAAGAAGTACATGCTATATCTAATACCCAGCCTATACTAGTATCAAATACTAAAGAAATATCGATGATAGGCAAGCAAATACCTGAGGGAGTCTTCTTCAAGCTTGCAAGATATTTTGGGCAGTTACGTTTCCAGTGCCCATCCTTGTTGCAAAAGAAACATTTTCTTTTTGACTTGCTCTTCTCTAGAGGTTTGTATATCGGTCACTTATTGATAAGCGCATTTTATATATGATATTATACCCCTCTTAATTAGATAATTGCTCATTTTGAATGTGCATTTATGGCTTTTTATCTATATCAATTTCATTTTGTAGGTTTCAAGTTAATAGAGTTATTAGGGATGAAAATTCAAAGAAAACAAGCAAAACACACCAAATATGCTACAGTACTATGAACAGTGCCATGAAGAGTGACATAGGTACAGTGCATAACAGTGTCTTGCTACAGTACCACGCCCAGCGCCCTAGCACTCAAAAATAGTGCCCAGGCCCCGAAAAACCCAGGTTTTGGCGCCCAAATGCCAAAACGAGCTCCATGGACAGAATGTTCGGCACCCAGGCGCCACCCCCTATTTCATTACCCATTTTCTTGCCCTAATTTGAAACTTATAAATACTATCCTTTAGCCATTTTCTTAGGGAAAAAAGGAGAGCATGAAATAGAGAGAAACTCTGGTTTTTAGTGAGAGAAACACTATTGAAGCTTGGATTAAGAAAGATGATTTAATATTGAAGACTCCAAAGGCTTCTCTAACTAGTTCCTTATTTTCTCTCTGCTGCATTTACATTTATTTATAGTTTGTAATTGTATTTTGTGTTAATTTGAACATGAGTACTTTTATGAATATTTGGATGAATGTAATTTAATATTTTACTATAGATTGCTAGATTATATGTTCTAGGGCTTGATAGAACTCTATTGAACTCTATGTATTGATGTGATTTTGTGATTAATGACTATTTTATACTTATTCATTTATACCTTTTATGTGCTTAATGCTTCTAATTGCATTGGAAAATGGATTGGATGAGTTAAACATTTAGGTTATGTGCTTGGAAAAGTTTAATCCATATGTTGGTTGTAAAAGGCATAGCTTTGAGTTTATTGAGTTGGGAGACTAATGAACTTAGGGCAGTCGCGTAAGGGTAGCTTAATGCATGTATATATAACGGGTTAGATATGAATATCAACTTGTTTGTATATGCATAGAGTCTCATTCAGTACACGAGAGAGGGAATAAGATTATTCTAAAGCCCTTGATTAATAATACATTAGATTAGTTGTTCATCACAAATGACAAATAGCATAGAAACAATAGAGGGAAATCAAGTCCCTAGAACCCCCATTGCCATAGAACTATCATTTCTCTAATTTATCGAGTTACTTAGTTTAAAGCATTTTTAATTTTATAGTGAAACTTGTCCTTTAAATTAGCTTAGATAAAGTTAGGTTGCCAACATCATAGTACTTAGCATTAATTTAGGACACAATCCTCCTAGGAATGATACTCACTCATCACTTTATTACTTGATCACGACCCGTGCACTTGCAGTTACAAATTCGTGTGTGTATAATTTCGCAAACATTTATAAGGACCCATTCGGGGTGTCTGCCTCATCTTCTGTTTCTTCCCTTTGGACTTCTCAGAAGCCATCGAGGTAGAAGATGAAGCACCCTGAACGAGGAGGGCAGAGACTCATTTATGCATATCCTTATATGTGGTCCTTAACATATTATAAAGATTAGCATATGTAAGGGTCAATTCTTGTATATTAAAGTTCATGATAAACTGCGTAAATGACCCCGGAAGCGATTGGAGAATTAAACTATTTCCCAAACTATTGTTTAAAGAAATATCTATAGTCTCAAGTCTCTCAATATATCTAATAATTTTAAGGACATGGGGACTGACTGGACTACTCTCAGGAAGTCTAGCGTAAAAAAGTACTTTGGCGACACGATATATCTCAATCTAAGGTCTTTCACCAAAAAGCTCCTTCAGGTGGAGCATGATGCTGTTAGCATTGTCTATATGGAGATGCTCTCTCTGCAGCTCATGAGACATTGAGGCAAGGATGTAAGATTTAACTTTTAAATCTTCATCCAACCATTTCTTATATGTCATCCTTTCTTCTGGGGTGGCATCATCAAAAACACATGTGGGAATTTTCTGATCTACAATATATCTAAGCCTCTCAGAATTCAGAACAATTCTGAGATTAGCCATTCATTCTGAATAGTTATCAGCACCCTTGAGTTGGTTGGCATCAAGAATGCGCATCAAAGGGTTGTTCGAAGCCATATTAATCTTCACAAGACTAAATAAAATAGAAATATATCAGCGGATTATTAATTAATTAAATCACTAATTAAAACGTTTTAAATCATGGGTATAACAATTATAGAATTTTTAATTTAAAAACGCTCTCTCATTGTTTTACATAATCCCTTTAATCTTTTTAACGAGATAACAATAGTTTAAGAATTTTTAAACTATACAGTGAGAAGTAGACCCTACTGGCATTTTACTCCAGCCTCACGCTAAATCAATATTGGCATTTGTAAACCTAATAGGTAGACAACTCTTGTTAATTGTAACTTATGCAACTCTTACAACTGCTCATAAATACACCTTATCCTCACGTTAAAGTAATATTGGATAAGTGTATTTCAGATTAACTTGCCAATGATCAAATATATGTTACTAATATTATCCTCACGCTAAAGCAATATTGGATAATATGTTCGCATATATTTGACTCATCTTATGTTTTACCGGCATTAAATCAAGTCACACCGATCAAATCCCTCACGCTAAAGTAATATTGGGAAAGATCATAGTGACCTATCTTACACCGTATTGACAAGGCGGATCATTAAAATATTAACATATAATACAATAAATTTTAATCTGATTAAGAGATATTTTAAATACAGGCTCTCATCACATGAGAATGTTATTCTCAATCAATTATTTAATTATCTGCAAACACAACTAACCCCCACCAATAGAGCTCTCATTGTGGTTACCAACATGAAAAAAAATAATATCATTGGTTTATCATATAAACTAATAACTCTTATTATTACAACTCATAAACCCCCATATGTATAAAATTTAAAAAAAAATTATCTTTTTTTTTTAGTGTCAACGCTGCAGCGTTGGCCTTTCAGCGCTGCGATGGTAGGGCTGTAAAAGCCTCAGCGCTCCGGAGTTGGTTTACCAATGCTGGGGCGCTGGAAGCAGTGCTTCTAGCACTGGGGCGCCAGATAGCCAGCGCCCCTGCGTTCATCTAGCGTTGGGTTGCCAAGCATACAGCTCCCCAGTGTTTATATGAACGCTGCCATGTTGGACATGAACGTTGCGGCATTCCAGGGACAGTTTTACCAGTTTTGTATTTTCAACACTTGAAATGCATTCGAACACCCCCAAAACTTGTCCTACAACGTAACTAACATTTTGCCAGCACTAAAAACACCCAAAACAACACAAAATTACTCTGATACCAATTGTTGGG
Organism: Ailanthus altissimus; assembly: GCA_946807835.1. Classification (NCBI taxonomy): domain Eukaryota; kingdom Viridiplantae; phylum Streptophyta; class Magnoliopsida; order Sapindales; family Simaroubaceae; genus Ailanthus; species Ailanthus altissimus. The sequence continues at coordinate 7,653,567 of OX327713.1, read as the reverse complement.
AGTTGATTATTCAAGGGTGTTTGCATGTGGATTTTGTGTTTAACAATCAAATATACATATCTCATACATATAATATACAACGGAAGCTTAAAACTTTGTAGTAAACACAAATATTACATATTATAGGAATTAACAAAAACAAAATTGAGAAATAACCTTTGAAGCATTTGGATGGAAATTGTTGAAGTCCACCGAAATGTAATCTTTGAAAAATTCTAGTAATCAACAAAGGTGACTTTGATTATCTAGAATGACAATCTTTGATTCAGCAAAATTTTAACAACTTAAACTTATGTTCTTGATTTTTTCTTTTGATTAACACTTAATCAATTAATCAAAACCTCTTTTGCTAAATTGGTTTTAATGCCTTATGAAAAAAAAATTATGAATTCAACAACTTGAATCCAATAATCAGAAAACAATTTCTCTTTTCTCTCTTAGTAATGGCTGGCCAAGTTTTAGCAAAAAGAAAACTTAACAAACTTATGAATTTAATTACATTTGTCTAATTTATACAAATGAATTTAATTTCAATTTATTACACTTAATTTCAATTTGCATTTAACCTAACCTAATCATAGTTAACTCTTAACTCTAGTTAGGTTAAATAAACATTTAAATATTCTAACTATAGTTAACTCTTAACTCTAATTAGGTTAATAGAACATTTAAATATTCTAACCATAGTTAATTAACTTAACCATGGTTAGGTTAACTTTTACTTAACCATTAAGTAAGGTTAACCTAACTTAACTATATGGTTAACTCTTAATCATAATTAAACTAAATTATTTATTTAACAATTAAATAAATAAATATTTATTTGAATTATTTAACAATTAAATAATCATTAAGTGAAATTACATTTATGTCCTTACTAGGTTATCAAGTTAAGCTAAAGTGGGTCCCGCCATTTAACTATTTACTTTAGTTAACTTAACTATAGTAAATTACTGGATTTTACTGTATTGAACTATTCAATACAGTACGATGCCCAAATGCTCAAAGAGTACATTTCATATTTGAACTCTCTAGGTCCACGTCCGATTCATCAAATGGAACTATTTCATAAGTCCGTGATTGATGTCCCACGCACACATCACAGATATTGCAAATTAGAGCATTAGACCATACATGTTGAGGTTACTACATATTCGTATAATCCTTCTGTCATTATATCCTGGATGAACGGGATATAGATCATTACCGTCAAATCCCGATAATTTCATCCGTTACTTTATCTTCAGATTCATATCTTAATGAACAATATACGTAAACACTTTTGTTATAATGTTAAAACCTGTAGAAAACTCTTTTCCCAGGTTGATTGCTTACGGCCATAAGACTTTATAAGATATAATCTCGAAGTATCAGATATACAACCCATCTATGTGAGCTGGCAGATTCCATATCTACGCACACCGAACTCCATGAGCATCAGACTATACCCAGCAACACGTAGCGGTCAGACCATGAAAGGTCTCTGACATATGTGAAACCAAAGTATGGTGGATCTCCCATAAGCCTACCATGGCGCTCAGGTCAAAGGACCACAAATACTACTCAACTCGAGAGGACCTTCCTTTGATGGTTTTATAGGATATCTATTGGAGTCCTCGTGAATCTGTTCAGTATCCAGTCCTAACTAAATACCTGTATGTTTATATGAGCTTCAACCAAGCTCATAGTTAACTAAGAATAATCATCTGTTCAATACAGATATAGACATACACTAATCTATATTATTGTGTTTCACTGATAGACCCTCATTGGTGAACATAGATCAGGAACTCTTTATTTGAGAAGATACTTACATAATGACATTTCTTAGTATCTATTGCAACTCTTTGCAACTATGTCATTACTAGTAGATTCTCAGGTCTTTGTCACATTATAGATAAGGTTCTAACTTTTTAGATCTCCCTGACTCTTATAACCTGTTAACTCTTAGTAGTGCTAACTCTTAGCATTTATAACTATCAGCATTACTAACTCTTAGCCCTGGTCTAAACTTCTTTAAATCAGATATAAACTTATTCAGATCATACAATGTTTATAATGTTACAAGCTTAATACCATTTAATAAAGGTTATTAGCGATTTAATAAAATATTCATTGTATAAATATTACAAAATAAATATTCATACAAATAGGGATGACACATAAGCACAAACCCTAAAACTTGCTTGAGAATATCCAGATGACCATTAGAATTTGTCTCAACAAACAAAGCTTCAAGGGATAGTACATACTTTTACAATATCATTATAAATCTCATAACATACATTACCAAATTTTGTGAGGAAAGTGTATCCTTCAAGAATTTGGAATTCATAAGTCAATACTCTAGAGGAACTTTATATAAGATTTAACGTGCAAACTTTTGAACACGTGCACTAACAATATCAATACAATTAAAAGATTATACCTCATCTGAAAAATTGCATAGAGTATTGGATGTTGAACTTGACATTTTTACCATTCACCTGGACCGTTATGTTCCTATTTTGAACATGAATTAGGGCTCTTCTGGTAGCTAAAGTTGGCTATCCAAGAATAATAGGAACTTCTTTATCTTTCTCCATGTTTAGCACAACAAAGTCTACCTTAAGAATGAACTTATCCACTTTGACTGACATATCTATAATAATACCCCTTAGATAAGTGAGAGACCTATCTGCCATTTGCAAATAAATTTTAGTAGGTTTTACTTCTCTAAAACTCAACTTTTAAAAGATGAATAGAGGCATAATATTAATGCTTGCCCTAAGGTCACATAGAGCTTTCTCAAAATTAAACTCCCTAATAATGCAAGAGATAGTGAAGCTACTCAAATCCTTTAGTTTTTGAGGTAATTTTCTTTGAAGGATTGCACTACACTCCTCTATTAGCTTGACTGTTTTATAATCCTTTAAACACCTCTTCTTTGACATCACTTTTTTCATAGACTCTATATAGTTTGGCATTTATTCCAGGGCATCTGTAAATGGAATGTTGATGTGAATATTTTTAAAAATCTCAAGGATTTTAGAGGATTAGGAATTTACTTTCTTCTTTTAGAAGTGTTAAGGGTATGACAATAGTGAGGTAATGATAAAAGGGTTGTCTAGAAAAGAAATAGAGTTAGATTTTGATTTTACATAGGGTAGCTTCTCAATAATTTCTTCCTTTTTGTCTTCAACCAGTTTTTCTCCAGAACTTTTACTTCTTTTCTACTTTTATGAGTGATGCCTTTACAAGAGTCTTTTAGATTGGTCTCTATGTCACTAGGAAACTTTTCAGATGCTTGGCCCTTGACAAAATTGGCAATTTACATAATTTGCACCTCTAAAGACTTTATGCTGGCATTCATATTGCTACAATGGGTTTCAATGCTATCTAGATGGGCCTCATCTTTGTTGAATCTATTTATTGTCTCCATAATAAAGGTGCCCAAAAGATACTCCAATGGTGGTTTCTTTTCAACCACTTGTTGATTAAATCCTAGTGAAGGTTGCAATGCATTCCTTGGGTTGCTATAAGTAAACAATTGTTCAAGTTCACTTTCTTTAGTAGTGAAAGATATATTTTCTACCATCATCGAATCTTTGCTTGATGACTCTTTAGCGTTGAGTGCAAAAAATAGATTTGTTAAGGTCAGAACTTAGGATGAAAGTGCAACTTTAGGGTCAACTTCATGTACACTAGTGTCCTTTCTTACCAAAGACCTTTAATTAAACCATTAGTAGTTGTTGCAAGCTATATCCTTTAACAAGATTTGAGTTTTTTCTATAAGTTTTGACAATAAAGTACCATCCGCTGTCGCATTTACATTAGTTCTTGTTTGGCCATTTAGTCCATTATAAAAAAGTTGTATTTGGAACCAATCTTGATATCCATGTTTCATTAATTTAGAAAAAAAAATCCTTGAACCACTCCTAAGCTTTATAGAGTGGTTTGAAGTTTAATTGCTAAAATTGGTCTATTTCTCCTCGGAGTTGAGAAGTCTTGGATGGTGGAAAAACCTTGATGAGGAACTTTTGTGTTAACTTTTCCCATTTTATTATTGTTAGGATTTATGCTTAAGTGCCATCCCATTTTGTATGAATAGTTTAGTTTATAAAATTTGTACAATACTTTTTATTAAATCACTAATTTCATTAATTAAATGGTATAGTGCTTATAACGTTACAAATATTGTATGATCTGAAGTAGTTCAAATCTAGTCTAAAAGAGTTTAGACTAGCGCTAAAGATTAGCAATGCTAAGAATTATAATTGCTAATAGTTAGTATTACTAAGAGTTAGTAGGTTATAAAATCAGCAAAATCGAAGAGTTATGACCTTGTTTGTAACGGGACATAGACTCGAGAGTATATCAGTAATAACATAGTTACAAGGAGTTACAATAGGTGCTAAGAAATGTTATTATGCACGTGTATTCTCAAACATATTATTTATGGTCTAATTCATCGATGCGGATTTTTCGGTGAAACCCTTTATTATAGATCACTGTATGATCATATCTAGATGATCTAGATGGTTGTTCTTAGCTGACCATGAGCTTACCAAAAGTTCGTATGACATATGAGTATTATGTGAGGACTGAATACTGAACAGGGTCAACAAAGACCTCAATAGACATCCCATGAAGCCGTCAATGGTAAGTCCTCTCGAGTTGAGTAGTGTGCGCGGTCCTTTAACCTGAACGCCATGGTGGACTTATGAATAATCCACCATGCTTTGGTTTCACATATGTCAGACATCTTTCATAGTCTGACCATTATGTGTCACTGGGTATGGTCTGGTGCTCACAGAGTCTGGTGAGCACATATATGTGATCCGTCAACTCATATAGGTAGGTTATATATCCCGATACTCTAAGACTGTATCTCAAAAAGACTTATGGCCATAAGCAATAAACCCAGGAAAAGAGTTTTTCACAGGGTTAAACAATATTGTAAAAGTGTTTGCGTATATTGTTTATTGAGATATGTCTGGAGATAAGTTCACAGATGAGCGCATAGGGATTTGATGGTGATGATCTATATCCCCACTCCTCTAGGATATAAATGGAAGAAGGATTATACGTATGCGTGATGACTTTTACTTGTATGGCCTACTGCGCTAATTTATAATATTCGTGATGTGTGTGTAAGGCATCGATCTCAGACTCACAGAATAGTTCTATTTGACAAATCGGGCGTAGACCTAAGCAGTCTCGCAATATGAAGTGTACTTATTATGTGCTGGGGCAGCGTATCAGATTAAATAGTTCAATCTAGTAAATTCCAACAGACTCGACATTTGCTTCAATATCCCTCGGGATGTGCATGTGTCCAGACTTAAGTGTTAAGTGCATCAATTAGTTAACAATAGTTGTTGGCTAAAAGGATGATGACATGTGGCACATTATAGGCCAATTATTGTTTAACTTAAAAATTATCAAAATACCCTCACTTGTTGGACAAATAAAATTATTATTTATTAATAAGTTTTTTGAAAAAAATAATAATAATAATTGGTATTATTATTTAATAATCAAACAATTATATTATAATACATTTATTGACATTTTAATTTGATTAAAATAACAAATGAAACAAATGCATCTAGCACATGTGTTTGATAATTTAATAATGATTAAATAAATCAATAAAACACATATGCATAGCCTAATAAAGTGTGGTGGGGCCGAAATATCTAAAACAAGAAATTGAAATTATTTCCTTTACTTGTTGTCTCGGCCTAACATCAATAACCCATTTCATCACATGCCTTTTTGTTTTGTTAATTAATTGTTTATTGTAAACAATTAATTTTTAAGGCAAAACCAAATAAGCAAGCAAGTTATAAGTCATGCTTGTGGCGACCATGGTTGTCTCATTGGAGGGAAAGTGAAGTATGTATAAAAGAGCAAATTTTTGCTCATTTGATAGGGTGAGACATGGCCATTCAAGAAGTGAGAAGAGTGGAAAGCTTTATTTTTGTTCTTTTGAGTTGTTGGAAGGCATTTTCAAGAAAGTTGAGAAACAATAGCACTTAACTTCTTCCTTTCTTTCAAAAAATGGCCAACCAAATTACTTGTAAAACATAATAATTTTGGTTATTTAAATGTTAAACTAGAACCAAGGTCATCTAGAGCTTGTAGTTAGTCATAAGCTTAAGGTGTTTGTTTAAGAGTTAAACTTGGGGTTTAAGTGTTAAACCCTTTATTGGAAGAGGTTGTTATTCTAGACTTACCAAGCCCACCAAGTTAGTAGCTAGAATTCATAACAAGCACATTTGAAGGCGGGAACTCCAGTTCAACGAAGTACTAAAGGCTTGCCAAGGTAATTCTCTAGAAACCCTTGTATTTCATTTATGAGATAACATGAAAAATTTATGTGTTTATCATTTAGGAAATTAGAATTCCAAATTTTCATTATGCACAAATATGTATATGATGCATGTTTTTTAATAATGAATACATGCCCACATGTACGCACCCTAGGATAATCAACACTCGTAGTTATGCTCCCCAGTTGAGCGGATTTAAGCAACCCTTTATCTTATCCCTAAGAGAAAACAAGAATAAGCATAGCCTATGACATCTTCTTGAACTCTATTATCTTAATGGTGTCACATATCTCCAGAAACATCATAAATTGCATATTAGGTCCCTCGCTTGGTAGTCCATTATACTATTTTGCTACACCATATTAATGAAGGCCAGCTTCAACTTAAAAATATTGGTATTGACTTCTTGTCGCCAAATCCCCAAATAGTTTTCATTAAGTGCAGGCTTGAAATAATCCTATAAAGCTAATGGTTGTTGGTTGTTGTTAGTCATAGCTTGAGTTTGATTTTCTTTTTCTCTTATAAGCCTCCACAAAGTGCGATCTATTTCTAGATCAAAAGGTAAAAGTTCAAAGCTATGAGTTCTTATCATATGCCTTAAAAAAAACCATAATAAATCAAAATAATAAAAATAATTGAAAAATAAATGCCTAAATTAAAATTAAATTGCTTATCCATAATTTTAGCAAAAATTTACAACTCATATTCCTTAGCAACGATGACAAAAACTTATTCACGAAATAAACACACATGAATATTAACCGCAAGGGCATGAGTCATGGTCAAGTAATAAAGTGATGAATGAGTATCATTTTCACGAGCACTGATGTTCTAAATTAATGTTAAATACTATGGTGCTGACAATCTAACTTTATCTAGGCTAATTTAAAAACTAAAAATATTAGTAAAAATTAAAGAAACTTAAAGCTAACAACTTAACAATTTAAAAAAGTTAGAAGTCTATGGTAAAGAGGACCTAGGATCTTGATTTTACTTTAACCTTTCTATGTTCTTCATGTTTTAGTGATTAACAACTTATTCTTGTGAATTTATTTGATGAAGAGGTCTTTGAATTTGTTGAAGAGGTCTTTAGCTTTAATGAAGCGGTCACCGAATTTGATGAAGTGGTCTTTGAATTTATTGAGGAGGTCCTCGGCTTTCATAAGGTAGTCCTCAGTCTTAATAAGGAGGTCTTTTGATTGGTAGAAAATCAATTTCTACTGAGGGCCTATTTGTAAAGTTATGCAAATTTTATAGTCGTATTTGAATTTTTTTAAACTGAGAGGAGTTTGAATAAAAGAAGTATTTTGTCATGAGGCTATCTCTCTTATATTCCATACATTTATTTCTCCTTTGTCTAATTCTCCAACCACCACTTGTTGCCATAAAGAGACTGCTCACTGGCAACAAGCACAATGGCAAGGCTGATGGTAGAACACAACAAATTGTGGAAAGGGGTGACTTGAACAGTGATAAGGGTGTAATTATCCTATATTTTATCCCTATTTTACCTAGGGATTGTTTATTTTTATGAGATCAAATGGCTATTTATGTGCTTAAATGTTTATTTGTAAGGATTGGACGTAAGATATGAAAATTAAAGAAATTGGAGTAAAATTGTAAGATTTGAAAAAAATAGCAAAAATAGGGACCAAAAAGGCAAAGAATTCAAAGTTGTTGATCCACCGCCCTAGCGGTAAAGTACCTGTCGACCTAGCATCAATTCTTGAGCCAAATATACTGCAACTAAAGTAGGTATCGCTCTAGCAACGCGACTAATCAAGAAGCCCTAATTTAGTCACAAAAGTGCCACGACGATAAAGGTGTAGCATTGCAGAAATAGAGCAACCAAATATGGGCACTGCAATGGTGAAGAGTATCTGCCCTAACGGTGCAACCTTTTTTGAAATAAGAAGAAATAATACTACAAGACTCTAATCAATCTCTATATAAAGGCCATTCGTCCCAGCCTGTAAAAAGGAGAGACACAACTTAGGGCTCTTTACAGCCAATAGAGCAATTAGAACATAATTAGAATAATTTAAAGAGAGAATATCAAGAGAAGCAAGTGATTGTTGGCGAATCTTTGGCATATCAACCAACTGCAATTTGATGTCTATATTGGTTTGCTTTTGGTTGTATCATGTTTATTTTATTTTCCAGCCATGATTTTCTTTTGATCATGAACTAAATTTTTTTTTTTTTGGATTATTACTTGAACTCAATATATGTGCTTAATTGTTGAATCTTTTTAATATTTATTTCAACTTAATTCTTTATTATTCAAATTATTTGTTCTTATGCTTCATAATATCTTATCAATATTATGACTAAATTAGTAATACTTTAATAAACTTGAGAGAGGAATCATTGTATTAAGACCTTGATAATTTGATGCATAATTATAGAGAGATTTACAAGTTTCAATATAGGATAGAGATATACCTAATTGGCTTGTATGGTCAATAATACTTGATCTTAATGAATCTTGATTTATTACAATTACCATAGAAATATAGGTATTTGGTGAATTAAGATATACTTACATGACCTTGAGAAAGGCTTGTGAATACATCAGTGTCTTGACCAATAATAAAAATTGACAAATTTTAATATTACAAGGTAGTATCTCCAGAAAAACATTTTGAGAGATAGTTATAATCATAGGCTTTCTCTATCTTGTGATCTTTAGAAGCTGCTTAATTGTAATATTTTAGTTTATTTGCAGTCATAAATTTAGGTTTATTTTAATTTCTATTAAAGTATTATGTTTCTAGATAAAAATAAGAGACTAATTTTAGTATTTGGTTGAAAATATATAATTCCTTGTAGGTTTGACATATAACTTTATAGTCCCTTTATTACTTATTACAATAGCGTATACTTACGTTGAATTTGCGCTTAACTAGAAATGGCATATCAAGTTTTTGGCACCGTTGGTGGAGAATAAATTCATTTTTTCTAATATAAATACCAATTTTTCTTGTTTTTACTTTAGATTTTTTTTACAGTTACTTTTCTTTTATTTGTATTTTTGTACAATTATTTTTCTACTCTTTTTGTTTGTGTTTTTTAGGATACCTTTCAGAGCTATATCATGGCTTATCAATTTTTAGTTTCCCTAGCAAGCAACAGAATTTAGATCTTTAAGAGATTATTCAATCCCTATAATTAGTAATATTCAACCCAGCATATGCTGACCAACAATAAATGTCAGCTACTTTGAAATACAATCAAGAATAATCTGAATGTTGAAAGATTCAGTTCAATTCAGTGGGTATCCTTGCAATGATCTAAATGAATAAATCACAATTTTTTTTAAAGATTTGTGATTTGTTCAAATACAATGGAGTCTCAGATGAAGCAATACAGTTGCAACTATTGTCCTTTTCACTTTGAGACAAGGCGAAGAGTTTGTTGATGTTACTACAATCATGATTAGTTTCAACATGGGATGACTTGGCCTTAACCAAATTTTTTTCACCAACCAAGATAGTAAGGATGAGGAATGACATAACCTCTTTTATGCAGTATTATTTCGAAACACTTTATAAAGCATAGGATTAATGTAAAGATATATTGAGAAGATGTCCACATCATAGGATTCCAAAGTGGTTACTTGTGCAAACTTTCTATAATGGCTTAATGGGGCAGTTGAGGACTACAATAGAGGAGATTATGAGCACTAATGAATAAATCAACTGATGAAGCATCCAATAACTACCAATGGCCAGCAGAAAGAACAACCCCCAAAAGATTCACAGGCATGCATAATGAAGGGGCACTCATCTTCTTAGTTGTATAAATTAAATTGCTATCCAATAAATTAAAAGCCACTGAAAATAATGCTGTGAAGAGTAAACCCATCACCTATGATTTCGGTGATGACAACCATTCAAATAGCCAATGCATGGAGACTACCCACTATTTGGGAAATTATCATAAAGAGAAGCATAATCCCTACAACAACTTCTATAATTTGGATTAGATAGACCCTTCCAGCATACTAACACAACCTCAATAATAGATTGAAGAACAATCAACTCTAGATGAGATGTTTATGCAATACATGAAATAGACAAATGTCCTCCTTCAAAGCCAAACAAATCTCATCTAAATCTAAGTGGCCTCTTTAAGGTGTTAAAGATTTAAGTGAGCTAATTAGCCACATCTTTAAACAATTATCCACAAGGTTCATTGCCTAGGAAACACAGAGATGAATCCAAGAGAAAATAAAGAGCAATGCCAAGTAATTACATTAAGGAGTAAACAGGAACTACCAACAACTGTTGAAACGTCTTAACCTAAGGAGAGCTATGATAGAGCAAATGAGAAAACGACAAAAAAATAGTCAACTACAGAAGAAAAGGAATTGGTGGCACTTCATAACAAAAGCAGTCCATACATTCTACCATCACCTTTTCCATAAATACTTTTAAAAAAATAACCTTGAACATTATCAAAATTTCAAAATATCTCTCAATGTTTTAGAGTTGACAGGTAATTCCTGAGGACCCACCACCATCTTTTAAATTGAAAGTGATAAAAGCCTTTCAACTGCAAACTTATTAAAATTGTACAAATTAAAGAAAAAGAATCAGCATGGCAAGATAATGGAGAGGCAGGTAAATATCAGCCAATGAGGTGTATTATTCCGGTCTACGATTAAACTCTTTCTAGGAAGACTCAAATCAAGGTGGATGAGGTCGCATGTACAAGATTTTATCACGGAACTATGAAAGTCAAAGAAGAAGAATATCAATGCTTTTAGGCATAGATTGAAGTTCCAAAGGCTTGATACCACTGATATGCAGTTTAATCCTTCATGAGTTAAGAAAGATGTCAAGCCAATGATGTTAAATCAAGCAATTTTTTGGAGGCAATCCAAGTAATTTTTTATTTTTATATTGCTAATTTTTATTTTTATTCTACTTTATTTTCTTTATGTTAATGTTAAATCACTAAGTTAGCATTTAATGAGAAGCAAAAGAATTTATAGCATTAGGAGATAATAAAATTCAATGCCGCAATGCTAAGTCTTCATTTACCAGGGAAGTTTCCTACTCTCAATTTTTTATTTTTTGCCATTGAGAACAATGTCTAATTTAAGTTTGGGGGAGAAAAACACTTATCCTATGTTTATTTTCTACTGTACAAATTTCTTGTTATCTTGCATGTTAATATTTGTTAGGTTAACATGATGATCATTATTCCATAATAAGAAATAGAATAGTAATTTATTTCTATAAGTCTCTATGAAACAATATACACTGAAGATAATTCTTATATTAAAGTCTTAAATTGATTTCAATCCTATTTTTTTAATCACTTTTTAGCACATTGAAATAAAGCTTGGATTAGTTGAATTATTACTTAAAAATATTCATGCTTAAGAAGTACACTCAAGTCTCTAAGACCAACACTTTAGAACTTGCTTAATTACTGCTTGAGGTAAAATTCTAAGAAACACATGAATAAGAAAATAAAATTAAGCCATATTTGGACCGATTGAGCCTTTTTAGCTTATCCTTAATGATATATTTATCCCTAGTTACCCTTTTTTATCCTACGTTTTCATTTTTTCTATTTAACCATATTACAAGCCTAAAGACTTAAAGCTTATTTATCCAAAAATTATCGGTAACACCATAAACTTTAAATTTACTTAGAAATACTTTTAAAAGGAAAAGGTTGTGGTTGTATGAAAAAATGGTGCAAGACTGGAAAAGTAATTAAATCTAAGTAGTATTTATCAATCTAAGTTTGGGATTATTGAAAAACAAATTAAGAAAATAAAAAGAAAGAGAGAGAACTCTTTAAATTCTTTATACATCTAGCTTAAGAAAAAGAAAAACTTCTTTGAAAATTTGTGATTATAAGAAAGAAACACAATAATTTTGGGGGAATAAATCAAGGAAAATGAGATCTAAAGGTTTCTAGGTAACGTTTAAGTGTTTATGGTGTGACTTGAACATCATATATGTATCCTTAAATCCTACCTTAACCTTAGCCTTTAATTACAAGCTAATTAAAGTCTTAAACAGATCTCTAGACATATGTCTTTCTATATTAGTAGAGAGTGGTATAAAAAGTAAGCCTATGGCAGTAATTAAGTAAATCTAAGTATCATTTGACTATTTACTTACTTATTGTACACCCACACACAAAGTGATCAATTATAGGAAAGAGTTAAGAACTTGATGAATGGTATTATGAGTTTTTAAAAGTTGTTTATTAAATTTAAAAAAGACTTGTATTATTTCAACAGCCTTGGAGACAATGATTATTATCATTTAATCAATCTAGCATGCTATATTTTTTATTTTTCTGTCTTTATTTTATTATGGGTCAAGTATAATCTTTTTGTTTTCTCTCTTTAATTTCCATTCATTGCTTGAGAACAAGCAATTCTCTAAGTTTTGGGGAATTTAATAAGGGTATAATTGTTATATATTTTATTTCTATTTTACTTAGGGATTGTTTATTTTTATGAGATTAAATGGCTATTTTATGTGCTTAAATATTTATTTCATAGGGATTGGACTTAAAAGATAAAAACTGAACAAATTGAAGAAAAACTACAAAATTTGGAAACAACAACAAAAATAAAGACCAAAATGCAAAGAATTCAAAGTTGCTGATCCACCACCCCAGTGGTGAAGTACTATCTCCCCAGTGGCAATTCCAAAGCCAAATACATTGCAACAAAAATAGATATCGCCTAAAAAATGTGAGTACTCAATAAGCCCTAATTTAGTTGCAAAAGCGCCGCAACAATAAAGGTGTAGCATTGCAACGATAGAGCAACCAAGCATAGGCGATGTGGCGATGAAGAGTATCCGCCCCACAGTGCGACTTTTCCTAAAATAATAAGAAATGCAACTCCAATTAATCCTTATATAAAGGCCACTGGTCCCAGCCTTTAAAGAGGAAGAGAGACACAACTTAAGGTTCTTTAAAGCCAATGAAGCAATTAGAACATGATTAGAACAATTTAGAGAGAGAATATCAAGAGAAGCAAGGGATTGGTGGCGAATTTTTAATGAATCAACCAACTACAAATTGATATCTATATTGGTTTACTTTTAGTTGTATTATTTTTATTTTATTTTTAGCCATAATTCTCTTGCGATCACGAATTAAATTTATTTTGTAGGATTATTACTTGAACTTAAGTGCTTAATTGTTGGATCTTTTTAATATTTATTTGAACCCAATTCTTTATTATTCAAATTATTTGTTCTTAATGCTTCATAATATCTTACCAATACTATGAATGAACTAGTAATACTTTAGTAAACTTAAGAGAGGAATCATTGTATTAAGACCCTGATAATTCGATGCATGGTTGTTGAGAGATTTACAAGTTCCAACATAAGATAGAGATATACCTAATTGGTATGTATGGTTAGTAAGATTTGGTCTTAGTGAATCTTGATTTATTGTAATTACTATAGAGATATACGTATTTGGTGAATTGAGATATATGTACCTGACCTTGCGAGAGGCTTATGGATACATCAGTGTCTTGATCAATAATAAGAATGAGAGATTTTAATATTAAAAGGTAGTATCCCTAGAAAAACATATTGAGGGATAGTTAAAATCCTAGGCTTTCTTTTTCTTGTAACGTTTAGAATTAGCTTAGCTGTTATATTTTAGTTTATTTGCATTCATAAATTTAGGTTCACTTTAATTTCCATTAAAGTATTGATTTTTTGGATAAAAATAAGAATACTAAGTTTAGTACTTGGTTAAAAGTATATAATTCCCTATAGGTTCGACATCTGACTTTATAGTCCTTTTATTTACTTATTACGATAGCGTATACTTGTGGTTAACTAGAAATTGCACATCAAATAGTAATATTTATTGTTGGCCAATGGTCATTTAGTGATGATTCGGCTAGTTTCCTAAGTCATTGGAAGTTAGAGACTATAGAGCTTGGTCAATTGGCATGTTCTGACGTGATCAAATGGATGATCAGCGACAAATGGTAATTAGAGCGGGGGCAATGATGATGGCTTGTAGTGGCTAGCATTGCGGATTATATTGCTTTATATTTATTATTTGCATTCTTTTGTCAACATAGGCATGTTGCCTTGGTGTTTACTCCACATACTTTGCTTGAATCTGTCACTAGGCTCCAATGTTCGAACCTTTGCAGTAGTAGCTTCTTTATATATTTTTTTCTTTTTATTTCTTGTAGCAAGATTATATTTATTGTTTGCATACTTTGATCAACATAAGTGAGCTACCTTGGTAGTGACACTGCCATACTTTGAACTTTCTTTACAAGTCTTTGGTTCAACCCCTTATTGTTTGTATACTTTGATCAATATAAATGTGCGACCTTGGTAGTGACACTGCCATACTTTAAACTTTCTTTGCAAGTCCTTGTTCAACACCCATTGCCAGCAATTTCCTATTCTCTTTTTTTTCTTTTAATTTCACTTGAAAGTCTGTTGGCATTTGAATTGTTAATCTTCATGGTTAGTCTCCATGACTTTTTATATCATTCCACAAGTGGCGCCAAACTGGTTGACCAAAAATTTGGTAATCTTAAAGTCAATTAGTTGAATTTATTTTTTGTTAGGAACCATGGGTTAGATTAAAAATAAATAAAGGAACATGCAACTAGAACATCAAATTTATAGTGGTTTAGCTCAATGCAAGCTTACGTTTACTTCTATCAAGCTTTATCAGCTCACTTGAATGCACTATAGAATATTTTTATTATAGCAAAGATAAATAGAGGCAGAGCTTTTAGAGAATAAACAATAACCCTTAAAGAATAATAGATGTGCTGCTCTCATTCTTTACAAATTAAGAATTTATCCTTACCAATTCAATGCCATTCTTCAAGGTTTAGCTCCATACTTTTGTAGGGTAGTAGGTGTGTGGGAGTTGTAAAGTCTAAGTCAAATTAGGATATAATAACACTTTCCCAATTATTCTTTACTTATTAGTGTTCTGTTAAAATAAGGATAGTAGTTGCCCTATTCACTAAGGACTTTCCTTAAAGAGTCCTACTGAAATAAAGATAGCTCTCTTTTTACCCTCTTAAGAGTCTTTCTATGTTTTATAGTAAATTGGGCCTTAGGGAGAAATCCATGGGAGAACAGTTGAGTTTGATTTATTTTAGACTTGATAGAGAGAAGAAAAGAAATACAATTATATTTTCTAAATTATTTTTTGATAGATTTTAATAGATTGATTCTAAAGTTTTGATTATGGGTATACTTGATAAGTTGTTAAAATAAATGGAAGTCAAAATTTAGAGATAAATTCAAATGGGAACGAAGATTTGTTTCAAAACAATTCATTAAGAGATTGTTTAAGACAGATAATGCTCTAGACAAGAGAGTAATGAAATAGGAAAATGAGAGAGGGAAAGAATAAAAAAAAGAATTAAAACAATTATTATGTTAATCTTATGGCAGACCAAAATCTATTCGTTACTTGACCATTCTGCAGAAACTAATGCTTCTCAAAATTTCAAAGTCATCTTTAGGAAATCACCAAAAATTGAGTTTATAAAATTTTAAAATGAATCAAAATTCTACATATTTAGTGGGGTTTCTAGTTCATGGGTTAAAAACCCAGATCAAAACTTAAAGCACAATAATTTATAAAACTCATAGACTGAGCCATGGTCATACAGTAATTTTGTAGGTCTATTAGGATTCATCATCTTATCCATGTAATCATTCTTAATAATCAATATATATCACAAAATAATCATCATATCCTCTATTTAACAAGTTTTTAGAAATCATAACCTCATAAAACTCATACAGCAAACATCTAATATTAGAAAAAAGACTCTAAAATACCTATTAGTAGCATAAAATCATTATACACTCTTAATCTCTTCCTCTTACTCTCATTCTCTCTCGTTTAAGTCTCAAAAGAGTTGAATGGCTTATAATGCTAGGGTTAAGAGAAAGATGAGGCCCTTAAAAAGTTTTAGAATACGCATAAGAGGTTCATAGATCCTCTAGACGTAAAACGTGCAGGCCTTTGAACCCAAATACATTACCCACAATAAATACTTTACCCACAATAAATACTATCCATAAATCAAATTCTTTTATGGATTAGATTTCACTTGATTGTCTACGACTCCATTACATGTGCTCGGGGTCTATGATCTATAGAATGAGAATTCAAGAATTGAGATAGGGGTGATTCATACAGCCTATTTACTTTATTTTCTTACTTTACTTATACTTACTCTTACTTTATTTTCATTTTAGGGAAAGATTATTAAATCTCAAGCCCAAGCCAAAGAAAAGAAACTACACATAAATTAAGAAAATGCTTATCTAAATAGATTTTTATCATTTTATTTTTGTGATAACGTTCTTTCTCTTTTTTTGAAACCTAATTGTTCCAGAGCAACTAAAAAGAGATTCTTTAGCCAAAAAGAATTCAGTTCAGATGTGAGATACCTATCCAAAAGTTTTTGTAACTCAATCAAGTATGATAGAATCATCAAAGATTTGATCTTTTCAAATTAATCGTATTTTGGGTTGGAGCAATGAACCTATTTGAAGTGGCTCATTTCATACCAAAAAAGCCCATGTATAAACAATGATTAATTTTACTTCCCCACCTAGCTACTATAGGTTGGAGGGTAGGTCCTGTGGGGAAGTTATAGACACCTTTTGTTATGACTCGATTTTAAGTTCAAGAAAGAATCAAATATTTATTGATCAAATAATTCATTCCATAATCTAATCAATCTTTCTTTTTATTGTTAAAGAACTAATTAATCGAAAGAGAATAAAGATAGAGTTCCATTCTACATGTCAATATCAATACAAGCAACAATGAAATTTATAGTAAGATGAATAGTGGGATCGTGAGCTAAACCTTAGAAATCTTAATGTCATAACCTTTCAAATCCTCCTAGCCATTATCCTATTGCAATAATTTTTACTAATTAATAAAAATTCGAATTTAATTAATAGTCTTAGCAAATAACTAAGATTATTATATTGTCTATTGGCATAAAATGAATATTAGCATTAGTGCATAACAAAAATATCATACTAAATCAAATCAAAAGTAAAAAAAAGACTTTTAGTAAAAAGACCAGACTCGCCCGTTCTGTCATAAGTACCCTGATCAAGAAATTTGATTTTTAACAAGTATTATGATCATCCAATAAAAAGGGTTTTAATTTTTTTCAAATGAACTATTTGAAGACCTATTGATTTTAATAACTTATTACAGAGTTGATCATTGCTAGTAATTTGTTATTAAATGTCATTTAGTGGAATAAAAGCCAATCAATCCATTCCGAAATAACCTAGTTAATGGTTGTAAAGAAATAAAGACTAAACAATCTAAAATACCCAGTTTTTATTTTATTAGAGAAAGGTATGGGTCATTGTATGATTTCTATCAAATTTAATTTGGTATAATTCTTTAGTCTTGTTCTATGTACATAAATTATTGTAATAGGGAATAGTAATTGAAATTTGAATTTGTTCCATCTTCATAATAGTGAGAATTCTATTTCTCTCAATATCTCTCTCAATTTGAAAATCTAGGATTTGAATTGATGTCCTTTTATTAATTCCTCTTAAATTGCATTTATTTATCCTAAAGATTTCATTTCAATTAGAATTTGGATCCGTTGGATAGGCAGATTCATATCGCTTACAAGCGACACAGTCCTCTATTCTTGAAGTAGAAGCAAATTGCTTTGCTTTACATCTATCCCAAGGTATGATTTCTAATACATCTGTTGGGTACGCTCAAACACATTAAGTAGTTTTCTGGATGTTAAATACCATTAGATGGGTTACTTTTTATTGGCATTAGAAACATATCACGTTATTGTAGGGATTCAATACAGACTTTGATGAGGATAAAATTGCTATTCATGTCCTTTATCTTTAGAGGCTCAAGTGGATAACTATTAGATAATCATAGTCGATGATAACATTATTGTTCCCATCGCTATTAAAAAAATCGTACATAAGATTTTCACCTTATACAACTCCTCGAGGCCACTAATAAATGTAAGGACCGGGTCAGTATTAGTTCAACATGCTTTGGAAGGAATTTCGGGTAGACCCTATGAGAATTTAGAAATTCGATGCTTTGATAGAGAAAGCAATCCAGAATGGAATAATTTTGAAAATCAATTCATTTTTTTGGGGAAAAAGAGAATAGATTATATATTTTTATACTATATATCTTATATATGATTTTGACACCAAAAGATCAAGTTATTTATAGAATTTCTATAAATAGAAAAGAGTTTTTAGAAATTCACACAATTAGACTTCGGTATTCTATGGCAAAGTATCCGAAGCATAACTACACACTCAAATAATCTTTGTCGAGAGATAGGAGCTTTCAATGGAACCCGTATTCTAACTTGGTAGTTTCCACCGCCTATCTAGGGTTGAGCCCTGAGATTTGACGGCGGACTTAAAAAGCCACCTACAGAGGCTTTATGCCGAATCATTCTGGATAATACTCGTATCCTCTGTATTACCACAGCTGCTGGCACTGAGTTAGTCAATGCTTATTCCCAAATATCGTAATTGCTTCTTCTCCGAGAAAAGAGGTTGACGACCCATGGGCCTTCAACCTCCACGCAGATGTGCCCATACTACTCGTGTTAGAGCATAAGCCAGTGATGCTTTTGGCTATTGGACTCTCACCATTTAAGGTGTAGCACTCCACCTTTTTGCCTAGTAGAACAATGCTTGTATTACTTCCCATAACCTTATTTTCACAATTTAAGTTGCTCCTATGTAAATCTATTGGAAAATAAAAAATACGTATGTCGGATGAAATAGTTATTTCTATCTGCTCTAATAATGAATCATTGGTTTAACTGAATAACTAAATAAAATAGATTGAATAACTAAATAAAATTAATAGACTCTTCTCTTCGTCTCAGGTCGATAGATCTTCTCAATTAGAAGATCCCTATATGGATAATACACATTTCAGTTGACCAAGCCTAATTCTAATTCTTTTGTTTCGAAGGAAAGATATCCACGAGGCGGTTTGCCCTCTTAAGATATTCACGACCAAGCAAAAGAAATACTGGATTCTTTATATAACCCAATTGAGACATCGTAGAATAACCTAAACCTCTCTTAATATCTTTTTGAATAAGAGTTAAAGTAGCTCATAAAAGTACTGTTTTATACCTATCAAACATATTAGATTCGTTATATATGGTATGACTATGAAAAGTGGAAGAAGACGAGCTACAAGAAAATTTTCCACTGCTACCATAGTCAGTGGTAATCCCCTTCGGATCCCACGAGTGAGTAGAAAGTTGGATCTACATTGGATTTCACCAGAATCATACCATCTATTCTCCTGATGAGGAGTTTGTTTTCAAACCCCTAGTTCGAATATAAGAAGTATGTCATGCTAATGTGCCTTCAATGATCTAATATGGCTAACATTGAACTTGGTAAAATGAAATGGTTGAATAATTGAAAATTGAGATTATTCAAGAATACACATTGAATGCTAAGATTACACATTAAATTTCTGGTAATAAATCTATAATAAAAGAGTGTTTGTGATTGTTCCAAAAGAAATGAAACAAATAATACAGTAGAGCTAAAACAATTATTCTATGAGGTCTACCAAATGCAAGATGCAGAGGACACTCATATCAACATAAGGACTAGAAGTGGAACAAAATGTATAATCTAGAAATATTGAGATGTATGTTCTATAAACTAATAATAATTTTTTTATTCTTAATTAATTATTTCTAATTCATCTATTTTTATCTTTTTTTTAAAAAGGGATTAATAAAAAGAGTTTAGGTATTAAAAACTTATTACGGCTTTATGTTTTATTTCACTCCCCGATGGAGGTTCTTTTCACCCTTCCCTCACGGTACTACTTCACTATCGATCACCCATGAGTATTTAGCATTGCAAGGTGGTTCTTACTAATTCAAACAAGATTCCATATGCCCTATGCTACTCTGGTCAGAGCGTAAACTAGTGATGCTTTCGTCTACTAGACTCTTGCCATCTAGAGTGCAGCACTCCACCGCTTCGTCTAGCAGCATGACATTTGTATTACTCTCCCACAACCCCGTTTCATGGTTTAAGGATTCCTTCCACAAATGCAAAGTTTGTGGTTGGCCGATATTGCTCATTATCATTTAACTATTGCATTTATTTTTGTCGTTGTTGGTCATATGTATAGAACTAATTTCGAGATCTATTCCATTTGAGTTGAGTTATGTTGGAATTTTTAACCAAATTCATGTCATGATTTTGACTCCAAAAATTCACCAAAAGTAGGTGAGTATACCAAAGAAAGAAAATATCAATAACTCTTCGATTATAAACAATAAAAAGGGCAACGCGAGGTTAGAAAATGAAGTTCTGAGTTGGCTGCTACTTGTGAAGTATAGAAGGAGAGCAAATTTGAATTCTTAGCAATGGATACTTTATAATCCAGTAATTGAGACCATATAATGCAATAGCATTTTCTCGTCCAATTGCCATTTTTGTTTTTGTATTCTTGATTTATCTACTAGGTCGGTCTGGTTAGTTCTTTGCACCTAGTTTGGTGTAGAAGTGATATTAAGTTACCACTAACATTGATTAAATAAAGGAATGGGCTCTGGTGTACAGAGAGGACCTCATCATTTAAGAAGTAACCATAGAGACGATGGAACCTGCAACTTCTTTATCTATTTATATTTACTTTTACTACTTATTTATTTTTTTCTTTATAAAAATTCAATTTCCAATGCCTAGAAAAAAGAAAAAAAAATGTGCTCGAAAAGGTTAGAGTAGCAAAAGTCATTGGAATTTTTATTTTATAAATTGGAAGAATCCATTCTAATTTTTATTCAACTTTATAGAATTATAGAATTTCTCATGTTTGTATTAATTGAATATAAAAGGAGTTCGTTCTTTTTTTTTCCTATTTCCATCAATGGTTAGGCTGAAAAAACATGTAAAGTCTTATTTTTCTTTGTTTACAAATATCCAAATTTTGATCTCAAATCAATGATGGATTATATTTGATTCCTAATAAGCACCCAAATCGGACCAAACAATTTGTCAGACCTATTTATTCATTATATATGTCACAAAAAATATTCTGTGGGTACAAGCTATTTAATGCTCCAAATTCATATTACAAATCTGATTCGAATTGGTTGTTGTTAATCAGAAACTTGTGATTTAGTTTTTGATATAGCAAGTAAGGGAAACTAATTTTTAATTGTTG
Source organism: Ailanthus altissimus (assembly GCA_946807835.1). Classification (NCBI taxonomy): domain Eukaryota; kingdom Viridiplantae; phylum Streptophyta; class Magnoliopsida; order Sapindales; family Simaroubaceae; genus Ailanthus; species Ailanthus altissimus. The sequence continues at coordinate 7,632,001 of OX327713.1, read as the reverse complement.
GTACTAAAAATAAAGTAGTTGATTCAGTAGTAAAGAATAGGTGTTTCTTTGAATTTTTAATCATCCTATTGATATCTATTCTACTCGTTGAATAAATGATGATCCAATGGTTCTTACTCAGGGAATCCTTTTTGTTTATTTTAAGAAATATATCGGTCAATTCTGACTCTTTCTTTTTTTATTAATTCTTTTTCAATCGAGATGTATGGATCCATAGATCTATGTGTCTATATAGACCTTGTTATGGATTAATGAAAATGTGCAAAAGCTCTATTTGCCTATACCATTCTATAAGTTTCTTCATTTTTACGTACAATTCCATCGTCTATAGTCGAAAAAAAGAGTTACAAGAGGTTTTTCAAACCATAATAAATATTTATCTTCTTTTTCTTTAAATATTTGAAATATTTCTAATTTTGAATTTTCTTGATTCTCATATAAATAAGAAGCTTCATAAATGGGGTTAACTACTTATGTGTGAGGGTGGGAAGTCCCATATCTTTTTTTTTTAATGTGACGAGTCTATCCTCTCCGATTTATGTACATAACTTACAGAAAAATCAAACTCCTCGGATATAACTACTTATCTTGCGCTACAATAATATTATAATTTGTGAATCAAATACCATGGTCTAAAATAATAAGGAACAGTTCTGATTAATTGATAATATTAATTAATTAAAAATCTTGTGAAAGATTCTTGTGAAAGGGTTTCAGTAACTCCTAATTTATGTCAAGTAAACCTTGTTCTTGCGAAATTTGTGCTACTCTACTGCTGAGTTAAAAGGGCCATTTGTCTCAATTACAGAATGAGTCACTAGTTGGATAAGATATATCTATCTCTTTATCTATATATATTTTAAGTATTTGTAGTCTTTATATGTGTTGTCAGAAAAGATGAGGACTCAATGATTATTCATTTTCCAGAACCAGAAGTAAAAGTTTTTGTAGATAAGGATCCCATAAAACTTCTTTCGAGGAATGGGCTAGACTGGGTCATTTCTTAAGAACCATAGCTAATGGCTTGATACTATTACTTGGATCTGGAACCTACATGTTAATAATATCATCCCAGGTATTAATTACATGACCTTGACTATTAACTACAGATTAGTTAAAATTAAAACCATTAAGGTTAAAGGCCGAAGTGCTAATACCTAAAGCAGTGAACCAGATACCTACTATAGGCCAAGCAGTTATGAAGAAATGTAAAGAATGAGAATTGTTGAAACTAGCATAATGGAAGATCAATCATCCAAAATAACTGTGAGCAGCTACGATATTATAAGTTTCTTCCTCTTGACTGAATCTGTAACCTTCATTAGTAGATTCACATATAGGGCTCAACGGAACCATTTTGCAAATAATTTCTCATGGTTTTATTAGTGTTACACTTTTTTTTCTTGTCAGGAACAAGTTATAATAGAATACATCTTGCTTGTCTCGACAAAATAGGCAGACTAGCTATTATAGGGTAGATTGAAGCAAAATAGCTATTAAACGATAACTTTAGTTTACTAAAGCTATCAATATATTCATATTCTATTTTCATTTTCATTTTTAGCTCGGGGGAAACAAATGAATTTTCCTAAGGATTCTCTTAAATAGAAATAGAAAATGAAGTAACTCTAAAGATTGATATTCTTATAATCCCACTCTTCTAATGGGATCATCTAGAAAGCAAATTGTTTTGAATACATTCAAACAAACAAAGCTGACATAGAATTTTGTTGAAGTCTTTGCTAATGATTTTCAGGACATCTTATAGTTGTTCAAGAATCCTTTAATGCATTATGTTAGATATTAAGGAAAATCCAATCTGGCTTCAAAAGATAGGCCTCTTCTGATGACTAAATAGAAATATTACCTTGTTAATTTATGGCAATGACACAATTTGAAGGATTTTATAGATTCATTGATCAGCGCTTAAGTTTCCAAAAATTGAAGATACAGATCAAGAAATTAAATTTCAATTATTTGTGGCAGCATATCAATTGGTAGAATCCTTGCTAAAAGTAAAAGATGTTGCATATGAATCATTCATGTATTCTTCTAAATTATATGTATATGTAGGATTAATTTGAAAAAGTAAAGTGGATATGCAAGAACAAACAATTTTTATTGGAAACATTCCTCTAATAAATTCTTTGGAAACTTTTATAGTAAATGGAATATACATTTCTTTTCCCTTATTTGATGTAACTACTTGAGCAAAATGAGAAGAAATGTTCATGTTCAATTTTTTTGGGGGAGAGGGGAGATCCTATAGGATCTTATCCCAATTATTCTTTGCTAATCCTTTAGCTAAAAAACTAACCTTTTTACGATTATGAGGTTCATTCAAATATGAAATCTAATCTAGGAAAAACAGCATCCCACTTTTGTTTTACTGCCCAAGTTTTCGATACATTTTGCAATCAAGAAATTTCTACTAAAGCTCTTACTATTCGAGAACAATTAGCCGATCTAGATTTACAGATTATTATAGATTCTTCCTTGGTAAAATGAGAAGAATTAGGGGAAGAATGGCCCACAAGTTTACCCTTTTTCCTTTATTGAATTTTATCAATCCAATCCAACTTTTACCCATTTTTCTCACAATAGCCTTTAATCTAATAGCATATGGTTTAGACCTAATCTTATTGAGCCCAAATAAATCACATTCTAACTCATAACACATGTTCTTAGGTCTAATGTTATTAAGCCTACATAAATTTTAGTCTACTTATAATAAGCCCAATATTTAATTTAGTAACGGATTCATACTCTAAGTAACAAATAAAGCCTTAATAAAATGGAAAAAAAATTTTTTTCTAATACTATACAAACAAAAATCACATATAACTATAAAACAAATAATTTCACTTACTATGTATACTGGTTACTACATTTATCATTACTCTTATTTTATAAAAATATTTCATTTTATTATTTTTAAAGGTATTTTATCTTCTAATACTGATTTTATGTAACTTAAGACTAAAAATATAATGGGAATTTTTTTAGAAATGAACAATATTTTTAGACTATTTTCTTTTTTATTCATAAAGTATTATGTTAATCTTTATTAGCCAAAACAATATAAAATGGACACAATTGTCTTTGTTGATCAAATATAATGATAAATAAAACATTTGAAATAAATGCATAAAAATTAGTTGACTTTTTAAAAATCAATCTCAAGAAATACATTCTGACATTGAAAATAAGTAGATTTAAAATAAATAAGGTGAATGAAAAAGAAAAAATACAAAATCTAAAAAATTGGGGAAATCTAGGTTGAAATTGCATCACAAGCGCCCTTTCCGTGAGTGCGATTGGTGCATGAAACTTTGCTTAACTTTTTTTTTTACCTAAAATTTAATTTTTGTTTGCACCCAAAATTACTTTTTTTCACCAAGAAAAATATGTTTATAATTAAACAAAATTTATAAAAACAGAACAAAATATTTATAAGTAAACAAATCAAGTTGAGACCACACAATTCATGATCAAGCAAAATAATTATTTAAATAATAATTTTTAATTTAATAAATTGTTGAACAAATTGATAAAAAAATATTAATTATTACATAATTTATTGAATTAAATATTAATTTTATTAATTTATGTGATTTATTCAATAATCAAAATAATAAAAAAAAGTTGGGCAAAAATTACATTCATGCGTGCGATTTGAGGAGCGAATCAATTCGCACATGCAAGATATGTGTGAATTCACAAACGGGCACATCCCACACGCGAGATGTGTGCAGGATGCGTTGAGTTTTATTACTTCCTATGTGGTCTTACATATTAATAATAATTATACATTATGAGCTATCTTAAAATTAGGGGCAATTTAGGTGATCTATTTAGATTTCTATTATTGGACTCTTAAAACATCTATTGGGTATTAGCTTGTTATGTGTAGAGACTCAATACTAATTAAACTATGATTGATTGATGAGATTATAGGGTTGCAATTTTCAAGTCAAATCATTATTCATAGAGTTCTCATCATCTTTCTATCATAGAGAGACAACCCTATTGAGCGCTATATAGATTTGATTATGGAAAGCTGTTATACTCTCGTTCTTATTAAAAAGTTCTAACCCTTACTTTCTAATCGTTATGGATTCCTTAGATAAAGTTTTCTCTATATCTATCATAATAATTTGACATGATGGATCAAGAAGTTTGTATTTTGTGGGTATCAATCCTAATTTTTAATTATATCTAACAAATGGTATCAAAGCATAAATTATGTTAAATTATTAAGATTTTTCATGCATATATTCATGATTGAATGTCTTTTTTCTCGCATGGCTTGTTAGGGTAAAGATAATATGTGCATGATTTTTTTTAATTTTACATTATTTTGATGAGGAAAATATTAGGTTTACAGTTTTCATTGTGTTTTTAGGGTTCAAATTTGGTTAAGGGTCATTGATTTAAATAATTAAGAATTAAAACATTAAATTATTTGGCTTCAATTTGGTGTTTTTCATATTCTTTGATGAATTTGGAATTTTCAATCAAATGTTGTGTTGTTATTAAGATAGCGGTAAGGCGCTATAGCTCCAGGCCTGGTAGTTTCCAGGCACGGTGATACTTCATTGACAGTAATGTAACGCCGACCCTAAAGGGTAAAAAAAGGGATCTATTTCAATGTCATGAAGCTAGAAGGGCAGAGCACTGGATGGTAGTTAATTTTGACATAATTTTAGGGTTTGGTTTCTTAAGAGAATTAGATTAACCCAATCTGGTCATGAAGATCTAGCCCAAACCTCACCGTTTTGGATTTAACCTGACCATCATTGACCCAAGAGTTACCCATTTTAGACCATTAGCAGCTCTATAACCCTAACAGTCTTAACACTATGATGCCACTCAATGCATAGGAAAGCTTAATTTTTTATTTTTGGGCCTTATTTGGTTGTTTTCTTTTCCTTACTTATCTTATATTTCAAAATAAATTTATTAAAATAACATATTGTCAAAGTAACCTCTATTATGTAAATTTATTTATTTTGGGATATTAAGATGAATATATTTATTGTCTATGCAGAAAATAATTAGCCTAAAGGAAGATTATTTTTGGTCAAACAATAGGCATATTTGCGATAACAAATGTAATAATTATGCATACAAAGAAAGGCGTATTATTGGTAGAATTAATGATTGACATTTAATTATTACATTGAGAGTACAACATATAGTTGATATTTTTATCCAAAAATTAAATATTAATGTTGTATTAGGTATCTTATAATAGAGCCTACCTTTATGTGTTTACCTATGTCATGCATATACAAGTGTTAAATTATTTTATGTAATATATGTTAGAGTTGGTGCTTACGTATCATCCTTGAATGTACATATTCTTATTAATTATATAAGTGTATGTTCCCATTAAATTGCTAATACCTATTTAAATGGTATTATACAATGTAACATTATAGACATTGTATGATCTGAAAGAGTTCTGATATGATCTAAAGGAATTTAAATAAGGGTCCACAGTTAGCCACACTAAGAGATATAAATGTTAAATGTTAGCACAACTAATTATTAGTCGGTTCTAATACTCAACGAAGATTCAAGAGTTGGAGCCTTGCCTGTAATGGGACATAGACTTGAGAATATACTAGTAACTGTATAGTTGCAAGAGTTGCAATCAGGTGCCACAAAATGTAAGTTACGCAAGTATGTTCTCGAATATTGTCCCTGATCTATTTCTATCGATGCGGGTCTGTTGATGGATATCTTTATATAGATCAGCATATGTCATACCTATAGGGTATAGATAGTCGTTCCTAGTCGACTGTAAGCTTGGAGTTCGTATTGACATATGGGTATCCAGCTAGGATTGGATATGGGACAGACTCATGAAGACCTCTGATAGACACCTTATGTAAGCCGTCAACAGAAAGTCCTATCGAGTTGAGTAATATACGTGGTCCTTTGACCTGAGTGCCATGGTGGGCTTGTAAGTGATCCATCATACTTTAGTTTCACACATGTCACAGACCTTTCATGGTGTGACCGTTGGGTGTTGCTGGGTATGGTCCGATACTTATGGAGTTTAGTGTGCACTGATGTAGGATTCGTCAACTCGCATAGGGAGTTATTATATCTCAGAAAGTCTTATAGCCACAAGCATTAATCTTGGAAAAGAGTTTCTGCTATGGTGTAACAATGAAAAATGAGTTTGCACATATTATTCAGTGAGATACAAGTCTGGGGATATGATATGGATAAGCACATGGGCATTTGACAATAATAATCTATATCCCCGCACATCTAGGATATTATGACAGAAGGATTATACGTATGAGTTGTGACCTTAGCGTGGATGATCGACGCGCTGATTTATATTTTTGTGATGTGTGCGTGAGCAATGTTCACGGACTCATGAAATAGTTCCATTTGACGAATCAATCGTGGATATAGGGAGTCCCTGATATGGAGTATACTTGTTGAGTATTGAGGCAGCATAGCGGATTGAATTGTTAAGCCCAGTAATATCCAGCACTACCACATAAATATGTGTGTGTCTGTATTTAAGTGTTAAATACAATAATTAGTCAATAATTATTATTTACTAATTGTATAATGACACGTGGTGCATTGTGGACCCTTGATTGAGTTTACCTAAGTGTGGGTATAGTGGAACCCACTAAGGGGTAAACTTGGTAGCTATTTATAAGGAGTAAAATTGTCATTTCACACAATAATTATTTAATTGTTAAATAATCATAAATATCTCATTATTATATTTTATCATATATTATTATATTTTATAATGACATTTAGTTGTCATCCATTATTTTTGAAATATTTTTATTTATTATAATAATATTATTTATTTAACTTGGTGGCCAAGTATAATATTTTAATATATTATATTATTAGTTTAATATATATGAGATATATATATATGTGAATTCGGTGGAAGGAAGTGAATTGCTTCATTTTCATTTTTCGGTTGTTTTGTTTTGAAATCAAAAGGGAATGTGTTGGTTTCAAAGGATGGTCAGCCAAATATGTGAAGAAATGGAGATTAGGTCTCTTGTGAAATAAATTTCAAGTGTTAAAACTAGTTTATAACTCATCTTTACTTTTGGCTACCAGTTACAATAACCAGGAGTTTATTTTATTGATCAAAGAGTTAATCAAGGAAAAAATAAATTTAAAGGGTTTCAGAGTTGAACCCAATGCTGGATTTGGAGCTGTTGTTCAAGCTTACCAACCTATCGAGTTGGTGACTAAAACTGTCAAAGGGTTGGTCTCTAGGCGGACTCCCTGGATACACGTGTAAAATATTACACGTTTTGGTGATTTCTCAACTTTTAAATATATTAATATGGTTAATATATTATTTATTGTGTTTATTGTATTGTTTTAATTATTTTACTGCTTTAAATATGTATGCGATACGTATTTTATACAATGAATACTATTGCACATGCATACACCCACGTATACTAGATCCCCAACAAATATGGTATCAGAGCCAGATATAAGATATTTGGGTGTCGTTTGAGTGAATGGATGTATAAGGCCTAGTGTAAATAGCGCATTTCAAATGTTGAAACGAGTATGCCAAAAGGCTGGCGCTACGGTGCTAGAGGTTCTACCTCCAGCGCCGCAGCGCTGGAGACCTAGTGTCGTAGAGCTAGAAACTTAGTGTCGCAGCGTTGGGAGTTTTTCCTCCTAGCATTGCAATGTTGCTAAGCTTGCGTCACGGCGCTGGAGGTTATGCCTCTTGTTTACACTCAAAATATAACGTGGCTATCGCAGTATAGATTGAGGTGTCGATCCCACGAGGAAGCTCTTGGCAAAATAGGTTGGTAAAGTAAAATATTAAAGCAGTAGCAAAGGATAAAATTAATTGATTTAAGTGGATGAGATAGAATTGTCTATGATTTGAAGAAAATGTCTTATGATAATTCAAACAAAGCTTCGAGAATCACAATTATGCTTTATAGATCTACTCTACACTTTGATTCAATGCTTATAACTCAATTGAAAGTTTCACATCCCAAACAATCAATCGGAAGATAGGTAAAATATAACACATTTGATAACACATGTATTTGATATAATTAAACTCTTTGCAAGCATTAACACACATCATGTTCATTTATACAAGTTATCTAAGATCGACAATATATCACTTTGACAATATTACAGTAAAAGATCAACTTGAATATCAAACATTTATTGCCCTTATATGTTATCTAAGATCGACAATATATCAATTTGACAATACTGCAGTAAAAGATTAATATATAAAACAATGACCGATTTACCTAGGAGTCTCCTTATATAGGCAATGAATGGACATATGTCATGGATGACATCAATCTTCAATACTTTTAAGCCAATAACTTATTTATCCAATTACAGCACATTTTTGATAATGTAATTGACCGATTTAACTTCTACAGCCAACATGAAAGTTGTATAATTTTGTCTCTTCTTTCCATAGGCACCAATTTCATGTAAATTGGATGAGTGTCTAATGAGATATAAGCACAATCCCAAAGACACATCAGATTTCGGCCAATAACTATTTTACCCACTTGTAATGCAATTTGGTCCATGATAACGGCTGATTTGGACTTTACCATCAACATACGAGTTATTGATAATTAAGTTAGAATTTCAAAGCTTTAAAAATTATACCAATTGAGTACGTATTTTGTGAGATATGGTCCAAATACGCGAGTTGGGTCAAGCTGGCAAAAGTTATAGCCCGATTCTATTGTATCTCAATGTTTTGCCCATAACATGTTGGATTTGGCTTTTCTACTATTCTTCAAATTTATATAAGATTGAGTCATGTTGCACCAAGTTTAAGAATTTATTCATTTTGATTTCTACATTGAGAGTTATGTCTATTTTACATAAACCTGTCCAAATGACATTCATTAATCACAATTTAAGGAGAACACTTTATTTCAAGCTAAAATTATAGAAAATGAAAAAATTAGTGACATTAAATGGTGACTGAATCTCTTAACAAATATGCATTTTCATTTGTTCATCACAGCCCCCAACCAGCTTATTGCTAGTCTCTAGCAATTCAAGCGTAAATAGAATATGCAAAACTACCTAAGCATTTCAAATAAAACGTCAGTTCGAGATCACTGTTGCTATCATGGTTTTTTCAATTACAACTTCCAAAATTTGTGTGTGTGACTTAAGCCATAACCATCTAACCATAAACCACAATAGATATAGCCTAGAGAATTTCTCCAAGTAAAAGCCTCAACTCCATATCCTCACAGGTGTATGACTGTTTAAAAGGTTGAGACTTCTCTTATGGAGTTGAAAAACAGTTAAGCAATCAAGAAAAAGTCAATTTTAAGAACAGACATATAAACTAATATTGATTCAAAGATAGGAAAATTATTTGTTTAAAAATCATTTATTCTTATCATACGCCAGCTTTAGAGCTTTAATTGGCTTGTGAGAATAATACAATTATAACTTGGTGAGAAAACTATTTTACAAAATATTTGTCTTTTAAAATTGAATGAAGACTTTATTAAACTAAATTGCTTCTTCTTCTTTTTTATTTTTTTATTTTTTTTGTATTTTGCTTTTTTTTTATTATTTTTTTTTTGAAGAATACAAGGAAGCATTACAAAGGTTTCTTCACCAAATTATATTATACACAGATACAACCAACTTATCCCTTAATTCAAATAATATCATTCTAAACAAAACTTAACCAATTCAAAGGATCAATGAAGGTTCATAAGCTGTTTTCTCAACCTTTCCACTTACTCACAAAATATATGTGAGATTAGAAAAATATATACTTAAATATGAGAATTCTCCTGGCTATATAAATTGAATCATCCATCTTACCACAAGGCTTAGCATTGTGCTCAAAAATATTTTGGAAGTCATTCTTTAGTAACCTAAATAGAAACAGTGACTCAACCTAAACAATTTTGAAATCATACCTAGGCAAAAAAGTAAATTCTTTTATACAAGAATTACCAAGACTACAAGCAATAAACAACAATACATGAAACATAAAACAAAACAACAAAAAGTTAGTTAAAATGCATTTCAAAAGTTAGAACTAAAACTCCTTACTCTGCCATTCTAACTTGACCTAGAATGCGTCTCAAGAGTTCCAGACTGAACTCTTTACTTTGCCATTTTAATCAAATATCGGACCACAAATTTTTTTTTTTTAAAAATACGACTTGTGTCTACTATCTTTCCCCCAAACCAGATGAAATATTGTCCTCAAAGTTTAAATAGAAAGAGATGAAGTATAGAAGATATTACCTGAAATGCCAGTTATTTGAAAGAAACAAACCTGAGAGACACTTCAACAAATATAAACTAAAATGATGACGCTGATAAATAAATAAAACAAAGAAAAATTTACAAACGAAGTGTCAGATCCAATTTTTACTTATTAATGCCCACTGACCAATCGATCCGAGTTATTGCTGGGTCAAGTTCGTAGTTAACTGCCTGTAATTTGTTAATTAATTCATCCGCCTCAGTAGCAGAAATCAGGATCTGTCGCGCCGAATGTGGAAATAAAATTCTGTTCCACAGCTTGATCAAGAAAACAAAGTAAGCAGTCAAAATAGTTATTAACATTCAACAAGCCTATGGGTTTTCGGTGGATATTCAGTTGGGCCCAAGAGACAATTTGAAAAATTTCTTCCAAGGTACCAAAATCACGTGGTAAAGCAATAAAAGCGTCTACATTGCAAAGCATTCTAGCTATACGTTCATGCATGGATGAGACTCGTAATTCTTCCCCTATTATTTTTCTAGTCAGGTTTTCCACAACCAAAGCTGTAGGAATAATACCTAAAACTTGACTTCCTCCTAAATGTGCAGCTATTGACACACACCCCATTAACCCAAGGCTACCCCCTCCATAAATCAAATGAATTTTTCTTGCAGCTAATGCTTTTCCTAGATTGTTTGCTGCTTCTACAAACACTTTACTCTATCCAAGACTAGATCCACAAAATACATATATATTTCAAAATTGTTGAACTGGGTTTCCTCCATATATACACTCACATTTATCTCAATATATGAAAATGAAGAAAATGAGGTGTTGTATTTATAGAGTACCAAATGATAACAATGATTATGGTAACCCGACAGTTTGTCAAAAGAGAGTTAAAAATAAAATACAAAAATTTAAACGTAATGACCCACATGCATTATTGAACAAAAAGATTTGAATTTAAAACATCTACATGAGTAGCCATACTATTCATAAAATAAAGTTTGAAATTAAAACACATGTATTTACAAGTAGTTGTGATTGTGGCTCACATCTTCCTCTGGTTTTACGTCCAGTAACGGCTTAAACGCCCTCTATGGGTCGAGGATAGGCTTCCCATCCAATTTTCTTATAAATTGGCAAACAGGGTCTTTTAGAGTCAGATTCCCGAGACTATACCGTTGATGTTCATTTTTAAATTTGTTCCATAAGTCGTGAAGTTCACGTTGCACGAGCCCACAGGGATGCGTCTCAAGAGTCAATAGGATATCATCCAAAGACTCCTTACTCAGTCCATCCTTAATGAACTGAATTTTGTCTTCTCGATTTTTATATACAAATCCTAGAGAGCGACAACTCCGGTTACAATTTCATCGAGCACATTTATGATAGACTTGTATCCTCTTAACTCGTCGCCTTTTGGCATAAGAGCTTCTTCCAAGACTAGGCATATGAGAAACAAAATCATTTTCAAACTCACTAGACAACCGAACCTTGGCTTCAATTAACTAACGAAGGTCCACAGGGATATTACCCAACATCAATAGCCTTATTCTTTCACACCGTGCTTTGTAAATATTAAGTAGAGCATTTTGAGGCAATGAAGGAAAATGTTTTTTAAGGTTGGCAAGAATGCGATCCATTTTGAGAGAAAGAAAAGAGATGAATGTACAGTTTAAGGGACAGTTTTTACGGAACTGAGAAACCAACTTTAATAGTCACGGAGTACCGTATCCGCCACTTGACCGGGAAATAAAATCACAGTGAAGAAAAAAAAATAAAAAGAAGAAATTAAAGTAAAATAAAATGTGAAAGAAAATAAAAGCAAAAATAAAAAGTCAAAAGATAAAATATATAATATGGTACAAATAGATTGAACCTGATCAAGCATGATAGACAGGATCCACAATAGGGATCTCGCCTAGGTACATAGAGTCGTCTACCTTTTCCACGTAGCTTTTTAGCCGCTATCCATTCACTTTGAAAGTCCGTCCATCAGTGGGGTCCTCTATTTCAACAGCATCATTAGGAAAAACATGTCTTACCATAAATGGACCAGTCCATTGAGATCTCAACTTTTCAGGGTGTAAATGCAATCGAGAATCATAGAGATAGACCCATTGATTTGGCTCAAAATGTTTCCTTGAGATCTGTTTATCATGCGCTACTTTCATTTTAGCTTTGTAAATTCTGGAGTTGTCATATGCATCATTTTGTAGCTCTTCTATTTCTGACAATTGTAACTTTCTCTAGAGACCTGCAGTATTCAAATCAAAGTTAAGGGCTTTGACAGCCCAGTAAGCTTTATGCTCTAGCTCAACAGGTAAATGGAAAGCTTTCCCATAAACAAGCCGGTATGGGGACATTCCTAAGATGGTTTTGTATGCAGTGCGATATGCCCATAATGCATCAGAAAGGCGTAGAGACCAATCTTTGCGATTCGGGTTAACCGTCTTTTCTAAAATCTGTTTAACCTCTTTATTCGCTAGCTCGGCTTGTCCATTTTTCTGTGGATGATATGCAGTGGAAACTTTGTGAAGAACACCATACCTGCTCATCAAAGCTTCAAAAGAACGATTACAAAAATGTGTTCCTTGGTCACTAATGATGACACGGGGTGTACCGTACCTAGATAATACATTTTCTTTTAAGAATTTTACCACAGTTGTATTATCATTAGTACGACAAGCTACAGTCTCCCCCCATTTTGATACATAGTCAACAGCTAAAAGAATATAAGTAGCCAAAAGATGATGGAAAATGACCCATAAAATCGATATCCCAACAGTCAAATATCTCGATAACAAGAATAAGGTTAAGAGGCATCATATTTCTTCGAGATAAAGCACCTAACTTTTGACATCTTTCATAGGAACGACAAAAATTATTAGTGTCTTTGAACAAAGTGGGCCAGTAAAGACCACACTGTAAAATTTTCACAGCTATCTTCTTCATAGAAAAATAGCCACCACAAGCAACATTATGGCAAAAATTTAAGACACTAGAAACTTCACTTTCAGGAATGCAACGTCTCATGAATTGGTCAAGACAGTATTTGAAAATATATGGATCATCCCAATAAAAATTACGTACCTCAACCAAGAACTTACGCTTATCTTGTGCACTTCAGTCAGATGGAAGTTCACCACAAACCAAATAATTTACGATATGTGCATACCAAGGTATTTGGCTTATAGTAAAAAGATGTTCATCAGAAAAATCATCTCGAATTGGTGACAAATCAGTAGAGTCAGTGAACTCAAGGTGGGATAGATGATCAACAACAACATTTTCAATGCCTCTCTTGTCTTTGATGGTTATATCAAATTCCTGTAAAAGAAGAATCAACCTAATTAAACGGGCTTTAGCATCCTTTTTAGAAAGAAGGTACTTAAGGGCTGCGTGGTCAGTAAAAATAACAATAGGTGAACCAATCAAATAAGAACGAAATTTATCTAAGGCAAAAACAACAGCTAGTAGTTCTTTTTCAGTAGTAGTGTAATTCATTTTAGCATCATTTAAAGTCCTATTAGCATAATAAACAACAAAAGGTTTTCCCTCCCTACGTTGCCCAAGAACTGCTCCTACAACATAATTACTTGCATCACACATAATTTCAAATGGGAGGTTCCAATCCGGTAATTGCAGGATAGGAGCGGTGGTGAGTTTGGCAATGAGTGTTCGGAATGCCTCCTCACACTCTTCTGTCCATGTAAATTCTGCATCTTTTAGCAAACTGTTACACATTGGTCTGGATATGGTAGAAAAATTTTGTTTAAACCTTCTGTAAAAGCCAGCGTGTCTAAGAAAGGATCGGACGTCTTTTACCGTTTTAGGCGTAGATAATTTAGCGATTAATTCAATTTTTGCCTTGTCAACCTCTATCCCTCTTTCAGATATAATGTGCCCCAAAATGATTCCTGAAGATACCATGAAATGACATTTCTCCCAATTTAGCACAAGTCCTTTTTTTTCACACCTACTCAAAACAGATTTCAAATTAAGTAGGCATAAATCAAAAGAATTACCAAAAAAAGTCAAATCATCCATAAAGACTTCCATGCATTTTTCAACCATATCAGAGAAAATACTCAACATACAACGCTGAAAAGTAGCTGGTGCATTACATAATCCAAATGGCATTCTACGAAAAGCATAAGTACCAAAAGGGCATGTAAAAATAGTTTTTTCTTGATCTTCTATAGGTATCTCAATCTGGTAATATCCTGAATACCCATCAAGATAGCAATAAAAAGGATTTCCAGCTACACGTTCTAAAATTCGATCGATAAAAGGCAATGGAAAATAGTCTTTCTGAGTGGCTGTGTTTAGCTTTCTATAATCAATACACATTCTCCAACCACTTACTACCCTAGTTGGAACAGGTATCCCATTCTCATTTTCAACAACAGTAACCCCAGATTTCTTAGGAACTACTTGAGTTGGACTTACCCATTGACTATAAAATATTTGGTAGATTATACCTGCATCTAATAGTTTCAAGACCTCTTTCTTAACTACTTCCTTTATTGTTGGGTTAAGTCTTCTTTGTGGGTCCCTACAAGGTTGGGCACCTTCCTCTAAATGAATTCTATGGGAGCATATCAATAGAGAAATACATTTAATATCAGCTATGGTCCAACCTATTGCAGACTTATGTTCTTTTAACAATTTTATCAATTTTTTCTCTTGTTCAGCACTAAGTTCAGAAGAAATGATGATAGGAAAGGTATCACCTGGTCCTAAGAATGCGTGTTTCAAGCCTTTGGGCAGTAGAGAAAGCTCAACTTGTGGTGTCTCGAGGTTTGATGGCTTTGGTTTCTCCTTCTCTCGTAGCAACTCTTCAAAGTGTGGCTGTCAAAATTGAGTCCCTTTATATTGTGAGTCAAAAACACTAAACACATCAGTTGTTACATCAGGATAATACAATTCTTCAACATCAAAATTGAGAAGGTTTTTCAAAGAATCATAGCCATGGTTTTTATAAGCTTCCTCTGCTACAAGTGTTCCTATCATATATGAATGATAGAACTCATCTTCTTCTCGTGGTTGTTTGCCAATATTGAAAATGTTCACCTCAAGAGTCATATTCCCAAAAGAGAATTTCATTAGACCATTTCTACAATTAATAAGAGCATTAGCAGTGGCTAGAAAAGGTCTTCCCAAAATAAGAAGGATTTTTGACTCTATGTTAACAATAGAATGAGTATCTAAAACAAAAAAATCAACAGGGTAGTAAAATTTATCAATTTGCAACAAAACATCTTTTACTATTCCCCGTAATTTCTTGATTGATCGGTCAGCTAATTGTAGGACTACAGATGTTGGTTTAATCTCACCAAGTCCCAGTTGCAAGTAAATAGAATAAGGCATTAAATTTACACTTGCTCCTAAGTCCAATAAAGCTTGACCAAACTTATGTGTCCCAATTTGGCAGGAGATTATGGGACATCCTAGGTCTTTATACTTGGGTGGTGTCTTTTGTTCAATCACTGCACTTACCTGTTCTGCCAAAAATGCAATTTTCTTCACATGGTGTTTTCTTTTGATAGTGCATAAATCCTTGATGACTTTGGCATAAGTTGGAACCTACTTAATCAAATGCAACAAGGGAAGATTAATCTTAACTTGTTTCAAATGTATATTGAGGTGCAACATAAGACTTGGTCGCTTGTTGTTCTTGTTTCCACTGGCTGTTGGCTTGTTGGTCAGATTTCTAACTGAAATTTGGGTGGTTTCTCCAGCAAGGATTATATGTTTCAGAGTAGGGTGAATAAGGCTTCTTGTGCATCCCTAGGGCATTACATTGTTCCTTATATATCCCTCTCATCTCACTATACGTGGGGCAATCTTGAGCTAAGTGTTCCACTCCTCCACAGACAAAACAGACATCGTGTGACTCAACTCTAGCAACTGTGTGGGTGACCCTTCTATCTTTGGTTTTCAAGGCCTCTAACTCCCTAGTTAAGACCTCTAATTGGGCTTTGAGGTTATCCTCTTCCCTAAGGTGGAAAACTCCATTGGGTCGTGACCTATTTGTGCTTTCAGTAATGCTAGGTCCAGTCCATGTATGGGCTTTTTCGGCTAAGTCATTAAGGAATTCTATGTCTTCTTCAGGATCTTTGTGAAGGAACTCCCCATTACACATCATCTCTACAAATTGACGCTCTCTAATTGTGAGTCCCTCATAGAAATAACTAACCAAACGCCAATTTTCATACCCATGGTGAGGGCACAGATTTAGCAACTCCTTAAACCTTTCCCATGCTTGATATAAGGTTTCACTATCCTTTTGGGAGAAGAAAGAAATTTGTCTTTTCAGTTCATTGGTTTTGTGTTGTGGAAAGTATTTATTGAAAAATGCTTGGGTTATTTTCTGCCCAAGTTCCTGTAGACCTCGGCCTCAAAGAGTATAGCCAACTCTTTGCTTTGTCTTTCAAAGAAAAAGGGAAAAATTTAAGCCTAACAGTGTTTATCGCTTCAGGTTGGCTATGGAAGGTGGCAATTACCTCTTCAAATTCCCTAACATGTACATAAGGATTTTCAATATCTAGACCATGAAAAGTGGGAAGAAGTTGTATCATTCCAAGTTTAAAATCCGAATGTGGTGTGTTAGGTGGAAATATAATGCATGATGGTATGGCTGTGCGAGTAGTATGCAAGTAATCTTTTAGAGTTCTAACGGGATTTTCTTCGTGTTGGCTCATTGTGTTAGAATTACAAGATGAACTAGAAGGTGAATTCTCTTCACTTACAAATTGTGGGGGTGGTTCTAGTTCTCTCACAAATCTTCCTCGTTTGTTTCTAAGTTGATATATATATCCTAACAACAATTTTTTTTTTAAGGAAGGAAATGCTTAAGGAAAATTAAGAAGTGGAATAAAACACAACAAGAAATAGAAATGAGTTAGGTGGTAAGACCAACCATGAAATATAAATACAATAACTAAACAAAAGATAATGAACTGTAAAGTACGATAAAAAAGTACAATAAATAAATAATAAAAAGAAAATACAATAAGTAAATAAATAAAAGGTTAGGTGGTAGAACCGACCATTAAAATAAAAAGAAAATACAACATATTAACTAAAGAAAATAAAGTGCAATAAATACGTAAAAGAAAATAAAAATAAAGTACAATAAAAAAATGCAATAAATAAGTAAAGTACAATAAAAAATAAAGAAACTAAATTAGGCGATAGAACCAGCCACAAAATAAAAAGAAAATACAACAAATTAACTAAAGAAAGAAAGTACAATAAATAAATAAAAGAAAGTGAACGAAGTTAGGCAGTAAAACCAGCCATTAAAATAATATAAATTATAGCAAATTAACTAAATAAAATAAAATAAATTAGGTGGTAGAACCAACCATGAACAATGAGATAAATTACAACAAAAGAAATAGAACTAAGATTTTACAAGGAAAAGAAAATGTACAAAGTTACCACTTTAGTATTTATAATCGCAGCCAACTTTCGCTTAGTGTGCCTCTTCGGCAACGGCGCCAATTATTTTTTACGCTCAAAATATAACACGACGATCGCTGTATAGATTGAGATGTCGATCCCACGAGGAAGCTTTTGGCAAAATAGGTTGGTAAAGTAAAATATTAAAGCAGTAACAAAGGATAAAATTAATTGATTTAAGTGGATGAGATAGAATTGTCTATGATTTGAAGAAAATGTCTTATGATAATTCAAACAAAGCTTCGAGAATCACAATTATGCTTTATAGATCTACTCTATACTTTGATTCAATGCTTATAACTCAATTGAAAGTTTCACATCCCAAACAATCAGTCGGAAGATAGGTAAAATATAACATATTTAATAACATATGTATTTGATGTAATTAAACTCTTTACAAGCATTAACACACATCATGTTCATTTATACAAGTTATCTAAGATCGACAATATATCACTTTAACAATATTACAGTAAAAGATCAACTTGAATATCAAACATTTATTGCCCTTATATATTATCTAAGATCGACAATATATCAATTTGACAATACTGCAGTAAAAGATTAACATATAAAACAATGTAACCAGTAACAATTATAGTTCACCAAGAATCACATAAGAAAAGCATGACTGAACTTATATGAGACATGAGAATTATAATCTCTGGATTATAGAAAATAGAATAGATAAGAGTTTAATCAAAACCAAACTTACAAACATTTGTATCTCTTCGCAACGAATCAAAGCATAGAAGTAGATTTATTATACATAAAAGTTCATCTCTTAGCCTTGCCAAGAACTCTAGCGTAAATTACAATACATGTTAATGAGAAGAAAAGAAAAAGAATTATTTAATGTTTAAAATGTCCTAAGAGTCTCCTTATATAGGCAATGAATGGACATATGTCATGGATGACATCAATCTTCAATAATTTTAAGCCAATAACTCATTTATCCACTTGCAGTACATTTTTGATAATGTAAATGACCGATTTAGCTTCTACAGCCAACATGAAAGTTGTATAATTTTGTCTCTTCTTTCCATAGGAACCAATTTCATGCAAATTGGATGAGTGTCCAATGAGATATAAGCACAATCCCAAAGACACATCAGATTTCGGCCAATAACTATTTTACCCACTTGTAATGCAATTTGGTCCATGATAACGGCTGATTTGGACTTTACCATCAACATACGAGTTATTGATAATTAAGTTATAATTTCAAAGCTTTAAGAATTATACCAATTGAGTACGTATTTTGTGAGATATGGTCCAAATACGTGAGTTGGGTCAAGCTGGCAAAAGTTATAGCCCGATTCTATTGTATCTCAATTTTTGGCCCATAACATGTTGGATTTGGCTTTTCTACTATTCTTCAAATTTATATAAGATTAAGTCATGTTGCACCAAGTTTAAGAATTTATTCATTTTGATTTCTACATTGAGAGTTATGTCCATTTTACATAAACTTGTCCAAATAAAATTCATTAATCACAATTTAAGGAGAACACTTTATTTCAAGCTAAAATTATAGAAAATGATAAAATTAGTGACATTAAATGGTGACTGAATCTCTTAACAAATATGCATTTTCATTTGTTCATCATAGCCCCCAACCAGCTTATTTCTAGTCTCTAGCAATTCAAGCGTAAATAGAATATGTAAAACTACCTAAGCAATTCAAATAAAACGTCAGTTCGAGATCACTGTTGCTATCATGGTTTTTTCAATTACAACTTCCAAAATTTGTGTGTGTGTGAACTAAGCCATATCCATCTTACCACAAACCACAATAGATATAGCCTTGAGAATTTCTCCAAGTAAAAGCCTCAACTCCATATCCTCACAGGTGTATGACTGTTTAAAAGGTTAGGACTTCTCATATGCAGTTAGAAAAAAGTTAAACACTCAAGAAAAAATCAATTTTAAGGACAGACATATAAACTAACATTGATTCAAAGATAGAAAAATTATTTGTTTAAAAATCAATTATTCCTATTATACACCAGCTTTAAAACTTTAATTGGCTTGTGAGAATAATACAATTATAACTTGGTGAAAAAATTGTTTTACAAAATATTTGTCTTCTAAAATTGAATGAAGAGTTTATTAAACTGAATTGCTTCTTCTTTTTTTGGGTATTTTTGCTCTTTCTTTTTTTTTAGTATTTTGCTTTTTTTTTTTTGAAGAATACAAGGAAGCATTACAAAGGTTTCTCACCAAATTATATTATACGCAAATGTAATCAACTTATTCCGTAATTTAAATAATATCAATCTAAACAAAATTTAATCAATTCAAAGGATCAATAAAGGTTCATAAGCTGTTTTCTCAACCTTTCCACTTACTCACAAAAGATATGTAAGATTAGAAAAAAAAATATATACATACTTAAACATGGGAATTCTCCTGGCTATCTAAATTGAATCATCCATCTTACCATAAGGCTTAGCATTGTGCTCAAAACTATTTTGGAAGTCATTCTTTAGTAACCTAAATAGAAACAGTAACTCAACCTAAACAATTTTGAAATCACACTTACGCAGAAAAGGAAATTCTTTTATACAAGAATTACCAAGACTACAAAGAATAAACAACAATACATGAAACATAAAACAAAACAACAAAAAGTTAGTTAAAATGCGTTTCAAAAGTTAAAACTAAAACTCCTTACTCTGTCATTCTAACTTGACCTAGAATGTGTCTCAAGAGTTCAAAAATAAACTCGTTACTCTACCATTTTAATCAAATATCGGACCACAAATTTTTTTATTATATAAAGTACGACTTGTGTCTACTATCTTCACCCAAATCAGATGAAACATTATCCTCAATGTTTAAATAGGAAGAGATAAAGTATAGGAGACATTACCTAAAACGCCAGTTATTTGAATGAAACAAACCTGAGAGACACTTAAGCAAATATAAACTAAAATGATGATACTGATAAATAAATAAAACAAAGAAAAATTTACAAATGAAGTTTCAGATCCAGTTTTCGCTTGTTAAGGCCCATGACCAATCGATCCGAGTTATTGCTGGGTCAGGTTCGTAGGTAACTGCCTGTAATTTGTTAATCAATTCATCCGCCTCAGTAGCAGAAACCAGGATCTGTCGTGCCGAATGTGAAATACAATTCGGTTCCATAACTTGATCAAGAAAACAAAGTAAGCAATCAAAATAGTTATTAACATTCAACAAACCTATGGGATTTCTGTGGATATTCAGTTGAGCCCAAGAGACAATTTGAAAATTTTCTTCCAAGGTACCAAAACCACCTGGTAAAGCAATAAAAGCGTCTACATTGCAAAGCATTCTAGCTATACGTTCATGCATGGATGAGACTTATAATTCTTCCCCTATTGTTTTTCCGGTCAGGTTTTCCACGGCCAAAGCTGTAGGAATAATACCTAAAACTTGACTTCCTCCTAAATGTGCAGCTGTTGACACACACCCCATTAACCCAAGGCTACCCCCTCCATAAATCAAATGAATTTTTCTTGCAGCTAATGCTTTTCCTAGATTGTTTGCTGCTTCTACAAACACTTTACTCTCCCCAGGACTAGATCCACAAAATATACATATATTTCAAAATTGTTGAACTGGGGTTTCCTCCATATTTACACTCACCTTTATCTCAATATATGAAAATGAAGAAAATGAGGTGTTGTATTTATAGAGTACCAAATGATAACAATGATTATGGTAACCCGACAGTTTGTCAAAAAAGAGTTAAAAATAAAACACAAAAATTTAAACGTAATGACCCACATGCATTATTGAACAAAAAGATTTGAATTTAAAACATCTACATGAGTAGCCATACTATTCATAAAATAAAGTTTGAAATTAAAACACATGTATTTACAAGTAGTTATGATTGTGGCTCACATCTTCCTCTGTTTTACGTCCAGTAATGGCTTAAACGCCCTCTATGGGTCGAGGATAGGCTTCCCATCCAATTTTCTTATAAATTGGCAAACAGGGTCTTTTAGAGTCAGATTCCCGAGACTATACCGTTGATGTTCATTTTTAAATTTGTTCCATAAATCAAGAAGTTCACGTTGCACGAGCCCACAGGGATGCATCTCAAGAGTCAATAGGATATCATCCAAAGACTCCTTACTCAGTCCATCCTTAATGATCTAAATTTTGTCTTCTCAATTTTTAGATACAAATCCTAAAGAATGACAACTCCGGTTACAATTCCATCGAGCACATTTATGACAGACTTGTAACCTCTTTGCTCGTCGCCTTTTGGCATAAAAGCTTCTTCCAAGACCAAGCATATGAGAAACAAAATCATTTACAAACTCACTAGATAACTGAACCTTGGCTTCAATTAACCAACGAAGATCCACAGGGATATTACCCAACATCAATAACCTTAGTCTTTCACACCGTGCTTTGTAAATCTTAAGTATAGCATTTTGAGGCAATAAAGGAAAACGTTTTTTAAGGTTGGCAAGAATGTGATCCATTTTAAATGAAAGAAAAGAGATGAATGTATAGTTTGAGGGATAGTTTTTAGGGAACTGAAAAACCGACTTTAATAGTCACGGAGTACCGTATCCACCACTTGACCGGGAAATAAAATTACACTAAAGAAAAAATAAAAAGAAGAAAATAAAGTAAAATAAAATATGAAAGAAAATAAAAGCAAAAATAAAGAGTCAAAAGATAAAATATAAAATATGATACAGATAGATTGAACCTGATCAAGCATGATAGACAATATCTACAAGAGGGATCTCGCCTAGGTACATAGAGTCGTCTACCTATTCCACATAGCCTTTAGCAGCTGTCCATTCACTTTGAAAGCCCGTCCATCAGTGGGGTCCTCTATTTTAACAACACTATTAGAAAAAACATGTCTTACCATAAATGGACCAGCCCATCGAAATCTCAACTTTTCAGGGTGTAAATGCAATCGAGAATCATAAAGATAGACCCGTTGATTTGGCTCAAAGTGTTTCCTTGAGATCTGTTTATCATGAGCTACATTCATTTTAGCTTTGTAAATTTTGGAGTTGTCATATGCGTTATTTTATAGCTCTTCTATTTCTAACAATTGTAACTTTCTCTGGAGACTTGCAGCATTCAAATCAAAGTTAAGGGCTTTGACAGCCCAATAAGCTCTATGCTCTAGCTCAATAGGTAAATGGCAAGCTTTCCCATAAACAAGCCAGTATGGAGACATTCCTAAGATGGTTTTGTATGCAGTGCGATATGCCCATAATGCATCAGAAAGATGCAGAGACCAATCTTTGCGATTCGGGTTAACCATTCTTTTCAAAATCTGTTTAACCTCTCTATTTGCTAGCTTGGCTTGTCCATTTGTCTGTGGATGGTATGCAGTGGAAACTTTGTGAAGGACACCATACCTACGCATTAAAGCTTCAAAAGAACGATTACAAAAATGTGTTCCTTGGTCACTAATGATGACACATGGCGTACCGTACCTAGATAACACATTTTCTTTTAAGAATTTTACCACAGTTGTATTATCATTAGTACGACAAGCTACAGCCTCCATCCATTTTGATACATAGTCAACAGCTAAAAAGATGTAAAGGTAGCCAAAAGATGAGGGAAAAAGACCCATAAAATCGATACCCCAACAGTCAAATATCTCGATAACAAGAATAAGGTTAAGAGGCATCATATTTCTTCGAGATAAAGCACCTAACGTTTGACATCTTTCACAGGAACGACAAAAATTATTAGTGTCTTTGAACAAAGTAGGCCAGTAAAGACCACACTGTAAAAGTTTTGCAGCTATCTTCTTCATAGAAAAATGGATACCACAAGTAGCACTATGGCAAAAATTTAAAACACTAAAAACTTTACTTTCAGGAATGCAACGTCTCATGATTTGGTTAGGACAGTATTTGAAAAGATATGGATCATCTTAATAAAAATTACGTACCTCAACCAAGAACTTACGCTTACTTGTGCACTCTAGTCAGATGGAAGTTCACCACAAACCAAATAATTTACGATATGTGCACACCAAGGCATTTGGCTTATAGTAAAAAGATGTTCATCAGGAAAATCATCTCGAATGGGTGGCAAATCAGTGGAGTTAGTGAACTCAAGGCGGGATAAATGATCAACAACAACATTTTCAATGCCTTTCTTGTCTTTGATGGTTATATCAAATTCATATAAAAGAAGAATCAACCTAATTAAACGGGCGTTAGCATCCTTCTTAGAAAGAAGGTACTTAAGGGCTGCGTGGTCAGTAAAAATAACAATAGGTGAACCAATCAAATAAGAACGGAATTTATCTAAGGCAAAAATAACAGCTAGTAGTTCTTTTTCATTAGTAGTGTAATTCATTTGAGCATCATTCAAAGTCCTACTAGCATAATAAACAACAAAGGGCTTTCCCTCCCTACGTTGCCCAAGAACTGCTCCTACAGCATAATTACTTGCATCACACATAATTTTAAATGGGAGATTCCAATCCGGTGATTGCATGATAGGAGCGGTGGTAAGTTTGGCAATGAGTGTTCAAAATGCCTCCTCACACTCTTCTGTCCATGTAAATTCTGCATCTTTTAGCAAAAGGTTACACAATGGTCTGGATATGGCAGAAAAATTTTGTATAAACCTTCTGTAAAAGCCAGCGTGTCCAAGAAAGGATCGGACATCTTTTATCGTTTTCGATGTAGATAATTTAGAGATTAATTCAATTTTTGCCTTGTCAACCTCTATCCCTTTTTCAGATACAATGTGCCCCAAAACGATTCCTGAAGATACCAAGAAATGACATTTCTCCTAATTTAGCACAAGTCATTTTTCTTCACACCTACTCAAAATAGATTTCAAGTTAAGTAGGCATAAATCAAAAGAATTACCAAAAACAGTCAAATCATCCATAAAGACTTCCATGCATTTCTCAACCATATCAGAGAAAATACTCAACATACAACGCTGAAAAGTAGCTGGTGCATTACATAATTTAAATGGCATTCTACGAAAAGCAGAAGTACCAAAAGGGCATGTGAAATTGGTTTTTTCTTGATCTTCTATAGCTATCTCAATCTGGTAATATTCTAAATACCCATCAAGAAAGCAATAAAAAGGATGTCCAGCTACACATTCTAAAAGTTAGTCAATAAAAGGCAATGGAAAATAGTCTTTCCTAGTGGCTGTGTTTAACTTCTGATAATCAATGCACATTCTCCAACCACTTACTACCTTAGTTGGAACAGGTATCCCATTCTCATTTCAACAACAGTAACCCAGATTTCTTAAGAACTACTTAAGTTGGACTTACCCATTAACTATCAGAAATTGGGTATATTATACCCGCATCTAATAGTTTCAAGACCTCTTTCCTCACTACTTCTTTCATTGTTGGGTTAAGTCTTCTTTGTGGGTCCCTACGAGGTTGGGCGCCTTTCTCTAAATGAATTCTATGGGAGCATATCAATGGAGAAATACCTTTAATATCAACTATGGTCCAACCTAGTGCAGACTTATGTTCTTTTAACAATTTTATCAATTTTTCCTCTTGTTCAGCACTAAGTTCAGAAGAAATGATGATAGGAAAGGTATCACCTGGTCCCAAGAATATATGTTTCAAACCTTTGGGCAATGGAGAAAGCTCAACTTGTGGTATCTCGAGGTTTGATGGCTTTGGTCTCTCCCTCTCTCGTGGCAACTCTGCAAAGCGTGGCTGCCAAAATCGAGTCCCTTTTTCCTTTGAGTCAAGAACACTAAACATATCAGTTGTTACATCAGGATAATACAATTCTTCAAATTCAAAATTGAGAAGGTTTTTCAAAGAATCATAGCCATGATTTTTATAAGCTTCCTCTGCTACAAGTGTGTCTATCATATATGAATGATAGCACTTGTCTTCTTTTCGTTTTTGTTTGCCAATATTGAAAATGTTCACCTCAAGAGTCATATTCCCAAAAGATAATTTCATTAGACCATTTCTGCAATTAATAAGAGCGTTAGCAGTGGCTAGAAAAGGTCTCCCCAAAATAAGAGGGATTTTTGACTCTATGTTAACAACAGAATAAGTATCTAAAACAAGAAAATCAACAAGGTAGTAAATTTATCAATTTGCTAGAAAACATCTTCTACTATTTTGGAGATGTTTAGCGGAATATTTCTAATCGTTAATAACTAACGCTTTAGATCATGGATATAACTTTTATACAATTTTTAATCTAAAAACGCCTTCCCACTGCTTTACATAATTTCTTAAATCTCTCAAAAGGAAAAACGACAATTTAATCTTTTAAACTGTACAACGGGAAGTAGACCCCATTAGCATTTTACTCCAGCCGCACACTTTAGCGATCTTGGCCTTTATAAACCCAAAAGGTAGACAACTCTTGCCAATTATATCTCATACAACTCTTATTACTGATCCTAAATACACATTATCCGCACACTTTAGCGATCTAAGATAATTGTATTTCAGATTAACTTGTCAATCATCAAATATATGTTACCAATACTATCCGCACACTTTAGCGATCTAAGATAGTATATTTGCATATATTTGCCTCATCTCATGTTTTAACCGGCATAGCCCGAATCACCCCGACCAATCCCTCACACTTTAGCGATCTTAGGAGTGACCGAAATGACCCGTCTAATACCGTATTGACAAGGCGAATCATTGTATAATATTATCTCATAATATAATACTTATTCAATCTGATTAAGAGAGATTTAATTTTTAATTATTATTTTATTAATAAATTAATAATAATAATAATAATAACTTTTCGTATCTCATACGAATCTAATTCATAATTAGAAAATTTATTTACGTAAGCACAACTAACCTTCATCAATAGGGCTCCCATTGTGTTTAACAACGTAAACAAATTATTTGTAATTTTAATATAATAATATAACACTTATAATTGTATTAAATATTCTATTTGCAAAAATTACAAATACAAGTATTATGTTTGGAATGATTAGCGTTAGGTTCTAACATTATACAATATTCTCCAAAAAAAAAAAAAAAAATTTAAAAAATTTTTTTTTAATTTTTTTTTTTTTTTTTTTGCTGAGCGCCGGGGCGCTGGGACCTGAGCGCCGCGGCGCTCAAGTCAGAACCTCAGCACTGCAGCGCCCAGATTTAGGCGCCGCGGAGCTGGACGCGGTAACAGTGTTCCGACCTTTCGGACACTGTTTTTCGCCCCTAATTTTTACTATTTTTTCATAGGCATCATTTCCAAATATCATCATACTTCAATTCTAAACACTAACATGTTCAAGAATACAACAATATGCTCATCATCATGCTTAAAATCAAACATCACCATGTTCAAATTTAAATATCATCAAGTTGTTTTAATATACAACATCATCATATTAACATATTCAACAACAAGAATAATCATATACTCAATTTAACATGCTCTGATACCATTTGTTGGGTGTTTATCATAGAGTGTGTGATTATACGAGTGTGTGCATAATTTCAAAAATTACTATATGCGCAGCGGAAGCATGTTACAAAATACACTCATTTTAACAATTTCAACATATATCACATATATGCATAAGTATAACAATTATACAATAATAAATGATGAACAATATTGTATTATAACATAATGTAAAATACTTACCTAATGAAGGTAGCTTTACAAATTCTTCAAGTATTTCACTAATCCATGTGAAGAGCTCACCTTGAAGTATATGTTGAACAATTATAGTCCATAACTTTTGGTGGGATTAAGAAGCTAGAATGGTAGCTTAGTGTTTAGAATTTTCAGCACTTGTATTCAAACTCTTTTGAATACAATTTTGTTTCTTAAATGAAAATGGTAAATATTTTCTATACAACTCTTGTATAAATTAAAAATCTTTAACATACAAATCTTGTATATTAATCTTAGAAACAATTTCTACATGATAATTATTTTGAACAACTCTTTGCAAAATAATTATCTTTTTCTTCATTTACATAACATTCATTTTTGGCCATCCATTAAAGAAGGAGATGAAGAGAAGTTTGTTTATTTTTCAACACTTGAAAGAATAAAACTCAAAGAACTCTCTCTTACCTCTCTTCCTTACCATTGCCAAGTTCTTCTCCAAAAATTTAATGAATGAAATTCAATTGTTTTGCCAAAATTCATTTTGTTTATTCAACACTTTGATTAAACAAAATTAAAAAAATGAAATGCTCCACCAATTTTATTGTTGGTCTCCCATTTAGAATTAATTAAACCAAGCACTAGAATAATGGCCACCAAAATTAATCTTTACCTAACAATTATAATTACTTTAATTATAATGGGTAATTAAATGGCCAACATCTAGGCCACTCATTGTATTAAAATACAATGCCATGATCTATATATATTATAATATTATCTAATAATATAATAATAATATATGATTTAATTATTCAAAACAATTTTGAATAATTACTTTTTACCTTACTAATTTTTACTACCATGGTTAAATGGTAAAAAGGTAAAATTAAATCATGGAACAAATTTTGTCATTTGTCAATATTCTATTAATTAACAACCCTTATTAATTAATTAAGTGATGTACTTAACAATTAAGTCTTGACAAATGTACAATCTAAGGGATCCCTAAACAATCGTTCTCTTTTGCTGAAATTTATTGGATCGAACTATTCAATCCAATTCGCTACCCCAGTGCACAACGAGTATACTTTATATTGTGAGACTCTCTAGGTCCACACCTAATTTGTCATATAGAGCTCCTCCATACGTCCGTGAACAATGTCCCACACATACGTTACGGATATTACAAATTAGCATGTTAAACCATACAAGTTGAGGTTATTACATATTCATATAATCCTTTCATCATTTATATCCTTGAAGAGCAGAGATATAGATCATCACCGTCAAATCTCTATTTGCTCAACCACGAACTTATCTCCAGATTTATATTTCATAAAACAATATCCACAAACACTTTTGTGATATTGTTTATTCCTCCGGAATATCTTTTTCGAGGTTTATGCTTGTGGCCACAAGACTTTCTGAAATACAATCTCAGAGCATTAGGATATACAACCCACTCATATGAGCTGATGGATCCCATATCTACGCACACCAAACTCCATGAGCATCGGACCATACCCAGCGACACCCAGCGGTCAGACCATGAAAGGTTTCTGACATGTGTGGAACCAAAGCATGATGGATCACTCACAAGCCCACCGTGGCACTCAGGTCAAAGGACCACAAATACTACTCAACTCGGAAGACCTTCCATTGACGGCTTTATGAGATGTCTATTGGATGTCTTCGTGAGTCTGTTCAATATCCAGTCCTTACTGAATACCTGTATCTCTATACGAGCTTCCTACTAAGCTCATGGTTTGCTAAGATTAACCATCTGGACTGTCCAGATATAGACATACACTAATCTATATTAATGAGTTTCACCGATAGACCCGCATCGATGAAATTAGATCAGGAACATTATGTTTGAGAACACACTTGCATAATGACATTTCTTAACACTATCTGCAACTCATTGCAGCTATATCATTACTAATATATTCTCAGGTCATTGTCCCATTTCAGACAAGGCTCTAACTCATTAGATTTTGCTAGCTCTTAGCACCACTAACTCTTAGTGTTTATAACTATTAGCGTTGCTAACTCTTAGCCCTGGTCTAAACTCTTTTAGACCAAATCTAAACTCCTTCAGATCATACAATGTCTAAAACGTTACAAGCATCTTACCATTTAATAAAAATAATATTAACGATTTTATTAGAAATAATAATTGTATAAATACAATCACTATATATTTATACATTATGGGATGGCACGTAAGCACAAATCCCAACAAGATTTCCAACTGAAATTCGGGTGGTTTCTCCAACAAGGATTATATGTTTCAGAGTATGGTGAATAAGGCTTCTTGTGCATCCCTAGGGCATTACATTGCTCCTTATATATCCCTCTCCTCTCACTATACGTGGGGCAATCCTGAGCTAAGTGTGCCACTCTTTCACAGACAAAACAGACATCGTGTGACTCAACTCTAGCAACCGTGTGGGTGACTCTTCTATCTTTGGTTTTCAAGGCCTCTAACTCCCTAGTTAAGACCTATAATTGGGCTTTGAGGTTATCCTCTTCCCTAATATGAAAAACTCCATTGGGTCATGACCTATTTGTGCTTTCAGTAATGCTAGGTCCAGTCCATGTATAGGCTTTTTCAGCTAAGTCATTAAGGAATTCGATGGCTTCCTCAGGATCTTTGTGAAGGAACTCCTCATTACACATCATCTTAACAAATTAGTACTCTCTAATTGTGAGCCCCTTATAGAAATAACTAACCAAGCGCCAATTTTCATACTCCATTGGGTCGTGAGGTCCAGTCCATTGGGTCGTGACCTAGTTAAGACCTCTAATTGGGCTTTGAGGTTATCCTCTTCCCTAATATGAAAAACTCCATTGGGTCGTGACCTATTTGTGCTTTCAGTAATGCTAGGTCCAGTCCATGTATAGGCTTTTTCAGCTAAGTCATTAAGGAATTCGATGGCTTCCTCAGGATCTTTGTGAAGGAACTCCCCATTACACATCATCTTAACAAATTAGTACTCTCTAATTGTGAGCCCCTTATAGAAATAACTAACCAAGTGCCAATTTTCATACTCATAGTGAATGCACAAATTTAGTAACTCTTTAAACCTTTTCCATGCTTGATATAAAGTTTCACTGTCTTTTTGGGAGAAGGAAGAAATTTGTCTTTTCAGTCCATTGGTTTTGTGTTGTGGGAAGTATTTATTGAAAAATGCTTGGGTCATTTCTGCCCAAGTTCCTATAGACCTCGGCCTGAAAGAGTATATAGCCAACTCTTTGCTTTGTCTTTCAAAGAAAAAGGGAAAAATTTAAGCCTAACAGTGTTTATCGTTTCAAGTTGGCTATGGAAGGTGGCAATTACCTCTTCAAATTCCCTAACATGTACATAAGGATTTTCACTATCTAGACCATGAAAAGTAGGAAGAAATTGTATCATTCCAGATTTAAAATTCGAATGTGGTGTGTTAGGTAGAAATATAATGCATGATGGTGTGGCTATGCGAGTATGATGCAAGTAATGTTTTAGAGTTCTAACGGGGTTTTATTCGTGTTGGCTCATTGTGTTAGAATTACAAGATGAATTAGAAGCTGAATTCTCTTCCCTTACAAATTGTGGGGGTGGTTCTAGTTCTAGTTCTAGTTCTAGTTCTCTCACAAATCTTCCTCATTTGTCTCTAAGTCGATGCAGACATCCTAAAATATATATTTTTTTTTAAGGAAGGAAATGCTTAAGAAAAATTAAGAAGTGGAATAAAACACAATAAGAAATAGAAATGAGTTAGGTGGTAAGACCAACCATAAAATATAAATACAATAACTCAACAAAAGATAATAAACTGAAAAGTACGATAAAAAAAGTACAATAAATAAATAATAAAAAGAAAATACAATAAGTAAATAAAAGAAAAGAAAATTCAATAAATAAAGAAAAATAAAATACAAAGTACAACAAATAAATAAAAGAAAAAAATAAAATAAAGTGCAATAAAAAAAAGTACAATAAGTAAATAAATAAAAGGTTAGGCGGTAGAACCGGTCATTAAAATAAAAAGAAAATACAACATATTAACTAAAGAAAATAAAGTGCAATAAATGAGTAAAAGAAAATGAAAATAAAGTACAATAAATAAAAGTGCAATAAATAAATAAAGTACAATAAAATAAATAAATAAACTAAGTTAGGCGGTAGAACCAACCACAAAAATAAAATACAACAAATTAACTAAATAAATAAAGTACGATAAATAAATAAAAGAAAGTGAACGAAGTTAGGCGGTAAAACCAGCCATTAAAACAATATAAATTATAGCAAATTAATTAAATAAAATAAAATAAATTAGGTGGTAGAACCAATCATGAACAATAAGATGAATTATAAGAAAATAAAACTAATATTTTACAAAGAAAAACAAATGTACAAAGTTACTACTTTAATATTTATAATCGCAACCGACTTTCGCTTTGTGTGCCTCCCCGGCAACGGCGTCAAATTTTTGTTTACGCTCAAAATATAATGTGGCTATCGCAGTATAGATTGAGGTGTCGATCCCACGAGGAAGCTCTTGGCAAAATAGGTTGGTAAAGTAAAATATTAAAGCAGTAGCAAAGGATAAAATTAATTGATTTAAGTGGATGAGATAGAATTGTCTATGATTTAAAGAAAATGTCTTATGATAATTCAAACAAAGCTTCGAGAATCACAATTATGCTTCATAGATCTACTATATACTTTGATTCAATATTTATAACTCAATTGAAAGTTTCACATCCCAAACAATCAATCGGAAGATAGGTAAAATATAACATATTTGATAACACATGTATTTGATGTAATTAAACTCTTTGCAAGCATTAACACACATCATGTTCATTTATACAAGTTATCTAAGATCGACAATATATCACTTTAACAATATTGCAGTAAAAGATCAACTTGAATATCAAACATTTATTGCCCTTATATGTTATCCAAGATCGACAATATATCAATTTGACAATACTGCAGTAAAAGATTAACATATAAAACAATGTAACTAATAACAATTATAGTTCACCAAGAATCACATAAGAAAAGCATGACTGAACTTATATGAGACATGAGAATTATAATCTCTGGATTATATAAAATAGTGTAGATAAGAGTTTAATCAAAACCAAACTTACAAACATTTGTAGCTCTTTGCAACGAATCAAAGTATAGAAGTAGATTTATTACACATAAAAGTTCATCTCTTAGCCTTGCCAAGAACTCTAGCCTAGATTACAATACATGTTAATGAGAAGAAAAGAAGAGAGAATTATCTAATATTAAAAACGTCCTAAGAGTCTCCTTATATAGGCAATGAATGGAAATATGTCATGGATGACATCAATCTTCAATAATTTTAGACCAATAACTCATTTATCCACTTGCAGCACATTTTTGATAATATAAATGATCGATTCAGCTTCTATAGCCGACATAAAAGTTGTAGACTGTTGTCTCTTCTTTCCATAGGAACCAATTTTATGCAAATTAGATGAGTATCCAATGCGATATGATCAAAATTCCAAAGATACATCAGATTTCAGCTAACAACCATTTTCCCCACTTGCAATGCAATTTGGTCTCTGATAATGGCTGATTTAGACTTTACCATCAACATACAGGTTGTTGATAGTTAAGTCAATATTTCACAGCTTCAAGAATTATACCAATTGAGTATGTATTTTGTGAGATACGGTGCAAATACGTGAGTTGGGTCAGGCTGGGCAGAAGTTGTAGCCCGATTCTATTGTATCTCAATTTTTGGCCCATAACATGTTGAATTTGGCTTTTCCACTATTTTTCAAATTTGTGTAAGATTGAGTCATGTTGCACCAAGTTCAAGAATTTCTTCATTGTGATTTCTACATTGAGAGTTATGTCCATTTTACCTAAACCTGTCCAAATAACATTCATTAATCACAATTTAAATAGAACACTTTATTTCAAGCTAAAATTACAGAAAATGCTAAAATTAGTGACATTAAATGGTGACTGAATCTCTTAACAAATATGCATTTTCATGTGTTCATCATACATTCCTATTAAATCGCTAATGCTTATTTAAATGGTATTATGCAATGTAACATTAAAGATATTGTATAATCTAAAGTAGTTTAGATAAGGGCCCATAGTTGACCACACTGAGAGATATAAATGTTAAATGTTAGCACAACTAATTATTAGTCGGTTATAATACTCAGTAAAGATCCAAGAGTTAGAGCCTTGACTGTAATGGGATATAGACCTGGGAATATACTAGTAACTGCATAGTTATAAGAGTTGCAATTAGGTGCCAAGAAATATCAGTTGCACAAGTATATTCTCGAATATTGTCCCTGATCTATTTCTACCGATGCGAGTCCTTTAGTGGATATCTTTATATAAATCAGCATATGTCGTACCTATAGGGTATAGATAGTCATTCCTAGCCGATTGTGAGCTTAGAGCTTGTATTGATATATGGGTATCCAGTTAGGACTGGATATGGGACGGACTCACAAGGACCTTCGATAGACACCCTATGTAAGCTGTCAATGGAGTGTCCTCTCAAGTTGAGTAGTATACGTGGTCCTTTAACCTGAGTGCCACATAGGCTTGTAAGTGATCCACCATACTTTAGTTCCACGTATGTCATAGACCTTTCATGGTGTGACCACTGGGTATCGTTGGGTATGGTCCAATGCTTATGGAGTTTAGTGTGTACAGATATGGGATTCGTCAGCTCGCATAAGGAGTTAAATATCCAGATGCTTCAAGACTGTATCTCAAAAAGTCTTGTGGCCATAAGCATTAAACTTGAGAAAGAGTTTCCACCATGGTGTAATAATATGGTAAAGAAGTTTACACATATTGTTTAGTGAGATACAAGTCTGGGGATATGATATGGATGAGCACATGAGATTTGACGGTGATAATTTATATCCCCGAACATCTAGGATATCATGATAGAAGGACTTTATGTATGCGTTATAACCTTACCACGGATGGTCGACGCGCTGATTTGTATTTCTGTCACATGTGCGTGGGGCAATATTCATGGACTTGTGGAATAGTTTCATTTGATGAATCGGGTGTAGACATAGGGAGTCCCACGATATGGAGTGTACTCGTTGACTAATGGGGCAGCGTACTAGAATGAATTGTTAAGCCTAGTAATATCCAGCACTATCATAGAAATACGTGAGTGTTTGTATTTAAGCGTTAAATATAATAATTAGTCAATAATTATTATTTACTAATTGTATATGAGACGTGGTGTATTGTGGACTCTCTGTTGAGTTTACTTAAGTATGGGTATGGTGAGACCCACTAAAGGGTAGATTTGATAACTATTTATGAGGGGTAAAATAGTTATTTCACATAATAATTATTTAATTATTAAATAATCATAAATATCTCATTATTATATATCTTATTATCTTATTGAGAGAATGCTTCTTAGAGGCATGAAGTGTTGTTGTGACTCAAGAATTAGATTAGACTCTTGTTACCCTTTTAGGCTATTTCACTTTTCTAAAAATTTTGCCATCATTTTTTTAGGTCATCCATTTCGTGTTGTGATTTTCTTGACTCTTCTTTCAATGCTTTTTGCTAGGTTAGTGGTTCTTCCTATTGTTAGGAGTTATCGATATGTTGTATATCTACAGATTTATTTGAGTTTTGTAATCTAAGATTCTCATCAGGTAGTGGGATTTATTCGTTGTTTTGTGTGGCAATGAGTGAGTGGTGACAATTTTTGTCTGTCCATTGATGATTCCATTTTATATCCATTATCTTCAACCCCTAAACTTAGTAATTGCTCACTTTGAATAAAATATGTAACTTTTTATGTAAGTTAATGTCATTTTGTAGGTCACTTTGAATAAAATAAGTAACTTTTTATGTAAGTTAATGTCATTTTGTAGGTTTCAAGTTAATGGAACTATTTAGGATAAACTTCAAAAAAATCAAGCAAAATTATAAAAATAGACGAAAATGTTGGGATTTGTGCTTATGTGCCATCCCAAAATGTATAAATATTTAATGATAGTATTTATACAATTATCATTTCTAATAAAATCATTAATATTATTTATAATTAAAATGGTAAGATGCTTGTAACGTTTCAGACATTATATGATCTGAAGAAGTTCAGATCTGGTTTAAAGGAGTTTAGATCAGTGCTAAGAATTAGCAACACTAATAGTTATAAATACTAAGAGTTAATGCTACTAAGGGTTAGTGATGCTAAGAGTTAGCATGTTCATATAATTAGTGAAATATAAGGAGTTAAAGTCTTGTCTGAAATGGGACAATAACCTGAGAATATATTAGTAATGACATAGCTGCAAGGAGTTACAGATGGTGCTAAGAAATGTCATTATGCAAGTATGTTCTCAAACACAATATTCCTAATCTAATTTCATCGATGCGGGTCTATCGATGGAACCCATTAATATAGATTAATGTATGTCTATATCTGGATGGTCTAGATGGTTAGTTTTAGTAAACCATGAGTTTTGTGGAAGCTCGTATAGAGATGCAGGTATTTAGTAAGGACTGGATATTTAACAGACTCACAAGGACCTCCAATAGACATCTTATGAAGCCGTCAATGAAAGATCTTCCGAGTTGAGTAATATTTGTGGTCCCTTGACTTGAGTGCCATGGTGGGCTTGTGAGTGATCCACCATGCTTTGTTTTCACACATGTCAGAAACCTTTCATGGTCTGACCGTTGGGTGTCGCTGGGTATGGTCCGATGCTCATGGAGTTCGGTGTGCGTAGATATGGGATCCATCAACTCATATGAGTGGGTTGTATATCCTGATGCTCCGAGATTGTATTTTAGAAAGTCTTATAGCCACAAGCATAAACCTCAGAAAATATATTTTGAAGGAATAAACAATATCACAAAAGTGTTTGCGGATATCGTTTAATGAAATATAAATCTGGAGATAAGTTCATGGTTGAGCAAAATAGAGATTTGACGATGATGATTTATATCTCTGCTCTTCAAGGATATAATTGATGGAATGATTATACGAATATGCAATAACCTCAATTTATATGGTGTAACACGTTGATTTGTAATATCCGTAATGTGTGTGTAGGACATCGTTCACGGACGTATAGAGGAACTCCATATGATAAATCAAGTGTGGACCTAGAGAGTCTCGCAATATAAAGTGTACTCGTTGCAAACTAGGGTAGCGGATTGGATTGAATTATTCGATTAAATAAATTTCAGCAAAATAGAATAATTATTTAGGGATCCCTCGGGATGTACATTTGTCAAGACTTAATTGTTAAGTAAATCACTTAATTAATTAACAGGGGTTGTTAATTAATAGAATATTAACAAGTGGCAAAATTTGTTCCATGATTTGATTTTACCTTTTTACCATTTAACTTTGGTAGTAAAAATTAATAAGGTAAAAAGTAATTATTCAAAATTGTTTTGAATAATTAAATTATATATTATTATTATATTATTAGATAATATTATAATATATATAGATCATGGCATTGTATTTTAATACAATGAGGGGCCTAAATGTTGGTCATTTATTTACCCATTATAATTAAAGTAATTATATTTGTTAGGTAAAAATTAATTTAGATGGCCATTATTCTAGTGCTTGGTTAAATTAATCTTAAGTGGGAGACTAACAATAAAATTGGTGGAGCACTTAATTTTGTTTAATCAAAATGTTGAATAACAAAAATATTTTGGAAAACAATTGAAAAGATTCATTCAATTTTGTGAGCAAAAAATTCGGCCAAGGAAGAAAGGTAAGAGAGAGTTTTGAGTTTTGTTCTTTCAAGTGTTAAAAAAATAAACAAACTTCTCTTCATCTCCTTCTCTAATGGATGGCTAAAATGAAATGGAGAAAAAGATAATTATTTTAGAAAAGAGTTGTTCAAAATAATTATCATGTGGAAATTATTTCTAAGAATTATACAAGAGTTGTATGTTAAATATTTCTAATTAATACAAGAGTTGTATGTAAAATATTTATCATCTCTATTTAAGAAACAAAATTGCATTCAAAAGAGTTTGAATACATGTTGCTGAAAATTTAAAAACTAAGCTACCATTCTAGCTCCTTAATCCTACTAAAAGTTATGGACTAGAATTGTTCAACATATACTTCAAGGTGAGCTTCACATGGATTGTTGGAGGACTTGAAGAATTTGTAAAGCTACCTTCATTAGATAAGTGTTTTACATAATATTTTAATACAATTATTCATTATGTTTATAAATGTATAATTGTTATACTTATTCATATATGTGATATATATGTTTAATTGTTAAATTGGGTGTATTTGTAACATGCTTCCGCTGCGTGTAGTAATTTTTAAAATTATGTATACACTTATATGTCACACACTCGATCACCAACAGAAAATGCTGAAAGTGAACATTAATAGTGAACAATGAAAATGAACTGTGAATAGTGGAGCGATGCCAAAGCAGACAAAAAGTTAGCACTGCGGTGCTGCTAACTGTAGATTATCTTATTTTTACCCTAATTTGAAGACTAAATTAGAATCTTTGGGCTACTTCTCAAAATATCAAGATGAGACACGAAAAATACAATAGAGAAAAGGCTTGAGCTAAAATTTAAAGAAGAGAAAGAATGTCTCCAAGGCTTCTTGAGGATAATTAAAGACACTTGAAGGATTAAAGCCTTGAAGACATCCCGAAATTTGGTTTTCTCTTTTCTTTTTACTCATTTTCTTTTGGTTAAAGTTTGTAGTTATGAATATTGTTTAAACATGTTTGTATCTATGGATTTCTTGATAATTTTTGTTATCGTTGGATTGATATGCAGCTAAACTTAAATTTTAGGGTTTGATGTAGCTTTTTATGGATACTATGTTTGGATGATTTAGTAATTTATTGTTTCTCTATACTTAATGCTTCCAATTGATTGAAAAATAATTTGGTTATTATTGATCTATAGATTAATGCTGGGGAGATATTGATCCATTTATCATATTTGAGAAACATAACCTTATGTTGTTATTGAGTCGAGAGGCTAATAGCACTTGAGTAATCACTAGGGGTTGCTTAATGATTGAATGTGGCATACACCAAGTGTTCAAGGAATTATATGAGAATATTTAGGCGTGACATTATACCAGGATCTCATTTGACACTCGGGAAAGGTAATTACATTAATCTTTGGGTAATCAATTTAAGAGTTATGTAATGCATGTATAGGTAGACAAGTTAGATAGGGATATCAATTTGAATATGTATGCAAAGTATCTCATTTGACACTTGGGAGAGGTAATGAGATTAGTCTTAATATCTTGATTAATAAATTGAACAAAATTGCTAAATAGGAAGAACATAAGAAGAAGAATAGAATGAAATTAATACTCTAGGATCCATTTTTCATTGATTCCCCATTTCGCAAGATTATCATTTTAATTGTTACTTTGTTAATCACTTAATTTTGGTTGTTAGTTTAATTTTTCTTAGTTATTGCAATTAAATCAAGTCACTTAGATAAAATTGAGTTGCGAAAACCCATAATTCTTAGCGTAATTTTGAAAGATCATTCCTCTTAGGAAATATACTCATACTCATCACTTTATTACTTACTCGTGATTTATGCACTTGCGGTCAATATTTTCGTGTGTTAGTTTTGTGAACAAGTTTTTACCTCTATATTCTCAATCTAGTATTGATAGCCTTTTCATTTGCTTTCTACAAATAATGCCAAATTATTGACTCTAAAATTTGATAACTTGGAGGTCAACGAGTTGAATTTATTTTTCTAAGGAAGCTTGGCCTTGACATCTAATAAGGATAGGATTTAAACTAAACTGGATCACTCTTTCCCCATGGATATTGCATCTGATGAGAATGCTGCAACTAAAGAAAAGTGAGACCACACCAAAAGTTTGTTTCCGACGTAGACACTTCGATGCTTAAGCCAACAACGATTTGAAAAAA
The DNA here is from genome assembly GCA_946807835.1 of Ailanthus altissimus. NCBI lineage: Eukaryota > Viridiplantae > Streptophyta > Magnoliopsida > Sapindales > Simaroubaceae > Ailanthus > Ailanthus altissimus. The sequence goes on along the minus strand of OX327713.1, from coordinate 7,592,716 downwards.
TAATAATAGGGCAAAAAAGTAGAAAGGGTGAAAAAGTAATAAGAAGCTCGATATGTATACTTTACATGTATTTTCGTGATCTTAAGGATGATAATCTTGAAAATTCAAATCTTAAAGAATATTATAGGACTTTTGTAATGATGGTTATGATTATTATCGTGATAATCCCTCTACGTAGAATTTCTTCTCTATTTATAAGGTGGAGACATAGGTTAAACTCGTAGCATCAAAATCCTTTTAGAATTTAAAAATCTCATGGGCATTCCCTTTTAGGATTCTGCTATCTTAGTTTTTTCAAAATTGTACTAGATCTTTCTTGCCCTAGTAATACTTGTATTGTGCTTTTAGGAATCTCTCTTTAATTTAGAATATTTCCCTAATAAGGTTGATCTTATTTACCATTCTTATAAAGTCCTTTTAGGATCTATTTTTTATTTTCAAGATGGTCAAAATTTGACATGTGCTCGATAAGAGTAGAGATTTTCTTTTATGTGATGTTTAATCGAACAAGGTAGCTAGGTTATGACAAATATTCAGACCAACTCCATGAGTTTTGAGTCTAATTGAATAGGATAGCTAAGTTATGACCTATATTTTGACCAGCTCAATAAGAGTGTAGATTATTTTTTCTCTTTTAGAGTCGATCGAACAAGATAGTCAAGTTACAGCTAATGTTTTGACTAGCTCAAAGAAAGTGTCCATGTTTCGAGTACTTTTTTATAAGTTGATGTTGTCATTGAATCTTATAAATTGAGATTTTTTTTTTCTGAAGTCTTTGGGATTTGAGGTCCTAAATATAAGGGGAAACAAAAGTATTTTTTAAACCCTATTTATATCTAATTTTTATTGAAAATATATTTATTTAATTTGAAATGTAGGTTAGACACTTTTTTCTTTTGCATTAAAATATTTATAATTAAAACACTATCAAAACAAGTTTAAATATAATTTATATTATATCAACTAAATAATTATTATATTAACAAAAATAATAATAAATTAGGACATAGGACGAATGATAAGGTGCATTTTTCATCCTCCACTTCACTTATTAGTGGGAGTTTTTTCTTTGAAGAATAATTGAATCCATTCAAAGTAAAGTAACAAGGATACAACTTGTAGGGTTTCTGATCAAAATGATCAGGGAAATTACAAGCCTAAATATAATATTTCATACTAACGTTTTACCTAACCTCATCCACCCTCTACAATAAAGGGGAGACTAATCCCTAAGGAGAATAAACTCTTCTTAAGAATGGAGAAAATAACCTTGATAATAGAGAGCAAAAAAGAGAGGCCCTCACGTAGGAGGGGAAGATATAAACACTGCCTAATCAATAAGCAAATACAAGAAATGCAGTCCAAAATATTCCGCAAATCCTAAAAACCAACACCCAAAATTTTCAAAAAATGTGAGTAAAAAATTTAACACCACGTGGGAGGAGTGCCTCAAGACGGTAATGGCCGCAAACCCCTCCGGGGAGGAGAGTGGCGGTTGGAACTTCAGAACTTGCTGACAAAAGATGGCGAGTGACAACCCTGTAACAAGACAGCAACAGGACGACTGATATCAGTTGGATCTATAGCACCAGAGAGGAACACAAAGGCTGATGAAAAGCCACGTCTTCATATAAGCATAAGCATCCGCTAGGTCTTCAGATTGACGATCGCCGCAAGTCAGAAAAATAACAGAAAAATTAAAACAAAAAAAGAAAAAGAAAAAACAAAGGCTATAAAGGAGTTGGTAAAAGACGCCAGAGAAAAAGCGAATTGGGGTGGGTGGAGGGGCAAGGGCATGGTTGTCCGCTGGAGAGGGGTAAAGTGCCCCTCTCCGATGGGTTTGTAAGCTTGGCGTCTAGGATTTTCTTTTTTGTAGAGAGATGCAAGAGCGTTTTGTAGAAAGAGATTTTTTTTTTAACAATTTGCTTTCTTAAGTAGTGGCAGTTTGAGTCTCACTACATTTGGACGTGAGTAAATTTTTCTTTTTATATCAGAAGTGACCCCTACTTATTTTGATGTTGATATTTGAACTCAAATTTAGTTGTATTTAATCTAAATGGATTCATTAAATTTTTTATAATGTGATGAACTAAAATAAAACATAAATTTTATAACAACACACTAATAGTACACAAATTTTAAGTAGAATAGAATCTCAATTTGTGAACAGTTTGTATGGAAATCTCATATGAGATGGGCACGTATTGTTACAAATTTGATATATTGTCATAACCACGTAGATGTTGGTACAAATTCAATTGGAGCTTAAGGCTGAAGCCACATCTCACACCACATGGCTTGTGTTGACAAAGTGCCATCTCAAGCAAGAAAACAAGTTTCGGAATAATGACAATATACTGAAAATTCATTTATTTTCACACAAAAAAAAAAAAGAGAGAAATGAGTATTAAGAATTGAGACAAGAAAAAAGGGGAAGGAAAGGAAAAATACATAATAGAAACGTTTATAATTATAGAGACCTTATCGCATAGGATAGAAAAGATTTTAACAGGCAGAGAATCAGCCACACCCCACAAAGAGTTTTAGAGGCTTTCCTCGTCACCCACCAGATTAGTACCACCACCACAAAATCTTTTCAGCTTTTTCTTTTTATATTTTTTTCTCGCCACAAAAACCTTTATAGCAATTTTATCAAACAGCTTCTGCATAATTAAGCTTACAAAGCCTTGCTCCGGTAAGATTCTTATTCTTCTTTTGTTTATTCAATTACTGGACATTTCGGTGACTGTAGAATGAGGAGTTGAAGTTGGTAGATAGTTAAAATTGTAATTGAGAATGTTGGTTCTAGTGGGAACGATGCCGTCTTTGGCTTCATTGGTTAGTTTAGGGAGCATAAGTGTTACTGGCACTTCGAGTTCGTCAGAATCATCATGTTATTCTTTAGTTAAGAGAGTTTCCTTGTCTCAACGCAATTTTAAGGGTAAAAAAAGATGGGTTTGTAAATATGCTGTTACTACACAGACATCAACTACTACTACTGATTTGATTGAACATGGTAATCCGGCACCTGTGTCTTTTGATTCTAACAGTTATAGGGGAAGTAATAAGGATAATGATAGTGATGATGATGATGATAGTGAAATCGTTCTAAAGCCTGCTCCTAAGCCTGTGTTGAAGTCCTCCGGGATTAAGGCTGAACCGCCCATTTTGGATGTCAATTCCGTGGGGTGGGACCCAAGAATGGGTGAGGATTCGGATGAGGAAGAAAGGAATAAGGTCATTGAGTCGCTTGATGAGGTGTTGGAGAAGGCTGAGAAATTAGAGGCTAGGAAAGACAGTGGGAGTGGGAATGTCAATTTAAATAAATTGACGCCGTCTAATGTCGGTGCTAGTATGAGAAATGGGAGGCCTGCGGATTCGGCTGGGACTCGTAAGACTAAGACTTTGAAGAGTGTGTGGCGAAAAGGGGATACTGTGGCAAATGTACAGAAAATTGTTAAGGAAGCACCCAAGAGTAGTGATAAGAAAGAGGAGGCTAAAATAGGAGGAGAGGTGAAGGTGGAGTCTCAGTTGAGTGCTCCTTTCAGGCCTGTGCAGCCCCCTTTGAGACCTCAACCAAAACTACAAGCAAAGCCATCGGCAGCTCCTCCACCCATGGTAAAGAAACCTGTTTTGAAAGATGTGGGGGTGACTCGAAAGTCGCCTGGCATTGGTGAAACTGATTCAGCTGTGAGAAGTAAAGAGCGGAAACCCATTTTGATCGACAAGTTTGCATCCAAGAAACCAGCGGTTGATCCTTTGATTGCTCAAGCAGTCTTGGCCCCAACAAAACCAGCAAAGGGTCCTGCCCCTGGAAAATTCAAGGATGATTATCGTAAGAAAAATGTTTCACCCGGAGGACCTCGGAGACGGATTATTGATGATGAGATTCCTGATGAGGAGACATCTGAACTGCTCCCTGGTGCAACTTCAGCAAGGAAAGGGAGGAAATGGACTAAAGCTAGCCGGAAGGCGGCTAGACTTCAGGCTGCCAAAGAAGCAGCTCCTGTCAAAGTAGAAATTCTTGAGGTTGATGAGAATGGTATGTTGATAGAGGAGTTAGCATACAACCTGGCCATTGGTGAGGGTGAAATTCTCGGGTACCTATATTCAAAGGGTATTAAGCTTGATGGGGTTCAAACTCTCGACAAAGACATGGTGAAGATGATATGTAAAGAGTATGAAGTGGAAGTCTTAGATGTTGACCCAGTTAAAATGGAAGAAATGGCTAAGAAGAAGGAAATTCTTGATGAAGAAGACCTGGACAAGCTCAAAGATAGGCCTCCTGTCCTTACAATTATGGGTCATGTGGATCATGGAAAGGTAAGTTGTAAAAATCTGCAAATCTTCAGTTTACTAGATCCTTTGCATCATTTTGATAATTATTTTCTAGTTTTTGACTTCAATATGAGTTGAGAAAATTTAGAACTCTATTTCAGTGGCAAGATTTGACTAATCTGTTTGGTTTTATCCATTTGCAGACAACCCTTTTGGATTATATCCGTAAAAGCAAGGTATGTTCGGAGCTTTAATAATTACAGCGTATTTTTCAATTTTATTTTATTTTTATATTTTGTACGTTTTCTCCAGAAAGCTTAAGTTCTGTTCTTATTATGCTTTTTCATTCTTGTCGATTTCTTGCTACCATTTGTATTTTGTTTTTTAACGTGCCAAGTGATAAATCATTTTAAATGTTGTATGCATTGAACTTATTACTTGTTATGCTAGGAATGATATTGGATTCGTTGACTTCCGAAGACATGTGCAGTTATTGATAGCATGATGTACTCATTATTCACAGAAGTTAACTGCAAAACCATTGCAGGTGGCTGCTGCAGAAGCAGGGGGGATCACGCAAGGAATTGGGGCATATAAGGTGCTAGTGCCTGTCGATGGCAAGTTACAACCATGTGTCTTCCTTGATACTCCTGGACATGAGGTAAATTTTATTGCAAACTAATGCTTCCAATTTCCACTATGACAAATAGGCTATATTTTTTCTTTGCCTGCTGGATTGTATTGCATGATTACTTTGATGACTTGTAACCTTTTTCTAGGACGGGAAACAAACTCAACAATGAACTATAAGTTGCTTGCACTTTTCTTGCCTTTAGATGATATCTTTAATGTCCATCTGTAGGCATTTGGGGCTATGAGAGCTCGTGGAGCAAGAGTGACAGACATTGCTGTTATTGTAGTGGCTGCTGATGATGGAATCCGTCCTCAAACAAATGAAGCCATTGCTCATGCCAAAGCGGCTGGAGTACCGATTGTGATTGCTATAAATAAGGTATGTCCAATGTAAAGAAACTTTCTTTTAACAAAGTCAGTAACAAAGAAGATAACTACTGCACCTACGCAATGCTTATTCTTAGCTCATTGTTGGGATGACCCTGAATCTTAGCTGTTTTGACTAAACTAGATAGATAAAGATGGAGCAAGTCCAGAACGAGTCATGCAAGAGCTTTCTTCCATTGGTCTGATGCCAGAAGACTGGGGTGGTGACATCCCAATGGTTCAGGTTTTTACATTTAACACTATATGCATCTTTGTTGATACTTTATACCTTTTGTTAATGCTTGTATTCTCCTTATCATAAACAGATCAGTGCACTCAAAGGGGAGAATGTAGATGATTTGCTGGAAACTATTATGCTTGTTGCAGAGGTGAGCTAATTGTATTTTGGTGCTGGCATGTTGGCTTTATTCTTCTTGCAATAGGAACAAAATGTTTTTCTTGGGTTATTGTGCCTATATTTGCAGTCATCTTTTTCCTTCTAAAATTGGTTACTAAGAGATACACTGCAAGGAATTCTGGCTTCCCACTTTGGATGAGAGACATGCTATTAGTCAAGTTGGCGGGTAGAAATGTCATAATTTTTTAGCTTTCAACTACAAAAACACACAGAGATGCGTGGTGATCCATTTACTCTTGCCCTCTGAGTTCTGACTCCCCTTTTTGGTTATTAGCAGAAGTGCCTAGAGTTATTGTAGGATCCCATATCTTTGAATTAGCTATTTTCTGAAATTTACCCATGAATGAACTAGTTGTTGCCTTTCCCTTTTTTCTAGAAGGAGCATCAAATCCTAGTTGTTAACTTTTATTTATGTAATATTTTTACTGCTCTTTATACACCTTCCAAGTATACTAACATACACACCACTTGTTTCAGTTGCAAGAGTTGAAGGCTAATCCACATAGAAATGCAAAGGGAACTGTTATTGAGGCTGGTCTACATAAATCTAAAGGGCCAGTGGCGACATTTATTGTGCAAAATGGGACCCTTAAAAGAGGGGACATAGTAGTTTGTGGAAACGCCTTTGGAAAGGTTGGTAATTAGAGTTTGAATTTCTGTGCTGGAGACCTGTTCTTCCCTTGTCAGATTTTTTTGAGCGGTTCACTTTGATTTTGGGTCCAGTTTTGTAATTTTACATCATCTATACACTTTGTTTTCTGTCTTTTATAATAAAGCAAATGTTTTTAAACTCGGTAAATTTTCTTTAATTCTTTAAGATAAAATCACTGCCTAAATCTTTTCTTAAATGCTAAAAGAGAGCTGAGCATTTCGTTTGAACAAATTTGTATATATTTACTTTTGTGTCCATCTTTAGGTGCGGGCTTTATTTGATGATGGTGGGAATCGTGTTGATGAAGCTGGGCCATCCATACCTGTACAGGTTTGTAGTTCATCATCTTTTTCATCTTTAATCTTGTTATTCTTGTTTATGCAAGCATCGTATTTTTTTTATTAACTTACAAATTTTTTTTCTACATATATTCAGAAAATTATTTTTGCACAGGTTAGTTGTTCACAAATTCAAAACTTTCAGTTCTTGTTCAACTCCTTGGATCAAGTTATGAATTATGCAGATTGACTGTATAAGTGGCCTATTTGATTGGAAATAAGTGATATCAAACAGGATGGTTGCATAAGCTCTGCTCTTATGTATTTTGATCAGAAGAAAAAAATCATACACCTTTTTGATGTTTTCTACATTTTCCCCAATGTTTAAGATTCATGTAATTACTGGTTAATGTTTTAAGTCTCTTTACATTATTCCACATGCTCTACTGCTTCAGGTTTCATGCTGAATGGAAACATTGTTGAGTTCATCGTAGTGACCTATTTTCTATAACATAAAATCAAAGCATTCTGGTCATCACTATGTTTGTCACTGCATGAATCCTGTTTCTTTTAGTCAGCATGAATTCAATGTAGTACCTACTTTGGGCGTGTAGGATGACCTTGTAAAATTGTGATCTAGAAGTCTCTATGGGCCTGTGGCACTATATCTTGCCAGTAGTTTGTTGAATAACTGCTACTTATTTTCAGAAGTGTTTTTATACTGCCAATATGATAAACTATATTTAGATATAATCAAGAATGCCAATCCAATATGTCCCTATCCCCAAAGAGGTAGACAGTGTAAGTGCTGCTTGGATTTTGACAGTATTGTAAGTATGGATCTGCAAATCTGTGACTAAACATATGGAATGTGATTTATATCAATGGAAAAAAGCTATTCTCCCTCTCTCTTTTTTCTATTGTTTTTTTAATCAGTTTACATGTCCCCATGCGGTAGACATGCATCTTAAAATTATTTGTGGAAACTATAATAATGTAAAATTAGATTAAAAAAAAATAGACATGGAAGTATCAATGTGTTAGAGAGCTTTTCTGGAAGTCTGCCTTGGCAAAGGTTGAAGGCAAATAAATTTTTATTTTTTTTTTACTTTTGCTGGTCTCATGTTGGGAAGTTTATATGTTCAAATATCTAAGTTTCTAAATTTTCAGATATTGTGCAAGTTGATTGGAATTACAGGTTTTCTATGTGCAAATACTCAAAACGTTTTAAAAATATTTGTGAAACTGTTGTTTCATCATGCTGATCAAGTCATCTTCAGTGGCTCTCTGATGTGGGATATAGAAAATGTCTTTGGACTTTTTCTTTTAAGTGTACCATGGATGTATGCTCCTTGATTTATGTCTTCTTAAAAAATAGCTGAGAGCTGTTTCTACCTTGCTTTTTTCTCTTCCCTCTCCTTTTATGTAGAAGAACAATGATTGTAGTAGTTGCAGTTTCTTGAGAATCAAGTATATATGGAGAGACAGATAGTGCCTGTGAATGCTATGTAATCTTAGGATATTATTCTCAGTGTTCTGCGAAGCATCTGCATGTAGAAGAAAAAAAGGCAGGTCGTAGCTATTTCTTTGGGATATTTGTGTTTGCTTTTCTATCTTTGCTATTTTTTTCTCTGTTTTAGGAAGGTGGTAATATCACTGCCCCTTAACTGTGGTGTAAGATGATGACAAAATTAAACAAAAAAGTAGTATAATTAGAAAAAAGGAGTCTCTGCGAGCACTCTGCTTTCTGTTTGATACTTGCATTTGTGAGAATGGGGAAACATATAATTTGCTCAATCCTTGATTTTGTCTAATTGTATTATTCTTGGTTCTGAGCAATACTTAAAAGTTGTGGTATGTATATATGCAGGTTATTGGACTGAATAGTGTTCCAATTGCTGGTTATGAATTTGAGGTTGTCGACTCACTCGATGTAGCACGTGAAAAAGCTGAAGCACGTGCAGAGGCATTGCGTAATGAGCGAATATTGGCCAAGGCCGGGGACGGGAAAGTTACACTTTCTTCCTTAGCTTCTGCAGTTGCAGCAGGAAAGCTGTCTGGATTAGACTTGCACCAACTCAATGTTATTATGAAGGTCGATGTGCAGGTAAGCATAAACATTTTATGTAAAATATGTGAGGTTATCTTGTTTCAACATTGCTAGTTCAATGTCATCATTACACAATTGGCATTGGCATTGACACTGGTTAGATGTCTTCCCTTACAAAAGCCTATAACAGACATTTCATGTTTTTCTGTAAAATATTTTTTTGAGGTATACTAATAATAAGATATTTAAAAACCGGATGGTGGCTATACTAGTTTATGTACATTGGATGCATGTGAACTGCATAAAAGCTTTGGAATGATCTGAATGTGGATCAAAACATGGGAGTTTTCCATTTACTTAATATATGGAACTGCCTATTACTTAAATTAAGCACTTTTATTTACCTAAATAAACAAATATTTTGAATTTTCAAAATGCTTTCATGTACTGTGGTCCTACCAAAGTGGACATTTGCAGGAGTTCTGTATATTTTTGCTGTTTTTCAGCTAAATATAAAAGTTGTCCTACCAAAGTGGACATGTACTGTGGTCCTACCAGAGTGACCTTTGTTTATTTAGCTGTTTTTCAGCTGCTAAATAAACAAAAATTTTGAATTTTTCAAAATGCGATCATGTACTATGGGTCCTACCAAAGTGGACATTGGCAGGGGTTATATGTATATTTTTTCTGTTTTTCAGCTAAATATATAGGTCAAGTAAAAATGTTTAGCATTCATGATCAATAAGGTTTTATACTTCACATTGAAGTAAATTAAATTGTCTATGATAGGGATCCATTGAGGCTGTCAGACAAGCCCTGCAGGTGCTCCCACAAGATAATGTCACTTTGAAGTTCCTCTTGCAAGCAACAGGAGATGTCAGCACTAGCGATGTTGATCTTGCAGTTGCTAGCAAAGCCATCATTTTAGGTTTTAATGTCAAAGCATTGGGATCTGTTAAGAGTTATGCAGAAAATAAAGGTGTTGAGATTCGGTTATATAGAGTTATTTATGATCTTATTGATGATGTAAGAAATGCAATGGAAGGACTACTAGAGCCTGTTGAGGTCAGTTCTAGTAAAAGTTTTTGTATATTCATTCTTTTCCTTTTACTTGTTAATTCAATGGCAGTGGCCTCTAGATGTGGTGGGAACCCTGATGATGATGTGTAGGGTGGATAATATATATGCATATGTAATCATTCAACTTTCTCGTCATTATCTTTCTTCTTAGACAGTATAAGAATAGATGGGTCTTGTATAGTGATGCGATCCTAGGATGTTCAGCGTTGAGGATTTGAATTTACGGCTGTTCCATCTTCTTCTATCCTTTCTCTGAAATTTTTCTTGCTGAAGATTTACAGCTGAGAGTTACTTCATTTGTTGATAGGATCAAGTAGCAATTGGCTCAGCTGAAGTTCGGGCTGTCTTCAGCAGTGGCAGTGGTCGTGTTGCTGGATGCATGGTAACAGAAGGAAAAGTGGTGAAAGGCTGTGGCATTCGGGTCATCCGAAATGGAAAGACAGTCCATGTTGGCGTGCTTGATTCTTTGAGACGGGTTAAGGAAATTGTAAAAGAGGTATGAGCTTAAGGCCAGTAATACTTTTTATCTGTGATGGGATATATCAATGCCGTTTCATGCTCACAGTTTATTAGACCTTCCTGCAAACTAATACATGCAGTTGATTTTCTGTCTTGGTGAGTACTAATGCACTTGCATTTTGGCATGCATCTTGAAGTGTGAGCATTTGCAACATTGTCATTATGATATGTATAATTTTAACATTAAGCTTGGGGTGGCATTGTTTGCCCAGTTAATTACATTTTGTTCTATGTTTTGTGTGCGTGTATTTGCATTTTCTGAGAGGACTTGAAGGGTGCTAAAACTGCAAGATGGACTTATCTGACCGATTTTTTTTCTTTCCTTGTCATTGGACATTATTAGATTAAAAGATGTGATAAATGGAATTACAATGTCGAAGCTTGAAGAAGCGAACGAGTTTTCACTTAGTTTTATAATATGCTTAGTTGGAAGAATGGACTTCTGATCAATGAGTCTGGATGTGTTGGATACAGAGCTTGTGTATAAAGTCTTTGGATTAATGGTGACTAATGAATTTGAGGTCTATCATACAATAGCTTTTAAATCTTTTACCTCTATTAACTTTTTCATACATTGCATAGGTTGCTTTGTAGTACATAGTTGAATTATTGGAGTATAACCTTCAAGTATATGCAACATTCTTCATCACCTTTGCAATCACTTGTTTTAAAGTAAATCCTATACACTTTGAGACGTTATGGAAGATCTACTTGTTATGAAGATGTTTTGCCTTGTTTCTGGAAGGGCACTTTTCCATTGCACAGAATTTTGTGATGCCTCCCGTTAGTAAGGTTTGGAAAGTAAAATGTGGGCCTACAGTTTGATTCCTGAGTATTAGTTATAATATGCAGTTATTGTATGATCTAGAGAAGAGTATTTTGTTTTGCAAATGTTTTCAGTGTTGAGCTTTAACATTTGCAACACTTGTTCATGATTACTGGCATTTATGAGCTATGCTGAAGTTATTTGAACAGAGTGCATTCTACCTTCTCATATACCATGCAAATTCATTGATCTATTCATCCTGAACAGGTTAACGTTGGATTAGAGTGTGGTATTGGAGCAGAAGACTATGATGATTGGGAGGAAAGAGACACTATTGAGGCTTTCAACTCTGTTCAGAGGAAACGAACGCTTGAAGAGGCATCAGCTTCAATGGCAGCTGCATTGGAAGGAGCAGGAATTGAATTCTAAAAGTCACGTAACTGTAAATCAGCTTATTATTGATTAAATTCTTATGCTCATGCCAGGGCAGGCATTATGGCCACTCAGTCGGGTGCGTTGAAATTTCTTATAAGGTATATTATGGATCAGTTTCCTCCGCATGCAATTTATTTCCAATTGTGGAGTTCCAAGGATCTGATTTTGCAGTGATTTGGTCATTTGTTGTACGCTAATCAGGTTGTACATAAAAATGTATGTTAAATTGGAGCTTCTTTTTGTAAAGAGTGAACATTTGTTAAGTTCCTCTTAAGATTCTATGTGGAAATATTATTTTGTAACATCATTGCAAATTCGAAGAAAGGAAAGAGAAATCAACTCCATAAAAGTTTGAATGGATTATTCGAATTGACATGGCACAGATGTAGAGGTGGCCCACCAAATTTTGTCCGAGCTGTGCCGTTGTGCCTAGGCCGATCTGGCACGCAAGTTTGTCGTGCTGTGCCGTCGTATTGACATAGCAGATTCTGTGGGCCGCGCATATGAGCTCGTTTTTATTATGTTGAAAGAGTTTTTATAATTTAAAATAAAATAAAAAAATAGTTATGTAAATTTGATCTTTTAATTTTATATTTATATTTAATAATTTTAAAATTTAAATAATATTAACAATTTTTATTTTTAATAGGATTACAATTTTAATTATAAATTTATAATTATAACATAATTTTAATCTAATATAATTTTAATTGTTATTATAATTAATAATTTTAATTATTATTATTATAATATTTTTAATTGCAATTAAATATTATAAGAAAAATAATTGAATTCTTGTAAAATTTTAATTTTAATTTAATCAATTAAATTATTTAATTTATCTTATGAATAATATAAATTAATTAAAATTGAATCATTGTACGAATTATAATTTCAATTAATTTAATTAAATTGTTAAAATTAAATTGAATCCTTATACAATTGAATTATAATTTCAATCAATTCAATTAAATTATTTAATTCATCATATGAATACAAATTAATTAAAATTGAATGATTAAATTCTTGTACAATTTAATTATAATTTCAATGTAGTCAATTGAATTATATAATTTATCCTATGAATAATACAAATTAATTGAAATTGAAATTGAAATCGAAGTATTGTGTAATTGAATTATAATTTTAATTAATTTTATTGAATTATTTAATTTATCTAATGAATTAAATATTTCTTGAAAATTTTTCGCAAATAACAAAATTGTTGGGACACTTAACTAATTTAGTTGTAGATAAAAATTTATAACTTTTTTTAGGCAAATATAAAATATTTTTGACAAATATACCCTCAAACCTAATTTCCCTCTCAACTCAAAATTCTCTCGAACTTTAAATCCAATTTTTTCCTACCCACAATGACAGCTTTACGGCAAATTGAAGGTGTAAATGACTCAAATAATCACCAAAATGATGTAATGATCTCTATTTCATATATTTTGTAATTAAATGAAGTATATATAGCAAACTAATTTGATAAAATGGGGGAAAAGATTAGAGTTCTAATTTTGTAATTAGATTAATGATTAGAATGGATTGTTTTGTGGTTGCTGTGAATGGATTATCGCATTAAAATGGAGGCGCAATAAGACTATCATGCCTAAATCACAATAATCTTATTGCGTTGGATTGGCTATGCGATAAGCTTTGTCGGGCTAGTTTATTCCGACATGAAAAAATTTATCGTGCCATTGTACGATAAGTTTTATCATGCCTTTGATTGCAGTACGATAAAACTTATCGTGCCGTAGTCCAATGCCCTAATTATGGTCACACGTTGAGTGTGTGAAGCATGTGATTCTAATTTTTTTTATTTATTTAAATTTGTAATAATTATAATTTTATTTAATTGTTATTAATTAATAATTAATTTTTTTTAAGAACAACAGTTTCAAAAAAGAAATTAAAGACCATTTTCTTACCACCATTTCATATTATTCCAAGCCATAGGCTTTTGTTATTATAAAAGAAAAGTTGATCGAGCGCCAAAAAGAAATATGGAAGACCACTTATATAGGTCATTTCTTCTAGTTGCAACGTATTAATTTTTCAGGCATTTTGGCCATCACTTGTTACTCCATGAGGTGGAAACACGTTATATGGATGATGAATTTTGGTATTTGGTGAATAATAAGCACATCTGTTTTAGTCGGTAGGAGTTTGTACTTATATCTAACTTGAAAATGAGAGAATATCCAACAATAAGACACTTGTCCAAGAAATTGAGTGATTGTTTAAGGAATGAGTATAGCCCACAAGAAATGTCCTATTGAAGTAGTTTGATGTTATATTTAGGGAATATAATTTCAATGAGATGGATGATGAAAATGCAATTAAATTACATCATGATGTATTTCATCCATTGTGTGTTATTAGGGTAAAGAGATAGAAGTGGCCTAGATCTCTTTTTACTTCAGATAATAGATAATTTAGAAAATTTTAAAATATCCGTGGAGTAATGTACCATAGGAGTCCACTTGTAACTCTCTTAAAAGGGCATCGAAGAAAGAAGCAGAGAGATTTAGAATATTAAAGGCCAAAGATCTTAAACATAAGGAGAAAAAAATATAATTTTCTAAATTTTCCTTATGTTTTTCAATTAAGTAATTTTTTTTTTCATTTTATATTATTTTTTATCTTAAACTTTTATATATTATTATTGACTTTATACTATAACAATTTTCATTACAGTTATGAATTTATGAGGCAATCCCTTTGTCTACGTCAGTATATGCACAAGAAACTCGATTTAGGATCCCTCTTCTGCTAAAGTGGAGCTCTCGCAGGAACGTAACACAACAAAATATATAGAAAAATCTTTTCAATGAGAACATTGTAAATAATAAAATACCAACAATAATTGATTAAGATTTTAATTACTAATTCAGTTGGGTACTTGTTTATAAATATTGGATGTGATTCTATAATTCTCTCCATATGAGCATGAATTGGGAGCATATTTTATCCAGGTGTTGATGTTATTCAAGGAGACAGTTGGTAATTATGGTGAACACCTTAATTAGGAAGAGGATGAGAGGGATGCGGATGTTATCCGTCAAGACGAACCTGAGGCACATAGAGATGAGGTGCATTCTTTAGTTTAAAATATTTAGATTTAATTACATATATTAAATTTTATGCTTGTTTAACATATACTTTCTTATATTTATTAGGTCCAAGTTCAATAATACATGACACCATCCATATATCCAAATGACCCTATCGTGGTCTTTGGTAACTGTAATGAATAGATTGATTTAGTTCGAGGTCAATACATTATTTAGTATAATATACCTCTATTAACATATATACGAATAAAATGGTCACTTGATTCTTTTCTTCTTTAAATTTATTATATGTAATTTGAATAACATACAACTGTGCAACATATCCTAATAATTACTACCAACAATGAATTAATGCATTATATGGTGAGGTTGACAAGATGATGAGGGAGATGTGAGAGGTTCATGCTGACTTGCTTGAGTGGCAAAAGAAGGATAAGGAAGAGATCATGCAGGAGATTAAGAAAGACTAAGCTCAATTAAAATCCAACTTTATGTTAAAAAAGAAAAAATTCAATTAAAACCTAAAGTCTAAAACACTAACATACAAAAGAAAATTTCAAAAAAACCTATAAAAATTCAGTCCAACTTTCAAACCAATCCAATAGATAGAGAGAAACTTGGCCCAATATATTTTAAAAAATTATTGAAATTAATTTCCATTTCGACTCGAAAGTTATTCCGATTGAAAGATTTTCTCCGTTCCAATCGGAACTTGGATAGGGTTAGGCCGTTCTGAACCTCACCCAAACCCAAACACGCCTACCCTATAACATTATTACACCTTTTTGGTAGAAAATAAATATAAAATTCATCTTTGCAATAACTTATTTTTGTTTTATAGTCCTTTAAAGTTTGCTTACATATTTATTATTGACATGCTCGGAATAGCATTTAACATTGTAGATTACCTAACTTTATATTAAAAAAGAAAAAACTCAATTAAACCTAAAAAACACAAACATACAAAAAAAATTCAGTCCAACTTTTAAACCAATCCAATAGATAGAGAGAAACTTGGCTCAATATATTTCAAAATATTCCTAAAATTAATTCTCACTTTTACTTGAAAGTTATCCCAATCAAAAAAATTTCCTTCGACTTGATCGGGACTTGGATAAGATTAGGTCGTTCTGAACCCAACCCCTACATGCCAACATTATTACACCTTTTTGGTACAAAATGAATATAAAATTCACTATTACAATTACTTATTTTTGTTTTATAGTCCTTTAAAATTTGCTTACATAATTATTATCAACCTGCTCGGAATAGCATTTAACATTGTAGATTACGCATAACTAAAAAGGGCCTGATAATTTCGAAAGTATTGTTTTATAGACTTACTCCATAACATTCCTTATTTGTAACGACTTGAAATTTATTTCTATAATACGTTCATTCTTTATATATATTTCTAGCAATTATAATAGCAACGGCTCCCTCTAAATTTCAAATAACATAACCTAATCATAAAAGGGATTCTAATCTCAAAAAGAATTCTATCTTTAAAATTTTGAGATAAATTCTAACCAAAAAAATAATAATATATTTTAATTATTGAAAAATTGGTGATTTAACAATCTTGGTTGGATAAGAATTGAGATGAATACTAAAGTGAAGAGTCACAAGAAGTCTAGAATATGTGGGACACGTATGGAGAAGTCTAGGATATGTGGGACACGAAGGGGGAAGCGAAACGGGACTCAAAGACGTGAAGGAAGCAAGAAAATGAGAATAGGTATACAAGGCTCAGTGCTGCGGCGCCAATGGCTAAGAGCCGCGGCGCCCAGGAAAGCTCAGCGCCACAGCACTGGGCGCCCAGGGACAAGCGCCGCAGTGCCAGAACGCATGGAAAAGTCTGTTTTGGTTCAGGATTTTGAGTTTTGGGAAGTTTTGGACTTTCAAAACAAGTGGACTCTTACTCCAACAAGAAATAGAGTTAGTAGGCACAAAATACACCTTATATAAACACTTGTAAACCCTTGATTTCAGATTAAACATTGAGAGAAACTTTAACAGAGGGGAAGTATTGGGTAGACACTGAGTGCTTGTGTGCGCTAGAGTGGAACCGTTGTTTGGGTGATCATTGTTCGTGGTAGAGTAAAGGTTCACTAAACGTTTAGGTCTTTTTGAGGGTTCTTCATTGGGTTTTCTTTGTAAAATCTCTAGGGAGTTATAATAAGAGAGGTTAGGATCCTTGGATCCACTATGGACGTAGGCAATTGGCCGAACCACGTAAGATTGTGTTGTACTATTTTGTTTTCCGCTTTGGATTCTTGTTGTGTTTGCTTGATTGACAGGTTATTCCGCTGCGCAAGGAGGTTAGGGTTCTAGGCTGAATCTTGGGTTCTTCACTTCAATATAACCTCGAGAGGGAGAAGGGCGTTTCCTCCATCAACAAACTGGTATTCGAGCTAGAGGTTTGATAATACACATCTGAGGTATTTAAACCATGGCTACAATCAAGCAAGAAATAGAGAATTTCAATAGGATGAATGATTTCAATCTTTGGAGAAAGAAGGTTAGGGCTCTACTAGTGAAGGAAGGGCTAGACTCAGCTTTGGAGAAAGTCAGTTACTCAACTAGTGATGAGGTGACAACCTCAAAGTCCGGGCAGAAAGATTAGAACACGATTCAAAAAAAGGCTCACAACACCTTATTCCTGGCGTTGAGTGACGAAGTATTAAGGGAAGTTGGTGATGAAGAAACCGATTTGGGGCTATGGCAGAGACTCGAGGCATTGTACATGAAGAAGTCTCTTACAAGTAGACTTTTTGTGAAAAAAGAGATTACATGAGTTGACAATGCACGAGAGAACTTCATTAAGAGCTCACATTGACGAGTTCAACAAGATCATCATAAGTTTTGAGCAACGGGGCATCAAGACTAAGGATGAAGACAAGGCCATTATTCTGTTAAGTTCGTTGCTAAAGAGTTATGAGAGCTTTGTGGATACGTTGCTATATGGAAAGGAGTCTTTAACGATGAATGACGTCAAGGCATAATTGAACTCAAAAGAATTGACAAAGAGATCTGAGTCTGAGAGTGGAGCAGTTTTGCTTGCACAAGGAAGGAAGAGCAACCAATCAATGAGGCGATCCAAGAGGTGTTTCTTTTGTAATAAAGAATGGCACTTTGTGAAGAATTGTCTGAAATCAAAAGGTCAAGGAGGGTGGGCTGCAATCGATACTGAGGAAGATACTGAAGTTGTAGACACATTGGTAGCCTCAAGGGGAAAGTACGCTGGTAAATGAATACTAGATTCGGGGTGCAGCGTCCATATGTGTTCCGACAGATCGATGTTTACCAACTATAAAGTCAAAAGAGGTAAAGCTCTAATGGGGAATGATATGACTTGTGAGATCATGAGAGTTGGTGACATAAGGCTGAGGATGCAAGGTGGAGAAATTAGGGACTTACATGGTGTAAGGCATGTTCCTAAAGTGAGAAGGAACCTGATATCCCTAGGCAAGCTCGTTGAGAAAAAGTATTCGATTAGAGCGAAAAAAAGAAAACTAAGGGTAGAGAAAGGACTTATAGGGTTTTAGGGTGAGAAGCACAATGGGGGGGCTCTATATGCTTACTGGGATGGCCATGAGTGGCCCAACGTGGGATGTTAGGGTAATGCAGACCATTAGGCGACATCCAAACCATGCTCACCAAGGTGATAAAGGTCGAAAAGGAGTGCAACGCATCCATACCCTATGCAAGGTGCACAAATGCCTTTGGAGGCCGAAGTCACTAGCTCGGGGAAAGTTAAGTCTTGGTGGAGACTTAACTGGACTCAACTCTAAGTGATAGAGTTTTGGTGTGGATCAGATCCCGAAGCCTTCTTATTTGAAAGATTTTGAATCAAGGAAGGGTTTGTTGAAAAATTGGTGATTCAACAATCTTTATTAGATAAGAATTGAGATGAATACCAAAGTGAAGAGTCACAAGAAGTTTAGAACGTGTGGGACGCGTATGGAGAAGTCTAGGACGTGTGGGACACGAAGGGGCAAGCGAAACGAGACTCAAAGACGTGAAGGAAGCAAGAAAACGCGGATAGGTATACAGAGCTTAGCGCCACGGCGCCAATGGCTGAGCGCCGCGACGCCCAGGACAGCAACCCAGCGCCGCAGCGCTGGGTCCTCAGCACTGCAGCGTTGGGCGCGATTTTGGCCAGTGCCACAGCGCTAGAATGCGTGAAAAAGTCCGTTTTGGTTCAGGATTTCAAGTTTTGAGAAGTTTTGAACTTCCAAAACAAGTGGACTCTTACTCCAACAAGGAATAGAGTTAGTAGGCACGAAATACACCCTATATAAACACTTGTAAACTCTTGATTTCAGATTAAGCATTGAGAGAGACTCTAAGAGAGGGGAAGAACTAGGTAAACACTAAGTGCTTATGTGCACTAGGGTGGAACCGTTGTTTGGGTGATCATTGTTCGTGGTAGAACAAGGGTTCACTAAACGTTTAGGTCATTTTGAGGGTTTTTCATTGGGTTTTCCTTGTAAAATCTCTAGGGAGTTATAATAAGAGAGGCTAGGATCCTTAAATCCACCGTGGACGTAGGTAATTAGTCGAACCACGTAAGATTGTGTTGTACTCTTTTGTTTTCTGCTTTGGATTCTTGTTATGTTTGCTTGATTGACAGATTATTCCGCTACGCAAGGAGGTTATGGTTCTAGGCTAAATCTTAAGTTCTTCGCTTTAACATAACTTCAAGAGAGAGAAGGCCGTTTCCTCCCTCAATATTAATCATAAAAAACTCTACAATTAAGCACAACAATACCTATAAAAAAAAGTTAAATAATGAAAAAAATGAAACTTCTACTATCTCTTTTACATGAACTTCTTCTTCTTCTTTCATTCATTTTCTATATAAGAACTACAATTTACTTTACTTTCGTTGTAATAATATTATTCAATAGTTACATATAAATGAGTCTATCAAGTTCGATAAAGTGAATGTAGACTCAAGTTAAGCTGAATTATTATAATTCTTTATTTTGTTACATTTTTACTATTATTTTTGCTAGTCTCAACCTCTGTTCTCAAGAATCAACAAATCTAATTCATTGGCTCTAGAATTGCTTAAAATTCAAGGTCAATAGTTTAGCATTAACAGTAAAAAACTATAGAGATTAACACTTTAAAGAGTCGAAATCCTTTGATCTATGGAGATAAGTTCTAATCTTGATTAAGCTTATATACCTTGTAATTACATTTAACAATTTGTTGAAATTGTTTAAAATCGTTAATCTTTATGTTGTCATTTATTGGTGGATCTTTGATCTTATAATTAAATGATGTTAATCTTCCAATTTATTTACTGTATCACTTTACTGGAATCATCCTTTGGTTGTCGTGTGAAGCAATCGACTAGTAAGTAAGCAACAATAGTCACCGACAGATTTGTACCTTGAAGCCATCGTTTTTTGCCACTAGCAACAATCGTTGTTAGTGATATTGTCGCTGCCACTACTTACTGTTGTCGTATCAATTGTCGTTCACTGCTGATCAACTTGCCAATCAACTCAGAAAAGTTTGGTAATCTGAGCCCAAGCAACATTGCTGCCTACCGTTGTTGGAAAAACCTAAATTAAGGCTGCCAACTGTTCCGCTGCCACCCTTTTATGCTCACCATTTGGCCATCATCATCTCTCAAAGTCGTCATCACACTCCTCGAAGATTACTGATTAAAACCCTAATTTAATTCCTTTTAAATCTCAAGTCTCCACTTTCTCGTAGCCACCCAAGGACAACTCATTATCGATAGGTAACCACAGCAGTCAACTTACAACAAACATCGCCATTCAGGTTACCATTTAGATCAATTTGTGATGGCTAGAAGGTTGGGCAGAAGAGAAGAAACTGCGCGGTGCGAGAAAGGGAAAAAGATGAAACTATGTATCATTTGGCTTTTCTCACTCAACGCCCCCATAATTTTAAGAAATTCAATTTTTGGTAAGTATGTTTTTAACATTTTGTAAATAGATCCAAGACAAATTTATGTTGCCAACATGTTTTCAATCATTTATAAATAAACCTTGAACAGTTATAAACCTCTACAAAATCAAGAAATGAGAATTAAGGGGACGAGGATCGAGAACCAAGGTATGAGAATTAAGAGGCTAAAGACTAAGAATCAATGAGTTAAGTACCAAGGTTGTGTAAGTTTTTATTGAGGTTATGTAAGCCCTCATCAAAACAATCGCAAGCCTTTATCAAGGACTAAGTAAGCTTTTACTGAGGTTGCTTAAGCCCTCTTTGAGGCTAATTATATAAATATCGAAGACTTTTTCGATTAACGACTTAAAGAGCTTATATGACCCTTTTAGTTTTCAAGAATACAAAATAAATTAAACTGAACTTGATCAAAGTATGTCAAAGCAAATTGAGAATTCACTATTTGAGTATTACATTACAGATCGATCTGAGAGTAAATATTTTAGCTCAAATTATAATCAAATTTTTAGTATAAGTCAATATTAAAAATTGAAGAATTTTTATTTTTTTAGCATTTAGGTTTTCCTGATTTCTGGTTTTGGCATGCTAATTTCTATTCTGATTAAAGGAGGAGAAAGCATGTGCATTTAAAATAACTACGTGCAATTAATTAACAATTGGTTTTGGTTCCACAAGTTGAAGGTGGGATTTGAACTGTCGGCATCCAACAAAGGGTATTAAGTTGCCCAGAAATGACACCACCTATTTTTCTGTTTTACCTTGTCATGTCGTATGTGAAGATATATAAATGCACAAGTCATGACTCATGGATGGAAAGGAATGTGTCTAGTTTGGTACAAATACGCTAATGATTCTTACAAATTCGTTCAATTAATCTTTCTTTTAAATCTCACTTGATAATCTGATGATAACTGTTATGATTATACAGAATTAAATAATATAAGAAAGCTTGTTAATTGTTAAACTAATATTGTTTCTGACTGGTGATGTCTATCTATAAACTAAAATTGGTAATTAGTGGAAAATGGTGTCCATACTCGTTAAGTCGTAAAGCATTCAAGGAAAGAACGCGGCACAAGCCACGATGTGGGAGTAGTTGTAGACGTTTCTTTCTTATCGCAAAAACCTAATTATTAAATTCAATTTGCTCTTTTTTTTAAAAAAAAATTACTATTAGTTTCAATTTAATTAATTTAATCTTGATTACTGAAAATGAGAAGGAAAAACAGTCACGTGATGTGAATATTGGCGATGGGGTTTGGTTGGGGCGTGGGTACCTGTGTGCAATTACACGTATGAATCTCAGGCGCTACCGCAGCTTTGTGTTAGCTTAATTAAAATAATATATTAAAAATATATTATTTTATTATTAAATAATTATTTAACATATCACTTAAAATAAAAAAATATAAAAATTAATATTAAAAAATTTTTAGACACAAAATTAAAAATAAAAATTATTAAAATTAAAAATAAGAAATATAACATTACTCTAACTTATTATATATAAATATTAACATAAGAGACTGTAGCTGTGCTTGTCGCTTAATGTGTATAAAGAAGCCCCCCTTTCTTTCCTCCGTTTACATAATGTCCTACGTAATAGAGTTGAACTAATTTCTTCTTCTGTTCTAAGCGTTGAGTTTTTTTTACAAGAATGGGAAAACAACTCCTTGATTATATATAGGTTTCAAGTGTTGATAACGATGGCATATCACATATGGCTTCTCCATCGAATTGTCAAACATCCTACCAAGACTGTCATCGGAATCAATGGTAAACTGATGGAGAATTTGTTTCTTTTTTTTTTAATTCCTTCGTTCCTATAATAATCATTTTATCAAAGCTAATTAAACCTATTCACGTTACATGCAATTTATCAAAGCTAATTAAATTTATTCACAATACATGCAATTTACAAGAAATTATCTTGTTATTTTTGTATATTTTTTACAATTATGAAAAAAATCTTTATTTTTTTGGGTAAAAAAGAGCACTTTAACATTTAAATTCATAACTATAAAATAAAAATAATGCACGTGTCTGTAAAAATGGATTATAGTACAAGAAAAAACAAGATATTTCATTATCTATCAGCTTAGATTGATTTTTCCTTCTAAAAAAAGGTGTTCCAAGAGCTTTTTGTGTATTTTTTTCTTTTGTAAATCAGCGTTTTATTTTTATAAGAGTTGAAATCCAGTAAGTTATTAGCATTTTACTTTTATAAGAGTTGAAATCTAGTAAGTTATTGTTAAGTAAATATGGTAATAAATGCTAAACTTTCACGTGTGTTATTCCTTTCTTTCTTCAATCCGATGTTGACTTCATTGTTCCATTAATCATGTTGTTTCCCTTCACAAGATCTTGAGATTATGTCATGGGCCTCCCTTATTGAAGTAGAATATGACCACTTGGCGTAAACTAGTTATGCCTAACGGGAGATGAAAATGTGTTAACATTTGAGGAGGATTTTAATATTTTGGAATGGTGGAACGTAAATTCATGCAAATATCCTATATTATTTTGTATGGTTATAGACATTTAACAATTTTTATTGAATGTAAATAATGGGTACATGCTTATAATAGTGTTAATTAAATAATTAATGCACGTTAAATATATATATATATAAGTAGCGGTATGAAAATTTAATTTCTTATTCAACAAACATAATTAATTGAAGTCTATTAGAATTCAAAAAATTTATCTTTTGATAAAGAATTCAATTCGGAGTCTCACATCAAAATGAATTCGTTAACAATTTTAGACTTCAACATTGATGAAATTAAAATGTTAGAATAGTAGCATAAATTGCAGTAGCTAGATTACACAACAACTCTTATTAACTCTCATTTGGTCGAGTGTATGTATGTTAAGAAGAAGAGAAAAATGCAACATTTGCACTTAGTTCGTCAAATGGCCGAAAATGTCTAACTACTTTAAAACATTCAAACCTTGTCATTTGGCCACTTAAGGCCAATAAAGCCAAGCCACATGTCATTTACTTTATTTAATTAATAATAATTATTAATTAAATAATTATAAATTTAAACAATGTATTTTTTGAGAGATTTTAAAACAAATCTCGCTTTTTGAATTTTTTAGCTTGTATTGCTCAACTTGATCCGTCATCCAATACTTAACGAATATACTTCATATAGGTTATTTTAAGTCATATGGCTATTTAAGGCCAATAAAGCCAAGCCACTTATCACACAAACTTTATTTAATTAATAATAATTGTTAATTAGATAACCATAAGTTTAATAATTAAGCTATGTGCTTTCCAAGAGATTTTGAAAATAAATCTCGCTTTTTGAATTTTTTGGCTCAAATCGTTCGATTTGGTAGGTTACCTAGTGCTCAACGAGTACATTTCATATTGTGAGACTCTCTATATTTATATCCGTTTGTCTTACGAAACTTTTTCATAAGTTTATGAACAATGCCCTACATACAGGTTACGAATGCCCTACATACAGGTTACGAATATTCTAGAATAACATATTAAACCATACAAGTTAAGATTAACCATTTACGTATAATCTTTCCATCACTTGTATCCTACAAGAGAAGAGATAGATCATCATCATCTAATCTCTATATGTTCGACTATGAACTTATCTCCAAATTTGTATTTTAGTAAATAATATCTGCAAACTCCTTTGCGATATTATTTAATCCTACAAATTTATTTTTTGAATTATACTTATGGCCATAAGATTTTTTGAATTACAATATCGGAATATAAAAGTATACTAACTCACCATATGAGTTGACAGATTCTATATCTGTGCACACCAGATCCATGAGCATCGAATTATACCCAACGACATCCAAATGTCAGACCATAAAAAGTCTCTAACATGTGTGAAATCAAAGTATAGTGGATCACTCATAAACTCACTATGGCACTCAGATTAAAGGATCACAAATATTACTTAAATTAAGAAGATCATCTATTGACGGCTTTGTAGAATGTCCATTAAAGGTCCTCGTGAGTCTGTTCAGTACTCAATCCTCACTGAATACCTACATGCCTGTATGAGCTTCCATAGCCTATGGTCTACTAAGACTAATCTTCTGAAAAATTCAGTTATAGACACATACTAATTAAGAAGGTATACTAATTAACCTGTGTCAGCAATCACAGATTAGGAACAATATTTTCGAAAACATACTACATAATAATTTTTCTTAGCACAATTTGTAATTTCTTATAATTATGTCATTACTAATATATTCTTAAATTTTTGTCCCTATTTCTGACAAGGTTTTAATTCTTAGAATGCTAACTCTTAGTATTGATCTAAACTCCTTTAGATCTAAAATATTTGAAAAGTAATAACCGTAGTATCAACTCCAATAATTTTAATTACCACTGCTGTTTTTAAATTAATATATTAGTGTTAGTGATAGAATTCTTACTCCACATTGTAATAACCTTTATTTAATCAAAATCAAAACTTTGACGTGCTGTCAAAATTGGTTACGTGATAAATTAAGAGGTATAAAATTTTTTTAAATTATACTTTATTTACTTTTTCAATGTTATTTTCATTATTAGTACTTTGTTATTTATCTTATTTTATTTTTATTTTGAATTAGTTATTTATTTTAAGATGAAAATTAACACATTAGTCAATGACGAAAAAGAAGATTGAAAGGAAAATGAAGAACAAGGGTGAATATTTTAATAGATTTTATTAGTTTCTTATATTGAAACATGTTTAATATTATTGAACATAATCTTTTAAATTTTACGATGTATTGTTATGGGGATACTTGAAGAAAGATGTTTAATACATGTGGTTTGGATATATATCTCTGTTTTTTTTCTTTTGTATAAACTCTTTTATTGCAAAGATTATATATTTTTGTATTTGATGTAATTTCACGCATTTGACAATTATATATTTTATTATTTTTATGTTGTTATGATTATTAAATATATATATATCAATATATTTTTTTTTCTCTTTTTTAGGAAAAAGATTAATGATATGTGATAAATCATATTAAGTTATTTTGTTTAAGTGATTTATAAATTTTTAATATAATTTAAAAATATAAGATTTAATTATATAACTAAATTTAATAATTTAAACAATTATTTTTAAAAGTAATCATAAAAAAAAGTCAAACAGTCAAGTTCAATCCAATAAAAATTAATTCAATTTTATTTGAAATAGGTCCAACAACAAAGACCAACAACATAAATTAAATAATGGGTTTATAGGTTATACCCGAATTCAATTGGGTACAGTCCATTTAATTTTTTTTTGTATAAACTCTTTTATTGTAAAGATTATATATTTTTGTATTTGATGTAATTTCACGCATTTGACAATATATATTTTATTGTTTTTATGTTGTTATGATTATTAAAATTATATATTTATCGATATATATTTTTCTCCTTTTTAGGAAAAAAGATTAATGATATTTGATAAATCATATTAAATTATTTTGTTTAAGTGATTTACAAATTTTTAATATAATTTAAAAATATAAAGTTTAATTATATAACTAATATTTAATGATTTAAACAATTATTTTTAAAAACAATCTTTAAAAAAATAAGTCAAACAGTCAAGTTCAATCCAATAAAAATTCAATTTAATTTGAAATAGGAAATAGGTCCAACAACAAAGCCCAACAACATAAATTAGATAATGGGCTTATAGGTTATACCCGAATTCAATTGGGTACAGTCCAACGAAAACCCAAACCCATATACAAGGTCTAAGTAACAGGGCGGGTTGAGTGTAACACACTCCATTGGGATATGGGTTTAGGTCAGATTAAACCTGACGCGACCCATCCTGACCCATTGCCAACGCTACCTGTAGATATACACATGTGAAGTGTTTCTGTCAACTTATAAAGGAAGATTGTCTTAACAGATTCCATCACCCAATATGTACCGATAGTTGAATTGATTAAGCAATATCAATACCAAATTAAGCTACCAAACTATCGGATCATAAACTCAGGACTGTGAACACTGCCAGAATTCCATCTGTAGGAATCACATGGTTGGCCATTCATCAGAAGATGCTATCTCATTAAAGTAGACATGCTTGCATTCTTATTCTTACCACTTGGGTCTTCAGGTCTCAATATCTGTTAATTTCATCTTCAACTTCATGTTGCCAACTTGAACTAACATTTTTTAGATGGCTCTACTCTTAAAACTGTTCCTTTCTTTGCGAGGGAAGAAACAAGCACCGAGTCGCCAACCTTGGGGGCTTCAGGTCTCAATAGCTGTTAATTTCATCTTCAACTTCATGTTGCCAACTTGAACTAACATTTCTTTTTTAGATGGCTCTACTCTTAAAACTGTTCCTTTCTTTGCAAGGGAAGAAACAAGCACTGAGTCGCCAACCTTGGGAAGTTCAGTCCTCACTGCATTGTAAATAGATGAAAGAAATAAAACAAAAATGATCTCTGATTGGTACAAATTAAGACAGCAGAGTTTAGCAGGAAGAGAGCTTCTACATAATTTAATATGCCCAAGAACTATCCTAGTACAAGAAACTGGACTTGCCAGAAGAAAATACCTGTTGATGATTGCTTGATAACTTTAACAGCAGATGAACTTGCTGCCACAGGACGTTCACTGTTCTCTACAGTAGTTTGCTGGCAATTATTTGTCAATGCTTGCAGGCTTTTACCTTCTTTAGCAGGCTGAAGTGGTTGTGCTACAGATGCATGAAGCTGTCGTGCTCTCTTGTGAATAAGGGAACGTGCCATTGCTGCAGCCTCAGACATTTCTCGCACCTTCCTATGTCTTTGAGTGCTTCCATGTTCCATGATCTTCCTTCTGGTGAGCAATAGATTTTCATGGAGATCTCTTGAAAGCCTACAGTCACAGGCACAAACAGATATTTATAGCATCTACAAGCTCATTAGATTGTCGGATATGCAATCTTATATTAAGCAGAGAATGTTTTTGACGGTACTATTTTTCTCCCATTCTTTTCAGGACCTCTATCTTCCTTAGTTAAAGAATGCTATTATTGAGAACTGCAAGGAGACCTCAAAGATTTTCTTTTAATAAACAGTTTGATGAAATAGTGATACTGAAGTAAAAATAAGGTAGATCTCCAGAGGCTGGGCCTTAACCAGTCTTTTTTGAAATGATATGTATGGCTTAGCTATTTAAATTAAGAAAGTTTTTTATGATGCATTCTTGGAAAAAGCTATCCCCATGCAAATAGAATTAGAAAGAACAAAATAACAGCAGGATGAAGTAGTACAGAATGCATTGACAAAATTTTACAGAACATTAACTATTGCATTCTTAAACAGTAAAATAATGGAGAATATCAGACTTCATCTTGATTAAAGTCCCCAGGTTTCTAACCACCAAATTTTAGGGGTTTACTAGTGTTAAAGCACTGTGTAAAATGCCCATGCAGTTAAAATATTCACCTTGATGTGTTTTACACAGGATTTAGAGGAAATCCATTAGTGTGAGGCTACAGTTTATGATAGATACCAATTCTATCAAGGCAAAAAAAGTTCTCACATTAGAAAATGTTGTGCCCCGTGTAATAGCTCTTGAAATTCTTGCTTGAACCTTTCCATATCAATTATCACCTGCATTATAAATAAAAATGTTGAAAAGAAGTTTGAATACATAGAAAAAGTGCTGAGCATCCATTATGAATGCGAATTTAAACAGCACGTGGCTGTAAATATCCTATTACTAGAAATAGGCATAACCTCACTGAATACAAAAGTGAGAAATAAAATTCTAAATTCTAATTCATATATGATATGTTCATTTACAAGTTTATGTATAGAAGAGTACAACTGTTTCTATCTAAAGAAAAAAAAAAGTACAACAAATAATCCCTAGAACATAGGAACTACTAATTTAAAAAAATTGGAAGTCAACTATCTAATTACACAATTCCTAAATTTCCTTCCTAATTAATTATACAAAATCTGCTTTGATCTTTCCCCACTCCCCTTAAACTAGCTCGAAAATGTCTTCCATTCCCCAACTTGCATGTAAGACTGTAAAATTGCCCCTTTTGTAATCCTTCCGTTAGGACATCTGCCAACTTTTCTCCTGTGGGAATTTAGGGCATGCAGATTGATCCTTCTTCCAATTTCTCTTAATATAACATATTGATCAACTTCCACATGCTTAGTCCCATCATGTTAAATAGGATTGCGAGCTATGCTAATTGGAGCATTATAGCCACAAACATTCAGAAATCCATGATCAACAGCTGTAAACTCAGGCTCTGCACTACTCCTCACTACGTTGGATTTGCTTCTTGCTTTTCCAACTCACCAAGTTACAACCAATAAAAGTACAGTAGCTCAAAGTAGACCAAATTAGCACGGTATAGGCTTCAATCCTTATGTGGGCATGATTTTCAAACAACAAACCCCTTCCAGGTGTTCTCTTGCGGTATTTGAGAATTCAGTAGATTGCCTAAAAATGTTGTCCTGGTGAGTGCATAAATTGACTTGTTACATTCATTACATAAGGCCATATTTGGCCAAGTATGTCAAAGATAAATGAGCCTTCCAACCAGCCTTTGGAGTTGCACTCGGTTCACTACTTCTTCTGTGCTAACTGCCTGCAACTTAAGTTGGGTTCCATAGGTGTTCCACTGGTTTACAGCCAAGCAAACCGGTGTCCATAAGTAAGTCTAACACATACTTCCTTTGAGAGAAATATTCGCCTCTTAGATCTTGCAAGCTTCATCCTAGGAAGTATTTCAATACTCCAAGATCTTTTATCTCAAACTCCTTTGCAAGAAAAAGCTTCAAAATTTCCAAATCTCTTGCATGATCTTCGGCAAGATTATGTCATCCACATAAATAGTATGACTAGTTTACTACCACTTACATGTTGTAGAATACTGTGTAATCAGCCTGACTTTGACAATATTCGTGACCTATGTTAGCCTTAGTGTATCAATCAAACCACGCTCTAGGTGATTGTTTCAAGCCCCATAAAGCGATTTCTTTAATCTGCACACTTTTTTAGTTCTGTGAACACCCTCAAAAGGAGGTGGCAGATCCATAACACTTCTTCCTTTAGCTCACCATTTATGAAGGCATTCTTTACATCTAACTACTACAATGGCCAACTCAAACTTGAAGCAAGAGACAATAACACCCATATCAAATTTACCTTAGCCACCAGGGCAAAGGTTTCTAGGTAATGAATTCCATATGGTTAGGTAAAGCATGAGCCTTGCCTTCTATCTCTCAACGTTACCTTTTGCCTTATATTTGACTCTGAACACCTACTTGAAGCTATGGAAAAATAAGTTTATTAGTCCTATGTAGATTTGGTTTCTAATTTAGGACATCAAATTAATTAGAATTATTTATCTTGAAAAAATTTGAATTTCCTATTTGTTTAAGATTTATTCTCTTTTCCTTAGTAAGTTATGTTTGTAGCCAATAAATACTTGTAAATACTAGTGAGAAAATATATCAAGAAAGAATAACTTTTCAAGTTTGTGTTCATGGTATCAGAGCTTTGGAGTGTTAAAAATAACTCAAAAATGCTGTATAAAATGGCTGAGTCCCTGGCCTTATGATTTCTCTCTATTATATAATCTGTACAAAAGAGTTCTATACATGAAAAAATGCTAAATTAAAAATGCTAAATTATTTAAAGAAATACATAAAAATCAATATGGACAGCAAAGCTGTCTATTGACAGCTGTCCATTGACAAATATGGAGAGCAAAGCTGTCTATTGACAGCCCCCCTCAAATTGATGCGGGTTGATCAACAAGCATCAATTTGCTACTTAGGAAGCAATGTCGATGACGAGTGAGAACCTTGGTGAAGATATCAGCAATTTGTAGTTCAGTGGAAATATGTGGAAGAGTGATAACACGAGCTTCAAAGGCTTCACGGATAGAATGACAGTCGACTTCAATATGCTTTGTGCGCTCATGATAGACAGGATTGGCCGTGATCTGAATAGCACTTGTATTATCGGCATGTAAAGGTGTAGGATTGTTCTCAGAGAAGTCTAACTCACCAAGCAAACCTCGAAGGCAAATAATTTCGGAACAAGCAAGAGACATTGCTCGGTACTCAGATTCTGTAGATGACTTAGAAACTTTGTCTTGCTTCTTACTTTTCCAGGAGATCAATGCATCGCCTAAGAACACGCACCAACCAGTGATGGAGCGACGTGTATCAGCACAATCACCCCAATCAGCATCACTAAAAGCAACAAGACGAGGAGAATTGTCTACGGGAAAGAATAAGCCACGGGCAGAAGTGCCCTGAACACAGCATATGATCGTACGAACAGCAGCCAAATGAAGATGACGAGGAGTCTGAAGAAATTGGCTGACTTGCTGACAACAAAAGAAATATCTGGTCTAGTGATGGTGAGATAGACAAGGCTACCCACCAATTTCCGATATAAACTGGGATCAACAAGTAAGTCACCCTCCTCTTTTCGAAGCTTGACATTTAATTCCATGGGAGTATCAACAGAGGTAACTTCCTGCAGTCCAGCTGTAGCCACCAAATCACTAGCATATTTATATTGATTGAGTGAAATACCAGAGTGACTATAATGCACCTCAAGACCAAGAAAATACGTGAGAGACCCAAGATCTTTCATATTAAAGGATTTTGAGAGATGGGTCTTGAGCTGGACAAGTAAAGCAGAATCAAAACCAGTGATCACAATATCATCAACATAAACCAAAAGGACAACAATACCCATGTCTGATTTCCGGAGAAACAATGAAGTGTCATACTTGCTCTGCTTGAAGGAAAATTGTAATAAAGTGGTTCGAAATTTATCAAACTAAGCCCGCAGAGCTTGTTTGAGACCATAAAGAGAGCGACGAAGTTTACACACATTGGAGGTCGGAGAGGAAAATAATCCCGAGGGTGGCTTCATATAAATACACTCTTTAAGATCCCCGTGAAGAAAAGCATTCTTAACATCCATCTAATGTAGTGGCCAATCATTGGAAGCAGTAATAGCTAGGATCGTACGAACAGTGGTCATCTTAGCCACAGGAGCAAAGATCTCCTCATAATTGACACCATATTCCTGATTGTTCTCAAGAACAAGAAGCCGAACAACAGCCGTACTATTTAGTAACACGATGATGCCTAGATAATTGACATGTTTCACATTGAAACAACAAATAAAGATTGTTAATTGTTTCAAATAAGAACTAGGATGGCCTAACCTATAGTGCCAAATCATTATTTGATTTTTAACATGAATAGAGATTTCACCACTACTCTACAGCTTGACCTTGTCCATTCTTAAAGAAGTCATCATCAAGATAATAGAGTAATCAACCATCCTAGAACTGCTAAACATCTTCTCTAAATATAGGTCCTAAAATTCATAGTAAGAATCAAGAAATTTGACAACATAGTTAGAATCATTGGTGAGTTTACTAACGGACAAAAGATTACATGAATAGTTAGACACATGAAGAACTGATTTTAAGACTAAGTTTTATGAGATGACTGTGGAACCTTTTCCTGCAACTACCATCAACAATTCAAATTTTTAAATGACCAAAACATAGAGAATATGTGCTAAACAAATGTACAAACTAGTCATATGATCAGATGCACCTGAATTAATAATCAAAGGTGCTGGATTTAAAGAGCTAGTAAGGGCACTTAAAGAGGTAGTTGTTTGAGCAAGAAACCTCAAAGGGACACTTGAAGGCTGAGCTTGAGCCTGATTCAATAGTTTGTAGAGATGATAAAGTTGTTCCTTACTAAAGGGAGTTGTCTTGGTTTCGATGGCAGCTTGCATTCCGCGCCTACCATTTCTCCAATTTACTTCCTTTCTGATTAGCTGGTTTTCCATGTCCAACATGTTTCTCTTGTGTGCCTTGGCTTATTATAGAAATCACACCAAGCCTTGGTCTTCTCTTCAACTTCCCACTATGGTTGATTTGCTGGTTTTTGATTGAATATTGTTTCAGCAGTTTTAGTGGCTGGGATGTTAAGTGCATAATTGTCAATAGGAATGCTAGGAGGTTTCTTCCCCATCATGACCAACATGCAACTTCCTTCCCTCTTAACTTCTGAGAAGACTTTTTTGAATGGAAGTGGCCTTTTGCCTAGAATACGTCCTCTTCATTTAAATTAGCATTAAGTTGAACCAAAATTTCAGACACATGATCCTTCTTAACAGTTTTCTTGAATTGAGCACCGTCAATTGCACATGTGCATTCAAAATCATAAAAAAGGTCAAGTTCTTGCCACAAATCTTTTAATATGCTATAATACTTTGTAACAGTTGGATCTTCTTGTCTTGTCTCTTGGATCTTTGTTTTAATTTCATAGACTGGTGGTGTTGCCCAAGTCCGACTATCTCTCACTTGTTGCATCCTATCCTTGACAGTGGAGAGATAAATATATCTGGCCTATCTCCAATTTCATGGCTTCAATGGTGATTCTAGACATTGTGAATTCAACAAAGAAATTGTGCAAAACAATAATGAGAAGTAGAAGCCTTCTATAATTCTAGTGTAAACTAGAACAAACAATAAAATCTTGTTGATTTTATTAGATAATCAACAAAATAATAGAATAATTTACTGTCCTAGTAGGGCGGTTCTAATACCATTAACACAGAGGTTAGAGAGAATTAAAATTCTAACATTTTCATTCATAGTGTTTATTACACTAATTTACAAGCCTATATATAGAAGTGTACAACTATTTTTATCTTAGGTAAAACAAAAGTATAGGAAATAATCCCCATAACATGGAAACTACTTATTTTAAAAAATTAAACAATTAACTACCTAATTACAAATAATTCCTAAAATTCCTTTCTTATTAATGACATAAAATCTACCTAGATCTTTCAAACTCACCATGCACTGACTACTGTGTAATCACATTTCTTTTAAGGATGAATTTCCTTTGACCTTATTGTTAGAGTCAACAATTATAGTATTAGTATGCAGATGCTAGAGTCCACAATTATAGTGTTGGTGTGCAGATTTTTCAGCTTATTACAATTGTATATTACAGCTCATTTTCAGCTATGTATTATAGTTATGAATTCCCTGTAATTAGGACTTAAATTAGTTTTTTTTTCCTATATATTAGTGTAAATTTGTCAAGATGAAATTCAAGTGAGATTTACTCATACTTTTTGGCCACTTAAAATTTCTGGAAAAAAGTTTCAGTTTTATTCTTTCTTTTCTAGCCTAAATTGACATTTTCTTCCTTCTTCATTTTTTTTAAGGCCTGCTTTGCCATATTTTTTAGAACCATTTTTTTTCAAAATTAGTCTTCCTACACCCAGAATTTTTCTTTCCACTTCTGTCTAAAATCATGCTTGAGATTTTAGAATCTACTAATCAGCAAGATTATAATCTGACAGAAAGTTCAGCTTTAATTACAAAAGCTGTGAAATCAGATCAACAATAGTCAAATGCTTGTTCTAGCAGAGTAGGAGGACTATTAGAAGGACTCAGAGAAAGTAATGAAGACTCCTTATGGTGTACCTACTATAAGAAGCCGCGACATAGCAAGGAAAGATGCTGGAAACTCCATGATAAGCTTTCAAATACTCAAAATACATCTTGGATAGCAAAGAGTAATCAAGAAGCAAGTCAAGGACTGACACATTTGACATCGACATAATCTAAAAGTGTAAAAGAATTCTCTCAAGAGCAATCTGAGTTTAATAAAGAGGAGATTGAGAAGTTGCAATATTTTATGAGGACATTAGAGAAACCTACGGGTGGTGCAGGTACTTACTTCTTGACTTTTTCAGGTAATTTTCAGCCATTTGCACTTAATGTGTCAATCACAAAAGGAACTTGAATAATTGATTCTGAAGCTACAAATTATATGACTCAATCTTCTTAGGGGTTTGCGTCTTATAGTCCTTGTCCTAATAATAAGAAAATTGTTATTACTAATAAAACATTGGTTACAGTTACTAGTCAAGGGGATGTAGTTATAAATCAGAACCTTGTTTTAAAAGATGTTCTACATGTGTCAAAATTGTCTACTAATCTAGTTTCAATTCACAAACTTACAAAGGATTTGAACTGTTTTGTAACATTTTCTTCTGCACTTTGTAAATTTCAAAACCAGAAAACAGGGACGATGATTGCACTTGCTAGGGAGAAGAATGGGCTCTACTTTCTTGAAGAACCTAGTGGGCAAAATAGTACTAGGATCCGATTTTGTTGTCTCTGCTTTCTGGGTCTTCTCTTGCTAATAAAGATAAGATATGGTTATATCGTTTTTGTCCTAGTTTATTTAAAGGATTTGTTTTGAGTATGTTCCATTATAATGTTTGTGAACTTGCAAAACATAAATGTGCTTCCTTTCCAATAAGTAATACAAGAGTTTTAAAACCTTTTACTCTAATTCACAGAAATGTTTTGGGACCTTCTATTTTTCATAATATCTCTAGAGTTCTTTGGTTTGTCTCATTTATTGATGATTGTACTCAAGTGTCATGGGTTTTTCTCTTAAAACAAAAATCATGTCAGTTCCACCTTTCAAAATTTTTTCCATATGGTAAAAAATCAATTTAAGGTTGGGATAAAGGAGTTCGGTCTAATAATGCTAGGGAATATTTTAATCAAATGTTGCTACCATTCTTCAAAGAAAAAAGAATCATCTATGAGTCCTTATGTGTCAACACATCACAACAAAATAGAGTGGCAAAAAGAAAAAATGGTCATCTTCTAGTTGTTACTTGAGCTTTTCTTTCCAAAATAAATGTTCCAAAGAATTATTGGGGAGAAGCTATCTTAACCGCTAGACATCTGATTAATAGATTACCCTTTAAAGTTCTTGATTATAATAGTCCCATACAACTATTTTCGTAATTTTACCTTGACTTCAAAATGACTAATCAGGTTTTTGGTGTCATTTGTACATATTCATTCGAATAGCCGTGGAAAACTTGATCCAAGGGCTCTTAAGTATATTTTTGTTGGGTATTCTTCTACACAAAAAGGGTGCAAGTGTTATTATCCTCCGAAAAAACGATTTTGTCTCTGTCGATGTAACATTCGTTGAAAATAAAAATTACTTTCTAAATCCTTATCTTCAGAAGGAGACAACATTTATGGAAGATAAGGATAGAGATTTGTTTTTATTTGATCTTTCATACTCATCCTTACAAAATCAAAATTTAGTTCCTTTACCAAATAAATCATCATCTGCTTTTGATCCTTTACCAAATGAATCAAATCCAAGCAGTTTTGGTCAAGTGGCAAATGATAAACAGATTAAAGTACCATACGCCATTTGCAGGTATATTTAAGAAGGAAAGAACCTCTTGTTCAACCAATACAAGTTATTGATTCAAAACCAATTTTTGGTACTGATAATGTTGACATAACTCCTAACTCTGAGGATTATGATAATAATGTGCCTATTGTCACTAACGATGATGATTTTCTTATTGCAATCAGAAAGGGGATTAGAAAATGTACTCAACAACCTATATTTATTGTCTCACTTTGTATCTTATGAAAAGCTGTTTAGTGGTCATAAAAATTTTCTTATCCACCTCAACATTATTACTATCCCAAAAAATGTCTCTGAAGCTTTCGGTAGCAAAGAGTGGGAAAAAGCTATGAATGTTGAAATGGATGCTCTTAAGAAGAACACAACTTGGGACTTGGTGGAACTATCTCCAGGAAAGAAGTTAGTGGGATGTAAATGGGACTTCACCGTGAAATATAAGGCAGATAGATCACTTGAACGATACAAGACAAGGTTAGTAGCAAAGGAGTATACTCAAACTTATAGGATAGATTATCTTGAAACATTTGCTTCTATTGCAAAAATAAATATAGTAAGAATCTTATTATCTTTAGCTACTAATCATGGTTGGACTTTACAACAGTGTGATATAAAAAATGCCTTTCGACATAGTGATCTTGATGAAGAAATCTATATGGAGGTACCTCCAGGGTTTGAGTCAGAAAAGAAAAAGGTGTGTAAGTTGAAAAAGGCATTATATGGCTTAAAACAGTCTCCTAGGGCTTGGTTTGACAGATTTGTTAGAGTAATGAATGCTTTAGGTTTCAAACAAAGTCAAGGTGATTACACATTGTTTATCAAACATTCTGCTTCAGGGAGAGTTATAGCTCTATAAGTCTATGTGGATGACAAAGTGGTAACTGGAGATGACTTGCAAGGAATGAAGACATTGAAAATGTTTATTGCAAGAATTTGAGATTAAAGAACTCGGCAGGTTAAAATACTTCCTTAGCATTGAAGTAGCTCACTCTCAACATGGGATCTTTATATCACAACAGAAATATGTGTTGTATCTATTAACTAAGATAGAGAAACTAGGGTGTAAACTAGAGACACCCATTGAACCAAATCACAAACTTTGTGAAGCACCAAAAGATGCAGTGGTGGATAAAGATCCTATCAAAGATTGGTTGGCAAACTAATCTATCTTTTCCGCACCAGACCAGACATAGCCTATGTTGTAGGAGTGGTGAGTCAATTCATGCACAACCCAAAAAGTACACCTTCAAGCAACATATCAAATTCTACAAAACTTAAAAGGTACTTCAGGAAAGGAAGTGTTGTTTAGAAGAGGTAATGAATTGACAATGAAAGCATACACAAATGCAGATTATGCTGGATCAATTGATGATAGAATATCAACTTCAAGCTATTGTACATTCCTTGGAGCCAATCTTGTAACGTGGAGAAGTAAGAAGCAAAATGTGGTAGTAAGATCAAGTGCAAAAGCTGAGTTCAGAGCTATGGCATTAAGAGTTTGTGAGCTTTTATGGGAAAAATTGACGATTGCATGGGAAGAACCTATGAAACTGTATTGTGATAATAAGTTAGCAATTAATATCGCATACAATCCAGTACAACATGAATACACCAATCATGTAAGTAGATAGACATTTTATAAATGAGAAGTTAGAGAGTAGACTGATTTGTACTCCATTTGTGTCAACCGAAGGTCAACTTGCAAATGTATTAACTAAAGAATTAAATGATTATGCATTCCAATCTATTGTTAGCAAGCTGGGAATGGAAAATATCCACTTACTAGCTTGAGGGGGAGTGTTAGAGTCAACAATTATTGTATTAGTATGCAAATGCTAAAGTCAACAATTATGGTGTTGGTGTGCAGATTTTTCAGTTTATTACAACTGTGTATTATAGCTCATTACAACTTGTATTACGGCTCATTTTCAGCTATGTATTCCCTGTAATTAGGACTTAGGTTAGTTTCTTTTTCCTATAAATTAGTGTACATTTGTTAAGATTAAATACGAGTGAGATTTACTCATACTTTGTCACTTATACATAATTTCCAAGTCTCTGCACTAGCAGCACCTTAAATGTCCTTTGACCTTTACAATATGCATTAGCTCTAATTGCATATTACCTCATTAATCTCTGCACTGGCAGCACCATATAGTTGACGTGCATCTTGAACAACTATGCTGTGCAGTCCCAATCTCTGAGCTATATTGATTGCATTTGAACGACCTGCAAGAAATGCCAAACTACGTAAGTCATTTTAAACTATGCAGTCCCCCTAAAAAATAAGTTGCAGCAATATAACACCATCTAAGGAAATCCAAACTATCATTAATTGCTTAATGACTAATATTGGTCTCCATATGTTATCAACATAACAAACCAAAAAATAATATAAGCTGAAAGGGCAACAATTGTTACACTCCTTACCAGAAAATTTACAAGATAATCAAAAGTTCTTCTGTTGTATTTAATATTCAGTCTGTTCAACTAATTGTTGCTTTAACAGGCAATGTGTTCGAAAATAATAGCGAACTCATAAGTTCTGAGACAACTTGCATAAGTATTTTTCCAATTCACATCATCTCTAGAACATGTAAATTGATAAGAAAGCTAACTTATAGTTTACTTTCTGGGCTCCATATAGCATTCTCAAGATGCCTCTTACCATACTTAAATTATTCATCTTGGAGGCTTATTAATTATCGTCTTCTCTTCATTGTTAAAAACCCCCATGCTATGCCTTTTATTTGCCCTAGTGGTTGCCACAATGACAACCTTGCTCAGGTAATCATGAAAGAACGGTTAACCATCTGGTGCACAAGCAAAATTGAATCTCAAAGGTAGTACACAGTCACAATTTTTGCAATTTACTCAGGAGTGGCTATTCAGGAAGAATTTTTTCAAGTGGATCTTTGCATTATAAAGCTTTTATAAGTAGAAATCTTAGTAGAAAGTTTTCAGTAGTTTGGTTATTAATCACAACTTTTAACATAATTGTTAATACTTTAAAAGACAATTTTTTTTAAGGTTGTGAGAGAAATGAATTTTTGAAATAGAATAAGGGTATCTTAGACAATTTAACCATTCGAAAATGCTCACTAATCTCTACTTCCAAAAACTGAAATTTAAGCTTCTCCTAGTAAAGGAAAAATAGCTTTTAATCCTTCATAAGCTCTTTTCCTATATATGTGTGCGCGTCTGTGTGTGTGTTTGTGGAGCTTTAGAATAGAAAAGCTCATGCATTTAAGATGTGTTAAGAAACAATTGATACCAACTTGGAAAGGTTAAATAAATACTACCTCATCTAAATCAATCTTACTGACAATACAGATGCAAGGACATGTGAACAGAAATACAACTTAGCTTCCACTAGTTTTAAAATATAGAGAAGTTGTGGATAAGCCACTCCTTAGTAAATGTGAATGACTGTTTCCATTCACAAAGAATATTGAGGCAGAAAATAAAAATTAGGAATCTGTTTGAGAATTTGAAGAAATTTTATTTCACTCTTCTTACTAAAATTTACATTAAAGTGTCTTTATATAGACTTTATATCCTTAACTTTCATGTTACCTAAATGTATAAGAATTAATTTTAACAGGACTAAACTAATTCAATAAGAATTCTAATATAGCACTAATTTACAACAAATAAAACAACTCTTGTGCTCCGAAATGAAATGTTCCAAATGCTCTTGGAAATTCTCCCATTGGACCACTTTTACCTATATACATAAGGATCTCAATTTATGAATCTCTCGGTCGAGAAATAAATTAAGAGGATCGAACCATTTCTTCCGACTCTTTTTCAAATTCGATATATGTTGGTTGATTATTATTTCATTGCAATTCTATGATTTAGAGTATCATTTCCTATTTGATCCCTGTGAATTCCACACTCAATATTGTGATTGAATCTATTCATTAAAAAGGATCAATTTAATACAATTCTTATATACCCATTAAAGCTATGTTGGATTTGTAATTGATTTTGGTTCAATCAGACATCTAACCAAGTGGCGTTAGAGAATGTAGAGAATAATTGAGACACGAATTTTTTTCAGCATATTTTGACGCAAGACAAGTGTTGATGGGTTCGTGATTTCATTCACGAAGATGAGGGTTGTTGATATCATTCAACAAGACGAAATAAAAATAGCTCAGATAGTAGAAAATCTAAACTAAACTCTTAGTAGAGAATTTTACTTTTTATTAATCATCAAAACCTACTGAAAATATAGAAATAACTAGTTTAAATACTAAATACTTGGAACAATCCTCCAAGCATAGATAAACTCAAATTAAAGTTTCAAGACAATCATAAATACCCAAATTAAAGTTCCTAGACAACACAAACATAAAAACATATTAAATAAAACTAAGACTTTCAAACTTACAACTACTACCAAGATGAAATAAATTCAGTATTAAATAAAATTACTATAAATGTAGTTGAAACTCTTAGAATGACTTTTTATCGTCTTCTTGGACTTTGCATTACATGAGTTAATGCTGGTGATTTGGACTACTTTTAACTTCTTGTAACAATGCCAGGGCCTGATTGTGATGTTTCTAATTATTACCGTGTCACATTGCATTGGTCTGATCGTGACGTCCCTTGTCATTCTCCTCCACTTACAGTGAACTCGTCTTTGATTGACCATATAGGTTTTTCCCAAATTTGCAATGATCTTGTCACGCTCCACATGACCACTCACGTTGCCCGAATGCATCTCCCTAATGCATTTGTCACGCAAAGAACTCCTACGAATGCAAAGGCGGCTTCCTTTGAACAAGTAACCGTCACGAACCATAAAGTCATCATTTTGCAAACTTATGAGATATTTAGCACAAGTCAGCCCAAAATCTTCATCCACATGCATTCCTTTACTTTTAATTACAAACTCCAAAAGTACTAATCTTGTTGTGAATAATGCACAGTTCTTCAAACTTAC
This sequence comes from Ailanthus altissimus, assembly GCA_946807835.1. Taxonomy (NCBI): domain Eukaryota; kingdom Viridiplantae; phylum Streptophyta; class Magnoliopsida; order Sapindales; family Simaroubaceae; genus Ailanthus; species Ailanthus altissimus. Next base: position 7,551,970 of record OX327713.1, on the reverse strand, counting down.
AATCAACTCAGTTTTCCTCAACACAAACAAGACTTGACTAAGAGGGTTAATATGTTTCACAACCTTGCGAACCAGAATACCGTCAAAGTAAATGACTATAAAGGTTGACATGGATGGTTGAAGTACATGGGTCATTAGATGCATAAAGGTACTTGGTGCATTTGACAAGCTAAATATCATTACTAACCACTCATGCAAACTATCCTTGGTCCTAAAGATAGTTTTACATTCATCTTTTAGGTGTATTTGGATTTGATAATAATCACACTTCAAATCTCTCTTCAAGTCTATTTTAAAGAATATATTGACACCACTCAATTGGTCAAACAAATTATTCATGCATGAAATAAGAAAACGATACCTTACAGTATACTTGTTGATGGCACAATTGTCTATAGACATCCTCCAACTCACTCCCTTCTTTGGTGTAAGTAAGGCTAGTACGGTATAAGGACTAAAGTTCTCTCGTATCTGCCCCTTTGGTAACAATTCCTCCACTTTCTCCTTCAAAATTTCATGCTCCTTTGAACTCATATGGTAAGATAGATTTGGTAAGATGCTAGGAATGAATTCTATGCTGAGTTGGATATTCTACTTTGGTGGAAATGTAGTAGGTTTAGCCATCAGGTCTGGAAAGTTGGTCACCAAATCTTGGACTTCATTTGACACGGATTGTTTAAGCAGTTCTTCTTCTTTTACCACCAAGTTGGTGCACGTGTACGTCTCCTTCATCTCTCCCATGGACTCATCTCCTTCGTGGATTTTTGAAACTATAGTCTTCTCCTCCACTTTAGAGACTGCCTTATTGGGTTGACTTGGTACCATCACTATCCGCTTTCAATTCCAAGTAAAAGAATAAGTATTATCCTTTTCCTTGTGTACAACATTTACATCGTATTGTCAAGGTCTGCCTAACAATACAAGACATGCATCCATTTCAACATCACATAAGATCTCTACTTTATAATTGATAAGCGTAAGTGGCACTGTTTGGTTATTTTCACACAGGATTCATTTTTTATCCAATTTATGTTGTGTGGTGAGAGATGTGGCTCAGTGTAGAATTTAAGGTGATCAACTAAGCTTTGAGACATTAGGTTTTCACCACTAGAGCTATCAATAATTAGTTTACACACCTTATTAGCAACTGAACACTTTCCTGTAAAAATCTTCTTTCGTCGGGTCTCCTTGGGTTGAACAGGTGTATACATGTTCTCCCTTTTCTTCAGCTATCTTACATTTATAATCGCCATTATTTTTCTTGAGTTCAGCATCATCTAGATCCACTTTATCTCCCTCTCTCGTAAATCATCCACTGAAGGAGTATAACGGTAAGGCCATCTTCGTGCAATCATGGCTTCTCCTCTTGCTTGCTGCCTTACCCTAACTTTATCTTCAACTTCCTCCTTCAAATTAAAACTAAAGGGTGCAGAATGTGGCTGCCTGTGCAATCTTCTCCTTGCCACCATTGGTTGTTATGGTAGAGGATCTTTAGTTTTCAAAGCCAAAAGCAATTATGTCAATGTTGCCATTCGTTCCTCCATATCTCTTGAAAACTCTGTTATATGTTTATCTAAAACATTCAAACGATCTCCATTCAAGTAACTAAGGCCTGCCATCTCAAGACAAGGCTCTAATACCACCTGACGCAAGACAAGCGTTGATGGATTCGTGATTTTGTTCACGAAAACAAGGGTTGTTGATATCGTTCAATAAGACGAAATAAAAATAGCTTAGAAAGTAGAAAATCTAAAACTAAACTCTTAGTAGAGAATTCTACTTTTCATTAATCATCAAAAGTTATCATCAAAAGCTACTGAAAATACAGAAGTAACTAGTTTAAATACTAAATACTTGGAACAATCCTCCAAGCATAGATAAACTCAAATTAAAGTTCCAAGACAATCATCAATACCCAAATTAAAGTTCCTAGACTACACAAACATCAGAACATATTAAATAAAACTCTTAACTTTCAAACTTACAACTACTACCAAGATGAAATAAATTCAGTATTAAATAAAACTAATATAAATGTAGTTGAAACTCCTAGAATGACTTTTTATCTTCTTCTTGGACTTTGCATTACATGAGTTGATGCTGGTGATTTGGACTACTCTTAACTTCTAATAACAATGCCAGGGCCTGATGGTGCCAATAAGACTTAGTAATAAGTCTATTAGAATTGGTTCTGTATCAATGGAATTTCATCATCTATACAAAATGAAATGACGTGGTATATTCATATCAATGGAATCTTATCTATACATAATGAATTGATGTGGTATATTCATATCATAATATATGGACAATAAGTACTAGCATTCTTATCGATTTGTTAATAAAATCAAATATTTAGTATTTACAAATAAAAGTTTTCGCTTGTTGGGGAAAAATCAGTATACTTCTAATGTCGAATTAGGATTGACTAAGAAAGAAATAAAGCTTTAGCTTGAACTCTTCTTCGGTGTTAAGGTAATAACTATGGATAGTCTCAACTCCCCAAAAAAGGGTAGAAGAATGGGAACTATTATGGGACATAAAATGCATGACAAACGTATAACCATTACGCTTCAACCAAGTTATTCTATTTCACCTCTTAGAAAGAAAAGAACTTAATCCAAATACTTGATAGTATGGCAATACATTTATATAGAACTTCTACGCCCAAGCACATGTAATGGAACTATAAACAATTAAGTGAAATCCAATCCACGAAATAATTTGATCTATGGACAACATCGTTGTGGTAAAGGTCATAATGCTAGAGAAATCATTACAGCAATGCATAGAGAGGTAGGTCATAAGTGTTTATAATGGAAAAACAATCTTCGACATAATGAAAAAGGCATATATGGTAAAGTATAACCATTAAATACGACCTTAATCCAAATGCATACATTTGTCTCATACACTAGAGAGATGGTGAGATGAGGTATATTTTACACCCCAAAGGAGCTATAATTAGAGATACCATTATTTATGGTCAGAAGTTCTATAAAAATGGGAAATGTCATATCTTTAACTGCGATTTGTACTATTGATTTACGTAATTGAAACTAATCAATTAGGTTTACAACGAAAACCTAGAAATTGATCATTGATCTAATTTGGGTACCTACAAGATAGACCTCGATAGAAAACTAAAAAGTAAGGGCAGCAAGTGATTAAGTTATATAAAATTATTGACTCTAAGACATATACTAACATGGAGAAGACAAGATTGTTTCAAACACCAACAAAACCAGAAGTGCCCCTTGCATCAAAGAAAAGAGGACGGGTTATTCACATTTCATTTGATAGTTAGAGGTGACTTGAAAACAGTGGCTATACAAATTGTAGTCCAATAGATTCCTCCTAACCCAACTAAGAACCAAAAGAAAAAAATAAGAAGCTTTCTCTTCACGAAGACCAATGTGAATGTTAGTGGGGCATGTGGTTGTAATCAGTTACAAGGCTTGAAATAACAATATCAATAAACTCATAAAGACACCAAACATTATACATATAAATGTTGGCAATTTATCTAACTGTGAAACCTGGTACTCCCCAGAGGATCTTGTAAGTTGGCCTTAAATTAACTTCATCAAACTCCATACAAGCATTCTCAAAGGCATCATCACTGTCAAGAAAACAAAAAACAGGATCGAGATTGATAATTTGGCTAAAACAATGATTGGAATATGAATGGATTTCTTTTCCAACTACTAATAACTTAACAAACAAAAAACATGGCATCATCAATGCAAGCATCAAATCTTTAACCTGCAACTGATACCTGTATTTCAGTGTTTTAAGTTCACCATGATGTGATGTAGCAATTGTCAATAAGACACCACGTTCAGCAAAAGCTTCCAGCAGTGACATCCCCAGTGCCGCACCTTCAAGAGGATTTGTCCCTGCACCAACCTACTAATACATACGTGGCAGTATTACAATACAATTTTCCTTTTCAAGTGATAATATGATTCTTTTTGTTTTCCCTTGCAAGAAAACAAACGATAAGATTATAATTACATTTTATATGCTGTCAACCGAGATAAATTAAAAGAAGATTACTGTCAAACATACTTCATCAAGTAGCACCAATGAATGGCTTGTTGACTGTGATAGTATGCCCTGCAAAATGAAGGATTAAATAAGAAAAGTATAAATATTAATTAAAAAAAGAGATATCACCCATCATGAGGAGTATTTAAGTGAACCCTTGTGGACAATCAAGAATTCAAGAATTAAAAGAGCTACTCTTTTTTATTGAAAGGATAGCGTAGTGATATATTTGTGCAATTTCTTAAATGTTGCTGGGACAAATTATTCATTTATTTAATGAACTTGAATATTTATGCAATATATATTATTCTAGTCAATTATTCTATCAAATTCATTCACATGTATGCACCACTTACATAACTAGATCAACTAAACCAATCTAACAGAATCAATAACCAGATCGTAGTCTGTAGCAAATATAATGCATTGAAAAGGCAACAGAATATAATAATCACAGCTTAGAACTGATTTATCAATTGCACAGGAGTGAACAAAACGCACAATTATAAGATTGCACAAGCAATAGCATAAAAGACCACCAACAAAAAGATTATCTACATGAATTCACAACTTAAAGAGGAGTCACAAGTGGTTGGTGATGGCCTACTTGGCAACTAAATTCAAGAGTTTACCAGAGATCCACCACAATCATAAATTGGGAACCCTTATTCAGTATATGCAATCCAATAGCAGACCCTTTTTTTTTCTTTTCAATACTTCTAATAAATATACTTACAGATATTCAAATAGTCAAAGAAGCATAAAAATGTGACAACACATGCAAAATGCAGAAGGTTTGCATTGAAGAGGCTTGTGTTTCAAGTAAACTTGAGTGGCAGTTTATACTTCAAATTCAACAACGAAAAAAGACCAACTCAAACGAGTCATGAAAAGTTGTGGAGGGAGAATATCCTTACACTTATTTGCTTCAAGTGGCCAGAGTAGGTAGACAGAGATTGTAATAAAGACTGTTCATCACCAATATCAGCAAAAACTGAATCAAACCAAGGAATTTGTGCAGATTCTGAAGATATAACATGAAGACCTGCATATTGTATAAACTAGTACAAGGTTAGTGTAACACCTAAGTTTCTGGGAATATATTTGAAACAGAGCTTCTCCAAGTCTATGCTTGCTTGGGTTTGTCATGAGCACATGAATGAAATAAACTTTATAACATTTCCATCATCAGTATTAGGAGACAAAATAATCACTAGGTCCTGGAAAACTTGGACAAGGTCTTGGAAACTGGACTTAAAAATTTACTAATCACTCTGTAAGTAGTCCATAACTCCCTGGACTTGGCATCCGATGGACAGATTTTAGATTGTTATTACTCTATTTAGAGATGTCCATCTTTGCCTAGCTTTGCAGATATAAAGAGACTCAACAGCACAAAAGCATGCATCTAGTAATAACAAAATAGAAGTATTGATATAGTTGTGACAGATGTATCTAAAATATCATGGATGCAAGAAAATGACAAAAGGAAAGAAAAAAGAAAATAAAGAAACCAGATTTTGCCATCATAGCTGCCAATCCAACTGTCTTTAAGCAAATAGTTTTTCCTCCGGTATTAGGGCCAGTTATGACCAGAACTCTTGTTTTCTGAGCAATAAAAAAATCAACTGGAACTGGGCGAGCAAGTTCCAATGCAGCAACCTAGCAAACATTAGAAATTTCCATGAAAAGATTATCAATTACATTATAAGAGGCAGAGCAAGAATTAATCAACATTATAGTGAATTTGTTCTATCAATAGCCTACTGGTAGCCTCAACAGTACCTGCATCTCCAATGATGAAAAATTTATATCTGTTTTGCCTTTCTGTGTCATGCTCTCCCCTTGAAGTTTTCTCCTTCTAATTTCCTAAGGGAGAAAACAGAAATTGAAGAACTAGGTGAGATTCAATCAATTAGCAAGATAACAGCCATTGAAACATAGTTAATTGTTTAACAAGGGGTTCACTATTGAGAATACTGTAATCAAATCTAGTATATAAGAATAAATATCTTCACCATTACAAGATAATTCTTAAACTTGCATAGATTCTTATGTTTCTACACACTCAAATACATAATTTGGTTGAAAAACAGAAAAATTTCAGAATAGTAACTTTTCCCTCTGAAACTTACAGCAGTAGCATTATTCAAATCCTTCCGGGCCTTCTGCAGATTTTGCTTATGCTGCTGAAGTAATAAAGGATGATAGGCATTAGGCAGATATAAAGTCGATTCTCTTCTGGTAGATGAAACCTTTGAAGTCATGGCTTCATGTGTTAAAGATCCTTCCTCATCTTCTGGCAGAAATATACTTGGGCATGTGCCTCCTAATGAAATACTATAAGTTGCTCGAGCATTGATCTACATTGAAAAAAAGAAGGCACAAGCTAATTACTGAAGAAATCTAGTACAATCTGATAAAATGGCATTTACTAGGATACCCAAATTACAAAACTTCATCAAACAGTATACTAAAGGATCTAAGTCAGCGTCTAATGTGTATCCCCTTGGCTTGTGCAAAAAGAAAGACCTAGATGGCTTGCCTCCAGACCTATTCATATACATATACTTTTTGAGGCATTCCTGGGAGGAACAAATGGCAGTATTTTTCCATCTAATCCTTACAAATTATTTTCCAATCATGAAGACATCCATCCTTAAATAAATTCAGCTTCTTTGGCAGAGTTTCTAATGAACCTCCTTATTCTAATTCATATTTAAGCATTCCCTCACATACCAGTTTGAGCTCAAATAAACTCCCACTCAAAAGTTTTAGTTAGGAAAACGTTTTTTACATTTTAACCCACAAGCACGAAATATCAATGAAGAAAGGAGAGAGTAGAGAAGTGGCAGACACCTACCACATCCAGTTGAATTACATTGTTCAATATCTTCTCAATATCATCAAGATTAACTTGCATCTGTGCAGAATATAGGACAATAAAAACATGATGAGCAAATGCATAGTACATATAAGGAAAAGAAATTTCACGAGATACAGCTAGAAACCTTTTCTGTTAAGTTCATAAGCACGTCTTCCTCAGCCTTTGTGACTAACACTCTTGCTTGTTGCAATTCGTCATTTAGAGGAACTGCTGAGAGAGGCTCTACAATGCTTCCAACTCCTGAACCACTACAATGAGTACAATACCTTCAGGAATCAAATACTGAAGAGCTCTGCTCCATCACATGAAGGGCTCATAAATATGAAATAATATGAAAAATATATATAATAAAAAGGACAACATAGCTTTTCTGCTCACATAGAATGACATATTTAAGAGTCCTCTGATTTACAGCTTACAGAAGAGAAAATGGATCTCATTTTCTTGTTTAAATGATACTTTCTCAAGTACTTTCCAGTGTTTTCTGTTTCAAAGTTTATCAACAAAACAGTGACCGAAAAGAAAAAAACCAAAAAGAAACTTTTTGACAAGAACTTTCTGTATGACTAATTAAAACCTATCAAGCAGTGGGTGGCCCTGATTGAGAGAGGGTGGAGCCCCTTCTTGTTAAATCAGTATCTGTTTGATTGGTTCTGCCATGTTCCTTGATGATCATGAGGATATCTTGATGTTACTAGCTTAATGGTAACTTGCAATGCAAGAATGGACTATTTAGGTACTCACACATGGCTGACAAATAAGAAACTTGTTTTCTTCATGAACATACACTGATAACCAAAAAATGCAGTAGACAACTTAAGCACCTGGATAACAAAAGACCCTTAAAAGTTGGCTGATCAGCCCTTGATTTTATACACCATCTGCCATCAATGTTACTCACTTCCTACAAACAAAACTTAAAATAAGATGAAAATCATAAGGATACAAAAGGAATAACAAATCTATATCTGTTTTAGCTAGGCCATATATCTGCAACTAAAAACACAAATGAATCTTACCAGAAGGAATGATTCATTATTTTCATTCCTAACTAGCCTGTCCATTAATTGATATAACTGCATTAAGAAGACAAAAATACAATTAAAAAGGAAACGATGATTCCGGGAAAACTAATTCATTAATTTAAGAGCATGTTTAGTACATTGTATCTTATCAAAATGCATTGGCATTGGCATTGGCATTGGTTGATGGCTACAAAGGAGTACCTTTCAAGATAAACCCTTGACTAATAATTTTTTGAAATGCAAGATCATGCAAGAACTTGAAGTATCTATAAACCAGAATGTAATTCTTCAATGAACAAGAAAATAAATAAATACCTTTCTCTCAAGCATCTGCACTTGATCACATGATTGTTCCAGGGAAGGACTCTGAGGTAAATAAAAATGAGATAAGATAAATGTGTACAGAGCATTAAATATTATTGAACCTCAGTGAGGTGATAATAAAAAACCTACCGCAGAATTTTTAATGGAGCCATCTTCATCAACAACTTGCAGTATCAACTTAATTAACGATCTATTAACAATTAGTTCCATTATCTGGAAGCCAATTCAACAAAAATTAAGGCTGTATTCAAATTGATATAATATATTAAAATATGATACAAACTAAAAAATTACCATATGAGTTAGAGGCATGAAACGTGTATACCAATCTGCATCTTGCTTAAAGGTAGCTTTCAAATTAAGCTGCAGAGTATCGGAAAACTGAAGCAGAGCAACAACAGCTAAAGCTTCATTTGGACGCAATGGCAGACCCCTCCGAACATGTTGGATGGCAGATTTTGCAAGAAGAAAGTCAATGCCAGTCAAGTCCAAGCTGCAGGCGCCATGCTTTTTCATTTCAATGGCAGCATTTGTTTCGTCCAAAAGTCTCAGACTATCTTGGTAGGTCCGGTTGATAGACCACAACTGTGCCTGCAGTGAGAAGCATAAAACCAATCAAATTTGTTTTGTTCAGAGAAATGAAATACAATTTGTTTCAATAATATTATTTAATTAGAATTACAAGTAGAATTACCAGAGTGGCTTGACGACCCAGGGAAGTGTGGGCGAAGGAGGCGACGGAGTCACAGAGCTTATCCCATTCCAATACCCTAAGGCTCTCGTACACGACTGACTTTTGGTTGTCATTAGAAATTGAAACTGATGAGCAAACCAATTTAACATTTCTCCTCTTCCATCTTTTACTCTTAATTGTGCCACAAGATTTACTGGTAAAGATGGAGACGGAAATGGAGTGCCAGGACACTGCATACGAAGGCATCAGATTTTAGAAATGGGTGAGGATGAATGTATGGTCCCACCACCACCAGCAACGATTTCGTTCTTTGCGAATTTGTTTATCAAAACGAAAATATTCTTCCTATTCCCACCCCCTTTATCTTCAATTGAGAATAAACTGCAAATATTATGTTTAAGAGATAAAGCCCAACAAAACGGGTTAAAAAAAATTATGATTGTAATAAATAGTTTTTCTTTTTCTTTTGTGAGATTAGGAACGAGGATTTGAACTTTAAACTTACTTTATAATTCTTTCGGAAAAAAAAACTTACTTTATTATATTTATTATTATAATAATTTTTTTTAAAAAAATTATAAAATAGCTATTTTTTTTTTTAACATAGGAAGAGGGATATAAATATAGGACCTACACTTCAACAACTTTTTTTTGTTGAGATGGAGAAGAAAGGATTTCAACTTAAGTCTCATTGAATATATCTATTACTAATAGTGTGACAGATAACAAACGAGATATAACAAATGGAAAATGTACTGGTGTAAGTGGGATGACCTTTTGTGGACATAAGGCGGATGGTTGTCCTTTCCTTTCCCCAATTCCTTAGCAGCCCGGCGTTAAAATATTATTAGCAGCCTGGTGTTAAAATATTATTACTTTTTTAATTGTAATTTCATTTAGGCCAAAGGCAAAATCCTCATCTTCTTTCTTTTAACAAAATTTTATATGGGATAAAAAAATTATGGAAGCTGGTTCAAAATGGAGAGTTGGCCATTCCTTAGCAGCCAGGTGTTAAAATATTATTACTTTTCTAATTGTAATTTCATTTAGGCCAAGGCAAAATCCTCATCTTCTTTCTTCTAACGAAATTTTATATGGGACAAAAAAATTATGGAAGCTGGTTCAAAATGGGGAGTTAGCCATGCGTCCAAACAATTAATCTACTATGATCGCTGGCTACCACGCCTGTTCTTCTCCAAACCGTTATTTCTTCACAAGCTACCAAAGACTACCACAGTAGGGGAGTTGCAATTAGCTTCGGGTTTATGGGATTATAATCTACTGAGTCAGTATTTTGATATGAAGGAGTTGGAAGCAATATGGAGTATATCAATCTGCAAAAATGGGACGTTGATAAATTAATATAGCAGTTTGATAAGAGAGGCTATTTCACTGATAAAAGTAGGTACTAATTGGTCTTGCGTCTCAACTCTCCTTCAAGCTCTTCATCTTCATCAGGGTTACAAGGTCGGTGAAAAGTGATATAGCATCTCAATGTTCCTTCGAAGATCAAAATTTTCTTTTGAAAAGCTACCCACAATTGATCAAAATATATGAATAGTCATGGCATCTAGTGGAAGATGCTTTGTCCACTTTTACATTCATGCACTATGGTGTTGTAAATCTTTGAAGCATATATGGGTTGCTTATACTTTGCAGGTTTCTCTTTGCCTAGTCAAATTGCAGGATCGATTTTAAAATTTGTGTGTATCTATTTTAATTTAATAATAAAATAGATTGGGATAATAATTAATTAAATACAACAAATTTAATCAAATTAAATATAAGATAATAAAATTAATTAATTGATCTTAATAAGTTTAATCAAATTAAACTTTGACCAATTAATATTTTAGATTATACAATTAATTCACTAGTCTATTTCTGTGTTTATGGAACCAGCATGGAAACTTGATAGATCTATAAAATTAAGCTCCAATAAATTAAATTATTTGATTAAATTTTTTAATTAATATGATTTTATTTATTAACTTTATATTACTCCACTAAAAATATAAAACTGAACTCTTAATTTTACAAATAAATTATAAAACAAAAAACTTTCTTTGTCCATTTAATAATAATTTTATATAGATCAATCCTCCACAAGTGTTCGTAATTAAAGTTAGGTCGAGTGTCCGTTAACCTCTCTAATTACATCTTTATCCTTAATTCACATTGATTATTTTTTGAACATTTAATTTATGAAATTTACAAATTTATTATTATTTTTAACTCCTAAATAAAACTGAGCATTTACTATGTTCAAGACCAGAATCAATTATCAAGAAAACTACTTATCTAACTTCTTCTCAAAATGAGCGGATTCTATATCTGTAAAAAATATTCTCAGCCATCCATTTTGTTATATTTATAAAATGCTTAATAATTGATTAAAAATCTTTTACAGTTTTTCCCTTATAAATTAATAAACATAACTAAATGAATAAGAGTTCAATAATAACTCGGGATTAAGATTAATTCATATATGATTATATTATGATAAAATAAATTTTTTTTACTAAAGGAGATTAATAGAGAATTAATTTTATCGTAGTTCAATCATATATAATCAACATTCTACAAAGCGCTTCCATTTTCTATGTCACCATATAAAATGATCCGAATAAGACTATTGTATACAATATATAAATGGACCGCACTTATAGTCTATTAAAATGAAGTTTTCATCTTCATCTAGACCAATGACAAGTTTAGAATATTATGCCTAAACTAATCCTCTTATATAACTATTATATATTAAGTTTAAGGTTACATATAATAATTAAGGAATTTTATGATATTTAAATAAAAATAATCATAATTACAAACATAATATTAAATGAATAACCTATATTAATTATTTTTAGTAGTATCTAAATACAAATAATCATATTTTTAGGGCTTACTTCCAATAATTTTTCACTTGTCCTAAAGCAGGTAAGACATGTCTTGTATCCGTAGACCTTCTAAGTAACTCTCAAAACTAGCAGCATGAAGAGTCTCAGTAAAAGGATTAGCATGGTTATTTTGTGACTCGATTTTCTTCACCATGACATCTCATCGGTGAACAATCTCCCTAATCAGATAGTATTTTCTTTCTATATGCTTGCATCTTTTGTGACTTATTAGCTCTTTGGAATTCACCACTGTATCACTATTATCACAATAAAACGTGAGACGTTTATCCTTATCTGGATTAACTTCTAGATCCGATAAGAATTTACAGAGCCATATCACTTTCTTATCTGCTTCACAAGCTGTTACATATTCGGTTTCCATGGTAGAATCAACAATACGTGATTTCTTTATACTTTTTCACACAATGGCTCCACCACTAAGAGTAAACACTGATCCGGACATGAATTTTTTAGAATCTAAGTCAAATTAAAAATCAGAATCAGTGTATCCTATTGGGATCAAATTCTTATCGGAATAGACAAGCATATAGTCTCTCATTCTCCGTAGGTACTCGAGAATATGCTTTACCACAACCTAGTGATTATATTTTAGATTGGATTAATACTGGCTGACTATACCTACCAAATAGCAAATATTGAGCCTAGTATACAACGTGACATACATTAGGTTGCCTACTGTAGAGGTATAAAGTATCTGTCTTATATCCTCTTCTTCTTGAGGTGTCTTAAGACATTGTGCCTTAGACAAGTGAATTCAATAGCAAGAAGATAAATTACCTTTTTTGAAATTCTGCATCGAAAACCTTACAAGGATCTTATATATGTACGATGCTTGAGACAAAGTAAAGAGTTTGTTCTTATGATCTCGTATTAGTTGGATCCCACGAACATAACTTACTTCTCATAAATCTTTCATTTGGAATTGCTTAGTTAGCCATTTTTTTTACATCCAATAATACTTCTTTATTATTTTCAATGAGAAGAATATCATTAACGTAAAGATATAAGAAAGCCAATTTGCCCTTATTGATGCGCTTGTATACATAAGTTTCATTAATAGTTTGTTCAAAGCTATAAAACTTGATACATTAATCAAATTTTATATTCTAATATCTAGATGCTTGCTAAAAACCATAAATGGACCTTTGCAGTTTACAAACCTTTTGCTCTTAATCTTGTTATATGAATCCCTCTAGTTGAACCATGTAAATGATTTCATCAAGATTGTCATTCAGAAAAGCAGTCTTGACGTTTATTTGCCAAATCTTATAATCTAAATAAGTAGCAATGGATAAAAGAATGCGAATGAAGTTTTGCACGGCTACTGATAGGGCGTAATTACATAAAATATTTTATCCTCCTAAACTTGATGTTTGTTCAATTTATCCTAATAATTTGACAATTTATACATGTTAATGTTGTTTTAGAGGTTTAAGCACTATCAGAGCAAAAATAACGAAAATCGAATGCAAATGAAGCTATTTTAGATGAAAATTTGAGAAGGGACAAAAATGCTCAAAATGTGAATAATATGACCGAACAGTGCAATATTTATAGTGCATGAACAGTGCAATATTTATAGTGCATGAACAGTGCAATATTTATAGTGCATGAACAGTGCAATATTTATAGTGCATAAACAGTGCAATATTTATAGTGCATAAACAGTGTAATGCCGGGGCATTGGCCGGGGCGTCAATTCCAGAAACTCCATGCCGCGGCATTGAATCTGAATGCCGCGGCATTGAGTCTGAATGCCACAACACTGAATTCTGGACACTCTTTAAGGGCATTTTTGTCTACTTTTTGCAACCCTAAACCTATATAAACACTTATTGTTGAGCCAATAGGAGTTAGGCAGCAAGGGGCACGAACTTTGCAAAGGAAGAGAAGGTCTGAGCTTAAATTTGAAGAGGAGAAATAATGTCTCCAAGGTTTCTTGAGCATCATTAAAGAAATTTGGAGGATTGAAGCCTTGAAGACATCCCAAATTCGATTTTCTTTTTCCTTTTATTTGTTTTTCTCTTTTGTTTCAATTTCCAATTATGAACTTTGCTTAAATGAGTTATATCTATGGTTTTTGGATAATTTTAGTTATGGTTGAATTTTTATGTGATTAAACTTGATTCTAAGGCTTGATGTAGTTTTATTTATATTATGTTTGGATGATTTAATATAATTCGTGTAATCCATTTATGTTTCTTTATGCTTAATGCTTCCAATTGATTGGAAAACGAATTAGTTGTTGAGAATTTATGGATTGATGCTTGGAAGAGATTGAACAAATTATTGAATTTGGGAGAAATATAGCCTTAGGTTATTATTAAGTTGGAAGGCTAATAACACTTAGGTAATCATCATAGTTTTCCTTAGGATTTGCATGTGGTGCACTCTAAGTGTTTGATAAAATGCGTGATAGGAGTAAACACTTTGGGTGTGCCATTATGCCTAGAATTTTATTTGCCGTTCGGGAGAGGTAATGAAATTAATCCTTGGGTAATCAATTTAAGGGTTGCATAATGCATGTCTATGTAACCAAGTTAGATAGGTATATCAACTTGAATATGTATACATAGTATCTCATTTGGCACTCAGAAGAGGAAATGAGACTAGTCTTAAGCCATTGATTAATGAATTGAACGAATTTTTAAATAGGAAGAACATAGGAAGAATAGAATGAAATCAATACTCTAGGATCCCATTTGTATAGAATTCACCATATCGTAAGATTATCATTTTATTGTAGATTGTATGTTCTAGGCCTTAATAGAACTCTATTGAATAATGTGTTGATGTTGTTATGTGATTAATGGATATCTTATGTTATTTGTTTATGCTTTTTATGTGCTTCATGCTTATAATTGGATTGGAAAATGTATTGGATGATTTAAACATTTGGATTATATGCTTGGAAAAGTTTAATCCATATATCGGTTGTAAAAAGTATAGCTTTGAGTTTGTTGAATTGGGAGACTAATGAACTTAGGGTAGTCGCTTAAGGGTAACTTAATGCGTATATGTATAACGGGTTAGATAGGAATATCAACTTAGTTGTATATGCATAGTATCTCATTCGACACTTAGGAGAGGGAATGAGAGTAATCATACACCCTAGACTAATGAATGCATAAAATTGGTTGTTGATCACTAATGACAAAGACCATAAGAATAATAAAGGGAAATCAAGTCCCTAGAACCTCATTGCCATAGATATATCATATCTTTAATTTATCGGTTTATTTAGTTTTAAGCATTTTTAGTTCATAACTTACATTATCACCTAGATTAGCCTAGATAAAGTTAGGTTGCTAACATTATAGTATTTAGCATCAATTTTGGACACAATCCTCGTGGGAACGATACTCACTCATCACTTTATTACTTGCTCACGACCCGTGCACTTGCGATTACAATTTATGTATGTATAATTTCTCGAATAAGTTTTTGGTGCTGTTGCCATGGATTGTAGATTTTGAATTTGTGCTAATATTATGGTAAAGGAACTTGATTTTAATTTATGTATTTATTTTCTTTTAAATTTTGTTATGTTTAGGTTGTTGTGGTTGTTTTGAAGGTGCATAAAAATAGGTCATTATGTTGATGATCAACAAAGTTTACACGTCCAAACAAGATTTTGGTTCTTGCCAAGCAGTTCAAAATGAGGAAATCAAGGAAAGGAATTGGCAAGACCATTGAGTGAACATTGAAGAACAATTAAAGAGGAGTGTTTCTTGGAAAAAAATGCCTCTAAAATGCAATTTTTCCACCACAACCTCGGAAGAAGTCTAGCTAGAGACAATAAATCAAGCGCTTCTTGGGAGGCAACCCAAATGCATTTCAAATTTTAATTTTAATATTTTTGTTTGATGTTTTTTTTTTATAGTGTGCTAAAACAACAATTAGGAAATCATAAATACATGGAAAAAGAATTAGAAACAAGAGCCAATATAGTGCAACCCAATGGTGCTCAAAATAAAAGTCAAGAAAATTGAGGGTTTTGAGCACCAACTTCCTCATTGTGAATCGAGCATCAAGCTATTGTCTATAAAGGGAGTTTCTTTTACTCACTTCTAGTTTTGTCATTGTAGACAATGTCAAATTTAAGTTTGGGGGAGAAAAACATTCATTTCCATGTTGATTATGCTTATTATGATTGTTATTTTTAGTAGTTTGTTTTGTATGCAATTTTTTTTTCTCTTTCTCTTTTCGTTTTAGTGTTTAGTTGCGGGTTGGTTGAATGATTAGTAGTCAATGATATGAAATAGAAACATGATTTCAAATGCTATGTTATTTTAGAAATAATGAATGTTATGATTGTTTGCTTGGTAATTTAGGACAAGTTCGGCTTCACTTTGTGATCACTTAATATTTTGAGCACATAGTCAGAATTATTTAGTTTTATGCTTACTTAGAAGACTTTTATGCACTACAAGAATAATTATGGTCTCAAAAATACGCTAGAACTTGTTTGAGCATCACTCAAGGTGAAATCCTAGGGCATACATAACTAAGGATATGATTTTAGGCCATTTTTGAACTGATTGAGCCTTTCAAGCCAACTTATGTATAATTTTACCCCTAGTTACTCCCGTTGAGCCTAATTACTCTTTTTTTTCTTTGCTAACCATACCATTACCTTAGCCTTTATTTTTATTATCTTTTATAGTACCCATCACGCCATTGGCATAACACTATTTTTAGTAAGTTGTGTGAACTTTTGAAAATGAAGGGGTGAAGTAAAGAAAAATTATAGGTTTGGTCATAAGTGTTAGTTATTTAAATATGAAAAGCTTAAGTTTGGGGGTATAGTGACTTATATGTAATAAAAAAAAAATTTCAAAGAAACAAATTTTTTAAAAAAAAAAGAGAGAAAAAAGAAAAAAAAGAAAAATTGAGGTTGCTATACTCCTAGTGTCACACCCTAGACTCAAAAGATCTGACACACGACATAATTTACATTCATTCAATAATGAGCACACATACAATCTTAATGTTTCTAGTATATTCCTAAATTCTTGTTTACGGGTTGGTCTCACGTTTAAAATATAAACATAAACATTTATTGACAATATTTAAACAATCATTTCAATTTTTTCAGAGTTATAAAAATTGAATTATGACTGGGGCAATTAGTAAACCGGAGATACGTAGAGTTTTCTCAGAGATTAACACTCTATTATGTCATAAGTAGCAACTTTGTTACCGGAAGCCCAGGATATATTCATTGCAAATTCTTACTTAAAATCAACCCATAACCACACTTGGTAAAACTTAATCCAAATACAACCACACTTCATAAATAATACATAAGTATTTATTCAATAGAGACAACTCAAATATCTTAACCCACGTATCCCCAAAGGAAACACTTAGCAACCTAGCAACTTAGGGAACCCAAGGGACAACAGAAGCCTTGCCAAATCCGCTAAGTACACGTGTACCTTATTTACCTAAAATCACCATAAATTATAATAAGTATAAAACTCAGTAAGCATACTAGTTTTTTATATATCAAATTAAAAATACATATATGTACACAATGCATGTGTATGATATGTTGTGATAAATCAAAATCATAATCTTATCAAATCACATGTCAGGTAAATGCTTACACATTCTTTCAAAACATATAATAGGAATACCATCACTCAACTACTACTTAGTAGGACTTCCATATCACATATTACATAATGAGCCAAATGTCACTCCTAGGTGACTTACCGTATGAGAGGAATAGTACAAGTGAGGTTTTAAATTACACATATATAATGCTCATGCCTAAAGGTAAAAGCCAAACCCTCACCCTAATTATCGGTGAGTCCTCTCATATGCACCAATACGCCACCACACGAATGTGATGACTCATTCTTCCTTTAGGTACCAATAGGATACTTCCTACATACGGAACACATAACATATACCAATCTTGAAGGAAAGGCCACACATAAAGGCTCCACAAATCACGTAAAATACCTACTAAATCAACAGTGAGTTTAAGCATCCTCAAAACACAAAATGTTTCTCATTGACATATTACACTTCAAAAGCTCTCTTTGTTAAACACGTTTTATTTTGAAAGCTCACTTTCAAAACACATATATGTCATGTATGTCCATGCTCATATTCATAAACACATGTCTTCACATTTCATATTAAAATATACTTTGACATAACATAAACATATTCCTAACCACATTTACAAAATCATATATAACAATTACTATGTTTATTTTGATTTCAGTAAAAAGTCTAGTATACTTACCTCTTAGCATTTTCAACTACAAGGCTTAAAACTCCTTAATCTATCAATAGAGATTAATCCTTTCATGAGCCTCAAAATTCATATAAAAAACTTAAATAACTTACAAAAGTACACATATTGCACTTATCACATCGAATTGTTCTAATTACTTGGTTTCTCAAAACTTGTCATTCTGACCACTTACACTTAACAAAATTTTCTTATACATCAAATGATGTCCAATTACTCCAAAATCAAAATATATCATTCTTGACTCATATATCCTTCTTATGTATGAATATTATATCATAATTCCTATACAATTCATTCTATAAACACCATCAAATCCAAACTATTATCCTGACATGATCAAGATATTTACTGAACAGTATTCAATCTCCTAATTTTATAAAATCATATACTAACTTAAAAATTATAAAAATACCACATAATTACGATTGACACATTCTCAATCCATGATAAATATTTCACTTCAAAATTACTGCCAAAAGTATTTTAAATTTATTTTATTCTATAGCTTTAAAAATCTGTTAATCAAATACTGCAATGAGCTGACACTCTTTAGAAAATCATAACAATTTAACCACATGGATATAAATTCTCAATTTTGAATATATCATATTAGACATATAAAGTTATCATATTCTAGAAACTAGTAATTTTGTAAGATCATTTAATAAATCAAAAATTATTTGTCACTGTATCATACTGTTAACACAAGAAATTTTCAACATTTTAGGGTCATTTTGGTAAATTCACTACAAATTCAATTTCTGAAATTTTGAATCGATTCAAAGTCTCAAATGATTCCAAACATGTTTAGTTTCATATACTTAAAATCCAAATCCAAAATCTAAGCACAACAATTTATAAAATTTTTGGATCAAGAGACTATCAAGAAGAAATTCTGCAATTCATCATGATTTATCAAGTTATTTACATAATCATCATCAATTCTCACAATATCTTATGAAATTCACATCAAATCCTCAATTGTACATATTTAAAAAATCAAAACTTAAAGGAATTAACTAAATTAACACCAAGAAACTAAGAAAGGGTTATAATATACCTCTTAAAGTTTAAATTCCAACTTTCTTCTTCTTCTCTTTCTCTCCTCTTTCTTTCTCTCTTTTCTTACTCTAGAGGGATGGCTCGACCCAAAAATGAGTAAATTAGGGTTTAAAATGTGTATTTTTATACTAAGAGGCTAATTTTTAGTATTTATAAATTAGCCCCCAAAACTTTCAAAGAATTTGGTCCCTAAAATAAATCTAAAGTCTTACAAATAAACCCAATATTAATAATATGTCCTTAATCTATACAAAAAATACTAATAACAATACATAAATTAAGTATCATTCACATACAAATAAAATATAAATATTATACAAGTACAAATATTTATTCTTTCTGATTGTGGATAAGTGGTTACTACACCTAACTTGAATGAAAAGAAACGAAGAGCAACAAAATAGTTAGGGAATCAAAGAAATAAGTTTGAGGGAAATCGGGTGGAAAATAATGGTTTGGTTTGTGTAATCTCGAGAGGAATGTGTGTTTATGGTGTAAGTTGAGCCGAAATTGATCCATTTTATCGTAACCTCACCCTGGCCATACATTACAAGCTAACTAAAGTCTTATTTGATCATTGATTATGTGTGTGCCTACATTAGTGGAGAGTGATGCGAAAAACAAGCATATGGAGTTTTAAATAAAAGCAAAAATCTCATAGAGACTATTTCATTGTCATATGTGTATAAACTAATCCGAGTGCATGCAACTAATGATTTTAGCTATTCACACACACACACACACACCAAGTAGGTCACACACACACAACAAGTAGGTCACTTGTGGATATGAATAAGTGTTGGATTAACACGTTGAACGGTTATGATGTTTAGAATTTTCTTGAGAATAGTAGTCATGAGAAATTTTTGAGACAAATTACTAATCATTTGCCGACCCAATGTTTTATATCTTTTTATAGTTTGTTGTCATTTTTAGTGTTGTCCGTGTGCTTTCTTACTCGAGGACAAGCAAGTATTTAACTTTGGGGGTATTTGATAGGGCATAATTACATAAAATATTTTATCCTCCTAAACTTGATGTTTACTTAATTTATCCCAATAATTTGGCTATTTATGCATATTAATGTTGTTTTATAGGTTTAAGCACTATCAGAGCAAAAATACTGAAAATCGGATGCAAATGAAGCTATTTGGGATGAGAATCCAAGAAGGGACTAAAATGCTCAAAACGTAAACAGTACGACTAACAGTGCAATTTCTATAGTGCATGAACAGTGCAATACCGGGGCATTCGGTTTGAGTGCCGAGGCATTGGCCGAGGCACCTATTCTAGAAACTCCATGCCACGACATTGAACCTAAATGCCGCGGCGCTGAATTCTGGACACTCTTTAAAGGCATTTTTATCTACTTTTTGCAACCCTAAACCTATATAAACATCAATTATTGAGCCAAGAGGAGTTAGGCAACAAGGGCCATGAAATTTGCTACAGGAGAGAAGGCTTGAGCTCAAATTTGAAGAGGAGAAATGATGTCTCCAAGGTTTCTTGAGCATCATTGAAGACATTTGGAGGATTGAAACCTTAGAGACATCCCAAATTCGATTTTCACTTTCCTTTTATTTATTTTTTTCTTTTGTTTCAATTTCCAATTATGTACTTTGCTTAAATGAGTTGTATCTATGAATTTTTGGATAATTTTAGTTATGGTTGAATTTTTATGTGATTAAACTTGATTCTAAGGCTTGATGTAGTTTTATTTATATTATGTTTGGATGATTTAATATAATTCGTGTAATCCATTTATGTTTCTTTATGCTTAATGCTTCCAATTGATTGAAAAATGAATTGGTTGTTGAGAATTTATGGATTGATGCTTGGAAGAGATTGAACATATTATTGAATTTGGAAGAAATATAGCCTTAGGTTGTTATTGAGTTGGAAGGCCAATAACACTTAGGTAATCATCATAGTTTTCCTTAGGATTTACATGTAGTGCACTCCAAGTGTTTAATAAAATGCGTGACAGGTGTAAACACTTTGGGTGTGCCATTATGCCTAGAATTTCATGTGGTGCACTCCTTTTTAAAGTGTTTGATAAAATACATGACGGGCGCAAACACTTTGGGTGTGCCATTATGCCTAGAATTTCATTTGACGTTCAAGAGAGGTAATGAAATTAATCCTTGGGTAATCAATTTAAGGGTTGCGTAATGCATGTCTATGTAAGCAAGTTAGATAGGCATATCAACTTGAATATGTATACATAGTATCTCATTTAGCACTCGGAAGAGGAAATGAGACTAGTCTTAAGCCATTGATTAATGAATTGAACGAATTTTTAAATAGGAAGAACATAGGAAGAATAGAATGAAATCAATACTCTAGGATCCCATTTGTATAGAATTCACCATATCGTAAGATTATCATTTTATTGTAGATTGTATGTTCTAGGCCTTAATAGAACTCTATTGAATAATGTGTTGATGTTGTTATGTGATTAATGGATATCTTATGTTATTTGTTTATGCTTTTTATGTGCTTCATGCTTATAATTGGATTGGAAAATGTATTGGATGATTTAAACATTTGGATTATATGCTTGGAAAAGTTTAATCCATATATCGGTTGTAAAAAGCATAACTTTGAGTTTGTTGAATTGGGAGACTAATGAATTTAGGGTAGTGGCTTAAGGGTAGCTTAATGCGTGTATGTATAACGGGTTAGATAGGAATATCAACTTAGTTGTATATGCATAGTATCTCATTCGGCACTCGGGAGAGGGAATGAGAGTAATCATACACCCTGGACTAATGAATGCATAAAATTGGTTGTTGATCACTAATGACAAAGACCATAAGAATAATAAAGGGAAATCAAGTCCCTAGAACCTCATTGCCATAGATATATCATATCTTTAATTTATCGGTTTATTTAGTTTTAAACATTTTTAGTTCATAACTTACATTATCACCTAGATTAGCCTAGATAAAGTTAGGTTGCTAACATCATAGTACTTAGCATCAATTTTGGACACAATCCTCGTGGGAACGATACTCACTCATCACTTTATTACTTATGACCCGTGTACTTGCGGTTACAATTCATGTGTGTATAATTTCTCGAACAATTACTGGTGAGAAAGGCTCCTCATAGTCAATTCTCTCTTTTTGGGTATAACCCTTTGCTACTAGTCTTGCTTTGAAAGTCTTTACTTTCTCATTTCCTCATCTTTTTCTTTTATAACCCCATTTGCAACCAATGGGTTTAAATCCTTTGGGTAGATCTACAAGATCCTAGACCGAGTTAGAGTGCATTAACTCAATCTCCAGATTCATGTCCTCAAGATATTTCTCCTTGTCAGAATCTTCCATTACTTCTTTATATATCAATAGATCATCTGCACTGTTATCAAAGATTGTAACTTGTGCTTCTCTAATTCAAGTGTAATGCATAGGTGATCTTACTACTCTCTCGCTGAGCCTAAATAACGGTGGTGTATTCTAACGAGTAGGGATAGTTTGTTGACTTTGTGATCCAACAATAATTATTGGTTGTTGAGGTCAAACTTCATCAAAAAGTAGTTCCTCGATAATAATTTTGCTTCGAGGTATGTGATCTCTTATATAATTATCCTCAAGAAAAGTAGCATTTGTCGATACAAAATACTTTGTTATCTTGATGGTTATAAAAGAAACCACATTTTGTCTCTTTGGGGTAGCCTATAAATAAGCACAATTCTGAACGTGGCTCCACTTTTCAGTCTTTCCCTTTAGCACATGTGCTAGACACCTCTATAAGCAAAAATGTCACAAAGAAGGCTTACAACCATTCCACAACTCTAAGGATGTTTTAGGGATTGACTTAGATGGTACTACATTAAGAATATACATTGTTTGCAATACATATACCCAAAAGAAGTGGGTAACAATAAGAAACTAAGCATGGATCTTATTATGTCTAGTAACGTTCTATTTCTCCTTTTGACAACACCATTTTGTTACGGTGTTCTTGGAGTAGTGAGTTGGGATATGATCTCATACCTTTTTAAGTAATCTCCAAATTCAGCATCGAAGTATTTATCTCGATCAGATTAAAGTGCTTTTAATGGTTTATTAAGTTGTTTCTTGGATTCAGCTTGGAATGCTTTAAACTTTTCAAACATTTTTTATTTTCTATGAATCATTTATATATAGCCATAATGAAAACAATCATTAATAAAAGTGACGAAATATTCATATCCTCCTCTGGCTTGTACATTAATCGGACCATTGACATCAGAATGTACTAGTTCCAAAGATTCTTTGGCCTTATTTCCTTTTTCAGTAAAAGGTCTTCTAGTCATTTTACTTTCCAAATAAGATTTGAAACTAGTAAAGTACCGGCCTTTAAACTATTTAAGAGTTCGTCATTTTCTAGTCATTTTATCCTATTTAGGTTAATATAACCTAATCTAAGCTGCTAAAGGAATCTTTCATCATCAGGAGAAATCTTTTATTTCTTAGATTTTGGTTGTTCCAGGCTGAATGTTTCAGTATTAAGTAGTGTTTGAGTTTCTGGAAGGAAGATATAAAGACTATTCTCTAAATTATCAATGCATATATTCAAACTATTTCTAGAAATAAAAATTGAATTATTATTAAAAGAAATGGAATAATAATGTTTTAAACATTTTGATGCGATATTTCTATATCTTATAATTGAATGCAAGTATACATTATCGTATGTAAGTAATATGGGACAAAATATTCGGAGGTCGAACCCACAGAGACAATATCTTCTTTTTAACAAAGTATTAAATTATGTCTTTCTAGTAACTATTCAAAAAAAAAAAATTTAAGAATGAATTTTAGAAAATATAAAAGTAATGACACAATGTAAAGAGATTTGGAAGATAACAATATAGAGAAAACCTAGGGTTAATATTATCCCCCAATGTGCTTTCTAATGATTAATCCTTTGATATTTAATTCTCTTAGTCTTTGTTATTAATCAAGACACTAATGTATTCACAAGTCTCTCTCAAGGTCATGCAAGTATATCCTAATTTACCAAATACCTATATTCATATAGTATTTGTAATAAACTAAGATTTATTAAGAACAAGCCTTATTGATCATACATGCCAAATAGGTATATTCCTATTCCAATTTTAAACTTGCATATACAACATTGAATGTTACTCTACAATCATATATCAAATTACCTAGGTCTCAATATAATAATTTCTCTTCCGAGTTTATCAAAATATTACCAAGTCATTCACCATATATTGGCCAAATATATTCAAACATTAAGAATAATTAATTTGAATAACAAAGAACTAAGTTTATTAAATATTAGAAAGATATGGCAATTAAGCACACATATTGAGTTCGAGTATTAACCCTAGAAAGAAAATTTAGTTCATGGCTACAAGAGAACAGCGGCAAAAATAATAATAAAAAAATGATACAATCAATAGCAAATTGATATAGACGTTGTATGCTACCTAAGGAACTCTTGATACTGAAGAACGCCTTGAATTTCTTTCTATGGAAGCTTCAATTATGTTTCAATTGCTCTCTAAGACTTGTGTTGTGAGTCTCTTGTATCTTCTTGGATGATTTTTGAAAGCCGAGGATGAGTGCCTTTTATAGGGATTGATATGAGCTTAAGAACATAAATTCTTGCTGGGTCAAGAATCGCACTACCACTTGGTGCTACCATACTGTCTGTTTATGCTCAAAATATAATGTATCTATCACAGTATAAATTTAGGTGTCGATTTCACGAGAACGCTTTAGGTAAATTAGGTTAGTGAAGTAAAATAGTAAAACAGTAACAAATGAGAAAATTAACTAATTGATTAATATGGATGAGATAGAATTATATATGAATTAAGGGAGAAGGCTTATAATGATGCAAGCAAGGCTTCCAGAATCACAATTATGCTTCATAAATTTATTCTATACTTTGATTCAATGTTTATAACGTAATTGAAAGTTTCACATCCCAAACAATCAATCGGAAGATATATAAGCACATTTGATAATACAGGTATTTAATATGACTAAAATTTTTGCAAACATTATCATAAACTATGTCCATCTTTACAAGTTGTTTAAGATTGACAATATATCATTTTGACAATATTGCAGTAAAAGATTAACTTGAATATCAAACAATTATTGTTTTTACATGTTATCTAAGATCGAAAATATATCGATTAACAATATTACAGTAAAAGATTATCTTATAAAACAATGTAATCAGTAACAATTATAATTCAACAAGAATCACATAAAGAAAGCATAACTGAAAATATATGAAACATGAGAATTGTAACCTCTGGATTGTAGAAAAATAATAGATAAGAGTTTATACACAAGCTAACTTATAAATATTTGTAGCTCTTGACAAAGAATCAAAGTCTAAAAGTAAATTTATTACACATAAAAATTCATCTCTAACCTTGTCAAGAACTCTAGCCTAGCTTACAATGCATGGTAAAGAGAATTATATGAAAGAATTGTAAAGCATTCAAAAAATGTTTATTAGCCTTCTAAGGGTGTTCTTATATTAGAGATAAAATATACGTAGGTGTATGCATGTGCAACAGTGTTCATTGTATAAAACCGTATCTCATATATATTTAGCGTAGTGGAATAATGAAATCATACGATAAACACATGGAATATATATTAATCAAATTAATATACTAAATGTAAAGTTTAAGAAATCACCAAAACATGTAAAGCTTTACGCATGTCTTTTGGGAGTCTGCCTGGGTCTTACTCGTATACAGCTCTAATCACTAACTTGATGGACTTGGCGAGTTAGAATAGTAGCTCATCTAATCCAGCACGGGGTTTAACACTTAAACCTTAATGGCCGACAGCCTTTCTTTCCTTTTCTCTCAAAATCAAAATGGAAAAAGAAACAACAATTGCATCTCCTCACTCCCACACATTCCATACATATATATATATTTATATCTCACGTTGATTAAAATAATAAAATAATTAAAATAATATTATATATCTAAATGCATGACAATTATCATGCATTAATACATATAATATTATTAAATAATATATTCAAATGAGATATTATATTAGTTAATAATTAAATAATCATTGTGTGAAATGATCATTTTGTCCCTTATGAATAGTTACTAAGTATACCCTTTAGCGGGTCCTACTAATTTTCACACTTTAGTAAACTCAACCGAGGATTCACAATGTGCCACATGTCATTATAAAACTAGTGAATAATAATAATTGACTAATTATTGTATTTAACGCTTAAATACGGATTCCTATAGAAGTGCTGGATATTACTGGATTAAATAATTCAATCCAGTACTCTACCCCAATGCATAACGAGTATACTCCATATCTGGGCGTCCAATGAGCTGAAGTGGTGTGGAGTGCAGAATATATCCGACGCCCTCACATTGGCGGAAACAATCACAGATTACCGTAAGGGTAATGCAGGGAAGTCCAAAAATTCGAAGCCCAATCACAACAAAGGTAAGGGAACAAGGGAGTCTCATCCTCTGCAAAATTAGGAGGGCAAAGGTAAACCACCCACAGGGAGAGAGCAGAAGCGCAACGGCGGGAGAAAGCCAAGATTTAGCAGCTTTCTTTGCGATGGAGATCATTGGGTGAAGGACTGTCCGAAGAAGGCTATCAACGCAATGTTGGAGATTTAACAAGCGGGTAAACAGGGACAATTGGGATGTCTATAGTTGTTCAATGCCCTCAATGCTAAGCGGGCAGCCTGAACGCCAATGGAAAAGGCACTGATGTACGTTGAAGCCTACATTAACAGTAGAAAGACTTAAGCGCTAGTAGATATTAGAGCTATGCATAACTTTATTAAGCGTGCATAAGCAATGCGCTTGGGCCTTAAGGTGGAGAAAGGGATTGGCTACCTCAAGACTGTGAATGCCGCAATTAAGCCACTGGACGGGGTCATTCGCGGAGTCGAAATGTGCCTAAAAAATTAAAGCGGCAAGGTTAACTTTTCAGTAGCACTTCTTGATGATTTTGATGCTGTTCTTGATATGGATTTCTTGTGGTAGTTTAATGTAGTACCGCTTCCCCGACACAACTACGTATGTATCCTGGAAAGAGGACCATGTCTGGTGCTAACATTAGATAAGCCGGAAGGTGGGCAATCCAAGCCCAATGTCCATACGACTCTCTTTTCTACCATGCAGCTAAAAAAGGGAGCCAAGCGAGGAGAAGAGACATATCTCGCCACTATATGGGAGGCAGATGATGAGGTGAATGGGAGCAAAGAGGAGCTACCAGCAGAGATCACGAAAGTGCTCAAGCAGCTCTATGACGTGATGCCACCAGCACTACCACAAAAATTACCACCAAGACGGGCGATTGATCATGAGATTGAGCTTGAGCTAGGAGCTAAGCCTCCAACCAAAGCCCCTTATCGAATGTCTCCACCAGAATTAGTGGAGTTGTAAAAGCAGCTTAAGGGGTTGCTGGATGCAGAATTCATTCAGCCATCCAAGGCACCATACAGGGCGCCCGTGCTTTTCCAACGCAAGCACGATGGATCATTCCGGTTATGCATAGACTACCGGGTGCTGAACAAGGTCACCATCAAGAATAGATATCCCATTTCTTTAATTGTTGACTTGTTTGATCAATTAGGGCAGGCGAAGTACTTTCAATCAGGTTACCATCAAGTGCAGATAACTGAGGGTGATGAGCAGAAAACTACCTCTGTGACGCTTTATGGCCTTTGAGTTTCTTGTCATGCTGTTTGGCCTCACAAATGCGCCAGCCACCTTCTGTACATTGATGAACAACATACTCTAGCCCTTCCTCGACAAATTCATTGTCGTGTACTTAGACGACATCATCATCTACAGCAACACTCTTGAAGAGCATGTGGTACACTTGCAGTCTGTCTTGAAGGTGCTCTAAGAGAATGAGCTGTATGTAAAGAGGGAGAAGTGCTTATTTGCCAAGCTGGAGGTAGACTTTTTGGGTCACAAGATCAAAGACAGCAAACTAATGATGGACAGGGCGAAGATTTGCGCTATAATAGATTGGGAGGCACCCACGAAAGTTACCGAGCTACGGTCTTTCCTTGGGTTTGTCAACTATTATCGGAGATTTATCAAGAGTTACTCCATTATTGCTGTACCCCTGACCGACCTGTTAAAGAAAACTAAAGCATAGGAGTAGGCCAGGGAGTGCCAATAGGCTTTTGATCGATTGAAGAAAGCGGTGATCGAGGACCAGTCTTAGCATTACCGAACTACTTGTTACCATATAAGGTATATATCGATGCATCTGACTTTGCCATTGGTGGTGTTTTGATGCATCAGGACCATTCGATCGCGTATGAGAGCTAGAAACTTAATGAGATGGAGAGGCGCTATACGGTACAAGAGAAGGAGATAATGAGGGTCATTCACTGCCTGCGCACTTGGCGACATTATCTGCTTGGGGCAAAGTTTGTAGTGATGACGAACAACATGGCGATGAGTTACTTTTAAAGGCAGAAGAAACTCAGGCCAAAGCAAGCTAGGTGGCAGAACTTTTTGGTAGAGTTTGATTATGCCCTCGAGTACAAATCGGGGAAGGCGAACGTGGTGGCGGATGCCTTAAGCCGGAAGGTCGTGTTAGCAGCTATCAGCAAGCTGGAAGGTGATTTACTCGGCCTATTTCATGAGGGAATGAAGCATGATCCCGTAGCCACACGGCTCTCCGCTCAAGCACACGAGGGAAAGACTCAGCAGTTTTGGGTAGAAGATGGACTTCTCTACATTAAGGGACGCTGGGTATATGTGTCGAAGTGGGAGAACTTGCAGCGTAACCTCATTAAGGAGTGTCATGACACGAAATGGGCAGAACATCTAGGACAGCAACGTACACGCGCCCTATTGGAGATAATATATTATTGGCCATATATGCGAGACGAGATAGAATAGTTGTCAAGACTTGTCTCATGTGCCAATATGACAAGATAAAGCAGCGAAGTCCTGCAGGGCTACTGGAGTCACTTCCCATACTGGAGATACCTTGGGAGAGAATCTCTATGGATTTCATAGTAGCCTTACCGAAGTTCGAGGGGTGTAGGACTATCATTGTGGTGGTAGATCAATTTTCCAAGTATGCAACTTTCATACTGGCGCCCAAGAAGTATAGTGCGGAAGAGACAACGAAACTTTCTTTAAGCACTCAGTCAAGTACTGGCGGTTACCGAGAGTGATAGTCTACGATCGTGACACGAGATTTACGGGGACATTCTGGACAGGATTGTTTAATCTCATGGGATCGGAGCTTCGCTTTTCTACCAGCTTTCACCCACAAACGAATGGGTAGACTGAAAGGGTGAATGTATTACTGGAGTTGTACTTACGGCACTTTGTGAGCGCGAATTAACAAGATTAGGTCAAGTTACTCGATGTGGCACAGTTCTTATACAACTTGCAGAGGAGTGAATCGATGAACCAAAGCCCATTCAAGGTAACTATTGGCTAGCAACCTCTCACGCCGTACGCGCTCGTATCCAGCGATACAGGAAGGAGTCCATCTGCCTACAAAGTTGTGAAGTCCTTGCAGGAACAATCGGACAAGGCACGGGTATGTTTGGACAAGGCGATAAAACGGATGAAGAAATGAGCAGATAGTAAGCGAAGACATATTGAGTACAACGTAGGGGACTTAGGGATGGTGAAAATTCTTTAGACACAGCACAAGTCTACGCGCCCACTTCATAAAGGCCTTGTTCAAAAATATGAGGTGTCATTTTCTATTGCTAAGAGGGTTGGCAATGTCTCGTACAAGGTGGAGTTGCCTTCGAGACTTCGGCTACATCCAGTGTTTCACGCAAGCTGCCTAAAGCCATACCATGGTGATGCAGAGGACACGGAGTGTGGGCCATAAACCAGGGAACCATTAGGAGTTTTCACATCTTATGACAAGGAGGCTGAACTTGTCCTTGATGTGAGGACAGTACGAAAGAAGAACTGTCATTCGAGTCGTGAGTATCTTGTCAAGTGAAAAGGATTGCCCGATAATGAAGCAAGCTAGGAACCCAAGAATGCACTGTGGCAGTTCGAGAATAAGGTGTGCGAGTTCCAACAAGGACGAGATGAGGGCGTCGCGTGAATTTGGTGGGGGAGAATGTCACGCCCTAAGTGCTCTCAAGCATTTCCTTAAGCACTTAGTGCGCGACTAAGCCTGCTGGAGGCCTTTTAGACCATGGAGCGTTACGTGAACGGAGCTTTTAGAAGGCCTGCTGTTTGGGATGGAAAACCGGGCTTAGCCCATGACTTATTAGGGTTGTTAACCTTAATTAGGAAATGAATATTCCATAGAATATGTGATGGCATCTAGAAATATTCTAGAGCATATTATTCCATCTTGTATGTACACCGTTAGATCATTTAGATCTCAGCCGTCGATTGTATAGGGCTGCTAGTATATAAATAGGAGACCCTCACTTGTATAATTCATCTCATAGCTTGTATTTCTCTTCAGCAATATGAAGAGTATTCTTGCAAACACTTGGTGTGTATTTTCTATTCTTTGTGTAGTTTTCTCGACTGCTTAGCATGCAATGTGTTTAAGGCCGCACGGTTCTTGAAAGGTCTGTGACACTAAGTTCATGTACGATTCATCAAATGGAACTATTTCATGAGTCCACGAATAATGCCCCACACACACATGACGGATATTACAAATCAGCGTATTGAACCATACAAGTTGAGGTCACAACGCATATGTATAGTCTTTCCATTATGTATATCTAGAATATGCAGAGACATAGATTAATACCGTTAAATCCTCATGTGCTCATCCATATCTATCTCTAGACTGGTATCTCACTAAAATATAAGCAAACTCTTTGCAATATTGTTTAACCCAGTGGAAACTCCTTTCCTGGGTTCACTGTTTATGGCATAAGACTTTTCAGAGATACTATCTTAGAGCATCTAGATATATAACTCCCTATGAGAGCTGACGGATCCTATATCCGCACACATTAGACTCTATGAGCATCGAACCATACCCAGTGACACCCAACAGTCAGACTATGAAAGAGCTTTGACATGCGTGGAACCAATGTATAGTGGATCACTCACAAGCCCACCATGGCATTAAGGTCGGAAGACTACGTATGCTACTCAACTTGAGAGGTCCTTTCATTGACGGCAACATAAGAAGTCTATTAGGTTTCTCATGAGTCTGTTTAGTATTCAGTCCTAATTGAATACTCGTATTCCTATACAATCTCCAAGATTATGGTCAACTAAGAATGACCATCTATACCCTATAAATATAGACATACACTGATCTATTTGAATTAATGGGATCTACTGACAGACCTGTGTTGATAGAATTAGACCACGAATAATAAATTTGAGAACATGCTTGTATAATGACATTTCCTAGCATCTCATTGCAACTCTTGCAACTATGTTATTATAAGCATATTCTGAGGTCTTTATCCCGTTGCAGACAATGTTCCAACTCTTGAATTATTTACTAACTCTTAGCACTAGTCTAAACTCATTCAGATGATATAAAGTCTGTAGCGTAACAAGCATTAAACCGTATAATTAAGCAATAATTAATGATATAACAAAATATACACTGTATAGATATTAAATATTTATACAAAACTAGGATGGCATGTAGGAACAACCCTAACAATCTCCTACTTGCCCTGGTGCCAATCACAATAGTATTTAATACCCATAGACTCCACGTGTTTCTCAAACACCTTTGGAGTTAAGGCCTTAGTATGTGGGTCCGCTACATTATTTATAAAATATATTCTATAAATAATTACATCTCCCCTAGTGCGCTCTTGGCTAATTTGCTTGTGCTATAGCCCCATTGTTGTCGCAAATAACAGGATAGGATCTGATGAACTTGGAACTATTCCAAGCTCAACGATAAACTTCTCAATCCATATAGCTTCCTTTGTAACTTCTGAAGGTACAATATATTCTGCCTCAATGGTAAAGTCAACTATTAACCCTTGCTTGGTGCTTTTTCAACTCATTGCACCTTCGTTGAGAGTAAACACATATCCAGATGTAGACTTTCTATCATTTAGATTAGACTGAAAGTCTGAATCCATATATCTCTCACTTAAATATCATTATCTTCATAAATGAGAAACTTATCCTTCGTACCTTTAAGGTATTTTAGGATATGTTTGACTGTTATCCAATGGTTATCACCTGGATCAGACTGGTATCAGCTTGTAACACTTATAGCCATACTAATGTCAAGTCTCGTGCATATCATAGGATATATCAAACTCCCAACAGCTAATGCATATGGTATGTTAGACATTCTAACTCTTTCATCTTTCATCTGAGGAGACATTTTCTTAGAAAGATGAACATCATGTCTAAAAGGTACATTAACTGTCTTATAGTTAGTGAAACTGTACTTTTCTAAGACACTATCAATATACGATGACTGGGAGAGTCCTATCAGCTTCCTAGCTCTATCTCTATAAAACTTTATACCTAGTATATAGGAAGCTTCTCCCAAATTCTTCATGGAGAAATTCTTGCTCATATAGTTTTTTGTAGATTGCACATACCAATATCATTCCTAATGATCAGTATATCATCCATATATCATTCCTAAGAAGACCAACATGACCTTTTTATACACACAAGCTTCCTCCTCATTTTTTATGAAACCAAACCTTTTTATTATCTCATCAAAATAATGATTTCAGTTTCGGGAGGCTTGTTTAAGTCCATCAGATCAAATCTTGCACAAGACAAAATAAATAAAAAATGTCAGCGGAATTATATAAAAATTATTAAATCCCTAATAATACGTTTTAAATCATGGGTATAATAAGTATACATTTTTCAATTTAAAATACCTTGCCACTGCTTTACATAATCCTAATAACCTTTCAAATAGGCAAATAATAGTTTAAACTCTTTTGAACTATACAGCGGGAAGTAGGCCCAATTAGATTTACTCCAGCCTTACATTGTAGCAATATTGGCCGTTGTAAACCCAATAGGTAGACAACATTTTTAATTGTATTTCATGCAACCTTTACCATTTGATCCTGAATACACCTTATCCTCACACTGTAGCAATATTGGGTAAGTGTAATCCATATTAACTTGTCAATAATCAAATATATGTTACTGATTCTACCCTCACGCTGTAGTAATATTGGGCAATACATTCATATATATTTGCCTTATCTCATGTTTTACCGGTATAGTCCAAGCCCAACTGACCAAGTCTCTTACATTGTAGCAATATTGAAAAAAGGTCGACGTGACTTGTCTAATACCGTATTGACAATACAGATCAAAATAAAATATTATCTCATAATGTAATATCCTTTAATCTAATTAAGAGATATTTTTTTATTTATTCTAGACCCCCATTTCATAAGGAGGTGATTCTCAATTAATTAATTTTCCTATGCCAACATAACTAACCCTTATTAGTAAGGTTCCCATTATGGTTCTTAATACAGAAAAATTAATCATGGTTTATAATATAGATTAATAACTCTTATCACTACAACTCATAAACCTACACATGCAAAATTAATTTTGAAACACTGTGTCAAAATACTGTTCAAAATACTATAGCACATGAACAATAAAAATATTGTTCACTTGCAACTATTTAAATGAACAATATAGGCGCCGCAGTGCTGGGTTACCAACGCTATAAGGTTAAACCCTTAGCGCCGCCGCGCTCACCCTTCTGCACTGCAGCGCCAACCCTTTGGCGTCCAGTGGATTCCCTTTGGCATACCCATTTCAGCACTTCAAACGTGCCATTTACACTGGGTCTTATACATCTATTCACTCAAACAACACCCAAATATCTCATATCAAGCTCTGGTGCCATTTTTGTTGAGGATCAAATATATGTGGGTATATGCATGTACAATAGTGTTTATTGTGTAAAATACGTATCTCATACATATTTGGCGCATCGGAATAATGAAATCATATAATAAGCACATGAAACATATATTATTCAAATTAATACACTAAATGTAAAGTTTAAGAAATCACCAAAATGTGTAATGCTTTACGCCTGTCTTTTGGGAGTCCGCTTGAGTTTTACTCGTAAACAGCTCTAATAACCAACTTGATTGGCTTGGCGAGTTAGAATAGCAACTCCTCTAATCCAGCACGGGGTTTAATACTTAAACCTTAATGGCCGGGAGCCTTTCTTTACTTTTCTCTCAAAATCAAAATGGAAAAAGAAAAAACAATTGCATCTCCTCACTCTTACACGTTCCACACACATATATTTATATCTCACTTTGATTAAAATAATAATATTATATAGTAAAATAATAAAAATTGGCCACTAAGGGCAAATAAAATAAGAAAAATAATATTATATATCTAATTGCATGACAACTATCATGCATTAATATATATAATATTATTAAATAATATAATATTATAAAATAATATATTTAAATGAGATATTATGATTATTTAATAATTAAACAATCATTGTGTGAAATGACTATTTTACTCCTTATGAATAGTTACCAAGTATACCCCTTTGCGGGCCTACCATTTTTTACACTTGGGTAAACTCAACTGAGGGTCCACAATGCGCCATGTGTCATTATACAATTAGTGAACAATAATTATTAACTAATTATTATATTTAACATTTAAATACGGACACGCGCTCATTCTTATGATAGTATTAGATATTATTGGATTAAATAATTTTATCGAGTATTCTGCTCCAGTGCACAATGAGTACACTTTATATCGCAGGACTCCCTAGGTTCATGCTCGATTCGTCAAATGAAACTATTTCATGAGTCCGTGATAATGCTCCACGCACACGTCACAGATATTACAAATCAGTGCATTAAACTATACAAGTTGAGGTTATAACGCATACGTATAGTCCTTCCATTATGTATATCCAGGATGTGCGGAGACATAGATCAATACCGTTAAATCTCCATGTGCTCATCTATATCTATCTCTAGACTGGTATCTCATTAAAATATAAGTAAACTCTTTGCCATATTGCTTAACCTTGTGGAAACTCTTTTCCCGGATTCACTGCTTATGGCATAAGACTTTTCGGAGATACTATCTTGGAGCATCTGGATATTAAACTCCATATGTGAGTTGACGGATCCCATATCCGCACACACCAAACTCCATGAGAATTAGACCATACCAGTGGTCAGACTATGAAAGAGCTCTAACATGTGTGGAACCAAAGTATGGTAGATCACTCACAAGCCCACCGTGGCGCTAAGGTCGGAGGATCACGTATACTACTCAACTTGAAAGGACCTTTTATTGACGGTAACATAAAAAGTGTATTAGGTTCCTCATGAGTCTATTTAGTATTCAGTCCTAACTGAATACCCGTATGCCTATACAATCTCTAAGATCAGCCAGGAACGACCATCTATACTCTATAAATATAGACATACATTGATCTATTTGAATTAATGGGATCTGCTGACGACCTGCATCGATAGAAATAGACCAGGAACAATATATTTGAGAACATGCTTGCATAATGATATTTCCTAGCATCTTATTGTAACGCTTGTAACTGTGTTATTATAAGCATATTCTGAGGCCGTTGTCTAGTTACAGACAATATTCTAACTCTTGGAATATTTGCTAACTCTTAGTATTGGTCTAAAATCCTTTAGACTTGATCTGAACTTCTTCAGATGATATAGAGTCTATAGCGTAACAAGCATTAAACCATATAATTAAGAAGTAATTAGCAATATAATAAAATATACATTGTATAGATATCAAATGTTTATACAAAATTAGGATGACACATAGGTACAACCCTAATACCTTATATAGGCAATGAATGAAAACATGTTTAGTGTGTCTTCAATCTTCAATAACTTAGGACACTCATTTCTTCACTTAATTACTATACCTTTTTGACAATGGAAATGATTGATGTAACCTTTTTGGTAGACATAAAAGTTGTAAATGTTTTTTTGCCTTCTTTCTATAGCCATTAGGTTCATGTAATTTAGATGAGTATCCTATGAGATATGGATAAAATACCAAAGATACATCAAATTTCGGTCAACAATCCTTTTACCAATTTGTAATACAATTTGGTCTATAATAACGACTTCTTTGGACTTTACTATCAATGTAAGAGTGTTTTATAATTGAGTCAATATTTCTCAGTTTTAAGCATCATACTGATTCAGTATGTATTTTGTGAAATACAGTCTAAATACTTAAAGTGGGTCAAGCTGAACGAAAGTTATAATCCAGTTCTGTTGTATCCTAATTTTGGACTATAAAATGTTGGATTTGGCTTTCAACTATTCTTTAAGTTTGTGTAAGATTGAGTCATATTCCTTAAGATTTAAGAATTTATTCATTTCAATTTCTAAATTGAAAGTTGTCCATTTTACTAAATCTGTGCAAATAATATTCATTAATCACCATTTAAGGATAACACTTTATTTCAAGCTTAAAGATACAAAAATGCTAAAATTAATGACATTAAATGGTGATTGATTCTCTTAATAAATATGCTTTTTATTATGTTCATCACTGTCATTGGGGCACTGTGTTAAAAAGCCTGTATCGCTAGAGCAGTAAAGGTTTGGCACTAAAGCGCTGGGTCATCACTAGCATTGGAGCGCTGGGTCATCACTGGCACAATAGCTTACCAGTGCTGAGGCGGTGGACTGCGACTTATACAGGTTTTATTTCTATTTTTTTTATTTTGGCTTGGGTTCCAGCATTAGGGCGACAGATACTTATTTTGTGGATGTTGCATTTTAGACCTTAACTTCTTTAAATTTTAATCAAGTCCCACAAATAATCAATAATGCACATAATAGCCATTAATTCTTATAAAATAATAAAATATTAAAATAAAAATATGAGAAAAAAATGACAAATATGCCCTTATCACATTTAGAGACAAAACTTAAATTTCGTCTAAAATCAAGAATATAATAAACAACTTGCAAAATTAAGAAATGATCCCTAAACCTAAGCCTAACTACTCCCACTGCTTTAACTGAAGCAATGGCCCTAGTACTCACTCGTATCGTAAACTCTCTATATACCAATGTACGAGAAGAATTAATCATCTGTAAAGAAGAACAAACATGATTAGTGGCCCCGGAGTCAACTACCCAATGGTATTCATTAACTTCCACTAAACACGTTTCAAGGACAAGTAAATCATATTTACTTTTCTTTTTCTTTTTGAGCTTTTCTAGATAGAGGGTGCAATCCTCTTTTGGTGGCCTTCCTTTTGACAATGGAAATATTTTTCTTTTGTCTTAGCCTTGTTGCTCTTATTGTTCTTCTTATTATGATTCTTCTTTTGGCTTTTAGGTTTATCTCTAGACAAGCCATTTCCTTCATATTTTATCTTGGCATTAATAACGGCTTTCACCACATCTTGCCAGAATTTCTTAGAAGGCTGCCAAAACATTTTCTGAAGTGAATTCCACATTTTTTTTTTGTGGTTTTCATCTTCTCATACTTACTCCTAAGCACTTTATACATGCCTGCTAACAGGTAGCGAGCTTTTTAATCAGCATCAAGCTGACGATCATATTAGTCCTTAGCTTGTTATGAAGTATTAAGAGGAAGCCTTGGAGGGTAGCGATCAGCGAGGATAAACTTTTGGTTCTCATAGATGAGTACAATGTTCATTGTACTTTTTTATTTCACAAAGTTTTCACTGGTTAATTTGTTATTGGATAATATTATAATCAAGAGATTTGTCATTTTGCTGAAAATAATAAATAAATTAAATAATTCATACTTAAATATCATTACAATTATGGTATAACACTTTAAACATATGCATGATGTAAAAGAATAAAGGTAAAAACTTTAGAAAAAATTCTATACCATGATAATCCAATTTACCAAATTTGATATGCCATCGTAAGGTAGGTCAAATCAATTTCAAATTAGACTGAGACAATCTCAATTAATTAATATTTTTAACTTATCTCATAACTTTTACATTAATTAACTACCGTTTATTTTGGTATAAATATAATTATCCATATAATTATATTTATGTAAGTGTGACGCATCATTTCAGATTTCTTAAACTTAACTCCAAAATTGCTGCTATAAGGTAGGTCAATCTAGAAATACATCTGGGAATCCTATCTCTAGGAAGTTAACCTTGATATTGATTTAAAATGAACACCTCTGTATGGAGAACGAAAGCAAAGCCATTACAAGGCGCCGCTTAAATCTCACGTTGTTGAATTAACGATGCAGACTATGGGTTAAATTGTCATTTAATCCTCTCCCACTTACTACTTTATGTTGTAGGGTTTTATTTATAAAATATCTCATATTATAATCCTAGTGAAAATTATTACTGCTAGTCAATTATTGATTACTAGGTTTTATTTTAAATATTTCTAGAATCTAATCCTATTAACACTTAAATAAATTATTAGATTTTTACACTAAAAATCTAATTTATTATGAGTTACTAAGACTTACAATTTTAACAAACTATTTATTATAATATACTTAGTTAGTCTAATGTGAATTACGGATTCAACTGATTAAATTAATTCACATTATTTATACCAATTATAGAATTAATAAATTTTAATCTAATTAAAAAAATAATTCATTATTAGATAAATTAAAACTATTTTAATTAAATATAATAATTAATTGGTATATCATGTGTCAATTTATTAAATCTAAACTAAAACTATTTTAGAAAAGAAATAAAAACAATGACACATGCATTCATGGCATATTATAATGCATTGAGTAAACACATCTTAGATCTAAATGACATGTTATAATGCATGAATATATTTCATAATATAAATCATCATATGAAATAAAATATAAAATAATAATGTTGACTCAGTTTTTTAGATTTTTAGGAAAAAAATAAAATACAAAAATTAAAAGACAATCTTAAAGTTCTTGTAACTTCTTTTCTTTGAGTAGTCATTATTGTCCTAATAAAATACAATTATATCTCATATAATTTATTTTATTATTCTCCAAGAAAATAATTATATCTCATAAAATAATTTTTTTTTATTTGCTGGACTTTTGGCAGGCCTAAATTACTGCACCAGCCACTGTCCAAAACAGTGGCTGTTGAGAATAGCCATGGGCCACCTGTGCAGCACAGGTGGCGTGGCCCAAAACCACGCCTCCCTTAAGGCCTGGTGTGGCCCAAAGCCACACTTAGAAGCATGCACGGGCGTGGCCCCAGCTTGTGAGGCCTGCCTTATGGTAGGCCTTTGCCATCAGTGATAGTGACTCCCTTAAAGGGAGCCATTTCTTCTTTTTCAGATTGAAGAAAACGCCGCCAGGGTGTTTTTCTGTCTTGTTCTTCATGCGTTTATTTTTTTGTAATAAAAAAATATAAAACTCCTATGCCCTTTATGACTTACAAAAATTGATCTAATCAATTTTAAATCCAAAAGACCATATAATTAACGACCAACACCATTAATCCATATAAAAGGATTTATAACCATATTTTCCATGAATAAAAATATAACAACCATTAATATGTACTTACCCATCAAGAATACAAAAAAAAATAAAAATTTGCAATTGCTAAATTAAAATATACATGAGCCTAGCTTTGATACTAATTACAGAACCGATTTTAAAAAATTTGTGTGTCTATTTTAATTTAGCAATAAGATGGTATAAGAAAAATACATCATCGCAAATTTTTCGTGAATGTTTCTGTTAACACCAACAAATCTTTTACATTGTATCTCTCACCAATGGACTACTTATGTGAGCGAGTTGATAAATTGTAGAATATCTAAATTTTGTGTTCTTAATATTTTCTCTTTACAAAAAATTTAGCTCAAAAGAAATATTAATTAAAAATACGTAAAACTGATTCTAAAATCTTTTTTTATGAGTACAAGAATCCTTATTTTATTTAAACTCTTAATCCTAATAAGATTAGAATAAAATAATATCTTTATATTATTTTAATTTAGATAATTAAAATGATAAATATAATATCTAATATTATCTTTAATTAAATAATCTATATATTTAATTTAAATAAATAATCTAATTTTTTCTTTAATTTCATAATTATTATGGATTGGGACAATAATTAATTGAGTCCAACAAGTTTAATTAAATTAAACATGGGACAATAAAATTAATTAATTGGTCCTAATAAGTTCAATCAAATTATTAATATTTTTAATTTTTAATTAATTCAATAGTCAATTTTAGTGTTTCTGGAGTTAGTATGGAGACCTAATGGACTTAAAAAATTGAGATCCAATAATTTAAATTATTTGATTAAACTCTTTGATCAATATAATTTTATTTATTAACTTTATATTACTCTACTAAAAATATAAAGCTGAACTCTTAATTTTGCAGATAAATTATAAAATAAAAAACCGTCATTGTTCATTTAATAATCATTTCATATAGATCAATATTCTATAAGTGTTCATAATTAGAGCTAGGTCGAGTGTCCGTTAACCTCTCTAATTACATCTTTATCTTTGATCCACATTAATCATCTTTTGAATATTTAATTTATAAAATTTAAAAATTTATTATTTTCTTTAACTTTTAAAAAAAACTGAGAGCTCATTATGTTGAAGATCAAATTATCAAAAGAACAACTTATCTAACTTCTTATCAGAACGAGTGGATTCCATATCTGTGAGAAATATTTCCATCCATCTATTTTGTTATGTTTATAAAATGCTTAGTAATTAATTAAAAATCTTTTACAGTCTTTCTCTTGTAAATTATTAAACATAACTAAATGAATAAGAGTTTACTAATAACTCGGGATTAAGATTAATCAATATATGATTATATTATGATAAAATAAATTTTTTTTGCTAAAGGAGATTAACAAAGAATTAATTGAAAGTCGATCGGACAGGCCTAACGTTTATCAGTCATCGGACAGGCCTCTACTCGCCGCCCAAATAGTCTTGGTGATTGAAAGTCGATCTACTTCTCTAGCGCGTGTAAGTTCTCACTGCCGGTGCCATTGTCTTCAGACGACGCTGGCGAGCAAAACCCGGTCGTCACCGTCACTCATCCGCAGCCGTTGCCATCGTTGAAAAACTGACACTGCCGCCAAAAAGCTACTCCAGATTGTCAGTTATTTTCTCCTTCCACCTCTGATTTATAAGCCAATATGATTACTAAGAGTTTTGACACAGACAAGCAACCTTTATCCGTGACTCTCACTAGTGCCGACTATAAGGAATACCTTAAATACTAAGCGGCAAAACAGTCTACCTCTTTCATTGCCTCCATTGCATAAACTGGTAATTCGGTCGTCTGTCTTACTCAATCCTCTTTAGGACCCTAGGTCCTTAATTTTGGTGCCTTTAACCACATTTCTAGTAACCTTCAATTATTTTCTCATACTTCTACATCTAAGTCATTACCATCTATCACATTAGCTAATGAGTCCACAACTACCGCTCAAGCAGTTGGTCGAGCACATTCTCTTTCTTTCTTACCTTTAGAATCCGTTCTTTATATACTACATTATCCTTTTAATCTTATCTCTATTAGTAAAATCACTCATTCTTTAAACTATGCAATCACTTTTGTTAATTACTCTATTCTTATACAAGATCGCAATACGGGACAAATGATTGGCACAGGACGTGAGTTACATGGGCTTTATCATCTGAGTATTCCTTAACCATCTGTTGCATGCACTCTCACGAATCACCAGCCCTTCTTCATAATCGACTAGGACATCCAAATCTTCTAAAGCTTCGAAAAATGGTTCCAGGTTTTTCTAGTTTATCATCTTTCAATTGTGAGTCTTGTCAGCTTAGAAAATACTCTCGTAGATCATTTTCAAAGCGTGTCAATAAGCGGGCTACATTCATTTTTGAAATAGTTCATTCTGATGCCTGGGGTCCTAGTCGAGTTTCGTCTGTTTTAGG
Source organism: Ailanthus altissimus (assembly GCA_946807835.1). Lineage (NCBI taxonomy): Eukaryota > Viridiplantae > Streptophyta > Magnoliopsida > Sapindales > Simaroubaceae > Ailanthus > Ailanthus altissimus. The sequence goes on along the minus strand of OX327713.1, from coordinate 7,509,822 downwards.
TTTTAAATACTTTGTTACGTTTATTGATGATTATTCGCGTTGCACTTGGTTATTTTTAATGAAAGATCGCTTTGAATTATTTTCCATCTTTGAACCTTTCTGTGTTGCAATTAAGACACAATTCTTTACTACTATTCGTATATTGTGTAGTGATAATGCACGTGAATATTTTTCTACTCATTTTACTAAATTTATGTCTTCTTGGGGCATCTTACATTAATCTTTCTGTGTCTATACTCCACAACAAAATAGAGTTGCCGAACGCAAAAGCAGACATCTCATTGAAATTGCCCGCACTTTACTTATACATAATAATGTTCCTTTCTATTTTTGGGCTAATGCTGTTCTTACTGCTTGCTTTTTGATAAATCAAATGCCCTCCTCCATGTTACAACACCAGGTCCTTCAGTCAGTTCTGTATCCTGGTCAACCATTGTTTCTTCTTCCACCACGTGTCTTTGACTGCATGTGTTATATCCATGTCTTCTCTCTTGGTCAAGATAAATTATCCGATTGGTCTATCAAATGTATTTTTCTTGGCCACTCACGTCTTTAGAAATGATATAGTTGTTATTCTCCTGACACCCGATTTCCTTTTTGTTGATGTCATATTTTTTTAATCTTTCCCTTTTTTTTCTTCATCTACTTCAGAAAATACATTCATCATAAAGGCTCTTATAGTTTCTTATATTATTCATAATATTCTCCCTTCTGAGTCAAACATTAAACCTGTCCCTGTCTCACAGTATGATCCTCCAACCAGAAATTCTCCCTCTGCGGCTCATGATAGTCTTGTTCCTTTTAATCCTACAAGTGCTGCTAGTGATACTGCTTTTGAGGCTCTTGAGGTTCCTGTTGACTCACTTCCTGCTCCAGATTCCTTTTCTATTGAGGTCCTACCACCTGCCGACCAATCTTCAATTGCTGTTCGTAAAGGCATACGCTCCACTCGCAACCCTCATCCTGTATACAACTTTCTTAGTTATCATCGATTATTGTCACCATACTATGCTTTTGTGTCTACTTTATCTTCAGTCTCTGTCCCTACCACTCTCTGTATGCTCTTTCACATCCTGGGTAGTGTTAAGCAATGGTTGAGAAAACGAGTGCTTTGCATAATAATGGTACATGAGAATTAGTTAAGTTGCCCCCCGGTCACTCCACCGTTGGTTGTCGATGGGTTTATACTATCAAGTTTGGACCCAATGGTCAGGTTGATTGGTTGAAAGCAAGGTTGGCTGCCAAGGGGTATACTCAGACTTATGGCCTAGACTATTAAGAGACTTTCTCACCAGTGGCCAAAATGTCATCTGTTTGGTTGTTCTTACCTATGGCTGCTATTCACCAATGGCTTTTGCACCAGTTCAACATAAAAAATGCATTTATTCATGGTGAACTTTAAGAAGATATCTATATGGAACAACCGCCTGGCTTTGTTGCTCAGGGGGATTCTGGTTTGGTATTTAAACTTCGCCACTCCTTATATGGTTTAAAACAGTCTCCTCGTGATTGGTTTGGTCATTTAAGTACTATTATCCAGAAGTTTGGCATGATTCGAAGTGATTCAAATCACTTTGTTTTCTATAAGCATATAGCATAAAGACACAACATATATCTAGTAGTCTATGTTGACGATATTGTCATTACAGGAAGTGATCAGAATGGTATTAAGCAATTGAAAAATTATTTGTTCAATCATTTTCAGACTAAATATTTGAGATTTCTCAGGTACTTTCTTAGTATAGAGGTTGCTCAATCAAGCTCTGAGATTGTTATCTCCTAGAGAAAGTATGCTTTGGATATTTTGAAAGAAACATGGATGTTGGATTGCAGACCCATAGACTCTCTCATGGATTCTAATATTAAACTCCTACCTGGACAGATGGAGCCTTTTGTAGACCCTAGGAGATATCAGAGACTAGTTGGCAAGCTTAATTATCTCACCATCACATGGCCTGATATTTCCTTTTCGGTCAGTGTTGTCAGTTAATTTTTACAGTCTCCGTGTGATAGTCATTGGGATGCATTTATCCGAATCTTATAGTATATCAAGGGAGCACCAAGGAAAAAGTTTGCTATATGAGAATAAAGGTCAAACACAGGTAGTCGGATACTCAGATGCTGATTGAGCAGGTCTTCCATCAGATAGATGTTCTAGTATTAGGTATTGTATTTTTGTTGGAGGAAGCCTTGCGTCATAGAAAAGTAAGAAGCAAAAAGTTGTTGCTAGGTCAACTACAGAAGCAGAAATCGTGCCATGGCCTTAACAACATGTGAGCTTATATGGTTGAAATAGTTGATCAAAGAATTAAAATTTGCACACATATCACAAATGAAGTTACTTTGTGATAATCAAGTTGCAATTTATATTTCATCAAACTCGGTATTTCACGAAAGGACTAAGTATATAGAGATTGATTGTCACTTTATTCGAGAGAAGATTTTGTCTAGTTGTATTTTCACAAGTCATATTTGCTTAAATGACCAGCTAGCAGACATCCTTACTAAATCTCTTAAGGGTCATCGAATTGATTTTATTTGTAATAAGCTTGAATCATATGATTTATATGCTCCAACTTGAGGGAGAGTGTTGAAATGTATATGGTATTCTGTGTATATTTATAGTTAATATCATAGAATAGGAAATAGATTGATAACCTTACAATTAGAATTAATTGACCTTCCAAATAGGAATGTTAGTTTTACCTATATAATGTTGTATTTTCTTCATTATCAATACACACAAGAATTCTTCTTTCTCTTTATTTCTTTACACATATAATAATAAAAAAAATTCATGATATTTAAATAAAAATAATCATAATTATAAACATAATATTAAATGAATAATTTTTATTATTTATTTTCAACAATATCTAAATATAAATAATCATAGTTTTAGGGCACACTTTCAACACAAATATTATTTACTAGCATGGCCTCTCGTATTCACAGTGTTTTTCAAAGCAAGATTTGGAACGATTGTGAATTCTCATTTGGAGACGTTGGTTTCGGAGGAATTCCTTTGTGCAGAAGAAAGTCCTTCTTGATACTGAAGTTGTCTTTGATTAGTTTGAGGATTATATTAGTAATTTCCAACAAGTAAATGAACCTCAACTCGTTCTCGGCCAAGGATTCCTACGGGCTAGCAACCTCCTGATTGTGGTACCTTGAAGCTAAACATAGATGCGACAGTGGACAGGACAAATGGTATCATTGGCTTGGGTTTTGTTCTTTGAGATCATGGTGGTCAAGTGCTACTCTGAGCAGCATCAAGATTGTCGTCATTCATATCGGTTGAAGCTGCGGAAGCGATGGCAGTTATTCGAGGTATCCAGGTTGTGCAGCAGCGAAGTTCTTTTCTGGGTATTGTTGTGATCGAGTCTGACTACCTTCAGCTGGTGTCTACAATTAACTCTAATGATATTTCCATTTCTGAAATGGGCTATTAATTCAACAAATCCGTGAGCTGATGAGCTTATTTCAAAATGTGTCTATTAAGCATGTTCCTCGGACCTCTAATGGTCTTGCTCATAACATAGCTAAATTTGCCCTTAATGTATCTAATGTATGCTTTGGAGGGATGATGTTCATCCATCCTTACTTCAAGCTATAATGGAGGATCTTCCTCCTTTTGTTTAAGCTATAATATTTGTCGTTTGTAACTTTTCCTTTTAAATTATAACATAGTTATTTTCTTTTTAATATTGAGGAGGGGAATTTAAACGTAAGAGTTACAATTCAATTTTTTTTAAAAGTCTATGGTAGTTTTTTTTTTTTTGAAATGAAGAATAGGACATTTGAACTTAAGATTTCTACTCGACTATATCTATAACTATAATAACTTCATTTTTTTGAAAGACAATAATATAGTTTTTTTTTTTAATATGAAGGAGGTGAATTTCAACTTAAAACATCCACTTGGCTATACAGCAAGTTTTTTAACACAACATAAGATAAGTCTTTTTTTTAGATGGGAGAGGGGAGATTAAAATTTAAGACCTCCATTTCACTCGACTATATATCTATTATAAGATAGAAAGATTATAAGATAGTTTTTTTTTTCTTCCTTTTTTTTAAGATGAGGGAGAGGTAATTAAAATTTAGGACTTCCACTTCATTCAACTATACCTATTATCACAATAATTTTTTTTATGAAAGATTATAAGATATTTTTAAAAAAATAAAATAAAATAAATGTACTATAAATCTTTTACTACTGTGCCATTATTATAAGTGCATAAATAGCTATTTAATGGTGTATCATATTCCTTTGCTCGAGTTTTATTACATTTAGATGGATGGTTTGGCTTGATTAGCATTTTGGAGTATTCTTAAAAAAAATATTATTATTATTATGATCTGGCTACTAAAGTTTTAGTTATATTATAACTGACTGCAAGTGTTATTGAATTATTACATTCTACTACAATTTATATCAAATAACTACAATTTCGTCAATTCCATTAAGAGATATGCTACCAATACTTAAAAAAATTCCATTTTCCGTTTTATGAACACAATAAATCATAACTAGACCATTTTGATCTTGCCAAAAGATACTATTTAAAGAAAACAAGTTTATCCTATTTATGATTATGAACCTCTTTATCCGCAACTAGTCTATCTTTATTTTGTTTTTATCAAAAAGACAATTTTTCCTTTATACTGTTAAATTCAAACTAACGAAACTGACATAATTTGAGTTATGTAAAGCAAATTTAACACTATAAGAAAACAAAAAAAATATATTAATAGATAAAATTTATCACAAAATCGATTTTTTGATAAATTCTATCTGTTACCTTAAGTGGGGAGCTACTGATTGATGATAAATAAAAATTTATCACCCATCAATGTTAAAGGTTGCTAGTGATAGATTTTTTATATCACAAAGTTGTGATATTTTTTTTTGCCAAATAGTAATTAAATTTACACTAACAGATGACATAACAAATGATGTTATAATGATGTCCTATAGCTGGCATATGATGATATCAACAATACATGTAAGTTTATTACAATTCAGCGATAGATTTATATGATTAAATAGTGACTGATTATTTTTATTGTTTTATAATTAATATTTACATTTATATTTAAATTTAAATTTAAATTTATTTATATATATTTAAATTTAAATTTATAATTAAATTTATATTTATATTTCTATTTCTATAATAATTTATTTATTAATTAAAAAGATCTACAAAAGTAAAATAATAAATTGTTATAAATCAATAGTTAGTTACAAATTGCTAATTCAAGTAATATCCACCACATAAATAATTCACCATCATTTTTCAAAGAAATCCTCTAATATATACAATCCAATTAACAATAACCATTCTACAAATTGACTTTTATATAAATTTCTCTTCTTTGAACTTTTTCAAAATTAATTCACCATATTACAGCACCTTCCTGAAATAAGAAAGCATGGCATGTGTTACATACTCACTTATTTTTGCTGCTCCTTGGTCTGCTAGCACTTTCTACATATAACATCGAGGTAAACCAAAGTTAAGAGGTACTCATACAAGATAGTGGGGAAACACGTAACAAGAGGCAATACTGTTTTATGGGTAGTCAGCCTTTATATTAAATCAAACCATTAATCACAACTTTAAACTATAGAAACACTTCCAAAACATTACGAATATAACAGTTTAAAAACCTTAATTAGAAACTTTCACAATTTTGATGTTCAACCAAACTCTAAAAGTAGTAGCTACCAAAACAACACCAAAAAGTTACAGTCAAATAAAGCCAATATTGTCACAATTAAAAGTAAGTCATTGCAGTTTTACCATTTGGTATATCATCTTGTACCAAAAGTTTAGTCTCAACTACATTCTTTTTTCTTTTGTTTCGGTGTAATCCTTTCTCTCAACTTAACATTCAAGTTTTGAGTCTTTGATCAATATCCCTGACCAACAAAAGAATGCAATAATTTGCACAATCATTGCCAATCTGGTTTAGCTCATACAAAATAAGTCTCTATAGGAGGCTATGAAGAGGTCTACCCTGCCTTTTATAACATTTACTTCTAACAAAAGAAACTAACTAAAAGAAATAGGAATTCTAAATTTCTGAAAATTAAAATCTTATAAACATCAATACACGTTTTCCATTTTACTCAAACAACATTGTATAATGATAACAATAATCCAATTTTTTAAAATTGTATTAAGATCAATATAGTTGAAGGGAATTTATGAAAAATAGAAAAGAAAAATGTGGTATTCCTAATGTTCAGTGAGAGTGCTACCTAATTGAACCAAATCATCAACAATTACAATGTGCCTTCTTTTAGGATCTCCCTCATTGATGCATACAATTCTTTTGTAACCTTCCCAATTCTTTGCCCTCTTTTAGGATCAGACAGCCAGGTTAGTGTACAACTATAACAAGTTACCTGGTGAGAAAGTGAGAGAAATACAAACATATCAAATTTCAAACAATATTTCTAATCCTATCAACCTCAGCAGACTTGTGCTCCCAAGCTTTTACCAGAACATAATAGAAACCCTGTTGGATGGATGACTAAGCAATAATTCAATGAATATCATACTATCATATACTTTCTTTTCCATTGTCACATCATGTGTTAAACAATATTAACACATGGAAACCGAGTCATTTACATTCACCTATTATTTATGCACCGATGGTATTGTCCTCACGCAAAGAAAGATAAGCAATAGTGTTTAACCATTTCAATGAAATCAGTATCATTCATAAGCCACAAACAAAGAAACTAATATATAGAGATCTCAACTATAGGCCATGTTAGTTTGAACAGACAACACAATAATATGGCCATGTTAGTACCTAGAAATATCATAAAATAAATGGTATCGGTCACTAAATAACAAAAGCACAATAAAACCTTACTTCATTTATCCACTTTAAAGCTCAAATAATCAAATGAAATCAAAGTACAGTTATATTGGTCTTGCAACTATTTTTTGTTACTTGATCGACGAGGTTATTGCTTCTAAAGCACATAAAGTACTCTCTAATAGTGTAAGTAATTGTCACATTATCAAAACACAACATATTTATAGTATTTGAGAATTACTAAAGGAATTTTCAAATATATCAACACTCATTCAATATAAGGTTGAACAACTATTGTATTCTTTAAGACATTTTGATTTACTTGCTAAGTTAGTGTTAGCTTTAATGATCTGACCACCAAATAATGGCTTTTCAAAAACTATTTTTGCTTTATGCCCAAAAAGATCTCCAATTGGATTTACACTTGCAAGAATTCAACACATAATTCTATTGCATCTTAAACAACATAAAACTTGGCAATGCATCCTTCTGCCTAATTACGGTTATACATGTAACCATTTAAAACTTCCATATACCTCTCAAAGAGGTACATCTACCGTAGATACACTAGACCACATAGTTTTAACTCTTCAACAAGATGAACAGTTAAATGCACCATGATGTAAAAGAAACAAGGTGGAAAATAATTCTCGAATAAGCACAATGTCAATATAATATCACTTTGCAACTTCTCAGGATTTTTAATGTCTACTGTTATGCTGCACAATGCATTGAAGAAGATGCAAAACCTAATTATAGTAACTTTAACATGTTCTAACAAAACGTCCTATATGGCAAGAAGTAGGAATTGCTGCATTAGAATATAATAATCATGTGACTTCAAACTTATAATCTTGGTATAATCTATAGATATAAGGTTTTTAAAGTTTGAATGATATCTAGTAGGCACCTTGATTTCTGCCAATGTATTGTATAAAATCTTATTTTCCTTTTTACTCAGTGTGGTACACTTTACATGTAGAATGGTTTGATTGTTATTTTTCTTAAGGTATAGCTCTTCTCTCATTCTCAACTCCTTTAAATCCATTCTTGATTTCATGACACTTTTTTCTTACTTGGAATATTTAATAGGGCTCTACAAATGCTCTTGCATACATTCTTCTTAATATTCTTAACATCTAATTGATGGCAAACTAATAAAAATCTCTAATAAAACAAATAAAAAAAGATGGAATTCTTCTTCCAAAATACAATATCACAATTCTTTTCTTTTTTCCATTATTGTTGTTTTTTTTTAATTATTTTCCTATGTATTTTTAAAGCCATCTAGCGACTTCAATATTTTCTCTCCACTCAATGGAATATAGGGGATCCATATTCTAGTTCCTCATTAAATGCTTTTATCTATGCATGATATGTTGATCGATAAAAAAAAAAGCGTTGATGCCTCATATAAGAGATTTTTTTTCTGTGCATTAGCCTATATGCAAAAATACCCTCCCACCAATATGGAAAAGCATAATACCCTTTAATGGTAGCATCGTACAAGTTACTAGAAGAGGGAAAATCACTTATGACCAACAAAAGTACAAACCTTAAATTAAAGATTTCTTTCTTACATGCATCTAAATCTTAGACTCCCATATTCTAAAAAGTTTTCAAGTCATCAATCAATAGTGCCAAATATACATTTATGTCATTACCAGACTATTGTGGGCTAAGAATCAACAAAAATAATAACATGAATTTTTTCTTCATGCACAACTAAGGTGGAAGGTTATAGTTGACAAGTATAATTGGCCAACAACTATAATTTCTACTAAGTGTGCTATGAGTATTGATACCTTCAATTGAAAGAGATGTCTAAAGTTTTTGCTCTCAGATGCAAAGTCAGGCCACTTATTATCTATTAAGAGCCATGGATGAGAGTCAATTGAATGTCAAAGCTTACTGTCATTTTCTCTCCTAGTTACATACCAAGTTAAGTCTTTGGCAAATTCAAGAGATTGAAACAAATGTCTCAATCATGGAATGATTAGGAAATACTATAAGACTTTGGTAGCAATCGTTTTTGTTTTTTTACCAAACTCTTATATTCTTTCTTCCACCTTAAAGTACTACATGATGGACATTCAAAAAGTTGTTCACACTTTTTTCTATACAAAATACAATCATTACAACATATGTCTATCTTCTCATACTCAATGTCTAAACTACTCATTATCTTTTTTACTTCATATATAGAAGTTAAGAGTACATTATTTTAGAAAGAATGTATGAAGACAACTTAACAACTTAGAAAAACTCTTATCTGACCACCTATATTTTCCTTTGATATTGTATAACTTCATCAACTCAAACAATTTGGTGTATTTACAACATTTAGGGTACAAAGGCTTCTGTAAATCCTTAACTAGTTTAGGAAATGAATTCCCACCATTATTACAATGTTTATACATTTATTGCACCATTTCAACAATGCTATCAAAATCATTGTCGAACTTTGAACCAAGCATGTATTGGTTTGCACCTTGGGGAACCTATCTTTTCTCCATGCCAATACTATGTCTTATAGCTTTTCATCATTACCAACCATAAATAAGTGATTTCTAACTATCTTGATTGTGTTAAAGCTCTTATTTAGACATTAAGACATGAGCTTCTAATCACTTTCAAATGTTCAAAATGCAAGGTTGTAAATTCAATGAGTCCCTTCTTTATATTCCTTAATCTATCACATGACACCCAAGATTTATCAATGTGATCGATAAAGAATATGTCCTGAAAATAACATCATAAAACATGTGAGCATCTAGCTAGAAAGTTAACAAGTAAAACATAATTTATGTGATATTTCATAAACATTCAAATGCATATAAGGACCAAGAAAATAAGAGTAGAAATATATTATCATATTGTAGATGAAATTACAATGTTAGGAATTGAAAATTTGATGGTTAGCTAACAAACATTTGAGGCTTTTATACATCAACAACATATAAGAACATTCAATTTAAGTTCTCGAAATTGTATGCTTTCCAAGAACATTTTGGAGAAAAGCTTCAATCTCAGTTTAGTTTGAAAAATATTATATGTTTCTGATTTATCAAAAGAAGACTTTCGAATATCTAAATTTCCAGTTTAATTAATGTAAAACATTTTGAAGTAATACCAAAAGCTTTTAAAGTAACTTTTTCACTTTTAGTGAAGAACATTAAAAATACATATTTAATGGTGAAAATACGACAATAACTCATAAAATTGATGCTCAGAGAGAAAGTGCGATTAATATTATTATCTCAGTGCTCTGTTAAGAGGGTTTATTTTTATATATGCTTTATTTTACATATTATTATATTTCATCTAATCTATATGTTAATAACATAAACAAAGTTTTTTAATTATCAGTAATTACCATTTATTGTCACTAAAAGCCTAATTAGCATTTATAACCATGATTAAGGCAAGACCAAATTTATCCAATCAACATCTTGCATGTTATAATTACACTCAATTCTCTAGATTATTTTTGCTCTTTATATATGTATAAATACTATGTTTTCTTATATGCATTTGTATGTTAATTCTCATATCCTCAAGTAAAGTTGTTAGAGATGATCAACAATAAAGAGAAGGGCATGAACATGATCTGATGGTCATACAGGAGCTTCTTAATATACACACCCTATTAATAAATCAAGAGCAGGAAACAACAGCATATAAAATTAAAAGCAACCCCATATACTCAAATATACCCATAAAAAGAAACAAATAAAAAGCTAACCAAAAAAACAAAAATCACAAATAGCAAATAGGAAATCCCTAGCAAGCTTCATATCATCATCTAACTAAATCTCTGCAATATTAACCACATCAACAACATCCATCAAGACTTAGGGATCATATGCGAAGAAAACAAAAACCTAACCCTTCTCAAATTTGGGTTTATAAATAATTAAGATTTATACTGAAATACTTTTCACATGAATTTTGGTGACAAATTTGTGAGCTTATTGATGTTTGGAAGATGAACCATAAATTTCAAACATGAAGAAATGAGACCAAATAAATCAAATGAATTTTATAAGATGATTTTGATTTAGAAGAAAAATGTAGACCTCTTCTTAAATTCATTTAAGTGATAGAGAGTGGACAACCAAAACAAACCCCAAAACAAAGTGGTTTTACCACTTAAAGACAGATAAAATGACATCATTTTATTTATAAATTTAAACGCATAAAACGACGTTGTTTCTATATACCATCTTCTCAACCAAAATGATGTTGTTTTACAAATTCTGAAAAAAGTTTCAAAATCACCACGTTTTTATCTACGCACATTGGACATTAAAGGATACCATATAGATATTTTTAAAAACAATATTTGGTTACTAAACGGCGTCATTTTATATGTTTTAAAAAAAAATACTGTCCCAAATGACGTCGTTTTTGCTACTTTTATTTGGGCATTAAATGACGCCATTAAGATATTTAAAAAAAAACGGCATCATTTCTGACATTTTGGAAAGAAAAGCACCAAAGAAAAGAAAAAACAATTCTAAAGCAATGTAGTTTTGTTGTTTATGCATAGACATGTCACTTTCTATCACTAATTCTAGCACGCTTTTTCTAATATTTTCTATCACAAATTTATATTAAATATTATCACAAGTTGTGATAGAAAAAAATTCTCCTTATGATAGATCTCACAAATTATTTCTACTATAAAATATGTAGTAGTATCTATCAATGGAGAAAAAAATTCTATTATAAACTTTTTATCCCAATTTTTTTTTCTTGTAGTATAAATAAACTATAGTGAGATGTGATAGTCCAGACTTTCTTATATCCATTGGTTATATGACCAAAAACTTTGGTAGCCAAATGATAGTACGTGTATATATATATATATATATAGAGAGAGAGAGAGAGAGGTATTGACCACCCAAAGTGAGTAAAATGATAAATTGCCCTTTTTGATATCAAGATTGTAAGTACTAGTTACTTTGACTACTAGATCAATATTAAATTTTCATGTGTTATTCAATTTTCTTTAATTCATTAAAGTCAACTTGGGAGGTGGATTGAAGGATGAGAATAAGACGCTGTTTAATATAGTTTGTGTTCTATGACTAGTTTTTCACTTTTCTTTTTGTTGTGGATTGCATGTAGCTTGACTTCTTTCTTTAACATATTTTTGCAAAATATCATGTAACATCTTTGAAAGTTCATCTAAACTCTTATTAAACCATCTTTTTATAGTTTTGTATTTATATAAAATTAAAATGGCCATCAATTTTATATATTTGGTATAGCTTGGTGTAATATCTTTGTTCCCCTAAATTTCGGATAACATAGCTTAATCCTAAAAGGATTCTAACCCTAAAAGAATTCCTATATGATAAGTGCATTGTATACATCATATTGTATCTCTCATAACTTGATATTTGCTTGTGCTAAGTTTGAATATGTAACTTTTTATGTGTGTTAATATCATTTTACAGGTTTGAAGTTAACAAAGCTATTTGGGATGAAAATTCAAAGAAAATAAAGTAAAAATATCAAATTTGCTATAGTAAATGATATAGTAACCATAAACAATATTTTTACTACAGTGTCCGCACCAAAAAGTGGAGCTCAGTGCCGCGATGTGGTGAACAGTAAATAAGAATAGTGCCCATAACATCACTATTCATGGGTTTTGTTCACATAAATAGTACTCCATACCTAGGTGACAAACTTCGGCTAGAAACTTGGTGCCTAGGCGCTAAAATTTGGCATCACCATGCCAAGTTAGGTAGAAACTTGGCACCTAAGTGCCACCCATCAATTTTGTTATAAATTTAAAGCCTATAAATTAGAACTCTTGAGTCACTACCTAAAAGAAAGAGAGAGCATGAAATTTAAAGTGAGAAATAGAGAATTCTAGTGAGTAAAAGACATTTTGGAAGCTTGGAAACTCAATAATCTTGAAGATTTATGAAGATTTCAGCCTAAAAAAGATGTCTCCAACCTAGTTTCTTCTTCTTTCATTTCTTGTTTCCTTTGATTTAAAGTTTATAATTGTGGATTGTATTACTTTAAACATGTTTACTTTTGTAAATTTCTAGATTATTGTGATTTTATGCTTAAACATAGTTGGCTAAAATTATTATTCTAGGGGCTTGATATAGCTCAACAATATACCATGCTTGGATATTTTTAGTTGATTAATAACTATTTCTTGTGTTGTTCATTTGTGATTTTTTGGATTTACTTCTTTTAAGTTAATTAAAAATTTAATTAAATGATCTAGACTTATGAGTTGTATGCTTATGAAAGATTAACCTAGCTGTTTGACTTGAAAAGCAGGAGTTTAGTTTTCATTAAGTTGGAAAACTAATAGAACTTGGATAATCATTTAAGGGTTGCTTAATAAATGTGTAGTTAGATAAGGATATCAACTTGCATATATATGCGTAATATCTTGTTTGACGTTCGGAAGAAGTAATGAGATTAATATTGAACTCCTTGATTTATGAGTTCACAAGAATAGTTTGTAATCACTGAATAAGAACAACATGAAAGAAGTAGAGAGAAATCAAAACCCTAAGACCCCTTTATCTTAGATTTCTCACCTTTTTAATTTGTTAAATTGTTAGATTAAGTATCTCTAATTTTCTCAATCAACTTAGAATTAAATTGTCATAGATAAAATTAGTTTTTAATACCATAATAATTAACATTAATTTAGAAAATCAATCCTTGTCAAATTGTTACTTTCCCATTACTTTATTACTTGCTCATGACCTGCACACTTGTGGTTTAGTACATGCATGTGCTAATAGTTGCAAACATTATCCCTAAAGTCTCAAGATAAATCATATTTAGGAAACTGATGACATATTTCAATCCTAAAGGGACTCTACAACTGAACATAATAACACCTATAAAAAGAGGCTGAATATTGAGAGAAGGGGAAGACCTTCTACAACTTCTATAGTCTCTTCTGCATCTTTTTCTTCTTCTTCGACTCATTTTTCTTTGTAATGGATATAATCCCTTGTATATTAACTATAAAAACATTACTTAATAGTGCATTAAAGATGGCTAAGGCTTAGAAAAGTGGATGTAGACCCTTATAGAGCTGAACTACTATAATTCTGTGTCTTATTGCAGCTTTATATATTTTTTTGTGTTAGTCTTGATCTCTATTCCCAATAATCAACAAATTTAATTCGTTGGTTTCAAAACAACCTAAATTTTAGGGTCTATAGTTTGGTACCATCTGTAAAAAAAAAAAAAAAGCCATAGAGCACAATTAATCAAAAGCAGAAAAATTGAATTTCTAGAGAAAGATCATTTTTCGATAAAGATGACCATTTTTTTAAGAGATTAGAAATGGCGCATGATAGATGTGTGGGACTTAGGTGGTTTTTGGTAGCTCCACCAAGCCAATAACTCAATCTTTAATGATGGGCAATAGGTGGCACAAGGTGAGGCAATACGTTCCACATGTGGATGGCTTACCAAAGCATCAAGCGGCTGACAGCTAGTGGCAGTGAGGAGTAGTTTGGTTAGGTTGTGAGGTGGTCAACATCCTTTGGGAAGTTAGCAGACTCTTTGTGGCAACCATTGGTGGCTGTAAGGTTTGGTATAAGAGAAGGTTGTGCAACGTGAAAGAGAAAAAAAGAAGAAACTAGGGCTTCTCTCATTCAACCCTTTCTAATTTTAGAAAATTTAGTTATGACCATAAAATTTTCAAATGTTTATAGATAGGCACCAAACAAAGTTTATGTTTTAGGTAATTCTTTATGGCCTTCCACAAAATTGAGAATCGAGGACCAATGACCCGAGTACCAAGGACCAAGGACCAAAGCCACCTCTTATGCCCTAATTGAGGCCACACTGTAAACCCTCACTGAGGTCAAGCATAGAAGCCCTTATTGAGGCTAGGTATAGAAGCCCTCAGCAAGGTTGAGCACAGAAGCCCTCACCAAAGCTAACCATATAATCCCTTATTGAGGTTGAGCATAGTAGCCCTCATTGAGGTTGAGCACGTAAGATCTCACCGAGGTCGAGCATGTAAGCCTACATTGAGGCTGAGCATGTAAACCCTCATTGAGGCCGAGCAAAAACTCCCTCACCGAAGCCGACTATATAAGCCTATACTATAACTGAGCACATAACCCTTCCCCCAACCTGAACATGGAAGCCCTCACCAAAGTTATGTACGTAAGCCCCTATCAAAGCCGGGCACGTAAGCCTCCATCAACCTTGAGCACTAGGGCCAACCATAGAAACCAACTAAGGACTAAGGGCCCAAACCGATTTGAGGACTCTCAAGAGGTTACGGGGCAAGGTCCCTATGATCCCTCACAATAGAGAATAGAGTATGATTAATGCTATACTAGTTAAGTATAAGCGCACGCTATCGTATCAAGTAATATAAGATTTTAAATCCAGATATCGATTCCAAATGGACTATGCGATCTAATTCTATAAATCAAGTACTAAAATTGTACCTACTTAACTTTTATTTAGAAAATCACAATCTAAAATTTAATTAACTAATCTAACTCTATCAATTTAACTAAACAAAAGTAAAGGGTAGAATTCACAAATAAAGATAATATAGGATTTTGAGTCGTCCTCTAGTATTTCATTAGATTTATTAACTTCTTAGTTAATCCCTTAATACCAATTGATTGGATTAGACACTAATCTCATCACAACGCTCTGTCAATTGTCAAGTGACTATATTACACATTCTAACAATCACCTATATATCTATGGTAATCAAATTAGAATGTAATTCATTAAGATCGAGTCTAAATTATATTATACATGCCACCTAGGTATTGTCTATCCTAGATGGAACTCATAGTTGTTACCCTATGATCATGTACCAAACTATCCTAAGCTAAACATATAAATTCTTTTGTCAAGTTCATTATGGTTCTTCAATCATTCATAATATTGGCCAAGTATAATGAAAGTATTAAACACAGGATAGAATGAATCAATTGAATGTATCAAGTTCATAAACTAAAAATTAACACAATCCAAATTCATAAGTATTAAACTGTTCACCACTACTGTTTGCGCGCCGCGGTGCTGAATCCTGGGCACTGCGATACTGTAGTAATTTACTGTAGTAGGTACTGTAGCAATTTGATATTTTTTGTTTATTTTCATTAGAGTTTCGACCCTATTTACTCCATTGACTCCAAACCTACAAAAATAATAATAAAATACATCAAAAGCCAAATAATCTTAATTTCTATGAACAAATATTAAGTTTAGAAGATGAAAATATTAGACTTAATTAACCCTTATCAGAATATAGGGTGAGGCACTAATGACTCTCTCAATTAAAAAAAAAACTAAGAGATACAAGGCTAGGCCTCTATAATCCCCTTTACCAGATAGAGAAATGACAGGATATGAGGCATGGACTCTACGATCCTCTCGGTCAAAAACAGAATCAATTGAATATGGGGCAAGACCCGTATGAATCCCTCGATTGAAAAAGAACGAAACAAATATAGGGCAAGGCTATACGATCTGCTTAGTCGGATAAAGAACCAAGGGAATAGAGGGCAATGTGCATATGAGCCCTATGATCGAATAGAGAAACAATGGGATAGGGGGTAAGGCCTTTACAATCCCCTCAATTGCATAAAGAATCGATGGAATATGGGGCAAGGCTCCTACGTCTCCCTCTGTAAAAAAAAGAACTGATAGGGTATGGGACAAGATACCTACGACCCTTTCGGTCATACAAAGAACTAAATGGATATGAGGCAAAACCTTTACGATGCCCTTGGTTGAAAAAAGAACCAAGGGGATATAGGATAAGGCCCCTATGACTCCATCGATCAGATAGAAAGCTAGGAGGATTTGGGGCAAAGCCCCTACTACTCCTTCATTTGGATAGAGAATCGAAAGGATATGGGGCAAGGCCTCTACAATCCTCTCAATAAAATAAAAAATCGAGAAAATATGAGACAAGGCCTCTACGACTCTTGTGGTCATAAAAGAACCAAGGGGATACAAAGTAAGGCCTTTATGACCCCTTTGGTTGGATAGAAAATTAATGGAATACGAGGTAAGGCCCTTATAATGATCAATAAATTAAAAGGGATACGGGGAAGGGCCCTTACGGCCTCTTCAATCGTATAAAGAATTGAGAGGATCCTTGGCAAGGCCCTTACAACCTCTTCGTTTGAAATAAAATTTAAGGAATATGGGAAAAATCCCTTACGATTGCCTCGGTTGAAGAACCAAGACGATATGGGGCAAGGCCTCTATGAGTCGCTTGGTTGGATAAAGAACTAATGCGATACAGACAGGCCCTAATAATCCCTCATTTTAAATAATTGAAAAAAAACAGAGGATACAGAGAAAGGCTCCAACAACCTCCTCGGTTGATTGTCATAAGCGTCAATTTTAAATACCAGTTTCATACTAGCACAATGAGGCAACAATAAAGAGAACTAAGTCATGCAATGAAGGAGGTATACAACTACTGCTATAATTCTACCAAGGACCTGACATGTGACTTTGAGAACTATATTCAAACATTAAGTTGAATAACTACTATAAAGTTTCTAATATTAACAAATTATTTATAAAAATTTAGGGACCCATGTCCCCCTTGAATTTCAGATAACGGAACTTAATTCTAAAAAAGATCATAATCTTAAAAGAGATCCTAATCCTAAAAGAAATCCTATTGTTAAAAATCTAGGGATGAATCCTAATTAAACAATTGATGATAAATTCCAATCTATATAATAATGCTTATAAAAAGAGGTTGAATAATGAGAGGAGGGGGAGAACTTCTATAGCTTCTACGGTCTCCTTTACATTATCTTTTTTCTTCACTCATTTTCTTTGTAATGGCTATAATTCTTTGTGCATTTCATTGTAAAAATATTATTTAATAATGCATTGGTAGAGGGTTAAACTCCACTATAATTTATGTTATTGTATTTTTATGATTTTTTACTTTAGTATTAATCTCCATTCTTAAGAATCAATAAATTTAATTTATTGGCTTTATAATTACGTAAATTTTAAAGTCAACAATCTTGAATATGTTAAAAAATAGATTCAAGATAAATACTAAATGACTTTGCTGAATCTTAAAGTTTAATCGATGAATTTCTATGTTTCAATGAATAAAACTGAAATAAAAAAGTATTGTATCGAATTTTAGAAATAAAAACCGATTTATAATTTTACAGAAGTGTAGCTTCGAGGTCTCGCACGTGCTTGACTATGTGTTTCATTGTATTCTTGGACATGTGAATTACACAAACGTGTCTTTTTGCTTCTAGACGCATTGGCTTCACGTGCATATTGTTCTTTTGCCAAGATTGCTTTTCGGGCACTTGTGTTATACTTTTGGTTCTTCTATTAAACCATGTTTCACTTCCTTCCTTCTGGACACGTGCTATACACTTGTGGTGAAAACTGATTTTGTGAACATTTTCCCCTTAAGTTCTTATTTCTGCAAATCCCCATTGCTTTTCTTGATGACGTGTCAATATGGCTACTTGTTGATATCTTGTTTGGCGTACTAAAATATAGGCTTACAACTACATGCAAGGATTGTAGCCTCTTCCAGTAACTTAGTGAAAGACTCATCGTTATCTTTCTTTTAAAGGCTACACATTTTTTTAATTTATATTTTCATATATATATATATATATATATATGGCTGCAAATAAGTTGTTTGTTATTAGATGTTTCTTATAATGAAACTAGTTTGTGTACGTCATATTATTTTTATTGAGCTAAAAATTTTATTAACATTCAAATTAACAAGTTAAATTTTTTTTTTTGAAAATAATTAGACTTTGAAAGGAGTTGGGTTAGACTGATTTAGTCCAAGGATACTGAGTTTGTTGAAAATTCTACAATTAAAAAAGGACGTGAGGTCGTATTGAAAGTTTTTCCATCGTAAGTACTCTAATGCTTAAGTCAGCAATAAAAAAAAAGAAAAAATAATATGAAAACAAGAAAATAGTGATAAATAAAAGAAAAGAGGGTTTTTTGAAAGTTTTTAGAGCAATGAGAGAGCTTGCAAAAGTAGCGTGAATGCTAACTTTGATATGTAGAAATTGATCTTGATGATGATCCTAAACTTAGTAATTTGGACCCTTTTTATAAGGTTATATTGTGAACTTAATAAGTAGTTATACAATTTCACTAGGGATGGTAGTCATTAAGACTTTTACTTTTTGAACTCTTGTTCGCAAAATTATACACACACAATTGTAACGGTAAGTGCATGGGTTATGAACAAGTAATAAAGTGATAAGTGAATATCGTTCCTATGAGAATTAGTGTCCTAAATTAATGTTAAGTATTGTGGTGTTGATGACCTAACTTTATCTAAGTTAATTAAAAGACTAAGTTTGAATTAAAAAATAAAAATGCTTAAAATAAACAATTTAGAAATCAAGGATATGAGAATTCTATGGTAAAAGGTCCTAGGGTTTCGATTTCACTTTACCATTCCTATGTTCTTTATTGTTAGTGATTAATAACTAATCTTGTGAATTCATTAATAAAGGGTTTATAATTAATTTCATTACCACTCCCTAGTGTCAAATGAGATCTTATGCATGCTTAACTAAGTTGATATCCCTATTTAACTTGTTATACATACATGCATTAAGTTACTCTTAAGTGATTACCCTAAGTCTATTAGTCTTTCAACTCAATAAACTTAAGGTTATGATTTTTAAAACTAACAAATGGGTTAAACTTTTCCAAGCACATAACCCACAAGTTTTAATCATATAGTTAATTTTTTAATTCAATTAGAAGTATTAAACTCATAAAAAGCATAAACGTATAATACAAGATAGTCATTAATCAACATAACACATCAAAACACAGTACTAAATAGAGTTACATCAAGCCTAGAACATAAAATCTAGCTATTTATAGTCAAATGGACAAATACAGTAGTCCAGGAGTTCATAAAGTAATCATATTCAACACAACACAAATTAAAGGAATAAACTAAAACTAGAGTAAATGAGGTAGAGAGAAATGGGAGCTAGTTGGAGAAGTCCTTGGGGGCCTTCAATCTTCAATGGTCTCACACAATCTAAGCTCCAAGTGTGTTTCTCTCACTAAAACTCTTAAGTTTCTCTCTCAATTTTGTGCTCTCTTCCTTAAAAGAGGTCTTTCATTTTTTATTTATAGGTCCTCCAAAAATTAGGGCGAAGAATGCAAAAATAAAAAATACAAGTGTGGTGCCACCTTTTTTCTCAAATTGGGGCCATGGTCCTGATTTTCTGTTTGAAGTAGGGTTGTAGCCCAAAAGAGTTGAGGTCGCAGCCCCAACACATGATACTATTTTCGTCACTCGTCTTAGGGCTATGGCTCGGACTTCTAAGGCTGCGGCTTGGGCGCTTTGTGAATAACTTCTTTGCCCTATTTTCACCAAATTTGGATCTTCTTTATGCTCAGGTTGGTTCGAACCTATAAAACAACAATGTATGTATAAGTGGCCACATTAGACAATTAAAAGCTAAAACAATATCAAACTATAAGAAGACACTAAACAACGAGTCGATAAATAAATAGCAAATTGTCTAAAAAATTTCTCATAACTACCAATCTCAAGGAAATCTTATCCATATAATAGTTCAACATATTAATCCAACACTTATTCTAACCCACAAATAACTAACTTGGTGCATGTGTATAGCTAAAATCATTAGTCATGTGCACTCGGATATCATTAGTCATGTGCACTCGGATATGTTTATGCACACAAGCTAATGAAATGGTCTCTATTAGTTTTTTTTTACTTAATTATCACTTTATAGGCTTGCCTTTTGTATAACTCTCTATTAATGTAGGCACACATACAATCAAGGATAAAATAGGGCTTTATCTAGCTTGTAATGCATGGCTAGAGTGAAGGTAGGATAAAATAGATCGATTTCAGTTCAACTCACACCATAAACACACATCCTTTTAGAGATTACTCAAATCAAACCACTTATTATTCACTAAATGTTTCCTAAACCTATTTCTTTTATTCCCTTGCTATTTTGTTGTTCATCATTTTCTTTTTCTAAGCTAGGGGTATAACAAACTCCATTTATACAATATTTATGATTTTATTTTATTTTTAATAAACACAAATATAAGTCTATATACCCCTAAACGTAAGCTTTTCAATATTAGAACAACCAAAATCTATAACCAAACCCATGACCCTTCTTTACTTCACTCATTCATTTTTAAAAGTTCACATAATTCTTTAGAAAGATTGTTATGCCTATTTTGTGATGGATACTATAAAGTATAATAAAAATAAAGGCTAAAATGTTGATGTGATTAGCAAAGAAAAATAGTTATTAGGCTTAATGAAGGTAACGAGGGTAAAAATATAAAAAGGTTGGCTTAAAAGGCTCAATCTGTCCAAAGATGGCCTAAAATTATATCTTAGATTATGTATACCTTAATATTTCACCTAAAGTGATGCTCAAACAAGTTCTAGTATATTTTTGAGACCTTAATTATTCTTGTTATGCATAAATGTCTTAAAAATAAGCATAAAACTCAAATGATCATAACTACGTGATCAAAAGATCAAGTGATCATAAAGTAAAGCCAAACTTGTCTTAGATTACAAAGTAAACAATCATAACTCTTATTGTTTTCAAAAGAAAGCAGTATTTGAAATCATGTTTCTATTTAACATTATTGATTACTAATCATTCAACTAACCTACAATTAAAGACGAAGATAAAACAAAAATGCATACAAGACAAAACAACTAAAAATAATAGTCGTAAGGAGTAAGCATGATCAATATGGAAAATGAACACCAAATAGTATTTTCTTCCCCCAAACATAAAGTTGACATTATTCACAATGGCAAAAATAAAAGTGAGTAAAAGAAACTTCCGTTGTAGACGATGGTTGAGTGCAGTGGTGCTCAAATAATGAGGTTAGAATTATTGCTTGAGTTGGTGCTTAAAACTCTTAAGTGATGGTTCCCAAAACATGAAGTTTGATGAGCCATGTTATTTGATGATGTTTAAGGTAGAATTTGGTGATAATTAAGTGTTCAGAGAATGTAAAGGTAAGTGGAGGAAGTGAGAGGGTGATTAAAATGGCTTAAAAGTAGGGACGTAATTTGGAAAGGGGATTGAAGTGGTGCCATGGCACCACAACCTACGTTTGTAAATAAATTTTGCAGGTGCTGGGGCTGTAGCCTTAAAGGATTTGATAGTTTAGTTTTTTGAACTCCCTTTGACTGCACCTTGTTGGCTTTTCTTTCGATTCTTTTTCTAAGCTTTATGAGGTTTTGACTTGTCGTTTAACAAACTACAAGAAAGAAAAACAAACACTAAAAACTAAAATTGAAATTAAAAAATGAAATTCATTTGGGTTTCCTCTTAAGAAGCACTTGATTAACGTCTTCAACTTGATGTCTTTCAGATTCATAAGGGATCAAATCATTATTTAGAGGCATTTTTCTTATGGAATACTCCTCCATTTCGGTGCTTTGATATGTATTCTATAGCCTTTTTGTTCTCCTTCATCAATTTCCATAACTTCATAAGATGATCATCAAAGAATGACCCCAACTTTATTGTTTTGAGCTTGCTTGGAAAGTGTTTTAACCTTGGTCGGAAGAATGAACCTCGGTGGCCGGTATTTGATTACTTTTTCATTATAATCTTTCCATGTCTAATCTTTTTCCTTGTTTGGTGCATCTTCACTTTCTTATGAGCTATCCTCTTCAAATTTGAAGGCCATTTTCCTTAATTCAGATGAATATTGTCAATCTTCAAATATTTTTCGTAATCATTTGGCAACTTCATCTCCTTAAAATTCTTGAATGTAACCTCCTCATCTTGCACCATCATTTTCATCTCTACCATTTTTATATTCATGACAACTCTCCCGTTAACTAAGAATGGTTGCCTATGAATAATAGAAACACTCTTATCTTCCTCCATATCTAGAACCACAAAGTCTAATGGTAGGATAAATTTTCCTACTTTAACCAACACATCTTCAATAACAGCCCATGGATAAGTTATGGATCTATGCATCATTTGCAAAGAAATTGTAAGAGGCTTTATGCCACGTTTAGAATATAAGAGTTTATTCCCAAATACAGGATTATCAAAGTAATAAATAACTCGATGCAAGATTATAGATCTATCCACCATTTGCAAAGAAATTATAGGAGGCTTTATGACACGTCCAGAATATAAGAGTTTATTTCCAAATGCAGGATTATCAAAGTAATAATAACTCATGAGAACATGGTCAATCCATAGGGAATTGAAATTAAAATTACAAACTATAAATACTTTAAAGACAAATAAAGCAATATAAGATGTTTGTAAATAATAATTCAATTAACCAATTAAAATAAATATTAAGGTTAGGGATCCACTCTTGGCATATGAAATAAGAATATATTTAACTCTCTTTTATAACTCAATTGGAATCCTCACACAAATGAGGTTTCATAAGAAGATATAACAATTATGCTTCATCATAATTTATATATTAATTTGTATATATTTATTTTAATTATTATACACAAAATCTTGTAAATGGGTTCAAGTATTTATTATGCCAACTTTTATAGTTATCTACAATAAATCAAGACTCCTACTTTATAAGAAAGGGTATCTATGCTAAATCTTGTAAATGATTTTAAGAATTTGTTATGCCAACTATAACGATTGTCTATAATAAATCAAGATTCACCACTTTACAAGAAAGGGTATTAATATTGTAAAATAAAATCAATACATCATATATAAATTTGCTTAACTTAAGAATGGAACATTAAATTTTAGAATAAGAGTTGAAGTATATCTTATTATGTTACAAAGAGTTTCACCCTTTCACCTTAGCAAATAAAAATTACTTGAACATAATAAAATTAAAGGAAAAGGAAAGAGACGGAAAAAGAGATCACATGAACTTTAGAATAGTAAAAACAAAGAAATAATACAAAAGACAAGTATTTTGAACTAAAATCTAACCTCTAATTAAATACTTTGGGCATAAATAGATCACCTATTTATAGAAAAATATGGATAATACAAGACAAATGAGAAGGGAACCACTTGGATGATAAAAGTCAAGGAGGGAGGCAAGTAATTTGCACTAATTATCATTAATGTATCCACTTGATTATCCAATTTGAAATCGATGTGGCTTGAATTAACTTCCACTCAAAACATAAAAATTATACATAAGTCTTACATCGTTCTAAATTGAATTGTATCATACATATTAGATACATATTTGTTTAGTTATAGGCCAAATAGGGAAGACTGTTCAGACTGGGACTGTACTGCAGATTAGTACTCTTACAGGCCATTTTGCACCCTCCAAATGCTCGAATTACAAATTTCTTGTGAAATATAATATTTTAGATCATTACGTCAGATCTTTATAGGATTAAAAATTACTCAAATTAGATTTCTAAGTAGAACAGTATGCTCATTTTACCAAACCTACCACAAAACAGTTAAAAGCTAATTAGGTACAATATTATAAAAATGCTTAAGTTAGGGACGTTAATGACACTAGTAATGCAAAACAATGATGTAAAACCCTTATTAAATATGTAATTTTAAGTGTTCATCACTTCACCTCACCAATACCAAACTTTCAGAGTAAGGGGTCTAGCTATCCTTTACCCTTTAAATGAATTGTTATTAGTCCCGAAAGGTGGTTCCGTAGACTACAAAAGAAATTAATTTAAACAAACATGGTACAAATTTAAGAACTATATAATGCATTCACTCTTTAGACATTTAAGAAGATATAATAACACATAACCTTCCACATCAAATAAGTCAACTATATCAAATAGTGAAATCATAAATGTTTAAGAAATTGAACAACATCTGCACTTATGGTTTATACCAAAAGAGTTGTTGTTATGTGCGCCATGCTACAGATGATTGTATGCAGTATTAAATAATTTAATAATAAATATGTCATACATATAACGCAATGAAATTAAAGTACACATTATATTAGCTCATTACACTAATGAGATCGGGGACTCATCATTGAAGTGTGCTTTTGAACAAATCTTGTTAGAGAGTGGGCTTCCTCAAGTTAGACTAGTAGCCTTCCTTTTCAGAACTATTTAAAGCAACTCTTGCTTCTAGTTTATTTCTGTCTCTCGAAGTATTTTATTACTTTTGGTATATAAGTTAACACTTAAGCTCAAAAAAACTAAAAGCAATTCTTGTTACAAATTTAAACTTACGGCCATTCACTTTATATAGGCAATTCTTGCCTATTAGTTAACTAATGAAACAAGACCATCTTGACAAATGGTCATTGATGACTCGACAAATGAATTGATAAGTCATGTAATATGTAGTGATGGCAAATTGATAAAGAGATTAGTGGCAGATATTCTTATAACGTCGCCAACACATACTATTTTCTTTTAGTTCATTTCATTTCTTTTAAACATCCTATAAGAATTAAACAAGTGTCAATGAATACAAATCAAATGAACTAAATTCATTTGAATTGTAATGGCTAAATTACAAAAAAATTAATAATGAAACAATAATTATTTTATTACTTTAATAGCATTTTTTATCAATGTCCTATTTAGTACTCATACAAATTATTGGCACAATTTAAGACATACACTAGGTAGATAAAAGTGTTGAGTCTCACTTGACATAATTCTATATTTAACACTTAAACTTTAGTTACTCCCTCAGAAACACTGAAATAAATAAATGATCAAATAATTTAATTTAAATAAAACAATAATTGTTTCATTTAAATGGTAGTTATATCCACCAATGCTAAATTTAGTATCCATATAAATTATTGGCATAATTTGAGGCATACATTAGGTAGATAAATGTGTCAGGTCTCACTTGGCACAATCTTAGATTTAACACTTAAACTTTAGCTACTCCTCGAGAGACCTAGAAATAAATTCATAATTTTTGAAAATATCTCAGATCGAACAATTTGATCTGATGTGCTACCTATGTGCTTAACGAGTACACTTTATATAGTGAAAGTCCCTAGATTCACACCCATTTTATCTCACGAAATATTTTTATAAGTCCATAACATATGCCCCACACATACGCGTTATGGATAATACAAAAATGGTGAGTTAAACTATACAAGTTGAGATTACTCCAAATTCGTACAGTCTTTCAATCATAAATATCATAAAAGAGCGGAGACATAGATCAACATTGTCAAGTCCCCTATTGCTCAACCATAAACTTATCTCCTCAATTCATATTCTGATAAACAATATCCGCAAACTCTTTTGCGATATTATTTATATCACGGAAAACTCTTTCTCGGGTTTAATGCTTATAACCATAAGAATTTATGGAATACAACTTTAGAGCATCTGAAAATTTGACTTACTCATATGAGCTGACGGATCCCATGTCTACATACATAAAACTCCATAAGCTTCAGACCATACCCAGCGACACCTAACGATCAAACTATAAAGGTCTTTGACATGATTAGAATTTCATTGACAGTTTTATGGGATATCCATTAGGGATATACATTGAGTCTTGTTCAGCATCCAGTCCTCACTGAATACCTGTATATCTATATAAACTTTCACTAAACTTATGGTTTGGTAAGATTAACTATCTGGACAATCTAGATATAGATATACACTAATCTATATTTATCGGTTCCACTCAATAGACCCTGCGTCGGTGGAAATAGATCAAGAACTTATAATTTGAGAACACACCTTCACAATGACATTTTCTAGCAACACTTATAACTATTTACAACTATGTCATTGCAAGTATATTCACAGGTCTTTGTCCCATTTCAAACAAGGTTCTAACTTTTTAGACCTAATCTGAACTCTTTCAGATCAATATAATGTCTGAAATGTTACAAGTATCTTACCTTAATAAAATTAATTAATTAATAATTAATGAAATATTTATTTAATACATAAGTATGAAATTACAATATTCATATAAAATTTAGGATGGCATATAAGCACAAATCCCAACAACTCCCACTTGCTCTAGTATCATTCATAGTGGTATCTTATACCTAACGACTCCACGTGTTTCTCAAACACCTTATGAGTTCAGGCCTTAGTTAATGGGTCCACTACATTATGTACAGAATCAACTCTATAAAATACAACATCTCCTTGACCCAATATCTCTCTAACAATATGGTATTTTCTCTCTACATGTTTAAATCTCTAGTGTAATCTTGGCTCTTTTGCCTATGCAATGGCCCTGTTATTGTTACAATATAATGGGATAGGATCCATGGAACTTGGGACTATACCGAGTTCAGTGACAAACTTCCTAATTCACACTTCTTCTTTTATTGCTTCTGAAGCTGCAATATATTCTGCCTTTGTGCTAGAATCAGTTGTAGATCTATGTTTGGCACTATTCTAACTTATGGTGGCACCATTGAGAATAAACACATATCCAGATGTAGACTTTCTATCATTTGGATAAGACTAGAAGTCTAAGTCAGTGTATCTTCTTACTTGTCAATCATTTTCTCCATATATAAGAAACTTGTTCATTGTACCCTCAAGATATTTAAGGACATGTTTGACTGCCATCAAATGGTTATCTCCTGGATCAGACTGGTACTAGTACGTAACACTTATAGCCATACTAATATCAGGTTTCGTACATATCAAAGCATACATCAAGCTTCCAATAGCTGATGTATAATGAATGTTAGGTACTTAACTATCTTACAATTACTAAAACTGTACTTTTCCAAGACACTATTAATGTACAAAAATTGAGAAAGTCCTATCAACTTCCTAGCTCTATCTCTATAAAGCTTTATGCCTAGTATATAGAAAACATCTCTCAAATCTTTCATGGAGAAATTCTTACTGAGGTAACTCTTTACTGACTATAACATACTAAAATCATTTCCAATGATGAGTGTGTCATTCACGTATAGAATTAAGAAGCCAATTATGCTCCCACTGACCTTTTTATACACAAATGCCTCCTCTTTGTTTTTTTATGAAACTATACCCTCTTAGTACTTTATCAAAATGAAGATTCCATCTTTGAGAAGCCTGTTTAAGTCCATAAATGGACTTTTTCAGTTTGCATACAGTACTAGAAGAAAGGCTGGATGCAAAACCTTCAGGGTGTTCTATAAATATCTCTTCCTTGAGATATCCATTTAGGAATGCCATCTTTGCATCTATCTGTTATACTTGAAATTCATCGTATGCAGCAATTACCAATAATATCTTGATTGACTTGAGCATCACCACTAGTGCAAAGGTTTTGTCAAAATCGATCCCAGATCGTTGAGTATAACCTTTTACTACTAGACGAGCCTTGAAGGTATCTACCTTTCCATCAGGCCCACACTTTTATTTGTAAACCATTTACAATCTATTCCTTTGGAAAGCTCAACCAAATCCCAAACTTGGTTTTAATGCGTAGATTCAATTTCAAATTTCATGGCATATAGCTATTTTCCCGAATCAATATCTAATATTGCCTCTCTATAGGTTAAAGGATCATTTTCTTAAACTAAGAAAATCTCAAAAGTACCTTTAGGCATCAGATCATACCTTTTAGGTTGTCTCGATATCCTTTATGACCTATGTAAAAGGTATGTAAAAGGTAATTTACTCGATTAAGCCTGTGGTTCCATCTCTAGTTCATTTTAATTTACTTCATTAAGATCAATCTTCCTATAATCTTTACAATCCATGAGAATTATTTCTCTAAGAAAGTAGCATTCTGAGCAACGAACACATTTCGTTCCTCATGATCATAGAACTGGCATCTCATTGAGTTCATATGATAACAAATGAACTGATACTTGTACCTTCTGGGTGCAAGTTTATCCTGTTGTTTAACTCTTACATAAGCAGGATAGCCTCAAATCTTAAAATATTTAAGACTCGAATTCTTTCCAGTTCATATCTCACAGAGAATAAAAAGAACGGCTTTAGATGGAATTTTGTTCAATATATGAGCAACAATTTGTAGAGCATAGCCCCAATGATATTAAAAACGATCGGTGAAGCTCATCATGAATTATCATATCTAATAGTGTCTAATTTTGCATTTCGAAACACTATTGTGCTATAGAGTAGCTGGAGGACTATACTGAGAGAGAATTTCATTCTTCTTTAAATTAATCAAAAATTCATTGCCTATGTATTCACCGCCTCGATCTGATCTAAGGTATTTAACATATATATCGGTTTGTTTCTCTACTTCAAGTTTAAATTTCTTGAAATTTTCAAAGGTTTTAGACTTGTGTCTAAAACAAAACACATAACCATATCATGACAAATCATCGATAAAGGTTACGAAGTATTGAAATCCACCTATAATAGCGTGATTCATTGGATCATATACATTACAATGTATAAGTTCCAATAAACCAGTGGCACGGTGTCCAACACTAATAAAGGGATATTTGATTATTTTCCATAGAATACATGATTCATAGATTGGATAAAGTTTTATGGTCAAATTATGTATTCGAGCATCCTTAACTAGAGGGGATAGGCGTCTATCGCCTATATAACCTAATCTTATTTCATTTAAAGTTTCTAAACTACTTACTATGTTTACCTGTACATTCATGACATTTTGTATTATTTCAAAACGTAATGACCATTAATTAACTGACAATCAATTATCAAAATATTATGCATATCATATAAATATAAGGAACGATTTCGTATATACATATGATAACCCTCATTGTCAAGTACATGAAGGGATACTATTTATCTTAAATACAAGGTATAAAAAGATAATTATACAACACTATAGTTCTATTACATGAGAGATGTAAATTAACATGTCCCACAGCCTCGACCTGAAGAAAATCTCCATTTTCAACACAAAGCTGAATCTCTCCCTGACTATAACAATCTAACTTTC
Organism: Ailanthus altissimus; assembly: GCA_946807835.1. Lineage (NCBI taxonomy): Eukaryota > Viridiplantae > Streptophyta > Magnoliopsida > Sapindales > Simaroubaceae > Ailanthus > Ailanthus altissimus. Next base: position 7,480,075 of record OX327713.1, on the reverse strand, counting down.
TTTAGACCCTATAACATATTACAGATGTGAAAAGGAGAAGTAGTATCCAATACCTAGTCAGAATTAGCATCATATGCTAAAAAAATCAATAATAGGTAAACATATACCTGGGGGGATTCTTTTTTATTGAGGCAAGGTATTTCTAGCAATTTCTCTTCTTGTGTCCTTCCTCACCACAGTAGAAACATTTTCCTTTATCTTTCATTTATAGTTTGGATATGGGCCGCTTTTGAGGACTAATCCTAGGTGCTTGTCTCACCTTCTTTTTCTTCTTTCCTTTAGGCTTCCCAGAAGCCATAGGAGCAAAAGATGAAGCACCCTAAACAAAGAGGGACAATCTCACCTTGTTCATGTCCTCTTCTGATGTCTTCAACATATTATGAAGATCAGCATAAGACAGGGTCATTCATTACATATTAAAATTCATTATAAATTGTCTAAAAGACCCTAAAAACGATTAGAGAATCAAACTATTCCCCAAATATTTGTTTAGCGTAATGTCCATCATTTCCAACCTCTCGATTATAGAAATCACATTTAGGACATAGGGACTGATTGGACTGCCCTTAGTCGTCTACACTAAAAAAGCGATTTAAAAATCCTATTTGCCTCAACCTGAGGACGGTCGCCAAATAACTCATTTTGATATAGCATAATGCTAAATACATCACCCTTATAGGCATGTTCTCTCTATAAACTTGTAGATATAGAGGCAAAAATGTAAGATTTAACTTTTAAATCATCAACCAGCTATTTCTAATAAGTCACCCTTTTCTTTGGGGTGGCTTTATCATAAATTTCTTTGGGCATACTCTGATCTATAACATATTCAAGTTTTTCAAAATCGATAACAATTTTTAGATTCATCAACTAGTCTTTATAGTTTTTTGTACCTTTAAGTTGGTTCACATTTAACTCATGCCTCATCTCATGTTTAACCAGCATAATCTAAATCACATTGACCAAATCTCTCATGCTATAGCAATATTGAAAAAGACCATTATGACCTAACTAACATCGTATTGACAAGATGGATCAACGTGTAGCATTATCTCATAATGGTATACTATTCAATCTGATCAAGAGAGATTACTTAATCTATACTTATCTCATGAAACCGTGATACTTAATCACATATTTGTTTTTGTGCAAACACAATGAACCCTCACCAGTAGGGCTCCCATTGTGGTTACCAGCATAAAGAAATGGCCTATAATTTTATATTACATTTATAACAATTATAAATTTCAAAAATTATTTATTTATTTTTAAACTCTTTAAAAATAAACATTTGGAGTAACTAGTGTAAATAAAGCTTTCTTAGGTTTCAAAAACTGCGACATTGAAGGCTCAGCCCCCGGTGTCATGGAACCAACCTAAACGCGTTACTGTGTTAGGGTCTCTATCTAAGTACCACAACACTCAGCCTACCATGTTGCAGTATCCCCTACGACTCGATTATGAATTTTTTCAACACTTGAAACATATAATGAATAGCACCGAGAAATCTAATTACGCCATGTACACTCTAAATCTAAGCACAAATAGTATATAATACAGTGCTTTGATACCATTTTTATTGGTGTTGTGTGCGTGTGTGCCGTGCTATAGGTGATTGTATACATTATTAAATAATGTAATAATAAATATGTCATAAATATAACACAACAGAATTAATGCACATATTATATTATCTCATTACACTAATGAGATCGGGGACTCACCCTTGAAGCGTGCTTTTGAACAAATCTAGTTGGAGACGTGGTGAGCTTCCTCAAGCTAGATTAGTACCCTTCCTTTTTAAAACTATTTGAAGTAACTCTTGCTTCTGGTTTATTTGTCTCTTGAAGTATTTTATTGCTTTTGGTATATGAGTTAACACTTAAGCTCAAAACAACTAAAAGCAATTTTTATAACAAGTTCAAACTCATAGCCATTTACTTTATATAGGTAATTCTTGCCTATTAGTTAACCAATGAAACAAGACCATCTTGACAAGTAATGCTTGATGACTTGACAAATGAATTGATAAGCAAATTGATAAAGAGATTAGTGGCAATGTTCTTATAACGTTGCCAGCACATTCTATTTTCTTTTGATTCATTTCATTTCTTTTAAATATCCTATAAAAATGAAACAAGTGTCAATGAATACAAATCAAATGAATCAAATTCATTTGAATTGTAATGGCCGAATTAAAAAAATAATGAAACAACAATTATTTCATTACTTTAATAGCTTTATCTACTAATGTCCTATTTAGTACCCATATAAATTATTAGCACAATTTAAGACATACACTAGGTAGATAAAAGCGTTGAGTCTCACTTGATACAATCCTAAGTTTACCAATTAAACGTTAGCTACTCTCTGACAGACCCTAAAATAAATAAATGACCAAATAATTTAATTTAAATAAAATAATAACTGTTTCATTTAAATGGTGGCTATATCCATCAATGCTAAATTTAGTACCTATACAAATTATTGACACAAATTAAGGCACATACTAGGTAAATACAAGCGTTAAATCTCACTTGGCACACTCTTAGGTTTAACAGTTAAACCTTAGATACTCCCTGAGAGACCCTGAAATAAATTCATATTTTTTAAAAACATCTCGGATCGAACAATCTGATTCGGTGCTTTACCCACGTACTTAACGAGTACATTTCATATAGTGAGACTACATTGGTTCACACCCATTTTATCTCATGGAATATTTCTATAAGTCCATAACTAATCCCCCCTCCAAACACGTTATGGATAATAAAAAAATAGTGAGTTGAACTATACAAGTTGAGATTAATCCATATTCGTATAATCTTGCCAGCATAAATATCTTAGAAGAGTGGAGACATAGACCAACTCTGTTAAGTCCCTTATTACTAAACCATAAACTTATCTCCTTAATTCATATTCCAATAAATAATATCCATAAACTCCTTTGTGATATTGTTTATATCATGGGAAATTCTTTCCCGAGTTTAATACTTATAGCTATAAGACTTACTGGAATATAACCTTAGAGTATCTAGATATTTGACCCACTAATATAAGCTGACGGATCCCATGTCTACACACACCAAACTCCATAAGCATTAGACTATACCCAGCGACACCCAGTGGTCAGACCATGTAAGGTCTTTGACATTAATGGAACCTAAGTATAGTGGATCATTCACAAGCTCACCGTGGTGCTCATGTCAAAGGACCACGAATACTACTCAACTCATAAAGACCCTCCATTAACGATTTTATTAGATATTTATTGGAGGTCTTTTATTAGTCTTGTTCAATATCCAGTCCTTACTGAATACCTGTATATCTATACGAGCTTCCACTAAGCTTATGGACTGTTAAGATTAACCATATGAAAAATCTAGATATAAATATATATTGATCTATATTAATCGATTCCACTTGACAGACCCTGCGTTGGTGGAAATAGATCAGGAACTTATAGTTCGAGAACATACTTGCACAATGACATTTCCTAGCAATGCTTGCAACTATTTATAACTATGTCATTGCAAGTATATTTCAGGTCTTTGTTCCATTTCAGACAAAGTTCTAACTCTTTAGACCTAATCTGAACTCCTTAAGATCAATATAATGTCTGAAATGTTACAAGTATCTTACCTTAATAAAATTAATTAATTAACAATTAATGAAATATTTATTTATTACATAAGTATGAAATTACAATATTCATACAAAATTTGGGATGGCTAAAAGTTCCTGTAAATTAAACATATTATAAAAATAACTTCAATTTTAGATCGGATTATTCAATCAAGACAGTAGAACAAACAGTTTTATTTTAACAAGGCACCCAATCCATATAATTATTTACCCAAAAAAATATTCAAGAGTCATAAATAAATAAATAAATATATATATATAAGTTTCTTCATATAAAATAACCTGACCTCTCCCCCTAGATTAAATCTCAAAATGATTAGAAAAATTTAAAAGTTACAAATTGTGCCTCCACAAGCAATCAAATTAATGCTTTAGATGATGATTTAGAAAGCAATGATTGAGATGAATTAAAGAGTCAATTTAAAAAATTTATCAATAAACAACTTACATTTAAAATTTCAAACTCCTAAAACACGTAATTATTACCCTAGACCTACACTCCTAACATTTAATATGAAGAAAGATCACTATATGTAAATTTTAGATATAATGGATCTTTAATTATGAATGGAACATTGATAGAATGAGTGAATATTAAATTCTTAATCTACTTCATGAAATATTAATGGCAGTCATTGCTTTTAAAATTCAAAAAGCCACTAATCCTCAAATATAAAAAAATGTTAATTTCAGGATTCACATGTCAATTAAAAGGTTGGTGGGATCATTATCTCACTAACCTAAGAGGATATTTTAGTAATTGAATGTTAGATTAAAAATGAATATTTCTTTTTCTTTCCATTTGTTGCATTTATTTCTCTTTCTTTCTTCTCTCATCACCCTTTTCCAACAGAACCACCCTTAATTAGATTACTGGCGACTACAAGGTCCCTTCCACAGGGCTTCTGCTATGCTAACTTATTTTACTTGAATTTTTGAAAGAAGCCACATATTAGAGTGGACCTTTTTCTCAAACAACAGCCACAACTTTGTGGATTGAGGATAGTTTGTCTTAAAAATCAAGACATAAAGGGTGAAGTTAGTGATTATTTTCAAATTAAATAGTGAAGGAAGTGGTATGTTTGTGAAGAACTAAGGACAAGATTGAATATTGAACTCTTGTGTGAGTTTGTACGAGAATAACAATTATTGGGAACAATTATAAATTAAATGTGTACTGTAAAATTTAATTTTTTGAATAATACTATACATTTTAAATTGTATCTTAAATTATATGCTAAATAATAATGTGTCAAGCAATCATTAAGTAGTGAAATAGTATAATGAATAATTTTAAAATTTATATCATTTCACCACCTAATAGTTGCTTGACATATTATTATATGGAATACAATTTAATATACAACTTAGAATATGTAGCATTACTTTAATTTTTTAAAAGACATTTCTACTAGTTTCCGTTATTTTAATATATTTCAATGGTAACCAAAAAAAATATTCATATTTTTATTTTTGTATATCGTTATTCAAAAATTTTCACGTTGAATTTTAAGTGAATTATTAGATACTTAATTACTTATGATACTGAATATTGTTGAATTAAAAAATTAAGCAGTGAAAAAGAAGAAATAATAGTTGTGAAGTTTTTTAATAAAAGATCTCAATTATTGAACCTATACATGGTTTGGATGGCTATTTTAGTGACGAATGGGAAAGTTCAGCTATTATTTGGAATAGTCACGTGTTAAGGTTTATGCAAATTATATTATGAGGATGGCTTTAGTTTTAATTATATTGCCATCTTCTTTACTTAATTTGAAAAATAAAAACGTTTTTTGTTGATCGAAAAAAATGGTCTTTTAGGCCAACGAGCTTTGAATTTATTTGGCTGTAAGAATGAAACCTTGAGCCTTGCTTGTTAGGCTTGTAACTTCAGGTTCACTAGGTTTTCAGTTACATTTATGCTTGCAAGCACAAAGAAAAAACTATCGTAGAGACCTTGCTGAGGGTGGTTCCGGTGAAGACTCTCTGATGCTTAAGGTAAGTGTTTATTTGTGAGAGAGAGGTTGAAGAAAAAAGTAAAGAGTTCTGAGATAAGAAGTTGTAAGTTCAAGATTTAGGATTCAAATTGAGAATCCCCATTTGTTTGAGTTGTTTTCCTCTCTTTATATAGCATTGGGCTTCTAAGAATTTTTGTGCTTATCTTCGCTGAATTTGTGGTTGTTTTGGGTTATCTTTTAATCTCTTGGTATGATTTGAGGGATATCATCTAAAATAGTGTGATTTTATCTCCAAAATAACGATGATTGCCTTTTAAGTTGCTGAGTGCTGTTCTAGTTTACCTTGTGTTTCCCTTTTAAGTTGCTGAGTGCTGTTCTAGTTTACCTTGTGTTTCCCTTTTAAGTTGCTGAGTGCTGTTCGACTTTTAAGCCTGTGAAAATTTAGAGACAGTGTAGAAGCAGTCGGCATATTTTTCACAATGATCTTCTTATGATATACTGTCATAATGGCTAGCTTAGGGCTTTACCTAGTATACTGGCCAGGTCCTAAGTGGGTTGTTGTGTATTGATCTATAGTTGTATGAATAGCTTGGGTAAAATTTGAGCTGGTCGGTCTTATTTAAGTCATTTAGTTTAATTGACCGAGCAGTTTCTATGCCTTTGTTCCTTCAGATGATACTTGATCGGTTTACTCTTATTATCTAAGGCTCTCAATCCTTTGAGCCTTTGGGCCGACCTCTAAATAAGCCTGACCTATAGGCTGATATCTAGGCTTCTAAGTACTAGACCTTTTGGAGAATTTAGGGGGGAATAGGGGTCCGAAAATTTCTAGTTTTAATTAGTTAAAATTAGAAACTCTATTTTATTGAGTTTTCCTACTCGGCACACTCAGTAGTAAAAAGACCCGAACAGGTATATTCAGACAGTTGCTGCTACTCAGCTCTACTGTTAATTTTGGTTATGCAGTAGCTGTGGTACTTTAGAAGATCAGGTTACTATTAGGCATAGTACTTTCTTGTGCTTTGAAATTTTTCTTCATATCTTGAGCATTTATTAGTCATGATGATATAGGTCCCAAGACGTTGTCCCAACTGCATACAAAAAGGTGTATAGGATACGGGACTTGACCTCACCCATTCATCCTCTTTGCATCTTGTGGCTAGGCGTATAGAAAAATAAAAAGTCATGTCTGTCCAGTTCCCAAGTGATGTTTAGGCAGCTAAGAAAATTTGATCTGTTGATTTTTGAACTGAACGGTCCAGATCAAAAGAAAATGAAGAGACATACATTAATGGTGCCCGCGAATGTAAAACATCAGGCCTGTCCTTTGAAATGACATCTCTTAAGCTTCTTAGATGATCGCGACCATTTATTCAATCTGGACGGTCAAGATCCTTCCAACACATATACTATAAAAACTCTTCCCTATGTTGTCTTCGTCTCTTTACTTTATTCTTCTTCGTCTTCTTTAAGCAACAATACTTAGAACTTCTTTGTGTGAACGTTTCTCTGAAAATAAAGACTTCTCCGTTCAAAGGCATTCTAGTAGTGATATCTTTTATTTTTATGCTTCTATGTGGTAAGTTCTTGTTTTGTTGTTTTCCTCAATTTTCTTCTTTTTTAGGTCATTTCTGCCATGCTTTGTTTCTATAAAAATGCTTCATTTGCTTATATTAATACTGCATTTACCTATATAAAAATGGCTATGGGTATAATAACTTTGTTCAGGAAAAATGTCTCTACTTTTTGTATTTTCCCCAGTATGTTGCATCTTCAAAGCCTTAATACCACCATTGCTCTTTTTGTTTTCTTCTTTTGGGTGTGCTTGTTTGTTATTGCCCTTTATATCTCACTAGATTTAGGAAAACAATTATTCTATTCTTCATGGCTTCAAGATATAGACACTTAGATTTAGGGTTTCCTACCATTAACATAGCCTTTAAGAAGAGGAGACTGTTAGCCTTGAGGTCTTACTTGTCAGACAGACAAGTGGTGCCAGTAAGAGTAGAGGTACATCCACCTCAGCTAGTGACGTAGCCCTCTCTTCCTTTGTTGTGATTACTGAGGCCAAGCCGGTCTTATTTATAGGTGATGATGTAGAGGCTGATCTTGAGGATTTTGCTCAGGAATTTTTAGATTCTGTAGAGGTTATTGACTTTAAGCTGGATTAACGGTATCAAATGTCCAAACTAACTAAAGATGACCTTGTACAATATCCCTAAGCCTGTAACATTTAGGTTGTCCTCCCCTGATGACTTCCTAAGTAGCCTTTAGATGGCAAAGTGGCCATTCATGTAGAGTTTTTTAGATTAGGCCTCAGGCTTCCCATGCAGCCTTACCCATTACTAGGAGCTGCATCACCTTTATTACTTTAAGAGCAGCGTTCAGAGCTAAAGGAGTTTTTACTACCTATCCTTCCATGACCTTCAGAACCATATTCTAGGACATCTCTCTTTTGTTAAAAGTTAGAAATTCTTTACTGGGGGTGAGTAGAGTCAGGTAGTTCCTAAGAAGAAAAAGAAACCTAGGTCATCCCCTCTAACTTCACCTTGGACGCAGGTCTTCTTTATCATTCTTTTGTGCATTTGTATATGTAATTATTGTTTCTCTCTTCCATATACTAATGTTTTATGGATTTCAAAGACTTAGGTAATTGATTACGACGTATCTAACACCAAACATACTCAGATTGAAGCTGCTCTTACCCACATATCTTCTGCTTATGATCTTTTATCTCTAGCTAGCCTAATCCAATCAGGCTTAGTCACTTCTGCACCCAGAGAGCCTCATGTTTGTAGTAAGTTGATCAAAACTTTAGTTTTTTTTTTCTGTTTCGAGCTTTTTTTTTGCTAACAGTCGTTTTTGTCAGGAATGGCCGAACAAAGAGATAGTGAAAAGAGAAAGGGGAGTTGTACTGATAGCTCTATAATGACCTCCCGTGGTCGGAGTGATCTCAACCTTGACAATGTCATAGAGCTTCTATTCAGTCTTGATGAAGGAGCTGAAGTAGGAGCTCTATTCGTGGACACAAGCTGATGCGATATTTTTATATCTTAAAATTGAGTACAAGCATACACTATAGTAACAAGTAATAAAGGGACAAAAGAGTCGGATGTCGAACCCACATGGATAATGTCTTCTTTTTAACCAAGTACTAAAATTATGTATTTCTAATAATTATTCAAAAAAATAAGAGTCTGAGAATGAATGTAGAAAATATAAAAGCAATGACACAATGTAAAGAGATTGGAAGATAGCAATATAAAGAAAACATAGGATTAATATTATCCCTCAATATGCTTTCTAATGATTAATCCTTTAATATTTAATTCGCTTAGTCTTTGTATTGATCAAGACACTAATGTATTCACAAGCCTCTTCCAAGTTCATGCAAGTATACCTTAATTTATCAAATACCTATATTCCTATGGTACTTGTAATAAATTAAGATTCATTAAGATTAAGTCTTATTGATCATACATGCCAATTAGGTATATTCCTATCCTAATTTAAAACTTGCATATGAAACATTAAATATTACTCTATAATCATGCATCAAATTACCTAGGTCTAAATATAATGATTCCTCTTCTAAGTTTATCAAAAATATTACTAATTCATTCACCATATATTGGTAAGATATATTGAAGCATTAAAAACAAGTAATTTGTATAGCAAAGAACTAAGTTTATTAAATATAAAAAAGATATAGCAATTAAGCGTACATATTGAGTTCAAGTATTAACCCTAGAAATAAAATTTAGTTCATGGCTACAAGAAAATAGTGACAAAAATAATAAGAAAATATGATACAATCAATAGCAAGCCGATATAGACGTCGAATTGCTCTTGATTGCACTGCCTAAGAAACTCTTGATGTCGAAGATTGCCTTGAATCTCTCTTTATAGCTACTTCAATTAAGCTCTAATTACTCTCTAAGACTTGTGTTGTATGTTCTTGATGTTCTTGGATGATCTCTAAAGGCTGGGTACGAGTAGCCATTTATTGGGATTGATTTGAGCTTAAAATCCTCAATTCTCGTCGGATTAGGAATCGCACTACCACTAGAGCGCTATGTTACTGTCGTTAGGGTGTCACATGTAAAAGACCTCATCGCTAGAGCGGTGAGGTACTGCGTTAGAGCGCTGGGCTATCCCTGGCGCGGTGGTGAGCTAGCGCTGAAGCGCTGATCTGCGACTTTAAACAAGTCATTTTTCTTATTTTCTTATTTTGATCACTATTCTAGAGCTGCAGCGAAAATCCTTGTGGCGCTAGGGTGACAGGTTCATATTTTAAAAAGTTTACATTTTAGCTATTTATTCTCATAAAATAATAAAATATCAAAATAATAACAATAATGCACATAAATAACTATTTATTGTCATAAAATAATAAAATATCAAAATAAAAATATGAAAAAATATATGACAAATATGCCTTTATCACGGGCTGGTCGGCTAAACAGGCAGGGGCCGAACAAGCCCCCAAAGAGGAAGAATTGTATATCTCCCTTCTACCCAGGGTATGAGGCATGCACAAACTGGCTCCCAATGGGGGGGAGGGGCTAAGTAGTTACCTCATGCTCCCCTTAAGTTCAAGGTAGGGTTCAAAGCTCTCTGATGCGGGTTTCAACACAAACTCCCCTAACTACCTAGCATATAGAGGCATTAAGCTCGGGGGGGTAGGAAGGGTACTTAATAAGGGAAGTGACTTCCTTAATAGTCTTTTTGGTAGTGCTGGTTCTAGAAGGAATGGAGAATCTAGGCTCTATACTGCCTGTCATGAGGAGATAGAAAGGTACCTGAACCCAACTTGGGTAGGTTAGGTTTCCTCATTGGATCCCATGATCGGATTTTGTGCTGCTATGAGGTCCACCATGGACGTAAGTCTTCTTTTTTTCTTTATCTTATTGAGTTGTGTTTTTACTATGAACTAACTTGTCTTATTTTCTTCTTTAGTCTGTATATCTTTTCTCTTAATTTTGAAACGAGATTTTAAGGATGGTGGCTCTGTCCCATCAAGCTGAGGAGAGCCTTGCACAAGCGAGGCAAAAAGTTGTGTGGGCTATAAGGGAGGCCGATAGGGAAATGGATCAGATAAGCAAGATGGCCATGTAGATTGAGGAATCGGAGACTGGTCAAGCTGAGGCAAAAAGTAAGATCTCCAAGTTAGATCACTAGAAGAGGCTGGCAGAGCAAGAGATGACCAATTCTTTAGCAATTGCTTAGAGCCATGCTACTAAGCTTGTGAACCAAAATGATGAGCTATAGAAGCAGCTTACAGCGGCTCAAAGGGAGAAGAAGCTGGTCGAGCTTATCAAGAATAACTTGGTGGTTTAAATTAAAGATCAACAAAGTTCCTGGTCTACTGAGCATGATGAAGGCTTTTGCCAAGGCGCCGTAGAGGGCCTTCAGAGGTCGATTGTTCTTTTTGAAGAAAACTATCCTGAGATAAACCTGCAGTGGATGTGGGACATGGTGACTGGAAGACAAGCTTCTAAAGAGGAAAGTTCTCGAGCCAGGAAACTGTTGAGTTCGCTGACCCAGCTACTGCGAATGCTGCTCCTCTTGAGATAGCTGCTCCCCTCGGTAAAGGTCAGATTAGTACTCTCCTTCACGCTCATGCTGCTCCTACTCTAACTATTGAAGTCTCTGAGGTTCCTGTTGTTGCTCCTGCCCATAGTATTAGTTGAAGCTGTTCTGGGTGATGCTTCTTAAGTTATTCCTTCTCTTGTTGATGTAGATCTGGAAAGTGTTATAGTAGTTAATCTGGAATCCACTGACACTGCTCCTCTGTTTGAGCCAATCCACTTTTGTTTTTTCTTTCCTTGTATTGACCGATCCATAAAAGAACTTTTGCTCTTATTTATTTCATACATATAAATTTATATTTTACTTATGACTTGCTCTTATTCTATCTTTGTGAATGTTGCTATAGACCTATTCTTTCATAACAATAACTTGAAATATAAAATTTAAATGAGACCTTGTTCGGGTCTTAGTAAGATAACTAATTTCAAGTAGCATTGTGAGCCCCCACCCCTCTACTAGCAGGGTGGGGTTCACCCCTCTACAGTGGACCCACTCAAAGGATATCGGAGTCCCCCCTCCTATATGGGGATATAGGGTTATACCTCTGAGGGTTTACCTCTAAGAGCATTACCTTGCTCAGCGGATGGTTCTGTGTAACCCTTTAGAGTGTCACACCCTTACAAAATATACCTTTAAGGGTGTTGCTCTTCTTTGGATTTTCATTCATTTGTGAGTATGGGTAGCCATTCAACTTAGATCGCAAAGAGCCATTCATTTAGGGAGACATGCAAGAAAATAATAATCTTTATTAGAAATGCTTTTGTTGACATACAACAAATATAAAAAAATTTAGCTTGCAATAAAATTATATGAATTCTATGGATAATGCAGTTCGGTTTTCCCTAGCTTCTCACTACTCACCTATTAGCTTTTTTATTGATTCTAGTAATTTTTTATCCTTTCTTTGTGGCTCTATGTGTTAAGTGAGTGTGTGATTAATTGAATATACGTATAATTTTAGAATTTTATAATCGTAGCAGAAGTATCACATAAAATATACACTCAATATGGCATAATCATATGTATATATCTCATATATTCATATGTACTAATTAAATAAATTACAAGTGAGTGAACCTACCCAGATTGAAGGTAGCTTTCAATTCTTCAATAGTTACAATCTCTAATTCTTGAGCTTATTTTGAAGTGTGCTGTTGCACAATTCTAATTCACAACTAAAATCGATGAGATTGTGAAGCTAGAATAGCAGCTTCAAAATTTTCAACACTAGGCATTACCTCTCAAACACTTTGACTCTATTTGTCTTTGTTTCTTATGAGAGATGAGATAAATAAAATATTTTTGGTCTTTGTTTTCACACAACCTTTTTCATAGAACACTTAGGAAAAACACTTAGCTTATTCTCTCACAACTCTCTTATACATAGATAGCTTTCATATACATTGAATGAATGGGAACCTCTTTTAATTTTTGTCCAAATGATGGCTCATCAGAATGCTCTCTTCATATTCATAATTGTTGGCTATACCACTTAATTATGTTTGCCAAAACACTTGAAAATGGCCAGCAAGATATTCCTTTACCTAATGTTGAAATATCTTTAATTATTTTAAGTAATCAATGGTCAACATCAATGTTCCTCATAAGTTAAATTATATAATTGCCATAATTGATATTTTTCCTTTTGAAATAATGATAATAAATGAATTTTGCATTAATTATTCAAAAATTATTTTTGAATAATTACTTTTACCTCACTTGTTTTTATTAGCAAGGTAAATTGGCAATTTCAAGGTAAAAATAATTTCAGGACAATATTGTGCCACTTGTCAACATCCTATTTGACAGGACCCGCCCTGAAACCCTCTACTATATATTCCAATAAACCTCACCGAGTACCCTAACAGAAGTTCCTCAGAGTCTAACTATCAAAAATGGGAAATTCTGCGAGGCGAACCCTTTTAATTCTTGCTATAACTAACAAAATCCTAAAATATCAGTGAAGATATTTTACGAAATTTAAAAAAAAAAAGGACAGAGTTTCCTCTGTTTTTTTAAAAATCCAAAAATAAAACCTGCAATGGAAACCACACTTCTATTTCAAATAGTTTTCTAAACTTCCAAATAGGACCTCAAGTCCTTCCAGAATCAAATCCAAACTCAACACAACAATTTCATTCCAATCACAAAAATTAATTTATAACAAAATTAATATACGAATGAAAAGTGAAAATTGTCACTATATTATAGAAACCATTTTTTGTTTGTTCAAAACATATTTACAAGATGCACAAAGTCTATAACTATTATGCTAAAAATCAAAATGTGTTACTCAGCACATTTACATTTACAAAATGATCATCTGACTTGACCTATTAATCTGTTGTAGGAAAACCAGCAACCTGCTTACCGAAGCCTGCACCTTGAAAGGGTTTTAGAAAATATAAAGCACAAAACAAGTGAGCTAAAGGAGCTAAGCAAGGGCTGTTCGCTGACCAATATGCTTTCAGGTCCCAGGTTAGAGATTGAAAGAGCTGCTTCTTTATAAATGTAGCATGAACGCTTATCTTCAATTTTCGTCCGGATGTGCTAACAAGTAACTCGTCCTTACACGGAATGATCAATATTGCTTCTCTAAAAACCCTTTTATCTTCGTCATAATAAAATTCAAGTGCTTTTAAAATTTCTAGTAAAAATAAGATTCTGTAAAAATATTAAATTCTGAATACTGCCTAGAACATGCTTCTCAAGCGATTATAAAACTGTAAAACGATTTCTAAATGTCGTATGCTGATAAAATCCTGTCGAGCAATTTTTTACTAATAATTTTTGTAAACAATTGCCAGAATCTGTAAAATCTAGTAACTAACAGGTGTATATATATATATATATATATATATATATATAAATATACTGATATGTGTTCAGTAAATCAAAAAACTGTTAAAACTCTCGCTTGGCCATTTTCTTTTTAAACTGCGCCAAATGGTAACCCTAAAGCTCTATATTTACGCAGTGACTAAACTAGCACCGCACAATGTGAGTAGGTCAGAGGGTGTCTAAACTAGCAATACCCACTATGACAACTAAAGACATTTCACTGGCTATGTAGCAGAATTCTATATCGCTTACATATAGCGAGACAATACCCCATACACATAGAGCGACTCACTTGACTCCACAATCTGACTTCCCAGAGTCAGTGACAAACCCCTCAATACTTGCCTATGCATATGGGATATCCGGTCGAGTCTTAAACTATCACCACATTGTAAATCTGAGGGTACCAATGGCCTTTGAAATCTAATTTAATAACTTTAGAACTATTTCTCAAAACTGAACACAGAAATTCATAATTATAATAGTATCCCAAAAACTGTAAATCATACTTATGCAATTAAGATCTCATAAAAACATAGAATTCAAATATGCTGAAACATCTTAAATGAACAATTGTAGATTTTCACTCACCAAACGCTCTGAGCTCAATTCTTCTCCGAATATTTTCCTTCTTTTACCACTCTCGGTTTTCTTCACCTATATGCCACAATTGATATTTAAAACCTTTACTAATACTAAAGTTACACCTAAACTAGTAAGAGCCTCAATTAGCTTACAAAGCCCGGATGAACTCCACTTTTTATTTTTTATTTACATGGTCACTCAATCTTATTTAATTCACTATCTAAAGCGATAAAACTACTTAACACTCTATGAATTTGTGTGGACATAATTTCCCTTCATCTTACCAAGAATGGATAATTATGTCCCCTTTGCTTCATTTTTAATTTTTCATCATCCATATACATTTAATTGATATAAAATAGCATTCATGCAATACAATTCAACCAATACACAACTTAAACACTAAAGTCCCTAAAGTTGCTGAAATCACCCTTCTCATCCAACACATTTATTTTCTCAATTTCTTGTTCCAATGGCATTCAATTCATGTCAATTTAATTCTAATGCCCTAATAACATTCAATTGAAGTGTTTACATCAAAATCACACCAAACCCTAATTCATACCTTACTAATTCCTTTAGTTTGGTGTCTCCTTTGAGCTCTACACCTGAATTCAACTCAAATCCAAGTCAATAATTCAAACAAAGACATTAATTGAAGTAATCTTGAAAAATTATATACCACCATCACTAAATAATATTTTTCTTACCTCTTTTCCTTGAATTTTTCACTAGTGCATGATCTATTCAACCTTAGGAACTTGAGCTTAGCTTGATTTTAGCTTGATCATGCATGAAAAATCATGAAAAGCCTTGAATTTTACTGTTGGAAATGCTCCCCCACACTTGGCTGAATTCTCATCTTTTTACTCTAACATGTTTTGCTTTTTCAATTTGCCAAATTTCTAAACACTTCCTCCTTTTATAGTGCTCTTTAAAAAGTACAATTTGCCCCTCAACTAACCCTAAATTTCTAACATGCCGTTAGTTAGAAATGAAGGCATATAATTGATTTATTTCTAACTATTTGACTAAACTAGTCAAACTAACCAAATTACCCTTTTAACTTGGCAATCTATGAGTTTATTCCTCATCGGTTTATTTCCTAACACATGGATTGTGTTTCTTAATAAAGGCTTGTTTCATGCATAACACTTAATAAAGGCTTATTCCATGCATAACTGTGAAATTATCAAATTAGGTCTAGTACCTCTCACGTGCACCATAAAAAATATATTTCTAATAGGATTAAAACCGGGTAACCCTACTATTTCTCTATTGCTTTATACCAAAATCTAGGTATCTACACTATTAATAGGGATCGGATATTACACTATTGGTTAAAAACTCTTGTCAACCAATTATGTAATGTACTTAATATTTAAGTTTTGACAAATACATATTCTGAGGAACTCTTGAAACATATTTTTGGTTTGCTAGAATTTCTTGGACTGAATTGTTCAATCCAATACGCTGCCCCGGTGCACGAGTATACTTCATATTGTAAGATTCCCTAGGTTTATGCCCAGTTTTTCATATGGAACTTCTCTATACATCCATTAACAATGTCTCACACACATGTTATAGATATCACAAAATAGAGTATTAGACCATACAAGTTGAGGTTATAACATATCCGTATAATCCTTCCATCATTGGTATCCTGGAAGAGTAGAGACATAGATCAACACCGTCAAATCTCTATATGCTCAACCGTGAACTTATCTCCAAATTCATATTTCAATAAATAATATTCGCAAACACTTTTACGATATTATTAATCCTTATGGTAAAAATCATTTCCTAAGTTTTATTACTTATGGCCATAAGACTTTTTGAAATACTATCTTGGAGCATCATGATATTTTACTCACTCAAATAAGCTAATGGATCCCATATCTATGGACACCAAACTCTATGAGCATCAAATTATATCCAGCGACACCCAGCATTAGACTATGAAAGGTTTCTGACATGTGTGGAACTAAAGTATGGTGGATCACCCACAAACCCATCGTGGTGCTTAGGTTAAAGGATCACGAATACTACGCAACTTGAGAAAACCCTCCACTGATGGCTTTATAGAATTTCTATTAGAGGTTCTCATGAGTCTGTTCAGTACCCAGTCCTTACTGAATACTTGTATCTTTATATGAACTTCTACTAAATTCATGGTCTGCTAAGACTAACCATCTAGACCATCCAGATATAGATATATATTGATCTATATTTAATAAGGTCTTTATTGATAGACCCACATCAACGAAGATAGGTAGAGAATATATTTGCATAATGACATTTCCTAGCACCATTTGCAACTCTTTGCAACTATGTCATTGCTAATATATTTTCAGGTCTTTATCCTATTTCAGATAAGGCTTTAACTCCTTAGATTTTGCTTACTCTTATAACTTGTTAACTCTTACCAGTGCTAACTCTTAGCATTTATAACTCTCAACATTGCTAATTTTTAGCACTGATCTGAACTTTTTTAGATCAAATCTAAACTCTTTTAGATCATATAATGTTTGAAATATTACAAGCATCTTACTATATATCAAATATAATTAGTGATTTAATGAAATGATAATAGTATAAATATAAAACAAATATTCATACATAAAAGGGATGGCACGTAAGCATAAATTTCAACAATCCACTTGTTTTAGCGCCATTCGTAATTGTATCTAATTCCCATTGTCTCCACGTGTCTTTCAAATATTTTTAGAGTTAAAACTTTAGTAAGTGGGTTCGCTACATTATTCATAAAGTCTACTCTACAAACTATTACATCTTCTATAGCTACGATTTCTCTAATGATATAGTATTTCCTTTCTATATGTTTAGACCTTTGATGTGTTCTCAGCTATTTGGCTTGTGCAATGGCTCTCTTGTTGTCGCAAAACAATGGTATAGGATCTATTAAACTTGGAACTATTCTAAGTTTAGCGGTAAATTTGGGTATCCACACTACTTTTTTTGCTACTTTTGAGGCTGCAGCGCCATTGAGAATAAATACATACCCAGATGTATACTTTCCATTATTTAGATTAGACTAGAAATCTGAATCTGTATATCCTCTCACTTGTAAGTCACTTTCTCCATATATCAGATACTTGTCCTTGGTACCCTTAAGATATTTAAGGACATGTTTCATAACCATCCAATGGCCTTCGCCTGGATCAGACTAATACCGACTTATAACACTTACAGCCATACTAATGTCAAGTCACTAAGGATGAAATGATATGAAACCTTCGAACGTAGTCTTTTAGGCTCTTATTCCTTCTCTGCTTGACCTACTTAAGATGATTAGGGTCTTTTTCCATCTCACAAGAACCCCAAAAGTGCTGAGCGAACTTTTCTTTAAGCTCATAGTAGAGGAAATACTCTACTACTTTAATCCTCTGTATTAGAGAAGAGCTGGACCTTCGACATTCATATAGAAAAGTCTGCACATTTGAACTTGTCTGAGCCCTACTATTAAGAGTAGATCGATTACTTGATCCATATAATGGTTAGGATCAGTGACTCCTCTATAAACTGGGAGGCTCGGCAGTCTGAACTCGCTTGGTAGCTCCATGTCCCTAAACTTTTCCGTTAACAGCGATTTCTTCTCTCTCTCACAATTTTCTTTGGGGAAGGTTGTCCTTTTTTCTCTTTTTTCTTTTAAGAGGTTTTTCAACCTATCTTCCAAATTACGAACCTTATCCTTTAGGGGCGGCTCGATATTAGGCTATTCAGAACGCCGCTCATTCCTTATTACCTAATTTGAGTCTCCAACTCGTGACACCTCTTATTCAATAGGCACCTAGTTGTACCTTACTGCCCCTTTTGGGTCATGTAGGGTTTCTAACCTTTCCCTCCGATCCAATCTATTTTGAATTTTAACTTCTATGGCTTAGGAGTTTCCCCTTTCATCGTTTTTTGCTTCTCCTCATTCTCTTATTGTATTTTTTATTAACTCCACCATAAGTTATTTTAATTCTTCTCTTTTTTCCTTTAATGTCTGTAACTCCTCCCGGATGTTCACCGACAATGAATTTTTTAAAGAGTTTGCCAAGTTTGGTGGATTTTATTCCTCAGCCTACGTTTTTACCCAAATTGATTCCCTGTTATCTCACAGGAGGATTCCGGCTGGTGGATGAATGTTCTGCCATTTTAAATGCTTAATTATGAGCCTGTGACAAAGCTTTTTGTCTCGATTTCTACAGACAATGCCAAAAACTATTGAAAAAAAATGGTCTTTCGAGCTAACGAGCTTTGAATTTATTTAGTTATAAGAATCAAAACCTTGGGCCTTGCTTGTTGGGCTCGTAACTTCAGGTTCAGTAGGTTTTTGGTTACTTTGATACCTGCAAGCACAAAGAAAAAACGATCGTTAAGACCTCGTAGGGGATTATTCTAGTAAAGACTCTCTGATGCTTAAGTCAAGTGTCTGTTTGTAAGAGGTTGAAGAAAAAAGCAAAGAGTTCTAAGATAAGAAGTTGTAAGTTCAAGATTCAAGATTTAGATTAAGAATCCCATTTGTTTAAGTCGTTTTCCTCTCTTTATATAGCATCGGTCTTCTTAGAATTTTTGTGCTTATCTTTATTGAATTTGTGGTTGTTTTGGGTAATCTTCTGATCTCTTAGCGTGATTTGGGAGATATCCTCTAAATAGTGTGATTTTATCTCTAAAATAACAATGATTTCCTTCTTAAGTAACTCTTTATCTAGTTTGCCTTGTAAACCTATTTTAAGTTACTGAGTGTTGTTCAACTTTTAAACCTGTGGGGATTTAGAGACCATGTAGAAACGGGTCGGTAAATTTGCCGCACTGATCTTCTTACGATATGTTATCATGGTGGCTAGCTTGGGGCTTTGCCTAGTATACTGGGTAAGTCCTGGACGAGTTGTTGTGTATTGATCTGTAGTTGTATGAACAACTTGGGTAGAATCTGAGTTAGTAGGTCTTATTTGAGTCATTTAATTTGATCGGCCGAGCAAGTCTTGTGTCTTTGTTCTTTTAGATGACACTTGACCGGTCTACTCTTGTTTAAAGCTCTCAATTCTTTGGACCGATTCCTAACAAACCTGACCTATAGGTTGATATTCGAACTTCTAAGTACTAGGCCTTTTAGAGAATTTCAAGAAGAAACATCTTTAAAACAATATTTTTTTATCACATAAATAATTAAATATTTTTTAAAAAATGAAGATATTTTTATCTTTTAAATTAAATAAAAGAAGTTACAATGTATTTAAAACTAAAATCTCTGACAAAATATAATTTGTGTAAACCTTATAAGGTTACAGTGCTAATACCCCGCTGTTATTTTTCTGCGAGGATATGCTTGATTTGATGTCATTTTCTGAGAGTGCAAACGAATCAAAGAACTTGCAGCAAGAAATGAAACAGAGCGACGAAGAAACACTTTCTAGGGCTTTTTAGTCATTTCGTTCCAATTTAACAGTCAACAACCGGGTTTCATTAACGGAGAGTTGTCAGTGAGGGTGAAAGTGAAATTAAAGTCGCAGTTACATGTGGGTTTTTTTTTCAGGAGCAAACGCCAGGGTTGGCACTGTTAACACCGGACCAAACCACTCCCAAAAAGATTCTGTGCCTAGGCCCATTGCCGTTACCATTGCCAACGTCAAATCATTAAGTTAGCATAGCCAGCCACCCCATCAGTATCAGTTTTTATTTATTTAAATATTTGATTTTATTTTTATTTATTAAATGGAAAATAGGACAATGGGCCCCAAGACAAAGACAAACTGAAATCTTGCAAGAGATTGAGATCCTTTACTCGCTATCTCATATTTAAGATTAGATTACATATGAATGAATTAGAGCACTCACTTTCTCACGAGCACGTGGTATGTTATTTCTGGTAAACTATGCATTGGGCGTAGGCCACTCCATCTTTTTGGAAAATCCTCACTCTCCTTCCTTCCTTTGTTTTTTAGTAACTATTCTTATAAAGAAATTCTTAAACGAAATTCAAATTTCCTCCTACATTACCTAAATCCAAATTCAAATAATCAAAACTTATATCAATCAATTGGATGAACCAACTAATGCAAATTTTTAACCCTAAATCAGTTAACATATTCGAAGCAAATTGACAATCGATACTTATCATCACCTTAATTGAACAAGTTCATTCAAAACAAGTCAAAAAAAAAAAAAACAAAAAAGAAACAAGAGATTAAAATTAGAACGAGGAAAGCTTCAAAACCAATAATATTGATAGTGAGAATATGGTGAAAGAAACAAAAACACATTGGACTTGTCTCACTATAATGGAGCAAAATCCAAAGGTATTAACAAATCCAAAATTACGTTAGCATGTTGGTTTTCTTTTCACCCATCTCAAAGTTTCACGGGTAGATAAAGCCAAAAGATATGATCATGTAGGTCCTATCTCAAGTGATCAACCAGAAAAATCAATAATATCTACCAATGCAATTTATTTATGTTTTTCAAAAAAAGATATATTGAACATGTTTGATCTAAGAATGGTCTCCATGTGGACCACCGACCACCCCGTTTATAGCACATTTTACAGATCTGTTGGCCCATGGTGTGGAGACTTTTCTTTTTTTAATCAAATGGAGTGGAGACCTTAATCTAATAAAAATTATTATCTAAAATGTTTAATTAAAATAAGGAATCAAACAAAAGAGAATATTTTTTAGAGAAAAATTGAGAGTAAAAGGTTTAGAGATTGGGATCAGACTGACGTGGAAAAAGAAATAATCAGCAGAGCTGGCAACTCTGATAATCTATTTGAATCTTGGCATCATTTCCCGTGCTCTACAGTAAACAACAAATCTCGTACAAATAAAATATAATAATCCTTGAAAGAGAAAGACTAGATAAGCTCAACATGTTACCCCACCGGAATAGAAAATAATTACAGTTAATTAAATTAAAAAAGAGAGAAATAATTCAGAACCACTGGGTAACATTACAGCTCCAGACTCGCAGAAGAGAACAGCTAAAAACAGAGATTCCGCATCTTTCAGGTCAGAAAAAAAAAAAATAACAAACAACATGGACAAACCCTACGAAGCTAAAAATTTACACTCTAATTTTAGCTTTTACTTCCAAGATCAAAACTCTTTTTAACAGTCCAAAAGAGATAAACAAAGAACAAGAATACATGATATCTACTACAATGTCTAAAACAGAATATACACATAGAAAAAGGAAAAAAAGGAAAAAGCAAATTGACCCATTAACAATGTCATCCGGTATTGCTTGCTTGCTACCTTGCTTCAAAAATTTGACAAAACACAGTGATAAAATTTTCCAGAAATTTTTAAGAAAATAAACCAAAAAAACGCAATTAAGCTAAGGGTTAAAATGTGGTTACTTGTTACCATCTTCATTCTGGTTCTTAAATTTTTCAGTCAAGTTCGATCAGTCCGGTTCCTACCGTTACTCTGCTGCAGCCTGGTAGTAGTTGGTCCATTTCCGTTCTTTTGCGGCAAAGAAAACAACTGACCGAACCCAAAAACCGAACCGGACCTTGAAGAACCGCGAAGCGAACAAACTGGCACGTTGAGAACCGGAGTGACTCTAACATTAGCTGAATAAGACCTCTCCATTCCTCTGTGCTTGAAGGTCCTCAGCCCCCCATTGAAACTACTCGGGCTGCTTGAGCTTCTCTCCAAGCTCTGAAACACTATCTTCCCCGAAGAGTTCATTCTTGGACTGTCAACCGAAACCCCTCTGCTTGGCGCCGCCGATTCTCTACGAATCGGACTCCGCCCTGCTCTTGTATTAGCCGTCTGATTGTGATGGTGATTGGAAAACTCTATCGGCTTTATCATCCTCATTCTCGGCGGCGGGTTTGCAAATGGATTTGGATTCGGGTTCGGGTTTAAGCTGGATTTGTCAGAATCAATAGACAGTCTCAGAAGATCCTCGTGCTCGTGGCCAGATGATGAAGAGGAAAGTGATAAACGAGATGATGCAATGGAAACGGATTCACAATCTGAGTCTTTCAACAAAGGAAGATTCAAAGACCCGTCTGATGAAGACGAAATGGAGCAAGAAGAAGATGAAGATTTGGAGTTCCTGTGGAGGAAATGTTTTAACGATGATGATTTTGTAGGAGTAGATGAAGAAGATGATGATAAAAACGACATCAGTTTATTGGTGTCGGATTTTGACCCATTGTGGTTATGATAGAGCCTCTTCAAGCCTAACAATTCCTTCCAGCGACTTGAACACCTCGGAGCTTTTGGTGAAAACAAGTAGGAATCAAAATTGGAAATCTCACAAGATTTGTTTGTCTCGTCCGGCGATTTAATCACGACCGTTGATGGATTAAGCGTTGAGAGATGAAGTGGGACCAGTTTCCCGTCGGAGAACAGCTCGTCGGCCGCGAGCATGGTGACAGGATCTTCAAGTCGAAACTCAAAATCCACCGGATCTGAGACCTCCGCTGCGTCCTCCGCGGTTGATGGCTTATTTGAGGGATCTTCTTCGCGGCTGAGGGAGATTCTGGGGCTCAGCCATCCGTACGAGGGGAAATTCTCCGACGGCACGCCGATGCTGTTGTTTACACATGCCGAAGCCATCGCCTGCGCTCATGCAAATCGTAGGCTCGCCGGAAAATGATGTTCCGATCTAGAGAGAGAAAGACAGTCTTTTGTTAGCAGCGGAGTAGGGTTTGTGAGTAGGCCAAGTGTATGCATGTGTGGTGATACAGTGAAGAGTGCAAGAGACATTTATGATTTATTTATAACAATTTCGTAATTATAATCTCATAGTAGGGCCACGTGGCTTCATTTTTCTCTTTTTTTTTTTTTTTTAAATGTAAGGATTAATTATCAAAGAGCACAAGAGGACATGTCCTCATTTACAAAACGTTCAATTTGAATTGGTATCTTACCATACTAAATAGTTTCAGAATTTAAATTAAGAGCAAAGCGTGCTAACTCATGAGCCACCCGATTAGATGAGCGGTAAGTATGACTAAAAGAGCACTGAGAGAATGATGAGGCCACCATCCTAATATCGTGGAGAGCCAAACCCAACTCCGAGACTGAAGTAAGGCGATTGTTAATGTCATGGATGACATTTGCCGCATCTGAAGCAACCTCAAGGGCAGAGATGCCTAGCAATCTAGCCAGGTAAAGTCCTCGAAGCAGAGCCAAGGCTTCAAGGATATCCACCGGGGGTAGTGCATCTAATGGAATGGATGAGGAGGCCAAGACCACTCCAGAGTAGTCGCGTAGCACCACTCCTAGTCCAGCCTTGAAGTGTTTTGAGGAGAGGCTTGCATCAGTGTTTAGTTTTATAGAGCCCAGACTAGGGGGAAGCCATAGGTTGTGACTTGATATTGAGATGTTATGAGCGCTGGTCTGAATAGTCATCAATTCATTCTTGTAGTCTTGCACCCAATTCAGCACCTCTGACAAAGAGACCTTCTTTTGCTCTATGATGAATTGGTTTCTGATATACCAAAGTCTCCAAAAAAGAATAAGCAAGAACTCAACATTTTCAAGTGATAGGCACGCCTGACATTCAATCAAAAAATCCAACATAGATGTACTATGGGAGATACAGAAACCATGTAGGAATGAGCATGATTGACGTACTTTCTTCAAAACATCACAGAGCCATATTGCATGAATGGTGTTTTCAGCACCTTTAGCACAACGACCACACGAGTAATCAACAGGGATATAATATCTTCTAAGGTTATAGAAAGTAGGGATCCAGTTATGCGATACTCTCCAGACAAAATGTTTAATTTTCTGAGGGATCTTTAGGTTCCACAGGGCCTTCCACCAGTTACTGGTAACACCACTGCCAGAGCTGGAGGAGGCATGGTTATGAGCAAAGGAAAGCCAATATCCACTCTTCACAGAATATTGTCCGTGTCTGTCAAAGTGCCACATAATTGAATCACAATAGTGGTTCCAAGAATGCAAGCGCGGGATGCTTAAAATGAGGTTGCTTTCATCTTCTGAGAAGGAGTTACGGATAAGATCGCAATTCCACTGTCCAGAAGGGAGAAGCAGCTCAGCCACTAATGAATGATTTGGCAGTCTATGCGGGAACAAAGGTTTAAAAGACAGGGGCCGCGGAAGCCAGTGGTCGTAGTAAATAGAGACAGAGAAGCCGTCGCCAATCCGCCAACGAAGACCTTTCAAAAGTAGGTTTCGTCCCCATAAAATACTTTTCCAGACCGCAGAATCTGAATGCTTGGGTAGAACTTGTAGAAAATAAGAGTTCGGAAAGTAAATGCTACGGAGAGTTCTTGCAATTAGCGAGTCTGGGTTAGCAATTACACGCCATCCCTGTTTAGCCAAAATAGCTTGATTGAAATGGTTCAAGTCCCTGAATCC
Source organism: Ailanthus altissimus (assembly GCA_946807835.1). Classification (NCBI taxonomy): domain Eukaryota; kingdom Viridiplantae; phylum Streptophyta; class Magnoliopsida; order Sapindales; family Simaroubaceae; genus Ailanthus; species Ailanthus altissimus. The sequence continues at coordinate 7,455,099 of OX327713.1, read as the reverse complement.
CAGCCCTCCATCATTTTTATGGCGACACAAGAATTTCCAAGAGCACCAGTGGACCTTCCTCTTATTGACATCACCACCCCAAAAGAATCTGGCACAAAGTCTATGGATCTCACTAGTAAGACTCTTAGGAAGCCTGAACAGGTTCATTACAAATGCTGGGATTGCCTGAATCACTGATTTTAAGAGCACTTCCCGACCACCACCGGAAAAAAGGTGCATTTTCCATCCATTCAACTTATTCCAAATTCTTTCTTTAATGGCCGCAAACATATTCTGTTTGTTCTTACTGGAGATGCATGGGAGACCCAGGTACTTACTGTGGTGCGAAACTAGAGAGACACCAAGATGCTGAGCAAGATGAGTTGCAGTCTCCCTTGGGATGGAGCTTCCAAAACATACAGCCGATTTTCTGTAGTTAATCGCCTGCCCTGAGGCAACCTCATAAGATCGCAAAATCCCCAATACTGAGTTGCAATCATCTAAGGAAGCTTTAGTAATGATTAGGCTGTCATCCGCAAAAAGGAGGTGGGATATAGATGGGCCCAATCTCCCACATTTCAGACCATGTAAGGCCTCTCTATGTTCAGCAGAAGTAAAGAGGGAAGAGAGGCCTTCGGCGCAGAAGAGGAATAAATAGGGGGATAGAGGGTCACCTTGGCGAAGACCACGAGTAGGAGAGATATTCCCATGCACCACACCATTAATAACAATAGAGTAGGAAACCGAAGAGATACATCGATAAATAATTTGACACCAGCTGTCGGGAAAGCCCAACCTACTCATCATAGCCACCACAAAGGGCCACTCCACACGGTCATAAGCCTTGGACATGTCAAGTTTCAATGCCAAATAATTTCCACCTAAAAATTTGTTTCTCCTAATGGCGTGGAGACATTCGAACCCAATAATTGCATTATCTGTTATTAGACGTCCTGGGATAAAGGCACTCTGGGATTCAGACACCACTTTATTCATAACACATCTCAGTCTGTTGGCCAGTGTCTTTGAGATGATCTTGTACAAGACATTGCATAGGCTGATGGGACGAAAATCTGAGCATGCAGGCTATTCAACTTTTGGGATTAAAGAGATGAGGGTTTCGTTAGCCATTCCAATGTCACCACCATCATTCAGGAAGCCTAAACAAACACTGCAAATAGAAGAACCAACAACATCCCAGAATTTTTGATAGAATAAAGCAGACATACCATCTTTTCCTGGAGCTTTTGTAGGATACATCTGATGTACAGCATTGTAGATTTCCTACGCCTGAAATGGGGACTGTAGCCACTGGTAGTGTTGTTCAGAGAGTCATCTCCCCACACCAGATGTGATGGTGTCGATATCTGATTCAGAAGGAAGGGATGTCGTAAAAATATCAGAGAAATGCTCAACAAAGCTCTGTGCTATCTGGTCTGGGTCTGTATGCCAGGTTCTATCACGACCCAAAATCCCCTTAATATGATTCTTCTTTCTACGTCCAGAAGCTTTAAGGTGAAAAAACCGTGAATTCCTATCCCCAGCCTGAAGCCACATAACTATTGAGCGCTGTCTCCAGTAAGTCTCTTCCTTATACAATAAAGCATCAAGAGACTTCTGGACTTTTGTAATCTCCCTCCAAACTTGTGCATCAACCCGTTGGTTTAAGTACCCCAAATACTGTTTTTTCTTTTTTATTTCAGACATCAGTCTTCGGAAATGTGCCAGGTTCCACTTTTTGAGTCTAAACCCAATACTTTGTAAAGTTCCACAGATACCGTCAAGAGAAGCCAAAGAATGAGGCCAATCCTCTGAAATAATCTGCCTGCATTCATCTTCATCAACCCAGGCTTCTTCAAAATAAAACCTACGGTGGGTACCCTGAGGAGCAGGAATCCCAGCCACTGTTCTATACTCATCACTCACTAACAATAGGGGACGGTAATCGGAACCCCAAAAATCCAGGTGTTGTACAAAGGCCTTCGGGAAAAGATTATGCCAAGAGAAGGAACAAAACATGCGGTCAAGCCTCTCTTGAATGAAGGAGTTGGATTTGTGTTCATTGCACCAAGTGAAGGGGGGGCCATTGAAGTGAATCTCTGCTAAGTTGCAGTCATCAACTGCATTCCTGAAATTTTGCATAAGATATGAAGGTCGGGGCAGCCCTCCATCTTTTTCAGCGTTTGTGAGAATTTCATTGAAGTCCCCACCACATACCTAAGGCAGGGGAGAAAGGTGACACAAACGTCGTAGAAGGGTCCATGAGTGGGTACGTTGAGGTGTATCCGGATTGCCATAGAAACCTGTAAATCTCCATTGCCTCCCTTGTTCAGTAACAGTTACATCAATATGGAAACGAGAGTAAGAAATAAGGGTGATATCTACCTTATCTGTCCATAGTAACGCCAAGCCTCCCCCACGCCCAATCCTCTCCACCACAAGTTTTCCAACGCATCCAAGCTTTACTCTGAGTTTTTCCAGCCTGTGTTTGAGAGCCCGTGTTTCCATAAGAAATATCACCCCAGGGCAGTGTTCCTGTACCAGGTTGGACAGGATATGAAATGTGCGAGGGTTGCCCAGCCCCCGCACATTCCAGCATAGGGTTTTCATTGGGGTCGGCAGCCCTGCACTTTGGCAAGGTCCGCCGTTTGATTTTGAGAAGAAGAGAGCAGAGCATGTGGCCCCACAATACTAGGTGTCGTCTTCTTTGCTAGAGTGAGAGTTTCATTGTCATCAGGACGCACCTTCTGTTTTAGGTTTGGGCAGCAGTTTGTTGGGTAGATTGATTTAGAGGTCCTGGGAGTTTTTTTTTTCGGATGGCTAGAGCTGGCCCGGTTAGGATTACTCCCAAGAAGGGAGCTATGAAATCGTCTAACTCTTTGTCTTGAGGGCTTTTGGGGGGTGCTTACTAGGGTGGTAGCTATTTCTGCACATTCATCGTGATAAACGTTTTGATTCCCTGTTATCCCGCATGGTTTTCTTCCGTTGTCTATCACAATGTTTACCCCAGGGACATGTTGCGGATGGTCTGCTGAGGATAGTAAATGGTGATTTACGGGATTCGGGTAAGCGTGGGGGGCAGCTGCTGTGGTTGCAGGAATTTTTTGGTGAGGAAACAACTGGTCGGGGAAGGTTGGGAGGGGTTGCTTTGTGTGCCGATTCCCATCGTTTCCTTCAGCCACGTGGGCATATGAATGTGAGTGGGAGACAACTATCTTTGGTTGTGAGATAGTAAGTGTGGGATTCGGGTAAGCGTGGGGGTGGGGGACTACTGTGATGTCAGGCATTTTTTGGTGGGGATCCAGTTATTCAGAGAAAGTCGGGAAAGGTGGCTTCATTTTTCTCTTAATTGCCAATTTTGTTTTTTTTCCGTTTGTTTTTGGAATTGGGAGCGTGACTATCTTTTTTCTGATTTTTATGTTAATTACCAACTTTAATTCTAAATGTATTTCACTCGCCTGAGATAGTTCTTCCCTTTTTCCTTCAAAAGAAAAAAAAAATGATTTGGTTGTTGTTTGGTGGGAAAATAATATACTAATACTATTAGTTTGGACCTTTGTGGATCATTATTTTTGTCTTAAATTTGTCTTAATTTGATTGTGCATTTTTGTTGGACCATTATTTAGTCTTAATTTGATTAGAAATCAGAATAATGATCTATTACTTTTTATTTCTTCGTGTAATTTTATTTTTTTATTTCATAGTTTTTATAATTACTAAATGAAGATAGAATTGGCAATATTTTATTAGATGAGAATCGGCACCGAACAACATTTTATTAAGGTCATTAAAGGAGTTGTAGATTTTTTTTCCTTTTTATTTTTAATATGAGGTTATATAAAATTGAATTCTTAGAGTTTACTTTTTCTTAGTTTCTAAATCTAATTAAAAATAAATATTAAAAAAAAGGGAGAGGATTGATTTAGGCAAGAAGCCTAATTCCCTTAATTAGAGCTTTTTTTTTTTGAGAGAAGAATATGAGTTATAATTGAATATGAAGCAAAAATATAATAACTCAGCATTCATGACGTAAAATGTAGTCATACCGTATCAACATTATTAAAGACATCTTATTTAGTAAAAAAAAATGAGTCACATTATTTTTACTATGCAAAATATATGAGCAAGAAATATTCTTAATATCATTGAGTTGATGGAACATAAAAAGAAAAATATCAAACTTGTCTCCTAAGAAAGATTATTTAAAGCTCAAACGACATTGAGGCAGCTAAGCTCAATAATATTCAAAGAACAGTTATTTATTAAAGCCGAAGAATCACCATAAAATAAAAGCCAAGCATTTAGTAATCAAAGGGGAAAATATTCCAATAAGAGTCTTAGCAAAAGCAAAATATACCATGCCTGGGCTATCCTAATTCACCATACCCAAGCCTACCATTTGTGTTTCAAAATTAATAGTTGCATTAAAATTTGCTTTGAAATATCTTATTGTCGACGCACAACATTGTCATGAACCTCTAGGACTAGATGAGTCACCAGCTTTCGTCTCATGGTGTAGCAAAACTGCCACACTACCAGAGTCTCCCTAAGCATGTTCACGACCAATTTCAGTTCCAAGTGTTACCTTAGCAGCCTAAAATTCAAACAGGAGGAAATCTACTAATTCAATAATATGTCACAAGTCATCCACCACATTCTAAAATAGCTTTATGTTTTGAGTCATCCAACACTTCCACATCATATAGAGACATTGGACATCTTGAAGAGGCATATTCGTGATCACCTCATAAAGTAGTTAATTGAATTGACCACCCTAAAAAATCAGTAGCTTTCTTGCAAACACACTTTATTCCCACATTGCACTAGATAAGAAGCATGTAAATAAAGCGTGCAGCGTTGATTCCTCTCCTTTCATAAATCGACGGTAATGTCTAAGAATGTCTATCCCCCAAAGTGCCAAATTTAAGCTGGTAGGAAGAAAATTCAACAAGCTCTTTGCATGAAAATCTTGACCTTGGGTGGTATATTCAAACCTTAAAGCATCCTCCGTCATGGTCTCAAAGGTGAAATATCGTTACCACCTATAAAATCTTCTAATGTCACCCTCATATGGTAACCTAATTTGACTAAAAAATACACTAAGTGTTGTGATGCCACATCAATTTATCCAAAGGTACCAACTGGTTTAGATAATATAAGATGCACATCCATCTCCCATAACAAAAACTAAAGTAAGGGTATGTTCCAACCCCCATTAGGAAGAAGTACATCTAATATTTTATAGATATCATTCTTATAACTAAGAGTGGTAGGTTTAAATGTAAGAGGGTAAGGGATTTAAGGGTAAAAAAAATAAGGCAATAAAAATTCATCGCCCACATGCCATCTAACTCCAAGTCTTAAAAGATCCATTCCCCATAAAAGACTATGCTATGGGATAGACTCCCATATCTCTTAAATGCTTTCGGAAAAGACTGAAATAGAAAATACTTACATTTTAGATTTATGAAAGTTAAGGACTTTGGATTACAGAGAATACACCACCCTTACTTTGCCAACATAGCTTTATTGAACAAAGTTAAGTCCTTGAATACTAGGCCCTTGTCTTAAGATTTTCAATAAACTACTAAAAGTAGGTAACCCGATCTCTGTGTTTTGATTTCTATTGCATTCTATCTTATTATTTCATATTATATTTTGCAATATGTAAGAATTATAGTTAAGACCTCGGTGTAGGTCTAAGATAATCTTTTGTTTCACACTTCGCAAGCTATTTACAATTAGCCAATTAAGAACTCTTAGATGTACTAGTACTAGCAAGTGCATCAAAGATACAGTCATCGATTCTCCCAAAAGATTACAATTATCGCGAGCAAGCTTATTTATGACAAGAAAAGCATTTTTGCTATGCTACTAATACTTGTTATCTTATTTTGTCCAAGCCTAGCTGAGGAAGAGTTACAAAGGTAAAACAAAAAAATATATATGTTGATTCGAGCTAAGAATATTATTTTATTTATTTATCATTAATGGTAAATAAAAAGAAAATAAAAGAAAAGTAAGGCTACTCCATTCCAACAAAAGACTCACACCTAAGTTCCATAGCTTTGGGTTCATGATTTTTCTATCCCCAAAGGAAAGGGTCTTCCTCTTTTGAGTCGAATATGGGCGAGAAAGGATTTGAACCACCGACACCATGGTTTGTATTTACGTGTTTTAATCCTCTGAGCTGTAGGCCCTACCTCATCTACATTAGATTTTTTCTTTAAAATACCATAAAATAAAAGAACCTTTCCTTTCCTCAGCCATTTTAAGTTAAGAAGATACGAAAGTACCTTTCTATGAGAAATAAGAACACTCAATGTATAAAGTGGGAGATAAGGGATTTTATAATTGGGGTTTTGAATAAGATGACTTTTTTATTTCATGTTTTTTTTATATTACAAAAGTAATAAGAATAAGAGGTGTTAAGCTTTTTATCATCATGACGTCAAGCTATTTTTTCACAAGAATTTGAAATGAATCAAACTCCCTAAATAGGATTCAAACCTACGACTAGTTAGTTAACAGTCGACCACTCTATCAATAAGTTATGAGAAACAACGAGAGATTATATCTCATAGAGTTCAATTTCCATTCTCAACGCATGACCAATATGAACTCGAAGTTTCCCTCATAACTCATGGAACTTGTTCTAGCGGCTTCGTTCTATTCCTCATTTCATAGAAAACCTCAAAGTGGCTCTATTTCATTATATTCTACTATATCCTAATTCCATTCATTTAATATTCATTTTGTGTCATTGACATACGAATTGACATAATAAATTTCATTTCTAGTCTATTCGTTTCTATTTCTGTATATGAAAAGTTACAGGATCATCCTTAACCCGAAAATCGTAGACAAAAGAGACTATTGAATGCTAAATAGATAAGGAGTATGAATCATTTACTAGGCTAGCTCTGACTTTAAATCGAGTTTTTTTACTCTTAAATCATTCGTAGATCAGACTTTACTCTCTTCCCCGCCATAGAGCCCCCATGTAGGTTTGCTTTCTTTGGTTTATCGGGTATACCCAAAAGGCTCGGTCTTAGGTGGCATGCTATTCAATTAATCTATTTAGAGAAGGATGCTTGCCCTTTTTTTAATAGGGTTACAGCTATTCTGATGAAACCATCCATCCGGCTAGCTTTCTCCAAGGGCCAAAAAGCGCGTACCATTGCAGAAGAAAAAAAGCTATGGATAATATAATATAGTATTGCATCATCATATAATAATCTAGAAAATTTTCTAATTTTTAACACTATATACATATATAAGAATTGAATGAGGAAAGATCAAGAAGCCCAATCCCTTTCTTAGAGTTTATATATATGTATTCATATATGCTCAAGTATTATTTATTTATTTTTCATTAAATTTTGAATTAATTTAAATGTTTGGATATAATTTTTTGAATCTAATATCTGAATATAAGTATTAAGTTATTTTTTTTAAATTAATGAATAATTGAAACAAATATTTTAATATTTATACTCTTATAATTTTAATGTTACATTAATAATAGAAAATTTTAAAGATATAAAAATAATAATATTTAATGGTACAGATTAATATTAAAGCAAATGTGCCTGATTTTATTGTAATTTTTTATGTGTGAATTTTTTAAAAAGTTGCAAGATAACTTTTTATAAGTCTATATTAGAAGAAAATAGATAAAATAGTATTATTTTAAAGAGTATATAAAAAAACATTAATTATTAAATTCATCAAAATAGTAAATATGTATTTTTTATGATGGGTGTTGATAAGAAATAAATAGACATAGTTTATAGAGTTGTAAATATATTAAATAGTTACAAATTTTTTCTACCATAAAATTAATTATATTTTTTGTGGAACTTAGAACGCAAGTGTATGTTATGGCAAACAAATAATATAATGATGAATAGAGTATCGTTCTCAAAAGAAATTATTATTAAAAACTTTTAATTACTAAAATTGTGTCTTCTTATTTTTATTCAAATAATCAATAACTCAAGCAAATAAAATCTAAATCAAATTAATAAAAGAACTAAAAGCAAAATAAAATAAAAAAACCAACAATCAGTTTACTAATATCAAAAAGTCTAAGATTATAATTATCCCTCAATATTTTACTTAAATCGAATTAACTCTTTTTAATTTAATTCCTCAATATTATTAACTAAGAAACCTAGTATCTTTACAAGCCTCTTTCAATGTTTAAGTGAAAATAGTCACCTAATAAATTATCTATATTCTTATGATAATTAGATTAAAACAAGATTCATTAATAATAGAGTTTCTAAATGGTTATATATGCCATGCAAGTATATTCATATCTTACATAGTTTTATGATGTTCTGAGATCTTCAATCTTCAATCTCCTCTTTTCTTGATTTTTCTTCTCTTTGATTCTCCAAAGTCTACTCTAAACTCTTAAAAGTTGTTCTTTCTAATTGCTCTCCCGAAATTGGCTTTTTTATTTTTCTATATATATATATATATATCTATATATATATATATTCATCTTTCATTTAAAGCAAAATTTCAATTCCAAGTCAGATTAGAATTTTCAAAAGTGTCGTGCCCTTCCCTTCTAGCATTGCGGTACTAGTCGATAATCATCTCACCACTGTGACCTTGATTAATGGCTATGCGACCCTTACCTGATTCTTGTTCCAGCACTGCGACTTTGGTCCTAGATGTTGTGGCTATGCCTTTCTGCCACTTTTGGCATCATAGAGTTGAATTTCATGCTGCGACCTTGAGCTTCTACCCAACTACTCATTTTCTTTCTTTTTTAGTGCTTCAACTCTAAGGCTGTAGCATTGAGCTTTTGATCCCATTTTGATAATTGTGACAGGTTTTTCTTTGGATTTACATCCTTAATAACTCTATTAGTTTCAAACCTATAAAATAATAATAAAATACATAAAAAGTCTAATAATCATACTTTGAACAAATACCAAGCCTAAGGAACTAAAACAATGAGTGTAAAATACTTTCTTAATTCAAACTTTATATGTTAATTTGTTTTTTTTAAAAATACTTTTTTACTTCAGTCAAAATTGACTTAAATTTTTTATTAAATTAGAAAAATAAATAAACTTAAAAACCTAAAAACACTAAATTAATTGGTATTCAATATTAAGTTAAAAAGAACAAATAACGCTTAATTTAAGCATGTTTAATTTTTGGTTTATTATTACAAAAGTCCCTGTTATTTTTCCAAATGCGTCAATTAGGTTTCTCTTATTTGTGATATGTTCAGATAAGTCCTTTGACCATCAATTAATGAATTTAATCGTTAGATGCGAACGCTAGAGCCCTTATAAGACAATAATACCCCTAAGGTATGCAAAAAGACCTAAATGACCATAACATTAAACAAATGAAATAAACTGCCAAGATTCAATAATTTATCAATGCTAATCAGAGGCGGCTAAAGAATAAACACATATAAAGTCTAATAATTATGAAATTTTGGGTTCTAAACAAATTTTTTTCAAGTTTTTTTAAATATAAAATACTAATTTATTATAAAATATTTATGTAAAATTTACTTTCTAGCTTGAGATACTAAATTACTAATAAAATCTTTACATTCTTATTTTGCTAACATATCAATAGAGACTTTTATTCATATAAGTTTTAGAAGGAATAAAACTAATTTATTCTAACGTTCCATTGAAATTTAATGGTTAATTTTGGAAAGTAACAATAATAAAAATTATTATAATATTCGATTGAAACCTTAACTGCTAATTTTGAGAAGTAATGTTAGTTAAAATAGTTTATTTAGTAAGGGATAATATTTAAGATAATTTTTAATTAGAATTAGGATTTAAATTAATTAGTAAAACATATTGCAAATTATATAAGTATTTAATATAATGGAGCCACCTTTCTAAAAAAATAAACCTTATTTTAGGAAGTAACGTTAGTTAACTAGAATTGCTTGTTTCCCAAGAATGAATTGATTGTTAAAATAATTTTTTTTTTTAAAAATATATGTATAAATTTAGTGAAGCCTCCATCTGTAAAAAAATAAAGAGGGGTGTTGTTGTCAGCATCAATTAATGACCTCGGCAACTTATTTAGCCAACTAACTACTCAATTTTTGGTGCCTAAGTGATAAGTACATGTTATCCTAGGATTTTAATTGGCTCGTCTCCAAAGATCTTAGAATATCTTAAGATTCTTGGATAAATTCTACTCTTATAATCTCAAAATATATTCAAATTAGAAAGGTAGAGATGTGTCCTAATGCTAATAGGATATTACTTTTGAAAAAAGATAAAATCCCTCTCTCAACTATGATAATTATTTTTTAGTTGTCATCTTCCTCACATGCTTGTTGTTGATTTAAGCATTAGAAGGTCATTGCTGGGACAATTTTTGGATGGTATAATTGTGTTTGTAGTTGCAGGAGTACATTTAGAGTCCTACATATGTCAAGGGAAACTATCTAAGCTCGATTTGGAGGGATCTAGATCACCATCCCAAGGAAAAACAACTCATAAGCCCAGAAAAATTTCAAATTCTATGGTCAATAGCTTTGTCTCATCTGTGGGAGTGGTATAGGAAGTAATGAGAGGCAATCCCTCAAAAATGGACAAGGTGGTTACCTAATCTAAGATTGTCTAAGACCAATAGCAAAACCAACAACTAACAGAGAATTCAGACCAGACAAACTCATAACAATCATTAGAACTATGGGATGACAATGTAGCATATCAGGATGAAGTTGCCCCCACTTGGAGGGCAGAACTAAAGAAGGTGAGGAAGGAGAGAGAGGAGTTGAAGAGTTATGAGTAGTAGTATTAGAGAAACACAGGAGATTGGAGGAGCACCAAGATCCCAAAAGAGAAACCAAGTAATGAGTAGGCCCATCAAATCTTTGAGAACCTTTCATATATCTCAGGGATAATAGGTTTTTTGCTCAGTTTATATGAGAATAAAAAGGAAAGAGGATATAATGAGATAAATCATTACGGGCAAAGGTTCAGCTTCAGAGAAGGAGATCACGTTGAGATAACCAGGCACCTATATACTCAGAAGTTAAGGAATTTGGGATAAGTAAGAAGAAACTTAGATGAAGTAAGGAATAAGAATGATTTGGACAAGCATGATGCTTGAAGAATATTGTTGAATGAAAATAAAATTAGAGAAAGTGTAAGAGTAGATAGGTAGAGGAATGTAGCATTAAGAGAAGTGCCTTTAGAAAAAAAGGTCAAAGGATTGGAAAAACGACTACACGACCTTATAAAGGGTAAGAAAAGGCGAGACCAACCTATATTGAAAGTGCTTGAGAGAAGGTGGACGTCCCCCTTGTTGTTAAATTTAGAACGCAAGTGCATTTATCGCAAACAAGTAATATAATGACGAATACAGTATCGTTTTCACAAAAATATTATTAGTAAATTTATTAATTACTAAAATTGTGTCTTTCTATTGTCATTCAAATAATCAATAACTCAAACAAACAAAATCTAAACTAAATAAACAAAGGAGATAAAAGTAAAATAAAATTAAAAAAATGACTACCAATTCACTAATATTAAAAAGTATACTATTACAACTATCCATCAATATTTCAGTGAATCAAATTAACTCCTCTTAATTTAATTTCTCAATACAAATTATTAATCAAGAAACCTAATGCATTCACAAGCTTCTTCCGATGGTCAAGTAAAAATATCTTATCTAATTAATTATCTATATTCCTATGATAAATAAATTATGGCAAGATTCATTAAGAATGAGTTCTCTATACGGTTATAAATTTTTCATGTAAGTATATTCTTATCTCAAATAAAACTCAAAACTTACCATTCTATTCAAGGCCAAACACAAAAATCTATTTTTCAAGTTCATTAAGATTTCTCTAATCAAGCATCAAGCATAGAATAGAATGAACAATTTAATATTGATTTCATAAATTAAGGAAGAATAAATTCAAGCTACATATTGAGTTCAAATTGTAATCATAGAAAAGCGAATTAGCTCATAATGAAATAAAAAGAGCATATTAGGTTCAACATTATAGAGATAATAATAAAACTAAAAAAGACAAAGAGAAAAGAAGTAAGCTTATGACGTTTTAAATTCTTCAATCTTTAATCTTCTATTCTATTGATTTTTCTTCTCTTTGATTCCCAAAAGTCTTTTACTCTAAAAATGTTGTTATCTCTAATTACTCTCTTGAAATTGGTTTTTTGTATTCTATATATAGGTTTTCATCTTCAAGTTAGGGTAAAACTTCAAGTTCAACTCAGATTAGGATTTCTAAATCTAATGTCTAGCGTTGTGGCCTTGCCTCCCAGCGTTGCAGCACTAGCTCGATAACCATCTCACCGGTCACAGACTTTCTTTATAGTGTGACAATTCTGACTTGATTCTCTTTCCAGTGCTACAGTTTGGTCTTGGATGCTATGACGCTGGATTTCTGCCATACTTGGCACCGCAGCGCTGAATCTTGGTATCGCGACCTTGAGCTTTTACCTAACTATTGATTTTCTCTCATTTTCAGCGTTGCAGCTTCAACTTTGAGGTTGTGGTGCTAAGCTTTTGATCCCATCTCGATAATTTCGACTCATTTTCTCGAATTTGCATCCCTAATAGCTCAATTAACTTCAAACCTACAAAATAACATGCTTATACTAAACAAATGCCAAGAATAAGGAGCTAAAATAATAAGTGTAAAGTGCACTTATCACCTCTTTATTGACGAGTTAAGGATATGAGTTGCTTGTGGTCTTTTAATTGTGTAGCCTCTTAATATGGGCATAAAAACACTAGTATACTTAGTACTCTGAATGGGAGATTTGCTATAACTTAGGAATTTTTGGCTATTTAATTGTGTTTTTGATCATAAAATAGCCATTTTTTTAGTCTTATTTCAACTTGGATTCAAAGACCCTCGACCCTAGGGTTTCTTATACATATAAAAAACACTCTTTTAAAAGTTAAAACATAGAGTTTTTGAGAGAAAAAATTATAGAAACAATTCACAATACAAATTCAAGAGATCAAAGTCAAGATTAAATATTCAAGCTTCAAGTTAAGGAAGAGAGAGAAGTAACCCAAGATGACTTCTTAATTATTTTTTATTCTCTTTTCTTATCATTATGTTCTTGTTTTTGTTGTTATTCATAGATTGGTTTAATACTCTTGAGTTTATGATTAGATAAATTTATTTTATCTTGGGTTAGACTTTTAAACTTAGTATGTAGTTGGATTTTATTAATTCTTAGTTTATGAACTTAATACATATCATTTATTCATTATATCTTGTGTTTAATGCTTTCATTATATCCGATTAATATTTTGAATGATTGAGGAACCACGATGAACTTGACAAAAGGATTCATGTGTTAAGCCTATGATAGTTTAATGCATGATCATAGGGTAACAACTATAAGTTTCATGTAGGATAGACATATACTTAGATGACATGTATGGTATGATTTAGGCTTAGTCTTAATGAATTGCATTATTTTTTTTTATTACCATAGACATATAGGTAGTTGTTATAATACATAATATAGTCGTTTGACCATTGACAAAGACTTGTGATGAGATTACAGTCTAGCCAATGAATTCGTATTGAGGGATTAACTAATAGGTTAATTAATTTAATGAAATATTAGGGGATAAGTTGAAACTCTAGATTCTTATCAATTAATAAATTTAACTCTTTGTTTATTTACTATTTACAGTTAGTTTAATTTGATAGAATTAAGTTAACTAATTGAATTTTAGATTTTGGTTTTTGGGATAAAAGTTAAGTAGATATAATTTTAGTACTTGATTAAAATAATTAGATTGTATAGTCCATGTGGGAACAATATTAGACTTAAAATCCTATATTACTATATACGATAACGTACATTTATTCTTAGCTACTAATGCATACATCACCTCCTAGTTTATGTGGAAACAACTGAATCAAACCACTATGTAAACCAAAGGACCAACCTACTATCCATCACAGGATTAAGGCAAAACTAGATATTAATATGTTTCACTTGAACCTAGAAGGACTGGCCCTCATTTGGTACCAAAATTAAAATAAAGAAGCATATCCTTATACAGCTGATGGATAATTGATCAAAGATCCCCAATAGTTGAATAAGCTCAAACAAAGTCGGGCATAGATCTTAAGAGATTTTTTGAGTCGGTTTCAAAAAGAAGGAATCCAGTTTGGGGCTTTTGACCCATTGATTTTTCTAGAAGCTCAATGTGATAGATTATGGTTAATTTAATAATGATATTATTTAACTGATAACCCCATCACAACCTATGCATCCGCCTATGACTGAGCACCCAAGTATATAAGAATCAAGAAAGAATAAGAGACGAAGAGAACGATAACAATAGAATGCCAGGAAAGAGTTTGTGAATAAAAATTGAGAAGATCTCTCAAGAGAAGGGTGTTCAACGAAAAAAGATATCAAACACCCTCAAGAATTGTAAAGTACATCTGAAAAGACCAACTATGTAAAAAAAGCCAAGACGAAATGGAAAGGAGATCTCCCCTTCCAAAGGATTCAATAAGAGAAGTATACCCCCTTATTGTCCCTTTGGAGATCATATTTGAAGCTATCAAAGAGAAGGGTTTGCTTGAAGAGCTTACTATTATACAAGTAATCTTGGTACAATGTAACAATGACAAGAAGTGTGAATTTCATTAAGATCATTGGCACATAACCATTGAATGCTACCACTTAAGGAAATAAGTAGTCTAAGCCATTAAAAATAGGTACTTAAAGGAGTTTAGAGATAACAAATAGTAAAAGAAACCTCAGTAGGCCAAGAATTTAGATCTCGAGCCTTCAACTCAACTAGAATGATTATGATAATTGCTGAAGGTCTAACATTTATTAAAGACTCTATAGGCAGAGGAAGAACTATTCTCGGTACTCCATAGTAGGATAACAAATGATATGAAATACCTCAGCTTCCAAGAACTCTGAGTGCAAGTGGTTCCTATCATGTTTATCGAAGAAGGTTTTTGAGGAATCAGTTACCTGCACGACAATGCCTTGATAGTCTCGGTACAAGTGGCAGGTACTGACGGTAACCAAATACTTATCAACCTTGGGAGTTTGATGGATATCATCTTCAATGAAGCATTAGATGACCAAAATATTAAAGATCTAAAGATATAATGAACAAAGACTTCTATGTATGGGTTTGGAAACTGTTGTGTCATGCAGTATGGAGTTGTCAGCTTATTTGTGTCCTTATGAGAGAGGTCCTATATGAAGATTATAATGGTAACCTTTTTGGTGGTCGACCAACCATTCCCTTACAAAATCTTAATGTGGGATACCTTTTATAAGGAATTCCAATGTATTTATGTCTAGTTATTTACCTATAGCTAAAGTTTACGGTTGGTGTTAGAGTAGGGGCAGTTGATGAGTACATTATATATCTATTATTATAAACTCCTAAACTTAATAATTAATCAATTTGAATAAGAATATATGACTTTCTATGTGTAATTTTTATTTTGTAGGTTCAAAGTTAATGAAGCTATTTGGGATGAAAATTCAAAGAAAACAAAACAAAAATATCAAATATGCTACAATAGATTACTATAGTAAAATGCAACAATAACTGTGAACAGTAAAATACTCCAGTAAAAACCAAAGTTTTGGTGCATAGGTACTAAATCGAGCCCCGTGGGTAGAATGCTTAATGCCAGGCTCTAAATGCTAGCGCTTAGGTGTCGCCAGCCCCCAAAATGCATTTTGAACTTCGTGGCCTAATTTTGAAGCCCATTTTCAAAGCCTATAAAAATGAGATTAAAAGCCTTATATGTCATCAAGGAGAAAGCACAAAATTGGAGAGAAAAATAAGAGTTTTCTAGAGAGAGAAAGCCTTCTTTAAGTTGGGATTCTTGAAGATCATTGAAGATTGAAGCCCTAAAGAACTTCTCCAACTAGTGTTCCATTCTCTCTTTGTCTCATTTACTTTAATTTAAAGTTTATATTTGTAATTTGTGTTGTTTTGAACATGATTACTCTTGTAAATCTTTAGATTATTGTAATTGTGCATTTCACTGTGGATAGCTAAATTTCATGTTGTAAGGCTTGATGTAACTCCAATAAGTACTATGTTTTAATGTGTTTAGTTGATTAACGACTATATCTTTTTTTTTTTTCCATTTATGCTTTTGAGTTTGATGCTTCTAATTAGACTGAAAAATTGATTAGATGATTTAGACTTGTGTGTTATGTGGTTGGAAAAGTTGAACACATATATTAGAATTAAAAAACAGAGCCTTTGATTTTATTAAGTTGGGAGGGTAATAGAATTAAGGTAATAATTTAAGGATAGCATAATGCATGTATAGATAAACAAGTTAGATAGGGATATCAACTTGATTTTGTATGCATATGATCTCATTCGACGCTCGGAAGAATAATGAAATTAGTTCTAAACTATTAATTAATGAATTCACAAGATTATTTATTAATAGCTAATTATAAAGAATATAGGAAAGGTATAGTGAAATCAAGACTCTATAACCCTTTTACCATAGAATTCTAATCTTTTAGAATCATTTAATTGTTTGTTTTAGCATTTTTATTTTCTTAACCACCCCCTAATGTTTAAATTAGTATAGATAAAGTTAGGTTGTTAAAATTATAGTAATTAACATTAATTTAAAACATCAATCCTTGTGGGAACGTTACTCACTCATCATTTATTACTTGCTTATGACCTATGCACTTGTTACAATTTGTGTGTGTTAATTTCGCGAACAAGTTTTTGGTACCATTGCCAAGATTGTAGATTTTGAATTTTTGGTAATATTATGGATAAGTAACTTGATTTTAATTTAAGCATTTAATTTTCTTTTATTCTTGTTAAGTTTTGGTTTTTGTGGGTGTTTTGAAGGTATTGAAGAAGAGCTCGTAACTTAGAGCTTTGGCCTTTTGATCTAGAAGTTGAGCGTACTTTTATGAAGGCTTAGGATAGAAAGAGAAAATCTAGCTCAAGCTATAGTCGATGACAACAACAACCAACAACCACGGGCTTTACGAGATTATTTCAGATTTATGGTTAATGATAACTATTTGGGGATCCGCCTCAAGGAATTTAAGCCAAAATTTTGAGTTGAAGTCGTCCCTTATTAATATAGTTTAATAAAATCATTATGGAAGTTTGCCAAATGAGGACCTAAATGTTCATCTTGCCATGTTCTTAGATATATACGATAACATTAAGATGAATAGGGTTTTGGATGATGTTATTAGGCTACTCTTGTTACCTTTCTCACTTAAGGACAAGGCGAGAGGTTGGCTTCAATCTTTGCAACCAGAGAGTATTGCAATATGAGAAGAGTTAGCCTAAAAACATTTTACCAAATTCTTCCCACCATCAAAGACTTCTTAACTTCAGGGAGAGATATCTCATTTCTGACAATTATATTTCGAACCACTCTATAAAAAGCTTAGGAGAGGTTTAAGGACCTTATTAGAAGGTGACCCTAACATAGATACAAAGATTAGTTTTAAATACAACTCTTCTATAATATACTAAATGGGCAAACTAGAATTATTGTAGGTGCAACAACATGTGGTATTTTTTTGTTGAAAATCGCAGATCAAGCTTAAGTTTGAAAGAAATGGCATACAACAACTACCAATGGCCTAATGAGAGGTATATAGTAAGGAAAGTTGTCGAAGTGCTTGAAGTTGACCTTATAGTTGCACTTTTAACTCAAATCTTGACATTAGCCAATCAAATTTCTACATTCAATGCTAGAGGGGCTTCAACAAGTAAGGATCCAACTATAGTAGTAAATGTGTTCTACACCAATGAAAGAAATAGTACGAAACAAGTGTAATATGTCGACAATCAGAATTTCAACTACTAGAGCAATAACTTGCCTACACAATACGATTTGAGGCTCCAAAATTATGAGAACTTTTTTATGGTAATACAAGGAATGTTTTACCACCATCACTAGGGTTTAATCAACCGATAGTTGAAAAGAAACCATTATTAGAAGACTTATTGTATAATTTTATTGTTGAGACAAGAGAAAGATTCAACAAAGATAAGGCTCGGCTTGACAACATCAAGACATATTGCACCTATAAGAATGCTACATTAAAATCACTAAAGATGTAAGTTGGTCAACTTTCCAATGCAATCAAGGATCAATCTTTAAAAAAGTTCCCAAGTGACAAGAAGACTGTTCTGAGAGAGCAATGTAAAGCTATCACTCTTAAGAGTTGTAAAGAGGTTGAAGCTTCAGAGAAAAAAGTGGTTGAAAGTGAAGAAGAAAGTTAAACTAGAACTACAAAATGTGAATTCAAAGCCAAACTCAATTTCCTTCATGGACAATCCTCCTATCATTACCCATTATTGCCATACTCTCAACACTTCCAAAAGAAGAGGTTAAATGCTTAATTCTCTAATTTCCTTGAGATATTTAAAAATATTCACATCCACATTCCCTTTGTGGATGCCTTGGAGCAAATGCCAAACTATGTAAACTTCATGAAGGAAGTGAAGTCAAAGAGGAGGAATTTAGAGGATTATGAGATGATGAAACTAATGGAGGAGTATAGTGCAATCCTTCAACAAAAGTTGCCTTAAAAGTTGAAAATCCGGGTAACTTCATCATTCCTTGCACTATTGGAGAGTCCACTTTTAAGCAAGCCTTGTGTAGTCTTAGAGCAAGCATCAATCTTATCCTTCTATCTGTTTTTTGAAAATTGGGTCTTAGAGAGGTGAAACCAACAACAATTTCCTTGCAAATGATAGATAGATCTCTCACTTATCTATGAGGTGTTATTGAAGATGTTCTAGTAAAAGCGGACAAATTCATTCTTCCAATAAATTTTGTTATTCTAGACATAAAGAAAAATAAGGAGGTTTCTATTATTCTTGGTTGATCATTCTTTGATATCGAAAGGGTTCTCATTGACATGGAAAGAGGAGAGAAGAAAATGAGGTTGCAAGATTGATTGGTGCTATAGTAGCTAAGCGTAAGCACACACTATCATATCAAGTAATATAGGATTTTAAATTCAAGTATCGATCTCAAGGGACTATACGATCTAATTCTTTCAATTAAGTACTAAAATCTGAAATTTAATTAACTAATCTAATTCTATCACTTAAATTAACTAAAATAGGAAAAAACAAAGATATGAATTCACTAATAGATAATAATTTAGGGTATAGACTCATCCCCTAATACTTCATTCGTCTCATTAATATTTTAGTTTAATCCCTTAATATGAATTGATTAACTTAGACACTAATCTCATCATAAGCCACTGTCGATGGTCAAGTGACTATATTACTCATTCTAACAATTACTTATATGTCTATGGTAATTAAATTAGAATGTAATTCATTAAGATCAATTCCAAATTATGCCATACATGCCATCTAGGTATATGTCTATCCTACATGAAACTCATAGTTGTTACCCTATAACCATGATTCAAACTATCATGTGCTAAACACATGAATTCCTTTGTCAAGTTTATCATGGTTTCTTAAACATTCATAATATTGGACAGATATAATAAAAGCATTAAACTAAGATATAATTAATCAATTATAATGAATTAAGTTGATAAACTAAGAATTAACAAAATTCAACTACATACTAGATTCAATAGTTTAACCCTAGATAAAAAATATTTAGCTCATCACAAAATCAAAAGTATCAAACAAATCTATGAAAAATAGCAAGAACAAGAAAATAATGATAAGAAAAGAGAAGAAAAACTAATCAAAAAGACGCCTTGGGTTGCTTTTTCTCAATCTTGACTTGAAACTTGAATCTTGATCTCGAATCTTGATTTCTTGGCTTTGATGAGAGTATTTTGCACTTATCGTACTGGTACCGCGACGCTGAGCCCTCAGCGCCACGACACTGAGGGAAAATACTGTTTAGAAGTGTTGGGTGTTTATCATAGAGTGTGTGATTATACGAGTGTATGCGTAATTTCAAAAATTATCATATTCGCAGCGGAAGCATGTTACAAAATATACCCATTTTAATAAATTCAACATATATCACATATATGCATAAGTATAACAATTATACAAAATAAATATGATGAACAATATTGTACTAAAAACATAATGTAAAATACTCACCTAATGAAGGTAGCTTTACAAATTCTTCAAGTTCTTCAATAATCCATGTGAAGAGCTCACCTTGAAGTATATGTTGAACAATTCTAGTCCATAACTTTTGGTGGGATTAAGGAGCTAGAATGGTAGCTTAGTATTTAGAATTTTGAGCACTTGTATTCAAACTCTTTTGAATACAATTTTTGTTTCTTAAATGGAGATGGTAAATATTTTCTATACAACTCTTGTATTAATTAAAAATCTTTAACATACAACTCTTGTATATTAATATTAGAAACAATTTCTACATGATAATTATTTGAACAACTCTTTGCAAAATAATTATCTTTTTCTCCATTTACATATCATTCATTTTTGGCCATCCATTAAAGAAGGAGATGAAGAGAAGTTTGTTTATTTTTCAACACTTGAAAGAATAAAACTCAAAGAACTCTCTCTTACCTCTCTTCCTTGCCATTGCCAAATTCTTCTCCCAAAATTGAATGAATGAATGAATTCAATTGTTTTGTCAAAATTCATTTTGTTTATTCAACACTTTGATTAAACAAAATAAACAAAATGAAGTGCTCCACCAATTTTATTGTTGGTCTCCCATTTAGAATTAATTAAACCAAGCACTAGAATAATGGCCACCAAAATTAATCTTTACCTAACAATTATAATTACTTTAATTATAATGGGTAATTAAATGGCCAACATCTAGGCCACTCATTGTATTAAAATACAATGCCATGATCTATATATATTATAATATTATCTAATAATATAATAATAATATATGATTTAATTATTCAAAAGAATTTTGAATAATTACTTTTTACCTTACTAATTTTTACTACCATGGTTAAATGGTAAAAAGGTAAAATCAAATCATGGAACAAATTTTGTCATTTGTCAATATTCTATTAATTAACAACCCTTGTTAATTAATTAAGTGATGTACTTAACAATTAAGTCTTGACAAATGTATAATCCGAGGGATCCCTAAACAATCGTTCTCTTTTGTTGAAATTTATTGGATCGAACTATTCAATCCAATCCGCTACCCCAGTGCACAACGAGTATACTTCATATTGTGAGACTCTCTAGGTCCACACCTAATTTGTCATTTAGAGCTTCTCCATACGTCCGTGAACAATGTCCCACACACACGTTACGGATATTACAAATTAGCATGTTAGACCATACAAGTTGAGGTTATTACATATTCGTATAATCCTTCCATCATTTATATCCTTGAAGAGCAGAGATATAGATCATCACCGTCAAATCTCTATTTGTTCAACCACGAACTTATCTCCAGATTTATATTTCATAAAACAATATCCACAAACACTTTTGTGATATTGTTTATTCCTCCGGAATATCTTTTCCAAGGTTTATGCTTGCGGCCACAAGACTTTCTGAAATACAATCTCAGAGCATTAGGATATACAACCCACTCATATGAGCTGATGGATCCCATATTTACGCACACCGAACTCCATGAGCATCGGACCATACCCAGCGACAACCAGTGGTCAGACCATGAAAGGTTTCTGACATGTGTGGAACCAAAGCATGGTGGATCACTCATAAGCCCACCGTGGCGCTCAGGTCAAAGGACCACAAATACTACTCAACTCGGAAGACCTTCCATGGACGGCTTTATGAGATGTCTATTGGATGTCTTCGTGAGTCTGTTCAATATCCAGTCCTTACTGAATACCTGTATCTCTATACGAGCTTCCTACTAAGCTCATGGTTTGCTAAGACTAACCATCTGGACCATCCAGATATAGACATACACTAATCTATATTAATGGGTTTCACCGATAGACCCACATCGATGAAATTAGATCAGGAACATTATGTTTGAGAACATACTTGCATAATGACATTTCTTAGCACCATCTGCAACTCATTGCAGCTATATCATTACTAATATATTCTCAGGTCATTGTCCCATTTCAGACAAGGCTCTAACTCATTAGATTTTGTTAACTCTTAGTAGCACTAACTCTTAGTGTTTATAACTATTAGCGTTGCTAACTCTTAGCCCTGGTCTAAACTCTTTTAGACCAAATCTGTACTCCTTCAGATCATACAATGTCTAAAACGTTACAAGCATCTTACCATTTAATAAAAATAATATTAACGATTTTATTAGAATAATAATTGTATAAATACAATCACTATATATTTATACATTATGGGATGACATGTAAGCATAAATCCCAACAAGAAGAGAATCTCTGGGCACTGCGGTGATGGATGTGATGTCGGAGATCTAGTATACGTGGGTGTATGCATGTGCAACAGTGTTCATTGTATAAAATACGTATCTCGTACATATTTAATGCAGTGGAGTAATTTAAAAAATACAATAAATACAATAAATAATATATTAATCATATTAATATATTTGAAAGGTTAAGAAATCACTAAAACGTATAACGTTTTACACTTGTATCCTAAGAGTCTGCCTGGAGACCAATCCATTGGCAATTTTAGCCACCAACTGAGTGAGCTTGGTAAACTAGAACAACAGTTCCAAATCTAGCACTAACCCTTTGAATTTATTTTTCCCTTGATCAATTCTTTGATCAATAAAATAAATTCTTGTATTGTTGTAATTGGTAACCAATAATATCTAGCGTAAGAATTAATCTCAACACTTGAAATTAACTCAAAATTTGGATCAAATCCATCATTACTTAAAACTTGGCCATCCAATTTTTGAAACCAACAATTTCCCTTTTGTTTCAAAACCCACAACACAAAATGAAAATGAAGCAATTCACTCCAAAATGCTTCCTACGGTTTCACACTTATGTATCTCAAATATATGTATCAAAATAATAATATAATATTATATAATAAATAATAATATAAAATAAAGAAATGGATGACAACTAAATATCATTATATAATATAATAATATTATATAATAATGAGATATTTATACTTATTTAATAACTAAATAATCATTGTATGAAATGATCATTGTGCTCCTCATGAATAGTCACAAAGTATACCCTTTAATAGCTCTTACCAAATTTCACACTTGGGTAAACTCAATCGAGGGTCCACAATGCGTCACATGTCATTAAATAATTAGTAAATAATTATTATTGACTAACTGTTGTATTTAACGCTTAAATATAGACACGTACACATTTCTGTGGTAGTGCTGGATATTACTGGATTAAACAATTTAATCTAGCACGGTGCCTTAGTGCTCAATGAGTACACTTTATATCGCGGGATTCTTTAGGTCCATGCTCGATTCGTCAAATGAAACTATTCCTCGAGTTCGCGAATATTTCCCTACGTATACATCACAGAAATACAAATTAACACGTCGACCATCCATGCTGAGGTCGCAACGCATACGTATAGTGCTTCCGTTATGATATCCAGGATGTGCAGAAATATAGATTATCACTATCAAATCCCCATATGCTAATCCATATCATATCCCCAGACTTATATCTTACTGAATAATATGTGTAAACTTCTTTACCATATTGTTACACCTTGGCGGAAACTCTTTCACAAGATTAATGCTTGTGGCTACAAGACTTTCTGAGATATAGTCTCAAAGCATCTGGATATCTAAATCCCTATGCGAGTTAACAGATCCCATATTTGTATACACCGAACCCCATAAGCATTGGACCATACCCAACAACACCCAACTGTCACACTACTGTGACATGCGTGGAACCAAAGTATAGTGGATCACTTACAAGTCCACCGTGGCACTTAGGTCAAAAGATCACATATACTACTCAACTCGAGAGGACCCTCTATTGACGGCTTACATAGGGTGTCTACCGGAGGCCCTCGTGAATCTGTCCTATATCCAGTCCTAACTAGATACCCATATGTCAATATGAGCTCTAAGCTTACAGTCAGCTAGGAACGATCATCTATACCCTATAGGTACGATATATGTTGATCTATGTAAAGGTATCCATCAATAGACCCGCATTAGTATAAATAGATTATGAACAATATTCGAGAACATACTTGTGCAACTGACATTTCCTAGCACTTGATTGTAACTCTTACAACTATGCAGTTACTAGTATATTCCCGAGTCTATATCCCATTACAGACAAGGCTCCAACTATTAAATCTTCGCTGAGTATTATAACTAGCTAAATTTTAGCTGTGCTAATATTTAATATTTATATCTCTTAGCGTGGCCAATTATGGGCCATTATCTAAACTTCTTTAGATCAGATTTGAACTCTTACAAATCATACAATGTCTGTAATGTTACATTGCATAGTACCGTATAAATAGGCATTATAATTTAATAGGAATGTACTCTTGTATAAATAATAAGTATATGTACATTTAGGGATGGCACCTCAGTATAAACCTTAACATGTGAGCACTGCGGCGCTTCACATTTTGTCTCTGAGTGCTGCAGCGCTCAGGACTGAGTTTTGGCGCTCTTGTAGTTTGTGTGCAACTTCTTCATTTTACGTCCGATTTGTCTCCCATTTTTTTCTATACGTCACATTTTTCATCACACACTTATTTATGATAAAAAAAACTTGATTAAATAGCTAAGTATTCATGATTTGTTGCAAAATACAAAAAATAAGTACTAAATATACTTGTGCATACATGCCCTTATCGAATACCTCCAAACTTAAGACTTTACTTGTCCTCGAGCAAAACAAAGAAAAATATTCACAACTTATTCATGACTCTAAAATTAAAAAAAAACTAAAAATAAGCTTTGGTTAATTAGATGATTATTCTAATTGTCTTAAAGGCTGTTAAATGGCACAAGGTTTTTCAGAAATCGATAAACAAGTTTTAATAATCCTCATACCATTCATCAAGTACTTCATTCTCCCTTTTAAATGATCACTTGTGCGTGTGTGTAATAAGCAAGTAATTAGCCAAATAAAACATAGATTTACTCAACACTTTAAGAAAGTACATAAAGTGATGTCTCGACATATTTCAATTTATAACACTATCATAAACTTGCTGTTTAAACTACTATTCACTAATATAGAAATACACATGTTTAAGAATCTATTTAGGACTTTCATTAGCATGTAACCTAAGGTTAAGGTCAAAGTGGGATATAAAGATATATATGAAGCACAACTCACACCATGAACACTTAACCTTACTTAGAACTTCTTGATCATTTTCTCGATTCATCTCCTCCCCCAAACTTATTATATTCCCATGTTTTTTTAATCACTCTTTTGTAAAGAATTGTTTTCTTTTTTTTTCATGCTGGGGTATTATACAATTATACACTTTTTTTTATGTACTCCTAAACTTATATTAATATGCACCTTCAAGACTTAATGCTTTTCACTGCATTACCTTTCTCACATATACAACTTTTTTTATTTTAAGAATATTTCTAAACAAATTCAAGATTTATGGTACTATTGGTAGATTTTAGGATAAACAAGTAAAAATTCATGAGGCTTGTAATGTGGTTAAACATAAAAATAGATATTTAGGCCCAAATGGGTAACTAGGGATAAATATATATATCTAAGGTTGGCTTGAAAAGGCTCAATCAGTCCAAAGATGGCTTAATGTCATTTCTCTATTCATGTAATTTTTAGGATTTTGCCTCCAGTATTAATTGATGAGTATATTTTGGATCCATAATCTGACCTTATTTATCTTAATAATTGTTCATTTTTGAGTAATTTAAGAGCTTTTATGCGTTAAATATTGTTGTTATAGGGTTAAATCAAGAGAATGTGAGAAAGTATGAAATTGGAGAAAATAAGAAAAACTTGCTACAATTCATTACTACAATATTGTAAACAGTTATCGTGAACAGTAATTTGCTTTAGTAATTTTGCTACAGTGACCAACGCTCCCGCATCCAAGAACGAACGCCCTAACGTTCCAACGATTCTATAAATACCCTGTTTCGCCTCCAAACGTAGAAATTCGGCCCCTAACCATTTTCTTTGGATCTAACACATTTCTAACCCATAAATCATCCCCGTATTATGTACAAACAACATTTAAAGCTATTTTGAGGAGAGATTACACATTCAAGAGCATTTGGGCTAATCTTTGGACGATTCAACCATGGCCGTAGATCGATTGGAGGCCACCTTGTCTTTATAAATTTGGTTTGGGATTGGTTGTATTATGTTGTATTATTGTTATTTAGCCTTTAAACTCTTGTTATATTGATTTAATTTCATTATCTAGGATCATAGATTTTGAACTCAATATATGGACTTAATTGTAGTATTTGATTCCCATTATTATGAATTTAGTTTATAATTCAATTTGTGTTGTTCTTAATGCTATCAATATGTTAGGAATGGTGATTGGATTATTATGAAACATTAGGATAAACTTGAAAAATGCATCTTATTGTTTAGATCTATACAAATTGATGCATGATTATAGAGTAGTATCTATAAAGTTTCAATATAAGATAGAAATATATCTATATGGTATGTATGCTCAATACAACTTGTTAGTAATGAATCTTGATTTATTCAAATATTATAAGAATATAGGAATTTGATAAATTAAGGTATAATCACTCGACTATCAGAAGAGGCTTGTGATGAATTAAGTGTTGTGGCCAATAATTGAATTGAATGATTAATAATGGGATAATGAATTCATATTGAGGAATAGCTATAATCCTAGATACACTTCATATAGTGACCGTGCTTACACTGCTTGCACAATTAGAATTGATTTGTAGATTTAGTAATTAGTTTTAAGATAAACAAAAATTAATTTATCATTTGTCTGAATAGAAGTGAGAAGACACAATTTTAGTAATTGGCTAAGAATAATAACAATTTCTTGTGGGATCGACACTCAACTCATTATATATTACTTGTTCCCAATGAGTGCACTTGCGCTTAGTATAGAAATCGCACAACAAGTTTTTGATGTTGTTGTCGGGGAAATAGACTTATTCTTGCCAATATTAATACTAATCTATCTTGCTTTTATTTCAGATTTTATTTTCTATTTCTATTTCTATTTTATTTTGTTTATTATTATTTACTTTAATTAATTTTTGTTTAATTTCTATTTTATTTTGCCTTATTTATTTCATTTAATTTTGTTTATTATATTTTATTGTTGTGTTTTTAATTACTTTTGTTTATATCTATTTATATTGAATTATTATTATTTTATTTTATTTTTTACTATATTGTTACTTTTTTGGAATTGTTTTGTTTTATGTTGCGTAATTTTGCTTTGTTTTTAATTCAGATATATTTTTGTATAGTGACTTTTATTTTTGTACAATTACTTTTAATTTGTTTTGTTTTCATCTTGCAGTATGTTTAATTCTTACATAGTGGCTGAGCAAAACTAAGTTAGAACACAAAGACTACTGTGACACTTTGCTATCCAACAAGTAAGCGACATATAGTCTAGTATTCGACTAGATGAAAAACTACATAGATGTCAATTACTTCAAAATTTAGCCGAAGGTAATCCAATTGTTGAAAGCTTCAGTACAGT
The DNA here is from genome assembly GCA_946807835.1 of Ailanthus altissimus. Lineage (NCBI taxonomy): Eukaryota > Viridiplantae > Streptophyta > Magnoliopsida > Sapindales > Simaroubaceae > Ailanthus > Ailanthus altissimus. Next base: position 7,427,502 of record OX327713.1, on the reverse strand, counting down.
TTAATGGGTTACCATATGAAGATCCAAGTAAGCATATTGTAAATTTCTTAGAGATATGTGATCTATGCAAATATGATGGAGTCTTAGATGATACAATACGGCTCAGACTATTTTCATTTTCACTTAGACAAAGCAAAGATTTGCCTAAGGTTGTTATCCTTAGGATCTATCACAACATGAGATGGTTTAGCACATAAATTTTGGGCTAGATTTTTTCTACCAGCAAGAATAGCAAGAATGAGGAACGACATCACTTCATTTATGCAGAATGAATCAGAATCTCTATATGAAGCATGAGAGAGAAAAATTGTCCATACCATGGGATTCCAAAATGGATGTTTGTGCAAACTTTATATTATGGGTTAGTTGGACATTTGAGAATCATAATTGATGCTATAGTAAGGGGTACATTCATGAATAAGTCTGTTGATGAAACTTATAACTTGTTAGAAGAGATAGCCTTCAACGAGTATCAATAGACAACTAAAAGTGTTGCTTAAATAAAAATCACCGAGAGTAGAGAACAGATCACATGTGATTTTGTGGTGACAACCATCCAAATTGTTAATGCATTGAAACTCCACATTATATTGAAGGTTGTAACCAACAGCAACACAACCCCACTTCCAATTTCTATTATCAAGAATGGAGGGATCATATAAATGCTTCTTGGAGTGTCCCACAAGAACAAACTTCAAGGTAAGTGAGTCATCCTGAGCTTTTAACAAAAAATCTACTACAACATGATAAGAAGTCTACCTTAGAGGATGTGTTCAAACAAAGCATAGAGAACACAGATACTCTTTTACATAGCCAATCTGCTTCTTTGTAGATAAAGAGACTCAAGTTGAACAAATTATAAACATAAGCTATAATCATCCTCTAGAAGCATTGCCTAGCAGTACAAAGGTTACTTCTATAAAAAAATATTGAACATTGCAAGGAAATCACTATAGATGGTGAAATGGAGCAACCTGAAATCACTGAGCTAGCCAAATCAAATGATGATCATTATATAAATGAACTAAAAATAAAGAAAAAAGAGAAAGCACAAGAAGAAGAAGAAGAAGAAGAAGCACAACAACAATAAAACTTTTTGAGTCATTGCAGAACACTACTCCATTACCTGAGAGACTTCAAAAGGATTATCTTGATCTATAGATTTTCAAGGATTATTCCCATTGTTCTCAGATCGATATGGTAATTCTGGAAAAAGCACAGTCGCCTCCAAGGTTAAAAGTGATAGAAGCCATCCAATCCCAAGATCATGAAAAGACATCGCTGTACAAATAAAGACTAATACGATGCAAAGTAATTTCAAAAAGAAAACAGCAAAAATAGGCCAATGGGGTTTAGTCTTCCAGTTTAAGATTCAAGTCTTTCTGGAAAGACTTAAAGTAAAAAGGTTAAGGATGCCTTTTCAAGATTTTCTCATGAAGTTATGGAAGTTGAAGAAAAATAATGTTAACACTTGAAGACATTGACTTAAGTATCATAAGAGTGATGCCTCAGATATATAGTTTGATCCTCATTGAGCTAATAAGGAAGACGTCAGTCGATAACATTTTAAATCAAGCGCTTTTTGGGAGGCAACTCAAGTGAATTTTAGTTTTTAATTTAAATTTTATTTTGTTTTGTTTTGTTTTTAATGTTGTTTCTATCTTGTAGTAGGTAAAATAGTAAGTCAGAGCCTAACATTGCATGATAAAAATAAGTAGAAAAAAAAAGATGCAGCCAGGGAATCTAGAAAATAAAGAAATTTAAAAAGCATTGGCAGCAAGCTGGTGCCCACTTCAGCAACTCAACGTCAGGCCAGCAACATGATTGACTTCAAAATCTTAACATCACCATGCTAAAACATCATCCACTAGGGGACTTTTCTAACCTCATTTTCTTTTTTTCGTCATTGGGGACAATGTCAAAATTTAAGTTTAAGGGAAGGAAACACTCAACAATATTTATTTACATTTGTGGTGTTTATTTATTCCTTTTTTCATGTACATTTATTTATGGCTATTGTTTTTGGTTGTTTTGTTTTGCTTTAAAAAAAAAAAATTGTTAAGTGTTTTATGTTGGATTAAGATGATGATTGCTAGTCCATAATAAGAAACTTGATTGAAAAACTTATTTTTCAATTATCTAGGAAATGATAAATGCCTTAAATAATTCATGCACCGATACTTAGACGGATTTTGACCTTATTTATGATCACCAATTTTTGAGCACTTGAATAATGCTTGTGTTAGTTGAATTTTTGGTTAGAGATACTCAGGCTCAAGTAGTACACTTCAGTCTTGATGAATAGATAGACACTCTAGAACTTGTTTGATTATGGCTTGAGGAGAAATCTTAGGAAACACATGAATAGAAAAATAAAATCAGATCATCTTTGGACTGTTTAAGCCTTTCTAGCCTACCTTTAATTTATATTAAGATAAAAATATTTTGTAATTTATTCTTGTTTTCCCAAGTTGAGTGTTGTAGTCCCCGGTTCAAACAACACATTTCTCTAATTTAATTAATTATGCACCAAGTTATGGGTGCACGATCTTAAGTTTATGTATATTCCCACGTTTAGGAAAACTGGTCTAAAACTAGCACTTTTCACCACCTCAAGTGTTATTAATCCTTATTATTGAAGATTCAATAAGGGAAAGACTATCATATTATCCCAAATAAGTGTTGTTTTCTTAAGTTGAATAATTATAGTCCCTAGTTGAAAGAACGTGTTGATCCACTTTCAGTTATCATGCAGCTAAGTACCCAAAATAAACTTAACGCCATAAACACTGGGCATAGTGAAAAATGTTATGGAGCTTGTAGCGTTATGGTTGTTAAAGAGGAAAAACAATGAAATTTGGTGAATAAACGCCACTTTAAGTTTGGAGGAGTAATAAAAAAAAACGATGAACAAAAAAAGAAAAATGAAATCATACCTTCACAAAAAAATAAAAAAAGAATAAATGGTTGAAATTGGGTCAAATTCATAAGTTAGGGAAATTAAAACAAATGTAGGAAGTTCAAGTGATAGCCAATGAGACTTAGTGTTCACGGTGTGAATTAAACCAAATTTGTATCCAAAAAAATCCACCTTGATCCTAACCCTACATTACCAGCTAATAAAAGACTTAATAGATCCTTAAACATGTGTATTTCTACATTAGAGGAGAGTTGTATGAAAAATAAGTTTATAGTAGTGTTTTGTACTTAAAATATATTGAGACACCTCTTTTATGTACAATCTTGAGTAGTTGAGCTAATTTAGGTAAAATTCAATTAATACTTGCTTTGTTTCACACACACACGGTTGATCATTTATGAAAAAGAATGAAAGTGTTTAATTGTGGTGTTAGTGAATTGTTTAAAGTGTTTATTAATTCCAAAAGAATTGAGAATAGTGATGTAGTTTTTGAGACAATAAGGGTAATCATTAAATCAATCCAACAAATTGTTACTTCTATATTTTTTATTTTTCATATGAGTTTACGTGTTTATTTTTTCTACTTTGTATTATTTTCTCTAATTGTTGGAGGACAAGCAATTGTCTAAGTTTAAGAGTATTTGATGAGTATATTTTAGATCTATAATCTGACCCCATTTATCTTAATAATTGTTCATTTTTGAGTAATTTAAGAGCTTTTACACGTCAAAATATTATTGTTATAGGGTTAAATTAGGAGAATATAGGAAAGGATGAAATTGGACCAAAATAAGGGAAACTTACTACAGTAAATGTGAATAGTGATTTGCTATAGTGACCACGCCCTGGCATCTAAGAACAAACGCCCCAGCGGTCATGCACTAATGAATGCCCTAGCATTTCGACGATTCTATAAATATAATGTTTCGCCTTCAAATGTAGAAACTCGTTCGATAACTTAACCCTAATCCATTTTTCTCAATCTAAAATATTTCTAACCCAGAAATCATCCTCATATTGTGTAAAAACAACATTTAAATCTATTTTGGAGAGAGATTACACATTCAAAAGCATTTTGACTAATCTTTGGAGGATTCAACCATGGCCATAGAATGATTGGAGGCCACCTTGTCTTCATAAATTTGGTTTGGGATTGGTTGTATTATGTTTTATTATTATTATTTAGCCTTTAAACTCTTGTTATGTTGATTTAATTTTATTATCTAGGATCATAGATTTTGAACTTAATATGTGAACTTAATTGTAGTATTTGATTCCTATTGTTATGAATTTAGTTTATAATTCAATTTGTGTTGTTCTTAATGCTATTAATATGTTAGGAATAGTGATTGGATTATTATAAAACATTAGGATAAATTTGGAAAAGACATCTTATTGTTTAGAGCTATACAAATTGATGCATGATTCTAGAGTAGTATCTATAAATTTCAATATAAAACAGGAATATAGCTATATGGCATGTATGGTCAATACAACTTGTTCATAATGAAGCTTAATTTATTTGAATTACCATAGAAATATAGAATTTAGTAAATTAAGGTATAATCACTCGACTATCGAAAGTGGCTTTTGATGAATTAAATGTTGTGGCCAATAATTAAATTGAATGATTAATAATGGGATAATGAATTCATATCGAGGGATAGCTATAATCATAGATACTCTTTATATAGGGATCGCGCTTACACCGCTTTACATAATTAAAATTGATTTATAGATTTAGTAATTAGTTTTAACATAAAAAAAATAAATTTATCATTTGTCTAAATAGAAGTGAGAAGACATAATTTTAGTAATTGGTTAAGAATAATAATAATTCCTTATAGGATCGACACTTAACTCATTATATATTACTTGTTCCCGATAGCGTGCAACTTATACTTAGTATAAAAATCGTACAACAATAATCAAACAAGTTATAAAGTGTTGATCCTCGAGACTGTAGTGTACTACTTAAGCATAAAGTATCTCTAAGTAAAACAATTCAACTAATACATGCTTAATTCAATATGCTCAAGAATAAGTGATAAAAAATAAGTTTGAAATTAGTCCAAGATTCATGATATAAGAATTATCTCGAGCATCTATTATTTCCTAGAGACTTATAAAAATAAATTTAGCTAATATTCTAATTCTTATTATAGACTAATAATCATCATCTCAACTAAAACATAACTATCTAAAAAACAATTTACTTGCAAGACAACCACTCAAATCATGTAGCAAAATAAACAGAGGAAAGTATGTTTGTCACCCTCAAACTAAAATTAAACGTTGCCTTTAATGTCTAAAACAAAAATAAAGTAAGAGAAACTCCCCTGGTAGATGAAGTTAAAGCATCGTAGCATTTTGTTCTATTGATGTGATTGCAGTTTTCTTTGCTCTAAATGCTTTTTGCTTATGCCACTTCTTTGAATGCTCTTCTTGATGTTTTATTCCTGCAAAGAAAAGAAACTAACATAACTAAAATTGAAAATAAGCGAATAAAAATAAAAATTACTTGGTTTGACTCCCAAGAACCATTTGATTTAATGCTATCAGCTTAGAAGGGCTCTTTCTACTATTATAGAGGAAAGTTGATAGTGGAAGCATATTTGTATGTGATCTTCTTTGCTTTCCTCAATTTTGGCTTCCTTGTCTTCTTAATTAGATCTTGGGCAATAATTTGTACTTTTTTCTTATGCTTCTCCGGAAAGATTTAAATCTTAGATCGATAAAGTGCTTGTTTTGTGCCCGTTTCTTCTATCCTTTCATCACAATACTGCTTCTTATTCTTCTTTCTTCTCTTTCTATACCTTAATGCCTTCTTTTATGTGAGGGTTTAATATCTCCGTCTTTGAGGTCTTTGGCATTTAGGTGCATCACATTCATACCACCATAATCTTCACTCTCAGATGGCAATTTGATCTCCTTAAAGACTTTGAATGTCACAGTGTCATCATGTACCTTCTTGGTCATCTCTCCTTTTTGAACATCAATGGCCATATGTCTTATAGCTAAGAAGGTCCTTTCAATGATGATGGGGATCTCTTTGTCTTCTTTCATGTCTAGGACGATGAAATTTACAGAAACGATGAATTTGTCCACCTTTACTAGTACATCCTTAATAATTCTTTTCGGGTAGGCGAGAGAGCGATCAACAAGTTAAATTATGATATTAATCAATTTCACTTCTATCAAACCTAGGTTTTTGTAGACGGAGAGGGGCATGGGATTGATACTTGCTCCTTAATCATATAAAGTTTTACCAAGATCATGATTGCCAATTGAGCACGGTATGGTAAATCTCCCGGAATCTTTGAGCTTTGGAGAAGCGTTTTTTGAAGAATAGCGCTACACTCATCTGTCAATGCTACAGTCTTATAATCCTTTAGTCTTGTCTTCTTTGAATTGATACTCTTTATAAATTTGACGTAGCTAGGCACCTGTTTGAGCATATCTGTAAAAATGGAGATTAATATATAATTTCTTAAAAACATCAAGAAATTTAAAGAATTGCTTATCTAATCTCTTATTTTGCAACCTTTGTGGGAATGATGGAGGAGGTGTGAATGACTGCAAGGACTATTTCTCCACATTTCTTACAGTATTTTCTTACTTGCATGCTGCCCATTTTTCTCTTTTTCACTTTTTGAATTGCCTTGCTGCAATTTTTCAGTTTCTGCACTTGTTTGATACCTCTGTAGCTTTTAAGGAAAAGAAATAAGTGGTCTTTATGGCTGCACTTCTTCTTGTTGTGCCACATTCTCATTTTCTTTCACACTTCATAGTAGTGGTTTAGATGTGTTACCATGTAGGATCTTACCACTTCTCAAGTTGATTGTTTGTCATTGCTCTATACTTCCTTTTGGATTTGTCTCGGTATCACTTAGTAAAGTTTCTTGAGGTCTTCTATTAATTACAGTAGCAGGTTATCCCATTTAGACCTATAAGTTTTTCAATGATGCTAAATTATTCTATAAGATGGCGTCATTGGACTTCATATATTGCATTAACATGTATTCCAAAGCTTTGTTTTTCTTGTGGTGGCTGAAATCCTAGGGGATTCATTGGTTTAGATGAATCCCCTTGGTTGTTACATGAAGAAAAGTTAGAATTATAAAAATTTAATTGTGGGTTAAGTTATTGATGTTGAAATTGCCCATATAATTCACTGTTTCCATACACCGCCCATTTATATGGTTATCACCATAAAAGTCTCATGTCACTTCTTGGATTTTGATGATGTTCAATGCATCAAACTTCTCGAATAATAATTTGATTTACACTATTAATGCATTGAATGCGTCAATCTCATATACATCAGCGACTCTCTTTAATATAACCCTCTTTGCTGGCCATTAGTAACTATTCTACCCCATCTCTTCTAATAGATCATAAGCCTTATCCGTGGAGTTGTTCATTAAAGCTCCTCCAGCAGCAACATCTACAATGGTCCTCAAATGGCCTACTAATCCATTATAGAACGTTTACACTAGTAGCCATTTAGGGATTTCATAGTAAAGACACTTCCTCAACATGTCATTGAATTGCTTTCATGCCTCATATAATGATTCTCCGCCAATTTAACTAAATGAGTTGACGTCATTCCTCATCTTTGCTATCTTTGATGTCATTCTATGCTAAATCTTCCCATGTTGATATTGATCTTGATAGCAATGACATCAATTAACTATTGGCTTCATTCGTTAAGGAGAAAGGGAATAATCTCAAGCTGATGGCATCGTCGGAGATTCCGTTGTATTTGAAGGTGTCAAAAATTTTCAAGAAATTTATGATATGCATATTAGGATCATCATTTAGAGCTTCGCTGAATTTTACAGTCTCTTTTAGCATCTAAAGAATATTCGGCTTGATCTCAAAGTTATTAGCATTGATGGTTGGTTGTCGAATACTAAACTAAACACCACTTGTAGTTGGGATAGCATACTATTTTAAAGTTCTCTGTGGTATCATCGCCTCAAACACTGGATTATTGATGTGATTGTTGTTTCCCTCCATGTTTAAGAATCATTGGCGCTGTTCACGTCGAAGTTTATGCAATGTTCTTTTGATCTCAAGATAAAAAAAAAAATTAAGTCAGCACTTTTTGCCCTTCACATGAACTGTCAAAGTAAAATACAAAGAAAATCAAAGTAAAAAGAAAAAAATACCTGAAACAAAAATAAAATAAAAAATAAAATCTAAATTAAAAGTAAGTAGCTTAGTATTAGTATTGATTGAAAGAATAGATAGAAATAATCCTTGGCAACAGTACAAAAAACTTGATTGGTGCTATAATAGTTAAGGCGTAAGCGCACACTATCATATCAAGTAATATAAGATTTTAAGTCTAAGTGTTGATCCCACAAGGACTATGTGATCTAATTCTTTAAATTAACTACTAAAATTATAACCACTTAACTTTTATTCAGAAAAATAAAATTTGAAATTTAATTAACTAGCCTAATTCTATCACTTAAATTAACCTAAACAGTAAACAAACAAAGATATAAATTCACTAATTGATAATAATATTACATATGGTCAAATGACTATATTACGTATTACGTATTCTAACAATCATCTATATGTCTATGGTAATCAAATTAGAATGTAATTCATTAAGATCAAGTCTAAATTATCTATACATGCCATCTAGGCATATGTCTATCCTATATGAAACTCATAATTGCTGCCATATGATCATACATCAAACTATCATAGGCTAAACATATGAATTTCTTTATCAAGTTCATTATAGTTTCTCAAACATTTATAATATTAGCCAGATATAATAAAAGTATTAAGCTAAGATGGAATAAATAAATTATAATGTATTAAATTCATAAACTAAGAATTAATAAAATCCAACTACATGCTAGGTTTAATATTCTAACCCTAGATAAACAATGTTTAGCTTATCACAAAACTAAAAGTATCAAACCAGTCCACAAAGAACAATAAAAATAAGAACATAATGATAAGAAAAGAGAAGAAAAACTAATCAAGAAGACACATTAGGTTGTTTTTCTCTCAATCTTGATCTTAAATCTTGTTTTTGTGTTGTGAATTCTTTTTCTAAGTTTTTGCCTATAAAAAAGTCTATCTTTTGGCTCTTAAAAGAGTGTTTTATAGGTGTTAGAAACTATAGGGGCGAGAAAATTTGAATCCAAGTTGAAATAGGACTTAAGAGAGAGTATTTTGTACTTATTGCATTAGTGCCACGACTCTGGGGGCTCAGCGCCATATTGCTGAGACCTGGGAAAAACACTATCTAGAGGAGCATCTCTGGGCACTGCAATGTTGGATGTGGACACTACGGCACTTCACATTTTGTCTTCGGGCACTGCAACGCTCAGGCTTGAGTTTTGGCACTCTTGTATTTTAAGCACAACTTATTCGTTTTAATTTCGATTCTCCTTACTTTTTTTTAAATTGTGTTAATTTTCTAGATTGCATGCATGAGGTGTGTGTTCATTGCACTAACGTTATGCATCGCTTACATAAATTAATGCATTGAAACCAAAAATTTATATTTTCTAGTACAACAAACACATTAAAATTTAAGTTTCATCACTCTAATGAAATTAAGGATTAAGAATCACCTGTCAAGCTTTTAGAAATTATCGAACTAGATTCCACTATGAAGTGCGCTCATTGGAAATTCTAGGATTAACCTGGGGTGGGCTTGGATCGCTAGAATAGCAGCTCCAATTTTAAACAATGGTGTTTAACTCTTAAAAACTAAAAAATGATTAACTTTTAATCACCTTGATTAACTCTTAACCGTTGCTTAAACTCTTTAAGCTTAGGATTATTAGTTAAACTCTTTAACTAATTTGTATTTATTTTTAAACAATTAGATTGTTGTTATCCATTCTAACTCTTGAACAAATATAACAATCTCATAATTGCTCTCATGGTTAGCCATTAATAGAAAAGGAATAAAATTTGTTTGAACCATTGAAATAAAAACTTACCTTTTATTTCTCCAATGGCCGAACACGACCAAGAAGGATGAAGGGAAAAAAAAAGCTTAAGATAACACTTATAAAAACTTCTTTTCCCTTTCACCTCTTTGGCAAAACATAACACACACCAAAAATGAAAATCACTTTTCATTTTTTTTTTATATCTTGCTTATTTGTTTCATTCTCTTTTAATTTCAAAAAGACAAGCAATATCCCACTATGCATGGCTACACACCCCTTGCCCATTGCCTTATATTTTATTTGTTTAATCATATTAAATCAAAATAAAACACATGCCCTTTTATTTCTATGAGGTGGCCTAATTCTCACTAGAAAAAAATAAAAAACCTTTCATCTTTTATCAATATTTGCTTTTTATTGTCAACAATATAAGGATCTACAAATCATGTAAGCCCATGCCTTTAATAAAATGCAATATAAACTATTTATATTATTATCTTACAATAATTAACACATATGCCTTGTTGACTTTTAATACATTAAAACAAAAAAAATTTTGCTTCCTTGTTGAAAAACAATCGTCGAATGATTGTAAAACAAATGAAACAATTTCAATTGTTATCACATTTTTCTCTTTATTAGTCAAAAACACCATGCCCTACCATGTATGCATTTATTTATTTCTTTTATTTGTTTAATAACAAATAAATATGTGCCATTCATTAATAAAATATTTGTTTGACTTAATTAAAATAATACTAATAATAATTATTAATATATTTATTTATTCAAAATATTTTTTAATAAATAAATAAATTTACTTGTCTCACAAGTAAGGTTATTTTGGTAATTATAAAGTCAAATAATAAATGACCTATAATGTGCCACGTGTCATCATCCAATTGGTCAACAACTATTGTTAACCAATTAATGTACTTAACTCTTAAGTCTTGACACGTGCACATCTTGAGAAAACCTGAAACAAATATCCCAGTTTGCTAGAATTAAACTATTTAATCCAATACGATGCCCCAGTGCACAATTAGTACACCTCATATTGTAAGACTCCCTAGGTCCACCCCCGATTTGTTAAATGAAACTATTCCATGAGTTCGTGATCGATGTCCTATGCATATATCACGGATATTACAAATCAGCGCGTTGGACCATAAACGCTGAGGTCATAACATATTCATATAATCATTCTGTCACTTAAATCCTGGATGAAATGAGACAAAGATCACCTCCGTCAAATCTCCACATACTCATCCATGAATTTATCTCTAGATTAATATTTCAATAAAAAATATACGCAAACACATTTGCGATATTATTTAAACTTATGGGAAACTCTTTTCTAGGGTTTATGTTTGTGACTACAAGACTTTCTAAAACACAATCTTGGAGTATCAAGATATATAACTCACCTATGTGAGTTAATGGATCCAAAATCTATACACACCGAACTCCATGAGCATCGAATCATATCTAGCGACTCGTAGCGGCCAGGCCATAAAAGGTGTGTGACATATGTGAAACCAAAGCATGATGGATGCATCATAAGCTCACAGTGGCATTCAGGTCAAAGGATCACGAATACTGCTCAACTCGAGAGGACTCCCTATTAACGACTTCATAGGATGTCAATTGGGGTCCTCGTGAGTCTGTTCAGTATCAGTCCTTACTGAATACCTGTATGCTTATATGAGCTTCTGTTAAGCACATGATCAGCTAAGAACAACCATCTATATCATACAAATATAGCATACACTAATCTATATAAAAGGGATTATGCGTAGACCCACACCAATGAAAATAGATCAGGAACATATTATTTAAGAACATACTTACATAATGACATTTTCTAGTACCTATTGCAACTCTTTGTAACTATGCCATTACTAGTATGCCCTCAGGTCTTTATCCTGTTATAGAAAAAACTATAACTCTTTAGATATTGCTGACTCTCATAACCTACTAACTCGTAGTAGTGCTAACTCTTAACATTTACAACTCTCAGCGCTGCTAACTTTTAGCCCTGATCTAAATTCTTTTAAGCCATATATGAACTTCTTCAGATTATTCAATGTCTGTAGCATAGTAAGCATTTACCATATATTTTAGAATTTATGATTTAATATAAAATTTTTATTGTATAAATATTAAATAATTAATATTCATACAATATTGAAATGACACGTAAGCACCAACTTCAACAAACTGCCACTTGTTCTAGTGCCATTCGTACTAGTATCTCATACCGACATACTCCATGTGTTTCTTAAACATGTAGGAGTTTAGGCCTGAGTGGGTCTGCTGCGTTGTCTAGGGATTGTATCCTAGACATTATTATATCTCTATTGTCCAAAAGCTTTCTAGTTACATGGTATTTAGAGTCCATATAATCATAATACTAGTGTGCCATATGGATTTTTGGCTCAAAACATTACTCTATTACTGTTACATTATAGTGGGATGGGATTCACTAAGCTTGAAACTATTTTAAGCCTTGTAACTAACTTAAATATCCACAATGCTTTTGCTGCAGGCTTCTCAAGCTTGAATATATTCTACCTCTAAGGTAGAATAAGCTGTGGACATCTATATAACACATTTCCAACTAGCTCTGGTACCGATGAAGAAGAATACATAACCAGATGTAGACATTCTATCATCCAGACTAGACTAAAAGTCTAAGTATATGCGTCACTTTGCTTGTGAGATTCTATTTCGATATGCAAAAGCTTATCCTATAATCTTGGATATGTTTCATAACCATTTAATGGTTGTACCCTGAATTAGACCGATATCAACTTGTAACACTTACAGCCATCTAGAACTATTTTTCGTACATAATATAGTGTACATCAAGCTTTTTTTAGTTGATGCACTTGGTAAGTTAGACATTCTAACATTTTTATCTTTTTTCAAGGACACTTCCTCTTAAAAGATGAATGCCATGTCTGAAAGGTACATTAACTGTCTCATAATTAATAAAGTGTATATTTCCAGGATTTGATCTATGTATGAAGATTAAGAGGGTCCATTAGCTTTATAATTCTATCTCTATAAGTTTTATACCTAGTATACAAGAAGCATCTCCCAAATCTTTGATGAAGAAGTTCTCACTTAAATAATTCTTACCTGATTGACTTACAACATCCCAATGTCATTTTCGACATTGAATATGTCTACCATGTAGAGATTTATAAAGATAATTTTATTCTCACTACCCTTTTTGAACACATATGCTTCATCTTCGATTTTGATGAAATCAAACTCTCTAATTACCTTATCAAAATGATGATTTCAGCTTTGGGAAGTCTAGTGAAATTCGAGTTAACTTTAGCATGGTGACTAGTGAAAAAGTCTTCTCAGTTCCAATCTTAGATCTTTGAGTATAACCTTTCACCACTAATGGGGCTTTAAAGGTCTCTACCTTTGGGTCTACACTTCTGCTATATAAAATCCTATACAACATATATGAACACTTCCCATGGAAGCACAACTAAGTGTCAGACTTGATTGTCATGCGTAGAGTCAATTTTTGAATTTCATGGCATTATGCCAACTTTCCAAATTGATGTCCAACATCATCTCTCTATAAATCATAGGATCATTTTCTTTAACTAAGAAAACACTAAGGGCATCTTCAGGTATCACATACCTCATTGGTGGCCTTTATATCCTTTCTAACCTATGAGGAGAGTGTGTAAAGGTATTTCACTAATTTGAATTTAAAATTCCATCGTTGGTTCATATATATTCTGATTGACTTTATTAAGTTTAATCCTTCTATAATTCCCACGATCCATGAGAAATTATTTCTTAAAGAAAGTGGAATTACGAGGAACGAACATGTTTCGTTCCTCTAGATTATAGAACCGGTAACTTATCAAATGTATAGGATACTTGATGAGCCAATAAATACCCTTAGATCTATTGCATAACTCTTTATGCAAACAGAACATCCTCAAGCCTTAACATACTTAAGACTTTGTTCCTTTTAGTTATATCGCATACAGAGTAAAAGGAACAGGTTTCGATGGAACCCTATCCAATAAGTGAATGATAGTTTCTGGAGCATAACCCTAAAGATATTATAAAAGATCAATGAAGTTCAACATCAATTAGACTGTATTTGATAAAGTCTGATTCCTCTACTCCAAAACACCTTTGTGTTGAGAAGTATTTGGAAGACTATATTGAGCGAGAATTGCATTATCCTTTAAATAATTTGAATACACTGCTTATGTATAATCTACCTCGATCTAATTAAAGATATTCGATATACACAAAGGTTTGTTTCTCTACTTCTTACTTGAAACGTTTGAACACTTTAAAAGTTTCCAACTCATGTTTCCAAGAAACATGTGTCCGTATAGTGATAATCACTATAAGGACAATAAAGTATCAAAATCCACCAATTGCAATATGATTCATTTAACTGAATACTATTGACAGATCTAATATATGTGGGTGTATGCATGTGCAATTGTGTCTATTGCCTAAATACGTATCATATACGAATTTAAATCCAACGAAAACGTGAAACATGTAATAAACACAATAAATAACATATATTAATCGCATTAATATATAAGGAAGTTTGAGAACTCACCTTGACGTGTAACATTATACATGTATCTTCTTGGAATCTACATGGAGACTAACTCGTGTGCAGTTCTAGTCATCAACACGGTGGGCTTGGTGAGCTAGAACAATAGTCTGATATTCAGCTTAGGATTAACTCTTAATCCCCAAAATGGCCGGGAGTGTGTTTATATCCTTTTCTCCAAAAGGTCAAGAAATGGAGGCTGAAGCAATTCTCAATTTCTTTTAAGACACGATAGAGAAAAAGGAAACAATTTCATTTTTTCCTTTTTTTTCTTCTCTTCTTCTTCCTCTTCTCCTTCTCCCTTTCTCTTCCATTTCTCTTGGCAAACTTTTAGCCCTCCCCTTCTCAAATCTCTCTTTCTCTTTCTCTTTATATATATAAAAAAAATAATAATAATATATATAATATAAAAATAAAGATATTTGCTTATTTAACAATTAAATAATTAAAAATAAGAAATGACCATTTTGCCCCTTATGAATAGTTACCAAGTTTACCCCTTAGTGGGTCTCATCAAATTCCACACTTGGATAAACTCAACTATGGGTCTACAATACGCTACGTGTCATAATAAAATTAGTAAATAACAATTATTAACTAATTATTGTATTTAACACTTAAATACAGACGCACGCATTCCCGTGAAATTACTGAATATTGTTGGATTAAACAATTTAATCTGGTATGCTGCCCCAGTGCACAACGAGTACACTCTATATCGCGGGACTCCCTAGGTCTTACGCCCAATTTGTGAAATAAAACTATTCCATGAGTCCGTGAGCAATGCCCCACGCACACGTCACGGATATATAAATCAATGCGTTGAACCATACAAGCTGAGGTTACAACGCATACGTAGAGTCTTTTCGTCGTGATATCCTGGATGTGCGGGGATACAGATTATCGTCAAATCCCCAGTGCTCATCCATGTCTTATCTCCAGACTTGTATCTCACTGAACAATATGCGCAAACTCTTTCCTGGGATGATTGCTTGTGACCACAAGACTTTTTGAGATATAGTCTCGAAGCATCTAGATATCTAACTCCATATGAGAGCTGGCAGATCTTATATCTGTACGCATCAGACTCTATAAGCATCAGACCATACCCAGCAACACCCAGCGGTCACACCATGAAAGGTCTGTGACATGCGTGAAACCAAAGTATAGTGGATCACTTATAAGCCCACCGTGACACTCAGGTCAAAGGACCACATATACTACTCAACTCGTGAGGAACCTCCGTTCATGGCTTACATTGGGTGTCTATCGGAGGCCCTCGTGAGTCTGTCCCATATCCAGTCCTAATTGGATACCCATATGTCAATACAAGCTCCAAGATCACAGTCGGCTAGGAAAGACCATCTATACCATATAGGTACGACATATGCTGGTCTATATAAAGGTATCCACCGACAGACCTACATCGACAGAAATAAATCAGGGACAATTATTCGAGAACATACTTGCGCAACTAGCATTTTTTGGCACCCGATTGCAACTCTTGCAACTATGCAGTTACTAGTATATTTTTAGGTCTATGTCCCATTACAGACAAGGCTTAAACTCTTGGATCTGCTGAGTATTATAACCAGCTAACACTTAGCTGTGCTAACATTTAATATTTATATCTCTCAGCGTGGCTAACTGTAAGTCCTTATCTAAACTTCTTTAGATCTGATCCGAACTCCTTCAGATCTACAATGTCTTTAACGTTACATGCATAATACCATATATATGGGTATTAACGATTTAATAGGAATGTACACTTGTATAAATATACAAGTATATGTACATTCAGGGATGGCACGTAAACACTAACCTTTACACAAGTATATGTACTAGTTTCAATAAATCAGTGACCTGGTGTCTAACACCTACACTAAGATTTGGTCATTATGATCAAGTATCTGACCATATTTAACCAGATAGGATAGTTGTCTCATGATTATGTGACTTAATCTTATACGTCACTATTTTTTATTATTTAAAGTTTTTGAACTACTATTTATTTTGTTCACCTAGAAATTCAAGACATTTTCTATTGTATTAAAGATATAATAGCCATTCATTCACTAATACTCAGTTAGCAAAACATTATCCTTACCACATAAATATGAGAAACTATTCCCAATATTTTTATAATAACCCCCTTTGTCTGCTATAGGGAGTGATATGATTCGCCTTATAATGCATGACACAAAATATTAATTATACAATATAATGTTATTATCAGAATTGAGAAGTGACCTAAAAGGTCCTAATAGCTGCCATGTATAAAAAATCTCTATTTCCCACGTGAAGTTGTACTTGTTCTTTCTTAGCTTCATAACCTTCCTCAAATTATGCAACAACTTGCAGATATGAGAAAGACAAATGGTATCTCATACTCCTACACGTTTAGCATCATATGCTAGTGAAATGTCAATGTTTAATAAACAAATATCTAAAGATTATATCTATTCTAAGTCAAGGTACCTTAAACAGTAACACTTACTATTTAAATTTTATCATAGTAGAAACGCTTTTCATTGTGATAATTCTCTATCTATAGTTTGGAAAAAATTTTAAAATGAGCACTACTTGCACATCTCATGTGCACATGTCCCCGCTGATGATCATTAGACATCAAAACCTAGATTTGATATTTGATTCTCAAATCATTCTTTATCTATTTATGTTAATTTTCCACCTTTTTAAAGAGATATTATCAGAAACACCTCTTAATATATTCTGATCAATATATCCAATTTTTTTTGAATCTAGAACAATTCTATTATTCATAAGCAAGTCCTAAAAGTTTATTAGTACCCTATAGTTAATGTGTATTGATCAAGTATACTAACGGATGGCTTATACATATCTTATTACCATAAGATAAGTATCTTATCTCTATAAGATAAAATTAAGAGATGTATAGCGGAACATTTCTAATCGTTAATAATAACGCTTTAGATCATAGGTATAATAGTTATACAGTTTTTAATCTAAAGACCCCCCCCTCTCACTACTTTACATAATCCATTAAATCTCCCAAATGAAAAAACGATAGTTCAAACTCTTGAAACTATATAGCAAAAAGTGGACGACATTGCCATTTTACTTCTACCATACACTATACCGATCTTGGCATTTGTAAACCCAAAAGGTAGACAACTCTTGTTAATTGCATCTCATGTAACTCTTGCTCATTGTCCTAAATACACCTTATCTACATACTGTAGCGATCTAGGGTAAGTGTATTCCAGATTAATTTATCAATGATCAAATTTTATGTTATCGATATTACCCGCACACTGTAGCGATCTAGGGTAATACTTTCGTATAAATTTGTCTCATCTCATACTTAATCGACATAGTCCAAATCTCACTAACCAAATCTTTCACACTGTAGCGACCTTAAAAAAAGACCGATGTGACCCATCAACACCATATTGACACGATGGATTAATGTAAAATATTATCTCATAGTGAAATACAATTCAATTTGATTAAGAGAGATTTTTGGAAAAAATAAAATAAATTTCATATCCCCATCTCATAATGGCGTAATTCTCAATCAAATATTTATTTTATGCAAGCACAACTACCCCTCACCAGTAGAGCTCCCACTGTGGTTACCAGCACAAAAAAAATGATATTAGTTCATAATATAGACTAATAAATCTTATTACTGCATCTCATGAACCCCACATTCATAAATTAATTTTAAACAATTTAAAAAATATATATTTCTAGAGCAATCAGTGTCAGTGTCACGGTGATGGGTTCCTAGCACTAGAGGTCACTACCCCCAGCGCTGCGGTGCCCACCACTTTTTTTTTATATCTTGCTTATTTATTTCATTCCCTTTTAATTTCAAAAAGCCAGGCGATGGCTCTCCTTGCATTACTACACACCCCTTGCTCATTACCTTATGTTTTATTTTTTTAATTATATTAAACTAAAATAAAATACATGCCCTTTTGTTTCCATGAGGCGGTCGAATCCTCACTAGAAAAAAATAAAAAAAACCTTTCATCTTTTATCAATATTTACTTCTCATTGTCAACAATACAAGGACCTACAAATCATGCAAGCCTATGCCTTTAACAAGATATAATATAAACTATTTATATTATTATCTTACAATAATTAACACATGTGCCTTGTTGACTTTAATATATTAAAACAAAACAATCTTTATTTCCTTGTTGAAAAACAATAGTCGAATGATTGTAAAATGAATGTTACAATTTTATTTGTTATCACTTTTTCCTCTTTATTAGTTAAAGACACCATGCCCCACCATACATGCATTTGTATCTTTTTTTTATTTGTTTAATAACAAATAAACATGTGTCATTCATTAATAAAATATTTGTTTGACTTAATTAAACTAATATTAATAACAATTATTAATACATTTATTTATTCAAAACATATTTGAGTAATTAAATGACTTTACTTTCCCACAAGTAAGGTCATTTTGATAATTACAAAGTCTAACAATAAATGACCTAAAATGTGCCACGTGTCATCTTCCCATTGGTCAACAACTATGTTAACCAATTAATATACTCAACTCTTAACACGTGTACATCCCGAGGGAACCTGAAACAAATATCATAGTTTGCTAGAATTTATTAGATTAAACTATTCAATCTAATATGTTATCCCAATGCACAATGACAGAACCTGTAATACCCTAGGCAAATCTTACATCGCCAAGGCATGGGAGAGATGCTGGGTTTATAAGGGGTGACTTATATCTTAATTGACAAGACGAGTTTTAAGTAAAAGATGCTTGTGTGAAGTCCAAGAATAAAATCGTGCGGAATTGGGCCCAAAACAAATAATATCTTGTCAGATTTTGATTGGATCATAACAATTGGTATCAGAGCATAATTTATAAATTTTATAGACTATTATACGATTTTGATACATTTAACAAAAATATTAAGAAGATTGTAACTAAGTTTTGGATGAACCCACTTAGATTTACATAGCTGATATCATTTGAGCCTTTTATTATAATAAGGTTCTTGCTTTGTGATAAAATAAGGATAATCTAGTTTACGGAGTAGTTGTTGGGCCAAGTGCCTACTATTCTTGGCATGATGCATCTTATTCAATTTGGAAATAGTGGAAATTTTGTTAGGAGTGATTTTGTACTTGCTTGTTATGATTAATTATTAATGGTGAAATAAAGCAGGAACTTATGGAAATTCTGATAATTTAGTTACAGGATGCAAAAAGAAGTCCGATCATTGTTTTAAGCAGGTTGTTTTATCCATGCATGAGGGAGTTAGTCTAAGGTTTTAATTAATAATATTTATAATATTTGAGAATAGTATTAACATAGATCGGTGAGTTCATAAGTTTATTAAAGTAATGCTAACAAATTATCACTAGTACTTCTAGAATCTCTTGTATATAGTGATATTTGTTTGTACAATTTTGTTTTAGTAAAAAGATAGATTTAATTTACCTTGTTTTGTTTGAGGAGATGGGCTAATGATTTGACTCGTAGAAATTTTGGAGAATAGAATAAAAAAAAAATGCAGAGCAATTATTGGTACATATGTTCATGAGGGTGGGTTAAAGTCATTAAATGAGGAATAAGATTTTTTCTTTTATACTTATTGATTATTAGAGATACGAATATAAAGTTACAATAATGCCCAATTCACACTTTGATGACTATTCTTTTTGTGTTTTATATGAATGCATATGTTTGGAAGGTTATGTATTCATTGCAATCTTAAAGACGACATGATGTTAATGTAACACTTGTGATATGCAGTTACTTTGGATGATTTATAGTATGTATGGTCATTGGAAATTGGCCTTTTGAGAAATTTCTAATAAACATTACCATTTGAGTAGGATTATTATGGTGTGACTTATGGAAATGGTTATGTACCAAAAATAAAAAGGGAGATTAATCTAACTTAAGTGTCAATATAGTATATTCAGTGTTCTTGGACAGCTTGATGGCATTAGATTTATCAATGGCATGTATGGAATAAGTGGCCGAAAAAAAAAATGATAGAGATAACACTTAGAAACTTTAGGCTAGAAAACCATGCTGTAGGACTCCTAATTTTGTAAACATATGAGAGTGCAACTCAATCTTGACAAGAGAGTCAACCTATAATTGAGCCAATTTGCTTTTGTTAGAAATTGTTCATAATTAGGATAATCATAAACCAAACTGTGAAGTCAATGCATAATAAGATTTAAGATGACTTATATTAGAAACGCGGTGAATTTGAGAAGACTTAAAGTTATGATATTTATTAATGTTAGAAATTTCAAGGACGAAATTTTTGTAAGATGAAATGATTGAAATATCCATATCTTAATTATTATTATTTTTTTATTAACTTTATCTCATATTTGTTAACTGAACACTGGACTTTTAGTATAAGGCAGCTCATTATATTAGTTTAGCCCAATTGGTGGAACTATTTAGAACTTTTGTTTTTTTTTAAAAAAAAAAAGAGAAAAGAGATGTTTTGCTTTGTTATGATGCCAAAGGGAAAGAATCGGGAAAAGAAATAGAAAAATGACTAAGAACAAAGAAGAAGAAACAAAAAAAAAAGGAAGATGAAGACAAAATCGTTAATAAGAAGCAAAGGTGGGAAAAGAGAGAAGATTAGTGTTTTCATCAATGGAACAAAAATATCATTAGCAAAACTGAACAAGGATTTCAGGTGAGTTTATTTTCTCTATGTTTCTATTGAGATATATTAATTTGAGGATTTGGTGAGCTATATGGATTATTGAGCATAAGTGTATGAGTAAAAGCAAATATCATAACTGATCTGTAGAATTTGTGCACAACAGTGGTTTATTCCATGATTTTTAGAAAATATTGTGGTTCGCCTTTGAATTTAAATTTTTAACCTATGCAACTACACACTCTAAGGAATATTTAGAGCCTTGAATCATTGAAGAAAATCCCTGAACTCGAGATTTTTTTATTTTTCAAAGATGATTCTGAAATTCTGAGAATACTTTGTTTTTGCAGTATGATTAAATTTTGAGTCGAGTTTGATCTATCAAATAATCTTAAAAAATTATGCATTTTTGAAAAATGATAATTATCATGTCTAGTATATCATATCCAAATTTAAGAATTTAAATCATTAATGTTGAATTGTTATGATTTTTTAAAAAGAGTAGTCTCACTGTAGAATTTTGTTTGATAGATTCTAGAAGTCTTGGAAAGAAATCATTTAAAATAATTTCTTAATGAATTTACCCATAAATAATTTATTATAGACTAATATATGTGTTATAAATATTTCTGAGGTAGTTTTATAATGTTTGAATAAGTATATAATTTAATAAAATTATGAGACTAAAGGCTGCTCAATAGATATTATGATTTGATCAAGTCCATGACTAAGTTTTAAGAATGATTATGACTTAGATTTTGAAGGAGATAAAATTTAATTTACTTGATTTAATAATAATTTATGTCTCAAGAGTAATATATTTTTTATTAAAGAAAAAGGACCTTATTGATGCATAAGAAAAATTGGTTTAAATATTAGTAGTCGAAATTGAAAGAATTTAGAAAACCTTAAGTCTCAAAATTTTATTAGGTTCGCATTATATTACTTTATAGGCTTAAGTTGTCTATTATCATCATTTTAAGATTCCATGGAGATAGAATTTATGATTTGAATCCAAAAACGTAAAGTCGCCTCGAACTTAAAAGTAAAAAAAACTATAGTGTGAAAGAAACGCTTCGCCTTAAACTAAATACTGCACAAGGAGTTTTTTAAGTGAGTACTTAAACTACTTTAATGATTTTTACTGCATGATATAAAGAATATATATATATATATATTGAAGCATGATGAGCATGGTTTAATAGCCAATAATATGCATGTTTTTCCTTGACCACCATCATCTTGAATTATACTTTACTTCATGAAATAAATTTTCTTAATGTTATGTATAAAGCATCCATAATATGGTTTCGAATTTTAAAATGTTTATTTTGACGTTGTGTTTGTTTTATATCAGTAGCATTGATTTCCAATGGTTTGATATTAAAGAGAATTAGATATGGTATAAGTTCATATGTTATATAAAGAAATGGTTTGAAACCACTAGGTTGTACCTTCCCCCTTCAGATAGAGATATGAAATTCAGGTGTTTGGAGCTTATTTGTATACACACATAGGCTTTGGGCCATGTGTATGGGTGCTTTGTTCTTTGGGAGCTAGTTTGCTCTATGCATACATATGATGAGGATATGAGATAAGAAAGTCCAATGCTCTACCCGAGGGACATTTCGAGTACGACGAGGTTTCCCTATAGGTACTAGTTTAGTGTGGTTTCTATATAAATAGTAGTATATGATGTTTTAAATACCAAATGTGCTTGATCATGCCCACCTAAGAAAAGATATGACAGTAAATTTCAAATGCTTATACTCAAGTACATTAGTTATCACAGTTAATATTATTTATGAAATGCACTTTATGGCAAGCAATTTTACATTGAGATTTTATATATTTTAATTTAAGATCAATATATGTAGTTTATTTTGTTTACATAATAGTAAATTTATAAAAGTTGTATACTTATGTGCTTATCATATGTTTTAAAGGCAAAATTTAATTTTTAAACAACATTCACTCACTGAGTCACAAGACTCGCCCATTTGTTTTTTACTATATTTTTCCTCCCTCAGGATACTACAAGAACGAATCAACCCAGTAGAGTTTAATCTTAAAAGTTAAGCCTGATGATAGTCCGAGAAGTCATTATTTTTGAGTTGGTATATTTATAGAGTGGTAATATAGTTCATGAGATGGTAATTATTTAGCTTTATGTTAGATGTATGATTTGGAGTATTGATATGATAGTATTTAATTTATGAAAGATGAATATTTTTCTTATTAATGATAAAAGATAATAAGCAAAAGGTTATAGATGATTATTTGTTGATGTGTGATAAGTTAAATAATTGCAAGTGGATAAAATATGATATCATTTACAATTGATCTTGATGGCTAGATCATTTTCTAGAGAGGAATGGTTAATAACTTGTCCCGAATTTCTAGAGAATTCGAGGTGGGTTGTGTTAAGATGGTATCAGAGCCACTCCCAGTGCCTTTTTGGCGGTGGTGAGGCAAACCTCAGTGAGGAAGCTGAGTACCTAAGAAGGGTGTATGTAATACCCTAGGCAAATTCTACATCGCCAAGGTATGGGAGAGATGCTGATTTTATAAGGGGTGACTCACACCTTAATTGGCAAGATGCGTTTTGGGTGAAAGACGCTTGCGTGAAACCCAAGAACAAAACTATCCAGGCTTAGGCCCAAAGCGAACAATATCTTGCCAGGTCTGGGTTGGGTTATGACAAATATGTAACACCTTAGGCAAATCCCACATCGCTAAGGCATGAGAGAGATGCTGAGTTTATAAGGGGTTACCCACACCGTAATTGGTAAGATGCATTTTGAGTGAAGGATGCTTGCATGAAGCCCATGAACAAAACCGTGCGGGCTTGGGCCTAAAACGGACAATATCTTGCCAGGTCTGGGTTGGGTCATGACGGATAGTATTAGAGTCACTCCCGGTGTCCTCTTAGGTGGTGGTGGGATAAACCTCAACGGGAATGCTGAGTCCCTGAAGGGGGTGTATGTAACACTTTAGGAAAATCCCACATCACCAAGGAATGGGAGAGATGCTGGGTTTATAAGGGGTGACCCACATCTTAATTGGCAAAACGCGTTTTGGGTGAAGGATGCTTGAGTGAAGCCGATGAATAAAACCGTGCGGGCTTGGGCCCAAAGCGGACAATCTCTTGCTAGGTCTGGGTTGATTTATAACATGACCCACCTCGAGACCTTCTACGGTAGATATCGATAGGCTCCGTAGGGCATCCCAACGAAAGTTCCTTAGAATTTAACTATCAAAACTAAGAAATTCCGCGAGGTGAACCCTTTTAATTCTTGCTAATACTAACTAAATACCATAATATTTGTGAAGATAATTTACCAAATTTTTAAAAAAATGGACAGAGTTTCCTCTATTTTTCTGAGAATCCAAAAATCAAAACCTGCAATAAAGACCACACGACCTCCGGTCCTTACAAAATCAAATCCAGCTCTACACAACAATTTCATTCCAATCACAAAATTATTTTGCTAATGAAAAGTAAAAATTATCACTGTACTACCGAAACATTTCTTGTTTGTTGGAAACATATGTACAATATGTACAAAGTCTATAATTACTATGCAAAAATCAAAATGTGCTACTCAGTACATTTACATTTACAAAATGATCATCTGTCTTGGCCCATTAATCTGTTGTTGGAGAATCAGTAACTTACACACCGAGGCCTGTACCTGGATAGGGGTTCAAAAAATATAAAACACAAAACAGGTGAGCTAAAAGAGCTCAGTGAGTGCATTTAAGATTTCTAGTGAAAATATAAAATTTTGTATAAATATTAAATTCTAAAAACTGCATAAAACATGCTTCTAAAACTGTTATAGAATTGTAAAATAGTTTCTAAAGTCATATGCTGATAAATCTTGCCGAGCGATTTGTATTAATAATATTTGTAAACGATTTTCAGAATCTGTAAACATAATAACTAACATGTACACGTATAACTACATAATATGCGTTTAGTAACTCAAAAACTATTAAAAATCTCACTCGGCCATTTTCTTTATAAATTGCACCAATGGTAACCCTAAAGCTCTATACTCACACAACGACTAAACTAGCACCGCACAGCGTGAGTAGGTCATAGGGCGTCTAAACTAGCAACACCCATTGTGATATCTAAAGGCATCTCACTAGCTATGTAGCAGAATCCTACATCCCCTACATATAACAAGACAATACCCCATACACATAGAGCGACTCACATGACTCGACAACCTGATTTTTCGGAGTTAGTGACTCACCCCCCCCCCCGATACTTGCCCATGCTTATGGGATATATCGGCCAGGTCTTAAACTATCACCACACCGTAAATCTAAGGGTACCAATGACCTTTAAAACTATTTTAATAACTTTAAAAATTGTTTCTTAAATTGAACAAAGAAATGCATAATTATAACTGTATACTAAAACTGTAAATTATGCTTATGCATTAAAAATCACATAAAACATACAATTTTAATATGCAAAACTATATATTAAACGAAAGATAAATCATTATAGATTTTCACTCACCAACCGCTCCAAACTCAATTCTTCTTTGAAAATTTTCCTTCTTTTACCGTTCTCAATTTTCTTCACCTATACGTCATAAATGACATTTATAACTTTTACAAATGTTAAAATTTCACTTAAACTAATAAGCATCCTAATCGACTTACAAAGCCTGGACGGATCCCACTTTTCGATTTTCATTTACGAAGTCATTCATTCTTGTTTAATTCACCACCCGATGCCATAAAATTTCTTAACACCCTATAAAATTGGTTTGACATAATTGCCCTTCATCTTACCAAGAATTGACAATTATGTTCATTTTTCTTCATTTTTGGATTTTTCATCACTCATATACATCCAATTAACACAAGGAATCATTTATATACAACAGTTGAACCAAAACATAACTCAAACCCTAAAATCCCTAAAGTGGCCGAATTCCTTTTCTCACCCAACACAATTCTTTTCTCAATTTCTTGTTCCAATGACATTCAAATTATGCCAATTTAATTCTAATGCCTTAATAATATTTAATTGAAGTTCATACAACAAGATCACACCAAACCCTAATTCCTACCTTACTAATTCCTTTAGTTTGGTGTCTCCTTTGAGCTCTGCACTTGAATTCAACTCAATCTAAATCAAGAATTCATACAAAGACATTAATTGAAGTGATCTTGAAAAATCATAAACCACCATCACTAAACAAGGTTTTTCTTACCTCTTTTCCTTCGGTTTTTACTAGTGCAAGCTTCAATTGATCTTAGGAACTTGTATTTAGCTTGATTTTAACTTGATCAAGCATGAAAACTCATGAAAAAATCATTGAATTTCACTATAGTAGCATCTCCCTCTCATGGCTGAAAATTACCTATTTTTTTCTAATATATTATGCTTTTAACTTAGCCAAATTTCTAGACACTTTATCCTTCTATAATGCTCTCCTAAAAGTCCAATTTTTCCCTCAACTATTTCTAAATTTCTAAATTGCCATTAGTTAAAAATGGAAGTATTTAATTGGTTCCTTTCTAACTATTTAGTTAGAATAGTCAAAGGAACCAACTAGGCTTCCAACTTGGCAATTCATCAATTTGTCTCTAATTGGTCTATTTTCTAACATATAGACTGTCTTTCTTAACAAAGGCTTGTTCTATGCACAACAGTTATATGGAAATCCATATGTTAAATTGAAATTTCCTTTTCCAAGCAAATAGAAAAAAATTTTAAAAATATTCCATGACCATTCGACTCCCCGATCAATTGTGAAATTATCAATTTAGATCTAATACCTCTTACATGCAACATAAAAACAATTTCTAATACGGTTGAAATTGGGTAACCCTACGGTGTCTTATCACCTTATACCAAAATCTAGGCATTTACACTACTAATAAGGATCGAATATTACACACAATGTGTCACTTCATATTGTAGGACTCTCTAGGTTTACCCTCGATTTTTCAAATGAAACTATTCTATGAGTCCATGATGGATGCCCCGCACATTTCACAGATATTACAAATCAACACGTTTGACCATACAAGCTGAGGTTATAGCATATTTGTATAATCCTTCCGTTAATTATATCCTGGATAAACGGAGACATAGATCACTACTGTCAAATCTCCATGTGCTCATCCGTGAACTTATCTCCAGATTCGTATTTTAATAAACAATATATGCAAACACTTTTGCAATATTGTTTCACCCTACGGGAAACTCTTTTCTAGAGTTTATACTTATGGCCACCAGACTTCCTAAAATACAATCTTGGAGCATCAAGATATATAACTCACTTATGTGAGTTGATGAATCTCATATCTATGTACACTAAACTCTATGAGCATTAGACCATACCCAGTGACACGTAGCTATCAGACCATGAAAGGTCTCTGACATACATAGAACTAAAGTATGATGGATCACTCACAAGTTTACCATAGCGCTCAGGTCAAAGGATCCGTAATACTACTCAACTCAAGAAGACTCACTATTGACAGCTTCATAGGATGTCTATTGGGGTCCTTGTGAGTCTGTTCAGTACTCAATCCTTACTGAATACCTGTATGCTTATATGAGCTTCTGTTAAGCACATGGTTAGCTAAGAAAAACTATATGTATCATACAAATATAGCATACACTAATCTATATAAAAGGGATTATGCGTAGACCCACACCAATAAAAATAGATCAAGAACATAGTATTTAAGAACATACTTACATAATGACATTTCCTAGCACCTATTGCAACTCTTTGTAACTATGTCATTACTAATATGCCCTCTGATCTTTGTCCTGTTACAGACAAGGCTTTAACTCCTTAGATCTTGCTGACTCTCATAACCTGATAACTCTTAGTATTTATAACTCTCAGCGTTGCTAACTTTTAGCCCTGGTTTAAACTCGTTTAGGCCAAATTTGAACTCCTTTAGATCATATAATATTTGTAGCATAACAAGCACTATACCATATATTATAGAATTAACGATTTAATATGAAATATTTATTGTATAAATATTAAATAATTAATATTCATACAATAATGAAATGACACGTAAGCATTAACTCCAACAGTTTCTATACATCATATTTTCTAACGTGCTCTTATTTATGATCAAAACCTCAATTAAATATCTAGGTATTCATAATTTGAAGCAAAATACAAAAGTTAGAGTACTAAATATACTAGTGCATGTATGCCCTTATCAAAGATGAGGAAGCCATATTTAAGGTATTTAAGGAGTTAAAGTTGCCAAATAACTCCAAAGAATGCTTGAGGATTAACAATATGGATCCAAATATAGATTAATATGCCTTATCTTGGAAGGAGATTAATGCCATCCAACCCCAAGTTTATGGCAAGGTAATGTTGTCTCGAACAAAAAAGGAGACAAGGCATGGAAAGATCATTATAGAAAAGCAATCAAATGTTGGAGATGGTGCTTACATGCCATTCAAATATTTTATTAATATTAATTGTTTACAATAAACATTTTGAATAAATTCATTAATATTATATTAAATGGTAAGATAATTGTAACGTTTTAGACATTGTATGATCTAAAGGAGTTTAGATCAGTACTAAGAGTTAACAATGCTGAGAGTTATAAATGCTAAGAGTTAACACTGCTAAGACTTAGCAGGTTATAAGAGTTAGCAAAATCTAAAGAGTTAGAGGTTTATCTGAAATGGGACAAAGACCTAAGAATATATAAGTACTGACATAGTTGCAAATGGTGCTAAGAAATTTCATTATGCAGTATGTTCTCAAACACTATGTTTCTGATCTAATTTTATCGATATCGGTCTATAGGTGCAACCTTTTTATATAGATCAATGTATGTATATATCTGAATGGTCCAGATGCTTAGTCTTAACAGACCATAAGTTTAATGAAAGCTCGTATAGGAAGACGAGTATCCATTAAGGACTAGGTACTGAACGGACTCACGAAGACCTTTAATAGACATCTCATGAAGCTAAAAATGGTAGGTCTTCTCGAGTTAAGTAGTATTTGTGGTCCTTTAACCTGAGCATTATGGTGGACTTGTGATTGATCCATCATACTTTGGTTCCATGAATGGTAGAGACCTTTTATAGTCTAATCACTACATATTGCTGGAAATGGTCTGATGCTCATAGAGTTCAGTGTGTATAAATATAGTATCTATTAGCTCACATAGATAAGTTGTATATCCTAATGCTCTAAGATTAGTCTTGTGACCACAAGCATAAACCCTGAAAAAGATTTTTTTGTAAGGTAAACAATATCGCAAAAGTGTTTGCATATATTGTTTATCAAAATATGAATCTGGAGATAAGATTACGGATGAGCAAATAGAGATTTGACGGTGATATTCTATATCTCTAGTCTTCCAAGGTATAGGTGATAGGGATTATACTTATACGTTATGACCTTAGCTTATATGGTCTAACTCATTGATTTATAATATCCATAACGTGTGCTTGGGGCATCGTTCATGTACATATGAAAGAGTTCCATATGACAAATCGGGCATGGATCTAGAGAGTCCCGCAATATGAAGTGTACTCCTTGTGCACTTAGGTAGCAAATGGGATTGAATAATTCAATCTAGTAAGTTAAGGTGAGGCCCTATTTTTGTTTAATCACAATGGTTTACAAGAGAAACCTTCTGTTTAATTTAATAAAATGACAAGTTTACATGAGAAGCTTGTTTTTATTTTTTTTTACTTAATTGTTAAGTAAAGGAATTAAATGAAGTTGCTTTGAGTGCAAAAGTTTTTCTTAGTTTAAATGACTAAAATAGTTTTTCTTAGTTTAAGTGCAAAAGTTGCTTTGATCATTTATTCTTCCCATTTCTCTTGTATTGGTCGGCCATAGATAGCAAATATAAGTTGTTTTAGTTACTTAAGAGTTGAACAAATTGAAACACAATTTCTTAATCTTAAAACAAATAATTTAAGTTAAAGATTTTAGCTTAAGGTTGTATTTAAGAGTTAAATACAACTCGCTGGATTAAGAGCTATTATTCTAGCAACTTAAGCTTACCCTGTAAAGTTTTAGAATTTTCAACATGTTTATTTTGAGGCAGACTCCAGAATAATCTAAACACTTGACAAGGTGATTTCTCAATCTAAATCTCATTAATGTAATGAGACTTAAATTTTAAATGTGTTTGTCACATTAGAAAATTAGATTTTTGATTTCTCTGTGATATATTTATGTATGAGATGCATAAATTATAATATAATGAACACATGACACATTCATGTACCCAAAATAGTGCACTTTCATCAAATACTAGCCACCGAGGTTCATTCTTCTAACCAAGGTTAAAACTCTTTCCGAAAAACAAGAAAGTTGGGGTCATTCCTTAATGATCATCTTATGAAGATTTGGAAATTGAGGAAAGTGATTGACAAGGCCATTAGGTAAAAACTTAAGTACCACAATAGAGGATTATTCCATGGTGAAATACTTCTAAAGTACGATTTGATCCTCCATGAATTCGAAAAATGTCAAGTTGAAGATATTAATCAAGCGCTTCCTGGGAGGCAAACCAAGTGAATTTTAATTTTAATTTTAATATTAGTTTTTAATATTTTTTTTCTTTCTTGTAGTGTGTTAAAATAGTAAGTCAGCACCTTATAAATCATGAACAAAGGTGTGGAAGTAACACCAACAAGGTGCAATCAAAAGGAACTCAAAATAAAAGTTAAGCAAATTAAGGGTTTTAGGCACCAACTCAAGGAACAACTTCCGCCTCACGATTTGAGCACTGCTGCATTAAGTCATCATCTACAAGAGAAGTTTATTTTACTCATTCTTATTCTTGCTACTGTGCATAATGTCAATTTTAAGTTTGGGGGGAGAAACACTATTAAGTGTTAATTTATTTCACTCGATCATGCTTATTCTTTATGATTACTCTTTTTAGTTGTTTTGTTTTGCATGCAATTTTCTTTTTGGTTTTAGCCATGGATTGGTTAAATGGTTAGTAGTCAATGATATGAAATAAAAATATAATTTCAAATGCTACTTTCTTTTGGAAACAAGAAATATTGTGATTGTTTGCTTGGTAATCTAAGACAAGTTTGGCTTCATTTTCTAACCACTTGATTTATTAAGCATATAGTAAGGATCATTATTATGCTTACTTAGAAGATGCTTATGCATAACAAGAATCCTCAGGGTCTCAAAAATACGCTAGAATTTGTTTGAGGATTACTCGAGGTAAAATTCTAGGCACATATAATTTAGGATATGATTTTAGGCCATCTTTAGACCAATTGAGCATTTCAAGTCAACATTTGTACATCTATATCCTTAGTTACACTTGTTGTGCCTAATAACCATTTTTCTTGCTAACCACATCCCTTAGCCTCTAATTTAATCAGCTTTTCTAATACCCCGTCGGACCATGAGCACTCATTTTACAAATTCAAAGAGTTGGGTGAGCTATAAGGATTTTTTTATTTCAAAATAAAAAAGTGAATAAAAAAATGGGGTTAAGGGTTTGGTTATGGACTTTGGTTGTTCTAATATTGGATAAGTTTAAGTTCGGGGGTATAGTGGCTTATCTCTATTAAACAAATATATAAAAAATAATAGTTTGAATTTGCGATACCCTTAATTTAGAAAAAGAAAAAGATGAACAATAAAATAACAAGGGAATAGAAGAAATATGTTTGGGTGGAAATCGGGTGGAAAACAAATGGTTCAATTTGATTAATCTATAGGAAATGTGTGTTTATGGTGTAAACTAACCCAAAATTGATCTAATTTATCCTACCCTCACTTTAGCCATACACTACAAGCTAGATAAAGTCATATTTGATCCTTGATTATGTGTGTGCCTATATTAATAGAGAGTGATTCAAAAAATAAGCCTATAGAGTGTTAATTAAGTAAAATTCATTGAGACAATTTGTGTGCATAAACTAATCTGAGTGCATATAACTAATGATTCTAGCTATATATATGCACTAAGTAAGTCACTTGTGGGGTAAAACAATTATTGGATTAACATGTTGAACTATTATGATACTTAGACTTTTCTTGAGATTGGTAGTCATGAGAAAGTTTTGAGACAAATTACTAATCACTTGCTAACCCAATGTTCTACATTTTCTTGTAGTTTGTTTTCAATTTTATATTTTACTTGTGAGTTATATCTCCTTACTCGAGGATGAGCAAATATTTAAGTTTAAGGGAGTTTGATAAATGTATTTTATATCTATTGTTTAAAACTCCTAAACTTGGTAATTACTCAATTTGAATAAGAATATATGGCTTTTTATATATGTTATTGTCATTTTTTTGGTTCAAATTTAATGGAGCTATTTGGATGAAAATTCAAATAAAACAAGGCAAAAAAATCAAATATGCTGCAGTGGATTGCTATGGTAAAATATAATAGTCTTCCCTCGCCCCCTATATGCCTAGGCACTGAAAAACCCAAGTTTTGGAACCTAGGCACCAAATCGAGCTATATGAGCAGAATGCTTGCCACTTAGGCGCCAAATGCTAGCACCTAAGTGCCACTAGCCCGCAAAAAGCATTTTGAACTCTATACCCTAATTTTGAATCCCATTGTTAAAACTTATAAAAAGAAGATTAAAAACTTTATTTTTCATCAAGGAGAAAACATGAAATTAGAGAGAAAAATAAGGGTTTTCTAGTAAGAGAAAACATTCTTGAAGCTTGGATTTTTGAAGATCATTTCAGATTGAAGGCCCAAAGAACTTCTCCAACTAGTTTTTCCTTCTCTCTTTGTCTCATTTACATTAATTTAAAGTTTGTATTTGTAATTTGTGTTGTTTTGAACATAATTACTCTTATGAATCCTTGGATTATTATAATTGTTCATTTAACTATGGATAGCTAAATTTCACGTTCTAGGGCTTAATGTAACTTTATTAAATATTATGTTTTTATGTGTTTAGTTGATTAATGACTATATCTTGGATTTATTTATTTATTAGTTTTTGAGTTTAATGCTTTTAATTGGATTAAAAATTTGATTAGATGATTTAGACTTGTGCGTTATATGGTTGGAAAAGTTAAACTTATATGTTGGAATTAAAAAGCATAGCCTTTAATTTTCTTGAGTTAGGAGGGTAATAGAATTAAGATAATCACTTAAGGGTAGCATAATAAATGTATAGATAAACAAGTTAGAAGGGATATCAACTTGATTATCTTTGCATAGGATCTTATTTGATGCTTGGGAGAGGTAATGAGATTAATTTTAAACTTTTAATTAATATATTCACAAGATTAGTTATTAATCATTAATTATAAAGAACATGGGAAAAGTAGAGTGAAATCAAGACCAGAGCACCCTTTTACCATAGAATATAATCTCCTAGAATTGTTTAATTATTTGTTTTAGCATTTTGATTTTCATAATCACACTAATGTTTAAATTAGCATAGATAAAGTTAGTTGTTAACCGTAGTAATTAGCATAATTTAGAGCATCAATCCTTATAAGAAAGATACTCATTCATCACTTTATTACTTGCTATGACCTGTGTACTTGTGGTTATAATTCGTGTATGTTAATTTCATGAATAATAGTCTATAGAGATTAAAAGATGGCAACAAGTTGCTACATGACTTCAACAAAGAGGACTTTCTATATCTCGATTGTAGAACCTAGGAAGAAGGAGAAGCCAAAGTCCCCAAGGCCAATTGAAGAGCCACTTACTATCCAAGTAAAACCTAGATCTCCCAAGAAGATAATAAAGATTGGCTCACAACTTAAGCTAGATAGTTTGAGCAATTTGTTAATTCTCATACATCTTTGCCTAGTCATATGAAGACATGTCAATGATGGATGTTGTGTGATTTGGAAATACAAGTGCATGTTATCTCAAACAGGTAATATAATGATGAATAGAGTATCGTTCCCATGAGGAGTTATTATTAAATTCGTAAAGTACTAAAATTGTATATTCTTATTCTTATTCAAATAATTAATAACTTAGGCGAATATAATCTAAATTAATTAAATAAAGAAAACAAAAGCATAATATAGAATAAAGAAAGCAACGAAAAGTTCACCAATATCAGAAAGTCTAGGATTATAATTTTTCCTTAATATTTCACTTAAATCTAATTACTCTTCTTAATTTAGTTCATCAATATGAATTGTTAATCAAGAAACCTAACATCTTTATAAGTCTCTTCTGTTGGTCAAATAAAAATACCTTACTTAAATAATTATCTATATTCCTATAATAATTAGATTAATACAAGATTCATTAAGAACATATTCTCTAAGTAGTTATATATGCCATGCAAGTTTATTCCTATCTCACATGACACACTAAACTTTTACGCATTGATCATACATTATTCTATTCAAGGCAAATATAGAAATTACTTTTTCAAGTAATTAGAAACATTGTGGCTATGTCTACGAAAGCCCAAATAATAAATATAAAATACGCCCATTAATATATCTTTCCTTAATCTCCCATGCTTAAGCTATCAGCTCGCCTTTTAAGCCTATCAAGTAGAAGAAAAGGATCTTTAATTAGGAGAGGAACAAGGTCATGGAGATTGAAGTCAGAAAATTGTTAAGAAAAGGACTTATACAGAAGGTCTACTTCTTTGAATGGTTGGCAAATGCGGTGATAGTCAAGAAGGCCAATGGATGTGCATAGACTTTATGAACTTGAATAGAGCATTCTGAAAAGATAGTTTTCCTCTTAAAAAAATTGACCAATTGGTAGACTCCACGACCAAGTATACATTCTTCAGTTTCATAAACGCCTTTATAGGATACAATCAGATCATGATGTTTTCACTAGACCAAAAGAAGACTTCATTTATTACTCATCAGAAAACCTACTATTATCATGTTAAGTCATTTGGGTTGAGGAATGTTGGAGTTATTTACTAGAGACTTTTTAATAGATTATTATAGCCCCTAATTTAAAAAAGCATAGAGATCTATATAGATGACATGATAGTTAAATTGATGCTACCTAAAGACCACATAAAAGACCTGAGAAATATGTTTGAGATCCTAAGGGAGCATCATATAAAGCTAAATCAAAAGAAATGTGCATACGAGGTTGAATCAGGTAAATGCTTAGGGATTATAGTGAGCCAAAGAGGAGACAAAATAATTTTAGAGATGAAGTCCCTGAGCATAGTAAAAGAGATCCATAGGATAACAAACCAAGTTGTTGCCCTTAACAAGTTTGTTTCAAAAACCACTTATAAGTGTTTGATTTTTTTTTCGAGTATAAAAAATAATGGATGAGACAAGGTTAACCCTTAAATTTAAAGAGGCTTTTCACTACCTTAAGGCCAACTTAGCTAAACCTTTCTAGCTTGTAGTATCGAGGATCGGGGATCTGCTATTCATTTACTTAGAGGTCGTGTTAGAAGCTGTAAATTTGGTCTTAGTAAATGAAGAAGGAAATTCCCAAAGGCCTACTTACTTTGCTAGTAAAGCTTTCACTGCCTCAAGAGTTGCCACTTTTCAATCGAGAAGTTAGCCCTTACATCGGTAATGTCTAAACACAATTTGTGGCCCTATTTTCAGGCACATATAGTGGTGGTCCACACTTATCAACCCCCGGGGAAAATCTTTCACAAAACCAACCTCCCTTGTCATTAACTAGGTGGGTAGTCAAGCTTAGTAAATTTTAAATCTATTACAAGCTAAGAACTACCATAAAAAAGCATGCCCTCAGGGACTTTAGTGTGAAATACACATATGAATATTTGGTTATGTAAAAGGAAGCCCCCTCTAACCTATCTCCAAATGGTCAAATAGGAATCTAGACACTATATATTGATGGAGCGTTTAATTCTCAAGGGTGTGGGAAATGCATCGTTCTTATTAGCTTATAAGGAGATGAACTCAACTATGCAATCTATTTTGACTTTCTAGCTTCTAACAATGAGGTTGAGTATGAAGCCCTCTTAACCAGGCTCAGGGTTGTTGGAGCAATCCTATCTAGAAAGTTCATTGTCAAGAGTGATTCAAAATTAGTAGTGAATTAGGTTAACAAAGACTTTGAGTCCAAAGGAGACTATATGGCTGCATACTTCCAAAGAGTTAAGAACTCATAAAGCAGTTTGAAAAGGTTGAGATCTAGCAAATTTTGAGAACTGAAAATCATAGGATTAACTTGTTGGCATGACTAGTTTCAATTAGGGAAGCTTGAATACCTTGGTAAATACCTCTTGAGTTTGTGCCAGAGTTAAGCATTAAAGAAGCTGTAAAGGTGCTTCAAAATCAACTCTTGCCCTAGTTGGATGGATAAATTAGAAAATACATAGAGAATGAGGAATTACTATAGGATACTTTAGAGGCTTACTAACTCACGTACATATCATGCGGTATACTTTGATCGACAATACCCTTTATCGCCAATGACATTCTCATCCATATTTAAGATGCCTAAGGCTAGACAAAGCTAAGTATATACTTTAGAAAGTCCACAAAGGGATATGTAAGAACCACTCTAGGGAAATATTTGGCCCATAAAGCCATTCGATTAGTTTACTATTGACCCAAGATCCTCCAAGATGTTAAGAAATTAGTGTGAAAGTGTGACACATGTCTGAGGTATGAAGATAACATCCACGCCCTTCTTGAGAACCTAAAACCCATTGCCAACATTGTCCTTTTGCACAGTAGGAACTTGACCTGATTAGGTCTTTGACCCGAGGAAGAGGCTCGACTATATACATTGTTGTTGCGGTTGATTACTTTACCAAGTGAATAAAAGCAGAACCCTTGACTAACATCACAGAGAAGAAAGTCAAAGATTTATATGAATGAGTTTTATATGTAGGTTTAGGGTACCTCAGATGATTATCACTAATCACATGAAGCATTTCGTCAACAAAAATATCAAGGGCTTCTGTGAACGACTTAACATATATCTCCATTTTGCTTTCCTAGCTTAGTTGAAGACTAATAAGCAAGTGGAATCCTTTAACATGTTTATCAAGAAGAAACTGAATGAAAGGCCAGGGGCATAGGTTGATGAGTTATCTAAGGTTCTTTAGGTACTTAGAACCACTGGTAAAACAGCACAAGCGGAACATTCTTCTCCCCAACCTTTGGATGAGTAGCTATAAATCCTGCTGAAATTGAGATGTTGACTTATCAAGGTGTTATACTT
The DNA here is from genome assembly GCA_946807835.1 of Ailanthus altissimus. Lineage (NCBI taxonomy): Eukaryota > Viridiplantae > Streptophyta > Magnoliopsida > Sapindales > Simaroubaceae > Ailanthus > Ailanthus altissimus. The sequence continues at coordinate 7,390,206 of OX327713.1, read as the reverse complement.
TGATGAGGCAAGAAAAGAAGTGTTAATGTGAGAAAACTTGGATCCTATTAACCAGAAAAGAGAACTAGTAAGGGTTTATACCATGACATACCAATAGAAGATTGCCTGATACTATAACAAGATGGACTAAGGAAGAGAATTCGCAGAAAGGACTTTGTTCTAAGAAATGTGTTACTAAATACCAAAACCCCTGCCGAATGAGTCCTTGGCCCTAACTAAGAGGGCCTTTATCAAGTTCTTAGAAGGGTTAGACCAGAAACATATGAGCTCAAATATATAGGTGATAGGGCTTAATTAGGTCTAATATTTCTACATTCCAAACTAAATATTTGTTCGCTTAAATAAAAATTATTTGGCTTTTTATATATTTTATTATTATTTTGTAAGTTTTGAGTTAATAGAGTAAATAGTGATGAAAATCTAATTATTACAAGGAAAAAATATCAAAATTGCTACAGTATGGTGAACAGTGGTTTTACTACAGTGCTAGCATAGCAATGCTCAGATCCAGCATCGCAAAGCCTAAGATAAAGTCTCCAGCATCATGAAGCAGCGCAAATAATACGTGTAAATAGTAACTTATGAACAATGCCTGTGCAAAAAAAAAAAGAAATCATAATCAAATTTATATTTTAGTTTTTACCTTAATTTAAAGGCATAAACTTATAAACAGAAGATCAAAAAGTCTATTTCAATAATCAAGAAGAAAGAAGAAGAGAGAGGAAGAGCAATTTTTTTAGGATCAAGAAAACTAGAAGATTAAAGACTGCGGCAAAATTAGTTTTATCTCTTCAACTCTTTATCTTTATAGTTTTGTATAATTTTTATAATGTTATTCTTTAAGCTCCAAAACTCTTTCATTCACCACGAGCTAAGTTGTTTTAACAATTTTAGTTATTTTTATGCTAAGGGTTTTATTAGGAATGACAGCATATATTCTAATTAGTTTAAAAATGTAATGCACTTGGATATGAGAATTAAGTTTGCTAATGAAATGATTTAAAGAATGTTTTGAGTTACCTCTACCCTGCCTCTGAATATAGCAGTGTGTCTAAGTCCTTGGCTAGGTTGTGAATGTCTTTGAGAGATGTGATGTAGAGCCTTTGAGACACTTGATGTTGTGTGTAATATCCTTGTAGAAATATTGAATGCAGATTCTGTTCCCTGCCAAATGAAAAATTAATTAATGTATTGCTATTAATTGAAGCATAATATGAAGGTGAACAATTAAAATCTAATTACTTGACTACTTAAAGGTTGGAACTTACAGCTTCTTTTATTGTGGTAAAACTTATTGCATTTTTCACATATGATATGTCCTCTCTTGCTCATATCTTGCTTGTCTAACATTTCATCTTGTTGCCTCTTTCTACTCATCTTAGGTCTGCCAGCCTTTCTCTTAATTTGAGGTGGTTCAATTGGTATCCCTTCAACTTTTGACCGATCGGATTGATCAGGTAGAGGATGAATGATTCTATCATAGATTTTTAAATAGGCCTCTATTATAAGTTTTTACCTACAAAATCATATGTATTCTCTTGTCTATGGTTTATACAAGGCAAAATATGCCTACATAGAATGCCACTCTCTTGGAAAGCACTGTAATCACATGTTATCTTGTCGAAATCAACAACAAAGGTTTAGGCACCATCTATCACTTCACACTCAGCGCCAGTTGCATCAATTACCTTCACAAACCTTCTATCTTTCTTTGATTGATCCAACCTCTTTTTTATTGTTAGTAGTAATACTCTATCCCATTACAGTGCTTTTTGATGCCTTTTTCGCAATCGTTTCATTATTGTTTTCCTTATCCATTTTAACAAATCTAAAATGGGTCTACCTTTATGCTCATTCAATCGAGTGTTCCATGATTCTGTCAAATTGTTGGTCACATGATCACATTTGACATCATGCTCGAAAGCATATCTACACCACTGGTTGGGCTCAATGTTTGCAAGGTAGTTATAAGCTTCTACATTAGCCATCTTAATCTTACACATAGCTTTATCAAAAAATGATTTCTTTGTAGCCCTTGATGCCTCCCGAAATAGAGGACTGAATCTCTGATCTAGCCATTGCTTTCTGAAATTAGAGATTATGTGTTTAGCACAAAACCTTGTTGGAGAACCAGGCCAATAATCTGATAATGCTCGCAGTATTCCCTTTTGTCTATCAGTTATGAATGTGACTGACTGTTCATTTACAATACCAAGCCACTCTTTAAGGTTTCCTAGAAACCAACCCCATGATTCTCCACTCTCAATCTCAACCACAGATATTGCTATAGGAAAAATTCCATTATTGACATCTAATGTCATTGCAGATAACAGTACACCTCTATAAAGGCCTTTCAAATGGCACCCATCTAATCCTATAAACCTTCTACAACCATTGAGAAAACTATCCCTCAATGCTGAAAAGCTATACATAAATCTCTTAAAATACACTGGACCATATTCAACAGTAACACTAAATTGCATATTTACCAACATACCAAGGTTTCTCTCTATAAGTACTATTGCATAATCCCTCAACCTTTGATATGCATTCTCATGATCCATACTAGCTTCTTTAAGTGCTCTAACTATAGCTCTTCTAATTTTCTTCATATTACAGTGAACACCAAACTTTTGCTTTAACCTATCTCGCATTGCCTTGGCTGACATTTTAGGGTTGGTCTTCAATGCACTTACAAACTGTGAAGCAATCCATGCTGAAGTTTATTCCTTTGACTTGGAAACTCTGTCACAGGTATGTTCCTCTTCCAATTTTTGAATTTTGAATACTATTCCAAACTTTACTTTGGCTGCAAAAATTAACCATGGGCATTCTACAACCTTACACCTACTTATGAACCTCTTAAAGTCATTCTTAAGTTGAATGATTTCAAATCCTTCTCGAAGACAATATTTCTTTAATGCACCTCTGAAGTGCTCAACTCCATCAAATTCTTGGCCAATATGCAAATAACCTTCCTCCTAGTCACCTTATCTAAAATTATCTCTACCCACTGAGCTTGTTGTTTCTCTTACTGCTTCATCTTCCTCTGATAAAGACACTAAGGGACTATCTCTGTAACAAACTCTTCTTCATCATCACAAGACATGTGTTACACATGTATACAAATCAGGTCAGATTACAACCATTTTAAATACAATAGAAAACAACACCAACATGGAAATTACAAATTGACACTATAGAAACAACAACAACACATCCACTATTAAGGTCATCCACATAGAAAACAACACCAACACGTAAATTACAAATTGACACTATAGAAACAACAGCAACACATCCAATGTGATTCCTACTTGTAATCCACTTTAAAGTGGATTACAACTTCTTTAAAGTCAGATTACACGCTCAATCCCCAACAAATCACCAATATAAAATTTACAACCCCTTCAAAGTCAGATTACAACCCCTTCAAATCTAACACCCATTAAAGACATATTACAGCCCCATAAAATATGATCTAAAACAACACCCATCAAAGACATATTACAACACCAATAGTGACATTTAAAAATGAAACCTTATTTTGTTTAAAGCACCAATTGCGACATTTAAAAAAAATTAAAATTTAGGGCAAAAGCAAACATGAACGAAAGAGGCATTTTACTCAAATTCAGCGTAATTAGAAAAATAAAAAAAAAATTCAAAAATCATACTCAATAAAAAAACTTCACCCATCAAATAGACTAACCAATAAATCCAACAATATATCCCTAAAACCTAGATGGACAAACAATATGTATTCACAGTACAAAAAATGTATATTTGTACAAAATCATACGGTGAATGATGTACTTACCGTGAATCAATGGTTCTGCCCTTGCGTATAAGTGGTTCACGATGATGATGGTTTGTGGTGGCCTTATGCCTTATTCAATCCAGTCCGCTACCCTAGTATACAACAAGTACACTTCATATTGTAAAACTTTCTAAGTCTATGCCTAGTTTGTCATATGGAGCTCCTCCATACATCTGTGAATGACACCCCATACATACGTTATAGATATTACAAATTAGCTCGTTAAACCATACAAGTTAAGGTTATAGCATATTTGTATAATCCTTTCGTCATTCATATCCTGAAAGAATAGAGACATAGATTATCACCGTCAAATCTTTATTTGCTTGACCATGAACTTATCTCCAGATTTATATTTCTAAAAATAATAACCGAAAACACTTTTGCAATATTATTTATCACTATAGAATATTTTCTTGGGTTTATACTTGTGCCCATAAGACTTTCTAACATACAATCTTGGAGCATCAGGATATACAACTTACTCATAAGAGCTGACGAATCTTATATCTACGTACACTGGACTACATAAGCATCGGACCATACTGAGCGACACCCAACGGTCACACCATGAAAGGTTTCTGACATGTGTGTAACCAAAATATGATGGATCACTTATAAGTTCACCTTGGAGCTCAAGTTAAAAGATCATGAATACTACTCAACTTGAGAAGGCATTCCATTGACACTTTATGAGATGTCTATTGGAGGTCCTCGTAAGTCTATTTAGTACCTAGTCCTTACTGAATACTTGTATCTCTATACAAGCTTTCACTAAGCTCATGGTTTGTTAATACTAACCATCTGGATCATCCAGATATAGACATACACTGACCTATATTAATGGGTTTCACAGATAGACCTGCATCGGTAAAGATAGATCAAGAATATGGTGTTCGAGAACATACTTGTATAATGACATTTTCTAACACCATTTGCAACTTTTTAAAACTACATCATTATAATATATTCTCAGGTCTTTGTCCCATTTCAAACAAGGCTCTAATTCTTTATATTTTGCTAACTCTTATAACTTGCTAACTCTTAACACTTCTAACTATTAACACTTATAACTTTTAGTTTTGCTAACTCTTAGCACTAATCTAAACGCCTTTAAACCAGATCTGAACTCTTTCAGATCATACATTATCTGAAATGTTACAAGCATCTGACCATTTAATAATTAATAATATTAATAATTTTATTAGAAATGATAATCATATAAATAATATAATTAAATATTTATACATAATGGAAGGGCACGTAAGCGCAAATCTCAATAACTCCCACTTGCTCTAATGCTATTCATGATGATATTTAATATCCATTGACTCTACTTGTTTCTCAAACACTTTAAGAGTTAAGTTCTTAGTTAGTGGGTCCGCTATGTTATCCATAGAATGTATTTTAGATTTTATTATATCTCCAATAGCCAAGATCTTTTTAATTATGTGGTATTAAAAATCTATATGACTAGAATTTTGTTGTGGTTTATAACTTATTAGCTTGAGCAATTACTCCGTTATTGTTACATTATTGTAGGATAGGATTCTTTAAGCTTAGAATTTATTCTGAGCTTAACAATTGGCTTGCATATCTACATTACTTTCTTTGCAGGCTTCTCGAGCCAAAATATATTCTATCTTCAAGGTAGAATCAAATGTGAACTTTTGAATTTTGAACTCTTTCTATCAGCTATGGTACCATTGATAAATAATACATAACCAGAAGTAGATTTTCTATCATTCAAATCAGATTGGAAGTCTAAGTCTGTGTATCTTCTTACTTGTAAGTAGCTTTCTCAATAAGTCAAAAACTTATCGTTCGTATTTCTCAAGTACAACTAGATATATTTTATGGCTATTCAATGGTCGTTACTTGGATTAGATTGATACCAGCTCGTAATACTTGCAGCAATCAAGATACAGGTCTCGTACATGACATAGTATACATTAAGCTACCCTTTAGCTGATGCAAATAGTATATTAGACATTTTAACCCTTTCATCTTCGTCCTAAGGATACTTCCTCCTAAAAAGATGAATTTTATATCTAAAAGATACATTAACTGTCTTACAATTATTAAAATTATACCTTTGCAGGACTTAGTTTATGTACAAAGATTGAGAAAGTCCTATCAGCATCCTAGCTCTTTTCCTATAATGCTTTATACCATTAACTGACTGACTTGCAACAAACCAATGTCGTTTCCAACAATGAGTATCTTATACATATAGAGAACTAGAAAGATAATTTATGCTCTCACTACTCTTTTTGAACATGCACACTACAGGAAAAGTGTGTTAAAGGTATTTAACTCAATTAACTTTCAGGTTCCATCGACGGTTCATATCATCTTGATTGACTTTATGAAGTTCAATCTTTTATAATCCTCGTGACCTAAGAGAAACTATTTCTCTAGTAAGTGGCTTTTACAAAAAGAGTGTGTTAAAGGTATTTCACTAAATTAACTTTTAGTTCCATCGTCGGTTCATTATTATCCTGATTGACTTTATAAATTTCAATCTTCTATAATCCCCATAACCTAGGAGAAACTATTTCTCTAGTAAATGGCTTTACGAGTAACGAATAGTTTCGCTCCTCTAGATTATCGAACTGATATACTATATATTGCTTGGGATACCTAATGAACTGATATTATACCACTTGGGTGTAAGTTTATTCTCTTGTGTAACTCTTATGCAAGTAGGACAACCTCATTTCTTAATATACTTAAGACTTGGTTTTCTTTCAGTCCACATCTCATATGTAGTAGAAGGAATGACTTACGATGAAACTTTGCTCATTAAGTGAGTAGCGGTTTCTAGAGCATAATCCCATAGATATTTTTGAAGATCGATAAAGCTCAACATAGATCAAACCATATCTAATAAAGTATAATTTCTTAACTCCAAAACACATTTGTGTAGAGGAATACCATGAGAATTATATTGAGCTAGAATCTCATTCTCCTTTAAATAATATGTCAATCTACTGCTCACGTATAAACAGCTTCGACCAAATCGAAGACATTAATTACACATAATAGTTTGTTTCTCTACTTCTAGTCAGAACTCTTTAAACACTTCAAAAACCATATCATGATAAATTATGATAAAAACAATGAAGTATCGAAGTCCACCAGTGGTAGTATGATTCATTGGATCAAATACATCACTATGTACTAGTTCTAATAAATCTCTGGCCCAATATCCAACACCTACATAAAGATTTGGTCATCTTTCCTTGAATACAAGATCCATAAATTGGCCAAGGTTTCATAGTCAGATCAAGTATTTGGCCATTGTTAACAAGACAAGATAGTCGTCTTACACCTACACGACTTAATCACTTATGCCATAATTCATTATTATTCAAAGTTTTTGAACTAGTATTTATTCTGTTTACCTAGAAATATTTATGTATTTGTTGTCATTGAGATATAATTATCGGTGTCGATTAAATACGGTATGCATGCAAGTGGTATTTATGTTCATTATACAAAGTATGTATCTCACACATATTTATGCGCATCGAAAGACATTAAATACATATATTTATGTTCATTATGCGAAGACATTAAATACACATAATAGTTTGTTTCTCTACTTCTAGTCGGAACTCTTTAAACACTTCAAAAACTGTATCATGACAAATTATGATAAAGACAATGAAGTATCAAAGTCCACCAGTGGTAGTATGATTCATTGGATCATATATATCACTATGTACTAGTTCCAATAAATCTCTGGCCCAGTATCCAACATCTACATAAGGATTTGGTCATCTTCCCTTGAATACAGGATTCATAAATTGGCCAAGGTTTCATAGTCAGATCAAGTATTTGACCATCTTAACAAGACGAGATAGTCGTCTTACGCCTACACGACTTAATCACTTATGTCACAATTCGTTATTATTCAAAGTTTTTGAACTACTATTTATTCTGCTCACCAAGAAATATTTATGCATTTGTTGTAATTGAGATATAATTGTCGATGTAGATTAAATACAGTGTGTATGTAAGTGGTATTTATGTTCATTATACAAAGTATGTATCTCACACATATTTATGCGCATCAGAAGTATAAAACAAAATATAAACACAAACAAATAACATATTAATCAAATTAACATGAAGATTGAGAATAACTTTTGAACAAAAGTTACTTAAGTTTGCCCTAAATAGCCACCGTTGTTAATTCTAGCACTCAACAGTGATGGGTTTGAATATCTAGAATAGTAGTTTCAAATCCAACAACAGCTTTAACACTTAAATCAAATTCAAGATAAACATTTTATCTAGGATTCATTTGTTCATATATATTCTTGTTCAACACTTGAACTTATGAACAAAACTTGTTGTAATTGTGGCTTCAATTATAAAAGAACAAGTTTAATGAATAAGAAACAATTTCTTTGTTTTTGTTCTCCCAAGTGGCCGGCCAACATAACAACCAAAAAACTTTTATTGTTTCCATTTCACATATATATAATAATTTATAAATTAACTAAACCATTGCCAACTCTTTAACCTAGGTTAGGTAACTTACTTGATGGCCAAGCACATAATAAAATAATATAAAAATATTTTATAATTTAACTAAACCATGGTCAACTATCAACCTAGGTTATTTAAATTACTTGGCCATCAAGTACTTAATAAAATAATATTAAATAATAATTATTAACTCAACCTTGGTTAACTCTTAATCATGGTTGAGTTAAATATTATTTAATATATTAAAATATTAAATATCTTGATTGTTTTAATAATTAAATAATTAATATGCAAAATTACCCTAAACCCTTACTTGTTTACCAAGTAAACCCACTATTGAGGTCCCACTATACCACACTTAGGTAAATTCAACCAAATGCTCACTATGTGCCACATGTCAATATATAATTGGTTAATAATAATTATCAACTAATTAATGTACTTAACACTTAAGTACTGACACGTGAGCATCCCAAGGGAACCTGAAACAAATAATTAGTTTTACTGGATTTTACTGGATTGACCTATTCAATCCAGTACACTGCTATAGTGCACAACGAGTACACTTCATATTACGGGACATTTTAGGTCTGCGCCTGATTTATCAAATGGAACTATTCCATAAGTCCGTGATCAATGCCCCACGCACACGTCACAGATATTACAAATCAGCGCGTTAGACCATACAACTTAAGTTTAATGCGTATACATATAGGCTTTCGTCATCTATATCTTGGATGTGGGGGGACATAGATCAGCACCGTCAAATTCCCATAAGCCCATCCATGATCTTATCTCCAAATTCATATCTTGATGAATAATATACACAAACACATTTGCTAGATTGTTCAACCCTGTCGAAAACGCCTTTCCCAGGTTTATTTCTTATAGCCATAAATCTTTCTAAGATACAATCTTGGAGTATTGGATATACAACTCCTTATGTGAGCTGACAGATCCCATATCTATGCACACCGAATTCCATGAGCATTGAACAATGCCCAGCAACACGCAATGGTCAAATTATGAAAGGTCTCTGATGTCCATGGAACTTAAGTATAGTGGATCACTCATAAGCCTACCGTAACGCTCAGGTCAAAGAACCATGAATACTACTCAACTCGAGAGGACATTATATTGATGGCTTACATAGGATGTCTATTAGGGTCCTCGTGAGTCTATTCGATACTTAGTTCTTACTGAATACCTGTTTGCCTATACGAGCTCTAAGCTCATGGTCAACTAGAAACAATCATTTATACCCTACAGATATAGACATATATTGACTATATAAAATAAATTCACCGACGGACCTGTATCAATACAAATAGATCAGGAACATAATATTTGATAACTTACTTGCATAATGACATTTCTTAGCACCTTATTGCAACTCTTGTAACTATGTTATTACTAGTATACCCTCAAGTCTTTATCCCGTTAGAAACAAGGCGCCAACTCCTTGGATTTCATTGATTCTTATAACCTGCTAACTCTTAGCAGTTATAATTCTCAATGTTGCTAACTCTTAACCCTGATCTGAACTCTTTTAAATCAAATCTGAAATCCTTCAGATCATACAATGTTTGTAGCATTACAAGCATTGTACCATATAATTAATATAATTAGCGATTTAATAAAATGTACACTATATAGATATCACATTTTCATACATATAGGGATGGCATGTAAGCACAAATCGTAACAACAATGGTCATTCATTAATTGACACTCAGTTAGCAAAATATTATCATTATCATATAAACATGAGAATTATTCTCAACACTTGAAAGAACTAAAAATAAAGTGAGGTTTAAAATATAGTGCTATTTTCATATATCCATTTCAAAATAGTAAAGCTTACTTTCCATTGTAATTATTCTCTATATGTGGTTTAGATATATCAAATAAATTTCAAATGGGGCATAATACTACTTGTACATCTCATATACATATGCTCCCACTAAAGATCATTAGATATCGAGGCCATGATATATAATTTTACTCTTAAATCATTTTTAATCATTTTCTTATAAGCTTTCGTCTGTTTTCAAGAGACATTATTAGAAACACCTCTTATATGATCTTTTGATCAATGATTTATCTTAATTTTTCCTAATTTAGAATAATTCTCAGATTTATAAGAAAGTCCAAATATTTATTGGTACCCTATAGTTTGTATGCCTATATCAAATATACTAATAAGTTGCTCATAGTCATCTTATATTTATAAGATACTAACCTTATCACTATAAGATAAAATAAGAGATGATTAGCAGAATATTTTTAATGGTTAATAAATAACGCTTTAGATTATGGGTATAACTTTTATACATTTTTTAATCTAAAGATTCCCTCCCACTACTTTATATAATCCTTTTAATCTCTCAATTGGAAAACAAAAGTTTAAACATTTTATACTTTACAATGAGAAGTGGACCTATGGTATTTTACTCCAGTCTTACGCTGCAACAATATTGGCCTTTGTAAACCCAAAAGGTAGACAACTCTTGTCAATTGCATATCATGCAACTCTTACCACTGATCCTAAATACACTTTATCCTCACGCTGTAGCAATATTGGATAATTGTATTCCATATTGATTTGTCAATCATCAAATATATATTACTAGTATTACCCTCACACTATTGCAATATTAGACACAAATCTATGTTTCCAAAAAAATAGAGATGGTGAATGTATTTATGCAACTCTTGCATAATTTTGGAAACAATTTTCATGAAAAAATTATTTTGAACAACTCTTGTTCAAAAATAATTTTTCTTCCTCCATATTCTTTGATTGATTTTAAGCCATCCATGAGAGAAGAAAAATAGAAGTTTTTTTTTTTTTCTCAACACTTGAAATAACTAAAAATAAAATGCTCTCGCACCTTCACTTACTTGGCCGAATCTTTCCATGGAGAGAATGAATCAAAATCATCCAAATTGGTTTTAACACTTGAATAATTAATTACAAGTGTTCCCACCAGTAAACCATTGTTTAGGTGCTCCATTCACCATAATATGATGGCTTGTCCCTCTTGCCCAGTTAATTAACATACCATTTAATATAATAGCAAACAAGATATTCCTTTACCAAACAATTGGAATATCTTTTATTATTTAATTAATTTAAATGGAAAACATCAAGGTCCCTTCATTAGATAAATTATATAATTTCCATGATTAATGTTTTTTATTTTGTAATAATAATAATAAATGACTTTTGTATTAATTATTCAAACTATAATTTTGAATAATTACTTTTACCTTACTTGTTTTTACTAACAAATTTAATAAATTAATTCAAGGTAAAAATAATTCATGGACCAAATTATGCCACTTGTCAATATCTCATTGTTTAACAACTCTTATTGACTAATTAAGTGATGTACTTAATAATTAAGTTTTAACAAATACACATCCCGAAATAATTATCTGATTTACTAGAATTTCCTAGATCAAATTATTCAATCCAGTCTGCTACCTTAGTGCACAATGAGTACACTTCATAATGTGAGATTCTCTAGATCCATGCCAAATTTGTCATATGGAGCTCATCCATACGTTCGTGAATAATGTCTCACACACATGTTATAGATATTACAAAGCAGCACGTTAGACTATACAAATTAAGGTTATAGCATATTTATATAATTCTTCAATCATTTATATTCTAGATGAGTAAAAACATAGATCATTACCATCAAATCTCTATTGGCTCAACCATGAACTTATCACTAGATTTATATTTGAAAAAAAATATTCACAAACACTTTTACAATATTGTTTATCCTTATGAAAAATATTTTTTGGAATTTATGCTTGTGGCCACAATACTTTCTGAAACATAATCTTAGAGTATCAGGATATATAACTTACTCATATAAGCTGACAAATCTCATATCTACGCCCACTAAACCCTATAAGTATCGGACCATACCTAGCGACACCCGACGATCAGACTATGAAAGGTTTTTGATACGTGTGTAACTAAAGTATGGTGGATCACTCACAAGCCCATTGTGGTGCTCAAGTTAAAGGACCATAAATACTACTCAACTCGAGAAGACTTTCCATTGACGGATTTATGAGATGTCTATTAAAAGTCCTCATGAGTCTATTCAATACTAGTCCTCACTTAATACATGTATCTCTATACAAGCTTCCACTAAGCTTATGGTTTACTAAGACTAACTATCTAGACCATTTAGATATAGACATATACTGATCTATATTAATGGGTTTCATCGATGGACTTGCATCAGTATAGATAGATCAGGAACATGGTGTTTGAGAACATACTTACACAATGACATTTTCTAGCACCATTTGTAACTCTTTACAGCTACGTCATTACTAATATTTGTCCTATTTCAAATAAGGCTCTAACACTTTAGATTTCGCTAACTTTTATAACTTTTAACTCTTAGCACTTATAACTTTTAGCGTTGTTAACTCTTAGCATTGATCTAAACTCCTTTAGACCATATCTGAACTCCTTCAGATTATACAATGTCTAAAACATTACAAGCATCTTACCATGTAATGATTAGTAATATTGACAATTTTATTAAAAATTATAATTGTATAAATACTATAATTAAATATTTATACATAATGGGATTGCACGTAAGCATAAATCCCAATACCATGGTGGATCTCAGAAGCCTAACTTCTTTTGTTCCATTCCTTTTTCCACAAGAGATACAAGGAATACCCAAATATCCCAGAGCTCTCAAGGATCTATACCACACTATCTTGTGCACTTAAGCACTCAAATGTTACATAAGGTTTTTATTCTCTCTCTTATTAATGATTTGGTGCTTTATAGATTACAATGGGTAACAAGGGTTTGTATAGTGTTAATACCGATCCTTGAAATTCTAAATCTAGTTACAATAAGAGTTTACACATTATAGGAGTCCAAAACGGACTCTAGGATGCAATTTTACCAACAAACTGCTTCTTGATTCAAAATCTCTCCAAGAAGCTTTAACTATGATCCATCCACTCCAACACTTTATCACTTAACGTTAACTTTAGTTAAGTCTATATCCAGACTTAAATATTTTTAGGCTTGTGACATTGGTCTCTAAAGATAGGAATACATCTTCCCTTAGGTGGACCTTGTACTATGATCTCCAATGTCACTTTTGACACCATCACAGTACTTTTGTGGCATAACCTTACTGGCAACACCCTTCCTATATATTCTCTTTTGATCTCTATCACCATGGTGAGCAAATCTCCAATGTTTTCCTTTGGTATGAATCCCCTCAACAATCTTTATTAAGCCACCTTTAGCATTGACATCAAGCACAAACAGCTTTTTGTGCTTATTACCTCTCATAACTATTACAAATCGTTACCTTATCTCTAGTATTCCTTTTTTCTGCTCTAAATTAATGTCCCTCTTGATCTAGCACTCTTAAGGACATCCAATTTCTCTTAACTCTAAGAACATACCTTATACCATGTAACTCCCTAATATCCCCATCATGCATTCTTATCCTAAGGCTACCAATCCCTATGACTTTATAAGTTATATCATTCTACATTTATTTTTCTTCCTATATTGAGTTTATAATTGGTAAATAAGGATTTTTCCAGGCATATATAGTAACTACACTAGAATTAACTATTCATCTACCAATATACTTTTTACCTGAAACTACTAATGATTCTACAATTTCCAAGTCTTCTTCACAAACTATTGCAGCCTCTCTTTCATTCTTTGTCTTTCCTTTGGGAAAATTCCTTTTAAGTGCCCCTCCTTATTACAAAAGTAGGCCTTCTTGGATCTACCCCATTGATTATTTTTACCATCTTTTCCTTTTGCAACTAAACTAGCTGGACTACCAAATTCTGATCTCTTATCGAGCTCTTTATGGTTAAATAACGCTTTAACATCTGTCACCGTTAAATTCTCCCTATTATACATGAGTGTGTAAATGAAATGCTTATAACTTAGATGCAGTGAACACAATAAAATTATTTCCTTATCCTCGTCTTTAATCTTGATGTCTATCTGTTGGGATTTGTGCTCACGTGTCATCCCATTGTTTTATGAATATTTTATTTTATGATACTTATACAATTCATTATTTGTTAAATCGCTAATTACTATTATTAAATGGTTCAATACTTGTGACACTACAGACATTATATGATCTGAAAGGGTTCAGACTTGGTCTAAAGAAGTTTAGATCAATGCTAAGAGTTAGTATCACTGAAAATTATAAATGCTAAAGAGTTAGCATGTTATATTAATCAGTAAAGTATAAAAGTTAGAATCTTGTCTGTGACGGTATAAAGACCTGAGAATACATTAGTAATAATATAGTTTCAAGAGTTGTAATAGGTACTAAGAAATGTTATTATGCAAGTCTATTCTAAAATAAGATGTTTCTGGTCTTAATTCACCGATGCAAGTCTATCGATGGAATCCTTTTACATAAACCAGTGTATATTATACCTAAATGGTCAAGATGGTTGTTCTTAGCTAACTATGGACTTACTGGAAGTTTGTATAGTATACAGGTGTTCAGTAAGGACTGAATACTAAACAGACTCAACGAAGACCACAATAAACATCCCATGAAGCCGTTAATGTAAGGTCCTCTTAAGTTGAGTAGTTTACGTGCTTCTTTGACCCGAGTATCATGGTGAACTTGTAAGTGATCCATCATACTTTGGTTCCACGCATGTCACAGACCTTTCACAGTGTGACCGCTGGGTGTCATTGGCTATGGTCCAATGCTTATGGAGTCAGTGTGTACAGATATGAAATCTGTCAGCTCACATAGATGAGTTAATATATCCAGATGCTCAGAGACTGTATCTTAAAAAGTCTTATAACCATAAGCAATGAACCTAAGAAAAGAATTTCTTACAGGGTTAAACAAAATTGTAAAAGTGTTTGTATATATTGTTTATTAAGATATGTGTCTGGAGATAAATTCATGGATGAGCATATAGGGATTTAATGGCAATAATATATATCCATGCTCTTTCAAAATATGATTAGTAAAAGGATTATACTTATGTGCTATGACCTCAACTTGTATAGTCTATTGCACTGATTTGTAATATTTGTGACGTGTGCGTGGGGCATCAATCTCGGACTCACAGAATAGTTCTATTTGACAAATGGGGGTGGACCTAGGGAGTCCCGCAATATGAAGTGTACTCGTTGTGCATTGGGGCAACGTAACGAATTGAATAGTTCAATCCAGAAAATTCTAGCAAACCGGATATTTACTTCGGTTTCCCTCCAGTCGTGCACGTGTTAAGACTAAAGAGTTAAGTACATCAATTAGCTAATAATTAGTTGTTGACCAATGGGATGTTAACACATGGCACATGTGGGCCAATTAATGTTTGATTTAGAAATTACCAAAATGACCTTATTTGTTAGACAAATAATATCATTATTTTATTCATTAAAATGTTTATTGAATAAAATATAATAATATATGATATTATTATTTAAATTGAAATCAAACAATTAATTTTTAATTTAAATTGGCATGTATTTCTACTATGATTTAATATGATTAAATTATTTATTTAATATTAATTAAATGATAAGATAAGTATAATGGGTGGCATTTGTTAATGGTAGGCCTTAAGATGTTTCTTAATGATGAGAAAGTTTTTTCTTATTTGGCCTAAATTAAGGCTAAGTTCATTTAAATGATATTCCATTTTGTTTCATTTTAATTTGATTTTTTGTTAATAATAATAAACAAAAACTAATGGCAAACATAATAGATGCCATTAGGTGAGAAAATAAAATATAATAATAAACAAATAAAATAGCAATTAGTTGCTCAATTAATCATCAAAATTCATTCAAGGGGTGGATGAGTGTGTGAAGTGAATTTTGCTAAGTGTTGAAAAATTCTCTCAAGTGTTAAGAGAACAAAAACTCAACTGTTCCACATTTTTCTTCTTTCATTTTTCCTTCCATTTTAGTCACCCATATTACAAAGTAGAAACAAGGATTCAAGAGTTGAATCCTTTGCTGAAAAAGCTGTTATTCTAGCTTCCTCAAGCCCACCGTGTTGAGGAACTAGAATTGTGAATGGTTCAAGGTGGGTACTCTGATTCGACCAAATACCAAAGGCTTGACAAGGTACTATTTCTCAATCTTGATGTACTTTACATTTATGAGATAACATGTAATGTTTACTTGTGTTTATCATTGAATAATTTGTATTCCGCTCATCCGCTATGCATGTATGCATGTGATACGTATGCTATATTTGAATGATAGACACAAACCTACATGCATGCACCCTAGGTTTAAAATCACTAACACTGTCATCTTAAGATTAATGATAATCTTGTTGAAGGATTTTATGTGGTCTTTCATAGAAGTTCTCTCAGCCATAGACATTTAATATAACTTTTATTAACATATAGATGATTTTCTAGTGACTTTGTCATGTAGAAGGCGTTAAATTTCTTTCAAAGTCCCAATGCTGTCTTTTCTCCAGTCACTTCACTTAGAACTTCATCACTCAATGATAAAACTATGGTACTATAGGCTCTTTTCTGAATGGTTTCTTTATCTAAGTCACTAGGTTTTGCAAGTTTTTTATCTTCGCTGGTTTGCTTTTTCTCAATGGCTAAATAAAAACCTTGACTCACCAATAAAGCCATAACCTTCACATTCTAGAGATTGAAATCATTCATCTTATAGAACTTCTACATCTCATTCTTATGAGTTGCCATAGTTAAACCAACCTATGCTCTAATACCAGTTTATTTTAGGGTTTATTAATGTACACTCTAAAAAACCCTTAGTGCCCTGTAGAAGAATTTCACTGCCAAATATCCAAGAACAATAAAGTTTACACAACTAAGAGATAAACAATCAAGAAACTAAAGTATGTAGTTCGGCAAACTGCTTACGTCCATGGTGGATCTTAAGATCCTAACTTCTTTTATTATGTTCTCTTGTTCACAAAGAACCTCCACAAGAGATGCAAGGAATACCAAAATAATCCAAAGCTCTTAAGGATCTATACCATAATATCTTGTGCACTCAAGTGTGACTTAAGCTCTCTATTGTCTCTCTTGTTAATGATTTGATGCTTGATGAATTACAAGGGTTTATATAGTGTTAATCTCGACCATAGAACCCTAGTTAGAATAACATTTCACACACTATAGGAGTCCGAAATCGACTATAGGATGCAATTCTACTTAAAAACATAGATTTTCAGAATAAGCAATGTTATGGCATCCAATCTCCAACACTAAGGCGGTAATGCTATTATCGGGCCAACGTTGTAACATTTATCAACCAACGTTGAGGAGTTCTAAGTATAACATTGGAGCATTCAACTTTTTGGAATTTCCGCCATGACATTTATATCCATCATTGTGATGTTCATACGTCAAGTTCCCTCTTATTTTCTTTCTCGCATTCTGCTTTCGTTTCGACCCTTGTTATCCATCCAATGGGTCCTTAACCTTATCTCAACTCTTTCTTGGTTTTCAACTCAAAATCAAACTTATCTTTGATTTTAAATTATCAAATTCTAACAATAAAAATATTAAAACTCTTAAAAAGTAAGTCTGACAAACCAACTCTCACCTACATAACATATAACCTCGACAATACCCTTTAAAATTTTTGACCTAATTGAAAAGGGAGAGCCCTAATTGGGCCAACATAATAAAATAAGGTTGTATGGGCAGCATGAGTTCCAATTTAAAAAAAGGCAAGGTATAAGGTGACCTTACCATATTTTGACCAACTAAGAAAATCATACACTAAGAGGGCCCTTAACATCACGATAGTAAGGATATCATACTGAACCTTTAACCTTTTTTTATCCTCATCGGACACTTTAGAAAGAAGGTATCAAATGGTCTAGCTCATAATCTACTTCCTCATTGTTAGTAAAAGGCTCCTTTACTTCCTCTTCCTCCTCATCACTTTTGGTTCTCACAGAGCCTTGTTAAACTTGATTATTTCTATAGGATTATCCTCTTGATCCCCCTTGGCTTTAACCCCATTTGCCTCAAGTTCTATCCCTTGATTAAAGCCTAATGCTACACCTCGAGAAGTAGTGTCCTTTTGAGATCCCATTCGACACACTAAAGAAGCCTCATCTTCCTCTATATCACTAAGGTCGGGCCTAATATCTAAAACTATTTTGTCTCTTACACTATCTAAGACAGTTTGACTATTTTTTGACATTATTAAGAACATAAATAAAACAAAGGTAAATAAGCTAATTTGGAGGCGAGGCTAGACATTCTAACCTAAGCACAAACACCAATCAACAATAGTCCCATATTTGAAACAAAGACAAGAAAATCCAAAAAAACAAAAAGCACAGTTTGTAACAAAGAAGAATTATAGTAAAGCCTTAGCCATCACATCAGAAAGAATATATACATACGAAACCATACATATCTTGAGCATCAATAGTAATAACACATCCAAAACCAAAGATGAAAAAGATATAAAAATAGAGATAAAACTCACTGTTGGCATTTGTCGAAGAGTTAGGGAAGAATAGAACCAAATTAGAAATTATTGGTACGAAGTCAGAATTAGAAGCGATCATTGGACTTATTGTAGAAGTTTTTGTTTTTTCTCTCTCTAAAAATTATATGGCAGCTCTTGTTTCTCTCTCTTCAGAAGCTTTAAGCATAAAGTCTAAAAAATGGCCTAGAACTCTTTATTTATAATAATCGTATGTGTCAATCTTGGCCATTGAAATAACTAAATGGTTAAGAGAGTCATATGCTAAAAAACAATGTTTTATTTAATCGATATGATATCTATGCAGTAGTGTTAGCTATTGAATTAAATCCAATGACTGAAAAGACATCCACATCTTCAGTAATTGTAACACTTGACACATGGGCTTTAATAAAATGTAATGAGAAAGTTACACAGATTTCATTGAGATGCTATTTTTTAGTAAAAGATTACTAAAATTTAAAATAGGACTTTGTTAGAACAAGACCTGGGACTTGTACTATCCAAAACTTTAAGAGCATCTCAAGCTCAATCTGATTGAAGATTGTTCTTTGGTATGAAAACTATAATAGAGTTCTGAGCATTGAAGAGTCAATACTAAAAATTGAGGGACTTCTATTTTCCCAAGGGCCTCAATCAGGCCTAATCCATTAGGGAAAGGCTCAAATGATTAAATGGACCTTGTGCTCAGACCTTTGGAAGATATCACCCCTGAGGCCCTCTATATTAGGGCATCCTAGGTCTAAGCTCACTAACTTAAAAAGGCACAATATTAGATTAAAAGAACATCCTTGGGACCTACCAATAGTACTTGGCTCCAAAGTGTTCCGAGTATTAACTAATGACCTTGAAAACCTATTTATACTGAGCCAACCACTTAGTTTTCAAGGGCCAAGCCACAGGTATATGTTATCATAGGACCTAAATTGGCCCATCTATAAAGATCTCAAAGTACCCTAAGATTCTTGGATCATTCTTACTCTTATAATCTTAAAGTATATTGAAATAAGGAAGGTAAAATTTTTTCCTAATTCTAATAGGAATAAACTAAGGCTAATAAAAAAAAGATTAAAGATTTTATAGAGGATAAACTTTTTGAAAAATCAAAACACTACTTTTGGAAGAAAAAAAAAATGAAACCCTTCTCTCGACTATGATAATTATTTTTTTAGTTTTCATCTTCCTCATAGACCAATTGTTAACTTAAGAATCAAAGGGTCATCGCGAGAACAATCTTTAGCGTGGCTTAATTATGATTGTGGCTACATGAGTACATTCAAAGTCTAACACGTGTCAAGAAAAATTATCTAAGCTCGATTGAAGGGATTAAGTCCATTGTTCTTGAGAAGAAATAATTCCATTCGTAGGCCTAGAAGTTTTTAGATTCTACAGCCAACAGCTTTAAGAAAAACAAAAATGATTTAATATTTAAAAGATAAGTATAAAATTTGGAGCCACCTTTCTAAAAATAATTGGTCCTTCTTAAAAAAATAGAGCTTTAGATAACTGCTTAAGTTGCCTATGAGAAATGACACTACTGATGCCAATGCCCAACAAATCTATACATTTGCATCAAAATTAGAAAATAAATAGAAGGCTTGTAATTGTCTATCATAAATTAAAGAGCTAAGAATGAATTCATCTAAGTGTCGCGCTGAGCCAAGTGACTTATGAAGCATGGCTAGCTAAAAAGGCCTTACCAAGCCTGATGAATGGCTTTATAAAAGATCTCTACTGACAATTTAATGCCACTAGCCACAGGTCATCATTGCTTGAGTTCACTGTCGATCATCGAATAGTTTTCGTCCACCAACACCTCACTTGATTTATGCCTTATGGTTATGTTTAGGTTAGCATTGCTTCAAACAAGTCTTGATTGATACTTTATGTTCAGGTTCTTATTTTAATTGTTCTTTACTCTTTAACTGGTATTCTTCTTCTTTCTATATAAAATTATTTTTTCTTAAAATAAAAAGAAAATTTGTCTGATTTTATTTTATTGATATTAATTATTGCATGATATCTGTTATTGTTTCAATCTTCTTTGAGTTTGTTACTTTCCAAATCGTAGGCATTGTTCCTAAAGCACAAATGTTTGTAACCACTCTTAACTACCAAGTAGTTTATAGAGTCCAAAATCATGCACTAAATTTTGGCACTCCCCAAACATCTAAGGACGCCCTACTTCTTTTAGTGGACTCAAAGCATATACTTACCTGTACCTATGTTCCCAGATATCTCCCTCATGAGGAACTGGTGAAGATTCTTCCAAATTAATGGCTTAAAACTTATGATCCTATCCATAAACAGTCTCAAAAAGTCCAAGCCCATTCAGATCACAAACCACTCCTTCCACAAAAGAACCATCGGCTGATAGGCGCATTATATATTTATTCTTTTAATCTTTGTAAACTCAGTAATTGTTTAATTCAAGACAAATATTTGGCTTTTTACACATTTTATGACTATTTTATAAGTTTAAAGTTGAAGGAACAAAGAAAGATCAAAATTTAACCCCAAAAAAGGAGCAATTCAACTAAAATCGAGCAAAATATGGGTTTGCTACAGTAACCTACTATAGTACAAAGTGTCGTAGAGCTAGGGTTGACATAAAGTGGGTACCACTGTGATAATGCAACTATCAAACCAGTGTCACAGTGTTAAGAAGCCAAGGCCATGGCACTAGACATTGGATGCAGAATCTGAAAACCTTATTCTAACTTAGATGCAAAGTTTTGCCCTAATTAAAGACGAAAGCCTATAAATAAACGACAAAAAGCTTATTTCAAAGGATAAGAACAGAGAGGATAGAGAGCAACAAAGAGAGCAACCTTTGAAGAGTTTTAAGTAAACCTTTAAAGATCATTTAGGAGAATTCAGAGAAGAAGAACAGAATATTTGGGCGCAGAAGCGACAAAACTATTTATTTCTCTTAATCTCTTCTTAATTATGCTTTTTTTTTCATGATGTTGAACTTGAATTTCTTTGAATCTCTTAATTTCATTATGAACTAATTTTATTTTATAGGGTTTCAATTGGATCTCTACATATATTTTGAATTATTGTTATCCATTTGATTTATATTATTTATTAATTGAGTTATTTGTCTATCTTCGGTTTAATGATTTTCAGATGCGTGATCACCATCTAAATTGATTAGGTAACTTTTATGAACTTGAAAAATAGATTTTAGGTTTAGTCATTAATAGAATAACATATAATCATTGATTATAATGAGTTCATATAAGATAGGAATATACTTACATGACATATACAATCATTAAAGAGAACCTAGGCTTAATGAATTCCTACTTAATTTAATTCACATAGACATATAATGAGTTGATTAAAAAGAATATTCTTACTTGACCATCAAAAGAGGCTTGTAGGTAATTTAGGGTTTTTGATTGAAAATTCTAGTTGAAGAATTGATTCAAATAGGGGAATTAGTAATTTAGGTGAAGTGTAGAGTGAAGATTGGAACCCTAAGATTATCTTTATTGGTGTAATCACAAATTCTATTGTATAACTTTGTTGTCTTTGAATTCTTCTAGTTTTATGTTTTTCTATTTATGCATCTTTTTATCAATTGTTTTGATAAATTAAAAACTCATATAGGTTAGTACTTTTTTTAAATATAATAACAAGAACTTAGTGAAAATACAATAATAAGTCCTCGTGAGAATGATACTCTACTTATCATTATATTACTTGTTATAATAATATACATTTGCGTTTCTAAATTTAGCATAACAAGTTTTTGGAACCGTTTTTAAGGACTTGAATTATTTTTTTTTCCTAATATTAATATCAATTAATTCAGATTTATTTCAACCTTTTAATTTACTTTTATTTATCTTAGGTACTCCTACATCATACATAAGATGCACTAGAAAGCTTTTAGACTATTACCTTCATCCTGAAATCGAGAGGAAGTTAAGGAAATTCATAGAACAAGTAATCAATAGTTAAATCTGCAACCAACCATGGAAGATTAATCTGAAATAGGTGATACAAGGTCGTTGTACAATTATGAAATACTATTAATTAATGGCATCAGTTCAAGCATTCGAAGACCTACCATTAAAGCCAATTATTTTCAGCTTAAACTAGATGTTATTCAAATGATTTAACAATATAGGTTTTGGGTTTGCTGATTGATGATCCAAACTACCATATCATGAATGTTTTGTAGATTTTTGATATTTTTGAGCATAAAGGGTCTTCGGAAGATGCAATTCACCTTCAACCTTTTCCTTTCTCACTTTGGGATAAGGTAAAAAGCTGGTTTAATTCCTTGCCAACTTGACTAATCACTACATGGGATGATTGGCGTAAAAGGTCCTAACAAAATTCTTCCCTCCAACACAGATGGATAAACTGAGAAACGTCATCACTTCGTTTGGGTAATTTGATAATTAATCCCTTATAAGACTTTAGAGCATTATAAAGAAGTTATGAGGAGATGTCCACATCATAGAATACCAAAGTGGTTGATGGTGCAGACATTTTACAATGGGTTAATGGGTGATAGAGGTTTATATGTACTATTATTTCTATCATTTCGGATTTAAGTTTTGCCCTAAATCAAAAGTATTTTCGCTATTTACTAACCAAGGCGTGAAGATTCGAGACAAAATGGGTGTGAAATAGACTCAAAACGATAAAAATTGATGAAACAAAAAAAATTCGAGCTAGCGTTATGGTGTTTAGACTAGAAAGTTGAGGGGTTGGGTACAATACCTCGACCCCTGTGCAATAAAAAAAACTTTCTCTTTTGAGTCATATTTCAACTTGGATTTGAAGCCTTATGACCCTAAGGATGCGAAGACCTATAAAAGAAATCTTTACAAAGTAAAGCATAGAAATATGAGAGGCAAACAATACACATCACAATTACAAGAGATCAAAGTAAGAATTCAATATTGAAGACAAAGAATTGTACAATCAAGTCAAGAGCAATAAAGAAGCAATCCAGGGCATCTCCTTGTGTTATTTATTATCTACTCTTGTTATTATGATCTTGTTCAAGATGTCTTTGATTCATTACTTTGATACTCTTGAATTTTTTATGAGTTAAACTCTTCTGATCTAGGGTTAGACTTTTTAAACCAAATATGTAGTTGAATTTTATTGACTCTTAATCTATGAACTTAATATATACAATTAATTTATTCTATCTTATGTTTAATGCTTTGATTATATCTAGCCAATATTTTGAAAGATCAAGGAATCATAATGAACTTGACAAAGGGGTTTATGTGTTTTGTCTATGATAGTTTGATGCATGATCATAGGTTGACAGCTATGAATTCCATGTAGATAAAAAATATATCTAGATGTCATGCATGGTATTATTTAGATATGTTCTTAATGAATTGAATTCTATTCGGATTACCATAGATATAGATGTAATTGTTAGGGTGTAAAATAGTCACTAGACCATTGACAAAGGCTTGCGATGAGATTAGAGTCTAGCCAACAATTGTTAATAAGAAATTAACTAAGAGATTAGTTTGTTCAATGAAATGTTAGAGGATAAGTCAAAATCTTGTATTACTTTTAATTGGTGAATTCAAACCCTTATTTGCTTTTGATTAATATTAGGTATTGTTTTATATAAAAGAAATAGATTAATTAAATACAATTCATATTTTGGTTTATCTGAATAAAAGTTAAAGTAAGATTAATTTTAGTACTTGATTGTAAGAAATAGGTTAAATAGTCCTTATGGGAACAATATCTAGACTTCAATCCTATATTACTTGATACGATAGCGTGCACTTGTACTTAGCTATTATTGCAAACATCAATAGGGCATTTAAGAACCAAAGTAGATACAATAGCAGGTGGTGTTTTAATGAGTAAATCTACTAATGAAGCATTCGAGATGTTGGAAAATATGGTAGCAAATAATTATTTTTGGCCTTTAAAGAGAGTGAATTCTAAACAGGGCGACATATATTAATGACTTAGAAGCTATTGCAACCCTAAACATTGAAGACGATGCTTTATCCAGAAAGCTTGATTTATTAAGTGTTCACGCTAAGAATAGCTGGTTTGCAACTGGCAAAACTTATAGTGATAGTCACATAAGTAACCAATGCCCTATTAATGTCAATTCTGCATAATATGTCGCCAATTTTAATAAGCAACAGAACAATCCCCCTTCCCCCCTTTTTTAACTTCTACAACTTATGATGGAGGACTTATCTGAACTTCCAATGGAGCAATGATCAAGGATAATCTTCAAAGCCTATGAATCCTCCTAGAATTTCATCAAGCCCAAACCTCAACAAGAGAAGAAACTATTTTTAGAAGAAATATTCATGCAGTACATAAAGCAAACATACGCTCTTTTATATAGTCAAGCAACTAATCTACAAAGCCAAGCAGCTTTATCATGAACTTTAGAAACTTAAGTAGGTCAACTAGTCACTTTCATAAATAATCGTCCACATGAATTTCTACAAAGCAATACGAAAGTCAATCCAAAAATAGGTCAAGAACATTACAAGGCAACAATATGAGGAGTGAGAAAGAGTTACCAGATACTATTGAGCAAACCCAGTTAAAGGAAAAACCTCTTGAAGATACATTAAAGAATACTAAGGATAAAGATTAAAAAGACAAAAAATATGTTATGAAGAAGAAAGACTTGAGTTTGTACAATCTACCACTGTCATTTCCCTAATGTTTTCATAAGTAAAAACTTGACAAACAGTTCTCCAAGTTTTTAGAGGTATTCAAAAAGTTGCATATCAATACACCTTTCACTGAAGCCTTGAAGCAGATGCCTATTTATGTCAAGTTTATAAAAGATATCATATATTTTTTAGGACCCACTTGTGGCATCTGCTTCTCTTTTTTTTTACCCTTAGACTTCCTAGAAGCCTTTAATGCAAAAAATAAAGCATCACCCTAAAGATATAGGACTGCACCTCTTTTGTTCATGTCCTTATGAGTTGTCTTCAATAAATTGTGCAGCTCAGCATATGTGGGAGTCAACCTTTGCATATTAAAGTTCATGATAAACTGTTCAAATGACCTTGGCAGAGATTGGAGAATTAAAATATTCCTCAAGCTATTGTTTAGATATATGTCTATAGTCTCCAGCTTCTTAATGTACGAGATCATCTTAAGTATATGGGAACTAACAAGACTGCCTTCCGCCAATCAAGACTAAACAATATCTTGGCGAGCCGGTATATCTCAATTTGTGATCTGTCACCAAGCTGCTCTTCTAAAGTTGCTTTATCAGAAATACCTTTGGGCATCTTCTAATTAATGATATCTCCAAGCTTTAATCTAAAATAATTCTTAGATTCATAAGCCAGTTAGAATAGTTTTCGGCACCCTTCAGTTGGTGTGCATCAAGTATGCATACCAACTAAAGGGTGCTAAAAACCATTTTGATTATACGAACAAATTACTTGAAGCCATCTTATCTTCACAAGATAAAAGAAGAGATGATAGTAGAACATTTTAAATCGCTAAAAAAATGCTTTAGATCATAGATTTAACTAGTATGTATTTTTAATTTAAATACGCCCTCCCACTGCTTTACATTTTTCCTTTAATCTCTCGAATGGAAAAACAAAAATTTAAACATTTTAAACTTTACAGTGTGAAGTAAACCTAATTGGCATTTACTATAACCTCACACTTTAGCAATTTTGGTCTTTATAAACCCAAAAGGTAGATGATTCTTGTCAATTACTTCTTATGCAACTCTTAACTCTGATCTTAAATATAACTTATCCTCGCACTTTAGCGATATTGGGTAAGTGTATTCCAGTACTACTTGTCAATGATAAAATATAAGTTACTGATATTATCCTCACACTTTAATGATATTAAGCAATACGTTCGCTTATATATGCCTTATATTATATTTAATTGACATAGTCCAAATCACTCCGACCAATCCCTCACATTTCAGTGATACTGGAAAAGACCGAGGTAATTCATCTAACACTATATTGATAAGATAGACCATGTATAAATTTTTTTCAAAATAAAATATATTTCAATTTAATTAGGTGAAACGTTGATACTATCCGCATCTCATGAGGATAACTTTGTTATACATATTTATTTTATACAAGCACAATTATCTCTTACCAGTAGGATTCCCATTATAGTTAACAACGCAAATAAATGATCACATCACATGTACAACAACCATATTATTGCATAAAATAAACATCACATACAATTAAAATATAAAATAAAGTAATTGCCTTGAACGCCACGACATTAGGAATTCAAATGCCCATATGTGAATTTTAGTGTCCCTAATGCCCAAGCGTCAAAGAGGCACCACTCTAACATTTTTAGAGAAGAATAATAAAATATTTTATGTTCTTCTCCATGTTCTATAAATTTCTTTCTTTGATCCCTAAGACAAGTTCATGACATTAGCAAGAGTTACTAAGTAAACCCGAAAAATATGCCCTGTGGTTGTCCTTAAAGGAATTTTCCACATAAAAAAATCCCTAATTACAAATCAATAATAATATTTTGACTTTGACTAACATGTTCCTATAAGAGTCTAGATGCGAGTTAATCAATTAAAATTTTGCATCAAAATACTTTGGGCTTACCTATATAGTCTAGCCATTCAACATTAAGACATCCAACATCTGAAACCTTTAATTGACGGACAAAGGACTTATTTAAACATATCACAAATAAGCGGGGCCTAATTGATGCAATTAGTAAATAATCGATTTATTTGAACAAATACGAAATAATAGGGACTATGCTAATAATAATTTTTAAGAAAATAATTAAGTAAATTTTAATTTAGTATAAGTTCAAAATTTTTAATTTTTATATTATCTTAAATTTTTTTAAATATAAAAATATTATTACCTATTTAATATATTTACATATTTACTTATATAAAACTCTCACTTTTTTTTATTTATCAAAGAAGTATTCATTTTTTTGTTGCACGTTTTCTTCCTTAACTTGCCCATGAAAATTCAAACACTATAATAATATTATTATCTTTATCTTTTTTTTATTATATTAGTTGCCTTATAACTTTAAAAAAAATACAATATAATAAATTATAATTAAGTTCATATTACATAAATTCTATCAATGTGTATGATTAAATATTATTTTATTTATATTTTTTATCAAGATGGTTTACGATTCATTTAAAAGATTATAAATTTCTAAGAGCATAAATATAAATATACTCGTTCTTAATTTTTTTAATTAAAAGAAATTTTCACACTTATTTTTATATATTAGAAATTTAAAATAAAAAAAAAACCCTTGTCCCAAAACATAAGCATGGATGAAGAATCGCGAACTTCCATATCCCGTTAAAGAAACGATGATAAAAAAATGCATTTTATACTCAATCCGAAGGTCCAGCCCCAATTTTTCTTCTTTTTTTTCTCCATTACCTGTCAACTATGAAAACGTTTTTTCAATTGCATCTTTGACTTTTAATTGTTGTCCTTCAAGTTTTGAAAACTTCGAATAATACTGACATGATAACTATATTTAATATAAAAAATGTGACGCTTTTGTTAATGAATGATGAAAACTAAAGTATCCAAAGGATAAAACTTCATCTCTTCACACATCTCAAGTATTATTCTTTAATGTATATTAACTCACATCCAGGCTTCTAACCCTTTATTGCATATTTTATTCGTATAAATGGATTTCTTTCTGTTTCCTTCAAGGATTTCGACCCGAGTCTAATTTCCTATAAGGCTCACATAGACTATCAAAAGGTCTATTGTAGCAAGTATTCAAGGTTTTCATACATAAGAGAACGTCTTGATGCGATATTTTTATATCATAAATTAAGTGTAAGTATACATTATCGTATGCAAATAATAAAGAGATTAATTGGTCGGATGTCGAACCCACAGAAATAATTTCTTTTTATTAACCAATTATTAAAATTATGTCTTCCTAATAATTATTCAGAAAAATAAAAATTTAAGAATGAATGTAGAAAATATAAAAGTAAAAACACAATACAAAGAGAATAAGAAGATAGCAATGTAGAGAAAATCTAGGATTAATACTATCCCTCAATATTCTTTCTAATGATTAACCTTATAATATTTAACTCCCTTAGTCTTTATTATTGATCAAGACACTAATGTATTCACAAGCCTCTTCCAAGGTCATGCAAGTATACCTTAATTTACCAAATACCTATATTCCTATGGTACTTGTAATAAATTAAGATTCATTAAGATTAGGTCTTATTGATCATACATGCCAATTAGGTATATTCCTATCCTAAATTGAAACTTGCATATGCAACATTGAATGTTACTCTACAATCATGCATCAAATTACCTAGGTCTAAATATTATGATTCCTCTTCCGAGTTTATCAATAATATTACCAACTCACTCACCATATATTGGCCAGATATATTGAAGCATTAAACACAAGTAATTTAAATAATAAATGACTAAGTTTATTAAATATTCGAAAGATATGGCAATTAAGCACACATATTGAGTTCAAGTATTAACCCTAGAAAACAAGTTTAGCTCATGGCTACAAGAGAAAAGCAGTAAAAATAATTATAAATCATTATACAATTATTAGCAAACCGATATAGACGTCGAATTGCTCTTAATTGCGCTGCCTAGGAACTCTTGATGCCGAAGAACGTCTTGTATCTCTCTCTAAAGTTGCTTCAATTAAGCTCCTATTGCTCTCCAAGACTTGTGCTCTATATTCTTGGTGCTCTTGGGTCGTCTTGGATTCCCCCTTGAAGGCTGGGAACGAGTGGCTTTATATAGGGATTGATATGAGCTTGAAAATCTCGATTCTCGTCGGACTAGGACTCGCACTACCGCTGGCGCGCTATGCATCTGCCGCTGGGGCGACGCGTGAAAAAGCTATTACCGCTGGCGCGGTGGGATCTTGGCGCTGGGGTGCTGCATGAAAACGGCTTCACCGCTGGCGCGGTATGTTGATAGCGCTGGGGCTATGGAGCGTCGCTGGCGCGGTGACTCTTCGGCGCTAGGGCGCTAGACGCGACTTGAACAGATCGTATTTCTTATTTCGATCACTATTCTAACGCTGGGGCGACAATATTGGTGGCGCGGAGGCGCTGAACTCATATTTTAAAAACTTTGCATTTTAGTCCCTGTTTTCGCTACTTTTGTGTTCTTTCTTTAAATTTCGTTCAAGTCCATATAAATAACAATAAAGCACATAAATAGCCATCTATTCTCATAAAATCATAAAATATCAAGAATAAAAACATGAGAAAATATATGACAAATTTGCCCTTATCACGTCCTCAGCCAAAATTCTTGGTCCTAAAAACTCTATAAAATATGGATCACGTAAGTTTTTTAATAAGCCGACTACTTAAACCTTTCAAAAAGTCAACTACTAAAATATTCAGAAACAAACGAGAAGGTATTCACCCATTATTGACCGAGGACTATTATGTTGGATTTGAGCGTAAGTGTACGTTATTATAAACAAATAATAAAAGTGAGTAGAGTATTATTCTCACAAAAAATTATTATTATTGATATGCTAATTATTAAAATTATATCTTTTTACTTTATTTAGACAAATAAAAAATAAATGCAATTAATCTAATCTCAATAAAATAAGAAAATATCACAGAAATAACTAAGTAAGCAAATATAAATCACCACTATGAAATAAGCTTGGGATAGTTTTTTTATAAATGAATTTCCATTATAGAATAGAAGAACTACAATGGGAAATGCTCCGCTAATTTTTGATCTCATGGAAATTGAAAGCTTCTTTAGCTAGCCTAGCCTATGAGCTAGAATGTTACATGATCCGGGAATATGCCTAATTCTAGTCTGATCTAAGTCCTTCATTACATTTTAAAATTTTCCAATAACCCAATTGATCTCTTTTGAGGATTGGAGCCCTCATTTCACAAGCTCAACAATATTCTTTGCTTCAGATTCATTAAATAAAGGCAAGCAACAATTTTCCACGGAAGTTTTCAATCCAAAGAGCAAGGCCTCATCTGCCAAAAACTTTGCATTACCATTGCTTTTTTTCTTGAGACTGTCACTCTTTGTGAGGTTCCTTCTGAATCTATGATAATTGCCCCTAGACTCATTCTGACCTCTTCCCTCTTCACAGCCGCATTAACTTTAGCTTAAATAATCTCATTGGCAGTGTTTT
This sequence comes from Ailanthus altissimus, assembly GCA_946807835.1. Lineage (NCBI taxonomy): Eukaryota > Viridiplantae > Streptophyta > Magnoliopsida > Sapindales > Simaroubaceae > Ailanthus > Ailanthus altissimus. The sequence continues at coordinate 7,359,193 of OX327713.1, read as the reverse complement.
CCATTCTAAACTTGGTGTATTTTCAAAGTTTATGGAGGTTTGAAGTACTCTTGAAGCTTGCATCAAGTTTGTTTCCATGATGGCTTTTACATTTTCATCAATTCTTCTTGGATCTTCTTGTTTTTTTTTTCTCTATGATGAACTTGTTCTTATCTTTCTATATAGCCCATATTAGAACCATAGTCTTCACAGATTCACTTCCTATGGTGCTAGAGATTACATAGTCTAAAAATACTCTCATTTGGTTTTCCTGTAGCTCTTTGACCAAGTTAGCAAATTCACTCTTTCTAGATTTTCTTGGCCTATTTACATGTGACAAGTGCATGTAAAGTGGTTTCTTTACTATTAAGACATCTCTGGCATCTTGAGCTATCAATGAGTTTCCTTGATTCCAAATCTTTTGCTATGAGTAGGAGGTTCTTCACAACTCTCCACATAAAGATCTTGATTTTTGGTTGGATTAGGCATATCCAAATCTTTTTCCAACAACCTATACTCCTCTTTGAAGTCTAATACCACTTTTTATACTTCTTTTGCAAGGCTATAAAGTAGCCATTTCTAACTGAAAACTTGCCCCTCTTATCATGATGTTAATAATGCTCATCATTCATCCTCCTTTGGGGTAAAGAAATCTTTAGTATATGTTTTGTGTCTATGTCTGGGAAGTGTTATCTAATCTTTTTTCCACTCATTTCTTTCATTAATTAGTACATCGATAGTTGTTCCCTTATGAGGCTAGGTGAAGAAACAGGTTGGAGCATTGATTTCCTAGGTATCTACTTGTTTTAATAGAAAAGAGATCTGTGAAGTATCCACATATGATCTATTCCAAGTCTTACTTATCTTTAGTCCACTGCCCATCTTCTCTCAGTAAGTCCCTGACCTTATTCTTTTTTCTTCTATTGGAGGCAATAGCATGGAACAACCCAATGTTCATGTTTCCATCCCTAAGCCAATCTGCTCTTGATGTCTACTTCTAGTATATCTCTTCCTCTGTGAGAAGGTTGTCAACTTATTTTTCCAACTCTTTCACCTTATTTGGATTTTCATACTGATTACTTCTAGATTTTCTCTTATGCAGTTTAGCCTTAAGTTGCTTTAACTTTCTATGTCTTCCACTCAAAACTTTCATACTCTATCTATTAGGCCTGACTTTACCATCTTAACTTTCTCAAGAAATTTATCAATGACACCCACCCTAGCTCTTCCAGATGTTTTCCAATAGTCACTTACCACTCATTTACAATCTATATGAGTATTGCATATATCTTTAAGATAGAATCTTGAAATTCGTTTCTGGGATTTTTTAACCTATTTTTGCAATTCCAAAGCTTCTATCATTATGGGGCAATGATTTGAGCCTATGGCTACTAAAAGGTACACTTGATTCTTACTATAAAGCTTGCTTCAGTCCTCATTACAAAAGAATCTTTCAATCCTCTTCTCCACCAAGTTATGACCAAATCTTCTATTATACCATGTGAATGGAAAGCCATTCCATATTATATCTTAAAAGTTACAATATCTGGCAATGTCTCTAAAACCATCGATTGTCTCTACATCGCTTGGTAGGCCTTCATGTTCCTCTCCCATTTCCAAGATCTCATTTAAGTCACCACTACAAATCCACAAGAAGTTAGATAAGTCAACCAACCTTTTGAGCAGTGTCCATGTAAGTCTCTTCTGACTGGATTCTAGTAACCATACATACCAGTATATCTCCATATTTTTAAGCTTCCATCTATAACCATTGAATTGATATGGCACTTACTATAAGATATAACATAAACATCTATAGAATTATTCCATAGTAGTGCTATTTCCCCGCTTAACTCTTCTTTGTTAAATGCAAAACAATTGTCATACTTAAGTCAACCTTCTAGCTTCTTCATTGTGTTTTCTCTCAACTTGGTCTCACACAAGAAAACAATGCTTAGTTTGTTACATTTAGGAGTATTATTCAAGCTTTTGAATGTTCAAGGGCTCCTTAAGTTTAGGATCCTCAAGGCCCTCGGCGAGGTTGGTTTCCATCCTTCGCTAATACTAGTTGGTTGCTTTCCAGCTCATCACTTTCCTCTTCCATTCTATCCAAAATTTCTATTGGTTTTCTATTTTTTCTTGTTTTAATTTTCTTCACACCAGCAGCTTAGGCTTTAACTATTATTTTCATTTCATCAATGCCTCATTTACCAAATTTGGCTCGTACTATATTTTCTTGAGATGACTTGGCCCTTCTAGCTAATCTTTTCCATCTTGGCTTAATTTTTTTCAACAAGGCTAATTTAGGCCCTGATCTAGTCCCACAACGAGCCTATTGTTTAATACTATTTTGGTCCAATAACTTAACCTCTCAAACAGTCCTGAATTGGCGCCAATTTAACTAAAAGATTTCCTGCATTTTCTTCTTCTTCTTTGCTTTCTCATTACTGACATTCCTAGATTCATAACTTTTCCCATAGGTATCTCAAGCTTCTAAATCAACATCTATCAACATTAACTCTATCTCTTTAACATTGTTGGACGATCTTCCAACTTCCTTAGGTTCTGAAATAGCCTGGTTCTCTTTACTTACAATCAAATTCGGGTTTGGATTTCTTGCAGTGGATTAATGACTCAAATCTTCTTCTTCTTCTTTACATCTCCTTTTACTAGCTGAATTCCTAGTTTCTCCTTGTCGTGGTCTCCCTTGATCAATTTTTGGCTTCAAACCCTCTACTCTTTCTAGTGGATTTGGGTTGTCTTCTATTTTTTTGGCCTGTCTTTGTCTCTGTTTCCCCATTTATCCCTGCACGCATCGATAAATCATAGGCAATTTCCTCATTTTCTTCCTCATCTCCCTAGTTTCTCTCAACTTCCTCTTGTTATTGTGTTGTGTATTTTTTATGTATAAAATAATGTACAAGTATAAGCTATCGTAATAAGTAATAAAGGAACTATAAAGTTGGATGTCGAACCTACAAGGAATTATATATTTTCAACTAGGTACTAAAATTAGTCTTCTTATTTTTATCCAAAAAATCAATACTTTAATGAAGATTGAAATAAACCTAAAATTACGAATGCAAATAAACTAAAATATCACAACTAAGCAAATTTTAAAGATCATAAGATAAAGAAAGCCTAAGATTATAACTATTCCCCAATATTCTTTTCTAAAAATACTATCCTTTTAATATTAAAATCTCTCAATCTTTTTATTATTGGTCAAAAGACTAATGCATTCAACAACCTCTCTCAAGATCAGGTAAGTATATCTCAATTCACTAAATACTTATATCTAATTGTAATAAATTAAGATTTATTAAGAACAAGTTTTATTGACAATACATGCCAATTAGGTATATCTTTATCCTAAATTGAAACTTATAAAAATTTCTTGACAATTATGCATCAAATTATTAAAATCTAAATACAATAATACCTCTCTCGAGTTTAGCAAAGTAAATTGATCAGATATTATGAAGCATTAAAAATAAATAATTTAAAAAATGAGTTAAGTTTAAATAAATATTAAAACTATTCAATAATTAAGTACAGATATTGAGTTCGAGTAATAACGTTAGAAAAGAAATTAGTTTATGATCATGGGAGAATAATGGTTGGAAAATAAAATAAATATGATAAAATCAAAAGCAAACCAATGTAGATATCAATTCGCAGTTGGTTGATACATCAAAGGTTTGCCAACAATCCCTTGCTTTTATTGATATTCTCTCTCTAAATTATTCTAATTATGTTCTAATTTCTCTATTGGCTCAAAGGAGCCCGAAGTTGTGTCTCTTCTCCTCCCTTTAAAGGATGAGACGAGTGGCCTTTATATAGGGACTTATTAGAGTCTTGAAGTTATATTTCTCTTTAGTTCAAGAAACATCAACGACTGGGGCGAAATTTATTTTCCGCTGCAGCACCATAGTCATTTGTTCTTTCACTACAGTAATTCTCATTCATCACTGCAGCACCTCTACTTTTTTGTTCTATTGCTGCAGGGTTATCTCTTCACCGCTATGGCGTTCTTGCGACTACATAAGTTTTCTAGTGCACTCAAGTCGTTAGGGCAAAAAGCCTCTTTCATTGCAACAATTTCGACTTAGGAATTGCCGCTGCAGTAATAGGTACTTCACCATTAGGGCGATGACTCAGCAATTTTGTTTTTTTGCATTTTGGTCCTTATTTTTGTTGTTTTCAAATCTTGCAGTTTGGCTCCAATTTCATTAGTTTATCTTTTAAGTCCAATCCCTACAAAATAAATATTGAAGCACATAAAAAGCCATTTAATATTATAAAAATAGATAATCTCTAAGTAAATTGAGGATAAAATATGTAACAATTATACCCTTGTCATATTGTTTCTTCTTTTTCTTTCCTTGTTTCTCTGCACATTCTCTATATGTATGTCCGAAGCGTTTATAACAATAGCAAAAGTTAGGAAGCTTCTCGTACAGAATTAGTACAATAGCTTCTTCTTGTGTGCCTTGGATAGCTACTTTTAGATATCTTGTAACAGGCTTTGTGATATTGATTTTTATTCTTGTTAATGAATTAAAGGGTGCATGCATATGATTATGTACATATTAAAATTTTCAAAATACATGACTAACATATATTGTGCAACAAAATAAAATAGTATAATCAACATATACATATTACAACTGAATCAAAAATAGTAGGAATCGTATACATACCCTTGTAGATGATTCGGTGAAGATTGTTTAACTTTCAAACTATTTGAGTTCACAATGAAGTCTTCTCTTGAACATTTTAGACTCAAATATTTGGTGGGATTATACTAGCTAGAATGGTAGCCTTTGATGTCTATTTTACATAGGAATCAAACTAAGTTCAACACTTGAACTAGTTCATGCATCAAATGCTCAAAGATTGAGTTTAGAGACCAAAAGGCAACTTTCTCAAAGTTATATTTTTCTCTCAAAATAGTAGTACGAATTTTTCATTCTTTAATCCATTCTCACATGCAAATGAACTCTTTCATTTGTCCCATCTAAAGTAGGATTTCTATGTGGACACATGTTCATCATAGAGCTAATCTTTAACCATACAAGGCATTGCATGAGTGACAAATGTCACTTATGTTATGCATGCAAACACTTTGCGTGGATGACATTTGTCACATGCAACTCCATGCATGCTGGAATTTGTCATACAAATGGGCATGTATAGATATCATGTATGCATTTTTCTTTTTCATGCAATAGGGACCTATATGCAACATTTACAATCTTGGGTTCTCACATGCCCAACTCCTTAGATATGGTTGACTCTTATAACCTGCTAACTCTCAGCAGTACTAACTCTTAGCATTTATGACTCTCAACTCTACTAACTTTAGCACAAATCTAAACTCCTTCAGATCATATAACGTCTGAAACGTTACAAATATTATACCATGTAATTATAATATTAACGATTTATATTCGAAATGTTTATTGTATAAATATTTAACAATTAATATTCATACAATATTCGAATGGCACGTAAGCACCAACTCCAACAACTCTCACTTGCTTTAGTGCTATTCGTACTGTATCTTATATAATACACTCCACATGTTTCTCAAATACCCTAGGAGATTAGGCCTAATTAGGTCCGCTACGTTATCCATGAAATGTATCTTAGATGTGATTACATCTCCAGAAGCCAAAAACTTTCTAATTATGTTGAATTCAGAGTCCACGTGATTAAAATACTAGTGTGCATTATGGCTTCTTGGTTTGAGCAATTACCCTGTTATTATTGCATTATAGTGGGGATAGGATCTACTAATTTTGAAACTATTTTAAGCTCTACAATTAGCTTGAATATCCATAGGGCTTTCTTTTGCAGGCTTCTCTAGCTGCAACATATTCTACCACCTAGGCAGAATTAGCTATTGATAAATTAAATTGAACATTTTCAACTAGCTCTGATACTAATTAGGAGAAACACATAACCAGATGTAGACTTTTTACCATCCAGATTAGACAAAAAGTCTGAATTTGTTAGTCTCTTTTCTTGTAAAAAACTTTCTCCATGATTCAGAAACTTATCATTTATTCCTCTCAAGAATATTAGATATATTTACTAACTATTTACTTATCATTGCCAAGATTAGATCGATACCATCTCGTAACACTTACAGCCATCTAAATCTAGGTGTCATACATGACATGGCGTGCATCATGCTACTTCTAGCTGATGCATATGATAAGTTAGACAATCTAACCCTTTTATCTTCTTTCAGATGACACTTTCTTTTACATAGATGAACGTCATATCTGAAAGGCACATTAATTGTCTTACAGTCAATAAAGTTGTACCTTTCCAAGACTTAGTCTATGTACAAAGATTATGAGAGTCTTATTAACGTCCTAACTCTTTCAATATAAAAAATTATACTTAGTATACAATAAGACTTTCCCAAATCTATTATAGAGAAGTTCTTACTCAAATAATTTTATCTGATTGACTTGCAACATACCTACATCATTTCTAACATTGAATATGTCTACTACGTGGAGAACTAGAAAGATAATCATGCTCCCACTGTTTTTTTTTTTATATACACGCTTTCTCTTCGTTCCTGTTAAAACTAGACTTTCTAATTTTGTCATCAAAATGAAAGTTTCAGCTTTAGAAAAACTGCTTAAGTCCATAAATGAATTCACTCAAGTTTGTATACTAAATTAGAGGTTAGGCTGGATATAAAACCTTCAGCCATGCATATCACTTGCTAGAGATTAATTCTAAAATGTTGTCTTTCATCCATCAATAAAAACTCAAAATTATAATATTCGGCAATAGCCAACAAAATTCGAATTGACTTTAGCATGATAACTGATGAAAAAGGTTTCCTTATTACTCATCCTAAATCTCTGAGTATAACCTTTTATCACCAGTCGGGTCTAGAAGGCCTCTACCTTTATATGCCCAAGGTTCTATTGCATAAACTCTTTTACAATAAATAGGAACAATTCCCATAGAAAGCCCAAGGGCACCTTCAAGTATCAAATATACCTAATTTGTGGCCTTGATATCCTTTCCAACTTACAGGGAACATGTGTCAAAGATATTTCTATCATTTAAACTTAAATTTCACCATCGGTTCATAAACATTTTGATTGACTTCAACAAGTTCTATCCTTCTACAACTCCACAACTCAAAAAAATTATTTCCCCTGAGAGGTAGCATTACGAGCAACAAACACATTTTGTTCCCCTAGATCATAAAATTGATATCTAATTGAATGATTAGGAGACCCAATGAATCGATACTTGTACCTCTTGGGTGCAAGTTTATCCTATTGCATAACTCTTATGCAAGCAGAACAACCTCAAGCCTTAACATACTTAAGACTCTGTTCCTTTTTAGTTTGTATCTATAAAGAGTAGAAGAAACAGATTTTGATAGAACTATGTTCAATAAGTGAGGAGTAGATTCTCGAGCATAATCTCATAAATATTCTAGAAGATCAATAAAGCTTAACATCAATTAGATCGTATGTAATAAAGTTTGATTCCTCTTTTTTGAAACATTTTTGTATTGAGGAATATCTGGAAGACTATGTTGAGCTAAAATTGAATTCTCCTTTAAATAATTTGTGAATATACTACTTATGTATAAACTGCCTCGATCTAATTAAAGGCATACAATATACATAAAGGTTTGTTTTTATACTTTCTAGTCGGAACCTTTTGAACACTTTAAAAGTTTTCGACCTATATTTCCCAGAAACACATGTCCATATCATAAACAAATTACGATAAAGACAATGAAGTATCGAAATTCACCATTGGCAGTATGGACTAAATACATCTCTATATACCAGTTCCAATAAATTAGTGGCCCATTGTCCAACACTTAGACAAGGATTTGATCATCTTTCCTTGAAATCAGAATTCATAAACTGGCAAAGGTTCTATTGTCAAATTTAGTATCTAATCATCCTTAACCAGATGGGATAGTCGTCTTACGACTAAGTGACTTAATCTTATGTACCACTATTGTTTATTATTTAAAGTTTTTGAACTACTATTTATTCTATTCACCTATGCATTTGAGATATTTCCTGTTGTATTTAAGATATAATGGTCATTCATTAACTGATACTCAGTTAGCGAAACATTATCATTATTATATAAACATATCAAACTATTCCTAATGTATTTATGATAATTCTCTCTGTCTACTACAAGGAGTGATATGATTTGACTAATAATGCTTGGCATATAATAGTAATTATACAACATAATGCTTCTACTAGAATGAAGAAGTGACCTAATTAGTCTTAATAGTTACTACGCGTAGGAAATCTACATTTCCTACGCGAAGTTGTACTTCTCCTTTCATAGCTTCATAGCATTCCTCAATTTATACAACAACTTGCATATATGAGAATGACATACAGTATCTCATACCCATGCACTTCTAGCAACATTTGCTAATGAAATGTCAATGTTTTGTAAACAGATATCTAAGGGGTCTATCTATTCTTAGTCAAGGTGCCTTAAACAGTAACACTTACTGTTTCAAATGTTATCATAGTGGAAACAATTTTTATTATGACTATTCTTTATCTATGGTTTAGATACATTAAATAAATTTTCAGGTGGAGCACAATACTACTTGCACATCTCATGTGCACATGCTCGTGTTGAAGATCATTGGACATAGAGGATAGGATATATGATTTAACTCTCAAATCATTCTTAATCTATTTCTGATAAATATCAACCTCTTTAGAAGAGATAATATCATGAACACTTATTTTTTATCTTTTAATCATCAATATGTCCAAACTTTATCCGAATTCAGAACTATTCTCAGATTTATAAACAAGTCTAAATATTTTTCGGTACCCTATAGTTGATGTGCCTAGATCAAGTATACTAATGGATTGCTCATGCTGAGCTTATTTCTATAAGATACATATCTTATCTCTATAAAATAAATAAATAGATGTGTAGCGAAAAAAATTTAATCGTTAATAAATAACACTTTAAATCATAAGTATAACTATTATATATTTTTTAATCCAAAAGGCCCTCCCACTATTTTACGTAATCCCTTTAATCTCTTAAACAGGATAACAATAGTTTAAACTCTTTAAACTATACAGTGAGAAGTAGACTCTATTAGCATTTTACTCCAGCCTCATGGTGTAGCAATATTGGCCTTTGTAAACTCAATAGGTAGACAACTCTTGTCAATTGCATCTCATGCAACTCTTACCACTGATCTTAAATACACTTTATCCTCATGCTGTAGCAATATTGAATAAATGTATTTCAAATGAACTTTTTAATAATCAAATATATGTTACTGATACTACCTTCATGCTACAGCATATATTTGCTTCATCTCATGTTTAACTGGCATAGTCTGAGTCACACTGACAAAATTCTTCACGCTATAGTAATATTGAAAAAAGTCTGACGTGACCCGTCTAACACCATATTTACAAGACGAATCAATGTAAAACACTATCTCATAATGTAATACAATTGAATCTGATTAAGAGATATTTTTAAATACTGGGTCTCATCTCATGAGGAGGTGATTTTCAATCAGTCATTTATTTCTGTGTAAACACAACTAACCCCCACCAGTAAGGCTCCCATTGTGGTTACCAATACAAAGTAAAATGATTCTGATTTATAATGCAGACTAATAAGTCTTATTACTGCATCTCATAAACCCCTACATACATAAATTAATTTTTAAATAATTTAAAAAATAATTTCTAAGTGAAAAGTTTCAACGTTGCGACGCTGGGCTACTAATACTACAACGTTAAAGGCAGAGTCTCTAGCACTGCGGCGCTAGCCCTTGAGTTCTACGGCACTGGAGGCAAAACCCCCAACACTGCAGCACTCATTATCTAGTATCGTGGCACCAGAATCAAGGCCATAGTGTCCCGATGTTGTCTTCCTCAGTTTAGCATTTTCAACACTTGAAATGTACCACCATAGCCATTGGACATCGCCAACAACTTAATAAACACTCAAAATCACCCAATCAATACCATAAAATGATCTAATACCATTTGTTGATGATGATTAATACCATAGGATGCATATATGTGTGCGTGTTCATCACATAAAAAATTTACGTATATATTTAATGCATGCATCTTTTACATAAATATATACGCAGCGGAAGCTAAAAATCTAATTTCCTAAACAATGAACACAATAATATTTTGTGTCATTATAATAATGAAATCAAATTAAAGATTGAGAATTCACCTCACAAATCTTTGGAACAATTTAAGCTAGAGTTCCACATAAAATAAACCCGTTGGCAATTCTAAAAATCAACAATAATGGGCTTGATTGACTAGAATAGTAGCTTTAATTTCAGTAGTGGTTTAAATCTTAAACCATTTAGATTAACTGTTAATCTAATGCTTAACACTTAAGTTATAAATTTGTTTTTAATTTATTTAACATTTGAATTTATCAAAAATAAACTCTAATGCAACAATGGTAGCCTACTATTAAGATATGAAGATGAATAGTAAAAGAACAACTTTCGCTCTCTTGTTTTTCTTGTTTTTAACACTTAAAAACAAGACACCAAAAACAACTTCTTATCTCTTTTTCCCATCTATATGGGCAGCCACATATTGCACCAAAAAACCATTATTTTTGTTTCAATTTCACATATATAATACCTTTAAACTAACCCTTTAATTTGACTTAACATAGTTAACTTTTAACTTAGGCTTAATTTAACCTAATTGAAGTTAATATTTAACTCAAGTTAAGTAAATTTACTTGTCAAACAAGTAAATAATTAAATATTTATTTAACATAACTCAAGTTAATTTTTAATCATAGTTAAGTTAATTTGCTTTTCCACCAAGTAAATAAAAAAATATTCAACTAACCTAACTCATGTTAACATTTAACTATAATTAGGTTAACTTACTTTTCTAAAAATCAAATAATTAAATAATCAATTGATCTAACTAAGGTCAACAATTAACCTAGGTTAAGTTAAACATTATTTAACAAAAAAATCTTGAATATTTAATAATTGCATATATGAATTTACCCTTAAGCCCTTATTTGGTTACCAAGTTAACTCAAAGCTAGCCCCATCTAACTACACACTTGAGTAAACTTAACCAAAGGCTCATTATATGCCATGTGTCATTATTTGATTAGTCAACAATAATTGTTTACTAATTAATGTACTTAACACTTAAATATTGATACGTGCGCATCCCGAGGGCTCATCAAACAAATATTCAGTTTTTCTAAAATTTATTAGATTGATCAACTCAATCTAGCACGTCGCCCTAATGCACAACGAGTACACTTCATATTGTGGGAAGTTTACTCATTAATTGGTATTAAAAATATACTTACGAAGTTTTTTCCAACTTATTGATTGATATTAACCCTAGATCCTTGCCCCTAAGAAATGAATAAATACTTTCTACTCGAACTCCATCATGTACTATATTCCATTACACCCCAACAAAAAAAGAGGATTCTAATAGAACAGAACAATGGATGTCGAGCCAAGAGCTCATTCATATAAAATCGAAAATGGTGGATATAAAACAAATCCACAGCGGATCATGTCCTTCAAGTCGCACATCACATACTGGAAAGATAGCCCAGAAAGTCGATAGAGTACTTGTCTAAGTGGTTTATATGAACTCTTTTTGGTTGAGACCATACATGAAAATGCCATTGCCATAAATTGACAAGGTAATATTTCTATTTAGTCATTAGAAGAGGCCCATCTTTTGAAGCTAGATAGGATTTTCTATGATATCTAACATAATGCAAGAAATGATCCTTGAATAACCATAAGATATCTTGAAAATCATTAGCAAAGACTTCAACAAAATGTTCGACTTTTCGATAAAAATATATTCGCTCAATAAGGACTCCAAAAGATATTGATCGTAAATTAGAAGATTGGTTATAGAGAAAAAAACAAGATGGATTCATATTCATATACATGAGAATTATATATAAACAATAATAATCTTGGATTCCTTTTTGAAAAAATGGAAATAGAGTTCTTTGGGGGTAATAAGACTATTGCAATTAAAATACTCGTGGAGAAAGAACCGTAATAAATATAAAGAAGAGGTATCTTTTATCCAGTAGCGAAGAGGTTAAACTATGATTTCGGGGCAAATGGGGTGGGGTATTAATACCCCTAACACATAATTTAAATGTGAGAATTTGTCCTAAAAAAAGGAAATATTAAATGAATTGATTGAAAATTATGAGATTTTTCTATTTCTTTGCCTTTTAAAAAAGCTACTAATCATAAGGAAAGTGAAATTTCCACAATGACTACAAAGCCCTCTAATATAATTTGAGAATACAAATTATTGTTATGCCCCAAAAATTGATTTTGTTTAAATTCATTAACAGAAATACTCAAATTAATCTGTTGATACATTCGAGTAATTAAGCATTTCACACTTAGTGAACTAGATTTATTGTCATAACCCCTATTTTCCAATGAGATCATCGATCTATTTAAACCATGATCATGAGCAAGTGTATAAATATACTCTCGAAAAAGAAGTGGGTATAAGAAGTCTTGTTATTGAGATCTATTTAGTTCTAAATATACTTGAAATTCCTCCATTTGAAATTAGGTTGAAACCAAAGGTAAGGGATTTATTAGGTGATCAAATGATACATAGTGCGATACAGTAAAAACAAAGTATTATAGTACCAAAAAAAGTAGATACCTTGAAAACGGTTTCAACTCATCACCGAATTCTCTATCCTCTTATTTTTTCGTTAACGTTAATTTAATTGGTTTATGTTTGTTATAGTATAAAAAGGTGTTTAGAAATCCTTTATTTTTTCAATCCAATCACTCTTTTGATTTTGGAAAAAACTATCTTTATCAATATACTGCTTCTTCTACACATTCATCTCCAACCCATAACAGGGACTAACTAATACTTATGACTAATTAAATAAATCGAAATCCACTGATGGGAAAATCTTTCCCCGCATTAGGAACTAATATCTTTTTAACGTTTAATTAGGTCGGGTAATCGTTCAAATTAAGAACAGAAGCTCGTTACCTTTTGTTTCCCTATAATTGGAACCGTAGGGCTCTATCCATTTATTCAATCGACCCAACTTTGAATTCAAATTCTTTTTTGTTTCGTGCCAAGAATTACAACTTGGTTTTGTATCGATTGAATAAGAATAAACTATTCTCAAAATTCTCCATTGATGCGACATTGTTTTTTCCAATTCATTCCTTTCAGGATCAATCGTAGTCTTACAAACTCTCCCGAAGATTTGGACGAATCCTTTGCTTCATAGAAATGTGTAAAAGATGCTAGTCGTACTTAAAAGCTGAGTACTCTACCGTTGAGTTAGCAACCCGACTAATTTGAATGGGTAGATACAATCAGAATAAAAATAAAAAAAAATAAATAAAAGAGATTGAATTTCACAATGGAATCAAAATTTAAACTAGCAAAAATCTAATAAAAAAATTGATAATTTATTTTGAACGTAAAAAAAAAAAAAAAAAAACCTATGGGATGGAGATAAATAGATCTATTTATCCATGATTGAATTATATTTGTTCGATACATTGTTGTCAATATGACGGTGAATATTGAATATGAAGGTGGAGAAAATAAAAAAAAAATATACAATGGTAAAAACTAAAAGAGTTAATTAGATTTCTTTAATATATAGATTAAATAACATTAAATCTAATTAGATAAATAAATAAAAAATTAGAAATACTTATACTTACTTAATATAAATATTTGAAAAAATATATAAAATAAAAAGGACTTGTGCTGAATTTTCCCTCCATAGATAATAGACATAAATACAAATAGATAGAAAAGAGGTGTAGGTGAAAGAAAATAATAACTTAAGAAAAAAAATAGGAAGAAATCTTGGGTTTATTCAATCAATGAATATTAAAAATAAAGAAACCTAATCCCTTGTTTTGTTAATCAATGAATATTAAAAATAAAGAAACTTAATCCCTTGTTTTGTTATTTGTTAATAGATTGTTTGTTAATAGATTTCTAACAAAAAACCGCCTCGTTGCAGGGAATGTAAATGTAATGTTTTTATAGTCCTAGATCCAATTAGTTTATTATATGCCCTTTATCGTTTTGATATCCATCTTATATCAATCAAATTATACCAAGACCAAGAGAATCTATTTTTTCCTTAGACTTATAGAATATGATATTTTATGATAGGAATTCGAAATCGAGAGGAATTGGAAATCAGAATAATAAATAGGTAGCAATAGAACAAAAATGGGGGGGTAGTAAAGAAAAAATTATACAAAACTATATAGATATAAGACTCAGCCCCACCCTATTTTATTGTTCTATTCTTTAATAGAATTTTATTTGATTAAGACTAAGGTTCTGGTTCTGTAAAAACCCCAGCCCTTCTTGAAATATCATGAACAGTTCCTATAGGTTGAGCTCTTGTCAAGGAAATCTAGAATATCTAGAACATCTAATTGGACCTGATCATGTATCGGATCATAAAACCTCACTGTCTAAAGATCTCTTCCTTCTCTTCGGGATCGAACATCAATTGCAGCAATTTGATAAACGGCTCATTGGATAGATATAGATGAGCAATACCCCCCTAGAAATGTATAAGAAGTTTTATCCTCGTACGGCTCAAGAAAAAAATTATAAGAAGTTATGTCTATATAAAGAATTATAATGTCAAATAGATCTATAAAATAATCAAATCAATTAGAGATTTAAGTCCTTTTTTTGTTTTTGTTTTTCTTTTTTGACAAAGAAAACCAAAAAGCATTCTTACTCTCATAACTCAATTTGGATAACTTTTAAAATAGCTGAAAAGAAAATCCTTAGGCATTTCATTTTTTGAGTGGTCTCGAACCCTCTTTTTTGTTTGTCTCATTTCGAATCAATTTTTTGATTCTTCATTCTGATCTAATTGTTGAGACAATTGAAAATGGTATTTCCTTGTTCCAAGATCCTTTATCTTTGCCTTGAATCATTGGGTTTAGACATTACTTCGGTGATCGTTAATGTTTTAGTTTTCAAAAATGACAGCAACACACCTTTTTTTGATTTCTTTCTATCAATGAATTATACGAACAAGTGATTCCTACATGATATGATACACTTTTGATCGAAAGAGTTTTCCCAATTCCAACAAATTTTCCTTTTGCTTTTGCTTTTTCTTTTGGATTTTCAAATTGCTCAAATCAAATCCTTTCAATTTCGATATCAAAAATATACTTACGAAGTTTTTTCCAACTTATTGATTGGTATTAACCCTAGATCCTTGCCCCTAAGAAATGAATAAATACTTTCTACTCGAGCTCCATCATGTACTATATAAAAGGGTAAATTCACATACTTTTCCAAAAATCAAATAATTCAATAATCAATTAATCTAACTTTAGTTAACAATTAACCTAGGTTAAGTTAAACATTATTTAACCAAAAAAAATCTTGAATATTTAATAATTGCATATGTGAATTTACCCTTAAGCTTTTATTTGGTTACCAAGTTAACCCAAAGCTGGCCCCATCTAACTACACACTTGAGTAAACTCAACCAAAGGCTCACTATATGTCACATGTCATTATTTAATTAGTCAATAATAATTGTTTATTAATTAATGTACTTAATACTTAAATATTGATACGTGCACATCCCGATGGCTCATCAAACTAATATTCGATTTTGCTAAAATTTATTGAATTGATCAACTCAATCTAGCATGTCGCCCTAATGCACAACGAGTACACTTCATATTATGGGACTCCATAGATCCATGCCTGATTCGTCAAATGGAACTATTCTACAAGTCCGTAATTGATGCCCTACAAACATGTTATAGATATTATAAATTAGCGCGTTAGACCATACAAGTTGAGGTTACAGCATATACGTATAGTCCTTCTATTAATTATATCCTGGATGTGTAGGGACATAGATTTGTATCGTCAAATTTTCATAACCACATCCATGAACTTATCTCCAGATTTGTATTTCTATAAAACAATATCTGCAAACTCATTTTCAATATTGTTTAAAACTACGAAAAACTCTTTTTTGAGATTTATGCTTTTCGTTAAAAGACTTTTTGAAACACAATTCTTGGAGCATTAAGGTATACATCTCATCCATATGAGTTGACGGATCTTATATTTATGTACACTGAACTCCATAAGCATCGAACCATACCTAGTGACACTCAGCGGTTAGACCATGAAATGTCTCTGACATTCGTGAAACCAAAATATGGTGGATCACTCACAAGTCCATCATAGTGCTCAAGTTATAGGACTATAAATACTACTCAACTTGAGAAGGCCTTCCATTGACGACTTTATGAGATATCTATTGGAGGTCCTCGTGAGTTTGTTTAGTATCAGTCCTAACTGAATACCCATAAGCCTATATGAGCTCTAAGCTCATAGTTAACTAAGAACAACCATATATAGTAAAAAAAATGTTAAATTTAATTATTGGATGGTATTATAACAAACGTACGCACTCTTTTTGTTTATTTATTTTAAAAAAATTTATTCTCTTTATTTTTATCTCTCTCCACTAGTTGCTGCAAAATGAGCGACATTGTGACTACTTTAGGTACACTTTTGTTTTTATTAAAAACAACCTTTTAAAAATTTAATGAGTCTAATAACTTTTTTTAACATTGTAATTTGAATATTTATAACAACAATTTGTTGTTTCAAATAATTTTTCTTAAAACAAATATTTCTATTATATTAGGATTTCTTATTTCTATTACTTTTAAAATAAGATATTCTTATTGTGTTAGTTTCTTATTACAATAACATTTCTTATATAATATATTTTTCATATAGATTAAGGATTTATTACCTATATGCAAGAGCAAATCTAGGATTTTTAGTTAAGAGGGATCAAAACATTATTTTAAAATTTATGTAAACAATGTGTATCAATTTAAAATAGTTATTATAAAAAGAAGGTATGTAATAAAATTTCATTTTAATAATACATGAATGGATATTACGATAAATGTGTTGGGTAATTTATTCTATATATAATTTCAATCATATTCTATATTCTATATTATCATATATAAAAGATATATAATATATTAACAACATATATATATATATATATATATATACGAAAATAAAGAGTATAAAAGATAAAATCTGACCTTGAGTATAAAGAAGTATGCTAGAGAATATTGTCCTAACTAAATAGTCCTCCTCTCGTGTAGGTAGTGATGGATATATTATGATTATAAGATTCAACCTTATACTCACAGACACTCTCCTTGATGAACACGAACATCGGATCATACCAAATCTCCATTGTCAAAGTTGTTCAAACACAATATGATAAGTATATTCTTTTAAAAGTATAAACACATATACATATAACCTTTATATTTTCTTTTCTCTTCTTTACTTTTACACACACTTTCTAATGAAAGATTAGTACCCTTTATATAGTGGTAGATAAGGCTTAAGATATTAATACTAATATTAATTTTGTATTGCTATAATTTTAAATATTTTATAACTTTAATATTAATATATAATTTATGTTTGAAATTTGTAACTTTGAGAATTAATTTTAATATTTAATAAGAATAATTTAATATATTATAACTCCTATAATAATTTAATAAACATAATTCCTAAATAATAATAATACAAATAAATATTTATAACTCACAAATATTTAGTATAGATTTAATGGCTAATTTAAACATTATAACTACTATATAATAATGGTATAATAATAATAGTTTATAATATGTAACTTAAAATATCAAAAATTATATTAATATTTTATAACTTATTAACCATTTAAAAGGTTTTAAAACTTTTTCTTCAACAAAAAGTGAACAAGGTAGTTTAAATGACCAAACATAAAATTTTCTAAAAAAGAATGTACAAAAAGAAAATGAAATTGTTGTTCAAGATCTCAAACTAGTATGAATTTGTAAAATTGAAGTTAATAAGATTACTATTACATTACAAACTCCTAAAAAATGGGTTTATTTATATATGAAAGGATATAGTTTGTATATATTGAAAGACCAAATTTCGATAATAGAGTGAATTAAAGAAAATAAATTTGACTATATTAAAGAGAGTAAAAAGATGAATTTTTGGTAATTTACAAATTAGGAAAAAGAGATGAAAAGTTAAAAGAACAAAAAAAATAAATAAATAAAATACAAGGAAATCTCAAAATATAAAAATAGGCTACAAATACTTAGCACCCTTAATTTTGAATTTATTGTGCCACTAAGAAGATTAAAATAGGATGAATTAATCAAATAAAGACGAATTCTATCTGGGATGGTTTCTCTGTAAGCCTATTAGTGATCAAACACTTGTTCGTCCAGTGAACTCTATTATCTTTTCTTAAATTGCAATAGATGACATAGAAGCTTTATGGAATTCTTTCTCGATTGATAATTTTCACAATGAGGAGGTCTTAGGAATTTCAGATTTAGTTGTCAAAAGACATTGTTTGGAAGCAAAATTTGGTCTTTTTGTTAAAGTCCTCACAAGAAAGCACTACCATTATGAGGCTTTTCAGAACATCATGCGAGGTCTTTGGTGCCCCAAGGGGGAATTAAAATTTCAGTGGCTAGGCAGCAACATCTTTGTTAGGGTCGTGCTTACATGCCATCTCTGAATGTACATATACTTGTGTATTTATACAAGTGTATATTCCCATTAAATTGCTAATACCTATTTAAATGGTACTATGCAATATAACGTTACAGACATTTTACGATCTGAAAGAATTCAGATCAGATCTAAAGGAGTTTAGATAAGTACTCATAGTTAGCCATGCTAAGAGATATAAATGTTAAATATTAGCACAGCTAAGTGTTAGTTTGTTATAATATTCAACGAAGATCTAAGAGTTGGAACTTTGTCTGTAATGGGACATAAACCTGGGAATATACTAGTAACTACATAGTTGCAAGGGTTGCAATTAGGTATCAGGAAATGTCAGTTGTGTAAGTATGTTCTCAAATAATTATTCCTGATCTATTTCTCTCGATGCGGGTCTGTCGGTGGATACCTTTATATAGACCAGCATATATCGTAACTATAAGGTATAGATGGTTGTTCCTAGCCGACCGTGAGCTTGAAGCTCATATTGACATATGGGTATCTAGTTAGGACTGGATATATAATAGACTCACGAGAGCCTTCGATAGACACCCTATGTAAGCCGTCAACGGAGGGTCCTCTCGAGTTAAGTAGTATACGTGGTCCTTTGACCTGAGTGTCACGGTGGGCTTATAAGTGATCCACCATACTTTGGTTCCACGCATATCACAGACCTTTCATGGTGTGATCGCTAGGTGTCGTTGGGTATGGTCTGATGCTTATGGAGTCCGGTGTGTATAGATATGGGATCTGTTAGCTCGTATAGGGAGTTAGATATCCAGATACTTCGAGACTGTATCTCAAAAAGTCTTGTGGCCACAAACATTAATCCCGGGAAAGAGTTTGGTCAGGGTAGAACAATATGACAAAGGAGTTTGCACATATTGTTCATTGAGATACTAGTTTGGTGATAAGACATGGATGAGCACTAGGGGATTTGACGGTGATAATCTATATCCCCACACATCCAGAATATCGTGACAGAAGGACTATACGTATGCGTTGTAACCTTAGCTTGTATGGTTCAACGCGTTGATTTGTATATCCGTGATGTGTGCATGGGACATTGCTCACGGACTTATAGAATAGTTCTATTTGACGAATCGAGCATGGACCTAGGGAGTTCAACGATATGGAGTGTACTTGTTGTGCATTAGGGCAACGTGCCTGATTAAATTATTTAATCCAGCAATATCCAGCACTACCATGGAATACGTGCGTGTCTATATTTAAGTGTTAAATACAATAATTAGTCAATAATTATTATTTACTAATTGTATAATGACACATGGCACATTGTGGACCCTCGGTTGAGTTTACCTAAGTGCGGGTTTGGTGGGACTCACTAAGGGGTAGACTTGGTAACTATTTATGAGGGGTAAAATAGTCATTACACACTTTAATAATTTAATTGTTAAATAATCAAAATATCTCATTATTATATATAATTATATTATATTTTTTATTATTATTTTATTTGGGGTGCCAAATAGTTGGCACCCATTATTATTATTATATTATTATTTATATTATATAATATATTATATTTTTATTATATTTTTATATTGTATATAAATATATGCGATTGTGTGTGAAATGTGAATTGGTGAAAGTGTGTGTATTTGGCTGAGAGAAACAAAAATGAAATATAGAAAGAGAAGAAAAAGATATGGTGCCGAGAGGAGAAGAAAAAAAAAAGGAAAAAATGAAATTGTTTCATTTTTCTCTATGGTACCAAAAGAAGCAATTATGAATTGCTTAAATCTCCATTTCTCATCCTTTTAGAAAAAATGGATGAATACACACTACCGGCCATTTTGGGGTTAAGAGTTAATCTCATGCTGGATATGGGGCTGTTGTTCTAGCTCACCAAGCCCACCGTGTTGGTGACTAGAACTCTCCACGAGTTGGTCTTCATACGGACTGTGATGAAATACGTGTATAACGTTACACGTTCAAGTGAGTTCTCAACTCTACTAATATATTAATGTGATTAATATATTTATTTATTGTATTTATTGCATGTTTAAATGCTTTCGCCGTGTTTAAATTCATATATGATACGTATTCTAGGCAATAGACACAATTACACATGCATACACCTACGTATATTAGATCCCCAACAATCTTCTTCTTATGCAAATTTACCATAGAGGATGATTGAAAAAAAGGTTATGATGTCTGAACCTTGAACTTCAACAAATTCTTGTTAGCCATAGAACTAGTGTTGAAAGGTTACTCTGCTGTCAAACCTACTTTTTGGTCGGTCCCGTTTTAGATCCAAGTGTCCAATGTTTTGATAATCCGTATAAACGTTAAGATGATAAAGCTAATTGGAAATAGAGTAGACAATTTTTAGATGTCGATAGCGATGGCTTAGAATCATGCATAGGAAGGTTCATGCGCATCTGAATTAAACTCTCTCCCGATGAACCAATTCGAAAGGGAATTTTCTTAAAACTGGGATCAAATGAAAATCTAATATGGTTCGATTTTAAGTATGATAAGCTACCAAAAGTTTACACCCTATGTGGCTATTTGGATTATGGTTACCAAGAATGCTTTTCAATCCTTCCCAATAATTCTTAAAAGATTAGGTAATCATTGATACTCAGAGAGCATCTGTGCAATAGAAAAGTACAAAGTTCTGGAAATCTCAAAGGTGATGGGCCAAAAGAACATTAATGGAGAACAAGTGGTGGAGGATCAAGATGAACCAGTCAGAATAATGCTTTTAAATCAGTGCATATAAACACTACTAATGTTCATTATGAAACAAATTCTTACTACAATAAAGAGGCTCGAATTGGTGCGTTTAGGGGTGATAGTATTCGTCTTCCATCCAAGGAAAATGTTGCTTCTAAGATTGAAGACGGTGGAGTTAACTTGCCAGAAAATTCAAACACATGGATAGATTATTCTATTCCATAAACAAGGAGGCCTACAAGCTCAACCACTATCCTGCATGAACTTATAAAGGTACGTGATTATGCCATTTCAAATGATGGAAACATGTTATCCTCTTTACAAAAGAATATGGCAACATGTGGTAGGAAAATTGGTGGAAAACCAACAACTCTTGAAGGCCCACATGAAGATTAATGAACCTTTACATGGCAACATCCCCACCAAAAAGTTGGCCTCCAACCTAAAGAGTTCAAGATGCCTGAATGATTTTTTTATTAAAGAATATGCTTCCACAAAGCTAAAAAGTGGAAACATGGGATCCTTTTTACAAACGAATGAGAAACCACGTGGAGAGTCAAAAGAAAGTAACATTTCTTCTCACTTAATATCTCTTTTATAAATCTAAATGGATCCTCACTTGGTAGCCACTCAGCAAACATAAATGAGAACTTACGAGCAAATTTGGGCCCTCACGTGGTGGCTAAATGTTGTAATACCCTCAACCTCTTATAGAATCTAATTAACCACTAAGGTGAAGAACATTATAACATATGATGGTGATCTCCCAAGCACACAAGCTACACGTGGATATGAAATTGGTGGAATCTTAAAACAACAGAACTCGAAAAAACTTGAAGAATCTAGTGTACAGTAATGTTAAAGGAAAATATACTCTCACGTGTTTACAACTTTTCTGAATTGTCCACTTGCATGCTCAATTATTCTTTAATTTTATAAGGACCCGAAGCACTATTCTCCATGCTTCCATATTTAGCTTCCCATCTACACTCACATGCAGTCCACATGAATGGCCTAAATAAGAATTTCAAGGTCTCTTCTAACCTCTCCCTTTACTTAAAAATAGGTTTTATCATGATGGAAAGCTACGGCGATTATTAAGATAGAAATTTCATAGACATATTACGACCGATTCTGATCTATAGTCTAAACAAAAGAAAAGAGGCAATGACAAAGAATATATTATCCCATATAAAAGAATGTTACTTGATAGTAAGGGATATGCTCATCAGCCAAAGGTTAAAGACTGACCTCTTATGAACAATAAAGGGTTGATATTGCAGCATGTTTCGGATCTACCACCTATCGATATTGGATTAACTCAACAAGTTACTTCTTTTATTAATCCAACAACAGCTCCTGCTGGTAGGCAGAACTACTGATACCAATGAAACTGTTAAGTTAGAATGTGCAGAGGCTAGGCAACCCTCGCACAATCGATATCTTATGCACCCTTATACAATAATACTACCCAGAGGTGAACTTTCTTATAGAAATACGTGCAAACAAACAAAAATTAAAAGATCTTCAAGTAAAACTTGGTTGTGTTGGTAAACTTGTTGCAGAGAGAATTGGTCGTAGTGGTGGTTTCGCTTTATTATGGATAGATATGTAGATATTTCTCTATTATCTTATTCTCAATTTCATATTGATGTCTCTATTATTGGGTAAGGGAAAAGTTAACGCTTTACAAATTTTATGGCCACCTTGAGACATCTCAGTGTGTCTATTCTTGGGCTTTTTTTAGGCGTCTTTATATTTGTTTTCTTCTCCTTGAGTATGTATTAGAGACTTTAATGAAATTCTAAAAGACTCAGAAAAAGATAGTGGTCTGCCTCAGCCTCCTTACCTAATGCTTAACTTTAGAAATGCCATTGACAATTATAGTTTCTTGAGGATTTAGTTTAAGGGTCTCCCTTTTACTTGGTGTAATGGGTATGCATCTAGTTCCTTTATTCAAGAAAGACTTGAATAAATGTTTTGCGTATTCTCTTGGCATAATCTCTTCTTTGATGCCGTTATTAAATATTTAATTTTTTTAAGATCTAATCATCGACCATTTTTGCTGATTTTGGGGAGTCTATGGTAATGAATAGAAGGGGTTAGTCTCAGCGCCTTCATAATAGGTTCCATTTTGAAGAGGTATGAGCTGATGAAGAGGAATGTAGACAGCTTATCACTGAAGGTGATCACCAAATATGACCTCACTTGATTTGGTAGGTGGTGGTTTACAATGTATTGGGACCTCGTCTTAAAAATTGGAACTTAGTACACTTCCGTAGATTGAAAAGTGAGATAAAAGAAAAAAAAACAACTTATGAGTTCTTTAAATCAACGAGTGGATGCTCAAGCTTGGCAGGATATTATTAAGATTCAAAAATCTCCAGACGCTTTACTTTATAAAGATGAAACCTACTAGAGAAAGTATTCGAGGGTTCAGTGGCTTCTGGCATAGGATATGAATTTAAAGTTTTTCCATTTTAAAACTTCTGGTCGAAGAAGGAAGAACTACATTTTTAAGATTTAGAATAATGATGGTAGTATTTGGTGCACAAGCATGGAGTAGATGTCCGAGATTTTCGTTCATTAATTTGCTGAAATCTTTACCTCGTCTAACCTAATTGCAATAGAGATTGATCTAGTTGCTTCCTATATTGAGCCATGTTTATCCGAGCATAATATTCATTGGTTGGATTCCTCTTTTCGTGATGATGAAATTCACAAGGCAGTTTTTCAAATGTCCCCTACAAAAGCACCTCGTAAAAATGATAGTCTGCTTTATTCTACTAGAAAGTCTGGGATATTATTAGAAATTATATATGTAGGGTGTTGATGCAATATTTTTATATCTTATAATTAAGCGCAAGTATACGCTATCGTAATAAGTAATAAAGAAACTTATAAAGTCGGATGTCGAACCCACAAGGATAATTTTTATTTTCTACCAAGTACTAAAATTATATATTTCTTATAATTATTCAGAAAAATCAAATCTTAATTTTGCAATAAATTTGAATAAAATAAAAGTGCAGAAAATAAATGATACAACTTAAATAAAATATGAAAATAGCAATATAGAGAAAAGCCTAGGGTTAATTACTAGCCTTCAATATGGTTTCTAAAGATTAATCATTTTAATATTTATATCCCTTAATTCTTATTATTTGTCAAAACACTAATGTATTCACAAGCCTCTTTTAAGTATATCATAATTTACCAAATACCTATATTCCTATAGTACTTGTAATAAATAAAGATTCATTAAGAATAAGTCTTATTGACCATACATGCCAATTAGGTATATTCCTATCCTAATTCGAAACTTGCATATGCAACATTGAATGTTACTCTACAATTATGCATCAAATTATCTAGGTCTAAATACAATGATGCCTCTTCCGAGTTTATCAAAGTATTACTAAAGCAATCACAATATCGATCAGATATAATGAAGCATTAAGAATAAATAATTTGAATAATGAAGAATTGAGTTCAAGTAATAACCCTAGAAAATAAATTTAGCTCATGATAACAAGAGAATTATGGCTGAAAAATAAAATAAACATGATACAACCAAAAGCAAATCAATATAGATGTCAATTCGCAGTTGGTTGATACGCCAAAGATTCGCCAATAATCTCTTACTTCCTTGAATTTTTCTTACTTCTCTCTCTAAAAATTGCTCTTCTTCAATGTGCCGTAGCTCTAAGAGTCCTAACTTGTGTGTCCTTTAGGTCTGAAACGAGTGGTCTTTATATAGGGATTGATTGGAGTCTTGAAATTGTATTTCTTTTAGGATTAGGAAAAATTACACTGTTCACCGCTGCTGCGATTACTGTTTATCGCTGGGTGATAGCACTGTAGTAGGCAGGGATACTGTTGCACGGAATACTGTTCACGAGTACTGTTTGTAGACACTGTAGCGTACTGTAGCATATATTTTTCCTTGTTTTTCTTAGATTTTCATTTCCAATTGCTCCATTGACTCCAAACCTACAAAATAACAATTAAACATATAAAAAACCTAATATTCTTATTAAAGTGAGCAATTAATCAAGTTAAAGGAGTAAAAATAATATATATAATTTACAGTTATTAGGTGTGTTTGGATCTTCTTAATAATGAAGATGATATTAGAATAGTTAATGAAACCCTTATCACTTTGATCCCAAAAGTACAAGTATAAATTTTGTTCAGAATTTTGACCGATTAGTCTTTGCAATGTCCTTTACAAGATTATTGCAAAGGCATTGGCAAACAGATTACGTTATGTTATGGATTAGGTAATTTTTTACTCTCAAAGCGCTTTCATTCTAAGGTGACTAATTACTGATAATATGATTGTTGAGTTTGAATGTCTAAATACTCTTAAAAGAAACAAATTTTCTACTAAAAATTACTTAGCTTGAAGCTGGATATGTCAAAGGCCTATAATAGGGTTGAATGGCCTTTTTTGCTAGCCATGATGCGAAAGTTTGGTTTCCAAAATATTTATCGATGCACTTCCTCAGTATCATCTTCTGTTATTATTAATGGTAGGCCATAGGGTAATATATCACCTTCTCGAGGTCTTCGTTAGGGTGACCCTCTTACTGCGTAGTTGTTTTTGTTTTGTGCTGAGGGCCTTTTTGTTTTTCTCAAATTTATTGAATGGATAGGTGATTTACAGGGTTTGAGGTGTGGGAGATAAGGCCTTACCATTTCCCATTTATTTTTTTGATACTGATAGCCTGATCCTTACTAAGGCCTCCTCGAATGATTGTATATCGGTTAAGAGAATTTTGCATAATTATGATATTGCATTTAGACAGTAGATTAACCACCAGAAATCAGCTATTTGTTTTGGTAAATCTATACCATTTGAGCTTGCTACACAACTAACTCAATGTCTTGCCGTAGTGCAAGTCCCCTATCACAACAAATATCTTGGTCTACCTGCTGTGTCTTTTAAGAATAAACAGAATCTTTTTGCTGCTATTAAAAAAAAGTGTGGAGTAAAATAAGGGGTTAGAAGAGAAATTTATTTTCATCCGAAGGTCATGAGGTCCTTCTTAAATCAATGATTCAAGCAATTTTGACTTATGTTATAAACTTCTTCAGGCTTCAGAAGAGTCTTATAAAGAAAATTCACAAGCTTTGCACCAGATTTTTTTAAGTTGTGATGAGAACATTAGGACAATTCATTGGTGCTTATAGGAAATGTTATGCCGACATAAGATGGATTGTGGTCTTGGTTTCAGGGAGCTGAACTCCTTTAATCAAGTTATTCTTACTAAACAAGGCTGACGGGTGATAGCTAATCCAAACTCCCTAGTAACTAGAACCCTCCAAATCATTTATTTTCCTAACTCATCCTTTTTGTAGACAAAACCTAGATAATTAAACTCTTTGGTTTGGAAAAGCATACTTTAGGGGTAAAATTTACTTACAAAGCGGCTTCATTGGAGAATTGGTGATGGCTCATTGGTTTCAATTTATTATGAACAATGGCTTCCTCAACCTTTTTCTTTTAAGCCTTTCTTCCCCCATAGACTGTCGAAACACTTGGTGGTGCCTAATCTCTTTCCTCATTCAAGTGTCTAGAATCAAGACATTATTCAAAACTTGTTCTTGGAAGAGGAATGTGACTTAATGTAAATATCATGTGCTCAGCATCTTGGAGACATCAAAGAGACTCAATCATGTAGCACTTTGATAAGCATAGATAGCTCATTGTCAATAGTGGGTATTGGTTATTTTATATTACTGATCTTACTTCCTCTAGCAATGGAAGTTCTTATTCACATACTTAATGGTAGTATTTGTGGAGTTTGCATCTTCCTCCAAAGATCAAACATTTTGTTTGAAGACTTAGACATAGTTGGATCCTAACATTTTCCAACCTCAAGCAACACTCTGTACCGGTTGATGAATTATACACTCGTTGTTCTAAAGGTGCGAAAAATTCTATACATGTGTTATGGTTATGTGATGCATTGAAAAAAATACGCCAAAAATGTTTTTATGCAAGCATCCATATCTATCACAATACACCTATATTGAATCTTCTTATTGATTGTAAAGCCAGTTTATTCACCAATAATTTTGAGGTGTTGATGATTCTATTTTAAAGATTATAGTTCTGTATAAACAAATATGTTACGAAAGAAAAAAAGATGGTGTTATTAGATGGACTGAGTTGAGCCAAATCTTACTACAGTGAGTTTAAGTCTACGTATGCAATTACTAATAAAACTCTTGAAGTTTCACGTAAAATGTGCACAGCTCCAAAGCTTGGATTGATAAAACTAAATACTAATGTAAGACTTTCATTAAAATATTCCAAGTCTAGCTCAGAAGTCGTTTTACATGACTATTCTGGGGTTGTCTTGGTTTCTTCATCTACTCCAAGGACTGCCAAATGTCTAGTAGATATTCTTGAAACTTTGGCACTACTACGAAGTTTCAATCTGACTAGGGTACTGGGTATTTTAGCTTAAGAGGTAGTTTTTAATGCTGATAACATGATTGAGGGGCCACTGCCCCCTCTTTTTTCAAGCATGTATATAGTTCTGTCAACTATATAAAATTCATTTATATAATTATATTTTAGAGTGTAACATAGAAAGATTCTAATTTTATCAAACATGGTATCAAAGTCAACATTTTTAGTCATTATTTTCTCTTTTCAACATTGTTAGACTATTGTTACCCTTGTCATTGTTGTTGTTGACCATCATGTTAACACTGTCGCTAATCAACTATTCAAACCACTTTTAGATTCCCCATGGATAGATCGCCACTTCTTAATTGTCAAAAACTATTGCAAGCGTTAATTTTTTCATATATCACCATAAGTTATATAACACCACCCTCACTACTATTACTCACTGACCATTTTGTTTAGATTCACAAGAAATGTGCAGTATTGGTACAGTGCTCCTTTAGTTTTTGGCTTTCTTTATTTTTTCATTGCTAATTAGTAAACACTCACCTCTACCATCGATCAATTTTTTATGCATTGATCTACCTTATTAGGTTTTTAGTTATTCTTCATTGACCATTTTGTTTAGATTCACATGAAATGTATTCACTAGATCCGCTATATTGATGCAGTGCTACTTTAGATTTTGGCTTTCTTTGTTTTTTTGCCGCCAATGAGGGAACACTCACCTCTGCCATCGATTAATTCTTCATGCACCGGTCTGTCTCACTAGGTCCTTAGTTTGGAATTAATGTGCACTATTGATCTCAGTTGACCTCTATTAATTCAGATTTCTTGTGAGGGTGTTGGTTGGCAATTTGAAAAGCATTGGTTTTTAAGTGTAGTTATTGTCTTCTATAATCTTAATTTTCATGGGTCTATTGGAAAAAATTTAGAAATTTTAAGTCTCTTTATTTATTTATTTATTTTGTCTTTGGAGGCATTATATCAAATCTGCAAACTATGTAATGTTAAATTTATTAATAAAGGGCTTAATTGTGAGAATCATGACATGTTTTGGCATTTTAGAATTTAGGCATAGTATAAGGATTTATTCGTTATTTTCCAATCTAACACCAAATTAGATGCATCGAGTGCTTTCTAAGGGATTTTGTTATTGTTGCTACTCCTACTATTGTTATAGTTGTTTTGTTATTATTATTGTTGTTGTTGTCATTATTACCATTATTGTTGTTGTTGTTGATATTATTATTAAATTAAAATAAAGTAACATGTGACACGTGATACAATTTGATAATTACTGTTTGTAAATATTCACATAATTATAAATATAATTAAAAAAATTTATATTGCTTATATTATTAAGAATTTAAAACAAATACTTTTTCCAAAAAATTTAGAAAGAATTATTAATGCAATATCAAAATATAAGAAAATGTGACAATACATTTTTTTAATAAAAAATTAGAATAACTTTAGTAACGCAATACCAAAATAAAAAAATGCCACACATTGTTTTGATTTTAAGCACGAAATAGTAATATAAATATATTAAAATATTTGTAAATTAAAAATAAAAGAATTGAAAACAAAACCAATGGCTATCAACAGATGTTGTCTGCAATCAATGGCGACTATTAAAAGAATTAATTGAAACATCATTGACACCATAAGGTCCTTTATGATAACAAAGAACTGGAGGTAGTCTCTATATAACAACAAAGAACTGGAGGTAGTCTATATAACAATAAATCGCAGGGCGTTATGCATTGCCGCCTCGATCAAAATCACTTACTCATTCTCTTCCAAATGGAGGTGGCCTCACTATAATTTGTTGTTGTTTGATAGTAATATTATGGTCATCGTTGCTTTACATACATTGAGGATTTAGAGGCCCATGGGGCTAACAATGTTCTATCAACCACCATCACATAATTGATGTTAGGAAAAATAAATCGGTCAAATTTTTTTTAATAAAAGACAATGAAAGTTAAATTATCTTTTTATTGTTGATGGAGGAAACACCCTTCTTTCTCTCGAGGTTATGTTGAAGCGAAGAACCGAAGATTCAGCCTAGAACCCTAACCTCCTTGCGCAGCAGAATAACCTGTCAATCAAACAAACACAACAAGAATTCAAAGCAGAAAATAAAAGAGCACAACACAATCTTACGTTGTTCGGCTAATTGCCTACGTCCACGGTGGATCCAAGGATCCTAACCTCTCTTATTATAACTCCCTAGAGATTTTATAAGGAAAACCCAATGAAGAACCCTCAAAAGGACCTAAACATTTAGTGAACCCTTGCTCTACCACGAACAATGATCACCCAAACAACGGTTCCACCCTAGCGCACACAAGCACTTAGTGTCTATCCACTTCTTCCCCTCTCTTAGAGTCTCTCTTAATGCTTAATCTGAAATCAAGGGTTTACAAGTGTTTATATAGGGTGTATTTTGTGCCTACTAACTCTATTCCTTGTTGGAGTAAGAGTCCACTTGTTTTGGAAGTCCAAAACTTCCCAAAACTAGAAATCCCGAAGAAAAATAGACTTCTGATGCGTCTAGCGTTGCGGCACTCGTCCCTGGGCGATGCGACATTGGACAAAATCATGCCCAGCGCTGCGGCGCTGAGGACCCAGCACTACGGTGCTGGGTTGCTATCCTAGGCGCCGCGGCGCTAAGCCCTGTATACCTATCCGCGTTTTCTTGCTTCCTTTATGTCTTTGAGTCCTGTTTCGCTTCCCTCTTCATGTCCCACATGTCCTAGACTTCTCCATATGAGTCCCACACATTCTAGACTTCTTGTAACTCTTCACTTTGGTATTCATCTCAATTCTTGTCCAATCAAGATTGTTGAATCACCAATTTTCCAACAAACCCTTCCTTGATTCAAAATCTTCCAAATAATAAGGCTTCGAGGTCCGATCCATACCAATACTCTATCACCTAGAGTTGAGTCCAGTTAAGTCTCCACCAAGACTTAACTTTCCCCGAGCTAGTGACTTCGGCCTCCAAAGGCATTCGTGCACCTTGCATAAGGTATGGATGCGTTGCACTCTTTTTCGACCCTCATCACCTCGGTGAGCACGATTTGAATGTCGCCTAGTGGTCTGCATTACCCCAACACCCCGCGTTGGGCCACTTATGGCGATCCCAGTAAGCACATAGAGCCATCCATTATGCTTCTCACCCTCAAACCCTATAGGTCATTTATCTACCCTTAGTTTTCTTTTTTCCACTCTAACCGAATACCCTTTCTCATCGAGCTTGCCTAAGGATATTAAGTTCCTCCTAAATTTAGGAATATGCCTTACCCCATGTAATTCCCTAGTTTCTCCACCTTGCATCCTCAACCTTATGTCACCAACTCTCATGATCTCACAAGTCATGTCATTTTCCATTAGAGCTTTACCTCTCTTGGCTTTATAGTTGGTAAACATCGATCTGTCGGGACACATATGGATGTTGCACCCCGAATCTAGTATCCATTTGCCAAAGTACTTTTCCCTTGAGGCTACCAATGTGTCTAAACTTCAGTATCTTCCTCAGTACCGATTGTAGCCCACCCTCCTTGGCCTTTTGATTTCAGACAATCCTTCATAAAATGCCATTCCTTATTACAAAGAAAACACCTCTTAGATCTCCTCCTTGATTGGTTGCTCTTCCTTCCTTGTGCAAGCAAAACTACTCCACTCTTGGACTCATATCTCTTTGTCAATTCTTTTGAGTTCAATGATACCTTGACGTCATTCATCATTAAAGACTCCTTTCCATACAGCAGCATATCCACAAAGCTCATAACTCTTTGGCAATGAACTTAACAGGATAATGGCCTTGTCTTCATCCTCAGTCTTGATGCCTAGTTGCTCAAAACTTATGATAATCTTGTTGAACTCGTCAATGTGAGCTCTTAATGAAGTTCTCTCGTGCATTGTCAGCTCATGTAATCTCTTTTTCACAAGAAGTCTATTTGCAAGAGACTTCTTCATGTACAATATCTCGAGTCTCTTCCATAGCCCCAAAGCGGTTTCTTTATCACCAACTTCCCTTAATACTTTGTCACTCAATGCCAAGAATAAGGTGCTGTGAGCCTTTTTCTAAATTGTGTCTCAATCTTTATGCCCGGTCTTTGAGGTTGTCGCCTCATCACTAGTTGAGTAGCTGGCTTCCTTCAAAACTGAGTCTAGCCCTTCCTTCACTAGTAGAGCCCTAACCTTCTTCCTCTAAAGATTGAAGTTATTCATCCTATTGAACTTCTCTATTTCTTGCTTGATTGTACCCATGGTTTAAATACCCTAGGTGTGTATTATCGAACCTCTAACTCTGATATTAGTTTGTTGAGGGAGGAAACGCCCTTTTTCCTCTTGAGGTTATGTTGAAGCGAAGAACCCAAGATTCAGCCTAGAACCCTAACCTCCTTGCGCAACAGAATAACCTGTCAATCAAGCAAACACAACAAGAATCCAAAGCAGAAAACAAAATAGCACAACACAATCTTACGTGGTTCGGCTAATTGCCTACATCCACGATGGATCCAAGGATCCTAACCTCTCTTATTATAACTCTCTAGAGATTTTACAAGGAAAACCCAATGAAGAACCCTCAAAAGGACCTAAACGTTTAGTGAACCCTTACTCTACCACGAATAATGATCACCCAAACAACGGTTCCACCCTAGCGCACACAAGCACTTAGTGTCTACCCAGTTTTTTCCCTCTCTTAGAGTCTCTTTTAATGCTTAATCTGAAATCAAGAGTTTATAAGTGTTTATATAGGGTGTATTTCGTGCCTACTAACTCTATTCCTTGTTAGAGTAAGAGTCCACTTATTTTGGGAGTCCAAAATTTTCTAAAACTAGAAATCTCGAAGAAAAACGGACTTCTGATGCGTCTGGTACTGCGACGCTCATCCCTGGGCGCTACAGCACTGGACAAAATTGCGCCCAGCGCTGTGGTGCTGGGTTGTTGTTCTGGGCGCCGCAGCGTTGAGCATTGTATACCTATCTGCGTTTTCTTGCTTCCTTCACATCTTTGAGTCCCATTTCACTTTCCCTTTCGTGTCCCACACGTCCTTGACTTCTTCATACGCGTCCCACACGTCCTTGACTTCTTCATACACGTCCCACACGTTCTAGACTTCTTATAACTCTTCACTTTGGTATTCATCTCAATTATTGTCTAACCAAAATTGTTGAATCACCAATTTTTAAACATTTATAATTACATGTATATAATATAAAGAATTGTCTTAATTTTTAATTTCTTAGACTTTTATTGATTGGTAATTATTATTTTTATTATTTTTAATTCTTAAACACGCGTATGTATTGTATCTCCCACGTGAAGCTATAGACTAAGAGAATAAGAAGTAACTTAATTCCTTTTTAATGTGAAATATGTAAACAGTTTCACAACTAGAGTTCCGTTCCTCCCATTTTTATGGACACTACCTTTTAGGAGTTTAAAATTTTATTAGGATTTAACTAATAGAGGAATTCACAAACTAATTAGTTTTTTAACTTCAATTTAAAAAGTTCAGTTTTAATAAAACTTTAATAGTGTGCAACCTTGACTAATAAAGGGATTGATAGACTCGCAATTTTTTTAACTCCAACTTAAAAGATTTAACCTTAGTCATCTCTAACCTATCAGATTTTATAAGTTCACCTTAAGTTTTTTCACTAAAAATCTAAATGTAAGTTTGTTTTGATTAAAACAATTTTCAATTAAATGAGTAAGTTCACCTTTAATTTTGATGCTAGAAATTAGATAACACAACTTTAATCTTCTTTATTATTCACAACTACGAGGGCACATTAATCTCCCAAAATAATATGCAAAACTAAGAAAAAATAGAAATAGTTTTTTTTTTAACCGTGAAATATTATTACAACACATGCTTTAAGAATACTAACAAAATCCTATGTCTAACAATTTTTATTTTTATTTTTAATAATTTTTATTCTCTAGGATTACTTATGTACAACCAAATAATTATGCATAAAAAATTATATACATAAGTGACTTCAAAAAAAAATATTATATATATAAGTAAATATAAATTAATGTTTTGCTTTCTCTCTCTTCATAGATTTTAACTTTTTATGCATTCTTTGCACCTATAAAATAAAAAGAAATACAACAGCCAATTTTTTAAAGAATAAGAGCAAATATTAAATAGCATTGAGATTTGTTTAGCAAATTAATATTTCATGACTTGTAGTTAGCACATACAACTAGATTATGTCCAACACTGGAAAAAAAAAAGTGAAGTAGAGAGAGTTGAGAGATCACCCTATTTAAATTGTTTCACAAATTTGAGAGATGGTGTTAATAAAACTTAACATTTATTTTTCAGAATTTTTTAAAAATGGCCCAAAATTTAAGCTATTATTCTTTTTTAACTCAAAATGTAAAAGTTAAACTTGTGTAGTTAAAGAATTCAAAATTAGATAATTTTACCCTGAGTTAAATTTTTTTTTCTCTGCTCAATTTTTTCATTTGAACTCAGCACACACACTCTAAAAAATACTCTCACATTGGCATTGTGTGGATCAGCAATTTCGAAGGTGGCATTACATAGATCGACGTCTTTTTACACTGATGGCTGACTTCAAATTTAGAAAATGGTTGATAATTGATAAGTTTTTCAATTTTAGATAAAATTGGTATTTATGTTGAAAATGAGTGAAAATAATTAGATTGTGATTGAAATAGGTGGAATATGAATAGATTGTGTGGAAAATGTGTTAAAATGAAAAAATAATTCGGCTAAAATTGAGCAAAAAATGTATTTTTTGCTAACGTAAATAGCAATCATCTGCATTTGAAATGTCTCACATGCAAGAGCACCACGTGGCATATGAGGTGCCCGTGCATGCACACCATGTGCACCCCACGATGAGTGAAATTAATTTTTAATACATTTTAAAAACTTTTTATTAATCATTATTTAAATAAATAAATAAATACTAAAATAAATAATTAAATTATCCATAATTTAATTATATTTAATTATTTATTATTTGTTAAATAATGAATGTTAATTTTTTTAATCTGTTTGTTTAATAATTTATTTATTTTAATTATTCAAAATATTTTTTTAAAAATTGATTTGTTATTTCTTTTAACAAGAAGCATAATGCCCGTAAAGAATAGAGAATTCTTCTGAATGAGTTTTTTCAAGTGTCGATTACATTTTACTTGAAGATTGGGCTCTTAATCTTATAGGAAGCATAATTTTTAAGTATAGAAAAATCTCTCATCCGATAATATCAACTATATCAAGTAATTACATGAACAAGATGTCTAGGTTTAGCTGTCCATAATAATTAAAAAAAATCAAATGGGACTAAAAGTGACCCAATTAGAAAAATAATAAGGGTCAGTATCTCAATTAAAAAAAGAAGAAGTTCCTATTTAACATTTAAGTTAAATGTAATGTTTTATCATATCGAACTACACTAATGAATTCTTATGTGTACCCTTAAATTTTGGTAAGCTTGGCGAGATGAACTAAGAAGGTGCAATTTGTAGTAGTACATACTCATAGTGCATGATGGCAATTCTTTTCATGATCATATTTCTCATTTTAACTTATTACTTTCTTGTAATTGTATTCGGCATTTTGATTGGGTTGTCTCTCAGATAGAAAATAGCCATAGAGTTGTGAACACATGCCTCAAAATAAATATATGTTATGCATGATTTGAATATTTATGAATTTGTGGCAAGGTAGTTTTAAAGTGGTAAATGAAATAAACATGAATTTCCTATATATTAACGTTAACTTTAAATTACACAAATATAAATAACATCAAATAGTAACAAAATACAACAATATGCAATATCAATTGCTAGGAATTATAATAAGGTAAAAAAAATTGTAAACTTAATGAGAAGTCACATTAAATTTAGATTTAAGTTATACAAATATAATTAATATCAAATAGTAAAAAAATAATAATAATAGGCCATATCAACTATTATGTAAAGCAACATGGTTTTAACATGTGTGGCAGTTATGTCCACACTGCTTATAGCAACTACATACATTCTTCATCGATTCCTAACCTTGCGATGGAATCTATTTTTTTCAATGACTCCCTAATTGATGGTGTACATAGGAAGCTAGATGTTAGCATTTCTGAACACATCTAGAACTATCCAATTTGACAGATAGCTAACCAGATTGACTGGCTCGCTGATGAACACATGAAAATGCATATTTATTAAGAGATTTAGTCACCATTTAATGTCACTAATTTTAGCATTTTTAGTTTGAAATAAAGTGTTCTCTTTAAATTTTGGAAGTTATAATTGCAAAAACCATAATAGCAATAGTGATCTTGAACTGACTTTTTGTTTGAAATGCTTAGGTGTTTTGCATATTCTATTTACGTTTAAATTGCTAGAGACTAGTAATAAACTAGTTAGGGGCTATAATGAACCTATAAAAATGCATATTTCTTAAGAGATTCAGTCATCATTTAATGTCACTAATTTTAGTATTTTTAGTTTGAAATAAAGTGTTCTCTTTAAATTGTGATTAATTAATGTTATTTGCATAAGTTTAGGTAAAATGGACGTAACTCTTAATGTAGAAATTAAAATAAAAAAATTAATGAACTTAGAGTAACATGACTCAATCTTACATAAACTTAAAGAACAGTTGAAAAGCCAAATCCAATATTTTATGGGCCAAAATTGGGATACAACAGAATTGGATTACAACTTCCGCTCAGCTTGACCCACCTCATGTATTTGGACCATATTTTACAAAATAAATACCCAATTGGTATAATTCTTGAAGCCGTGAAATAATAACTCAATTATAAACAACTTTGATGTTGATAGTAAAGTTCAAATCAGTCGTTATTATTGACAAAATTGTATTACAAGTGGGTAAAAGAGTTGTTAGCCAAAATCTGACATATCTTTGGCGTTGTGCCTATATCTTATTGGATACTCATCCAATTTGCATGAACCTAGTGCCTATGGAAAGAAGAGACAAGATTCAACAACTTTTATGTCGGCTAAAAAGGCTAAATCGGTAATTTACATCATCAAAAAGGTGTTGTAAGTGGGTGAATGAGTGGTTGGCCTAAATTATTGAAGATTGAAGTCACACTTAACATATTTTCATTCATTGCCTATATAAGGACACTCTTAGGACGTTTTCAACATTAGATAATTCTCTCTTATTTTCTTCTCATTAACATGCATTGTAAGCTACGCTAAAGTTCTTAGTAAGGGTAAGAGATAAACTTTTATGTGTAATAAATCTACTTCTATACTTTGGTTCTTTGTCAAGAGTTACAAATATTTGTAAGTTTGTTTGTGTCTAAACTCTTATCTAGTATTTTTTCTATAATCTAGAGGTTATAATTCTCATGTTTCATATATTTTCAGTCATGCTTTCTTTATGTGATCTTGTTGAATTATAATTGTTATTGGTTACATTGTTTTACATGTTAATCTTTTACTGCAATATTGTTAGTCGATATATTGTCGATCTTAGATAACATGTAAAGACAATAATTGTTTGATATTCAAGTTAATCTTTTGCTACAATTTTGTCAAAATGATATATTGTCGATCTTAAATAACTTGTATAAATGAACATAATTTATGTTAATGTTTGCAAAGAGTTTAGTCATATCAAATACATGTGTTATCAAATGTGCAGTATTTTATATATCTTTCGATTAATTCTTTGGGATGTGAAACTTTCAATTGAGTCATAAACATTGAATCAGAGTGTAGAGTATATTTATCAAGCATAATTGTGATTCTAAAAGCCTTGCTTGCATCATCACAAGACATTTTTCCCAATTCATAGACAATTCTATCTCATCCACTTAAACCAATTAATTAATTTTCTCATTTGCTGCTGCTTTAATATTTTACTTCATCAACCTATTTTGCCAAAAGCTCCCTCGTAGGATCTACACCTCAATCTATACTGCGATAGTCGCATTACTTTTTAAGTGTAAATACTCGCTATATATACGAAATAAATACTCAAATGTGTAATAAGGTAAACAAACCCTGATAGTATAATCTAATTTGTTTGCATACTACAATAGCATTGGCTCAAGGTAGTTCTTGAAAGTTAAATTTTCGATAACTGCATGACTTCATCGAGATATGCATCTATTTTATGCACAATTAAATGCTTCCTTGCATCTGTTGACACAACCTATAATCTTTATTTGCATCTTTCATCATCAAAATGTACCTCAAAGTGATCTTTCGTATATCTTAAAATTTTGAAACTCCAATTACTCTTAAATGTTAATAACAATAAGCTAATAGCTTGATAAAGTTCATTTTTTGCTATCATACAACTTCCTTACAAATATATTCTCAATTCTAAAACACGATACCTTATCGGATATATCTAAATTCAATGGTGATATTGAAAAAGGTTTTGAGCTTTAATATCTTCTTCTCTTTTATGCAAATCGTACCTATCATATGTTTCATTAAGAGAGCTATTTGAAATATAACAATATCTGCCTTTCGGTAAATCATATAATTTGCTACATTCTTCAACATTATTAGCATTTCTAAAATCATTGACATTCCCATTTATCTCACTATCATAATGTATATAAGTTGGGTATTCGTTGAACATTATAGAGGAATAATGATAGTCAACTATAGTATTTGTGGAAAGCATAATATTTGGTATTGTTAGAGCTATATATCTCACTTGGTTACTACCGCTTGTTGACATGAAGTGATTATGACAGGTGGTTGATTTTGAAAGGGCTCTTATGGGAGCTTTAAGATCCACTGTTTGACATAGATGACATAAATGATCTTCTGTTGATCCTAATAAAGAACTAAACATCATTACCGTTTTCTTTCTCAATTGGTCTCAACTTAAACTGTGTTGCCTCAATAGAAATTTTTAGAGTTATCTTATACTTCACATTATCAACTCCAATTGCATGACTTATGATATTTAAAATATTTTTATAATTTACATCCTATAGAACCAAAATATCAAAATTTCTACACCTAACATATATCTCATCACCGTCAATAGAGCTCTCCCACTTTTTTTTAAAAATATATAATGAGTGACCCATACTATATGACACATGTAATAAAAAATTATTAAAAAATATTTAAATTAGAAAAAAAATTATTCAAGAAAATAATACCAAAAAAGGGTGCGAAATTGTCACACGAGACACACAAAAATGGTAGGCACGCAAAAGAAGCATGCAATGCGACGATGCATGCCTCCCCTATGCGAGGTTAGGCATCTGACATATTAGAGGGCGCATCTTCTTGCGCACAAGAGATACACTAATATGCACATTTCACATGACCAATCTTGCACACGAGACTAGTCGTGCAATGATTTCAAACTAGAAATAAGTTCTCAAATTTTTCTAAATGTTATCTCCAAAACTTAATCATATTACACTAGAACTATATGGCAATGTTAATACATTTATAAAATAAGCACAACTTCAAAGTGTAGTTCTTGGGATTGATTTTTAAAAAGTTAGTCAATTTGGTGTTTTTATTTTCAAATGTTCTATTTATCATTTATTTTATCGACAAGGGCAATTGTGTATATTTTATATTATTTTGGTTAATAAAAAATAACTTATTACTTTGTAGATAAAAAAGAAATTTATTTTTTATAAGCATTTTGTAGTACATTGTTACCTTTTTTTTTCGGTGCTAGAAAAATAATTAGCTGTAAAGAGAAGTAGCTAAGTGTTTTATAAATTATATTTTTAAAAGTGTGGCTAAAATAAAAGCAATTTATATGAGTTTTGTAAATTCTGCTCTTGCAATACCATAAAAATTGATATGATTGAAATGAATATTGAATATATATATATATGAACTTTGTTGTAATAATAATAATAATAATAATAATAATAATAATAATAATAATAATTTTTTATTATTATTATCATCAATAGAGAAGAAAACAACATGGGATGCAAAATAAAGTTTAATTTATGTTAAATTGTAATGATTTTGTTTTTTTAAATAGAGTTAAAATTAATTAATTTATCTTGAGATAATTTTAAATTTTATTTATTTATATGAGAATAAATATTACAACCATATTTAAACATAAAATAAATTTTCAAAATCATATTTTAAAAAACAATCCTCTCTTTACTTTTTTTTAAATCGATGTTTTAAAAATCTGCGGATTATTTTATCAAAAGTGATTTTAACTTTTTAAAATTATTTTTAACCTTTGCGACAGCAATCCCAAACCAACCCTTTTGTGTTTTCAAAATTTAAAGAAATAGAAAACAACTCTTCAAAAACAGCTTGGAACAACGCTTTGCTTTATCTTAACTATTTTGTTATTTTTTTTATAATAATACTAAATGCGTTTTTATTGTTTTCTACCAGAATATCCACAAATGTTTTTTTTTTAAAATCTTAAGAAATTATTTTCTTATTTTCTTTTTCTTCAGAAAAAGTTAATTGTTTTTTTTTTTTTCAAAATTAGCTTTCAAAATTCTCCCGAAATTCTGCGTCATTGGACTTATTTTCCATGAAAACATAGCTTTTACCTTTTAGGTCATCAGCTCAAACAACCCATTTTCATTTTGTATACTACTATGAATTCATTGGATGGGAAGCCACAGAGACAACAAATGGCGGGGCAGTGCAAGTACTCTTGCGCAACTGCAAGCGATACACTAGAGTGGATCAAAGCCATTGTGGATTTCATCAAGCCATTTAGTTTCCTAATAAACGCCCACGTCGTCAATTTCTTCAAGGACAGACTTTGGGAATCAGTTGATAAAGATTGGATTGATTGCCTGCGTCATGAGCCCATCCACAATCTTCTCCTCATTCCTTCTGGAATCGCCCAAGTTCGCCTTCTCTCTTAATTTTTTTGAATTTAACAACAATTTTGTTATTAATTAATAATTATTATCATTATTATTTTAAATAGGATCACTGGCCCGATTCACTTAAGGAATTTGCTCTTGCTTTGAAATCTCTCGTGTTTCCCCGAGAGCAGGCTGATTTGAAGATGGTATGCATTTTCATCTACTGATTTATACTTTTTTCTTGAATTTTATTTCTGCTTGTTTGTCTATTGTGGGAGAATTGTGTAATTCTATTGAGACTCAATGTGAGATGATGCCATTGTAGCGTTTTCTAGGTTACCAGATAAATTCAACGTGTTTCTGTAGAAAGTGCTTGAGTAGAAGTGCTTTTTGAAAAACACCTATCAAGATCATCTTCAAACAGCTTCAAATTCTTTACTGAGCTAGAAAGAACCTTTACAGTACCACCTTTTTACAGGCGCTTTTGTAGAAAATGCTTTTCAGTAAACATTCTTTACTGAGCTAGAAAGCAATTTCTAAAAACACCTCTCAAGATTATTTTGAAAAAGGATTAAATCCTTTTATGAGCTAGAAATTTCTTTTACAAAAGCATTTTTTTCAGAAAGAAGAAAAAAAAAGGAAAAGTACATAATAAAAAAAATATCTTTAAGTCTTTTTAGTCTTAAAAAGTATTTTTCTCTATCTTGGGGAAACACTGCCAAAGCACTTTTCATGTTGCCAAAACCACTCTCAGATTGACTTTTAGTATCTTGCCCCTTTGACTAAAGTGATTTTTAGAGTTCCATTCTTGGCTGCTTAACATTGTTTTTTAGTGCAGATTGTAGTTAGGTGGCAAAGAATTTTATTAAAAGAAAGTGATTTTATCTGTAGCATGCCACATTTTGCGCCCTCCTTCTGCTTCCGACTCCATAAATGCTGCAATCATTATGAAGTAATGAAGGCAGCTCAAGCAGTATTTGCTATGTTCGTTGGTTTCCAAGACATTTTTGTGATATGTAAATGGAGTACTATATAACAATACATGGATTTACTATTCCAGCTATGTTCCCATTTATTAACAATTTCAACTTCCTACCTTGCCCTCTCTTTCACTCTTCTTATTTTTTGCTTATCTTGTATCTTGTAATTTGTATCTCGGATCACTACATGTGTACATAAGTAGATAGGTTAGAATGTTCCTTTTGGTATTTGTGGGTTGGATGGGAAAGAGTGTTCTGGTGGAGTCATGAGCAAACTAACATGGGCTTGTTGCAGGTATTGCGTGGCTTTCAAGTGACATCACTCAATACTGTTCTTTCCCAAGGCATGAATCTAAAGAAAAAACATGAAGTAGGTTATTGGAATTCAATCTCTCAATCTTGTCGTTGTAATTATTTTCTCCTTTTATTCCCTGACTTTGAACAGTATGTTGCATGTTGGTGTGTTCCATACCATTATAAGATGCTTGTATGTGGTTCATTGATTTTTCCATTTTTAATTTAAAATTTATTGTTCTCTCTCATTAACCTCTAAGTCTATATTGTATATGATGTGATCAGGTAGAAGTCCTTTCTGCTGTTGTTAGTTCAATAGCAAATACTGTAAAAGCTCATACAATAGTTGATGTTGGTGCTGGTCAGGTGTGCTTTCCTCATTTTCTTTTGTTTTTATTTATGCACTAATGATATGAATTTGTGCGTGCTTGATTAGTTCACTGTTATTACCTCATTTATTTTGAATGTGGCCTTGCAAGCAATTGGGTGTCACTATCCCAAATTTTTTAATGCACTATTAATCATTTGGACACAAAACATATGCTAGTCCAAATCAGATTTTTTGGCTGTACTGAGTTCTTGAAGTTTAAATACAATTAGCATGATTGGCATGTAATTAGCATGTAGAACTTTATTTCTTTATTTAACTAAGAATTATTGCATTAAAATTAAAGTATTAATTAGTGCATTATAATTAGGATA
This sequence comes from Ailanthus altissimus, assembly GCA_946807835.1. Taxonomy (NCBI): domain Eukaryota; kingdom Viridiplantae; phylum Streptophyta; class Magnoliopsida; order Sapindales; family Simaroubaceae; genus Ailanthus; species Ailanthus altissimus. The sequence continues at coordinate 7,316,586 of OX327713.1, read as the reverse complement.
TTAGTTGTCAGATTAATTGTATAGTTGACTTTCCTTTTCAATAGGCTTGCATCTTGAATAAATACCCTTGAGATATTTGAACAAATTTATTCAGCTTATTCTCTTTTCTTTTTCGGCTGAAACTTTTTACCAACCTGCCCTATAATATGTTTGAGAAAAATAAGAAATTTGGGTGGTTAGCTTCTTCTGCTCCTTCTACCAACTCTTTTTCTCGCATTTGCACTTATAGCAATAGCACCAGAGATACGGTCGATGTTTATTGGAAGAAACATGGCTATCTAGAGTGGTTCAAGCTTAAACAAGCTGAGAGAAAAAATAAAAAATTTGCTCAAGCTGTTCTCATTGATACTTCTCCATCTTCTGCTTCTCATGTATCTCGAGTGTCTTCTCAAGAAGGTAATTCTAGCTTGGCCTTTATTTCTGTTGCTTTTAACACTTGGGTTATTGATTCAGGGGCCACTGATCATATGACTAATAGTTCTTCTTTACTTGATTCTCTAATGCCTTCACCTGTTAAGTCTATTCATGTTGCTAATTGGGCCCCTATGCTGATTGCTGGGGCGAGGAACGTCTCACTCTGTTCTACATTCTCCATGTCTTCTGTCTTACTTGCACCTAATCTCTCTCACAATCTTCTTTCTATTAGCAAGATTATGAAACATCTTACTTGTTCTGTAACAATTTATTCTACCCATTGTGTTTAAAGACAATATAATGAAAATAATGATTGACATTGGTAAGGAGGGGGGGCGCGGGGGGGTGTCTTTACTACTTAGAGGGGGCAAGTAAATCTGAATCTAGCCATAGTTTTCAAGTAGCAAGAGAGACATCTGATAGGAAGAAGATTCTCTTATGGCATTGTCGTTTAGGCCACCCATCTTTTTCTTATTTAGAGCATTTATTTCCTTAGTTGTTTTGCAATATTTCTGTTTCTAGTTTAAAATGTGAACAATGCATTTATGCTAAAAACCATCATGTGTCTTTTAAAATGAGTTTTAATAAAAGTCCAATTCCTTTTATGTGTGTCCATATTGATGTTTGGTGTGCTTTCTATACCTCTTCCGTTTTAGGCCATAAATATTTTGTGTCTTTTATTGATGATTGTACTAGAGTGACCTGGGAATATTTATTGAAGTCTTAGAGTGATGTCATAAATGTTATTTCTCAATTTTCACAAATAATTGTCACACAGTTTCATACTTAGGTTAAGGTCTTTCATTCTGACAACAGTTGTGAGTTTGTGAATTAGTCTCTTACTGACTTCTTCAAAGCAAATGGCATCCTCCATCAGACAACATGTGCCTACAAACCACAACAGAATGGCATAGCAGAGCGTAAGAACTACCATATCTTAGAGGTGGCCCGAGCTTTATGCTTTACTATGCTTGTTCCTAAATGTTTCTGGGTTGAGGCTGTCATGACTGTCATCTTTCTTATCAACCAAATGCCTACTCATATCATTGACTATCAAACTCCTTTAAGGACATGTCCCGGTTTCACTTTATTCCTTCTACTCTAAATCTTTGTCCTAAGGTTTTTGGTTGTGTTATGTTCATGTGCACTCTTATCTTAGGGATAAACTTAATCCTCGTGCTCTTAAGTGTGTCCTTTTAGGTTTCTCTAGTTCACAAAAGGGTTATAAATGTTTTCATCCTCCTACAGGTAAAATACTAAAATAACTATGTTGATCATTTTACGAAGATTTTTTCTACTGTTAGTTTTGAGAGTCACTTAGAGGGTTTAGTGATAGTGTCCATAGATGTCTAATTCTATAAACAAGTCTTATTATTCTGGAAATGTATCTCTGGTTCCTTTCCAGGGAAAGATTAGTAGTAAGGAAGAAGAACGATTATAGTTGGAAGAAAAGAAGTTATGGATTTCAGGTATGGGAAAAAATTTATATAATTCTGACAAAGGGGAGTCTTTAGATGATCCCAACCCTAAAGAAAGAAGGGGTGAAAGACTAGCTTAGTTGTTCCAAAATGTTTATACTAGGAAAAACAATGCTAATTCGAGTAAGGGGGGAGTCTTTAGATGATCCTAACCCTGAGGAAAGAAGGGGGGAAAGACTAGTTCAATTGTTTCAAAACATTTATACTAAGAAAAACAATGCTATTGTTATGCCTTCTCCAGACCATGATACTCCTCTCAATGATACTATCATTCCCTCGGATGACTCTTCCAATATTAACCTTGAGGTACGTATTTCTTCATCCATAACTTCAACTTTTGAAATTGATTCTAACCCTATAACTTTAGAAATTGTTGCCTTGAACTCACATGTTGACTAGGGTAAGAGATATCCACTTCGTGATGATAAAGAACCTATAGTTGGGGTTTCTCCACATCATCTTTTAATGTTGTTTATCCCATTTCTGATTTTGTCTCTTATCATTGTCTGTCTAAGACTCACCTAGCCTTTGCCAATCAGTTGTCCTTTATGTCTATTCCTAGTCATTTTCAGGAAGTCCCTTGGGAATCCTAAATAGAAGTTTGCTATGGTAAAGGAAATGAAGGCCCTTTAGAAGAACTCTACGTGGGAGATGATTGAGTTACCTTAGGAAAAGAAGGCAGTGGGGTGTAAGTAGGTGTTTTCAATGAAGCATAAACCAGACGGGATGGTCGATAGGTACAAGGCTAGACTTGTTGTCAAGGGTTATACCCAGACTTATGAGATTGATTGTCAAGAAACCTTTGCTCTTGTGGCCAAGATGAACAATGTTAGAGTCATTCTATCTTTTGCAGTTAATCCTGATTGGCCATTAAGACAATTTGATGTGAAGAATGCCTTCCTCTACGGTGATTTGATAGAAGTATATATGGATCCTCCTCCGGGGTATACACTTAAAGGAGGTAAGGTATGCAGGCTGAAGAAGGCTCTGTATGAATTGAAACAGTCACCAAGGGCATGGTTTGGTTGATTGAGCTACTCAATGAAGGAGTATGGTTTTAAACAAGCTTTGGCCGATCACACTTTGTTCTGTAAGAGAGTTGGTGATGATATAACTTTCCTTATTGTTTATGTTGACGACATGATTGTTACAGGTAGTAACTTCAGTGAGATAGAGAAGCTTTGGTGCTATTTGTCCAAGGAGTTTGAAATGAAGGACTTGGGGATTCTAAAATACTTATTGGGTATTGAAGTGTCTCGATCAAAGCAAGGACTTTTCCTCTCTCAACGGAAGTATATTAGATCTTTTGGCTGAAACTGGTAACTCAGCTTATGAACCTGTAGATACTCCCATTGAGGTGAACCATGTGCTTGGTATCTATCCTGATCAAATTCCAATAAACAAAGAAAGATATCAAAGACTAGTAGGGAAATTGATCTATTTGACTCACACTAGACCTGACCTATAAAATGCAGTTAGTGTTGTGAGTCAATTCATGCATAATTTGAGTGACCAACACATGAATGCAGTGAATCATATTTTGGCTTATTTGAAGCCTGCTTCAGGAAAAGGTATTATGTTCTCTAGATATAGACATCTAGATATTTTGGGTTACACAGATTCTGACTTTGTTGGATCTAGATTGGATAGGAAATCTACGGCAGGGTATGTATCTTTTCTTGGAGGTAATTTGTTGACTTGGAGGAGTAAGAAACAGAATATGGTATCGTTGTCTAGTGTAGAAGCTGAATATCGTGCTCTTCATCATGCGATCACAGAGCTTACTCGGCTAAGAATCCTTTTAAGTGAACTCGGGTTTGGTGCAAAAAAACCTATGGTGCTTTTTTGTGATAACACGGCAGCTATTGAGATAGCAAATAATTCGATACAACATGATTGAACTAAGCATGTTGAACTTGATAGGAACTACATCAAAAATAACCTAGACACTAGTAGGATAAAGGTTCCTTACATCAAGAGTTCAGATCAGCTGGTTTATATGATGACTCATGCCATTAGTAGTGGTCCATTCTATACAACACTATCCAAGTTGGGCATGTGCGATATCTGTGCACCAACTTAAGGGGGGAGAATTGGCATGTAATTAGCATGTACAACTTTATTTTTTTTATTTAACTAGGAATTAGTGCATTAAATTAAAGAATTAATTAGTGCATTATAATTAGGATATTAGTTGTCAGATTAATTGTTTAGTTGACTTTATTTTCAATAGGCTTGTATCTTGTATAAATAACCTTGAGATATGAAAGAATTTATTCAGCCTAATTATCAATTAATACCTTTAAAATGGATAGAGCAGCTTGTAATAGTCTGCACTTGGAGTAGACAACCCTCTGCACTGTGGAATGAATTAAAAAACTGCAAATTTTTTTTTTTCTTTTTTCCTCTCTTATTAAATAGCATTTGCAGCTTTAACCTTGGACATTTTATGGGCTATAAGTATGAGACTAGTGTCAGCATACACAGAAATGGTGGATTGTATTCCATTTGAACGTGGTAAGCTATTTAGCTCATCCAAAAGGGAGTTTGCATACCAATATATGATTTGAAATCTTCTCCTTTTTTAATAAAATGCTTAATGCTTAGATAAAAGTTAACTTTAGAGGATATAATTTTCATATGCGCACATTGTTTATACCAATTGGACCTAGTTTTCATGATCCACATTTGCAAAAAAAATAAAAAAAAATCAACAAACCAAATTGTTTGGTGTCTCAAGTGTGTCCAAAGTCATGTGTTGGTGATTGTAAGGGATTGTTGTTGGGTAGATATTGGTTCTAACAAGAGCTTTCAGTGTTGGAGATCTATTATGGTGGTCGTTGGTTTTCAGTCTTGACGGTGATGATGTAGGTTTCAATTGAGGCCTTGTTATTGTAGTAAAATCTTCTTGATTTTAGTTTCTTGTTCTCCTCACCTGTCCTGTTGAAAAAGCCCTCTTTTTCAGCTAAAGGAAGAAGATGAATGGAAAATTCGTTTTTGTTTTTGCTTTTTGTGGTCTCCAAATCTGGATGACCACAGGGTTCTATTCTAAAATCAGGTCCTGTACATCACATCAGCCTTTCAGGTTATGTGTGGATTATAGGTCTGTGCTAGCCTAGAGCTGCTATGTGTGCATGTATGAGGCCTCTTTTTCTTTTTCTTCTGTTATAATTATTAACTAATGGTGCTGAGTGTATCTTAAGGCAAATCTTAGGAGTGGTTAATTATATTAGTCCAAGAGGAAAATATTATTGACCTTCCTTGAAGCTTTCTTAAAATATTGGCACACCCCTTTGGTTTTTGAGATTCGTCAGGAACTCTGAGATTTTGAAAATATACCTCCTGAAAAGTTATTATCAAAAACATCCCTTTGAAATTTCATAAATTTGTCAGCAACCTCTTTTTTTGCCTACTTTCAAAATCAGACAATTATGTGGAAACATAAGGGAGGTGAATGAAATTTACCCAGTAGAAAATGGCCCTGTCTAAGTTGGACCACTAACACAAAAATGAGGCCAAATTGTGTCAATTCAATCCCAAATAGAGCTTTGGCTGTTTAAACTAGAACAGTCCCAAAATATTTCAGTCCATTTTTGGGACCCTGCAGTCTCATACTCCTAGCAACCAATTTTTTGTTTCTTCCTCTCATCTCATTTTATTTCTTCAACTTATATAATACCTTCTTGTGCACAATCTAAAATAATTCCTAATAGAGTTGATTTCATTAGCCATATCTGTTCAACAAGAAAAAATTCTGTTCATGGAAGTAACAGCCGTATTCTAGGTCTTTGATGCAGAAAGAAACTTGCTCATTTAGGTATTGGAATGTTGAGTTTGATAATGGTATCTAATTCTCTTCAAAACTTTATATATTTCCATATGATTTTCTGAACATGATAATCTCTCTTCTACTGTTGGTAATTTGTGACTAAATTGGTCTTTAGGGCTATCTTGCGCAAGTTCTTTCCTTCCAGTACCAGCACTCTGTCGTAGCTATAGATGCTTGTTCTCATCATGGGAAGGTTACAAATGCACGTGCAGAACGAATCAAAAAGCATTTTGCAGCTCAGATGCGGTAATTGGGGTATTAGATAGAATCAAAGCTTTATCTCTACAATAATTCTCTTATTCACAAGGAAGCATGATACCTTGAGTTACCAAATTGGCATTGTTGCAGGGTTCTCATGCTGAGCAGTTCTAATTTCATTTGTTTGTTCCTGTTTGAAGATGTATGCAATGAAGTAACTTGTTTAATTGCTTCTACAATCATTTAACCTCATGTCTTTGCAAAATTAAAAAGGAGAGGGTGATGTTTCTTCACCAAATTGTTGTGTTTTGTGCAAAAGACACTTTTAGAGAGTTGATCACATTCCTATCCCAAAATTAAAAAAAAAAAAGGAAAGTGTTAATCACATTATCCTTTTGTGCTCTATTACCATATTAAATATGTAGTTTTTGGCTTCTAATTTTGCTGGGTGTTTACTGCTTTTGGGGGAATAGAAAAGCAACTGTGTTATGGGATTCTGTAGTTGTTATTCAGACTTTGTTTGGATGTTTTTGTCCGTACAAGCTTTTAGATGTTTTTCAGCTGTGCAGATGATAATGATGAATAAATTTTTGTTGTGTAATGCCTTAAAAGTGTTTTACTGGACATCTTATTTACCTTTTTGTAAATTCCCTTACAACAAATACAAGTATATTTTGTTTATAAAAAGTACATTTTCTGACAACCCCCACCCTTCAATTTAACCAAGAGTTCAGTGAGTGAAACTCCTCAGGCTCATGTACCTAGGATATTTGTAGCCCCAAAGTTTCCTGACTACGAAGGTTGTAGGGGCAGTAGTCCCTAGTTTAGAATTCATGGAACATAGAAAAGTTGAGGCATTTCAGGGTATCGAATGGAAGCAAGAAATAGTTGCATTAGACTGACCAGATTATGTTCATCAAGTGTTTGATGCTGCTTGCATGATTGTATTGTATTCTGCAATGCTGTTAGCTATTATCTAAAATTAGTGGTTTGTTCTATTGATTTCCATTATGATATTTAATATTTGAATCCTTTTTATTTCCTTTTGAACTTATCTTTTCTTGCCTTGCATATTGGCTATTTGTAATTTAATTCTATTTAGATCAGGAAACAAGAGCCCTAATGTGCCTAGGACAATCACATACCGGGTAATGTCCATTGACATGTTGAAAGCCTTGACCAATATGTCACTACATAGTGATGATTTTGAGCAGCCAAAGCTGATTGTGCAAAATCCTCAAGAATGTGACAGAAGAAAAGTACAATCTTCTTGCAGTGCAGATAGTGAAACTTCATTGGTTCTTGCTGGGCTTCATGCCTGTGGAGATCTTTCTATAACAATGCTCAGGTGAGTCTTAAATATGCTTTTGAAGCTTATCTCTATCCAGTTTAGAGTTGAAGGCAATTTTTAGTCCAGATCTGGAATGGATAATCTATGTACCGACTATGTATCTTGTAACTGATTGATTAAATAACTTCTGCATATCCAATCTACTCAATGAGTGATTGAAGTTAAATGGCTAAATCATTGAATTATGAAGCCATATTATTGATTTTAAGTAGAGAAAAATAAGTATTTTTTTTTTAACTTTCATTAATATTTTCTTCTCTGATTGGATTTGAGCATTCTGATTTCATGACTTGATTTGTGCTTTGTGCATTCTGGGAAGGTTGATCAAAGTACATGTCATTCTAGAGCAAAAATGTTAAATGAGAAGTAGGTAAGTTTTGAAAGATTAAATGACAAACAATTTTGATGCTTATACTATTATGACATGTCTTATAGGAAAAGAAATTTATCCAATAAAGAAGGAACAGAAAGATTTAGAAAGATAGTTCATTTAATGTCAGCTACAGTGTTTTCTGAAGTTTTTAACATGTGGACTGGTACTAAATTGTCAGATTGTGTTTATGTGGAAACATGAATTTGCATAAGATAACAAATGCACAATAGGAATCAAAGTGTTTAAAATTCATCTGGAACACGGATTGGATGCCTAAAATTCTAAAATACAAATAGTTTGAACATAAAAGGTATGGGAATCAATTCCTGACTTCTCCATCGTTCAATGTTGTTTATACTTTAAAAACCAGGTATTAAGCAACTATCTTTAAAGTTCACACAAGGACAACACACTACTGCAAAAACATGACAGACACACTTGTTGCTCAAATTTGTCATGAATCTCTCTAATTTGGATAATACTGATATCATACATCAGTATGCTGTACAACATTGTTTTTGAGCTCACCTGATAAATTTGATGGATGTTTGTGTAGTACTCTACAGAAAGAGGTATGACATTATTTCTAATAATAAATGTGGAATGAGAGAACTTGTAATGACCATATGCATATTACCTTGATGATTTTATTCTTATCAACTTTTCCTATCCATGTTAGAAATTATAATCTAGGCGTTGTTTATGTCTAGATAAGTTTTCACATTTCTATGTGGCTGAGTGAGTAGAAAATGATGAGGAAAAGCTTAAAGATTATTTGATATCTCCAGATGGATGGCATAGTTGGTTAGATCTTTTGAAGTAGAGCAAGAGGTCTAGAGATAAATTCTCCTCACACAAATCTTGGAAGGGTCTTAGTTTAATTTGTGTTTATGTGTGGGGCGAGGTTGGGCGAGGTGTGGTAAAAAAGGAAATTGAGAATATCATGGAAGGGACAGGTATGTGGTTGACAATATTGGTAAGTTAAATCCAACTTTTGATGCCAAACACTCCCTGTTTATTCAGGATGCATATTGATAATAATAATTATTTTCTTCTATTCTGCATTTCTCTTGCACTTTTAGTGGTTATAAATTATTTAAGTTGTGTAATTCTACCAAATTTTATTTCCTGAATTTTTGTTGCAGGGCTAGTTACCGGCACAAAATTTCCTAGTCATCTATTATTATCCTAATCTAACAAATCCTTTTTCATCCTGATTATCAACAAAGTACACCTTTATTGGATCAGGACCTTTATGGAATGCAAAGAAGTTAAAGCTGTTGTTAGCGTTGGTTGCTGTTACAACTTGTTATCTGAAGAAGTTATTGATGTTGTTGGTTCTGAATGTGGTTTTCCAATGAGTTGTGGTGTTAAATCTGCTGGACTTTCTCTTGGAAAAAGTTCACGCGATCTTGCTTGTCAGGTGCATGCATATTTCACTGTTCTTATTTGCTTTTAGGAAAGTTTTATCAAAGTGTGATAGGCGTGGGGTTTCCGTTCACTCACAACTGCTGTAGATTATTGTGTAGAAGTTGATGGGTTAATAAAATAATGAATATTTCTTATAAAAAAATAAATAAGGTATGAATATATGCTTTTCTCCCCTATTCTCTGTATTTCTCTTTTTCTTTGACTTTCCCTTCTTTACAATTCTTTATCTTTGTTTCCTCCTTTCCTCTGTCCTACACTAATGAATAAACTAATGGATAAATAAATTAATGAATATTTATAGTTTAAGATAACAAACAATACATTCCAGAGAGCTCTATTTTCAAGTTTCCTTTCTGCTATGTGCAATGATATTCTATAATTTTTAGTTTGGAGAGCGTTTTGCTAATTCTTTTGTAGGCCCTTTATTTGGCTGTCTAAGTACAAACTTTGTGACCTTGCTTTATTTTACTTAGAGTGCGGAGAGATGGAGAAATCTAGAAAGAGATGCTGGTGTTCATAATTTTGAGTTGCATGCTTTTCGTGCTGCTTTTCAAATGGTATGTAATGTGTATGACCTTGTTTCATTTGTAATCCAGTTATGTAAGGTTTAAAACAAATTGGGTTTGTTGAATTCATATTAGTTAGTATCCATGTTACCTTGCATTCTTCACCTTTCTAGTAGTTGGCATATTTTTACTATCCACATTTTTATGGAGATAGTATAATTGTCATTCTTTCTGAAGGTTATCTTAGAAAAAATCCGTACACAAATTAAATTCTTTTTAACTTTTCATTTCAAGGTCCTTTGCAAATATTATCCAGAAGTAATTATAACAAACCCTTCAGTCGGACGCCAAGGGAAGGCTTTGCGCCGCCGGCAGCAAAGAAGGATCCAGGAGTCTCAGCTGCATAAAGTAGGTCAGACATGTCCATCTTTGGATCAGAAACACTGACTTTGCTTGCTTCTCCACAGATTCTGCAGAATCTAAAACAGGAAACTTATAAACTTGCTTAAATTTAGAAGTGTGCTAGCTTGCAGTTGAATTATTAACTTTCCTTTGCTTCTTATGAGTAAGAATATCCCTAAACCTTAAAAGAAAAAAGGCACTGATATGGAAAAAATATTTCCTTCCTATCCTTTTGAGAAAAAGAAGGCCTTAAGGCCCCGAAATTATTAGAAAAGTCTATCAGGTGTTTGTATTGGTTAGCGGCTGTTAAAGCACTTATTAAGGATATATTTCTAAAACATGTTCTGCAGATGACAAGTCAGTCTCAATGTTGGACACAGCTATGTTATCTCATGGAAATTCTTTCAAGAGGATTACAACATCTCAACACACTGTTTCTGTTGACAAATATTTACTCTTTGAGAAATATTGTCAATCTGGATTATGCCACCTCGGTCTAAAACCTTTGGACAACCTAAATCTTCATGGAATATGGGATCAAGCTGAGCCTTTTGCTGTATGTTACTCTCATATGACTTACTATTGCATTTAGATATTCTTCTGTAACTTTTTCTCTTATAATAATCATAAATGTTTTTGTTTCTTCTGTTTTTTATCACAACAATATTGGTAGAATACATTAACTAATATGGTCATTAAATATTTAATCAGTGAGCCCTTATGCATTACATTTATTTAGATAAGTGGTCTATTGAATATATTTTCATTCTTGTCTTTTAACTTTTTGTATATTCATATATTTTCTAGATTTATAGCACAGCTGGTTCCCTAACTAATATTGCTACTTTCACCTTCTTATTTTATGAAAACATGTTTGCTTGAAAATAAGGTTATTATAATACTATAATATGAAACTTAGTACAATGCTTACTTTTTAAACTATTATTTTCTAAGAAAAAAATGATCAGATAAATCAACATTTGTTGAGATGCATTTATTCTAATGCAAGGTGGAGCATCCTTTCATTTCTATACACTTGAGAACTATGCTTTCATGTGGAAGTAAGGATACAACCATTTACATGTGCATATCTGCTGATAAGGTTGTGATTGATTAATCTATTACATACAGGACGTAATTGGACCTTATTGGTCTCTTCGAGCGGCTTTGGGGCCTCTTTTGGAAACTTATATTCTGCTGGATAGATTAATGTTTCTCCAGGAACAAGGAAGTTCTTTGGAAGCGGTCATGTTACCTATATTTGATCCTGTATTATCCCCAAGGAATGTGGCCATAATTGCTAAAAAGACGAACACTTGACACAAATAATGCAACTTTGCCTGATAAATGGTGATGGCCACTCCCTCCTCTCTCCTTTTATACATGCATGCCTCTGCATGTGTGTTGGCAACATTTATGCTATCTTGCATCATGCATGTGCATCGATGCTGCACTTCTCCTTGTATACGTGATGCAATCGACTTAACTTAATATAATCTGATAAAGGCTTTCTGGTGTACTTTCATTGTTTTACAGGGTCATCACAACTTCTTATGAATTAGTGAAATGTGATTCAATTAGAATTCTTACACTAGTAGTTAAGTCAAAACTTAAAATATATTAGTCTCAATAGACGGTGTCTCAAGTAATGCCTATAATTGTGATGTTGTTATTTAAAGTCACTGGTACTTTCTTTTGTAGTGTCTCAAGTAATGCCTATAATTGTGATGTTGTTATTTAAAGTCACGGGTACTTTCTTTTGTAGTGTTTGATATAGCTGATCTGTATTGACATCACAAGAATGTGGTTGTGTTAGATGTCCATATATGTATTGATATATTGATATATGTCATGTAAGACTTGCTTAGTCTTTGCTATTGCTGTGACTTACTAGAAGCTATTACATTGTGGTATATGTTTGCAATGCTTTGGGATGATTCAGAAAGCATAGATAATACAAGATGTGGCTTTATGGCTTTGACATGATAATTTGATGTCATCAGGGTTAGGCAGAAGCTAATAAATAGACCTGCTTTGGTACACAAAGGATAGAAGCGTTATTCATTTGGTACTGTTGTTTTTAAACTTACTAGTCAGGATAGAATAAAGACATCTCTCTCTACTCGAGAAAAATTGTTCACTCTTTTCTTTCCTCTGTAGATGCTCTTGCAAATGAAGAGCAGCACCAAATTCCAATAGTCCAGAACATTGTCAAATCCGACACATGTAGATGATAAAACTACTCTCCATTGCTCTTCCTTTTTCACAATCCCCGCAAGGGTATCAAAACTTTGGTTGTTATAGCCTGCATTTAGGCACCTACTTTGGTCTTCCAATATATCTCAAATCTACAATAGACATTCTCGAGTCTTGAATTACTAAGATGTGAGAAATCTGAGACCAATGAACTTAATATCAGTTGTTATTGATTTATCACGCAATATGACATTGGACAATAACTATTTATATGATTTTCTTTTAATCCATTCAGTCATTGAGTTTTAATTCAATGCCTGCAATGTTTGTTAAATATCAAATTAATTGAATACCGTACCTATCTGATTCATAAACTCATAATTTTATGCATGTTAAGATTTTTGTTTTCTAGCATAGCTTTAATTGTTAGCTCCAAATTTTTTTATTAAGAGGAAACTCAGTGCAGTTTTCCATGAATGTCAAATCTAAGAATTGGTTTATTGGACTGCAAATCTGATGCAGACTTAGAAGTACAAGAATTCCTAACTAAATTGCAGTTTGCTAGTTTAAGAATGTTTTAATTAATCTACCTATCTTAATTTGTTTTCTTTTTTGGTATTTTATTAGTGTATTAATCATTGTTGAAGTGATATTTCTAGTTTAGGAGTGAGTCTTATTTGAATAGTTTCTAGTCTAGTTTTAATAAGTTACGGTTGGTATAAATAGGATGTATTATTAAAAATAGGCATGTTATATGATTATTCGTTATGGAATAAACTCTTGGTTTGAATTTTCATGTTATTTCTTTGTATTTGTTGAATTAAGGAGTTCTAAGGCCTTAAATTTGCGCTATTCTGCGGAATTAATGGTAATTTAATTAATTTTTTTATTTCGGACATTCTTAGATTAAATGGAATATTGAATTTATCCCTTTACTTATTTATCGGCTGCTTCAAACTCTTAGATAAGGTTCTTGAACTGTGTACTAAAAAATTGTATGTTACTTGTTCTTGGCTCTTATATTTGTAAATATAGGTAACTTTTGGTTAAATTGTTACGGGTTTGTATTATAATAAGTTAGTCATATCAGCACAGATAATTCATAAATTAAGAGAAAAAGGCATTATTCTCGTTTTAAAGCATAAAAAATATGGCACGGCTGTTTATACATTTTCCCTAAAATGTATTCTTATTGTATAATTAAAGGACTTGGTATTTCCAATGTGCATATTGCATGTGGAATATATCTGAAGAGGATATACATATTATCAATTCTTACTCAAACCAAAGGCTTTATATTGAAAAATCAGAGTTGTTTGGATAATTGTCAAATATTTGAATTAGTTTTCAGTTTTAATTAAATATTTTTCATATTTTAATTGGCTATTATCTATGGCTTTGCAAAGGTCAGTAGCTTACGGATGATGTTAATGCCGGGATCCATATCTTCATTTGGTAGTGGTTTTATTATATTGCCGCAGATTAAACTATCTCCTGTAATTTGAATTGAATTCCGTTTCATCTCACTGTCCTAAAAGTGATACCAACAATTGACCTATACTTGTTTGCTTCTTAGTTAACCTATTTCCACTCTTCAGTATTCTGAGGCAGATTAATTATTTCTGAACATGCACTCTCAACGTTTATTTCGCTTGTAGGGTTTGATAGGCAGTCACGTTAGTCACAGATAATCCCAGGGGTTATATTTGAACCAAATGCTGATGAGTGCATCTTCTTGGTTGATTTCAGGTGTAGCAATGATGAGCAATGGCATTTTACCACAGGCTGCATAAAATATGGTTTGTTTTAACCTAATGTCGCCGTATAGTAAATACAAAACTGGGAATTCTGAAATTAATTGGGAGAATTCATGTTGTCTTAAAGTGAATTACTTTTCTATTTTGTTGCCCCTGAGTACTGATATTATTTATTTTTATTTAGGATTGTATTTCCATAGTACGATGAATATATAATATATGCAACATTTTTTAGATTTGAAACTATGGGATACTAGAAAAGCTGACGTGATTTTATTTTGTCAATTCACTGCTACAGTTATAAATTAACAACAAAAGCAGTAATATTTAAACTTGAAACAAAGGAGTTTAGTGTGCTTCGTATTTTTTTTTATTGACGATAAACATTTACAAGCGACCACCTACATTTATAGGATGATAATTAGATTAAGAGAATTTCTGATCCACATGGGATCTAAAGTATATAAATATAAGAAAAATGAACAGTGTTATTTCTGTATTTTTTTTAAAAATTACGTAGTAGGTTTATATTTTTTTATACTAAAATATTCCGTTAAGTGGGCATTATAGTTAAATGGAATAGGATATTTTGAATAGTGAAAAATTTGCAGGATGAGACAAGTCAATTCAAGTAGTCAAAATTATTTACAAGGTGCCTTCTATGAGGTCTGTTTGGCGCCATTTCTCATAGACACTCAAACCATCTTTTCTTTAGCAATAAGCATAAAAAAGCAAACCCACTTTGCAAATTTGTGAGAAGTTTTTCTTGAACCAAAAACTGAAAACATTACAAAGAGTTAGGTTAGAATTTGGTCTCTAATTAAGGTAAGAACATAGCTATTAACTCGTTTAAACTATTTTTTTTAAAAATTTAGTTACATTGTAATGGTTAGTGAAAAAATGGGTTTGAATTGGATTGTAGTAAACAAAAATTAAAGATTCTGATGTTTAATTGAAATAAAAATGCTTGATTTTCAGGGTTTGTTATTGAAAATGGTTTGGAACAGAGGACCAAAATGGGTTTGAATGTAATTTGAAAGTAGGTATGAACCGGGTATTGAACAATGTATTTGTTTAGTGTGATTTGAAAATGGATATATAGATTGTGAAAATATTATGAGCAAGGGATAATAATGGGTTTGTTTTTGGTTTATAAATGGGTTTTATTATAGTTTGGAAATGGGTATGAACTAGGTATGTGTCTTGAGTTTGCTTGCCTGATTCTTAGAATGGTGTGTATAGGGAATTCAAATGAGATTGTGTTTTATTTGAAATAGGTTTCATTGTGGTCTTGAAATGCTTTAAAATTGGTTTATGTTTATATGTTGAATTAAATGGTTTGTTTGATTATGTTAATAGTGTGAATAGAGGATTAAATTGGTTTATAGTTTTTTATTTGATTAGTTTTTTGACATTGTTATTTGATGAGAACAATGTGGTTTATAGTTTCTGCTGTTTGTTTGACGCAGATGAGAGAGTGCCGACTTGAAGTAGAATTATGTAGGATGCAATTGCACTTGGGGAGGCTGATATAAATTATATCACTTGGATAGCTTTAACTAATGATGTGATAACGACAATATTTTAAAGAAATAAGTATAAAGATGAAAAGTTTAAGCTGACTAGAATTACGCCATAGTCTGATGAAAAGGTTGACATTGCCTTAAACATGAATTTACGCCGTTTTATGAGTATATTATTGGAGAAAGAGGAGAAAGTTCTAAAATTTCAAATAGAGTCCATTCTATTGTTAGTAGAAACAATAGAACCAGCCCTTGAAAATAGAACCACCTCTGCTGACCAGCATCAACATAACCAATCCCTTCCATTAACACCACCAGCAGAAGCAACCCATGAAAACACAACTAGCTCCATTCACTACTATTAGCAGAACCAGCCTAACTCAAGGCCACTAGCAGAAGGAACCCTTGAATTCACAACCAGCTCTATTCACCACCCTTAATAGAACCAACCCCATTTAGAACCATTAGCAGAAGCAACCCTTGAAAACACAACCAACCCCACTTACCACCATCAGCACAACCGCAATTTGAAATCACAACTAGCCCAACATAAAACTATGAGCAAAACTAGCCCTACTGAACAACATAAGACTGGAAGACCAACATAAACAAGCTATTATAGCTGGAAACCTGTCAGATGGTGATGCTTTTAGTGAAGACTCCATCAACTGAATAGATGATGATATTAGAGATTTGTTCAAGAGTGATAATGAGATTGATAGAGACAATGTTATTAACCTTAGTAAAGACTCAGATGTATGAAAGATGATCGATTGTTTGACTGTGAGAGTATTGATGATGCAACACTCTTGACACTAAAGAAGAAGAAGAAGAAGAAGAAGAAGAAGAAGAAGAAGAAGAAGAAGATGATGTGGTATATAGGATAACTAAAGAGATTATGGAAAAGGTTTCAGGAGAGTAGGTGATGAGGAGGTGCATTTTAAAATTTGTTAAGTGCTCTTGAGTGTTAAGGATGTTAGAAATACATTGAAAGATCATGCAATCTAGGAAGGTGTAGTTCTATATAGGATTAAAAATGATAAGCTTAGAGTGAGTGGTAAGTGTGCATTGGCAAAATTGTGAATATTCATGGTAAAAATCTTAAGAGATGAACATACTTGCTTAAAAGTTTACAAGAAACCTAAAGTCACCAGCACAAGGGTAACATAAAAATTATTTCACATCATAAAAGTATTTCACAATCCTAGAATTAGATCATTAACCATGGCTGTAACGCTGTATAAGAGGTTTAGCACATCCATCACAAGGAAGAAAATTATATAGAACTAAAAGAAAGTGTTGAAGATGATCGACTTTGATTATTCCAAATCTTATGCAATTCTACTGATTATGCCAACATAATTTTCATCACATATATTGGGGCCATAGTTAAGATTTTGGAAGATTTAAGAGGTTATGAAGCTACTTATTTTAAAAGAATATTTATCATTTTTTAGGGCTCAATAGTAGAGTTTTTGGATAAGGTGTAAGAGAGTCATTGGCCTTAATGAATATCACTTGAAAGGTGCATTTGGAAGCATTTTACTCTCTGTTGTGTTCATGGATGCTAACAACTTTAATTGTTGTATCTATGAGCAAGAAAAAAGAAGACAACGAACATGGTTTCTAGAATTGTTCAAAGAGCATTTGGACATTTAGAATTAAATAGCCATCTCCTTTATCTCAAATAGACATAAAGGAATAATTAATGATGTGGGTAAGGTGTTCACTGGAGTGATTTTTTGATTTTGTTGTAGGTATGTTGACGCTAACTTTAGGAAAAAATTTTGAAATGAGTTATTGAGAGAGTACTTTTAAAAGACAGCTAGAGCAATAAATTAGTTTGGCTTCGATATTGTCATAAAGCTATACAGGACCAAGACAAATTGCCCATTAGTGGTTATTGGATAGTGATCCCAACACATGGGCCTGTTATTGCTTTGATTTATTCTATAAGATAGACCATATGGCAAACAATATGTGTGACTTTTGGAAAAGATATATCACTGAACATAGAAAGCTTTCTGTGTTAATAAGGATCAAGATCCTTATAGTCATGAAAGAAAGAAAAATAGAGTTCAAGGTGGTAGATTATGTCTTTAAAATTGAAAGGCATTATGCTATGGACTTGAACAAAAATGAATGTGATTGTATATGGTGGCAAATTAATAGCTTGCCTTGCTAGCATACTCTTGCTTGCATAATCCACTCATGTCAGGATCCAATCAGTTATTTAGATAAATAGCCTAATCAAAGACTCTTATCTTCAAAGTTATTCTGAGATGACCCTTAATACAATTTCAAATATAACGATTGATGGTGAAAGTGGTCTAATATTTTAGGGCGCGTGCATATAGTATGTGTTAATTACACTAACATTTACTCATCTCATACATAAATTAATGTAGAAGAACTGAAAATCTCTATTTCCTAGTGCAACAAACATATTTATATAATTAAGTTTCATTACTCTAATGAAAAATAAGGATTGAAAATCACCTGTTAAACCTTTAAAAATTACCGAACTAGAGTTCACCACAAAACGCACTCATTGGCAATTCTAGGATCCAACTGGGTGGGTTTGGATTGCTAGAATAATAGCTCCAATTTCTAGTAATGGTGTTTAACTTTTAAACACCAAAAGTGATTAACTCTTAATCACCTTAATTAACTCTTAACCATAGTTTAAATTCTTTAAGTTAAGGATTATTAATTAAACTCTTTAACTAATTGTAGTTAAACACTTTAACTACCTTAATTTGTTTCAAAGCAAATAAATTATTTTTGTTTATTCAACACTTGAAATAAACAAAATAACTTTTTCATTGCTCCAAAATTGGCCAACCAACTTAATGAGAAGAAGATAAATAGTATTTTTTTTTTCAACTATGGAAACAAAACAATTTGCTTTTATTTTCCCCACTAATGGCCGAAACAACCACGAAGAAGATGAATGAATTGTTAACTTATTTTAGAGTGTATACATGTAATTATTTACATATTAAAAAAACTAAATATATATATCATATACACAATTTTGCAGCGGAATTAAGCATATAGTTAATATATACACATGTATCTTATATCATTAACAACATAAGTTTACAGAAAACATACATTTGAAGAATTTCGGTGAAGATTTCAATTTCGGATTCTTCCTAGCTCTAACCGTGAGCTCACCTTAAAGTGCACAACTGTACAATTCTAGTTTACAACAATCCAGTAGGATTGTGAAGTTAAAATAGCAGCAACTGAATTTTCAGCAACAAGGTTTTGTTTCCTGAAAGAAAAATAAAAAGAATTGAATTTTCTTTCTCTCTAATTTTTCTCACAACCTTTGTTCAAAGAAAAACTCTCCAAAACCAAAAACTCTCACAAATCCTCTCTTTGTTTCACATTGTTTTGCTTCTCTAGTTTTTCTAAAAATGAATTCTAACCAATTTTGGTGCTAAGCACTTTATAAGCGCTCCATCAAAATTAGGTTAAGTGGCCAATTACTAAAAATAAATTTTTGGTGGTCATTTTCAATGGTCTAAAATAAATGGTCATTAATTTGTACAAATGGTGCTCCACCATTTAATTTATATTTTTCAAATTAGGCATGTCTTCTATTTAAGAATAAAATAACAAATACATAAAATAAAATTTTATTTATTTAAATAATATTTATTTAATTATTCAAAAACTATTTGAATAATTAATTTTTACCTTATTTGATTTTACTAATATGATTAATGGGTGAATTCATGGTGAAACAATTCATGAAACAAAATTGTGCCATTAGTTAACATCTAATTAATTAATAAATTTTGTCAACTAATTAAGTGATGTACTTAACATTTAAGGCTAGACAAATGCACAATCTGAGAAACCCTGAAATATATTTTCAGTTTGTTGGAATTTCTAGGATGGAACTGTTCAATCCATAATACTGCCCAATGCACAACGAGTACACTTCATATTGTGAGACTCTTAAGGTCCATGTCCGAATTGTCATATGGAACTCCTCCATACGTCCGTGAATGATGCCCCCCCACACGTTACAGATATTACAAAGCGGCGTGTTAGGCCATACAAGTTGAGGTTATAACATATCTGTATAATCCCTCCATCATTTATATTTGGGTAGAGCGGAGATATAGATCAACATCGTCAAATCTCCATATGCCTGACCGTAAACTTATCTCTAAAATTGTATTTCAATAAATAATATTTGCAAACACTTTTGTGATATTATTTATCCAAAAATTATTGCTTATGGCCATACGACTTTCTGATAAATAGTCTTAGAGTATTAGGATATATTACTCACCCAAATGAGCTGATGGATCCCATATCTATGCACACCGGACTTTATGAGCATCAGACTATTCCCAGTGACACCTAGCAGTCAGACCATAAAAGGTTTCTAACATATGTGAAACCAAAGTATGGTGGATCTCTCACAAGCCCACCATGGCACTCAGGTTAAAGGATTACGAATACTACTTAACTCGAAAGACCATCCATTGATGGCTTTATAAGATATCCATTAGAAGTCTTCGTGAGCCTATTTAATATTCAGTCCTTACTGAATACTTGTATCTCTATACGAGCTTCCACTAAACTCATGGTCTGCTAAGACTAACTATCTGCATAATCCAGATATAGACATACACTAATCTATATATTTATTAAGGTCTTCAATGATAGACTAGCATTAGTGAAGATAGATTAGGAACATAATATTTGAGAACATATTTGCATAATGACATTTTTCTAGTACTATTTGTAACTCTTTACAACTTTGTCATTACAAATATATATTCTCTAGTCTTTGTCCCATTTCAGATAAGGTTCTAACTCTTTAGATACTGCTGGCTCTTATAACCTGATAACTCTTATCAGTCCTAACTTTTAGCGTTTATAACTCTCAGCGTTGCTAATTATTAGTACTGATCTAAACTCCTTTAAACTAGATCTGAACTCTTTCAGATCATACAAGGTCTGAAACATTACAAGCATCTTACGATATATAAAATATAATTAGCGATCCTATATCTATGTACATTGGACTCTATGAGAATCGGACTATACCCGGCGACACCTAGCGGTTAGATCATGAAAGGTTTCTAGCATGTGTGGAACCAAAGTATGGTGGATCTCTCACAAGCCCACCATGGCACTCAAGTTAAAGGATCATGAATACTACTTAACTCGAAAGACCATCCATTGACGGCTTTATAAGATATCCATTAGAGGTCTTCGTAAGTCTGTTCAATATTCAGTCCTTTCTGAATACCCATATCTCTATACGAGCTTCCAATAAACTCATGGTCTGCTAAGACTAACTAACTGCACCATCCAGATATAGACATACACCGATCTATATATTTATTAAGGTCTTCAATGATAGACTAGCATCAGTGAAGATAGATCAGGAACATAATAGTTGAGAACATATTTGCATAATGACATTTTTCTAGTAATATTTGCAACTCTTTGTAACTATGTCATTACTAATATATATTCTTTGGTTTTTATCCCATTTCAGACAAGCTCTAACTATTTAGATATCGCTAGATCTGAACGCTTTCAGATTATACAATGTCTGAAACATTACAAGCATGTTACGATATATAAAATATAATTAGCGATCCCATATTTATGTACATTGGACTCTATGAGCATCGGACTGTACCTAGCGACACCTAGCGGTTAGATCATGAAAGGTTTCTAACATGTGTGAAACCAAAGTATGGTGGATCTCTCACAAGCCCACCATGGCACTCAGGTTAAAGGATTACGAATACTACTTAACTCGAAAGACCATCCATTGATGGCTTTATAAGATATCCATTAGAAGTCTTCGTGAGCCTATTTAATATTCAGTCCTTACTGAATACTTGTATCTCTATACGAGCTTCCACTAAACTCATGGTCTGCTAAGACTAACTATCTGCACCATCCAGATATAGACATACACCAATCTATATATTTATTAAGGTCTTCAATGATAGACTAGCATTAGTGAAGATAGATCAGGAACATAATATTTGAGAACATATTTGCATAATGACATTTTTCTAGTAATATTTGCAACTCTTTGCAACTATGTCATTACTAATATATATTCTTTGGTTTTTGTCCCATTTCAGACAAGCTCTAACTATTTAGATATCGCTAGATCTGAACTCTTTCAGATCATACAATGTCTGAAACATTACAAGCATGTTACGATATATAAAATATAATTAGCGATCTCATATCTGTGCACACTAGACTCTATGAGCATCGGACTATACACCTAGCAGTCAGATCATGAAAGGTTTCTAACATGTGTGAAACCAAAATATAGTGGATCTCTCACAAGCCCACCATGACACTCAGGTTAAAAGATCACGAATACTACTTAACTTGGAAGACCATCTATTGATGGCTTTATAAGATATCCATTAGAGGTCTTCGTGAGTTTGTTCAATATTCAGTCCTTACTAAATACTCGTATCTCTATAAGAGCTTCCAAAAAACTTATGGTCTGCTAAGACTAACTATCTGCACCATCCAGATATAGACATACACTGATCTATATATTTATTAAGGTCTTCAATGATAGACTAACATCAGTGAAGATAGATCAGAAACATAATATTTGAGAACATATTTGCATAATGACATTTTTCTAGTAATATTTGCAACTCTTTGTAACTATGTCATTACTAATATATATTCTTTGGTTTTTATCCCATTTCAGACAAGCTCTAACTATTTAGATATCGCTAGATCTGAACGCTTTCAGACCATACAATGTCTGAAACATTACAAGCATGTTACGATATATAAAATATAATTAGCGATCTCATATCTATGTACATTGGACTCTATGAGCATCGGACTATACCTAGCGACACCTAGCGGTTAGATCATGAAAGGTTTCTAACATGTGTGAAACCAAAGTATGGTGGATCTCTCACAAGCCCACCATGGCACTCAGGTTAAAGGATCACGAATACTACTTAACTCGAAAGACCATCTATTGACAGCTTTATAAGATATCCATTAGAGGTTTTTGTGAGTCTGTTCAATATTCAGTCCTTACTGAATACCCGTATCTCTATACGAGCTTTCAATAAACTCAAGGTCTGCTAAGACTAACTATCTGCACCATCCAGATATAGATATACACCGATCTATATATTTATTAAGGTCTTCAATGATAGACTAGCATCAGTGAAGATAGATTAGGAACATGATATTTGAGAACATATTTGCATAATGACATTTTTCTAGTAATATTTGCAACTCTTTACAATTATGTCATTACTAATATATATTCTTTGGTTTTTGTCCCATTTCAGACAAGTCTCTAACTTTTTAGATATCACTAGCTTTTATAACCTGATAACTCTTATTAGTGCTAACTCTTAGCGTTTATAACTCTCAGCGTTGCTAATTATTAGTACTGATCTAAGCTCTTTTAAATTAGATCTGAACTTTTTTAGATTATACAATGTCTGAAACATTACAAGCATCTTACCATATAGAAAATATAATTAACAATCCCATATCTATGCACACCGGACTCTATGAGCATCGGACCATACCCAACGATACCTAGTGGTCAGACTATGAAGGGTTTCTAACATGTGTGGAATCAAAGTATGATGGATCTCTCATAAGTCCACCGTGGCACTCAGGTTAAAGGATCACGAATACTGCTTAACTCGAAAGATCATTGATAATAGCATAATGACAATAGTAGTTTAGCAATCTAACATGGGTATTTTTGCCTTAATCCATCAATATTTGGCTACTTATTCGTGTTTTTAATCTTAAATAGGTGTGTGAAGGAAAATGTGACACATAGGATCAAACGGGAGGCGATTTGGGCGAGAAAAGAGTGAAATACAATCGAAGGACGGAAGTAGGGAAACAAGTGGCTGGGAGCCGCGGCAGTATTCGTGATCCTTGAAGATTTAAGTCTTTAAGTCTCCACACGGGCACCGCGACGCTGGGCACGAGCTTCAAGATTTCCCAAACGTCGACAAGCACCGCAGCGCCTACTATTTAGGGGTGAATTTGAAGCTCCTCGCGCTTAGGGTTTCTCTTAGCAACAAAAATACTATTTTGAGGCAAAAATAGGGGGACTTAGCAAGGAGAAAAACGCAAGCAACGAATACACATTTAAGCAAAGAGATCAAAGTGAATTTATTGAAGATTGAAGATTGAAGAATCAACTCTTGGGTAATCAAGAAAAGAGGAAGAATAACAACTCATGACATCACTTGTGTTATTTTCTTCCTTAATTTTAAGAGATGATTTTGTTCATGATATTTTCATACTTTTGCTTTGATATTCTTATTTTGAACATGAGCTAAATACTTTTGATCTAGGGTTAGATGTTCTTGAACCTAGTATGTAATTAACTATTTTAAACTCTTAGTTATGAACTTTTATCCCTTAATTGATTCAATCTATCTATGCTTAATGCTTTCATTATACTTGATCACTATTTTGATTATTTAAGAACCATGATAACTTTGATAAAATGATGCATGTGTTTAGCCTAGGGTAGATTGATACGTGATCATAGTAATATCTTTGAGTTCCATCTATGATCGACATATACCTAGGTGGCACGTATGGTTTGATTAGATTTATTCTTAATAAGTTGCACCTTATTCAGATTACCATAGACATATAGGTAATTGTCAGGGTGTGATATTATCATTCGAATGTTGACAGAAGCTTATAATGAAATCAATGTCTAGCTGATTAATTGATAATAAGGGAATAACTAAGGGGTTAATGGAGTCAATGAACTACTAAAGGATACGTCGATACCCTAGATTACTTATCAAATTAGTGAATTCTATCTCTGAGTACTTTCGATATCTTAATTAGGTTTAATTCGATAGTAGTAGTTTAGTTAGTTAAACTCCATCTCAGAAGCTAGTCTGGATAAAGGTAAAATAGAGTAATTTTAGTAATCAATTGAAGAAATAGAAATAATAGTCTCTGTGGGATCAATAATTTGGACTTAGTCCTATATTACTTGGTACGAAAAGTGTGCACTTGCGCTAGGTTATTAAATCATACAGCAAATTTTTGGCGCTGTTGCTGGGGACTATTTTATCTAATCTTAGATTGATACTAATACCATACTATCTTACTTTTACTTCAAATTTATTTTATTGCACTATTATTATTGTTCTTTTTCCGTTCTAGTTACCATTTTTTTTAATTTTATTTTTGTCTTGACAGTTCATGCGAAGAACCAAGAGCGAAAATTTAATGTCTTTTGATCTTGAGATTGAAAGAACATTCTGAAAACTTCATTGAGATCAACATCAAAACAGAAATAAGACAAAGAATCACAACAATATCGATAATCCAGTGTTTGAGCTTATGAATCCGCAGAGATCATTAAGGGACTATGTTGTTCCTACAACAGAAGGCATTCAGCCTAGTATTCAGCGCCCTACTATTAATGCAAACAACTTTGAAATCAAGCAAAGTACTATTCAGATGCTTAAAGAGTTTGTGCAATTAAGTGGAGCTCCCAATGATGACCTCAACATGCATATCGTGAACTTTTTAGAGATTTACGATACATTCAAGTTTAATGGGATTTCAAATGATGCCATCAGGTTGCGACTAATCCCTTTCTCATTGAGGGATAAGGCTAAGAGCTGGTTGATGTCATTACCATCAGGATCTATATCAACGTAGGAGAACCTAGTACAGAAGTTCTTAGCAAAGTTTTTCCCACTAGCTAAGACAGCTAAGATGAGGAATGACATCACCTTATTTGTGCAGATTGAAGGTGAGTCATTATATGAGGCATGAGAACGATTCAAAGACATGTTGAGAAAGTGTCCCCAACATAGAGTTCCGAAATGGTTATTAGTCCAGATGTTCTACAATGGGCTAATGGGTCATTTAAGGATAATTATCGATGCTGCTGCTGGAGGAGCTCTGATGAATAAGTCCACAGATGAAGCATATGAGTTATTGGAAGAGATGGCATCCAATAGCTATCAATGGCCTGCTGAAAGAGTTGCACCAAGGAAGGTTGCTGGAGTTCATGAGATTGATGTATTCAATGCATTGGCTGCACAGATCAACATTTTAACCAAGAGGTTTGATTCTCTAAATGTTATCAAGACCAAAAATGTGACTTGTGACTTCTATGTTCTGTGGTAACAATCACATGAATGGCCAATGCATGGAGTCAGCAAACTATGTGGGGAACCATAATAGACAGCAGAATAATCCATATTCAAATTATTATAATCCGGGGTAAAGAAATCATCCTAATTTTTCTTGGGGTGGCAACCAAGGGCAGCAACTAAAACCTAACCCACCCGGATTTCATCCTCCATAGGAAAAGAAAACATCATTGGAAGATATGTTTATGCAGTATATGAAGTCGAATGATGCTATTCTACAAAACCACTCTGCATCTTTGAAAACTCTAGAAACTCAAATGGGGCAACTTGTTGCAGCACTAAATAATTGACCTTAAGGGACTTTACCAAGCAACACTGAAGCTAATCCTAAAGGGGATAAGAAACAATGCAAAGCTGTCTCTTTGAGAAGTGGCAAGGAGTTGTAGTCAAACAGTGCAAAAGTGGAGAAAAGTGCAGAAGGTAATGAAGAAAATAGTGTAGAAGTGCAGAATTTACTACAAAACATGATGTACAGCAGCAAGAAAATGTAGAAAACAGTAAAAAAATGCAGAAAAATGCTAATGCAGCAGCACAAACAAGTAAAGTTCAGTAGAAACTTGCAGTTCAGCCTTCTCATCCACCTCCACCATTTCCTCAGAGGCTACAGAAATAGAAGTTGGACAAGCAGTTTTCAAAATTTTTAAATGTCTTCAAGAAACTCCACATTAACATACCTTTTACGGATGCTTTGGAACAAATGCCAAGTTATGTGAAGTTCATGAAAGACATCTTATCAAGGAAAAGGATATTAGCTGAGTATGAAACTGTGGCACTCACCGAAGAATGTAGCGCAATATTACAAAATAAATTGCCACCAAAATTAAAAGATCCAGGCAGTTTCACCATACTATGTACTATCGGGGAGAAATTCTTTGGCAGAACATATGTGATTTAGCCGCCAGCATCAACCTAATGCCATTATCCATCTATAAGAAGTTAGGTTTGGGGGAGGCTAAACCTACTAATGTCATTTTACAATTAATTGGCAGACCGTTCACTTACTTATCCAAGGGGCATTATTGAAGATGTTTTGGTAAAAGTTAACAAGTTCATCTTTCCAGTAGATTTCATAGTGTTGGATATGGAGAAGGATCGTGAGGTACCCATCATACTAGGAAAACCATTCTTAGCAATAGGGAGAACTTTTATTGATGTCAAAAAAGGGAATTAACAATGAGGGTGCAAAATGAAGAAGTAACATTCAATGTTTTCAAAGCCATGAGAGAGCCAAGTGAGGAAGAGGAGTGTATGGGCGTTAACATTATTGACAGAGAAGTACATGATATTTTCAACAAAAATAGGATTGAAGATTCTCTAGAAGATGCAGTGGTAAACGAAGTTAAGGTAGAAAAAAGTAAAGCGTGAGAGTATCCACAAGCCTTAAGCCTTTCTCCGAGATTTGACAGATTCAGGAGGAGAGCTGAACCGTTAGATAAACCAAAAGACTTGCAAACTCACATTAAGCCTTCTATTGAAGAACCTCATAAACTAGAGTTAAAACCACTACCGAGTCACTTAAGGTATGCATTTCTTAATGAATCTTCTACTTTGCCAGTTATAGTTTCTGCATAACTTGATGACTCGCAGGTAGAAAAATTGTTGAGGATCTTAAGAGATCATAAGAGAGCTATAGGATAGATGATTGCTGACATTAAGGGAATCGGTCCCTATTTTTGCATGCATAAAATCCTGTTTGAGGAATGGTACAATGCTACAATTGAGTAGCAAAGACACTTAAATCAAGTAATGAAAGATGTAGTAAAGAAGGAGATAATTAAGTGGGTAGATGTAGGGATTATCTATCCCATTTCTGATAGCTCACGGGTAAGTCCTGTGCAATGTGTACCAAAGAAAGGAGGGATCACTGTAGTGGCAAATGAGAATAATGATTTAATCCATACTAGAACTGTTATAGGTTGGAGGATATGTATGGACTACCGGAAGCTGAATAAAGCCACCCGCAAAGATCATTTTTCCTTACCTTTCATCGATCAAATGCTGGATAGATTAGCGGGACATGATTATTATTGCTTCTTGGATGGATATTCTGGCTATAATCAGATTGCAATTGCTCTTGAAGTTCAAGAAAAGACTACGTTCACTTACCCATATGGTACATTTGCCTTTCGAAGGATGCCATTTGGACTATGCAATGCTCCAGCCACATTTCAACACTGTATGATGGCCATATTTTCAGATATTATAGAGCACTTCATGGAGGTATTTATGGACAATTTTTTTGTTTTTGGTAATTCAGTTGATCAATGCCTTGACAATTTAGCATTTGTTCTCAAACGGTGTAAAGATACCAATTTAGTGCTCAATTGGGAAAAATGTCACTTTATGGTTAAAGAAGGCATAGTATTAGGCCATAAAATTTCTGCTCATGGTATTGAAGTTGATAGAGTAAAGATAGAAACCATCGAGAAGTTGTCACCACTGACTAATGTGAAAGGAGTATAGAGCTTTCTTGGCCATGCTGAATTTTATCGAAGATTTATAAAAGATTTCTCCAAGATCTCCAAACCCATATGCAACTTACTAGAGAAAGAAGTGCAGTTTCATTTCGATGATGCATGTCTTGAAGCTTTTGAACTATTAAAGAAGAAGCTTACCACCGCGCCGATCATTATAGCTTCAGATTGGGACTTACCCTTTGAAGTGATGTGTGATGCAAGCGATTTAGTTGTGGGGGCTATACTAGGACAATGCCGAGAGAAAGTGTTTCACATGATATACTATACAAGCAAGACTCTCAATGACGCGCAATCCAATTACACTACTACAAAAAAAGAGCTTATAGCGGTAGTCTTTTCTTTCGACAAGTTTCGAGCTTATCTCATTGGAGTCAAGGCCACAGTCTTCACTGATCACTCAGCAATCAAGTACCTCATCAACAAAAAATATGTTAAGTCGAGACTCATTCGATGGATTCTCCTACTGCAAGAATTTAATCTAGAGATCAAAGATAGAAAAGGAGTTGAAAACCAAGTTGCAGATCATCTCTCTCGTTTGGAAGCATCAAATCAACACCAAGCGAAGATTCAAATCAATGAAACCTTTTTTGTTTTGGATGAACAACTCCTTGCAACACAACATCACGAGATTCCTTGGTATACTGATATTGTCAATTATTTAGTTTTCGGTCTAACACCTCATAATTTGACTTTTCAGCAAAAGAATAAGTTCATCCACGATGCAAGATTCTATTTCTAGGATGAACCATTCCTTTACAAATCATGTGCAGACCAAATCCTTTGAAGATGTGTCCCTACATAAGAAACTCAAGATATCTTACACCATTGTCACGCATCCAGTTATGGGGGACATTTTGTGGGCGACAAAATAGCAGCTAAGGTACTTCAATCTGGTTTTTATTGGCCCACATTATTTAAAGATGTATATTCTTTTATTGCAGGGTGTGATCGATGTCAACGGACGGGGAACATCTCTAAAAGACATGAAATGCCACAACACAACATTCTAAAAGTTGAAATCTTTGACGTCTGAGGAATAGACTTTATGAGACCGTTTCCACCATCTCACAACAACAAATACAAACTTGTAGCTGTGGATTATGTTTCAAAATGGGTAGAGGCAGTAGCATTACCAAAAAATGAGGCAAGCGCAATGATTACGTTCCTTCAAAAGAACATATTCACAAGATATGGGACACCGAGAGCAATTATAAGTGACCAGGGCTCATATTTCTACAATAAGTTTTTTTCAACCTTTTTGCAAAAATACGGAGTCAAGCACAAGACGACTACTGTATATCATCCTCAAACGAGCGGACAAGTTGAGGTCTCAATCGACAAATAAAAAGCATCTTGGAGAAGTTGGTTAAACCAAACCGAAAGGATTGGGGATTACGCTTGGATTAGGCTTTATGGGCGTATCGTACTGTTTACAAAACTCCGATTGGTATGTCTCCTTTTCGTTTGATCTTTGAAAAAGCGTGTCACCTATCTTTGGAGTTGGAACACAAAGCATATTGGGCCATTAAAGCCCTCAACTTTGATCTTCAAGTCACAGGTAAGAAATACTTACTTCAACTAAATGCCATGGATGAGTTTCGTCTATAAGCATATGAGAATGCTAAGCTTTATAAGGAAAAGATGAAACGGTGGCATGATAAGAAGTTACTTCAGCGTTCATTTGAAAAAGGACAACTAGTGCTGCTCTATAATTCAAGATTGAAGTTATTTCCTAGAAAACTCAAGTCCCGATGGCCTGACCCGTTTCAAATCATAACGGTTTACCCAAGTGGAGCGGTCGAAATTAGAGATCCAAATAATCAAGCTTCATTTACAGTAAATGGCCAGCGCTTCAAGAATTACCATAGAGGATATATAGATCGATAGAAGGTTAATGTCGATTTGATGGATCACAAGTAACTGCAGGAGCAACACTTCAAGCCGAAGATGTTAAACCAAACGTTTCTTGGGAGGCAACCCAAGTTTAATATCCTTTGATTTTAATTAGCTTTTTATTTATTTTCTCTTTATTTAATTCATTTCTCTTGTCTTTTCTTTTTTGTAATGAGTTTTTTTAGGATGCATAGATTAAAAAAAAAAATTTAAAAAGTGGCTTGCGGGCGCTCAGCGCCCGAAACAGATTTCTAACTCCGCAATGCTCAGTAACGACACCGCAACGCTCACACAGGAGAAGTATAATACTTTTTCCCCCTTTTTATTTCTTCATATCTTTCCCCTTTTCTCTCACACTCCACATAAACCCTAAAACCCATTTTCTCAATCTCACACTTTCAATTCTTCATCTTAAATCAAAATTAGCCACTCCCACACAGCGATTTAATGAAATGATAATACTAGTATAAATATCAAACAAATATTTATACATAAAGAGATGACACGTAAACATAAACCCCAACAACTCCCACTTGCTATAGTGCTATTCATGATGGTATCGAATGCCCATTGACTCTACATGTCTTTCAAATACTTTTGGAGTTAAGGCTTTAGTAAGTGGATCCGCTATATTATTTATAGAGTCTACTCTATAAATTATTACATTTCCTCAAACCAAAATTTCTCTAATGATATGTATTTCCTTTGCACATGCTTAGACTTTTGATGTGCTCTCAACTTTTTAGCTTGTGCAATGGCTCCGTTGTTGTCACAAAACAATGGTATAAGATCTATTGCTCTTGGAACTATTTTAAGTTCAGCGATAAAGTTGCGTATCCACGCAGCTTCGTTTGCTACTTCTAAGGCTGCAATATATTTTGCCACTGTTGTGGAATCAGCTGTAGACGACTGTTTTATTGCTCTTCCAACTAATTACAACACCATTGAGAATCAATACATACCCAGATGTAGACTTTTTATCATCTAGATCAGACTGAAAGTTTAAATTTGTGTATCCCCTTACTTGTAAGTCACTTTTTCCATATATCAGAAACTTGTCCTTAGTACCCTTAAGATATTTGAGGACATATTTCACAGCCATTCTATGGCCTTCACCTAAATCAGACTGATATTGGCTTATAACAGTTATGACCATATTGATGTTAGGTCTCGTACATATCATGGCATATATCAAGCTTCCTACAGCTAATGCATATGATATGTTAGACATTCTAACCTTTTCATCTTCACTTTTAGGACACATCTTCCTCGAAAGATGAACGCCATATCTAAAAGGTATATTAACTGTCTTACAGTTACTAAAATTATACCTTTTCAAGATATTATCTATGTATGATGATTGAAAGAGTCATATAAACCTCTTAGCTATATCTTTATAAAGTTTTATACCCAGTTTGTATGAAACCTCTCCTAAATATTTCATGGAGAAATTCTTACTAAGGTAGCTTTTGACTGACTGTAACATACCAATATCATTTTCAATAATAAGTGTGTCATCTACATAAAGAACCAAGAAGACTACCATGTTCCCACTGCTATTTTTATAATCACATGATTCTTCTTTGTTCTTGATGAAACCAAAACCTCTGATTACTTCATCAAAACAAAGATTCCAACTTCAGGAAGTCTGCTTTAGTCCATAAATAGACTTCTTCAGTTTGCATACTAAACCAGAAGTTTTCCTAAATGTAAAACCTTCAAGTTATTCTATATAGATCTCTTGTTCAAGATATCTATTTAAGAATGCCGTTTTTACATCCATTTTTCAAATTTCATAGTCATAATATATAGCAATTGCCAGTAAAATTCAAATTAAATTAAGCATCGCTACTAGTGAGAAGGGTTTCTCATAATCGATCATAGATCGCTGAGTATAACCTTTCACCACCAGATGGGCCTTGAAAGACTCTTCTTTCCCATTGGGCCCACGCTTCTGCTTGTAAATCCATTTGCAACCGATAGGAATAATTCCTTCAAGAAGCTCAACCAATGTCCTAGACTTGATTGTGATGCATTGAGTCAATCTCAGATTTCATGGCCTCTTACCATATTTTTGAATCGATGTCCAACATCTCTTCTCTATAAGTCAAAGGATCCTTTTTCTTCAATCAAGAAAACATCAAGAGCACCTTCAGGTACTTAACCATACCTATCAGATGGCCTTGATATATTTTCTGACCTATGTGGAGTGTGTCAAAGGTATTCTACTCGATTGAGCTTGAGGTTCCATCGTTGGTTCATTTACATCATGATTAAGTTCATCTAATTCAATCTTTCTACAATCTCTACGATCCATGAGAAACTATTTCTATAAAAAAAGTGGCATTTCAAACAACAAGAACATTTCATTCTTCAGGATCATAGAACTAGTACCCCATTGAATTATTAGAATATCCAATAAACTGATAGTTGTATCATTTAAGTGCAAGTTTATCCTGTTGTATAACTTTTACGTAAGCAGGATAGCCTTATATCTCATAAGGAGTAGAAGGAACAGCTTTTGATGGAACTTTGATCAATATATGAATAGTAATTTCTAGAGCATAGCCCTATAGATATTCAGGGCGATTGGTGAAGCTCATCATCGATTGAATAATATCCAATAAAGTCTAATTTTGCATCTCTGAAACACTATTGTGTTGTGGAGTACCTGAAGGACTATACTAAGTGAGAATCCCATTCTTCTTTAAATAATTCAAAATTCACTGCTCATGTATTCCCCGCCTCGATCTGATCGAAGGTATTTGATATACATTCTTGTTTGTTTCTCTACTTCGATTTGAAACTCTTTGAACTTTTTAAAAGTTTGACTTTTATTTTATAAGAAACACGTATCCAAATCGCGATAGATCATCGATAAAGATAACGAAGTATAGAAAGCCACCCATTGTAGCATGATTCATTGGACTACATACATCACTATTTATAAGTTTCAATAAATTAGTGGCATGGTGTCCAACACCAATAAATAGAGCTTTGGTCATTTTTCGTTGAATACAAGATTCATAAATTGGATAAGGCTTTATGGTCAGATTAGGTATCTGACCATCATTAACCAGACGGGTTAGGCATCTCACACCTATATGACCTAATTTCATATGCCATAATTTCATATCATTTAAAGTTTTTGAGTTATTATTAACATTTACTTGTACATTCATGACATTTCCTGCTATATCTAATATATAATGGCCATTAATCAACTAACATTTAGCTAATAAAATATTATCCAAATCATACAAACATAAGAAACGATTCCGAACATACATATGATATCCTTCACTGTCCAATACAGGAATGAAAATAATTTGCCGAATAATATTTGGCACATAGTAACAATTATTCAATATAACAATTTTATATGGAAGAACTAGATTAAAATGTCCAATAGCCTCGACTTGCAGGAAATCTTTATTTCTAACATAAAGCTGTACTTCTTCAGGCTGTAACATCTAACTTCCTTCAGACCCTGCAATATATTGCAGATATGAGAAGGACAAGTAGTATTTAATACCCAGCCAGTACTAGCATCAAATGCAAAAATAAATGTCAATGATAAGCAAGTTCATACCTAAGGGGTCTTCTTAATCGTGGTAAGGTATTTTGGGCAGTTCCATTTCAAATGCCCATCCTCACTGCAATGGAAACATTTTCCTTTTGCTTTGTTTTTATGTTAAGGCTTAGACATGTGTTGCTTTTGAGGACCTATTTTGGGTGCATACTTTGCTTTTTTTTTTATTCTTCCCTTTGAACTCTTTAAAATTCTTTGGGATAAAGATGAAGCACTCTGAACATAAGGGGTCGTGCTCTATTTGTTTATATCCTCTTGAGCTATTTTCAGCATGTTTTGCAGATCAACATAAGTGGGGGTCAATCCTTACATGTTGAATTTCACGATGAATTGTACAAATGACCCTAGAAGTGATTGGAGAATCAAACTATTCCCCAATGTATTGCTCAGTGAGATATCAATGGTTTTAACCTCTCAATATGAGATATGATCTTGAGGACATGGGGACTCACTGGACTGCTTTTAGGTAGTCTAGTTTGAAAGAGAGATTTGACAATCATGTATATTTCAACTTTAGGTTGGTCACTAAATAACTTTTCATGTGCAGCATTATACTCCCAGCACTGTCCATGTGGACGTGCTTCCTTTAGAGCTCCGTAGACATTGAGCCGAGGATGTACGATTTGACTTTCAAATCATCATCCAACCATTTATGATATGTCTCATTTTCTTCTGGAGAAGCATCATCAAAAACGGCTCGGGGCAGGCGCTGATCAATTACATATCCAAGCTTCTCAAAATTCAAAACTATTTTGAGATTCATAAGCTAGTCAGCATAATTTTTTGCACCTTTGAGTTGGTGCGCATCAAGGATACGAACTAGTGGGTTGGTTAAAGCCATTTGATCTTGACGATACAAAAAGAAAAGATGTTAGGGGAATATTTTAATCGCTAATAAATAACGTTTCAAATCATGGGTATAACAGTTATACATTTTTTAATCAAAAAATGCTCTCCCACTATTTTTACACAATCCCTTTAATCTCTCAATCGAAAAAATAATAGTTTTAGATTCTTTAAACTATATAGTGAGAAGTGGATTATATTGACATCTTAGTTTAACCCCACGCTTTTGTAAACCCAAAAGGTAGCGACTCTTGTTAATTGCATCTCATGCAACTCTTACCACTCATCATAAATACACTTTATCCTTACGTTGTAGCAATATTGGATAAGTGTATTCCAGATTAACTTGTCAATCATCAAATATATACTACCAGTATAACTCTTACGTTGTAGCAATATTGGGCAATATGTTCGCATATATTTGTCTCATCTCATGTTTAACTCGCATAGCTCGAATCACCTTGACCAATCTCTCACGCTGTAGCAATATTGAAAAAGACTAAAGTGAAAAGTCTAATACTATATTGATAAGACGAATCATTATATAATATTATCTCATAATACTATATTATTTAATCTAATTTAGAGAGTTTTTTAATATAATAATTAATTTTTTTAATACTTATTATAATTATTATTACCATTAACAATTATAATAAATTTTCACACATCAGACGAATCTAATTTGTAATTAGAATATTTGTTTGTGCAAGTACAACTGACCTCCACCAATAGGGCTCCCATTGTGATTATTAATCATAAATAAATATATATACAACATTTAATACAATGATATAACAATTATAATTGTATTAAATGAACCTCGCATGTAAAAATTTTAAATTAGAGTGTATTGTTCAGAATGATCAGCGTTAAAAGCTGAACGTTATAGCATTATACAATATAATGTTTCCAAAAAACAATTTACTCATTTTTTTTTGTCTTCAACCTTAAGTGGAAGGGTTGTTGACATATGAACGCCCCGACGTTCAACACTTGAACGCCTCGATGTTTGGCCCATTAAACGTCTCTATGTTATCATAAATAACGCCCTGGCGTTATCACAAATAACGTCTCAGCATTATATAATGAACGTCCTAGCATTCACCAATGAATGCCCCTATATTAACTAGTGAACGCTGCAGTGTTCATGTTAACACATGAATACCCCAACATTCGGTTGCTAGCGCCACAACGTTTTTTTAATAGAAACTATTTTTCTACACTTAAACACTTCAAATTATAATTTTCACTATTTTTAGGCATTCTAAACACTTCATATAACACTCCAACAGCCTAGAAACACAATAAACATGTGCACAATAAATACTTCATATACCACTTGTTAATGTGTTATAGGGTGTATGTATGTGATTGTGTACATGTTAAAAAAACTAAATACATGCATCATTTACACTATTTTGCAATGGAATTAAGCATATAATCAATATATACACATGTATCTTATATCATTAACAACATAAGATTACAGAAAATATACATTTGAAGAACTTCGATAAAGATTTCAATTTTGAATTCTTCCTAGCTCAAACTTGAGCTCACCTTGAAGTGCACAATTGTACAATTCTAGCTCACAACAATTTGGTGAAATTTTGAAACTAGAATAATAGCAACTAATTTTTTAGCAACAAGTTTTTGTTTCCTGAAAGAAAAATAAGAATAATTGATTTTTCTCTCCCTAGTTTTTCTCATAACCTTTTGTTCAAAGAAAAACTCTCCTAAACAAAAAAACTCTCACAAATCCTCTATTTGTTTCACATTTTTTGCTTCTCTTATTTTTTCTAAAAATGAATTCTAACCAATTTTGGTGCTATAAGCACTTCATAAGCAATTTTGCTGGAATTTCTAGGATGGAATTGTTCTATCCATAATGTTGCCCCAATGCACAACAAGTGCACTTCATATTGTGAAACTCTCAAGGTTCACGCCTAAATTATCATATGGAACTCCTCCATACATCTGTGAACGATGCCCCATACACAAGTTACAGATATTACAAAGTGGCGTGTTAGGCCATATAAGTTGAGGTTATAACATATCCGTATAATCCCTCCATCATTTATATCCGGGTAAAGTAGAGATATAGATCAACATCGTCAAATCTTCATATGCCCGACTGTAAACTTATCTCTAGAATTATATTTCAATAAATAATATTTACAAACACTTTTATGATATTATTTATACCTAGAGTTAAACTATTTTCTTAGGAATTATTGCTTATGGCCATACGACTTTTTGAAATATAATCTTAGAGTATTATGATATATTACTCACCCAAATAAGCTGATGGATACCATATTTATGCACATCAGACTCTATGAGCATCGGACAATACTCAGTGACACCCAGGGGTCAGACTATGAAAGGTTTTTAATATGTATGAAACCAAAGTATGGTAGATCTCTCACAAGTCTACCATGGTACTCAGGTCAAAGGACCATGAATACTACTTAACTCGAAAGACCATCCATTGACAGCTTTATAGGATGTCTATTGGAGGTCTTCGTGAGTTTGTTCAATATTCAGTCCTTATTGAATACCTATATCTTTATACAAGCTTTCACTAAACTCATGGTCTGTTAAGATTAACCATCTGCACCCACCAGATATAGACATACACCGATCTATATATTTATTAAGACCTTCACTGACAGACTAGCATCAATGAAGATAGATCAGGAACGTAATATTTGAGAACATATTTGCATAACGACATTTTTCTAGCACCATTTGCAACTTTTTACAACTATGTCATTACTAATATATATTCTCTGGTCTTTGTCCTATTTCAGATAAGGCTCTAACTCTTTAAATATCACTAGCTCTTATAACATGATAACTCTTATTAGTGTTAACTCTTAGCATTTAAAACTTTCAGCATTGCTAATTCTTAACAGTGATCTAAAATTTTTTAGACCAGATCTGAACTCTTTCAGATCATACAATATATGAAACGTTACAAGAATCTTACCATATATAAAATATAATTAGTAATTTAATGAAATGGTAATACTAGTATAAATATTAAATAAATATTCATACATAAAGGGATGGTACGTAAGTATAAATTCTAACAGAAATAGTTTCTCAACGCTTTAAAAAACAAAGGAAAATTCTCTCTCCACCTCTTTATTCATTTTTGCCGAATCTTCCTCCTCCAAAAAATGAATCAAAAATTCTATCTTTATTTGTTAACACACTTTGCTTCAAACAATGGCCAACAAAATTTTCCCACCACAAAATGCATAGCCTTGCTTCTTTATCTTTCAATTATTAAATTAATAAGGGAACATGTGTTAAATTGAATAAAAAAACCCTTTTATTGACTAAGCAAAATACCTTTTGCTTTTATGACATTGATTTGGCCGACCAATCTTTTGGAAAAATGATACACTTTTCAATTTTTATTTGTTCTCCCTTCATTAGTTAAAGATATCATGCCCCACCATATGATGTCTTTACGTTTAAATAATAAAACTCTTTTACATTATTTAATTGTAAACAATTTACAACATTCAAATAGGCTAGGCTATTTTTATATGTTTAATTTTATTTTAATCACATTAATAATAATAAAAACATATGATTTTTGATTTAACATTTAAATCAATTGTTTGACTTTAAATAATATAATATTAGTAACAATTATTAATATGTTTATTTATTCAAAACATGTTTGAATAAATAAATGACTTTACTTGTCTCATAAGTAAGATCATTTTCATAATTAAAAGTCAAATAATAAATGGCCTATGATGTGCCACATTTTATCATCCCATTGGTCAACAACTATTATTAATCAATTAATGCACTTAACTATTAAGTCTTGACGTTTGTACATTCAGAAAGAACCTGAAACAAATATCTTGGTTTACTGAAATTTGCTGAATTGAACAATCCAATCCAATACATTGCCCTAATGCATAACCAGTACACTTCATATTGTGGGACTCCGTAGGTTCACGCCCGATTTGTCAAATGAAACTGCTCTATGAGTCTGTGATTGATGCCCCATGCATACGTCACAAATATTACAAATTAGCGTGTTCTACCATACAAGTTGAGGTCATAACATATTCGTATAATCCTTCTGTCACCTATATCCCTGATGAGCAGAAATATAGATCACCACCGTCTAATCTCCACGTGCTCATCCGTGAACACATCTTTAGATTTGTATCTCGATAAAAAATATACACAAACACCTTTGAAATTTTATTCAACCCTACAAAAAAACTCTTTTCCTGAGTTTATGCTTGTAGCCACAAGATTGTCTAAAATACAATCTTGGAGCATCAAGATATACAACTCACCTATATGAGCTGAGAGATCCCATATCTACGCACACTAGACTCCATGAGCATCTGAACATACCCAGCGACATGTAGCAGTCAGACTATGAAAGGTCTTTGACATACGTGGAACCAAAGCATGGTGGATCACTTACACGCCCACTATAGTGCTTGCGTCAAAAGATCACAAATACTACAAAACTCGAGAGGACTCACCACTGATGGCTTTATAGGATGTCTATTAGGGTCCTCATAAGTATGTTTAGTACTCAGTCCTTACTGAATACCTGTATGCTTATATGAGCTTTTGGTAAGCTCACGATTAGGTAAGAACAACCATATGTACAATACAGATATAACATACACTAATCTATATAAAAGGGATTCACCGATAGACCCACACAAATGAAAATAGATCATGAACATTGTATTTGAGTATATACTTACATAATGAAATTTTCTAGCACTTATTGCAACTTTTTGTAACTATGTCATTACTGATATGCCCACAGGTTTTTGTCCCATTACAGACAATGCCCTAACTCTTTATATTTCACTGATTATTATAATCTACCAAGTCTTAATATTTATAATTATCAGCGTTGCTAAAATATTTTATTGGCGATTTAATATTTTATTTATACATATCCGCTAACATCTTCTTTTTTATTTTTTCTTGTGAAGATATAATAACATCCACCAACCCTTTACTGTACATACTTGATGCACACCAACTCAAAGATGTAGAAAACTACTCAGATTGATACATAAATCTTAGAATTATTCTAAATTTAAAAAAGCTTGGATATGTTATTGATCAGATATTGCCTAGAAGTGTTTCTGATAGTGCCACCCTAGAGGAGAGGGTGACTTATAAAAAATGGTTGATGATGATTTAAAGGTTAAATCTTACATTCTCGCCTCTATGTCTACAAAGTTGTAGCTGGAGGGAGCATGTTCATATAGAAAGTGTTAGTAGCATTATGCTCCATCTGAAGGAGCTTTTTGGTGACTAACCCTAGGTCGAGATTTACAGGGTCACCAAAACTATTTAGGCTAGACTAGCTGAGGATAGTC
This sequence comes from Ailanthus altissimus, assembly GCA_946807835.1. Taxonomy (NCBI): domain Eukaryota; kingdom Viridiplantae; phylum Streptophyta; class Magnoliopsida; order Sapindales; family Simaroubaceae; genus Ailanthus; species Ailanthus altissimus. Next base: position 7,276,716 of record OX327713.1, on the reverse strand, counting down.
CAGTTAGTCCCTATTTTCTCAAGATGATTAGATTAATTGAGAGGTTAGAGACGATAGATATTTCTTTGAATACTAACTTGGGGAATAATTTGATTCTCTAGTGATTGTCAAGTTCATTTACACATTTCATCATGAACTTCAATATGTAGGGATTGACCCCTACCTATTCTGATCTTTATAATATGTTGAAGAAAGCTGATGAAGACATACATAAATGGGGCTCAGCCCTCTTCGTTCAGGGTACTTCATCTTTTACCATGAAAAATTTTAAAAAGTCCAAAGGGAAGAAGAAAATGAAGGTGAAGTAGACACGCTGAATAGGTCCTAAAAGGCGACAGATATTCAAGTTTCAAGAAAAGAACAAGGCAAAAGGAAAGTATTTCTTTTGCGGCGAGTATAGGCATTGGAAGCGTAACTGCTCAAAGTACCTTACCATTATGAAGAAGACTCCCATAGATATTTGTTTTTCTATCATTTACATTTCTATAGAATTTGAGGCTGGGTATTAGATACCGCATGTCCTTCTCACATCTGTAATATGTTGTAGGGTCTGAGGAAAGTTAAATTACACAACCGAGAGAAGTATTGCTTCGAGTTGGAAATTGTGATTTCCATCAGGTCAAGGCAGTTGGACATTTTGACTCACTTCTTCTATGTAATAGAATTGTTGTATTATATAATAATTATTTTGTACCTAACATCATTAAACCGATAATATCCATTCCTGTACTTGATAGTAAAGGATATCATATGTATATTTGAAATTGTTTCTTATTTTTATGTGATGTACATGATGTATTATTAGCTGAATATCAGTTAGTAAATGGGCATTATATATTGGATACAACTGAAAATGTCATGAATATGCAAGTTAGAACTAGTAGTAGCTCAAAACTTTAAATAAGACGGAATTATGACATATGAGATTATGTCATATAGGTGTGAAATGCCTAACCCTTCTAGTTAGGGATGATAGGATACCTTATCTGACCATAGAGCCTTATCTAGTTTGTGAATCCTGTATTCAAGTGAAGATGATCAAATCTCTATTTATTGGTGTTGGATACTGTGCCACTAATTTATTGGAACTGGTACATGATAAGGGTTAGTTAGGTCTAATATTTCTATCTTCCAAACTTAATATTTGTTTGTTTAAATTAAGATAATTTAGCTTTTTATGTATTTTATTGCTATTTTATAGGTTTGTAGTCAATGCAACAAATGGAGATAAAAAATCATAGAAAATAAGGCAAAAACAACAAATTGCTACAATGCATGCTACAATAACAAAGCTATAGTATTTTTTTCTATAATGCCAAGCGCTGCAGTGCTTAAAATAGTATGTACAATGCCCCAACGCCCAGAATCTAGCACTGCGATGTGAGTGAACAATAACTATGGAACAATGATCGTAAACTGTTTGCGTGAACAGTAACCCCCATTCTCTATGAACAGTACTTGTAAACAGTAATTCTAATTTGACTTTTATTTAATTTTTTACCCTAATTTGAAGATATAAAACCTATAAATAGAATATCAAAAACCTAATTCAACAATTAAAGAATCAAGAGAAGAATGAAGAAGAGAGAAAAAGAGCAATTTTTGAAGAATCAAAAAGACGGCAAAAAAATTGGTTTTATCTCTTCAACTCTTTATCTTTCTAGTTTTCTATGATTTTCATGATGTTATTCTTGATAAGCTCTAGATCTCTTTATTTTACCATGACCTAAATTTTTATTTCTAAGGTTAGACTTTTCAACCAAGCATATAGTTAGATTTTATTAATTCTTAGTTTATGAACTTAATACATACAAGCAATTCATTATATCTTGTGTTTATTGCTTTTATTATATCTCGCCAATATTATGAATGATTATGGAACCATGATGAACTTGACAAAAGGAATTTATATGTTTAGCCTATGATAACTTAATGCATGATCGTAAGGTAACAACTATGAGTTCCGTCTAGGATAAACATATACCTAGATGGCATGTATGACATAATTTAGACTTGATCTTAATGAATTACATTCTAATTTGATTACCAAAGACATGAGATTAGTGTCTAAGCTAACAATTGGTATTACGGGATTAACTAAGATATTAATGAGTCCAATGAAATATTAGGGATGATTCTATACCTTAGATTATTATCAATTTATGAATTTAACCTTTGTTATTTGTTATCTAAGTTAAGTTTTAGGTTAATTACTTAATTTTTAGATTATAGTTTTCTGGATAAAAGTAAGTAGGTATAATTTTAGCAATTAGTTGATAGAAATAGATCGAATAGTCCATTTGGGAATGATATTTAGACTTAAAATCTTATATTACTTGATATGATAGCATGTGTCAGCGCTTAACTACTATAGCATCAATCAGCATATAGTGATGTATACGGTCCAACGAATTATGTTGCAATGGCTGGATTTCGATACTTTAAACTCTTCATTGATGATTTTTCATGACATAGTACATGTTTCTTATGAAACATAAGTCTGAAATCTTTAAAAAGTTCAAGAATTTAAACTTGAAGTAGAGAAACAAACAAGCATATATATTTAGTACCTTTGATCAGATTAAGGCGATGAGTACATGGGCGATGAGTACATGGGCAATGAATTTCTAATTTATTTAAAGAAGAGTGAGATTTTTTCGCATTATAGTCCTCTAGGTACTACGCAATATAATGGTGTTTCAGAGAGAAGGAATTAAACTTTATTGGATATAGTCTAATCGATAATGAGCTTTACTGATCTCTTAGAATATATGTAGAGAATTGCTCTGGAAAATACTACTCACATATTGAACAAAGTTTCATTCAAAACTATTTACTCCACTCTATATAAAATATTGACTAAAAGGAAACCAATTCTTAAATATTTTAAGGTTTGGAGTTGTCCTACTTACGTAAGATTTACGCAATATGATAGACTTACACCTAAAAGGTACAAGTATCAGTTCATTGGGTATCCCAAGAACTCCATGGGATACCAGTTTTATGATTTAGAGGAACAAAACGTATTCATTGCTCGTAATTCCACTTTCATAGAGAAACAGTTTCTCATGTATCGTGAAGATTGTAGAAAGATTGAAGTTGATGAAGTCAATTAGAACCAAAATAAATCAGGGATGGAACATCAGGCTTAGTCGAGTAGAACACCTTTAACACACCCTCCACGTAGGCCAGAAAGGATATCCAAGCCACCTGTTAGGTATGGTCAAATGCCTAAAGTTGTGCTTGAAGTTTTCTTAATTAAGGAAAACAATCCTTTGACCTACAGAGATGCGATGTTAGCCATGAAATCTAAAATTAACTCAATACATCACAGTCAATTTTGGGACTCGGTTAAGCTTCTCGAATAAATAGTTCCTATTAGTTGTAAATGGATTTACAAGCAGAAGCGTGGGCAACATGGTGAGGTAGAAATCTTCAAAGCTCGACTGGTAGCTAAAGGTTATGTACATTAATCTAGGATTGATTATTAAGAAACCTTTGCACTAGTAGTGAAGTTAAAGTCAATTAGAATTTTATTAGGAATCACTACATATTATGACTTTAAAATTTAACAAATGGATGTAAAGACAACGTTCTTGAATGGATATCTCGAGGAAGAGATATACATGGAACAGCCTAAAGATTTACATTCGGCCTAACAACTGGTCTAGTATACAGACTGAAGAAGTCTATTTATGGACTTAAGCAGATCTCCTGAAGTTAGAATCTTTGTTTTTATGAGATAATCAAAGGTTTATTAGATAGTAGTTAAACATGTTCTCAAATATCTTAAGGGTACTAAGGACAAGTTTCTCATTTATAGAGATAGTGATTTACAAGTAAGAGGATACACAGATTCAAACTTCCAGTCTGACCTGGATGATAGAAAGTCTACATCTAGATATGTGTTCATTCTCAATAGTACCACAATGAGTTAGAAGAGCACCAAGTAAGGGTCCATAGTTGATTCTACCACTGAGGCAGAATACATAGTCGCCTCTGAAACAGCGAAGGAAACGATATGGATAAGGAAGTTTGTCGTCATGCTCGGAACAGTCCAAAGTTTGATGGATCCTATCCCATTATTCTGCAATAATAATGAAGCCATTGTACAAGTAAAAGAGTCAAGAGCACACCAGAGATCTAAACATGTTGAGAGAAAATACCATATAAGTAAAGAGATATTAACTAGTGGAGATGTAATCATTTGTAGAATAGAGTCTATAGATAATACAGCGGACCCACTAATTAAGGCCTTAAAAAGGTGTTTGAGAACACGTGGAGTCTATGGGTATTAGATACCAGTATGAATAATACTAGAGCAAGTGAAAGATTGTTAGAGTACATGTTTATATGTCATCCTTGTTTGTATGAATACTTATTTGATAATATTTATACAATTTATATTTTATTAAATTGCTAATAACATATATTAAATGATACTAATGCTTATAACACTATAGACATTGTATAATCTGAAGGAGTTCACATCTGGTCTAAAAGAGTTTAGACCAAGGCTAAAAGTTAGCAACGCTAAGAGTTAGTATGTTACAAGAGTCAATGAAATCTAATGAGTTAAAGCCTTGTCTATAATGAGACAAAGACTTGAAGGTATACTAGTAATGACATAGTGATGCGATATTTCTATATCTTAAAATTAAGTGCAAGTATACACTATCGTATGCAAGTAATAAAGAGACTAAATAAGTCGGATGTCGAACCCACAGAGATAATTTCTTCTTTTTAACCAATTATTAATATGATATCTTCCTAATAATTATTCAAATAAATAAAAGTCTAAGAATGAATGTAGAAAATATAAAGGCAAAAACACAATGTAAAGAGATTTAAGTGATAGCAGTATAGAGAAAACCTAGGATTAATATTATCCCTCAATATGCTTTCTAATGATTAATCTTCTAATATTTAACTCCTTTAGTATTTGTTATTGATCAAAACACTAATGTATTCATAAGCCTCTTCCAAGGTCATACAAGTATACCTTAATTTACCAAATACCTATATTCCTATAGTACTTGTAATAAATTAAGATTCATTAAGATTAGGTCTTATTGATCATACATGCCAATTAGGTATATTCTTATCCTAAATTGAAACTTGCATATGTAACATTAAATGTTACTCTACAATCATACATCAAATTACCTAGGTCTAAATATTATGATTCCTTTTTCGAGTTTATCAATAATATTACCAACTCATTCACCATATATTGGCCAGATATATTGAAGCATTAAAATTAAGTAATTTGAATATCAAAGAACTAACTTTATTAAATATTCAAAAGATATGGAAATTAAGCACACATATTGAGTTCAAGTATTAACCCTAGAAAATAAATTTAGCTCATACCTACAAGAGAACAACAGTAAAAATAATAATAAATCATGATACAATCAATAGCAAACCGATATAGATGTCGAATTTGTCTTGATTGCACTGCCTAAGATACTTTTGATGCCGAAGAACGCCTTGAATCTCTCTCTAAAGTTGCTTCAATTAAACTCCTATTGCTCTCCAAGACTCGTGCTCTGTATTTTTGGTGTTCTTGAATTGCTCTAGGTTGCTCTTGGTTCTCTTTTAATGTCTGGGGTCGAGTGGCCTTTTATAGGGATTGATATGAGCTTGAAAATCTCAATTCCCGTCAAACTAGGACTCGCACTACCACTGGGGCGATATGCTGCTGTCGCTAGGGCGCTGTGTGAAAAAGGCTTCATTGCTGGAGCGGTGGGTTAATGGCGCTGGGGCGCTGTCTGTCGCTGGCGCGATGATTATTTGGCACTGGGGCGCCAGATGTGACTTAAACAAGTCATTTTTCTTATTTTGATCACTATTCCAGCGCTGGGGCTATAATCCTCGTGGCACTGGGGCGATGGACACATTCTTTGAAAACTTTGCATTTTAGTCCCTATTTTCACTCCTTTTGCATTCTTTCTTTAAATTTTGTTCAAGTCCCTATAAATAACAATAAAGCACATAAATAGCCATCTATTCTCATAAAATAATAAAATATCAAAATAAAAATATGAAAAAATATATGATAATTTTGCCCTTATCACATAGTTGCAAAGAGTTGGAATAGGTGCTAGAAAATGTCATTATGAAAGTATGTTCTCAAATACTATGTTCCTGATCTATTTTCACCAATGCAGATCTGTTGGTGAATCCTTTTTTTATATAGATCATTATATGTCTATATTTGTATGGTATAAATAGTTGTTCTTAACTGACCATGAGCTTACAGCTTATATAGGCATGCGAGTATTTAGTCAGGATTGGATACTGAACAAACTCACGAGGACCCCAATAGATATCATATGAAATTGTCAATGGTAGGTTCTCTCGAGTTGAGTTGTATTCATGGTCCTTTGAATTGAGCGCCACGGTGAGCTTATGGATGATCCACAATACTTTCATTTCATGGATGTTAGAGACCTTTCATGGTGTACCGCTACGTGTCACTAAGTATAGTCCGATGCTTATAGAGTCTAGTGTGCGTAGTTATGTGATCCATCAGCTCATATAGGTGGGTTGTATATCCGATACTTTAAGAGTGTATCTAAAAAAGTCTTATGCCCAAAAGCAATAAACCTATGAAAAAAGTTTCCACAGGGTTGAATAATATAGCAAAAGGGTTTGTGTATATTGTTCATTGAGATAAAAATATGGAGATAAGTTCACAGATGAGCTCATGGAGATTTAACGGTGCAGATCTATATCCTCGCACATCCAAGGTATAATTGATAAAAAGATTATACGTATGCACTATGACCTCAGCGTGTATGGTCTAATGCACTTATTTATAATATTTGTGACGTGTGTATGGGGCATCGATCACAAATTCATGAAATAGTTCCTTTTGACAAATCAAGTGTAAACCTAGGGAGTCCTGCAATATAAAGTGTACTCGTTGTGCACTGGGACAGCATACCAAATTGAATAATTCATGCAGTAAAATCCAATAAAATTAAATATTTGTTGTAGGAACCCTCGAGATGCGTGCGTGCCGATACTTAAGTGTTAAGTATATTAATTAGTTAATAATTATTATTGATCAATTAAATGGTGGCACGTGGCGTATAATGAGCCTTCGAATAAGTTGACTCAAATGTGTGGTTTGGTGGGACTCATTTTGGGTTAAATGATGACTTAAGGGTAATTTCACTTAATTGATTATTTAATTGTAAAATAATCAATATATATTTATTTGATTGTTAACTTAACTATAGTTAATAATTAACCAAATGGTTAAGTTAAACCTTTATTTATTTATTTGTGATGTGAACCAGCCTGTCAAAACTTCAAAAAGTCCATTAAGCATCCATAAGTGATGGGGAACAGCGGTTCGTATGAGTAACCTATGTGATGAGAAGCTTTTGGGAGCCTACAACTCCATTTATTGTTGTGGTTGCAAAGTTTGACAGTCAGATTAAAGTGAAGCCTCAACATAGGTAGTTGTTAATAGTTAGAAGTTATAAGGTTTTATTAATTGTTATAATAAGTGCTGGCATTCCATATGCTTAAGTTATTAGTAGTAGTTGGTAGTTAATAATTGTAAGTTTTTTTATTAATTGTTGTAATAAGTGCTAGCATCCTAAGTGCCTAAGTTATTAGTAGTAAGTGGTAGTTATAAGTTGTCATTAATTGCTATAATAAATGTTAGACGTCCTAAGAGGTCTCTATAAATACTTGAGAAATGAGGAGGAAGTGGATAAAATTGATGATATTAACGTTGAGAGTTTTCTCTTAAGTTCTTCAAAGAACTTTTAGTAGAACTTATCAAGATTTTATCTTGTAGCGTTCTTTCAGACTTATAATTCACAACTTCTTAACTATCTTGAGTGTGGCATCTACAATCTTCTTATACCTCTAGTTCTCATCTCTTATAGATAACGGGTCAACGTTCTTATTTTTGCTTAACTAAAAATTTGAATTAGAACGATCTTTGGCAAATGAACCTTATTGAGCATCGGGTCTCACTTTTCTTTATGAGGTTTACATCATTTGGTATTGAGCTCAGGCTCTAAATTAGGTTTGAACTATCTTTTATATTTCAATGTTTATTGTTTCTTTTAAATTCACATATTTTTTTAGTCCCTAGATTCTATAAATTACCACCTTTGTTTCTTCTTGTCTGTAACTTTTATCTATTTCTTAATTCTAATTAATTCAAGTTCTATTTTACATATAAAAAAAAGAAATAAAAAATTAATTGATTTTAGGTTTACCATTATGAATTAGTTGAAGTGTTATTTAAGATTTATTGCCTTAAGTCTATATTTTGTTTTATTTTTTGTAAATCCAGCCTAAAACAAAATACAACCCTTATTGTCTTTGTTTGCCTAATTTATTGTTCCATTATAATCTTGTTCTCTCTGCTTCTTTAATTTTACTTTCTTTGCATTTAACCTATTCTCAATGAACTGATTTGTTGAGTTTTGGACTCTCACAAGTTAACTTTGATTGTGTTCATTTTAGTTCAATAAAAAATTAAATATGAGACTAAACAGTGGAAAAATGCAAAAGGGTAATAGCCAAATTTGTGTGAAAATACGAGTGAAAGTTGAGTGAATCATTCTTTGAGTGAAACTCACGAGGGAGTGTGCAAGGTTCTTTTTATTTTTCTAACTTTGTTTTGCAGCAAACATGTCAAATAATAAAAACGAAAATACTTTCAAAGTTACGTCAGAAAAAATTGATTCGAAGTTTCTCATGGAATCTTTAATGGGTGAGATGAGGAGTGTGTTGAAAGCAGAGATGGAGCAGGTTCATAAATGGATAAATAAATTTGAATCTAGTACAAGAAGAGTATAGTCACATAAAGTTCCTAATGTGCGAAGGCATGATAAACGTGCTACCATGAATGATGATGACATTGATGAAGATGCTTAAGATAGATTCTTATATATGGCAAAAAAAATGTAGAAAGACAACTAAATAGGAAGAGTTCCACATCCTCTTTGAACTTGAGTGTTGCATCCTCTTTGAAACTGAATTGGAGTAAAGAAGATGAGTAAGCTAATTCTAATTCAAATGTAGGACCACTTAAGGGCCAAAATATGAGAGGTAGTTAAGGTAAGGGTAAACTTGATTCCTAATCAAGTAATAAAGATATTAAATATTTTATATGTTTAGGAACATGTCATATTGCATCTCAATGTCTAAATCAGAGTGCATTGATTCTAGGTGATAACGGTATCATTGAAACTAAAAGCAAGTTAGATGACGAACCTATGCTACCTTTAGAAGAAGGAAGTGATGGAATAAAGTATTCAGTAGATAGTGAGCTGATGATTACTAAGCATGCATTAAGTTTGCAAATCAAAGATCAAATGAGAATATAAAAGAGAGAGATACAAAAAAAAAACGTGTGTTAAAATAAGAGCAAAGTGAGAGAGGCCAAGAGTAAAAAGAAAAAGAACACAAGTGAGAAGATGAAAGTTAATGAGGGTTTATTTAAGAGAAACAAAAGAAAACAAGTGAGCATATATGCAAAAAAGAGTGGAGTTTTTAGTACTAATAAACTTAACCCTTTTTTCCTAGTGCTGTTGTTTTTCTTTTACATAAATTTGATGATATATTTTTCATAGAGATACCTAATGCTATACCATTAATAAAGAGAATTGAGCATTAAATCGATTTTATACTTGGAGCATCAATTCCAAATAGGCCAGCTTATAAAAATAATTCCAATGAGACAAAAAAAATTTCAAAGGCAGGTTAGTGAGCTCATGAAGAAATGGTATATGTGTAAGATCATAAGTTATTCTGTTGTTTCAATATTTCTTGCGCCTAAGAAGGATGGGTTATGAAATATGTATGTTGATTGACATGCCATCAAAAATAGCACTTCAAAGTTGAAGAAAGTTATATTTGAGCCCAGTAACGATTTGAAGACAAATCTTTTTCAAGAGATGGAGAATGATGCGAACCAGACTGCCAAAACTTCACGAGGTCTATTAAGCATCAATGAATGATGGGGAACAACAACTCATGTGAGTAGCCCATATGATGAGAAGCTTCTAGGAGCCTATAACTCCATGTATTGCTGTGGTTGCAAAGTTTGACAGTCAGATTGAAGTGAAATCTCAGTATTGGTAGTTGTTGGTAGTAGGCCCATATGCGGTAGCCCTTGAGCCAGGTTCTGGTAGGGCTAGATAATATAGAATTTGGTCGAATTCAGCAAACCTGATCAGCAACCTGAATCACCTGCTTGACAGAACTGGTCAAGATACGACCAAAACCTTCATTTACACATCGACTAGGTCGGTTCATCTCGGCACCATTAGATCAACGAGAAAATCAGGTCAACTCTATGACAAACTGGTCGATCAGATATGGTCAATGTAGTTACCAGCCTTTTGGGACAGCTCCGGACCTCGGACGGGTCGAGCAGAAAGAGGCTGCCGGAGGACCGACCTCGGACAGATCAAGCTTAGCCTCACACTTTAACTAAACCCACCGGTGAAGACAGGCATAAGGAATATGCCAAGATTATGTCTAAACAAATGTTAGAAAGATACTTGGCGTGTATTCGAAGCACAACAGAAGTAGGGTTAGAGGCGTGACAGAAGATTTGTAGAAGAATATTTAGCGTATGCTAGAAGCGCAGCAAAAGCAGAATATTCGAAGCGCCCACCCCCCCAAAAGCCAGTACTATAAGATAGAAAGAAAGAAATTCAGTTCAGATCAAGTGCCAAAAGAAATGGTCGACTCTGATGGTTTGAATCGAGAATGAAAGATTTTCTCTCCTCTCCCGGCGGCTTTTACTCATGGCTATAGCCAGTTGCTAAGATGATTCCCATTCAAGCATTCTCATTCAACGGCCTATCAATGCTGCTTATTCGAAATTCCTTTCTTTCTACTAGTTTTTACAAAAAAAAAAATTGTAGGAAGTAAACGAAGTCTTTCCTTCTGAAAGAAACTTCTGAAGTTACGTCTTTCAGTATTGGGACTGAAGTCAAGTACTTTCGAATTGCTCTTTACCTAAAGCCCTCATTTTGACTTAGAAATACCAACTATAAATAGCTTTAGCATCTCTTGATAAGGAAAAGTCTTTCTAGAGCAGAATATTCGAAGCGCCCACCCCCTCCCCCCCAAAAGCCAGTACTATAAGGAAAAAAGAAAAACACAAAAGGAAGGAATGATGAAAAATTACTTGCAAAAACACTCTAAAAAGAACGAAATAGCAGAGAAAGATTTTTTTTCCCCTTTTATTCTAAATACATTTTTTATTCTTTTTTTCATTAGATTACTGCCTTATAGACCCTTTTTTGACTTAATTATTGAAAAATTTTTGTCAGAACCCATCCTAGCGAGATTATCAAGATAGTTGTATTTATAATTTGTAACTCCTGTCATAGTTGATGGTAAAGAGAAGATCAAAACTCACGCAAGTAAACTTAATTAGGACAAGGCCTGGGAACTAATTCCCACTAACAAATAAATTCAAAACTCGTTGCCTTAAAGAATCAATTTTTTTAGATAAATAAAAATTAAAATTTTTTAGTATGTATTTTTTTTTTATTGGTCATTATTATTAAAATAATATTTAATTTATTTTTTTAAATTTTATATAAAATATTTTATTTTATCAAAAAAAATTATAATAACATTATTTTTTTAAAATTGAATTGATTTAAAATTTATAATTATAATTTTATATATTAATTTTATTAATAAAAGAACTTTATGATAAATTTTAGTGCCGATTACTTTAATTGAAGTCAACCCGCCGTATACAATCGGCTGTACGGTAATTAATTGTGAGGGGGATGAAAATGAATATGACAAATGAGAATATCATCATCTTGCGGGCCCGCCCTATTTCCTCCCTAATTTGTCTTCTTCGGGTCATTTTTCTCAGGCGACAAAAAGTCTACTGATGTTGGAAAGAGGCTGTGACCAAAGGAAGCACGTCAGCATTTTGGCAGTAATTTGGTGAGGCCACCTCATCATAACCCCACGTACGTATACATACAAGTTGTCTTTACCGACTATTGTCTTTTCTCGTTCCAATATCTGTATCCTTATTATTACAGGAACTCCCACTTGGCCTTCTTTGGTTTGGTTAAAAACCTCTGTGGAATTTGTGATCCAAAATCATGTTTATGATGTTGGTAATGTTTGGAACAAATTCGGAAACATGTCAGAATTATTTTGGAGCCGGAAGCATGTGTGGAAGAGGTGGAATTCTAATGGAACAGTAGAAAAAATTGCAGAAGAAAACAGGGAAAAATTCCCAGGTGTGGGCGCCGCAGCGCAGGAAGCGCTGACGGCGGCATTGGTTCCAGAATGTCAGCGCCGCGGCGCTGGATCTCAATGCTGCGGTGCTGCACTGTTCACGGTCACTGTTCACTGTCACTGTTCACTGTCACTGTTCACTGTTACTGTTCACTGTTCACAATATGAAAATTCCGAATTTAGGCTTTTCCTTTCCGTTTTTTGTGGGTATTTTGGACTTCATATAAATACCCCATTATGCCTAGGGTTATGTAACTCTTTAGAACAAACCCTAGAGCTCCAAAATTCATTTGTATCATTCCTTGATCTTGTATGATCAATTCTCTTGTAATCAACCAAAGAATAAGAGAGACTTGGATCCTTGATCCACCGTGGACGTAAGCAATTTGCTGAACCACGTATTTTGTGTCTTGGTATGGTATATTTCTACTTTTCTCTATTGTCAATACTTAGCTCTACAATTTAGCTTGTTGTTCTTGCTTGGATTGTTTTAAACTACTTCATTGCTTGTATTCTCTACGTATTCCGCTGCGTGTTAATCTCCACAAATTGGTATCAGAGCTATTATTGGCTGTCTAAGTTTGTTATTGGTTGAACATGGCACCACATAAGCATGAAGTAGAGAAATTTACAGGGCATAATGATTTCAACTTATGGAAACTTAAGATGATGGCTTTGTTAGAGAGTCAAGGACTAGAATCAGCCCTTGAGGAACCCTCTAGTACTAGTGATAAGTCTTCAACATCTAAGTTAGACATGGATCTTGAAACCATTAATAGAAAAGCCCGGAGTGAAATTATCTTGAGTTTGGGTGATGAAGTTTTGAGGGAAGTGGGTGCAGAAAAATCAGCACTTGGTTTGTGGAAAAGACTTGATGAGTTATATATGACTAAGTCTCTTGCAAACCGGTTGTATCTCAAGAAGAATTTGTTTGGGTTGTCTTTGGTTGAGGGTGGTTCACTAAATGAACACATTGATTCCTTCAACAAGGCTGTCATTGATTTGGAGACGGTTGATGTCAACATCAGTGACGAAGACAAAGCAATTCTGTTATTGAGTTCACTTCCTAAAAGCTATGAACATTTTGTTGATACTCTTCTATATGGAAGGGAGTCATTGACAATGAAGGATGTTAGAGCAGCCTTAAACTCAAAAGTGTTAGTTAAGAAGTCAGAACAACAACAACAAAATTCTGCAGCTGTACTTGTTGCGAGGGGGAGAGCTGAGAGTAGAGAATCTAAAGTGAGAAATTCTTCAAGATCAAAATCGAGGGGCAAATCCAAGAAGTGTTACTTCTGCAAGAAAGAAGGCCATTTCAGAAGGGATTGTCCGGAAAGGAAAGCTAAGTATCAAGGGAAGAGACCTGATGCAGATGCAGCTATAGTCTATGAAGAAGATTATGAAGTTGCAGAAACATTGGTTGCCTCGAATGGGCAGAACACCGGTGAATGGATTCTTGACTCCGGATGTACTTTCCATATGTGTCCTAATAAAGCTTTGTTCACTAGCTATCAGTCCATTAATGGTTTTAAGGTATTAATGGGCAACAATATGGCTTGTCAAGTCATTGGGATGGGTAATATTAGGCTGAAACTACATGATGGGAGTGTGAGGGAGTTGTTAGATGTGAGGCATGTACCTGATCTTAAAAGAAATTTAATTTCTTTAGGCATGCTTGATCAATCCAGTTGCACATTCAAGGGTGAGAGTGGTACATTGAAAGTTATTAAGGGTTCAATGGTTGTAATGAGAGGTGAGCGTAAACACGGGTTGTATGTGTTGAGTGGAGAGGCTGTTATTGGTTCTGCATCTTTCTCTGTTGATAATGAGAATATGCAAACCAAGTTATGGCATTTGAGGTTAGGGCACTTGGGTGAGAGAGGCCTTAAGGAGTTGTATGATCAAGGTGTATTTGGCAAAGGAAAGATTCAGCCAATGGGGTTTTGTGAACATTGTGTACTTGGGAAAGCTCATAGAGTTAAGTTTAATACGGGTGAACACAACACCAAGGGCACTTTGGATTACATACATTCTGACCTTTGGGGACCTGCTCAAGCTGTCACTCATGGTGGTGCACGGTATTTTCTGTCATTCATTGATGATTATTCAAGGAAGTTGTGGGTTTATGTGTTGAAGAGCAAAGAGCAGGTGTTTGAAACATTTCAGAAATGGAAAGCACTTGTGGAGAATCAAACGGGTAAGAAAATCAAAAGACTTAGGACGGATAATGGTCTTGAGTTTTGTAATACTGTGTTTGATAAGTTTTGTGCTAAGTATGGTATTGCAAGGCATAAAACGGTGCGGTACACACCACAACAGAATGGACTTGCAGAAAGGATGAACCGAACCTTACTTGAAAGGGTAAGGTGCATGCTAACCAATGCCGGATTGTCTAAGGCATTTTGGGGGGAGGCGGTAGTAACTGCAGCTTACTTGATAAACCGAAGTCCTTCTTCAGCTATTGGCTTTATGACACCAGAACAGAAATGGTCTGGAGGTACTCCAAAATATGATCACCTGAGGGTATTTGGATGCCCTGCATTTGTACACATCAAGCAAGGCAAACTAGAACCAAGAGCCTTGAAGGGGATATTCATTGGATATCCAGAAGGTGTTAAGGGATACAAGGTGTGGTGTACTGATCTTAATCCGCACAAGAGTATCATTAGTAGGGATGTGACGTTCAATGAATCTACATTGTTGGAAACCAATTCGGATTCAGTTTTGAAGAAGCCTGAAGATGTGCCAAGTTCAGTTTCTGAATCTGAAACTGAACATCATGAGGTGGAACACGATTTGAGACCTGACATTCCTATAGGTCAGCACTTCAATGATGATGCACATGAAGAACAAGAACCTGAAAATTTCTCTGAAACAGCACCATTGCAGTCTAGCACTCTTGAAGCTGAACTTGAAGAGTACCAGTTGGCTAGAGATAGACAAAGGAGAGTTGTTCGACCACCGAGCAGGTATGCACATGCTGATTTGATAGCTTATGCGTTTAACACTGCTTACACTATAGAATATGATGAACCAAAATCATATACTGAAGCTATTGAAAGTGTAAATTGTGTTAAATGGCAACAAGCTATGGAAGAAGAGATCACTTCTCTTAATAAGAATCATACCTGGAAATTGGTGGTGAAACCAAAGAACAAGAGGTTAGTTGACTTTACAAGGTTAAGGAGGGGGTTCCGGGTGTTGAGCCTACCAAGTTCAAGGCTAGGCTTGTTGCACAGGGCTTCACACAAAAAGAAGGGGTTGATTTCCATGAAATCTTTTCTCCTGTTGTAAAACACTCATCAATTCGCATTTTATTATCCATGTGTGTAAATCTGAATTTACATCTTGAACAAATGGATGTAAAGACAGCTTTCCTTCATGGTGAACTTGAAGAAGAGCTATACATGGCACAACCGAAAGGTTTTGAAGAACCGGGCAAAGAAGATTATGCTTGTTTGCTAAAGAAGTCTTTATATGGGCTGAAGCAATCTCCAAGACAATGGTATAGGAGATTTGATGATTTTATGCTGCATTGTGGCTTCACAAGGAGCAAGTATGATGGATGTGTGTACTTCAAAGCATTGAATAACAGTAAGCGTATGTATCTCCTTCTATATGTTGATGATATGTTAATTGCATGTGAGGATATGGAAGAAATACATAAGCTGAAAAATCAGTTGGGTGGTGAGTTTGAAATGAAAGATTTGGGGTCAGCCAAAAGAATTTTGGGTATGGATATAGTGAGAGGCAGTGATGTTATTTTCTTGTCTCAACAACGGTATATACTCAAGGTTCTTGACAGGTTCAGAATGAGGGATGCCAAAGTTGTGTCGACTCCATTGGCAATGCATTTCAAACTGTCGGCATCTCAATCACCACAAATTGAAGAAGAAAAATTGCATATGCTTAAGGTACCATATGCTAGTGCTGTTGGTTCTATAATGTATGCTATGGTTTGCACAAGGCCGGATATAGCACAAGCGGTGAGTGTTGTAAGTAGATACATGGCTAATCCTAGAAAGGAGCATTGGATGGCCGTGAAATGGATACTTAGGTATCTAAAGGGGACGTCACATTATGGTTTGCTATTCAGAAGGGTTGGCACAGGTGATGAAATGGTGAAGGGTTTCGTGGACTCAGATTACGCAGGTGACTTGGACAATAGAAGGTCTTTATCTGGGTATATCTTCACGGTGTTTGGATGTAGCGTATGCTGGAAATCAGTATTGCAGCATGTTGTAGCACTATCAACTACCGAAGCCGAGTATATAGCCTTAGGAGAAGCAATTAAGGAGGCTATATGGTTGAAAGGTATATGTGCTAAACTTTTGGCTATGGATGAAGTTAATACTTCAGTACATTGTGATAGCCAAAGTGCCATACATCTAAGCAAACATCAGGTGTTTCATGAAAGATCGAAACACATTGATGTTATGATGTATTTCATTCGGGATACTGTGCAGAGTGGCATTATTAGTCTGTGTAAAATTCCGACGTCGGAGAATCCTGCTGATATGTTGACTAAGCCGCTGCCCTCAGTTAAGTTCAAGTTGTGTATGGACTTAACTGGAATCACAACTTACAATTAAGGTTGTGATGTGGAGGATGGATCCTTGGTTGCTCTCTTGGTGTTGTTGGAGTGATTTTGTATCAAGGAGGGGATTTGTGGAATTTGTGATCCAAAATCATGTTTATGATGTTGGTAATGTTTGGAACAAATTCGGGAACATGTCGGAATTATTTTGGAGCCGGAAGCATGTGTGGAAGAGGTGGAATTCTAATGGAACAGTAGAAAAAATTGCAGAAGAAAACAGGGAAAAATTCCCAGGTGTGGGCGCCGCAGTGCAGGAAGCGCTGACGGCGGCATTGGTTCCAGAATGTCAGCGCCGCGGCGCTGGATCTCAATGCTACGGCGCTGCACTGTTCACGGGTCAGCGCCGCGGCGCTGCACTGTTCACGGTCACTGTTCACTGTTCACAATATAAAAATTCCGAATTTAGGCTTTTCCTTTCCGTTTTTTGTGGGTATTTTGGACTTCATATAAATACCCCATTATGCCTAGGGTTATGTAACTCTTTAGAACAAACCCTAGAGCTCCAAAATTCATTTGTATCATTCCTTGATCTTGTATGATCAATTCTCTTGTAATCAACCAAAGAATAAGAGAGACTTGGATCCTTGATCCACCGTGGACGTAAGCAATTTGCTGAACCACGTATTTTGTGTCTTGGTATGGTATATTTCTACTTTTCTCTATTGTCAATACTTAACTCTACAATTTAGCTTGTTGTTCTTGCTTGGATTGTTTTAAACTACTTCATTGCTTGTATTCTCTACGTATTCCGCTGCGTGTTAATCTCTACAACCTCTCATTCTTTATATTTTCTGGCAATTCAATTCTTCATATATATTGTTATAACTAAAAATAGCTTTGATTTTCTCTCCTCTTTTCTGTTGTGAGATTTTTAAAAATGAGCAGCAACATAAGCATGGTGGAGGCAAAGTTGCCGCATGGGTTTAGGTTTCATCCAAGAGACGATGAACTTGTTTGTGATTATTTGATGAAGAAGGTGACTCGCTGCTCCTCCCATAATCTTCTTTTGGTCGAAGTTGATCTTAACAAGTCTGAACCTTGGGATATTCCTGGTAACTTATTCATTAATTATTCATATCGTCTTTTAAAGTTTTATTTATATTCTTCTCTGCATGTGCCTGGCTTTGTTAGTTCTATTCTCTTAGTCATGTAAGAAATAAGTTTTTCTTTTTGGGATAATTTATGAAACAATAAAAAAAAAGGTGGCCTATTGTGATTTTCAAAACTTTCACTTAGAATTTATTATACGATAAGAGGAGGAAATGATGTCTACAGTTGAGACAGAGAGTAGTGAGTTGATGATAGCAACTAGATATACAGTTAAGGTGATATTGGCGCTATTCCATTTTTGTGTGATTCACAAATAAAGCTGATGAGGTGGAGATCGATTCTTGTATTTATTTAGAGATTAGGGAGGAAAAACTCAATCAATACTCAATATGAATAATTCTTTTTTATTTTAACATTGAGATGATTAATTAAGGATTTTGATTAATGAACAAGCATGAACCCTTCATCTATTAATATATATCATAATCACTAGCTAGTAATTACATGGTTTGTCAAATTCAATTACTTGAACTCACTTGGTACACCAATATCGACCTGCTGTGCTGCGCTGTTAACAAAAATTGTGCCAAAACTGGAAATATCATATCATTAATTATTATCTGATCAAAGTTTAGAAAATGCTGTTTCTTAAATTCACTTTTTCTCTTTACTGAAAAATGAAGGGATTACTTTAACATTTTTGAAGTATATATATATATATATATATGCTATTGAAAACCCTTCAAAAACAAATAAAATAGCGAAACATTAAGAGTTAGAAATATATATATATATATATATATATGAGTTTTCCCTGTTCCCCAGTTATTCTTATTTATCTCTTATTCAAATCCTAAATTTCCTAGCTTTTCTTTGATAAGCCTATACACTATTTTGTCCAAAAAAAAAAGCCATATGTTTTTAAATTCCTGTCATATTCTCTTATTTCTTTTCAAACTGTAAGTAAGATTCTGCTGAACTGGGATCCTCATCCGCTGAGCAAAACAAAGTCATCAATAAATAAGAACCAATGAAATTAAACCTCATTTTCTAAGGTTTGTTTTTCAAATAAATCCCTTATTTAATCTTCTCCTTCTTCATAACTTAACAAAATATATCTGTTTATCAGCATTTTAGGATAGGATTTTCTTTTTTTAAAGGAATCCATGGCGAATATTAACAATAATAAAATAAATAATTAGGGTTTCATGATATTACTATTACAATAACTTTATTTATTTATTTTTGGGATGAATTCTTAATTGAAAGCTCTTAAAATATTTCCTTAAATACATAAAACCGACGACTAATGAAGAAGTTATTATGTATATTGAAGAAATGTAATGTAATCAAGAGTGTTTTAGTTAGCTGGACTTGGAAGCTCTACCGTGCTTTTTGTTTATTTTTTTTTCAAAATATCACTGCTTGAATTATTATTTCACATTTATGTAGCTTTTGAAGAAATTGACACTCTTGGCATTGTCTTGTGACTGCGATAGAGACAATTAATAATGTAAATTCAAAGTCATAATTATCTCTTATTGCTTGCTTTCATCACACCACACGCCCGCCTATGGGAATATCCACTTACAGTTAGGTTGAAAGCAATTTAGATTACCGTATTTGTGTAGATAGTCTGACGGTAAAATATTAACAGTACATTAAAAATAAAGGGTTTAAGTTCAAATTCTTTCCTTTATATATATATATATATATATATATACACATATATGCGATTTAATTTATCACTCTGAATTAATTTGCTTCAACCATATCCAATATATCTTATCACCATCATTATCATCAGCAATTAGATTTTTTCTTTTTTAGTAAAAATATTATTATTTTAATTTTTCCTGCCGGAGCTTTCAACTATTTTTTTTTCAATTTATATGAAAATACTATTGTTGCCATTCAGCAAATTAATATAATATATATTACTAATTCCTTATCTGCCACACGTGTAATTGAACCCAGGACTTTTGTCATTTTGGCAAATAACCAACATTATATTCAATAATTCTCCATTAAATTAGAAAAATATTAGTCATATATGATATAGACGTGTTGATGGGTCGATAAGTTGGAGAAACCTTTCTTTGAATATCAAAACCCAATATTTTGATGC
The DNA here is from genome assembly GCA_946807835.1 of Ailanthus altissimus. Classification (NCBI taxonomy): domain Eukaryota; kingdom Viridiplantae; phylum Streptophyta; class Magnoliopsida; order Sapindales; family Simaroubaceae; genus Ailanthus; species Ailanthus altissimus. Next base: position 7,256,677 of record OX327713.1, on the reverse strand, counting down.
TGACATCACCAGAGATTGCTTTTGAATTTTGAACGGAAAAATAATTCACAAAGACTATTTACTTTTGAGTTAGATTTAGTGGATAATTACGTACATAACAATATGGATTATGATCGTTCTTTATATTTGCTGTTGCAGAAAGTGCATGTGTTGGAGGCAAAAAATGGTATTTTTACAGTCAACGTGATCGGAAATATGCAACGGGATTAAGAACAAATCGTGCAACGGCATCTGGTTACTGGAAGCCACAGGAAAAGATAGAGCTGTGATTAGAAAGGGCAGCCTTGTTGGGATGAGAAAAACTTTGGTCTAAATAGCCGTCACAAATGCTGGTGTCGTAAAATTTTGCAACGGCTATTTAGCTGTCAAAATAGGGTCTTTTGCGATAACTATTTAACTGTCGCAAAAAAAATCTTTTACAATGACTATTTAGCCGTCGCAAAAAAAGAAACACGTCAAAAAAATTTATTGCAACTGCATATAACAATTGCTTTTTGATTTAGTAATTTTTTGTAAATATAAATAATTTTAAATATATAATTATTAAAAAATATTTAAAATAAAATACAGCATCAAGCAAATATACAAAATAATATTATTAACAATCTTTAAAATTATAATTTAATAAATTGATTTCAAACATATATAAATAAAAAATTTATATTACAGATATTGTTAACAATCTTAAAATTATAATTAAATTACAATATATACTCTTCTTTTGCAGATATTGTTAAGTCAAAATCTTTCTTCAACAGTCAATTGCACCCATTTGTACAACACCTCATTCGTTGTTTATCAATGTCTTCCCTATTTCTCTTCGAAGCTTCATATAAACCCACCTCAAACTTTATTGGTCAATTAGATTTAATGCACAATTATATGCAACCATACTTCTATCCTTCAATTATCAAGGTCAATCAAAAAAATGATTAAATAATAAATTTAGAACAAATTACAAGCACAATTGTAAGAGACTAATTTACTTGGTGCATAAATAGAATTGAGAAACAAATAATTTGGTTGTAAGAAATTGCTTTAAAATAAAGTCAAATTGGTTAAATTCCTAGGTATTTTTGGACTATCTGCCTCTTAAAATTAATTGTGTGAGAAACGTTTGAAATTAAAATCTATGTACATTTTACAGTAAAAGAAATTGACTTGTAGTTTCAATGTCAATGAGATGATAGACACGTAATCATCAGCAACTTTAATATCCTGATACTTCCTTATAGAATCGTTAATGAGTACAAGCTTGTGTGAATCCTTTTCTTTCAATTTCTATTGTATTTAATTTGCTGCTGATTTAATGCCTTACTAAGTAAAAGATATAATAAAATGAGTTGATTGAAGGGTTTAAAAAAAAAAATGACACTTTATAAAGATTCCTTTGCTAGAACTTCATTCCTAGAAAATTAGAGTAAGCACTAATTATTAAATATATATCAAAAAGTGCAAAATCCTTCCAAGCTTACTGGCATAGATTAAATATTTTGTAGAATGTAGTAAAATGAATGAATTTGCTAAAAAAGCCAACTTATAAACATAGAATGTTGTAAAACAAAAACTCACCTATCTAACCAAGGAGTTTTACTGTCACACCATTCTATTCAATCTTTTTCCCTTGAATTGGTTCTATAGAAATCTGGATATTAAATTGATCAAAATGTTTGAATCATTAAAATTCATAACAAAGTATCATATGATGTTATTTTATAATTATAACAAATTCATAAACTTTTTGTCAATTTTATTTTATAATTATAATTTTGAACATTGGTGAAAAGAAATAAATATTATATTTATGCACAAAAAGAAATCAATGCAAGAATATAAATAAAGCACAAAGATTATATTTTTGTTTCCATATCGGTGAATTTTAAAGCTTATGTAAAAAAGAAATATAAAATCAATCATTTTCTTGAAATTTTAGGTTAGATATTAGTAATACATGAAAGAATTGAGTTAATGAAGAATTGAGTCAAGTCAAGAAACCTTATATTGGAAGAAGATATTTTTTAGGGTAAAGAATTATATTGAGAAGGAAGCTTATTTTGCTTACGGGGTAAAGAATTATATTGAGAAGAATGAACAATTGATATGGTCCAAAAACTGGTGCAAAATACAAAATCAACAAATAAACAGGAACTAAAAATTAACGCTTACCATAGTGTTTTTACACACATACCCATTAAAAAAACATCCAATTAAGCTTAATTGCTTTTACAGGTAAAGTGGGTGACAACTGTTATAGGGCCTTGACTAGGTACTCGGTGAGTTCTCTTGTCTCCCAGCATGACTCGAATGGCTGTTTTGGATATCAGTAATGGCTCCCATGGTTACTATTGTTATCAGCATATTAATTGTTTTATATAAATGTCATACATATTAATTTCTATCACTTTATATTAAGAGTCCCCTCAATCGCAGCTAAGGCATATAAACATGTTTTGCACAAATACTAGACATCAACAAAAAGATATAGTCCACACTCAATGAAGATTGTTTAAAGAAACAACAAAAGGTCATTGAAATGCCATGTCATATGAAATCAACTACTTTCAATCCCAATTCGGTTGCACTAAATACCCATTAAAAAAATCCCATGTCTCATATGAATGCTCTCTACAATTTTGTGAATAAAACAAATAAAAGCCTCCTCCTTTTATCTATATAAAATCATTTAATTATTGACTTTATTAGCTCCGTAACTGAAGATATACATAAAATCATTTTGTCCATATAAAAGCAGCTGCTTTGTAACTGAAGATAAATACAAAATCATTTTGTTCTTATAAAAGCTACAGCAGCACCTGAATTTATGCATCTCTATTAGGTGACTAAGATGAAAAACAGTATCCTATCTCATAATAGAAGAAAGTGGCATACATAATAAAGTGCTTAAATAGTAAAATGCATGTTGCATATGGTTGAAATAGGGCATAGAGGTTATGTTGCTACTGAAGTGTCACTGTAACATTTAGAACATGGTTTTGTCAAGTAGAGAGGAATCTTCCCTTCAAATTGGAGCATATCTTTATCATTAATAAATTAATCCATCAGTGAAACTCAAATGCTTAATAATATAATTACTGAAATTAATATCTAAGGATTACTCCAACAAAGAGAAATCCCATATGTATCAGGTCTTAATTCTTTAAATCCTATGAGCAATTTATATAAACAATAGAAGAAAGTAATTTTCTTTTCGTTCTTTTCTTTTCCTTTCTTTTTGGGCTAAGCAATGTAATGGAAAAGAGTAACATAAATACCATTACGATGAATAGCAATTTCCCTTATAAGCTGGACAAGGTTAGTTAGCAGATCATTGAAAATCTTTTGCTCTAAATTTTCTTCTAGATATAAAATTAAGCTACAAAAAATAAGAGACTTAAAATAACATGACAAAGATCAAAATGCACATGACCTGCAACTGAAGTCAGACACATTCAGAAATATAAATTCAAAAAAACTGAGGCATATTTAAAACAACAACAAGTGAAACAATCAAAAAAACAATGAAAGTAATAATTGAACAAGGAAAAAATGAAAAAATGTTGCAACATTAAAGTTTTTTATCGAGGCAGAATAGGGTAAACACTACTTTTTCATCATAGAGCATCATCTAATATAACAATTATAGATCATGCACAGAAAATTCTCCTACCAGGTGGTTTCAGCATTTCAGTAAAGCATATAAGTATAACCTGAACAAGACCTCAATTCATGAGCAGAACAGAAAAATTCTGACAAGACTGCTTATATACCACATGCAATGAAGAATCCCTTTATCATGCCAAAAGGCTCGTGATGAACGCTTAATACAGAAATGGAATGTAGTACTTCAAAACGAATCATCACTTACAACCAAAATAAGCAGATCAACACGGGCCACAATCTTCAAACATTAATAATAAAAAAAAAACTCACCCAAGAACAACATGCTTCATGACAATCCCTCCCCACCTCTCTGGATAAAATGAAACCCGATGCCACTGAACTGCACATTAATTTGCATATTCCTTTGGATCTTCATTGTCCCAAGGCCTTCGATTGTTACGAATCCCACCTGTCCATGCCGATGACACAGCAAGGAAGAGGGGGTTCTCTCAAAGATCTTCCTTCAACAATAGTAAAACCTTAAAAAACTAAAAAATCAAAATTAAAATTTTTATAGGACAAAAAAAAAACATCATTAACATGTATTATACACCAATTTTAACAAAATTAACAAAAGCAATCATTTTGAAGCATAACCAAATACCTAAATTGATGGAATAAATAATTGATCTTTCAATTAAAAGAAAGTAATTTCATCAAAATTATTATTTTATCAAATATTTTCTGCATAAATTAACAAACTATTTATTTAGGTTTTATGTACGAAATTAGAAACCTACGACTGTTTGGTAGCTGTGATCATTTAACTGAGGAGAATTAACAGCGGTAGGAGGTTGTGGTATCTGCTGGTACAAGGCGTAGAGGAGCAAGCAGAATCGTTTGAGAACTTGGAGGTTAGTTCTTTGGCGGACGGAGATCCATCGAAGCCACCATACTACACCGCTAAACATCGTGAATGAGACAAGATGAAATGAGAAAGTAAAGTTATCAAATGTGTGAACGAGAAATATGAGTAAAGTTATAGATTAATGAGCAGGGATTTAAAGAAGAGAGACATGTGTGAATGAGAAAGTAAAGTTATCAGACCCATAAAACACTGAAAACAAGACCGGTGTCATTTGCGACGACTACTTTAGCCGTTGCAAGAAGGGTCGCAAATGACTCTTTTTCTTGTAGTGTGTTTTATCAAGGCAGGGCTCCAAAAGGTAGAAAAACTGACTGGGTAATGCATGAATTTCGCCTTCAACTCCAACTCCAACTCCAACCAACTCATCTTTCTTTTGTCAAGGTAATTCCTTCTTATCCCTGTAATTTCCTGCATCAATCACGGGGCTAGTTTTTTTTTTTTTTAAATCTATTATGCAATCTTTTTCTTTTCATACAAAATCTAAAGCTACCACGGTACCTGACCAAAGACGAGGCTTAATAATATCAACTCATATTAATTTACTTGAATATTGATCATACAACCTTCAGATTTTTGCAGCAACACCTAAAACCTTGGGACATGCTTTTATATATGAACAAGGTGTCGACATATAAATATTTATATACCTGTTTACTTCTTCAAAAGATTTCTTTCTTTCCTTTTTTCTTTTTCTTTAATAAAAAAATAATATGAATTTTGCAAACATAAATGTTAGTAATATAATTAGAAAAAACCATACTGAAAAATTTGTTTTGGATGATTATTTTGAACATAGCTTTCAAAGTTTTTTTCGCTTGTTTAATTAATACAATTGGCTAGCGCGGGTGCATACACACATATGTATAACATCATTCACGATCAAAATATATAGCCAAGTATGTGCTTATAAAAAAAAATGAGATTGATTGTATAGCAATCTTTTGTGTGGCTTTTTTATATGTTTATCTGGTTCTAGCTTTAATTCGTTTCTGAAATTGAAGGTTGCTTTCATCATCTTGGTGTGCAACATCAGTACGGTATGAAAGAAGAGAAAAAAAAAAAATTGGTATTGATGGTTTTATTAAATATAGGACTAGAAAATGGCTTTAAATTTCAAATAAAATAATGCATTAATATTATCCTAAAACTAACAATAAGAAGTCTTGTCCCCTCAATTTAATTTTTGCAGGAAGATTGGGTCTTGTGTAGAGTTTTTTTATAAAAATAGAGAAGTATCTGGCCAACCAAGCGTTGGAAGCTGCAGCTATGATGACACGGGATCTTCATCTCTTCCACCATTAATGGATTCTAATTACATTACTTTTGATCAAATTCAATCTCAATCCATTAGTTTTCATCATGATGACTACAATATTGAGCAAGTGCCTTGCTTCTATATTTTCTCACCCCAACAAGACCAAATTATTACCAACCCAATTCTCACACATCTGCAACCAAACATTTCTACCAGAAATTCAACCACATTTGGAAAAATGCCGGCAGACACAACTTGCTTACACTCGTTATCTTGTGACAAAAAGGTACTCAAAAGTGTTTTGAACCGGCTTACCAGTAAGATTGACAGCGATATTAATGTTATTCCTAATAATATTATGAAGGATCATCACCAAGCTTAGGAGAACCAAGATCCGAAAGCTACTTATCTGAAGTGGCTATGCCAACAAACATGTGCACATGGAATCGTTATTGATGACACTTTAGTCTTCGATATATACATACAATAGAATTTCAATTGGGAGCAGCGAATCTTATCCTCCCAAAAATATAAGTGTTGTAAAAGAAATGGCAGTAATTAAATTAAATTATATATACATAATTTCTCCCTTTTGTACACTTGTGTTAGGTGTATGTAACTGATGTTAGGGATAATACTATAAAAGTATGTATTTGTATTATTTTTATGAAATAATTAAAGTTAAAATTTTATATTTAAAAAGTGTTTATAATTTTACGACATAAATATAAAAAAATTCTTTATTTATTTATATGACTACAACCTTAGTATGTAATTATTATACACAAGAGAATTAAGATTATGGATAATAAACGAAAAAGACTGCAATAAATTAATTAAATATTATTATTGTGGTCCACACACATTAAAAATGTGATGATTTTATCTGAATAATTAATGTAGTGACATTATGGTGGAAACACTTTATATAATATAATTACATAGGACTAGACCTGATGTAATTTATAAATATTTGTTCCTACGACCCATGAAATTATATCTCCAAGATATCGAAGTTTTGACTATTATATGGATCTCATTATGTGATAACTCAAAAGATATAACGCATGAATATAAGTTCATTATTTGTTCAGAATTAAGATCAATCAAGCTTATTAAAGTTTTTGTGAATTAAGATCCACGGCATTTAGTTAACCAGATTAAAATTCACAGTCGTCTCGTTCAATGTAACACATACATTAATTTTTCTACTCGAAGTCTCTACTTCGATAATCAAAGGTAAATTATCCACTATAAGAAACAAAAAAACTATAATCTTGCATAATAAAATGTCATTTTTCATTAATGACTGTGACTATGAATTAATTTATAAAGAATTTGTGATCTATATCTTCTTTATTAGCATCATATGCTTAATACGTAGATCATATACTTTATAAATATGGGCTCATTAATATATGCTCAATTATATGTATGAATAAACTTTTATTAATCAAATAAAATATTATTTCACATGTTTTAAGGGCATAAAATAATATTATATGTCTAACACTCACTACCTCGAAGCTCTCTGTTTTAGAAAATGGAACAAGAAAATTTATTGCAAATCAACGACAAAGTTAACAGCTTAGCTACTGACTTCGACTCTCGTTTCCTCGACCGTGTAATTTTACAACTTTATATGCATGGATATACTGCTTATTTTCAGTACCATCGCTGTTCTAAGTTCAGTGACTTTTTCATGTGTTGTATTCTAGATGCTATACATGAATAACAAAATCATAAATTGATTAAGAAAAATTGATATATTTATTTATTTATTTTAAATTTTATTTATAGCAAAAAGCGTTGGATGCAGCGATGAATGACATAAATAGTTCATTTGGTAAAAGAAGTGTTACAAAGTTAGGTAGTATTGGTAGAGCCCTTGTGTATGTGGTTACTACTATTCTTTTCTCTTGTAATTTGTTATTCAATTTTCTAGTATTGGTAATTGTTGGTAGATGGAAGTTGGAAAGAAAAAATAAGTGAAGGAGGAGGTTGGTGGTAGTTGGCATTTAAAAAAGGTGCTTTGGCTCCCTATAAATAAAGGCACCTTTCTACCATTTCTATCATCCTAAAAATTTCATAATCATCCAATCATCTATAATCTCTTGTAATTCAATCCAATCTCATATTCTATTATATTTAGTTTCTCCTTATTTGTTAAAAGAGAAATGTGAGGTTAAAGTGTATCTCACAGTTTCAAGAGAGAGTGAAAATTATTCCCTCATTGTAATTAGAAAGACGTTGTAATCCTAATTTCATAGTGAAATTCTCCTATACTTGCCTCGTGGTTTTTACCTTAATTAGTTTGAGGGTTTTTTTACGTAAAACTTGTGTGTCATTTATTTTCTTTTAGTTTCTCATCTATACTCTAAATTAAGATAATGCTTTAACTAATAATTCTCCATAACAAGTGGTATAATAGAATTTAGGTGAAGGTATATCGTTCATGAGTACTATTCACAGACGTGTAACTCTTCACGTGTATGGTACTATTCATACATATAGTACTGTTCAAGTATATGATACTATTCAAAGTGAAATAGTAGGAGCCTGTTCAAGTGAAAAGTAGATCGTAGTCAATCAATATGATGGCAAAGTACGAGATAGAGAAGTTCAACGAAAATAATTTCTCGATATGAAGGATGAGAATGATGACAATCTTAAGGAAGGACCATTGTCTAGCGGCAATTAGTGACAAACTGACAAGTATGACTAATGAAAAATAGGAAGAGATAAATGGAGATGCTATTGCCAACTTGCATCTGGGACTAGCAGATGAAGTTCTATCAAGGGTAGCAGAAAAAAAAGACGACAAAAGAGATATGAGATACTCTGAAAACATTGTACGAGACAAAGCCTCTTGATATCAAGATCTTCTTAAAAAAAAAGACTCTACACACTTTGAATGTTAGAATCCACTACGGTAACTAATCATATCAATACTCTTAATACTTTATTTTTTCAATTTTTTTCGTTGGGTTATATTATTGAGCAAAATGAATGTGCCAAGGTTCTACTCCAAAGTTTTCCAGATTTATATGACTATCTAATCATCAACTTAACCAATAACCTCTTGACAGACTATCTAGTTTTCAAAGATGCTACAACCTCTGTTTTTGAAGAAGAAAGCAGGCTTAAAAATAAGAAAAATAGAGTAACTAGTTCGTAGCAAGCGAAGGCTTTGCCGATGACTAGAAGTAGGTCAATAAAGCATGGCTTTAGTGGGAGTCACAGACAAGAAAGATCAAAGTCAAGAAGTTAGAAGAATATCAAGTGCTACAACTGTGACAAGAAAGGGCATTTCAAAAGTGAGTGTCGATATAGGAAATGTGTAGAGAAGACCAATGAGCCACCAAAATCTCAGAGTTGTGTTGCAAGTACTTCTAATAATGATAATGCCTTATACAGCGAGGTAATAACTATTTTCAAGGATAAAAAGAAGCTCACTGAGACTTGGATAATGGATTTAGGAGCAACATGGCATATGACCTATCATCGAGATTGGTTCATAATTGAAAACCCATTTATATAGGATTTATGTACATAGGTGATGATCATGCCTTAGAGATTGCTAGTATTGGTACCATCAAGTTGACGATGTAGGATGAAACATTTCATACTATTTAAGAGGTACGACACATAAAAGACTTGAAGAAAAATCTATTGTCTTTAGGACAACTTGATAATCTTTGAAGTAAAAGCCATATACAAAATGGGATTATGAAGATTGTCAGAGGCACACTCGTAGTAATGAAGGCAGAAAAAGTAGCTGCTAACCTATTCATGCTCTTAAGGGAAATATATTCAAAGGTAGAAGCATCTATTGCATTAGCCAGTTCTACAGAAGAGATAACGATGTAATGGTACCAAAAACTTGGTTACATGTCAGAACAAGATTTGAAAATTCTCTCTAATTAGAAGTTACTTCTTGAACTTAAAAATATTTCTTTACCTTTTATTGAGCATTGTGTTATAAGTAAGTAGCATAGATTAAAGTTTAGCACATCAAAAGTTAAGAGTAATGACATCTTAGATTTAATTCATTCTAATTTTTGGCAAGCACCGATTGCATCCTTGGGTGGAGCAAAATATTTTGTGTCATTCATTGATGACTTCTTCAAAAGATGTTGGGTCTATCCAATTAGAAGAAAGGCAGATGTGTTTCTAATATTTAAAGTCTTCAGAGCATGAGTGAAACTTGAAACCAAAAAAAAGATCAAGTGTTTAAGGACTGATAATGAAGAAAAATATACTGGCAAGAAATTTGATGCATTTTGTAAACAAGAAGGCATTAAAAGATAATTCACAATAGCGTACACTCCCTAACAAAATGGAGTGGTAGAACGGATGAATAGAACTCTACTTGAAAGAATTAGAGTTATGTTAAGGACTGCGGGTCTAGTCAAATCATTCTAGGCAAACAAACAGTAAATATCGCCTGTTATATGATCAATTAGTCTCCATCAATAGCGATTGATCTGAAGACACCAATGGAGATTTGGATTGATAATCCAGCTGATTATTCTAATTTACATACATTTGAAAATTATGTGTACGTGATGTACAACACCCAAGAAGTCACAAAACTTGATTAAAAATCTAGAAAATATATATTCTTGGGGTATACTGATAGAGTAAAGGGGTATCACCTGTGGGATCCTACTGCCCACAAGGTAGTTATCAGCAGAGATATGATATTTGTAGAAAATAAATTGTAAGAAATAAGATGATAGCACAACAAAGGATAAAACAGAAACTACCATAGTGCAGATGGAGGAAGAGTCAGAAGAAGAAGAAATTTCCGAAGCAACACCAGAGCATAATGAACAAAAGCCAGTTGAGTTAAATGAGCCACCTTTTAGACAATTAAATCTAGTAAGGTTAGCATTATTTTGGCATTCAGATTATCATATGGAGGGCAATGTTGCATACAGTCTTTTAACAGAGGAAAGAGCACCATCGACTTTTCAAGAAGCAACAAATAACTCGAATGCATCTTTATGGATGACAGTAATACAAGAGAAAATTAAAGCACTTTATAAGAATAAAACATGGGATCTTGTACCACTACCATATAAAAGGAAGCCATTGGCAATAAATAGGTCTACAAGATCAAGAGAAATAACGATGATCAAGTGGACTGATATCAAGCAAGATTATGGTAAAATGATATGCTCAGAAAGAAGGTATTGATTTCAATAAAATCTTTTCACTAGTTTTTAGACTCAATACTATTCAAATAGTTCTTGCTATATGTGCTATATTTAATTTAAATCTAGAACAATTAGATGTGAAAACGGCTTTTCTTTATGATAATCTTGAAGAAGAAATTTATATACTTCAACCAGAAGGTTTTACAAAAGCAAAAAATGAGAACTTGATTTGCAGGTTGATCAAATCTCTATACAGTCTCAAATAGGCGCCGAGGTGTTGGTATAAGAGATTTGATTCCTTCATATTGAGCCTTGGATACAATAGACGTAGTGCAGACCCATATGCATATTTCAAGAGGTTTGGTGATAATGAGTTCATTATCTTGTTGTTATATATTGATGACATATTGGTAGTAGGCTCCTGTTAGACATTTTATGTTATTTTATACCCTTAAAGCATATCTAATAGCATTTTATTAGATTAATAAAGTTTATTCATACATATAATTGAGCATACATTGATGAGCTCGTATTTATAAAGTATGTGATCTATGTATTAGGCATATGATGCTAATACAGAGGGTATAGATCACAGGTTCTTTATAAATTAAATCTAGTTCACAACCATTAATGAAAAATGACATTTCATTATATAAGGTTGTAGTTTTTTTGCTTCTTATAGTGGATGATTTACCTTGATCATCAAAGTAGAGACTTTGAGTAGAAAAACTAGTGTATATGATACATTGAACATGACTACTTTGAATTTTGATTTGGTTAACTAAATGTCGTAGATCTTAATTCACAAAAGCTTTAATAAACTTGATTGATCTTAATCCTGAGCAGGTAATAAACTTACATTCATGCGTTGTATCATTTGAGTTATCATGGAGTGAGATCTATATAAACAGTTAAAACCTCGATAACTTGGAGATATAATTTCATGGATCGTAGAAACATGTATTTGCAAGATGGAATCTAATAATTAATGTCCACCCAAGCTGTTTGAAGTACTTGATCATTAGAATCTGTGACCACAGTTTATTCAATAAATTATTTATTGAATAATAATATTTATTTGTAAATTTGTTTATAAATATAGATATATTAAAAGTGATCATTAGAGCATTCAGTGACTTAGGGGCAAATAAGTAATTAAAGAGGCAAGACATTTTTGCAAGGTCTGGCTTTAATTATGGACATCAATTACAGGATCAATTAAGTAGTTATTGTTGGTCTAAAGACTAAGCTCAATTTAATTAAAAAGAGTTTTAATTAAATTGGCTTTTATTTTATAACATGATTTACTAGAGTACAGCCCTTAACTTTTAGTGGAATAGCTTGGAATTAACTTAGAAGAATTGGTGTATTATGAGATAATAGGAACTAGGCCTTTTAAGTTGGAGCTAGGAAGACCATGGGTCTTGCACTATCTCTACTAGCTCAAATCCTAATCAAACTCTAATTTCCTAATCCTAATCAAATTCTAAATATCCAACGGAGATCCCTATATATATGAAAGGTATGTAATAAGAAAAAGAGACCATAACCATAAAGAGAAAAATTCTTTTATGTATTTTTACGTGGAAAAAGAATTTTAGTTAATACCATTCTCTTAAATTTGGGTATTAATGATTTAGAGATTAAGAAAGATCCACGCGCCCACACGCGTTGAGTTTGAAGATTGAGGATAGTAGAGAAGATTGCAGCCATCAATTCAAGATCTACCATAGCGAGAAATTAAGGTAATCTTCTATCTCTATCATGTAATTATGAACAAGACTATCTGGCTTCCGCTGCGTTTATTTTTATTAAATAGAAAATTTTTTATTTTACAACACCAACAGCTCTAACAAAGATCAAGTAACAGATTTAAAGGCTCAAATGGCTTGAGAATTTGATATGGAGGACTTGGGACTAGCAAATAAGAGCCTAGGGATGTAAATTCACCAGAACAAAAATAATAGAAAGATTTATCTTTCACAGAAGAACTACTTGAAAACGATCTTACGACACTTCAATATGCAAGATTGTAAGCCAATTTCTACCCTACTTTCTATTAATTTCAAGTTAACCTCAAGTATGTGTCCTAGCAATGAAGTAGAGAGGAAAGAGATGTCTCAAGTACCGTATGTATCGACAGTAAGAAGCTTAATGTTTGTCATGATTTGTACAATACCGGACATTGGACAAGCAGTTGGAGTAGTTAATAGATTCATAAGCAATCTTTGTAAAGAGTATTTGAGCATTGTTAAGAGGATCTTGAGATTTATTAAAGGTACCTTATATGTTGCATTATGTTATGGAGGATTAGAATTTACTATCAGAGGATATTTTGATTCAGATTTTACAAGTGATATTGATAAAAGAAAATTCACTATAGCCTTTGTGTTTATAATTGCAGGAGGAGTTGTTAATTGGGTCTCTAAACTTCAAACTGTTATGACTGTATCAACAACAGAAACTGAGTTTATGATAGCTACACAAGCTTATAAAAAACAGTTTGGATAAAAAGACTCTTGGAGGAGTTCGGGCACAATCAAGAGAAGCTTTCTTTGTATTGTAACAGTCAAAGTGCCTTGCATATTGCAAGAAATTCGACTTTTTATTCTACAACAAAGCACATAGGAGTTCAATATCACTTGTTCGTGAAGTATTAGAAAGTGAAAGCGTGGATATGAAGAAGATTCATACCAAAGAGAACCTAGCAGATGCATTAACTAACCGATCAATACTGATAAGTTCATATGATGTAGATCCTCATATGGCCTGGCAAAAACGTAAGCAGCATGGAAATAACAAGTGTAGGTGAAAGAATGTGGAGACGTGATTATTCTAATCAAGTCTCTTAGTATGAGAACTGTTGGTAGTTGTTGGTAAATGAAAATTAGAAAGAAGAAATAAGTGAAGTAGGAAGTTGGTGGTAATTGATAGTTGGCAATTAAAAAGGGTACTTTGGCTCCCTATAAATAACGGCACCTCTCAACTATTTCTATCATCCCAAAAATCCCATAATCATCACATTATCTATAATCTCTTGTAATTCAATCCAATCTCATATTCTATTATACTTAGTTTCTCCTTATTTGTTAAAAAAGAAATGTGAAGTTGAGGTATATCTCACAATTTTAAGAGAGAGTAAAAAATGTTCTCTCTTTGTAATTAAAGAGAGGTTGTAATCTCATTTTTATAGTAAAATTCTCCTGTACTTGCCCTTTAGTTTTTACCTCAATTAATTTGAGAATTTTTCACCTAAAATTTATGTGTCATTTATTTTCTTTTAGTTTCTCATCTATACTTAAAATTAAAATATTGATTCAATCTATAATTCTCCGTAACATCTAGCATATGCCTCAGTCTTATTCTTGTAGCATACACTTAATTTTGTATCATTTGTTTCCTTTGCAGTGAAACATTTCCTAGTGGGTGTTTGACGCTGGATTTGGCCTTAAGTGGTGGACTTTCTAAAGGGAGAATTGTTGAGGTACTATCTCTCATATTTAATTGACATTTGAGTGTGCTTCTTGATGTCCTTCTTTGGTATTTCCTTTTCGTAACAACCTTTCATGCTCGATGGTGCTTTTTTTTTCCACTTGATGCTTGAGATGCTTATATGATGTTTCGTTGGACCATATGATGGAATCGTTTACTGTTGCTTCATGACCCAATGGTGTTCATAGTTCATGTCACAGAAAGCTGGCTATCGTAATTAATAACTTTCTTTTCTAGTTTAAAATCCGTTGCCAAAAGCCTGATAATAAATGCGATCTTTCTCTGCAGATATTTGGACCAGAGAGCAGTGGCAAGACTACCGTGGCACTCCATGCAATTCGCTTCACTTCAGGTTCCAATTCGCTTCACTTCTGTGTTCTTTTTTTTTTTTAAATTTCCGTGCAGTGGTTAAAAGTTCGAGGATATGGTTGTATATGTCTTGACACTGGCATGCAGTTTCTCTCTGGTGTATTTTACAGAAACTTGGAGGCAATGCAATGCCTGTGGATGCAGAGCATGCTTTTGATCCAGCATATTCAAAAGCATTGGGGGTGGGTGTTGAGATTTGATTGTTTGCCAACCTGATAATGGCGAGATGGCACTAGAAAGTAATATATCCTACTTGGAAAATGTGGTTTTTTGTCTGAGAAACTGAGATTCATGTGATGATCTAAGAAGTACTGACTTCATCACAAGGATGATGTTTATGAAATTTGTTTTTTGCAGTTGCTGATCGTATGTGCAGATCTGGTGCCATAGATCTCATTTGTGTTGATTCTGTATCAGCTCTCACTCCACGAGCAGAGATTGAAGTAAGCTATAATCTTTTCCTATTAAAACTAACAATTTTTCCAATTAAATTGTGGAAGCTCACCAATGTTTGAATGTTTTCCTGTTTCTTGTTACTTAGGGTGAGATTGGGATGCAACAAATGGGTTTGCAAGCTCGCCTTATGAGCCAAGCTTTGCGTAGGATGGCAGGAAATGCCTCCAAAGCTGGTTGTACTCTCATATTTCTCTATCTCGTTTCATAGGGAACCTCACGTAAATAAGGAGTTGCGCGGCAGCTACAAAATGGGAATTTAAATCAGATATAAGGTACTTGTGGTTTAGTAGATAATGTTGGCCAGATTCAAGAGTATTCTTTATGACTTGGACATGCTAGATCTTAAAAGAACCAGGATTTTTAGGATTAAGACTTCATAAAAGGTTTATGGATCGATATGTTGTAGGTTATAATGTTGTCTATGGAGGGAAGCCGGTAACCAGCTAACTAAATAAGCACGAAAATTTGTGATGGAAATAAAACATGAAAATTTGTGTAGATGTTAGGTTTGTTGGGATTTCAATTGGATACTGTTTTCGCTTTCTGATGGAGCATTTGCTCTGTTAAAAACACTAAAGGATCTTAGAAGATGGAACACAAGAGAGAACTATGTATGTCCTTGAAGAAAAACTTGGGAAAATATTTCTCAATTGACAAGTATTTATAAGTTACAAGAAAAATTTGGGAAAATATTTCTCAATTGAAAAGTATTTATAAGTTACAAATATAACCTACAGTGGAAGAAAAATAAATATTTACAAATAGAAAATTCTAATATTTACAAGATAAACAACTCTTATTAGTTTTGCATCCTAAATTAGATAATCATACTTATTTAAGATAAGAAATTTATATTTTCACACTCCCCCTCGAGTTGGTTCAAAAATATCTGTCATTCTTAGCTTGCTTGTCAATGATTCATAAACTTACCTTTGAAAACCTGTAGTGAGAATATTTGTTAGTTACTTCTCAATTTTTACAAAAGGCATTCATATATTGATATTGGAAGAAAAATCTTTACAAATAGAAAATTCTAATATTTACAAGATAAACAACTCTTATTAGTTTTGTATCCTAAATTGGATAACCAAACTTATTTAAGATAAGAACTTTATCTTTCCATACTCCCCCTCTAGTCAGTTAAAAAATATCTGTTATTCTTAGCTTGCTTGTCAATGATTCATAAACTTGCTTTTGAAAATCTTTAGTGAGAATATTTGCTAGTTACTTTTTAGTTGGTACAAAAGGCATTCATCTATTAATCCTACATCAAATTTCTCCTTGATTAAGTGACAGTCTATCTCAACATGTTTAGTCTTATAATGTTGTTATGGATTCTGAGCTTTATTTTTGGAGCTTTATTATCATAATACAACTTTGTAGTATATTCACTTGAAAATTTTAATTCTTCGAGTAGTATCTTCAACCATAAAAGGTCCTAAAATGCCATGTGCTATAGCTTGAAACTCAGCCTCTACATTGCTCCTAGCAACCATAAACTACTTTTTTTACTTCTCCAAGTTACTAAATTTCCTTCTACAAATGAACAGTAACTTGAAGTTGATTTTCTATTATTTTCACAACCTACCCAATTCTTATCAATATGTGCTGCAACTTACATATGATTTCTTTTTTTTTAAAAAAAACATTAAACCCTTTTCTAGAGTTTTTTTTTAGTTATTTAATAATTCTGCTAATAGCTTTAAGATTTCATTCCTTTGGAGCATACATAAATCGACTAACTATACTTATTGTAAAAGTTATATCTAGTCGAGTATGTGATAGATGAATCAACTTACCTATTAACCATTGATAACATCCTTTGTCCATCATGGTATTAAGTTTTATTTTGAGCATTTTTGGACTTGTGGTATTTGGAATAGGATTAAGTTATAATATGGTCACTTTACAAAATCTAGACCTGTGGGATTTGGAATAGGAATAAGAATAGGACCTAATATGGTCAATTTACAAATTTGGGACTTATGGATTTGGAATAGGAATAGGTTCTCATATGGTAACGGAATTTCCCAAGAATGATCTTTCTATTTTATATTGTTCTCCCCCTTAAGAGGGGTTTTGGAAAAGTATATTTGATTAAAAACAAAGTAACATCCAAACTGAAAAAGAATTTATAGTAATAGGATCATAACATTTATATCCTTTTTTGTGCTATAGAATAACAAAAAAGAGCACACTTTAATGCTCAAGGATCAAGTTTGGACTTATTGTGCTTGTGGATGTGGATGAATGCTAAACATCTCCAAACTTTAAGAGGAATAGATGTGATAATCTTGGTATGGTGATAAATGTTGAAAAGAAAATTTAGAGATGTTTGAAATTGTAGAATTCTAGTGGGTATGCAATTAATCATATAAGATGTTGTAAGGATACCATCACCCCAAAAAGCTTTGGGAATCGTAGTTGTAAACATGATGGCTCAGGTAACTTCTAACAAGTGTCTATTTTTTCTTTCAGCTACATTAGAGTATTAATATAAGAGGATTGATGAATAATTCCTTATTCTACTAAAACATCTTTAAGAATATAATTGAAATATTCTTTTCTATTGTTTATTCTAAAAACTAGTATTTGAGTATGAAATTGAGTTTTGGCTATGACATGAAAGCTTTTAAAGACTCGATTTTAGAATTTTCTTTTAGTAGATACATTTAACAGACTCTTTAAGGATCATCAATAAATGTGATAAACCACTTAGTTCCTATAATATTAGTTATACGAAGGCTCCCAAATGGCATTATGCAATAGGAAAAAAGGTTTAGATTCTTTATATAACTGTGAAAGAAAATAAACAAGATGATGTCAAGACAATTGACAAGTTTCACATTGAAATAAGAAAGGATTTTTATTTTTGTATAACAAAGGGTATGTATTTCTCAAGGAAAACTATGATGCCCTAATCTATAGTGCCATAATATTATTTCATCTTTGACAAAAAGAGAAGTTTTCGTATTTGTTGCTTGAGCTTGTCCACCTATGAAGGTATCATTGTTAAAATAATATTTTCCATCAACCTCTTTAGCTTTACCAATCACATTCCTTGAACATAGATCCCAAAATTCACAATGAGAGGGAAAACTTTAGCAATATAAATTATTAAATCTTTAGTAAGTTTGCTGATATACAAGAGATTGTGGGAAAGTTTTGGAATATGAAGAACTTGATCTAATTTTAAAAATCACAATTGATCTGTTTCTTGTTACAGATGATAAAGAACCATCAGTAATTTTAATTGTTTAAATTACTATGACGAGGAGTATAAGATGAAAATAAATGAGGAATGTCATCATATGATTTGTTGCACTAAATTAGAGATTCAAGGTACTTAAGTGGTAGAAGAGATATTTGAAACACTTAGAAGTTTACCTGTTTGAGCTAAAAAGGATATAAGATTTTGAGAGGTTTGAGATTGGTTTAAGAACTTGTACAATTGTTCTATTTGTTCCTTATCAAATAGAGGCGTTTTAGCTTCCCTCCGTTTTGATGTGGATTTTGTAGTTATTTGAATTCCACAATTATTTTGTTAGGATATTTATTCTTCCAGTTTTTAGACTTTCCATTTTACTTCCAACAAGTTTCTTGAGTATGTCGTGGTTTATTTCAGTAGTCACACCATATCTTCTCTTTTTCATTATCCCTTTTTGATTCCTTTGATTATTTATTGAGGTTGTAGTTGTTATAGTGCTAGTTAGTACAGAGTTTTCAGTAGTATTTACGGATGGACTCTCATCATAACATTACTTCGATTTTCCTCTCTCCTTACTTCTAAAACGATTTCACGAATGGATGAGAGTGGTTTTTTTTTTTTTTCAAGTATACGACTATGAACATTATCAAATTCTTTATTTAGACCTGTTAGAAGTTTAAAGACGTTCTTCTTCTAACATTTATATAAGGAACTATCTACAAGAATTCCCTATTTAAGCTCATAAAATAGATCCAATTCTTGCCAAAGGTGTTAAGGTGTTATAATATTTTGTTATCCACTATTAAAAAATTAGTTTTCACTGACGCCATGCTACTAACACTTTTTTAAATGGTGTCAGTGAATGGAAGTGTCAAATTGCTGATACTATAGTATCAGAAAAATGAAGTATCAGTGTATTACTGATACT
This sequence comes from Ailanthus altissimus, assembly GCA_946807835.1. Lineage (NCBI taxonomy): Eukaryota > Viridiplantae > Streptophyta > Magnoliopsida > Sapindales > Simaroubaceae > Ailanthus > Ailanthus altissimus. The sequence goes on along the minus strand of OX327713.1, from coordinate 7,237,279 downwards.
GTGGTATCAAAAAATGGAGTGTTAGTGAATTACTGATACCCCAGTATCATAAAGTTATTTTTTATTTAAAAAATTTAATTATTAAAGTAAATTTAAAAATTTTAAATTAATATAATACTTAAAACGACATCATTTTTTTTTATGAATTAGCTAAATTTAAGTGTTTATACTGTTTATGACCTTTCTTGTATTTTTATGTTGAATGTTATAATTTGCCCAACTCCAAATTCAAATTTAATTAATTTAAATGTTATAATTCGTATCCAATTTCAATTTTTACTAGGTTAAATGTTATAAAGCTAAATATAATTTTAACTATGTTAACTGTTAAAATTCTAAATTAAAATTTAATTTTAATTATATTAAATGTTATAATTCATATTCCAATTTCAACTATGTTAACTGTTAAAATTCTAAATTAAATTTCAATTTTAATTATATTAAATGTTATAATTCATATTCTAATTTCAATTATGTTCAATTAGAGATAGCAAAATCAAGATTCGAGTTTTGCTCAATGCAGATCCGAATCTAAATTTTTTCAAATAACAAAACTTGGATTTAGCCCAAATTTTTTCGGCCAAATCCAATTAAGCTCATTTTTAAAATTTTTCCAATTTGTTTTTAAATGTTTTTTATTTTTTTAGTAAATTATAAATTTTTGGGATATTTATTTTATAAAATAATTGTTAGATTTGTATTTATAATTTGTTAGTACATTAGAGATATCATAGTATGGAAAATTATTTTTTATTAAAAAAATTAATTAATTTAAACTCAACAAATTAATATACATTATCAAAAAAATAATTATTTTTTTTGGTTTATCAAAATTGCAAACGACATAACAGTCCTCGGGAAAGATTGTCCTCTACTGAAACCCTAATACTAAAACTCTCTAAAAACCAAAGTTTGTAGCCACCACCCTTATAACATACTTCCACCCCTCTAGCTTATTTCCTCTTTTTGTTTCAGCCCTTTTTCTATTAATTTCTCTTGAATTTGTTATCTCTTTATCTCTCCGGCGAGCTTCTTTTAGTTTCGGTGATCGAAAGGAGTTCACTGCTGTGGTGCCTTGCTACAAGGCTGAGTTCGACAGCCTTTGCCATCCAACGTCGTGCTGTGCCAGCCGTTAAAGGGTTAACAGATCCAGCCACAACAACCAATGGGCCTGCCGATTGCACATCCTTCTCTCTGTCGACTTACGGGCCTGCCAATTTTTAAGCCATCACTGTTGGCATTCCTCCGTGTTTCGTGGCTCCTTTTCAGTCATTGTAACTCGCCGATGCATGGTGTGGCACTCGGTTTCAATGATGATGGTGATGACTACTTTGATGATGGTGATGAGGGAGATGAAGGTGGACTTTTCAATATGATTTGTAGGAATTTTTCTCCTTTCCCCTTCTAAAATTAGTTTCTCTTTGTTTGTAATAGTTGGCGGAATCAATATGATTGTACTTGTTTTCTCCTTCGATTTTTTAATTGATGAACAAGTATGATTCCTTTATGACAACTAAACATATGTCCTTGATTGCAAGGGCTTGGCTTGAAAATTCTTGTTTTTCATAATAAAATGATCTTAATATATAGCTTTTCCCCCCCTCTTTTTGTGGTTGCTTGGGGGGTATTAATGTTTAATTTTGTATATTGATGTATTTGTTGCTAATATTCGATTCATGAATAAAATGTTTATCTTACTTGCCTATGAATTAATAAGCTTGAGGGACTTCTTACACGTAGTGAGGAGATCTTCGTAACGGTATGCTTTTCATATGCTTTCAGTATATCTGTGTTTGATATAATGATTAAGAATCTGGAAATGGAGCATTGGGGTTATATCTCTGGACTTAATGTATATCATAAGGATTATTGACAATTTGGAAATATAATATTTTGGTTACATCTCTTGCTTAATGTGCCATTATGAAGTTTATGTTTATGTTTCTTGATGTTGCCGTTTGCTTCTTTTAATAATTTCACTAGAAAGATAAATAATGATTTCATGTAAGTATAATAGAAGATACCTACCTGTTATCTAATGCTTTAATCTGGATATACCAGATGAATGGTAGGGGGTTGGAACTTGCATTATTGTTGTTCTTAGTGCCTAACTCTTCTTTTAAATCATTGTCATGTGTGATCATCTGATGTTCTCCACCTTTTGCATCTTATCTCTTACTATAGTTTTTTACTTGACTAAATTAACTACTAATGTATATACCTCTAACTTTGTAATACTTATACGGCTAAAGCCACAAACAAGAATTCGGTCTTTTCTCTCTGAGTTTAGTGTGCTTTAATATATAAAATTAATGAGTTGCTTATGAGAAATCTGCCCTGTTCTTTTTCCCATATGATTTGTGTATTGATACACAATTTTGATGATTATATCAACTTACTTAAGATTTTTAACTATGCTGTTACTACTTCCTTAGCACTGCACTAACTATGCTTTATATTTTTGCTTCCAGCCAATTGAGTGTGTCGCTATCCATTCATTATATTATTATGGTAAGAATTGAGAATCCTGTTGTTATGAATATAGTCTAGTGACTAAATTTTTAAAAACCTTTGTAATACATGATAAAAATTTGTTTATTTGTTAATCTTTGTATGTCAACAACAGATGAAGCTGTTGTCAACAACAGAATATTGAAGGCTGATATTGAGACATTAAGAATAAAGGTAAACTCCTGCTCTACTCGGTGGATGATGAATATTGTCATAAATGTTTACTTGAGTTTGAAATATATGAAATTATGATACTTTGAGGCCACCAAGCTAGTGAATGTGCATCCATATCAAATATGGAAAATTGTGGAATTTTTTCAAGGAAAACTTAAATCTCAGAGCAGATCCTGTACATACAATTAAGAATCGTCTTAAATACTTTTTACATGGTTGAATAACACCATTTCACAAAATTCTTTAATAAATTGATCATCAATAAAATTATAAGACTGATTATAGATCCCATGAAAACTAATTTGACTATTTTCAAATGCTACTTTAAAGCAGCATAATGGATGCATTTCTGTGGAATATGCTAAAATGCTTCATGTGTGGTCCTATTTAGCAATGTCAATTGGCTGGTTTTGAATAGTGAGCATTTTATGCCAGTGAAATTGATTGAACCAGCATCATTGACATGATGGCAAAATTAAGCATATGCATTGGTTAATTTGTTTGGTTATCCAATAATGAGAAAGGTTATGTTTGTTTTCGTATATGGTTAATACACTGTATTGTGTGTATATATGTATCATTTAGAAGGGTCTTGTTTGCTGACTGCAAAATTAACTAATGATGTAAATTCAACAAAGTATATATTCGTCATCCACCATATGTTTGTTATTTGTTACTATAATTATGCTTGTCTACTACACAAAATGGATACTGACAGGTCATGTTATTGGTTGTCTTCTACTCAGCCAAGTACATGGAAATTTGCTATGTTATAGGAACATTTATTTCTTTATTTATAGGCAAGCATTATTATGTGTATGTTATTGTCCAGGATTATCTCTTCATTTTTTAGTCACGTTTTATATTAACTGAGAACATAACTCCATGTTGTTATCTTTACAGAAACTATTCTTAAAATATTCTTTGTACTTTTAGTTGAATGTCTTAAATATATTTCAACTATCATTGTGATTACAGTTCATTGCATCAAGGATCTATACATCTGGAGAGGGTTCCTAAAGACCAATGCTATGAAATGTAATTTGATATGTTTTCCAGTTGTTCAGTGATTGTTTGATTAACTATAAATTGTTGGATTTATTGTCAGATTTCTCATGTAATGTACAATTGTTGCTGCAGGATGATTGCGGATCCTGCTTTTTTATATAAGCTTCTCTTAGAGCAGGTTGCCACAATTGGGTGCTCTGTTTGGTGGAGGTTGGAAAATCGCAAGGATAAGTGCTTCTTTGTTCCTTTTATAACAATTGAACAAACCATTTATCTCAGATTTGGAGAATGAGGTTCTTTGAATTAGCCATATTAATTGTTAATTATTGTTTGCAATCTAATTGAAATGTTTTGTGATATCATTTCAACTTTTATCTACCTTTTTGACATCACTTATAGTTGTGAAAATTGTGAATTACTAGGGCAACATTGTTATGAAAGATTCATTTAACACACATAGAGCAAATACACACACACATATAATTTTATTGAATTTGATTTCTAATGCATGTTACTTTGTACTCTGTTTAAAGCATTTAACAGGGTAAGAGGAGAAATTCCTCCTTATTCATCTAGCATTGATCTGTATACCTTAGGAAGTTGAACAAGCTAGTAAAGCTATGCAGGAGATTCAGACTAGCACGTTACCATCATCTGATCAATGCAGAATGCATAGAGTGGATGAATTTGCTCTCACTTGTTACAAGTGGTGTGAATGACGGAGAGGTTACACTGAAGATGACATTACCTTAATACGTGACAATGGAGTAGCTATGTGTTTAACTAATTTTTAAACTTTGGGATGTTTTGAAATATTGTAGTTCTTAACGATTTAGTCTGAAATGTTTAGCAATATTTATGAAATTAAGTTTGGATGCTTTAACAATTGTAATTTTATTTATTTAAATAAATAAATAATAAATAAAATTATATTTACTTAGATGTGGTATTTATATATGGAATTGCAGTTTATAAATAAATTCAAAATTTTAGTCCAATAATTCAAAATTGAAATTATTAAAAAATATTTTAAATTAAATACAAAAATTTTGATACCACGGTGTCAGAAAATCACTGATACTGTGGTATTAGAGAATCATTGATACTACGACGTTAGTGATTTACTGATACTATGGTATTAGAGATTCATTGACACCATAAATGGTGTCAGTAATTTTCTGACTCGAGTCTTTTTTGTAGTAGTGATCCGTGGATTGACTTGTTTTGTTTCTCAAATCTTATTTTTTATTTCAAATATTTGTGCATAATTCCTAAGTCGAAATATGTCTTTGTGACAGCATTCCATAAATTCTTTTTTATTGTTACGAAAAGATAAATTTGGATAATTTTGATTTTATTGACAAATTTGGATAATTTTGATTTTATTGAGTTTACTAACAATGACATAATCATGAAATTCTCTAAATTCAAGTTGCATATATGGGTCATCTTCATCCGATGCTTTCTGTTGAGCCTGTTAAATAGCCATTTTTTCTTTTCCTATAATAAACAACTTCATAGATTGAAATTATTGGAGGTTTTGCTTATTAGTCTAATTATAGTAATTTGTGAAAGATGGATTATCAATAGCACTATATATTAATGTTTGATGTGGTAGTTGACCTGTTGGCATTGACAGTGATGAATTATTTCTTGTTTTTATATCTTCTTCCATTCTTTGGTAAACCTAAAAGACTATTTGTGAGTTTATTGTGAAAATAATACAAGGATCCCAAAAATTATAGTCAATTAGAAAGTAATTTCTAAAACTTCAAGATAATGACAATTAGCCTTTTTACCAATTTTTTCTTATCATTTAGTTGGAAAAACTAACAAAAAGACCCCTAATGAGTTTGAATCGGAGAAAAACTTGTATAAGGTAAGAAAAGAAAAAAATAATTATTTAGACCAATAAATCGATCAAAGAGGGTCAAAGACAAACTTATGGTGGCATTTTTCTTGTCTATGATATATAACGGTAGAGAAAACTGGAGCTTCGATTTCGAAGATCCAAGCGATGATTGACAAATCGACAATATCTCTTTCATGCAAGGTTGGTGGTGTAGAAAACAATCAACCTTAACGGAAACGTGCGAGGCTAATGCACAATTGTTGGCGGCAGCATGTGAGGCTCATGTATGGTTGTTGGGGATAGAGTGTGATAATACATGCTAAAGGTGATCATTGCATTGGATTATGCGAATTTGACCTATAATCTATCAAATTCATCATTAAGCAAATTAGTGAGTTTTTAATCTAATCAAATCCAATCCATTGAGATATAAAATTCAACCTAATCTAATTTGCTAAAAAAATTACAAATCTATATCCAATCTATTCCAATCCAACGTTATAAAATAATTAACGATTTTGATTTAACTAAAGTAAAACATTGGCTTTCTTTAGAGTCGCACATCATAAGGTGAGCAACTTTGCCATCAGATTAATATATATTTATATATATATATATGTTATCAGGAGAACCCCCATTATTCCTCTATTGTTGGATAGCAGGTCTATAACATCTAAATTTGGAGCTAAAATACATATTGGTGTAATGAGGATAACCACCATGATGCCTCCATCATTGAGTTATAGATCTTGAGGTAAAATTTAATTAGAATCTAAAACTTTATAGGATAAAATTATATGCCATGTTAGATTTGAAGAATTTTAGGAGCTTCTTTGTTGAGGGCTAAAGGCACATACAACTTCAATCATTTTCAGGAATTTTATTTTCTTTTTCCTTTTTCCTTTTTTTTCTTGCTTCAGGAAATATGTTATAGTCATATTTAGCTTGTTTGATGGGCTACTTCAGGGATTCAATTTTTTATGGAATATGATGGTTCTGATCTATAGTTAGATTAGTATAAAGGTCAGAGGTAAAAGTGGATGAAGTTTTTGGAATACTACATTTAGGTTTAGAGAATTTGGTGAAATGCTGGAGATATAAAGAGGTACGAGGCTCATAAAAGTAGAATCACTAGGTTTTGGATATTGTAGAAATGACAAAAAAAAAAGGATCAAAAGTAATGACAATAGTGTAAGTGAAGCCACTGAAGTACATATTCCTGAGACCTGCTTTCAAGAAAGCAACAATGAATTGTTTTCATCATTCATTGTTTGCGTTTGGACATTAGATTGGGACAGAAGAGAGACAAAGCATTGCAGTACTTAAGAGAGAACCTTCTTCTTCAAGATGAAATAAAGAAGGTACATTTGCTTCTGCCTCTACTTACAGCTTGGCTTTCTTTGAATTTAATTATTTATGTAAGAAATTTGATTAAAAATCATCGGGATATAATTTAGAGAGCAAGTCAAGTGTGTTGGGTATACGAGGATCAAAGATGGACGTAAAAGGAGGCAAAAGATGCAAGTGGCGGTGCCCAGGAGTGGGCGCCAGGTTATGGGCGCCGCAACGCCCAAAAATTATTTATGTGAGAAAGTTGATTAAAAATCATCGGGATATAATTATTTATGCCATTTGCTTCTACCTCTCCTTACAGCTTGGCTTTCTTTGAATTTAATTATTTATGTGAGAAAATTGATTAAAAATCATCGGGATATAATTTGGAGAGTAAGTCAAGTGTGTTGGGTACGCGAGGATCGAAGATAGATATAAAAGGAGGCAAAAGATGCAAGTGGCGGTGCCCAAGCGTGGGCGCTAGGTTATGGGCACTGCAGTAGCCAAAAAACAACTTGAGCGCTACGGCACCCAGGCGGGAATGCCCAGTGTCTCGGCGTTAGAGGTTGGGTGTTGTGACGCCCAGTCCGATGAGTTATTTCCCATTTTGTTTAGCTTTGTTCCATCTCCCACTTATTCCAAGACTCCCTAATATGACTCTCACACATTTAAGGTAAACCAAGATCGTCCAAAAGCCTATATAAAAGCTCTTTATTGGCTTGTAAACAGATCTTTGTGATTAAAATGAGATCTTAGTGATCAAACATACTTTATAATTCTTAGTGAGAGAAAACCTCTTGATTATAAGAGAGAGTGATTACTTTGTGAGTCTTTCTTGTAAAATGCATACTTTGTGAGTGTCTTGAGATTCAATAATAAGATTGTGTGATCTTGATCCGCTATGGATATAGACAAGTTGCCGACCACGTAAATTCTGTGTGTTCTTCTTCTACCTTTCTCTCTTTAGTTTCTTAATTGTTTATTTCTGCATTATATTACTTGGGTTATTTTGGTCTTTTATGTGCTTCTGCTTCAACAAACTGGTATCAGAGCTTGGTTCTGAGTAAACTTGTCCATACTCAAGTATGAGGTAGAAAAATTCAACGGGACAAATGACTTTAATCTGTAGAAGATAAAGGTTAACGCGTTGTTGGTAAGTCAACGGTTAGAGTCGGTATTATAGGAGATTGTAGCTCCATCTAGTGAGGAAGAGAAGATGCCAGAGTCATCTAAAGTCAAAGCAGAAAGAAGGAACATTCAAGAAAGAGCTCACAACACAATTGTTCTATCATTGAGCAATGAAGTACCGATGGAGGTAGCAGGTGAGACGACGGCGATCGGTCTTTGAAAGAAGCTTGACTCCCTTTCTATGTGAAAATCATTGGCCAACAGATTGTATATAAAGAAGAAGCTATATCAAATGTCCATGTCAGAGAGGACGCCAATGAAAGATCATATAGACGCCTTCAATAAGATCATTCTTGATCTTGAGTCTATCAATATCAAGATAAAAGATGAAGATAGTGCAATCACTACTAAAACAATGGTCTTCACTGACACTATGCTACTGACACATTTTTAAATAGTGTCAGTGAAGAGAGGTGTTAGTGAATTATTGATACCGTGGTATCAAAGATATGAAGTGTCAATGAATAACTAATACCATGGTATCAAAGACATGAAGTGTCAATGAATTGCTGATACTATAGTATCATAATTTTTTTGTATTTTTAATATTATTTTACTAAATTAATTTGAAATAATAAAAGTAATATAACGCCCAAAACTACGTTGTTTTGGGCATTATTAATAAATAAAAAAAGAGGTAGTTGGATTTGATTTGATTCCCACTTAATTGATTTATTCGATTTTATTTTTTATTTTTTATATTTTTCTTCCACTATAATTATAATTAAAATTAAAAAGTGAATTAAATTTAGTTGGATTTGATTTGATGTCTATTTAATTAGTTGATTTGATTCTATATTTCTACTTTATGAATTTTTTATATCCACGTCTAATTTTAAATAGAATTAAAAAAATTTATAAATTTAATTGAATTTGATTTTATAATAATAATAATAAAAATTAAATTTTAGGCACACTCTTTAATTAAATACAAAGAAATCAATTTAAGTCTACTACGTGTCAATTGATTATTCAATATTACATTATTTTATGATAGCATTACCCATATCTAATCACTAATATATATAGATATATCACTTCCACACAGTATCTTCTTACCCCCCATTCTTTCTTTTATTTGACTCTTTCATCTCCCACTTTCATTTGCTCTCTCAAAATTCGTCCACTTTCATCTAACTTTCTCAAAATTCTAATTTCATCTCTATTGCTATTTGATTTCATCACCACTTCAATACCGCCCTTATGCCATCTTAGATTTTTGCCTACTGCAGCGGCTCTGAATTCCGGCCATCGTCCAGCTTTGCTGTCACCATTATGGAAAAACGTTTTGTAAAGTTTAATTTTCCCTTTTCAATTTTTTATTACAATAGTTAAATAAAGTTAATTTAAAAATCTTGTGATGATTTTAAATTTGATTAAATACATTAGATGTGAAGTGTTTAAATTTAATTACATATGCAATTGATGTTTAAAGGGATGGAATTTTTTTTGTGGGAAATTTTAGAGATTCTTATGGAAGAATTTGAGATTGGCTTAGACTATCCTTCGATCAATTCAGTGATGAGAAGTAAATAGGTAGTAGTACCGAAGTAGGAAAGAGCGAGATGCTGGTGTTTATTGTTGAGATATTGTTGAGAGGCTATTTGCTAGAGGCCTCGCTTATTGGTATGATCTTATTCCTTTCTCTAGGTCTTTTTTTTTCTCCTTTTTTATATTTAATTATTTTTCTTAGCACAATTTTGTGTTTATGTCTCATTTGAATTTTTGTTTTGGTAGTTAGAGATAGCTTTAGATAGAAAATATTATGATTTTATTTGTTGATAGTTGGAATAAATGTAATATAAGAGAAACTCTAGCCATTTAATTGAGTAATTGCACTAATGTTGTGTGGATTGTGTTGTGAAATACTATATTTAGTTGCTAAATCTATTATGAGGTTAGAAAGCACATGTACAGATAAATTTGTTCCTAGAAGAGAAGGAATATCACTTGATGACATATGCTTCTATGAAAGAATTAAGAACCATGCCTTATATGGAGGAGAATAGTGTAGCTTATATGTATATAATATCTGCATAAATAAAATGTGTGAAAACAAGAAAAGGAATTCTGGATTTCAAAGGGCAAAGGTTTCTCATTATAGAAGTATATGAGCCACTAAGTTATACCAGTGCTTGGTTTGCTTATAGTAATTGAATGTTTTTAGCTTGTAATTATCATAGTATAGTCCCATTATATGTTTCATCCTTTGAACTTGATCTTTCATCAAGATATTAGGATGCATATGAAACCTTGAAGTTGGATAATAGTTGCTGAATATTTACATGCTGACATTTGGAAAGTGTTTTCATTATTCTTTCAAAAAGAAATCATGTTCATTATGATATACATGTTTTATGGTGTCTGATTGCTAGAGTTCTAGAGAAATAAGAATTCTTTTAATATAAGAGATGCACATTGGCATTGGCCATTCACACTGCCATCTTGGTATCATAGTAAGATAGAACATAAACTTGGTTAGATAAAAGAACAATTAGAAATTTGTCAAAATGACAGTTGTTTTTAAATATGTGAAGATTGCATAGTGCTACATTAAAATGCCAATCAATGAACATCATTGAAATCATGTTGCAAACAAATGCTCAATTTTTTTTTTCTCTCTATGTCCTATACATTATACTATCCATATTTAACTTTATTGCATAATCATTTTCTTTATGTACAAACATCTGGGCATTATGACTAAAAATGTATTTTAGTATTCTAATTTCATGAAAGAAGAAACTTGAATACATTAGTCCAAAATTTTTCTGTATGAACTACTTGAGCTGAATTTCATTTCCATTGAGATAGCATATATTTACTTAGACTAGATGTTAAATGCTGTTGGTTATTGTTTTTTTTCTTAAATCTATTAAGCTTCGTAAAATTATTGGTTATGGTGAAATGAACTCAAAATATTATTTCTCTTTTATTGGTTGGATGCACAAAATTGTTTAGAAGTGTGATCATATCCTTGTTTCTTCTGCTTCGTGGTTCAAGTTTTTCCCCTCCTGATTAAATGGTGAATATTGCTAATTCATTGCATCTCTCAAGGTAAAAAAATTGTAAAATGTGCTTGCAAACCAAACCTCACATAATGTTTCACTTTGTGATGATTTGTTCTTGTTGCTTCCACTAGTTATAATGTTGTGCATCATATTTGATTTTAACTGTGTAAGCAGTCATTACCATAAAATAGATGAAGGAAATTTAAAGTTGATTAGATGTTTTATCAACGCCACCTGCAGTTTAGAATCATCAAGCCATATTGCAAAGAGTGTTATGTTGATTGATATCATTTCTTCATTTCTTATAGGTATTGATTATGACACCATAAATTCTCTTAGATGCCTTGAGGAAGGCATTCTTTAGTCTAGATATTGTATGCTTCATGGTAATAGGCGAGTGCCATCATACCACTAGCGACCATCCATATACTAAAATAATGAAGGTTAGTATCTTTGCTGCTATAGCACTTGCTTTTTATGCCTCTATTATCAAGTTTAACAAGGTAGTCACTTGAACTTATGCAAACATTGCTACTCTTTGCTCATATATTCAATTGTGGTTCTGTGTTGTAATGTTTTGCAGACAAAAAGGACTAAAAAGGTAAGAATTATTGAAAAGTATGGTATGCATAATATTTTTTTCCAGTTTCTTTTATGTTTATCTTGTTACTTTATATTGTTTTAGAATCCAAAGATAAGTGTTTATTCTTTGCTATTTATAAAATCTGAACTACAAGATTTTGATCCAATTTTTATTTCTCCTAAGTTGGTTAAGAGGAATGTGCATAATTAACTAATCAAGTGGTGAGCATGAGATGTGGGTTGTTAACAGGGTAATACATTTAGTAGCAAAACAATTTTTGGTGTGGCTTTAGAAGAATGAATTACAAATATGAATTCTATTTTAGGTACCCATTATTGTGCCAGTTTATACACCTCGATTCATTTTCTTTTCTCGTGTTAATGATCGTATCAACGGTAAATATATTTGCAATATTGCTCCCTTTTAGTATATTAAGATAGCCTATTAATTCTTTGATTAATACATTTCTAATTCATTTTATTTCAGGTTGATATTGACAAGCTTTTAGATTTAGCAGTTCCAAAAGAAAGGAATGTTGGCTCCCCAAACGAAAGGTAGTGTCTGGAGGTATATTTTTACTATTAGCATTTCATTTTTTTTTTGTCTCATTAAAGTTTAATGTTTTATTTATCTTTTCTTCTTATGGTGGTTGTTGAAAAGATTTGCATTTCTTTGAAAAGAAAATTTCATATTCATTACTTCCTTTCTGATGCAGCATAGTAATTTCATTCTTGAAGAAGCAATGTCAATAAGATTATGCACAACTAAAGATTTGGAGAATAAGATTCTTTGAATCAGCCATATTAATTGTTAATTGATATTTGCAATCTAATTGAAAAGTTTTGTGATATCATTTCAACTTTTATCTACATTTTTGACATCTTATAGTTGTGAAAATTGTGAACTGCTAGTGTAACATTGTTATGAAAGATTCACATACACACACACACAAAATTTATTCACTTAAAATTTTATTGAATTTGATTTCTAGTGCATCACACATACATACACACATAAAAAATATATTCACTTAAACTTTTATTGAATTTGATTTCTAATGCATCACACATATACACACAAAATTTATTAACTTAAAATTTTATTAAATGCGTCACACACATACACACACATAAAAAATTCATTCACTTAAACTTTTATTGAATTTAATTTCTAATGCATCACACACACACACACATACAAACACACACACACAAAAAAAATTTATTCACTTACAATTTATGGAATTTGATTTCTAATGCATCACACACACACACACACACAAATTATTCACTTAAAACTTTATTGAATTTGATTTCTAATGCATCACACACACACACACAAACACACAAACATGCACACACACACACACATACACAAATTTATTCACTTAAAATTTTATTGAATTTGGTTTCTAATGCATCTTACTTTGTGCTCTGTTTGAAGCATTTGACAGAGTAAAAGGAGAAACTCCTCCTTATTTGTCTAGCATTGATTTGTATCCCCCAGGAAGTTGAACAAGCTAGTAAAGCTATGCAGGAGCTTCAGAACAACACATTACCATCATTTGATCAATGCAACATGCATAGAGTAGATGAATTTGCTCTCACTTGTTACAAGTGGTGTGAATGATGAAGAGGTTACATTGACGATGATACTACCTCGATACGTGACGATGGGGGCAGCTATCTATTTAACTAATTTTCAAACTTTGGGATGTTTTGAAATACTGTAGTTCTTAATGATTTAGTCTAAGATGTTTAGCAATATATATGAAACTAAGTTTGGATGCTTTAACAATTATAATTTTATTTATTTAAATAAATAAATAAAATTATATTTACTTAGATGTGGTATTTATATATGGAATTATAGTTTATAAATAAATTCAAAATTCTAGTCCAATAATTCAAATTTGAAATTACTAAAAAAATATTTTAAATTAAATACAAAATTTATAATACCACGGTGTCAGCAATTTACTGATACCACGGTGTCAGTGATTTAGAGATACCATAGTGTCAATGATTTACTAATACTACGGTATCAAAAATTTACTGATATTGTGGTATTAGAGAATCATTGATACCACAATATCAACGATTTACTGATACCATAGTATCAGAGATTCACTAATATTATAAATGGTGTCAGTAATTTTCTGGCTCAAGCAACACTAACACTATGAAGCAGTGTCAATGAAACCCTTCACTGATGCTAACTTAGCGTCAATGAAGGCCATTTTTGTAGTAGTGAATTATCCTACTGAGTTCACTTCCAAAAGTTATAAGAACTTTGATGATACGTTACTCTATGGCAGAAAGAGTTTAATGATGAGCGATGTGAAATCATCATTAAACTCAAAGTTATTAGAAAAGCAGATCAAGGGCAATGCATAAAGTCTATCTGTAAGAGAAAGACTCTCATTTAGAGATGGAAGGAAAAAGGGCCCAAGATCAAAATTCAGGACTCCTAAGAAGTACTATACTGCAAGAAAGATGGGTACTTCATAAAGGACTATCCAGAGAAGAAAGTATAAGACAAGAAGAAAGTGGATGTTGCACGTGCCTATGATGATAGCTATGACAACGCAGAGATACTCGTCGTTATTAATGGTAAGAATACTAAACAATGGTTTCTTGATTCTGGTTGTACATTTCATATATGCCCACATAAGTCTTGGTTTATAAATTTTCAGACCATATTGGTGGTAAGGTGTTAATGGGTAATGACGTTGCATGTCAGATGATGGGAATTGGTAGTATTAAACTTAGGCTGCATGATGGGCGAGTGAGAGAGTTGACAGATGTTAGGTATATTCTTGACCTCAAGAGGAACTTGATCTCACTAGGGACTTTAGACTAGAATGGGTGTTCCATTAAGATCGACGGAGAGGTTTTGAGAGTGTTGAAGGGTTCTATAGTGGTAATGAGATGAGAAAAGCATAAAAGCATTTATGTTCTTAAGGGTAAAGTTGTAAGTGGTTCTGCATTATTCTTTGTAGATGATGAGAATATGCAAACCAAGTTATGGCATCTCAGATTGGCACACTTGGGCGAGAAAAACCTGAAGGAGTTATTTAGTCAATAGGCGTTTGGTGAGGATAAGTTTCAGGCATTAGAATTTTGTGAGCATTATGTGCTTGGGAAAGTATATTGGGTGAGGTTTAGTACCAGCGAGCACAAGACTAAAGGGACTCTTGACTACATACACTCCGACCTTTGGGGACCAGCTCAAACAGCTACTCGTGGTGGTGTTAGGTATTTTATTAGTTTGAGTGATGACTATTCAAGGAAGCTGTGGGTCTATATGTTGAAGAGCAATGATGAAATGTTTGATATGTTCAAGACTTAGAAGGCTCTTATTGAGAATCAGACTGGCAAAAAGGTGAAGAGGCTAAGAACTAACAATTGCCTCGAGTTTCACAATAGAGTGTTTGATGAGTTTTGTGCCAAGCATGGGATTACAAGGCATAGCATGGTAAGATCAATATTACAACATAATAGCATAGCTGAGAAGATGAATAAGACCCTACTTGAAAGAGTTAGATGCATGCTTACCAATACGAAGATGTAGGTATTTTGGGGAAAAGATGTAGTGACTGCAGCTTATTTGATTAATACAAGTCCCTCATTCACAATTGACTTCAAGATGCCAGAAGAGAAATGATCTGAAAATTCTCCAAATTATGACCACCTCAAAATATTTGGTTGTCTTGCTTTTTGTACATATTAAGAAGGAGAAATTGAAACCTAGAGCTATCAAAGGCGTATTCATAGGATATCTCAAAGGAGTAAAAGGATACAAGGTATGGCGTAAAGACTTGACACTACCAAAAAGTATCATAAGCTGTAACGTGACGTTCGATGAGACAACCATACTGAAAATGTGTCCAAGGAAGACTCCAGATCTGATATGCCTCTAGATCAATACTTCAACAAAGAGATCCTTGAAGATGAACCAAGAACACAGGCGAGTTTCTCCCAATCCACCCAAAGAAAGAGCAAAACTATTGAGATGGAACTTAAAGAGTACCAGTTAGCCAGAGACAGGCTAAGGAGAACGATTAACCTATCAATCAGGTATGCACAAGTAAATTTAGTTGCTCAAATTTTTAATTCTGCTTACACTCTTGAGTTTAATGAGCCTAGAACATATGGTGAGACTATGAAGAGTGAAACTAAGAATAAATAGTAACAAGCCATGGAAGAAGAGATTAATTATCTTAGGAAAAATAATACATAGAAGTTGGTAGAGAGACCTTAAAAGAAACTAGTTGGGTTCGAGGAACCCAAAAAAAGGGATCATGCTTGTTTGCTAAAAAGTTATTATACGCGTTAAAGCAATTACCTAGACAGTGGTATAGGAGATTTGATGAGTTTATGATAGCTTATGGCTTTAGTAGGAGCAAGTACGACAGATGCGTGTACTTCAAGAACTTAAGTTATGGGATGATGTATTTACTTCTATATGTCGATGATATGTTGATCGCATGTAAGAATATAAAAGAGATACAGAGACTCAAGAAATAGTTGAGTGGCGAGTTTAAGGTGAAGGATTTGGGAGCATCAGAGAGGATAATAGGTATAGATATTGTAAGGGAAAAAAGGGATGTTATCTTCTTGTCTCAACAACGATATATACTATAAATTCTAGAGAAGTTTGATATGTCCAATGCAAAGGCTGTCTTTACTCTTTTGGCCATGCATTTTAAATTTTCAACAGCACAGTCGTTGACATCCGAAGAGGAGAAACTGCAGATGAGTAAAGTGTCGTATGCAAGCACTATGAGGAGCATCATGTATGTAATGTTTTACACAAGACGAGACATAGCACAGGCTGTGAGTATGGTGAGTATGACATGACAAATTTGGGTAAGGATCAATGACTTGCAGTGAAGTGGATTTTGAGATATCTTAAAGGGACGTCAAATCATTAGTTTATGTATAAAAGGGATAAGGACAACAGTTTAA
This sequence comes from Ailanthus altissimus, assembly GCA_946807835.1. Lineage (NCBI taxonomy): Eukaryota > Viridiplantae > Streptophyta > Magnoliopsida > Sapindales > Simaroubaceae > Ailanthus > Ailanthus altissimus. Next base: position 7,220,650 of record OX327713.1, on the reverse strand, counting down.
TGGTAAGAGAATACGTAGACTCAGATTATGTAGGTGATCTAGACAAAAGAAGATCATTGACGGGTTACGTATACACAGTGTTTGGGTGTAGTGTGTGTTGGAGATTAGTTCTACAACATATAGTTGCATTATCTACCATAGAGATCGAGTACATAGCTATTGGTAAAGCTATTAAGGAGGCCGTGTGGTTGAAAGGTATATGCGTGGAGGTAATGGTTACTGAAGATGTAAACATCGGTGAGTATTGTGATAGCCAAAGTGCCATACACCTAAGCAAGTATTAAGTGTTTCACGAGAGATCTAAACACATTAATATACAGCTCCATTACATTCGAGAGATTGTCTGAAGTGGTGAAGTTAGTCTAATGAAGATAACGTCGTCTAAAAATCCTATTGACATGTTGATTAAGCCACTACCCTCGGTTAAGTTCATCCTATACAAGGACTTAGCTGGAGTTACTGCTTTATGAGGGCGACCGAAGATGCGGAGATGAGAGATTGAGTTACTTTGTGAATGATTTTGAATCAAGGAGGACATTTATGAGAAAGTTGATTAAAAATCATCAGAATATGATTTGGAGAGTAATTCAAGTGCGTTGGGTACCCGAGGATCAAAGATAGACGCGAAATGAGGCAAAAGACACAAGTGGTGGTGCCTAGGCGTAGGCACCGTGGCGTCAGGTTGTGAGCGCTGCAGCATCCAAAACAGAACCTAAGCATCACGACGCCCAGGCGAGAATGCTCAGCACTAAGGGCTAGGCACCGTTGTGCCCAGCGCGATAAGTTGTTTCCCATTTTGTTTAGCTTTTTTTCGTCTTCCACTTGTTTCAGGACTCCCTAATATGACTCCCACAAGTTTAGGGTAAACCTAAGTCATCCCAAAGCCTATATAAAAGTTCTCTATTGACTTGTAAACAGATCTTTGTGATTAGAGTGAGATCTTAGTGATCAAACATACTTTGTGATTCTTAGTGAGAGAAAACCTCTTGATTGTAACAAAGAATTATTACTTTGTGAGCCTTTCTTGTAAAAAGCATACTTTGTGAGTGCCTTGAGATTCAATAATAAGATTTTGTGATCTTGATCCGCCGTAGACGTAAATAAGTTGTCGAATTATGTAAATTCTGCGTGTTCTTCTACCTTTCTCTCTATAGTTTCTTAATTACTTATTTCTACATTATATTACTTGCGTTATTTTGCTCGTTTGTGTGCTTCCGCTTCAATAATTTAAATAGAAAAGGTGGTTAGTTAAAAAATGGGAACTTGTATATTTGTCTTCCCTCATAATGTGATCTATGTACGCGACTTTGAATGTAAAATAATTATGTGAATATGAGAAACGATTTGCATGTGCAGATAGTTCGTGCTAGAATGGTAGACGGAGGTGTACATCAGGGCGCTAGTTTGAGGAATGTATTGCTGCCACCTCAAAAAGAAAATATATCTGCCGAGATTTAAGCAGCAAATTTGGTTTTTTATCTTTAAGGTCTCATCAATGCAGAACAAGGCACAAGTAGAAATGTTCTGGCAAAAGCAACTGGATGGATATTTTCTTGGAGGCATCAGAGGATATTGAGTTAGATTTGGTGTTATCGTCGAACTGTCGGACCATCCAGTTCCAAGGATTGAAATAGTAGAAAATCTTTGCATCAAATTGGTGTTGCTGTAAATTGAACTGTAATGTTTGCTGTATTTTGATGATGTAGAAGGAGGGGGAAAAGAGGGAATATTTTGAAGTTTCTATGAAGTAAATGGGTTCCTAAGTTTGTCCAAATTTTCAGTTGTTGCCATCTTATGTCTTCTTGTTTAATTTGTATTTCCATCTAATGCATGCACAATGTTGATAAACTTTCTTCAATGAGCACTTTCATATATCAAATGTTCTTAACCTTTAGAGTAATGATAATTAATATTGTATAACCATTATATTAATAAGAAATAAAAAATTAACTACTACTTGACAAATGTGATAATCATTGATTGATAATGTATTAGTAGAAATATAAATTTTGTATTTTAATTATGTAAGTGTAACATTATTTTATATATTAAATGCATATTCATAAGTTTTTTTTAAAAAAAAAATCAAATAGTTGTAGAGTATAATTAATTTAATTTTAAAAGAAAAGTTGTGAATGTTTACTTTTAACTATAAAGTAGAAGCAAGCTCATCAACTCCAAACAAAGGGTCTATTGTGTTAAATCCTTTTCAGTTAAGAGTCTTTCTGTTTTGGCCCTCAAAACTTCATGGGATAAAGGAGAGTCTAATAGATACAACTTAGAACTAACTACAACTCCCAATTTAAATCCATGCCAAAACATAACACAAGTAAATACACGAAGTAGCTTCGGAAGGTCCTTTTGCTTCAAACAATAAGATAGGACAACAAAGGTATATGATACATTAAAGATAAAAACTAACAGTGATATTCATTTTCATCTATTGTGCCAAAGCACTTGTGTTGTAGACGAGAAGTGCTCCTCCCGCAAGAATACCGACAAGAGTAACAACCCAGATTGCCAACCCAGTTGCGCCTGCAATGCCACATTTGTACACATTAACCGACTTTAGATCAAAGTAGTTTCAATTACGAGAAGAAATTATCAAGTGTTTCATTTGTGCTGAGCTTTCTGAGTCATTTAATTACAGCCTGAAATCAACGTGTAATTGAAGTCAAGAGTTGCTTACCTCCAACGTAAACATCACCAGTTGGAGACCATTCATCCTGGTTGTAGATAGGACTGTAAATCAATCATCAGCTAAAGATGTTAGAAATGCTCTACGCAATTTTCCTTATGCTGATATGCAAAATTTTGTGGAACCATGTATAGACAGAGCAGGAAGCCTATGTTCATATTCACTCATTAACGATAAATGCAATTCTTTTGGTTTGGAATCTTCAACACGAAGATGTAAAGCATGACTTTTCTACAAACTGTAATTTACTGAGATTTAATTGCTTAAGCCTGTAGCTATAGATGAAAAGAAATTAAAGGATGTAATGATTAGAAGAGTTACAGAACCAAACAATGATTTCTACCTGGCCAGCCCAATGGGTATAATTATTGAACCTTAAAGGCTTATAAGGGATGAGATCTTAGATTCAAAACAGTTGGGGGTCATACATGAAATTTAATTGTGTGTTGGGACGCCAATGGCTCTGAGGTGTTATCCAGCTGGTAGACCAAAGTGTTGGTGGGTCCCACACACTCTATTAAAAAGGTCGGCCTTTTTGTAAGAGTGTGTGAGATCTACCAACACCTTGGTCCACTAGCTGGGTGACACCTCAGAGCCACTAGCGTCCCAGCACACAATTCTCAGGTTACCTGCGCCCCCAAAGAATCGAACCCGTGATCTCATCCATTTAATGCCTTACGAGTTCGTCCTTGTACCCATCAATTTTTATTATTTCCAGACATTCTAAACATTTCATATCACACTCCAACAACCCAGAAATACAATAAACATGCTCTGATACCACTTGTTGACGTATTTTAGGGTGTATGCATGTGATTGTGTACATATTGAAAAAATAAAATTATGCATCATATACATGAATTTGGCAGCGAAATTTATCAAGTAATCAATATATACACGTGTAGTTCAATTCTTAACAATTTAAGAAAATAGAAACATACCTTTGAAGACCTCCGATGAAGATTTTCAATTCTGAATATCCTTACTCCAAGTTTGAGCTCACCTTGAAGTGCACTCTTGTCCAATTCTAGTTCACAACAATCCGGTGGGATTGTGAAGCTAGAATAGCAGCAGTATGATCTCCAGCAACAAGGTTTTGATTCTAGAAAGAAAAATATAAAGGATTTATTTTCTTTCTCCTTTGGTTTTTCTCACAAGTCTTTGTACTTTGAAAAACTCTCTGAAAACCAACTCTTCTTTTTCCTCTCAACCCTTGCACGAATTTTCATTTACTCTCATGTTAACACAATTGAAACTCAACTATTTTAGTGGTTACAACAACTTCACAAGTGCTCCACCAAAATTAGATTAAGTGGCCAACTACCAAAACCATTTTTGGTGGCCATTTTAATGGTCTAATAAAATTAACTATTAATTATAAAATGGTGCTCCACTAAATTTAGTTTATATTTCTAAAATTAGGTATGTCTTTCATTTAGGAATAAAATAATAAATAAATAAATCATATTTTATTTATTTAATTATTCAAAAACTATTTGAATAATTAATATTTACCTTATTTGATTTTACTAACATGGTAAATAGTTGAATTCATGGTAAAACAATTGATACAATAAAATTGTGCAACTTGTTAATATCTAATTAGTTAACAACTCTTGTCAACTAATTAAATAATATACTTAACATTTAAGTTTAAATAAGTGCACAACCCGAGGAACCCCGAAACATATTTTCGGTTTGCTAGAATTTTTAGGATGGAACTGTTCAATCCATTATGCTGCCCCAATGCACAACGAGTACACTTCATATTGTGAGGCTCTCTAGGTCCACGCCCGAATTGTCATATAGAACTCCTCTATACGTCCGTGAACGATGCCCCACACACACGTTACGGATATTACAAAGCAGCGCGTTAGACCATACAAGTTAAAGTTATAACATATTCATATAATTCCTCCATCATTTATATCCGAGTGGAGCAGAGATATAGACCAACACCGTCAAATCTCCATATGCCCGACTAAAAGCTTATCTCTTGAATTGTATTTCAATAAATAATATTCTCAAACACTTTTGTAATATTATTTATCCCTACGGTTAAACTCTTTTCCTAGGAATTATTGCTTATGGCCATAAGACTTTCTGAAATACAATCTATAGAGTATTAGGATATAATACTCACCCAAATGAGCTGATGGATCCCATATCTATGCACACCGGACTCCATGAGCATCAGACCATACCCAGTGGTCAGACCATGAAAGGTTTCTGACATGTGTGGAACCAAAGTATGGTGGATCACTCACAAGCCCACCGTGGCGCTCAGGACAATAGACCACGAATACTACTCAACTCGAAAGATCCTCCATTGACGGCTTTGTGGGATGTCTATTGGAGATCTTTGTGAGTCTGTTCAGTATTCAGTCCTTACTGAATACCTGTATCTCTATACAAGTTTCCACTAAACTCATGGTTTGCTAAGACTAACCATCTGGACCATCCAGATATAGACATACACCAATCTATATATTTGTTAAGGTATTCACTGACAGACCTGCATCAGTGAAGATAGATCAGGAACATAATATTTGAGAACGTATTTACATAATGACATTTTTTAGCACTATTTGCAACTCTTTGCAATTATGTCATTACTAATACATTCTTAGGTCTTTGTCCTATTTCAGACAAGGCTCTAACTCTTTAGATATCGCTGACTCTTATAACCTGATAACTCTTATCAGTGCCAACTCTTAGCATTTATAACTCTCACCTTTGCTAATTCTTAGCACTGATCTAAACTCATTTAGACCAGATCTGAACTCTTTCAGATCGTACAATGTCTGAAACGTTACAAGCATCTTACCATATATAAATATAATTAGCGATTTATTGAAATAATAACACTAGTATAAATATGAAACAAATATTCATACATAATGAGATGGCACGTAAGCACAAATCCCAATAGTTAGTCTAACGAAGATAGCGTCATCTAAAAACCCTGCTGATATGTTGACTAAGCCACTGCCCTCGGTTAAGTTCGTCCTATGCAAGGACTTAATCGAAGTCACTACTTTGTGAGCGTGACCAAAGATGCGAAAATGAGAGATCAAGTTGCTTTGTGGATGATTTTGAATCAAGGAGTGGATTTGTGAGAATATTGATTAAAAATCATCGAGATATGATTTGGAGAGCAAGCCAAGTGCGTAGGGTACGCATAGATCGAAGACGGATGCAAAAGAGGGGGAAAACAAATAAGGGCGCATTAGGCGCCAGCGCCGTGGCCACCGAGCATGGGCGCTGCGGCGCCCAATCCAGCAATTGAGTGCCACAACACTCAGACGGGCACGCCAGTGCCACGGCGCTGGAGACGGGAACAGTATCTCAAAATAAGAAAACTTTCTTATTTCGTCTCCCACTTGTTTCAGGACTCTGTAATACGACTCCTACACGTATAGGGTAAACCTAGGATATTCCAAAGCCTATATAAAGGTTATCAATTGGCTTGTAAATAATAATCTTTGTGATAGGTTAAGAAATCTTAGTGATCATCAACAATCTTTATGGTTCTTTGTGAGAAAAAATTTCTCGAGTGATAGAGAGAGTTATCTTTGTGATCTTTCTTGCAAAATGCGTACTTTGTGAATGCCTTGTAATTCATAATAAGAGAAGAATGTGATCTTGATACACCGTGAACGTAGACAAGTTGCCGAACCATGTAATTCTTTGTATGTTCTTCTTCTACCCCTTCTCTCTTTATTCTATAATTTACTTGTTCTGCATATATTACTTGAGTGATTTTACTTGTTTGTATGCTTCCGCTTCAATATATTAAAAGATGTTTAAAAGTTTAAGCTCAAATTAAAAGAGTTATATATATATAAACAACGAAAGAACATTGGTAAACATGAACCTTTGGCCTTCTGCCGGATGCATCAGCGCCATTCCGCAAGTCCATGCCACCGTTGATCCCTACAAATTCATCGATTATTAATAGAATCTCTTAATTGTAAATTACTAGCTAGCTAGGATGCATATCCTGATACCAAAATGACTATACAACTAGTGGTCACACTTTAAACTAGTATGCAAGCCAGACTGAAATAATATTGGAGAGAAAACAAGTAGTAACATATATATAAAGAGTCATTTAAACCATAAATTCAAGAAGAAAAAAAATTGCATCATGTCACAATACACATCTATGGCATTAATGTCGTTCACCTTTTAGACATAAATGGAGTTTTAAGTATTATGGTTGTATTACGTGACAGTAAAATTCACGATAAGATGAGTAATACCATTCACTAATTCTTTAGTATTAACAAGGTTAATCTTATAGAGCATACTAGATCACGTTAAGTATTGTGTTTGCGTTGCATGACAATATAATTCAGATGAGTAATATCGCTAGCTACAGATAAATCTTTAGTAGCTCAATAAATATATGATCCACATACCATAAGGCTTGTCAGTTTTGATTTTCTTGCCACCACTGGCCACAACTTTGAATGAAGAAGTTCTTCTTAGTGGGAAGGCCTCTCCCTGCTGATTTCTCGACGGTCAAAGGAGCTGGTTTCAGGCTCAACGAAGAAGCCATCATTGACGCTGCCATTTGCTTGTACTTGCACTAAGATTTGCTGCTTCTGGTTTTCTCTATGATGTCGGGCTCTAAAATCTCACATAACATAATGATAATAATAATAGCAACAGTAGTCAAGCGGAGAATAGTGATTGTGAAGCTGACACGAGGCAACGCATATGTGGTTTTTATCCGGATATGATTTTGGCCACACACAAATACGAAACCAACCACATCCATTCACGTGCCACGTGGACGGAGCCTAAGCGACTTCGGGAGAGTTTCATTGGTTAATCTTCCACTCCCAAACCCAATCGCAGACTACAATGAAGTTGATATTGTACTCTAGTTTATAATTAGATAAAAATATTTTTCTTCCATAAAATTTGAACTTTTTTTAATGATTTATAACTATTTTGATTTAATACTGGTTTATAACTATTTTTCAAATATTTCGTATAGGTTACTAACAAAATAATCTGAATTTACCCACATTTCAATTAAGAATAGTGAAATACTTATGTTTCTTATAAATTAAGGTTTAATGTTCCTACTCTCCTATAATAAATAAAAACTAAATTCAATGCATCAATAATATTATGCTTATATAATTAAGATACAAAAGTCCCCAAGGACATGGCCTGATAGCAAGGCTTACATTTTTTATATCAAGCCGTCAGGATTCGATCTTTAAGGATAAGAGATAAAAGCCTTTGTGTCTTAGTGCCCCCCATCCACCTACCTTTTTTAAAAAAAAAATTAAGATACAAATTTTGTATTCTAATCATATGATATCCAATGTGTTTATTATTAACTAATATTATATAATTACTACATCAATAAAAATAAAAACTCAACGTTTACTTGACACAAATTTGTATTCAAACTTTGTAAGCTTAGTTCAACTCTAAACATAATTGAGATTCTGTTTAATTCATGTTACTCTCAAAAAATATTTTATTTATCATAAACATTATAAGGGCAGACAAATGTCCCGGTCCCATCCCATCCAGGGTGTCCTGACCCTTATTTGCAAGATGGAATAGGGGCCGGACATGTATAAGTCCTAAAATGAGAGACCCAAATGTCCTAATCCCAGTCCTGTTCTGAATATCTGTCCTGAATCAGGTCCCATCTCGAACTTAAAATTTTTTTCTAAAAAATACAATTAAATACTAATTACTAATTTTATTAGTTAATTAGTAAATTATAAGTTAATTTAACGTAGGATTTAAAATTTTATAAATTAATTAATAAATTATAAAGTTTTTTTAATATTTTATATTAATTTGTATCATGACTTTATTTAAGTAAATTAATATTGAAGACTCATTGTACTATTAACAATAAATTAGATTTGGAATTACAACATTTAAAACAATTTAAATTTAAATTAGATTTGAAATTATATTTAACGTAGTTGAAATTAAAATTGAATTTAGGATATAAAATTTAATGAAATTGAAATTAGATTTAGAATAAAAATTATAATATTTAACGTAATTAAAATTAGAATTAGAATTGAAATTATAATTTTTTAACGTAATTAAAATTGAAATTAGATTTGTGATTTGGAATTATATGATTTAACATAATTGAAATTATAATATTTAAGATAGTTAAAATTAAAATTAGAATCGAAATTATAATATTTAACGTAATAAAAATTAAAATTAAAATTAAAATTATAACATTCAAGGTAATTAAAATTGACATTGAAATTTGAATTATAATACTTAACGTAATTGAAATTATAATTATAATTATAATTATAATAGGTAACATAATTAAAATTGAAATTAGATTTATCGATTTGGAATTACAATATTTTACATAATAGAAATTACAATTAGAATCAAAATTATAATATTTAACGTAGTTAAAATTAAAATTAGAATCAAAATTATAATATTTAACGTACTTAAAATTAAAATTGGAGTTACAACATTTAATGTAATAGAATATAGAAAATTGGAGTTATAACATTTAATGTAGTTAAAATTAAAATTAGAATCAGAATTATAACATTTAACATAATTGATATTAAAATTATAATATTTAATGTAAACAAAAATTATTATTAAAATTATATTAATAAAATAAAAAATCAATGATAAATTATTAAAGTCTAAAAAAATATTTTAAAACTAAAATTTTGGGCCAAATATACAAATTTGGAGCAATTAGAGACATGAGCCATAAATGAACCCAAGAGTTTTAAGCCAAAAGTACAAAATTGGACCAATTAGGAACGATGCCAAAAATGGCCCATCTTCCAAAATCGTCCAGTGTCCTGACCCAACCTATCCTAATTTAGGTCGGGACACGTCCCATCCCAGATTATATTCTCCCCCCCACAGGACATAGGCCACAAATGGACCCAAGATTTTTAAGTTAAAAATATAAAATTTAACCAATTAGTGACATGAGCAAAAAAATTGGCCTATGTCCCGAGTTGTTCCGTCCCAATTTAGGTTAAGACACTGTTGAAAATGGTGTTTATGTACTATTCAAATTATTATATGAATATTTATTTATTTAATATTTATACAATGAACATTTCTTTTATTTGTCAATTATTATTATTATTTATATGGTAAGAAGTTTGTAACTTTCAGACATTGTAGGTCTAAAAAAGTTAAGATCTGATCTAAAAGAGTTTAAGTCAATGCTAAGAGTTAGCAATTCTAAAGAGTTAACCTTGTTTGAAACATGAATAAAGACCCGAGAATACTATAGTAATTACGTAGTTGTAAAGAGTTGTAAATGATGCTAAAAAATATTACATAATATGTTCTCAAAAATATTATTCTTGATCTTTAATTACTGACACGGGTCGATCGGTATTCCTTTTAGATCAGTGTATGCCCATATCTGGATTGTCTAAATAGTTATTCTTAGTAAACCACGAGCTTAGCGAAAGTCCGTATGGGTATGCATGTATCAATAACGACTAGATATTGAACAGACTCACAAGGACCTCTAATAAACATCCTATGAAGTCGTCAATGGAAGGTCTTCTCAAGTTGAGTAGTATTCGGACCTGAGCGTCGCGGTGGGCTTGTGAGTAATCCGATGCTCATAGAGTCTGATCGCTGTATATCGTTGGGTATAGTCCGATGCTCATAGAGTCTGTTGTGTGTAGATATGGGATTCGTCAGCTCATATGAGTAAGTTATATATCCTAATGCTCTGAGATTGTATTTTAAGAAGTCTTATGGCTATAAGCAAAAACCTTGAAAAAGAGCTTCTATAGGGTTAAATAATATCACAAAGAGTTTGTGAATATTGTTTATGAAAATACGAATTTGGAGATAAGTTCACAGTCGAGCATAGAGAGATTTGAAGGTTTTTTTTTTTTCTATAATATAGATGATGGATGAATTATACGGTTATGTTTAACCTCAACTTGTAAGATTCAACGAGCCATTCTATAAATTTGTCATGTGTGTGTGAGGCATCAGTCACGAACTTGTGAAAGTGTTCTGTAAGATAAACGAGTGTGAACCTAGAGAGTCTCACAATATGAAGTATATTCTTTGAGCACTAAGATAGCGGGATGAATCGTACGAATAGATCCGAGAAGGTTCTAGAAAGCAGGATATGTGTTAGGACCTATCTGAAAATTAGAAAATATAGTTTACAAATGTTACAAACAAGTCCCTATTGTATGGGAAAGTAAACTGTATACATGGCATCGATGCATGGCCATTTGTGTGACCAATGGCAGCATGTATGGAATTGTATGTGACACATATGCAAAGTGCTTGCATGGACATTGTTAAGTGACATTTGTCACTCATTCATGACTTTGCATAGTTAAACATGACTCCATGATGGACACGTGTCCATATGTAACGTCTTTGCAACATAAAATAAATGAAATATTTTCATTTGTTAAAGAATTTGAATTAGAAGTGCAAAATTCGTGGAAGAGAATTGAGAGATAATGGAACTTTGAGAAAGTTTCATTTTAGTCCCTAAACACATTTTCTAAGCATTTGATGCTAGAATTAATTCAAGAGTTGAACTTGTTTTAATTTCTACACAAGATAGACATCAAAGGCTACTATTCTAGCTATTATAATCCCACCAAATGTTGGAGTCTAGAATTATTCAAGGAAGGACTTTATTATAAGTTCAAAGGCTTGAAAGTTTAATAATCTTCATTGAATCGTTTATAAAGGTATGTATACAATTCTTATACTATTTTTTATTCAGTATTAATGTGTATATGTTGTATGATTACAAGTTATTCTGTTGCATAATGTATTTTGAAATTTTTTAACATGTACACAATCATAGGAATGAATCCTATAACATGCTTAACAGATGTGCCCTATCCAAGATTATATCTCGATTCGGACACAAGATCGATCAAGTACTATTCGGGTTTAGTTTTACCCAACCCTACATTACAAACGATTTTAATCTTTATTTTTTTTCTTCTTCAATAATTTAAACTTTATATCATAATTTTAGTCTAATAAAGAGAGACCATGGATCTTACCCATCGTAAAATCAGTTGTGACACTAAATCTTACCTCATGGACTAGATTTCTTGAACATCACCTATAGTTTTGTATGAAAATTAACCCTTTCTTTTTTGTTTTATTTATTTTAAATGTAAAAAAGAAAATAAAATCAAGTAATTTACTATAATTACTCAACGAAGAAAAATTTAGCAACCTATATACTAAGTACTAACTAGAAATTCACTGCCCTTTCAAATACTTTGCTTTTACTTGTTTTTTTCATCAGTCAATGTAAGCAACACTTAATTTATAACAAAATAACCTATGTAGAGGGGTATAAATAAAATACTCAATATAATGCTTCAAATAGTAAAATGATATTGTTCTTGAAAGGCATAAGCCCAATAAGATTAAACATAGCCAAACTTTGATTTTGGGGATATTTTTAAAGCATAATTTTATTAATGAAAAGGACTAGTCTATAGACCTAAGCCCGACAGGATTGCACATAGTTTGGACTTTGCTTTTAGGGTTCTTTTTTAAGTAGAATTTTGTTAATGAGAAAAGGCCAAATTGGAAGCTTTCCCGCCAAATTTTGACATTATAGTAATTAAAGGCTTCTTTGGCTGGCTTGTGAGCCAGTACATTACGAGACCTGAATATATGCCTAATCTTAATTTGGTTTGTCTTTTTCATAATTCTTTGTATTTCTCTGATCACCTAATTGATTTCCTTTAAAGAATGAAGCTCCCATTTCACTAGTTTGACGACGTTTTTACATTAGATTCAATTATTAACAGAAGGCAGCCAGTTTTCACTACAACTTTCAAGCCAAAAAGCACAGCCTCAACCTCTACATATTCTGCATCACCATTGCCTTTTTTGTTGAGAGTTGTCATTCTCAAGGTAACTCCTCTTCCATCTCTGACTAAATCCCCTAAGTCTATTTTGTGCTCTACTTTTTTTTATACCCGTATCTACATTTAACTTGGGCTATCGCATTGTTGGTGCCCCTATTATGCGTTTGGTAAGGTTTCAAAACTGGAGAGTTTTTTATGCACTATTTGGCTTATGACAAGTTGATTTCCATGATAGATTTTGCCCTATCAATAATTCTCCTTGGATCTTCTTACTTATTCTCTATAATTACATTGTTCTTATCTTTTCAAATAGCCCACATTAATATCGTAGCCTTCAAAAATTCACTTCTTGTGGTGCTAAAGATTACCTGGTCCAGGAAACCTCTAAAGTATTTTTCCTGTTACCCCTTAACCAATTCAATAAATTTTGTTTCTTTTTAGATTTTCTTGGCTCATTTACATGTAACTAGTGCATGTAAGGTACTTTCTTCCTTATTAAGGAATCTTTTACATCTTGAGCTTTCAATAATCTTTCTTGACTCAAGTGCTTTTGCTGTAGGAAGAAGGTTCTTTACAGGTTCCATATACAAATCTTTATTTTTTGTTGGATTGAGCATAATCATATCTTTTTCCACCAATTTATAGCTTTCTCTAATGACTCTGGCCATTCTTTATACTTCATCTACAAGGTTACAAAATAACCACTTCTAACTAAGTACTCGCCCATCTTGTCATAGTGCTAATATAGTTCATCTTCTATCTTTCTTAGGGGTAAGGAAATCTTGAGTTTGTGATCTGTATCTATATTAAGAAGGTGTTGTATGATCATGATTTCCTTCCATTCATTCCTTTAGTTGTTCAAATTATCAACGGTTACTTTCTTGGGTAAGCGAGGTGGTGATACTAGTTTAAGCATCGATTTTCTAGGAATTTAATTGCTTTGGTAGATTTTAACCTTGGATCTACTGTCAATGGTCCTATCTGACCTTTTCTTGTTGTAGCTGTCTCCCCCATAACAGGTTCCTCCATATGTATTATAGGTTGCTTCCTAAATAGACATCTAAAAATAAGCTATTCTTGAAGTATCTTGCCTTTAACACTCTAGTTATTAGGATTTTGGGTTTTGTAGAAGCCTTCACCTTTATTTTGCTAATAATGCTTGATTGAAGCATGTGAGATCCTTAAAGCCCAGATCTCTAGGCATATTTTCTTTTATTTTGCCAATGAACTTTTTTTTTTTCTGTGCTCTTTTGGATCCCCACCAAAATCTAGTAAATACTTTTGGAATGTTAGCACAAATACTCCATGAGAGTTTAAAGACATTTATAGCATAGGTATGGATAACTTGGGCCACTGCTTTGATAAGCACTTATTTCCCTCCACTAGAAAAGAACTTATCATTCTATTGGTTCTCTTTTTTGGACACCCTAAGCTTGATTTTATTGAGGAATGCTCTCTTTGTTTTTCTCACCATATATGGTAATCCAAGATACTTCTAATGTATAGATTCTCTTCTTAGCTAGAACACTTCTTGGATTTTTTATGTTTGATCTTGGTGAATATTAAAGTTGTAAAATAATGACGATTTCTCATAATTGAACACATGTCTTAATGCCTTGGAGTATAAGTCAAAGATTTATTTGAGTTTACTACATCCTTGATCTGAGGCCGTAATGGATATAAGACTGTCATCTTTAAATCGGAGATGTAATAGTGATATAGAATTGCTAAATTTGATCCCATGTATTTGTCCTTGGGTTTTTGCTTACTGGATCAATGTGGAGAAAGCCACTGCATATATAAAAAAAAAACATGTAAGAAGAGAGATGATAGCCTTGTCTCAGTCCTTTATGAGCCTAGAAATGTCCCTTTACTTCTCTATTAATCAAGACTGAAAAAGTTGTTGTTGATATACATATAATAATCAATTTCACCCACGATTTTGTAAAACTTAGTTTTTGCATAATACATTTCAAAAAGGTCCATTCTACCTTTTCATAAGCTTTGGTGATATGAAGCTTTAAGGTAATACATCTCTCTTTCTCAGTCTATTGTTTTTAATTTTATACAAACATTCATAGCCTAAGATGATATTGTTACTTGTCAATCTAATAGACAAGAAAGCATTTTAGTTGGGGGAAATGATAGTATTCAATATATATTCAAGCCTATTTGCAATTATTTTGGCAATGAAACTATAGCTAACATTGCATAGGGTGATTGGTTTAAAATCAATTGGCTGCTGTGGATTATGTGTTTTGGGAATTTGAGCAATTAAAGTGTGGTTTAGAGTTAAGACTTCACCTTGATGATTAAGGATATGCCAACATATATGGATGATGTCTTCTTCAACAATCTGCCATTATGATTGGAAGAAGCTTATAGAGAGTCCATCAGGTCTTAGAGCCTTGGCTGGATTTGATTTCCACATTGCATTGATCACCTTTTTTTTAAGTGAAAGCCTTACAGAGCTCCTCACTTATTTCCTCCATTATCTTGGAATCTACCCCTTGCAGTGCTTTATTGATTTGTTCCCTTGTAGGCATTGTTTAAGTAAACAAATTTGTGAAGTATCCATATACGTTATGTTTTAAATCCTGCTAATCTTCAATCCATACCCATTATCTCTAATTAGACCTTTAATCTCATTTATTCTTCTTCTACGAGAATTTATTACATGAAATAGTTTGGTATTTCAATTGTTGCTCTTAATATTTATTTCAAATAGATCTATTCTTCCATAAGCAAGTTATCTATTTGCCTTTTCAGCTTTCTCACCTCATTTGTATTCTCATATTGTTGGTTTCCAGTTTTGCATTTATTCAGTTAGGCCTTAAGATGCTCTAGCTTCCTGTGTCGTCTCTTTTAAGTCTTTTTCCTTCACCTACTCAGACCTTACTTTACTTTCTTCACTCTTAAAAAATTTATCAATAACACTCGTACCAACTCCTCCAGTATTTCTTCAACACTCACTAACCATTTCTTTACATTTTGCATGAATATTTTAGGCTTTTTCATAATAAAATCTTAAAGTTGGTCTCTGATTTTTCTTTATCCATTTTTGTAAGTTCAATGCTTCCATTAATATAGGACAATGATCTGAGCCTATGGCTATAAGATGGTAAACCTAGTTTTTGCCATATAATTCACTCCACTCCTTATTATGCAGAAACCTATCAAGCCTCTCATCCACTAAGTTATGACCACTTTCTATTGGACCATGTGAATGGAAAACCATTCCATCCCATATTTTATAGATTGCAACTTCTAATATCTCCTCTAAAATAATCAATTACCTCTGCATCCTTTGGTAGGCCTTTATTTTCTCTCCCATTTCTAGTATTTCATTAAAGTCCATACTTATATCTATAGTAAATTAGATAGGCTTATCAACCTCTTGAGTAACATCTATATATGTTTTTTTGTGGTTTATAGTAATCTATACACACCAGTATACCTTCAAAGTTTTGAGCCTCCATCTATCACCATGGCATCAATATGGCACTTACTATAAGCCATAACTCAAACATCCATAAAGTTATTCCATACCAATGTTATTCCTCTCTCAATTCATTCTCTGTCCATTGTGAAATAGTTATCATACTTAAGGTTGGCCCATTAACTTCTTTATGATATTTTCCTATAACTTGGTCTCACACAAGATAATAAAATCTGGTTTGTTACATTATATAGTATTATTTAGACTTCTGAATGTCTAAGGGCTCCTCAAATCTCGGACATTCTAGCTTAGGATCCTCATAGCTCTCGGTGAGGATGATTTCCAGCCTCTGCCGATATTGATGGGTTAGACATTTTATGTTATTTTATGCCTTTAAAACATATGTAATAACATTTTATTAGATTAATAAATTTTATTCATACATATAATTGAACATATATTAATGAGCTCATATTTATAAAGTATGTGATCTATGTATTAGGCATATGATGCTAATACAGAGGGTATAGATCACAGGTTCTTTATAAATTAAATTTAGTTCATAACCATTAATGAAAAAGGACATTTCATTATATAAGGTTGTAGTTTTTCTGCTTCTTATAGTGGATGATTTACCTTGATCATGGAAGTAGAGACTTCGAATAGAAAAACTAGTGTATATGTTACATTGAACGGCACTACTGTAAATTTCGATCTGGTTAACTAAATGTCATAGATCTTAATTTACTAAAGCTTTAATAAGCTTGATTGATCTTAATTCTGAGCAGGCAATGAACTTTCATTCATGCGTTGTATCTTTTGAGCTATCACGGAGTGAGATCTATATAAACGGTCAAAACCTCGATAGCTTGGAAATATAATTTAATGGGTCGTAGGAACAAATATTTTCAAGATAAAATCTAATAATTAATGTCCACCTAAGATGTTTGCAATACTTGATCGTTAGAATCTGTTGCTATAGTTTATTCAATAAATTAGTTATTGAATAATAATATTTATTTGTAAATTTATTTACAAATATAGATATATTAAAAATGATAATTAGAGCATTCAATGACTTAGGAAAAAATAAGTAATTAAAGAGGTAAAACATTTTTTTAAGGCCTAACTTTAATTATGGACATTAATTATAAGGTCAATTAAGGGGTTATTGTTGGTCTAAAGACCAAGCCCAATTTAATTAAAAGAAGTTTTAATTAAATGGGATTTTATTTTATAACGTAAGTTACTAAAGTACAGCTCTTGGCTTTTAGTGGAATATCCTTGATTTAACTTAGAAGAATTGGTGTATTATGAGATAATAAGGACTAGGCCTTTTAAGTTGGAGCTAGAAAGCTCATGGATCTTGCAGTCCCTCTATTAGCTCAAATTCTAATCAAACTCTAATTTTCTAATCCTAATTAAATTTTAAATACCCAAGGGAGATCTCTATATATATATGGGAGGTATGTAATAAGAAAAAAAAAAGAGACCACAACCATACAGGAAAAACATTCTTTTATGTATTTTTACGTGGGAAAAGAATTTAATTAATACCATTCTCTTAGATTTTGATATTAGTGATTTTAGAGATTAAGAAAGATCCACGTGCCTACACGCGTTGAGTTTGAAGATTGAAGATAGTAGAAAAGATTGCAGTCAGTCAATTCAAGATCCGCCATAGCGAGGAATTGAGATAATCTTCTATCCCTATATATGTAATTATGAACAAGACGACCTAGCTTCCACTGCGTTTATTTTTATTTATCAAACCAACAACTGGTATCAAAGTCACCTTATTTCATATTATATGTATAGTTTATTTTGTGTATGACAATAATTGTTTATTGTGGCACCAATTGCATATTAATCTATATTCTTATTTTTATTAATTATGTGATGAATGGTTACGCCCAATAATTCATGGTTAGATATTTATTTGTATTTTTTCTTGAGAATTATAACAAGATGGGGCAATGAAATAATATCACAATTGCCCCTATTGGCTAGATTAAATATTTTTTTTTATTTTTGTTGTAATTAAAAAAAGAAAGAAACCTGAACAAAAGGAAACAAGCAAAGCCATGCACGTAGCCACTGTTTATGGCAGCGGCGTGCATGGCCGCTCGTCACTGGCAGCAGTGTGCATGGTCGCTCGGCACTTACGGTGGCAAGTCACGATAGCAACAGCATTGGACGTCCTTCTTTTCAATGATGATGCAGCGACGGCTTGGTGAAAATCGGTGATGAAGCGGTGGGTTTTGGATGAGGTCCCGTGGTTTTCATGGTGGTAGAAAGTAAGCTGGCATTGTAAGAAGCTGGTGACAAGTTGCGGCAATAGTAGTAGTCCCCTTTCTGACATGAACGGCGGTAGGACTTTGAGCGGCGGTGGTTGGGAACGAAAGAGTGTGAGTGGCGCGGGTGAATATTGTGGAATTAGGGTTTCCACTGATATTTATCACTTAGGCCCCTATTTATTTTAATTAATTCTGATTTGGTCAAGATTATTTATATATCATACAAATAGACCTTTAAAAGTTTATCAATTATGCAAATAAGCCCTAATATCATTGGTTATTCTCACTCGACCCCCTCTAATTTTGGGTAATTAAAGTTTGACTAGATAGCTTTAAAAAGTTTTAAATAGATCCTAAATTTAACCCAAATTTATTTTTGGATTTGTTATGGGTATTTGTAAAATTTAAAGTCGGTCCAAATTTTTTTAATTTTGGTTCAATTTTATAAAATTTTATTTGGGATATTTTATTAAAATTATTGGGTCAAAAAATATTTTTTATTTAAATTTTTTTGAAGGCCCAAAAAACTTTTTAAGCCTAAAATAAGCCCAATTTATTTTAAAACAAGTGGACCGAAGAAAATTAGGAGGCTCAAAATTCAAGCCCATAAAAGGAGACAAGTAAGAAGATGTAACATTATGGAAGAGCACAAGTTGACTTCAAGGAAGACTTTAAAGAATTTAGGCTTAGTTTTTAATACTTTTCTTCCTAGGAAAAGTTATGAATTATGGGTTATTTATTTATCAAGTTAATTGATTGGATTAATAACATGTCATATAGATTAAGGGTGCCACATTCACATGTCTATGCATAAAATAATCATATTTTGTGACATTAATGTTCTAATGAGATTATGATAAGATTATTGTCATATTTTTAATATTATATTAATTTATTATTTGACGTAGCCTTATTAATTATTTTATGAAAATAAAATTAGATATTAATAAGTAGAACGTCATTTTATAAATTAATTAAAAACTCTAAGAAATAAAATATTGAGTGAGAGAGGGCTTTAGGCATAAAGCCCATGGCCTCCATTATTGGTCCTATAGTAAGGTAGATTAATGTCTTGCCTCAAATCTTGTGAGCTCTCTACGGAGAGTATTAATCAGAATTAGTTACTAGATAGGACTTTCCTAAAGGATAAGATCTAATATAGGACTCATGAGAAATTGACAACCCTACGGTGGCTTTTTTTGATTAGAAAATATAAATGATTAAAATAATAATTGTACACTCAACTTGGGTTGATTGATGTCCTCCCTACGGAGTTCTTGTCAATTAAATCTAAGGGCCAAAGAATCTGTAGTTAATTATTATTTGATATGAGATAACTATATAATAATAATAAATTAGTATGCTACTAGTCTGATTTGTGACGGATACAACCAACCTACGGAGGTGTATTCTGAATGAAAATTAGATTACCGATGTATAATGTAGTTAAAGAGTTCTATATAAATGCATTTCATGTATTTATGCAAAAGTAACACATGTTTTCGGATAATGTATGCTCATGTATGAATTTATTTTTCAGAATCATGTCTTCATTCAGCCCACTAGCATCCATCCTTAACCAAAACAATTTAACCAAAAATAATTATGTGGATTGGAAGAGGAACTTAGACATTGTTCTCACAGCTAAAAAGCAAAAATATGTCTTAACTAAAAAATACCCTCCTAAACCTAATGAAAAGGCATCTCAAGTTGAAATAGATGCTTATAATAAGTGGCAATAGTCTAATGAAATGGCCAGATGTTATATATTAGCTTCTTTTTTCTAGTACTCTAGCAAAGCAGCATGAGACTATGGAAACGACTATTGATATGGTCTTCGACCTTTTAGAGATGTTTGTTGATAAAAACAGGACTCTGAGGCAGGCTGCTTTGAAAGAGATCATAAATATCAAGCAAGTCGAAGGAACTCTTGTGCAAGATGACATGTTAAAAATGATAGCATTGTTCTAGCAAGTTGAGTATTTGGGTGGGGAATACACTGGCCAATCTAAGGTTGAGATGGTCTTAGAAACCCTAGTACCCTCATTTCAGACTTTCTTGTTAAATATGTCAATGAATCAATTGAATGTTCATTAACTGAGCTAATGAATCAGCTTAGAGCTGTTGAAGCCATAATGAAACCTAGACTGAGTGTTCATTTGACTAAGTGCCCATCTTCATTTTTTGGTCTCAATCATAGAAGAAAGAGTAGTAGGAAGAAGAAGAATAAGCCAAAGAAAGCATCTAATTCAAGATTTGTGCAAATTCATAAAAAGCTAGTAAGGCCCAAAGGAAAGTGTTTCTAATGTGGCATTAAATGGCATTGGAAGAGAAACTATCCTTTAGTTAAGCTTTCAATAGCTAAAATGATAGCTTCACCTTCTGGTAATATTCTTTTCATTGAGACATGTTTAGTGGTTGACTTTACAGATTCCTGGATAATAGATTTTGAAGTCACTAATCATATTTGTAATTCGTTGCAAGGGTTCCAGGAAACTAAATCACTCAATGAATAAGAGATCAATCTTAGGCTAGGAAATGGTGCAATTGTTGTAGCCAAGGCAGTGAAAGTTGTTCAACTTTATTATAATGATTTTAGGACTTTAGTATTAGATGATTGTTTGTCAAAACTCAAACGTAATTTGATTTCAGTTTGTTATTTGAATAAATTTGGTTATTTTGTTATTTTTAACTCAACTATTGTGATCAAAAGAAATAAGTCGTTTATATGTTCTGCTATACTAGTTAACAATTTATACTAAATATATCCTAAAATCAACGCACTGCATGACATAGAATTGAATAATGAATCTAATCACCATAAGAGGATTAAAGTGACTTTCACTAATCAAACGTATTTATGGCATTTACGTCTTGGTTATATTAGTCTAGATAAGATCCAAAGACTGGTCAAAGATAGATCTTTGAGTTCATTAGATATTGAACCATTACCAGTCTACGAATCCTGTATAGATGGCAAAATGACTAGAAGACCCTTTAATACTAAAGGTAATAGAGCCATTGAAACGTTAAAATTAGTGCACTCCGACGTATATGGGCCCATGAGCACACAAGTTAGGGGAGGTTATGAATATTTCATCACTTTCATTGATAATCATTCTAGATTCGATTATGTGTACCTAATGCGCCACAAGTCTAAGGCATTTGATAAATTCAAAGAGTTTCACGCAGAAGTGAAAAGGCAATTAGAAAAACACATAAAGATACTTCGATCTGATCGAGGTGGCGAATACCTCTATAGTGAGTTTAGGACCTATTTGTTAGACAATGGGATATTATCCCAGTTGACTACACTAAGGTCACCCTAGCAAAATGGTGTAACAGAAAGGAGAAATAGAACTCTTCTTGAAATGGTGAGGTCAATGATGAGTTATTCAACTTTACCCATCTCATTCTGAGGTTATGCCTTAGTAACAGCCATGTATCTTCTTAACTTAATTCCATCTAAGTCAGTCCCTAAAATACCTCTAAAAATATGGATAGGACATAAACCAAGTTTATGTTATATATATATATATATATATATATATATATAAGATTTTCTAGCACATGTGTTAAAATGGAAGACAGACAAGTTAGAATCTAAGTCAGAAGTTTGTCTATTTGTTGGCTATCCTAAAAGAACAAGAGGAAGTCTTTTCTATAGTTCTCAAGATAAGAAAGTATTAGTTAGCACTAATGCAATCTTTCTTTAAGAAGACTATATGAAAGAATTCAAGCCTAGGAGTAAGATAATTCTTGATGAGTTATCTAAGAACTCTAATATTGTGCTTGATGGAGTAAATGAATTAATTCTCAATCCAGATCATAATAACCAACCAGAGCTAGTTGCAGAACAACAATCACCAGTACTTCGTCATAGTGAAAGGATTATTAGACGTCAAACTAGGTACATGTTAATTGGAGAGTCATTTCAGGTAGTCTCTAATGAGCATGAACTAGATCTCACTAGTTATGATGAAGCAGTGGTTGATAAAGATGCAAACCATTGGCATAATGCTATGAAATCAGAAATGGATTCCATGTATTCTAATAAACCCTGGGAACTTGTAGATAAACCTGAAGGGATAAAACTCATAGGGTGTAAATGAGTTTACAAGAGAAAAAAAGGGGTAGATGGAAATGTGGAAACCTTTAAAGCTAAGCTTGTTGCTAAATGGTACACTTAGAAAGAAGGTATCTATTATGAGGAGACCTTTTCGCCAGTAGTCATGCTTAAGTCTATTAGAATTCTCTTATCCATTGCAGCAAATCTTAATTATGAGATTTGGCAAATAGACGTCAAGACTGCCTTTCTTAATGACCATCTTGAAGAAAGTATCTATATGATACAACAGATGGTTTTATAGCTATAGGTCAAGAGCACATGGTTTATAAACTGCACAAATCTATCTATAGGCTTAAATAAGTATCCAGATCATGGAACATTAGATTTGATCAGGCAATCAAATCATTTGGTTTTGATCAAAACCCTAATGAACCTTGTGTTTATAAGAAGATAGATAGGCGGTTGATGTTTTTTCTAGTCATGTAGATGATATACTACTCATTGGAAATGATGTAGGAGCATTATCATCAGTTAAATTTTGGTTATCTAACCAATTTGATATGAAGGACTTAGGTGAAGTTAATTACATCTTTGGAACTAAGCTATTGCGAGATCGTAAAAATAGGATGTTAGCTTTATCTTAAGCTGCATATATAGACAAAATTCTGGTTAAATTTGCTATGCACGAATCCAAAAAGGGATCACTTTCTTTTAGACATAGAATTTATCTATCCAAGAATCAGTGTCCCAAAACTCCTGAAGAGATAGATCATATAAGAGAAATTCTTTTTGCATCAGTAGTAGGAAGTTTCATGTATGCAATGCTATGTACTAAACTAGATATTTGTTATGCAATCAGCATGATCAGCAGATTTCAATCTAATCTAAGACCAGAACACTGGACTGCAGTAAAGCATATATTTAAGTACCTTCCGAGAATGAAAGATTATATGCTCATGTATACCAGTGAAGATCTTATACCTATTGGATATACAGATTCAGATTTCCAATCAGATAAGGATACCCGGAGATTTACCTCAAGATATGTGTTTACTTTAGGTGGTAGAGCTATATATTGGAGGAGTGTAAAGCAATTATGCATCGCAGACTCTACCATAGAAGTTGAATATGTAGCTGCGTCAGAAGCTACATAAAAGGCTGTTTGGCTCCGCAAGTTTCTTTTGGAACTTGAAGTGGTGTCTAGAGCTAAGATGCCTATTGTTATTTATTATGATAATAGCGGAGCTGTAGCACAATCCAAGAAACCAAGATACCATAAGAAAGGAAAACACATTGAGAAAAAAATGCTATTTGGTACAGGAGCTAGTGCAAAAGAGTGAAGTTAAAGTATCCAAGATTGCATCAATAGAAAATCTAGCAGATCCATTCACCAAATCATTGCCAGCAAAGTATTTTGAAACTCATATTTATGATATGGGAGTTCAACAGATACCCAACATGCTTTAAGGCAAGTGGGAGATTGTTAGACTTTTTATGTTATTTTTTGCTCTTAAAGCACGTGTAATAATATTTTATTAGATTAATAAAGTTTATTTATATATATAATTGAGCATACATTGATGAGCCTATATTTATAAAGTATATGATCTATGTATTAGGCATATGATACTAATACAGAGGGTATAGATCACGGGTTCTTTACAAACTAAATCTAGTTCACAACCATTAATGAAAAAGGGTATTGTATTATTTAAGGTTGTAGTTTTTCTGCTTCTTATAGTGGATGATTTATCTTAATCATTGAAGTAAAGACTTCGAGTAAAAAAACTAGTATATATATTATATTGAACGAGCCTACTGTGAATTTCGATATGATTAACTAAATGTCGTAGATCTTAATTCACAAATGCCTTAATAAGCATGATTGATCTTAATCATGAGTAGGTAATGAATTTACATTCATGTGTTATATCTTTTGAACTATCACAAAGTGAGATCCATATAAACAACCTCGATAGCTTGGAGATATAATTTCATGGGTCGTAGGAACATATATTTGCAAGATGGAATCTAATAATTAATGTCCACCTAATATGTTTGCAGTACTTGATCATTAGAATCTGTTGCTATAGATATATTAAAAATGATCATTAGAGCATTGAATGACTTAGGGGCAAATAAGTAATTAAAGAGGTAAAACATTTTTTTAAGGCCTAACTTTAATTATAAATATCAATTAGAGGGTCAATTAAGTAGTTATTGTTGGTCTAAAGACTAAGTCCAATTTAATTAAAATAAGTTTTAATTAAATGAGCTTTTCTTTTATAACATGGGTTACTAGAGTATAACCCTTGGCTTTTAATGGAATAGCCTGAGGTTAACTTAGAAGAATTGGTGTATTATGAGATAATAAGGACTAAGCATTTTAAGTTGGAGCTAGAAAGCCCATGGGTCTTATAGTCCCTCTATTAGCTCAAATTCTAATCAAACTCTAATTTTCTAATCTTAATCAAATTTTAAATACCCAAAGGGAGATCCCTATATATATGAAAAGTATATAATAAAAAAAAAAACAACAACTATATAGAGAAAAATTCTTTTACGTATTTTTACGTGGGAAAAGAATTTAATTAATATCATTCTCTCAAATTTTTGTATTAATAGGTTTAGAGATTAAGAAACATCCACGTACCTACACGCATTGAGTTTGAAGATTGAGGATAATAAAAAAAATTATAGCCAGTCAATTCAAGATCTACCATAACGAGAAATTGAAATAATCTTCTATCCCTATACAAATAATTATTAATAAAATGATCTAACTTTCGCTGTATTTATTTTTATATAAACAAAAAAAAATTATTTACCAAACCAATAACTTCCTTCTTTTATTCTAGGCTAATCTAATGTTTGTTTCCCGCCAATTGCTATTTTTATTCTCTTCTTTCCAGTACTTGAGGCTTTGGCTACTGTTTTTATTTTTGGTTTACCCTTTTACCTAATTTGGGCTTAACTATATTTTCTTTTGCTGGCTCAATCCTTGCTAACATCATCTATTTTTGTTTACTTTGCTTCTGCTTGGTACTCTTAGCCCGTAATGTTGCCACATGATGGTCCTGTTGATCTTGACTTTCTTGACCCAGTAAGTTGGCCTCTTCGAGCATTTTTCCTTTGGCGCCAATTTGGTTGGATTGATTAAAATCACTTCCCACGTTTTTGCTTTCCTTTTTATCTTTCTCACTTACTCCTAGCTTTAATACTTTTCCTATAGGCATCTCGAGTTATAGTACGTCATGTAATTATGGTGTTGTATATATTGCTATATTTTTATGATTATGATGTGTATTTGTGTTAATAGAAAGATGTTTGAATTATTGTGTATATTGTTATACTTTATGATTATGATATGTATTTGTGAAAATGAAAAAATGCTTGAATTATAATTTTTTTAATATATTATTTATTTATTGATATAAATATAAAAAATATTTAATATATTTATACGAATATAACTTAAACTCATAAAACATTCACAATTGATTATAAAATATAATAAATGAAATTGAATTTTCATCTAGCACAAATTCTTGATAGATAATATATATTCGAATAAATATCTATCACGAATTCACAATATACATCTATCATAAATTTGTGATAGAATCTATAGAGATTTATGATAAATTATGTATTTTGATGAAGTCATGTTGTATTATTGTGACGTCAATATAATAATGTCACACTTATATCATCTATTGTATCAGATGTTAAATAAACATTCACGCTATTATATCATTATACACTAGGCATTTTATGCCATATATTTTTATATATGTAAGACAAAAATCACAGTTTAATAATAAATATTTTTTATCACAAAACGATGTCATAAGTTGATAATAAAAATTTTCTATTATAAAATGCATTACTCATAAATTTGTAATAAAATTCTTCTATCACTAATTATTGAGATGTCTTTTAATGATATAAAATTTTTATAAAAAAACATAATTTGTGACTGCAAAATTCTATCTCCAAAAAGTCTTTTATTTTAGTAATGCCTTCAAAGTCTTTCTAACAGTTCACACTATGAATCACACATAAACCTTCATTTTATTACATCCCACCTCTCTGGTTTATCAAAAAGCCTGGTTGCCTTGACAGCTTTAAGGCGAGTGTATTTTTCTCTTTCTACTTCTTTTTTCTTCTAATGAATGTTAGATTCCAAAATATATTTCTTCTACAGGTAAAAGATGTCATTCTTAACTTAGTGTCATTCGCACAAATTGTGAGTTATATCTATGGTTTTGGTTGTTTCTTGGAAACTTGCACCTTGTGCTTTTGTTCCGTTGCATCACCTGATAGAAAAATTTATGTATTCGAATGCTAAACCAAAATGATTCCACTAATTAGTCGAGAATTTAGGCTAAATCAGGATAGTTATTTTGGAAGAAAACCGGTTTGAATTGGAATAAAAGACAAATATCATCAGAAAGATCATTCAGTTAACCTTCTAATGCATTTTATGGAGAAGAATTTGGAGTTTCCTAAAAATCGTTAAGACCAATTCTTCAACAGTGTTCAGAATTAAAGTCATAATGTTGCCACACGAGGTTTAGGAGTCCTCAACCTTGTTAATGATGTCTTGTCATGTATTTTCAGTATATTAAATAGTCTTACTAGTTGTAATTATGATTAGTCAAAACCGAAGAAAGTTTTTTTTTTGAGCAAGTTCAAAACCCAAGAAAGTTGGAAGGGTCAAATTGTCAAAGAATCATTTATCTCTTAGAAAGTTATTTATGCAAGTCTCACGGATGATATGTAATCCACAGAGTGTTTTTTATTAAAACAATTTTAGTTTATTCTGACTATTTTCCTTCTAACTATGTATCTCTTTGTTGTCCGCCGAATAGTGATTTACAAGCCTGCGTTATTGCTTTAAAGGAAGCTCCCATCAAAAAGTAAGAAATTCCTAATATTCTAATTTATCTCTCCATTAAATTAAATTAGTCAATGGTATGGTTGTCAACCCATGCTAAAGTTTTAATTAATTTCCCTCAATACTTACACCAAAAAATTAAGAACATAAATCTAATAACCCAAACAAATTATCTAAATAAGAACATCACAAACATGCATTGAAAAAAATTATTTATTTTGTTATTAAATATTTGAGAGTTAAAAAAATTGTTAATTTGAAAGATCATTTCAAATTTTTTGATTTATTCAATTTTGAATCTTGATCAACTTCTTGTAGTTTTCAACAATTCATGAATGAATGAATAGCCAAAATAACTATGAGTATACTAGCCACATGACTTCTTGAATATTTCAAGCCAAAAAAGACCATCTATATGTTTTTGAGTTCAGATAGATTTACATACACCATCATTAGTTATTGTAATTTAATAAAATAATATTTAAATACTTAAAAAAGTTGTTTTAAATTGTCACGTTTCAAAAATTTAGTAACCTATATGTAATTATGAATTATTAAATAGTAAATGAATAAAAATTCATAATTTGACGTGCTATTTGTTTACATCCATTAGCTTGTAAGGGATTCAATGTAGACTTTGATGGGGATCAAATGGTTTAGATCACATACCACTTTAATAGGAGAACAACCTAACCCTTAGAACATACTACAATCTTAGGTGACAAAGAGTTGACATCGAGGTGCCAAACCTTCCCATAAATGTGAGGTCTTGGGAAAGATCAGCTGCCCCTATTTCTTTGGGCGGAACTCTGGGTTGAGGAGTTGCTAGAAATGCTGCCAAAATATCAATATCTTTGGTCACAAGTTCAAAAGTATAATAAGTCAATTTACATTATTGCAGGTCTTTTTTACTAATTGGAGCCCTTCCTTCACCACCCTTATGGGATAGTTTATAGGGTTCATAGTTACTCCTCTCACTACAGAATACTTACGTGGCCAACATTTTGATTCGACTCTACCTAAAATTTTCTTGTTCACCCAAGGCCAAATGGCTGATAATGAGATCTCGAATTCACAAGGCCCCTAACTAATCGCTCAGTCATAAAGGAGGTAGAGGTACAGAGACAATGAGGAGGTTTTGCCTAGAAGTATCCACCTTTGAAAGAGTACGTAATAACTCATTGATCGAGCGCTCTTGTGCCAAAGATGAACGGGGCTAACTAATAGGAGTTAACTAATAGTTCATCTTTCAAACTTAATGCTTGTTCGTTTAAATTAAGATTATTTCACTTTTATGTATTTTATTATTATGTTGTAAGTTTATAATCAGTAGAGCAAATGGGAATGAAAATCCAACGAAAATAAGTCAAAAATATCCAATTGTTACAGTACCATACTACCCACCGAAAAAAGAGAAAGCTCTATGATGAACACATGAAAATGCATATTTGTTAAGAGATTCAGTCATCATTTAATGTCACTAATTTTAGTATTTTCTGTATTTTTAGCTTGAAATAAAGTGTTCTCCTTAAATTGTGATTAATGAATGTTATTTGGACAGGTTTAGGTAAAATGGACATAACTCTCAATATAAAAATCGAAATGAAGAAATTCTTGAACCTGGTGCAACATGACTCAATCTTACACAAATATGAAGAATAGTGGAAAAGCCAAATCCAACATGTTATAGGCCAAATATTGAAATACAATAGAATCAGGCTACAACTTTTGCCCAACTTGACCCAACTCACGTATTTGGACCGTATCTCACACAATACATACTCAATTGGTATAATTCTTGAAGTTATGAAATGCTGACATAACTATCAACAACTCGTATGTTAATGGTAAAGTCCAAATCAGCCGTTATCATAGACCAAATCGAATTGCAAGTGGGTAAAATGGTTGTTGTCTGAATTCTGATGTATCTTTGGAAGTTTGCTCATATCTCATTGGATACTCATCTAATTTGCATGAAATTGGTTCCTATGGAAAGAAGAGTCAAAATTCTACAACTTTTATGTCGGCTACAGAAGCTAAATCGATCATTTACATTATCACAAATGTGCTGCAAGTGGATAAACGAGTTATTGGCTTAAAATTATTGAAGATTGATGTCATCCATGACATATGTCCATTCATTGCCTATATAAGGAGACTCTTAGGATGTTTTTAATATTAAATAATTTTCTCTTCTTTTCTTCTCATTAACATGTATTGTAATTTAGGCTAGAGTTCTTGGCAAGGCTAAGAGATGAACTTTTATGTGTAATAAATCTACTTTTATGCTTTGATTCGTTGCAAAGAGCTACAAATGTTTGTAAGTTTGGTTTTGATTAAACTCTTTTCTATTCTATTTTCTATAATCCAAAGATTATAATTCTTATGTCTCATATATGTTCAGTCATGCTTTTCTTATGTGATTCTTGGTAAACTATAATTGTTATTGGTTACATTATTTTATATGTTAATCTTTTACTGCTATATTGTCGATCTTAGATAACATGTAAAGACAATAAATGTTTGATATTCAAGTTGATCTTTTACTACAATATTGTCAAAATGATATATTGTCAATCTTAAATAACTTGTATAAATGAACATAATTTGTGTTAATATTTGTGAAAGAGTTTAGTCATATCAAATACATGTGTTATTAAATGTACTATATTTTACATATCTTTCGATTGATTGTTTAGATGTAAAATTGTCAATTGAGTTATAAACATTGAATCAAAGTGTAGAGTAGATTTATAAAGCATAATTGTGTTTCTCAAAGCCTTGCTTAAATCATCATAAGATATTTTCTTCAATTCATAGACAATTTCATCTCATCAATTAATTTTATCCTTTGCTACCTCTTTAATATTTTACTTCACCAACCTATTTTGTCAAGAGCTTTCTCGTGGGATCGACACCTCAATCTATATTACGATAACCGCGTTATATTTTAAGCGTAAACACTCTATCAGGAAGAAAACAACCTAGCCAGCAGAGAGATTGCCATTAGACTATAAGGGAAAGGTACTGAACACAGGTAGATTATATTTATTATAGTAAAACAGTTACAGTAAATTTGCTATAGTGCCTAGTGCTTAGGATGGCATTCAAAAACTATATGTACAATGCCCAGAATCTAGTGCCGCGGTGCTGCGTGAACAATAATGCGGTGAACAGTGCTTGTGAACAGTTTTTCTAATTTGATTTGTATTTGATGTTTTACCATAATTTGAAAATATAAACCTATAAATAGAAGGCCACAAGCCCTAAAAAAAATCAAAGAAGAGAGGTAAAAACTTAGAGAAATAGTTCATGTTTACGCTCAAAATATAACGCGGCTATCGCAGTATAGATTGAGGTGTCGATCCCACGAGGAAGCTCTTGGCAAAATAGGTTAGTGAAGTAAAATATTAAAGCAGTAGCAAAGGGTTAATTGATTTAAACGGATGAGATAGAATTGTCTATGAATTGAGAAAAATGTCTTATGATGATTTAAGCAAGGCTTTGAGAATCACAATTATGCTTTATAAATCTACTCTATACTTTGATTCGATATTTATAACTCAACTGAAAGTTTCATATCCCAAACAATCAATCGGAAGGTATGTAATATATAGCACATTTGATAACACATGTATTTGATTTAGTTAAACTCTTTGCAAGCATTAACACACATCATGTTATTTATACAAGTTATCTAAGATCGACAATATATCATTTTGACAATATTGCAGTAAAAGATTAACTTGAATATCAAACATTTATTGCCCTTACATGTTATCCAAGATCGACAATATATCAAATTGACAATACTGCAGTAAAAGATTAACATATAAAACAATATAACCAGTAACAATTATAAATCAACATGAATCACATAAGAAAAGCATGACTGAACATATATGAGACATGAGAATTATAACCTCTGGATTATAGAAAATAAAATAGATAAGAGTTTAATCAAAACCAAACTTACAACATTTATAGCTCTTGACACCGAATCAAAGCATGGAAGTAGATTTACTACACATAAAAGTTCATCTCTTAGCCTTGCTAGGAACTCTAGCCTAAATTACAATACATGTTAATGAGAATAAAAGAAGAGAGAAAATTATCTTTAAAAACGTCCTAAGGGTCTCCTTATATAGGCAATGAATGGACATATGTTATGGATGACATCAATCTTCAATAATTTTAAGTCAATAACTCGTGTATTCACTTGCAGCACGTTTTTGATAATGTAAATGATCAATTCAGCTTCTGCGGCCGACATGAAAGTTGTAGAATTTTGACTCTTCTTTCCATAGGCACTGATTTCATGCAAATTGGATGAGTATCCAATGAGATATGAGCAAAATTCCAAAGATACAACAGAATTCGGCCAACAACCATTTTACCCACTTGCAATGCGATTTGGTCCATGATAACGGCTGATTTGGACTTTACCATAAACATACTAGTTGTTGATAGTTAAGTCAGAAATTCACAGCTTCAAGAATTATACCAATTGAGTACGTATTTTGGGAGATACGGTCCAAATACGTGAGTTGGGTCAAGCTGGGTAAGAGTTGTAGTCTGATTCTGTTGTATCTCAATTTTTGGCCCATAACATGTTGGATTTGGCTTTTCCACTATTCTTCAAAT
This sequence comes from Ailanthus altissimus, assembly GCA_946807835.1. Lineage (NCBI taxonomy): Eukaryota > Viridiplantae > Streptophyta > Magnoliopsida > Sapindales > Simaroubaceae > Ailanthus > Ailanthus altissimus. Next base: position 7,188,722 of record OX327713.1, on the reverse strand, counting down.
TTGTGTAAGATTGAGTCATGTTGCACCAGGTTTAAGAATTTCTTCATTTCGATTTCTACATTGAGAGTTATGTCCAATTTACCTAAACCTGTCCAAATAACATTCATTAATCACAATTTAAGGAGAACACTTTATTTCAAGCTAAAAATATAGAAAATACTAAAATTGGTGACATTAAATGGTGATTGAATCTTTTAACAACATGCATTTTCATGTGTTCATCACAGCCCCCAACCAGCTTATTGCTAGTCTCTAGCAATTCAAGCGTAAATAGAATATGCAAAACTACCTAAGCACTTCAATCAAAACGTCAATTCGAGATCACTGTTGCTATCATGGTTTTTTCAATTACAACTTCCATAATTTGTGTGTGTGTGAACTAAGCCATAACCATCTAACCACAAACCACAATAGATATAGCCTTGAGAATTTCTCCAAGTAAAAGCCTCAACTCCATATCCTCACATGTGTATGACTGTTTAAAAGGTTAGGACTTCTCTTATGGAGTTGGAAAACAGTTAAGCACTCAAGAAAAAGTCAATTTTAAGGACAGACATATAAACTAACATTGATCCGAAGATAGGAAAATTATTTGTTTAAAAATCAATTATTCATATCATACGTCAACTTTAGAACTTTAATTGGCTTGTGAGAATAATACAATTATAACTTGGTGAGAAAACTGTTTTACAAGGTATTTGTCTTCTAAAATTGAATGAAGATTTTATTAAACTGAATTGCTTCTTTTTTTTTTTTTTTCTTGTTTTTGGTACTTTTGTGTTTTTTTTTTTTTTTGAAGAATACAAGGAAGCATTACAAAGGTTTCTCACCAAATTATATTATGCACAAATGTAACCAACTTATCCCTTAATTCAAATAATATCATTCTAAACAAAAATTAACCAATTCAAAGGATCAATGAAAGTTCATAAGCTGTTTTCTCAACCTTTCCACTTACTCACAAAAGATATGCGAGATTAGAAAAATATATACTTAAACATGGGAATTCTCTTGGCTATATAAATTGAATCATCCATCTTACCACAAGGCTTAGCATTGTGCTCAAAAATATTTTGGAAGTCATTCTTTAGTAACCTAGATAGAAATAGTGACTCAACCTAATCAATTCTGAAATCATACTTAGGCAGAAAAGCAAATTCCTTTATACAAGAATTACCAAGACTACAAGCAGTAAACGACAATGCATGAAATATAAAACAAAATAACAAAAAGTTAGTTAAAATGCATTTCAAAAGTTAGTACTAAAACTCCTTACTCTGCCATTCTAATTTGACCTAGAATGCGTCTCAAGAGTTCAAGAATGAACTCTTTACTCTGCCATTTTAATCAAATGTCGGACCACAAATTTTTTTTTTTTTTTTTGCAAAATGCAACGTATGTCTACTATCCTCCCCCCAAACCAGATGAAACATTGTCCTCAATGTTTAAATAGAAAGAGATAAAGTATAGGAGACATTACCTGAAACGCCAGTTATTTGAAAGAAACAAACCTGAGAGACACTTAAGCAAATATAAACTAAAATGATGGTACTGATAAATAAATAAAAAAAAAAAAATATTTACAAACGGAGTGTCAGATCCAATTTTCGCTTGTTAAGGCCCACTGACCAATCGATCCGAGTTATTGCTGGGTCAGGTTCGTAGGTAACTGCCTGTAATTTGTTAATCAATTCATCCGCCTCAGTAGCAGAAACCAGGATCTGTCGCGCCGAATGTGAAATAAAATTCTGTTCCACAGCTTGATCAAGAAAACAAAGTAAGCAATCAAAATAGTTATTAACATTCAACAAACCTATGGGTTTTCAGTGGATATTTAGTTGGGCCCAAGAGACAATTTGAAAAATTTCTTCCAAAGTACCAAAACTACCTGGTAAAGTAATAAAAGCGTCTGCATTGCAAAGCATTCTGGCTATACGTTCATGCATGGATGAGACTTGTAATTCTTCCCCTATTGTTTTCCCAGTCAGGTTTCCCACGGCCAAAGCTGTAGGAATAATACCTAAAACTTGACTTCCTCCTAAATGTGCAGCTGTTGACACACACCCCATTAGCCCAAGGCTACCTCCTCCATAAATCAAATGAATTTTTCTTGCAGCTAATGTTTTTCCTAGATTGTTTGCTGCTTCTACGAACACTTTACTCTCCCCAGGACTAGATCCACAAAATACACATATATTTTGAAATTGTCGAACTTGGGTTTCCTCCATATCTACTCTCACCTTAATCTCAATATATGAAAATGAAGAAACTGAGGTGCTGTATTTATAGAGTGCCAAATGATAACAATGATTATGGTAACCCGACAGTTTGTCAAAAGAGAGTTAAAAATAAAACATAAATATTTAAACATAATGACCCGCATGCATTATTGAACAAAAAGATTTGAATTTAAGACATCTACATGAGTAGCCCTACTATTCATAAAATAAAGTTTGAAATTAAAACACATGTATTTACAAGTAGTTGTGATTGTGGCTCACATCTTCCTCTGGTTTTACGTCCAGTAACGGCTTAAACGCCCTTTATGGGTCGGGGATAGGCTTCCCATCCAATTTTCTTATAAATTGGCAAACAGGGTCTTTTAGAGTCAGATTCCTGAGACTATACCGTTGATGTTCATTTTTGAATTTGTTCCATAAATCGAGAAGTTCACGTTGCACGAGCCCACAGGGATGCGTCTCAAGAGTCAATAGGATATCATCCAAAGACTCCTTACTCAGTCCATCCTTAATGAACTGAATTTTATCTTCTCGATTTCTAGATACGAATCCTAATGAACGACAACTCCGATTACAATTCCATCGAGCACATTTATGACAGACTTGTAACCTTTTTGCTCGTCGCCTTTTGGCATAAGAGCTTCTTCCAAGACCAGGCATATGAGAAACAAAATCATTTTCAAACTCACCAGACAACCGAACCTTGGCTTCAATTAACCAACGAAGGTCCACAGGAATATTACCCAACATCAATAGCCTTAGTCTTTCACACCGTGCTTTGTAAATCTTAAGTAGAGCATTTTGAGGAAATGAAGGAAAACGTTTTTTAAGGTTGGCAAGAATGCGATCCATTTTGAAAGAAAGAAAAGAGATGAATGCACAGTTTGAGGGACAGTTTTTAGGGAACTGAGAAACTGACTTTAATAGTCACGGAGTACCGTATCCGCCACTTGACCGGGAAATAAAATCACACTTTTCCACGTAGCTTTTTAGCCGCTGTCCATTCACTTTGAAAGTCCGTCCATCAGTGGGGTCTTCTATTTCAACAGCACCATTAGGAAAAATATGTCTTACCATAAATGGACCAGTCCATCGAGATCTCAACTTTCCAGGGTGTAAATGCAATCGAGAATCATAAAGATAGACCCGTTGATTTGGCTCAAAGTGTTTCCTTGAGATCTGTTTATCATGAGCTACTTTCATTTTAGCTTTGTAAATTCTGGAGTTGTCATATGCGTCATTTTGTAGCTCTTCTATTTCTGACAATTGTAACTTTCTCTGGAGACCTGCAGCATTTAAATCAAAGTTAAGGGCTTTGACAGCCCAATAAGCTTTATGTTCTAGCTCAACAGGTAAATGGCAAGCTTTCCCATAAACAAGCCGGTATGGGGACATTCCTAAGATGGTTTTGTATGCAGTACGATATGCCCATAATGCATCAGAAAGGCGTAGAGACCAATCTTTGCGATTCGGGTTAACCGTCTTTTCCAAAATCTGTTTAACTTCTCTATTTGCTAGCTCGGCTTGTCCATTTGTCTGTGGATGGTATGCAGTGGAAACTTTGTGAAGAACACCATACCTGCGCATCAAAGCTTCAAAAAAAAACGATTACAAAAATGTGTTCCTTGGTCACTAATGATGACACGTGGCGTCTCGAGTTTTGATGATTTTGGTTTCTCCCTCTCACATGGCAACTTTTCAATGCCTGGTTTCCAAAATCGAATCCCTTTATCCTGTGAGTCAAAAATACTAAACATATCAGTTGTTTCATCAGGATAATACATTTCTTCAATATCAAAATCAAAGAGATTTTCTAAAGAATTAGAGCCATGATTTTTATAAGCTTCCTCCGCTCCAAGTGTGTCTATCATATATGAATGATAGCACTCATCTTCTTCTCGTGGTTGTTTGCCAATGTTGAAAATGTTCACCTCAAGAGTCATATTCCCAAAAGATAATTTCATTAGACCATTTCTGCAATTAATAAGAGCGTTAGCAGTGGCTAGAAAAGGTCTCCCCAAAATAAGAGGGATTTTTGACTCCATGTTAACAACAGAATGAGTATCTAAAACAAGAAAATCAACAGGATAGTAAAATTTGTCAATTTGTAACAAAACATCTTCTACTATTCCCCGTGGTTTCTTGATTGATCGGTCAGCTAATTGTAGGACCACAGATGTTGGTTTAATCTCACCAAGTCCTAACTGCAAGTAAATAGAATAAGGCATTAAATTTACACTTGCTCCTAAGTCCAATAAAGCTTGACCAAACTCATGTGTCCCAATTTGGCAGGAGATTGTGGGACATCCTGGGTCTTTATACTTGGGTGGTGTCTTTTGTTCAATCACTGCACTTACCTGTTCTGCCAAAAATGCAGTTTTCTTCACATGGTGTTTTCTTTTGATAGTGCATAAATCCTTGATGACTTTGGCATAAGTTGGAACCTGCTTAATCAAATGTAACAAGGGAAGATTAATTTTAACTTGTTTCAAATGTTCCAAAATCTCACCTTGAATTTCTGAATTTTTTCCAACCGGTCGAAGAGCTTGAGGAAAAGGCACTGGGATTGAAAACTTACTTTCGGGCTCTTTTTCCATTGTGGCCTCTTTTTCAAGGGGGGCATCTTTACTACTCGTAGATGTGTTAATTTCAGGAGTAGGCTCACTTACAATCTTACCACTTCGAGTAGTAATGGCATTGACTTCTTTGAGATTTTGAACATCAGAAGTAGAAACTTGTGCCATGAATTGTCCTTTTGGATTGGATTGAGGTTGAGATGGAAACTTACCTCGCTCTTGTACAGTTAAGGCACTGGTCAATTTTGTGATTTGACTCTTGATTTCTTTGTTTTCGTCCACCACCTGTGCAAGAATTGTTTCAAATTTTTGATTAGTCTTACTTTGTGCCTCCATAAATGCTTGTAATGTATCCTCTAAAGAACTCCTAGTTGGTCGTGCATTATATTGAGGTGCAACATAAGACTTGGGTGCTTGTTGTTCTTGTTTCCATTGATTGTTGGCTTGTTGGTCAGATTTCCAACTGAAATTTGGGTGGTTTCTCCAGCTAGGATTATATGTTTCAGAGTAGGGTGAATAAGGCTTCTTGTACATCCCTAGGGCATTACATTGTTCCTCATATATCCCTCTCATCTCACTATACGTGGGGCAATCCTGAGCTAAGTGTTCCGCTCCTCCACAGACAAAACAGACATCGTGTGACTCAACTCTAGCAACCGTGTGGGTGACCCTTCTATCTTTGGTTTTCAAGGCCTCTAACTCCCTAGTTAAGACCTCTAATTGGGCTTTGAGGTTATCCTCGTCCCTAAGATGGAAAACTCCATTGGGTCGTGACCTATTTGTGCTTTCAGCAATGCTAGGTTCAGTCCATGTATGGGCTTTTTCGGCTAAGTCATTAAGGAATTCTATGGCTTCCTCAGGATCTTTGTGAAGGAACTCCCCATTACACATCATCTCAACAAATTGGCGCTCTCTAATTGTGAGTCCCTCATAGAAATAACTAACCAAGCGCCAATTTTCATACCCATGGTGAGGGCACAGATTTAGCAACTCTTTAAACCTTTCCCATGCTTGATATAAGGTTTCACTGTCTTTTTGGGAGAATGAAGAAATTTGTCTTTTCAGGCCATTAGTTTTGTGTTGTGGGAAGTATTTATTGAAAAATGCTTGGGTCATTTCTGCCCAAGTTCCTATAGACCTCGGCCTCAAAGAGTATAGCCAACTCTTTGCTTTGTCTTTCAAAGAAAAAGGGAAAAATTTAAGCCTAACAGTGTCTATGGCTTCAGGTTGGCTATGGAAGGTGGCAATTACTTCTTCAAATTCCCTAACATGTACATAAGGATTTTCACTATCTAGACCATGAAAAGTGGGAAGAAGTTGTATCATTCCAGGTTTAAAATCCGAATGTGGTATGTTAGGTGGAAATATAATGCATGATGGTGTGGCTGTGCGAGTAGGATGCAAGTAATCTTTTAGAGTTCTAACGGGGTTTTCTTCGTGTTGGCTCATTGTGTTAGAATTACAAGATGAACTAGAAGGTGAATTCTCTTCACTTACAAATTGTGGGAGTGGTTCTAGTTCTAGTTCTAGTTCTCTCACAAATCTTCCTCGTTTGTCTCTAGGTCGATGCATACATCCTAATTTTTTTTTTTTTTTTTTTAAGGAAAGAAATGCTTAAAGAAAATTAAGAAGTGGAATAAACACAACAAGAAATAGAAATAAGTTAGGTGGTAAGACCAACCATAAAATATAAATACAATAACTAAACAAAAGACTATAAAGTATGGAAAAAAAAAGTACAATAAATAAATAATAAAAAGAAAATACAATAAGTAAATAAATAAAAGGTTAGGCGGTAGAACCGGCCATAAAAAGAAAATACAACATGTTAACTAAAGTAAATAAAGTGCAATAAATACGTAAAAGAAAATGAAAATAAAGTACAATAAAAAAAAGTGCAATAAATAAATAAAGTACAATAAGAAATAAAGAAACTAAGTTAGGCGGTAGAACCAGCCACAAAATAAAAAGAAAATACAACAAATTAACTAAAAAAAAGTACAATAAATAAATAAAAGAAAGTGAACGAAGTTAGGCGGTAAAACCAGCCATAAAAAAAGTGCAATAAATAAACTAAAGAAAATAAAGTGCGATAAATAGATAAAAGAAAATAAACTAATTAGGCGGTAAAACCAGCCATTAAGATAATATAAAATATAACAAATTAACTAAAGAAAACAAAATAAATTAGGTGGTAGAACCAACCATGAATAATAAATAAATTACAACAAAGGAAATAAACTAAGAGTTTACAAAGAAAAGAAAATATACAAAGTTACCACTTTAGTATTTATAATCGCAACCGACTTTCGCTTAGTGTGCTTCCCCGGCAACGGCGCCAAATTTTTGTTTACGCTCAAAATATAACGCGGCTATCGCAGTATAGATTGAGGTGTCGATCCCACGAGGAAGCTCTTGGCAAAATAGGTTAGTGAAGTAAAATATTAAAGCAGTAGCAAAGGGTTAATTGATTTAAACGGATGAGATAGAATTGTCTATGAATTGAGAAAAATGTCTTATGATGATTTAAGCAAGGCTTTGAGAATCACAATTATGCTTTATAAATCTACTCTATACTTTGATTCGATATTTATAACTCAACTGAAAGTTTCATATCCCAAACAATCAATCGGAAGGTATGTAATATATAGCACATTTGATAACACATGTATTTGATTTAGTTAAACTCTTTGCAAGCATTAACACACATCATGTTATTTATACAAGTTATCTAAGATCGACAATATATCATTTTGACAATATTGCAGTAAAAGATTAACTTGAATATCAAACATTTATTGCCCTTACATGTTATCCAAGATCGACAATATATCAAATTGACAATACTGCAGTAAAAGATTAACATATAAAACAATATAACCAGTAACAATTATAAATCAACATGAATCACATAAGAAAAGCATGACTGAACATATATGAGACATGAGAATTATAACCTCTGGATTATAGAAAATAAAATAGATAAGAGTTTAATCAAAACCAAACTTACAACATTTATAGCTCTTGACACCGAATCAAAGCATGGAAGTAGATTTACTACACATAAAAGTTCATCTCTTAGCCTTGCTAGGAACTCTAGCCTAAATTACAATACATGTTAATGAGAATAAAAGAAGAGAGAAAATTATCTTTAAAAACGTCCTAAGGGTCTCCTTGTATAGGCAATGAATGGACATATGTCATGGATGACATCAATCTTCAATAATTTTAAGTCAATAACTCGTGTATTCACTTGCAGCACGTTTTTGATAATGTAAATAATCAATTCAGCTTCTGCGGCCGACATGAAAGTTGTAGAATTTTGACTCTTCTTTCCATAGGCACTGATTTCATGCAAATTGGATGAGTATCCAATGAGATATGAGCAAAATTCCAAAGATACACCAGAATTCGGCCAACAACCATTTTACCCACTTGCAATGCGATTTGGTCCATGATAACGGCTGATTTGGACTTTACCATAAACATACGAGTTGTTGATAGTTAAGTCAGAAATTCACAGCTTCAAGAATTATACCAATTGAGTACGTATTTTGGGAGATACGGTCCAAATACGTGAGTTGGGTCAAGCTGGGTAAGAGTTGTAGTCCGATTCTGTTGTATCTCAATTTTTGGCCCATAACATGTTGGATTTGGCTTTTCCACTATTCTTCAAATTTGTGTAAGATTGAGTCATGTTGCACCAGGTTCAAGAATTTCTTCATTTCGATTTCTACATTGAGAGTTATGTCCAATTTACCTAAACCTGTCCAAATAACATTCATTAATCACAATTTAAGGAGAACACTTTATTTCAAGCTAAAAATACAGAAAATACTAAAATTGGTGACATTAAATGGTGATTGAATCTTTTAACAACATGCATTTTCATGTGTTCATCAGTTCACAACACAAAATCAAAGATTAAAGTCAAGAAATCAAGATTCAACCTCAGCTTGACCTAACTCACATATTTGGACCGTATCTCACCAAATATGTACCCAATTTGTATAATTATTGAATCTTTGAAATAATAACTTAATTATCAACAACTCTTATGTTTATGGTAAAGTCCAAATCAGCCGTTATCATGGACCAAATTGTCTTGCAAGTAGGTAAAAGGGTTATTGGCCTAAATCTGATGTATCTTTGAAGTTTTGCCAATTTCTCATTGGATACTCATCCAATTTGCATGAACCTAGTGCCTATAGAAAGAAGAGACAAAATGATACAACTTTCATGTTGGCCACAAAATCTACATCAGTCATTTACATTATAAAAAAGGTGATGCAAATGGGTGAACGAGTTATTGGCCTAAAATTATTGAAGATTGATGTCACACATGGCATATTTCCATTCATTGCCTATATAAGGACACTCTTAAGACGTTTTCAACATTAGATAATTCTCTCTTATTTTCTTCTCATTAACATGCATTGGAATCTAGGCTAGAGTTCTTGGCAAGGCTAAGAGATGAACTTTTATGTGTAATAAATCTACTTTTATGCTTTGATTCGTTGTCAAGAGTTACAAATGTTTGTAAGTTTGGTTTTGATTAAACTTTTATCTATTTTATTTTCTATAATCCAGAGGTTATAATTCTCATGTCTCATATATGTTCAGTCATGCTTTTCTTATGTGATTCTTGTTAAATTATAATTGTTATTGGTTACAATGTTTTATATGTTAATCTTTTACTCCAATATTGTCGATTGATATATTGTTGATTGATATATTGTCGATCTTGAATAACATGTAAAGACAATAAATGTTTGATATTCAAGTTGATCTTTTACTACAATATTGTCAAAATAATATATTTTCGATCTTAGATAACTTGTATAAATGAACATGATTTATGTTAATATTTATAAAAGAGTTTAGTCATATCAAATGTATGTGTTATCAAATGTGGTATATTTGACATATCTTCTGATTGATTGTTTAGATGTAAACTGTCAATTGAGTTATAAACATTGAATCAAAGTGTAGAGTATATTTATAAAGCATAATTGTTATTCTCGAAGCCTTGTTTAAATCATTATAATACATTTTTCTCATTTTATAGACAATTCTATCTCATCCACTTAAACTAATTAATTGATTTTCTCATTTGCTACTGCTTTAATATTAAACTTCACCAACCTATTTTGCCAAAAACTTCTTCGTGGGATTGACACCTCAATCTATATTGCGATAGCCGAATTATATTTTGGCACCGTTGCCGAGGAGGTACACTAAACAAAAGTCGGTTGCGTTTATCAATACTAAAGCGGTAACTTCAAATTCCCTAACATGTACATAAGGATTTTCACTATATAAACCATGAAAAGTGGGCAGAAGTTGTATCATTCTAGGTTTAAAATTCGAATGTGGTGTATTAGGTAGAAATATAATGCATGATGATATGGCTATGTGAATAGGATGCAAGTAATCTTTTAGAGTCCTAATGGGGTTATCTTCGTATTGGCTCATTGTGTTTGAATTACAAGATGAACTAGATGGTGAATTCTCTTCCCTTTCACATTGTGGTGATTGTTCTAGTTCTACTTCTTTCACAAATCTTCTTAGTTTGTCTCTAAGTCGTTGCACACATCCTAATAATTTTTTTTTTATTTTTATGAAGAAAATGTTAAAGAAAAATTAAGAAGTGAAATAAAACACAATAAAGAAATAGAAATGAGCTAGATGGTAAGACCAACCATGATATATAAATATAATAAATGAACAAAAGATAATAAACTGTAAAGTACGATAAAAAAAGTACAATAAGTAAATAAAAGAAAAGAAAGTGCAATAAATAAAGAAAAATAAAATGCAAAGTACAATAAACAAATAAAAGGAAAAAAAATAAAGTACAATAAATAAAAAAAGGTACAATAAGTAAATAAATAAAAAGTTAGACAGTATAATCGGCCATTAAAATAAAATAAAAATATAACATATTAACTAAAGAAAATAAAGTACAATAATTAAATAAAAGAAAACAAATAAAGTACAATAAAAAAGTGCAATAATTAAATAAAAAAATAAAGTGCAATAAATAAATAAAGTACAATAAATCCACTTTAGTATTGATAAACGCAACCGGCTTTCGCTTAGTGTGCCTCCCCGGCAACAGCACCAAATTTTGTTTACGCTCAAAATGTAATGTGGCCATCGCAGTATAGATTAAGGTATCGATCCCACGAGGAAACTTTTGACAAAATAGGTTGGTGAAGTTAAATATTAAAGCAGTAGCAAATGAGATAATTAATTAATTAGTTTAAGTGGATGAGATAAAATTGTTTATGAATTAAGAAAAATGTCTTATAATGATTTAAGTAAAGTTTTGAGAATCACAATCATGCTCTATAAATATACGCTACACTTTAATTCAATGTTTATGACTCAATTGATAGTTTTACATATAAACAATCAATCGAAAGATATGTAAAATATAGCATATTTGATAACATATGCATTTGATATGACTAAACTCTTTTACAAACATTAACACAAAATCATGTTCATTTATACAAGTTATCAAAGATCGACAACATATCATTTTGACAATATTGTAATAAAAGATCAACTTGAATATCAAACATTTATTGCCTTTACATGTTATCCAAGATCGACAATATATCAATCGATAATATTGCAGTAAAAGATTAACATATAAAATATTGTAACCAATAACAATTATAATTCAACAAGAATCACATAAGAAAAGCATGACTGAACATATATGAGACATGAGAATTATAAACTCTGAATTATAGAAAATAAAATAGATAAGAGTTTAAGCAAAACTAAACTTACAAACATTTGTAGCTATTGACAACAAATTAAAGTATAGAAGTAGATTTATTATATATAAAAGTTCATCTCTTAGCCTTGCCAAGAACTCTAGCCTAGATTATAATGCATTTTAATGAGAAGAAAATAAGAGAGAATATCTAATGTTGAAAACGTCCTACGAGTGTCCTTATATAGGCAATGAATGGAAATATGTCATGTGTGACATTAATCTTCAATAATTTAGGCCACCACTTATTCACCCATTTTCAGTACCTTTTTGATAATGTAAATGACCAATATAGCTTTTATGGTCAACATAAAAGTTGTAGAATTTTGTCTCTTCTTTCCATAGGCACCAGGTTCATACAAATTGGATCAGTATCCAATGAGATATGAGCAAAATTCCAAAGATACATCAGATTTAAGCCAACACCCCTTTTACCCATTTACAAGGCAATTTGTTCTATGATAACGGCTGATTTGGACTTTACCATCAACATAAGAGTTGTTGATAATTACGTCATCATTTCACAGCTTCATAAATTATATCAATTGGGTATATAATTTGTGAGATACAGTCTAAATACATGAGTTGGGTCAAGCTGAGTGGAAGTATTAGCCTGATTCTAGTGTATCTCAATTTTTGGCTCATAACATGTTGGATTTGGCTTTTCAACTATTCTTCAAGTTTGTGTAAGATTGCGTCATATTACTATGGGTTCAAGAATTTCTTAATTTTGAGAGCTATATCCATTTTACCTAAACCTATGCAAATAACATTCATTAATCACAATTTAAGGAGAACACTTTATTTCAAGCTAAAAATTAGTGACATTAAATGGTCACTGAATCTTTTAATAAATATACATTTTCATGTGTTCATCATTCTTACCACCTAACTCATTTTTATTTCTTATTGTTTTTTATTTCACTTCTTAATTTTCCTTAAGCATTTCTTTCCTTAAAAAAAAAAAAAAAAAATTAGGATGTATGCATCGACCTAGAGACAAACGAGGAAGATTTGTGAGAGAACTAGAACTAGAACTAGAACCACTCCCACAATTTGTAAGTGAAGAGAATTCACCTTCTAGTTCATCTTGTAATTCTAACACAATGAGCCAACACGAAGATAACCCCGTTAGGACTCTAAAAGATTACTTGCATCCTACTCGCACAGCCAGACCATCATGCATTATATTTCCACCTAACACACCATATTCGGATTTTAAACCTAGAATGATATAACTTCTGCCTATTTTTCATAGTCTAGATAGTAAAAATCCTTATGTACAAGTCAGGGAATTTGAAGAGCTAATTGCTACCTTCTATAGCCAACCTGAAGCTATAGACACTGTTAGGCTTAAATTTTTCCCTTTTTCTTTGAAAGACAAAGTAAAGAGTTGGCTATACTCTTTAAGGCCGAGGTCTATAGGAATTTGGGCAGAAATAACCCAAGAATTTTTCAATAAAAACTTTTCACAACACAAAACTAATGGCTTGAAAAGACAAATTTCTTCATTTTCTCAAAAAGACAGTGAAACCTTATATCAAGCATTGGAAAGGTTTAAAGAGTTGCTCAATCTGTGCCTTCACCATGGGTATGAAAAGTGACGTTTGGTTAGCTATTTTTATGAGGGACTTACAATTAAAGAGTGCCAATTTGTTGAGATGATGTATAATTGGGAGTTTTTTCACAACGATCCTGAGGAAGCCATAGAATTCCTTAATGACTTAGCCAAAAAAATCCATACATAGATTGGACCATATATTATTGAAAGTACAAATAGTCACGACCCAATGGAGTTTTCCATATTTGGATAAAGGATAATCTCAAGGCCTAATTAGAGGTCTTAAGTAGAGTGTTAGAGGCCTTGAAAGCCAAAGATAAAAGGGTTACCCACACGGTTGCTAAGGTTGAGTCACACGATGTCTGTTTTGTCTGTGGAGGAGCAGAACACTTAGCTCAGGATTTCTCCACTTATAGTGAGATGAGAGGGATATATGAGGAATAATGTAATACCCTATGGATGTACAAGAAGCCTTATTCACCTTACTCTGAAACCTATAATCCTAGTTGGAGAAACCATCCAAACTTTAGTTGAAAATTTGACCAACAAGCCAACAGCCATTGAAAACAGGAACAACAAGCACCCAAGTCTTATGTTGCATCTCAATATAATGCACAACCAGCCAGAAGTCCTTTAGAGGATACATTACAAGCATTTATGGAGGCACAAAGTAAGACTAATAAAAAATTTAAAATAATTCTTACGCAGATGATAGTCGAAAATAAAGAAATCAAGAGCCAAATCACAAAGCTGACCAGTGCCTTAACTGTACAAGAGCGAGGTAAGTTTCCATCTCAACCTCAATCTAATCCAAAAGGACAATTCATGGCACAAGCTTCTACTTCTAATGCACAAAATCTCAAAGAAGTCAATGCCATTACTACTCGAAGTGGTAAGATTGTGAGTGAGCCTACTTCTCCAACTAACACATCGATAAGTAGTAAAAAAGCCCCCATTGAAAAAGAGTCCATAGTGGAAAAAGAGCCTGAAAATAAGGTTTCAATCCCAGTGCCTTTTCCTCGAGCTCTTTGACCGGTTAGAAAAAATTCAGATAGTCAAGGTGAGATTTTAGAACATTTGAAACAAGTTAAGATTAATCTTCCCTTGTTGCATTTAATTAAGAAGGTTCCAACTTATGCCAAAGTTATCAAGGATCTATGCACTATCAATAGAAAATATCATGTAAAGAAAACTGCATTTTTGACAGAATAGGTAAGTGCAGTGATTGAGCAAAAGACACCACCTAAGTATAAAGACCCAGGATGTCTCACAATTTTCTGCCAAACTGGGACACATGAGTTTGGTTAAGCTTTGTTAGACTTAGGATCAAGTGTAAATTTAATGCCTTATTTTATTTACTTACAATTGAGACTTGGTGAGATTAAACTTATATCCGTAGTCCTATAATTAGCTGACCGATCAATCAAGAAACCACAGGGAATAGTAGAAGATGTTTTGTTGCAAATTGATAAATTTTACTACCCTGTTGATTTTCTTGTTTTAGATACTCATTCTGTTGTTAACATGGAGTCAAATATCCCTATTATTTTAGGGATACCTTTTCTTGCCACTATTAATGAGCTTATTTATTGCAGAAATGGTCTAATAAAATTATCTTTTGGTAATATAACTCTTGAGGTAAACATTTTCCATATTGGCAAGCAACCACGAGAAGAAGACGAATGCTATCATTCATATATAATAAACACACTTATAGCAGAGGAAGCTTATAAAAATCATGGCTCTGATTCTTTAGAAAACCTCTTTGATTTTGATTTTGAAGAATTGTGTTATTCTGATGAAACAACTAATGTGTTTAGTATTTTTGACTCACAAGATAAATGGACTAGGTTTTGGAAGCTAGGCATTGAAGAGCTATCACGAGAGAGAAAGAAACTAAAATCATCAAGCCTCGAGACACCACGTGTCATCATTAGTGACCAAGGAACATATTTTCGTAACCGTTCTTTTAAAGTTTTGATGCGCAGGTATGGTATTCTTCATAAAGTTTCTACTACATACCATCTACAAATAAATAGACAAGCCGAGCTAACAAATAGAGAGATTAAACAGATTTTGAAAAAGACGATTAACTCAAATCGCAAAGATTGGTCTCTACGCCTTTCTAATGCATTATAGGCATATTGCACTGCATACAAAATCATCTTAGGAATGTCTCCATACTGGCTTATTTTTGGAAAAATTTGTCATTTATCTGTTGAGCTAGACCATAAAGCCTATTGGGCTGTCAAAGCCCTTAACTTTGATTTAAATGCTGCAGGTCTCTAGAGAAAGTTACAATTGTAAAAAATAGAAGCACTTTGAAATGACACATATAACAACTCCAGAATTTACAAAGCCAAAATAAAAGTAGCTCATGACAAATAGATCTCAAGAAAATACTTCGAGCCAAATCAATGAGTTTATCTTTATAATTTTCGATTGCATTTACACCCTGAAAAGTTGGGATCTCAATGGACTGGTCCATTTATGGTAAGGCACATTTTTCCTAATGGTGCTGTCAAAATCGAAGACCCCACTGATGGGCGAACTTTTAAAGTGAATGAACAGTGGCTGAAAAGCTATGTAGAAAAGGTAGACCACTCTATGTACCTAAATGAGATCCTTCTTGTGGATCCTATCTATTATGTTTGATTAGGTTTAATCCATCTGTACTATATTTTATATTTTGTCTATATTTATCTTTTGACTTTTTATTTTTGCTTTTATTTTCTTTTACATTTTATTTTACTTTATTTTCCTCTTTTTATTTTTTTTCTTCAGTGTGATTTTTGATAGGGCGTAATTGCATAAAATATTTTATCTTTCTCAACTTGGTGTTTGTTCAATTTATCCCAATAATTTAGCTATTTATGCATATTAATATTTTTTTATAGGTTTAAGCACTATCGGAGCAAAAATACCAGAAACCGGATGTAAATGAAGCTATTTAAGATGAGAATTCGAGAAGGGACTAAAATGCTCAAAACCTTGAACAGTACGAGTGAACAGTGTAATTTCTATAATGCATGAACAGTGCCGAGGCATTTGATTTGAGCGTCAGAGCATTGTTCGGGGAGTGCATTCCAGAAGCTTCACACCGCGGCATCGAATCCTAATGCTGCAGCATTGAGTTTTAATGTCGCAGCACTGAATTCTAGGCACTCTTTGAAGGCATTTTTGTCCTCTTTTTGAAACCCTAAACCTATATATATGCCCATTTTTGAGCCAAGAAGAGTAGGGTAGTAGAGAGCACAAAAATAAACACTTCATTTGAGTTTTGGAAGCAAGAATCAACAGCAAGAGGCAAACAATCAAGAGGAAGAAAAAGAATTTCTGCATTTTGGAGAAAGAACATTACCATTGCATCAAGGGAAATTTCTTCTTCTCTTCAATTTCGTATTTGTTGTTGATTTTAACATGTATAATGATGTTGTTAGATGCTCTAAACTTATGTTTTTAATTATGAACTAAGTTTTATTACTAGGATTACAATGTGAACTCATATATAGCTTGGATTGATTATTTTCCCTTATTTATTATATTGGTATTGAATTGTTAAATTTATTCTATGCTTAATGCTTCTAATTACATGACAATATATTAGATTATTTTGGGAACCGTAATGAACTTGGAAAAAGGAATTTTGTGTTGGCCATGAATAAATTGATGTATGATCATTATGTAAAAGCATGAGTTCCATATGAGATAGGAATATACTCATATGGCATATATGACCATTTAGAGAATTTGAACTTAATGAATGTTATTTCAATTTGATTATCATAGTGTTGATAATTAACTGAATGAGATATACTCACTTAACTATTGGAAGAGGCTTGTGAGGATATTAGAGTTCTTGGTTAACATTCATATTGATAGTTCTAAAGGGAGTAATTGAATTCAAGTAAAGTATTGAGAGATTATTGTAATCCTAGGCATTTGAGTATTTGTGTTGTCATGTTTGTTCTCTTTACTTTATTTTTGTAATTATTCTTTTTGTTTAGTTAGTTTAGATATAAAAATCATTGAATTTCTAATAGCTTGAATAAGAATAGAAGAACATAATTTTAGTACTTAGCAAGTAGTAATAACAATTTTTGGTGGGATCGACACTCTACTTATCATATATTACTTGTTACGATAACGTACATTTGCGTTAGTTTGTATTATACAAAATACACAACAAGTTTTTGGCGCCGTTGTCGGGAAATTATTTATTATTCTTGTTGATACTAATACCAATTCATCTTATTCTTAGTTCAAACATCTTTCTATCATTGTACATTTTGCTGTCATTTGTCTCATTCTTTTAGTTTTTAGTTATTGTGGATTGATTTATGATGGATGGAATATCAAGTTTGTTGAGGGATTTTGCAGTACTAAGAATAAGCGACATCCATTCAAGCATTCGAATACCTATTATTGATGTCAATTACTTTGAAATTCAACCGGAGATTATTCAGTTATTGAAAGCATCAGTGCAATTTGATGGATTACCAAATAAAGATCCAACTGAGCATTTTGTGAATTTCTTGAAAATTTGTGACCTTTGTAAATACAATGGTGTCTCGAATGATGCAATTTAGCTTCGCTTATTCACATTTTCACTCCGAGATAGAGTAAAGAATTGGTTGAGGTCATTACCATCGAGGTCTATAACAACGTGGGATGAGTTAGCGCAGAAATTTCTTACCAAATTCTTCCTACTGGCAAAGACAACGATGATAAGGAATGCCATAACTTTATTTGTGTAGAATGATGATGAGTCCTTATATGAAGAATGGGAAAGGTTCAAAGAAATGCAGAGGAAATGTCCACACGATGGCATCCCAAAATGGTTACTTGTGCAAATTTCTTATGATGGGATAGTTGAACATATGAGGATAATAATTGATGATGCACCAGGAGGTGCATTTATGAATTTGTTTGTTGATAATACATATGCATTGCTGAAAGTAATGGCCTTCAATAACTCTCAATGGACAGCTGACTGTGTTGCTCCATACAAGATCATTGAGAGAGTTGTACAAATCACTTGTGATTTTTGTGGTGGTAACCATCTAAATAGACTATGTGCAGAACCTATAGATTACCCAAAACTTGGTTACCAACAGCAGTACAACTCCAATTTTGATGGTTATTGTTCCGAATTGGGAAATCAAGCACCACTAGAAATTCTGCAACAACAGCAACTTGAGATGGAATCCTTATTAGAAGATATGTTTCAATATGTAAATAGGATAGCTGAGTTGTTGTGTAGCCAATCTTCATCTCTACAGATGTTAGAAATGCAGATGGAATAATTGATAAATGTTGGCCACAATCATCCTCAAGATGCATTGCCATGCAATATTAAAAACTTTTCAATGAAAAATGTTGAACACAGTAGGGCTATTATTGTGGAGTATGGGATAGAGCAACATGCAGCTAATGAATTAAACAAGTCAAATGAGGATCATCACATGGATGAGGCGCAAATGGAAATAGCAAAAAAAGTACAAGAAGAAGAGTTTCAGCAGCAAAAATTTATGAGTCATTGTACTCCACAATTTCCATTGTCCATGGAGCTTGAAGTGAAGAACCATGATCTGCATTTTTCAAATGAATTTTCCCATTGCTTCAAGATTGATATGGTGATTTCGGATGATGCTTAACCATCTCCAAAATAGCAAGTACTAGAATCCATCACAAATCATGCATATGAAGAGATACCGCTGCACAAATTAAATACCAAAAAGTGGCAAAACAAGCTCGTCAATGAGCAACCATTAGATACTGGCCAACAAGGTTCAATTTTTCGGTATAAGATTAAAATCTTTTCGGTAAAACTCAAAGCAACGTGGTCGGGGGTGTTCCTTAAAGCTTTTCTCATGAAACTATAGAAGTCAAAGAAAAGGAATACCATTACTTATAGGCGTCGACTGAAGTTCCATAGGCGAGATGCTTCAGATATGCAATTTGATCCACCATGATCTAAAAATAAAGATGTTCCACTGACGACGTTAAATTAGGCGCTACTTGGGAGGTAACCCGAGGTAATTTTTGATTTGATTTGATTTTATTAAATTTGATGTTTTTATGTTTTGTTAAAAAAAAAAGGAAAACAAAAAGATGAATAAAACCAATAAAAAGAGAGAGACAGAAACCAAAAAAAAAAAAACAAAAGCAAAGCAAAACGAAAAAGAAAAAAAATGAAGAAACAACAAATCAATGCAGTAAATCAGTGCAGTAGCGCTGGAAGTCAGTGCTGCGGCGCTGGCTCGCACAGTAGGATTTTTTTTTATTGTCCCCCTTATATGTTTTATATTTTCTTTTTAACTCAATTTGCTGCCCACTTTCTCTTTTGCCCCCCAATTATTTTTAATTTGTTTTTCTTCTTTTCTCTTTTACCCCCATTTTTTGCATTTCTTTTCCATTTTAAAATTTAATCCCTCTCAACCCCAGCTCTTCATTTCATATAAATTTAACATTCTCAATTTAAATTCATCATAAAATAACCACCAAAACACATCAAAAACACATGTTCATTCTTTATTAACTCTAATTTTGAAAAAAAAAATAGAGATTTTATCAAAAATAAAAATTTCAAAAGGCACTCCAAAGTTGAGATTAATGTACGTATATTTGTGTCCTTAAGCTTATTTATTGATGAAATATTTATTATGGTAGTGTTTGAACTATATTGAGGAGTGGTAATAGTAGATTGTGTTGTAGAGTGAATTATTGGTTGAGACTTGTATTTGTAAATTAATTGGGAAGTGTTTGAATTTATTTACACCTGAATTATAATGCATTGTAGTTGTTTAAGGGAGATTAACATTTTTGTCATGGTGAGATTTAGAAAATTTTGGAGATTTGAATTTGGTGGAATGGTTACTGTTACATTGTAATGAGCAACCCTTGCTACTTCATCAAGCTCCGACAAAAATTAACGATAACGATTTGGGAGATGATGCAAACATTATGGAGGACATGTGTGAGGCTTCAACACATCATTCAGAGAAGTATTTCATTTTTCTATTTTTATTGATGCCATGTGGACATGTCATGGATTAAGTTTGGGGGAGGGAAACACTTTCACATTTTTAATTGGCTTCACTTATTTATTTGAAATTTTATTTTTTCTTATTTATCTATAATAAGTTTTATTTTGCATTTTGTTTTGGTGTGTATTATGCATTTTGTATTCTATTTTGGGTTTAACATGATTATTAGTCAATGATAAAACTAAGTGCAGAAACTATAACTTTTTGAAATCAATAGATACTATGTTTGTTCATATGTTTGATTTTGATTGCAAGTTTTATCTTTTGTGATTACTTGAAACACATTGAGCACATAGTTGGATTGTTATGTTAATTGCTAACCTAGAGAAAGTTTATGGACAACAAGAACACAAAAAATCTCAAATAGAACTTGTTTGATTATCATTTGAGGCGAAATCCTATGACATATATGATTAAGGAAGTGATTTTAGGCCATGTTTGGATCGTTTAAGCCTTTCGAGCCTACCGATATATATTTATCCATAGTCACCTAATTTGAGCCTAATGACCTATTTCTTTGTTAACTATAATAATACCTTAAAACAAATACATATTCCATCATTATCATCCCTCACACCATAGGCATAGAAGTTATGTTTGTATTTGTTCCAAAAGGTTAAAAAATTCAAAGTTTTGGGGTATAGTGATTTGGAATGCTTTGTAAAAAAAAAAATCAAAAGAAAACAAAAGCAAATATATATCCCTATATGCTTATAAAAAATATTGTTAATAAGGAGCAACAAAGGAAGTTCCAAATTAAGTTTGCAGGTGTCCTTTGGAATGAGATTAAGGCTTTGATGTTCAACAACAATGTATATTTATGGTGTGATTTGAACCAAAAATGAATCCACATTATCCTACCTTTACCCTAACCATATATTATAGGCTTAATAAAGTCATATTTGGTTCTTAATCATATTTGTTCCTACATTAGTGGAGAGTGATATGAAAAGCATACCTATGGAGTGTATGTTTCAAAACAAATATATCCATAGAGATCGCATCTTTTCTTGCAGGCATAAACCATTCCGGGTGTATTTAACTGACAATAACGACTACACACACACACACACACCAAGTAATTATTTATACGATGAAGTGAGCATGATGATTAGACTTATTGAATAGTCATGGTATTTATAGATTTTTAATAGTTATAGACAATGCAATATTTGAGAATAATTATTAATCATCCGTTAGCCCATAAATTTATTTTTGAATTTATTTTATTTATTTATATCTATCTTTGCTTGAGGACGAACAAACTCTTAAGTTTGAGGGTATTTGATAAGGCGTAATTGCATAAAATATTTTATCCTCCTAAACTTGGTGTTTGTTCAATTTATCCCAATAATTTGGCTATTTATACATATTAATGTTGTTTTATAGGTTTAAGCATTATCGGAGCAAAAATATCAGAAACCAGATGCAAATGAAGCTATTTGAGATGAGAATCTAAGAAAGGACTAAAATTTTCAAAACGTGAACAATACAAGTGAACAGTGCAATTTTTATAGTGCATGAACAGTGCAATGCCGGGGCATTCAATTTGAGCGCTGGGATATTCAGCGCTAGGGCATTGTCTAGGGCATGCATTCCAAAAGCTCCACGCCGCGGCATCGAATCCTAATGCCACAGCATTGAACCCGGATGCCGCGGCATTGAATTATAAGAAATTTTTAAGGGCATTTTTGTCCTCTTTTTGAAACCCTAAACCTATATAAACACCCATTGTTGAGCCAAGAAGAGTGGGGCAGTAGAGAGCATGAAAATAAACACTTCATTTGGGTTTTGGAAGTAAGAATCAACAACAAGAGGCAAAAATCAAGAGGAAGAAGAAGTATTTCTGCATTTTGGAGGAAAAACATCACCATTGCATCAAGGAAAATTTCTTCTTCTCTTCAATTTCGTATTTGTTGTTGATTCCAGCATGTATAATGATGTTGTTAGATGCTCTAAACTTATGTTTTCAATTATGAACTAAGTTTTATTGCTAGGATTACAATGTGAACTCATATGTAGCTTGGATTGATTATTTTCTCTTATTTATCATATTGGTATTGAATTGTTCAATTTGTTCTATGCTTAATGCTTCTAATTGCATGACAATGTATTAGATTATTTTGGGAACCTTAATGAACTTGGAAAAGGGAATTTTGTGTTAGCCATGAATAAATTGATGTATGATCATTGTGTAAAAGCATGAGTTCCATATGAGATAGGAATATACTCATATGGCATATATGACCATTTAGAGAATTTAAACTTAATGAATGCTATTTCAATTTGATTATCATAGGAATATTGATAATTAATTGAATGAGATATACTCACTTGACCATCAGAAAAGGCTTGTGAGGATATTAAAGTTCTTGGTTAACATTTATATTGATAGTTCTAAAGGGAGTAATTGAATTCAAGTGAAGTATTGAGGGATTATTGTAATCCTAGGCATTTGAGTATTTGTGCTATCACGTTTGTTCTCTTTGCTCAATTTTTGTAATGATTCTTTTTGTTTAGTTAGTTTAGATATAAAAATCATTGAATTGCCAATAGCTTGAATAAGAATAGGAGAACATAATTTTAGTACTTAGCAAGTAGTAATAACAATTCCTCGTGGGATCGACACTCTATTTATCATATATTACTTGTTGAGATAACGTGCACTTACGTTAGTTTGTGTTATACAAAATACACAATAATTTTATTTCCTGGTCAAGTGGCGGATACAGTACTCCGTGACTATTAAAGTCGATTTCTCAGTTCCCTAAAAACTGTCCCTCAAACTGTGTATTTATCTATATTTTTTTTCACTTTCTTTCAAAATGGATCGCTTTCTTGCCAACCTTAAAAAACGTTTTCCTTCATTGCTTCAAAATGCTCTACTTAATATTTATAAAACACGATTTGAAAGACTACGGCTATTGATGTTGAGTAATATCCCTGTGAATATCTGTTGGTTAATTGAAGCCAATGTTCGATTATTTAGTCAGTCTGTAAATGATTCTATTTCTTTTATGCCTAGTCTTGAAAGAAGCTCTTATGCCAAAAGGCGACGAGTAAAGAGGTTACAAGTCTATTATAAATGTGCTCGATGGAATTGTAACCGGAGTTGTCATTCTTTAAGATTTGCATTTAAAAATCGAGAAGACAAAATTTAGTTCATTAAGGATGGCTTGAGTAAGGAGTCTTTGGATGATATCCTATTGACTCTTGAGACGCATCCCTGTGGGCCCCTGCAACGTGAACTTCTCGATTTATGGAATAAATTCAAAAATGAACATCAACGGTATAGTCTCGGGAATCTGACTCTAAAAGACCCTGTTTGCTAATTTATAAGAAAATTGGATGGGAAGCCTATCCCCAACCCATAGAGGGCGTTTAAGCCGTTACAGGACGTAAAACCAGAGGAAAATGTGAGCCACAATCACAACTACTTGTAAATACATGTGTTTTTCTCTGTTTTATTTATTTATCAGCATCATCATTTTAGTTTATATATGCTCAAGTGGCTTTCGAGTTTGTTTCTTTTGAATAATTGACGTTTCAAGTAATGTCTCCTATACTTTATCTCTTTCTATTTTAACAATGAGGACAATGTTTCATTTGGTTTGGGGGGAGGATAGTAGACATAAGTTGTATTTTGCATTCTAAAAAAAAAAGTAAAGAGTAAACTAAAATGATGATGCTAATATACACTCTCGATTAAAATGGCAGAGTAAAGAGTTCATTTTTGAACTCTTGAGATGCATTATAAGTCAAATTAGAATGGTAGAGTAAGGAGTTTTATTTCTAACTTTTAAAATGCATTTTAACTAACTTTTTGTTGTTTTATTTTATGTTTCATGTATTGTTGTTTATTACCTGTAGTCTTGGTAATTCTTGTATAAAGGAATTTATTTTTCTGCCTAGGTATGATTTCAAAATTGTTTAGATTGAGTCATTGTTTCTATTTAGGTTACTAAAGAATAACTTCCAAAATATTTTTGAGTACAACGCTAAGCCTTATGGTAAGATAGATGATTCAATTTATATAGTTAAGAGAATTCACATGTTTAAGTATATATTTTTTTAATCTCACATATCGTTTGTGAGTAAGTGAAAAGGTTGAGAAAGTAACTTATGAATCTTCAGTGATCATTTGAATTGGTTAATTTTTGTTTAGATTGATATTATTTGAATTAAGGAATAAATTGGTTGCATTTGTGTATAAAATATTTTGGTGAGAAACTTTTGTAATGCTTCCTTGTATTCTTCAAAATATATATATATATAAAATATATAAAAAAAAAAAAGCAAAATATCAGAAAAAAAAAATCAATTCAGTTTAATAAAGTCTTCATTCAATTTTAGAATACAAATATTTTGTAAAGCAATTTTCTCACCAAATTATATTTGTATTATTCTCACAAGCCAATTGGAGTTCTAAAGTTAGTAGATGTCAAGAATGATTGATTTTTCTATCTTTAGATCAATATTAGTTTGTATGTCTGTCTTTAAAATTAATTTTTTCTTGAGTGCTTAACTATTTTTCAACTTCATGAGAGAAATCTTAACCTTTTAAACAGTCATACACCTGTGAAGATATAGAGTTGAGGCTTTTACTTGGAGAAATTCTCAAGACTATATCTGTTGTGGTTTGTAATAAGATAGTTACGGCTTAATTCACACACACACACAATTTTTGGAAGTTATAATTGAAAAAACCATAATAGCAACAGTGATCTTGAATTGATTTTTTGTTTGAAATGTTTAGATAGTTTTGCATATTCTATTTACACTTGAATTGTTAGCGACTAGCAATAAGCTGGTTGGGGGCTGTGATGAACACATAAAAATACATATTTATTAAGAGATTCAGTCACTATTTAATGTCACTAATTTTAGCATTTTTGTACTTTTAGCTTGAAATAAAGTGTTCTCCTTAAATTGTGATTAATGAATGTTATTTACACAGATTTAGGTAAAATGGACATAAATCTCAATGTAGAAATCAAAATAAAGAAATTCTTGAACCTGGAGTAATATGACTCAATCTTACACAAACTTGAAGAACAGTTGAAAAGCCAAATCCAACATGTTATGGGCCAAAAATTGAGATACAATAGAATTGGGCTATAACTTTCGCTCAGCTTGACCTAATTCACGTATTTGGACCGTATCTCACCAAATATGTACCCAATTTGTATACTTATTGAATCTTTGAAATAATAACTTAATTATCAACAACTCTTATGTTTATGGTAAAGTCCAAATCAGCCATTATCATGGACCAAATTGTCTTGCAAGTAGGTAAAAGGGTTGTTGGCCTAAATCTGACGTATCTTTGAAGTTTTGCCAATATCGCATTGGATACTCATCCAATTTGCATGAACCTAGTGCCTATAGAAAGAAGAGACAAAATGATACAACTTTCATGTTGGCCACAAAATCTACTTCGGTCATTTACATTATCAAAAAGGTGATGCAAGTGGGTGAACGAGTTGTTGGCCTAAAATTATTGAAGATTGATGTCACACATGACATATTTCCATTCATTGCCAATATAAGGACAATCTTAAGACGTTTTTAACATTAGATAATTCTCTCTTATTTTCTTCTCATTAACATGCATTGTAATCTAGGCTAGAGTTCTTGGCAAGGCTAAGAGATGAACTTTTATGTGTAATAAATCTACTTTTATGCTTTGATTCGTTGTCAAGAGTTACAAATATTTGTAAGTTTGGTTTTGATTAAACTCTTATCTATTTTATTTTCTATAATCCAGAGGTTATAATTCTCATGTCTCATATATGTTCAGTCATATTTTTCTTATGTGATTCTTGTTGAATTATAATTGTTATTGGTTACATTGTTTTATATGTTAATCTTTTACTGCTATATTGTCGATTGATATATTGTCAATCTTGGATAACATGTAAAGACAATAAATGTTTGATATTCAAGTTGATCTTTTACTACAATATTGTCAAAATGATATATTGTCAATCTTAAATAACTTGTATAAATGAACATAATTTGTGTTAATATTTGTAAAAGAGTTTAGTCATATCAAATACATGTGTTATTAAATGTACTATATTTTACATATCTTTCGATTGATTGTTTAGATGTAAAATTGTCAATTGAGTTATAAACATTGAATCAAAGTGTAGAGTAGATTTATAAAGCATAATTGTGATTCTCGAAACTTTGTTTAAATCATCATAAGACATTTTCCTCAATTCATAGACAATTATATCTCATCCACTTAAACCAATTAATTAATTTTCTCATTTGCTACTGCTTTAATATTTTACTTCACCAACCTATTTTGCCAAAAGCTTCCTCGTGCGATCGACACCTCAATCTATATTGCGATAGCCACATTATATTTTGAGCGTAAACACCTAGTCCTTGTGGGATTGATACTTGAACTTTATATCCTATACTACTTGATACGATAGCATGCGCTTGTACTTAACTACTATATCACCAATCACTGATCGGTATTGTATGTTTGCTCTAGTTTTTGTTGTTTTCAATGTTGAAAAGGTTTTTCTTTTTCATAGGCAATGAGTTTTAATGTATTAAGATTGTCCGAAAGAAGGTAAGAGTATCTACTTTAGGTCATCATATGTGTATGTCTGCTCACAAAACTTGAAGTGTAATTGATCAAATTCGTAGACCTTTTTACAGCTCAATCCTTTTAGTAAAAGATTGGGTTGAGTTTAATTAAAATTCAACTATAAATATGATTTTCCCATTAGAAGGGGTCATACATGTTCTGTCACTCCCCCTGCAAATACTCAACTAATATGAAAAGCTTTTAATATTAGTTGAGTCCCCGGTTCCTTAATAGATTGACCTGAAATAATACCTACCACCCCATTTATAAAACTTATTATTAGAATGGGAATCAAGAAAATTCAAAATAGAAATATTTCAAATATTTAAATAAAAAGAAGAGAAATAGTTATTATGGTTAAAAAATCTCTTATGATTCTTCTTTTCGACTATAAACAATTGAATCATATATTTCGATATTAAAAAAAAAATTATCGATTTGAAATTCTCTCATCTCTTAAATTTATTTGTTCCAAATCCAATAATGAAATGACCTATCCCATGAATTTTTTCAGATTATGAGACATTCAAATTCATTATAAGTCTCCAAAATGTCAAAAAGAAAAAAAATTAAAGGGCGGACTCAAGGGCCTACTGATTTAGGTAAATATCTAATGCATTCCCCTACTACAGAGGTCATTTTTTGAGGAGAAACTATGCGTTTTTGGGTGTCTTCTCCTTGGCAAAGAGAAATTTTACCATTCGACTATATGTGCATTTTTTTTTCCTTAAAATGCCTAGATAATATTTATCCAAAGTTAATCCAAATACTTTCTCTCTCTTCAAGGGGATCAAAATAAAATTATTATTTATGTTTCAAATTTTTATTTAAATTTCTAATATTAGAATTGAAGGATTGTACCATAAGAGAAGTAAGAAGGTCAACTTCTTTCAAATATATAATATTTAGTCTGACAATGCATTATAGTTGAATTTTTATCTTGATCTAAATGAATCAACTTTTTTTCATAGGCAAATCTTTGCTTGCTAGGTAAGAGGATAGCAAGTTAAAATTTTTGTTTTGATAGGTCATGTATTTTTATTAGTATGAAATTCATAAATGAAGTAGTCAATCATTTTATCAATTTTTTGGAGAGTAAACTAACCAATTTTACACTTCAATATAATAACCATGAGTAAGCACAATAGCTTGTTTCGAATACTCGATAGCTTGATTGAACCAAGCCTCCGTAATTTTCAAATCCCCCTATCGAATGGCCTATTCTCCTTAGTCAGAATAAGTGAGTCAATTCCCTTCCTTAAGATCGTACTAGAGAGTTTCAAGCCTCGTATGGCTCGGCAATCAATTCTTTTGGTGTCCCAATATTTTTAATATAATATATCGATCCTCAAAGATGGCGATATTTTGTATCCCTTTGGTTGTGTGATTTGGGTGGTGTGTTATCCTATCTTTTTAGTTCGAGTTTGTGTTATTCTCTCGCTATTCCAATGTCATTGAAATATGTTAATAGCTTATTAACAATTATTTTTCCAACATTTTTATCCTCCATCATTACACAATTTTGACGAAGACCTCTTTAAGATGTTTGTCTTCCATCAGCGGTTTTTCACAATTTCTTCGCGGGATTTAAATTGACACTTGCAGATTTGCGAAGATTTCTTCCAACTTTTTTTATTCTGAAGCTAAAATAGCATTGTTCGAGATCAAAATCCATAATCGGCGAAAGGATCCGTAAAATATCACCTGTTCTTGCGTGGCTTAGTTCGATTCTGGTCAAGCAAAAGCTTCTTCATATGATAAAACAAACACAGGGAAGGATCAGCTCCTGCAGTTAAGCTCTGATTAAAAATAATTATCATGAGATTATTAGACAGAATATCAACTGCAGAAGAAACAAATATTTATCATAGAATTAAACTTGATGACCTCCTGAAGAACTGATGCTGCTCGAATGAGGGAATCTAACAATGTCAGATAACCTTATTTTCTGACTTCAGCAATGGAAGCTTCAAGTGGTTCAGCTCCAGAATCAAAAGTCATTAGTCAAGGCAGGCTAGTCGGGAAACTTCACGAGGAAATTCATTTCACATGCTGATAATTGTTTTAACAGTTCATATGCTGCCTGAAAAAGATGGAGCTATGTGGTTTAGCATTTATCATTTGTTAGTGTTTGTGGCTGTTTGTCTGTGTTTGATCCATGCGAAGGAACTGGCTAGAGCTAATGGTAACTTAACACTCACTCTTTGCCTTGGATTGAATGGTAACTTAATTATTAACACTCACTTTTTTGCATATCATGAGATGTACTGCTAGCATTCACATGCAATCATCCCTATCTGTGACGATCATAATCTCCTCTAGCACCATGACACTTCTCCCTTACATGGTTCACAGCCAACAGTATTTCTAAGGTAAGCTCTTTTGCATATGCAATTTCATAAGCCATACACATGATATTGTATGAAAAATGGAGATTCTCCATAACATATTGTAAGATCTATTTTTTTTTTTTCAGGACAAATTTTGAAACTGGGACATTTGTTTCTTCCTTGATACAGCCCCACAATACAGTTTTGCTAGAAAAATGCTAATTTTCTTACATGTCATATTATAGATGCTAGATCTATCTGAATGGCCTTAAAAGATTCACATAACTGGCCAAATCAGGATGGACTAGGATTAAGTTTGATTCCATCTCTTGATTCATCTTTCTTGGATTTTTCTTGGATTGCCCAGTAAGATTTTCATTCCCTTGCATTGCCATGTAACTTTTCAAGAATCCTCCAAGTTACAGCGTCTGGTTTCTGCCCATTCTTTCTCATTTCTCCCAGAATTCGATAAGCATCTCTCTTCATGCCTAACTTGCAAGCACTGTCGATCACAATATTATAGCTTACGTTATTTGGAGTAACCCCAGAATCAACCAGTTCATATAAAAAATGACAAGCCTCATTTAATTTGCCAGAGTGACAAAGCCCTTTAATCATGGCTGCATAAACATAATTATCATGTATATTTGAGGGCCAAATAACATCATCCCAAAACCTCTTAGCTTCATCTATTTGGTTACAGTCACATAATCCATCTATTACTATAGCATAAGTCGCACTGTCAGCAACCACACCTTTGCTTACCATGCAATTGAAAACTTCTATTGCTTGATCTGCTTGATGAAGTCTAAACAAACCACGAAGAACTGCATTATATGTCACAACAGCAGGGCTAAATCCTCTCTGAGGCATTACCTGATGCAATAAATTGAGAGCTTCTTGAATTCTTCCCACATTCAGTAAACCAAATATAGCAGTAGTGAAGGTCACAGCATCCGGGGCACAAAATTTCCCCATCATCATATCATTTAGTACCTTTAAAGCTTCTTCAGTTCTTCCCATCTTGCAAAATCCATTAATAATTGTATTAAGAGTTATCACATCTGGCTGACATTGTGTCTGAAGCATAGAAACAAGAACGTTTAAAAGCTCAGTAGGGTTATTTATGAGACAAAGAGCTCTTAAGTATATATTATAAATTCTAGTCCTATCCACATTTTCCTTATCCAACAAGAGTTGTAGAACCATCCTCGCTTTGTGGAGGTCAGATTCTCGACAAAGACTCTCTACTAGAACCATGTAAGTACATTCGGATGGCAAGTATCCAAAATGAATTCCTTCCTCTAACAATTGATATGCCCTCATACAACCACCCTCTTTGCAGAGCCCATGTACAATAGAATTATATGAGACCAAGCTTGGCGTAAATCCTCTTTTCCTCATTATATAAACAACCCTTGAAGCCCCATGGTTCCTTCCGGCTCTACAAAGTGATTCAATCATATGTCCATAAGCAAACACCTCTTTCACACTCTTCCCTTGCGGCATATCCTCTGCAATCCTAAAAACTTCACTGAAATAGCCTTCTCTACACAAAGAATCAACGAGATTAGCAAATGCTGCGCTGTTCACGGACATGTTCTCTTCCTCCTTCATCATCTCCCAAAGTTTGCACATCAATTCCCTACCACGTGCAACATCGCGAATACTAAGAACACTGCGAATCAAGACACTATACGTGAGAGAATTTGGCTCAACACCACAGTCACGCATTTCATCAAACAGATTATACGCAATCTCCGTTTGGCTGATTTTACAGTACCCGTTGATCAAAGTAGTGTAAGAAACAACATTAGGAACATGTCCCCTTCTCTTCATATCAAAAAACAACCTATGAGCTTCACTAACACGTGAGAATCTACAGAACTGATCCATCAAACAGTTATAATTAACCAAAGAAGGCACAAACTCAGGCTTAACATCACACAAACAACTCATAACAGGTAATGTATCAAGGGGGTTTTTTGAACCAAGCAAACAAGCAATAATGACATTACACGTGCGCTCATCGGGGACGCAATGAGAAGAAATAGAAAGGAGAAACCGTTGGTGGGCTTCCACAAAGCGGTTAGCGTCGCAGAGAGCGTGAATGATGCTGCTGATATTGAGCGAATTAGGTTGGTAGCCAACAAGCCGTAAGTGGTCAAGATAGCGAAGGGCCTCGTCGACGTTATGGTCTGTGCAGAGTTTATGGATCGTTTTTGTAATGCTCTGCTCTGATTCTCGAAAGATTTGACGTTCTAGTTTTCGGAGAGTTGAAAACAATAGTGCGAGTCTGATGTTTCCCTTTGTAAACCAGTTGATTCTTGGGTGATTGAAGATTAGTGATAACATTTTGAATGCATGCCTGCCCATGTCAAGAGATGAGGGAAACTCCGGTCTTCCTGGAGGAATTTATAAGTACATCAATTAATCTGACACGTCTGGATTCTGCTGGAGGGATTCGGCCTATCTATGTTGCCCAAATGCCAAAATTGCAAGTCCATGCTCGATAATTTGAAATTACAAATCCTGCTTTATATAATAAAACATCTTTATTTATATAAAATAAAAGAGTATTTCTTAATTTTTAATTATGCAAAAATTTTAAAATTCTCACATTTTCTCCGAAATCACCTTCTCCATTGCTGAGATGCAACTTATACCATGAGTTATTCCTATTCTGAAGTGAATTAATTTGTTATTTCGTATACATGTATGTTATTATTAGAGTGACTAATGAGTGCATATATGTAAATGTGTATTTCTTGAATAAAATAGTGCATGTCATACATTGCATAGCGGAATAAAATATAATTTTTTATTCAACAAATACAAATTAAATTAAAGTCTTATTACATTAGCAAGTTTAAAAACTTACTTTTAAAAATAATTCGATGTAGAATTAATTTTCTAGTCTCACATGAAGCGTAATAACAAATAATTCTAATTCGCAATAATCAATGGGATTGTAGGAGTTAAAATGATATCTTATCATAAATTTTCAGCAGCTTAATATTTTTCTTTCTCTCTTGTATGAGTGTCTATTAAGAAAAAGAAAAGTGCAACTTTTTTCTATTTCTTTAAATGGTCGAATATTCCCAAAGTGCAACTAAAGGCCACTTGTCACACACACTATTTAATCATCAACAATCATTAATTAAATAATAATTGGCTTAACACTTAAGCTTATATACTTTCAGAGAGATCTTGAAAAAAAGTTCGCTTTTCAATTTTTTTTAGATGAACTGTTTGACCTAGTTCGATATCTTACTTACAATAGGCCACTTGTCACACATTCATTTGTTTTACAGAATTCTTTCGCAAGTCCGTGAACGATGCCTCACACACACGTTATTGATATTATAAAATGACACGCTAAACAATATAAGTTGAGGTCAACCATATACGTATAATCCTTCCGTCACCTATATCTAAGAAGAGCGAAGATATAGATCATCACCGTCAAATCTCTATATGTTCAACCATGAACTTATCTCTAGATTTATATTTTTCGTAAACAATATATGCAAGCACATTTATCATATTGTTTAACCCTACGAAAAACTCTTTTTCGGTGTTTATGCTTGTGCCTACAAGACTTTCTGAAATAAAATCTCAAAGCATCAAAATATACAACTCACTTATATGAGCTGACGGATTCTATATCTATAGATACCGAACTCTATGAGCATTGGACTATATCCAACGACACCTAGAGGTTAAACCATGAAAGGTTTCTAACTTGTATGGAATCTAAGCATCGTGGATCACTGACAAGCGTATTGTGGCGCTTAAGTTAAAGGATTACGAATACTACTTAACTCGAGAAGACCTTTTATTGACGACTCTATAAAATGTCTATTAGAGGTCCTCGTGAGTCTATTCAGTACTTAGTCTTTACTAAATACTTGCATGCCTATACGAGCTTCCACTAAGCCCACAATCTGCTAAGGCTAACCATTTGGATAATCCAGATATAAACATATATTAATTTAAGAGATTCACCAATCGACCAATGTCGGTAAACATAAATCAGGAATATTATTTTTTAGAACATACTGTGTAATGATATTTTTTAGCACCATTTGCAATTTTTTGCAACTACATCATTACTAATATATTCTTAGGTCTTTGTCCCATTTCAGACAAAGTTCTAACTCTTAGCATGCTAACTCTTAGCTTTAACCTAAACACCTTTAGATCTATAATGTCTTAAAAGTAACAAGCTTAATACCATGTAGTTAAATATTAACAATTTATTAAAATATTTAGTGTATAAATATTAAGCAATAAATATTCATATAAAATAGAATGAC
The DNA here is from genome assembly GCA_946807835.1 of Ailanthus altissimus. Classification (NCBI taxonomy): domain Eukaryota; kingdom Viridiplantae; phylum Streptophyta; class Magnoliopsida; order Sapindales; family Simaroubaceae; genus Ailanthus; species Ailanthus altissimus. The sequence goes on along the minus strand of OX327713.1, from coordinate 7,155,250 downwards.
ACTTAAGCACCATCTCTAACAACTCTTACTTGCTTTAGTGTCATTCTCAAAAATATTTAATACCCGTCGACTCCACATTTTTCTCAAACACCCTTAGAGTTAAGGCCTTAGTGAGTAGGTTTGCTACATTATCTATAGAATCTACTCTTAGTATGCCCTTGGCTTGAGCATTTGTCCTATTGTTATCATACAATAGTGGGATAGGATCCACTATACATGAGACTACTCTTAATAATGCAATAAACTTGCATATCTACACTATTTTCTTTTGCAGCTTTGAAAGTCACTCCAAGGTAGAATCAGCTATGGACATCTATTTTACATTCTTCCAACTGACAGCAGCACCATTGAGAAGAAACAAATAACCAGATGTGTATCCTTTCATCTATAAGTCACTCTCTCTATAAATAAAAAACTTATCCTTTGTTCCCTTAAGGTATTTTAGGATATGTTTCACGACCATCCAATGGTCGCTAACTAGATTAGACTAATATCGACTTATAACACTTATAGACATATTGATGTCAGGTCTCACAATAATATGATGTAGTTAAGCTGTCTACAACTAATGCATATGGTATGTTAGACATTCTAATTCTCTCATCTTCCGTTGAGGACACATCCTCCTAAAAAGATGAATCCCATGTTTGAAAGGTACATTAGCTATCTTATAGTTACTGAAATTATACATTTCTAGAACACTATCTATGTACGAGAACTGGAAGAGTCTTATCAGCCCTTTGGCTTTATCTCTATAAAGATTTATGCCCAATATACAAAAAGCCTCTCTTAAAGCCTATGTGGATAAGTTCTTACTCAAATAACTCTTGGCTGTATATAACATACCAATATCATTTTCAATAATGAGTATGTCATCCACATAAAGAACAATAAAGATAATCATGCTCCTACTAGCTTTTCTATATACACACGCTTTCTCTTTATTTTTTATAAAATCAAACCCTTTGATTACTTTATCAAAACGAAGATTCTAGTTTCAGAAAGCTTGCTTAAGTCCATAAATGGACTTTTTAAGTCTTCACACCAGCTTATAAGTTAGACTGAGTGTAAAAACTTTAGGCTGCTTCATGAATATCTCTTTCTCGAGATATCCATTCTGGAATGTTGTCTTTACATCCATCTACTAGATCTCAAAATTATAATATACTGTAAAATTGAATCGACTTCAGAATGCCTACCGATGAAAAAGTTTACTCATAATTTATCTCTGATTTCTGAGTATAACCTTTTCTTACCAATCGGGCTATAAAGATTTCTACCTTCTAATCAGGCCTACGCTTCTTCTTGTAAACCCATTTACAACCAATAGAACAATTCCTTTGAAAAGCTCAACCAAGTCCCAAACTTGATTGTTATACATATAGTCAATCTTGAATTTTATGGCTTTTTACCATTTTCCCAAATCGATGTCCAACGTCACTTCTCTATAAGTCAAATGATCCTTTTCTTCAACTAAGAAAACTTCAAAGGCATCTTAAGGTATTGTACCATACCTAATAGGTGGCCTTGAGATCCTTTCTAACCTATAGGGAGGGTATGTCAAAGGTATCTCACTCAATTAAGCATGCAGTTTCATCATCGGTTCATAAACTTTTGGATTTACTTCATCAAGTTTAATCCTTCTCCAATCCCAACGATCTATGAGAAACTATTTCTTAAGAAAAATAGTATTACGAGCAATGAACAAATTTCATTTCTCTGGATCATAGAACTGATATCCCATAAAATGTTTGGAATATGCAATGAACCTATACTTGTACCGCTTAGGTGTAAGTTTATCATATTGAATAACTTTGATATAAGCAAGACAACCTTAAATTTTAACATACTTAAGACTCAATTTTTTACAAATCTATATCTCATATGGATTAGTAGGAACGACTTTCGATAGAACTCTGTTTAACAAGTGAGTAGCGATTTCTAAAGCATTATCCCATAAACATTCTAGAAGATAGGTAAAACTCATCATCAATCGGACTATATCTAATAAAGTCTGGTTCCTTCTCTTCGAAACATCAATGTGTTAAGGAGTACCTAGAGGACTATATTGAGCAAGAATCTTATTCTCCTTCAAATAATTTTTGAATTTATTGCTCAAGTGTTCACCGCCTCGATCTAATTAAAGGCATTTAATATACATTATGGTTTATTTCTCTATCTTTAGCTGAAATTCTTTGAACATTTCAAAAAGTTTGTATCATGACAAATCATCGATAAAGACAATAAAGTGTCGAAATCTACCAGTAGCAGTGTGATTTATTAGATCACATACATCACTATATACTAATTCTAATAAATCAATGATCCAATGTCCAATACCAACAAAAGGAAACTTGGTCATCTTTTCTTGAATACAAGATTCGTAAACTGGATAAGGTTCTATGGTGAGATCAGGTATCTAATTGTCCTTATCCTTAACTAGACAAGTTAGACATCTCACGCCTATATAACCTAATCTTGCATGCCATAATTTTGTATTTATTCAAACATCCAAAACTATTACTTGTGCTTACCTGTTCATTCAAGACATTTCCTATTTTATCTAAAATATAATGGCCATTCAAAAAATGACACTTTGCTAATAAAACATTATTATTATCATATAAATACAAGAAACTATTTTTGATATATACATGATAACCTTCAGTGTCCAACACAGGAAGGGATATTATTTGTCTGATAATATTTGGTATAAAATAACAATTATACAATATATTGCTTCTCTTCTAGAAGGGAGAAGTAACTCAAAAGTCCCAATTGCTTCAACGTTTAAAAAATTTCTATTTCTTACATGAAGCTGTACTTCTTCTCTCCATAGTTTTCTAGCATTTCTGAAACCATGTAACACATTGCAGATATGAGAAGGACAAATGACAACTAATACCCACCCTGTAGTAGCATTAAATGCTAATGAAATATCAAGTATAGGCAACCCCACACTTAAATGGTTTATCTTTTCTATAGCCAGGTTCTTTGGATAATAACTTTTACAATGTCAAATTTTACCGCAATTGAAACACTTTCCTTTGTCTTTATTCTCATATTGTGGTTTGGATATATTAAAGAACTCATTCAGATAGAGCATAATATTACTTGAACAATTTATATGCACATGCTCTCTCTGAAGACCAGTAGATATCGAGGCCAGTAGATATGACTTGACTCTATTTTTGGTATGTCATAAACTCTTTGGAAGTAGCTTTATCAAAAAACCCTCTTATTATCTTTTAATTGATGATATATCCAAGCTATTCTGAATCTAGAACAATTTTCAAATTCATAAGCCAACTAAATTATTTTTGGTACCATATAGTTAGTGTGCATCAATTATATGTATCAATGGATTGCTTATACTCATCTTATCTTTTCTCTATAAGACAAAAGATGAGATAATTGGCAAAATATTTTAAACGTTAAAATAACGCTTTAGATCATAGATATAAAAAATATATATTTTTAATCTAAAGTCACATTTTCATTGTTTTATATAATTTCTTAATCTCTCAAATGGGAAAACGAAAGTTCAAACACATTAAACTTTATAGTGAGAAGTAGACCCAATTGGTATTTTACTCTAACCTCACATTTTATCAATATTGGCATTTTTAAAATCCAAAAAGTAGACAACTTTTGTTAATTGCATCTCATGCAATTCTTACCACTAATCCTAAACACACCTTATCCTCACGCTTTAACAATATTGGGTTAATGTGTTTAGATTAACTTGTCAACAATCAAATATAAGTTACTGATACTACCTTCATGCTTTAGCATTATAGGGCAATACATTCTCTTATGTTTGACTCATCTCATGTTTAATTGACATAGTGTAAATCACACCAACCAATCCCTCATGCTTTAGCAATATTTGGAAAAGCTGTGGTAACCTGTCTAGTATCGTATTGACAAAACGAACCATGTATAATATTTTCTCAAACTGAAATAAATTTTCAATCTGAATAAGAGATATTTTAAAACTTATTCACAACTCAAGAGGATATAATTCAAAATCAAACATTTATTTTATGTAAGTATAACTAACTCCACCAATAGCGCTCCTATTGTGGTTAATAGTGCAAACAAATAACCACATATATAAACACAATGATATAAAAATTATATTATTGTATATTAAACATCACATGCAAAACAATGGGCAAATGGAGTGCATGCCTTGAAGAAAAACACATTTTTCTTCAAAAACTCTACACTCTACACATAAGTACATTTTTCTTCATTTTTTGTTTATGGCATTTCATATTATTATTTTCTTGAATTAGACACCATGTCCACTTAATAATCATTTAACAAAATAAGTGCCTATGATTATAAAATACCAAATGAAATAAGTATTAATAATACTTTTGATTTTAATAATTAAGTGAGTAGTGCATTATCACTTAACAAATTATTTTTGCATTATTAAAAGCCAAAAGAAATAAGCATTAATAATATTTTTGGTTTTAATAAATAAGTGAGTGGTGCAATATCACTTAACAATTTATCTTTACATTATTAAAAATCAAAAGAAATAAACATTAATCATTTTTAATCAAATAAGTGGTACACTTATAATTATCATTTTAACTTTGTATTATAAAATGCCAAAAGAAATAAGCATTAAGCATTTTTAATTAAGTGGAGCACTTATTATTACTACTTTAAAACTATTAAAAATGCAATTATTTATTTTTTACACTATGTAAAAATAAATAACTAAATCAAATCCTGTTAATTCTCAAATTTTATCAGATCAAACTATTCGATTATTTTCGCTACCCTAGTGCTTAATGAGTATACTTCATATTGTGAGACTCTCTAAGTTTACGCTAGTTTTTCATATGGAGCTCTTTCATATGTCCATGAACGATGCCCTACACATACGTTACGAATATTATAAAGTAGTGCGTTAAACCATACATGTTGAGGTTATAGCATATTCATATAATTATTTCGTCATTTATATCCTGGAAGAGCTGAGACATAAATCATTACCGTCAAATCTCTACTTGCTTAACCATGAACTTATCTCTAAATTTGTATCCCTAAAATAATATCTGCAAAACACTTTTGCGATATTGTTTATCCCTATGAAAATTATTTTTCGAGGTTTATGCTTGTGGCTACAAAACTTTTAGAAATACAATCTCGAAGTATCATGATATATAACTCACTTATAAGAGTTGACGAATTCCATATTTATGCACACTGAACTCCATAAACATCGAACTATACCCAGCGACACCAAGCGGTCATACTATGAAAGGTTTCTAACTGAACAGGCTTAATTAGGATCTTCAATACACATCACATAAAGCCGTCAATTGATGATACTTTTGAGTTAAGTAGTATTTGTGATCCCTATACCTGAGCACCACGATGAACTTGTGAGTGATTCCATACGTAAGTTCTATATATATTAGAGATCTTTCATAGTATGACCGTTAGGTGTCATTGGGTATAGTCCGATGCTCATGAAGTTCGGTATGTGTAGATATGGAATCCATCAGCTCAAATGGGTGAGTTATATATCTAGATGCTCCAAGATTGTGTTTCAGAAAATCTTATGGCCATAAGTACTTCACCCAAGAAAAATATTTTTCGTGTTAGAAATAATATCGCAAAAGTGTTTGTGGATATTGTCTATTAGAATACGAATCTAAAGATAAGTTTTAGCGTTGAGCATATAGAGACTTAATAGAGATGATCTATGTCTCTGCTCTTCTAGGATATAAATGACGGAGGGATTATACGAATATGTATTAACCTCAACTTGTATGGTTTAACACACTATTTTTGTTATTTTTATAATTTGTGTGTAGAGCATCATTTATAGACTTTTGGAAGAGTTCCATAAGATAAAATAGGTGTGAACTTAGAAAATCTCACTATATGAAGTGTACTCATTGTGCACTAGGGTAGAGCACCGGATTGAATAGTTTAATCTGAAAATTTCTCAAAAACTTAAAATTATTTCAGGGTCTCTCGAAGAGATCATAGGGTTTAAATGTTAAGCCTGGAATCTCGACAAGTAGAACTTACCACTTTATCCTTTCTATTGGATGCCATATGTCATGCCATTAATTGATAATAGCATGACACATGGCATGTTATAATTGATTGGCCATTATTTTGTTAAGTATTAATATTTTAATAGGCCAAAGAAATAATATTTATTCAATTTGGCTTAGGAAGCCAAATTGAATTCAACCAATTTGCATTTCTTTAATATGTGCGGGCCATTTTAAATGATTTCTTTTAAAGTAAAGCATGAAACGGCAAGTTAATATAGAAAGCTTGGCCACCAAATTCATTTCTATTCGACCATTTTTTGGACAAATTATAGCATGATTTATCATGCTTCTTTTTAAGCATGACTTATCTTAATAGAAAGCATAATAGACACTAATGCATCACAAAATTCGGCCAACACATGTTTATTACTTACTCATCATTTTAGTTAAGCATGACAAGGCTAATATTAAGCCTTCTCATACTTATAAAACTATTACACCTTTTGGCCTACAATTGGCCAAATATGAGGTTACTATGGCTATAAATAGCCAGCTTTATTTTATTTCATTTAAAAGAGTTCTAAGGCAAATGTCAATATGAAAATTGTAAGTATTTTAATAAAAAGGGCCAAGAGACATAAAGAAGCAAAAGTTGCTTCTAAGTTTAAATAATTCTGGTGAGTAATAAGGCTACTATTCTAGCTCAAATGATCTCACCGAGTTCTTGACTAGAACTGCATAAAACACACTTTAAGGATGAGTTCTCTAAAATCTCATTAACGTAATAAGATGTTTGTTTTTATTCCACTGTACTTATTTATGCATATGATGTGTAAATTAAAATTAAAATGTACACACTCACCTCAGATACAGCGTACTTTTATATGCTTATGGCCACAAGACTTCTTAAAATACAATTTTAGAGCATCAAGATATACAACTCACTTGTATGAACTGACGAATCCCATATCTATGCACATCAAACTTTAAGAGCATCATACCATACCCAATGGCACCCAAACCTTAGACTATAAAAGGTCTCTGACATGCGTGAAATCAAAGTATGGTGGATCACTTACAAGCCTACCGTGGCACTCAAGTCAAAGGACCATGAATACTACTTAACTCAAAAAAAATCTTCTATTGACGGCTTTGTGGGATGTCTATTGGAGGTACTCGTAAGTATGTTCAATACCTAATTCTCACTTGATACCTGTATGGTTATACGAGCTTCCACTAAGCCCATGATTTGCTAGACTAACCGATTGAATAATCTAGATATAGACATACACTAATCTGGGAGATTCACCGATCAACCCATATTTGCAAACATGGATCAAGAACATTGTTTTGGAGAACATATTGCATAATAAAATTTTCTAGTACCATTTATAAAGTCCTTACAACTATGTCATTACTAATGTATTCTTAAGTTTTTGTTTCATTCTAAACAAGGTTCTAACTTTTAGAATGCTAACTCTTAATGCTGACTTAAACACCTTTAGATCAGATCTAAACTCCTTTAGATCTATAATGTCTAAAAAGTAACAAGCTTAGTACTATATAATAAAATATTAACAATTTATTGAAATGTTCATTGTATAAATATTAAAAATAAATAAATATTCATTCAAAATGGAATGACATGTGAGCACCATTTCTAATAATTATATGGGTTAAAATTTGCAAATTTGAAACCAAATAAAATAAAATTATGCCAAGAATTATAGAAAGAAAATATGATTCTCATCTTAGGTCACTTTTTACTGTAGTAAAATTCAATATATATTTTGATGAATAAAATCGTTAATAAAAAAACTGGTTCTCTAGGCCAACGAATTTTAAATTTATTTGTTTGAGGGAATGGGCCTTGCTTGGATTGTGCTATTTTGAAGGTGGTCTGCCTATGGCTACTCTGGTGTTTTCCTATAAAAACAAAGGAGAGCTTGTTATGATCTCACTGGTAATGGTTCCAGCGATGACCCTCCGATGCTTAATTTATTGTTCTGAAGATAGGGTGTAGTTTAAAGTGCTGACATTTAAAAGAACGCATTACCAATTACTGATGCCTACTTAAACCCCCTCCCCCCTTTTTATAGTCGTCCTTTATTTACGTAAGCCCTGAAATATATGGCCGAGGGGATTAAGCTATTACTCTCTTGATTATCAGTGTAACCAAGGTGATTGGGATCCACAGTCAAGGCCACTTTCTTTAAGTGTGGTATATGTTGGAAAATAATGGGTGGTTACCTTATAAGAACATGTGCTAAAATCGTTCAGCTTTATTCTTGGGATTATTTCCTCGACTGAAAGGGATTATAGTTCTGGACGGTCCTCATTTTGATTTATTCTAAAATCTTGCTGTGTGTTTCTTGGTGTGGCTTTCCTGCTGCCGTTTGCCCAATGTATAGCCCTTAGTTTTTTCAAAACTTAAATTAATGGCTTCAAGAAATAAAAACACCTTGAAGTTGATTTGCCTAAAACAGAAAGAAGCTAGATAAGCAATTTTCTAAATTTCTTGAAATTTTTAAGAAATTACATATTAATCTTTCTTTTGCTGATGCTTTTGAACATATGCCTAACTACGTCAAGTTCATGAAGAGTATCATTTCTAAGAAGATGGGATTGGAGGATTATGAGACTATAGCATTGACAGATAAGTGTAGCACCATTCTTCAAAAGAAATTACCTTCTAAGCTCAAAGATCTTAGGAACTTTACCATACCATGCTCAATAGGAAATTATGACCTTGAAAAAGCACTATGTGATTTAGACATAAATCTCATGCTCTTCTTCGTCTACAACAAGCTAGGTTTAAGAGAAGCAAGACATATCAACTTTACACTTTCACTTGTTGATCAATTTATTGCCTATCTGAACAAAATCATAGAGGACATATTAGTAAAGATGGACAAGTTCATCTTCTCTGCAGATTTCATCGTTCTAGACAAAGAGATTCCCATCATTCTTGGAAGACCCTTCGTAACCATTGTCACTTTCAAAAGTCTTCAACAAATCAAGTTACCATCCAAGAGTGAAGACTGTTTCTGCATTAATGTGGTGCACCCAAACTCCAAGCATTTCAAAGGAATTGAGACATTGGATCCTCACATACAAAAAAATGTTTAAGCATAAGAAAAAAATAAAGAAGAAAAAGGAGTAGTACCTTGACGAAAGGATCAATGAGAATGGCATAAGAGAATCACTTCCCTGATCTAAGATTAACGCTTTTGTGGAGAACCGTAAGGAGAATGCGATAAAAGATGTTACCCAAGGATTAATTGCAAAGATATGAAAGCCAAAATAGAGGAAAACTAGTAAGAACACATACAAAAAATGCTTCCATAAATACCTTTGATCCTCTATAAGAATAGAAGAAAGCCCCTTCAAACTAACGATGCTAAATCAAGTGCTTCTTAGGAGGTAGCCCAAATAATTTTTATTTTATATTTGCTTTAGTTTCAGTTTTAGTTACTTTATTTTCTCTTGTTATAGATAAAACAGCAAGAAGAGCATTCAAATAAGTAGCACGAGCAATTGCAAGAATTGGAGCAAAGAACAACTGTAGTAATATCAAATAGACAACAACACTGCATTGCTTACACTTCATTTACCAAGGAAGTTTTTTACTCTCAAGTTTTTTATTTTTTGACAATGGGTATAATGTTTAATTTAAGTTTAAGGGTGGAAAACACATTTTTTGTGTTTATTTTGCTGCGTAAATTGATTGATTGTCTTGCGGGGTAATTATTTTATTAGTTTTTGGTTGAGAAGATGATCATTAGCCCAGGATAAGAAATATAATATTTGTTGAATTTATTTTTACAAGTCTCTACGAAACAATAGATGCTTTAGACAATTTTTATATCATGAATCTTAAACGGACTTCAATTTTATGTTTGATCACTTATTCTTGAGCACATTGAGATAAGTATATATTAGTTAAATTTTTTTTGCTTAGAGATACTTTTTGTGTAAGTAGTACAGCACAATCTCAAGGACCAACACTTTAGAAGTTACTTGATTACTATTTGAGGTGGAATTCTAAGAAACACATGAATAGAAAAATGACATTAGGCTATCTTTGAATCAATTGAGCATTTCTAGCCTATTTTAGATGTAAATTTATCCTTAGTAACCTTTTTTTAGCCTAAATACCCATTGTTTTTGTTTAACCACATTACAAGCCTTAAGACTTTAAGCTTATTTATCCTAAAATTACCTGTAACACCATAAACCTTGAGTTTACTTAGAAATATTCTTAAAAGGAAAAAAAGTAATAGATATGTGAGAAAAAGGGTACTGCAGTAGAAAGTAATTAAGTTTTGAAGGTAATTATCAATCTAAGTTTGGGGGTATTCATTCTTAAAAAAAGGAAAGCAATTAAATTCATCATACCCCCAGCTTAAAAAAAACAAGAAAAATTCTTTGAACAATAGTGCTTAAAAGAAAGATGAAAATATCATAAGTTTAGGGGAGAAGATAAATCAAGAAGAAAAAATCAAGAGGTTTCTAGGTAAACTCTAAGTATTCATAGTATGATTTGTGCTTCACTTATATATCTTTATATCTCACATTGACCCTAATTCTATGTTACAAGCCAATTAAAGTGCTAAATAGATCCCTAGACATGTGTCTTTCTACATTAATGGAGAGTAGTATGAAAAGCAAGCCTATAGTAGTTTTATTATGAATTGAAATATACTGAGACATCATCGTCATGTACTATCTTAAGTTATTGAGTTAATCTATGTTTCGTTTGACTATTTACTTGCTTATTACACATACACACACACACACACATAAATGATCAATTATACGAGAGAATGAAGAAGTTGATAAATGGTATCATGGATTGTTGAGAGTTGTTTATTTATTTCTAGAACAATTGTATCATTTCAATAGCCTTTGAAATAATGAAGATGATCATCTAATCAATCAAGCTTGTTTTCAGTTTTTAGTTATTTTATTTAGAGTAAATAAATTGTGATTGTTTATTTTTATTTTGCTTGAGGACCAGCAAAGTCTTAAATTTAGAGGTATTTGATAGAGGCTTAAATGTACTATTATATCTGCACTTTGAATTTAAGTTTTGCTCTAAATTGTGTTTTTTTTATTTATCACAAATAGGTTTACAAGTCAAGGCATAAAGATTTAGGACAAACCGAAGGCAAAACGGATAAGAAACAACAAAGATACGGGAACAAACGATGAACTGGCGAAACAGCTCTAGGCACCGCGATGTCTCTGGCAGAGAGTTGAGTGTCACAGTGCCTAACCTCAGTACTATGGTGCCCAGTTGCATTCCTCACAAGTGCAGTTTCCAGGTCTGAATGCCATAGTGCTCGTACGACAAGTGAAACACTTTCTTTTATATTCTATTTCGACTTGGATTCAAAGTCCCTCGACTCTAAGATTTCTAAGACCTATAAAAGTATACTTTTCAGAGCCAAAATAGAGACTTTATTATAGGAAAAACTTAGGAAAATAATTCACAACACAAAAAAAGAGATCAAAGCTAAGAATTCAAGAATGAATAACAAGATTTAAGCTTCAAGTCAAGATAGAGAGAGAAATAACCCACGACATCTCATTGATTAGTTTTTCTTCTCTATTCTTATCAATATGATCTTGTTCATAATCTCTTTGTTTAATTGCTTTGATACTTTTAAGTTTGTCATGAGCTTTAACTATTTTGATCTAAGGTTAGACTATTTGAACCTAGTATGTAGTTGAATTTTTTTTAACTATTAGTTCATAAAATTAATATATATAATTGATTAATTATATCTTGTGTTTAATGCTTTCATTATATTTGGCCAATATATTGAATGATAGAGAACCATAATGAACTTGATAGATGGATTTATGTGTTTAGCTTAGGATAATTTAATACATGATTATAGGGTAATAATTATGAGTTTCATGTAAGATAGAAATATACCTAGATGGCATGTACAATATGATTTAGACCTATTCTTAATGAATTACATTCTATTCGGATTATCATAAACATATAGGTAATTGCTAAAATGCATAATATAGTCACTCAACCATCAACAGAGGCTTGTGAGTAGATTATAGTTTAGCCAATCAATTTGTATTAAGGATTAACTAAGAGATTAATAAATTTAATAAAATATTAGGGGATAAGTCGAAACTCTAAATTGTTCTGAATTTAACTCTTTGCTTGTATTTGATTAATTTAGGTTTTTTTGGATAGAATTAAGTTAATTAGTTAAGATTCATATTTTGATTTTTCTAGATAAAACCTAAAGTAGGATTAATTTTAATAATTGATTGTAAGAAATAGATTAATAGTCCCTGTGGGAAGAATAACTTGGATTTTAAATCCTATGTTACTTCGTATGATACCATGTACTTATAGTTAGCTATTATTGCACACATTAGTGAGGCCTCCACCTCGGGAAATAATGAAGATCTTTAATCTCCCAAGCTGACTTTGGCCATAATGGAGTATAATGAAGACATTCTCGTGGATGAGGCTAATGAGGTGGAGGAGGATCCCCTATACGAGATTGAGAACGAGGATTCAAAGGATTCTAACCCTAATGCTCCCAAGTTCGAATTAGACATTAGATACCAAATGTCTCAAATGACTAAGGATGGCCATGATAACCTCTGAATTAGGTACAATATTCCCAAGTCGGTGATGATAAGACTCCTGACACTTGATGATTACTAAGAAGTCTAATATATGGAGAGGTGGTAATCCATGCCAAGATCTTAAGGTTAAGACTTAGGCTCCCCATGCAGCCATATTTTGCTAGGATGTTATCTCGTTTAGGAGTAGCTCCCTCTCAGCTTAGTCCAAACTCTTGAAAGGTTTTGGCCTTTTTTTTTCCGTATTATGGGCAAGGGAAGGATTTGTTAGGGTTTATGTTTACATGCCATTTGTTTTTGTATGGATAGTTATTTTGTAATATTTATACAATAAATAATTTATTAAATCGCTAATATCTTTTATTAAATGGTAATAAAGCTTGTAACACTATAGACATTATACGATCTGAAAGAGTTCAAAATTGGTTAAACGAGTTTAGACTAGTGCTAAGAATTAACAAAGCTGAAAGTTATAAATACTAATAGTTAGCGCTGCTAAGGGTTAGTAGGTTATAAGAGTCAGCCATATCTAAAGAGATAAAACCTTGTCTATAATAGAACAAAGACCTGAGAGTCTACTTGCAATAACATAGTTGCAAAGAGTTGCAAAAGGTGCTAGGAAATGTTGTTATGTAAGTATGTTCTGAAACATAGTGTTCTTGATCTATGTTCACTAATAAGGGTCTATCGATGAATCACTATTATATAGATTAGTGTATATCTATATCTGTATTGTACAGATGATTGTTCTTAGCTGACTATGAGCTTAGTGGAAGCTTGTATAGACATGCAGGTATTTACTTGGGACTAAATACTGAACAGACTCATGAGGACCCCAATAGATATCATATGAATCCATCAAAGGAAAGTCTTCTTGAGTTGAGTATTATTCGTGGTCCTTTGACCTGAGTGACACATGAGCTTGTGGGTGATCTACCATACTTTAGTTTCACATATGTCAGAGACCTTTCATGGTCTGACTACTATGTTTCGCTGGGTATGGTTCGATGTTCATGAAGTTCAGTGTGCGTAGATATAGGATCCGTCAACTTACATAGGTGGGTTATTTATCTGATGCTTCAAGATTGTATCTTACAAAGTTTTATAGTCATAAGAAGAGAACCTGAGAAAAGAGTTTTCTACTGAGTTGAACAATATAGTAAAAGTGTTTGTGTATATTGTTCTTTCAGATATGAATCTAGAGATACGTTAACGGATGAGTTTACGGGGATTTGATGAAGATGATCTATATCCCGCCCATCCAGGATATAATGACAGAAGGATTATACGTATATGTAATAACTTCAACATGTATGGTCTAATGTGCTAATTTCCTATATCTGTGACATGTGCATATGGCATTGATCACAGACTTATAGAATAATTCCATTTGACGAATCGGGCGTAGACCTACGGAGTCTCAATATAAAATATATTCTTTGTGCACTTGGGCAGCATATCGTATTTAATAGTTCAATACAATAAAATCCAATAATTTATTACGGTTAAGTTAATTAAAGTATATGGTTAAATGGTGGGATACATTTTGGTTAACTTGGTAACCTAGTAAGGACATAAATGTAATTTTACTTAATAATTATTTAATTGTTAAATAATGAAAATAAATATTTATTTATTTAATAGTTAAATAAATAATTTGACTTGATTATGGTTAAAAGTTAATCATATGGTTAAGTTAAGTTAACCTTATTTAATGGTTAAGTAAAGGTTAACCTAATCATGGTTAAGTTAGTTAAATATGGTTAGATTATTTAAATATTTATTTAACCTAAGGGTTAAGTTAAACTAATCTAACTAGGGCTAAATATTAACTATGATTAGGTTAAGTTAAATGCAAATTCAAATTAAATGAAATTAAATTCATTTGTATATATTTGCAAAATGAAATAAAATTTAATAAGTTAATTTGATTTTTTGCTAAGTGTTTGGCTAGCCATCAAAGAGAAAGAAAAAGGAAAAATTGTTCTCTTAATTTTGAATTCAATTGTTGAATTCATAATTAAATTTTCTTTTCATTAAGCTTAAAGCCAATTAAGCAAAAATAAGTTTTTTGATTAATTGATTAAGTGTTAATAAATAAAAAATAAAAAATTTAAGTTTAATTTGTTAAATTTTTACTGGATTAAAATACTGTCATTTTAGATAATCAATCCCACCATTGTTAATTACTAGAATTGATCAAAGTTTGCAAATCAGGTGGGCTTTAAAAATTTTGATTTAAAAGCTTCAAGGCTTATTTTTTAATTTCGTTTATTCAGTTATTAATTTGATTAATATGTAATAATTGTGTTTACTATAAATTTTTATACTTTCGCTGTGTATGTATATGTATGAGATTTATAAATTTTATTGTTAAACACATATACCATATGCAAGCACCCCTAAATAAATCAACACTCAATAGGGTTATCCCCACCCTACTTTCAAGAATTACGACACTTGTATTATTTTAGACATGGTGCCGTAGGGTACAAAGGTTTTTACTATTTCTCCTTTTATGGGGATCATAAACCCGTTCCTCCACTAATAAGGGTTATAAGGAGAATTGGATTTTTATGGGTGGTGAATGGGGTCGAGAGGTTCCCCAACCACGAATAAGGGATAATTGGATTGTTCAGACCAATTTTTCCTTAAATGTAGGTTCTCTCTCTGTCTATGGTGTCCCATTTTCTTATCCCAAACACATCACTCCCATCAAGGACATTCTCTCACAGGCCAACCTACAACAAGATGGACTAATACCCGAGCTACCACAAAATGTCTCTCGAAGACGAAGTAAGTTATGCTTTTCCAATTGTAACATCTTGGGTGCTAATTTGATCATTATCTCAGATGCTTATTTGATCACTTGTACAGGGATATCATACCAAAGAGGTAATAATCGCAGGAAGAGGGGTTATTTTGAGGGACATGGCTCAGGCTTGAGGACATTGAGTGATGATCTATACCTCAACGAGGTATATGACTTGCTTTTTCAACTCCTACTAGATATAGGGTAGGGGTAGAGTTCCCCTATGTAGTACCAGGGTTGAGATACTCTGTGAGGTGATAGTGATCAAGGTAGCTTGAGAGGGAGCTGAGGTTGAGTTAGCCCCATAAGAGGTAGGTGTTATAATAAGCACATGGGGTGTAAGTGCCAGCTAAAGGGGCTAGTATGTAAGAAAGCCCAAGTCTAACTGTGGGCCCAGATATCGAGAGCAAGGGATGATTAGCAAGTGACTCCAATTAGGAGAATCACTTACCCTTAATCTTCTCGTTTTCCTTAGAGGTTCACACCATTAGCCGAGGCTTCTAGTTCAAGGGTACCTATATTATAGGAGGTTTGAGGGTGTGTGGAGGGCCCTCCTTTGTCGGTGATGCCTAATATCTTGATCTCAGATAGGTATGAAGAACTGGAATTCCTAACCCTAATGATGCGCTAAATTGAGAGATATATAGATCTTAACTAGGTGAGGCGGGATAACCGACTTGGACCCGATCATTTGTTCAATGTTGCTATGGATGAAAGTCTCATGCACCTTTTTCTTTTAGTACATTTACATATCTTTACTGTTTCCTTTTTTTAAAAAAAATGACTTATACTTTCTCTCGGTGCCAGATTGATCTCATTTGAGTGTTGCTAAATGTTTGGCAGCTCAAAAAGAATCATCGTAAGGCATAGCACGAGACACAACAGGTGTGAGAAGAGGCTAATCAAGCCAAAGCCAAAGCAAAAAAGATAGTTGCTTAAGTAAAATCTTTTGAGGTTGTCTGAGTTGAAGCTGAAGGTAAGGTCTCTGAGATGGAGAGACAAGAGGCCTTACTTAAGTAAGAGATGGCTATTGTGGTTGCTACTGTTGAAATTTGAGTTTTCGAGCTAGCCCATCAAAATAACACAATGGAGTAGTAGCTCAACGCAAACTATGAGGAGTTGAAGTCCTTGGGGTTGGCAAAGCTGGACTTGGCCAAGCGAGTTAAAGATCTTATAGTGGAGGCTGAGGAGCTCGAGTGAAAAAAGATGGTGAAAGTTTTTGCACCGAGGTAGTAGAGGGCTTCCATCACAATATAGGAGTCTTTGAAGAGAGTTACCCCAAACTCAACCTTAATGGCTAAGGGACTTAGTTTCACGATGTCCCAAGACAAAGGGTGAGACCTCGGGCCTCATGATGTGGGCGACTCTAAGCCTTAAGATGGGCCGTAGATGCTTATGCCCAAATTATGAGTCCCCTTTTATCATTCTTGCAGTTCCTACTCCTATTGTTATACTCGAAGTTCTCGCTACTACAATGTCTACCTCCTTTGCTATTGATGTGCTCAAACTCCCAATTTTTTATGATGCCCCTCTCCAATTCATGATGTCCCTGATGATATTGAGCCAAAAAAATTTTACTCATACTGCTTAAGTTAAATCTATTATTTTCTAGGCTGACATACCCTTTATAGAAATTTTTTGTAATTTGTTTCATGTGTTTGGGCCGATGTGCCCTAAAACTTGGAACTTGGTATTTTTTTAGGAATTTACAAGGCATATACTTTTCCTTTACCTTTTGTCTTATTATTGTTCTTGAGTAATCTTATATACTAATTACAAAATTTTCTTTAAACTAGATTCTGTCTTGGGATTGATTGATCTATGGGCACCTCAAAGAAAGAGAGCCTTTGTGAAAGTTGAGTTGTCCAACAAAAATATTGCTTTATCCTAAATTGCATAGCCCACGAAAGGGTAACCCTGTAAGAGTCGAACCTTCCCATAAGGCTATTCTAATAATTCCTTATCTAAGGAACCCCTTAGAGGGGATCTATGGAGACCTTTATGAGAGTAAAAAACTCCTGTAGAACTATCACTTTATCCTAGACTTGTATAGTAAAGCCCATGAAAGGGCAACCTTATGAACATAGAACCAACCTATAAAGCTCTTCTGATTATTTCTAGTCTTGGGGACCCTTCGAAGGGGAAACCTTTGTGAATGTCAAACCCTTCCACGAGACTATCACTTTACCCTTAACCTATATAGTAAAGCCAACTAAAGGTCAACCTTATGAACATCGAACCTACCCAGAAGTCCATTCTGATTATTTCTGGTCTGAGGAACCCCTCGGGGAGAAACTTTTGTGAGAGTTGAACCTTCATACAACATTATCATTTCACCCCCGACCTGTATAGCAAAGCCTATGAAATGGAAACCTTATGAGCATCGAACCCACCATAAGGCCCTTTTGATAATTGTGATTCGGGATTGACCTTGATTCGGGCGACTGTGACCTATTGAGAGTTATTTTTCATCTTGTTTTCATGTAAAATAAATGACATTTTATTATAGTACCTCAAAAACTTTATTCATTTCCAAATAAAATTTAGATACATGACTTGGAATTTTAATAAAAACATAAAATGGATATCCAGTGCGACTTTTAACATAAATAGAAGATTCTCTCAAGGATAATACTTTTTAACCAGCTTGACATTCCAGGGTTTTCTCACCACTTTTTCGTTGACATGTTTTAGTTCATAGCCACTTGCTCTAATTCTCTTTATAATTTTATAGGGTCTTTCCCAAGTTGGCCCAATGATTCCATCTATTGGTTCTTTGTGTTGAAGATGACCATATAGAACACAAGATCACCTTCCATGAATTTGCAAGCTTGTACCTTTTTATTGTAACATTACTCCACCTTTTGTTGGTAAGCTGCCATGCAAACTTGAGCTTTCTCCATTTTCTGCTCCACAAAGTCAAAATTCCCCCTATCTAACTCGTTATTGGTTGCCTTTAAAAAGTACAATATACGATGGGTCAAGGTACCAATGTGGACAGGAAAGATAGCTTCATAACCAAAGGCAATGGAAAATGGGGTCTCCTCTGTAGCTTAAGATCCAAAGTACCTCGGGCAATTCTTTAACCCATCCAACTTTCCTATTTGCCAGCTTCTTTTTTAGCAACTTCTTGATAATCCTGTTGGATGATTTTACCTCACATGGTCTTGGAGTACGCTAGGGAGACAAGCAGAAGCTGAATCCCTAGTTGCTCACAAAATCCTTTGAAGATGCTACTGTTGAATTGTTCCCCGTGGTCAGCCACTATTGAGTATAAAACCCCGAATTGGCATACTAAGTTTCTCCACACAAAATCCCGCACACTCTTCTCAATGATCTTTGACAAAGGTTCTGTCTCAGCCTATTTACTAAGATAGTTTATAACAATAATGATATATTTGCAAGATGATTTTCTCCGTGGTAGAGGCCCTATCAAATCAAGCCCCTATTAGGTAAAGGGCCATGGCCCCGACATGGTGCTTAGATTTTCGGGTGAGGCCTGGATCCTATCAGTGAATATCCAATCATTAATACTTTATAGACTAAATATTCTACTCCCGAGTAGTTTTCTACAGATGCCTTCATGAATTTCCTTAAGGGTCAGCTCTGCTCTTGTGGTCTCAAGCATTTCATATATGGATGGGAATAACTTCTTCTATATAGTACCCCTTCTATCATCGTGTATTGGGAGACATGATATCGGAGTTATTGGGCTTCTTGTTTATCGACCGAAAAGGTCCTATTTTGGATGTAATCTTGAATAGGGTCTATCCAGCTTGGCTGGGTGTCAATTTGCCTCACTTCTTCCTTAGGTTCTTTCTGCATGTTATGGATTGAGATAAATTCCAAATGGAAAAATATGGGTAATCGGGACTCTTTGTAGGAATCAAGTCATACTATCACATTTGCTCGATAATTCTCACTTCTCGAGTTCAGCTCTATTTTGACTTCTTCAAACAGACTCATCAAAGCTCTGACCTTCCTAAGGTATGCTAGTATATTTCCTTCTCAAGCTTCAAACTCTCCATTTACTTGGTTAACAACCAACTGGGAGTCATTTTTTTTCCTAAGATCCTTGTTACTGCTAGGGCACAGGCCACTCTCAGGCTAGATAAAAGAGCTTTATACTCACCTTCATTATTTGAGGCTGCAAATTTAAATCTGGCCATGTAAACTTTATCCTATTATGGATTGTAAAAACTATTCCTACCTCATAACCCAGAGAGTTGGAGGCCTTAGCAATGTAAAATATCTAGGCCAGGGTTTTCCTGTGATCTTTCATCGTCTCTTTAGCATCCATCTTGATTTTAGATTTACCTGGCGTGCCTTCTACCACGAAATTAGCCAAAGCTTACCATTTGATAGCTACTTACGGTTTATCTGTATGTCAAACTCGCTCAGTTCTGTCACCCATCTGACTAGTTACCTCAACATGTCAGGTTTGTGTAGAATCTGTCTTAAATATTGGTTGGAACTGTAATAGTATGAGGCTAGAAATAAAGGTACAAGCTTTTTCTTGATATAGCCATAGCCAGAACTATCTTTTCTGCTAAAGGGTACCAATTTTTTGGCTCGATAAAAGATTTGCTAGCAAATTGCACAGGTCTCTGAATCCCTATCTCTTATTTAACCAATGTTGAGCCCATTGATTGGGTTGATACGCTGAGGTACATGATCAACTATCTCTTAGAACCGGGCAATAAAATGGATAGGGTTAGAATGGAAAGTTTTTTCACATTCTTGGGTCCATCTATTTTTCTCCCTCTTTTTAATTGCTTGGAATAACTTAAAACACATATTTGCTGCCCAGGAAATAAAGTGGTTTAGGGCTGGCACCTGCCCATGAGTCGCTAAATTTCTTTGACAATGTTTGGGAATTTCATCTCTAGGATGGCTCTAATTTTGTCGGGGTTTACCTCTATTCCTCTTCTACTGACTATAAACCCCAAATATTTTTCTAACTTTACTCTAAAAGCACATTATTCAGGATTAAGCTTCATTTTATGCCACCTTAGGAATTTGAAACTTTCCTTTAGGTCTTCAAAATAATCTTCATACTTGACTGACTTCACAATTATATCATCTACATATACCTCTATACTTTTTCCTATCAACAGTTTGAATAATTTATTTACTAACTTCTAGTAAATAGCCCCTGCATTTTTTAAACCAAATGCATCACTTTGTAATAGTGGGGGCAATGATATATGATAAAGGATTTCTTCTGCTGATGAGAAGAAAACATTCGAATTTGGTTGTACCTTGAGAAAGCATTCAAGAAGCTGAGCAACTTATTTCCTGCTGTTGAGTCAATCAACTGATTTATCTTAGAAAGTGAAAATCTATCCTTAGAGCATACTCTGTTCAAATCAATAAAATCGACACACATTAGCTAGCCAGTTGGGGTATTGGACTTCTCTGATGAACCCTACAACTTGTAATTTATCTATTTTCGCAGCTATTGCTTCATTGCTTTCATGATTAAAGATTTTCCTTTTTTGCTTAATTGGTTTAAAAATGGGACCAATGACCAATATGTGAGATGCCAGCGGTAGATCAATCCTTAAAATGTCCTCATGTGATCATGCAAAGATGTCCGAGAACTCCTTTACCAACATGGACAACCTCTTCCTGACCTCAGGCAGTGCTTGTGACCTAATGTTCACTACATTTTTTAGTGCACCAGGTTTGACCTAGTTCGAGAACAATTCCTCTTCGGAGCCTAGTGGCTTTATTTTGTCCTTTTATGGATCCACCACTAAAATATAGTAGGGTCTCTTAGCCGAGATAGCATAACAAATCCTAGCCATTTTCTGATCACCTAACAAGACTTCAATTCTTTATCCTGCAGGGAATTTAAGCTTCAAGTAGTGTATGGATAATGCTGCATTGGTATTTCTAAAAAATGGCTGCCTGAGAAAATTTCTACAGGAGAACAGCTAGTTATAATAGTCTTTACATAGAGCTTTTCTCCCAGAGTCATAAGCAGGTTTACAATTCTAAGGAGCATTACATAACTATCCCTAAAACCTTTTAGTGGGGTTTGCACTTTCTCTATTCTCAGGTCTTTGATATTTAGCTCATCCAAGGCCTCCTTGATGTACGGTGCTTGTGATCGCCTATTACCTTGATGGTTTGCCCGAAATTTATTTAAATACACATTCCTTATTAAAGAGTCCATCTACTTTTACAAATCCTAACATTCACTTGTGGCATGTCCCATACTTTGGTGGAATTTACACTTTCTCCTCGAACTCGTCTATTGCTCCGCAATCTTTTGCTTGGGTGAGGCTTTGGTTAGTAGGCCATAACCTTTAATAACCTCGTAAATATATTCAAGTGGGACTGTCAGGGGAATGAAGTCACCAATTTGAGCAACCTTATGCTGCATCTCAGTTGGGTACTGAGACTTTGCGTGCCCCAAGTCTCTATACTAATCTAACTAATCAACCCAAGGGCGAGACCGACCCAGACGATTATGGTGATGTTCTTGGGGTGAAATCAATCTAGTTGGCTTGGATGATTTTCTCAAGAGAGGGACCCATCTGGTGATCTACTTTTGGGTGCTTGAAGAACCATAGTGGTGTTATTTCTCTCATTCTTGAGTACCTTCCTTCAATCTCTCGATGGTAGATTTAACCCCGAGCTATATCAGTCGATGCCACTCTCTTCACCTCTTCCACTTCTTCTATAGTGATGTTTTCAGATGCCTTGTTGTAAACAGCATCATAGCTTAAGACATGATTTTTCAGATAGGTGGTACCAAAAATGGTTCAGTTTTAGCCCGGCCTCAAGGTTTCCAAAGCTATCGGTTAGTCAAATGCTTTAAGGGAGATCAATTTTCTATGGAACCTTTTCAGATATTCCTTTAAAACTTTGATCCTTCCCTGTTTGACCTCTTTCAACTATTAAGGATCTTTTGCCACCTTATAGGAGCCATAAAAATGATGTACAAACTTTTCAGTGAGCTCGTGGTAGGACAAGATGCTTCGTACTTCAATCCTTGGTACCAAATGAGGGAGGGTCCTTTCAGATTTATGAGAAACGACCTACACATCTAGTCCTGTTTCAAGCCAGCTATAGACAAAACATCTTTGATTTGGTCTACGTAATTGTTGAGGTCTGACACTCCCCAGTACGTCAATAGGATCGGCTTGAACCCATTTGGGAGCTCTATGTCTCTCAATCCCTCAACCCACAAGGATTTTCTCTCTCTATGTCTTCTTTAGAGGGGTTTGGTCTTTCTCTATTAGTAAAGTTTAGGACTCTTCCTATACTTCATTAATATAAATAATATCATCATTATGTAGATCATAAAATTGGAGTTTGGTGGTATCCACGATAAGTCAATATCTCGTTGATCAGTCAAGAACATATTGAATAATATTAAACTGGCTAATCTCATAAAGATAAAAAGTAATTTTAACTCATTATCATTATAGACATCTTGTGATCATGACAAGATTTAACCAGCATGACAAAACTTTCCTCTTAAATTTTTATCTAGTTCTATGTATATATAAAATACCTAAGTACAGAGAACAGAAAATCTCAAAGCATTGCCTCATAACCACATCATAAGAAGTTCTTCCTTTACAACTGGGTTTTTTTTGTTGGTGAGCTGATTGTTGTATTTATGATTTTGTCCCTATTGATGATGGTATAATAGTTATATAACTAGGTTGAACCTAGTCAACTAGGTAATCTAATGGAAAATTTGATGAAATGAGGTACAACCATCATTTCCCCTTTCAATATTGTAGAATTCTATAAACTACTTATAAATGACTTTTCTTCAGAGAATGGATGAATTGGCTTACTATGCTCACAGCTTAAATAATGTCTAGCATGTATGAGACAAATAAATAAGTTTCCTATTAAACCTTTGATATCTCCACCTATCCACCATTGTCACTTCTCTATCCTTTCCTACATTGTGATTTGGTTCAACAGGAGTTTAGTGAACTTACAACTTAGCGTCACTGTCTCCTTTACTAGGTCGTGAATGTATTTTTGCTAGGAGATGAATATGCCATTCTTAGGGTATGTAACTTCAATTCTCAAGAAGTATTTTAGTTTTCCAAGATCTTTCATCTCAATTTCTTTGTTCAGCTACTTTATAAGCTTTTCAATCTTGTAAAAATTATCCCTAGTTTTTATAATATCATCAATATAAATAATTAGAACAAGGACCTTACTAATCTTTGATAAATGGGGTACAAGCATCACAAAATGTATGGTAAAGCTTGAAGATGCCTCCACATAAACTTCTTCCTCTAAGTCACCATACAAGAATGCATTTTTTACATTAAACTATTATAAGGACAAGTGAAGAATAGCGACTAATGACAATAAAACTCTAACCTTATTTATTTTTGTAGCTAAAGCGAATGTCTCCTTATAATATACCTCATATGTTTGAGTGTATCCCTCTGCTACAAGTCTTGTTTTGTATCTCTCCCAAGTTCTATCAGTATTATATTTTGTAATACACACCCATTACATCCCATTAGTTTTTATCCTTTTAGCAACTCGACTATATCCTATGTCTCATTTTTTTTAAGGCATTCATTGCTCACAAATTCCTTATGCCATAGCTTTGAAATCTACCTTTGTGTTTAATCTTGCTACCATGACTTGTTTCTTACTCTTCCAAGTTGCTAAATTTCCTCTTAAGAAGTACAATATCTGAAACTTGACTTAATCTACTAATTAACGGTCCCAATTTGCATATTTATAGACCTCTATACTAAAATATAAGGAAATGATGGATAGAACTTGAATTTTGAAAAAATGACAAATGAATCATTATTTTGAAAATAAGTAACATATATACCCCATTCCATAAGATTTTTTGTCAAAATTCAAATAGATATGGCCATTTATGTGACTTTATGCAATACTTTTATTTTTCAGGGACACGTGACATAATTTAGTGACTATCATTGACCGATCGTTGACCATCTTTGATCAATTCTTGACTAATGTTGACCAACCATTGATCAATGATATATCGACACACAGTGGACACTACTAAACTCCAAATTTATTAATCTAGTGATGATATGAATTTTTTTTCAATAAAGCATCAGATGCAAGTTTTTTAATGGGGCATCGAGCCTATTACATTTCTCCATTGGTACATTTTGGGACTCTTCATATACTTTATTAGCAGAAATAATATCACCATTATATAGATCACCAAATTGGAGTTCGATGGTATCCATGATAAATCAATACATCATCGATCAAGACTGGACAACAATGACTAATAGTTGGCCAATGGTTAACCAGCATTAGTAAGTTATAATAATTTGGTGATGATATAATAGTTATATAACTAGGTTGAACCCAATCAATTAGGCAATCTAAAGAAAAATTTGATGAAATGGGGTACAAGCATCCTTTCCCCTTCCAATATTATAGAATTCTATAAACTAATTCTAAATGACTTTTCTTCAGAGAATGCATGAACTAGATTACTATGCTCATGGATTAAACAATGTATGGTGTGTATGAGACAAATAAATAAGTTTCCTACTAACCTTTGATATCTCCTCCTATCCACCATTGTAACTTCTCTATCCTCCCTACATTGTGATTTGGTTCAACAAGAGTTTTAACGAGCTTACAACTTAACATCACTATCTGCTTTACTAGGTCTTGAATTTATTTCTGTGAGGAGATGAATATGCCATTCTTGGGGGTATGCAACTTTAATCCCCAAGAAGTATTTTAGTTTTCCAAGATCTTTCATCTCAAATTATTTGGTCAGCTACTTTATAATCTTCTTAATCTCGTTAATATTATCCATAGTTTTGATAAATAATTAGGACAAAGACCTTACTAATCTTTGACTTTTTTTTAAGAAAAGCGTGTGGTCATTTGCATCGTTAAACCTCTCAAGCATTCTCTAGAGGATTGTTGTAATCTATATGGAGCTTTCTTCAACCTACATACACTATTAGTTATAAATCTATGGTAAAGCTTGAAGATGCCTCCACATAAACTTCTTCCTCTAAGTCACCCTGCAAGAATAAATTTTTTTACATCAAACTATTGTAAGGACAAGTGAAGACTTGCAACTAAGGACAATAAAACTCTAACCTAATATATTTTTGCAGCTAAAACGAATGTCTCTTCATAATATACCCCATATGTTTAAATGTATCCTTTTCTACAAGTCTCATTTGGTATCTCTCCAAAGTCTTATCAATATTATATTTTACAATACTCACCCATTACATCCCATTATCAATATTTTACCCAAAGTCTGAGTGATCATAAACTCCTATTGTGTCACTGTGTCATTTGAAATATTTCTTATAGTTTGTCTGAAGAACATGCTAAAATTTTATATTTTAGTGGTACAGTGAGATAAACAGCTAGAAATGTGATTTACAGATATGAAATTTATTTCTTCATAATGGAAGTTAGAAAGAATGTTCCGTTAAGTATTAATTCTGGAACTTAACAATTAGAGCACTCAATTTGTAATAGGTTATAAACTAACTATTCATTAGTGAATTAATGATAGTTAAGAATAAAGAAGTAATTAGAAGAGTAAATAGTAATTTGACTTAGCTCTAATTATGAACCATCTATAGATGGTCGACTTGCATGAAATGGTTATATCAATAAATTACTCTGAGGTTTTTGATCCAAAATATATTAGAGCTTGAAATTGTAAGTCTACAGGTCCCAAATACCACCTCTTGAGTTATTACAATGAACAATAAAAGAAAGAGATTATGTAAATATACAATAGTTGTGTCATAATTATAAATTAATTGAGAATTCATTAATGTTTATAGATAATATGTTATCCAAAAATATAATATTTAATTTTAGAAATTTAATATATATATATAATCTCAAGGATGATTTTTTAAATCATCAAAGAATTTTGTTCTCCTTAAATCTCTCGCCATAAAGATGAGAATTATTTCCTGTGTTTTTCTTTTATGTAAAAGATTAATTTAGAAAATTAATTTTTGAAGATTTTTTTTAAATCAAAATTTGAAAGTTGAGTGACAAATTTAGGGTGCACATGAGCCAAACAGAAAGGTCTCTCTTAGCTCATGTTTTTATAAAGGAGATAGGCACACGCAATAAAGAAAAATACAATACGTAATTCCTTTGATAGAAAACTGGAAACCCACCATTCTACTAATTGATACTGGAGGCTTGGTTTGAAATTCTTTGATAAAAGAAAACTAAACGTGGATTCAAGGTATGTTCTTATTTTTTATTTTTTTAAAGCATCAAATCCATATATTCATAAAAACCTTAGATAAAAAGAGTTTTTATGTGATAAAAGTAAAAATTAAAGAATTCTTATTTTCTATTCCATTGTATTAAGAATGGCATAATCCCAACATGCTCATGGTTATTTTTCATTCTCTACTCTCAAGTTCTTCTTGCATTGTATGTGGAAATGTTGTGATAAATTTGTGAGAAATTCATTTCGTGAATAAGAAAGCTTAGTGAAGGAAATGAAATTTGAAATATGATGTTGTGTGCATTTTTGTGTGCTTTTTTGTGTGCCTTTCTTAATAGCAATTGAAATGTCAAGATTCGTAAACTTAATCGAAGGTTCATGATTGTGTAGGAAAGGTAACTTTGGAAGACTCTCATTAGCTATTATAGCATCAAGCTCTTGAGCGGATTTGACATCATTGGATTAATTATTATTGGAATTATGACATTCATAACGCAGCAGATTAAAAAATAATTTTTTTTATTTTCATCCAAAAAATCTTTTTTATCTTAAGTTACGAATTTGATGTTATAAAAATAAATAATAAAGAACATATTATGAATCCACGTTTAATTTTCTTCTACTAAAGAATTTTAAACTAAGCCTCAAGTATCACAGTGAATAGAATGGTAGGTTTTCAATTTTAAATCAGAGGAATTTATGTATCGTGTTTTTGTATTGTCTCATTTGTGTCTTTCTTTCCTTCTCTCTTCCTTTTATAATACTCCAATTAAAATAAAATTCTTTTATTTTAATTGATTAATTTTATTATTAATAATATTTATTAATTCAAAATCAAATAAATATCTCCATAATTTATGGAGATGAAAGCGTAAAGCAAAGAGAGACTTTCTCTCTTCGTTTCACTTGTAACACCCAAAAGTTTAGGTGTTACACAACTTTCTTATTTATTTGATTTCCAAAAAATTAATTCTCAAAATTAATATTTTATAAAAGAAAAGCCTAGAAGAGATAATCTCTCATCTTTATTAAAAGAGATTCAAGAAGAGAAAAAATCTCTTTGATAATTTCAAAAATTACCATTGAGATTTTATATATTTAATTTCTAAAATTAAATATTATATTTTTTTGGAAAACATATGATCTCTAAAATTAATTAATTCTCAATTAATTAATTTTATAATTAGGACACAACTATTGTGTAATTACATAATCCATTTATATTATTGCTCATTGTAATAATTCAAGAGGTAGTGTTGGAGACTTATGGACCTACAATTTCAAGCTCCAATAAATTTTGGATAATTAATTAATTTAATTTATTAATTCTAGTATATTTTATTAAAAACCTTAAATGCACTCTTAAAATTGCTGATATATTTTACTCAAAAAACTTAGAGTAGTCTATTGATATAATCACTTTATACAATTCAACATTTTATAGATGATTTATAATTAAAGCTACGTCAAATTACCGTTTACCCTTTAATTACTTCTTTATTCTTAAGTACCATTAATTCACTAGTAAACAGTAATTTGTAACTCTATTAAAAATTGAGCGCTCTAACCATTCATTTTCAGAATTAATACATAAGAAAACCTTCTTTCTAACTTCTATTAAGAAGAAATAGATTTCATATCTATAAATCATATTCTCAGCCGCTTATCTTACTACACTATAAAAATACAAGACTTTAGTATGTTATTCAAACAAACCATAATGAGTATTTCAAATAACATATTGAGACAGACAAGAATTTATGATTACTCAGAATTAAGGTTGATTTACATATGATCATCATTTGACATTATTTGAATTTTTAATTAATAATGGTAATTTACATAAGAATTCAAACTACGTCCGATCTAGTTCTATATAATCATATTATATAAATTACTTCCACCATAATGTCACTACATCAGTGATCCTGATAAAATAACTATATTTTTTATATTTGTGGATCGTACTAGTAATATTTGATTAAAGATCCCAAATTTTAATTAATTTATTACAGACTTTTTCTGTTTACTATCCATAACCTTAATCCTCTTATATATAACAATTATATACTAAGGTTATGGTCACATAAATAAACTCAAGATTTTTTTATATTTAAATCATAACATTATGAACACTTTTCGAGTATAAAATTAAAATTTTATTTATTTCTTAAATTTGTACAATTACATGCTTTTAAGACATTATCTGTAATAATCTTCTACTTGCCTTAAAACAGGTGAGACATGTCTCCCAAAGCCATGCCCTTCATATGACCCTGATTAGGTGATACTTCCTCTATTTATGCTTCATTCTCTTAAAAAACTGTTTCAATGAAAATGGAGAGAATCTGTGTGCAAGAGGTAGGTAAGATAAAGGAGAGAAAAATATAGGAAATTTCAGAAGAAAGTCTAGATCAAAATCAATATCAAAATCAAAATTAGGCTGAAGAAATTGATACTACTGTGGCAAAAAATAGTCATTTCAAGAGGAATTATTATGAGAGAATCAAGAAACAAAAAGGAAAAAATGGTCTAAAAGTGGTGATGCAACTGTGGACTATGAAGGATATGAATGCTTTGAAGCACTCACAGCATCCATTGAAGAAATTTCAAAAGAATAGATTCTCAATTTAGGTTGTACATACCATATAAGCCTTAATAGAGATTGGTTTGACACTTATGAAAAGATAGAAGGTGACAAAGTACTAATGAGGAATAATCAGTCTTGTAAGGTTGTTTGTATTGGAACAGTTGTTGTTAAGATGCATGATGGTATGAATGACAATGCTTAATAATGTCAGACATATGCCTAATTTAAAGAGAAATTTAGTCTCTTTATGAATGTTTGATCATTTAAGAATGATTGCAAATATGAAAATGGACAACTAAGGATCTCTAAAGGATCTTTTGATGTAGTGAAAGGGATTAAGTAAAAGGGTCTCTATATTTTGCAGATAATAACAATGAATGGATCTGCTACAACTACTGCTCACGTAGGCTATGACTAGATTAAGTTGTGGAATAAGAGACTAAGCCACGTTGATGAATCAGGCTTACTCTATTTGAACAAGCAAGGACAAACTAAAGTTGAGAAATTAACAAATATAGACTTGTGTGAATTCTACAGTTTAAGAAAATACCATAAATTGAGCTTTAAATATAGTAACTATAAAGTTTTAAAAAAAGTGTTAAAATATGTTCACGTTGAGATCATAAGAACAAACTCTTGGCATTGTCTCAAGCAACATCTATCGATAAGGTGCTTATGTAATTTTTGATGCAGAATTTCAAAAAAGATCAATTACCGACTCGAAATGGAATTGTTCTTTCTAAAGAGTAGTGTCCTAAGACACCTCAGGAGAAAAAAGATATGAGACGGGTTCTCTATACTTTAGCAGTTTGCAGTTCATGTACATGATGTTGTGCACGAAGCCTGACATTTACAATGCAATGGGAATAGTCAGTCATTACCAATCCAACCCAGGATAAGCTCACTAAATTGTTATGAAACATATTCTCAAGTATCATCGAAGAATTAAAAACTATATGCTTGTGTATTCAGGTAGAGACTTGTACCCTACTAGTTATAAACAGCCTCTATCGATAAGGTGCTTATGTAATTTTTGATGCAGAATTTCAAAAAGGATCAATTACCGATTCAACATGGAATTATTCTTTCTAAAGAGTAGTGTCCTAAGACACCTCAAGAGGAAAACGATATGAGATGGGTTCCCTATGCTTTAGCAGTTGGCAGCTCATGTACACGATGTTGTGCACGAGGCCTAATAGTTAGTCATTACCAATCCAACCCAGGATGGGCTTACTAGATTGTCATTAAACATATTCTCAAGTATCATCGAAGAATAAAAAACTATAGGCTTGTGTATTCAGGTAGAGACTTGCACCCTACTAGTTACACTAATTTTGATTTTCAATCAGGCAAAGACAGTCAAAAAAGTCGACGTCTAAATCAATATTTACTATTGATGTTGGAGCCATAGTTTAGAGAAATGTAAAATAATCCAGCACTACTAAAGAATAAGCTAAAGAATCAGTATGGCTTAGAAAGTTCTTCGTTGATCTAGAAATAGTTTTAGACATGAATAAACCATTGACCCTTTACTGTGACTACAGTGGGGCAATAACAAATTCGAAGGAAACTAGGATCATAACTCTTGATCCTTGGACTAGGAGAAGATAAGTAATCTTTTAGAGTTAAAGATTCTCTTCCATATTTGATTGTTAACTTGACTTCTTTATAAATGAAAGGTAAGGAATTTAAAAAAATTATGCCCTAATTTTCATTACTTATTGTTTCATCAGTGTTAAAGAGATCAATGTGTATCTTCTTGATTCATCAAGATTTTCTCTAATGCTTTTCATGGGATCTGTTTTGTAGCCAAATAGTCTTTTCTTTCAAAAACATCTTGATGGGTTAGTGATTTGGAATTGTAATGAGTTTCTAATTTTTTCCACAAACTTTCTGCCATGGTTTCCTCTTAAACTTATCTCTGCAAATTATTTGATAATTGCAAGATAATTGTGCTAATGGCTATTTCATCCATCTCAATTCTCTTATCTAATGTCATAATTGGTGGCAGGTCTTTAAGATCGATTAAAGCCTTTGTAATCTTTTATTGCACTAATAAAGCCTTTATCTTCTTCTGCCATATGCCAAAATCCCTACAACCATTAAATTTTTCCACCACAAACTTGGCCACACTCATCTTTAATTACTAAGTCTTATGTAACTATAATTTCTAAAGCATAAGTGTATACTATCATGAAAAAATAATAAAGTGATGAATAGAGTATCGCTCCTATTAGGAATTTAAATTTATTCTTATCCAAGTACTCAAATTGTGTCCTTTAACTTTTATCCAAAATATCAAATTGTTATTAAACTAATTTAAAACTTAAATATTTAAATGAATATTAAAACTTAAATAAATGAATTAATTTGTTATGAAAATCAATATAGAGAGAACCTATGATGACATCTATCGCTTAATATGTTATCTAAAGATAATTATATTCTCTATATTAATCCTTTAGTATTATTATTGATCAAAACACTAATTTGTTTACAAGCCTCTTTCGATACTCAAGAAAATATATTTTAACTTATCAATTACCTATATTCCTATGGTAATAAGATAAAACTAAAATTCATTAAGAACAAGGTTTATTAACTGTATATGCCATACAGGTATAATCCTATCCTATATGAAACTTAGCTACTACTCTATGATCATGCAACAAAATGCCCACAAAGTTTCCTTTTTCAAGTTTATCTAAGTATTCCTAAATTTATCAATTACTGGCAAGGTAAATTGAAAGTATTAGATGATAAGTGTAAAATCGATATAAACTATTGCTCTATTTTAGTTTTTATTATTTCTGTTTTTGGGTAATTTTGGTCTATTTATGCATACTTGTGTTGATGTGAATAAGCTAAAGGGAGAGAAAAGCAGCAAAAATGAGACAAAAGAGCAAACAATCATAGATTAACTATAGAAAAGAAGCAAAATGCAATTGTGTTACTGAAGATAATGCACCAGCGTACATCTATACAAGATGAACACTACGACGTTGAACAATGAACACCTAGTGTTTTTAGGAATTTGGACATCAGAGCGTTAGCATGAAAGATGAATAGCGTTGAAGATAGAGAGGATTCGAGATTCTTAGTGTTAGAAGGGAACGCAATAGCGCCAAAACACCCATGTATTGCTAATCCTCAACACTACAGTGTTCGTACATGACAGCTTGCAATACCTTTGTGTTATAAAGGAAAACACTGTGGCATTACAATTATTCTCTTTACTATATAAAGTAATGTTTTTGGATTTTTATGAAAATGGTGATTCACCTTCATCATAGCATTCAGTGTACATGTTCTAAGTCTAAAAATCTCACCTTTAGACTGTAAGAAAACACATTTCAACACTTGTAAATCATTTGAAGAAGGATCAAAATAATCAATAGAGGTTATTACTTATAAGATAAGCATCAGTGTTAATGTTTAAGAAGATTATCTAAACTTGATTTGTGTACTTGTGTGATCTAAACTTGGTTTCATTATGTTTCTTCCTATAATCTATTTCCTAAACTTTATTATGTTGAACTAAATCCACTTATCTAGGATTGTAGACTTAAACTTAACTATATGTTTGTAAATATTTTAACTTTGAATGCACGAATTAGTTTATATTCATTTAGTTAGTACTTAATGCTTGTATTTGATCTGACCAATCTGATTTATAAACCTTAGATCATTGAGATAAACTTGGAAAAGGCATCTCATTGAATAGCCTAGGACAAAGTGATGTATAATTCTGGATTAGTATCTATAAGTTTTAATTATGATAGGAATATGCCTAGCTGGCATGTATGGTTAAAACAACTCGAATTTAATGAATTCCATTTAATCTTAGTATTATAGAAATATAGATATTGGGTTGATTGGTGTATAATCACTTGACCGTTGAAATATACTTGCGATGAGCCTAGTGTTGTGACCAATAATTAATCAAGAAATTGTCATCCATAACAAGCATAGGTTAAGGGATAGCTACACATCCCAGACTCTATTTATATTGAGTGTGTTGGAATTTGTATCTTAGTTAATTGTTAATTTAGCATTTAATTTTATTATTAAATGAATAAATTTGTTCAGATAAAAATAGGAGAATCAATTTTAGTACTTGAATACAACAAGTACTAGTCCTCGTGAGATCGACATTCCTCACCCTTTATTACTTATTAGCGATAGCTTATACTTGCGCTTGGGATAAGCATACACATTGCATAAACACACACCAACTTTAAACACACAAAAATTGGATAATTAAAACTGAGTTCATAATATTAAGAATAAATTCAATTAAGCACACATATTGAGTTCAAGATTGTAATCCCAGAAACTAAAATTAGCTCATTATCACAAGTGTTCTAAAGTTAAAAATAATAAAAATCATGATTACAATCAAAAGCATTCAAAATAACTGTAGATGAAGTAACCCTTCAATCTTTACTCTCTAGCATTGATCTTGGTTGAATTTGCTAAATACTCTTGATCTTCTTTATTGCTCTTAAATTCTCTTTCAAAATATTCTTCTAATGCTCTCTACATGTTATGTCTATAGATGAGACGTCTAGGGTCTATATAGGGGAGCTTGGAGTATCAAAATCAGAATCCTTTAAAAGTAAGGATTTTTTTAATTCAACATTTCACTGCTACATCATCGTCTCTTCAACGCTATGGCATTCTTATAAATTTTCCCTATTGTTGCGGCAGTGGTTGTATTGCATTGCGCGACTTTAGGATTTTAATCTTCTTCTTTTCTTGTTTTAGTCGCAATACTACGACATTCTTTGTCTAGTGCTACAATGCTTCAACTACTAGAATTTGAGGTCTTTTTCTTTTATAGCGCTACGGTGTTAAATCTTAAAGTATTGTGGAATTAAGCTATTTTCTACAATTATCAGCCTTGTGCACGATTTTCTCTTTTGAATTCAAATTATTGATGTTTTGGTCCAATTTTTCATCTTTTTATCTCTTCATGCTCAGTCCCTATAAAACCAACATAAAATGCATAAATAGTCATATAATTACTCAAAATGGACAATTCTTAAGCTAAAAGGGGACAAAAATTATATACCTAAAGTACCCTTATAAAATTCTCTCAAATTTAGAGAATTGCCCATCCTCGAGCAAGGAGCGAGTATAGAATAAAAATAAAAATAAAATAAATAGACTAAATTAAAACTAAATAACTAAAACATAAAAGCTAACGAATTGCTAGGTTGATTTGATGACCACAGATTGTCTCAAAGGCTATTCCCATTATATATAAGCCTTTCAGAATTAATAAATAGCTCTTAATAATTCCAATTACTATCATTTTACTCTTTTATTCTCCCTTATAAGTGATCAACCATGTGTGTATGTGAAATAAGCAAGTAATAGTAAACATTACTTAGATTAATTCAAGTACTTAAGATTATATAGTAAGTTGTGTCTCAATATATTTTCAAAGTTATAATAACACTGTCATAAGCTTGCTTTTAATATTACTTTCTACTAATATAGAAAGACATATGTCTAGGGATCTATTAGGTCTTTTTCTTAACTTGTATCATAAGGCTTAGGTTAATGTAGGATGTATGGATAAAAATTTCATTTATTTCTTACCATGAACTCTAGGTTCTATCAGAAACCTCTTGAGCTTTCTTTACTTAATCTTTCTCCCCTAAACTTTAGAATTCATTCATGCTTCTTGTGATTACTTATTCATAGGCTTTCTTACTTTTCCTAATGGGGGTTATAAATAATTTTCTTTTTAATTTCCCTCAAACTTAGATTTGCATTTACTAGCCAAACGTTTTGCTATATGCTTAACTTTTTACAATTTATAACCCTTTTTAAACAACCACAACCTTGCAACTTCCAAGAGTGTTTCTAAGTAGGCCTAAGGTTTACGATGTTATGGGTATTTTTCTTGGAGAAATAAGCTTAAAGTTTTAGCTTGTTATGTGGTTAGTTAAAGAAATAGGTATTTTAAGCTCAACTTTGGATAATTTAAATCAAGGTAGGCTAGAAAAGGCTCAAACAGTCTAAAACTGGCTTAATTTCATTTTCCTATTCATGTATTTCCTAGAATTTTTCCTCAAATGGTAATCGAACAAGTTCTAAAGTATTGGTCTTCAAGACTTGAGTGTACTACTTGAATTTTAACTTTTCTAAGCAATAATTTGACTAAACTAGCTTATTTTCATGTGTGCTCATGTATTGGTGCTCACTGACAAGGTCAAATTTAGTAAGTATTGGTAAATGAACTATGCGAATATCTATCGTTTCTTAGAGACTTACAAAAATAATTTTTTTAGACACTATTTTACTTCTTATCATGGACTAGTGATAATCTTCTCAACCTAGCATAATGTAAAGAAAAAAATATAAACACAGTAGACATGGCAAATGCATGATATTGTATTTCTACTACTTTTTCTTTTTTCTTACATAGATATTTTTAAAATATAAAAACATAAAACATAAAATAAACAGAAAACATAAAAGTTAGATATTTACAAGGAAGTGTTTTCCATCCCTAAATGAGATTGTTTAGTCCAATCTTAAGATCATCACAATAGTCCTCGTCGTTCGGTGGCTAGGTGGAAGTCAGAGGTGGTAGAAGCTGGCTAGTATCAAGCCCCATATGCATTGCACATTACATCCATTAGAGTTGGTAATCGACAAATTGTGTAAATCTCTATTCGAAAGCCTCAAAGCGAACCTGTAATTGGGTGAGCCTGGCTGGTATCGACATTGGTCAGGGCAAGGAGGAAGGCTATGTTGCTACTGCTGCAGCTACTTATGCAGGTGGGTCGTAATGGTCATCCAGGTCTTGTATCATATAAATGGTACTGATGGTCGATGCTTACTGAGGGTGGACTAACTCCTCATATTCTTTTACACTATTGTACGTGCATAAAGGGTCATGAATAAGGAAGGAAAAAGATACTTGCCTTAGTTAGGCGAGAGCATAGAAGGATCTCTTAGCATGTGATCTTGCCAAGGTTGATTGTTTTTCTTTCCATAATGCAGTAGAGTAGGATTGCCCTTACCTTTTTCATGTTATTGAAGTGCTTCACTGGTATAAGCCTGGAACTTTTGAAGTAGTACCAAGTCTTAATCTCGCACTCCATAGTGTTAATTGGAAAGGTCATCAACTTGTGCCCAAAAAGTTTCCACTCGGTCCGTGGCTTGCATATCTTTGAAATAATCTCATTATAATTTTTTTCATGTAATATTTGGTGATACTTATCCTTAAACTCTGCAAGTAATCTGTAGTAAGCATTTATTGTGGTACGGTCAAATGCCACCATCTTACCTGGCACCTTAATTTTAGAGCTCTGATGCTCAGAGGCATTGGCTTAGAACTCTCTCACTACTTGCAAAAAGATTTCCATTGGCAAGTTTAGATCATCTACTCAAAATAAGGAAAATTTCCCACCTTAAGGTCAAAACCGTATTTTACTATGGTGGATTTACTATGGTGGATTTATGGATCATAAATGTTATATAGCATTCTGCAGTAGTTTATGAGACAATTTTGGAGGTATCATATGATCCCCCCCTCCCCCCAAGCAAATGTACGCAACCGTTTTAGGTGCCATTTGAGGTGCAAATAGACTTGAATTAGTGAGAAATTTGGGTAGAATGTGAAGGATTGGGTATTTGTGATCTTTAGTGGATAATGGATGTTTTGGTGTTTGATTTGGTGTTTTTGGGTATTAATCAAGTTTCTAATGATGAGGCATTGTGTTAGAATGCTGGATTTGATTGGATTTTACTTAAATTGTTATATAGTATTTAATGTGTGCGATAATTATAGTAATAGTTAAGCGCAAGTGCACGCTACCATATCAAGTAATATAGGATTTAAATCTAAGTTCTCGTTCCCATAGGGACTATTAATCTATTTCTTATAATCAATTACTAAAATTAATCTTACTTTAACTTTTATCTAGAAAAATCAAAATATGAATCTTAACTAATTAACCTAATCCTATTAAATTAAACATAAATTAAATTAAAGATAAGCAAGGGGTTGAATTCACCAATTAAAAGTAATCTAGGGTTTCGACTTATCCCTTAATATTTCATTGGAATTATTAACCTCTTAATTGATCCTTTAATACAAATTGTCGGTTTAGACTCTAATCTCATCACAAACCTCTGTCTATGGTCGAGTAACTATATTACGCATTCTAACAATTATCTATATGTCTATGGTAATCCGAATAGAATGTAATTCATTAAGAACAGGTCTAAATCATATCATACATGCCATCTAGGTATATTTCTATCCTATATAGAACTCATAATTGTTATCCTATAATCATGCATCAAACTATCCTAGGCTAAACACATAAATTCATTTGTCAAGTTCGTTATGGTTCTTTAATCATTTAAAAATATTGGCTAGATATAATGAAAGCAATAAACACAAGATAGAATGAATCATTGTATATATTAAGTTCATAAAGTAAGAAAGTCAATAAAATCCAACTATATATTAGGTTCAAAAGTCTAACCCTAGAAAAAAAAACTTAGGTCATGGTGAAATAAAGAGTTCTAGAGCTTATCAAGAATAACATCGTGAAAATCATAGAAAACTAGAAAGATAAAGAGTTGAAGAGATAAAACTAATTTTTTTGCAGTCTTCTTGATCCTTCAAAAATTGCTCTTTCTCTCTTTTTTTTATTCTTCAAAATAGGCTTTTGGGTCTTCTATTTATAGGTTTATGTTTTTGAATTAGGATAAAATATTAAATACATGTCAGAATAGAATTCACTGTTTATGCAATACTGTTCACGTGTTACTGTAATGTAACACCGCAGTGTAGGATTTTGGACGCCGAGGTACTGTGCATACTATCTTGAGCGTTGCAAAAATATCTACTGTAGTAGGGTATTGTAACAAATTTTATGTTTTTTTCTTATTTTCATTAGATCTTTATCCATATTTGCTCTATTAACTTCAAATCTATAAAATAACAGTAAAATACATAAAAAACCAAATAATCTTAATTTCAACGAATAAATATTAAGCTTGAAAGATGAAAATATTAGACCTAATTAACCCCTATCAATAGTAAAGGTTGTGAGTTTGAAATTTTATGAATTGAGGGAATAGGTAGTTTTTAAAAATATAAGGCTATTTTTTTCCTGACGTTGCGGTGCTAGATATGTAGCATTGCGATGTTCAAACCTGGCCAGAGTATGTTTTTTTTAGGTATGAACTTTGTGGCAGTGGCATTTGCAACACTACAATATTGAAGACTTGACTCTTCAAATTCTAAACTTCTTACCACTATAGCGCTAGACTAGGAGAGTTGGTGCATTGGCATTTTGACTTTTGGACTCTCCAAGATCTATTTTTATCATCATAACATTAAGATAAGGGCACTATAACATTTTTACCTAGAGTTTTCATATGTTCATTTGGGTTAAAAGCACTATGACTCTGGATCCTGATCACCACACTACTAAACTTTTTGAAATTAGTGTTGTGGTGCTGCCTTTATATCAATACAGCACTGGAATTTTTAGAATTTGTGATGTGACATTAGGGCATGTGTCATCATAGTGGTGTGATATCTAGAATTAGCACCCTTTTTAACTTCCAGTGAGAGTTATAGAGCTACCTTTTGGCATTCCAGCGTTGGCTTTTTTTTTTAGAGAAATAAACTAAAATAACATGAAATAATTACTTTATGTTACCTCTAAAGCCGCGCTTAATTTAACATCATCAGCTTGACATCATGCTTCTTAGGTGTAGAGCTCAGTTAGCTCGAGGGAGGGTTTTTTACGATTGATCTCACCTCTTCAATAATGCTTCAATCTTTGTCCATTTATCTTGAATAGTCTCTTCAATATTATATTTTCAATATCAACTGCTCCGTGAGGGTACACCTTGGTGATTTGAAAAAGATGAGATCATCGAGATTTAAGCTTCCTTGGAAAGAGTTGAATACTGATTGTTATGCTATAGTAGCTAAGTGCAAGTACACGCTATCGTATCAAGTAATATAGGATTTTAAGTCCAGATATCGATCCCATAGGGACTATGCAATCTAATTCTATAAATCAAGTACTAAAATTATAACTAAACTTTTATTTAGAAAACCAAAATCTGGAATTTATGTAACTAATCTAATTCTCTCAATTAACTAAACAAAAGCAAAGAGTAGAATTCACAAATAAAGATAATCTAGGGTTTTGACTCGTCCCCTAGTATTTCATTGGACTCATTAACCACTTAGTTAATCCTTTAATACCAATTGGTTGGCTTAGACACTAATCTCATCACAAGCCTCTGTCGATGGTCAAGTGACTATATTACGCATTCTAACAATCACCTATATGTCTATGGTAATCAAATCAGAATGTAATTTATTAAGATCAAGTCTAAATTATACCATACATGCCACCTAGGTATATGTCTATCCTAGATGGAACTTATAGTTTTTACCCTATGATCATGCATCAAACTACCATAGGTTAAACACATGAATCCCTCCGTCGAGTTCATCATGGTTCCTCAATCATTCAAAATATTGATCAAGTATAATGAAAGCATTAAACACAAGATAGAATGAATCAATTGAATTTATCAAGTTCATAAACTAAAATTTAACATAATCCAAATCCATACTAGGTTTACATTGTCTAACCCTAGATGAACAAATTAACCCATCATAAAATCAAAAGTATCAAGCCAATTCATAAAGATCAACAAGAACAAGAACATAATGATAAAGAAAGAGAAGAAAAACTAATTAAAGTGACTCCTTGATGTGCTTCTCTCTCAATCTTGACTTAAAGCTTGAATCTTGATCTTGGTTCTTTAATCTTTGGCTTTGATCTTTGATTTTGTGTTGTGAATTCTCTCTCTATGTTTTTGCCTCTTTTCTCTCGTTTTCTTTTCTCCTCCTTCTCTTAGAGTTTTTGGCTTTCTATTTATAGATTTTTGTCTTCAAAATACTATTAACAAGTTACTGTAGCAAATATACTGTTCATACGGGTACTGTTCACCACTACGAGAGCCGCGGCGCTGGGTTGTGGGTGTCGTGGTGCTCAGCTACTGTCATGGGCGCTGCAGCGCTCAGCTACTGTCATGGGCGCTGCGGCGCTCAGCTACTGTCATGGGCGCTGCGGCGCTCAATCATGGGCGCTGCGGTGCCCAGCCCTGGTACCCTTTTCGTATTTTGAGAGTAATTTCTTCGTTTGACGTCTGATTCGCCTCCTGTTTGTTCCTATACGTCACATTTTTGTCGCATCTATTTATGATCAAAAAATACAATTAAAATAGCCAAATATTTATGATTTAGAGTTAAATATAAAAGTTAAGTATAAATTATACTAATGCTTTTACGCCCCTATCAAATACTCGAAGGGCTATTTTTCTGTTATGCCACCATTGTGTCTTCTACTTATAGAGCTTGGAATTTTCATAAGTTTAAAGTCAGAACTCATCCATTGTATTAAATTGAGCTTGGAATTTTCATAAGTTTAAAGTCAGAACTCATCCATTGTGTTTTCTACTTATAGAGCTTGGAATTTTCATAAGTTTAAAGTCAGAACTCATCCATTGTATTAAATTGAAGAATGTGTTTGTCACTAGTAGTTTGTAAGTCGAAGTTTAGGGCTTTAATGGCCAAATATTCTTTGTGCTTGAGTTTAGTGGTAGATTACATGCTTTCTCAAAGATTAGCCAGTATGGGGACATCCTAATGGATGTTTTATAGGTGGTGCAATAAGCCCAAATTGCATTATCTAATTGCATGGCCTAATCTTTATGACTTGGTTTAAATGTCTTCTCAAGGATTCATTTGACTTCTCTATTTGATACTTCTGCTTGCCCATTTGTCAGTGGATGGTATACAGTAACAATATTATGTCTCACTCCATATTTCTATAAAAGAGCTTAAAATTATTTGTTGTTAAAATGCGAGTCTTCATCATTGATTATTGCTCTTGTAGTGCCATACTGTGTGAAGATGTTCTTTTTTTAGGAATTTCAACACTACCTTTATATCATTCATTGGAAGTACTATTGGTTCTACCTATTTGGAGACATAATCTACTACCATAGAATGTATCTCTGACCACTTGATGGAACTAAACATCAAATATTTCTACTTTTATAATAATCTGCAAGGGTATCTCTTATTTTCTTGATATGTTCCTCATTCTTTGGCATCGATCACAACATAGCATAAAAATGGGCATATTTGAACAATGATGGCCAACAAAATTTTCATTTTAGTACTTTGGCAGCCATCTTATCTCCTCTAAAATATCATATATAATCAAAAGAGTGGTAGTGCTGTAGAATGTCTTTTATCTCCCCATGTGGCACGCACCTTTGATCTACATACTTGAACAGGAAGAATCATCTCAATAATAAAACTTTCTATCATGTAGGAACTTCTGTTTTTGCTAGGAAGTTAGATCAGAAGGAAGGATACTACTAACAAGATAAATTACAAAATCAACGTATTAGGGTATATTGAAGTGTAGTGCTACAAAAATTTGCTCATCTAGAAAGAACTTATTGATTAACATCTTGTCTTTGTTCCCTTCTTCCAGTCTTGAAAAATGGTTTATAACTTGATTCTCGATGTCTTTTTATCTTTTATCTCCAAGTCATACGTTATAGCAGTATCCATTGCATTAACCATGACTTTGCATCCTTCTTGGTAATTAATTACTTGATGGCAGAATGATTTGCGTAGACAATCACCTTGACTCCAAGTAAGTATGATCTAAATTTGTCAAAGGCGAACATCACTACTAGCAACTCTTTTTCAGTAGTTGTATAATTGGTTTGCACATCTTTCAAGGTCTTACTTACATAGTAAATGATGTAGAAGACCTTGTCTTTTCTTTACCCAAGGAATACTCCCACAGTTGTAGCACTAGCATCACACATTAGTTCAAAGGGCAAATCCCAATTCAGTGTTACAATAATTGGAGCTGAAGTGAGCTTCTTCTCTAAGGTTTCTAATACTTTAAGACATGCATCATCAAAGTTGAACTACACCTCTTTCTTTAATAAGTTGCACAGAGGTTTCAAGATATTGGAAAAGTATTTGATAAATCTTCTATAAAATCCTGCGTGTCTAAGAAAATTTTGTACTCATTTCACAATGATTTGTGGTGACAACTTCTCAATTGTTTTGATCTTTACCCGGTCTACCTCTATCCATCTTGAAGATATTTTATGGCCTAAGACAATCCCCACTTTGATCATAAAATGACACTTTTCCTAGTTTAGCACTAGATTGGTCTCCTCACATCTTTTCAGTAAAAATACTAAATTTTAAGGTATACATCAAAAGAATCACCAGAGATCGAGATTTCATCCATAATACCTTAAGAAAGTTCTCTACAATGTTTGAAAATATTGCTATCATACACCATTGAAACGTTGCAAGTGCATTAAAAAGTCTAAATAGTAGAGGTAGGCATGATCTGGTTCAGTTTTTTGAATATGTAAAATTGAAACTGGTTTTTTCAAGGGAAAAAATCAAATCGAACCGAACCGAATTTTTTCTTTTTTTTTGGTTTTTTTTTTAAAAACAATTTCATTTTAAATTGTGGGCTTTTTTAATCCGTTTTTCTAAATAATTCAGTAGATTATTTTAATTCATTTGTTTTTAATGTTTTCATTATAAATTATATAAGCCACTAAATTTGTTCTTATATATTATATAATTCTTTAAAAAATTAAGTTGATTAAATTAATATATATTATATGTTACATTACACATTATATATTATATAATAAAAATAATTCATTACACATTACATAAACCACTAAATTTATTCTTATATATTATATAAGTCTTTAAAAACTTAAATTGACTAAATTATTATATATTATACGTTTCATTACACATAATATATTATATAATAAAACAAATTCATTACAAGTTATATAAACTACTAAATTTATTCTTATTTATTATATAAGTCTTTAAAATATTAAGTTGACTAAAATAATATATATTACACGTTATATATTATATAATAAAAAAAATCATTACACATTATATAAACTACTAAATTTGTTCTTATATATTATATAAGTCTTTAAAAAATTAAATTGACTATATTATTATATTTTATATGTTACATTACATGTTATATATTATATAATATAAAAAATTCATTACACATTACATAAGCCACTAAATTTATTCTTATTTATTATATAAGTTTTTAAAATATTAAGTTGACTAAAATAATATATATTACACATTATATATTACATAATAAAAAAATTCATTACACATTACATAAATTACTAAATTTGTTCTTATATATTATATAAGTTTTTAAAAACTTAAATTGACTAAATTATTATATATTATACGTTTCATTACACGTTATATATTATATAAT
This sequence comes from Ailanthus altissimus, assembly GCA_946807835.1. Taxonomy (NCBI): domain Eukaryota; kingdom Viridiplantae; phylum Streptophyta; class Magnoliopsida; order Sapindales; family Simaroubaceae; genus Ailanthus; species Ailanthus altissimus. Next base: position 7,111,578 of record OX327713.1, on the reverse strand, counting down.
AAAAAAAGATTCATTACACATTACATAAGCTACTAAATTTATTCTTATTTATTATATAAGTCTCTAAAATATTAAGTTGACTAAAATAATATATATTATACGTTATATATTATATAATAAAAAATATTTCATTACACATTAAATAAACCACTAAATTTATTCTTATATATTATATAAGTCTTTAAAAAATTAAATTCACTAAATTATTATATATTATGCGTTACATTACACGTTATATATTATATAATAATAAAAATTCATTACAAGTTATGTAAGTCACTAAATTTATTCTTATTTATTATATAGGTCTTTAAAAAACTTAATTTGACTAAAATAATATATATTACACGTTATACATTATATAATTAAAAACTTTTCATTACACATTACATAAACAACTAAATTTATTCTTATATATTATATAAATCTTTAAAAGTTTGTACTATTTTTTGAGTTTTTTTATTTTTTATTTCAAATTTTAGGCTTTTTAATTCATTTGTCTAAATAATTTAATAAATCATTTTCGACCTAAATTTTGGGTCTATTTCATATTAACATAATTATAATTTATTAATTTGAGATAAATTTAAACTTTTTATTAAATAATTACAAAAAAACTAGTTTTTCGGTTCTTTTTTTTGGTGAAAACCGAACCGAAAATAAACTAGACCGGTCGGTTTTTCCAAAAACCCAAACCGTATTTTTGTGGTAAAAAAATGAACTTAACCAAATTGAACCAACTGGTTCGATTCGGTTTTTTAGTTCGATTTTCACTCGATCTTTCGAGGTTATTGCAATTTGATTATAGCTCGAATATCCATCCAAAAAGAAATAGTATTGGTGCCTAGCTAATCTGTCTAACATCTGGTCTATGAAAGGCAGTGGAAAGTCATCTTTCATTACGGCTTTATTTTGCTTTTGGTAATCCATGCAAACTTTCCATACGGTTACTATTCTTGTTGGAATCAAATCATTACTTTCATTTTCTACAATAGTAGCGTCTCCTTTCTTTGGTATATATTACACTGGACTTACCTAAGAGCTGTTATATATAGGGTAGATGATTTCTACATCTAACCACTTAATTATCTTCTTTTTTACTACATGTTTTATCACTAGATTCAATTTTCTTTGCTGTTCAATAATCGATTTATGATCCTCTTCTAATTATATTTTATGTATAACAAAAGTATGGCTTATGCCACGGATGTAACAGATAGCCTTAAGCACTGATATTGTTCCACACTTAGTCATAGTATGCTATTACAGCAATGGGTCTATCCGAATTACTGTGGTCCATCACAGCTTCAAAATGAATCTTTGTTAATTTGGTTTATTTTCGTTGTCCTTGTAAGGCACTTTGCCTTCACTCACCCAAGCAATGTAGGTTATCACAAACACCCATACTTGGGGAACCAGCGTCCTCGTTGGGAGCAACATCTACACACTTCCGGTTGGGCTCTAGCTTTGAGACCAAAATATAACAGACGACCCTAAGCATCTAAGCCATGATAGCGATGGATTTTGCCCAAGTTACTATAGTCCATCATAGCCCCAAAATGCGTCGTTGTTAAGTTGACTTATTTTCACTGTAATTATAAGGCACTTTACCGTCACTTGATCAAGCGATATGGGATATCACAACGGATGTTGACTATATTCCAACCTAATACTCTCTTGTACTATTAGAGTACTATAAGCATTTTATCTCTGTGTCTCATTAAGCTCAACAAAAATAATAATAAAAAGTGTTGAAGAGTCACCTAAATATACATGTAAATAGCTTGATAGTAGCTTAAGCTCGAGGGTTGGTGGCTCTTTTATTGAGGGCTTATTACATGCCTTAATGCTCTGTTATCTCTCTAAAGGCTAAACTATTGGTCTTATATGGTCAAAATAAGGTGAAGCATTAAATTCCTTATCGTTCTTTACCTCGGTTCCATTGATTACGACATCTTCAAAAGAGTATTGAATAATGTTTCTACTAAACATATTTTGCACCTTTCTCTCAATTATATCAATGCTAAAGTATTCATCCACCTCACTAGGGAACTTCATGGTTTTAAATGCATGAAAGGTCATCTCTTCATCTTGGACTCTCATTGTCAATTCACATTTCTATACATTGATCAAAGTTCTCCAGATAGCTAAGAATGGCTATTTCAAAATGATAAAGACATCTCGATCTTTATCTATGTCTAGTATTATGAATTTGGTTAGAAAGATAAACTTGTCTACTTTGACTAGCATGTCTTCAATCACATATTTTGGATATATGAGGGATTGGTCTGTAAGTAGAAAAGTGACATTAGTCAATTTTGCTTCACCAAACTCAATTTGTTGTAAATATATAGTGGCATGAGGTTAACTCTGGCTCCTAGATCACACAAAACCTTTCCAAAATATTGATTCCCAACTATGCATGGAATGCTAAAGCTTGTAGGATCTTTGAGTTTAGAGGGCAACATATTTTGTAGAATTACACTGCATTCCTCAATCAATGTCATAGTTTCAAACTCATCTAGCATATTCTTCTTTAAGAGTATATCCTTCATGAACTTGAAATAACTCTGTATTTGCCCTAGTGGATTTGTAAAAGGGATATTCCTTTTTTTTTGCACTTTTTCCATTGTTATTGCTCATTGTTTCTGCAAGGTTTACTATATTTTCTGCATTATTCTACTGTTCTTCCTGCTGTTATGGAGACTGCTTTGCATTACTCTTTTCCACTTCTTAATGTAATAGCTTTGCATTACTCTCTACCACCCTTTGGATTGACTTCTGTATTGTTTGGCAAAGCTTCTTGTAGGTAATTAGTTGACCTACTTGCATCTCTAAAATCCTTAAAGATGCTGATTTATTCTGTAAAGGTTTGATTAAGTCTTTAGGATTGCATCGTTGCTTCATGCATTACATAAACATGACAAAACAGGTTTCTTCTCTTACTATTGTTGTGGGTGTGTTGAAAACCCTAAAGGATTTATTAGTTTTGAAGACTTCCCTTAATTGTTACTCCAAAAGAAGTTTCGATGATTCCTCCATCCAAGATTGTAGTAAAGAGTTGGGGTTATGCTGATTTCTTTTGAAATTCTCATAAAAAAATTTTATCTCCATACATTGGCCATTCTAATAATTGTCTCCACGAAATTCATAGGTTGTTGTTCAAATCTTTATTAAATTGACCCTTAATATGTTAACCTTCTTAGTAAGTAAATTAACTTGGGCTATCAATATAGAGCATCTATATCATGTACACCGGCAACCTTTCTTGGATTTACTCTCTTAATTGGCTACTGATAACTGTTGAAAGCCATCTCTACAAGCAAATCATAAATCTCATCTATGGATTTATTCATTAATGCACCATATGTTGCTGTATCCACTATTGTTCTCAAATGTTTGTACAAGCCTGTTGTAAAATGTTTACACCAATAACCACTTTGAAACTCCATGATGAAGACATTTTCTTAGTATATCTTTAAACCTCTCTCATGCCTTGTATAATGAATCTGAATCAAACTATACGAATGGTGTAATATCTAATCCCTATTAGTAGTATTGGTGCCTAGATTTTAGTTTAGAGTAATGAAGACACCATAAGGTTATCCAATTCTAACCTTATTAGAAATATTTTTTTCACGGTGCGCGTGAGAGATATTAGACCTAATTTGATAATTTGATACTCGATTGGAGCGTCGAACGACCTTATAATATTTTTGAAATTTTTATCTATTGTCTTGGATAAGGAAATTTTAAATTACTACATGAATTTTCATTTAAGGGTTATGTATGGAACAAACCTTTGTTGAGAAACACAATCCATATATTAGAGAATGAACCAATTAGAAACAATCTTATGGATTATCAAGTTGAAAATTCTAGTTAGTTCATTGGACTATTCTAACTAGATAGTTGCAAAGGAATCAATTACATACTTAGTTTCCAACTAATGACAATTTAAAATTTTAGAGTAAATTGAGGGGCAAATTGGTCAATTAAGGGAGCACTATAAATATGATGGAAGTGTGTAGAAATTTCAAGTGATCAAAAGCAAACACTTAGAGTAAAAGAGAGAGCAAATTCGTGCAAGTGAGGGAGGGGCTGCTACAGTAAAATTTTAGTTTTTTTTCATGGTTTTTCATGCTTAATCAACCTGAAATAAGGTTACATACCAATTCCTAAGCTCAATTGAAGCTTCCATTAGTGAAAATCTAAGAAAAAGAGGTAGGAAAAGCATTGTTTTGTGAGATTGATATGTGAACTTTCAAGATTGCTTAAATTGATGTTATTGGGGGTATTCTTGGTTTAGATTAAGTTAAATTCTAGTATGGAGCTTGAAGAAGTCATCAATTTGAAAAAATTAGCAAGGTAAGAATTAGGGTTTTGGGTGATTTAAATGTAGAGACTTCAATTGGTTGTAATTAGGGCATTAGAATGAAATTGGCTTGATTTTGATATAATTGGAACAAGAAATTGAGAAAAGAAATGTGTTAGAAACTAGGGTAAAATTTTGTCACTTTAGGAAAGTTAGGAATTGAGTTGTGTTTTGATTGAATTGTAATGTATAAATGGTGCCTATGTAAATTAAATGTATATGGTTCATGGAAGAATCAAAAATGAAGAAAATGGGACATAATTGTCCATTTTAGATAGGTGAAGGGCAATTATGTCTAACCAAGTTATAAGGCTTTTAATAATTTTCAGGGCTTCGGATGGTGAGTTAGATTAGATAAAATGACTCCATAAATGAAAATCGAAAAATAGTATCCATCTAGGGTTTGTATGCCAATTAGGGCGTTTAGTAGTTAAATGAGATTCTAGTATTTGAATTAGTTCTAAATGTCATTTATGGCTCGTAGGTGAAGAAAACCGAGAGCAGTAACGGGAATAGAAATTCAGAGCGAAATTGATCGTTGAGCAGTTGTAAGTGAAAATCTGTTATTTCTTTTATCTTTCGTTTATTATGTTTCTGCATAATGAAAATGTATGTTTTTGAGCTTTCAATGCATAAAAATGATTTATGATCTTGATATATATCCATAGATATGCTTTTACATGTTCGGTTTAAGAAACAATTTTAAAATTATTACATCCATTTTAAAGGCCATTAATACTTTCAGATTATAGTTGTGGTGATTGTATTAGATCCGCCAGTATATCTTGTACACATGGGCAGCTTATAGGGTGTGTCACTAACTTCGAAAAGTCGGGATGTTGAGTCATGTGAGTCGCTCTATGTGTACGGGGTATTGTCTCGCTATATGTAAGCGATGTAGGATTTCACTGCATAGCCAATGAGATGTCTTGAGATGTCACTGTGGGTGCTGCTAGTTAAGGTGCCCCGTGACATACTCACGTGTGCGGTGTAGTTGAGTCGCTGCGTGACTATAAAGTTTTAAGGTTACCATTGGTATAGTTTAAAAAGAAAATGGCCGAGCGAGGACTTTACTAGTTTTGATCTACCAATAGCATTTTATGCATTTATATGCACATGACAGTTATTGTGTTATACAAATTTTGGATATTATTTTTCAAAGATGTAGATAAAACTTGCTCGGCAAGATTTCATCAGCATATGATGTTAAAAACCGTTTTACAGCTTTATATTAGTTTTAAAAGCATGATTATGCATGTCTTTTAGAATTTACTATCTAACATAATGTTATTTTATTTGAAATCTTAAATGCACTCACTGAGCTCCTTAGCTCCCTCGTTTTATTTTTTATGCTTTCAAAACCTTCTTCCCAGGTGCAGGTCTCGGTACGCAAGCTGCTGATTCTCCTATTGTTGATTAGTGGGCCAAATCTGAAGATCATTTTGTATATGTAAATGTGCTTGTAGCACTCTTTTTCTTTGAGTATAGAAGTTTTAGATTTGTGCATTGTATATATGTTTTGGATAACCAAGAAGATATTTCGATATTTTGATGATCGTTTCACTTTTTTATTAGTATTCCAGTTTTATAATCATAATGAAATTGTTGAGTTGAGTTGGATTTGGTTTGAAAATGACTAGAGGTCCTATTTGGTAATATTGAGAAGGGTTTTAATTAGAAGCGTAATTTCTTTGTAGGTTTTATATTTAATTCTCCGAAAAATATGGGAAACTCTGCCTGATTTTTTTTAAATTAAGATGTCATTTTCATGTAGATACCAAGATTTTCTTAATAATAGCAAGAACCAAAAAGGGGTTCACCTTGCGAAATTTCTCAACTTACTTGGTTATATTCTGAGGAACTTTCGTCGGGGTGCCTGGCAATGCCGCTGGGATCTATTGTAGAGGGTCTCGGGCCGGGTCTTGTCAAACGGGGTAATTTTATTGCACATCTTTGTTATTTTTATTAGTTGGAAAAAATTAGTCAAACATTTATGTGCTAGGTTATCCCAAGTTTCTATGAATCCAAATGCAAGGAAATAAACTAATTCTTTGCCTTATCCCTTAAAGAGAAAGAGAATAGCCTTAATCGGATATGCTCATTAGGATCATCGTTAAAAAGTCCATTGAACTGTATTGAATCCTTCGACATTTGAATTGTGCTTGGCTTGATCTTAAAATGGCATTGATATTTATCCTCTGAATGCTAAAATGTATTCAGTCAATCAAGGGAGCAACATACTCTCTTAAAGATCTCAGCTCTTCAGCTACAACGCTCTAAATTTAACCTTTTATAGTATCTAGTTGGGTCTACTCTCGACAAAGTCTTCTTAAGATTCTTTCTATTTTCGTATTAAAAGCAGTCAAATCAACACTTTTATATCTTCATATATATGGCTGAAGCAACTTGTAAAAACAAAAGAAAAATAAAGTAAAGTAAAATAAATATGAATTAAAAGTAAGATGGATTAGTATTAGTATTGATAAAAATAAATAATAAATTTCTTGGCAACGACACCAAAACTTATTGTGATTTCTAAAGTGCAAGTGCACACTATTGTAAACAAGTAACAAAATGACCAATCAAGTATCGATCCCACATGGAATTTAAATTTATTCTTACCAAGTACTAAATTCATGTCCTCTAAATTTATCCAAAAAATTAAACTGTTATTAAAGTAATCTTAAACTTAAATATTTAAATGAATATTGAAACATAAATAAATCAATGAATTTGTTATGAAAATCAATATAGAGAGAATCTAGGATTACATCTATTCTCAATATATTATCTAAAGATAATTATATTCTGTCTATTAATCTCTCAGTTTAATTATTGGTCAAAACACTAATTTCATTACAAGTCTCTTTCGATAGTCAAGCAAATATATTTTAGCTTATCAATTACTTATGTTCTTATAGTAATAAAATAAAATTAAAATTCATTAAGAACAAGCTTTTATTAACCATGCATATCATACAATATATTCTTATCTCTATGAAACTCATAGGTGCTACGCTATGATCATGCATCAAATTGCCATAAGCTTAACACAAAGATGTTTTTTTTTTAAGTTTATCTAAGTGTTCCTAAATCAACCAATTACTGGGCAGGTAAATTGAAAGCATTAAACATAGGCAAATTGAATAATTAAAACTGAGTTCATAATATTGAGAATAAATTCAATTAATCACACAAATTGAGTTCAAAATTTTAATTTTAGAAAATAAAATTAGCTCATTATCACAGGAGTTCTAAAGCTAAAAATAATAATAATCATAATTACAACTAAAAGCAAACTGAATAATTATAGATGAAGTAACCCTTCAATTTTCAATCTCTAACCTTGATCTTGGTTGAATTTTCCAAAGACTCTTAATCATCTTTATTGCTCTTGAATTCTCTCTCAAAATTTACTTCTAATGCTCTCTGCAAGTTATGTTTATGGCTAGGACGTCTGGGGTTTATATAGGGGAGCTTGTAGTATTAAAATTAGAATTCTTCCAAAGTAAGGATTTTTTTAATTCAACGTTCCAGTGCTATTGCGTTCTTATGAAATTACCCTATTGCTGGGGTGATGATTGTATAGCACTGCTACACTGCGACTTCGAGATTTTAATCTTGTTCTTTTCTTTTTTTTAGTCTCAACGCTGTGGCGTTCTTTGGCTAGCACTATAGTGCTTAAGCTACTTGAATTTGAGGTCTTCTTCTCTTATAATGCTACAGTGTTGGCTCTTGGAACATTGTGGCATTAAGCTATTTTTTTAATTATTAGCCTTGTGCTCGATTTTTTCTCTTTTAACTTCCAATTCTCGATGTTTTCTCTAATTATCCATATTTTTATCTCTTCATACTCAATCCTTATAAAACCAAAATAAAATGTATAAATAACCATATAATTACTCAAAATGGACAATTCTTAAACTAAAAAGAGACAAATTCTATACCTAAATTATCCTTATCATCTTGATTGTTGAATCTTCAACTAGCCTTAAGAACCAGTATCTAACACCATTGTTGGACAAAATCCAACCCAAAGAATCACAACTTCTAGCGTTAATCCAATGATCAAATACAAAGTGATTTGAAAACAAAATATTCAAGAATAGTCCAAAAAAAATATAACCCAAAGAAAAGGATCGTGGATGGGAATTAGATTGGTTCAGTACAAGAAGAGAACCTACATCTATTTGAGCTAGCCAAAGCTCTAAAATCCATTTATATCGTGATAAGGAGTACAATTTATAGCAAATAATGTTTCACATATAATGTTATTTATGCCCTTAAAGTATGTGAAATAACATTTTATTTGATTAATAAAAGTTTATTCATACATATAATTGAGCATACATTGATGAGCCTATATTTATAAAGTATGTGATCTATGTATTAGGCATATAATGCTAATACAGAAGGTATAGATCACAAGTTCTTTATAAATTAAATGAAGTTCACAGCCATTAATGAAAAAAGGCATTTCATTATGTAAGGTTGTAGTTTTTTTGCTTCTTATAGTGGATGATTTGCCTTGATCATCGAAGTAGAGACTTCGACTAGAAAAACTAGTGTATATGTTACATTGAACAAGACTACTGTGAATTTCAATCTGGTTAATTAAATATCGTAGATCTTAATTCACAAAAGCTTTAATAAGCTTAATTGATCTTAATCCTGAGCAGGTAATGAACTTACATTCATGCATTTTATCTTTTGAGTTATCACGGAGTGAGATCCAAATTAAACGGTCAAAACCTCGATAGCTTGGAGATATAATTTCATGGGTCGTAGGAACATGTATTGGCAAGATGGAATCTAATAATTAATGTCCACCTAAGTTGTTTGTAGTACTTGATCATTAGAATCTGTGGCCACAATTTATTCAATAAATTATTTATTGAATAATAATATTTATTTATAAATTTATTTACAAATATAGACATATTAAAAGTGATCATTAGAGCATTCAGTGACTTAGGAGTAAATAAGTAATTAAAGTGGCAAGACATTTTTTATAGCCTATCTTTAATTATGGACATTAATTAGATGATCAATTAAGTGGTTATTGTTGGTCTAAAGACCAAGCCCAATTTAATTAAATGGAGTTTTAATTAAATGAGCTTTTATTTTATAACATGAGTTATTAAAGTATAGCCCTTGGCTTTTAGTAGAATAGCCTAGGGTTAACTTAAAAAAATTGGTGTATTATGAGATAATAAGGACTAAGCTTTTTAAGTTAGAGTTAAGAAGCCCATGGGTCTTGCAGTCCATCTACTAGCTCAAATCCTAATCAAATTCTAATTTTCTAATCCTAATCAAATTCTAAATACCCAAGGGAGATCCCTATATATATAAGAGGTATGTAATAAGAAAATGTGACCACAACCATATAGAAAAAAATTCTTTTACATATTCTTACGTGAGAAAGGAATTTAATTAATATCATTCTCTCAGATTTTGGTATTAGTGGTTTTAGAGATTAAGATCCACGCACCCATACACGTTAAGTTGAAGATTGAGGATAGTAGAGAAGATTTTAATTAAATTGGCTTTTATTTTATAACATGGGTTACTAGAATGCAGCCCTTGATTTTTAGTGGAATAGCTTGGGATTAATTTAAAAGAATTGATATATTATAAGATAATAAGGACTAAACCTTCTAAGTTGGAGCTAGGAAGTCCATAGGTCTTGCAGTCCCTTTACTAGCTTAAATCTTAATCAAACTCTAATTTTCTAATCCTAATCAAATTCTAAATACCCAAAGGAGATCCCTATATATATATATATATATATATATGAGGTATGTAATAAAAAAATGTGACCACAACCATACAGAAAATAATTCTTTTATGTATTCTTACGTAGGAAATGAATTTAATTAATACCATTCTCTCAGATTTGGGAATTAGTGGTTTTAGAGATTAAGAAAGATTCACGCGCCTACACATATTAAGTTTGAAGATTGAGGATAGAAGAGAAGATTGCAGTCATTCAATTCAAGATCTGCCATAGCGAGGAATTAAGGTAATTTTCTATCCATATACATGTAATTATGAACAAAACAATCTAACTTTCGCTGCGTTTATTTTTTATAAACAGAAAAATTTTATTTACCACACCAACAAAGAAATCCAGAATAAACTCTAAAACCAAGATACATAACACAATCTCTCTCTAACAATATGACGATGACCAGTGATCTCACTCTAACTTGGCACCTACATCACCTTATATATCTAATTTAGCCTTGTAACTGATCAATAAGCTCATAACCGATCGAGAAACCAACTAGAAACAATTTTGGAGAATATGTGGGAACCATTCGAGCTGTAAATGACTTTCAATAATATAGTTACTAAAACGATATCACGTGGAGAGGTTGAAAATATTTCAAAAAATCCACACTACATAACAGTGTCGTTTCTAATTAGAATTAAAAATGAAAATTGCTTTGTCGACCCTCAAGTTTTCTACAAATTGCTTTTGAACTAACAAATTTTACAGGCTAATCTTGTAAGATTATCTAGTTAAAATGTCATATATTTTCAATTTTTCTTTTTCGTGTCTTAATTATTGCTATAACTAAGTGATTTTAAAAATAAATTTGTAAGTGACATGCTTCTATTAGATGGTCTCATAGTGAAGATATTACCATGTAAGACTTTCCCGAGATTAAGACTAGGATAGGAAGTCATTTGACACGTGACCGTGTCATCCCTACATCCATTCAATAAAATTATGCCATATATATATATATATATATTTTATGCAAGTAGAATATTTTTGTTGCATGATTCTATTGACACCATCCCATGTAAGTCTTTCTCTTTTAATTAGAGGTAAACGATTGTTCGTCAATTGCAAGACGCAAATAACCAAGTTAGAGATGGAAGCAAATTGACTTTGAGATGAATATCTTTAAATTCATATCTATACTTATTTAAAAATGAATTACAAAACCATTTTCAATCTTATTATAGGTTTAAAATTTCATTACCAAACATAATTTTGCCAATGTGCAATCCTTTCCAAATTCATTACAAATATCTGCAAATTTTAAAATAATTATAAAATTAATGTAATAAAAATATAAAATAATTATTAGAATTGGTGTTTACGTGCCATTTTATATTGTATAAATATTAATTATTTAATATTTATACAAATAAACATTTCGATTAAAAAGTTATTATTAAATAAACATAGTAAGATGTTTGTAACACTTTAAACATTGTATGATCTGAAGAAGTTCAGATCTAGTTCAAAAGAATTTTGACTAGCGCTAAGACTTAGCTACATGGAGAGTTATAATTGTTAAGAGTTAGCACTGCTAAAAGTTAGCAGGCTATAAGAGTCAGCCAGATCTAAAGAGTTAAATTCTTGTCTGAAATAAAAAAAAGACCTGAGGGTATGCTAGTAATGATATAGTTGTAAAGGGTTGAAAATAATGCTAAGAAATGTCATTGTGCAAGTATATTTTTAAATGTTAATATTCCTAATCTATTTTCAATATCGCGAGTCTGTTAGTGGAAACCTTATTTATATAAATTGGTGTATATCTATATTTGAATGGTCCAGATGGTTAATCTTAGTAAACCATAAGCTTAGTAGAAGCTCATATAGACATGCGGGTATTTAATGAGAACTAAATACTGAACATGCTCAATTAGAATCTTTAATAGATATCCCACAAAGCCGTCAATGGATGATCCTTTTGAGTTGAATAGTATTCGTGGTCTTTTGACTTAAGCACCAAGTGGACTTGTAAGTGATCCACCATACTTAAGTTCTACACATATTAGAGACCTTTCATGGTCTGACCGCTGGGTGTCGCTGAATATGGTCTGATGCTCATGGAGTCCAGTATGTGTAGATATGGGATTCGTCAACTCATATGGGTGAGTTGTATATCTAGATGCTCTAAGATTATGTTCCATAAAATTTTATGGCTATAAGTAATTCACTTGGAAAAAATATTTTTTGTGTAAAAAATAATATCGCAAAAGTGTTTGCGGATATTATTTATCGAAATACGTATTTAGAGATAAGTTCTAAGGTTGAGCATATGGAGGCTTGACGGTGATGATCTATGTCTCTGTTCTTCCATGATATAAATGACTGAGGAATTATAAGAATATGTATTAACCTCAACTTTTATAGTTTAACACACTATTTTATTTTTTTCATAATGTGTGTATGAGACATCGTTTATGAATTTACAGAAGAATTCCTAGAACGAAACGGATGTGAACCTCGAAAGTTTTACTATAGCTCAATTTGGGAAGTTTTCGAACAATTAAAATTATTTCAATGTCTTTCGAAGAGATCATAAGATTTAAATGTTAAACTTAGAATTTCAGTAAATAGAACTTTCTACTTTTATCTTTCTATTGAATGTCATATATCATATCATAAATTTGTTAAAACATAATAAGTGACATGTTTTTATTGACCTAATTAATTATTAAGTGTTAATAATTAATTATCAAATAAAATAATACAAAGGTCAATTAAATTACAATGCGTTTATTGGCTAATATATGAATTTTAATTCATGCATAATTGGATTAATTATTAATGCTGCCATGAATAAAGCTAACATTCGGCCATTATTATATTACATTCATTTGAAAAGTGAATTTGGCCCTTTATTTAAGTAAGTGGTGGCAGTTTTTTGAAGTCTAAAGTGGCCACTACATTTATTTCAATTCAGCCAATCTTTAGGCAAATCAAAACATGATACATCATGCTTTTTCTTTAGCTTGATATATCTTTATATTATCAAATTAAAGGCTACTATTTTAGTTCTTATTGGGCCAAATTTTTTTGCCTTACCACTAGTTGGTTTTATAAGCATGAATTAGCAATCTTATTGTCTTTAAAATCAAATAGCCACTTATTTATAACTTATTAGACAAATTGTTGGCAATAGAAGTCTACAAAATGCCGAAATAGAAATAGATACAAATCATAATAAGTGAATTGTAAATAAAATATTACATATAGTGCCAAGAGAAATGAAGTAAGAGTTACTTCAAGTGTTCAAATATTTGTCGAGAATAGAAAATTATTGTTCTAACTCAAAAGATTTCACCGAATCTTAAATTAGAACTGCGCAAAATACGCTTCGAAGATGAGTTCTTTATTATCTTATTAGAGTAATAGAATATTTGTTTATTTTCTATTGCATTTATTTATATATTTGATGTGTAAATTAAAAAACGTTAAAATATATACGCTCACCTTATGCATAATGCACTTTCAATCATAACTTTAATTCAAATAAAATTCATAAAATGTACCCTCTAACATCATATTATAAATTTAATTTCACAATTACATCAAGACATAATAAACTAGTTTGATTAATATTTGAAATAATCTCAAACAAAATTTTTTAAAAAAAAAAAGTACATAAAACAACTAATATAAAAATAGACAATCATAGTCTCAAACGTAATTGTAATTGTTGTACCACCCATCCTACCACTAAATTTACATATCTCCATCTTGGTTAATAGTAATTGTACCATCCTTCTTACATTCCTACATGAAGCCTACAAAAATAAGTACATATATATGTTATTTAATCAAATAATAAGTAATTAAGAATCAAATGTTATTAATAATAAATATAATTGATTTACCTCATCAACAACACCCACATCCTCATAATACTTTACGCTATCTACTTTTATTTGGATGACTTGAAATTAATTAAAGAAAAAGAAATTAATTAATTGAAAGTGATTATACTATAAAAGAAAAGTGAATATTTATTCTATATAAATTGGTAAATATCCACGGATACTTACAATGAATATCAACATATATTCACCCAACTTACACTCATTTAAAACCTGTTATAGATTTACAAAAAAAAAAAAAATTGATAATGGCCATCAATAAAAATATCATTAAACAATTATATTACCTCCAATATATAATGGATTTTCTCCGTTCAACTAGCCAATATATACTTTTTTCATTTTGCTCTTATTTGTATAATTTGTAAAAATATAGATTTTTCATTTATTATAATTAATAAATTTAATATAAAAAATTTATCAAAAAATTATTTTATGAGAATTAATAAAAATTATTAAAAATAATAATTATAATTGTTTTTTAAAAAAAGCAAATCACCGATTTTGCCTTGAAAACACACGTGCCAATGATAATATCAGCAACATCTAAAAAATAACAAAATCAAAATAATTTATTAGTTTAGTATAATTATATATATAATAATTAAAAATATTATAAAATATTAAATAATATATAAATAAAAAATTTAACTAACATAAAAAATAAAACTTAAAATAAATAAATTAATAACAAAAAATATATATTAATTATATTAAAAAATATAAAATATAAAAAATACCACATAGCGCCACATGCACTTTGGTGTTCACATCAGCTTGGCAGCATGCATCAAAGCGCACTTTGCTATGTGCTTTTTGCCTGGGCAAAACACTTGTGTGTTTTTTTTTAAGTTATAAATTATAATTATAATAATATTTAAAATAATTTAAAAATAAATATTATTATAATATTTATAATTATAATAATATTTAAATTATTATTATTATAATTTATTAAAAAATAAATAAAAAGTACATATGTGCTTTGCCAAGATGTGTGCGATCAACACAAAGCACATGTGTTTTTTTTTATATAAATTATAATTATAATAATATTTATTTTTTAAATTATTTTAAATATTATTATAATTATAATTTATAACTAAAAAAAATAAACACGTGCTTTGCCAAGCTAATGCGTGCGCGTTAGCTTGGCAAAGCACTTATATGCTTTTTGTTTTTCTAGTGATAAATTATAATTATAATAATATTTATTTTTTAAATTATTTTAAATTTTATTATAATTATAATTTATAATTAAGAAAATAAAGTACACAAGTGGTTTGCCAAGTTGATGCACACACCAAAGCCCGCCTCAACTTGGCGCTTTGTGTTTTTAAAAATTTTATACTTATTTTTTAAAAATAATTTTGTATATAAATAATTAATTTTTATTATTTCTCATAAAATATTTTTTTAATTAAATTAATTAATTATAATAAATTATACAAATATATTTATATAAATTATACAGATAAAGATAAAATAAAAAAAGTATTATGTCTTTATTAAAAAAATATAAAATTTTTAACCAAAGTCAAAAGAAAAACTTTTTGCCTCAAAAGTGATCTACATTTAAACTAAGGCAGTCGTTCTTGGACCCCAAAGTGAACACAGTTTAGGTCTCTGCAGCACGTGTAGGATGCACCTCCAACCTCCACCTCCTACCGAAAATTTTCATTAACTTGTCAAGCAATCTTGTTTACTTACAATTCAATTTCGTAATATTGTGAATAATCTTTTTATTTATAGTTTTGGAAAAAAATCATCTCAATTTCTTTTTTTTCTAGAAATTATAAGAACCACACACTGAAATAACATAAAATTTATTAAAAATTTCCGGCACAAAAAGCTCTAATTTTATTTACTAGACTCGAATATTACCATTTCTAAGTGAATTATGACAAAGGTTTTTTTTAAACAATATTTAATATTACACATTCAAAATTATTTTATCAATTGTAAATATTCGGTTTTGTTGATGTTATCAAAGACATTATTCCATCCTTTAATATAATTATACCAATACTAATTGTTGTTAAAAAGTAAATATGTATGCATGATTTGATAACAAACCAAAAATCATATCAAATCTAACTATTTTTAAGTTGATGAATTACATAAATTAATTTTCTAAAGTATATTAAATCAAATTAATTGATTTGGTTCAATTTTAATTATGTGCAATTTTGTTCAACCTTAAAAGTTACAATATGTTTGTTGACCTGAAAATCTGAACGACTCCTACATTAACAAGTTAAATTTATTTTATTTTTCTAGAAACGAAACACACTATAATTCTTCGTGCGGATCCACAACGTTGAACATTGTAAAATAAAATCTTGGTCATGACTTCACCGATAGGAGTGCTGGTGAGACCCCTCCAATGCTTAACTCAAGTACCAAAAATATCAAGCGAAAATATAAAATGAGATAGAGGTAGAATTTAAAACTTGTCTTTTTTTTTTTTTTTGAAAAGTCCTTTTTATATAACTACATGTAGGTATTTTTAGGAAGACTATAATTCATAATTTATAATTATTTCTTAATTTAAAGACCTATAATTAATGTCATGATTGCTACCATAATTGTCATGACTACTTCGTTATCATTGCCATGATTGCCTCATTATTACTCTATTAACTCCCTTGATTATAGTCTCTAATTAGGGTTGATCAAAATATCTGAAATCTAAGAAAGAATATGAGTCTACTAGTTTCAGTATTTAACTTGTTAATACTAAAAATTTTATTTGTTGCTGATAGAATTTACCCCTAAATTTTGGGCTTTATTTAAGGGTATTTAAAAAGGCGGAAGCCAATGTTTTACTGAAGGGTGTTTCTTCATTATAATCCCGGGGCCTAAGTTCTAAAATAAAGAAAGGAACCAAGTGGTTTACTACCCATGCTAGAGTGCATAGACATTTTATCATGCGTATAATTTTCATATGGATCAATTTTAATCAACAGAATAGGGTTTTGATGATCTTCCATTTATCGAGTTTTCTTATATGAGGTCTTCAAATTTTTTTATAGAGCTTTCAATAGTCCTATAGGGACCAGACTTCACTTGTCAGGACTTTATGTTTCTTCCCTATCTTTGTGAGTCGAAACCTCCCATAAGGCTCTTCTGAGAAATCTTAGTCTATGGACCATTCAAAGTGGAGACACCCCCGACCTATATAATTAAGCCCATGAGTGAGCGACTTTAGGGGTATTAAACTAATGATGATGATGTGATAATGATAAAAAGCCAGTTTGGAGAACCTCATTCGGACTTATAGATATAGATGTAGAATGATGCTAAACCAATCCAAGGAATCCCATCCGAATGTATAAGTACAGAGGGGTAACCTAAAAGAATGTCGAACCCTACTATATAGATCTTGAGGTAACCTCTTAAGTATCGCACTTCCCTTGGGGATAACCTCAAAGAGCGTTAATCCTCTATACTAATATAGGGTAACCTCTTTAAGTGTTGCACCTCTTTACAGATAACCTCAAAGAGCATTAACCATTCTGTGATGATTCTAGGGTAACCCCTTCGAGTGCTACACCATTTTAGGAATAACCTCAAAGAGCGTTAACCCTCCCATGCTGATCTGGGATAACCCCTTTGAGTGTCACACCTACTAAGGGATAACCTTAAATAGTGTTGACCCTGTTATGCTGATTTGGGGTAACTCTTTTGAGTGCCGCACCCTTTTAGGAATAACCTCAAAGAGCGTTGACCCTATTGTACTGATCCTAGGATAACCCTTTTCAATGTCGCAACCCTTTAGGGATAACCTCAAATAGTGTTGACCCTCCCGTTTTGATTTGGGATAACCCCTTTGAGCGTCGCACCCCTTAATGGATAACCTCAAAGAGCGTTGACCTTCTTATGCTCATCGGGGGTAACCCCTTTGAGTGCCACACCCCCTGATTGACTCTGTATTAGCTAAGCGCAAGCGCACAGTATCATATCTTGTAATATAGGATTTTAAGCCCATATATCGATCCCACAGGGACTATGCGATCTAATTCTATAAATCAAATACTAAAACTGTACCTACTTAACTTTTATTCAGAAAATTACAATTTAAAATTTAATTAATTAATCCAAATCTTTCAATTAAACTAAACAAAAGTAGATAGTAGAATTCATAATAAAGAAAATCCAAGTTTTTAACTCATGCCCTGTTATTTCATTAGATTTATTAATCTCTTAATACTAATTGCTGGTTTAGACACTAATCTCATCATAAGCCGTTGTCGCTGGTCGAGTGACTAAATTACGCATTCTAACAATCACCTATATGTTTATGGTAATCAAATTATAATATAATTCATTAAGAATAAGTCTAAATCAAACCATATATGCCATCTAAGTATATATCTATCATACATGGAACTCATAGTTGTTATCCTATGATCATACATTAAACAATCCTAAGCTAAACACATGAATCCATATGTCGAGTTCATCAAGTTCCTTAATCATTCAAAGTATGGATCAGGTATAATAAAAGTATTAAACACAAGATAGAATGAATCAATTGAATGTATCAATTTCATAAACTAAAAACCAACAAAATTCAAATTCATACTAGGTTCACATAGTCTAACCCTAGATAAACAATGTTTAGCTGATCACAAAATTAAAAATATCAAACCAATCTATAAAGATCAACAAGAATAAGAACATAATTATAAAGAAAGAGTAGAAAAACTAATCAAAGTGACTCATGGGTTACTTCTCTCCCAATCTTGACTTGAAACTTGAATCTTGATCTTAAATCTTGATTTCTTGGCTTTGATATTTGATTTTGTGTTGTTAATTCTTTTTCTAAGTTCTTACCTTCCTAAAGTCTGTGTTTTGGCCCAAAAGAGTATTTTTATAGGTATTGAAAACTCTAAGGGTGAGGGGCTTTGAATCCAAATCAAAATAGGAGAGTTGAGAAAGGATTTTATACATCACAGGGTGCCACAGCATTAGGGATTTTGAGCTGCGACGCCAAGATCTAGAAACGCGACTTTGGGGAGCATCAACAGAAGCTGCGGTGATAGGTTATAGGCGCCATGGTGCCTAGCTATTGACCTAGGCACTGTAACACCCAACCATGGGCGCCCAGCCCTGGTTTACTCACTCTCATATTCTGAGTGCATCTTCTTCATTTTACATCTGATTTGCCTCCTGTTTATTTTTATACGTCACATTTGTTATTATGCATCTATTTATAATTAAAAACACAAATAAATAGCTAAATATTCATGAATGAAAGAAAAATACGAAAGTTAAGTACAAATCATTCTAATGCTTTTACGCCCTTATCAAATACCCCCAAACTTAAGACTTTACTCATCCCCGAGCAAAACAAAGAAAAGAATTCACATCTTATTAACTCTAAAATAAAATAAAATAAACTAAAAATAAGCTTCGATTAATTAAATGGTCATCATCATTGTCTCAAAGGCTATGAAAAATAGTACAAGGCTATTCAAAAACCAATTAAAAACTTTCAACAATCCTCATATCATTCATCAAGTCCTTCATTTTTCCCTATAATTGATTACTTGTGTGTGTAATAAGTAAATAGTCAAATAGAATATTGATTTACTCAATACTTAAGAAATATATAAAGATGATTTCTCAGCATATTTTCTATTATAACACTACTATAAGTTTGCTGTTTATACTACTCTCCACTAATGTAGAAATACACATGTCTAGGAATCTATTTATAACTTTATTTAGCTTGTAACATAAAGCTAAGGTCAATGACGAATATAAAGATACAAATATGAAGTTCAAATCACACTATGAACACTTAACTTTACTTAGAACTTCTTAATATTTTCTCTTTGATTTATCTCCTCCCCTAAAGTTGTGATATTTCCATCTTTCTTTTAATCACATTCACAAATAATTTCTTCTTTTTCTCAAGTTGGGGGTATTGTGCTTTAAAGCTTTTTTTTTTATATGTACCCCTAAAATTAGATTGATAAACACTTTTAAGACTTATTACTTTACAATTCAGTACTCTTTTTCATACATCTATAACATTTTTTTCTTTTAAGAATATTTATAAATAAACTCAAGGTTTATGGTGCTACTGGTAGATTTTAGGATAGATAAACTTAAAGTCTTTAAGCTTGTAATGTGGTTAAACAAAACAAAGGGATAATTAGGCTCAAATGGGGTTACTAGGGATAAATATACATATAATTAGGCTAGAAAATGGTCAATTGGTCCAAAGATGGTCTAATGTCATTGTCCTATTCATGTGATTCCTAGGAATTCACCTCAAGTAAGTTCTAGAGTGTTAATCTTTGAGACTGTAGTGTACTACTTAAGCATGAATAACTCTAAGCAAAAAACAAAATTCAACTAATATATGCTTATTTAATGGGATAAAAAATAAGCTTGAACTCCGTCCAAGATTCATGATATAAAAATTATCTCAAGCATCTATTGTTTCCTAGAAACTTGCAAAAATAAATTCATCCAATCTAATTCATAGCATAGACTGATGATCACCATCTCAACCAAAACTTAACACTAAAAAAAAATACTCCACAAGACAACCAATCAAATCATGTAGTAAAAATAAACACAGGTTATGTGTTTCCCACCCCTAAACTTAAATTAGATATTGTCCTCAATATTTAAAAATAAATTTAAAAGTAAGAGAAACTCTCCTGGTAGATAAAGTTGAAGCATCATAGCGTTGTCGCCTATTGATTGGACTGCAGTGTTCTTTTGTTCATAACGCTTGCAAGTGCTCGTGCTGCTTCCTTAAATGCTTCTCTTGATGACTTTATTCCTAAAAACATAAAGAAGCTAACATAAGTAAAACTGAAAATAAGTAAATAATGACAAAAATTTACTTGGGTTGTCTCTAAAAAAACGCTTGATTTAGCATCGTCAGCTTGACGAGGTTCTTTATACTCTTATGGATGATCAAAGTCAATGGTAGAAGTATCTTTATATATGAGCTTGTTAGGCTTCCTTTTGGCTTTCGTACCTTCTTTATTAGATCTTGGGTAGCAACTTGTACCTTATTCTTCTCTTATTTCTCCAAAAAGACTTGAATCTTAGACCGATAAAGTATCTATTTTGTGTTTTTTTCTTTGATCCTGCCATCGTACTGCTCATTCTTCTTCTTCTTCTTCTTTCTTATCTTTTTATGCCTTAACTTCTTCTTTTATGTGAAGATTCAATATCTTCATGTCATAAAGCTCTTTGGCATGTAGATGCATCTTAATAATGCTGTAGCAATCTTCACTCTTTGATGGCAACTTGATCTCTTTGAAGACTTTGAATGTCGCAGTGTCATCCTTACCCTCATAGTCATTTCTCATTTTTTAACATCAATGATTGTATGTCCTATGGCTAAGAAGAGTCTTCCAATGATGATGGGGATCTCATTGTCTTCTTCTTTCATATCTAGAACAATAAAATTTGCAGAGAAGATGAACTTATCCACCTTTACTAGCACGTCCTCTATAATTCCTTTCGGGTAGGCGAGAGAGTGATCAGCAAGTTGAAACATGATATTTATCGATTTTGCTTCTCTCAAATCTAACTTGTTGTAGAAGGAGAGAGGCATAAGATTGATACTTACTCCTAGATTACATAAAGCTTTACCAAGGTTATGATTGCCAATAGAGCACGGTATAGTAAATCTCCTGAGAGTTTTGAGCTTAGGAGGTAACTTTTTTTTTAAGAATAGCACTACACTCCTCTGTCAATTTATGATCTAATAATCCTCTAGTCTCATTTTTTTGGAAAGGATACTCTTTATGAACTTTATGTAATTAGGCATTTGTTCAACTACATCTACAAAAGAGAGATTAATATGTAATTTCTTAAAAATATCAAGAAATTTAGAGAATCGCTTATTTAATCTCTTATTTCACAACCTCTATAAAAATGGTGGATGAGGTGTGAATAACTGCAAGAGCTGTTTCTGTACATTTTCTACAACATATTCTACACTTGTATGCTGTCCATATTTCTTTTCTACACTTTCTGGATTGCCTTTCTGCAATTTTTTAATTTTTACACTTGTTAAATACCTCTATAACCCTTGAGAAAAAGGAATAGATGGTTTATATGGTTGCACATTTTCTTGTTGGTCTACCCTCTCATTTTTCTTCATCTTTAGAAGCGGTGTTGGTAATGTATTCTCTTGTAAGATATTACTACTCTTTAAGCTGATGGCTTAGTATTGCTCTATATTCCCTCTTAGATTTATCCTAGTATCGCTTGGTGGAGTACTTTGAGGTTGCTTGTTAATTGCAATAGTAAGTTTCCCAAATGAACCTCTAAATTCTTCAATAATGCTGAATGATTCTGTAGGATGGCATCGTTGGACTTCATATATTGCATCAACATATCTTCTAAAACTGGCTTCCTCTCTTATGGTGGCTGAAATCCTTGGTTGTTAAGACAAAAGAAATTAGGATGATCTCTCCACCCCGGATTGTAGGAATTTAATTGTGGGTTAGGTTGTTAACGATTAAAATTGCCAACATAATTCACTGCTTCCATGCACCGTCTATTCATATGGTTATCACCACAAAAGTCGCATGTCACTTGCTAGTTTTTGAATGCATTCAATGCATCAAACTTCTTGGATAATGAATTGATTTGCATTAACAACGCATTGAATGCGTCAATCTCATGTATACCAATAACACTTTTAAGTGTAACTCTCTCTGCTGGCTACTGGTAATTGTTAGACTCCATCTTCTCTAGTAAATCATAAGCCTTATTTATAGATTTATTTATTAAAGCTCTTCCAGCAGCGACATCTACAATGGTCCTCAAGTGGCCTACTAATCTATTGTAGAACGTTTAGACTAATAGTCATTTAGGGATTCCATGGTGAGGACACTTCCTCAACATGTCATTGAAGCGCTCTCATGCCTCATATAACAACTCTCTATTAATCTGACTGAATCAGGTGATGTAATTCCTCATCTTCACTATCTTCAATGGTGGGAAAAACTTAGCTAAAATATTATGTGCTAAATTTTCCCATGTTAATATGGATCCTGACGACAATGACATCAACAAACTCTTAGATTTATCCCTTAAGGAGAAAGAGAATAGTCTCAATCTGATGGCATCATCGAAGACTTTGTTGTATTTAAAGGTATCAAAAATTTCTAAAAAATTTATGATATGTATGTTTGGATCGTCATTGGGGGCTCCGCTATATTGTATAGTCTCTTTTAGCATCTAAATAATATTCGACTTAATCTCAAAGTTGTTGGCAATGATGGTTGCTCGTTGAATACTAGATTGCATACCATCGATTATTGGGACAGTATACTCTCTTAACGCTCACTGTGATATCATAGGATCAAGGATATGATTGTTGATGTTATCATTGTTTCTCTCTATAGTATAATCTGTTAAAGCAAAATAAAATGAAAATCAAAGTAAAAATAAGAAAATAAAAACAAAAATTAAAATTAAAATCTAAATTAAAAGTAAGTTGTTTGGTATTAGTATTGATTTAAGAATAGAAAAAAATAGTCTCCGGCAACGGTGCTAAAAACTTGATTATGCTATACTAGCTAAGCGCAAGCACATGCTATCGTATCAAGTAATATAGGATTTTAAGTTTAGATATTGATTCCACAGGGACTATGTGATCTAATTCTATAAATCAAGTACTAAAATTGTACCAACTTAACTTTTATTTTGAAAATCACAATCTAAAATTTAATTAACTAATCTAACTTTTTCAATTAAACTAAACAAAAGTAAAGAGTAGAATTCACAAATAAAAATAATTTAGGGTTTTGACTCGTCCCTTAGTATTTCATTAAATTTATTAACCTTTTAGTTAATCTCTTAATACCAATTGCTGGCTTAGACACTAATTTCATCACAAGCCTCTGTTGATGGTCGAGTGACTATATTACGCATTCTAACAATCACATATATATCTATCGTAATCAAATCAGAATGTAATTCATTAAGAATAAGTCTAAATCAAACTATACATACCACCTAATGATATGTCTATCTTACATGGAACTCATAGTTGTTACCCTATGATCATATATCAAACTATCCTAAGCTAAACATATGAATCCATCCATCGAGTTCATCATGGTTTTTTAATCATTCAAAATATTGATCAGGTATAATGAAAGCATTAAACATAAGATAGAATGAATCAATTGAATGTATCAAGTTCATAAACTAAAAATTAACAAAATCCAAATTCATATTAGGTTCACATAGTCTAACCCTACATAAATAATGTAGCTCATCACAAAACTAAAAGTATCAAACCAATCCATAAAGATAAAAAAGAATAAGAACATAGTGATATGGAAAGACTAAAAAAACTAATCAAAGTGACTCTTGGGTTACTTCTCTCTTAATCTTGACTCAAAATCTTGAATCTTGATTTCTTAGCTTTGATATTTGATTTTGAGTTGTGAATTCTTTCTCTAAGTTTTTTTCTTCCTAAATTATGTATTTTGGCCCTCAAAAGAGTGTTTTTATAGGTATTGAAAACCTTAAGAGTGAGGGGCTTCGAATCCAAGTATAAATAAAAAAGTTGAGGGAGGATTTTATATGTCGCATGGGTGCCTTGACGCTGAAGACTTGGAGCCGTGGTGCTAAGACTTGGAAACACAACTTCAGGGAACATCATCGAGCATCACGACACTGAGTTGTGGGCACTACGATGCCCAACTACTGACCTGGGCGCTACGGTGCCCATCCCTAGTTCACTCGCTCTCATATTTTGAGCACATATTCTTCGTTTTATGTCCAATTCGCCTCCCGTTTGTTCATATACGTTATATTTTTCATCATGCACCTATATATAATCAAAAACACAAATAAATGACTAAATATTTATGAATTAAAGTAACATACGAAAGTTGAGTATAAATCATACTAGTATTTTTACGCCTTTGTCAACCCATTAAGGGATAACCTCAAAGAGCATTGACCCTACCTATACAGATCTTCAAAGAAATCCTTTTTGTTCATTTAAGTAAGGGTCCATTTTTTATAACAAAAAAGGAGAAATCACGTAAGAAAAATTTAGCAATAAGTAAAAAATGGCTTACATAGTTTTTATTTCTTCATGAAAGATAGGTTAAGTGCTTGGTCTCAGAGCATACTTTTTGTGCTATGATAGTAGTTGGACTTTTTGAGTTTTTTTATGGTCGACTTAGGTTCTTTCATTGAGAATGAATTTCCTAATCCTGTGATTGACTTGGGGTTCTTGGTGGACTTAATCTTTAACTTGCTTGGGGTTCTTTGACGAGGACTTGAACCTGTTCGAAGTCTTAGTGAAAAAAATTTAAGTGTCTAGGCTCTTTGAGAGCCTGAGTGACCATTTGAGGTCTTGGTAAAATATTTAAGTGTTTGGGCCCTTTAAAGAGCTTTAGTGACCTACTCGGGTCAAGATTCTAAGAGGTCAATCTCGGAAAAATTAAGTATTCGGAGTTTTTGATGAGAAGATTTCTGTTCGAGGGTCTATCTAAAAACTCTCAAAATTATGATATAAAAATTATAGTTCTTTAAAATATTAAGAGGCTAAATGATAAAATTCTTTTGGGACTTTATGCCTCTGTCTGCTCAATTTTTTTATTTTATTTTTCTTCTTTCCAAGGACGTCACTTCTCTTCTTCTTCTTATTTTTTTGGCTCTTTCCTGAGGCAACTTTGCCTTAATTCCATTTTCATTTTTTCGACTCCTCTCGATGAGCTTTTACCATTTCTTTTTTAAATATTGTTGAATGCATGTCTTCATATGACTTGTTGCTTTTTTTTTTTTTAATTTATTGCCTCTAGCTGACAAGATACTACTGCTCTTTTTTTAGTTTTTTTTTTACCTTCTTTTGAGGAGGTATATCTCACACACTTCGCTTTTGTTTTAAACATTACTGAATGCGTCTTCCTGCTTGGTCATTACTTTTTTTTCTTTTTTTTTTTTTCAAGGAGTTGCTGGCATGCCACTTGAATTTCATCACTACTTTTTTTCTTTTTCAATCCCAAGGAAATAGAAAGCACTCGTGACTCATCTTTTCCATTTTTTTTACTCGATGAGTTGTCTCCACTTAACTATTCTTTTATTTTCTTCCATTTTCTTTACTACCGACTCCAGGAGATTTTGCCAAACATTTTTTTGCCATTTCTTTTTTCTTCTTCTTGAAGATATCACTTCTCTTTTTTTTTTTTTTTTGAATCTGAGGAAAAGGCTATCTTAGCGAATTGTTGCTATTTCCTATCCTTCAAATTTGATAATTATTTCACCAAAAAATTTGTTTTCTTCCCTTTCTTTTTTTGGAACAGCTTTTGCTTCCCTTGAGGTATTAGGAGCATATCTTTTTTCTCTTTTTTTTAGCTGTAAAAACTATTCTAACAGATTCAATATAAAAGAGAAACTTAAGAATTAGCACCAAAATATTTTTAATTGACGTGAATGAATTTTGTATCATGCAAGAAATTGCATAAGATTAAGACAAAAATAAAAAATAAAAAATCAAAATAAAAAATTATCTTTAAATCTCTGTTAGTCTTCATGACTTTTTGTTACGTTCCTCATAGATTACGCTATCTATTGCTCTAAAAATATAAACGGCTCCTACGGCAATGAGTTAAATTTTTTTTTTTTAAAAAAATGAAATATGTCATCATTCTTCACAAGGATCTATAACGTCAAACACAAGAAGAAAAAAAAGGTCGGTTATGGCCTCGCCAGTGAGAACTCTCTAATGCTTAAGTTAGCCCTTAAAAATATAAAAAAAATATATAAAATAAGAAAGAGGTACAATTTAGAATCTATCATTTTCTAGTGAAAAGTCTTCTTTATATAGCTATGTGTAGGTCTTTTTAAAAAGACCATAATTCATAATTTATTTCTTAATTTAAGGTCTTATAATCAATATCATAATTGTAACCATAATTATCATGATTACCTTATTATTGTTACCATGATTGCCTCATTAGTACCCCCATTAACTCCCTTGATCATAATGTCTAATTAAGGGTTGATCAAAATACCAGAACTCTAGAGGGGAACAATGTTCAATTTATATTTATCTCTAAAAAAAAAGTGAATTTTTTTTTTATAAAAAACATGATAAGGATTGATGCCACATAAAAGAAATAAATACACGCGGCTAAAATGGTTGATAAACGAAAAAATTGACTAAGAACTCCTTCCTAATTATTTTCTTTGTAAAAATAGGAAGGAAGCGGTTTTTTTTCAAAAAGAGAGTTTTTCAACAATTTTGGTGGCGTCGTGCAGCGGTAGAAGGTCATCTTTGGCTGTTTTGTTTGGTTTCTCGAAGCGCAAAGATGGAGTTTGATGAGATTATGGCAAAATATGCAAATTTAGACTTGCAAAGTAATCAAATCCCAGTCACTAGTCTCTGTCCATCTGCTTGTCAGGCTAAGGCAAACGAATTTCTCTATCTCAAGTAGGCAAAGTTCTTTTCTCTAAGTCGGTTAACAGAGAGGCCTTCATATCATATATGCATATATTATGGCAGATCATTGAGGAGTTTTTTTATTGTGGTAGTTAACTCTAGCCGCAATATGTTTATGTTTTACTTTAGAAATGAGACTGATCAATGATGCATCCCTGTGGGGGATCCAATGGAATTTGATAATTATTTGATTGTTCTAGAAAATCCTAGAGGCTTTGGATGGTTAATAGATCTGGTATTTAATACAGTATCTCTTTGGGTGCAACTTCATGGCCTCCTACTATACTTTATGAATACGAAGACTAAACCACATCTAGAATCTCTTATCGATAAGGTTAAAGAGATTGATAAAGAGGCGTATAATGAATGCTAAGGAAGTTTATGTTAGGGATAAGGCCCTGAAAGCATGTACTTGTACTGTTTTTATAAAATTAATAAAGTTACAATTTTATACTTGATGAGTGTTCATAATTTTATGACATAAAATATCAAAAATTCCCTTGTTTATTTATGTAATCATAACTATAGTATATAATTGTTATATACAAGAGGATTAAAGTTATGGATAATAAATAGAAAAAGTCCGTAATAAATTAATTAGAGTTTGGGATCTCTAATTAAATATTATTAGTGCGGTCCACAAGCATTTAAAATGTAGTAATTTTATCCGAATCATTAATGTAGTGACATTATGGTGGAGGCACTATATATAATATGATTATATAGGATTGGATCAGACGTAGTTTGAATTCTTATGTAAAATACCGTTGTTAATTAAGAATTCAAATAACGTCAACCGATGATCATATGCTGATTAACCTTAATGCTGAGTGATCATAAACTCCTGTTTGTGTCATTATATTATTTGAAATACTCGTTACAGTTTGTTTAAAGAACAGATTAAAAACTTGTATTTTGGTGGCATTGTGAGATAAACGGTTGGGAATATGATTTACAGATATGGAATCCATTCATTTCTAATGAAAGTTAGAAAGAAGGTTCTCTTAAGGGTTAATTCTAGAACTGAACGATTAGAGCGCTCAATTTGTAATAATGTTACAAATCAACTGTTCACTAGTGAATTAATGGTACTTAAGGATAAAGAAATAATTAGAGGGTAAAACGGTAATTAACCTAGCTCTAATTATGAATCATCTATGGAGGGTTAAATTGTATGTAGTGATTAAATTAATGGACTGCTATAAGTTTTCTGAGTAAATTACATCTACAATTTCAAGAGTGCAATTCTAAGTTTTTAGTGGAATAACACTGGAATTAATAAATTAAATTAATTAATTAAAGAGTTTAATTAATTATTTAAAATTTATTGAAACTTGAAATTGTAGGTCCATAGGTCCCCAATACTACCTCTTTCGTTATTACAGTGAATAAATAAAAGGATTTTGTTATTACACAAATTGTTTGTGTCCAGAAAATTATTTTCAAATACGTATATTTTATAGTTTTGGATAAAATTAATTAATTAAGAATTAATTAAAATAGATAAGATCTTATCCAAATATAATTAAATATTTAATTTAAGAAATTAAATAAATAAAATCTTAAGGATAATTTTTTGAAATTATCAAAAAGATTTTAATTTGAATTTAGTGTTTTTCTTTTATTAAAAGACTAATAATGCTCAAATGTTGGGTATTATACGTTAACCACAAAGAGTAGGACTCTATGTGGTTTACATAAATTAGGTCTTCTTTTAAGAGATAATAATTTAATTAGTAAATGTTATTAATTAAATTATTATTTTTTAAATAAGAAGACTAGTCTAAATAAAATACAAGACACATATGTAAAAAACGTAGGATACATATTTTTTCTTTAGAGAAGAAAAATAAAAGAAAGAAGCGCCCACTCTTCCCTTTACTGTAAAAAACAAGAGACTTTGTTTGGAATCCTTTGGTGGAAGAAAACTCTGCGTGGATTTAAGGTATGTTTTATTCAATTTTATTTACTGTAACATCAAAATCATATATTCATAAGATTCTTAGATAAAAAGTGTTTTTATCTAATGAAAACAAAGATTAAAGAATTTTTATTTTTCTATTTCGCTGCATTATGAATATCATAATAATAAAATCATCCAATAATTTATTTAGGTAAGGATTTGAGTCAATATCATAAAACCTTTGAAATCGACTTTGCGAGTTTATACACCAAAAAAGAGAGTGTGCTGATAAGAAAGAGGTGGATGTGACACATGGGAAATCTCTATATTCTGATTGGATTAGGGTTAGAATTAATCTCAAGTCTCACCAACAGGAAAATTACAGATGCTCTCAATCTCAGTGGTAGAAGAAGATTGTTCTTGATTTAATGGAGGGTGGATTAAATAGTAAATGGTAAGGGAGAATAAGGAGTGGAATAAACTTTCGATGTAGGTCGGGACACAAAACCTAGAAAAGGATATAAGGAAGAAAGGTAAGGAACCAATGGTGGTACAAGGGGCTTCAAGACAGTCTCCATCCAAAGTTGTGCCCAAGGAAGGGAATAAGGGATTGAGTGCATCGGCGATGAATAGTTCCTCTATGTCGTCTATTTTACCTCAGCTTGATGAGATTAAAGAAAATGAAGGTTGTGCTGGCGCTAGAATTGAGGCGACAGAAAAGAAAGTTTTGATTTCACTACAAGAAGGGTTGGCTAGTAACCCTAATACTTTTTTAGAATTTTTCCGTAGTTCTCATAAAGATAGTTGCATGAAAATGGAGATTAGAAAGGATAGCCAGAGTTGTTTCAGTAATCTTGAAAGTCCTCTCCATAAGGTCCATATCCAAAATTCATTTCAATTCCAATCATCACTGAAGCACTCTACTCCAACTACTGGGAAGCATGGAACAAAAAAGAAAAGGAAAACACTGGGTGAGTTCGCAAGATAACAAAGGAGGTAATAAAAATTTGAGCAAGAGCCCGAGAAAGCTTCATCAAAACTTGCACGAGCTATCTCCACATGGAAGCCGACAAAGAAAAAGAATGAAAATTCATGGTTGTATGAGGTGAATGACAAAAGAGTTCGCGGAGGTGAGAGAGAAAAAAAAAGGTTTAGGCTTTGATTTCTCTAAAACCGAAATCATATCGAAGCGAGATAAGGGCACTAGACAGAATAATGCTTCAGGCCATAATTCAACGGGACCTCCTATGGATACGTAGAGTTGCCAATCATCATAAAACTGCTATGTCAGAATGTTCTAAGGGTGGGTAGTCCTCGAACATTTCAAATCCTGTGCCGACACATACATGAAAATTGCTTGGATCTGATTTTTTTTATAGAAACATTGCATACAAAAATCTAATGGAAAGCTTAAGAGTGAAGGTTAGTTTTGTAGGAAAATTAGTTGTAGAGAGAGTGGGTCGTAGTGGAGGATTGGTTCTGCTTTAGTCTACTAATATTAATATTCAACTTATTTCCTTTTCATGATCTCACATCGATGTTAGAGTTAAACCCTATCAAGGGAAGATACAGAGGTCTACTAGTTTCTATGGACATCCTAAAACATCATACAGTATTCATGCATGGATTTTATTTCGGCGTATAGATACCCTATCTTAATTGTGTGGCTACGTGGGGTGATTTTAATGAAATTTTGAGGCATGATGAAAGGAGCCAGGTACAAATAGGCCAAATTATTTATTAGAGAATTTTAGAAGGGCGATTGATGAATGTGAACTAGTGGAAATAGATTTTAATGGCCAAAGTTTACGAGGTGCAATGGGCAAAAGAAAGACCACTTTATCCAAGAGAAACTAGATAGGTTTTTTTCGAAGTGTTGATTGGGCATACTTTTTTCCGCTTTCAATTATTAATCACTTAGATTTTTGGGAAAATTTTATAAATAACTCTTTTTTTTATTATTTTTAATTAAATTTAAATTGATTATATTTTATTAATCAAAATGTTTATTTTTAGACATATTTGCCCTAATATTAAAAACATAAGCTTCCTCTTCTTTCTTTTTACCGAATCAAGAATCATATTAATGACCGAATATATTTAAAGTTGTTATTGCAAAAATCGAGTGTTGCTGAATATATTTATCACTTCAAATCAAGGAAATAGCCAAATCTTGTAAGTTTTTTAAACTTCTTTTAAGAATTTAATTTTAATTAGAAATTAGATAAAACTTACATTTAAAGTTAAAAATATGTGTTATTGATGAATTAAATATGAAAAATGGGTTAAAAGGGTGTAAAAGACGTTAAAATCAGGCCAAAAATAAGATTTTTAGTGTGTTTGGCAAAAATCAGACGGCGGCCAGTGTGACAGTTGTCAATGTAGCCATCTCGAGCCCGAGATAGCCCCGCAATACGCGTAATTAAGCATAATTTTCATTGTTAAATACTTATTTTGATTTATTTTTAAATAATTTTAATAATTGTCATTTTTTTTTCAAGTCCTATGGAGTATAATGAAATTGTTATTTGTTTTGGAGGAAAGTGGGAGAGTTCCAGTGATGGGGAAGAAAGTTATGCTGATTATAGTAATTTTAGAATTTCGATTTCGAAAGATATTAATTTTGAAGATCTTTTAAATGCAGTATGTTATACCTTGGGAGTGGACAATGTGAATTGTAAGGTGACTTTGAAATTCAAAATTGATGCAACGAGGTATAAGTTAAAATCTATTAAGATTAGAAACGACAATGATGTTTGATTTTTTTTTAGCGCCAATAGAATATCGTACTGTCCTTTCTGTGTAACAGTGGATCTTAGAGTTCCCGTTTATGAAGATGATGTATAGCCCCTCAATCAAAACCCACCATCGATTCATACTCATTTTATGTCAACTAGCGATAGCAACTAAGTGAGCCATACATCTCCATCAATTTGAGCAGTGGTTCCTTCAAACACAACGAATGAGTATCACAATATTTCTCCTATACCGTTCAATGAAGACCTAGCCTATACACATTACGCTTGTAATGACACTGGAAATATTGGGGATATGGAAAGGGACTGTGATGATGTTACAAATGTTGATAATTTAGAAAGGGATGATTTAGCAGAAGGCGAACGTTGTTATGTTTCAACAAGCTCCCTAAATGTTGAAGCTAGAAGAATAGATTTTTGTGAAGCGAAAAACCCCTTTGCGTTTATGCCTCCAATACCACCATCAAACTTGGGCATATCGAATAAGATATCGAGTAGTGGAATTGGCGATGTATTTGTAAGAAAGTTGTTTGATAGTAAAGACGAACTTTACCAGGCTATTAGTATGCTAGCACTTAAAGGTAATTGGATCTTTAAAGTGTCAAGGTCGACAAAAGATCATTTTGAGATAAAATGTGACAATGATAGATACCGATGGTGATTACGTGCAGTGTCAACAGATGCAAGAAAATATTTTATTGTGCACAGAATTGATTCAAGTCACGTGTGCCAATTAGATCGATTACGCGATGGTCATCGACAAGCAAAGTCTTAGATTATTGGCAAATTCATAAAAAATAAGTTTGCATCTGCGAGTCAACTTTATAGACCGGAGAAAATTCAAGTAGACATACGTGAAGAGTTTAGTGTGGACATAACTTACCCTACTGCTTAGCGGTCTAAGAAGCATGCATTGGTGTTGATACGTGGTACTCCAGAGGATTCATATAAATTACTTCCTGCATACTGTCATATATTGGAACAATAGAACCCAAGTACAATCACGCATTTAGAGATTGACGATTATAAGCACTTCAAATATTTTTTCATGGCTCTTGGACCATGTATTAGAGGATCTAGTCTTTCATCTGACCAATTATTACAGTTGATGGTACATTTTTAAAAAATGCATACTTGGGAACAATGTTTATGGCTGTTTGCAAGGATGGAAACAACCAAACATTTTCACTTGCATGGGGTATTGCTGACTCTGAAAATGATGCTTCATAAAAGTGGTTTATGGAAAAACTTCGAGGAGTCATTAGCGATCTTGAAAACCTTGTATTTATATCTGATCAACATACTAGTATCGAGAAGGCCATTGAGAGGTATTTTCTAATGTATATCATGGTATATGCATCCATCACTTGAAGTGTAATTTGGTAGCATGATATAAGATACCATCGCAGACAACAAAAGGAAGGGGATATTGTGGCTTCTTATTTTGTTGCTGCCAAAGTGTATCGCGTAGCTGACTTTCAAAGGAAAATTAATAAGATACGAGAAATAAAACTGGAGGCAACGATATACTTGGAGTATGAGGTTGGTTTTTCAAAATGGACTCGATCAAAGGGAGCATTCAGAAAATATGACATCATGACCACCAACATTGTAGAGAGCATTAACGTTGTTACGAAGGAAGCATGTGGCATGATGGTGACTGTCTTAATTGAGCGGATTAGAGAGTTAATACAAAGATGGTTTGTTGAGAGACGTGAGGCTACAGAAAATATGTCAAACTTCTTGATCACTTGGGCCCATGACAAGATTTAGAAGCACAATGATGATTCCGCTCGTATAACAGTGTATGCAATAGATCAATCTCATTTTGTCGTTAAGGACGGAAAAAGAAATGGAATAGTGGACATCTTGGGGAAGTCATGTAGTTGTCAAAAGTTTAATCTGGGGCAACTATTGTGTCCTCATGCACTTGCAGTATGTAGGCAGGTCAGATTCCAGTACCAGACTCAACAAACTTGTCGAAACCTAATTCCATTACATGGTAGTTTATGTGTTCTTTATGAGTTATATTTGTATTTTTAAGTCATGTAGTTATGGGCCTTATTTGACTAGTTAATTTGTACTTTGTTACGATTGTGTTTAATTGATACATTTGTTATGTTTCTTTTTTCCTCATTGTCGTTAATAATACATGTTTTTACTAATTATACATTTACAATGAAATGTATAAAATATATAAAAAAAAAAACTTTATAAATATACAAACATTTAATTTTCTTTTATTATTTTTTTGCACATTTCCATAAGTCAATCGCCATTTTAGTCCTAATAAATGACCCATGCTCAGGACCAAAATCTAGGAAACGACATAACATTAAAAACTCTATAAACATACAAACATAAACTCCACAATCTTCACTATTCATTGCCTGCTGTGGCACTCTATTTTTTAGTCTAATTACATGAAAAGGGTTTAAGTCATGTGTAATTTATCGTTGTTCATTAAATCTATAAACATCTAGGTAATAGGGTAACAATGTAGATAATGGCACGACGTGACTCTCAATCACGCCATCGGCAAATCCCTTGATGCTAGAATCGTAGATCACTATTTGCCGATGCAAGATATCCACCTCAGCCGTCACCCAATGCTGTTGATTGTAGTTGATAGGAATATAAACTTACATAAAATTCAAATAAGTCTCACAAATAGTACTACAAGTTATAAACACAAATAACAACATTCACACAAAATATTATATTTTACCTTATTATCCCAATCCACGTACGTGCACCGAGTAAATCTTCTTTAGCGCCTTGGGCATATGCCTTCACTTCATCACTCCATACAATGCCAAAAATGTCATTTTTGTGTTCCTCATAAGGGAGTCTAAAAGTCTCCTAAAAATGCAGAGCCATCGAATAATCAATAAAGATGAAATAAGAAAATATAATTAATTTAATTCAATACTCACAAAGAAGTACGAATTCACAGAAGTAGACAATTGAGGCAATGCATTAGTGTAATAGTTTTGCCTAAGTCGAATCACCTTTAGATACTCATTAATATGCTGCATTAACAAATAAATACAATGAGATATTTCAACACATATAATTACCGTCAAGTCAATGTATAAATTTAAATAATTAAAATTAAAATGAGATAAAATTATTGAATATATATTTTACTTACAAAGTCATCTAGTCAGTTGTGTAGCAATTTTTGAATCCATGCAAGGTTAGTGTCAAGCACAGGTAAGATGACTACACCCTCATCCTTGTCCATCCAGGCCTGAAACTCAACTAAGATGGTCGAGTTTATCTACTGTAACAGATTCATGTCTGTTTGAGGTTGTACTTCAATTTTAATTTTCTTTTTCTCATGTATCCTTTGTGAAAATGGATTTGTATATGAGGTGTGCAAATATCATGCGGGCCTATACGATCTCCCAAATTAACTCACTCTCTTATGCAGGGCAAGCAAGATCTTAACACTTACAGGACTGTCAATCAGTGGCTGGGGCAGTATATCATGACCAGTAGCTGAGGTCTGAAAACCATATTGACAGCCTGTCGGTGTGTTCTCTCCAAACTAAAATATATGTATATATTAAAATAAATCAAACTGCAATTAAGGTAAGGGAAAATTATTGCGATTTTAAATTTATTTTGCTTACCATATTATGGCTTTCGTTCTATTGGAATAAGTATGACTTCCTAAAGCACATCATCATCTGTTGCATCTGCTGTGTAAGATCAGTCCGGAATTTATCAACCCTTGTAAAGATTTCATCTTTATCCTTGTCCATTCTCTGCAGAAATGCAGCTTCAGTATGCTCAAATCTCTTAATCATCTCCTTCCTGCAGTTGCTCAATCTGATGTGTTACGCCATGGTCTGCAGATGCACTATGTTCAAACTACAAGAAACATAACCATAGTTAATGACTTATTTAGAAATATATGAAATTTTTTCATTAGTTAATCACGTAAATAAGTAATATACCGTTGCTCCTGGCACTGGGGCTGACATTTGTGGGTTTGTCCAATCATATCCATCCCCCTTCACATCCATAACATCATTATTAAGGTCGTTGAAATGGACATAAGCCCTGAGGCGCTTGCTCTTGCTCTCGCTGTAATCAAATATATTTGGTAAATTCCTAGCATAACTTTCGCTTGAAATGCCTACACGTCTAACCAGTTGCACAATTGCCTCTTTCTTCTCATGGTCTTTTAGTACTAATTTACGATGTACCGAAAGAACCTATAA
Organism: Ailanthus altissimus; assembly: GCA_946807835.1. NCBI lineage: Eukaryota > Viridiplantae > Streptophyta > Magnoliopsida > Sapindales > Simaroubaceae > Ailanthus > Ailanthus altissimus. Next base: position 7,075,211 of record OX327713.1, on the reverse strand, counting down.
ATATAAAATTAAGTTATGCTTAAAACAATATAAAAGTTATAAACAATATATTTTTCATTAATATCAACACATACCAAATTCTTCCCTAATATTGTATTCTGAATGTCATCGAACTGTGGAGTCCCTCGAGTCATCCAATTCAAAATACGAGGGAAGCGATCACCATAATGAAAACCAAAAATCTCTTCGCACACTAGAATTGCCTCAAAAATTCATACCTAATATAATTATTTTTAAAATATAAGTTTGGCATATACAAAATAAATAAATAATTAAGATCAAAAAGTTAAGTACAATAAAATTATGGCGTACCAGAAATGCATGCGAAAATCCATACACGTTGTAACTCTCAAACTTACTCTGTGTAAACCCTTTCCTATTTATTTTCTCAATTTTTTGGAATGCAACCATTTTAAGTGAGTTATGAAGCACGGTCCATGCAATATTACCCCATTGATACTTATTAAACTCATCAAAGTCGTCCACTAAACATAGAATAAAATTTTGAATCCCACTATGCTCATCACGTCAGATCAAAACACGATGTACAAAATAAAATAAACTCAACTTTATTGCATCTGCATCGTTCATATCCTTCACATCCAGACATCTGTACCATTTATCAAGAAATATGTACGATAATGTTTTTACCCTTGAAAAATATGTATCCCATAATTGAGTGCCCAATTTCTTATTCAGCTGCTGGGTAGGAAGGTAATCTCAAATTTGTAGTCCGATGATTAATACAAACTCCTGTCGGCTAAATCGGATGTGTTTTCTCCATATGTAAAACCACATCTTATCTTCTAAATTGGAGGTATGAACCTCACACAACAATAACTCGTGCACCAAAATAGTAGAGAATGTCAAATCTGACATATCTAAGAAATGTCTCATACACGTCTGCCTAAATAATATTTTTTGATTTTCTATCAGTTTATCTTTTATACAATTTAGACCTCACATCTTCGTATAAGCTGTCACGGATGCATGAAAAAATATATGCTCTGGAATTCTATATTTTTTCAATACGTTCTCTTTTCTGTAACAATTAAGAAAATAAATAAAATTAAGAAATTAATATTAGGGAAAATAATAACAAGCATACATATATTTTAAATAACATACAATATGATTTACCAAATAAAATTCACAAACAATTAATTTAACAGACATAAAATTAACATATTATAATAATTAATTACTAACATATTATAATAATTATTTATTTATTAAAATAAAAATAATCATATATAAATTATAATTATAAAAGGTACTCATTAAATAATAAATAATGTTACAAATCAAAATTAATGAATCATTTAAGCAACTTATTAATTAATGTTAATTAATTACATAATAGATCCATCCTTCTAAATTAGATTTTATTTAATTTAAATAAAATTACATTTAATTCCAAATTTTTAAAAAAAGAATTTAATTTAATATATTTAATTTAAATAACATTAAATTTAATTTATTTCATTTAAATAAATTTAATTTAATTTTAAATTTTAATAAATTATTTTGAGCCACGTGGAAGTATATACAGGCACCACGTGGCGCAACAGTGCCCTTAAGGCGCATTGCGGGGCCATCTCAGGCCCGAGATTGACAACGGCGGTCGGCCGCCGTCTGCATCGCTATATTATACTCAAAACTCTCAGTTTTTGCCCATTTTCAATGCTTCGTATACCATTCTAACCCATTTTTTTACATATAATTTAAAAATTTTACCTATTTCTATCTTCAAATACAAATTCTAATAATTTTCTAATAATTTTCTAAAGGCATTTAAAATTTTCTAAAAGTTCAACAAAACTTACCAAAAATCACTAATTTCTTTTGTTTGAAGTGAAAAATATATTGTATAAGTCCTGATCTATGCAATGATAACTTTAAATTTTTCGATCTGAATGTTTAAAATTTTTTAGTGATTTTCAGTGGAGAGTGTGAAAATAAGTTGAATTTTGATATTATGGCAAATGTGTCCAAAAATGAAAATTTTGGTTAATAAAGTATAATCAATTTAAATTTAGTTAAAAAAGAATAATAAAAAAATAAGAGAGTTATTTATAAAATTTTTCATAAATTTATGGGGTCCAATCACCGACCTTTGCTTTATAGAATTAAATGGGAGCATTGATAATCACAAGGATGATGCTAAAGAGTTGAGACAAGATAGATTTCATTTTGAAGAAGCTTGGATTAACGAAGAAGATTGTGGGAAAATTATTATAAATGGGCAGCATGCTACGGGTAGAATTTTGTTGGCTATTCAAAATAATTTACGAAATATTGGTGTAGTGCTTTATACTTAAAATGGAGATAATTTTTCAAGAATCATTTCCGAAATCCGAACCAAACAATAGAAGCTGGCATCCCTTAATAGTTATATCATGGCCTTATCTTAGGAACAGGTTCGTAAAATTGAAAAAGTACTAGATGCTCTTTTGGATAAATAAGAGACTTATTGGAAGCAAAGATCAAGAGTGGTGTGGCTAAAGAATGGGGACCGAGATTCTAAATTTTTCCATTTAAAAGCTTTTAATCATAGAAAGAAAAATTGAATTGTAGGGATTTTTTTATGAGCGATTAGTTGCAGGAGATAAGTGAGCAGATCGAGAGGGCCTTTCTTGATCATTTTAGGAAGTTATTTACTTCAACTCAGCCTTTAGATTCGGCAATGCAAGCATTTCTAAGTAGTGTGGATATGGGGCTTTCATATAAGAGTAGAAGGTGGTTGGCAGCCCTTTTCACAAAAGAGGAGAGTTTTATACCGTATCTCAGATTTACCCAACTAAGGCTCTAAGAAAATATCGCATGTCCACTTTATTTTATCAAAAAAATTGGAATATAATTGGAGGAAATATTTCAAAGTGATGTTAAGAGTTCTTGAGAATTGTTGGTGATATTTCTTTATTAAACGAGACTTTATTTTCACTTATACCGAAGTGTGATAATCTTATTCAACCGACAAAGTTCAGACTGATTAGCCTGTGTAATGTGCTCTATAAGATCGTTGTGAAAACCTTGGCTTATAAGCTTTATAGTGTTCTATGGGAGATTATTTCATAATCACAAGGAGTTTTCATTCCTAGTAGACTCATTATCAATAATGCATTATGGGTTTTGAGTGCATTAGTGTAATAAAACATCAATATAAAAATAAATAGGGCCTCCTAGCTTTAAAGTTAGACATGTCTAAGCCATACAATCGGGTGGAATTATGTTTTTTGGTGGCAATGATGGAAAAACTTGGTTTCCCAGAAGTTTGGTGTCACAAAATAATAAATTGTGTTGCCTCTATGTATTACTCAATTTTGATTAATAGGAAGTCGTGCAGGCTCTTATGACATTCCAGGGGGTTGCACCAAGGTGATCCCCTATCCCTATACCTTTTTATTATATGAGCCGAGGGTTTATCATCTTTAATTCAAGGGGCAAAACAAAGATGTAAATTGTATGGGGTTCAGTGTAGGAGAAAAGGCCCTTTCATTTCCCATTTTTTTAACACTGATGACAGCATCATTTTTGCGAAGGTTACACTGTCAAATTATCAAGCCATCAAGCAAGTTTTATAACATTATGAAACAGCCTCGAGTCAGGTAGTTAAGTTTGACAAGTCAGTTATTTATTTTGGCAAAGCTATGGCCCCTTCCTTACAACTTGAGTTGGTTTGTTGCCTGAGTGTCCAAATGGTATATTGTCATGAGAAAACCTTGGCCTTCCAAATTTTCATAGGAAGAAATAGAAAGAATTATTTAAATCCATCCGAGATAGGGTATGGAATAATTTGAGAAGTTAGAAGGTTAACCTTTTTTTACTTTTTTCTTTTTTTTTGCTACGGTAGAAAAATCTTGATCAAAGCTATGGTACAAGTTATCCTTGCTTGCTTAATAAACTTTTTAGACTTCCAACAGCCCTTCTTCATGGGCTACATCAACTTTGTGCCATAATTTTAATGTTGGAGGGAGTACAAAGGCAGAAGATGCATGCATTGGTGTCAATGGGAGATGTTATGCCATGATAAAATACAAAGGGGTTCAGGATTTTGAAACCTTTTCTCTTTAATAAAGCTATATTAGCTAAGCAAGGCTGGATAATTTTAACACTTATAGAGTCCCTTATGGCTCTTTCCTAACTCATCTTTTGTGCAAGCTAAAGCAAAGAACTCGATGTCTTTTATATGGAGAAGTTTCTTGTAAGGCTGAGAGGTAATTGAACAAAGGGCTAGATGGCAGATTGGAATAAGAATCGATGTATTGGTATATCCTGATAAATGGCTAATGTGGCCCTTTCTTTTAGGCCTCTTTATCCATACATGCTAAGTAAGCATACTAAAGTGGCGGACCTTATCACTAATTTAGGTGGGACGAGAAAAAAATTTGAAATTCTTTCTCAATAGAACAAACTACCACATTGAGTATTCCACTTCTGAGATCGCTTACGGACAACCGAGATAATCTAATATGGCATTATGATCTCCATGGCGACTACTCTGACAAAAGTGGTTATTAGGTTGCGTCTCACCACCAAAGAATTGCAAGCAGCTGAAAGAAATTTGAGGTTAGTATTTGGTGGAAGAAAATTTAAAAATTAATTATACCTCAAAGAGTTAAAATATTCATTTGGTGAGCTACTCATAAACAGGTTAATAAAGGTCCTAGTTTGGCTGCGAAAGGTGTTATAAGGTGGTCTCCAGGCCTCCTTGCTTATTGCAAAGCTTCACAAGATCTGATTCAAATAAAAAAGGTTGTTTCTGTTGCTAAATGGAAACCTCCAAATTTGGATAATGTAAAACTCAATTCGGATGCCACTATAGATTCTTCAAATAGTAAAATTGGACTTGGTTATGTTATGAGAAACCATCTTGGGGAAATCATTCTTTTAGGTGTTGAACAGTTAGATGACTTATTCTCAGTTCAGGTGACACAGGCGTTAGCAATTCTTCATGGATTGCAAGCTTTTGGTCATATGCACTCAACTTATATTGAAGTTGAATTGGATGCGGTTGTGATTGTTAATAATCTTTTAGCCAAGACTATAGCCCTTTCAAAGCTTAGACTAATCCTCAAGGATATTTTATGTTTGTTAGATTCTTTTAGTACTTGTTAAATTCTTGCACAAGAGATTGGCTAGCAAAAATAGCTATTGATTCCAACTCAATAGGCAATTAGACTAATACTTCTTGGAAAATTTTCTCAAATAGCCAAAAATTTGGGCCATCTAACTAATTTAGCCATAGTTTAAAATTTCTAACTTATTTAGCCAAACACAAAATATTTAAACGACAATACCCTCCTTTTATATATGAGTTCCCCCCTTTTAAAATCATACCAAATCACATTCTTTTTTTTTTTTTTTTCTAAGAGATAGATACAAATCCTTAAGATTTTGAATGGAAATCATTCACCATTCACCAAGAATCACATTATTCGAGAAAAATAAGGTAAGATTGAAATGTATTATGATTTATGTTATTTGTAATTTAATCTTGGAGATGTTTGTAGTCATTAAATTAAAGATAGATTTTGCATATATATTTACATCAAATGATATTTTTGTAAACAAATATTATGTGTAAATGAGATACATTGTGTCATTGTTGATTTGAAAGAAGACCCACAAAACTAATTATTATCGCGCTGATAGATAATGTTCTATCGCGCCATAACACAAGGGCGTGATAGAACATTATCTATCAACGCAATAACAATTTGTTAGTATTTTTATTATTTTATTAATAATATTCAATTTTTTATATAGGTACAATGGGGACTAAGCCACTTCTGGTATGCTTTTGGAGAAGATGTGAGAGTTTCAATAATGGTAAAGAGAGATATGTTAGGTACCAAACATTGTTATGAAAGTTCCTAGTAATGTGACTTATGAACAACTTCAAAACTTAGTGTATTATAAAATTGGAGTTAATTCTGATTAGTGTAGTGTCACTATAAAAATTTCAATGCCCACAATGGGAATAAGTGTTTACCTTTGACAATCCAAATTGATCAAGAAGTACATTTTTTATTTAAGGTTAATAGAAGAGGTTTAATACCGTTATGTGTCAATGTGGATCTTAGACCAATTAGATTTTGAAAGTTACTATAAAGAGCCAATCTCATTATAACTACTTGGTGTTCGCGAGCGATAGTAACCATGTTAGTAGTATGTCCCATCATTACTATCTATGGACATCTCAACCAACATGTCATGCAACTACAATTTTTTCCTATTGAGATACAATGATAACCCATCTCATACTCATTAAAATAGTTAGATAGATTGGTCTGGGTATGCTTATGACGGAGGTAATACCGATAATGACGGAGGTAATACCGATGATGAGAGAGACCACTTTTTATATGATCATCAAGATGGGTTAAATGTTATAGAAGAGAGAAGAGAATGCCATTTGTTATATTATTATAGAGAAGAACTTCATGATTTATATCCAACACCAATAATTGAACAGGACAACACTATTCAACCATATAAATCTATTTTAGTTTATTTCTCTGATGTCACCTTTGACTTCAATCCACCAGATGTGGCATCATGCTTAGGAATTGGGAAAGTTACAGTTATAAAGTTTTTTCCTAACAAGAAAACAATATACGATTCTCCCAGTATACATATATTAAACGATAATTGAAGCTTCAAAGTGTTTAAGTCTACGGAAAAATCAGTTTAAGGAAAAATGTAATGATAAAATTATCTGTGGCGAGTTTATGCCATATTTACAAATGCTTACAAATATTTCATCTTATAAAGAAATGACAAGGAGCACACATGTCAGTTAGATCGATTGTGTAATGGTTATCATTAAGCAAAGAGTTAAATAATTGCTCAATTGGTAAAGAATAAATTTGCAGTTGTCAATAAACTTTATAGACCAAATGATATCTTGGATGATGTACGGGGGGAATATTATATGAATTTAACATGTATGATAGGTTATCAAGCTAAAGAGCATGCAAAGAGGTTGATAATTGGTACACCTAATGACTCATTCAGAAAACTTCTATCTTATTGCTATATGGTAGAAAATGAGAATCCGGGTACTGTCCCTCATTTAAAGACTGATGATATTAGACGCTTCTTATACTTTTTATGCCATTGGGTCCTTATATTTAAAGTTTTCACACATCCATTAAACTGCTAATTATTATAGATGGTATATTCAAGAAAGGCCCTTATCTTGGTTGTATGTTTATAGTTGTTTGTAAGGATGGAAATAATCAGATTTTTTCAATGGAATAGAGCATTGTCGATTCTAAATGATGCATCTTGGAGTGGTTTATGGATAAACTACGAGGTGTTATTGGTCATTTCAATGATGTAACCATTGTATCAGATCAACATGCAAGTATTAATAAAGCTATTAGGAAAGTATTTTCAAATGCATACCATAGGGTGTGTATCTACCACTTGAAGGGGAACTGATCACAAAATTCAAGATTTCAACCAAAAAGAAGAAGACACACAGATTCCTAGCAGCATATTTTCGAGCTGCAAAAGCATATTAGTTGTGTAAGTTTTCAAACCAAATGAACAACATGTGAGGCATAAAACTTATGGTAGTACAATATTTGAATGAGGAGATTGGTTGCACCAAGTGGGCCAGATCAATAGGTGCATTAAGAGTATGATATTATGACCATTAATATTACAGAGAGTATAAATGCAGTGGCAAAGAAGGTGCATACCCTACCAATAAATGCACTAGATGAATAGATACGAGAGTTAACGAATTAGTTTTAAAATATGAGAGAAATTGTACAAAAAATGACCACTCACTTAACCACATGGGCCAACGATAAGGTATAGAAGCTCAAGGATTAACATTTGAGAATGATAGTCAATCTAGTTGACAACTAAAAGTTTGTTATAAAGGATGGCAGTAGGAACTGGATAGTCAATGTAGCTAAAAGACATGCAGTTTTAAGAAGTTTGACTTTCGCTAACTATCATGTATCTGTCAATAGTCATGTGCAACATGTCAGGTTACAATATCTCGATCTTTGTTCATACTATTAAATAGTTAATACTTTATTGACACAAATGGCAATTCAATAAATCCTGTTAACCATTCGTCGGATTGGATTGTTCTAGACTAGGTGCAAAAATTTTAAGTACAACCTCCAATTGCACGTAGACAGTCAAGAAGTCATAAAGAGAAACATATTGTTAGCGTGTTTTAAGGTGTATGCATATGATTGTGTACATGTTGAAAAAATTAAACATATGTTTCATATACACGAATTTTGCAGTAGAATTAAGCATGTAATTAACATATACACATGTAACTTAAATCATTAACAACTTAAGATTATAGAAACATACCTTTGAAGACCTTCGGTGAAAATTTCAATTCTAGATTCTTCCTAGCTCCAACCTTGAGCTCACCTTGAAGTGCACTGTTGTTCAATTCTATGTCATAATAATCCAGTGAGATTGTGAAGCTAGAATAGTAGCAATTGAATTTTCAGCAACAAAGTTTTTATTTCTTGAAAGAAAAATAAGATGAATTTATTTTTTTTTTCTCTCCAGTTTTTCTCACAACCCCTTATTCAAAGAAAAATTCTAAAAAAAACTATCTCCAATGCTCTGTCCCTTGCATGAGTTTTGTATCACACTTGTTAATCCAAATGAATTCTCACCATTTTTGGTGCTCTAAGCACTTCACAAGTGCTTCACCAATATTAGATTAAGTGGCTAACTACCAAAAATAATTTTTGGTGGCCAATTTTAATGTTTTAAAATAAATGGCCATTAATTCTACAAAATGGTGCTCCACCATTTATTTTAATTTGTGTTTATCAAATTAGGTATGTCTTCTATTTAAGAATAAAATAACAAATAAATAAAATCTTATTTTTTATTTAAATAATATTTATTTAATTATTCAAAAACTATTTGAATAATTAAATTTTATCTTATTTAATTTTACTAACATGGTTAATGGGTGAATTCATGGTAAAATAATTCATGAAACAAAATTATGCCACTTGTTAACATCTAATTAGCTAATAACTCTTGTCAGCTAATTAAGTGATGTACTTAACATTTAAGTTTAGACAAGTGCACAAATTGAGGAACCTTGAAACATATTTTCGGTTAGTTAGAATTTCTAGGATGGAACTGTTCAATCTATAATGCTGCCCCAATGTACAATGAGTACACTTCATATTATGAGACTGTCTAGGTCCACACCCAAATTGTTATATGAAACTCCTTCATATGTCCATGAACGATGTCTCACACACACGTTATAGATATTACAAAGTGGCGCGTTAGACTATACAAGCTGAAGTTATAACAAATTCATATAATTTCTCCATCATTTATATATAAGTAGAGTAAAGATATAGATCAACACCATCAAATCTTCATATGCCCGATCGTAAGCTCATCTTTAGAATTATATTTCAATAAATAATATTCACAAACACTTTTGTGATATTATCCCTAAGGTTAAACTCTTTTCCTGGGAATTACTGCTTATAGCTATAAGACTTTTTAAAATACAATCTTAGAGCATTAGGATATATTACTCACCCAAATGAGCTAATGGATCCATATCTATACACACCAAACTTCATGAGTATTGGACCATACCTAACAACACCCAGTGGTCAGACCGTGAAAGGTTTCTGACATGTGTGAAACCAACGTATGGTGGATCACTCACAAGTCCACCGTGGCACTTAGGTCAAAAGACCACGAATACTACTTAATTCGAAAAATTCTTCATTAACAGCTTTATGGGATGTCTATTGGAGGTCTTTATAAGTCTGTTCAGTATTCAATCCTTACTGAATAACTGTATCTCTATATAAGCTTCCATTAAACTTATGGTCTATTAAGACTAACCATCTAGACCATCTAAATATAGACATATACCGATCTATATATTTATTAAGATATTCACTAACAGATCCACATCAGTGAAGATAGAACAGGAACATATTATTTGAGAACATATTTGCATAATGAGATTTTCTAGCACTATTTGCAACTCTTTACAACTAAGTCATTACTAATATATTTTCAGGTCTTTGTCCCATTTCAGACAAGGCACTAACTCTTTAGATATCATTGACTCTTATAACCTGATAACTCTTATCAGTGCTAACCCTTAGCATTTATAACTCTCAGCATTGCTAATTCTTAGTACTGATCTAAACTCATTTAGACTAGATCTAAACTCTTTCAAATCCCACAATGTCTGAAATGTTACAAGTATCTTACCATATACAAAATATAATTAGCGATTTAATGAAATGATAATACTAATATAAATGTTAATCAAATATTCATACATCGAGATGTCACGTAAATACAAATCCCAATACATATATCATCCCAATATGAGCATCCTATGAAGAATGCATGTAGTAGATGCAAGCAATACAGACACAATCGACAGACATGTTGAAACCCTACTACAATTATCGATTAAAGATGATGTCTCATTTGGTTTTTTTTATTATATATTTGTTTACAATTTCTAGTATGTGTAAGCAACATGTAATGAAAATTGATGGATTTTCTCCAAATATGTTTGTTATAGTTATAATCTTATCAAAATTTTAGCAATATTTCCTCTAAATTTTGGACATTTTCTAACCTACAATGAAAACATTACACCATAAATAACAACATCACAAATCAACTTAAGAAAGCTACATTGCAATATCAATAATACATCAATGTCAGTGCATTATTACATCTCATTACACCACAAATCAATAGTTATTTTTTACCAAAAAAATGGTCCGGTCTCAGGATCAAAGTCCAAACTACGCCTAATATTAGAAATTCTATGAACTTACAAGTGTACACCCCATAATCACCACTCTTAACTCTTTGTTAAGGTACTTCATCCATTAACCGAATGACACTATAGAGTGACAAATCCAAAGCCACGTCACTCACGTCATCTTGTACAAGCATGCTAGATGTTCCTTAATATGTCCGTTAGTATGTCCTCTAATGTTAAAGTCGTATATAGTAACTTGTCACCATAGAAAATTGACTTCTACTACAATCCAGTGCTTGTCCCAGTAATTGACAGAAACATACACTTGAAATAATAGATAAATATAAATGAATTAAAATTATACAATAGCTCGATATAAAAGTATGAATGTGTGTAAAAAATGCGCATGAATTATTAACATTGACCTAAGGCTTACAACCATACAAATGTTCTTTGTCCCCCTGCATATTGTAGTAGTTCAAGGTCTCAATTGATGGACGACAAATCCCAGCGGTGCTCTGTATAAATTCCTAAAAAGGACTTTTGAAGATAACTAAATCCATTAACAAGTTTTATATAAATAAAGATATATTAAGTTGAAATAAATAGTTGAGGTAATTAGAAAAGGTTACAAAAAAAAATGAGTTTATTGTTTTACATCGTTGGTGTAACGTTTGGGGGTATTTAGACTATTGGAGGCAAATAAATCTTAGATATTCATTGATGTGCTGTCACATATGAACATAACACTAAATTATCATTATTTAACTATAAAAATAAGTAATTAACTTTTTTTTAAAATTGAAAATACTTACGACTTCTTCTAACCAGTGCTGTTAGACTAACTGAAACCATGAGTAATAAGCATTAACACTTGGCAGTTCCAATCATCCGGTACCCTCATTAATCCATTGAATAAACATTGTACATAGTGTCCAATCAACTGACCACATAGGATCCACATCGACTATTTATTCACAAACTTGCTCGCTCTTCGGTCTTGACCTCCCTCTTGCGAATAGGATTGGTAATGATGTATACATCACCTACAATAGCCTGTAATACTGTCCATAGTTCCAATGGGTACCACTTAAACACTGCCCCCTTGCTGATAAGCCTGCTCGACCTCCAACTACTGGTCGATCTCTATTTGGCTATCAAAAGAATATACATCTAGCTAATAATCAGTCAAGGAAACCTGAACAACATATGTTAAATTTTAAGAAAATCAATAGCCATAATCAAATTATGAACTAAAAATAATAAGTAATTTACCTAATTTTTAAACTCACCCACGCATAAAAATGAATCTTGCAATAATTGTCTGATCATTCTAATCTCCTGCATGATCTTTTCCTTATCCTTTTTCTACTGCCCTCACAAGTTAGCATGCACCTCTCTTATCTGACTTCTAATTTGCTGCATGATCTCTTGCTTATCCTTATTCTGCTCCTTTCACAAGTTGGCATATGCATCTTGCATCTTCCTCCTTATCTCACCAACCTTGGCATATAATGCATCAATTCGTTACCAGTAGTAATCATAAGAATATGTCAATATATATCTGTATGTTGTTCAAATTAGGCCTGATAAATTTGAAGAAGAAATAAATTAAGCTGCAAGTTTGATTCACATATATGTTTATAGAGGTATATTATTCCAAATGATGTACTTGCTCCAACTGAATCAAAATTATCTCGATCACCACGAACCACTATAGGCTTATTTATATATGTAGGTGCTATGTGTTATTCAAATTGGGCCAAATAAAATTAAGAAATATACGTTAAGCAAACATAAAATCTAATATATGTAATTAAATCTAGATACTTTAAACCAAAAAATGTACCTCATCTCCATATGCCTCAAGTTCGTCTTTATGGATAACATTTGCATCCCCCTTCCTCATCTACCTAATCAAGGTATCCACTATAATTACCAATGTTCCCTTTGAATTGCATTAACACTTAGATAAAATCTGCTTCTATCTCATGCTCATGTGGAAAAAAATCGTTGAATCACAACCAATATCGACAAACAAGTACCCAACTAAATTAGCAATTAAAATATTAAACAATTGTTATTGGTATTTTATTATGTTCATAAAAACTTACAATGTTTGTATTAAAAAGATATTCTGCATATTGTTTTGCATTATGATCCTGCTAGACCTCTACTTTATCATACGAGGGACCTTAAGTCGAGTTTCTTGTATATATACTAACCCAGACAAGGGGATTGCATCATAGATCTATTCCTGTAATGAAACTTATCATAGCATAAAGTCAACAATAGTAAATGAAAGTTAAGATGACAAATAACATAAAATGAAAAAAAATTTACGTACCTGAAAAACATAAGGAAAACTTTGAAAATTATATTTTTCCTCTTTATGTTTTGAATTTTTGGCCTTCAATTATTTGTATCTCTCCGTCTATTCCTTCAATTTCCTTTAAAGAGAATTACAAGTGCCCTCCAAGTATACATTACCCCAAAGAATATTATTGAATTCCTCTAAATTATCTACTATACGGAGTATAAACGGATCTAGATCACTTCTCTCTCCATGCCAATAACACACAGTGGATGAAATACATCAACGACAATTTAACTGCATCTTCATCATCCATCTCGTTGAAATCATATTCCCTAAATATATCTTCAACTACCTTAATGAGACATTTCTTGTGGGCAAGTACTCACTCTGTAAACGATGACTCAATTTCTTCACCAACTACCTTATTGTTGGATATTTTCTCATTTTCAAGTTGAATATAAGCGCAAACTCCTACCGACTCAAACAAATGCGCTTATTGTTCACCAGATACTAAAATTCATTGTCCATATCAAGAGAGTTTTCACCTTGAGGAGTAACAAGTGGTGAACTAAAATGCCCAAAAAAATTAATGCGTTACAACTTTAAGAAATGACTCATACACATGCCTTATTATATTTCTTTTTAACACTCAATCAACTTTTCTCTTATAGTATCAAGAGTCCATAGCTTAGAATAACAAGTAATGGTGGTAGAAAAATGGTCTTTAACTGCAATTTTTAATTTTTTGGAACCTATATTCCTAAAAAAATAATAAGGTAAATTATTAATATTAAATAACAATTAAATAATATTATAATTACTACAAATTAAATAAATATATAAATAATAATTAAATTAAACAATTAAGTTACTAAGATGGGTTATTGAAATGTAATGGCTATTGAAATAGGACGCAATAGGTTTTATCGCGCCGAATTCAACGGTGCAATGAAAATAATCGCGCTACGGCGTAACAAGTTCTATCACGCCACTTTTGTTTGGTGCAATGGAACCCTAAACTACAAACCAAAAATTTTCGTATATTTTCTTATAAATTTGCAACCACCTAAAAATTTTCGCAACCATAACCCTTCACACCCACAACCAAAAACTCTCACATCGATTCATCTTTATTTTTAACTAATTTAATGACATAATCTAAATACAACTTCATCAAATCAACTCACCAAGAAATTAAATTTTTATTTACTTACAAAATATAAAATAGGAGATCATTATTTAATTTTGATTTGTTTATACCTTCAATCTACCCCTAGCTACTGTCATCAAGCCTCCGCATCAAGCCACTGTAGGTCACCGAAATCTTGGTTTTAGGTTGGAGAGAATTTTCGATTGATAGAGAAATGAGTTTGAGGGTATTTCTATCAAAATGAGTTGTGTTTGGTTAAATAAACTAAATATTTTAAATTATAATTAAATTAATTAAATAACCTAAATATTTGACTATTTACAATAATTTCCCGTACTTCTCAACTTTTTTCTGTGTTTATAAAAGCTTTACTTAAAAAAAATAAAAAAAAATTAAATATAAGTAGCAAAAACGAATGGCTTGGTCATGACGTTTGACTAGTTGACATTACGCGCCACCCTGAATGTCTTTCCTTCGTCTTTCTTTGATTCTCAAATAATACATTTTACGTACGGACACAGCGTGAGAAAATTCAAAGCGTCAAAGGGGCTTATTCATAATCGTGGACTTTGCCAAGACTACTCATATTTCATTTTTCAGAATTCAGCGATTGATTTTGATTCCTCTCTGTTTCTTCTCTTTTTTATCCTGAGCACCCGCCATCCCTTCTCTCTTCTCTCAGGCGATCTTCACCTGCTCTGCTTTTCTCTCTCAGCTTTTTCAGGTAACTTTTGCCTCTGTTACTCTTTTTTTTATTATATCAGTTTTGCTGTTTTGTTTTATTTTCGTGAATTTATAACTGTTATTAAAGCGAACTACTGAACCTAAAATCAAACTGAAATAAAACTCATATGACCTATTTTATTTTATTCATTATCTGCTCAATTTCTCCATGTCTTGCTCAGACTGCCTTTCTTTCTTTTTTTTTTTTTTTGAACTTCCTTTCTAGTTTTTTAGCTTTTCGGAAAACTTTTGCTTCTATATCCTTACTTTTTTCTCGTTAATATATCCTTGCTCTTCTTTAATGAAGACAAATTTTCGCACTAACAATGTTTAGGATCATAAAACTCTTGGTTGTAAAATGTATATAATAAGGCATGCCGTAGAAATGCGTAATTGCAATTCAACGTGGTTTTGGGTACTAAAACTCTATGCTTGCACAAATTTGAGTGGCATGACATGGGTAATGCGTTAAACAGTGCTAGTGTGAGAAGGGCGATTCCTAGTCTAATATCTTCTTGTAACATTGAAAGACTTATTAAGATTGCATTAAGGGCATACAACATACAAGAGCAGTTACAAACATGGGAATAACAAAATAACCAAGTAGCATAGGAAAAGGCAGTTTCAGAATTGTTTCAAGTTTATGAGCAAATCAGTATGTTGCGTGTTATAAACCTGCTTCTATGGTGGCATTAGCAATGTAGAAACAGTTGAATTTCCTATGGATACATGGCAAAACTTGTTCAATCTTTGAGTTGTAATCCCTCTCTAGATGTAATTGTCAAAGTGGAAATGATTAAATTAATTGCGGTGTTGCTTGTTGAAGTATTTGAGGAAAAAAAGTAGGTGTAGATGTAGAGATTCATTTACTTCATCTTCTCGCCAATCAGAATCTGAGTTGAGTCTTACTTTTACTGAATCAACTAATTATAGAAGAACAAATCTTCATCTGTATAAAATTTACTTAGTATTTTAAAGGTGCTACTGAAGTTGTTTTATGGAACTTCTATATGCGTAGTACTTCTGAAGGTGCTATGACTAATGGTTTATGGTGGAAATGCTATGGAAGTTTCTTATTATATCTTCTGATTACTTATTTTGTGAACCTTGTGAAAATTTTCTCAATTGTGGCTTGACTGATCACTTGAAGTTTCTATCTTCGTGGATGCCCATGAATTTTGTTACAAAGTTATGTATCTATATTGACATTTGGTTTCAATTTGGTTCAGTTTTAGAGGTGTGGAAGTGGTTCTGTTTGGAGCATCAGTTGACACCATTGAGTAGATAAACTGGTCACTGGTAAATTATACAATTATGCATTGTTTTTCTTTCCTATTTGGTAGGAGGGTGGACTCCTTAAGAGACCAATTTTCTGAAGTTGATGAAGGTAAATTGCAACACTTGCTGAAGACAGATTTTCCATTTAATGAAATGAGGTTCTCTTATGTTATGCTTTCGGCAAATATTATGCCAATAGAAAGCTGTTAATCAGGTTTATTTCTGACAGAACTTTCAAGCATTCAAAATGCTAAACTCTACTCTTACAAAGAATTAAGGATCGCCACTGAGGATTTTAGTCCAGCCAATAAAATTGGGGAGGGTGGTTTTGGTTCCGTGTATAAGGTGACCACAATATTACTGTTTCAATGTATCTATGGATTCTGTTTAGTTTATTTACTCAGTGTAATGTGGTTTTTGATTTCTTTTACCCCATTTTCCCAAACAAACATCTACAATAAATTGTTGAATGAACAGGGACGTCTTAAAGATGGAAAGATAGCTGCTATAAAAGTTCTTTCAGCTGAATCAAGACAAGGTGTTAAGGAATTCTTGACAGAGATTAAAGTAATTTCAGAAATAAAGCATGAAAACTTAGTAAAGCTCTATGGCTGTTGTGTGGAAGGAGATCACCGAATTTTAGTTTACAACTACCTTGAGAATAATAGCCTTGCACAAACACTTCTGGGTAATTTCTTAATTTAGCTCTTGGTCTAGAAGTCCTTATAATTATTTTGTTGAGGCAATGCATGATACCACAAAGTAATGTGTTTTGTGTTGGATTTTCTTTTTTCACTTTTAAAAACTTGCCTTTGTGTTATTTTTTTCTTTTCTTAATAGGAATAATGAATGTAAAATCTTAATATGAAATCTGTAATTTTATGTAGACATGTATTTCATTCAGTAGTCCATTGATATCATCTGTCAAACCGTACTTGAGTGCTCTATAAACATTTCATTTTCAGGTGGAGGTCACAGTAACATCCAGTTTAGTTGGCAGACAAGATCTAGAATTTGCATTGGGATTGCACTTGGACTTGCATTCCTACATGAGGACGTACAACCACACATTATTCACAGAGACATAAAAGCAAGCAATATCCTCCTTGACAAAGACCTAACACCCAAAATTTCAGACTTTGGTCTGGCAAAGCTTATCCCATCCAACATGTCTCATGTTAGCACTCGTGTGGCTGGAACAATGTAAGTTCCAGCTTTGCAGTTACCTTGATAACCTTGTGCATTCACTTTCTGATTTATTTTCAGTTCCTAGGATTAGAACTACTCTCTCTAAATGTCGTCGTAGCGCAACCAATTGTATTAGCGTCTTTATCTGCAACATCTAACATGTTTGAAATTAAATGTCCTGGTACTTTGATTTTCAACAAACATTACTTTCATTATTTACATTTGCATTTGTTGTTTCAGAGGGTATCTAGCACCAGAGTATGCAATAAGAGGGCAAGTGACTCGGAAAGCTGATATATACAGCTTTGGTGTCCTCCTTCTGGAAATAGTCAGTGGGAGCTGTAACACAAATATGAGATTGCCTGTCGAAGAGCAATATCTTTTAGAAAGGGTATGAAGTTTTGCTCCTCACAGCTATAGTCTAAATTTTAAACTGAAATATTGATTCCATGTGTTGCAGTACATGGCATTACCTAGAATTCCAGGTTGCGGTGCATTTGTTCTTAGAAAATTTTGTCTGAAGCTCGCATGAAATCTATGAAAGAATCCTAGAAGAAATAACCATCAAGAACATGACTTGTTCACAGTTCTAAGCTATTGCATAGAATTTATATCAGTTTATCAGTAGCAAACCTACATCAATGTTATTCTTTGAGAACAAGAGTAGTGTAAATTCTTGAATTTGTAAGATGATTCCATCCCTACACAACATGAGATAAATTCAATTTTGCTGATAGGTAAAAAGAATGGACTCCATTGGAAAACCAGCTGCTTTCAGTTTCTATGTAAGATTTAGAACGCCATTGTTATTCCACTGCACTTTTGAGAACCCCTTCTCATACCATTTTAGTGCTTGCGGTTCTCTTAGTTTCTGGTCCTAAACCTCAGTATCATCCTTGTTTTATCCATCTTGTTTGATAAGATTATAGGCTGTCTTGACTGGAGAAAAAAATAAAATTTATGGCAAACAATGGGAAATGTTTAACTTTCTTTGGTTTGATTATACTATGATGTAATCAATATTTCCTAGGCTTTTACTACAAACCCCTTCAGTTGTCTTCCCATTTTTCTCACTCATTCAGAAAATAAAAATATCTGGAATGGAGAGTATCAATCATGTATATGACTAGGCTGATTTTATATGAGTGAATACTTCTCTTGATATATCATGGATAATTCCTCGAAAAAAATACACGAGGAATTATCATGAAAACTGTGTTCATTTTGAGATGGATTATTCTGAAATCCTGCAAATGGCCTGTTGAAGCGGAATTAATCAAACAAGTACGAAACCCAAAGTATATAGTGCAGCACCCAAACAATTAAAAAAGGTAGAGAGAGAAAATAGAAGAACAACACAGAATTTACGTGATTTGACAACTTATCTACGTCTACGGCAGATCAAGATCACACTTTCTTATTATTGAATCATAAGGCACTCACAAATTATGCCTTTTACAAGAAAGAACTCTCTCCCTCTCTTTTGTAATTAGAGTTTTCTCTCACTAAGAATCACAAAGCTCACAAATCACTAAGATTGTTGTGATGATCACTCAGATTTGTTTACAAACCAATAGAGTGCTTTTATATAGGCTTGAGGACGACCTAAGTTAACCCTAAACGTGTGAGAGTCATTTTAAGGAGACCTGAAACAAGCAGGAAACAAACTCAAAATGGAAAACACTTTTTACCACACCAACGTCGCGGCACTGGGCTTTTGGTGCTGCGGCGCTGTAGTCTCGGCCTGTGAGCGCTACGGTGCCTAGGCTTGGACAATTGCGCCTTCTCTATTTGCCTCTTTTCGCATCTGTCTTGCTTCCTCGTGCATCCAACGTACTTGACTTGTTCTTCAAATCATATGACTGATTTTTAATCAACTTTCTCACAAATCTCTTTTTTGATTCAAAATCATTCACAAAGTATTCTCGATCTCTCATATTCGCATCTTCGGTCACCTTCACATAGTAGTAACTCCAATTAAGTCCTTACATAGGATGAACTTAATCGAGGGCAGTAGCTTAGTCAATATGTCAGTAGGATTTTCAGACGACGCTATATTTGTTAGACTAACCTCTCCACTTTATACAATCTCTCAAATGTAATGGAGCCGTACATCAATGTGTTTAAACCTCTCATGAAACACTTGATGCTTGCTTAAGTATATGGCACTCTGGTTATCACAATACACACTAGTGTTCACATCTTCAGTAGTATTACCTCTGCACATATACCTTTCAACCACACGGCCTCTATAATAGCTTCTCTAACAGCTATGTACTCTGCCTCTGTGGTAGATAATGTAACCACATATTGTAGAACTAATCTTCAACACATACTACACCCAAACACTGTGAATATGTAACTTGTTAACGATATTTTTCTGTCTAGAACACCTACATAATCAAAGTTAATGTATTCTTTTACCATTATACTATTTTCTTCAGCCCTTTTATACATCAATTTATGATTCGACGTTCCCTTGAGATATCTTAATATCTACTTCACTGCAAGCCAGTGAACTTTCTTTAGATTCGCCATATATCTACTTACCACACTCACAACTTGTGCTATGTTTGATCTTGTGCAAACCATCACATACATGATGCTCCCTACAGCGCTTGCATACGGTACTTTACTCATCTGTAGGTTCTCCTCTTTGGATATCGGCAATTTTGCTGTTGAAAGTTTGAAATGCATGGCCAAATGAATGAAGACAACCTTTGCATTGGATATACCAAACTTTTTTAGGATCTTGAGTATATACTGCTATTGTGATAAGAAGATAACATCTCTTCTTTCTTTCACAATATCTATACCCAAATTCTCTTTACTACTCTCAAATCCTTCATCTTAAACTCACAACTCAACTGCTTGAATTTCTGTATTTCTTTCATATTTCTCATTCAATCAACATATCATCGATATACAAAAGCAAATACATTATCCCAGTGCTCAAGCTCAAAGTACACGCATCCGTTTTACTTACTCCTACTAAATCCACAAGTCATCATAAACTCATCAAATCTCTTATACCATTGTCTAGGTGATTGCTTTAACCCATATAATATTTTTTTTCAATAACCAAGCATGATCTTTTTTTCCAGGCTCTATAAACCCCTGCGACTGTGCCATGTAAATTTTCTTCAAGTTCTCCATGCAGAAAAGTTGTATTTACATCCATCTGCTCTAGATGTAAATCAATGTTTGCACACAGCTAACAAAATCCTAATTGATGTGTGCTTGACGACTAGAGAAAATATCTCATGAAAGTCAACTCCCACTCTCTAAGTAAAACCTTGTACAATTAGTCTAGCTTTAAATCTTGTAAGCTCTACCTCCGGTATTCCCTTCTTAACCTTATACACCCATTTGCACCCTATAAGTTTCTTTTAATATCTCTCCACCAACTTCCAAGTATTATTCTTCTTAAGAGAACTAATTTCTTCTTCCTTAGCCTGCTGTTATTCATTCTTATTTTCACTCTTCATAGCCTTACCATATGTTCTAGGCTTATCAAATTCAAGACTGTAAGCAGAGTTAAAGGCGTGAGTAACCAAATCTGCTTGTGCATACTTGATTGGCGAGTTAATCGTTTTCCTTAGCTTGTCTCTGGCTAGTTAGTACTTTTCAAGTTCCATCTCAGGAGTTCTAGTCTTTCTTTGGGTGGACTTAGAGGAATTTGTTTGTGTTCTTGTCTCATTTTCAAGGATCTCTTTGTTGAAGTGTTGTTCTGGGGACATATCAGATCTATACTCAGACTCCACTTCAACTTCTATTTACTTCAGTGCTGAGTCTTCCTTGAACACGTGTTCTTCTTTCTCGTCTTCTTGGGAGGCTTTCAACATTGTCGTCTCATCGAACATCACGTCGCAACTTATGATACTTCTTGGTGATGTCAACTCTTTACATCACACCTTGTACCATTTTACTCCTTCGGGATACCCTATGAATACCCCTTTGATAGCTCTAAGTTTCAATTTCTTCTCCTTAACATTAACAAAGGCAAGGCAACCGAAATTTCTAAAGTGGTCATATTTGGGAGGGTTGCCAGACCATTTCTCTTCTGGTGTCTTAAATTTTATCGCCGATGAGGGACTTCTATTAATCAAATAAGTTGTAGTCACCACAATTTCTCCTTAGAATGCCTTGGGCATCTTTACATTGGTAAGCATGCATCTAACCCTTTCAAGTAGGGTCTTATTCATTCTCTCAACTACACCATTCTGTTGTGGTGTTGATCTCACAGTTCTATACCTTACAATTCTATGCTTAGCACAAAATCCATCAAACTCTTTATTGTAAAACTCGAGGCTATTGTCAGTTCTTAGCCTCTTAACCCTTTAGCCAGTCTAATTCTTAACCAGAGCCTTTTAAGTCTTAAACACATCAAACATTTGATCCTTACTCTTTAACACATAAACTCATAGCTTTCTCGAATAGTCATCAATAAAATAAAGAAAATATATAGCATTATAATGATTAGCTGTCTAAGCTGATTCCCAAAGATTTGAATGTATATAGTCAAAAGTCCTCTTAGTTTTGTGCTCGTCTGTACTAAACCTCACTTTATGTGCTTTTCAAGTACACAATGCTCACAAAACTCTAATGGTTGGAACCTATCTTCACCAAACGCGTTTTGACTAAATAACTCTTTCAAATTTCTCTCACCTAGGTATGCTAGTCTAAGATGTCACAACTCGGTTTGCATATATTCTCATCATCTATAGAAAATAATGCAGAACCACTTACAATCTCTTCCTTCAGCACATAAACACTTTTGTGCTTCTCAACTCTCATTACAACCATGGAACCCTTTAATACTCTCAAAATTCCTCTGTTAATCCTAATGGAACACCCATTCTGGTCTAAAGTCCCTAGTGAGATCAAGTTCCTCTTAAGGTCAAGAAAATACCTAACTTTTTTCAACTCTCTCACTCACCCATCATGTAACCTAAGTTTGATACTACCAATTTCTATCATTTGACAAGCAACGTCATTACCCATTAACACCTTACCACCACTAATGGGCTAAAAATTTATAAACTAAGACTTGTGTGGGCACATGTGAAAAATACAACCAGAATTAAGAGCCCATTGTTCAGTACTCATACCATCAGTAACGACTAGAGTCTCTACACTCATAGACAAATGCAGCATCCTCTTTCTTCTTGTCTTATGCTTTTTTCTCCGGATAGTCTTTTATGGAGTGTCTCTCTTTTTTGCAGCAATAGCACTTCTTAGAAGTCCTGAACTTTGATCTTGAGCCCATTTTCCTTCCATCTCTATGTGAGGACCTTCCTCTTACAGATAAATTTTCTGCATTGCCCTTAATATATTTTTCTAATAGCTTTGAGTTTAATGATGATTTCACATCGCTCATCGTTAAACTCTCTCTGCCGTAGAGTAACATATCAATAAAGCTTTTATAACTCTTGAAAAGTGAACTCGGTAAGATGATGGCCTTATCTTCATCCTCTATCTTAATTTTAATAGATTCAAAATTAATAATAATCTTGTTGAAGGCATTTATATGATCTTTCATTGACGTCCCCTCTAACATGGACAGCTGATACAGCTTCTTCATTGACCAACGATTTTCGCATATAAAAGGAGTTAAGCTTTTTTCAAAGACTAATTGCTGTCGTCTCACCTGCTACTTCCCAATTCTTCATCGCTCAATAACAAAACGATTGTACTGTGAGCTCTTTCTTAAATGTCTCTTCTTTCTACTTCAGCCTTAAATGACTCTAACGTCTTTTCTTTTTCACTAGATGGAGTTGCAATCTTCTCTAATGACAACCTTAACCGTTGGCTCACTAACAACGCCTTAACCTTTATCTTTCACAGATTGAAGTTATGTGTCCTGTTGAATTTTTTTACCTCATACTTGGGTATGGTCATGTTTGCTTAAAACCTGGCAGCTCTGATACCAATTTTTTGAAGCGGAAACAATCAAACAAGTAATAAACCCAAAGTATATAATATAGCACCCAAACAATTGAGAAAGCTAGAGAAAGAAAGTAGAAGAATAACACACAGAATTTACGTGGTTCGTCAACTTGTCTACGTCCACGGTGAATTAAGATCACACTCTCTTATTATTAAATCACAAGGCACTCACAAAGTATGCATTTTATAATAAATAACTCACTCTCTTGTAAATAGGGTTTTCTCTCACTAAAAATTACAAAACTCACAAATCACTAAAATTGTTATGATCATCACTTAAATGTGTTTACAAGCCAATAAAAAGTTTTTATATAAGTTTTAGGACGACTTAAAAATTTTAAACGTATGAGAGTCATTTTAAGAAGACCTGGAATAAATAGGGAATAAACTCAAAACGGAAAACACTTTTCTAGAATCAATGTTGCAGCGCTGGCGCCGCAGCGCTCAGGCCTGGGCAGTTGCACCTTCTCTATTCGTCTCGTTTCACATCCATTTTGCTTCTCCGTGCATCCAACACAACTAGTTTGTTTTCTAAATCATATTAAAATAATTTTTAATCAACTTTCTCACATGACCAGTCATAAGATTATGCATTGCTTATGACATGTTGATTTGCTTGTTGCAGACATGGGATTTATACGAGCGAAGGGAGTTGGTTGCGCTTGTGGATACATCATTAGATGGTGATTTTGATGCTGAGGAGGCTTGTAGATTTCTAAAGATTGGTCTTCTCTGTACTCAAGACACTCATAAGCTCCGGCCATCCATGTCAACCGTGGTCAAGATGTTAACTGGTGAGAAACGCATGGATGATGATAAAATAACAAAGCCGGGATTAATTTCCGATTTCATGGACCTCAAAGTAAGAGGTCCCCAGAAAACAAAGTTGGAAACAAAGGATTCATCTTCTTACAATAGTTCAGACAACGCAGACAGCTCACACGTGTCATCTGGAGCCACAAGTTCTGCTACTAATACTGCTGCTAATACTACGACCTTTACGGTATCATACGATAGAAGCACATAAACAAAGTGTCATTTTTATTTGTTTTTCATTTTTGGGTTTCGAGGCTTGTTACCCCTTGTAAATTGTCAATCTTGTATTTCTTTGTACTTCTTCACAGTTTACACTGGGCATATTAGCCAACGGTAATCTCTTTGTAAATGGAAAGTGGAAAATTTTTGTAGACTTTGATTTCTCTCCTAATACGTATAGCTGCATAATAATCGATTATCATGGTCCTTAATCCGGCGTAAGATAATTTCTAATGTGAAAATGAGAGTTTCATATGAGTTTTAGATCAACATTTTAAATTTTTTATATAAATAAGAAGTGTTCGTCGGTTTGAATTTGACAGAAATGTTTCTTAATAATTTATCTGATAATTTATTGTTAAGCGAATTGTTAATTTTTCAATTCAATATAATCTATTAAATTGTGAAATTAAGAGTAGACAAAAGAAAACCTAACTAATTGGATTAATTTTTAGTTAATTCGATTCAATTTGGTTTAGATTAATTTTTAGTTAATTTGATTCAATTTGGTTTGGAATAATTTTTGAGATAACTAAAAAGATGAGGTAATGATAACTTTTTTTTTATTATTATATTTAAATATATAATAATATTATTTTTTATAATTAAAATGAACTAATTCGTTAAGAATAAATTTTCAATTCAATTTAATTTATCAAATTTGACAAAAAGGATATCGATTTGAATTGGATAAAACAAATTATATGAGTTGAATAGGATTTTGAACACCATTTAATTTAAATATTACTTAACAATAGAGAATTTAATTAAGTTGAAATCTTTATTTAAAATAAATAAACTCGTGAGATCTATTGATTTAAAAGAGCATGTCAAATGCACATTTGTAATTAAGAGCCGTTTCCTTTTTTTTCCAATGTTCCATATAAAAATTTTCAAACTCTTTTATGTATAAAAATATACTTTATTTAAATGAATTTCATTCATCTTGTTTTATTTGTTTTAAATCCAACAAGCCTCTTCCTCTCCGATACATCGGGCAAGCTTTTTATGTTTTGTGCTTCACATCCAACCAACGAACAGAAACTCTCACTTTTGCATGAAGATTTAAATGAAAAACAAGCAATGGTTCCCTTTTAAATTAGGATTAAGATCCTTACCTTCGCAATTTTGAATTTAACTAATTTAGACGGTTGTCTACCTCTCCGTTTTTAAGAAGGCCTCATTTTTTAGAAAGATAGTTCTATTAATTTATATGTATATCTTTTTAAATTATTTTAACAATAAATTCAAATTCCTTAATAAAGACAATTCTAATTAATTAACGATACTTCCAAAATAAGTTCTTAATTAATTAACGTTATTTTTCAAAAACAAACTTTTAATTTTAAAAAAAGTGGTCCAATAAATTAATTACTTATATCTTTTACAATATATTTTAATGAGATAATTTTCTAATACCCTTGAGATGTTACTTAATTTTACCAATACACATAAATTTAAAAAATTGACATTACTATATAACTTTTAAATGAATATGCACCAATAATCGATCATTAGAAATATTCCGTCAAATTAAATAGATTCATGACAATGATATTAGATTTTAAAAAATAATTAAATAATAAAATTAAATAATAATAAAATCATTTATAAAATAAAATAAGAATTTTAAAGCACTTTAAAAAATAATAAAATAAATAAAATAAAAGTATAAAATTAATAATAAATAATATCTTTTAAAAATTTAAAGAAAAAATAAAAAAGAAGATTAGCTAGCAGCAGTCTTAGATGGCCACAAGCAACAACCATTGTTGGTTACTTATCCATCGGCCAATTTTTGCCACTACTCCAGTAGCATTTTTTGGTCGCTACTCTAGTGGCTTTTTCTAATCATTGCTTCAGCGGTTTGAATTGTTTATTTTTTTTAATTTTTTTGTTTATTATATTATTTTATTTATTATTTTAAAAAAATTTGAATGTTTAAAGTGTGAAATAACTTAATTATTCTTAAATTTATTAACTTTGACTGCAGATTTTTAACAATTGTGTATTAGTACATATTTCATTAAAAATTTGGATAATAATATTAATTTTTTAAACTTGTAGGTATTAGTAAAATTAGTCAATACCTGAATGTATTAATAATAATATCTCTATTTTAAATACCTAATTCTATTCAAATAAATGTATTAAATATCATCTCTTCCCAAACAAACAATCTAATTAACGTTACATCTAATTTCCAAATTAGTTGTTAATTCTATAATTGAACGTTGTAACTCTTTCAGTTAACGTGACTTCTAAAAATTAACGGTTATTTTAACAATTAAATGTTAGTTGTATTACTTCTAAACTCTTATAAATAAGAGTCCATATTTTTTTACATTTCATTACTCACTCTTCTTTATACAAATATTCAGACATCAATTTTTTCTTTGGTCGCATTATTGAAATTAAACTTTTTCATCATTGTCATTGCAATATCTATTCAAATTCTATCATTCTTATCTATATTTTCAGTTAGTTATTATTTTTAGCATATTAATTTTCTTTACATTGAATTTTATTATCTATAATAAAGCTATTCTATTTCTAAGTAGTTATTATTATTATTATTTGCTTGTATATTATTATTGTTTTGTGTTTATTTATTTGTAGTGCAGTAGTTGATCATCTCTCCCAATTGGAAGCAACAAATTAACACCAAAATAAGATTCTAATCAATGAAAATTTTTCATACGAGTAATTCCTTGCAACACAACATCGCGACATTCTCTAGTATACTAATATTATCAATTATCTAGTTTATGGACTTACTCCTAATTTGACATTTTAGCATATTAATGTGTTGTAATACTGTATCATTAATATATTTGATATCATATCAAATATATTTCTTCCTTTTATAACTTGTGGTTATTTTTTTTCATGTATAATATTGTTTTTCTATTTTGTAATAGGCTAAAACCTATATAAAGATTTTCATTGTACAGTTTTGATTACAGTAAAATATATTTTTCTTTCTATTTTTCACATAATATCAGAGCTCTGATTTTTTTATTATCGCTTTGTTTAGTTAGAGATTTGTCAAAATTATTTTGGAACCCGTCGGAAGTCCACTAAGTTGCTGAAAAGTCACTAAAAATCGATATAAAGTTGCCATGTTAGACACCGCCCACCCTAAAATACTCAGAAAACTCCGGCTTTCCAACACCGTCGACGATGCACCTATTGAAGATTGGAGCAACACCCACGTGCCGCTTAAAGATCACTGTCACTTCAAATCCTAGCCGTTATACGGTGATATGACCAACACTGTCCTGTCCAAGAGAATTCTTAGTCATTGACTGTTCAAACGTTGCCAAATTTATGCCGATTGAAGGTCAAAAACAACCGAACGCGTCACCTGAAGTTTACTGTTTGTAACAAGGGTCTGTTTGTAAACTTTTTAATATTTGAAGGTCAGATCGTAATATTTTATACTTTTGAGATATTTTTGTAATTTTTAAATTTGGGATTATTTATAATTATCATACTGTTCATGGGTCATTTTATAATTTTTGAAAAATTAAATAGTTATTTTGTAATTTTTAAAAAGTTAAGGGGTCACTTTATAATTATTAAAAGTATCGGTTAAGTTGTAATTATTAAAGGTATTGGAGTAAATTTCAATTATTAAAAGTTTGAGGCCATACTATAATTACTAAAAATTGAAGAGGAAAATTTATTTTTCAATGGATAAATCTAATGTTTCTCAATTTATTCATATTATTCTTGACGGACACAATTATATCTTATGGGCACAAGCTATTTGTAGCTTTTTGAATGATAGGAGACTTTGACGTTATATCACTGGTGACGTTACTCTACCTAAGCAGCGGGATAACGAGAGTTTGAAGGCTTTTATTGACAGACTAAATGATTGTGATAGTAAAAATCATCAAATTATTACATAGTTTCATAATACATCCATTCTATCCATCGGTCTTCATTATGGTCGACTTGATACTGTCAAATCACTTTGAAATTTTCTTGCACATCGTTACACCGCAATAGATCTCTCTCATCAATAGCAACTTCTGCAAAATTTGCATCACCTTCAGCAAGAACCAAGACAATCTATCACCCACTTTCTTTCTTAAATGTAGTTTATTTGGGACCAACTAGCTCTTTCAGAACCAAATTGAAACAATAATAATAGTTCTCAAGCCTTCATTATCTACCGAGATTATCAACGTTTGATTCAGTTTCTCATGGCTCTGCAAGATAAATTTGAGTCCATTCATACTTCTCTACTTCATCGGAGACCCTTACCCACTTTAGATCAGGCTATTACTGATCTTATCTCTGAAGAAACAAGATCTGCTACTCTTCAACAAGTTCGTACAAATACAGTACTTGCCATCCCGCAACACAAATCTGGCAGTTTTACTTAACACAAGATGTGTAATTATTGACACTTATCTGAACATGTAGTTCTCACTTGTTTGACACGTAAATGTAAAAAATGTTAAAAAATTAGATATGGTCATTTTAAAAAAGATTGTCCCAAAAGCAAACAATCTTAAAGTGCTACTTTTACAAAACCTCAATCATTCTCTGCCACTATTGCTGCCCAAAATACCGCCAACTCCTCTTTTAACTTAACTAGTGATCTTGAATATTTACTTCGTCAACTACTATTAAACTCTAGTAATCCTTCTACTATTGCTTCTTATGTTCTTTCAGGTAACTCTTGGTATTTTGATTCTGTATGTTGTAATCATATGACTTTTGATTCCACTCTTTTCCCCTTTAAATCTCCTACTTTCTATTTACCTTCTATTCAAACTGCTAATAGATCTTTCATGAATATTAGTCACGTTGGTCGGGTGTTTTGATCCAGTATTTCTTTATTTGATACTTTTTTTATATCTAAACTCACATTAAATCTTTTATTTATCGGTCAATTTTGTGAACTTGGTCTTAACATTTTATTTACTACCTCTAGGTGTTACGTGCAGGATCTAAAGACATGTCGAACACTTGGGATAGGCCGTAAAGTGGGTCATCTATATGAGCTCTTTTCTTTGCAATTGTCATCTTCATCCCATTCGTCTGCTTCATCTACTTCCCTAGCATCATCACTACATCTCTGGCATTCTCGTTTGGGTCATGTCTCAACAAGCCTTATTTGTTCTATAGTATCCAATGGTTGTTTAGGAATTGTTTATGATAATAAAGATGATTGTTTAATTTTTCTTTTAGCAAAACAACCAACTTTGCCTTTTAATAATAGTACTACTATTTCGCATGCTCTTTTTGATCTTATTCACTTTGATAGTTGGGGTCCATCTCTCAATGCTACTATGAGCGAATATCAATACTTTTTTATTTTCGTTGATAACTCTTCTCGATTTACATAGTTGTTTCTTATGAAATAAAGATCAGAACTTACCAAAATTTATCATGATTTTGCTCAAATGATTAAAACACAATTTTCTTGTTCCATTAAGATCTTTCACACAAATAATGTCATGAAATATAGATATTCTAATTTTATAAATCTTTTACAAGAACATGGTACTATTTGTCAAAGATTTTGTCTCAGTACATCTTAGTAGAATGGGAGAGCCGAACTAAAACACAGACATATTCTTGACACAGTTCGTGCTTTTCTCATCTCTGCTTCTTGTCCTGAACAATTCTAGGGTGAAGCTACTTTAACTGCTATTTATACAATCAATCATTTTCCTTCCTCTATTATAGAGAATAAGTCACCGTATAAGCGTCTATATGGACTCTCTCCTAATTATAGTTTTCTCAAAGTTTTTAGTTATGTTTATTTTGTTCTACTTTAAAATCAAGAACAAACTAAACTCGAACCACGCACACAATTTTTTTGGGATACGGGATAGAATATAAAGGTTATAGGCATTGGGATCCCATCTCTAAACATCTTCGAATCTCTCATCATGTCATATTTTTTTAACACAAAATGTTCTCATCCATATTAAACTTTCATTTTGTATCTCCACTCACTTTTCAGTTCTTCACTAACAATACTATTAACTTGTTTCTTGATACTTCATATGAGTTTCATACAAGTGAACCTGGTGATACAACGTCTGCTTCTGAGCCTCTCATCTTATCTGAAGGATCTGCTCTCGACATCTGTTAGGCCTCTCATACACTCTTTCTTTGTCGCTCTTCTCAGGTAAGAGAAATTCCTGTTAAACTACATGATTATCACTATTTTTCTACTACTCTTTCATTATATGAACCCTAATCTTATTTTGAGGCCAATGCTAACCCTATTTGGCAACAAGTAATGATAGAAGATTTGCAGGCTCTTAAGAAATCAGATACTTGGATTTTGTTTCTCTTCCACCTAATAAAACTGTCATTAGTTGTAAATGGGTATACAAGATTAAGACCAAGTCTGATGGGTCCATTGAACGATATAAAGCTCGTCTTGTTGCAAAATGCTTTACTCAGGAACATGGAATTGGTTATGAAGAAATATTTTCTCCTGTTGCTCGCCTTACTATTGTTTAGAGTTTGTTAGTTATTGTTGCAATTCATGGTTAGACGTTATTTCAAATGGATGTAAAAAAAATACCTTTCTTAATGGTGATCTTGCCAAAGAAGTCTATATAAAGCCTCCTCTTGGTTATCTACATCTGTCATGATAGTCTGCAAACTTTTTCAAGCTTTATATGGCCTTAAACAAGCTCATCGTGCCTAATTTGTAAAATTCAGTAGCACTATATCTCAACATGATTTTCAGTCCAGGCTCTATGACTCAGCCCTTTTCATCCACAAAATATATTGTGATTATGTTTTATTACTTCTTTATGTTGATGATATGATTATCATGGGTGATAATCTTATTAGTATTTCTACTCTTAATAACTTTCTTCAGCAATATTTTGAAATTAAAGATCTTAACAACCTTAGTTATTTTCTTGGCCTTGAAGTACTATTTAACTCTACAGAGTATTATCTCTCACAAGCTAATTATGCATCTAATCTACTTACTAAAGCTGGCTTGATAAATAGTAAGACTGTCTCTACTCCTTTAGAGCCTAGTGTCAAACTCTGATGCGCTGATGATACTTTTCTCAGTGATGCGACCCTCTATCGTCAGTTTATTGGTATTTTGATCTACCTTACAGTTACTCACCCGGACATTACTTATGTTGTCAATCATTTTATGGTCGCTCTTTGTACCTCTCATTATGCAGCAATTCTTCATATCCTACAGTATCTCAAAAGTACACTTTTTCATGGCCTCTATTTTTTAGCTCATTCTCCTCTCTTGTTACAAGATTATGCTGATGCGGATTGGGCAGGTGATCCTGCGGATCGACATTCAACTATTAGATTTTATCTTTTCTTGGGTAATTCTCTTCTTTCATGAAAAAGTAAAAAAATAGACAGCTATTACTCGCTCGAGTACTAAAGCTAAGTGTCGTGCTCTTGCTAATACTACCTAAGAAATTGTTTAGCTCCATTGGCTTCTTGAAGATATGGGTATTTCTCACACTGGAGCTACACCTCTTCATTGTGACAATTAGAGTAATATTCAAATTACTCACAATAATATTTTCCATAAGCGAACTAAGTACATTAAAACAGATTGTCACTTTGTTCGGCAACATATCTCTCAAAAAATTGTTATTCTTCACTCCATCTCTTCTGAAGATCAACCTGCTGATATTTTCACCAAATTTTTACTTTCTAGCCATTTTCAAACTCTAGTTTTCAAACTCAAGCTTGCTTCTATTCTACCATCTTGAGTTTGAAGGGAGGAGGGGTATTACTGTGCTGTGATATTGTATCATTAATATGTTTGATATCATATCAAATATATTTCTTCATTTTATAATCTATAGTTATTTCCTTCTATGTATAGTATTTTTTTTCCTATTTTATAATAGGGTAAAGCCTATATAAAGACTTTTATTGTACAGTTTTGATTATAATGAAATATACTCTTCTTTCTATTTCTTATACAGCAAAAGAAGAAATTCTTCTACGACACGAAATTTTACTTTTGGGACGAATCATTTTTCTTCAAATTGTGTGCAGACCAAATTATTTGAAGATGTGTCCTCCAAAAAAAGATTCATTTAGAAATAGAAAAATTAGTTCAATCTAAAAAATGAGCTTTTAATAAGTTTATCATAAGCAATAAAAAAAACATAAGTGAATTTAAATGAAGAATTAGTTAGGAATGGGCAAAAATTGGGTTTGGTTTGATTCGGACCCGAACCGAACCTGATTCGATCGATTCTAAGGAATTGGAACCAATCAGGTGAAGCCATTCGAACTGAATCCAAATCGAACTAGTTCAGTTCGGATTCAATTCTCTAGTTCTATTTTTGGGCGTTGAGCATTTTCTTTTTTAAATTTGGGCTAGATTTTTAGACTTTTGAGCTTCAATTACTTAGGTTTAATGTAAAATTTTAATTATTTCGGCTCATAACTAATATTTTGGGACTTAAATTTAAATTTTTTTTGTTATAATAACGTTTAAATTTAATATTTACACAAAAAAATGTAATTGTAATTTGTAAATTATAAATTATAATTTTGAATTAAATTCATTAATTCAATTATATTTTTAATTGATTTATATTCATAATAAAATTATTAATTATCTAATTGAGTAAATTAAAGTTAAAGTTAAATTAAAGTTTTAATAATTATTAATTTATATTTATGTTCAGGATAAATCATTAATTGTACAAAATTTCAATTTCAATAAATTTGTATTCTTCATGTGATAAATCAATTAATCATGAGATAAATCAATTAATTTGTATGATTAATTTGTATTATTCATGGGATCAAACTATTAAGTCAATTAATTAAATAAAATTAGAATTAAGTCGTATTAGGATTTGATTTCAATTACTATTAATTTGTATTATTCATGGATCAATTTTAAATACATTAAATGTTATAATTTTGATTTTATTTTTAATTTCAATTACGTTACATGTTATAATTCTAATTCCAATTATGTTAAATGTTATAATTCTAAATCTAATTTTAATTTTAATTACGTTAAATATTATAATTCTAAATTCAATTTTAATTATGTTAAATGTTATAATTCAAAATCTAATTCAATTTCAATTATGTTAAATGTTATAATTTTAAATACATTAAATGTTATAATTTTAATTACATTAAATGTTATAATTCTAAATCCTATTTAATTTTAATTATATTAAATGTTATAGTTTCAATTACATAAAATATTATAATTTCAAATCCAATTCAATTTTAATTACATTAAATGTTCTATTTATGATTCCACTTTCAATTTTAATTACGTTAATTTTATCATTTCGATTCCACTTTTAATTTCAATTACATTAGATATTATAATTTTGATTCCAATTCAAATTTTAAATACGTTAAATGTTATAATCTAAATCCACTTTCAATTTCAATTATGTTAAATGTTACAATTTCGATTCCATTTTCAATTTTAATTACGTTACATGTTATAATTTTAAATCTAATTTCGATTTCAATTACGTTAAATATTATAATTTTGATTCCACTTTCAATTTCAGTTACGTTAAATGTTATAATTCTAAATCCAATTTCGATTTCAATTATATTAAATGTTATAATTTCGATTCTACTTTTAATTTCAATTACGTTAAATGTTATAATTCTAAATCAATATGTAATAATTTAATTTAAATTAATTGATATTCATGTAATAGATCAAATAATTTAATTCAGTAAATTGGACAAGATTAATTTAGTTATCCAAAAAATACATGTAGAACCATTATTTCTTTATTTTATTTGTAAAGGTTTTGCTAATTTCTTCTTTGATAATAGGATAATGTGTTTATTTGAATTTAAAAAATAAAAGAATATTATTTGCCAACAAAAAGACTCGAACCCATGCCCTTCTAAAACAACTCCTACACCCTATACCAACAAAATTATCTACCAATTTTGCAATATAAGTTTTAGCTATATTTTATTTAAAGTACAACTACTTGACAATGTGTTTATTTGAATTAAAATATATATATGAGTTGCCAACAAAAGGACTCGAACCCATGCTCTCCAAAATAGCCCGCACATCTTATACTAAACTATCATTTAATTTTGTGATACACATATCAAATATATTTTATTTAAAGTAGAAATGCTTGGGTTGTCAATTTTGGATTTGATTTTTGATTAAATCTGAACTAAACCGAACAGAATCGATTGATTCTTTATTATAAAATTCGAATTGAACATAATCAAAATTTTTAGTTCAGTTCGTTGTTCAATTAATTGAACCGACGCCCAAGCCTAGAATTAGTAATTGATCAATTAACTCCAATAATTAAATGATGATGAAGAGATAAAAGCAAAGAATGACATTAAACATGATAAAATTCAATATTGTGATGTCACAAATATGATAGAAGAATGTCAAGAAATACAAAAGAAAATAAAATAAGTAAAAAAAAAAATTGAAAGATTATCTATTCACAATAATATTTATGATCCTCAAAGATGGAAAAATATAGATATAAAATTAAGAGAGCGTTTAGTTTTTTTTTTTTAAAAAAAAGCCTAAGTAGAGGGGAAAATATAGTATTTGTAAATGATGAAAATTTTCTAGGCATTTTTCTACCTTATTTTACATTAAAAAAATTACCAAGTGAAGAAAAATATAATAAAAGATAGGTAATATATTTAAAAAATAACAAAGTATATTATTTTTGTTGTAAATTATTTAAGAAAAAAATGATATTTAGACTATTAAAATTTTAAAAAGATGATAAATATATTTTATTAATTTTAAAAATTTCATCACATTCTTATTATTTAACTGTTTTTACTTATTTTAGTTTAAAAATATATAATAAAAAAATTTAACTTAAAATCAAATTTTAAAGTGAGTAAACATGACTTATGTCTAATCAGACTCACGTTTCTATCCCTTACCAAGTAATGAATAATGTATTACTAACATAAATTCATGGGTTGACTTAGAAGTAGAAGTGAGATTATTGAGAGATAAAGATATTGAAGACAAAAACTAATAAAGAAAAAGACCACTAGAAGCAAGTATTAATAACAATTATTGTTATTGTAAAAACTCTCGAAAGGGACCGCTGTGAACAAGTACTAATAAGAATTGTTGTCAGGGTCTGCCTCCGGTATATTTGGTTGTGTTAAATAGTCCGATAATTGGAGGTAAATGATCGATCATATAATTTTTATTAAGCAAGTCCTTAATTAGGTAAATATATACTCATAAAAGTATAATTATAAATTTATAATCAATTCAATCCACTAAATAAAATTAAAGAAAAACGAAATTGACATCAATATTTATTTTGATAAAAATATGACATAACAAAAGTTCAGAAATATAAATTTTAATATTTTTTAATCATAGATATCTAATCATAAAATATATATATATATATAGAGCAAAAAACTTAAATTCTAATTAAATTAAATATTATAATTCTAAATCTAATTTCAAATTTAATTATGTTAAATATTATAATTTCAAATTTAATTATGTTAAATATTATAATTTCAAATCCAATTTTAATTTCAATTTTAATTACATCAAATGTTATAATTTCAAATATAATTTCAATTTTAATTAGGTTAAATATTATATATTCAAATCAAATTTTAATTTCAATTACGTTAAATATTATAATTTTAAATTTAATTTAAATTTTAATTACGTCAAGTGTTGTAATTCCAAATCCAATTTAAATTTAAATTACTGTTATAATTCTAAATTCAATTCCAATTTTAATTTTAATTATGTTAAATATTATAAATTCAAATCCAGTTTCGATTTTAATTACATTAAATGTTATAATTTAAAATCAAATTTTGATTACAATTACATTAAATATTATAATTTCAAATCCAATTTAATTTTAATTACGTTAAATGTTATAATTCTAACTCTAATTATGTTAAATGTTATCATTTTAACTCTAATATTAAATTCAATTTTAATTATATTAAATATTATAATTCTAAGTTCAATTTGATTCTAAGTACGTTAATGTTATAATTTCAATTTCAATTACAGTAAATCTTATAATTTCAATTTCAATTTTAAATTTAATTACATTAAATATTATAATTTCAATTCTAATTTTAAATTTAATTTCAATTACATTAATTATTATAATTTTAAATCACATTTCGATTCCAATTACGTTAAATGTTATAATTCTAATTTTAAATTCAATGTTAATTATGTAAAATATTATTTTCTAAATCCAATTTTAATTTCAATTACGTTAAATGTTATAATTTTAAATTTAATTTTAATTATATTAAATATTATAATTTAAAATCCAATTTCAATTTCAATTATGTTAAATGTTATAATTCCAGATCTAATTTTAATTTCAATTACCTTAAATGTTATAATTACAATTTCTATTTTAAATTCAATTTCAATTACATTAGATGTTATAATTTTAAATCTAATTTCAATTCCAATTACATTAAATTTCAATTTCAAATCAATTTTCAATTTCAATTAAATTAATGTTATAATTTCAAATCAAATTTCAATTACGTTAAATATTTTAATTCTAATTTTAATTTCAATTTCAATTATATAAAATGTTTTAATTCTAAATTTAATTTTGATTTTAATTATGTAACATGTTATAATTCAAATTTAATTATGCTAAATATTATAATTTCAAATCTAATTTCAATTACATTAAATGTTATAATTCAAAATCTAATTTTGATTCCAATTATGTTAAATGTTATAATTCAAAATCTAATTTTAATTTCAATTATATTAAATGTTAAAATTTTAATTCTAATTTTAAATTCAATTTCAATTATGTTAAATGTTATAATTCTAAAATCAATTTAGATTCTAATTACATTAAGTGTTATAATTCTAATTTTAAATTCAATTTTAATTACGTTAAATATTATAATTTTAAATTCAATTTAGATTCCAATTACATTAAATGTTATAATTCTAATTTTAAATTCAATTTTAATTACGTTAAATATTATAATTTCAAATCTAATTTTAGTTTCAATTACATTAAATGTTATAATTCCAATTCCATTTCAATTACATTAAATGTTATAATTTAAAATCCAATTTCAATACCAATTACATTAAATATTATAATTCTAAATCTAATTTTAATTTTTATTACGTTAAATATTATAATTCTAATTTCTAGAATTATATTATTAAACATAATTAAATTTGATATTGGAATTATAACATTTAACATAATTGAAATTGAAACTATAACAATTAACATAATTGAAATTAGAATTGGAATTGTAATATTTAACATACATGAAATTGAAATTGAAATATAACAATTAATGTAATTAGAATTAGAATTGAAATTGAAATTATATCATTTAACATAATTGAAATCAAAATTAGAATTAAAATTATAACATTTAACATAATTGAAATCGAAATCAAAATTGGAATTGAAATTATTTAACTAATTAAAATTGGAAGTGGAATTAAAATTATAATATTTAATGTAATTGAAATTAGAATTAAAATTAGAAATAAGATTTAATGTAATTAAAAATAAAATTATAATCAAAATTACAACATTTAATATTATTAAAATTAAAATTAAAATTATAACATATAATGTAATATATTATCTTTAATTTATTAATTTCATTGAAAAAAGTTTTGTTAATTAATTATTTTTAAGAGGTGTATTTTATATTTAACCAAACTATTAAGGGGGCTTTTGATATTTTGAATCTTCACCCATTGTGTAGGTTGGCGTCATTAAATTTGAGACTTGATTTAATTTAATGACTAAGACGTACGACTGTATGTCACAACTGAATGTATTATAACTTGACCCTTATTGTCAAAATTCTTGCTAGCAATAATTTTAGTATTCCGTGGAAAAAAAATTGAGAAAATCTATCAGAAAGTAATGGAAACTTTTTAAGTTTAGTTGAAATGAGTACAGAATTTGATCCTAAAATGCAAGAACATATTCAACATATTAAAAATGGTGAAATTCGTAATCATTACCTTAGACGCAGCATACAAAATAAATTTGCTAGTTATTGAAATAAAATATTCTATTATTAAAAATGTTAAAGAAGCAAAATATGTTTTAATTATATTTGATTGTACTCCGGGAAGTAAGTCATGAAGAATAAATGTCTTTTATATTAAAATATGTAGATATTTTGATAAATTTAGTGAAATTATATTTCTTAAGAAGTTTTACTTAAATGATAAAGATGTGATAAAAAATTAGAACAAATGGGTCACTTGCTACTCCACTAAGTTAGCATTTGACGAGGATTCTATAATAAGAGAAAACAGTAAAATTACAGTAAGATTACACTAGAAGTTTTTTCAACATAAATACTTTAATACTTAAATGAATAAGAGTCTAAAAAAATGAATAAAGCAAGACAATAGGAATAATTAAGAACAATCCTTTATTATATGCTTATAGGAGTCTTCCTTATGTTCTCATGGAAGTGATTGTAAGGTTCACTCTTTTACACTATCCTTACGACCTTGAGGATTATATTCAATATTTGTATGAGTGTGTATGGAATTTTTATAATGTCCTCTCTTGTAATAATTTTTTCTTTATTTATAGGGTGAGAATATAGGTTTTATCTATAACTTTAGAATTCTTTTTAATATGGAAGTCTTATTGACATTTTTTTAAAGATTTTGCTATTAAAGTTCTTTTGAAATTACACTAGATCTTACTTGCCTTAGTAGGATTTATATAGTGTATCTAAGAATATCTCTTGATTTTAGAAAATTTTCATTGATAAACTTAACTTTATCTATAACTTTCTATATTTATTGTAAGTTTAGTCCTTTTAAAAAACTTCTTTTAATCTTTTGAGGTGGCCACATTTTGACATCCCTTTACTTGATATAAGTAGAGGTTATTTCTCTTCATTTGAAGCTTGGTCGAATAAGATAGTAAGTGTTCGATTATTATTTAGACTAGCCTTGGGGGTGGTGAGTCCGATCAAATAGAGTAACCAGACTTCAACCATTACTCCAACTAATTCGAAGAGAGTGTAATTCTCCTTTAGGAGTCTAACCAAATAAGGTAGTCAATTTTTTACCATTGTCCTGAGTAGCTCGAATGGTATGAATTTATCTTTTTCTCATTTAAAGTCTAATTATATAGGGTAGCCAAGCTTCAATCATTGTTCTAACTAGTTCGGAGAGGGTTTAGATTTGTTTTTTTCTCCTTTAGAGTTTGACCGAAGAGGGTAGCGTGGCTTTGACCATTATTTTGACTAACTCTAAAAAGGTTCCTTTGGTTTAAAATTTTTTTTACCAACTAACACTTTCTTCTTTGATCAAGTGGGTGAGGTCTTCAGGAGCATGAGGCCTCATTTTTTTTTAACTTGCAGTGCATCCCAATCCCTCGCCTATGGATTTAGGTGTTAAGGTCGGTGTTTACGTGTCATCCCTGAATGTACATATACTTGTGTATTTATACAAGTGTACATTCCATTAAATTGCTAATACCAAATTATATGGTATTATGCATGTAATATTACAGACATTATAGATCTGAAGGAGTTCGGATCAGATCTAAAGGGTTTAGATAAGGGCTCATAGTTAGCCACGCTGAGACATATAATTACTAAATGTTAGCATAGTTAAGTGTAAGCTGGTTATAATACTCAGCAGATTCAAGAATTAGAGCCTTGTCTATAATGGGACATAGACCTGGGAATATACTAATAACTACAGAGTTGCAAGAGTTGCAATCGGGTGCCAGAAAATGTAAGTTATGCAAGTATGTTCTCGAATAATAGTCCCTGATCTATTTCTATCGATGCGGGTCTGTCGGTGGATAACTTTTTATATATAGATCAGCATATGTCATATCTGTTGGGTATAGATGGTCATTCCTGACCGACCATGAGCTTAAAGCTCGTATTGACATATGGGTATCAAGTTAAGACTGGATATAGGATAAACTCACGAGGGTCTCCAATAGACATTCAATGTAAGCCGTCAACGGAGGGTCCTCTCGAGTTGAGTAGTATATGTGATCCTTTGACCTGAGTGACACGGTGGGCTTGTAAGTGATCCACCATACTTTGGTTCCACACATGTCACAGACCTTTCATGGTGTGACCACTGGGTGTCGCTGGGTATGGTCCGATGCTTATGGAGTCCGATGCATACAGATATGGGATCTGTCAGCTCCTATATGGAGTTTGATATCCAGATGCTTCGAGACTGTATCTCAGAAAGTCTTGTGGCCACAAGCAATCATCCCGGGAAAAAGTTCCGTCTGGATGGAACAATATGGCAAAGGAGTTTGCGCATATTGTTCATTAAGATACAAGTCTGGAGATAAGACATAGATGAGCACATGGGGATTTGACGGTGATAATCTATATCCCCGCTCATTCAGGATATCATGATGGAAGGACTATACGTATGCGTTGTAACCTCAACTTGTATGGTTCAACGCGCTGATTTGTATATCCGTGACGTGCACATGGGGCATTGATCACAGACTCATGGAATAGTTTCATTTGACGAATCGATCGTAGGACCTAGGGAGTCCCGCAATATGGAGTGTACTCGTTGTGCACTGAGGCAGTGTGCTGGATTAAATTGTTTAATCCAGCAATATTTAGCGATTCCACGGGAATGCGTGCGTATCTGTATTTAAGTGTTAAATATAACAATTAGTTAATAAATGTTATTTACTAATTGTATTATGACACGCAGCGTATTGTGGACCCTCAGTTAAGTTTACTTAAGTGTGGGATTTGGTGGGACCTACTAGGGGGTAAACTTGGTAACTATTCATGAGGGGAAAAATGGCCATGACACAATGATTATTTAATTATTAAATAATCATTCTCTCTCTCTCTCCTTTTTATATTATATTATATAATATAATATATATTATATTTATATTTATATTTATATTTATATTTATATTTATATTTATATTTATATTTATATTTATATTTATATTTATATTTATATTTATATTTATATTTATATTTATATTTATATTTATATTTATATTTATATTTATATTTATATTTATATTTATATTTATATATAAAGAAGAAAAAGAAAGAAAGAGAAGCAAGAGAAGGCCATTTCGGTCGAGGAAGGGAGAGAAGAAATGGAGAAGAAAGAAAAGAGAAAGAAGGAAGAAAGAAGAAAAAAAAAAAGGAAGAGAGGAAAAATGAATTGTCCCTCTACTTCCAATTGGACTAATTATGAATTGCTCCAAATTCTGCATTTCTTTTTCTTTTAGAGAAAATGATGTAAATTCACTCCCGGCTATTTTGGGGATTAAAAGTTAATCTCAGACTGAATATGGAGCTGTTGTTTTAGCTTACCAAGCCCACCGAGTTGGTGACTAGAACTGCACGCGAGTTGGTCTCTATGCAGACTCCAGAAAAAACACGTGTATAACGTTACACGTTTGGTGAGTTCTCTAACTTTATAAATATATTAATGTGATTAATATATTTATTTATTGTGTTTATTACAAAATTTATATTTTCGCTGCGTTAGGCAATAGATACAATTGCACATGCATACACCCACGTGCCTAAATCCTGCTACGCCAACATTAGGTGCCTCAATAGTTATTATAACGTTCTCTATAAGGTAGTAATTGAGGTTCAAAAAGCAGTAAAGGCCGAGATTGAAACCACCTGAGCTAATAAGGCTTTAAAGGGGACCAAGAAATATATGAGGTCGTTCGATGCGAGCTTAAATCTTGCTTGGCCAAGCTGAAACATGCTGAGG
Source organism: Ailanthus altissimus (assembly GCA_946807835.1). Classification (NCBI taxonomy): domain Eukaryota; kingdom Viridiplantae; phylum Streptophyta; class Magnoliopsida; order Sapindales; family Simaroubaceae; genus Ailanthus; species Ailanthus altissimus. The sequence continues at coordinate 7,033,036 of OX327713.1, read as the reverse complement.
AGAAGGCGGAGTTCAAGGTAGGGTAAGCTAAAGTTAGAGCTATCGTGGCTGAGAGTAGAATAGTTGTGCTTGAGTGTGAGGTCAAAGAGCTTGAAGGGTAAATAAAGGCCCTTTAAGATGAGAGCTCTTCTCTTTAATAGGCTAACTAGAAGTTAAAGAGGAAGCTTGAGCTTTTAAGTCTTCGTGTGGCCGGGGAGATGTCTCAGGCTCTGACTCAATTGGTGGATATTTTTAAGAGCCGTTATACTGTGTTAGACTTTTCCTGGGTGGATGAGTTATTTATTGCTCTTGAGATCATTGATGATGAGGTTGTGGCTTCTGATGTTGAAGCTCTTGCTGCTAAGGTAGATGAGGACACCCCCTCCTAAATTGTCAATAATCTCACTCCTACTCCTCAGGATGTTTTTTGGGTCGATGATGCTCTTACCTTTTACCTCTACCTCTGTTGCTGCTAAAAATAATCCTATACTGCCTGATGATTTTTCATTCTTCTTTTTTCTTGTTTGTTTCTCAAACATTGTAATGAACTTTTCTTTATAATGAATGAAATAATTAGTTTTTCCTCCATTTTTATGTCTTGATGCCTCTAGATTTAAGTTCTTCTCTGTTGCCCATTGAAAGTTCTAATTGATCATTTTACTTGTTATCTTGTTTTGGTATGGTGAATGTTTTTGGATCTTGGACTTATACCTTAACTTTAGAGATTGCTGAGGACTAATTTTAAGGATGACCATGAAATATTTTCAAACATGGTACTTGTAATGATAAATGTTTTATGAGCAGGGTGTTCGTTGTAGGTTGGCTAACAACTTTTTTTGTCCCTTGTCTATTTCTTTCAAGGACTCTATTTTTTAGAGTTCTGCTATATTGATAAATTCTTGTAGTGGGTCCTTTAGATTCTATCATTCATTCACGTTACATTTAATACACATTCCTTTACGTTTTGAGTCTTTTTTTTCCATCAACTACATCTTTGAGAAGTGACCTTATTAATGTAGCCTTTCTAGAAACTTTCAGGGCTTCTGGCAGTTATTAGCTATTTTTTTTCATCTTTATATAGGAAATTACTTTTAAGTGAGATTTTTCGAGGATCGTTAAATCTGATCTACGACTAAGCTTTAAAAGCTTGAAAGGTCTTCTTTTTATTGTTGATAGCAATAAAGTTTTTCATAATTTTCATTTTCTATTGCTTTGTTCTTAAGGGAAAAAGTACTGCGTCTTCTTGTTTTCTTTCTTTAAATTTTCTTTCTCTCAACGCGTCTTCTATCAGTATGCTCAAACTCTTATGCACCTGGTATGATTTTCCTAAGTATCTTATAAGGACCTTCAGCTTAGTCTGAAGGCTCTACCTTTTAGATCATTTATTTTTGGTAAAACTTTCCTTAAGACTAAGTATCCTTCTTGAAATTCTCAAGCTTGAACTCACTTGCTGTAATATCGAGTGACTTTTTATTGGTAGGCAACTGTTCAAATTTTGGCCACATCCATTTTCTGCTCAATGAGGTCTAGGTTCTTTGCATGAGCTCTTTATTTTTCTCTTTGTCAAAGTTTTGTAATCTGTAAGTTAGCACTCTTACTTCTGCTAGAATTATTGCTTTGCAACCGAATGCTAGGGAGAAGGAATTTTCTCCAATTTTTATTTTGCAGTTAGTTTAGAGGGCCCATAGGACCTTGAGTAGCTCATTAACCCAAGCTTTATTCTTCTATGTAATTTCTTTTAAGCAACTTTTTGATAATTTTTATTTAAATATTTGACTTGTCCATTTATCTTCTGATGGGCAGATAAAGCAAACAGGAGTTGAATCTTAAGCTATAAGTAGAACTCTTTGAAATTCACTTTATCTAATTGTTTGCCATGGTTGGTAATGATGGTAGGGTATTGCTTATAAAGTTTTAAGTTCTTTTTGTTGTGATGTTTGCTAAGGGCTCAACCTCTGTCCACTTTATGAAGTATACTACAATAACCACATGCCTGGCTGAGCCTCTTTTATAAGGCAATGGGTGATCAAGTCAATCCCCTATTGTGTAAAAGGCCAGAGACTGTTCATTATTTTTAGATTTGTAGGTAGAACATGGATATTATTGGCATACTTTTGACATGCATTGCATTTTTTTAACTAGCTCCCTAACATCATTGAAAGTGGTCGGCTAATAGTACCTTATCCTAAAAAATTTATAAGTTAAGGCTTTACCCTATCGTGGTTTCTACAAATTTCTTTATATATCTCTTGAAGCACATATTCAGTTTCATCTAGGTGTTAAATATCTTAGATGAGAAGGGAGTACCCTCTTCGATAGAGGATGTCATCGTTGATGGTATATCGAGCTGCTCAATACTTTAGTTGTCATGCATTCAGCTTATTTTATGCTAGAACTTCCTTTTTTATGTAGTCTCAAATTGGATCCATCCATCTGGGTCATAGATAAACTTTCATAGCATTTTTAGGTTCATTTATTTCTATGCTCAATCTGCGAATAAACTTAAGAAGAAAAGATTGTAGTATCTTAGCTTCTTTTATTGAAGCTATTCATGCTAGGATATCTACCTTACAATTCTCTTCTCTTGGTATCTATTTGATAACCACCTCTTCGAATTATTTCTTTATTATCTTAGCTGCTTTAAGGTATGCAACCATATTGTGTCCTTGGGTTTCGTATCCTTTATTAATTTAGTTGATACAAGCTATGAGTCACTTTTAATGATAAGTCTTTTAGTGATGAGTGCTCATGCAACTCATAGTCTTGCAATGATAACTTCATTATTGGTAGCATCAAGGGTAGCTTCGTCTGGTTTGACTAGCATCAAGGCTAGTTTTTCTGCTGATGAATAACAAGTCTCAAGATCGGTGAATGCCTTACTGGTAAAGAAAACTGGTCTTTAGATGTTCGTTTTTTCTTTGAGCAATATTGCACTTACTGCTCCATTTAAGACTCCTAAGTATATGACTAGGTGGTCGTTTCTTTTGGTACAACAAGGTAGAATGGTTGAACTACATACTCTTTCAATTTCTGGAACACTTTCTCGCATTGTGTGGTCCATCTTGTTTTTTTCTTACTTTTAATAGCTTGAAAAAATTCAAAACATTTATTAATGGCTTTATAAATGAATTAGTTAAGAGCCGTTATCTGGCCTATTAGCCTCTAAATCACCTTGACTATGCTTAGAGATTTCATCTCGAGAACTGCTCGAACTTTCTCTAGATTAGCCTATATTCCTCTTTGACTTACTAGCAAGCCCAAGCATTTTCCTGATTTAACCCCAAATGCACTTTTTCAGGGTTCAGCTTCATGTTGTGTTCTTTCAAGATTTTAAAAGTTTCTCCGAGGTCTTTTATATGATCTTCTACTTTTTTGGACTTGGCGATCATGTCATATATGTAGAATTTTGTACTCTTCACGATCATGGGCTTTAATAGCTTGTTAGCAGGTCTATAGTAAGTGGCACCCACATTTTTGAGTCAAATCGGTATGAACTTATAGCAGTATTTTCCAGATAAGTGATAAAGGAAGTCTTCTCTTAATTAGGTTGGAACATTATAATCTGATTGTATCCTTAAAATGCACCTATGAAGTTAAGGAGTCTACTAACTAGTCAATCTTTAGCAAAGGGAAGCTATTTTTAGGATAGGATTTATTTAGATAAATAAAGTCTACATGCATTCTTCACTTTCTGATTGCTTTCTTAATTATAATCACATTGGCTAACTATTCGGGATAGTTGACTTCTCGAATAAATCCTATTGTCAATAGTTTTTCAACTTCAACTGTAACAACTTCATTCATCTTTTGATTAAATATTCTTCTTTTTTGCTTGACTGATTTGAAAGATGGATTGACTGCCAGTACATGTGATATGATTACAAGGTCTACCCCTGGCATGTCCTCGTGTAACCAGACGAATATGTCTGAGAATTCTCTTATTTAAAATATCAACCTTTCTTTTATCTTAGGCTTCAAATGTGATCCTATCTTTACAGTTCTTTTAGGGATTTTTTATTTGAACAGGTATCAGAAGTAGGTCACCCACTGGTTCTAGGGATTTGGATTTGGATTTGGTTTCTTCTCGTAGGTCTAAAATGGTGATACAAAAAATCCTCTTAGACGTGGTCGTATTGTAGCTTTTGGCTGACATCTAAATATTCATATTTTTTATTTCTATTTCTTTTTCTTTTTCTGAGTGGTATTCAAATAAGTGTGGGGTTCTTCGAGAAGACCTCTTTCTTTTATAGCCTCAAATATTTTAGCTAATGGAACTGTTGTTGGAATGTACTTGTTCTCTTAAACCCTGGCCATCTTAGGAGAAGATTTCTTTGTTTATTCCCTTCTGTTGATTTCTTGGGGTAGATCTCTTTGTGGGACCTTTGTGGTTCTCTCCCTTTGTTCTCGAGCTGACCTTCTTTTAGGGGATTTTCTAGGTTCTCTCCTTCTCGAATTGTCTTGTGCATTTGCCTTGATTACTCTCTTTGCAGCTTCTTCCTCTTTGACTGTGATGTATCAAGGGGCTTATTTGTGGGTGGTTGCATAAGTGGCAGAGGAACTATTTAATAGAAAGCACTAGAGTTGTTTTATCCTAAGCCTTTTTTTTTCTAATATAACCGGTAAGTCAAAGTCCCAAATTGAATTACATCTTTATAGTATCTTTACATGAAGTCCCTCAAGCTTTCAGAATGACCTTACTTGAATCGTCACAACTATTAAGTGTCCTTAGCTTTTTCACAAGCTTCTTGAAAATGCTAAATGAACTTTTTGGTCAATTTGCTGAAAGATGAGATACTTATTTATCTTAAGCTTCTATACCATTGAAGGGCATGTCCATCTAAATTGATGTGGATAAGTTTGCATATCTGCCTTTGTTTGAGGCTAGCAATCGTTAATAGGTCAATTACCTTATTGACGTAGTGGTGAGATTTTTTGTTCCTTTATAAGTTGGGAGCTTTGGCATTTTAAACCCCTTCGATAGCTCGATATCTGTGAGTTCATTTATGAGAGTGATTTCTCTCCCATTCTGTCTTTTTTGATGGGAGTTTCTACTTTTCCTTGTCCTCAAGGAGTTGATGAAATCACTTTTCTAGGTTTTGAACCTTTTCAAGTAGTGGATCTTTCAGAGTGCTAAGCTGTGTTATTTGTTGTGCTTACCCTCTCTGATCCTTTTGATGATTCTTCCCGTGTCCTCCTCAACTCTGCTGCTACTTTTTTTTTTCCTTATTTAGCAGATCTCTAGCGTTTCTCATGATCTGGCTACCTTTTTTTATTTTGATCATAATTTTTCAAGCATCCCTTATATGTCTATTGTCTCTCCTGATTTCGTCAATAATTATTCGAGCATCATTATCCTCCAAATCATAAAAGGCATTAACTTGCTTATGGAGGTCCAAGTCTATGACTTATAACTGGTTGGGAGAGTGGTCTGATCACCTTGGCATGATCATTGGGTTAGTTGGCAACTCTCCTTCTCAAAGGGTTTTGTCATAATTCCTTTCTCTTTTTGTTTTTGAGTCAAATGAGGAGGGTTTTAGCTTCCTTCGCTATTAGAAGAACACTTATCGATGGTAAAAAGTGTTGTTGTGACTATGAATAAAGATGAGACTCATGTGACCTTCTGGGCTATTGCACTTTTTCAAAGTTTTGACATCATCTTTTTTAATTCACCTCTTTCTTGCTCTGACTTTTTAATTCTTCTTCTATACTTTCTACTAGGGTAGCGGCTTTTCTTATTGATTTGAGTTATTGTTAGGTTGTACAAACCTATATGGGTTTTGTTAACCAAGATTCTCATTAGGTAATGGGGTTTATTTGATATTTTATGCGGGCATAGAATGAGTGGTAAAGATTTTTGGTCATGCATCCTTCATATTCTCTATCTAGTTTTGATAGCTTTTTTATTTACTTCCCACAGACGATGCCAAACTATTGGATCTGATGGGATGCTCATTCCCTCACTAAGATGGCGTTTGACAAGGATCTTATATTTAGAGAAAGCAGCCGAAAGTTTTTTTGGTATGAGCTACTCATTCCCTCATTGAGATAGCCTTTGACAAGGATTCTGTATTTACAATTGGTTCTCAGAAATGTCATTATATAGTATATTCTCAAACACCCTATTCCTGATCTATTTTTACCAATGCAGGTTGATTGGTGAATACCATTTATATATAGATCAGTGTATGTCTACATCTAGATGGTACAGATGGTTATTCTTAATAAACTATGAGCATAATGTAAGCTCATATAGGCATACGAGTAATCAGTAGTAAGGATTGGGTACTGAATAAAGTCACAAGGGCCTCTAATGGACATCTCAAGAAGCCGTAAATGGCAGGTCCTCTCAAGTTGAGTAGTATTCGTAGTCCTTTAACCTGAGCACCACAGTGGACTTATGAGTGATCCACATACTTTGGTTTCACAGATGTCAGAGACCTTTTATAGTCTGACCGTATGGTTCGATGCACATAGAGTCCAATGTGCGTAGATATAGGATCTGTCAGCTCACATGGAGAGTTGTATACCATGATGCTCCAATATTGTATTTCACGAAATCTTGTGGCCACAAGCATAAACCCAAAAAAAAAAGAGTTTTTCATAGGGTTAAACAATATCGCAAAAATATTTGCATATTTATTTATCGAGACATGAATCTAGAGATAAGTTTATGGATAAGCACATGGATATTTGATAGTGGTGATCTATATCTCTGCTCTTTCAAGATATAAGCGACGAAATGATTATATAAATATGTTATGACCTCAACTTGTATGGTCTAATGCACTGATTTATAATATCTGTGACGTGTGCGTAGGTATCGTTCACAGACTCATAGAAGAGTTCCATTTGACACATTGGGCGTGGATCTAGAGAGTCTCATAATGTGAAGTGTACTCATTGTACACTGGGGTAACATATCAGATTGAATAATTTAATACAGTAAATTTTAGCAAATAAGTTATTTGTTTCAGTATCCCTTGAGATATGCACTTGTCAAGATTTAAGTGTTAAGTACATTAATTATTTAACAATAATTGTTGACTAATGAGATGATGACATGTGATATATTGTAGGTCATTCATTGTTTGATTTTAAAATTATCAAAGTGCCTTTACTTATTGGACAAACAAAGTAATTTGTTTATTCATAAAATAATTTTAGAATAAATAAATAATATATTAGATATATTATTACATTTAAAGTTAAATAATTGATTTAATAATCAAAATACAAAATACATGTTTTAATTATTTTATTTTTTTAAACAATCATTAGACATGTTGGAATGGCCTAGACTATATGCCATGCTTGGTGGGCCAATTACTTTAACAAATCAAAATTTGATTTTGTAATACAAAATAATAATAAAAATTGATTTTCATTTTGAACAAAAAGTTTACGGCCAAATCAATTGCACATGTTTTTATTAATTAAATAATTATAAATGCATGAAAGTATGGTTTAGAAATTGTTGGCCATGCATGGTGGAGGCATATGTCGGCAACAAAAGCGGACGAAAAATCTACATAAAACGAAAAGTGTTTTTCATTTCATGGTAGAGAGGGTTCGGCCAAGATGGTGGGAGAAAGAGAGAGATAGATGAGTTTTTAATAGACTTTTTCTTCTTTTTCTTCTTCTTATACCATGGCCGGCCAGGGCTAAGTAAATTGGAAAATAATTGTTTTTTATCAAAAAGTTGAATAAAATAATATTTTATTAAAAATTGTTTGCAAGTGTTATGCAAGAGTTGCATACTCAAAACACTATTTTCATTTTTTTGAAACAAATGTAATTAGTTAAAGTGTTTAACTAATGACCAAAGCTTAAAAAGTTTAAGCAATGGTTAAGAGTTAACCAAGTTTGGTATTTAAGAGTTAAACACCGTTGTTGAAAATTGGAGTTGTTATTCTAGCGATTCAAGCCACCCTAGTTAGGTCTTAGAATTGCGAGCGAGTATACTTCGCGGTGGACTCTAGTTTGGAAATTTTCAAAAGCTTGTAAGGTGATTCTTGATCTTTATTTTCAGTAGAGTAATGAAACTTAAATTTTGAATGAGCTTTTTGATCTAGAAAATTAGATTTTCAATTTCACTGTGCTAATATGTATGTATGACACATATATTGCATTGTAATGAACACGCTGCACACACATGCAACCTATAAAAATAGCACACTTTCATAAATGACCCGCCTCGTAATTTTTCTATAAACTTTAAAGCGGATCTCAACTGCTATCTTATAGACATTCTTATAGTCTTTCAACAGTAGAAATTCTACCAACATTTTGACAGAGTTTTCCCTTGTTTTCAAACATCTCAGACCTACAACTTAAAAATATAGACACTTTTATAAAATTCAATACAAGTTACTATACTTCCAAACCTTTTCATTTCTTATCCATAACAAACAAACAACATCATCAAATAAAAATACATCTATAAATGATCCATCACTATACTTTAAGTATCTAAGACGACGTTAATGACATTATGGCATCAAATGCCCCAAATAGAAAAATACTTATCCAAAGTCTAAAAGTTTAATACCATAAATTTCTATAGGCTAAAAAAGACAACAAAAAAAAGACTCCGTGAGTCCTATGTGGTTCACAAAATGACCTAAAGCATCACTATGTGACTGACTTTAACTAGTCATTGAGTTGAAGAAATCTAGAATCTCCTGAGAAGGAAAAAAGTGAAAGGGGGTGAGTTTATAGAAACCCAATAAGTGTAATAATTTAAAATAAATAAGAAATATAATGAAGATAATGAAATGACAATAACAAAATTAAACTTTTATGCAATCTTAACAAGTATGATATAAATATTTTAAAAACCTCATGTGAATCATTAAATTCTATTTTGTTCATGTTAAATATGAAAGTTTTGAAAATTCTAACTTGATTTCGTAAATAATTTTCATAATGATTTCATATGTAATACATGTTATACAATTTAAATATTCTTCTAAAACTTTACACTAAACTAGTACTTAGAGAAAACCTCATCATACCTAGAATAATTCTTGGGTAGAGCATTAGAAGTATTCATTTTATATCTTCGTCTTATGTATGCGCAGAGCAAAAAGCCCCTAAAATGCAAAATGCCCATACACATTACTCAAAACTTCTGTGTATTTATATATAGGTCCCAAAGACCTTAATCTTTTCTATAAATCTAAATGGGGAGGGTACTGTTAAGTGGTTTGAAAACCACTTCTATTGTACAAAAACACCTCATAAAATATTTTTATCTCATACTAGACACTTTAATCTTATAAATCATTTAAACATATTTCTACTAATACCCATAATATCATTTCAATATTTAAGGCATCAAATTATAATAATATGAATGATTTTTCTATAATATAGAATAAATACTTAATTTAAATATGACATAGTCCTAGGAAATTAATTCATCAAATAAAATAAATCGTTTAATTTAAATATATATTGATCATGCTTCCAAAGGTTTTTAAAAAACAAATGCATAATAAATGAAATCTTAAATATAAAAAAAAAACTATATATGTGTGTATATATATAAATCTCACTCACAAAAGTAATGATACTAAGCAAAATGAATCCTCAAGATATGCCACGTACAGAAAGCCTCATAAACTAGTACAATTATTCGCTGGAGTGGAAATTAATATTTGAATTAATATTTTTAAATAAAATCTATTAAACAAAACGGTAACACAGCGAGTTATATGTTAGAAATCTATTGCACGTGGATGTATGCATGTATTATGTGTTCATTGTATAAAACATGCATCTCATACATATTTTGACGTAGCGGAACAATAAAATTTACAATAAACACATTCATGGCATATATTAATTAAGTTAATATACAAAGAATAAAATTTGAGAAATCACTAACTATATAATTTTTACACGTTATATTGGGAGTTCATCTGGAGTCTTACTCGTAGACAATTCTAGTCACCAATAAGATAACTTAATCAACTAGAGCAGTAGTTCTTCTATCCAACACCGAATTTAACACTTAAACTATATTAATTTATATCTTTTAATCAATAATACAAATTGTTATGTTGTTGTCTTGATAGCATATATTAAATATGAGTAAAAAAATAATTTCAACACTTAAAATTATATTACAAGAAATCAAATCCCTTTATTTCTCACTTATTTTGGCCGGCCACCTTTCACTTTTTTTCTTTCAACAACAAGCAAAAGCAAAAAGAAAATTGAAAACAAAACATTGCCTCTCACGTTTCTAACACACATAAATCTCAAAATATATTAAAATAATAATATTATATTATAAAATTATAAAACTTGCCCACCATGTCTAATTATAATAATATAATAATAAAAATAATATTATATATATACAAATGCATGATAACTAGCATGCATTAATATATATAATATTATAAAATAAAATATTTTTAATTATTTAATAATTAAATAATCGAAGTGTAGAGTTATTAATTTACTCTTCTTAAATAGTCACTAAGTATATTTTTAGTGGGTTTCATCAAATTTACATTTAAGTAAACTCAACCGATGATCCATAATGTCCGCATGTCATGATTTAATTAGTAAATTATAATTGTTAACTAATTAATATATTGAATTATTAAATACAGACACGCATACACAACGAGTGCACTCCATATCGCGAGACTCTTTAGATCTACACTCGATTCGTCAAATGAAACTATTTCATAAATCTGTGAACAATGTGCCACGCACATGTCATAGATATTATAAATCAGCATGTTGCACCATACAAGCTGAGGTCACAACGCATACGTATAATCCTTCTGTCATGTATATCCTGGATGTGCGAGGACATAGATTAACACTGTCAAATCCAAAAGTGCTCATCCATAAACATATCTGCATATTAATATCTCACTGAACAATATATGCAAACTCTTTATCATATTGTTTAACTCTACAGAAACTCATTTCTCGAATTTATTGTTTATGGTCATAAGACTTTTCTGAGATACTATCTTGGAGCATCTAGATATATAACTCCCTATGTGAGCTGACGGATCTCATATTTGCAGACATTGAACTACACGAGCATCGGACCATACCCAGCGACACCCAGCGGTCAGACCATGAAAGGTCTTTGATATGCGTGAAACTAAAGATTGGTGGATCACTCACAAGTCCACTATGACGCTCAGGTTAGAGGACCACATATACTACTCAACTCAAGAGGACCTTCTATTGAAGGTAATATAAGAAGTCTATTAGGGTCCTCATAAGTCTATTCAGTATCCAATCATAATTGATACCCGTATGTATATATAATCTCTAAGATCATGGTCAGTTAGAAAGAACTATCTATACCCTACAAATATGGACATACATTGATCTATATTTATTTATATAGAAAGAATCCACCTATAGACCCGCGTCGGTGGAAATAAACTATGAACATATATTTGAGAACATACTTGCATAATGACATTTTCCAATACCTAATTGCAACTATGTCATTACTGGTATATTCTGAGGTCTTTATTCAATTACAAACAACATTTAAACTCTTAAAATATTTGTTAACTCTTACCACTGGTCTATACTCTCTTAAACCTAATTTAAACTCTTTCATATTTAACAAAGTTCGTAACGTAACAAGCATTAAATCATATATTAAACAGTAATTAGTGATTTAATAAAATGTATACTGTATAGATATCAAATATTTATATAAATTTAAAATGACACGTGGACACAACCCTAATATTATACACGTATCAACTCGTGAAATCAATGCAGACTTTGCAATACATGGTCCAATTTATTTTATCTATCTCCCACAGGTCCTAAAATTAAGAAAAATAATAAATTACATTAATAATATATTAAAATTTAAATTAAACCCAAATTAAAAAGTAAAAATTTTTTCAAAATCAAAATCTCTCTCTTTCTATAAAATCCAACACCCTAATATATATAAAAAGAATTAAATACTTTAATTTTATAAATAAATCTTATTCCAAAATCTCCGATACACTCTTCACATTAACTTTCTTTCTAAAACTTTAAATATCTAAATTCCTCTCTCGAAAAGATTTTAACATTCTAAGATTCTAACCATGCTTATAAAACATCATCTACATCGTAATATTTTAAAATCATACTTAAATGAGCAAAGCAAGTAGGAAACTTGAGTGGAAAACAGCTTACTCTTTCTCTCTCGGCTGCAAGCTCCCCCAAAATAAGTTTTTTTTTTTCTCCCTTTTCTTTGAGCTAATATAAAGATGAGAGAGGCTTAACCGACTTTTTAATAACAGAAGCAGGTTGTAAAAAAAACCCTAGCAGCCGAAAAAGAAAAGTGCTCCCAAGTCCTCAAGCCGCGGCCGCCAGACCCTCCGGAGAGAGGCTAACGGCCTCTCTCCGGAGGCCTTTTCTTTTCCCTCCTCTGTGTCTAGCATGCACCGATATCCTTCTCCTTTTCGGTTTTGTGTGTTTTCGTTTTTTTGTGTGCTGTTTTCAGGTGTTGGCATGGACTCTGGCCGGCGTGCTCCTGCGTGTGGTGCGTGGCCGTCGGCTATCGCAAAACCTCTGTTTCTGTGGTGTTTTCTTGTTTCTGTTTCAGGTGGAGGCTAGCACCCCGACCGGCGAGCTCTTGCTCGACGTTCATGATCCCCCGTCCTCTACAGATGCACCGCCCCTTCTTACCACTCGGCGACATTGCCGTCTGCCTATCTTGCCTCACCTCCGACCATCTTTCCCCCCCTGCCGCGCCGACCACCGTCAGACTTCCAGCCATTGCCTCAGTGCTGCCTTGCTCCCACAGCCTGCTCCTCGCCTTTCAGGCTGTTGCATTTCCGGCGGCTTGCATCACCGTCGCCTGGAGCTCCCGGCCTTTTTTGAAGTGTCAGTGCGCCGTGGTCACCACTGTTCAGCAGAGATCACCATTTCCAGCCGGCGCCTATCCGGAGTACGTCGTCGGCCACCAGTGTTTTGCCGCGACTTCTTCGTTTCTCGGGTGTTCCTGTCGTTCGGGCATACTACATGATGTAGGTAACCCTCCGGCCATCTCTCAGAACGCTCTACCTTGCCAAGCATTCATCGCTCTCAACAGCTCTGCTCAGTCCGATCTCAGTCCGATGGTGCTCTGCTCGGTAGTTTATTATCATGGTTCCGAATTTTGTGGTTTGCTTGTTCATTGTGGTTGATGTATGTTGTTGGTTTGACTTAGTTTGCTTTTTATTTATGCGGTAATAATTTCTCCCTTTTTTAAGGGATCTGTATTTCTCTCCTACGGAGGTCTGTATTTTCCTCCTACGGAGGTCAGAATTTCCCTTTCTACGGAAAGGTCGGTCTTCCCTTTCTTTAGAAAGGTCTATTTTCTCTTTCTTCTGAAAGAGTCCTCTCCTTACCCACTATGGGTATGACGGCCTTCTTCTTTGTAAGAGGCTTGAATCAGATGCTCTCAAAATGTATTTATATTTCTCTGTTGTTTCTTTGATATGTTTATCAAAGAAATCTAATGTAATATCTTGACGATATTAATGATATGATATCATTTCACTTAAAAAAAAAAAAAAAAAACCGACTTTTTAATAAGTGGGCTTAAGTTTTTTTTTCCCTTAAAAAATTATTCGTTTATATTTAACTATTATTTTGATAAGTTCGGAGATGATTCCTCGGTTCAAAAACTTTTTGCAAGCGGACACTTTTTTCTTTGATCAAGTAGGTTGAGGATCTCATTAGGCTTCCATGGGTCAAGGTCTTTAGCCCATAATCTAGGGGAATAAAAATGATAATGAATTTAATATGAAAGAAAAACATTAAAGAGTACGAAAAAATCGTTAGAATTAAATCCTGAAGCATTTTATACATCATGTGGTAGTCATAATCTTAATTTAGTACTTTGTGATATGGCTGGTTCTTGTTTCAGAGCTATTTTATTTTTTGGAGTTATACAACGTATTTATTCATTGTTTTCTTCTTCACCAAAACGATGGAAGATTTTACAAGATCTTATCACATTTAACTGATAAATTATAATCCCAAACCCGTTGGGAAGTCGCATAGAAAGTGTGAAAGCAATACAATTTCAAGCTCCACAAATAAGAGATGCTTTAATCCATTTAGCAGTTAGTGAGGATCCCAAAATAAAGAATGAAGCTAAATGTTTAGCTACATATGAATTGAAATTTTTTTGTTCTTATTGGCATGACTATTTGGTATGATATATTATTTATTGTTAACTCTGTCAATAAAAATTTATAAATGGAAGATATGCATATTAATATTGCCATAGATCAATTAAGAGATCATAGTTCTTTTTTTTTTTAAAAAAAAACTTATAGAGAAAATGAATTTATGTTTGCCATAGTTTCAGCTAAAGAGATTACAAATGAAATGGAAATAGAGCCTAAATTTTATTAAAAACGTGTAATTTGTAAAATAAAAATATTTGATGAAAATATTACTGAAGAAAGAGTTTTATCACTTGAAGATTCTTTTAGAATTAATTATTTTATATATCCAGTAGATCAAATTATTTCTTCAATTAAGAATAGATTTGAGCAATTTCAGATATATGAAAATAATTTTGAATTTTTATTTAATTATTTTAAAATTTGAAACTAATGACAGTTTAAAGATTTATTGTATTAATCGAAACATGAAATGTTTTCTAATATTAATGGTTTATATTAGTTTTTAGAGTTACAAATTAAAGAAGTTTTGCAAGGTAAAATAAATATCTCACTTGATGTACTTAACTATATAAAATGCAATGATTCTTTTTTTAATACATATAAGAAAAGTAGTTTTAAACATCTTAAAATTTTATTTTAAATTAAATCTTAAAAATAATATATTAAAAATAATTTTAAAATTTTAAATTAAAATTTTATATTATTTAATCACTTAATATTTATTTAATATATCACTTTTAAAATTTAATTTAAACTACAAATTTAAAATACAAATTCGCTTCCAATCTGCACCAAACAATCAAATCATGTCACCAGGTGCTTTTATTGGCAGCCAATGGTATTACAGCCTTTTCAACAGATAATTATAACTTCTTGTTGAAAAATGTCAAGTTAGTCCTAACTAAATGCATTTATTGAAAAATTAAATAAATTAAATAAATTTTTTTCTAATTTTAATTATAGTAAATTTTATAAATTTAAATTTAATTTTAATTAAATTAAATATTATATTTTTAATTTTAATTATATTAAATGTTATAATTTTAAATTCAATTTTAATTTTAATTACGTTAAATGTTATATTTTTAAATCTAATTTCAGTTTTAATTATATTAAATATTATAATTTTAATTTTAATTTCAATTTCAATTTCAATTTTAATTATATTAGATATTACAATTTCAAAATCTAATTTTAATTTTAATTACATTAAATGTTATAATTCTAAATCTAATTTTAATTTTAATTACATTAAATGTTATAATTCCAAATCCAATTTCAATCAATTTCAATTCTAATTTTAATTTTAATTTTAATTACATTAAATATTATAATTTTAATTTCAACTCTATAAAAATGTGTTATAATTTTAATTTTAATTTTATTAAATTTTAGAATTTAAATTTTAATTACATTAAATTTTATATAAAAATTATTAAGTTTAAAAAAAAATTGGGTTAGGGAAATTTTGGATCAGTTCGATAATTTTTTGAATCCTACCGATTGAGACAAATTTTTCTATCCCGATCAATCTTTAATGTATTCTAATTCTCAAGTCCACCCCTAGTAAATGATACAAAAACTTGAGCTATCCTAAAAGTTCTGACCATAATTTTTTAAGTCAGGATAGGAATAGTTCATAAATTCTAGACTGATTGGGTGCATTCACGAGGGACTTGATCAAGTCTTTTAGTTTCAAAACATTTTTTAAATCGAAACAAAAAATGTCCAGAAACCAAATTAAAGAGAAAAAGGTGCAAAACATGTTGTTTTGCTACAAAATTACTTGATCCAAATTAGCAATGAATTCAGCTCCTATGTTGGGGTTTGTTATGCATTTTTGCAACAAATCTGAAATTAGAAATATTATTTTAAAAATTAAAATTTTGAATTTGAATTATTTTTTTTTAAAATTAAAATTTTAAATTTGTTATATATTTTGAAAATTAGAAATTGGAATGTTAAGATAGTCTAATAAATAAATGACAACCAATCCAAAATCTTCAATTTAGCTCAATATGAAAAGATTTAAAAAAAGAAAAAAAAGGTCAAAAAAAAAAATTAGATCAATTCAAGACATAGGCCAACAAATCCAACTGGCCCAAAAAGATCATATCTTGACTTGAGGTGTGAGTATATGTATGTTCATACTTGTACAGAAATTAGTTTCAAATTTTTGTACTTTTTACCAAATAATGTATGAGTATATCCCTACTTTTGAATATTGAATAGATAAAGATTATTTTATTGAACCATATTATATTATCTCAAAACTGTCTTGTTTTTTATTAGTGTAATCCTTATTACAAACAACATAATCTTGTGGACGAAATTTTATCCATTATACACCAAGTTGTGGGTGCAAACCATAACATTATATATGTTCCCATTTGTAGGAAATGTGTTCCTAGTATTTATACTTATTATTAACTCCAATATGAGTATATTCTTACTTTTCAAGATTAAATAAATGAAGATTATCATATATCCCAAAGTTGTCTTGTTGTCGTTTAGTGAAGGATTACAGTCCTCATTACAAATAACATAGTCTGATGAATAAAATTTCACCCGTTATGCACCAACTTGTAAGTGCACAATCACAGCTTTATATATGTCCTCACTTGCAGAAAATGTGTTCTTACTATTTACACCTTCTATTAACTCTATTGTAAGTATATTCTCATTTTTCAAGGTTGAATAGATAAAGATGATCATATTATCCCAAAGCTATCTTGTTGTCATCTAATGGAGGATTAGAGTCCCCATTACAAGCAACGTAGTCTAATGGACTAAATTCCACCTGTTATGCACTAAGTTATGGGTGCACAATCACCGCTTATATATGTCCCCACTTGCAGAAACTGTGTTCCTCGTATTTGCATCTTTCATCAATGTCAGTGTAAGTATGTTCCCACTTTTAAAATTTAAAAATAGATGAAGATAATCATATTACCCCAAAGTTGTCTTATTGTCCTTAGTGTAGGATTGATGTTCCCATTATAAACAACATAGTTTGATGAACGAATATTTTACTTGTTATGCACCAAGTTATAGGTGAGCAATAACATATATGTCCCTACTTGTAGGAAATTTGTTCTTAGTATTTGTACTTATCACTAACTCCTGTGTAAGTATACCCCTACATTTTGTTGCTAGAATAAATAAAAATAAAGATATTACACATTATTGTTGAATTTCCTAAGTTTAATGTTGCAATCCTTATGTCAAGATTTTATTTCTCCACTTTCACTCATTATACAACAAGTTGTGGGTGCGCAATTACCACATTTACAAAATATGTTCCTCGTTTTTGCACTTATGACTAACTCAAGTGTGAGTATATCCCCGCTATTGAAGATTCTAAAGATGAAGATGTCATATTGTCTTGAAGCTGTCTTATTTTTCGAAGTTCAGACTTACAGTCTTGAGTTCAAACAACATGTTTTGATCCACGTTCACTTGTCATGCACCAAATTATTAGTGCATAATCACTACCTAAGATATGTCCCCTTTTATAGGAATGATATCCCTTGTTTAATCACTTTTTACCCACTATATTGTGTGTATATCCCTAATATTGCTTGTCTCAATAGGTGAAGGTAAAAATATTTTGTAATTTATTCTTGTTTTCCCAAGTTGAGTGTTGTAGTCCCCGGTTAAAATAACACATTTCTCTAATTTAATTAATTATGCACCAAGTTGTGGGTGCACAATCTTAGGTTTATGTATATTCCCACATCTAGGAAAATTGGTCTAAAAATAGCATTTTTCACTATCTCAAGTTTTATTAATCCCCATTATTGAAGATTTAATAAGGGAAAGACTATCATATTATCCCAAATGAATGTTGTTTCCTTAAGTTGAATCATTATAGTCCCTAGTTGAAAGAATGTGTTGATCCACTTTCAGTTATCATGCAGCAAATTATGGTTGCATAATCACTATATTATATATATTCTCACTTGTACCTACGGTGTTCCTACTTTATGCAATTTTCACCAACTCAATTGTGAGTATATCCCCATTATTATTTGCTTCAAGAGGTGAAAGTGAAGATAGTATCCGAATTTAGTAATACTTTTTGAAGTTCAATGTTACACTCCCTAGTTCAAATAAAAGGTTGCAATAAAGAAGTTTCAAACAGCTATGCATGGAGTTGTGGGTGCATAATGATCTCTTGATGTATATTCCCACTTGTTCAGACGTTGCTCTTAGTATTTGCATTTTCACCAATTTAAGTGTTGAGTATATCCCTACTTATAGATAATTTAATAATTGTAAGTTATAAAACAAAGACGTGTAATTATATATGTTATCATAATTATAACTATAATTAATTTTTTTATAATTTTAATTATATTACAATTTTATAATTGAAAATTGTGATTAGAATCGAATTATAATCATTTTCTTTTTGGAACAAAGGTAAGAAATTGTCGCAATTCATTAAACCGTGTGTTAGAATGTTAATCCAAGACAATGAATGAAATAAAAAAAGTTCCATAATCATAAAGCTGGGAATAGTTTGTTTTAGATTTAAGATTAGGCATCAATATAGAATCAAAAGGTCTCTTTGCATGTAATCACTATTACCATGATTGTATAAGATAATCCAACATCACAAGTTTCACTACCATCAGAATTGTTTCTTTAAAGGGCAAGAAAAAGACACAACAAGTATATAGGAAAAATAAGCCACCAGTTTAAAGTAAAATACAAGAATTTTCTCAACAACAATGTTTTGATGTTACTTGAAAACATTTTTCTTTCCTTAATGAATCTTTCTAGTTGGATATAGAAGCTGAATCCATTAGCAATGAGAACCCCTCCAAAGTAGTTCAAGTCAACAAGAACACAACAAAGACCTTCAGCCCTTATGTTTCTCTTTCTTAATGACCAAATTATCCCTGCCTACTTGTGAATAGCCAAAAATATTTTCAAAGAAAATATAGATGACTCAGCTTAGTACAATACACTAAAATTAATATATGACAAAGCAAGGAAACGTTAACACTGTAGAACTTCTCTAAAACCATAACCTAGCTAGAGTCTTATACCTCATTTTAATATTTTTCTTCATAGATACTTTATTTTCTTTAGAATTCATTTCACTCGAATCTAAAATGATAACAAAAGTCAAGAAGAGTGTATTATTAAAACGATACAAATGAAAAGCTTGCAAGGCTATACATAATATATTTATCACCCTAATTGAATGCTTGGGTTAACAAATAGAAACACAACTCTATTATATACGCTAAATCAAGATGGAGAAATCTCCCTTCCTTCTAGCCACCAACTCATCATTTCCATTATGGAAATGGTTTCTTCTTTGAAATGCTTCTTTTCTCTAACCTATTGATAGAGGTTAATTAAGTCTAATATTTTTATATTCCAAGCTTAATATATGTTTATTGAAATTAAGATTATTTGGCCTTTATGTATTTTATTGTTATTTTGTAGATTTGGAGTCAAATAGCAAATAAGGATGAAAATCTAAAGAAAATAATCAAAAATATCAAATTGCTATAGTACTATGCTACAATAGCAATCTACATTAACTTTACTATAGTAACAGTGCTGCGGTACCGAGCCAGTGTGTATAACGCCGCAACACGTGTGAACAGGGCACATAAACAGTACTAAGTGAATAGTAATCTTAATCTGACTTGTATTTAATGTTTTACCCTAATTTGAAGACATAAATCTAAAAATAAAAGACCAAAAAACCTATTTTGAGGAATGAAGAAGAGAGAGAAAGAGTAATTTTTGGAAGATCAAGAAGATTAAAAGATTGAAGACTGTAGAAAAATTAGTTTTATCTCTTCAACTTTTTATCTTTCTAGTTTTCTATAGTTTTCATGACGTTATTCTTGGTAAGCTCCAAAACTCTTTATTTCACCATAATAAACTTGATAAAGAGATTCATGTGATATGAATCTCGCTTACGATGTGATGAAACCCAACACCAAAAATGTAGAATCGAACCCTAAGATCTTCAAGATGCAAATTTGATGAGTTTTGACCCGTGACCTAGCAAGTCAAAAACCAAGACTATGACTAAGTAGAGGACTCCCAAGAAAGCCAAGGACACACTCAAGAATCAAAGTAATAAGTCTGATTATTTGAACGCTACAAGAATAATCTTAATAAGTTCAATATTTTTTCAAGAATAAAAGAAGAATGCCAACAAAAAAAAAACTCTCTCTATTATTATTCAAGAATGAATAGTTGAAATCCTACAAGAAGAAAAAATATATATTTATATAGGCTGTAAAATCTTACTACAAACCTAATTCTAAAAGAGAAAGAATCCTAATATATCAAAACTTTTATAATTAAATCTTTAACAAATCTCCAAAATTTGGAAAGCAATTAAACCTCTAAAAAATTTACTTATATCAAATTTAAATTTGAAATTAATATCTTGGCCCTTCTAAAAGCTGTGTGTATCTTCAATTTGGCTCTTCTAGAACCTTAATCAAAGTGATTAGATGAATCTGATTTGAACTTATTTAAAACAGATTTGGGCTTATATTAGGCTTTCATGTGTTTGTCATCTCACCAATTTATTGAATCAACACATTTAATGCTTCTTTAAAATGCTTGGCTCTAAGTCTTGTGATTGGCCCACTTGATAAACTTAATGGATCATGTGATTGATAACCTTGAGCCCCTTTAAACCCACTTGTCTTATGAGTCCCTCTAAGCCCATGTGTGAGTTCTTTCTCTTGTATGCATATAGTCTATGCAACTTTGTTTGCATAATTCTCCCCGTCTTAAGGAAGATTTATCCTTAAATCTTCGTTTGTATCATTATCTACATCGAAAGGAGATAAGTCGGAAATATTAAAGCTAGCACTAACACCATACTCACCAGGTAATTCAAGTTTGTAGACATTATTATTGATGCGTTCCAACACTCAAAATGACTCATCACCCTTAGGAAGGAGTTTGGAATGTCTTTGCTTAGGAAAGCGATCATTCCTCATATACAGCCAAACTCAATCTCCTAGTTAAAAGACAACCTTCTTGCATCACTTATTAGCTTTCCTAGAATATTACTCTGTCTGTCGTTCTATGTTTTGCTTCACTTTCTCATGAATCTACTAATAAAATCAGCTTTCTTCTTACCATCTTAAACTGTGCAAAAGACCCCGGAAGCAACTGAAGAATAAAACTATTCACCAATGAATTGTTCAATACAATATCTATTGTCTCTAACCTCTCGATGTATGAAATCATCTTAAGGACATAGGACTCATAAGACTGCTATCTAGAAATCTACACTGAAAGAGTGATTCGAAAACCTTATAAATTTCAACTTGAGGACGGTCACTAAATAGCTCATTCAGATGGAGCATAATGCTACTAGCATCGCCCTTATAGAAATGCTTTTGCTGTAGGTCTATAGACATAGAGACGAGGATGTAAGATTTACTTTTAAATCGTCATCCAATCATTTTTTATAAGTCTATCTTTCATCTGGAATGGCATTATCAAAAACACCCCAGGGCATGCGCTAATCAATCACATATTCTAATTTTCTGAATCTAGAACAATTCTTAAATTCATTAACCAATCAACATAATTATCAGCACCTTTAAGTTGGTTTGCATAAAGTATGTGCGCCAACGGGTTAGACGAGGCCATTATTTCTTCACAAGACAAAATAAAAAAAATGTTAGCAAAAAATATTTTAATCGCTAATAAATAATGTCCTAGATCAAGGGTATAAAATTTATACATTTTTTAATCTAAAGACACCATTCCACTACTTTACATAATCCCCTAAATCTCTTAAAAGGAAAAATAACAGTTTAAACTCTTTAAACTATATAGAGAGAAGTAGACCCTATTGGCATTTTACTCCGGCCTTATACTTTAGCAATATTGGTCTTTGTAAAACTCAAAAGGTAGACAACTCTTGTCAATTGTATCTTATGAAACTCTTACTACTAATCCTAAATACACCTTATCCTCACGCTTTAGCAATATTAGGTAAGTGTATTTCAGATTAACTTGTCAATAATTAAATATATGTTGCTGATACTACTCTCACGCTTTAATAATATTGGGCAATATGTTCGCATATATTTGTCTTATCTCATGTTTAACCGATATAGTATAAATCACACCGATCAATCCCTCATGCTTTAGCAATATTAAAAAAGATTGAAGTAACCCGTCTAGCACTGTATTGACAAGATAGACCAACATGTAACTTATAATGAAACATTATGCAATCTGATTAAAAGAGATTTTTGCATTCTTGTCTCCATCTCATGAGGATGTGATTCTCAATCACATATATGTTTTGTACAAGTACAACTAACCTCCACTAGTAGGGTTCTCCATTATAGTTATCTGCACAAACAAATGGGCAACAATTCATAATGTAACAATTATAAATTACATAAAATAAAAAATATGTTTTAAACACTTTAAAAATAAATAATCAGAGTGAACAACGTAATTACAGTAGTCTTAAGTCCTTGGTACTGCAACGCAGGAGGCCCAGCCTCCAATGTCGCAGTGCCAACCTTACAGCGCTGCGGTGCTAAGGTCACTACCCTAGCACCGTGGCACTGACCTACCTGCGTTACAACGATAGGTCAACACCTAACACTAGGCCCCCAGCACTATAGCACTAGGGCTTGGAAAACCCAGCACTAGACCCTCAGTGTTACGGCGCTGGGGCCTGGAAACCCCAACACCATGGTGCTCTTCATCCAATGCTGTGACGTTAAGCCCTTGACAACCTAGTGCCACGCCGCTAAATGACACCATTGTGGCATCCCTTTTAGCTGCATCCTAATTATGCATTTTTTTACATTTTAAACATATAATCAGCAACCTCAAGACATCCTAACCATGCCACAGATACTCCAATTAACCAAAAGTAACACACAAACATGTACTCTGATACCAAATTGTAAGTGTATTGTACGTAGAGTGAATGTGTACATTTTAGTTTTTAATTCTACACGTCTCATATACAAAATGTACACAGCGAAATAAAATATATATATATATATATATATCTCATTACATTAATGAGATAAAGGAAGCTCACCGTTAAAGCATACTTTGAATAATTTCAGTCCAGAACGTGGTAGAATTTCTCAAGCTAAAAGATAATTATAATAGATAAATTTAAAATTAATAAATTTAGATCAAAAGTATAAAGACTAAGATCCACAAAAAAGTACATATAAAGTTATAATAGTAAAATATTATATAATCAACTAATACATAAATAAAATTATTAAAATTTAAAATTTATAACTTACTTATTTATTGGAGATTTTTTTTTATTGGCCTTTAAGTTAGGAAGAAGAGTTTGATGCAACTATAAAGAGAAGATAAAATTATTAATATACAACGTTCTATAATTATAAGTCTATTTATATAAATTAAATTGGAAAAATTCTTTTTTATATAAGACAAAAATTACAAGTATAAAATTTATTTATATTAAAGAAAAGATGTATTCCATCTTTCATATAGAAAGGGAATTACAAATATAAAATTCTTTTGTATGAAGAATTACTTATAAATATAAAATTATTTTTATTAAAATAAAAGAACAAAGTTGAAAAATGTAAAAATTAAGGCCACTTGTAAATTAAAAATTATTTTAATGTATTAAAAAATAAGTCTTTAATACTAGTATAAACCACTTTTTTAAATTAACAATTTAATTTACTAAATATAAAAAAAATTGGAAGGCTAAATTAAATATTTTAATATTAAAAATTATATATATATTTAAGGAAAATTGTTGTAGAGGTTGAGGGCCATGTATCATGCCATATGTGCTCTCAAGTAGTTCATCAAGTACTTGTTGCATGATTATGTCTCCTAGAGGCTACTAAACCCATGGATTACTATATGAGCTAAAATTTTTAGAATGTTCATTTAATTGGCATGGAGATATGGGTCAAGCCCGTAATTTATAAAATAAATTTATTTTTATAGAATAAAATTTATCTTTATCTAGATGAGATGGTATTTAAAAATATTTATTAATATATTTATTCATTTTATATATATATATATATATATCATTAGATCATTTAAATTTAACAGTCAATATAAAGTTATTAATATAAAAGAGGTTGCCATCATTTATGTAAATCATCGTAGTTTATAATTTCTTTAATAATATAAAAAATATTTTTTTTATTTTTTATATAATTTTTTTAAACTACTTAACACGCACGATTCTAAAAAAGATTTGTGACCTCTAGACCCTGCAACTAAAAAAGATTTGTGACCTCTAACCCTGCAACAATTCTGCCGCCGCTCTTGTTAAACCTAAAATATGGCAGTACACTTAATCTTAAACAAGGAACTGGAAATGAAGGGATTTTCTCATGCCCAATGAGATATTGATGTCCAGAAATCGCCATTGCTCTGCAAGTGCAACAGCCTCTTTAATGCTAGTGCTGGCGCTAGTGATGTTGGGGGCATCCTCCGTGTTGGCATTGTCCAACAAACCCATTGTTACACATTCCTCCGTGTTGGCATTGTCCAATAAACCCACTGTTACACATTTCCAATTTAAGTACAGTTTTTGTAGGATCCTAATTCTAGTCTCTATAAAAGCACAACGTTCAAATAATCACGGAAAACGGGTTTCAATTGTGGGAAAATATGAGAATATTCAATACACGTCGGAATTACATAGTAATATTTACTGACCCGCAAATAAAGATGTTCAAAGCAGATAAGAAAATTATTGACAGAACTATGTACAAAGATTGAAAAGTCCATCAGGTTTAAGAGTTGCACCCAAAATAATATTTGGCAGCATGGATGTCAGGTCAGTACAAGTTTGGTTTTTTTTTCCCCTAGACATTGATTGATTTATCTGAAGCAGGTCAGATATGCAATCAGGGCTGCTAGCTTTATGCTTGAAAATGCCCTAAAACTTTGCTAAAACTTCAATTGCTTGAGAACCCACCTTAGTATCTCTCATCGTCTTTGCCTCGTTCATCCAACAAACTTGCTTGGTGAATAAGCTTTGTTCATCCAACACTCAACCACCCCTCCCCCTCGCTTCTTTCTCCCAAACTGGGAATCTTTAGTCCTGTGAAGGACAATATATTTCTTGTACCCTTCACTCAAAATTCATTTAGGTCGATGATCTTCGCCATTGCTTCTTCCCTTTCTTCTGATGCAACTTGAATGGACTCCAGCTCTTTCTGCGTTTGGATGTTTCGCAAAAGAGGCCAGAGGCTAGAGCCTGCTGAAGCCACAGCTCAAATTCTTCCTCGTCATCATCCATCATCTGAGCATCCAAGTCCCAAGGGAATCTGCTTGAGTAGGACCGCTGCGTCTTCTCCAAACCCACCATGTTTACATGGAAGCTTGGTCGATGTGTGTTAGGCCTACACTCCATGCCCTGTTAAGGAATAATTTCAGTCTATGAGATACAACAGATTAAATTAATTTAAATACATTTTTCTTTTAACGATCCTTTTCCGCCCATGATAAAGTTCAAGACACCAACACAGCATAATGATGCAGGGATTAACAACAGCGTTATCAGCTGCCAACTTTGTTTAAAGCTGATGTCAATTCATGTTTCATTGGCTACAATACAAAAACCATTTCACTCATCAGATGCAGAAACAAGGGTTCATCAAAGTGCCTTATCCTGGGACAGTACCAACAAAGCATGGTGTGAAAGATTTTGTCATTTTCAATTCTTTCTTATATTCTACTATTTTTTTCCTTCAAGCAAAAAACAAAAGTTAGTACCAGTAAGTGCTATCTACAATACCCATATCTGCTGGCAAGGTTTTACTACTTCATTCTTTATATTTTTTTCTTTTTTCTTTCAAGTTCTGTAACGCTTCAAGAAAAGACCTTGTCTAATCTCATGCAGCCCTTCAACTCTCAAACTGAATTCCCCCGGGGGCTTCAGAGACTGCCGCCCCCAAAGGACCTATCTCAATCCCACTCAGCCTTTCAACTCTCAGAATGAATCCAAAAGGCTTCAGTAACTGCAAGTCAAAACATAGAAAATTTGATATTAAATGCTGGTTTTGATCAAGGATCCTCCATTTTGATGGACTTGACTGGAAGCATCATCCCTAACCAACCATCAAGGGATCTAAATATGATAAGACAATACTTGATTACCTTAGGAAGTGATAACCCAGGCAAATAACAGATTATGCCTTATATTTTATAGATGCATAGTGCATTAGATCTCGTCATGAAAGCTTGTGAACATATAATCACTCATGCTTCTCTTCCATTCCTATTGAAAAATGTTGGTGCTTCTGCACCTGAACCCATTTGTTAGAGAGGAAGTGCTATTTTTTGCCCTAATCTTACAGCTTAAACTTTTGGGTCAAGTGATAAGTTAACATAGTAATAGAGCCAATTTGACCAAGTGGTTTGCTCATGGTTAATCAATTAAATTAGATAACTTGTGTTAGTGTTTGTTGTTAAGCTTGTGGTGGTTGTGCTTGGTTCACATAAAATGAACAAGAAGGGGCCTCGCCAAGCTTGATTACTAGTATAGAGCCTTTACCTAATGGGTTTTTGGGTCAAGCGGAAACTTAAACTCCATTAAATCACGTCACATCAGAATGCAACAAAAAAGGAAAAAAGTAGAAAATTAAAATCAATTTTAAATTAATGATAACTAGTTCTATCTTTAATTCAACCAGATTAGATTCAAATTCCTGCCTGTCCATGACCTTGTTGTTTTTCCATTTTTTCCTCATCTTGGTGGGTAAGATAAAACTTACACAGTAAGGCTTCCACATCTTCTCTTGAAAATCGGCAAAAAGAAAAACAAGGTTATTACACACATTAAATAAACAACTGACCTGGCAAAAGGCCCATTCCGACACATCAAAGATTTTGCTTTCAGCACAAACAAAAGCTCGTGGTATTTCAACCTAAAAGTCAGGAAATCAAATTGATAAGCATGTTGATAATACAAACCAATCACATGAACTGGAAAAAGAAATTTACACAATAACTCATAGTAATGACTTTTAGAAAGCAGGCATTTAAATAGTCTACAAAGATTAAAACAATAGTACCCTGCAAAATGGACATAGAGATAGAAAAAAAAAAATACTCCACTTCTTAGACCCTTGGAACAAGATAAATGGTAAGTAGTTGGCCTCTACATACAAGATAAATATGAACTATAAAAGATCGGTAAGAGAAAAGTAGGACTTTGAAATCAATGAAACAAAAGCATATATAACAAAGAGAAGTGATTTAAAAAGGCACACAGATCATGCACATGAAGACACAGCGTCCTAGTCTACTTAAATAAATTCTTTTCCCATGTTTCTTATACAACTTTTCAATCAGATTCATGAAGATGCATGCCCTGAACAACATACGGGGGAAGTGTAATCTTACAATAATATTCAACAGAAAGACTTGTTTTTAATTTTATTGTAGAATTCCGCCTCAACCAGCTTTCATCCAGTTCGATCGGGATACAGTCTTTGGTTAAGTTTGTATTTTTGGGGTCTCTAAATCTGTCAAAATGTTTTTAATGTATACTTTATATAGAGATATAAGCTGATACAAGTGAATTTTTCTTTTTTTGGGTTTCCTCACAGCAGGGCTCAGAATAATCTGGATGGTCGACATCTCCAGGATATTAAACAAAAATATAGTAAATATTTCTAGGATATAACTTCAGGACAATGCAGCCTAATGCAACAAAACTTGATCAGCAACTAACATAAAGTACAACAGAAAGTTGGCTAATCCAACAACTGATTCTAAATGAATTGGACTTACATCCAAGTACAATAAATGAATTTTGGCAATAAAAGGCATGATTCATCTCAAAGTCACCTTCATGATTATAAAAGCTATGTAAAGAGATTGACTAGTATTATACTATTCACAGTCACAAAAAAATAGGAAAAAAAAAATTATGATTCCAGAGGAACACTCCTTAGGATCCGAGGAATTATACAAAAGAGTCAGATGCTCATCATCCATTTTATTGCATCTCACTACAGAGAGAATTGTATTTTTTTTTCCCAAATCCATTTTCCCACAGAAAATCTCAGCCCAAAATATAACATCTAAGTTAAGTTAGTGGCTTATAAGTTGTATACAAGCAACTAAACAGCTGGCAAAGAAGTTGCTTTAGTAACAGGTGACAACTAGCTGTTAAATGATGGGCAGCTTCACCCAAATGAGGCTGCTGACTAAACAATTGCTGCCTAAATAATCATATTTTACAGACAACTTTAAAGGTAACCCCATACTCTCACATGCTAACCAAAATTAAATTCCAATACGTTCAAAGCTCCTTTTATTTCAGATACTTCATGCTTGTATTAGGGGCCCATTGAAAACTAGTATCTTATTAGAAGTCTCAAAAATTCCGTCTCAGAATAGATTTCAACTTTTTCAAAGTTAAGTTACATCATATTAAGCTGAATTACTTAATGATCGCTGATCAAACAAAACCCGCTTCCTTGAAAGGAATGTACCTTTTGTGGCCTGTCAAAGACCAATGAACCTCTGCTCTCAACCCATCCATCCCCATCCTTTGCCGAATGATATTGACAGCAATCCTGAAGATAAAATAACTCCAAATTATCCATAAAATAACAAAGGCATAAAAATTCAGGAGTAAATATCGAGCAAGGACAATCTGAAAGACTAACCTGACACCATCTTGCCTTGGTTTTACTCCTATTGGTGCAGATCCATATATGTGAGTTTCCACATTTAGTGCACTGTATGCGCCTCGACTCCTCGGCACAATAATCCGGAATATCCTGCTTGAAATAAGATTAAGTTTCAGAAAAAAAAAAATGCCTGCATCTGCCATCTGTGTGACGAGGAATCAGATTGCCGTTTGTGAACATAGCTCTAGCAACTTAGTAATTTCTTACTCTACTTATGCATTTGCAATTTACCACTAAAATCACCACATCCTACTTTATAATTCAATCTTCTTATCCATGATATGTGAAGTCAGTAAAGAAATTTCAAACTTCCTTAAACCTCAGATCTCCTAAGAGTACAGCATCGGTTATTGAGCCAATTCCTATAATTACGAAACCCATATGAGATACAGAAGAATAACCTATTCTTTTCTTTAAATTTTGTTGGCCAGAAAACAAAACCTGTGAAACACAATGCAAGATTGTGATTTAACGAACAAGATTGCACAATTTCTAGTTTATGTAAACATAAAGATTTTGTAAGTTTTCCTTCCATGAACTTGATGAAGAAATAAATATATCAGAAAATACTCTGAAGCTTGAAAATAAATAGAACAAAACATACACAAAAGAAAAAAGTAAAACACCATGTAAACTATTACCTGATGTGAAGCACTATAAGACTTCTGACAAACACTCCTAGTCCTAGATTCTTCTTTCCTCAATTGCTCATCATAATCTCTCTTCTTTGTAAAGTCAGAAAGAACCTACAAGTTTACACCCATTGTGAGTAGCAGAAAGGGCAGCACCAACACATGCTTCACATAATTGAGATTTCACATTATCCATACATGAGATGTCAACTAAAAAATTTGCCATTCGAAGCACATGTTATATAGAGTTGAATACCTCATAAGCAGATTGGAGTTTCTTAAATGATTCACTAGCTAAAGGACTCCCCATATTTTTGTCAGGATGGACAAGCATGGCCTGCAAAAAATAGAATTGAGCAAAATCAGTAAGACTTGATGATGAGTGCTCATATCCACACAAATAAGCAAACGAAGGTTTCTCACAATAGGGCAAAAAAATTTCTTTTCTTGAAAAGATACAATAAGGAAATAGTTAGTGTCAAGAAACAACGCAATTCCATTTACCACTATGTCCAATGTTAATTAATTTGACTATGTTAAAGCTTAAGTTTTTGGGTCAAGAGGTAACTTTATACAGTATCTGACCCAATTTGACCAAGTGCCAAGTATTTGAATCCCAATTACATTCATAAGCTACATTATCTTTCTAGTTATGTTTGATCCATGTGAGTTGCACAAGAAAAGGGTGTGTAAGAGCTTAAGCTTTTTGATCAAGTGTTAATGAACAGATTCTGACATAGGAAGGCATTTCATCTCTCCTCTTAACAAATAAATAAATATAATAAACCTTTAAAAGGAGGTAAACTGATAATTATAACCCACTTTTAATTGAATTAATAGAAGAAACTTTCCCCCATAAGTTACTCCAAGAACAATTAAGCTAAACTGAAGTCAAAATGCGAAATAGTGACTAGAACAAGCTATTTACTGAAACATAGATAAATATGCCACTGTCAATAATAATTACATATACCATCTTTCGATATTCTTTCTTCAAAACTGTAGTGTCAATCTTTTTGTGGCGAGGTAAGCCCAATGTTTCATAATGATCCATGCTATTTAATATCCTTTTCATTTCATCAATTGAAGTTGATTCTTCTTTAACAAACTTGGTAGCTGAAGACTCCTGGTTATTAATAACAGAAGAAGTAGCAGCAGACTTGCTGCATAATTTTGGCAGGTGCAACTTTCCAGGTTCATCAGTAGGAATAGAGTATTCACAACCTCCAGAGAACTCATCTTCGGTGACTGTTCCTGGATCTTTCTGCTCCTCAAAGTGTGAGTTTTCACTCACATTGTCACACAATTGAAGCAAATGATTCAATAAATCATTGGAGAGAAATGCAAGGTTTATAGAGAGGAAGATGCCAAACCATCCAACCCGAACTTTTACGCAATAAAGAGAATAAACAATCGCCATTAATACCACCAGCCGTGCATGATTTAGAGAAAATAAATAGCCTGCGCTCACATTGCAAAGCATAAAATTTTATTAAATCTACTGAAATTGATCATACGAACAAAAGTGTATCTATGTGTACAAACCTCAACTTGCCAAGACAACTATCTGAAAATTTACTTTTGCACCTATTTGAAATTTTGATAGCTACTACTGTCAAGTATCTGCCTGTTACCAATAGCAACAAGTCTGCAAAATCTTCATTAGGGGACAAGGCTATGCTCATGCTATACATGACACAGTTACATTGTATGTAACACAAAACGTTCACATGAAAATGCTTTCTTTGCACAAAGGTTTTGAATTGTAGTAAATGTTACTGGGTCTTGTTATATTTTTCTTATAATTATCATCCTGTGACAGATTGATTTTAGCTATGCTGATCGACATATAATGACCTATAAATCTAAAATCAAAATCTTGAGAACTATTGCTTATGGAACACGAGACAAGAAAAAGCAAGTGACAGTAAGGAAATACGTTCCCTGTAATAGAAGTTTACCACCAATTACAAAAAGAATGCAAAAAATTACTTAAAACAAAAATTTGTTTTTACATAAATAGTATTCACCCATTTCACATTCTAAAATGCAATAGCTAAAACAGCCTCATGACATTCCATTAAATGAAATTTTTTAGGACAAAAAAACAGTTAAGTATAAAAAAAATGTTCCTGTTATCCAAAAGTATATTAATCAAATAACAAAGTCCAAGGCCGAGAAACCTAGGCATACCTCCAATTATAAACAATGTTCCTGTTATCCAAAAGTTGGCATACATCCATAAAACCGAAATAGCAAACAGCCCTACAATAAAAAGCCCAGGAGTGCAACCCAAGTACTGAACAGCAGCTCCAGCAGCTCCCTGAATCATTATTGGGGATTGTTAGTTGCATTATTAACATAGATCATTTAGAAAGGTAGGAAGGATATTCAGTTTGATAGGTGTATATGAGTAAAGCCTTTGCAGTCTTAAGTGCCAATTTAACTCATTTTTTACCAAGGTCATCATCTCTTGGAAGTTTTCACTATTTCATCCCATAGTTTTTCTATTTTTTCCTTTTCAAACTTTTTTCATCTCAAAGTTAAACATAAGCTCTTGGGACCCCTACAGAACTGGTGAGATCAAAACCCAAAAGAAGAAAAAAGGAAAAGCTTCTCTTCCTTGTGTAACATCAAATATTGCTCATCACATTCAATTCTTTACTTGTTTTCTCCAGAACATGTTTCCACAAATCAACCTAACTGATCAGCATTACTTCATAGATCCATTAGCAGTAATTACCCTAAGACAAACCCATATGTGGTATATTGAAATATGTTATTAAAATATTATAACTGACACGAAACTCAAAAGAAACAAAATGCAAAAACATACCATAGAGAGGAGCACATAAAGCAAGCAAGACATAGAAGAGAGACTAATGAAGCAGCTCCACATTATAACGAACAATGAAGAAGAACCCAGTTTGATCATCGACTGAAAACCCCTTACAACGCAGTTCTTCCAATGAACCAACAACAAGCACAAAAGCAATCCCAATTTGGCGCAGCCAGTGCACACCATCGGCCAATGCCTCTCTATTAACACCCCCATTTTGTCCCTGAAACACCCCAACGCTGTCCGCGCTCGCGAGAAGACATGTTTCTGTGATTGCAGCCATTTCCACCCTTGCTTCACTAGTCCTATATCCTCCATATCGATTAAAAAAAACAAGAGAAGCTACAAACTATTAAACACAAATATCTAGGATTTGATAAAAGTTGCTATCGGTAACCATCAATATGAATCCGAAAATAAGCAATCTTTTTTAACAAAACAGATTGCAGATCATGAATGCTACTACTACTACCACCCATAATGAAAGCTCGGCTTAGCTTGATCCGGCTAAAATTACGAAAATGTCCCGAGGATTTCACAGGCTTCTTGCAAATAAAGTTCCCAAAAGAAGATGCAGAGTAGCCAGGCGAATCAAAGAGAAGATCAGTGAAGCCCACTAAATTGAGTCACGTTCAACGCGAAATTGCTTCACATGTAAGTTTCCAGAAAAAGCAAAAAATCATTCAAAACAGAGAATAAAATATTCCCCTTTTTTCACACTAAAGTCTTCTCTTTAGACTGAATTCTGAAACCACCACCCCATTCCATTAGTTTACAGAACAGGCACCAAAAACCAGAGATTGAGGATTTTCTTTTTTTGAAACATGAGATTGAGGGTTTGATTTCATAAGAGATCGATTTGGATGAAGAAAAATTGGGCTGTGATTGTAAATTTGGAGTCAGGTGAGGGGAAATGGAAACCTAGCTTTATCTATTACAATTTTTAAAATTTTTATTTTTCTAAGTTTGCTCAGTGAGAGAGAGAGAGAGCTCGTGAAAAAGCGAGGAAAAAAGTGTTCAAAAAGTTTGCTTTAAAAGAGAGAGACACATTTGACCAAAAAAAGAGAGAGAGAGACACAGAGACAGAAGTGAGTAAATGACAACTTCTTCTTCTTGTCGCAGAGGGAAAGAAGAAGAAATGAGGTATATAACATTTAGGTCCTTAATTGTTGTCAAATTTCAAAATAAGATATAATTTTGTATGATGTTCATGTCAAGTCATTCCATAAATTATCACCTTACAAATTTTAGTAAACAATTAATAATTTGATTGTACTAAAAATTTTGAATTAAATAAGTATTTTTTTATTTTTTATTTTTATATTTTATATTTTGCATCTAAATCCAATTTAGATCAAATTTGTCATAATTTTATTTGAAAATTTTGACTCAAAAAAATGAATATACTCCTACATATGATGGCAAATCTACCCTACTATGCACATAGGTGGGATTGAACCATCCTTTATAAACTAAGCACTTGAATGGGTTGATTTATGAGAGTGTAATAATTAAATTTTAAAATGATAATGAACTGCATTTAGGAAGGATAACCGTACAATTTGTATATACATTTACTTTTAAAATATAATATCAAATTATTTTCAAATTTATTTTAATTTTAAGGTTTTATTATTAAATATCTTTAAGAGAATATATATTGCTTACCAATTTTACAACGTGTATTTATGAATTTTAAGCAAATTTTGAATATTTACTTAAACTTGCTGCATATTTAAATTTTGTGCATTAAATTAGTTTTAAATTTATTTAAAAATCTTATTAAATCTTTTGCAGTAAGGTTAGATACTTGCATCATAGATTATTTTACTATCCCTAGTTGAATTATTGATTTTGTTTTCCTTTTGGATGAATTTTTAATGGAATCTTATGGCAAGGATCGCATCTAAAGGAATTGCAAACTGTGAATTTATTTGTGTTTTGGTAAACATTCGGGGACCTTAATATTATTAATTTGAACTCTGGAAGTAGGGAGAGAGAAGGGTTTGACATCATTTACTTTGTTTTATACCGCTGGACCATTTAGCTTTTGTTTTCTCTTCTTTCTTTTCGTAGTTATCTAATGTTGCCGTTCTGATAGTAGTTTGAAAGAATGGTAGGAATTAAGTTGAGTTTTTTAATAGAAATTTTATTTTTTTTAAATAACTTTCATTTAAATACAAAAATGAGAATTTTTAAAAATAAGACGATAAAATTTTTTTGGAACATAATTTCTTCAAATATAAGATGACTTAAAATTAAACATTAATTTAATTAAATTATGAGTTATTACATTTGCATCTTTAAGAATAAAGAGCACTTTAAAACAAGTAAAACAAATAAAGGAGTTTATATATTCATGAATCTCCTTGAAAATGTAACATATTTTATTTTTTAATAGAATTTTTAAAAGTAGAGTTTTTTAAAAAATTATTAATTATTTAATTGTTAATTAAATTTTTTTTTTTAAATATTAGATCATTTAGTTATACATTATTAAAAGTATTTATATGTTATTAAATTATAAAAAATGATATTTAATAAAATTTATATTCAAATTTTAAATAATTTAATATTTTTTATATATAAATTTAAATTTATCATGTATTTTTTAAATTTAATTTCTTAAAATACAACAATCAAATAAAATTAATATATAATAATTAACGAATCAATATAAATTATTATATTTTGTACAAAAATTAAAAATAAAATAATACTTCTTTTTGTTTAAAAAATAAATAATCAACAAAAGATTTTAATAGAATCTTATAAAAGTATAATAGTCGTAGAGAATTAGAGATATAATAATTTTTAAGAAAATATTAAAAATATGTTAGTTGAATATAGTTTATTTTTATTAAGAGTACACTATGAAAATAAGAAAACTATTATTATGATATATGTAACATTATACACATACCAAAAAAAGTTCAAAAAATTTTACTTTTAAAAGTTCAAAATTTAAATTTTTACAAATAGAGACAAAATATTTTTTTTAATCTTCAAAAGTTCTTGTTTAATTATAATCAAACGCTTTTAAAAAATTTAAAATAA
Source organism: Ailanthus altissimus (assembly GCA_946807835.1). Lineage (NCBI taxonomy): Eukaryota > Viridiplantae > Streptophyta > Magnoliopsida > Sapindales > Simaroubaceae > Ailanthus > Ailanthus altissimus. The sequence goes on along the minus strand of OX327713.1, from coordinate 6,997,656 downwards.
ACTTTTAATATTAAAAAAACTCTTTTAACCAATAAAAAAATTCAACCAAACAAGCACTTAAGTTAAGTTAAAAATTTTATCCTACGACTGTATTTTTTTTTTCTCCCAAAGTATTGTTAATATCACTAATAATTGCTTTAAATTTATTGTATATTAAAAAAAAAAATACTTAAATTTGGTCACAAAAAAATTGCTTTAAATAATATAAAGTTGTCTATACCATTTACTTAATATAAATTTTTTAAACAATAATGTTATATGTATATGTAATAAATTATGTAGCTCAGTCAATGTGACAAATGGCGTAGTATTGTTATTTTGCGTCTAAATATAGATATAATTGTAGTAAATTATAGTTCTTTTCGGACATTAGATAATTACAATTTAATTATTTAAAAATAAATTTTAATGAAAATCAACATTTTTAATTTAACAAATTAGTTTGAAAGGATTTGCGCGAATTATGTTAATTGTGAATTAACGGTAAATATACTATAACAACCTTTTTTGTGAAAGCCTTCCAATCAATCGAGTAACTTTTGTTAAAACTCAAAATAAATTACCTATATATTTTTGTAAAACAACAGATTTAATAATAATAATAATTTTAGAAAAACAATCTCAAAGTCAAAGATGATGTTAATAAGGAAATGCCATTGCTACAATCAAACAAATGTAGTAAGTACATTTATTTTGGATAAAGTTTTATACTAGGTTATGGTTAATATATTTAAAGAAATTTATAATATTATAAATATTTATTTATTTAAAAAATTTATAGTAATGTCTAATTGTTAAAAAATCTTTTAACATGAGTTAATAGATTTTATGTTACAAAATAACTTAATTGTTCCTAATAATAAAAATAAGAGTTTATGACTTCTAGCTCTAGATCTTTATGATTTACCGAAATTGGCTAAAAGGCCCTTGTGCTCTCAAAAAACTTTAAATATTGCTGTCCATTAATGGTTGCCATTTGTTTTAATAAAAATTTCGTTTAAAAATATGTAATTACTATTCTACCAGATTGAATTGAAAAAATTAATTTGAAAATTATGTAATGACCATTATGCCATAACTCTTACCACAAAAGGGAATAAAAATTTCAACAATAAATATCAATATTAAAGTTCTCAACAACATACCAAACAAGAAGGCTCACCATTATACCAAAATCACTTTTTTAAAATAAAGCAAAAAAAAACATAAAAATACATTATATTCACATCTAATTTCAAATCGAACTTTTTCTCTCACTTCATCACCATACCCAAATTCAAATCCGAAACCCAAACCTGGATTATTTGAATAAAGGTGGTCATTCTTCATGGGCATCATCAAAGAAATAGGCGAGATCAAGCAACTGGATAAGAAGTACTTTAGAGGATTCGTTCAGATTGCTTCATGCATACAACTATGTGTTGCAACAAAATAACCTGGTTACGGTTACTCATTTGAAAACTGATGCAGATAATCACTTCAAGTATTTATTTTTTGCATTAGAACCTTGCATCAGAGGTTTTAATTCATCAATCCAACCAATGATTGCAGTGGACGGAACACTTTTGAAAGGTTCTTATCTTGGTACAATATTTGTGGCCGTTTGTAAAGAATGAAACAATCAGATTTTTCCACTGGCTTGGAGAATGCTGACTCAGAAAATGATACTTCTTGGGAGTGGTTTATTGTTAAACTGCAGGGAGTTATTACAGATCATCAGAATCTTACTTTTATATCTGATTGACACGTTAGTATTGAGAGGGCTATATGGGGTGTGTTTCCTCATGCATATCATGGGTTCTGCATCTATCATTTGAAAGGAAATTTAATGACAAAATATAAGTTACCATCAGATAAGTCTAAAAAATGGATATACCTATCTGCCTACTTCACTATTGCCAAGGCTTGTTGTGCCTTTGATTTTTAATACCAATTAAACAAGATGCGATAAATGAGACCCGACATAACGAAATATTTGGAAGAAAATGTTGGTACAGTAAGATTGGCACGATCATCTAGTACTTTTAGAAAGTATGACATTATGACTACTAATATCGTTGAGAGCATTAATACAGTTACAAAAGAAACAAAAAAGCTTCCGGTGACTAATTTGGTGGAGTAGATGCGGGAGCTAACGTAATTGTGATTTTACCATAGATGATTGGCAGCACAAAATATGACGAATGTCTTGACGAACTGAGTACATCATAAAGTCATGAAATATAATGATGACGTAAGTCGAATGATAATTTCTCAAGTTGATGATTTACGATTTGTAGTTATGGATGGTGGAGTAAACTGGATAGTAAACATTGACGAAAGAACATGTAACTGTCAGAAGTTTGATTATCGACAACTGTCTTGTTCCCATGCACTTTTCGTATGCAGATACATCAGATTATCACACGAGAGTCTTTGTTCGACTTATTACACATCTGAGACTTTATTCCATGCCTATAGCGAGCCAGTACTTCCAGTTGGTCAAGTGTCAGATTGGATAGTCTCGGAGTATTTGAAAAATAGAGACATTCGGCCTCTGATAACACGTCGTCAGTCAGGCAGACGTCGGATGAATCAGATTCTATCTCAAGAAGAGGAACCATCAAAGAATATATGTAATTGTAGTAGATAACATAGACATAACCGATAAACATGTCGAAACTCTATACCTTTACAAAGCAGGTGATGTATATTCATTGATAAAATCTATCTTAATGATATTTAATTTCACCATAATAGAAGGCTAATATTTAAATTTTTTTGTTTTAGATGGATCTGAAAAATATGGGAAATAGCTATACCATGAGGTTTAATTATGTATGAGAGTCAAGTTTCGTCACTTCTGTGCACTTATTTTGTAATGCACTTGTACTTTGTATTACATACTTACTTATTTTAATGCACTTGTCTTTAGTATTAATGTTGATAATTTTCACGAAATTTCGACAGAATCTTTTTTATAATATGAGCGTTCCTAAACCTACCTTATTGAAAAAATACACTTCTATCAAACTAAAAATTACTTCCGTACACATACACCTAAATCAACAACCACAATCAATAGTATATCAATTATACACCCAAATCAATGCATATAAAAAATTTATAGTACTAAATATCTATGAAGCAGCAGTCCACAAATCAACAGTCATCTTCTATCTATAAAAGGTACTAATGTCAGGGAATGAGTGAAATGGCTGACCTAACATAAGATATTCAATATACATATAGACGAAGACGCCACAGTCTCGGCTCTCGATCTCTTGTTACAGCACATTCTCTCGCATACAAGTTACCAGCCAAAGGAACAAATTTGGGCTTTGTATGCCCCTCAAACTATAAAATCTACACCTCTGAAGGTATAAAGGCATTGCAACACACATAGGCTCTATAAATTTTATGATGGACTCATTTAAATGGTCGTTCACGCTAAAATCATAAAAAACGATTGCAAACCAAACAAGGTCGAGCTGCGCTACAATCTAATGTTGTTGATTAATATTCAGAGGAATATATACCTACAAAAATAATTATTATATTATTTTTAACTTAATATTGTTATATGCACAGTAAAAAGTCATTACTGTTCTTAAAAAGTACTTTATTGACCAATGCCCACGGTTTAGCACCAAGTAACTCGGTCTTTGTTCTGAGTGCATAAGCCAACAACATTTTGAGCCATTCATTGCTATCTAGAGGATTGGTGGCGAGGACGTTTGCCACATTTTTCGAATGTACTCCTAAAGACAAATAAAAGACACTTGTTAAACTTGTTAATAGTTTATATACACAACGGTATGATAATGTTATATGCACAATAAATGGGTAACATAATAGCACACATAAAAATATGCATCTGCAATTGTGCAATCCTATGAGTACATGTCATAAAATGCTCTTTGACGCAAATGCAAAACCTTTAAATATTCATTTATGTGCTACAAAACAAAGAATATGTATAAGTTTCGATACTATTAGACAACTCACAAAACAAAAAAAGTATAAAGTCCTCACCGAATCGACAAGTTAGTATTGTAGTAGCTCATTAAACCATGTGTAGTTCGGATCGAGTCCGTCCAAACGAACCCATTGTGTTGGGCCATTATTTTTTATCCAATCCAGAAGCTTAGTATATTTAACCTAATCAATAGGAATCAACTGCCCGTTCACGTCAATTGTAGGTGCTACTTGTAATTCTACAAGTTTTTTCTTCACGGGTTTTTTTTAACGGATTGGTATATGGATTGACTTGGGCTGTTGCCTTCTTGCAAAGGCGCCCATACCTACTTATATTTTTACCCAACAGAGCAAGTACAAATTTTATGCTTGTAAGGCTATCAGCTACAGGAGCAAATGGCTAATGGTGAGACTCGCTAACATGAGCAAATTTTTAAAAGTCAGCAGCCATAAATTCGGTACCCTACAAAATCAAACAATACCAATTAATATATTAACTTGTTAAACTTTGTATCCAATGTAATTTAGGTTTAAAACGTACCATACTCTGTCATGCATCTTCAGAGATCTTGGCTATATTAAGCTGTTGCATCAAGAGAGATATCTGATGCAAGATATTTTTTGTAGCCTTATCAATCCTGGTAAATATCTTTTTTTCAAGATCATCCATCCTCTTCTCTAGGATATGATACTGTGAAGTTGACGTGCCAGACTTAAACTATACATAAGTTATTATAATCAATTTGCACAAGCTAATACTTATCAATAACATAAGTAATTATAATTCAAGAAAAAAAATTAAATTATTATACCATTGATTCAGTCGCTGGCGGGGCTTCAAATTCGTGGTCAGGCTGTAGATCATTGGTGAATTGGGTGTCTGAGTGATAAAGGCAAAATTGTCATATATTTTCTCATGTTTTTATTATTAATATTTTATGATTTTATGAGAATAGATGGTTATTTATGTGCTTTATTGTTATTTATAGAGACTTGAACGAAATTTAAAGAAAGAATGCAAAAGAAGCGAAAACAGGGACTAAAATACAAAGTTTTTAAAGTATGTATCCATCGCCTTAGCTCTACGAGGATTATAGCCCCAGCGCTGGAATAGTGATCGAAATAAGAAAAATAACATGTTTAAGTCGCATCTGGCGCCCCAGCGCCAAACCTTTACCTCTCCAGTGATAGAACAGAGCCCCAACGCCATCATCCCACCGCTCCAGTGGTAAAGCCTATTTCACCCGTCGCCCCAGCGATAATTGCATAGCGCCCCAGCGGTAGCGCGATTCCTAGTCCGACGAGAATTGAGATTTTCAAGCTCATATCAATCCCTATAAAAAGTCACTCGTTCCCAGCCTTCAAGAAGAATCGAAGAATGACCTAGAGAAATCCAAGAGCAACCTAGAGCAATTCAAAAACACCAAAAATACAGAGCACGAGTCTTAGATAGCAATAGGAGTTTAATTGAAGCAACCTTAGAGAGAGATTTAAGGCGTTCTTCGGCATCAAGAGATCTTATACAGCATAATCAAGAGCAATTCGACGTCTATATCAGTTTGCTATTGATTGTATCATAATTTATTATTATTTTTACTGTTATTCTCTTGTAGCCATGAGCTAAACTTATTTTCTAGGGTTAATACTTGAACTCAATATGTATGCTTAATTGTTATATCTTTTGAATATTTAATAAACTTAGTTCTTTGATATTTAAATTACTTGATCTTAATGCTTCAATATATCTGGCCAATATATGGTGAATGAGTTGGTAATATTATTGATAAACTCGGAAGAGGAATTATAATATTTAGACCTAAGTAATTTGATGCATGATTGTAGAGTAACATTCAATGTTACATATGTAAATTTTAATTTAGGATAGTAATATACCTAATTGGCATGTATGATCAATAAGACATAATCTTAATGAATCTTAATTTATTACAAGTACCATAGGAATATAGGTATTTGATAAATTAAAGTATACTTGTATGACCTTGCAAGAGGCTTATGAATACATTAGTGTCTTGATCTATAAAGACTAAGGGAGTTAAATATTAAAAGATTAATCATTAAAAAGTATATTGAGGGATAATATTAGTCCTAGGTTTTCTCTATATTGTTATCACTTAAATCTCTTTGCATTGTGTTTTTGGCTTTATATTTTCTACATTCATTCTTAGATTTTTATTTATCTGAATAATTATTAGGAAGATATTATTTTAGTAATTGGTTAACAAGAAGAAATTTTTTTTGTGGGTTCGACATTCGACTTATTTAGTCTCTTTATTACTTGTATACGATAGTGTATACTTGCACTTAATTTTATGATATAGAAATATTGTATCACTAAGATATCAACTGTCTTCAACTTGAGACTCCCTCCCCATTTTCCCGATGGAATGCGCAAGTTTACTGCCGTACGATAGTCCGCAGTCTTCTCATGTTTGTAAGATACCAACTTCCTATGAACCTCCACAACCTTTATAATATTTTAGATTTATTAATCATTATTAAAAAATCTAACACAAATTATAAGAAAATTATATCTATTCTTTGTTGAACATAAAAGTATACCCTAACACCATCAAAAAGGATATCCACGATGTTTTCGTATAATGGGGTGCCCGTACTAGACCAATTTAGAATACGCGAAAAATAGTCTCCATTCTTGTCGGCAAATAGCTCCTCATACCTCGGGATTACCTCATAGATCCACACCTGAGATGATAATAAATTAAAAAATTATAATGTCAACAAAATAAAATTTTCTTTATCCTAATATGATAATGAATCAAAAAAATAGAATTACTCACCAAGAATGCGTAATTAAATGAGCATAAGTTGTATGATTTCTTATTCAGAGCGCCCGTTTTTTTTACATTTGCTAACTTTTTAATTGGAGCTGTGCATAAACTATTGTAGAGTACAGTTCATGCAATCGTGTCCCAAGGATAAACAATGAACTCATCTAAATTATCTACGAGACGAAGTACAAAATATTGCATGATTCTACTTCGATCACGTGGCATTAACATTTATGAAATACATAAAATAGACACATTTTTACTGCATCTACATTATCGTCAAATGTAATGCTCATGAACTATGGATCCAAATCCCTGTAAGTCAACTCACTTCTACTCAAAAAATATTTATGTCATAGTTTATCACCTAACTCACTTACTACAGGATAATAATCTCCCATCCTCAAATCAGTAATCAAATAAAATTCTTGATGAGAGAATCTAATACGTCATTTGCCTATATAGAACCATAATTCTTTATATAAATTTTTTGTATGTACACGTCTTAATAAAATATCATGTGCTAAAATACATGAGAATGAAATATCTGATACATCCAAAAAATCACAAAAATATGTGGTTCTAAATATTTCTACCTGCCTCGAAGTCAATTTATTTTTTATATTTTGTATAACCCATAACTTCGAGTAAGTATATATGTTCGCTCGGTAGAAATATTTTTCGGCAATTACGTAGTCTTTTGAGACATTCTCCTTCCTGAAAAAAATAAAAAAATTATTAATATTGACAAAACAATAATCAACATATAACTAACTATTAAATCAAGATTATTACAACTAACAACCTAATATTGACAAAACAATAAAAAATATTTACATAATAATTAAATAATTTAAATTATTAAATTGAATAATTATAAATAAACCAAAACAAAAATTAATTAAAAAAAATTGGCTACGTGGCAGACGATAACCGGCCGTGTGGCGCGCGTCCAATGGCTTTAGGTGCAAGCCTCATGGGCCTAATGCCGTTGGTGGGGCCATGCCTTCGACCGCATGCCTAACGTGGTGGTGAGTGCATCTACACGCTTCTGGCAACAGGCGCGTAGATGCATGCGTGGGCGCGTGTTAGGCAAAAAATTGGTTGAAATTTGCCATTTTCGGCCTATTTTGATTTCACACACATTTTTAAATTATTTTTTATACTACATCTACACATTTCTAACAATTAGGTACAAAAATACTCAAAATCATAAAATTTTAAATTTTAAAAATATACTTACCAATTTTCTCCCTTTTTTTCAACTCTACACTAACCATATATATCTTCAATCTTTAAAAATTTTGAGTGAAAACCATGAGATAGTATTTGTGTTAACTGTGAGATGAGAGAGGGGGAGAGAGGAGTGTCGGTGGTATCGGTGATTTTTTTAATTTGAAAGTTTTGTTTTTTTATTTTATTTTAGAATAAAGGTAAAATGGTAAAAAAAATATTTTGTTACTATTGTTTAAGTTATTTTTGACTCAGTCAAAATAACTTAAACAATATTAAATTTGGTCAACTCGGGAAATTTCTCTTTGCAAACTACACCCAAAATCGAACTCTCATGCAAATTCAACATAGCGCCACCACATGGCAATTTTTTAAATTAATTATTAAACTTTTGTATTAGAAAATTTAATATTTAAGTATTTATTTTATTAAAATTATTTTTTATTCTATCTTTATTAGAAATACATCATTCCCTCTCTCTTTCTCTCATTCTCCTCTTGGACACTCAAAATTCTTCTAAATTCATTATTAGATTTGCCCACATTTTATAGATCGGTTCGAAACGCATGATATTTTGAAAAATAGAAGTGAAATAATTGATTATATAATGAAAAAATTAAAAAACAAAGCAAAAATTGCTGAGCTTTTATTTTTATTTTTTGTTGTTGGTTTATAGATGTAGAGTTAAAATGTATAAATTTAATGTTAAGACGTATTAAGAATATTAAAATAAGATTAAAAATAGATGCAAAAAGCAAAAAAAATAAAATAAAATAATCAAAAATGGATTCAAGGCTGGATCTGCAAGCATCTTGTTATGCGCAAGCCGAAGCGTGTTTCATGCACGTGATACAAATTCAGGCATGAATTTTCATGCGTCGAGTGCGTGGTTGCATATGCTAAGCTGACGTGGCATTTGGGCGCGCAACAAGCTGGTGCGCGCCCTGATGCGTGCACGTCAGGGCATGTGATATATGCTATAATAGTTAAGCGCAAACGCACGCTATCGTATCAAGTAATATAGGATTTTAAGTCCAAATATCGTTCCCTCAAGAACTATATGATCTATTTCTTCAATCAATTACTAAAATTATGTCTACTTAACTTTTATCCAAAAACTTAAATCTGAAAATTAACTAATTAACCTAGTTTTATTAATTAAATTAAACCTAAATAGCAAATAAACAAATATATGAATTCACTAATTGATAATAATCTATGGTTTAGACTTATCCCCTAGTATTTCATTGGATTCATTAACTTTTTTAGTTAATTCTTTAATACAAATTGATTGGCTTAGACATTAATCTCTAGATAAAAAAAAATCAAATATTGGCTCTTGATTCTTTGTATGAACTGTCAAAATTAAAATAAGAAGAAAGTAAATAATACTGAAAAATAAAATCTAAAGTAAAAGTAAGATAGTATGATATTAGTATCAATCTAAAAATAGATAAAACTAGTCCCTAGTAACGGCGCCAAAAATTTAATATAAGCTATAGTAGTTAAGCGCAAACACACGCTATCGTATCAAGTAATATAGGATTTTAAGTCCAGATATCGTTCCTTCAAGGACTATATGATCTATTTCTTCAATTAATTACTAAAATTATGTCTACTTAACTTTTATCTAGAAAATTAAATCTGAAAATTAACTAATTAACCTAATTCTATCAATTAAACTAAACCTAAATAGCAAATAAACAAAGATATGAATTCACTAATTGATAATAATCTACGGTTTAGACTTATCCCCTAGTATTTCATTGGATTCATTAACTTTCTTAGTTAATTTCTTAATATAAATTGATTGGCTTAGACTCACACAAACCTCTGTCGATGGTCGAGTAACTATATTATGCATTCTCGCAACTATGTATATGTCTATGGTAATCTAAAAAGAATGTAATTCATTAAGATCAAGTCTAAATTATATCATACATGCCATCTAAGTATATGTCTATCCTACATGAAACTTATAGTTGTTACCATATGATCATGCATCAAATTATCCTAAACTAAACACATAAATTCCTTTGTTAAGTTTATTATGGTTCCTCAATTATTCATAATATTGGTGAGATATAATGAAAGCATTAAACAAAAGATAAAATGAATATATTTTATGTATTAAGTTTATAAACTAAAAATCAATGAAATTCAATTACATACTAGGTTCAAAAGTGTAATTTTAAAAATAAAAACTTAGGTTACGGTGAAATAAAAAGTTCTAGAGATTATGAAGAACAACATCATGAAAATCATAGAAAACTAGAAATATAAAGAATTGAATAGATAAAACTAATTTTTCTACAATTTTCATTCTTCAAATCTTCTTGATCCTCTAAAAATATTTTAAAGTCATTAGAGGCTCATACGTAGTGTTAAAGTGAATCTGGAGCACGTTTAATTAATGAACAACATCAATGATTAGTTAGTTTGTTAGAGTTAAAAATATTAAAAAAAACACACAAATTCAGCCAAAACCTTAGCACCGCCACTGACCACCGTGTGTTGCCTCCCTCTATCGTCAAAAGACCAACCAAGACCGCCATCTAAGTCCTCAAACATTGCTCATTCAGGTTCAACCATTGCCACCTTCATATAGCCGTAGGAAGTGCAAATCCAAACTAAAACAGCTGTGTGAGTCACCACTAAAATCAATCACCACCGCCTCCGTTGGAGCTCACATCCACAATCAATCAACTGTTTCCTCCTCTTTGAACAATTTTGGTCAGTTATTATCATTGTCCGATGAACCAATTTGCTGGAATGACAAATACATCTTTGGCTGGAACTTGAATCGACTAATAAATTATGGTTCAACCCCTTAAAATTAGTTAATTAGTGTTTGACCTATAACTTAATGATAATTGTTATTTTGTACCAATTAGCTAATTTTTATTTTATCCCCAGCTTAAGAAAAAGGAGAGGGGTAAGGGGAGAAAAGAATGATGGCTTGTTTGTGTGATTGAGAATTTGGAGGAATTTGAAAATGAGAGCAGAAAGAGGAGGAAATAAAGGAAGGAGAGAAATAACAGAGAGAAAGGGAAGAATTTAGAAGAAATTAAAGAGAAAATAACCAGTTATCTCAATTTATCATAACAAGTCTGTCTAAACCCAAAGATAGAAGGCTTTATCAATAGTGTGACTAAAGCTCTAATTGAAATAGGTAAAAAGTCTGCTATATCATCAACTAACACAAATAATATAAAAAAAAAATTTAATATTAAAACTAGCCTAGCCCGTCCAACATTATTCTTATCTTTTTCCTCACTCCTTTCTCTATTGAATACTGTACTACCTCTTTCTTCTCTGTACAACTTTCTCCCTCTTCCTTCCAATCTTTTATCTTGATAGTTTCTCACTTACAATTAGGTAGATTAGGAATTGTCGAATATGTTTACACTAAATTTTTATTTAGTTATTATATATATAAAATAAGATCTGCTTGCTGATCCCATTCCATTGGCAATGTTTATTTAAAACATTTGAACTAAAATTTGTAGAGATTTAGATCAAGAGAGTGGTTGGTTGTAAAGAAAAGAAGTGAAATATTTTTATAGGGTGTTTTAACTCAAAATTTTGTTACTTCTCCTGATCTGGTAATAGTTTTCCAATCTAAAGGACTAAATTTTTTCTTAAAACATTATGCGAAGTTAAAAAGGTTGTTGATCCTTCCCTATATAGAGTAAATTAACTTCAATGTTTGGCTTAAATTCATTTAGATAAACCATTTTCTAAAAGTTGAGTATCCAATAGGTTTAGAATGAGTACCCAATAGTTTTAGAAAGTCACTTAGGACCACTTTGATAACAATCGTTAATTAAAATTGGAGTGGGACTCATGGGTGATGGAAAGGTTTGTTACCCTTTTCATGCGTCGAAGGTGTGTAAACCATTGTTTTATATTTCTGAAATGTTTTAAAGAAAAAATTCACTTGAATTATGGGATTTGCCCAAAGATTGGAATGAGGGGAAGGAATTGAAAGATAAATGGATGGGGATTCCCCCTATGTGCTGAGAATAAGAGGAGCTAACAAACTGAGAGATAATTGCAGCTGCATGGGAGCCTGAAGTCTGTGTTTTTGGTTGTTTTATTTATACTTATCCTTTGTATTGATGTGTTTATTTTGTATTGACACCTCGCCTTCCCATTCAAAAATTTTGTACAAGCAGGAACACTGGATGATTTCCCATTTGACTCAGAAGATGAGCCTGACAAGATTGAAAAAGCTACTTCCCATCAAATTGATCAAAGTGATGGCATTGAAGAACAAACCAATGAGAAGACCAAAACCAAAGCTGTATGTTTCATATCCTTTCAATAGTTAATAACGATCTTTTGTGATTCACAACAAACTACGTTCATTGCATTATTGCATTATGTTATCATTTGGAACTCTACATGTAGGGGGCTGCACGAAAGAGAGGTTTGACTGCTGGAGGAATGCTACAGCCATTGAAGAAAGTGCAAGACAAAACTCACATTTCAAAGAAAACCGAGGCCAAGAAATGAGATGTGGAATGCCTGTTTTATGTTTGGGTAATATCCGTTAGTACTAAGCAATGATGACTAAATGCTAATTATTAGTTAAAAATAATGAAAAAACGGTTTCAGTTGCACTGATTTTTGGCCTAGAGAGCAGTGGTGGAAAGCGCCTAAAGCTTAAATATAAAAGTGTAATTTGTTGAGGACACTTGCAGTTCCCAGTTATGACGAATCACCTGTTCAAAACACATCTTACACGCATGCTTGCAATGAAATGCATTCACATTGTTTTAGCCTCTACTTGGTTTGGAAAATGTGGGTCGACTAAGAGGGAAGTTCTTATTGATGATATACAAATACTTCGATAAATAGTGCCCTTTTTTTTTCTTTCAATTCTTCTTACATTTAATGGAATTCTAGACCAATTCATATGATAACACAGTAAACACTTGTCTGTTCGACGAACTGCTAGGCGTGGACTTACTAAAATAAAATTCTGTATCATCACTCCTTCACAAATATGAATCTGAGTTGTATTTCTCCCAAATCTCAGTGCCCTTGGCACTTCATGACAACAAGGCTAACAGTCACTGGGTATTCAAATGTTCAGAAAAACAATAGGAGGACGACAAGAATCAACATTGTAAGGGGTTGGAGTGTGTTAGATGAAGAAACAATCTCAGCCTTTCCACTGCCAGGATCTTGAATTGATGGAGGTGAAAGTGAACCATTTGAATTCTTCACCCTGTAAGAGTATCACAAATTTGATTTTAAAATAAAAAATATTAGGTCGGTATGGTTTGAGGATGAACGCATCCAAAAGCAATGTTAATTCTACTATGCAGCCACTGCATTGTACAGTTCTCCAATTCTTTTTGTTACATGTTGGAATCTTCTTTTTAAGTTTATTCAAATGTAAGTCCGGAAATGTATCTTGAAATGTGTAATGAAAAAGTTGAAAAATAGTATTATACATGCAATTAATAAAATGAGAGAAATTTTTTAGAAGCCAAACCCGTGAGAGTTAGGGCAGAATATAATGGCGTAATCGTAAGCCTTGCAAGTAAAAGTGCTTGTGCCATCGTCATAAGCGTAGCTATAAGCCCATGGACAAGCTCGCTTGAAAATGGATGAATAAAAGGAGGGACGGCATGTGGTTGGGTTAGCAAACTCCCCGCTACAGCAGTACTGATCTAAACCAAATGCTTCACATGCACTTCTACACGCGATTACATTTACTCCCCCTTCTCTTGAACCTTCTCCACCCACCACCTGAAGTTCTTTTGGGCAACCTGTTTTGGATGGAAAAAAAAAATTAAAAAAAAAGGAGAAAAAGTTTAAAATAATATATCCGAGGCATCGTGTCATTCATAGGTCTAATAAAAATATTCAAACACGTATATTTTCACTTTCACGGTTAAAGTAAATGCAAGACACAAATCTTACCCATATTAATATCTGAAGCGCAGCCGGTTGCATTACAAGCACCATAGACTCCACGGGGTTGGGCAACAAGAGGCAGATTGTAGCCGTCAACAATGCTGACATCGTAAAAGTCTTTGTCATTGCCATTCCCGAGGGTTATTTCAAATAGTGATGCAGGTGGAGTGGCACCATTGCCGTCACATTGGAGTCGGCCTCCGCAATCCCCAGTTTGACAAGAGCCAACTCCAGAAGCATCAAATGTGCATCCCGTCCTTGCCCAAATTCGACCTGACCACCCTGGAACGGATGGAATTCTCACACTTTGGCCCGATGCCAATTCGAAACCGGTTGTTGGAAGCTGAGGGGTTCCTGAACCAGCGAGTGTTCCAGGCCATATAGTATATGGGCAGTTATTTGTTAAGGTGAATGTACAGGAATAAGAACTAGAGACGAAGAGAGAAATTAAAATAAGAAAGCCAGCTGGGCATGCCCAGGAACACGATGTTATTGTCAACATTTTCCAAGTTTTGTGATATCTGTTTTCAGGTGAATGGAGGAGAGGTGCAGTTAGACAGAGGGTCAATCGATCCCTAGCTACATATTGTAGGTTTGAGGCTTGAGGATTCTGTGTGTGCTGAAGAAGGGTTACGTTGCCGCAACATTACCTTTCTGGGTTTAGTATTTCTTTTATCTTGGATGGCCTCTTGGAGAAGCAATTCCTTTCTTTAGCTATTGCAGAGAGACATTCTACTTGTGATGTATGTTATGTATCAATTGCAAAGAACAAAAACTAAATAGAATTATTCAAGTTCCTTTGCATAAATGAAATGTAATATGAACCTAAGATAACCCTTAATTTAAAATGATCTAGGATACCTACTTGCAAGAATATCAGAAACTTTTCTTTTGGACTAATTAGAGATGGGAATGCATGTGAATTAGAACTAAAATTCTCTTTTGATTCGAATTATCACCTTGATAAATTTAAATATGTGGTTGATCATTACTGAAAAGGTAAATAATAAAAAGTAATTTTCCAGAGCACATATAGAGCTAATATTGTAAATTGAAAGATCTTAAAAGTTGAGCTCATATGAAGATTGAATGAATTAACATTTAATTTCTTTACTAACACAAAAACGAATTAGGCAACACACTTGTTTATTTTATTTTATTTTTTAAATTGAAAGGAAGGGGAAATTAATGGACAAAGTCTTCCTGCAGACAAAAAACAAGTGTCTACTTGGAAAGTAAGGTAATTAAATCAATCTTTACTCTCTTAAGATTTGGAGGAAAGAATCAAGGGAAAATTTCACAAAAAACTCTTTTATTTTTTTATTATATTTTTTTAACTAAATTAAAATGAAATATCTTTTATTAACCAAATATTTATATTTTGGACTCATTTGCCTATATATCATATTAACAATTCTCTCATTTGAAAATTATCAAAAATTATCAAAAATTATTAGATCGAAAATTTTGAAGTTATCATTGCATAGATCGAAGCTGATACAACATATTTCTCACTTCAAACAAAAGAAATGGCCGAATTTTGGTGAGTTTTGTTTAACTTTTGAAAAATTTAAATTTCTTTATAAAATTGTTAGAATTTGTATTTGAAGTTAGAAATAGATGAAATTATTGAATTCTATGTGAAAAATGGGTTTGAATGGTTTAAGAAATGTTAAAAATGGGCAAAAAATGAGACTTTTGGGTCGATATTCGCGATGCAGATGGCGGCCGGAGCTGCGGCCGGCCGCCGTTGCCAATCTCGGGGCCATCTCGAGCCCGAGATGGCCGCGCGATGCGCCTTAAGGGCGCATCGCGGGCGCGCAACGCGAACCCAATATGGCCCCGCGTTGCGCACCCGCGATGCGCACTTAGGGCTCATCGCGTGCAGCATCGCGGATGTCCGTGATGCCGCACTGTTCGCCACGTTGCGCCTGTATAAGATACCATGTGGCGCGAAATTTTTTTTTTAATTTGATTTTTTAAAATTAATTAAATTTAATTATATTTAAATTAATTAAATATATTAATAGAATTTAGATAAATGTAATTTTATTTAAATTAAATAAAGAAAAATTTTCATAAATAGAATTTAGAAGGAATTGATCTAATAGATGAGAAAATTTGCTTAAATGACTCATTAATTTTGGTTTATAATATTTTTTATTATTATTGTGAGTACCTTATGTAATTATAATTTATATATGATTATTTTGATTTTAATATATAATTAATGTTGATTAATATGTTAGTAATTAATTATTAATTTTGGTTTGATTTTATTATAATATGTTGATTAATATGTTAGTAATTAATTATTATAATGTATTATGATTTTTATGTATGTTAAATTAATTATTTCTGTAAATAATATTTTTCTTATTATTATTTTTCTTAATATTAATGTATTTTGTTTATTTTTTTTTATTGTTACAGGAAAGAGAACGTATCTAAAAAAATATAGAATTTCAGAACATATATTTTTTCGTGCATCAGTGACGGTTTATGTTAAGATGTGGGGTCTAAATTATATAAAAGATAAACTGACAACAAATCAGAAAATATTATTTAGACAGACATGTATGGGGCATATATTAATATTGTTACAGGAAATATTAATATTAATGTATTTTATTTATTTATTTTATTGTTACAGGAAAGAGAACGTATCAAAAAAATAAACTGACAATAAATTAGAAAATATTAATATTAATGTTTTTTTTATTGTTATAGGAAAGAGAATGTATCGAAAAAATATAGAATTTCAGAGCATATATTTTTTCGTGCATCAGTGACGGCTTATACTAAAATGTGGGGTCTAAATTGTATAAAAGATAAACTGACAACAAATTAGAAAATATTATTTAGGCAGACGTGTATGGGGCATTTCTTAGATATGTCAGAGTTGATATTCTCTGATATTTTTGTGCACGAGTTATTGTTACGTGAGGTGCATACCTCTAATTTAGAAGATGAGATGTGGTTTTACATAGGGAGGAAACGCATCTGATTTAGCCGGCAAGAGTTTGTACTAATCATTGGACTACAAATGCGATATTACCCTCCCGCCCAGCAACTGCATAGGAAATTGGGCACTCGATTATGGGATATATATTTTTCTGGGGTAAAGAAATTATCTTAAATATTTCTTGATCAATGGTACGCACGTCTAAATTTGGAGAAAATGGACGATGCAGATTCAGTAAAGTTGAGTTTATTTTATTTTATGCATCATGTTTTGATTCCACGTGACGAGCGTAGTGGAATTCAAAAATTTGTTCTATGTTTAGTGGATGACCTTGATGAGTTTAATAAGTATCTATGGGGCAATATTGTATGGACCGTGCTTTATAACTCACTTAAGAAGGCTGCATTCCAAAAATTTGAGAAAATAAAAAGGAAAGGGTTTGCACAGAAGAAGTTTGAGAGTTACAACGTGTATGGCTTTTCGCACGCATTTCTGGTACGCCATAATTTTCTTATACTTAACTTTTTTTATCTTAATTATATATTTATTTTGTCTACGTCAAACTTATATTTTGAAAATAATTATATTAGGTATGGATTTTCGAGGCAATTCCAGTGTGCAGAGAGATTTTTTGTTATCATAATGGTGATCGCTTCCCTCGTATTTTGAATTGGACGACTCGAGGGACTCTATTGTTCGATGAGGTTCAGGATACAATATTAGGAAAGGATTTGGTATGTGTTGATATGAATGAAAAATATATTTATTGGTTTATAACTTTTATTTTGTTTTAAGCGTAACTTAATATGGTTGGTTGATTTATAGGTTCTTTCGATACATCATAAATTAGTACCAAAAGGTTATGAGAAGAAAGTGGCAATTGTGCGCCTGGTTAGACGTGTAGGTATTCCAAGCGGAACTTATGTTAGGGACTTACCAAATATGTCTGATTACAGCGAGAGCAAGTGCCCCAAGACTTATACCTATTTCAGCGACCCTAACGATGATGTTATGGATGTGGAGGGGGGTGGATATGAATGGACAAACCCACAAATGTTAGCACCAGTGGCAGGAGCAACGGTATATTACTTATTTACGTGATTAACTAAAGAGAAATTTTAATATATTTCTAATATTTCTAAATAAGTCATTAACTATGGTTATGTTTCTTATAGTCTGAACACAGTGCATCTGCAGACCATGGCGTAACACATCAGATTGAGCAGTTGCGGGAGGAGATGATTAAGAGATTTGAGCGTACTAAAACTGCACAAGCTGCACTTCTACAAAGAATGGACAAGGATAGAGATGAAATTTTAACAAGTGCTAATCAACTCCGGACCGATCTTACACAGCAGATGCAGCAAATGATGATGTGGTTTAGGCAGTCATGCTCATTCCAACAGAACGAAAGCCATAATATGGTAAGCAAAATAAATTTTAAACGCATATTTTTCGTTACCTTAATTGCAGTTTTATTTATTTTAATATATACATATATTTTAGTTTTGAGAGAACACACCAGTAG
This sequence comes from Ailanthus altissimus, assembly GCA_946807835.1. NCBI lineage: Eukaryota > Viridiplantae > Streptophyta > Magnoliopsida > Sapindales > Simaroubaceae > Ailanthus > Ailanthus altissimus. The sequence continues at coordinate 6,979,232 of OX327713.1, read as the reverse complement.
GCTGTCAATATGATTTTTAGACCCCAGCTACTGGTCATGATATATTGCCCCAGCCACTGATTGACAGTCCTGCAAGTGTTGAGATCTTGCTTGCCCTGCATAAGGGAGTGAGTCAATTTGGGAGACCGTATAGGCCTGCATGGTATTTGCACACCCCATATACAAATCCATTTCCACAAAGGATACATGAGAAAAAGAAATTTAAAATTGAAGTACAACCTCAAGCAGACATGAATCCATTGCAGCAGATAAACTCGACTATCATGGTTGAGTTTCTGGCCTGGATGGACAAGGATGAGGGTGTAGTCAGCTTACCTGGGCTAGACGCTAACCCGGCATAGTTTTAGAAATTGCTACACAGCTGGCTGGATGACTTTGTAAGTAAATTATTCAATAATTATCTTTATTTTTTTTCTAAATTTACACATTCACTTGACGGTTATTGTTTCTAAATGCAACATATTAATGAGTATTTGAAGGTGATTCGGCTTAGGTAATACGGTTGCACTAATGCATTGCCTCAATTGTCCACTTCTGTGAATTCGTACTTCTTTGTGAGTGATGAATTAAATTAATTATATTTTGTTATTTTAAATTTATTGATTTATTCGATGGCCCTGCATTTGTAGTAGACTTTTAGACTCCTTTATGAGCAGCACAAAAATGACATGACTGGCATTGTATGGAGTGATGAAGTGATGTCATATGCTCAAGGCGCTAAAAAAGATTTACTCGGTGCACGTATGTGGATTGAGGTTGATAAGGTAAAATATAATATTTTATGTGAATGTTGTTATTTTTGTTTATAACTTGTAGTACTATTTCTAAGACTTATTTGAATTTTATGTAGGTTTATATTCCTGTCAACTACAATCAACAACATTGGGTAACGGCTGAGGTAGATATCTTGCATCGGCAAATATTGATCTACAATTCTAGCATCAAGGGATTTGCCAATGGCGTGATTGAGAATCATGTCCTGCCATTAGCTACGTTGTTACCCCATTACTTAGATGCTTGTAGATTATATGAGCAACGACAAATTACACCTGACTTAACCCATTTTTATGTAATTAGATTAAAAGATGGAGTGGCACAGCAGATAGTGAATAGTGGAGATTGTGGGATTTATGTTTGTATGTTTATAGAGTTTTTGATGTGTTGTCATCCCCTAGATTTTGGTCCTGAGCATGGGTCATTTTTTAGGACCAAAATGGCGACTGACTTATGAAAATGTGCAAAAAAGTAGTGAAAGAAAATTAACTTTTGTATATTTATAAAGTTTTTTTTATGTATTTTATACATTTTATTGTAAATTGTAAAATGATGTTGATTGATTTGGGTAGAGATGAGAGGTCCCATTTACAGCTAAGAGATGTGAGAAATATTTAAAATGTATTTTCTGCAGATTTATGAAATATAGATTTTGAGAAAAAATAGGGGAAACTCTGTCCGTTTTAATCCAGGAATTTTAGAAAATAAAATTTTATTTCCCATGTTTATAAGAATATATCTAAAAGGAAATTAAGAAATATTTTAGGGTTTGTCTCATGGAATTTCTCAAGGTTGATAGTGGACTTTGGGAAGCATTTCGTTAGGGTGCCCCATGCAAGTATTAACGACATTGGAAAAAAAAGAAATATAATAAACTTATCAATTAAACGCAATCGTAAAAAAAATACAAATTAACTAGTCAAATAAAGCCCATAACTACATGACTTTAAAATACAAATATAACTCATAAAGAACACATCAACTACCATGTAATGGAATTGAGTTTCGACAAGTTTGTCAATTATGTCCATGCTGCTTACAGCGACTACATACATTCTTTGTGGGAGCCTTACCTTGCGATAGAATTCGATTCTTCCGATGTCTTCCTGATTGCCGGCGTACTATAGGAGGCTGGATGTCAGCAGCTCTCAACTCCTCTGGAACAATCCAATCTAACGGATGACCAACCAGATTTACTGGTTCACTGTATGCACGCAACAAACACTCAGTCCTGTAATATCGCGAACAAAGAGTCTGGTACTGGAATCTAACTTGCTTGCATACTGCAAGTGCATGAAGACACGGTAGTTGCCGCATATCAAACTTTCGACAACTACATGACTTCCCCGGGATGTCTACTATTCTATTTCTTTTTCCGTCCTTAACAACAAAACGTGATCGATCTATTGCATGCACTGTCATGCGAGCGGAATCATCATTGTGCTTCCAAATCTTGTCATGGGCCCAAGTGGTCAAGAAGTTTGACATATTTTTTGCAGCCTCAAGTCTCTCAACAAACCATTTTTGCATTAACTCTCGGATCCACTCAATTAAGGCAATCACCGTTATGGCACGTGCATCCTTCGCAACAGCGTTAATGCTCTCTGCAATGTTGGTGGTCATGATGTCATATCTTCTGAATGCTCCTATTGATCGAGCCTATTTTAAAAAACCAACCTCCTCTTCCAAGTATCTCATTGCCTACGGTTTCATTTCTCGCATCTTATAAATTTCCCTTTGAAAGTCAGCTATGCGATACGCCTTGGCAGCAACAAAATAGGAGGCCAAGTATCCCCCTCCTTTTGTTGTATGCGATGGTATCTTATATCGTGCTACCAAATTACACTTCAAGTGATTGATGCATACACCATGATATACATTAGGAAATACCTCTTTAATGGCCTTCTCGATACTAGCATGTCGATCAGATATAAATATAAGGTTCTCAAGATCGCCAATAACTCCTCAGAGTTTTTTCATAAACCACTTCTATGAAGCATCATTTTCAGAGTCAGCAATACCCTATGCAAGCGAAAAAATCTGGTTGTTTCCATCCTTGCAAACAGCCACAAACATTGTTCTCAAGTATGCATTTTTTAAAAATGTACCATCAACTGCAATAACCGATCGGATGGAAGACTGAAACCCTCTAATACATGGTCCAAGAGCCATGAAGAAATATTTGAAGTGCTTGCAATCGTCAATCTCCAAATGCGTGACTGTATCTGGGTTATGTTGTTCCAATATATGACAGTATAAAGGAAGTAATTTATATGAACCCTCTAGAGTACCACGTATCAACACCAATGCATGCTCCTTAGACCGTCAAGCAGTAGGGTAAGTTAAGTCTACACCAAACTCTTCACATATGTCTGCTTGGATTTCCTTCGGTCTATAAAGTCAACTCGCAGATACAAACTTATTTTGCCAATAATCCGAGACTTTGCTTGTCGATGACCATCGCGCAATCGATCTAATTGGCACACGTGACTTGAATCAATTCTGCGCATAATAAAATGTTTCCTTGCATCTGTCGACACTGCACGTAATCTCTATCGACATCTATCATCATCACATTTGATCTCAAAATGATCTTTTGTCGACCTTGATACTTTAAAGCTCCAATTACCTTTAAGTGCTACCATACTAATAGCCTGGTGAAGTTCGTCTTTGCTATAAAACAACTTTCCTACAAACACATCACCAATTTCACTACTCGATATCTTATCTGAAATGCCCAAGTCTGATGGTGGTATTGGAGGCATAAACGCAAAGGGGTTTTCCGCTTCACAAAAATTTATTCTTCTAGCTTCAACATTTAGGGAGTTTGTCGAAACATAACAACGTCTGCCTTCTGCTAAATCATCCCCAACATTATAGTCCCCTTCCACATCCCCAACATTTTCAATGTCATCACAAGCGTAATGTGTATAGGCTGGGTCTTCATTAAAGGGTATAGGAGAAACATTGTGATACTTGTTCGTTGTGTTTGCAGGAACCACTGCTGGAACTGATAGAGATGTATAACTCACTTGGTTGCTACCGCTAGCTAACATAAAATGAGCATGAATTGATGGTGGATTTTGATTGAGGGGCTGTACATTATCTTCATAAACAGGAGCTATAGGATCCACTGTTACACATAAAGGACAATACAATCTTCTATTGGCGCTTAAAAAAAATCGAACATCACTGTCATTTCTAATCTTAATAGGCTTTAGGTTATACCTCGTTGCATCAATTTTGATTTTCAAAGTCACCTTACAGTTCACATTGTCTATTCCCAATGTATAATATACTGCATTTAAAAGATCTTCAAAATTAATATCTTTCGGAACCGAAATTCCAAAATTACTATAATCAACATAACTTTCTTCCCCGTCACTAGAACTCTCCCACTTTCCTCCAAAACAAATAACTATTACATCACACTCCATATGACCTGAAAAAACAAAAAAGAAAATTAGGAAAAGTTCACAAATGAGAAAATTAGTAAAATTATTTAAAAAGATAAAATATTTAAAAATGAAAAAATGCGCATCGCGGGGGCACATCTCGGGCCCGAGATGTGCCCCACGATGCGCACATTGTGCGCGTCGCGGGGCCATCTTAGGCCTGAGATGGCCCCGAGATGTGCCCCCGCGATGCGCATGTTGTGCGTGCCTCGGGGCCATCTTGAACCTGAGATGGCCCTGAGATGCGCACAATGTGCGCACCGCGGCGCGTACAACATGCGCATCTCGGGGCACATCTTCGGCCCGAGATGTGCCCCTACGATGCCTAAATTGACGGCGGCCGCATCGACCGCCGTCTGATTTTCGTCAAACACACTCCAAAACTTATTTTTGGCCGAATTTCAATGCTTTTTATACAATTCTAACTCATTTAGTTCGTTAATAACAACTACTTTTAACTTCAAATGTAAATTTTATCTAATTTCTAACAAATTTAAATTTTTTAATAAAGTTTAAAAAATTTACCGGAGCTATTTCTTTGATTTGATTTAAAGCGATCCCGATCCGTAGCAATACTTTGATTTTTACAATAACAACTTCAAAAATATTTGGTCATCAATAAATTTTGTTCAATATATCTTTAAAGTTTCGTAGAAAAAAAAAGAGAAAGAAGTTATAAATTTGATATAAAGATAAACGTATCCAAAAATAAGTTATTTAGCTAATAAAATATAACTATTTTATATTTAGTTAAAAAAGAATAATTAAATAATTAAAAGGCTATTTTTGAACTTTTTCCAAGAATCAAATTGAACATCGTTTGGAATACAAATCTAGAAACTGCAGATGAAGTTAGGTCAGCTTCTTTTGCAATCGCATTAGATTATTTGTCTTTTTATTTAATTCAGTGATGCTAATGTAAATGGTTGTGGTAGAATAAAAAAGATTCAGATTACTCCCTTAAATTAAATTTTCAACTAATTTTTTATTAATATGTAATTAATAGGGGTTGATGAGTGTTAAAAAGAAAAATAATAAAAAGAATATATTTTGATCACCCATATCTAATAATACATAATATATATCAAATTTTTTAAAAAATTTAAATAAAACTTAATTTAAGAGAAGATCATAATTCGAATAAAATCCTGTTGAGATCTCATGTTAACATCTAAAGCAAACTCGATTATGTTAAAATATTATTTAAACTAAGCCAAGTAAATCTTATAAGTTTGTGTAATTATATTACAGCCCTTCTTGTTTCTAATACTATGTTTATGACAATTTTTTTATGCTGTATTGTATCGTACGGTTACAAGTATTGTAATAGAAAATCTGAGCAGCTTCCTTATCAGAATTGTTTTTTCTTAAAAAAAAAAAAGACAGAAAAGATGGGAGCATCTTTTTGAGGGTTGGTGTTGGTATTTCCAAGCCTGACAACTCTAAGTACGTTGCCCTTTATTTGTTTTTCAAAAAACTAAATAAATTGCATTTCGTTTATTAAGGCAAACGATGTTAGTTTGACGATCTATAAATCTTATGTAGAAGACATATCCGAGTTGACTACAAATGGAATAACATGCAAAATATAAATGAAATGATGGAAAATCTTTTTTTAAATAATAATATTATATTTTTAAATATTATTTTAAATTTTTTTATTTTAAATAATTATTAAATAATAAAATAATATAATAAATAATCTTAAAATTTATATTATTTAATAATTATGTAATATTTTAATTTAAAATATCTAATTTAACTCTAATAAAAAAAATAATTTAACACATTAATTTAAAATATAAAATCTAAAAATAATTTAAAAAATTAGCATTAATCATTTTCAAATACCTAAAAGTCCCCTGCTACTACATTTGGTTAATGCATAAAATCATTTGTAGGCCAGGCCCACATATTCACAAGTATGTGTAATAAGCATAGTATGTGAGTTGAGCAGGAGGGTTTGAGCTTTTTTTAAAATTCATATTTTTATTTGAGTTTGAATTTTTTCTTTTTAGTTGATGCAGAAAATAAAATATATAATAATTTTTTTCTAAAAAAAAGAAAAGTATAATATATGAATTTAAAGTACTTTTTTTTTTAATTTATGGGTTATGATTTAGAAAATTTAGAGTTATCCTAAATAAGATTCAAATATAAGAACACTTAGTCTAATTTAATTCAATAATAAAGATAAATCCATGCAACTAAGTTAATAAAGAAAAACAAGTCAATAAGCATTTTTTTTAAGAGTTGTTTTAAAATAAAAAGTACCAAACGGAATAATATGCAAAATATGGATGAAATGGTGGAAAATCTTTTCTCAAATACCTAAAAGTCCCCTGTGCCATTACATTTGGTTAATGCACAAAATCATTGGTAGACCAAACCCAAGTCTGCATATGTTCACAGGTGTGGATAATAAGTATACTACGTGAATTTAAAATGCTTTTTTTTTTTTAGATTTAATTTATGGTCATGATTTAGTAGGTTTAGAGTTATATTAAATAAGATTCAAACATAAGAATCTTATTTAATTTCATTCAACAATAAAAATAAATTCATGCAATTAGGTTAATAGAGAAAAACAAATCAATAAGCATCTCTTGGCTCTTTAAGAGTCCTTTTAAAATAAATCTTTTATTTACTTATTAAATTAAGTACATAGCTTTAATTTAACCCAAGTACATAAATGAGTTTATTCAATACAATATAAAGTATGGGTTAGTCTCCTCTTCTACTTGACAAATATTGAAATTTTACTTTTTATTTTATTTTATTTTATTCGAGTAGTAACTCGTTAAATAAACAATATTTTAGAATTAAGGATTAAAGATAATGTTTAACTTAAATATAAACCCCTACAATATAAATGCCCTTACATTTTTGTTTTATACATTAAATGATAGTTATGCATTATTCATTCATCTCTAATCATATTAGAGCATCTTTGCACATTTTTCAGTGCTTAAATTGCTTAGAAAATAATTAAAAGGTTCTAAAGGCATAAAAAAACTAGTGTCCGCAAACCCTAAGTATAAGTTATTTAAGGCTTAGAATGCTAACTTCTTATTATGTGAATAACTCACCCTTATATTAAACTAAATAAGCTTAAGTATTATGCAAACTCAACTTCTACATTTTTCACAACTTAAGACTCAAATTTATTCTAATGAAAATCTTCATGACAATTCAGAGTAAATTCACAACACTGAGCATTTTGGATTCTAGAAAATCTTTGGGTAGCTCATTTCTATGGCATGAGACACCACACCTAAATCACTATAGCCAATGATATCCTACCACACCAGCTTAAATAAATCAATATTTTAGTGTCTATACTTAAGAGTTTAACTAGGATTTTACTATAGCAAAGTCAAACAGAAAACGTAAAATTTTGAGAAGCATAAATAATAAAATTCAAGATGAATCCTTACATCAAGAGAATTCTCCAATTGGCTTTTAAAAAGATCAAGAATGAGAAAATCAAGAAGGTGAAAATCAAAGATATTGGTTTAGGGCTTTAACAAAAGCTTACAGAATACCATGTAAGAATTCATATGGCAAAGTCATAATCCATTGATAGAATATGTAAGGAGTTTCAAAGATTTGGCGTTAGATTGTTATAAGCAAAAAAAGGAAGAAGAATTAGTGAAAATTTGCATTAGCAAATAATTACTACCAAGCCCATTTACAAAACATAGGGTTTGTTCTTTTGTTTTTTTTTATTAAACTTGTAGAGGCTACCAAAAAGACTGCTCTGTGAGTAAAAGTCTTTTTTTTTTTATAAAAAGTTAAAAATATACTAAAATAAAAAAGGCGTCCCTACATCTTTTGTATCTTGACTATTGAGCAAGATTTAGAAAATGAACTACCTAAAGAGCATCTCATACCTTGTAATGAAGAGTAGTTGGATGCTATTCTGGGTTAGTAGATACTAGATGGTTTCTAAAGCCCTTCCTATTAAGAAAGGAATCTATCTAAAAGGAATAAAAGAAACCCTAATTTTTTTGTCAACTACATCAGATGTTCAATCACTTTATAGGGCATTGAAGTTACCCAAGAAAATCACAAGCCATGGACTTTTACTAATTATCACAACATAATGGTGAAAGAGCAACCATAGAGAGCTTACTGGAATACACTAGAGATGTCAATCTCAAGAATGGAAAGATCACAAAAGAGGTGGTTATGGTAATTAAGGAAAAAGAATAATCTAATATGATAGATAATAAATTGCAAGATGTTATAATGTAGGGTCACAACGGAATTTAAGTAGTTGTTTGACCAATTGGGCTACGAGCTTGAGGCACACAATTTTACAATAGAGACACTCCTCAATGTGTAAGCACAATAAAAAGAGATGTTGAGAGAATTTGTAGTAGATGTGTTACATGTAGGCAAGCAAAATCTTGAGTGCAACCCAATGGTTTATACATGCCACTGCCTATTCGTAATGAGCCTTAGATTGATATTTTGATGGATTTTGTGTTAGGTTTGCCTAGGTCTAAACACAGTAGAGATTCAATTTTTATGGTTGTGGATAGGTTTTCTAAGATGACACATTTCATTCTATGTTACAAAACTGATGATGCTTCACATGTTGCTGATTTGTTCTTTAAAGAAATCGTAAGATTACATGGTATGCCTAGAACAATAGTTTCGGATAGAGATGTTAAGTTTTTTAGTTACTTTTGGAAGACTTTGTGGTGTGAGTTAGGAACTAAGCTGTTATTTTCTACTACTTTTCACTCACAAACTGTTGGTCAAACCATAGTAGGGAATGAGAGTTTGTCTACTTTATTGAGGGCTATTATTAAAATGAATATCAAAACTTGGGAAAAGTGTTTACCACACTTTGAGTTTGCTTATAATTGTATTATTTATTATGCTATTAAGTTTTCACCATTTGAAATTATTTATGATTTTAATCCTTTAACTCCACTGAAGCTAACACCATTACCTTTGCCTAAATGTGTTAACTTAGATGGAAAGAAAAAGACTGAATTTATTAAGCAGATACATGAGAAAGCAAGACTCAACATTGAGAGGAAGACAGACAATACGCAAAATAAGCTAATAAAGGGCACTGACACTTGATTTTTGAACCTGGAGATTGAGTTTGGTTGCATATGTAGAAAGAAAGTTTCTAACACAAAGGTGATCTAAGTTGCTTCCGAGAGGAGATGGACATTTTCAAGTCTTTGAATGTGTTAATGACAATGCAAATAAGTTGGGTTTTTCAGGTGAGCACAATGTTAATGCCACTTTCAATGTTACTGATTTAAGTCCTTTTGATGTAGGTGATGATTTGAGGATAAATCTTTTTCAAGAGGAGAGGAATGGTGGGGGCACGACTAACAAATAGAATGTAGATCCTATTTAAGTTTTAGTTGGTTTGGTTACAAAGCCTCAAGTTAAAAGGTTAAAGGAAACTCTCAATTGACTAATTTAAAAGATTTGGATGAAGTAAATTCATAGAGGCCCAAGCAAAATGTTCCACGTATTCCACAAGGTTAAATTTCCAAGATTCAAGCCTTAGAAGAATCTAGAAGAGTTTCTCAAAGAGAAAAGTCACAAATTGCATGATATTAGAGAATTATGGATTCAAATTTCACAATTCAAATTAGGATATTGTAATTGTTGGAGTAGGCATGAGTTTAGGAAATAATGGATTCAATTTTCAGAATTTATATTAGGATATTTTAGTTTCCTTTTTTTTTAACAATCACAGATTTTCGAGCAGCATATTTAGAGATTTTCTAGTTGTCAAATTTGTGGACCTCTTTGTATTTAAATAGCCATTAACTTATTAAAATAAACAATTTAGATTTCATTCATAATTTTGTGAGAGAAAATTCCTTTTGGTTCTTTTAGAACTCTTTATACTTATCGAAAAACCTTTTTGTGGTGTTCTACTTTGACTTATCAATTAATCATTCTATCATTTATTGTGGCGTCTTCATTATAATAAGGTTCTTACTTTAATATAAGCAATGGGTTGTGGTTTCATATAAATCTATTACTAGACGATTTGGAAGTCTTTCTTGATCTACAAATTTCTCAATTTCTTTGCATGGATCGTATCATCAATTGGTATTATTGACAACTTTTATTTTCATCCAATTTTAAAATAATGGGTAACTCTATCAAATTTAACATAAAAAAATTGTAAACAATGAGTGAAATTTGGTAATTTTAAAAATATGGTAAGTAAACTGCCACTTTCACTATAACATGGGATTCGAATGTTTACTTTTAAAATTAATGATTGTAATAATAATTAAGATTATAATTTATATTGGATTGAAAATTTGAAATGTGTTTATAGAATTATAATCATAATTCATAATTGAAATTTTAAATTGCAATTACATTAAATAAATTACAAATACAATATCATATAATCATAAATACAAAAATAAATTACAAAAATTTAATATAAACTTATTGAAATTTATTTTGAGGTTTAATAATTAATTTATGTTATCTAATTTTATTTTTAGATATTTACTTTTCTTTGATATTTTAAATATTTTTTTCAATTTTTTAATTTTTGTAATTATAAATATTATAATTAAAAAAGATCGGTGAGAGTCCTCAATGAAAAGTTTCAATCACTATCTTGAACTCTTACCCTATTCTACTCGTCCAACCTCATTTGGTTACAACAAGCTTGAGAACTCTTACCCTGTCTCGGGTAAGAGAGATCAAGTAAGAGTTCTCAAGTAGGAAACTGAGTTAACCATAGGAGGTTAGATGACTAGAATAAGATTCAGGTTCAAACTGGTGAGCGATGGTTGGTGGTTGGCTGAAACTTCTCGGAAACTCTCACTAATCATTTTTATTACAATATTTATAAGGATAAAGGACATTTGGACCCCCACATTATAGTGAAAGTAACAGTTTACTCACCCTGTTTTTACAATTACCCATTTTCACAAATTTTTTCTTTTAAATTTGATGGAATTACTATTTTTTAAATTAGATGAAAGTGAAAGTTGTTAATAATATCAATTGACAATAATAAAAAGTTAAAAAAAAGGGTAATTCTATTAATTTAATAGAAAAATTGTAAAAATGGGTAATATTAAAAACAAGGTGAGTAAACTATCACTTTTACTATAACATATGAGTCCAAATATCATTTTTCCTATTTATAACTACAAAAATTTAAAATATCTAAAGAAAATTAAATATCTAAAAGTAAAATAAGATAACATAATTATTAAACCTCTGTAAAAAGTTTTTCGACAATCCTCCTTACAATTTGTGGCATGCTAATGGATGTGCGCTAAACCATAATAATTAAAATAAGTCAAAGTTTGATTACACGTATTGCAATACTATCTTGTTAAGATCGGGAATGAATGTTGTTGTTGTCATTTTGGGTGGCTAAGAGTTCATTTTATAATGATATACAATTTACAAATTGTAATTGGATAAATAAAAATTAAAAAATAAATAATTTGAGAGAATATTACTTTTAAAATGAGTTGAAATAATTTAGGAGAAAATTAGAAGAGATTAAGTTGAGTTGAGACTTGAGAGAAAATTGAGAGAGTGTAGAGAGGAGAAGAGAAGAGGTTGAGCGTTTCAAATAGAGCTTTGGAAGTAGAGCTTTTAGGAATAGAAATTTTAGAGAAAAAGGGAAGTAGAGCTTTTAGGAATAGAGATTTTAGAGAAAAAGTCACTGATCGTTTGTTTGTCAATTAAATTTTTTTTTAAAGTACTAGATTGTTTGGTTAAATATTGTTAAAAGTGTTTATTTGTTACTAAATTACCAAAAAGAATATTTAATAAAACTTATATTCAAATTCTAAACAATTTAATATTTTTTATATATAAAGTTAAAGGGATATTACCATAAATACCCTTGAAGTTTAACCTAAATTTAGCAATACCTTAAACTTTGGAAAATAGGTTGTAATGTCCAATTATTTGAAAATATTTTATTAGAATTAACTAAAAAAGGGTAATATTGTTATTTTAATATTTTTTGTCCAAACAGCCCTGATCTCATGTCTAAATACTCTTATCTATGTGTCCAAACACTCTTATCTTTGTATCCAAACAATTCTATCCTTATATCCATACAATCAATTTAAAAATATAAACACTTTTTTATTATTTTTAAAAAATAATAAAACATAAATAAAATAATAAAATAAATAGAAAAAATAAAACAAAATTGGCTGCTCTTGCAGTGGTAAAAAAGGGCAATTTAGTCATTTCATATAATTTTGTTAATTTTAACTGAATATTCTCTAATGGTTTGACATTACTGCCTATTTTTCAAAATTGAGGGTATTGCTGAAATTAGGCCAAACCTTGAGGGTATTCATGATAATATCCCAAGTTTAAATTTATCATGTATTTTTTCAAATTAAATTTCTTAAAACACAATAATCAAATAATTTTAGTACATACTAATTAATGAATCAATATAATTATTATACTTGGTACACAAATTAAAAATAAAATAACACTTTTTATTTTAAAAAATAAAACAATCAACAAAAGATTTTGGTAGATTTTTGTAAAAATATGATGGCTATAGAGAACTGAAGATGCGATAACTTTTAAGAAAATGTTAAAAATGTATTAGTTGAATAGAGTTTATTTTTATTAACGGTACACTATAAAAATAAGAAAATATTATTAAAGTATATGTGACATTATATAAATATTAAAAAAAAAACTTTACTCTCAAAAGCCCAATATTTGAGCTTTTACAAGTAGAGGTAAAATAGTTTTTATAATCTCTAAAAGTTATCTTTAATTGTAATTAAACGACATATAAAAAAATTTAAAAGAGATTTTGTCATTAAAAAAGCTTTTTTGACAAATAGAGAAACCTAATCAAACAGATACTACCTGTGAATGAGAATAGGAGGTACCTTTTATAAAGCACCATCCTTAACTATTGATCAACGGTCATAAAAAATAATTTTAATAATTATTTTATAATATTATCATGAATACTTCTGACATAAAGTCTAATTATAGAAATACTTACCAATTTTAGATTCCATTAGAAATACCTAAACTTTTTACAAAATTTTATCAACACCCTCCCATTAGAGAATCTTATTTTAAAGTTAACATATTCTATGTCAACAAGAATGAAATATCTAAAATGCCCCTATAGAAATGAAATGTCTATTGCTCGTGTATATAATATTAGATTATAAATGTTATCATATATTCCTAAAAGGTTATTTTCCAAAGACAAAACAAAATTTCACTTTTTAGCACTTTGAAATTAGAGTTGTTATTTTTCTTGTATGGTGAATTACTTATTTTGCCCTAATAAAATTATAAAATTTAATAGACATTCCAAGTGACAGTTGCAGTGAAATGACTTATTTGCTCATGACGAAATTTGAAATTTTATTTGGCACTGCAGGTGACCTTTGCAGTGCAACGGTCAAATAAACCCCAATAAGAGACCATTTTCTTTTTCATTTCATTTGCAAGTTAATGGTCAAAAGATTTATAGGCATTTTATTTGCAGGTTCCTCTTGCTTAAGCGATATCAAACCTGATTTTTCATTCACAATAATCTTACATATAGTTTTCATTCACACCAATCTCAAACACATATAAAAACACTCATACATCTTTAAAGTGCCTCACATACATTCTTCAAGTGCCTCAAAACAACATAAAAAATAGCCATACATCATAAAAGCGTTTCATAATAGCATAATCATGTCAAGCCTTATAAACCTAAGTGCAGTGAATGGAAGAATTATAAAATTTAGAAACAAAAGATGCTTATGTAAAAGGAAGACAATTGTTAGGATCTTAGAGTGAGAGAACAATCTTAATAAGTTGTATTTCTATTGCGAGAGAAGAAGATGCAGTTACTAAAGATTTTGGGAACCAGAGGAAGAACACTTTAACTATTGGATCTTTAAAGTTTATGAAATTTCTACATTTGTGGAAGCAGTGAGAATATTAATGGAGAAGTTTGCAGGTGCTGGCTGGACAGATGAAATGAAAAGCGTGATAAAGAATGTGTATTGTATTTTGTTGGTGGTCTTAATAGTTGGAATAACAATGGAAAAAATGTGTTGATACTTAATGCATGAAAGATGTAATATTGAAATTAATGAAATAAGTTACCACAAACTTGCAAAAGAATGCTTCAAATGCACCATCATTCTTACACTTTAAAAATGCCATCATTCTTAGTATGTAAAATTAAACCAATACATGAACCATAATACTTTTTAAAAAAAAGTTATGATGCATAGTTTTTCAAAAATAACACAAGTTCAACTACAAACTTCATAATCGGCTTGGCTATTTTCTAGGTTTGCCAGGTCTCCCTCTTCCTCTATTTCTTAAAAGCGATACATAATGTTTAAATTAGAAATGTTTTATTTACTAAGAAAATATTGTTGAATAGATAAATAGCATTTGAGAATATTGCTAAGTGTTACCTATCAAACCAGTTGCACCTATTGCTAATCCTATACCCTACATAGTAGCTGATGTCGAACCTTGGGAACTACTTGTTCCCTTTCCCTACAAGATCAAGTAAAATGATTGAAATGATACATTGCACTTGAGCTGTTTAAACCAACTGAATAAGCTTAAGTCACTCATAGTAGATTGCACTATCCTTGCAATAGTATGTGATAAACTTTCCCACCTGAACCTATCCCCCGAAAATAAAATAGTACCATATTTCAAGAAACAATAAACTAATTAAATAACTAAAAGAAAAATAAATAAACAATAGCACAGTTGCAACCATGTACAAAATCATTGTTTTTGTTTTTCACTCTACGTGTTCTGGAATTATGACCAAATTTCTTACATGTTTTACATGTTACATCAAAAGATCTAACATGTTCTACAGGTTTACTTAGCTCTTTTTTTTTTAAACTTAGGTCTTCTAACAGATCTTTTATTTTGTTAGAGGTTCATTATAGGTAAGTTGATATTATCCCATGCATATTTATCTGGAATTGGCTTAATTATACCCTTATAAGTACTTAGAAATACATTCTTACATTGCACTTTGTCCACATATATTGCTAGGTCATCCTTTATATACAGTGTCACTTCTATGATATGTTTGCATGAAAACCAGTTAACTACCATGCAAAACACTTATAGGTTGTTGCATTCATGTCAACTAATTTAGGATCAAAAATTTCAAAAAATACATTTTTTGATTTAAGAACCTTAATTGTCTACCCTCATCACCTAATTTCTCAAAATAAATTTCTCACAACATGTGCTATATTAGTTGGCCATGATTGTCCATAATGGCACATCTCTTGTATTTTAACTATTATCTTTCTTCTATAATGCTCAATGAGGATTAGAATGGGTATTTTTCTTTTTTGGAACAACCAACTGTTGAAGGTCTCAGTGAAATTGTTTGTCACATGCTCACATTTAATATTTAGATTAAATCCATATTTAAACTACTTGCTAACTGACAGTTTGCTTATCTAATCAAATGCATGAGGGTTAATTGATTTTATAAACTGAAAATGGTTTCTAAATTGGTGTTTGTTAGTCTCATTTGCTACAATCTAAAACATAAGCTTTAGATGAAAACCGAGCCATTGACTTCTAAAATTGCTATATATATATATATGCCTAACACACTATCTTGTATTATATTTTGGCCAGTGATGTGAACATTCCAAAGAAAAGTGAGACCTGACGCTCAATGAGAGATAAGAACCAGAGGTATAAGAAGACTGTAGATGCCACACTCAAGATAGATAAAAAATTGTGAGTGATAAGTCTAAAAGACGCCACAAGATAAAATCTTGATAAGTTCTAATAAATGTTCTTTGAAGAACTTAAGAGAAAATTGTCAACATTAATATCATCAATTTTGTTTTTATTCTCCCTCATCTCTTATATTTTTATAGAGACCTCTTGGGATGTCTAGTATTTATTACAACAACTAATGATAACTTACAACTACTAACTATCAACTACTACCAATTACTTAGGCACTTGGAATTCCAGCACTTATTACAATAATTAATAAAAATTTATAACTACTAACTGTCAACTACTACCAGTAAACTAGGCACTTTGAATGCTAGCACTGATTACAACAATTAATAATAACTTATAACTACTAACTACCAACTACCAACAACTACCAATATTGAGACTTAAAATCATATGGGCTACTTACATGAGCTGTTGTGCTATTGTTCCCCATCACACATGGATGTTCAATGGACCTTGTGATGTTTTTTTGGCAACTTAGTTTGTATCATTCTCCCTCTCTTGAAAATGATTTGTCCTCAAATCTTTACCGAACTCAAATACAACTTTCTTGAACATTAAAGTAGTATTTTTGATAGCACAACAATCAACACACATCTTCCACAATCCTTCATTCTTAGGCACTAGCAATACTAAAATTGTAGGATGCTTCATGCTCTTACACATGTATCTCTTCTCTATAAGCTCACAAATCTACCTTTGAAGTTCCTTTGTCTCATTGGGATTAGTTCTATAGGCTGTAATATTTGGAATTAATGCTCCAGGTATAAAGTTGATTTGATGCTCGATTTCCCTTATTAGTGGTAAAGCATTAAGTATCTCTTTGGGAAACACATCAAAAAATTCCTTTTCATCTTCTTTAATTTACAAACTTAATGTACGCTTAGTAACTATCAGCTTACCATATACTGGGTACTCAATTTCATCACTTGCATCTTCCAATGGTGGCATAGGTTCGTCATCTGACTTACTTTCAGCTTCAATAACATGGTTATCAATTAGAATCAATGCACTTTGATTTGGACATTGAGATGTAATATGACCTTGGCTACCTCCCACGCTTTAGCCCTTTGTTGGTTCTGCTTTGAAATTGAAATCAGCTTGCTCATCTCTTTTACTCCAATCCAGTTTCAAAGATGATGTAGAATTAGAGTTTTGGCAATATCCTATGGAAACTCTTCCTACTTAGTTTTTTGTCTACCTCATTTGCCATATTCAACAATCTATCCCAAGCATCTTCATCAATGCCATCATCATTCATGGTAGCATATCTATCTTGAATTCGCAATGTAGGAACTTCAGGTGTCTGCTCTCTTTTTGTACTAGATTCAAATTTATCTATCCGTTTATGAACATGTTCTATCTCTACTTTCTACATTTTTCTCATCTCACCCATTAAAGCTTTCATGAGAAACTTTGAATTAACCTTTTTCGATGCAACTTCGAAAGTATTTTTGTCCTTGTTGTTTAACATGTTTGCAGCAAAATAAAGTTAGAAAAATAAAAAGAACCTCGAACACTCCCTTACGTGTTTCACTAAAATAATGATTCACTCAACTTTCACTCATGTTTTCACACTTTTTTTTTTAAATTTAGAAACGTAAATCTGGAATCAATGGAATCTGAATTTTTTTTATCTCTCTTTTTATTTATTTATATGTAATAACAGAACTTGAAGAATTAGATTAAATAACAGATAAGAAGAAACAAGAAAATTAATATAGGCTACAGATTTTTAGAGACTAAAATAAAGTTGCTGATTTAAAAGAAAGAAAGATCAATGAAAATTAAAAGGATAGTTCAAACTTGATTAGAGACTAAGCTCTGATACCAAATGATGTGAACATCACAAAGAAAAGTGATACCCGATGCTCAATGAGGTTCCTTTGCCCAAGGATTGTTCTAATTCATATTTTTAGATATAAAAAAAACCTTGACCCGTTATCTATAAGAGATAAGAACCAGGGTATAAAAATATTGTAGATGCCACACTCAAGATAGATAAAAAGTTATGAGTGATAAATCTAAAAGAACGCCACAAGATAAAATCTTGATAAGTTCTAATTAAAATTCTTTGAAGAACTTAAGAGAAAACTCTCAACATTAATATCATCAATTTTGTTTTTGTTCTCCCTCATCTCTCATATATTTATAGAGACCTCTTGGGATGTCTACCATTTATTAGAAAAACTAATGACAATTTTCAACTACTAATTATCAACTACTGCCAATAACTTAAGCACTTGGAATTCCAACACTTATTATAACAATTAATAAAAACTTATATCTACCAACTGCCAACTACTACCAATAAACTAGGCACTTTGAATGCTAGCACTTATTATAACAATTAATAATAACTTATAACTACTAACTACTAATAACTACCAATATTGAGACTTCAAATCATATAGACTACTCACATGAGCTGCTGTGCTATTGTTCCCCATCATACACAGATGTTCAATGGACCTTGTGATTTTTTTGGCAACCTAGTTCGTATCAGCCAATATACAACCAAAGCATCCACCAGCTTCTTTTGTCTGTCACTCATAAATGTGACCACCCTCTTCTCCTCATAACCAATCAAATGATATAACCTTTCTAAGAAAAAAAAACACCAATTGTCAGAACACTCTACTTACATATAGACATTGCCAATGGAAATATACAATTATTGACATCTAGAGCTACAATTGACAATAAAATACAACCACATTTTTCTTTTAAGTGACATCCGTCTGGCCCTAAAAAAGGTCTACAACCAATCACGAAACCTATTTTTGTGCTAGAAAAGGCTATGAAAATTATCTTAAATATAGGGTTTATTGGTATATATCTAGGAATGTTAATACATGTATTATATAGCATTTTTAACTGAATTAATACTACTATATTAGGATTACTTTTCATAACCATATGTGCATACTTATACATGTCAACATAAGACTTAATATGGTCCTCTACAACATTTCTTATGGCCCTTCTCTTTGCTTTATAAATTCTTTGCCTATTGACACTCACTCTATATTTTTGCAACAATTCTTGCTCAAGTACTTGAGCTTTGACCTTAGGCATAGGTTTTACAAAACTTTCAATCTCTTTTGTAAGCCATGGTGATTTGCCCTCAATAGTTTTAGTGGATCTAAAATATGTATGCCTAAGGTTATGACTCTTAACTATGAAGGATACTATTTCTTATTGTTTATTGGTATGTGTTCTCCAGCGACATCCCTCAAAAGTAAACTTTACTGATATCCTTGCAGGTTTACTCTTTAGGCTCTTAGGTGTCAACTTTTGTTGCACAATGCATTTTGTAAGTGCATTTCTAAATTGGTTAATGCTATTAAGTGAGTAATCAACTTCAAATGAAATTGGCTCGTCTGGTTTCTCTATTTATACTTTCCTTTTAATTTTGTTAGACATCTTACAAACTTCATCATTCTCTTCAGATGAGCTAATCACAAAATCATCATCTAACTCATACTCTTCCACACCATCATTAACCGAACCTGATGTTGGACAGTTACAAACTCCCTCCATAGATCCTTCTACATTTTCCTCCCTATCAAAGAAATGAAAGACCTCATATGCCATCATCATCTATGTAATAAATTCCTAGTGTACTTGTTATAATGCTTAGGTTAGTTTGTGAGGGATTTTTAATTTGGGTGGAATTTTCAGTATGGGTGAAGACTTCAGTTTGTGTGGTATTTTTAGTATGCTTGATAGTTTTAATTTGGTTGGTATTGAATGTATTGGTGGGATTGTCAATATGAGTGGAGAATTCAGTCTGGGTCAAATTTTGATGAGCATTAGTAATATTTGGGCGGGGTTGGGTGTTAGGACTAGATTGGGTTATGCTTGACAGTGGTTGGCTATCAAAGACTGTGTCATCTACCTTTTTACCTAGTTCTGAAGCACTAAGTATGGAATGAGGACAACATCTAAGGGTGTTGCATTTATAGTTAACTTGATACTTGCAACCTTTTTAAATAAAAAAAAACTCAAATATTAACTCACATATGTCCTCTATTTGTAACTTACCCTCGGACTAAGGTAAAATAGTTTGCACTTTATAATTCTCTATAGGATGAACTATCATATTTGTAACACCTTTACATAACATTATTTAACAAACACACTATAAGTGTTGTGCGTAGGGTAAGTGTGTAAATTTAATTTACATTTTACATGTCACACATGTAAAATGTATGCAGTAAAATATTTAAACATATCCCATTACACTAATGAGATCAAATGGGGCTCACCCTTGAAGCATACTTTATAAAGTTCAAGTCGAGGACGAATGGGATTCCTCAAGCTAGAATTGTAGCTTAGTTTCTCAACAAGAATTTTTATTTGAAGAAAATTTTGCTTCCAATCTCTCAGCCTAACCTATATGAATTTTCTCTTAATTCAATTTCTTTTGTTACTTACCATAATCAAAATGATAAAGGCCATTATATCGCAAATGTCGCCACCCACTTTAGCAAATCAATTTATAATAAGTGGCTTGCAATTGCAAGCATGAGAAAGCTTTAAGAATTAAGTATGATAAGGTAACAATTGCCCATATCATGTTTCAAATTTACTTGGTGGCAAGCTACTTGCTTGGTGGCCAAAGATTGCTTATTAAAAGGCACCTCATGCTTTGAAATATAAATTGGCCGAATTATTTTCATCAATTGGTGGCACTTTCTTATTCAATTTATAGACTACAATAGCCACCACATGCTTAATAATTTAAACATGTCAAGTGTAATTTAATTTCAAAACATGACAAATCAAATCAAAACAATAACAATTCTTTAATGAATATAATAATCATAATAATAACAATCTCTTATTAATAATAATCATTTGGCTGAATGAATTATTTCATCCAAATTTGCCACCAATCTTATCATGCCATGTGTCATGCCATTATAAATTAATGGCATGATATATGACATCCAATTAAGGGATGAAGTGGTAAGTCCCACTTGCCAATATGTTGAGCTTAACATTTAAACCTATTAATTCCTAGAGAGATTATAAAATAATTCTGGCTTACCGAGAACTTCCCAGATCGAATCATTCGATCTGGTGTGCTATCTTAGTACACAACGAGTACACTTTATATAGTGAGACTCTTAGGTTCACATCATTTTTTCTTATGAACATTTTTAAAAATCCATAAACGATGCCCCCCATACATCTTATGGAAATAATAATATGACATATTGAACCATACAAGTTGAGGTTAATACATATTCGTATAATCCCTCCGTCATTTATATCATAGAAGAGCAGAGACATTGATCATCACCATCAAATCTCCATATGCTTAACTGTGAACTTAACTTCAAATTCATATTTCCATATAAATATATCTGCAAAAACTCTTGTGATATTATTTATCTCACGAAAAACCCTTTTTTTGGGTTTACTGCTTATGACTATAAGACTTTCTGAAATAGAATCTTGAAGTATCAAGATATAAAACTCATCTATATGAGCTGACGGATCCCATATCTACACACATCAGAGTCCATAAACATCGGACTATACCTAGCGAAACTTAACAGTCAAACCATAAAAGATCTCTAACATGTGTGGAACTTAAGTATGATGAATCAGTCACTAGCCCGCCGTGGTGCTTAAGTTAAGGGACCACAAATACTACTTAACTCGAGAGGACCCTTTATTGATGGCTTTATGAAATGTCTATTAGAGGCCCTCATTAAATCTGTTCAGTACCTAGTCCTCACTGAATACTCATATGCCTATAAAAGTCTCCACTAAGTTCATGATCTGCTAAGATTAACCATTTGAATTATTCAGATATAGACATACACTAATCTATATATGATAAGGCCTTCAGCGACAGATTCACATCAGTGAAGATAGATTAGAAACATGATGTTCAAGAACATACTTCGATAATGACATTTCTTAATATTATTTGCAACCTTTTACAACTATGTCATTGCTAGTATATCCTCAGGTCTTTGTCTCATTTCAGACAAGGCTCTAGCTCTTTAGATTTTGCTAACTCTTATAACTTGCTAACTCTTAGCAATTATAACTCTCAGCGTTGCTAACTCTTAGCACTGGTTTAAATATCTTTAAGTCAGATCTGAACTCCTTCAAATCATACAATATTTGAAATATTACAAGCATCTTATCATATTTATTTAATATTAATAATTTTATTCGAAATATTTATTGTATAAATATTAAACAATTAATATTCAAACAATATTGGAATGGAACATAAGCACTATTTTCAACAAACTCCCACTTGCTTTAGTGTCAGTCACGATGATATCTAACACCTATTGTCTCCATATGTTTCTCAAACACTTTAGAAGTTAAGGCTTTAGTTAGTGAGTTTACTATTTTATCCATGGAATGTATCCTAAATACTATTACATCTCTAATAGCAAAGAACTTTTTAATTATGTGATATTCAAAGTCCACATGATCAAAATTTTGGTACGCCTTATGGCTTCTTAACTTGAACAATTACGCCGTTATTATTACATTTAGTGAGATATGATCTACTAATCTTGGAACTATTCTAAGTTCTGCAACTTACTTTTATGTTCACAGAACTTCTTTTACAGGCTTTTCAAGCTGCAACATATTTTACCTATAAGTTATAATTAGCTGTGGATATTTATATTGCACTCTCAACTAATTACTGTATCGATAAGAAGAAATACATAACCAGATGTAGACTTTCAATCATCCGCACTAAAATTAAAATCCAAGTCTATGTATCATTTTATTTATATGTAACTTTCTCTATGATTTAGAAACATATCCTCTATAACTCTCAGGTATTACAAATATATTTCACGACCAATTAAAGGTCGTTACCTATATTAGATCGATACTGGCTAGTAATACTTACAGTCATTTTGATTCAGGTTTTGAACATAACATAACGTACATCAAGCTACCTCTAGCTAATTATGTAGTATGTTAGACACTCTAACTCTTTCTAAACACACAAGCTTTCTCTTCATTTTTAATAAAACCAAGCTCTCTAATTTCTTTGTTAAAACGAAGATTCCACTAGAGTATAATAGCCAATAAAATTTGAATTGATTTAAGCATTATTACTATTGAAAATGTTTTCTCATCATCGATGCAAGATCTCTAAGTGTAACCTTTTGTAACCAATAGGGATTTAAAGGTCTCTACCTTCATATTGAGCCCATGCTTCCACTGCGTAAACTTATTTACAACAAATAAGAACAATTTCTACAGGAAGCACAACCAAGTCCTAGACTCAATTATCATACGTAGAGTCAATTTTGAATTTTATAGCATGTTGCTATATTTCTAAATCGATGTCCAACATTGTCTTTGGGTAAGTTAAAGGAATCTTTTCTTCAACTAAGAAAATACCAAGGGCACATTTAGGTATCAAATATACCTAATAGGTGGCCCTCGATTTCCTTTCTGACCTACAGAGTTAGTGTTAAAGGTTTTTCACTCGATTAAGCTTAAGTTCCATCATCGATTTATAATTTTTGGATTGACTTCACCAAGTTCAATCTTTTTATAATCTCCACGACCTTATGAGAAATTATTTTTCAAGGAAGGTGTCATTATAAGAAACGAACATATTTCGCTTCTCTGGATCATAGAACTAGTATCCTATAGAATGCATGGGATACCCTATAAACCCTTACTTGTACCCTTTGAGTGCAATTGTATTATGTCGAGCAACTCATATACACGTAGGACAACCTTAAATTGTAACACACTTAAAACTTGGTTTTCTTCTAATCCATATCTCATACAAAATAGAAAGAACAACTTTGGATGGAACTCTACTCAACAAGTGAACAATAGTTTCTAGAGCATAATCCCACAAATATTCTAAAAGATCGATAAAGTTCAATATCAATAAAACCATATCTAATAAAGTCTAATTCTTCCTCTCCAAAGCACTTTTGAGGAGTACCAAGAGATATTAAGCGAGAATCACATTCTCCTTTAAATAATCTGTTAATTTACTACTCATGTATAAATCGCCTCGATCTGTTGAAGGCATTGAATATACATAAGCGTTGTTTCTCTACTTTTAGTTGGAACTCTTTGAATACTTCAAAATTTTCCAACCTTATTTCCTAAAAATACATATCTGTATCATGACAAATCACGATGAAATATCAAAATTTACTCAGTGGTAATATGATTCATTGGACTATATACATCATTATGTACTAATTCTAATAAATTAATGGATCGGTATTTAATACCTACATAAGTAATTGGTCATTTTCCTTAAATCCAAAATTCATAAATTGGCCAAGATTTAATAGTCAAATCAAGTATCTTACAATACTTAACTAGACGAAATAGTCCTATAACCTAATCTTATGTCCCACTATTCATTATTCAAAGTTCTCAAAACTCTATTTGTTCTGTTCACCTAGATATTTCAAGTTGTATTTAAGATATAATAGTCATTCATTAACTGACACTCATTAAGCAAAATATTTATTCTCATCATATAAACATAAAGAACTATTCCTAATATTTTTATGATAACCCTCTCTAAGTGATACAAGGAGTGATTTGATTTGCCTAACAATGTTGGGCACAAAATAGCAAATATACAATGTAATGCACACTACTAGAAAAATAGTCTTCATTGACACCATGCTACTGACACTTTTCTAAAAGGTGTCAGTGAATAGAAGTGTCAATAAATTGTTGATACCGTGATATCAGAAACATGAAGTGTCAATGAATTACTGATACTATAGTATCAAAAAATGAAATCTCTGTGAATTATTGATATTATGATATTAGAAAGTTATTTTTTATTAAAAAAACTAATTAATGAAAAAATTAATTAATAATTATATATGCAATTATAATTGAAATTATAATTATAATTATATATATTTGCATTGAATTATTATTAGAATTAGAATTGAAATCGTAATCATAACTAAAATGTAATAACTTTAACGTAATTAAAATTAAACTAGAATCAAAATTATAACATTTAACTTAATCAAATTAAAATTAAAATCGAAGTTATAATATTTAACATAATTGAAATTGGAATGAAATTAACGTTATAATATAAGAGCTAAAATACAACTCTAATGAGATTGGAATTGGCATTAAAAAAAATTAAAATTTTAAGTATAACTAGTATTATAATTAAAATTGAATTTTAAGTATAATTGGTATGAAAATTAAAATTGAAGTTATAATTGGTATTACATTAAAAATTAAATTAATATAAATTTAATTAGATTTGATTTCATAATAATAATCATAACAAGAAGAATAATGTGTTTGGACTATAATTTAATTGAAAGTAGAACTAAAATTGTAGTTATAATAATGAAATTTGTAATTAAGGTGTTATTATTAATAAAATAAAATTTAATTTACAATTATTATTAAATTTGAAAGTGATTGATGTGGAATTAAGATTGAAATTAGAATTAGCATTGAGAGCTCATATATAATTCTAATAAAATTTTAATTATAATTGACATTGGAATTCAAATTAAAATTAGAGTTAAGAATATAATCATAATTAAAATTAATTTTCATAAGTAAAATTAAAATCAAATTATAGTTATAATATTAATTATGAGCAATTTAATTTTTGACACATAAAATATCACATGAACTAACTATAAAAAACCACAAACCCTAATCTCCTTCAACTTTTCCTTAGAAAAAAAGCCTGCACGTACACATCCCTATCGGAGAGGGGCTCCGCCACCCTTCTCTGGACCTCTCTCCCTCTCCCTCCTATTCTGGATATCCTTTTCGCTGTTCTAGTTTCTTTTCTCGGGTTTTTGTTTTGTTCCCTTCTGTTGCATTCTCTGGCCTTTTGCTGATTCTATTTCTGATTTTTTCTACTTTGCCGGCATTCAGGCCTTTGTTTCCAAGTTAGCTTCCATCGAATCGCTACGGTCCGTGGAGCTCCTCGGTCATGACCAGCAGTGGACGCTAGAAAATATAACAGTATGGCGTGAGAAGTGTGTTCAGTGGCCAGCGGGGGACAAACATGTCGGAAAAGGCTCACCGGCTGTGACTTTGCGTTCAACTCATTTGGTGTTGTGCCGTTGCCGTCCAACGTCATGATACGCCAACCTTCAAAGGCTCACCGGCCACGGCCGATACTCATTTACAACAACTGGATGATTTTTGCCGCGGCTGTTCAACAACGTGACAACTGTTCC
Source organism: Ailanthus altissimus (assembly GCA_946807835.1). NCBI lineage: Eukaryota > Viridiplantae > Streptophyta > Magnoliopsida > Sapindales > Simaroubaceae > Ailanthus > Ailanthus altissimus. The sequence continues at coordinate 6,953,011 of OX327713.1, read as the reverse complement.
TTTCGCCGGACACCATCGCATTTTCTATCCTTCAGCCGGTCTCATGGGGCTGCCGGTCATCCAACCACCTCTGCACTTGTCCATCTCCGCTGGCGATTCTTTGAGTTTGGCCGCCATTTTTCACAGCTCCCTTCCGACTTGTAGCTCTTCGGCGCATGGTTTGGCGTTTGCCTCTGGTGAAGTTTCCTTGTATCTTATCTTGAACGAAAATTAATTATTGTTTTTCTTGGGTTCAATTATTTCTTTTTCATTTTTGATGTTTTTGGTGGAAGTTGGGCTTTATGAAAGCAAAGAAGAAGCGGCGAGAAGATAAGAGGTTCTGTGTCGACCTAGAGAGGCAAGAATTTGTCTTTATATTTTTTTATATTATTTTTGGTATTTTATTCCAAACTTGAAACATGGGTTTGGTATAATACTGAGAAATTGGAGGAGAAAATTTCATGGATCTTGTGTTTTCTTCTATCAACTGGTGAAGTGAAAATGATAATTTTGTTTTTTGTCAGTCTTTACTCTATTGCTGAATAGTCTACTATGAATTGGTATTTCTTGTTGATTTGTTGGTATTTCCATTATTGGAGAAGAAAAGGTATGCATCAGGATTATTGTTTATTTTCATGAACTAGAAATTAAGTATTTACAAGATCTGTACAGCTTAAAGCCAAGGTATCTAAGGACCTTTCTAGAAAAATCTACTGGTAGTTGCTACTATCATTTGGCTAAAAGGTAGATGAAGAACTTTTAGCACACATACTTTGATTCTTCATTTTCTGTGAAATATACTAATTACTTGTGTATGATATGGTTGATGTTTGTTTTCTAGATTGCAATTTATTTTCTGTTAATATTTTGCCTTCACCATTCAATATGCTAAGCTAGTTGCATGCTTATAAACTCTACAAAAAAACTTGTTGGATGATATCTAAACAAAAGTGTCTGGCAATTGATCCACAATGGCAACTTAGCTCAGTAACTCTCAGGTATGATTCTCTTCATATGCCTCTCTAATGCATTGGCAAGTTTACATCATAACAGAATACTAGTCTTTTCTTATATACAAATATACATGTATATATATATATAAAGTTCAAATAAAAATAAAATTGTATCATGATTTTATATGGCACGGTATCTTGTATTTTCTCATGATTTTGTAGGTTTCTTTGTTTTTTTAAACATCGTTGTAATTTGTATGTGCTGACTTTGTTTATATAAATTGTAGTTACTTTGAAAATTACATATGCATTCTTAGTTCACTCCTTAAATGCTGAAAATAAGCTTGTCCTCTCTACAGTCATATGATAATTTATATACATAATATCAGTGTTGCTAGGTTCTTATTTATATACCTTGGTGAGGTTGAAATTATTACGTTTGTTTTCACTTGTCATTGCTGAATATATATAACTAATTATCATCTTTTTGTTTTATATACATTGCAGTTATTAAATTTGTATTGTTACTTTAATGCAAGATCCTACAATTTAAGCAAGTGGTCTCTTATTAACTCAATTGTTTCTCTTTTTTCACATAATACATGTGAATTGTAGCATCAGCTTGGAAGATTTAAAGTCTAAACATGCCAATGGGTTCAGACAATACAGAGTATCTTGTGACACAAATGTTAGAGATGCATTTATCAAGGTAACTGGTAGCATTCTGCTTTGACCTTGCACCCCTTATTTGTTGGGCGGTAATTTCTAAATGGTTGTTAACTTCTTTTGCTAAGGATTGAGATCCTAGTTGGAAATTATATTGTCTTGCATTTTTACTTTGGAATATTTATCATGTTGTATAATAAGAAACTCTCTGTGACTGCTTTATAGTACTGTTTAAAGAATGAGATGGTCCCATTAATTCCCTGGTGAAGGCTCAAAGGTTGTAATACCTTTTACTTTATGGTTATTTGTTTTGCCTGGGTGGGTTCTGTTCCTTCAATACCTAGTTTTCGTACTTCTTACAAAGACTGTCATTTATTGAAAACCTTTTCTGTTTATACACATTTTCCATATCAGTATCATTTTTATTTTGATAAAGTTCAGTTAAATGTACATTTAGTGGCATTACATGTACTTTGGAATCAGATTATTTTCCTTTCCTTTATATGGTTCTTAACCCCACCATCCATTCCATTACACCTTATCACTCTTCACTTAACTAATCTTTCATTCCTCTATCCTAGCTTCTTCTTTCAATTACTTTTGAATGATTCTAGTAAATATGCATTTTTTGAAAAATGAACAAAAGAAAAAAAATGCTGATTTACATAAATTCTAAGGTTAGAGTGTTGATTTACATCAATTGTGAAGCTACTGGTTCTGTATTTTGCTTAGATTTATGCATTGAGGAGGGTTTTTTTTTTTTTTTTTTTTTTGAGTTTAGATTAGTGGGATTTGGTCTTATTTGGGAAACCAGCTTTAGATTCTTGGTTCCGATGTGTATGCTGATCATCCCAGGATTGACTTCTTTAAGAATCTCCCAAATTTTTGGATATTCTATTGATTTTTCTGTTGATAGTGAAATAATTGTAATTGTTACCAAAGTACTTCATGTCAAAATGAGGAAATAACCATGGAAACTTTGATGGAGATGGATTGGATGATCCTGATTTGCCCATGTTGTGGTGTTTGAAACCAATTTTTTCCTAATGTATTATTTATCTCCAGTTGTTTCTTGTCTATATATATATATATATATATATATATTTTGTCTTTGAATGAAAAACTCTAGATGTGTTGCACAATATAGCATATACTTTTAGATAAAGAAGAAGATTCAAAGAATGACTAGGAAAAATCGGATTAAAAGGTCTTCATTGAAGTTTTTGTCATCAGAACAAGTGGGTACTTTGCAAATCTTCGTCATTAGAACAAGTTGGTAGTGACAAGATTTTTTAACTAAAATATTTTGTCTACCTATATGTGTTGCACAAATTATTTTCAGCTCTGCTTTGACAATCCTATAAGGGAAAGTGAAGAATTACTTGCTTACCTTCATTCTTGGGTTTTTAATGGAACCTGAAGCCCCTGGCCTTCCTTGTGTGACCAGCATAAATGAGGGAATGATTTTAATTTTTGTTTAAGATGAGTTACATATGCTTGCTCAGTGAGAAGTTGAACATCCTTATTATATGAATTAATATTAGTGAGTTACATATGCATGCTAGTGTAGAAGTGCCCCGTAGTTTTCATTTTTGCTTACTATTTGCCATTGCTAATTCTGATAACTTTATTAGAGTCCAGGGAGAGTTAAATACTTACTGCATTTATGCCCATGTGTGTTCTTGTTACAAGCCTATATCAGTTTCATAGTATGCAACTAGGACCTACATATATGGCCAATCCCTCTTCAGTTGACTATTTATTTCTAAACTTTTGTCATGTTTTCGTAACAAAATTTCCTTTTCACTTCTGGACATGAAGGTCCTGATATGAGGCTTATTGACTTTGGTTTCTTTGATTTTATCAGACCAAGTAATAATATAATTTTACAACATACTTTTGACTATTTATATTTTTCCCTGATAGGAATTTTCTGCATGCCACCATTTTCAATCATATCCCTTTCAAGTCATATGATTGGCTTGATTTAATGAAGCATGCGATCCATTGCAAGGTGTGTTCTTATAGTATATTGTCATGTCCCTCTTCAATTGACTATTTATCTTTCTGTGTATGTAAACAATACACAAAATATACCCATATTTTTAAAACTGAACTTGCTCTATTATGTGAACATTTATTTCATTATGATAGGAGAATGATTATGTAAATGATAATAGGTGGCTAAGAAAGGGCTTTTAAAAGAGGAGCTTGAAGCTCAAAATGGTCTAGTTTCAGCACTCAAGTACATGTATGTATGAACCAAACAATTAGCTGAAGCGCGCTTTATGGCTTAGGCATTTTATGTCATCTGTACTTCTCAGCTTCATGTTCGTAATACTCTTATGAGATACTTTGTATTGTTTATGAAACTTAATTTAGATGCTTTGACAATTGTAGTTTTATTTATTTAAATAAATAAAATTGATATTTATTTAAATGTGGTATTTATGTATGAATTTATAGTTTTAAAATAAATTTAAAATTCTGGTTTAATAATTTAAATTTTAAATCATAAAAGAAAATAAATTAAATTAAATTAAAATTAATATTATTTAATTTAATTTTTACACTAGAATAATTTTTTTGATATTATAGTGTCAGTGATGCATTGACACTATAGTGTTAGTACTTCACTGATATCATAGTAATAAGAATTTCATGATGTTAGAGATTCATTGATATCATAGTGTCAGCGATTCACTGATACTATAGTATTAGTGATTCACTGATATCATATATAGTGTTAGTAAATTTCTGGCTTGAGCAACATTGACATTATAAAACAATGTCAGTAAAACAATTAACTGACGCTAACTTAGCGTTAGTGAAGGTCATTTTTTTGTAGTAGTGGCATTTGTCAGAATGGAAAAGTGATTTAAAAGTCTTAATAATTATCACACTTAAGAAATCTCAATTTTTTACGTGAAGCTGTACTTTTTCTTTTATAATTTTTTATCATTTTTTAAATCATGCAACATCTTGTTGAAATAAGAAAGACATGTTGTATCTCATATCTTTTTAATTCTTAGCATCACATGTCGATTAAATGTCTATGATGGGTAAACAGATATCTAAGTGGTGTATCTTTATAAAAGTAAGGTATATTTAAATAATAATATTTACTATTTCAAATTTCATCAAAGTGGAGACACTTTTCATTGTTATAATTCTTTATTTGTGGTTTAGATACAATTTTTTAGACGGAGTATAATATTACTTGCACATCTTGTGTGCATATGCTTCTACTAAAAATTATTAGACATTGAGGTCAAGATATATAATTTGACTCTCAAATTATTTTTAATTTTTTTAAAATAATTTTTATCTTCTTTTGAAGAAATATTATCAAAAACACTTTTTTATTATTTTTTGATCAATAATATATCCAACTTTTTTCGATTTTGAAATATTCTCAGATTATTTGGCAAAGTTAAAATTTATTTTAGTACTATATAGTTGGTGTGCCTAGATCAAGTATACTAATGGATTGCTCATAAAAATCTTATCTCTATAAGATATCTAGGAGATGTTTAATAGAATATTTTTAATTATTAATTAATAACGCTTTAAATCATGGTCATAACTTTTATATTTTTTTAATCTAAAGACGTCTTCCCCTAAATCTCTCAAAGGAAAAAGGATAGTTTAAACTTTTTAAACTATAAAGCGGGAATTAGATCCCATTGTCATTTTACTCTAGCCACACACTTTAGAGATTTAGGCCTTTGTAAAAATAAAAAAGTTCACAACTCTTGTCAATTGTATAAAACTCAAAAGGTAGACAACTCTTGTCAATTGTATCTCATGCAACTCTAACCATTGATCATAAATACACCTTATCTGCACACTTTAGCAATCCAAGGTAAGTGTATTCTAGATTAACTTGTAATTATCAAATATATGCTACCGATACTACTCGCACGATTTCACATATATTTGCATCATCTTATATTTTATCGGCATAGATAAATCACACTGACCAATTCTCTCATACTTTAACAATCTTAAAAAAGACTGATATGACTTATCTAATATTGTATTGACAAGATGGATCAACATGTAATATTATTTGATAATGAGGTACTTTTCAATTTGATTAAGAGAGATTTTTCTATACTTGTTTGTATCTCACAAGAACGTAATTCTAAATCACACATTTGTTTGTGTAAACATAACTAACTTTCACTAGTAGAGCTCTCATTGTGATTACTAGCACAAACAAATGAGCCACAGTTTATAATGCAATTATTATAACAACTTATAAATTGCATAAAAAAATAATAAATATTTATAAATAAACAATCAGAGTAATTGGAGTAATTATAGCTTTCTTAGGTTGTTAGTGTTGTGTTGGGTGTTGCAGTACCAACCTTAATAGTGTTGTAGTGCTAAGGTCACCACCTTGGTGCTGTAGCGCTGAGCTTTCAGCGCTGCGGCGTTAGGTCACAACCTAGTCTGCGGCTTGATAACCTCAGCATTGTAGCACCGAGTGACACTGCTGCGGCATCCCTTTCAACTGCATCCTGATTATATATTTTTCAACATTTGAATCGCATAATCAACAACCTACGAAATCCTAATTACGTTACCGTCACTCTGATTAAGCAAAAGTAGCACACAATCATACGTCTGATACTAATTTGTAAGTATGCTATGCATAAGGTAAGTGTGTACGTTTAATTTAATTTTTATACATCACACATGTAAAATGTACCTAACTAAATATTAACATATATCCCATTACACTAATGAGATAAAATGGGGCTCACCCTTGAAGCATTGCTTAATATAGTTCTAGTCAAGGATGGGGTAAGATTCTTCGAGTTAGAATGGTAGCTTAGTTTCTCAATAAGAAATTTTATTTGAAGAAACATTTGCTTCAAATCTCTCGGCCTAACTTATATGAATTTCCTCTTAATTCAATTCACTTATTACTTACTTACCATAATCAAAATGATAAAGGCCATTATATAGCAAATGTTGCCACCTATTTTAGCAAATCATTTTATAATAAGTGGCTTGCAATTGTAAGCATGAGAAAGCTTTAAGAATTAAGTATGACAAGGTAACAATTGCCCACATCATGTTTCAAATTTACTTGGTGGCAAGCTACTTGCTTGGTGGCCAAATGATAAGTAAAATTGGTGGCTAAAGATTGCTTATTAAAAGGCACCACATGCTTTGAAATATAAATTGGCCGAATTGTTTTCATCAATTGGTGGCTTGCAATTGGCCGAATTGTTTTCATCAATTGCCACTTATTTTAGCAAATCATTTTATAATAAGTGGCTTGCAATTGTAAGCATGAGAAAGCTTTAAGAATTAAGTATGACAAGGTAACAATTGCCCACATCATGTTTCAAATTTACTTGGTGGCAAGCTACTTGCTTGGTGGCCAAATGATAAGTAAAATTGGTGGCTAAAGATTGCTTATTAAAAGGCACCACATGCTTTGAAATATAAATTGGCCGAATTGTTTTCATCAATTGGTGGCACTTTCTTATTCAATTTATAGACTACAATAGCCACCACATGCTTAATAATTTAAACATGTCAAGTGTAATTTAATTTCAAAACATGACAAATCAAAACAATAACAATTCTTTAATGAATATAACAATCATAATAATAGCAATCTCTTGTTAAAAATAATCATTTGGCCGAATGAATTACTTCATCCAAATTTGCCACCAATCTTATCATGTCATTACAAATTAATGAGATGACATATGACATCCAATTAAGGGATGATGTAGCAATTCCTACTTGCCAATATGCTGAGCTTAACATTTAATCTCTATTAATTCATCGAGAGATTCTAAAGTAATTCTGGTTTACCAAAAACTTCCTGGATCGAACCATTCGATCTGGTGTGCTACTCCAGTGCACAACGAGTACACTTCATATAGTGAGATTTTCTAGGTTCATACCCATTTTATCTTATATAATATTTTTGAAAGTCAATAAATAATATCCCACACATACATTATAGAAATAATAATATAGCACGTTGAACCATACAAATTGAGGTTAATATATATTTGTATAATCCATCCATCATTTATATCTTGGAAGCGTGGAGACATAGATCATCACTGTCAAATTTTCATATGCTCAACCGTGAGCTTATTTCTAAATTCATATTTTTATAAACAATATCCGTAAATACTTTTACGATATTATTTATTGCCCGGGAAACTATTTTTTGGGTTTATTGCTTATGACCATAGGATTTTGTGAAATACAATCTCGGAGCATCATGATATGTAACTTACCTATATAAGTTGACGAATCTCATATTTACTCACACCAGACTCAATGAGCACCGGACCATACCCAGCGACACTTAGTGGTCAGACCATGAAAGGTCTCTAACATATGTGGAACCTAAGTGTGGTAGATTGCTCACAAGCCTACTACGGTGCTCAGGTTTTAGGACCACGAATACTACTCAACTTGAGATGACCTTTCATTGATAGCTTTATGAGATGTTTATTACAGGTCTTTATTAAGTCTGTTTAGTACTCAGTCCTCACTGAATACTCATATGCCTATACGAGTTTTCACTAAGCTCATGGTCTGCTAAGATTAACAATCTGGACCATTCAGATATAGACATACACTAATCTATATATGATAAGGTCTCCACCAATAGACTCGCATAAATTAAGATAGATCAAGAACATGATTTTTTAGAATATATTTGTACAATGACATTTCTTAGTACTATTTACAAACCTTTGCAACTATATCATTGCTAATATACCATCGGGTCTTTGTCCTGTTTTAGACAAGACTCTAACTCTTTAAATTTTTCTGAATTTTATAACATATTAACTCTTATAACCTACTAACTCTTAACAATGCTAACTCTTAGTAATTATAGCTCTCAACGTTGCTAACTCTTAGTACTGATCTAAACTCCTTTTGGCCATATTTAAACTCCATCAGATTATACAATGTCTGAAATATTACAAGTATCTTACCATATATATATATATATTTAATATTAACGATTTTATTCAAAATATTTATTGTATAAATATTAAATAATTAATATTCATACAATATTGGAATGACATGTAAGCACCATTACAAACACACACTTTGCTAAACTCATCAAGATCAATATTATCTAAACTTATAGTCTTGCCAAAAATAGTAATAGAGAAATCAAATAACACTATCCTTAAATGAATTTATAAATTAAAGAGTTTTTGGTTCTATAACTTTATATAATTAAAAAAAAACCATATAACAACCACCTAAATTCATTGAAAGAAATCATTATTTGGGCATGTTAAATTACATATATGTACATGCAACTTAATAGATAGGGAACATATAAATACAAAAAAAAAAAGCCTCATAATAAAATCACCTACATGCCCACATGCAATATACCCACACATAAATGAATTTACCCACATGCAGAGACAATTTGACATATAAGGATCATGTACAAACAATTTCACACATAGGGAACATATTAGTGTAGTAATATACTTATACCTACATGTAAATCAATTTAAAATACGCACACAAAATTTGAACGAAAGAGGACACAGTGTTGTAATATATCCACATGCAAAATAAGCACCATTAACCTTGATGAATGAACATATCATATCCAAAAAAATTTCATTACCAAAAACTAAAAAAAAAATGATAATTAAAAACCCTAGTGCAAACCTAACAGTGCTAGAAAAAATCATAATAAAAACCAAACAAATGAACAGTACAAATATCTGAGTTGAAACACCTTACCTAACAGTCCCTTCATCTCTTTCTCATTCATAGGCTAGTCATCTCTTTCACAACGTATCTTTCACGGTATGGGGTGAACGATCGTTGTTTGATTTTTTGATGGAAGTTCTTTTGTTTTGAAATGCTTCGTGGGTAAGCAATAAAAAAAATGTGGTAGATATGGATTGGGCGTGTTTTGTTACATAGATACGAGTGTGTTTGAAGATGATTTAGCCTTGTTTGGTTACAATAGTAGGACACATGCCATTTTGAGGTGTTTGTTTAATAAACCATGCCAATGTTTGTTTAATGTCCTTATTCCATTAACTTTAACATAAGATTTTTTAACAGGAAGACATTGGTGAAATTGTTTTTAAAAGTTTGGGTATTTTTGATAAAATCTAAAACTCGTGAGTATTTTTGTAATTAGGTGTTACCTCAGGGGTATTCATAATAATATCTATTTTTTTCCTGTTGCTATTTATTTTTTAAAAGAGCTTTTAAAAATTAAAAATAAAAATAAAAAGAAATAGCCTATGGGCCAACTGTGCCACACAACATGGCACGGACAACTTCGTGCTGTGTTAGGCTGTAACCTAGATTTTCTTGTCTTACCCTCCCAAGCACGAAAGCCCACATATGCTCAATTTTTATGGGCCATACTAGGCATTTTTCACCTTCAACTAGAATTTTAAATTGAAAAATTAAGGGGTCAAAGCATAAAAAAAAGTATACTTTAAGGGGCTTCAATGAAAAAATAATTATTTATTCAAAGGTTTTTGTGGGGTTTGGGGAGCTGAGGCTTTTTAGGAAGTTACTCGTCTAAGAATAGTTCTAGTGCCGAAGAAAAGAAATCAAACATCAAGCCATGACATAATGCAACCGCAATTTCAAGAAAGATTATTACCACTTGCAACAAAGGGAGGAAGAGCACTTTTCTCTCCAAATAAAGTAGTCACAGTAAGGGAATTCTTAGCACCTAGACCAATAATAAATAATTAAATAAAAATGAGATAAAAGATAAAAATAAGAGAGAATGATGATAAAACAAAACACATTTACATGGATCCTCATTTTTGTCCAATCTAAAAGAAGCCTTCAATGTAGTTCTAAAAGGGCTTTTAGCCTTTAACCTACTTAGAGGGGTTGAGGATTTTCTCTTTAACGAACAAAAAATCCTTTGGGTTAGGGCATTAAGAACATTCTTTAAAGGAGTGCTAAAATTGATAATAGGCACAATGTTAATGAAAGTACAAGCGAGAAACTTAAAATCGCCCTTCTTATTATTATCATCATTGTTATGAAAAAATGACCATTACCCCTTTATAGTATCAGCTAATGTCCACTTATCCTCTTGTGATTTCAAAAAGGACCAAAACCCTCATGTTGTTAGAAATATTCTATTATCTTTTAATCTTTTATATAATTTTATAATTTTACTCTTAAATATGACTTGATAATTTTACTCTTAAAGAATTAAGACTATAGTATCAACTAATGTCCACTTACACTATTGTGATTTCAAAAATGACTAAAACCCCAAGCCATTAGGAATATTTTGCTATCTTTTAACTTTTTACTTGATTTTATATTTTAATTCATATAATATATGACTTGACAATTTTGCCTCTAAAGAATTGAGAGTAATAGAAAAAAAAAATACCAAAATCTCCTACCATTAGAAATATTATGTTATCCTTTAACATTTTACATGATTTTATATTTTAACCCATATAATATATGACTTGACAATTTTACCTCTAAAGAATTGAGAGCAAAAGAAAAAAAGTACCAAAACCCTCTGCCATTAGGAATATTCTTATCTTTTAACTTTTTACATGATTTTATATTTTTACCCATAATAATATATGACTTAATAATTTTACCTCTAAAGAATTGAGAGCAAAAAAAAAATTAAGTTTGAATGGATTTGAACCCTTGACCTTATTTATTAAATCTTTACCACTTGGCCAAATTTCTATTTACTTAACATTTTATGAAGACTATTATATATACCATAAAAAAATAAGATGAATTATTAGTTATAAGTTAAAAAGATATTCCTATTCAAAATCATAAAGAATAATAAGTCTAAATATATTTTAAATAATATTTAATTCAAATAAACATCTTCATATTTTTCTAATTATTCTTAAATTAACTGAAAAGAAATAAAAATATATTAATAATTAAATTAATTATAAGAAAATAGTTTTCCAACACAAGTAAAAAATTATTCTCCATATGTAGAATTCAATTATCATTTAAAAACTTTTTTTTACTTGACATAATTTTTTATATTAATAGTTGTAATAATTAAAACTCATTTGAGAGCATATAAGAATTTGACATTATTTGTAATGATTAATTTTAATCTAAAATTGATGAAAATTAATTTATTATGAGTTGGATATAATTCTTAATATTTATTGCTTACAAGTTAAATTTTTTTTTTTGGTGAATTCTCATAAGTTATAATTTAAATTTAGAATTCTTTACGAAATTGTATTTTATTATTTAATATTAAATAATAAAAAGTATTCTGTGAGCTCGAAAATACCTTTATTTATAGTATGTATTATATTTTAGTATTTTTATTCATTTTTAGATTAATTTTAAAAAAATATATAAAATACAATAAGTTTATAAACTTTAATCTTTAAGTCTCTTGTTGTACCTACTTAATTGATTTTATTGTTTATTAAAATATTTTATACTTATTATTATTTATGATTTTTTACTACCAAAATTTATTAATTTATAATTAATAATTCATCTAATTTACATATAGGATATATATTAGTCTTCATAAAATGGTCATTAAATATAAGTTTGTCTAAGCGGTGAAGATTCATAACTTTTATCTTTAAAGTCAAGGGTTCAAATTCTTTCAAATTCTTTTTTTTTTCTTTTACTCTTAATTCTTTAAGAGTAAAAATGTCAAGCCACCATATATTATTAAGAGTAAAATTATAAAATCAAGTAAAAAGTTAAAAGATAACAAAAATCCACAAAAAAGTAAGTAGTAATTGGTCGATACCATAAGAGGATAATAGTCGTTTTCCCTCACTGCCACTATCACCAATGTTAGTACTCTACTCAACATCCCATTGTCTCCCTCACCATTTTTTTTGTCCATACTTCTTAACAACCACTTTAATAATTTCCTTAGGAGACTTTTTCAATTTTTGCAAAATTGAAGATTCATGGTAATTAGAAAATAAAGATGCAAGAAAAAAGAATCACACAAGAAGCTACCCTTTTTGGGCACATACCTCAAGATCAAATACAATATAAAGTTGTATTAAAATCTAAAATATATGTTTAAAATAGTGATTTTGTAAGTTTAGGATTGAAATAATTAAGTAAGACCTAAAACCTAAGAATCTTTATGCTAAGGCTTCTTTTTTTTTTTTTAAATAATGCTAAGACTTACTTGAACTGAAATTTCGTCTAGTGGTAAGGATAAGTATATATAACTAAGCTAATAGAAATGCAATCACATAAGCATTACTCAGCCTTTAAAAGTCCTATTTTAAAGATTTATTTACTTATCTATTAAGTTAAGTAATTAACTTCATTTAAAATAAAAGAGTTTATTTACTTATCTATCAAGTTAAGTAATTAACTTTATTTTAATCTCAACAAATAAAAGAGTTTTACTTAAAAAAAAATAAAAATAAAGATACGATTAATCAACTCTTTATTGAAAAATATTAAAAATTTGTTTTTCTATTTTATCCAAGAGATAACTCATTTAAATAAACAAAATTTTAGAAAGAATTAAGGCCCAGAGAGAGCTTAACCTAAATACAATCTCTTAGGTTAAAAATACTCCTCTCTTCACATTAAATGATAATTTACGCCCTACTAATTCGTCTCTAATTATATCAAAGCATTTTTGTACGCTTTTCAGTTCCTAAATTACCTAGAAAATAAAAGACATCAAAGAGGTAAGTGCCTTTAAACTCTTAAGAACAAAGATTTTGTATTATATAGACTTGAAAATCTAGATTTCATTCATGTACTAAACTCGCCATAAACAGAACCAAATCAATTTAACGAATTCATTATACCCTTTGCCGTGTGTCTCTATTAAAAACTGTGCAATTAGCTTCCACATATCTCATACTTAAGACTCGAATTTTATTTCGTTAAAATGCTTGGAGACTACATGGATGCATATTAACTCATGTGATGATTTATTATTTCCCACTTGACCATGACTGCTTGGATATGACTCATTTGGTAAAGGATCGCAAATGTGATGATTTATTTGGTAAGGGAACCTAAATTTGATTTTGTGAGGATGAGGGGGATGAAAGATTAAATAAAAATAAATCTCTATCCTTATCTTCTATAAATATTGTTTTCCCCTGAAGATAAGGATTTGTAAAGTAATTTTCATTTTCAACAAATGTTACATCGACAGAGACAAAGAATCGTTTTGTCATAGAATAATAACACTTATACATTTTCTATATAGAAGAATAGCCAACAAAAATACTTAAGAGCCCTTGGATCACGGTTTCCATTATTCGAACCAATATGAATAAAGGACATACACCTAAGAACCCTACGAATCAAGTGATTTGTCATTTTAAAGTCAGAATAAAATTTTAAAAATAGTTGCGTGGGGTTGTTATATTCAAGAACTTTAGAGGGTAATCTATAAATCAAATGTGTAGTGGTTAAGATAACTTCCCCTTAGAAGATTACCATTTTTCTTTGTGACTCCATTTTATTCTGGTGTGTTGACATATGAGGACTCATGAATGATTCTTTTTTTTTCTAAGAATTAGAATTGTGACAACACTTGATTAAAATATTCTCTAGCATTATCAAATCGAACTCTTTTTATCCCAACTCCAAATTGATTTTGTACCATATGAAAAAAAAATTTGAAATGTGGAATTGACATCTAATTTTTGTTTTAAGAGAAAATCCATGTCACTCAAGTACAATCGTCAATAAATGAGACAAACCAATGAGCTATAAAGATATTATGAAAAATAAAAGGTTCTCAAACATTACTGTGAATTAGAGTAAAAATATTTTAATTCTCTTGCATTACTTATTGGAAAGAAAGCACATTTATATTTTGTAAGTTCACAAATATTACAATGGAACATACTCAAATCAACTCCTTTAAATAAATCAGGAAACATTATTTTAAGAATAGTGAAAGAAGGATGACCAAGACGAAAATAATATAACCATATCTTATCTTTATTGCAAAGATATTACACAGCTACAATACATTGTTATAATGAGCTGTAATAAGCTGTGAAATCTAAAAATCTTCACACCAGAAAATCTATCACTGTTGTTAACTTTAACAAACTTAAATTTATGCATTTTACAATTTGATGAAATTAGGTGAGAGACTATACTAGTTGTACAACTATTTTAGTTCTTGCAAATATTAAAATTGTGTCATAAACACTAGGCAGGCCAAATACAATATAGTATATCATAAATTTGACAACCAAATGTTACAAGGCAAGGGTTGACTTAATATAGTTGAGACAGACAACTAAATCAAGTTTCAAGCCGGTAAATCTAATCTAATATTATAACCCAAATCAAGTATCAAAACAGGTACACCAAATAACAATGGCATCAGTCTGCTCACCAGCAAAAATTTGATCTTTCTTTTCTAGCTAAAAATTTTAAAACTTTTATAACAAGCCATCTCTATCCCTGAAAGATTTTGCTTACTTTAGCAATTTCTAACAAACCCAACAAATTCTCAGCAGAAAACATAAGGATTCCAATTGCAAGAAGAAGAAAACAACAATGTCAAACGATGTTTTAAATCTAAGCCACTTTACAGGCAGTTGACATGAATGAGGTGTTGGTTTAAAATAAATAAAAAATTATGTTTATAAAAAATAAACGCAGCGGAAGCCAGATCGTCTTATTCATAATTACATGTATAGTGATAGAAGATTACCTCAATTCCTCGTCATGGCAGATCTTGAATTGATTGGCTGCAATAATCTCTATTATCCTTAATTTTCAAACTCAATGTGTGTGGGCACATGGATCTTTCTTAATCTCTAAAAATATTAATACTCAAATCTGAGAAAATAGTATTAATTAAATTCTTTTCCCGCGTAAGAATACGTAAAAAAGAATTTTTTTTTCTCTTTATGGTTGTGGTGTTGTTTTACTACTCCATACCTCCCATATATATATAAATCTCCCTTGGGTATTTAGAATTTAATTAGGATTTTAAAATTAGAGTTTGATTAGAATTTGAGCTAGTAGAGGGACTGCAAGACCTATGAACTTCCTAACTCCAACTTAAAAGGCTTAGTCCTTATTATCTCATAATATACCAATTCTTCTAAGTTAACCCCAGGCTATTCCACTAAAAGTCTGGGCTGTACTCTAGCAACTCATGTTATTAAATAAAAAGCCCATTTAATTAAAATCTCTTTAAATTAAATTAGACTTGGTCTTTAGACCAATAATAACCATTTAATTGACCATTTAATTAATGTCTATAATTAAAGCTAGGTCATGAAAAAAAATGTCTTGCCTCTTTAATTATTTATTTGCCCTTAAGTCACTGAATGCTCTAATGATCAGTTTTAATATATCTATATTTGTAAATAAATTTATAAATAAATATTATTATTCAATAAATAATATATTGAATAAACTGTGGCCACAGATTCTAATGATCAAGTTCTGCAAATAGTTTAGTTGGACATTAATTATTTGATTTCATCTTGCAAATATATGTTCTCACGACTTATAAAATTATATCTCCAAGCTATTGAGGTTTTGATCGTTTATTTGGATCTCACTCCGTGATAACTCAAAATATACAATGCATGACTGTAAATTCATTACCTGCTCATGATTAGGATCAATCAAGCTTATTAAAGCTTTTGTGAATTAAGATCTACGACATTTAGTTAACCAGATCGAAATTTACAGTAGTCCCATTCAATGTAATATATATACTAATTTTTCTACTCGAAGTCTCTACTTTAATGATTAAAATAAATCATTCACTATAAGAAATATAAAAACTACAACCCTATATAATGAAATGCTCTTTTTCATTAATGGTTGTGAACTAGATTTAATTTATAAAAAAATTGTGACCTATACCCTCTGTATTAACATCATATGCCTAATACATAAATCACATATTTTATAAAAATAAACTCATTAATGTATGTTCAATTATATGTATGAATAAATTTTATTAATCTAATAAAATATTATTACACATGCTTTAAAGATATAAAATAACATAAAATATTTAACATGAAGACCTAGAATTTTCTACTTCCTAGAATTGCCATTGCTCAAAAAACAGTAAGGCCTCAAAATGCTTTTAGTATCATGTCAAAAATATTGCAGTGACATCAGCCAATAGTCCCAGAAAGTGGACACGAGGAAAATTTCTGCAGGGGCAATTCTCCCATGTTGCTAACTGTCTACAGGTTAATGTAGCTCTTTCTTGTTGCCAGTACTAAAGCACAATTCTTTTGAACAGCTTGAATTATGAAATAGGCAGCAGATATGATATCTTTCTTCAATATCACCACTGATTAGTTCAGCTTTATTTTCCCCTCGGAGCAAAGATGATAATACCTGTATAGGAAAAGATAAACGATATACATCAGATGTTTACACTATATGTTTCAAAGTATTTGTGAAGGAACAATTCAATCCAGCGAAAATTTGATCTTGCTTTGCCAGCTAAAAATTTTAAAACTTTTACTAACAAGCCATCCCCATCCCTGAAAGATTCTGCTTGCTTTAGCAATTTCTCACAAACCCGACAAATTCTCGACAGAAAACATAAGGATTCCAATTGCAAGAAGAAGACAACAACAATGTCAGAAGATGTTTTAAATCCAAGTCACTTTGCAGGCAGTCGACATGTATGAGGACCCAAGAATTTTCTGCTTCCTAGAATTGCCATTGCTAAAAAAACAGTAAGGCCTCAAAATGCTTTTAGTATCATGTCAAAAATATTGCAGTGACATCAGCCAACAGTCCCATAAAGAAGTGGACACGAGGAAAATTTCTGCAAGGGCAATTCCCCCGTGTCGCTAACTTACAGGTTAATGTAGCTCTTTCGTGTTGCCAGTTCTAAAGCACAATCCTTTTGAACAGCTTGAATTACGAAATAGGCAGCAGAAATATGATATCTTTCTTCAACATCACCATTGATTAGTTCAGCTTTATTTTCCCCTCTGAGCAAAGATGACAATACCTGTATAGGAAAAGATTAACGATATACATCAGATGTTTACACTATATGTTTCAAAACATTTTGTAAAGGAACAATTCAATCCATTCAGAAATGCAAGATCACCAGAGAACAGTGAAAAAGTCTCCAGAAATGGAAATGCACATTTTAATCCCTACAAAAGCAACATTATTTCAGGAACCCATCTAACAAATCAACCCAAAAGATAAGAAAGCAAAAAACAATAGATCAAAACACAATAAGAATCACCAATGAATTGCCATTCCCTTTGAACCTGTAGTAGATTAAGCAAAATATTAAACCGAGAGAAGTTCCTATTAGATATCCCAAAAGGACTTCACAATGAAGAACTTGAAAACCTGTACTTCATTGGTCAACAAAATGAACTATCAAGTTATTGAAAATCATACCCACACTTAGGAGAGAGAGATAGTGTACAATACTGACATATTAAAAGCACCAGAGAAAGAGATATGTAATCAGAAGAAGAACAATGCTAGAGTTTATACAGCAGTAATACCAATGTGTTTATATCGTTAACCTAACACAACATAATTGCTTGTTTAACAAGAAAATGTCACAAGAAAGATAGGTATTTAAGTATACAAAACTAAGGAACAGATCATGAAATAAAATCATTACTCAAGCCTTAACAGAGACCTATAGCATCCATTTGTGGTTTCAAATAGGAGCAGTAGGATTAGAGAGTGCATAATTCAAGTTTCATAAAGAAGTGTAGGGAAGCCAGCAGATGAACTACATTGCATTTAAACATGAGTTGAAATATTATATAAAGTTCCTACACGAAGGCAGGATGCAACAGGTCCACCAATAAAGCAACCACGTGGTCAAGTCTAGTTATCCATAATTGTTTCGTGAAAATCTCGAAAGGGATAAAAGCAGTATCTTATTGAGTGACATAGTATGTATATAATCCAGCTCATATCCATGCCATCTCCAAGTTGGCTGCAGATAAGAGAGAGCAGAGAGAGTTCTCTCTAAAGGAGAAGGATGAAATTGAGCATCCCGTCAGCGCTTAAAAGCACAGGAATCAGAAGGGTAATGATCAGCGTCGAGCTTCCGACGAACGCCTCTAATAGCCTGTTCCGCCGCTTGCGTAAGGGGGAAAACCTGGCCGCTCACTCGGCAAGGGAATTATGGTTATCATAAAAAATTCTTTGGTAGCAATTTATGTCACAAATGTGAGTGAGTCCTGTTAGCTAGTTTGCAAATGAACATGTTTCCACAAACATGTTCATTTCACATTTCCAATCGCATTTGTGAACAGAAATTGGCCCATCTCGGCCCAGAATAGTAGACATATATAACATTTGTAGGTCCTGCATCCATTGATTTGCCATATACCTCCAATGCTTTTGCTTTGATTACTTCACTCCTTTCTACTAACTTCCTAGATATTATAGATTCCCACGCTCAATCAATCTCAAAATTCTGCTGAAAGAAATTATAAAAAATTTTATTTAACTATTTTTTATAATTTTTTTACGAACATGATCACCATCGTAAGAATGGCAAAATGCCCGGATGGGACTCTGTAAAGTTCCGTCCTAAATGGAGTGGGGATAGGATGATTTTTATAAAAATTTAATAATATATAAAAAAATTATTCTCTAAATTATTAATGGACGGGAATGAAATTAAGCCTCCACATCTAATTCGCCACGCGCTTCATTTTATATGAATATATTAAATATAACTTTTAATATATTTATATATATCATATAGTTTATCAATTTTTTATTTTATAATTTATGTTTAACTAGGTTATTAAGAAATATTTTAATAATATAATTTTATTATCAAAAACTAAAAAATCTAATAAAAAATCTTAAAATTTAGTATTAAAAATTTTTATTTTTGAGTGGAGCCATCGTTAATTTTATTCTCCCATCAAATTTGCTCTCTCTATCCTCTCATGACTTCTAATGAAAGAAAATGAAATAATTAACAGCAAAATTAATAATGCTAGGCACTAGAACATTATTTAATTATTATTATTTTTTATTTTATTCATTATTTATTTAAAAACTTATTTATTATTCACATTATTGAAGAATATTGTTATATTATTTTAACTTGTTGGGTTGATTCAATTTTATTATAATATAAATTAATTTTATATTATTAAATTTTTTGAATATAAATTAATAGTTAATATTAATAAATAGAAATGGGGAATGAAGTGGGGATGAGAAAGTCATTTCCCCCATGGGGATTCTTCATCCCCACCCAATTAAATGTTTACAGGGAATGGGATAATGTATGGAAAAGGCCTCCCCACCCTCACTCCGCCTTACCCAATTGTCATTTCTACACCATCATCACATGTCATGTTGATAAGGGCACATTTGTTATTTATTTTTTCATATTTTTATCTTGATATTTTATGATAATAAATTGTTATTTATGTGCATTATTAGTTATTTGTAGAGACTTGATTGAAATTTAATGAAAGGACACAAAATAGTATAAAATGAGACTAAACTGCAAGAATCTCAAAATAAGGACCTGTTGCCCTAGGACTACAGGCCCTACCACCCTAGTGCTAGAACTCGAGCCAAAACAAGAAAAAAAAGAAAAAGAAATAAAACCTGTATAAGTTGTATTCCACTGCCTCAGCGTTAGCAAGCTACCACACCAACGATGACCCAGCACTCCAACGCCAAAACTTCACCGTTCCAGCGATGTGGGCTTTTACACATAGCGCCCTAACGACCACATGGTAGCACCCCAACAACAGCACGATTCCTGACTCGACAAGAATTAAAATTTTTAAGCTTACATCAATCTCTATAAAAGACACTTGTCCCTAGCCTTTAAAGATCATCTAAGAAGATAGAATATAAGTCTTAGAAAGTAATTGGTGCATAATTGAAGCATCTATAAAGAGAAATTTAAGACATTCTTCGGCATCAAGAGTTTCTTAGGTGGCACAATCAAGCGCAATTCGATGTCTATATCGATTTGCTATTGATTGTATCGTATTTTTTTATTTTTTTTATAGCTATTCTTTTATAGCCATGAACTAAATACATTAGTATCTTGATCAATAACAAGAACTAAGGAAATTAAATATTAAATTATTAATCATTAGAAAGCATATTGAGAGATAATATTAACCATAAGTTTTTTCTATATTGCTATCTTCCAAATCTCTTTACATTGTGTCATTACTTTTATATTTTTTAAATTCATTCTTAAATTTTTTTTTTGAATAATTACTAGAAAGACTTAATTTTAATACTTGGTTAAAAAGAAGATATTATCCTTATAGGTTCGACATCCAATTTTTTTGTTCCTTTATTACTTGTATATGATAGTGTATACTTGTACTTAATTTTAAGATATAGAAATATTGCATCAAATGTCATCGTCCTCCTCATCAAACAAAAGACAAGTTAAAAGGCTGAATTTAGAACTTTTTGGGCTTTGATATCCACTTTATCGACCCAACCTAACTCATTCAAAGCTTCTTTGTTCTCTCAGCCATCAACCTCAAGTGAGCGACGGCAACCAAGAGCAGCATTGTCTTAAATTTTTTTCTTCGATAGATTCGCTGAAGTTTTATTTTAAATTGACAAAATAGATATTTTGTTAATATTTTTAATAAAGGTTAGATTTTACCATTATTTTTTTAGTCACATAGGATATAACTCTTGTTGCCTCAAAATTTAGTAATTCAAGAGTCAATGAATTGAAATTATTTTCTTAATAAAGTTCAACTTAGATGAAAAGGATATGATAAAAAAAATTAGACCAATTAGAATATTTTTCTCCCCAAAACTGTTACATTTAACAAGAATCTTATAATTAGATAAGATGTGAAGTTATGCCAAAAAACATTTCCAACGTAAGCACTCTAAGGCTTAAGTTAATAAGAGTCCGAAAAAAGAAAGAAAGATAAGAAAAATAAAAGGGAATAAGCTGGTTTTTTTTCCTTTTACTATGAGTCCGATTGTGTAATAATGTTTTTCTTTCCTATTACTAATTTCCTCCTCATTTTATAATGTGAGAATATAGGTTTTACTTGCAACTTTTATTTTTAATATAGCATTTTATGGATATTCCCCTTTAAGAGTTTGCTATTAGATCTTACTTGTTTTAGTAGAATTTATATCGTGTTTTTAAAAATGTTCATTGGATTTTACTTCTACAACTTTTTACGTCTTTCATAAGTTAAGTCATTTTTAAAAATTTCTTTTTGATCTCTCAAAGTAGTTGTATATGGATATTTCCCTACTTAATATAAGTCAAGTTTATTTTTCCCTCATTTAGTGTCTGGTCGAACAAAGTGACAATTTTGGGAGCGGCGAGTCTGACCAAGCAAAGTAATTGGGTTTTGACTAATGCTTTGACTAGCTCAAAAAGAGCGTAATTCTTCTTTGAGAGTTTGACCAAATAAGGTAGTTAGATTTTGACTATTATTCCTATTGGGGATCTAATATATGTGGGTTATGCATGTGCAATTGTATCGATTGCCTAAAATACGTATCATATACATATTAAACGTGGCGGAAGCATTTAAAACATGCAATAAACATAATAAACAATATATTAATCACATTAATATATTTAAAAGGTTGAAAAACCATCTGAACATGTAACGTTATACACGTATTTTTTTGGAGTCCGCATGGAGACCAACTCGTTGACAATTCTAGTCACCAACACGGGCTTGGTGAGCTAGAACAACAGCCCCATATCCAACACGGGATTAACTCTTAACTCCAAAATGGTCGGTGGTGTATTTTCTTCCTTTTCTCTAAAAGGATAAGGAAATGGAATATGAAACAATTCACAATTGCTTCTAATGGCACCATAAAGAAAAATGAAACAATTTTATTTTTCCCTTTCCTTTTTTCTTTTCTTCTTTTCTTTTCTTCTTTTCTTTCTTCTTCTTCTTCTTATTTCTTCTTCAGCACTATTTCTTCTCTTTTTTCTTCTCCATTTTCGTTTCTTTCTCTCGGTCAAAATCACACACCTCACTTAACACACACACATCTCATTTCATATATATATATTTAATATAATATAATAATATTATATTATATAATATTAATAATAATATAATAATAATGGGTGCCAACTATTTGGCACCCAAAATAAAATAATAATATAAATATAATAATATATTATATTAAAATATTTTGATTATTTAATAATTAAATAATTAATGTATGAAATGACCATTTTACCCCTCATAAATAATTACCAAGTCTACCCTTAATGGGTCCCACCAAATCTCACACTTTGGTAAACTCAACCGAGAGTTCACAATGCACCACGTGTCATTATACAATTAGTAAATAATAATTATTGACTAATTGCTATATTTAATACTTAAATACAAACACGTACGCATTCCCGTAATAGTGCTTAATATTGCTAGATTAAACAATTTAATCTGGTACGCTATTCTAGTGTACAACGAGTACACTCTATATCGTGGAACTCCCTAGGTCCACGCCCTATTCATCAAATGGAACTATTCCATGAGTCCATGAGTAATGCCCCACGCACACGTCACGGATATACAAATCAGCGCGTTGAACTATGTAAGCTGAGGTTACAATGTATACGTATAATCCTTCCGTCATAATATCCTGGATGTGCTGAGGATATAAATTATCACCGTCAAATCTCCATGTCCTATCTTCAGACCTGTATCTCACTAAATAATATATACAAACTCTTTTACCATATTATTCTACCCTGGCAGAAACTCTTTCCCGGGATTAATGCTTGTAGCCATAAGACTTTCTAAGATATAGTCTCGAAGCATCTGGATATTTAACTCCCTATGTGAGCTGGCGGATCCTATATCTATACACACCGGACCATACCCAGCGACACCCAATGGTCACACCATGAAAGGTCTGTGACATGCGTGGAACCAAAGTATGATGGATCACTTACAAGCTCACCATGGCACTTAGGTCAAAGGACCACGTATACTACTCAACTCAAGAGGACCCTTCGTTGACGGCTTACATAGGGTATCTATCGGAGGCCCTCATGAGTTTGTCCCATATCCAGTCTTAACTGGATATCTATATGTCAATACGAGCTCTAAGCTCACGGTCACATCCATATGTTAATACCCTATAGGTACGACATATGCTGATCTATATTAAAAGTATCCACCGACAGACCCGCATCGGCAAAAATAGATCAGAGACAATTATTTGAGAACATACTTGCATAACTGAAATTTTCTAGCACCCGATTACAACTCCTGCAACTATGCAGTTACTAGTATATTCCCAGGTCTATGTTCCATTATAGACAAGGCTCCAACTCTTGGATCTTCGCTGAGTATTATAACTAGTTAACACTTAGTTGTGCTAACATTTAACATTTATACCTCTCAACATGGCTAACTATGAGCTCTTATCTAAACTTCTTTAGATTTGGTTTGAACTCCTTCAGATCATACAATGTCTGTAATGTTACATTACATAGTACCATATAAATAGGCAGTGACAATTTAATGAGAATGTACACTTGTATAAATACACAAGTATATGTACATTCAGGGATAACACGTAAGCATCAACCCTAACAATTTTGACTAGTTTAAAGGGTATAAATTTAGTGTTAAGACGTGTTAAGAATATTAAAATAAGGTTGAAAATAAGTGTAAAAAGTCAAAAAGGGCAATAAAATGACTAAAAATGGTGGATTCAGGGTTAGATCTGTGTGTGGCTTGTGACGTACGCCTCGAAACGTGTTTCACGAATGGGGCATGAATCTCCATGCACTAACGTGTGATTGGACGAGCTAAACTAATGCGCACCCTTCACGAACAATTGTAAAAAAATGGTTGAAATCTTTTATTTCTGACCAGTTTTGCCATATTTGTTATTTTCGACCTCTTACACTCATTTTCAATCTATTTTACACATTTTTAACACTACATCTACATATTTCTAACAATTATATACAAAAAAAAAATTAAAAATCCAATGAAGCTAAATTTAGAATAAAAACTCATCAATGTTTTTGCCTATTTTTAGTTTTTCTAACTTCACAATTGATTATTTTAGTTCAGATCTTCAAAATATACAATATTTGAAGCCGATCTATAAATTTTGAAGAACTTTGAGAAAAAATGAGTTGAACACACTTTTATTTGTGAAGGACAAAAATAGGAAAATAAACGTATATTTGATTAATATAATTTAAAACCATTGACTAAGGTCAAAATAAATTTTTAAAATTTGTTTTGGGGTATGATACCCACTCCCATAAATTATTCTTGAGTTAAAGGTACACCCATAAAAACACGTATTTTTGATGCGCACCCTATAGTGCGCGCTATAGGGCGTGTGTCAACCTATTAGCAAATCATTTCCACGTGACGCCACATGGAATTTAAATTTTTTTTTAAATCAATAGTTTTTCTTTATTTTTTTTTATATTAAGTTTTATTTATGTTTTATCAGTTTTTTATTTTATATTTTTTTATATATTTATATCCAATATATTTTTGTTTTTTTTATTATTATATATACACTAAACTAATAATTTTTGTTTTGTATTTTTTTTCAGTTACGGTTGATATTATCATAGTGCAAATTTCAACCATTATATATTTTGAGAGAAGATGAGAGAGTTTTAGTAATGGTTTTGAGAGATACATTGGATATCAAAATATGTATATGGTAGTTTCAAAAAATATTAAATATGAAGCATTGTTGAGAAGGGTTTGTCATTTTGGATATCAAAATATGATTATGAAGTTCAAGGTTCCTTCAAGTACTATGAAGTTAAGACTTATTCCACTTGAAAATGATGACGATGTGATATTGTGGTTGAGCCTACAGGAGAATATTACTACACCTCTATGTGTAACAGTGGATGTTCAGGCTCCTAAATATGAAAATAAAACAGAAGCACCCATGGAGCAGAAATAAGATTATGCTAATCAATTCACGTCTACAACCCCTGTGTATGTTCCAAATTTCCCAAAGGATTATCATTATTATTCTCTAATGTTCAATGAACAACCAACCTACACATATTATAATAGTCAGATATATGCAGATATTGGTGTTGGTGTTGATCTTAGCTATGTTATTGGTCATAATGTTGGTAATGATGTTAAAAATGATGAAGGTTATGAGAATGATGATTGTGGCTATGATGTATTATGATGAAGATAATGATTATTATTATGAAGAAATGATTGTGGATGAAAATGATGATGAGGACGATAATAATGATGACGACGATAATGATGGTGATGATGATAATAATTATTATGCCAAAGAAGAAAGGGTTAAGGTCGAAAACATATTTCAGTTCCAGCCTGAAATATTGTCATTTGATTTATACATATCGAAAAAAGATATCTTGTACTGGAATTGGAGATGTGTTTGTAGAAAAGTTGTATAACAACAAAGATAAAATTCATGAGGCTATAAGCATGGTTGCACTTAATGAAAAATAGAGCTTCAGAGTTTACAAGTCCACCAAAGATCATTTTGAGTTGAAATGCGATGATGAGAGATGCTAATGGAAATTACAGGCAGTGTCAACAGAAGGGCAATATTTTTTCATTATAAGGTAAGTAGATGTAGAGCACACTTGTGTTTTTGGTCAATTGCAAAATAGTCGATGACAAGCCAAGAGATGTATTATTGCTAAAGTAATTAAAAATAAGTTTGCATCGGTCAATAAAAATTATAGACCGAATGACATTTAAGGAGACATGCGTGAAGAATTCAGTGTTAAGATAACATATACTACATCTTGGCGAGCTAGGGAGCATCCATTACGATTAATAAGAGGTGATCTAGACGAATCGTTTAGATTGCTTTCTTTATATAGCTATATGTTGCAACAGAACAACCTGAGTACGGTTACTCACTTGGAAACTAATGCAGACAATCACTTTAAGTATTTCTTTTGGCGCGGAGACCATGTATCAGAAGTTTTAATTTATCCATCCAATCGGTGATTGCAGTGGATGACACATTTTTGAAAGGTTCTTATCTTGGTACAATGTTTGTTGCCGTTTGTAAAGATGAAAACAATCATATATTTTCATTGGCACGGGAGATTATTGATTTAGAAAATGATGCTTCTTGGGAGTAGTTTATAGTAAAGTTGCGGGGAGTAATTGGTGACCATCAAAATCTTATTTTTATATCTAATCAACACGTCAGCATTGAGAGAGCTATACGAGGTGTTTTTTCCAATGCATATCATGGGTTCTGCATCTTTCACTTATGAATAGTAATCCTACTATGATTTATATTTGATGTTTAACCCTAATTAGAAGATAAAAATTTATAAATAGAAGATCAAAAACCCTAATTAAAAAAGGAGTAGAGAAAAAAGGAAAAGAGAAAAAAACTTAAAGAAAGAATTCACAACACAAAATCAAATATCAAAGCCAAAGATTGAAGAACCAATATCAAGATTCAAGCTTCAAGTCAAGAGTGAGAGAGAAGCACATCAATGACTCACTTTGATTAGTTTTCTTTTCTTTCTTTATCATTATACTCTTATTCTTATTGATCTTTATGAATTGGTTATATACTTTTGGTTTTGTGATAGGCTAAAAAATTTTCATTTAAAGTTAGATTATGTGAACCTAGTATGGATTCGGATTGTGTTAATTTTTAGTTTATGAACTTGATACATTCAATTGATTCATTTTGTCTTATGTTTTAATGCTTTCATTATACCTTATCAATATTTTGAATGATTGAGGAACCTAATGAACTCGACGGAGGAATTCATGTGTTTAGCTTAGGATAGTTTGATGCATGGTCATAGGATAACAACTATGAGTTCCATCTAGGATAGACATATACCTAAGTGGCATGTATGGTCTAATTTAAACTTAATCTTAATGAATTACATTCTGATTTGATTACCATAGACATATAGGTGATTGTTAGAATGTGTAATATAGTCACTTGACCATCGATAAAAGCTTGTGATGAGATTAGTCTCTAAGCCAATCAATTGGTATTAAAGGATTAACTAAGTAGTTAATGAGTCCAATGAAATATTAGAGGACAAGTCAAAATCCTAGATTATCTTTATTTGTGAATTCTACTATTTACTTTTATTTAGTTTAATTGATAGAATTAGATTAGTAAATTAAATTTTAAATTGTGATTTTTCGAATAAAAGTTAGATAGTTACAATTTTAGTACGTGATTTATAAAATTAGATCGCATAGTCCCTGTGAGATCAATATCTAGACTTCAAATCCTATATTACTTAATGCGATAGCGTGTACTTACGCTTAACTGGTATAGCATCAATCAACTATATTAAGTTTACGCCTTCCTATAGTGGCGCCCATACTTGCTCATATTTTGAGCTAACACAACGGGTATAATTTTTATACTTGCAGGGCTCTTAGCTATATATTGTATATCCATTGACATAGGCTGATGCTGAAACTCGCTCGTAGGAGTGTAAGCCTAAAAGTAAGTGGTCATGAATTTGGTGTCCTAAAACCAACAACACCATCAATGTATTGACTTGTTAAATTTGTACCCAATGAAATTTACATTTCAAACGTACCATAATCTACCTTGCATCCTCAAAGATCTTGGATGACTTCAAGTACTGTATTAAGAGAGATAACTGATGCAAGATCTCTTCTTTGTCCTTATCCATCTTACTCATTATTTTTGTTTGAATCTTTGAGCCAACATTATCAATCTTTATGGAAAGCTCTGAGCTAACCTTATCAATCCTGTTAGATAGCTCTGCTTGAAAATCATCAATCCTCTTCTCCAAGACATGATACTGCGATGATGATGTGTCGGGCTCAAACTATATATAAGTAATTATAATCAATCTTCACAATGTAATAACTCATCAACAACATATACCGTTGATTCAGTCGCTACTGGGCTTAGAATTCGTACTCAGGTTGAACATCTATATTAACCTGACCATCGGTGAATTAAGTGTTTGAAAGTTCAATTTTTTCCAACTTTAGAATCCCTCCCCATTTTTTCGATAGAATGCGTAATTTTTTCATCAAGCGACAGTTCGCATTCTTCTCATGTTTATAGGCACCAACTTCCTACATATTTCTAAAGCCTACACAAAATTTTGGATTTATTAATCATTAATAGGAAAAACAACAAAGTTTATAGGAAAATTATATATATTTTTCATTGAACATAAAAATATACCCTAACACCATCGAAGAGAACATTTGCGACATCTTGGTATAATATGGTGCTCGTACTGGACTAATTTAAAAGATGCAAAAAATGGTCACCATTGTGCAAATATCTCTCAACATTTTAAGATCGCCTCGTAGATCCACACTTGAGATAATAAAGAAAAAATTAACAATGTCAAAAAAATAAAAACACTATTATCTTATTTAAAGCAAAATAAAAAATAACATTTTTTCTATATCTTAATATGATAATGAATCGAAAAGAAAAGAATTCCTTACCAAGAATGCATGACCAAATACGTATATGTTATATGTTTCTTTATCCGAAGCGCTGGCATTTTGTACCTTTATTAACTTTTTAATTGGGGCTGTACTTAAACTACTATGGAGCATAGTCCATGCAATTGTGCCCCAATAATAGATATTAAACTCATCCAAATTATTCATAAGGCGAAGCACAAAATATTGTACTGCTCTATTCTGATCACGTGGCATTAATAGTTTATGAAATACATAAAATAAATGCATTTTCACTGCATTTATATCATCATCAAATGTAACGTTATTGAACCACAGATCTAAATTCTTATAGATCAACTTATTTCTACTCCTAAATTATTTATGCCAAAGTCTACTATCTAACCCATTTATTGACGGATAATTTCCCATCCTCAAACCAGTAATCAAATAAAACTCTAGACGAGAGAATCTAATACCCTTATTGCCTATATAGAGTCACAATTCTATTGGGGATCAAATATACGTAAATGTATGCATGTATAATAGTATTCATTGTATAAAATGCATACCTCATATATATTTAGAGCAATAGAATAATTAAAATAATACAATAAATAATATATTAATATATTTAAAGGGTTGAGAAATCACTGAAACGTGTAACGTTTTACACGTGTATCCTAGAAGTCCACCTAGAGACTAACCCGTTGACAGTTCTAGTCACCAACTCGGTGGGCTTAGTAAGCTAAAACAGTAGCTCCAAATCCAGCAATGAGTTCAACTCTTAAATCCTTTGAATTTATTTTTCTCTTGATCAATTCTTTAATCAATAAAATAAATTCTTAGTTGTTGTAACTGGTAAATAATAGTCAAGATAATTTATAAACTAGTTTTAATACATGAAACCATTTCACAAGAGATCAAATCTTTTTTTCATCTATTTTGGCTGACCACCATTTGAAATCAACATTTCCTTTTTTTTTTTGTTTCAAAACAACAACCAAATTAAAAATGAAGCAAAACCAGTGCTTCTAACGGATTCACACATATATATCTCACATAGATAAAATAATAATATTATATATATATATATAAAATAATACACTTGGCCACTAATTTAGATAAATAATATTATTATAATAAATAATAATATAATATAAAAAAATGGATGACAATTAAACATTAATATATAATACAATAATATATTATATTATATAATAATGAGATTTTTTTATTTAATAATTAAATAATCAATATATAAAATTACCATTTCACCTTTAATGAATAGTTACAAAGTCTATCCCTAGTGGGTTCCACTATACCCACACTTTGGTAAACTCAACCGAATGTCCACAATGCGTTATGTGTAATTATACAATTAGTAAATAATAATTATTGGCTAATTATTATATTTAACGCTTAAATACAGACATGCACACATTCTTGTGGTAGTGTTGGATATTACTGGATTAAACAATTTAATCTAGTACTCTGCCTCAGTGCTCAACGAGTATACTCCATATCGCGAGACTCTCTAGGCCCACACCCTAATTCGTTAAATGAAACTATTCCATGAGTTTATGAACATTGCTCCACTCACACGTCACGAAAATACAAATTAACATGCCAACCATCCAAGCTAAGGTCACAACGCATACGTATAGTCCTTCCGTCATGATATCCTGAATATGCGGGGATATAGATTATCACCATTAAATCCCCATGTACTCATCCATATCATATCCCCAGACTTGTATCTCACTGAATAATATGTGCAAACTTCTTTATCATATTGTTACAGAAGTTTGCACATATTGTTACACTCTAGCAGAAGCTCTTTCCCAAGATTAATATTGATGGCCATAAGACTTTCTGAGATATAGTCTCAAAGCATCTGGATATCTAACTCTCTATGTAAGCTGACGGATCCCATATCTGTACACACCGAACTCCATAAGCATCGGATCATACCTAGCAACACTCAGCAATCACACAATGAAAGGTCTGTGACATGCGTGGAACCAAAATATGGTAGATCACATACAAGTCCATCATGGCACTCAGGTTGAAGGACCACGTATACTACTCAACCCAAGAGGACCCTCCGTTGACGGCTTACATAGGGTGTCTATCAAAGGCCTTCGTGAGTCCGTCCTATATCCAGTCCTAACTGGATACCCATATGTCAATATGAGCTCTAAGCTCACAGTCAGCTAAGAATAACTATCTATACCCTATAGGTACGATATATGCTGATCGATATGAAGATGTCCACCGATAGACCCGCATCAATAGAAATAGATCAGAGACAATATTCGAGAACATGCTTGTGTAATTGACATTTTCTTGCACTTAATTGTAACTCTTGTAATTATGTAGTTACTAGTTTGTTCCTAGGTCTATATCCTATTACAGGTACGGCTCAAACTCTTTGATATTCGCTGAGTATTATAACCAGCTAACAATTAGTTGTGCTAACACTTAACATTTATATCTCTCGATGTGGCCAATTGTAGGCCTTATCTCAACTCTTTTAGATCAGATCTGAACTCCTTCATATCATATAATGTCTGTAATGTTATATTACATGGTACTATATGTTAGGTTTAGTGCTCACGTGTCATCCCATTATTGTATGAATATTTTATTTTATAATATTTATACAATATATTATTTGTTAAATCGCTAATTACTATTATTAAATAGTTTAATGCTTGTGACGCTATAAACATTATATGATCTGAAGGAGTTTAGATTTGGTCTAAAGAAGTTTAGATCAATGTCAAGAGTTAGCATCACTGAAAAATTATAAATGTTAAAGAGTTAGCATGTTATATTAATTAATGAAGTCTAAAAGTTAGAATCTTGTCTACAATGGTATAAAGATTTGAGAATACATTAGTAATAACATAGTTGCAAGAGTTGAGATAGGTGCTAAGAAATATTTTATGTAAGTCTATTATCAAATTATATGTTCTTAGTCTTAATTCACCGATGCAGGTCTGTAGTAACCAGTATCCATGACTGGTAAGAATAAGTATTTATATATGTATAAATATACGTATTTTATTTGTATGTTAGTGATACTTGAATTATATATTGTTATTAGTAATATTTTTATAGGTTAAGGATATACGATTAGTATTGGGTTTATTTGTATGACTTTAGATTTATTTTAGGGACCAAATTGTTATACTTTGAAAGTTTTGGGGGCAAATTCGTAAATACCAAAAATTAGCCTCTTAGTATAAAAATACACTTTTGAACCCTAATTTACCATTTTTAGGTCGAGCTACCCATTTTAAGAGAGAGAAGAGAGAAATAGAGGAGAGAAAAAGAGAAGAAGGAGAAGAAAAAGAAGAAGAAATTGGAATTTTGGATTTTAAGAGGTATATCACAACTATTTCTCAATTTATTGGTGTTAATTATGTTAATTTATTTAAGTTTTAATTTTTGAAAATATGTATAATTGAGGATTTGATGTGTATTTCGTATGATATTTTGAAAATTGATGATGATCTATAAGATAGTTTGATAAATTATGATGGATTGTAGAATTTCTGCTTGATAGTCTCTTAATCCAAGAATTTTATAAATTGTTGTGATTCTATTCTGGTTTTGAATTTTGAGTATATGAAATTAGACATGTTTAGTATCATTTGAGACTTTGAATCGATTCAAAATTTCAGAAATTGAATTTTTTGTGAATTTACCAAAATAACCCTGAAATTCTGGAAATTTCCTATGTGAACAGTATAATACAGTGACGAACAATGTTTGTCCTACTGAATGATCTTTAAAAATTACAAAATTGTGGAATATGATAAGTTTATATGTCTAATATGATATACTCGGAATTGAGAATTTAGATCAATGTGGTTGAAATGTTATGATTTTCTAAAGTATATCCGCTCATTACAGTATTTGATTAACAGATTTTTAAAGCTATGGAATAAAATAGTTTAAAAATATTTTTGGCAGTGATTTGGAAGTGAAATATTTATCATGGACTGAGATATGTGTTAAGATTAATTATGTGGTAGTTTTATAATTTTTGAGTTAGTATATGATTTTATATTGTGTGGGAGATTGAATACTGTTCAGTAAGTATCTTGATCTTGTCAGGTTAGTAGTTTGGATTCGATGGTATGTATGGAATGGATTGTGTAGGAATTTTGATATAATATTCATATATAAGAAGGATATATGAGTCAAGAATGATATATTATGATTTTGGAGTAATTGGATATCATTTGATCTATTAGAAAATTTTGTTAAGTGTAAGTGATCAGAATGACAGGTTTTGAGAAACCAAGTATTTAGACTAATTTGATGTGATAAATGCATTGTGTATAATTTTGTAAGCTATTTAAAGTATTTTGTATGAATTGTGAGGCTTATGAAAGGATTAATCTCCATTGATAGGTTAAGGAGATTTAAGCCTTGTAACTGAAAGTGTTAAGAGGTAAGTATACTAGACTTTTTACTGGAATCACAATAAACATAGTAAGTGTTATGAATGATTTTGTAAACGTGGTTAAGAATATGTTTATGTTATGTCAAAGTATATTTTGATATGAAATGTAAATATATGTTTATGAATGTGAGCATTGACATTGAGCATGGACATACATGTGTTTTTTGAAAGTGAGCTTTCAAAATAAGATATGTTTAACAAAGAAAGCTTTTGAAGTGTAATATGTCCATGAGAAATATTTTGTGTTTTGAGGGTACTTGAACTCACTGTTAACTTAGTAGGCATTTTATGTGATTTGTGGAGCCTTTATGTGTGGCCTTTCCTTCGGGATTGATATATGTTATATGTTCCGTATGTAGGGAGGATCCTATTGGTACCTAAAGGAAGTGTGAGTCATCACATTCGTGTGGTGGCGTATTGGTGCATGTGAGAGGACTCACCGATGATCAGGGTGAGGGTTTGGCTTTTACCTTCGGGCATGAGCATTATATATGTGTAATTTTAAGACCTCACTTGTACTATTCCTCTCATACGGTATGTCACCTACGAGTGACATTTGGCTCATTATGTGATATGTAAGTCCTACTAAGTAGTAGTTGAGTGATGGTATTCCTATTATGTGTTTTGAAAGAATGTGTAAGCGCTTACATGATATGTGATTTGATAAGATTATGATTTTGATTGATCACAGCATATCATACATATGCATTGTGTGCATATATGTATTTGTATTTGATATATGAAAAACTAGTATGCTTACTGAGTTTTATACTCGTTATAGTTTATGGTGATTTCAGGTAAATAAGGTACATGTGTGCTTAGCGGATTTGGCAAGGCTTCTGCTATTCCTTGGGTTTCCTAAGTTGTTAGGTTGCTAAGTGTTTCATTTGGGGATACGTGGGATAAGATATTTGATTTGTCCCTATTGAATAAATACTTATGTATTATTTTATTGTGTGTGGTTAGATTTAATTTAAATTTCACCAAGTATAGTAATGGATTGATTTTAAGTAAGAATTTGCAATGAATATATTCTAGGCTTCCGGTAACAAAGTTGTTACTAGTGACGTAGTAGAGTGTTAATCTCTGAGAAAACTCTGCGTATCTCCGGTTTACTAATTTTTCCAGTCATAATTCAATTGCTATAATTCTGAAAGAAATTAAAATGAATGTTTAAGTATTATTGAATGAATGTAAGTGATGTCGTGTGTCAGATCTTTTGGGTCTGGGGCATGACAAGGTCTATCAGTGTGATTCTTTTACACAGACTAGTGTATACTATACCTAGATGGTCTAGATGGTTATTTTTAACTAACCATGGACTTACTGGAAGTTTGTATAGTATACAGGTGTTCAGTAAGGACTGAATATTAAATAGACTCAATGAGGACCCCAATAGATATCCCATGAAGCTGTCAATAGAAGGTCCTCTCGAGTTAAATAGTATATGTAGTCTTTTGACTTAAGTACCAGGTGGACTTATAAGTGATCCATTATACTTTGGTTCCACGCATGTCACAGACCTTTCATGGTGTGACCGCTGGGTGTTGCTGGGTATGGTCTGATACTTATGGAGTCTAGTGTATACAGATATGGGATCCATCAATTCACATGGTGAGTTATATATCCCGATGCTCAGAGACTCTATCTTAGAAATTCTTATGGCCATAAGCCACAAACCCAAGAAAGAGTTTCCCACAAGATTAAATAATATTACAAAAGTGTTTGCACATATTGTTTATATACATATCTGGAGATAAGTTCATGGATGAGCACATAGGAATTTGATGATAATGATCTATATTCCTGCTCTTCCAGGATATGATTGGTGGAAAGATTATACGTATGCGTTATGACCTCAACTTGTATGGTATACTGCACTGATTTGTAATATCTGTGACGTGCGCGTGGGGCATCAATCTCGGACTCACATAATAGTTCTGTTTGACAAATTAAGAGTGGATCTAGAAAGTCTCGCAATATGAAGTGTCTCATTGTGCACTAGGGCAGCGTACCGAATTGAATAGTTCGATCCAGAAAATTTCAGCAAACCGGACATTTACTTCGGTCTCCCTCCGATCGTGCACGTGTCAAGACTTAAGAGTTAAGTACATCAATTAGTTAACAATTAGTTATTGACCAATAGGATATTGACACGTGGTATATTGTGGATCAATTATTGTTTGATTTGAAAATTACCAAAATGACTTTATTTGTTAGATAAATAATATCATTATTTTATTCATTAAAATATTTATTGAATAAAATAATAATAATAATATATGATATTATTATTTAAATTGAAATCAAACAATTCATTTTTTTAATATAAATTGGCATTTTTTTCACAATGATTAAATTATTTGTTTAATATTAATTCAATAATATAATAAGAATAAATGGGTGGCACTTATAAATGGTAGGCCTTAAGATGTTTTTTTAATAATGAGAAAGTGTTTTTTTATTTGACCTAGATTTAGGCTAATTCATTTAAATAATTTTCTATTTTGGTTTATTGTAAACAATAATAAACAAAATACTGATGACAAACATTCACCTAGATAATGAATGTCATTAGGTGAGAAAATGGAAGAAAAATAATAAACAAATAAAAGAGCAATATGTTGCTCAATTAATCAAGAAAAATTCGGCCAAAGTGAAAAGGGAGAAAGAGAAGTGAATTTTGCTAAGTGTTAGAAAAATTTCTTAAGTGTTGAGAGTACAAAAACACATTCTCTCTATTTTTCTTCTTCTATTTTGGTCACTCATACTATAAAGTAGAAACAATGATTCAAGAGTTGAATCCTTTACTGAAAAACCTATTATTCTAGCTTCCTCAAGCCCACCGTGTTGAGTAACTAGAATTGTAAATGGGTTGCTTCAAGATGGGTACTCCGATTCGACTAAATACCAAAGGCTTGACAAGGTACTATTTCTCAATCTTGAAGTATTTTTCATTTATGAGATAACATGTAAAAGTTCATTTGTGTTTATCATTGAGTAATTTATATTTCGCTCATTCGCTGCACATGTATGTAAGTGATACATATGTTATATTCAATGATAAACACAAACCACATGCATGCATCCTAGGTTTAAGATCACTCACACTATATAAAGAGGCATTAGCGATTTAATGAGAATGTATACTTGTATAATTAATAAGTATATGTACATTCAGGGATGACACGTAAGCATCAACTCTAACAAATTCTTCATGTAAATTTTTGGTATTACGCGTCTTAATAAAATCTTGTGTACTAAAATACCTAAGAATATAATATCCTATAAATCCAAAACAAAAAAAAAACTAAAACATGTGGTTCTAAATACGTCAATCTGCCTTGAAGTCAATTTCTCTTTTATTTTTTTGATAGCTCATAATTTCGAGTAAACAGATATAGTTGATCGGTAGAATTCATTTTCAACAATCATATAGTCCTTTGAGACATTCTCCTTCCTGAAAAGAATAATTATTAGCATATAATCAATTATTAAATAATTCAAATAATTACTAGTAAAAAAATTTATTAAAACTTTTTCATCTAACAAAAAATAATATAATAATGATTAAAAAATTACAAATTAAAATAATGACTAAATTTAGTCACAATTTTAATATATTTTTAATAAAAAAATTTAAACAAATTAAATATATAAAATTTAACATTTTTAAAAAATTGCCACATGGTGCCCTTGCGTGGCATCACATGGTAACACATGAGTAGGCTACTATGTCGGCTCGTGGCTTCACAAACAGTCATGAAAATGACTGAAATTTGCTATTTTTGACTATTTTTGGTCACTTACATTCATTTTCAACCTATTTTATACATTACTAACACTATATTACAAAACTTTGTTTGAGAAATTATACATACATAAATTATAACAGTAAGTGCATAGGTCATGAGTAAGTAATAAAGTGATGAGTGAGTATCGTTCCCATAAAGATTGTGTCATAAATTAATGCTAATTACTATAGTATTGACAACCTAATTTTATTTAGGCTAATCTAAAGGCTAAGTTGAACTGTGAAATTGAAAATATTACAAAACTTTGTTCGCGAAATTATATATACGTGAATTATAACCGCAAGTGCACAGGTCATGAGCAAGTAATAAAGTGATGAGTGAGTATCGTTCTCATGAGGATTGTGTCCTAAATTAATGCTAATTACTATAGTATTGACAACCTAATTTTATCTAGGCTAATCTAAAGGCTAAGTTGAACTGTGAAATTGAAAATGTTTTAAACTAAGTAAATCGATAAATTAAAAGAATAAGAGTTCTATGGTAATGAAGTTCTAGGGACTTGATTTTTCTTTATTGTTTCTATACTTTTTATCATTCGTGATTAACAATTAATCTAATGCATTCATTAATCAAGGGTTTAAGAATAATCTCATTTCCTCTCCTGAGTGCTGAATAAGACTCTATGCATCTACAATTAAGTTGATATCCCTATTTAACCCACTATACATACATGCATTAAGCTACCCTTATGTGACTATCCTAAGTTCATTAGTCTCCCAACTCAACAAACTCAAAGTTATACTTTTTACAATCAATATATAGATTAAACTTTCCCAAGCATATAAACCAAATGTTTAATTCATCAAATCCATTTTTCATTGTAATTAGAAGCATTAAGAATATAAAAAGCATAAATGAATAAACATCAAATAGTCATTAATCACAAAATACATCAATATATAGAGTTTAATAGAGTTCCATCAAGCCTTAGAACATATAATCTAGCAATCCATAGTAAAATATTCAATTACATTCATTCAAATGTTCATAAAAGTACTCATGTTCAAATCAACACAAAACATAATTACAAATTAGAAATAAATGTAAATGAAGTAGAAAGAGAAAAAGGAACTAGTTGGAGAAGCTTTTGGAGTCTTCAATCTTCAATAATTTTCCTCAATCCAAGCTTTAATAGTATTTATCTCACTAAAAATTAAAGTTTCTCTATCTATTTTGTGGTTCTCTTTGATAATTTAAGAAGTGATTAAATGGTAGTATTTATAGGTTTCAAATTAAGGTATTAAAATAGGTTGTGGCGCCTAGGTGCTGAGCATTCTAGCAATAGGAGCTCATTTTAGAGCTTGGGTCGCAAAACCTGTAGCATAACACTGTTCATATGGCTGTAGCTTTGCCACTGTTCACTTCCACTATAGCTTTTGTTTTTATTTTTTATTTTTTGGCTTATTTTCTTTAAATTTTCATTCCAAATAATTTTATTAATTTAAAACCTACAAAATAAAATTAATACACATAAAAATCATATATTCTTATTTAAAGTAAACAATTATTAACTTTAGAAGAGTGGATTATGAGGTATAAAATGCACTTATCAGTGGGCCACTGTGTCGGCGCGTAACTTCACGAGCAGTTGTGAAAAATGATCAGAATTTGCTTATTTCAACTATTTTTGGACTATTTGAACTATTTATACTTATTTTTAACTTATTTTATACATTACTAATGTTACATTACAAAAATAACTCAAAAATATTATTAAATTAAATTTTTTTAAAAAAACTTAACAATTTTTGTTAATTTTTAATTTTTTTTTAACTTTACAATAAATTGATTTATTTTAAATCTTCAAAATATTATCAATTTAAAGTTGTTCTACAAATTTTGAAAGAGATAAGAGTAGATTTGAGAGAGTTGTTTTGAGAGAATGAGTAAAAACAAATGTGTTAAATTCGAATTTTACGAAGAGGGTAAAACGAAAATAATTTCCTGTCTTAGGTTAAAAGAGTTGGGAGGTGTTAACTGCGGTCAAAATAAATTGAATATTAAAAAATTTGGTCCTTTTTAATGTTTCCCTTAAAATTTTATGGATTGAGATTTTCGAATCTTATGGGTCGAAGATCTCGAGTCTTGTGCGCTGAAATATGGGGGAACATCTCTATCTGTAAATATCTGATATAAATGGAAAATAGGTATATTCAAATTACTTATAAGTTTGTATTAAAAACCCTTACCTAACTCTTCCATTTACCAGCCAGCCTATAATCTAATTCCGATTGAAGAACTCCGGTAACCCCCAGTCAGCCTAACCTCCGGTGATCTCACGCCGCGCAGCCGAACGAACTCACGGAGCACGCCGCCCGCATCTACAAGTCACCTCAACGCCTCCCCATCGCTCTTGCTGCCGCCGCCGCCGCATTCAGCTTCACTGCCGCCGGCCAGATTTGCCGGGTTAGTCACTGATTTTTTTTAACTTTGATAATTTTATTAAGTGATGACGAATTGATGAACTTTGATGATGATTATCTATTTATTAAGTTATAATGTTTTCAGCCTCAGCGTCGTTCTGTCTTTCTTATTCTTAATCCCAAGGATAGTCTTGAATCCGAATCTCATCAACATAAGTGTAGTCTTGAATTCGGTTCAGTTCAGCCTGGTGCAAGTGGAACCAATCGGTTTGGTTGAAGGTCAATTAGGTTCGCAACGGACCTTAAACCGAAATGCCCGGGCCCGTACACTAACAAGTCAAATATTATTAATCAGCAAATTTCTACATGTTTATGAAAAATGGCTTTGAAAACTGACAATTTTTCCTATTTTCTTCTACACGACTAAAAGATCATGGCGGTTTCTCTATACGACCAAAGGATAATGGTAGGGGTTTAAAAATAGGTATATGGTAATGGAGGTTTTTTGGATCTGAATAAAGGGCTTCCCATGGGATCCCATTATACTTACCCAATTCAGTGGGACAAAAGCAATCAAAGACAACATTCTTGTAACCTTTGGTGAGTGTGGTCTAGCTTCGTCAGTTTGATCCTTCCAAGGTATGTATATATATGTGTATGTATGCACGTAAAATACAATGTCACACCAGTGGCAGTGCTTGTTTGTTTTCACCAACTGCCTTGATTATCTTTGAACATGTGGGGTTTATTGTGTGTAGTTAGTATGTGAATTCCATCAAGAAGCTGTGTATAATCAGATAGCTTTGAGAGGGATTACCAGAAGGTTTGGTCCTCAATTACCATGATGACAGGTTTTGGGAATTGCCCTGTCCTATTTAACTTAATGGACTTAAGTGGTATGTTTAAACAACTTTAAATATGATATTCTTATGGAAAAATTTAAGGAAGAAAATGACAATGTAGGAAAGTTAAATCAACTGGATGATTCTCTGGTGAGTGTGGTCTAGCTTCGTCAGTTTGATCCTTCCAAGGTATGTATATATATGTGTATGTATGCACGTAAAATACAATGTCACACCAGTGGCAGTGCTTGTTTGTTTTCACCAACTGCCTTGATTATCTTTGAACATGTGGGGTTTATTGTGTGTAGTTAGTATGTGAATTCCATCAAGAAGCTGTGTATAATCAGATAGCTTTGAGAGGGATTACCAGAAGGTTTGGTCCTCAATTACCATGATGACAGGTTTTGGGAATTGCCCTGTCCTATTTAACTTAATGGACTTAAGTGGTATGTTTAAACAACTTTAAATATGATATTCTTATGGAAAAATTTAAGGAAGAAAATGACAATGTAGGAAAGTTAAATCAACTGGATGATTCTCTGCTACAATTTTTCAGTCTGATTTAGTTTTATACAAAGTAATATGATAAGTGAAAAGCGTCAATGTGTTTTTCTATAACTGAGAAGATATCATACACAAGAATCTTTTGTGTGCATCATTTTACTGCTAAATATCTGCTGCTTTATCTCCAATGAGTTGCCATGTATGCTTCATGTAACTTACGATATGTGCTGTTCAATTTCTGTATTTTGGTACCATTCTTTAATGTTTATATAAATTGGTGTTGAAACAGATTCAGTAGTCAACATACTGTGTATTTCAACATTTATAGTGCAGCCCACAATTTTTTGTTTTCTTTTCTTGAGAGGTAAGTTGTTGGTATACCTTTCACATTGGACAGTGGATTGTCTTATAAAAAGTTTTTATTAGTATCTGCTACCATTATATATAATTAATAAAATTGGTGCAGTGACTTCCGAAACACTTTTATCTTTTTTGCCACTATGAATAGGAGCTACATATTTTTGTTTCTTAGGGAGTATCAGGGCCTGTAAGAATGCTGTCTTAAAGTGTGATGAGTTGAAGTTTAAACACAATAAGCTCGTGGCTGGAGCATGTCTATCAGCGGATGCTACTCAACACATGCAAAACTATCTTGAGAAGATCAAAATTTTGGAACATTAATAATACGTTATTATTGTAATGGTTGAGTGCTCTCTTGTATTTTACTTTATGTTTGCTTAACTAATTTATTGCTTCGTTGATCTTATTGAGATTTTCCCAAACTTTTGGCTGGTTTTTCTTTGCTTTTGAGTATTAAATGCAATACTTGATAATGACAATTTGCTTTTAACTGGTCACTATTTTTGTTTCAAGTGGAGCGTAACTCTCTATCGAGGTGAGCTATGAAGTTCAATAATAGTGTTGCCTGGCTTCCTTTTTATGGATCTTTTGTGCTTGTGGTTGTTTTACTCCACCTGCAAGAACTTTGTGAACAGGTATGAGGAGATGTTTCCTACTTTTTGTTGTGCTCCTAGATAGTTCAATTCAGTTAGAAGAAATGTGAATGGTGTAATCACATGAGTTGTTCATAAATAAAGATTTATGCTTAATCATGGATGGATAGATCTCTACGAGCTTCGAAGATAATACGATTTTGATGATTTTTATTGAAAAAGGTAACACAGATGAGGTGAGCTCGTTGTTGCGCTCATTTGATTATGGGTTTCTATTTCATCTTTTTTTTTTTTTTCATTTTTTAGGAACAATTAAATTCATTAAAGAAAGGAATGTGTAAATTTCAGAAAATTCAGCTGGAGCATTTTTCAACTAAGTTACAAAATTTTGAACAATTAGGGCTAATTTAGGCATATTATGCGTTAGGGGTGGGCAGAATTCTTGTACTCATATTGACCCGTCCTGAAATTTTTGGGTTGGTACGGGTTTGAGAATTAGATTCAGATTAATTGGGATACATTTTTAGTGTTCCGATTTAGTCGAGTTAGGTTCAAAAAAAATTTCAAATTGATCCAAGAATTTTTTGAATTGGGAAATAAAAAAAATTGGTCTTTTTAAAAAAAATAAAGAGAAATGTAAAATATAATATTATAAAAATTTAAAATTTAATGAAATTATAATTATAATTATAAAATTTAATAGAGCATAGTTTGGACTTTGGGCATGAGAGTGGATTATTTTTCAAAGAGAAAATGGCTATTGATTTGTGGTGTAATGAGATATAATAATGCACTAACATTTATTTATAAGTTATTTGTGATATAATTTTTTAATGTTGATTTGTGGTGCAATTATTTATGGTGTAATGTATTATAAAAATATTTCATTACAGGTTTGGAAAATGTAGGAAATGATGCCGAAATTATGATAAAACAATAAGTATAATAAATATATTTAGAGGAAATACATCCACTCAAGTGTGATAAATATAAAAGTATATATGTGGAGAAAATACATCAATTAAGAAATGACCTATGTTTCTTGCACCTAATACGAATCACAAAAAATATTTAAAAAAAAAGAAGAATAATCGGCAATGTCCTATACCAATGAAAGAATTTGATTATTTTTATTCTTACAAACATACGACCAAGATAAAGGTTTTTTAAGAATGTATGACCCATAACAATCACCAATGTGATAGATGTGTAAAAATTTCGAATACAAGGACTTAATGCTATAAAATAGTACAAGAAGTGCCTACTATCATTTATCTTCAAATGAGTGAGAATACTTAGTTGTCAATTTCTACTACATAGCAATAAGACAAAAGTAGTTTGAAAAAGTCCTTTAGAGTATCGATTATTAACCTCTTTGCATACTCTTTAGCTTAATAAGCCGATCATGTATATTAAATTCATACCATATTTTTCCTATACATCGACCAAGATATCCTTTGGTTT
This sequence comes from Ailanthus altissimus, assembly GCA_946807835.1. Lineage (NCBI taxonomy): Eukaryota > Viridiplantae > Streptophyta > Magnoliopsida > Sapindales > Simaroubaceae > Ailanthus > Ailanthus altissimus. Next base: position 6,909,579 of record OX327713.1, on the reverse strand, counting down.
ATAAATTCTATTGACATCTATAAATGTATTCTTTATTATTTGAGTAATTATTTGACTCTTTTCTTGACAATGACCATCACTTAATCGGTCTAATTGCATGTTTGCTCTTTATCAATTCTTCGCGCGATGAAATATTTTCGAGCATCTGCGGACACGACACAAATTCTCCATATGCACCTTTTATCATCACATTTTTTTCTCAAATTGATCTTTAGAAGACTTGTATATTTTGATGCTTAAATGTATGTTTACCGAGAACATTGTATATTATTTTCTTGTTAGGAAATAACTTCCTAACCACAACTTCTATAATTCTTGAGTACGATGTCTCATCTGATAGATTGAAGTCAAAAGATAGTATCAGAGGGATAAACTGAAAAGGGTTTTGTGGTTAAACAGCGTTATAATTTTTGAGTACTACTAGTGTTGGACATAAATTATGAATATTTTCTCTCTAATAATCTAACAAGTGGCATTCGCTTCCATCTTCTATATCATTTAATCTGTTTTGATCATCATCTAAAAAAGTGGTCTTCGTCATCATCAGCATTTCCTCTGTCATAAGTATCTTTATCTATCTAGTTGTCATAATGAACATGAGGTGGGTCATCATTGTATCTCACTGAAAAAAAATCATAATTGCATGACGTGTTGGTTCGGATATCCACAGTTGGTAATGTTAGGGAAGTGCTACTAACATAGTTACTACCGCTTGTGGGCATGAACTGGTTATGACGAGATTGTTGGCTCTCTACGAGAACTTGCAGAATCTCATTAGAAGTAGGTGGTCTAAGATCTACATTAACACATAACGGTATCAAACTTATTTTATTAATCCCAAATAAAAACTGCAATTCTTAATCATTTTTTACTGTTAACAATATAACATTTATTCCTATTGTAGGCACCAAATTTTTATAGTGACACTATACTGATCGAAATTAAATTTAATTCTATAACACACTTAGTTCTGAAGTTGTTTATAAGTCATGTTATTAGGAACCGCCATTGTGATGCTTTAGTACTTAACATATCTATCATCGTGAATACTAGAAATCTCCTATCTTCCCCAAAAAATATACTAAAAGTAGCTTAATCTCTAGTACCTATATGAAAGAAATTGAAATTATTAAGAAAATATTTAAAATACAACTATTCTATTATTTGGCGCAATAGTTTTTATTAAGCCAATATTATTAGCATAATAAATACCTATCACGTCTAGGTGTGATAAGTTCTTATCGCGCCAAGTAATTGACACGATAAAAACATTATCGTGTTAAGCTCCTATAGTTTCAAATCAGTAAAATACGTAAAATGACACAATGCATTTTATGTACACATAATATTTATTTACAAAAAATAAATATATTTCAATAGAAATATATTTGTAGAATTTATCACTAATTTAATGATTACAAAATCATTTCCAAGATTAAATTATAATATAAATCAAAATACATATTAATCTTACCTTTTTTTTTTGTAACAATGTGATCCCGTTTAAAATTTTAAGGATATGTGTGTTGTTTCTACTAAAGAAGAATGTAATTGTTTAGATTTTGAAGGGAGGAACTCATATATATAAATAAAAAGGGTGTTTCTGTGGTTCAATATGTGTTTGCTAAAAAGTTACAAATTTTCATTTACGGTTAAATTAGTTAAATGCTCCTAAATTTTGGCTATTTATAAATTTTCATTTATAGTTAAATTAGTTAAGTGCTCCTAAATTTTGGCTATTTATAAATTTTTTTCATATTTTCTTCCTTTCTTCTAGTTCAACCACCACTACAAACTATATTAAATCATAGCACTTGAAATACACACATCAGTAAACTTGTTAGCTACTTTTGTTCCATTGTATTTTAACTCTATATATCAATTTCGGTGCAAATGCTGAAGTGATGGACACAAATTATTCAGGACTAATTTGTATAGAATTAGCAGACAATTAAATTGTTGTTGGGAATCAATTTTATATTGTTATACTTAGGACTATTTGTCGTTTTTGATTTTTTTTTAAAGCTTGAATTATAGATTCACTCCAAAAAAAAAAAAATGGGAACAAGAGCAATAACCTAATAACTAATTCATAAAAAAAAACATTTCTAATAAATAGTACCTAGCAATAACCTAATAATTAATTCATAAAAAAAAGCAGTTCTAATAAATAGTACCTCTTTACTTAACGCATATTAAAAAAATATATCACATAATAAAATTAAATTTATCATACTTCTTTTTAGAATTTAAAAAAAAAATGTGCAGTTGAGTTAATTGATATTAAAGTAAATAAATAAGAGGTGATTTACTTTGACCAAATAATTAAAATTTTAATTGGATGAGTTAAGGAAGAAAGAGATCGCAAAAAAAAAAAATCATATATAATAAACATATATAAAAAAAAGAGTTTATAATTGATAAGATGTAAATATATCATATAAATTAAGATATTTTAGAAAAAAAATTAATTAAATAATTTAAATTTTTTACATTCAGTTAAAAAGTTAAAGAATTTTACTTAAAAGCCCATAGCTAAAGTTGGACAATCAAAATAAACTCCTATAAATAAAAGATAAGATCTTTAAGTAGAACTACTTAAAAAAAAAATGCTGATCCACTATTGATTATTCTAATGAGGTATGCTAGTTTTGTTTATATTCCGCGACTTTATGTTACATTCTTTGTTGTATCCAATAATTTATACTCAAATTCAGTAGCAGCTCTAGAAATATTGATTGAAGCCTTTGTTTTAATTTAATATTGATATTACAGATCTACAGGATAATACATCCACAATAGCACGTTTTGAAATTTCCCCTTGTAACTAGAGAAAAAGCCTCATTATAAAAGAGGATCATTACACTGCTTAAGGTTGGGCACAGTTCGGTTCGGTCCGATTTTTTTTGAAACTGAACCGAACCGGTCCGGTTCGATTTTTTGTTATACAAAAACCGAATGAACATTTGAAAGAGAAAGAAACCGAATTGAACCGAACCGGTTTTTTTCGATTCGGTTCAGTTTTTTTACTATTTTTTTTGATTTTTTTTATTTCAAAATTTAATTTTTTTTTTGCATAATTCCTTTTTTATTTGAACAAGTTTAAATAATTTCGCTATAATTGTCCATCAATAATTCAATATTGTCCAATTCTATCAAAAATAATTATCTATAAAAATAAAAATTTACCATCAATAGAATATTCATAAAAATAAAATTCATCATCAACATAATATTCAAAAAAAGATTATAATTAATATATAAAAATAAAATTACATCAATATCTAATTGTCAATCAATATCACATAATGGTAATCACATATCTAAAGTCTAGCAACAAAATATTCAAGAAAATAAAATTTGTTTATCAACAATTCAAAATAACATTTACGAAAATAAAATTATTCATCAACAATTCAACACAACATTCATGAAAATAAAATAGTTCATCAACAATTCAACACAATATTCATGAAATTAAAATTGTTCACCAACATAATATTTAAAGTAATATTATGCATAAAAAAAGATTATCCATCAATAATCTATTGTCCATCAACTCCATGCTTATTAATTTCATCTCAAATCCAAAAACCATCAAATCTACAAGTATTAGAAAAAAAAAATTTATATTAGTAAACTATACACTATAAATTATAAATTAGATATAAAAAATATAATAAATTTAAAATGCCTCATACCTCCAATGCTTTTATCAATCAGTGGCTATAATATGTTGTGATGCATCCATCAAAATGCTTAATTCTATAGAGAAAAATATAATAAAAAATAAGTAAAGAATGAAGTTAAAAAAAATTAACTATTATATAACTATATAAGTAATTATTATACCTGTTTCAACGCTTTCACAAATGTTAGCATATTTTGTGTCAGGCACATCCATTTTGTCTCTAAGAAGAGTAGACCGAAGCCAATTCTGAGTGCAAATCAAGGCATTCACAGATTGAGGAGTCAAAGAACTCATAAATGCATCAAGAATGCGTCCTCCTGTATTAAACGCAGACTTAGAGGCGACAGTAAAAACTGGAATTGCAAAAATATCCTTTGCAATTCGAGACAAAACTGGATACCTTGTACAATTTAATTTCCACCAACTTAAGATTTCAAAGTTTGCATTGTTGGACTTCTCTGTCTCAGTTGACAAATACATCTGAATCTCATATTCCGGGACATCAATTCTTCTTTTTTGTGTTTTATGGAATTGGAACAAAGCATCGTAAACGTCTTCTTCTTCTGGACCTCCTTCATGTACACCACCTCCTAAATTACTATCACTAGATTCTCCCTCACCGTGTGATCCAAATGTCTTATAACTGTCAAACAACTTAAACAACAATTGTTTAACAGAATTAATCATATCACTCACACTTGTACCATCAAATAAAGTGCCTAAACACCACTCAACAAAAGCTATTTTGCAACGAGGATCAAGTATTGCTGCCACAATTAAGATGTTGTTGATTTTTTCGAGAGATCCCCAATATTTGTCAAATTTAATCTTCATAACACTAGCCATACCCCCCAATAACTCATCTCTATCGGCTATGAGTGTCTTCAAATATGATTGAATCTTCCAAATTTCATTCAAAAATAAATGAGAAGACACTTGTTTGGATGAATTAAATTTCAGAGTCACATCATAGAATGTCTTTAGAAACTTGACCAACATTTGAGCATTCTCCCAATCTGCATCTTTTGGTGGCCCTGCCTTTTTGGTGCCACTGTCAATGTCATCCTCCCCGAAATAAAAATAATACTGATCATCATCACATTCCATCCGATAAAATGCATTTCTTAGTTTCAAAGCACTATCTAACATTAAATATGTTGAGTTCCACCTAGTTGGTACATCTAGGTGGACAAGCGCTTTCGATGAGATTTTCTCTCTTTCTACAAATTTCTTAAAATTTTTCAATCTTGAGGGGGAAGACCTAATGTACTTGACAGCATTACGAATACTAGCAATGGACTCATTCACCTTTTTCATCCCATCTTGCACAATCAAATTAATAATATGTGCAGTTAATCGCAAATGCATAAAATTACCATCCATAACTAATGAATCCTCATTCCAGCTCCTTAATTTTCTTTTAACATAAGTCACTGCAACATCATTTGCACTTGCATTGTCCACTGTAATAGCAAATATATTTTCAATGCCCCATTTAAGCAAACAACTTTCTATAGACTTCCCAATAGTTTCTCCTTTATGGTTTTCAATAGTCATAAAACTAAGAATTCTTTTATGCAACTCCCACTTCTCATTAATGAAGTGAGATGTTATTACCATGTAATTCTTATTCTGAATTGAAGTCCAAGTATCTGTTGTGATCGAAATCCTTTGCTTATTAGAACATAAAATACTTTGCAACAAGGCCTTCTCATTCATATGCAGATCAAGGATGTGTCTTGCAACTGTTCTTCGTGATGGCATTTTAAATCTTGGACAAGCTTTTGCCATAAACTCATTAAACCCTTCACCTTCTACATTCTTAAAAGGCCACTCATATTTTATGATGCATGGAATAAGTGATTTTTTGAGATCCTCCTAATTAAACCCAACTGCCACAACATTTGCAACACTTTTTTCCCCTACATTTACATTTGTTTTTTCTAGTACTAACTCCTGTTGTGTTTCATCAATTTGTGTGCTCAGATAAGCAACACATCTTTTCAAATGAGACCTCAAATTGAAGTTCCGACAATACTACTGTGACATGCATATGTCTTCTTACAGTAATTACATCTAGCTCTTTCCCCACCTGATAGCTTGGTAAAACTTTCCCAAACTGTTGATCTCAAGTGACTAGTATTACTATTGGTAACATTTTGCCCATCTCCTTCAATTTCTGAACTACAATCCATTCTACAACAAATTCACAATTCATAACACTATCATATCACAACCAAATAGTACAATTAACGTTTTATTATATGTTAAATTGACCATAAAATTAAAAAAAATGGAGCCAAACCCAAAATTCTTATATTTGTTTCATTTGCTCAAATTCCCTTCCCCTCGACCCGCCCGGCCGGCCGCCCCCACAAACAAAAAAGCAAGACTCCCTCCTTTAACTATTTAATTTACCAATCAAAAACAAATCAATGGATACCAACTACAAAGTACCAACATTGCAACACATAAATACAAAATTCAAGTATTCAACTCCCTCCTCCAAATTCACAAATCATAAATTTTTGAACTTAAATTACAGGAAAAAAAAATATTGACAGTGACGGTGAAACTGAAACAGCTAATCGGTGAAGAAGAGTAGGCGGCGAAACGGTGAACAGCGAACCGGCGAAGAAGAGTACGGCAACCCACCAGCGAACGGACGACGGCAAGGCAACCCACCAGCGAATGGATGACGACAAGGTAAGAAAAGGCCCGTCACTGTGTAACTTGTAACCGAATCGGAAAGAAGCAGCGCATCGGTGCAAAAGAGCTGACGGGGAAACAACGAAGATCGGCGAAGGTCGAACGGGAACCAGCAGACAGACGACAGCCAAGGGATAGGGTAATCAGAAAAAACAGCGCACCGGTGCAGAAGATGAGAAGAACAGATGGGCAAAGATCGAACTGACGAAGAGTGAAACCGACGAACGGGCAAAGATCGAGCGGCGAGGAGCGGATGAACGGCGGACTGTGAAAGTGTGAAACTGAAACGGGATGAAATTTGATTTTAGTTTTAGGTTTTCAACTTTTAATTTTAATTTATTTTTATTGAATTGAAAATAGGGTGAGATTACATGTGACTGGGTTTATTTATTTATGTTATAATTACCATTTATTTAATGCCACGTGTTACTATAAGTTTAATTTATCAAAATATCCGGTTTTTCGGTTCGGTTTTAGTAAAATTAAAACCGAACCGGTCCGATCGGGTTTTTTAAAAAAAAACCGATCGGTTATTTTATAAAATAAAAACCGAACCGGCCGGTTCGGTCCGGTCCGGTTCAATTTTTCGGTTATCGATTTTTAATGCCCAGCCCTAACACTGCCTAGTATCCTGGAGCTTAAACTCTCAATCTTAGGTTAAGGAGATGCACAAATTGAGTGCTTACCGTTGGAGTAAGTGTTTATGTGCATTGATTGAAGAACTTTTAGATTAGATTTAAATAAGACTAAGAATGCCAACAAATTAGATTTGGGACAAATTTTTTTGCATCTATTTTAAAAATAAAATATTAAATCTTTTTCAAACTTATTATTAATTTAGAGTTTTATTATTAAATCCACTCTAACGGATATGTACTTTTACCAAACTCACAACGAATTATACGCAGATTTTAAATTGTTATATTTTTTTAAAGAAAGGTTGTAAATTAACATAATAAAAATTATAAAATCATAACATTAACTTTAAAGTAAATTCATAAAATACAATAATCAAAATCATATTACAAATTTAAATTTAATAGAAGTCTTCCCATCAAAATTAAACTTATTTTCAAGTTAAATATGTATAAACAACTTATAAATAGTTAACACTAACATTAGACAATATAATTATAAAGCAACCCAATTAAACACAAATAATTTTCTTAAACTTTATTCAAAATTTAAAAACATGTCTTACAAATGAATTCATATTAGCATATTATATTTTTGAGATAAGTCAATTTACCAACTAGCTAAGCCAATAACATATTAAATACTAAAATAATAAAAAAGTAAAATAAAATGGCTATAAATTTTTGTCATATAAAGAAAATAAATAAAAAAATTAAATAAAATAATTATCAATCTCCATCGTGTGAAAAAAATAAACAAAAGGGTTAAGCAAAAAAATATTTTATTTTATTTATTTAAATAACATATGTTAGTGAGATAAAAATTAAGGAGAGATCAAACAGATCATTTGAGAATCAAATAAATATTTGACGAGTGTAAATCAATAATTTTGTAAAAATACGTAATCAGATATGACAAACCTGTAAGATGATGTTTGTATGATAAGTGAGAGTGCAAACAATTGATGAATTGAAAATGAGATAAAAATAATTCTTTTAAATATTTATTTAGAGCTACAATCAAAATAATATTATTTAATTTTTTTTAAAAAATGTAATATGTAGAAATACATGCAAATATTTTATAAAATTCATATTTGTCGTAAAAACATTGTGAGTTTTAATTTTATATACCAATTTTACCAAATTTGTTTTAAATCTTAACAATTTTTTTTAAAAATAAAAACAGATTTTAACGATTTATTAACGTAAGGATCATTTTGCCATCCTAATGTCATAGGCCGAGAGCTTGCCATTAACCTAAAAGACTAGTTTGTTAGGTAATGCTGCCTACCTATTTAGATATATCAAATATTCAGCCAATTTTTATTCGATGTGAGATGTGATATTCACCCTCACCCAATCACGTGATGCCCTTGTCATGGTCTGACCTAAACTCAGATGCAAACATGGCCCGTATTGTCCAACCCCCGGGAGTTAAGGGACCCACTACTCATGTGGCAACCCCTATTGGGGGTCAAGACACAAGATTTTTAGAGTCCACATGGCTTGTATTACCATCTCCTTAGAGGTATAAGGGACCCATATCCTACGTGACAATCTCCATTAAAGTTATTTTGGGGGCTCATATATGAATGAGAATTCGAATTTACTATGATACCACTTGTTACAAGCCGAGCGCTTGCCATTAACATAAAAAACTAGCCTATTAGGCAATGCTACCTACCCACCTTTATATATTCAAGATCCACCTAATTTCTATTCGATGTGGGACGTGATATTAAATACGACACAAAAGGGAAAATAGTCCTAGTATATAAATATATTGTTATATTTATGACTATTTGCCATTTTTGCCATCCTAATACAACGAAGAACTGCAGAAATATCTCTACCTTGTCCTCTTCCATAATTCAAACAGAAATCAACCTCTTTATTTTCTAAATAAAGGTTTGCTTGTTTAGTTTAAAAATTCTCTATTTTTATTAACAAAATAAAAATAGGTGACTCTAATGATACACGAAAATTATAAAACATATACATACTTGCTAACGTAGATCAAGGTAGAAGTACACTTACGGAGCCATTTGAGCAGCTTGGTGATAAGAATCTTAAGTTTATACGGGATGATGAGGAAGATATATTTAAACCCCAAAAGGGTAATGTGGCATTTGTGTGTGCCTTGGATGGATGGGGTTTTTTTATTAATAAATTTGCTGAATTTTATGCTACAAAGCATGGAGCAAACACAATTGCTTTGTAGAAAGCTTTATGGGTCCTTAGCATTTCAATCTAAAGATTAAGATAATTGTAGGGAAGAATGGAATTGGTATAAGGAGTAAGGCTCGGCCTATATTTGTATAGTCTATGCTTAATCCATTGTGGTAGGTTGTTGCGTTAGAGTTTATTGAGCTATAAATTTTGAGGGACTTGGGGTTCATGTATGTCCAGTATTCTGCTAGACGGATGCTCGCCTCATATTAGAGAGAAACTAAGGCTGGGGTAATCACCAAGTAAGGCATGGTCAAACTTAGCTGTCAACAAGTGAGGTTTGCATCTAGGCTATTAGCGAGAGAGGTTTATTGCTAAAATTGAGCTGTGGTATAGTAGGCAAACTGCAGATCTTGGGTTCTTCTCAGAGAAAGATGAGCAAAACTTTAATAGTAGGGTTGTGGATTTACAATAAGTAAGAACGTGGGTTTGGGGTTAAATAATAAAAATGAGAGAAAAGATAAAAAGTACAAAAATTTGTGCATTATGTGTATAAATAGTTGATGGTCATTTTTTACAATGAGAAATCAAGCCTATTTATAAGCTATAAATCCTATAAAAATCTAATTTCACGAGAAAAAGAATCATAATATAACAAAACTTTCTACTATATACAATTTCTTAAATAGAATATAACACACAATTAGGTTTAAACCCTAAAACGAAAAAGCCCCATTAGACATTTTATATGCCGACGTCAACAATGCCCCTTGCAAGTCAGTCAAAAAGATGAGTTTTGTCAAAGCTTATAAAATAATAAAGCCAGCCATAATTAAATTGCCCCGCTGGCAAACTGAGGCCTCAAAATTACACTATAATAAGGCTTTCAAAGTCCCCTTATGGTCCATCTAGGTCACCCTGAACTATCAATGACTTGCCTAAATGTACGGTCTATATCTTTTTGAAATCACCTAGCTGAGGTCACCCCGTATCATTCTATTAATTGCCCAGACTTCATTCCTTCAATCAACTTGCCCATGATAACTTGTCCTTTGGTGATCACCCTGTAATACATTTAGGCTAACTGGTTGACTCGCCTGTCATTTCCCTGGGAGGTCGCTCATGCTATTTTATTCTTCAATAAAGATCCACTCAGAACACTATCCCTTTTGGAAATCGCCTAACCCAACTCATTTCATTGATTGTTTTTCATCATAAACTTCTCCTCAGGTCAACTGTGTCAAATATAATGCTTTTAATCATTAGTAAGGATTGCTCTAAATATTCACCCTGAAAATTGGCTCTCCATTATAGGTTGATGCTGAAATCACCTACGTTAATTATTAAGACTAATCATATGTTGAAATTGCCTTATCAAGTAAACTTTATGAAATCTACTTTCATCATAAATTGCTCCTTAGGTCACCCACGTTGAATATAATAAATTCAATCTTTAACCATTAGTAGGAATTGGCCTAAGTGCCTCTCTTGAAGGCTCTCTTCATTGTAGATTATTGCATTGTAGTCGATTCTTTATTATAAGTAGGCTACACAATTTCAAATTCAAAGGCCTATAAATCAGGTATGATAATGCTTGTATGAAGCTATGAAATTGGTCGACTTATTTGAAACCATGTAAAATCTTTCAAAGGCCAACACTTTATAGCCAAATTTTTAACATGCCATTTACACTATCATAGCCACTTCTTTAATCTATTAACATGGTCAAATTAATCATTCCATAAAAATGACTTTCAAGGGTTGACTTTTATGTTAATTTAACATTTTCAATTGCTAAGGGTGATTCAATAAATATGACCATGCAACAAAATGGATGATTTAAAATCAACGTATGAAGTTATGCAATTATTTCCAAGTTGGCCTTTTCTTTTATCCTATTTAAAACTAATGACCATGCATCTAATATGGTCATCTTTTTATATATAAAGCCAACCTCAATCCATGCACACTTGGCCAATTTTTTACTTATAAAAAATGATTTCCACTAGCCAAATTTAACAAGTGGCCGACTTCTATAATGGAGACTTTATGCACATTGCGACCTTATGCATTGATGGCCACGTAAATCATACAAAGCCGATTCTTCTTTCCTATTTTTTATTTATATACGTGGGCGGTTTTTCCTTTGGCCATATATGGCTAATTTCATGGATTTGGCCATAAATAGCCAATTTCATGCAATTGGCCATATATTGCCGATTCCAAAGCTCCCATGCTATATATATATATAAAGGTTGGGCGATTTGCTTCATTCCATCCTTTCATCTTTTTCATCACTTTTATAATAAAGCTGGTGGGCGTTTTACCCTTATTTGGGTGATTTGCATGCAATTGGCCGTATATGGCCGATCTATACACTAGCCATATATGGCCAATTTCACTAAGGCCCCCCCTTTTTGTTTTTTTTTTTATTTTTTTTTAAATTATAAAAGGTTGCAATTTTTTTTAAAGGGTGAGAGATTTTGCATGTTTTGGCCATATATGTTCAAAGATCATCCTAACCATCCTTAAAAATTTTCCCTGACATGTTTTTGAGGTCGCTCAGCTGTGTCTCCAGCCTTTTCCTGTTGCCCGATCTTTAACTCCTATTTTATGATAATCATTTAGCATCCATTTAACTCCTATAATCACCTATCAAGCATTACTTGGTGGACACCAGCTACGGTCACCTTGGTCGCCCATGTTGAAGTTTTATAAGTTCCTTAGTAAAACATCGCCCTCGGTACTTTTGTGATTCCCATCACCCAAAAATTACTTATAGATCTCTCTTGTGGCAAAGAATCACCCAGGTATAGGAGATCCATTATTTATCCTTAAAGTTGTCCATGATATGCATTTGATCCTCTTGATTACATGATGTCACCCCAGATGGTATCAGGCTTGGTTGAAATAATTTTGGCAGCAGGACAACTATGTTGATAGCCTTTTTTAGGGCTCTTTCCTTTACTGATGCCCTTTGGTTAACTTGATCACCCTAAGATTCATGCTCAGCTAGATCGTTTAGGTCACATTAGTTCCTTAGGTGGGTGAACCTTCGTCTGCCTTATTCCTAATCACTAGTAACTAAACTTTTCCTTTGGAGTTTGTCATCCTTGTTGATTAGCCTGGATGAACGTAGTGTTGGGTGTGATGTTTTCATGGGTTCATGCATGTGCTATGTGTTTATTACAATGCAATTGATGCATCTTATATATATATATATATATATATATATTTATATTGCACAACGAAAATAAAAATCTAATTTTTTAATGCAACAAACATAACATAATTTAAGTCTCGTTACACTAATGAGGTTGAGAATTACCTTGGAAGCCTTTGAAAGAGGCTCCCAAATTAAGCTCACATGAAGTGCTATTCTAAAAAATTTTAGATTCCAACTTGGTGGGCTTGAAATGCTAGAATGATAGCTTTTATTTTATAAGAATTTTCGAAACAACTCTTGCTTTAGCCTTTTCAATTTTGGATAAGATAATAGGACTTGAAAGAAAATAGTAACACTTGCTTTTTCTCTTCTCCTCTTCTTCACCAAGAGTGGTAAGTCCTATCTTTTTGCAAAGATGATGAACAAAACTCTCTTATCTACCCCTTTACATGAATGATAAAAGCCAAAACTAATTTTGTCTTATTTCCTAAACATATAGACAAACATTATTTCCAAGCCTTTTAACAACATATCTTGTAAGCTTTTTATTATTTTAAGTCAACAAAAGTACACTTGTCACCATCTTAAACAATGTGTGCTTTTTTATAAACAAAGCTTATCTAATAAGCTTAATTAAGATAATAACACCATAGTAAAAAAAGACAAGTGTCCAATGACTTATTCAACAAGCATTAATAAAATAATTAAGTTCATGAATAGTGTCCAACATTTTTACCATCCTACATCAATGCTTAACCATTGAGCATTCTTAAAATAATCAAGTACATGACAAGTGTCCAACACTTGTACAAGTACTATTTAAAAACTTATTTTTTAAGATTTAGTGATGTGTCAAATTCTAACAATTAGAATTTGACATGTTTTCAATTCGAGAGGTCTTAAAATTGATCTCTCTCTTCTTAGGTCAAACCCTTTGACCTAGTGCGTTTATATTCTCAAGAGGTCCTATTAACAAATCCTGCTCACCCATAATTTTTTTCTTGATCGAACTCTTCGTACAAGGATGCTACTTTAATACAAAACCTTCGGTCCATTAAGTTCATTCACTGTAGGTTCTCTTACTTGCTTTAGTGGCTAACAAATTTCAACCGAGAGGGCAGAACAAATGCTCAATGAGTACACTTCATATTGTGAGACTCTCTAGGTCTATGCTTGTTTTTCAAATAGAACTTTTTCATGAGTCTGTGATCGATGCCCTACGCATATGACATGGATATTACAAATCAGCGTGTTAAACCATATAAGTTGAGGTTACAAATCAACGTGTTAGACCTTGGAAGATTAGAGATATAGATCTTCACCATCAAACCTCTATTTGCTTGACCGTGAACTTATCTCCAGATTTGTATTTCTGTAAATGATATCCGTAAATACTTTTGCTATATTACTTATTCCATGAAAAAATCTATTTTCAGTTTAATGCTTATGACCATAAGACTTTCTGAAATACAATCTCGGAGCATCAGGATATATAACTCACTCATATGAGCTGACGGATCCCATATCTATGCACACCGAACTCTATGAGCATCGGACCATACCTAGCAACACGCAGTGATTAGACCATGAAAGAGGTCTCTGACATTCGTAGAACTAAAGTATGATAGATCACTTACAAGCCCATCGTGGTGCTCAGGTCAAAGGACTACGAATATTACTCAACTCGAGAAGACCTTCTATTGATGACTTTATAGGATGTCTATTAGAGGTCTTTATAAGTCTGTTCAGTACCCAGTCCTAACTGAATACCTGTATGCCTATAGGAGCTTGTACTAAGCTCATGGTCTGTTAAGACTAACTATCTGGACTATCCAGATATAGACATACACTAGTGTAGATAAAAGGTTTCACCGATCAACCTGTATCGGTAAAATATATCTAGAATGAAAAGTTTGAAAACATACTGCATAATGGCATTTCCTAGTACCATTCACAATTTCTTATAATTATGTTATTACTAATGTATTCCCAGGCTGTTGTCCCATTTCAGATAAGGATTCCAACTCTTAGAATTTGCTAACTCTTATAACGTACTAACTCTTAACATTTATAACTCTTAGCGCTGTTAACTCTTAGCGCTGCTAACTCTTAGCACTAACCTAAACTACTTTAGATTATATAATATCTAAACTGTTACAAGCATCTGACCATTTAATTAATATAATTAGCAATTTAATGAAATATCAATTGTATAAATATTAAGACAAAATATTCATATAAAATAAAATAGCACATAAGCATACATCCCAACACGTAGGGCCTCTATCGCTTTATTTTCATAGAGCATTTTATTGAGGCTATCAATCTTGGCCAAATTCTCCACAATCTCTTGACCGTCGCCTAAATTCTAGACAGTATGCTTAGGATACATTAGCTACTCACGTCTCTGCATTCTCCTCTTCTGAGTTTTTATCGGCTTTGCATTTGGATAAACTCAATTGCCTAACCGATCAAGTATGCTCTATCTTGGAATGTTAAACTTCCACTGACCAACTGTGTTAGCCCTATGCTTGAAGATCTCTACAAGCCGGTGGAAATTTTACCTCTCATCAAAATAGCCTTGAACTTTTTCAAATATGGTCTAGTATTGAGGACAGACCATATAAGCCTTCTTGGAGGTCGGCTGGTCAATTGAAGTTGCCTCTATTGTGATTACCTTTTTTTTTAGGTTATCTCTGAAGTTGAGTCATCCACTTGAATTATTCTTAGCTTATCTAGGGTCCAGATTCCTATTGACGACCCTTATCCAATAACTTCTTCTTTGTATATGGTATAAAAACACTAACCCTTGCTACTATAAATAGGTCAGTCTCTATGAATGGAGTCCTCCCCTTGAAACCAAAGAGAAAGCTGCCTTTATCGATCAATCGTTGTATCCCATTCTTGAACACAATACAATTATTTATATTGTGTCATTAAGAATTGTGCCACTTGCAGTAATCCTTACCTACACATTAGTAGATCGAAAGGACAGTATGGCCTTCAAAAAGCTTTATTTGTCTATCTTTTAAAAGCTAATCGAAAATCTCATCGGCTTTTCTTAAGTCAAAAGAATATTCTTTGGTTATCTGAGTGATCTTGCCAAACTTCTTCTCTTTGGTGGAAGTTGGCTTCTTGAGGATTGAGCATTCATATAAAGCTCTTTTGATCACTTAAGCAAAGCAAACCTCCTTATTTGAGTCGTTAGAATCATATTATGACTCTATTTGAATGGCAACCACATTGAGTTAATACTGGTAATGGGTATCTTTAGAAGATGCCTTATACTATTTCATTTTCCTTAAAACCCTTTTCATAATTGGCCGTTCTAGTGGCCAACTCATACAAATACCTAAATATGTATCCTTCGAAGTGCTCTCTCATTATGAAGGACATACCCCCTAAGACTATGGGTACACAATCAGCTTTAGTGATTTGAGTTTGACATCGAGACTGAAGTTTTCTGAATCGGCTAATAAATTTTGAAACCGATTTACCCACCCTCTGAGTGACCCTGGCCAGGTCGGCTAAAGTTACTTCCAAATGTGGCCTATAGAATTCAGTATGGAACTTAGCTTTTATTGTTCCCAATTGACGATCGACTCTAGCACCAAGTTAATATACCAAGTGAAAGCCGTATTGGTGAAGGAGTTGCCGAATAGTCTCAACTTTCATAAATGAGATGAACTGGCCATACCACATTGAACCATGAACCTTGAGATATGCTCGAACATGGTGAAATTATCCTTGTTAAAAAAAATAATTTAAGGATTTTATATCCCTTCAAAAAAGGGAATAATGAATCAATGCTATATGGGTATGGCTTTCTTTATGAAGGGCACGACAAAGGCCTCAAGTCAACTCCATATTCTGCAATACTTTTACCAGCATGTTCCTATCTAACTAAAGTCGTCTAGAATTACTTGTAAGTTGCACAAGTTTGATAGACCCAAATATATCGGCCTTAATTGAGTTTGGTCAACTTGCCCTTGATTTTGGAAAGTAGGCTAGTATAACTTCCTAGATTGATCATTTTACCAGCCTAGTCGTAACTAAAAATCTGCCCTGACTAATTCTGGTGGACCTAAGAGTTTGTAGTTTTAACCCTCTTAGGTCGCCTAAGGATCTTAACTGAGCCGTAATATAGGTTGATCTAGGGATAACTCGATCGACGTTGAGGCTCTTGGAGCTTAGGGTTTAGTTGACTCTATAGAAGAACTGTCAACTCTGTCTGATTTTGCCTGATCGACTCAAGGTTCTTATGAATATTTTGCCTTATATTTTGATTATCTTTTATCAATGGTCAAATACAACCATCTGATTTGTAAGCATTTTGTCGACCAACCCTTGTACATCAACCATTGAAAACAGCATGGGTATGGAAGAGTATTGCGTTGAATCTCTTCAAGCTATTAATTGCACAAGTATTCCTTGACATGGGCCAAACTAGCCACGTCTTATGCAGAATCAACTGGATTTTTTATTTATGGTAGAGGTATAGCCATGGATGCTTCAGTAGCGTTCATTCCAATTTTGTTCTTTGCCATTTATCTAGCTGTTACTGGTATACAAGAAATGATGCCTACCGAGTATGCCAAAAAGATGTTGTGCTACAAATTTTAAAGGACTTGGGTTTGTGTATGTCTAGTGTCCTACTAGAAGGATGCTCGCTCCGGATGCATGAGAAACTGAGATTAGGGTAATCACCAAATAAGGTGGGGCTGAACTTGGCTATCAACAAGCAAGGTTTTCACCTAGGCTGTCAATGAGGTTTATCAGTAAACCTGGGTTGTGGTACAGCGAGCAAGCCGCAGAGCTTAAGTTCTCTTGGAGAATGACGAGCAAATATTTGACAGCAAGGTTGTGGGTTTTCAATAAGGACACGGAGTTCTGTGTTGAATGATAAAAATAAGAAAAAAGATAAAAAGCATAAAATCCTAATGCAAAACCTAATTTTACAATGAGAATTCAAGTCTATTTATAGGCTGTAAAACCCTATACAAAACTTAATTTTACAAGAAAAAGAATCTTAATATAACAAAACTTTCTATTATATATAATTTCTCAAATAGAGTACAATATACAATTGGGCCCAAACTCTAAAATAGAAAAGCCAACTATGCAGTGTTTGGGTTGTCGTCAACAGAGCCATATAGAGATAAGCGGGTGCTTGAGAAAGAAATCAAATCGTTTAATTTGTGTATACTTCCACCTGAACGTCAGATCAGGGATTCGAAAGCTATACTTCAAGCTATCATGAGCCATTGGCTTTCTTTGTCTGATGCAATCTTATCAATGGTAGTGAAATATATGCCCGACCTAATTTTTGTGTAATCCTTTAGGTTTCTCGATTGCTTCCAAATAGAGAGATTTTGGATCATGATGTAGATTCCAATGTACTCATGGAGGCTGATCTTGTGAAAAAGTCTGTTGAGGCTTGTGATTCTAGCCCAAAAGCACCATTTGTGGCTTTCATTTTGAAGATGTTTGTTATCCTAGTCAAAATGCTACCTCAAAGAGGTCTAGATGGGGAGATTTTAAAAAATTATTCTGAGAGTGGAAATGGTGAATTAGAAAAGTGGTTCCTTGCATTTCCAAGAATCTTCAGCGAAGTTCTTTATTCAGGACAAATAGTGTTTGTGCTTTTAGCTTTGTATGATCCATTAAAGGGGGAGCAAATGCAAAAGCGAACTTACAATCCATATATTTAATGATGGGTCAAAGCTTGAAACTGGTGGCCTCTACCAAGGCAGGAAATGTTGTGGCAATCCAAAGCCTTGGCCAGCATATATTAAAGAGTGAAATTCTTTCATCTACAAGAAACTATTGGCCTTCCTCAGGCATGGCATTCCAGGTTGCCTCGACTTATAGAGTTACAAATTAAGCCATCTGATCTAACAAATATAGGGCTTTTGAATCTAGCAGATCTATTTGTGGAGATTACAGTTTCATCTAGAAAGAAAATGTGCTTGCTACTATAAAAGAGGTTTATTTAGAAAGATGTAGAAAGGATTTGAATGAGAGGTTTGCTAAGGGAAGTTTGGAAGCCAGCCCACCTCTTGTGTTCTATAAGAGACCATTGAGGGTCAAATTTCTAATCCGTTAAGAGAATTTGAAACTGTTAGGTTAGAAATGTTGAGAAGAATACTCCAAATGGGAGATGTACTGTTCGAGTGTGAGTCATGAAAATGCTATGAAAATGTTGATTTGCTAGGAAGTACTATTGGAAGGCAGGCCAGGATAATCTTGCAATGCAAAAGTTATAGGCCATATAAGCAAATCTATTTTCAAATTATTCCCTCTATTTTTCTGTGGTAATTATATGGCTAGCTTTTGAACGAGGAATGTTGTGAAGTAGTTCCAGAAGATAATAGTTGTACCCTTGAATTTAAGTAAATTACAATGAAGTTATTGGCGCATGAAGATTTAGAAAGATCGGGAAGTCAAGTAGTCTTCATTAGGTTAATTTATTGTTTCTTATTTTCTTATGATCTTCCTTTATTAGTTTTGTTTTTAGGTTGTTTTTCCTTTAAGTAGTTTTGTTGTTCAATTTAGTCTTTTGTTTTAGTTTAATTAAGATTTGGGTTTATTTGCTTATTTGTGTGAGATTAGGAATAAGCTACTATAAATAGGTTTGTAATTTCATTAGTTTCTTTTAAAGCTTTCAATAATAAAATTCTTTTTTTAAACTCATATGAATTATTTATCCAGAACTCGTTTACTAAAATTATTTAAATCTTTTTTATTAAGAAATTGTAGTCATAAACGCATCTAGTCTCATTTGTTACAATCATATTTGTAAGAAGATTGATTAAAAATCATATTAAATATGGTTTTGAGATACCTAATGAGAAGAAAACGTGTGAAAGGAAAAAGAAGGTGCTTAGAGTAAGGAAACTTGGACAAAAGCTACCTCGAGGTCGTAGAGAGAAGTCGAAGCTGTAGTGCCATAGCCCAAAGTGGAGTCACGGCACCGAGATATTGTTGACCCTTGGAAAAGTGGCACCACAACAATACTAAGTTTGGGCAGCGGCGCCAAAAAGTTTGAGGCCCCGACGCCAATATGGGATTTGTACTTTTGGTCTCAAAATTCCTTCTCTTACTAAGATTGAGTTGTAATTCCTATACAACTCGACTTACAGTTTATTAAGGATATGATGAGCACTATATAAACCTTATGTTTGACCTATAAACATATCACAACACAACTATACAAAATAGAAAAATCCTAAATTACTAAAAGAGACAATTAAGTGAGAAATTATTAAGAGTTCTTTGTGAGCTTAAGATTCTTATAAAAGGCATACTTTGTGAGTGCCTTTTGATTCATTAAAAAAAGTGAGATCTTGATCTGCCGTGAATATAAGTAATTATCAAACAACGTAAATTCTTGTGTGATTCTTCTACCCTTTCTCTCTAGATTATTTGCTAATTGCTTATTGCACTATATTACTTATATGAATCACTTCCACTTCAATAAATTGGTATCAGAGCTTGGTTCTAAGCAGTCATGGCCACAGTTAAGTATGAAGTAGAGAAATTCAACGAAATGAATGATTTCAAGATATGAAAGATAAAGGTAACAACGTTACTAATGAGTCAAAAGTTAGGCTCGGCCTTAGAAGAGACTGTAGTTCCATCAAATGAAAAACAAGAGCTAAAGTTATCTAAAACTGAAGTAGAAAAGAATGACATTCAAGAAATAGCTCATAGCATGATCGTGAAGTTTTGAAAGAAGTTGTAAGAGAAAAGACAGTTGTGGGTTTATGAAATTTTGAGGGAAGTTCCTCCAAATTCACCCAAAGTAAGACTAGGACTCTTGAAATAAAACTTGAAGAGTACCAACTAGCTAGAGATAAGCTAAGGAGAATGATAAATCCATTAATTATATATTCTCAAGTAGATTTAGTTGCTTATGCTTTTAATTCTGCATATACTCTTAAGCGTGATGAGCCTAAAAAGTATAATGAGGCTATGAAAAATGAGCATAGGGATATAAATGGCAACAGACCATGGAAGAAAAATTAGTTCTCTTATGAAGAACAATACCTTGGTGTTGGTAGATAAACCTTAAAAGAAATTAGTTTGGTGCAAATGGGTGTACAGGGTTAAGAAGAGGATACCAAGAGTAGAGCCTACGAGGTTTAAGGCTATACTTGTAGCACAAGGTTTTACTTAGAAAGATGATAGACTTTCATGAGATTTTTTCTCCAGTCATTAAGCACACATCTATTATGATTCTGTTAGCCATGTGTGCAAACTTTGAATTACATATAGAGCAGATGGATATAAAGATAGCTTTCCTACATAAAGAGCTAGATGAGAAGATATACATGTCGCAGGCACAAAGGTTCGTAAAACCTGGCATGAAGGAGTATGCTGTTAGGTTTGTGCTTACGTACCATCCCTGAATGTACATATACTTGTGTATTTATATAAGTGTATATTCTCATTAAATCGCTAATACCTATTTATACGGTACTATGCATGTAACATTACAGACATTGTATAATCTGAAGGAGTTCAGATAAGATCTAAAAGAGTTTAGATAAGGGCTCTCAGATGGCCACGCTGAGAGATATAAATGCTAAATATTAGCATAGCTAATTATTAGCTGGTTATAATCCTCAGCGAACATCCAAGAGTTGGAGCTTTGTCATAATAGGATATAGACCTGAGAATATACTAGTAACTGTATAGTTGCAAGAGTTGCAATCAAGTGTTAGGAAATGTCAGTTGCATAAATATGTTCTCAAATATTGTCTATGATCTATTTCTGCCCATGCGGGTTTGTCGGGTGGATACCTTTATATATAGATCAGCATATGTCATTTCTATATTATATAGATGGTTGTTCCTAGCTGACCATGAACTTGGCGCTCATATTGACATATGGGTATCTAGTTAGATTAGATATAAGATAGACTCACAAGGGCCTCCAATAGACACCTTATGTAAGTTGTCAATGGAGGGTCCTCTCGAGTTGAGTAGTATACGTGGTCCTTTAACCTGAGTGTCACGGTGGGCTTGTAAGTGATCTACCATACTTTGGTTTCATGCATGTCACAGACCTTTTATAGTGTGACCGCTGGGTGTCCTGGGTATGGTCCGATGCTTATGGAGTTCGACGTGTACAAATATGGGATCCGCCAGCTTGCATAGGGAGTTAGATATCCAGATGCTTCGAGATTGTATCTCAAAAAGCTTGTGGCCATAACCATTAATCTTAAGAAAGAGTTTCCGCAAGAGAGGAACAATATGGTAAAGGAGTTTGCACTTATTGTTCAGTGAGATAAAAGTCGGTGGATATATGATGGATGAGCATAAAGGGATTTGATGATGAGAATTTATATCCCAGCACATCCAGGATATCATGACGGAAGGACTATACGTATGCATTGTAACCTCAACTTGT
This sequence comes from Ailanthus altissimus, assembly GCA_946807835.1. Lineage (NCBI taxonomy): Eukaryota > Viridiplantae > Streptophyta > Magnoliopsida > Sapindales > Simaroubaceae > Ailanthus > Ailanthus altissimus. The sequence goes on along the minus strand of OX327713.1, from coordinate 6,887,791 downwards.
ATAGTTCAACGCGCTAATTTGTAATATCTATGACATGTGCATGGAGCATTGCTCACGGACTCATGGAATAGTTCTATTTGACGAATCGGGCGTGGACCTAGGGAGTCCCGCAATATGAAGTGTACTCGTTGTGCACTGGGATAGCATATCAAATTAAATTGTTTAATCTAGTAATATCTAGCACTATCACAGAAATACGTGTGTGTCTGTATTTAAGCATTAAATACAATAATTAGTCAATAATTATTATTTGGTAATTGTATAATGACACGTGGCATATTGTGAACCCTTGGTTAAGTTTACCCAAATTTGGAATTTGGTGGGACCTATTAGTGGGTAGACTTGGAAACTATTCATAAAGGGAAAAATGATCATTTCACACGATAATTATTTAATTATTAAATAATTAAAATATCTCATTATAATATATTATTATATTATATAATGGGTAATAGTTGTTGCCCATTATTCTTTTTATATTATTTTTTATTTATATAATATTATATTATTATTTTAATATATATAATATGAGATATGTGTGGGATGTGGGATGTAGTAAGTGTGTGTGTTCTAGACGGGTGAAATGGTAGAGAAAGGAAGAAAGGAAAATTGTTTCATTTCTTCCATTCAGTGCCGAGAAGAAGAAGGAAAAAAAAAGGAAAAATGAAATTGTTTTATTTTTTTCTATGGTGCCAAAAGAAGCAATTGTAAATTGCTTCCATTTTTATTTCCTTTCTTTTTGGAGAAAAGGAAGAATACACATAACCAGCCGTTTTATGGTTTAAGAGTTAAGCTCAGTACTAGATATGGGGCTCAGTGCTGGATATAAGGCTGTTGTTCTAGCTCGCCAAGCTCACCGAGTTGATGACTAGAACTGTCAACGAGTTGGTGTCTATGCGGACTCGAAAAAATACGTGTAATATCCAATCCCTATTAGTAGTATTGGCGCCTAAATTTCGGTATAGAACAAATAAGACACCGTAGGGTTACTCAATTTTAACCCTATTAAAAATATTCCTTTTATAGTGCACGTGAGAGATATTAGACCTAATTTGGTAATTTCACACTCGATCGGTGCGTCGGACGACCCTAGAATATTTTTAGAATTTTTCTCTATTGGCTTGGAAAAGAAAATTCTAATTTACTACATGAATTTCCATTTAAGGGTTATGAATGGAACAAGCCTTTGTTGAGAAATATAATCCATATATTAGAGAATAGACCAATTGATGTGCATCATGAAGGTTCTAAATCAACTCAAGAAGGCGAGCTGAGCATAAAGGAGATTTCAGATGGTCCAATAACAAGGGCTAAGGCTAAACAGCTTCAAAGGGCCGTAAGTAGTCAAATTGGAGCTATTGAAGCTTCTATGGGATTAGAAGCTTGCGATCTGAATGGAAACGAGCTAAATGCATTTATTTGTCTTCAATTTGAGATTGGGACGTGATTTAGAGACGTTTGGTGACGTTGGGCTTTAAGAAGCAGCTAAGGGTTTTCTTTTCATGCTATTGGGCTTTATTTACTTCTTATGTTACTACTTTTATGTATTTGGGCTATTTTGAACTTGTTTAGTTTTGTTTTAAATTGTTAAGTCATATTGGGCTTATTTTGGGCCTTTTTAAGTTTATTAGGTAACATTAGGGTTTCACCTCATTTTGTAAGCCTATATAAGGCATGTAAAAGTCTTGTAGAGGCAGTGGCCTCATTTTGAAATTGGAAGCACGAAATAGAAGAGCTATTTCTCTCTCAAAATTGTCTTCTTAAGTTTTTCAACTCTTGAAGATAGTTGCTGACTTATCACTCTTTGATCATCAAGAGTGTGGCGTCAAAATCCTAAATTGATCCTTGTGGCGTCCATACGACTTATCAAGGTATCTATTTAGTTCTATCCTCCATCAACTTTGCAATTTAATTTTGTTATAAATCAAGGCACATCATCTGGTATCAGAGCATAGGATTTCAGTGTGCAAACTGAAGTTTTAGCTATTGAAGGTGTCTTGCTATTTTTTGTGTTATATAATTTCATGGGGTTATTATCAGTTTGGGTCTCTAATATTTGAGGAGTTGAATTGCAACTCTGAAGCATTAAAATTAATTCTTAGTAGTTTGTGAACTGGAGATGGGTTGGCTGAATTAAATTGTTCTTGAACCTGGAAATTTTGTGAACCTGAAAATTTTGAATTTGAGTAAATTGTTGCTATCTGATTGTATTTACTGAATTGGTGAAAAATTCAGTTTGAGAAGAGTGTTTTAGCTACTGGTTGTGTTGTTCAATTTTTCATACTTGTTTGAGGTTTTTGTTAATAATGGCTGACGATGATGCAAGTAGAGTACCAAAGGGATTGAGTTTAGAACAAGCTCAACTCGTGGGCTTACAACGAGCTCATGATGAATTTCGAGGTGAGATTACTGAAATTCGTGGACAACTTGCTGCAATTATAGAAATGATGCAAAGAAACACTTTGCAACCCCAACAAAGGCGGGTAGGGCATAGGGTACCTCGAAATGACCTAGGGGATGCTGGAGATGAGCCAAATAGGGATGATGAGGCTGAAGATAGGGGTAGGATAAGGAGGAAGCAAAATGACCCTACTAGTGGTATCAAACTTAATATACCACCATTTAGAGGTACTAGTTCTCCTCAGGAGTATCTTGAATGGGTTCAGAAGGTAGAAAGGGTGTTTGATTGGCATGAGTATCCTGAGGCAAAGAAGTGTAAGGTAGCAGCACTTGAGTTTACCGATTACGCACTTTTGTGGTGGGAAAACTTAAAAGCTCAGCGAAGAAGGGATGACGAAGAAGAAGTTACAAGCTGGCCACTTATGAAAAGATTAATGAAGAAGAGATTTGTTCCGGATTACTATAAACAAGAATTATACATCAAACTCCAGACTTTGCGGCAAGGTTCCTTGAGTGTGGAGGAGTATGTGAAAGAATTTGAGCTGTTGCTGATTCGCTGTGATTTGAATGAACCTCAAGAGCAAACAATAGCTAGATTCCTTGATGGATTGAAGAGGGACATAGCTAATGTTGTTGAGTTACAGCCCTTCATATTTCTTGAGGATGTCATAAAGCTTGCAACTAAAGTAGAAAGACAGCAGAAAAGAGGGGGTATCCATATGAGGTCAACTACAACAAGTAATACAAAGGCTGTTTCTTCACCTTCGCGAACATGGAACACACCTAAACGTGATGAGAAAGTGGAGTTCAGTAAAGGAAGTGTTAGTTCAGGTTCATTGAAAGGAAAGGAGAAGGTATTTGAACCTCAATTTTCCAGGAGATCACGAGACATCAAGTGTTTCAAGTGCTTGGGAAATGGGCATATTGCTTCTGAATGTCCGAATAAGAGGGTGATGGTTTTACAAGGGAAGTATGGAGAGCTTGTAAGTGAAGATGAAGCTGAGATGGAAGAGGAATCTAAAGTCGAAGTGACTGAACAAGAAGAGAATCTTGAGCCAATAGAGGGAAATTTATTAGTTATTAAAAGGATTTTGAGTGCTGAAGTTGATATTGGTTTGGAACAGCGCGAAAACATCTTTCATACAAGATGTCAAATCCAAGATAAGGTTTGTGCCATGATCATTGATAATGGTAGTTGCACCAATGTTGCATCCATTACTTTAGTGGAGAAACTGGGATTAACTACTGTTCCACATCCAAAACCATACAAATTACATTGGCTTAATGACAAGGGAGAGATTCAAGTTACAAGACAGGTTCGGGTGCCATTCTCCATTAAAACCTTTCATGATGAGGTTTTATGTGATGTGGTTCCGATGACAGCTAGTCATGTGTTATTAGGACGCCCATGGCAATTTGATAATGATGTGACTTATAATGGGAGAAGGAACACTTATTCATTTGTGCTGAATGGGAAGAAAGTGAATTTGATGCCATTGAGTTCTCAACAAGTTAGAAAAGATCAGTTGCAGAATCAAAGGAAGATGATGGAATCTGGTAAAGGGTTAATGTTAGCCAAAAAGGGAGATGTTGAGCAAGCACTAGCTTCTGTGGGGGTTGTTTTCATGACTTGGGCAAAGCCTTTATTGCAAGTGGAGGGTTTGGATTTGCCAAGGCAGGTTGTGGAGTTGCTTAAAGAGTTCAAAGATGTATTTCCAGAAGAGCTACCATTGGGATTACCCCCTATTCGAGGGATAGAGCATCAAATTGATTTGGTGCCTGGAGCTTCACTTCCAAATAGACCAGCATATAGATGTAATCTGGAGGAAACAAAGGAGATCAAAAGGCAAGTTGGTGAGCTCTTAGAGAGGGGCTATGTGCGTGAGTCACTTAGTCCTTGTTCAGTGCCTACTTTGCTTGTTCCAAAGAAGGATGGTACCATGAGAATGTGTGTGGACAGTCGGGCTATCAACAAGATAACGGTTAAGTATCGATTCCCTATCCCTAGACTTGATGATATGCTTGATGAATTGCATGGTGCTGTTTATTTTTCTAAAGTTGATTTAATGAGTGGATATCACCAAATTAGGATGAAAGAAGGTGATGAATGGAAAACAGCCTTTAAAACTAAGCATGGATTGTATGAGTGGATGGTGATGCCATTTGGGCTTTCTAATGCACCTAGTACATTTATGAGACTTATGAACCATGTTTTGAGGAAGTTTATCGGGCTGTTTGTTGTGGTCTATTTTGATGATATCTTGATCTATAGTAAAACTTTAGATGATCATGTGAATCATCTTATGGCTGTATTTGAGACCTTACGTGATACTAAGTTGTATGGAAACATCAAGAAGTGCTATTTCTGCCAAGATAGTGTTATCTTTTTAGGGTATATAGTTTCTGGTAGCGGAATTAAGGTTGACGAGGAGAAGGTTAAGGCAATTCGTGATTGGCCTAAACCTACTGGTGTTGCGGATGTGAGAAGTTTTCATGGTTTAGCCTCTTTCTATAGGCGATTTATTAAAGACTTTAGTTCTATTGTTGCGCCTATGACAGAGTGTTTGAAAAAGGGAAATGAGTTTAGATGGAATGAGAATGCACAGAAGTCATTTGAACTGATAAAAGAACAATTATGTTCTGCTCCAGTTTTAGCACTTCCCGATTTTGCTAAAACATTTGAAATAGAGTGTGATGCTTCAGGGGTCGGTATTGGGGCTGTGTTGATGCAAGAAAAGAGGCCAATTGCTTTCTTTAGTGAGAAGCTGAATGGGGCACGGTTAAACTACTCTATTTATGACAAGGAGTTTTATGCATTGATTCGGGCTCTCGAGGTATGGCAGCATTATTTATTACCTAAAGAGTTCATTATTCATACTGACCATAAATCATTAAAGTATCTTAAAGGGCAGAACAAGCTGAATAGAAGACATGCCAAATGGGTAGAGTTCATGGAGCCATTTCCATATGTCATAAAATACAAGAAGGGGCAAACTAATGTCATTGCTGATGCTCTTTCTATGAGGTATGCATTGATTTCTATGTTAAATGCAAGGCTTTTGGGTTTTGAACAGGTGAAAGAACAATATACCAGTGATTCATACTTTGCTAATATGATGTCTAAATGTGCTAAAGGAGCTTGTGATGGGTTCTTTGTGCATGATGGTTACTTGTTCAAGTTGGGCAGAATGTGTATACCTTCAGGATCCTTACGTGAGTTACTTGTGCGTGAGGCTCATGGGGTGGTCTTAGTGGTCATTTTGGGGAGAAGAAAACTTATGAGTTACTGAAAGAGCACTTCTTTTGGCCTAATATGCTGCGGGATGTTCATAAAGTTGTTGAAAGATGTGTAAATTGCAAGAAAGCTAAGGGTAAAGAGAATGCATATGGACTATATATGCCTTTACCTATCCCAGAGCAACCATGGATGGATATTAGTATGGATTTTGTGCTTGGATTACCTAGAACACAGCGTGGGAAGGATTCAGTGATGGTTGTGGTTGATCGGTTCTCCAAAATGTCACACTTTATTCCTTGTAACAAAACTGATGATGCTATTCATATTGCTGATTTGTTTTTTAGGGAAATTGTACGTTTGCATGGAATCCCTAAAAGCATTGTCTCTGATCGTGATACAAAGTTCTTAAGCTATTTTTGGAAGACTCTTTGGAAGAAGCTTGGAACAAAGTTGGTTTTCAGTACTGCTTGTCATCCACAAACTGATGGGCAAACTGAGGTAGTGAACCGTACTCTATCTTCTTTATTACGGGCTGTTATAAACAAGAACTTAAAGAGTTGGGATACTTGTTTGCCTATTGTAGAGTTTGCATATAACCGTAGTGTGCATGGGGCTACAAAATTTTCACCATTTGAGATTGTGTATGGATTTAATCCATTTGTTCCTATTAACCTTGTTCCTATTCCAATTAATGAAAGGACATCTATGGATGGTGTTAAGAAGGCAGAATTGATGAAGAAGCTTCATGAGTAGGTTCGAATTCATATTGAGGAGAAAACAGCTAGGTATGTTAAGCATGCTAATAAAGGACGAAAAATGATTAGCTTTGAACCTAGTGATCTTGTTTGGATTCATCTTAGCAAGGGAAGATTTCCTAGCAAGCGGAAGTCCAAGCTGATGCCAAGAGTTGATGGACCTTTTCGTATTATAGAGAAGGTAAATAGTAATGCTTACAAAGTTGACCTTCCTGGTGATTACAATGTTTCAGCCACTTTTAATGTGAAGGACTTATCTCCTTATTTGGAAGATTTAGAAGATTCTGATTTGAGGGCAAATCATTCTCTGCCCGGGGGTGATGATGTGCATCATGAAGGTTCTAAATCAACTCAAGAAGGCGAGCTAAGCATAAAGGAGATTTCAGATGGTCCAATAACAAGGGCTAAGGCTAAACAGCTTCAAAGGGCCGTAAGTAGTCAAATTGGAGCTATTGAAGCTTCTATGGGATTAGAAGCTTGCGATCTGAATGGAAACGAGCTAAATGTATTTATTTGTCTTCAATTTGAGATTGGGACGTGATTTAGAGACGTTTGGTGACGTTGGGCTTTAAGAAGCAGCTAAGGGTTTTCTTTTCATGCTATTGGGCTTTATTTACTTCTTATGTTACTACTTTTATGTATTTGGGCTATTTTGAACTTGTTTAGTTTTGTTTTAAATTGTTAAGTCATATTGGGCTTATTTTGGGCCTTTTTAAGTTTATTAGGTAACATTAGGGTTTCACCTCATTTTGTAAGCCTATATAAGGCATGTAAAAGTCTTGTAGAGGCAGTGGCCTCATTTTGAAATTGGAAGCACGAAATAGAAGAGCTATTTCTCTCTCAAAATTGTCTTCTTAAGTTTTTCAACTCTTGAAGATAGTTGCTGACTTATCACTCTTTGATCATCAAGAGTGTGGCGTCAAAACCCTAAATTGATCCTTGTGGCGTCCATACGACTTATCAAGGTATCTATTTAGTTCTATCCTCCATCAACTTTGCAATTTAATTTTGTTATAAATCAAGGCACATCACCAATTAGAAGAAATCTCATGGATTGCCAAGTTGGAAGTTCTAGTTAGTTCTTTGAACTATTCTAACTAAATAGTTACAAATGAACTAATTACATAATTAGTTTTTAACTAATGACAAATTAAAAGTTTTAAGTAAGTTGAAGGGCAAAATGGTAAATTGAGGGAGCACTATATATATGTTAGAAGTGTATAGAAATTTGAAGAGAGATCAAAACCAACACTTAGCCAAAAAAAGAGAGAAATTCGAGCTTCAAAGGGGGTGCTGCTACAGTGACTATTCAAGTTTTTTTTTCCATGATTTTTCATGTGTAATCAAGCCAAATTAAGGTTACAAACCAATCCCTAAGCTCAATTGAAGTCTCTATTAGTGAAAATTCAAGAAAAAGAGGTAAGAAAAGCATCTTTTATGAGTTTGATAAGTGAGAATTCAAGAATGTGTTAATTAATGTTCTTATGTGTATTCTTGACTTAGATTGAGTTAAATTCTAGTTTGGAGCTTGAAGGAGGCATCAATTTGAAGAAATTGGCAAGGTGAGAATTAGGGTTTTTGGTGATTTTGTTGTAGAGATTTCAATTGATTGTAATTAGGGCTTTAGAATGAAATTGGCATGATTTTGTTGTAATTGGAATAAGAAATTGAGAAAAGGAATGTGTTGGAACCTAGGGTGAAATTCTGCCACTTTAGGGAAGTTAGGAATTGAGTGGTGTTTTGATTGAATTGTTGTGTGTAAATGATGCATTTTGTGAATGGAATGTATATGGTTGATGAAAAACCCAAAAATGAAGAAAATGGGACATAATTGTCCATGTTGGAAAGGTGAAGGGCAAGTATGTCCAATCAAATGATAAGGTGTTCAATAATTTTCAGGGCGCCGGATGGTGAGTTAGTTTCGATTATGGCTCCGTAACAAAAATCGGGAAGTAGTTTACCTCCGGGCTTTGTATGCCGATTAGGGCATTTAGTAGTTAAATGAGATTCTAGTGTTCGATTTGGTTCTAAATGTCATTTATGGCGCGTAGGTGAGGATAACCGAGAGCGTTAACAAGAGCAGGAATCGGGAGAGAAATTCGGCGCGGAGCGGTAGTGAGTGGAAATCTGCCATTTCTTTTACTTTTCGGTTATTATGTTTTCGCACAATGACTATGTATGTTTTATGAGTTTTCGATGCATAAACATGATTTATGATCTTGATATATTCATAGACATGCTTTTACATGATCGATTTGTGAAACAGTTTGAAAATTACTGCATTTATTTTAAGGCCATTGGTACCCTCAGATTATAGTGGTGATGATTGTATTAGACCCGACCAGTATATCCCGTGCACATGGGCAGGTCTTGGGGGTGTGTCACTAACTCTGGGAAGTCGGGATATCGAGTCATGTGAGTCACTCTATGTGTACGGGATATTGTCTCGCTATATGCATGCGATGTAGGATTCCGCTACGTAGCCAGTGAGATGTCTTGAGATGTCACTGTGGGTGCTGCTAGTTGAGGTGCCCCATGACCTACTCACGTATGCGGTGCTAGTTGAGTCGCTGCGTGGGTATAGAGCTTTAGGGTTACCATTGGTACAGTTTAGAAAGAAAATGGCCGAGCGAGGATTTTACTAGTTTTCGATTTACCGATAGCATTTATGCATTTATATGCACACAGCAGTTATTATGTTATACAGATTCTGAATATAGTTTTCCAAAGATGTAGATAAAATCCGCTCGGCAAGATTTCATTAGCATATGATATTAGAAACCGTTTTACAATTTTACATCCGTTTTAGAAGCATAATTTCTGCATTTACTTTAGAAATTGCTATCTTTGTATAATATTCTTGTAATTGAATTCTCATTTACACTCACTGAGCTCCTTTAGCTCACTCGTTTTATGTTTTATGTTTTAAACCCCTTTCCCAAGTGCAGGTCTCGGAACGCAAGCTGCTGATTCTCCTATCGCCGAGTAGTGGGCCGAATCCAAAGATAATTTTTGCACATGTAAATGTGCTAATAGCACTCTTTACTTTATGCATAATAGTTGTAGGCATGTATATTTGTAAGTATGTGTTGAATCAAGAAGAAGAGATTTCCAGTTTATGATAATCGTTTTTATTTTTTATGATTATGCTTATTTTGTGATTTACACGAAATAATTGAGTTGTATTGGATTTGATTTGAAAAGGACCGGAGGTCCGAATTGGTAGAATTGAGATGTGTTGAAATTAGAAGTGAAATTTCTTTGCAGGTTTATATGGATTTTCCGAAAAATAGGGGAAACTTTGTCCGTTTGTTTTTAAAACTAAGATGTCGTTTTCATGTATATTACTAGATCTTCTTAGCAGTAGCAAGAATTAAAAAGGGGTTCGCCTCACGGAATTTCTTAACTTACCCAGTTAGGTTCGGAGGAACTTCCGTCCGGGTGCCCGGCAGAGCCGCTGGGATCTATAGTAGAGGGTTTCGGGTCGGGTCTTGTCAGAGTGGTATCAGAGCATGGTTTTTGAAGTTTTAGTTAAAAAGTTCATTTTTAGAATGAGATTATTGAAATTGCTTGCATATTTTTCTAAGTTTAGAAAGTTGAATTCTTTGCATTTGATAATCATTTGCATCACTAAATTTTCAGAAAATATGCATCGTCGTGGAGGGCCACGTACTAGGAGAACAGCTGCGGAGGCTTTTGCACCTGAAGAGGAGCAGGGAAATGAGTCAGTAAATGTTCCTACGCTTTAGACCCCTCTCGAATCATCTCAACCCGCTGAGCCAGAGGGTGGAAATGTGAATATAGCTCAAATGGCTCAAATACTAGCAGCGACGATCCAACAGCCGCGAGAGACCGGAGTGTCCATTGAACGCGCCAAGAAATTGGGCGCTAAGGCTTATGATGGAACCGGAGATCCCGAGAGAGCTCTATCTTGGTTAGAGAACAATGAAGAAATTTTTCAGGTTATGGGATGTACAGAAGAGCAGATGGTGGTATACTCTGTATTTCTATTGAAAGAATGAGTGAAGGATTGGTGGAAGGCCTTGCAAAGGAGAAACGCCGATGGGGTGTCTTGGGCGCTTTTCAAAGAGGAATTTCTGAATAAGTTCTACCCCAAAAGTTATAAAGATGCGAAGATAGAAGAATTCTTCAAGCTCGAACAGGGTTCCCTCTCGGTGGCTGAGTACGAGAAGAAGTTTTCGGAGCTCCTTCGTGCCATTCCATTTATAGCCGATAATGAAGAGCAGAAGGCTAACCATTTTGCAATGGGTCTCAATCCACGAATCAGGGCGTACGTAGTATCGGCAGCCCACACTCAGTATGGATCATTGGTGGAAGCTGCAACACGGGTTAAAAGAAGCATGGCGGCCATCCCTAAACCGAAACAGCAGGGTCAGAAAAGAGACTGGTCAGGAAGTTCTCGAGGAGGACCGAGTAAATTCTCCCGAACAGAGGAGAGATCTTCATGGTCCAGCAGTCGAAAGCCAAGCCAAGGAGCTCAATCCAGCCAAGCTTCTGTTCGGCAACCATCCGCCGGATTCCGAAGCACTAAGGAGAGTTGGAAGAATTTCCCGGTGTGTAATAGATGTGGCAAGGCCCATCCGGAGGATTGTAGGAAGGGGACTATCGGGTGTTATAAGTGCGGGCAAGAGGGTCACTACATGAGAGATTGCCCGAATGATGGAGCTAGCAACAAGCCAGAAGATAGACCACCAGCTCCAGGACAAACCAGCGGCGGTCGAGGGCAGATTCGAGGAGGTCCCCAATTCAGAAGATCGAGCGGCGCGAGCCAGCCTGGAAGGGGCGCCAATCGAGGAGGATCATCCGGTGGATCACAAGTGAAACCGCATACCCAGGCTAGGGTATTTGCGGTGACCCAACAGGAGGAGGATGCGGCCCCAGAAGTTGTGACAGGTACAATGTCAGTTTTTGATCGAAATGCTTATGTACTAATAGATCCTGGAGCGACCCATTCTTTTATTTCTGTTGAGTTTGCTGCAAACGCTAGTATAGCGCCCCAGTTATTAGATGGCGCGGTAGTAGTGTCTCTTCCTACCGAAGACTCCATTGTAGCAGAAACGGGGTATAGGAGTAGTAAAATTAGTATTGAAAGCCAAGAGTTTATGGCAGATTTCATTGTATTGGCCATCAGTGAGTTTGATGTGATTTTAGGGATGGATTGGTTGTCTAAATATCGAACCTCAGTGGATTGCTTCCGGAAAGAAGTTAGATTATGTAGCCCTAGCGGAACGGAAGTTGTTTTCCGCGGGGTGCGGAAATCACTTTCCGCCAGCATGGTGTCGGTAATGAAGGCAAGAAAGATGCTTCGGAAGTCATGTCAAGGTTACTTAGTCTATGTCATAGACGTAAGAGATGGTGGAACGAAATTGGAGGATATTCCGGTGGTGAGAGAGTTTTCGGATGTATTCCCCGAGGATCTTCTGGGATTGCCTCCGGATAGAGAGATAGAGTTTAAAATAGAAGTAGCCCCTGGAACACAACCAATTTCTAAAGCACCCTACAGAATGGCTCTTTCAGAATTGAAAGAACTAAAGGTTCAGTTGGAAGAGTTGGTGAATAAGGGTTTCGTTAGACCGAGTACTTCTCCTTGGGGTACATCGGTTTTGTTTGTGAAGAAGAAAGACGGAAGCATGAGATTGTGCATTGATTACCGGGAGCTGAATAAAGTAACGGTGCGTAATCAATATCCACTTCTGAGAATTGATGATTTGTTTGATCAACTGTAAGGAGCCAGAGTATTTTCCAAGATAGATCTGAGGTCCGACTATCATCAACTGAAGATCCGGGAGGAAGATGTTCCTAAGACGGCCTTTAGGACCCGATATGGCCATTATGAATTTTTGATTATGCCTTTTGGGCTGACTAATGCCTAGCTGCTTTTATGGATCTTATGAACAGAGTTTTTAGATCCTATTTAGATCGGTTTATGATAGTATTTATTGATGATATATTAGTTTATTCAAGCAGTGAGAAAGAGCATACAGAACATTTGAGGATAGTTTTGCAGACCTTAAGGGAGCATCGGCTATATGCCAAACTTAGTAAATGTCAATTTTGGCTAGATAGAGTTACATTCTTTGGGCATGTAATCTCTGCAGAAGGGGTAGCAGTAGATCCCCAGAAGATCGAAGCAATAGTGAATTGGAGACAGCCTACGAACGTGACGGAGATCCGTAGTTTCTTGGGTTTGGCCGGATATTATAGGAAGTTTGTAGAGGGATTCTCAAGGATAGCCGCTCCTCTGACTAAGTTAACCCGGAAAGAAGAGAAGTTTGTATGGTCGGAAGCGTGCCAGCAGAGCTTCGAAGAGCTAAAGAGAAGGTTGACGTCGGCCCCTGTGCTTACACTTCCGTCAGGGAATGACGATTTTACCATATATTGTGATGCTTCCAGGCAAGGTCTAGGTTGTGTGCTAATGCAGAAGGAGAAAGTAATAGCATATGCTTCTAGACAATTAAAGAAGCATGAACAGAATTATCCTACACATGACCTAGAACTAGCTGCAGTAGTTTTTTCTTTAAGAATTTGGAGGCATTATTTGTATGAGGTTCCTTGCAAGATTTTTACGGATCATAAGAGCCTGCAGTACTTGTTCACTCAGAAAGAATTGAATATGAGGCAGAGAAGGTGGCTGGAGCTTATTAAAGATTATGAGTGCACCTTGGAGTACCATCCAGGAAAAGCTAACGTGGTAGCAGATGCTCTCAGCAGGAAGCCTGTCAGTTCAATAGCTCACTTGAAGGTCGCATATCTATCGATGTTGATAGAATTGAGGTCTTTAGGTGTAAAATTAGAATTATCAGATTCAGGAGCATTATTAGCCACATTTCAGGTCCGTCCAATACTGGTTGATCGGATCAAAGAACTACAGACTCAAGATCCACAAGTAGTTAAATTAAAGGGTGAAATCGAGTCCGGGCAGCGGAAGGATCTTTCAGTGACCGAGGATGGTGTAGTAACCTTGGGTCGGAGGTTATGTGTTCCGGATGTAAATGAGTTAAGAAGAGAGATTATGGAAGAATGGTATCAGAGCTAGTTATGAGAAATTTTGGTGTTGTTTGAGTGAATGGATGTAAAAGGCCCAATGTAAATGGCGCGTTTAAAGTGTTGAAATCGGTATCCAAAGGAGGTGTACTGGGCGTTGCAGCACCAGAGGGTTGGCACTGCAGTTGGATGTTCGACCTCCCAGCGTTGGAGACCTGACGCCGCAGCACTGGAGACCTAGCGCCGCAGTGCTGGGGTGTTAAAGGTTCTGGAATTCAAGCCCCAGTGGTGATGGATGAGCACCGCAGCGCTGGGGGTTTGATCTCTCAGCGCTGTAATGATGCAATCCGACACCGCAGTATTTTGTATTGTTCACAGCTACATTAATTTTGAACAATGTTTCAAAATTAATTTTGCATGTGTAGATTTATGAGATGTAGTGATAAAATTTATCAGTCTATATTATAAATCGAGGTTTATGAGATGTAGGGATAAGAGTTATCGGTCTGTATTATAAATCAGAATTAATTTTTCTATATTGGTAACTACAATGAGAGCCCTACTGGTAGGGGTTATTTGTTTTGCATAGAAAATTTGATTAATTGAGAGTCACCCTACCTATGAGATGGAGACCTTGGATAGAAACAAAAATCTCTCTTAATTAGATTGAAGAATATTACATTATGAGATAATATTTTATTCTAATCCGTCTTATCAATACAGTGTTAGACGAGACACGTCGACCTATTTTCAATATTGCTACAGCGTGAAAGACTTAGTCGGTTGGGCTTGGACTATACCGGTTAAACATGAGATGAGATAAATATATACAAATGTATTGCCTAATATTGCTATAGTATGAGGGTAGTATCAGTAACATATATTTGATTATTGACAAGTTAATCTGGAATACACTTACTCAATATTGTTACAACGTGAGGATAAGGTGTATTCAGGATCAAGTAGTAAGAGTTGCATGAGATGCAATTGACAAATATTGTCTACCTGTTGGGTTTACAAAGGCCAATATTGCTACAGTATGAGGCCCGAGTAAATTTCAATAGAATCTACTTCTTACTGTATAGTTTAAAAGAGTTTAAACTATAGTTTTTCAGTTTAAGAGATTACCGAGATCATGTAAAGCAGTGGGAGGATGTTTTAAATTGAAAATGTATAATTAGTATACCAATGATTTAAAATATTTCATTAGCGATTTAATGACCATTCCACTAACATCTCCCGTTATTTTTGGCCTATCAAGTATAATGGCTACTACAAACCAGTTGGTGTGCATAGTTGATGTAGTCCAACTCAAGAGTACTAGAAACTACTCTAACCAGCGAATAAATCTAAAAAATGTTCTAGATTAAGAAAAACTCTTGGATTTATTGTTGATCAGAGTTTGCAGCAAGGTATTTTTGATAACACCTCTCTAGGGGATATGAATAGATGGGGTGTGACCTTCTTTGTTCAAGGTGCTTCATCTTTTACTCAAACTATATCTGGTGAGTCCAGATGTGTGAGGAGAAGAAGATGAGGCGGATACCCAGGATAAATCCTCAGAGGCAATATTTATCCAAATATCAACAAGAAGAGCAATTTAGATAGAAAGTGTTTCCACTACAATAAGGTTGGATATTGAAAATCCCACTACCCTAAAAGCCTTATAATTGTCAGAAAGATTCTCACAGGTTTATGTTTTATAAACATAGACATTTCTATGGCATAGGATGCCAGTTCAAGCTAGATATAAGATATCGTATGTACCTCTCACATCTGCAATATGTTGTAGGGATTGAGAGAGACTATAATGCAACAGCTTGTAGAAGTAAGGTTAAGAGCAAGAAATGGTGATTTTTTGCAAGTTCAATTTGTTGGACAGCTTGACTTACTTCTTATATGCAATACAATAGTTGTATTGCATAATTGGTATAATATCTGAAACATCATTTGACAAATTGTGTCTCTTCCTATACGGGACAGTGAAGGATATCATATGAAAATTAGGAATAGTTTCTTTTGTTCATGTGATATGAATGATATTTTTTAGCTGAATGTCAATTAATAAATGGATATAATATACAATTAGAAATGTCTGAAGATCAAAATCCTTAAATGATACGAAACTTGGCTTATAAGTTTATGTCATATAGGCGTGAGACATTTAAGCCGTCTGGTTAAGGATTGTTGGATTCCTAATCTGACCATAAAGACTTAACCAATTTATGAATAAAGTATTCACAGAGATAACTAAACATACCAAAATATACATCACATTCCTTCGATAAGATTGGGGTAATGAGTACATTAATAGCAATTTTTCTGTTTGTTTAAAGAAGAATGAGATTCTCACTCATTATAGTCCTCTGGGTACTTCACAATATAATGATGTTTTGGAGATGAGGAATTAGACTTTATTAGATATAGTCCAGTCGATAATGAATATTACCGATCTATATCTGTGAGAATCTGCTCCAAATACAGTTGCTTATTAAGCAGAGTTCCATTATAAGTTGTTCATTTTATTCTGTATGAGATACAGAGAGAAAAGAAGTCGAATCTTAAACAAGTTAAGACTCTAGGTTGTCTTGCTTACGTAATAGTTACAAAGTAAGATATCTTATCTTTTGTAAAAGTTACTCAGTAGGATATACCAACACCCAAGAAGAACAAGTATAGGTTCATTAAGTATTATGAGAATATAATAGGATACTAGTTCTGTGATTTAGAGAAGCAAAGTGTGTTTGTTTCTTAATGTACCACCATTCTAGTGGAAGAGTAGATCGTGGGAATCATAGAAAAATTGAACTTGGTGAAGTCAATCTAGATATCAATGAACCAAGAATGGGAACTCAGGCTTAGTTAAGCAGTGACCTTTTAGCACACTTTCCCAATGGGTTGGAAAGGATGTCTAGGTCACCTATTAAGTATGTTTAATGCCTAAAGGTGAACTTGCAGTTTTCTTGGTAGAAGAAAATAATCATTTGACCTATAGAGATACAGTGTTAGACATTGATTCGGGAAGCGGTAAAAAGCCAAGAAAATAAAATTTGACTTTATGCATCATAATTAAGTATGGCACTTGTTTAAGCTACCCGTGGGAATTGTTCTCATTAGTTGTAAAAGGTTTACAATAGGTAATGGAAGCCAAGTGGAAGTTAGAGACCTTCTAGGCCCTATATTGGTTCTAGAAAGGTACTTCTCAGTGATCTAGGATCAATTAAAAGGAAACCTTTGGACCAGTATTGATACTAAAGTTGATTAGAATGTTATTAGCTCTTGCAGTATATTATGACTTTGAGTTTTGACAGATGGATGTAAAGGCGACATTCCTAAATGGATACCTCGAGTAAGAGATATTCATAGAATATCCTAAAAGTTTTACATTCAGCCAGATTTCTAGTCTAGTGTGCAGGCTGAAGAAGTTCATTCATGGGCTTAAACAAGCCTCCTGAAGCTAGAATCATTATTTTGATGAGATAATCAGATTGTCTGGTTTCATAAAAAATAATGAGGAAGTTTGTGTGCATGAAAGGTTAGTGGGAGGATGATAATCTTCTTAATGCTCTTTTTTAATGACATACTGGTCATTGAAAATGATGTCGGTATGTTATAGTCGGTCAAAGTAACTCATAAAAAATTTTCCATGAAAGATTTGGAGAGATGCTTGCTTTATACCGAGTATAAAGCTTTATAAAGATAGAGTTAGGAAGCTGATATGACTCTCTCAAATCATTTCACATTAATAGCGTCTAAATAAGGTACCGTTTTATTAACTGTGAGATAGTTAACGTATCTTCTAGATATGGTGTTCATCTTTTGAAGAGAGTGTCTCTTCAGATGAAAGATAAGAGAGTTAAAGTGTCTGACGCACTAAATACATCAGCTGTTGAGAACTTGATGTATGCTATGATGTATTTGAGATTTGATATTAGTATGGTTGTAAGAGTTATGAGCTGATTCTAGTCTGATTCAGGTGACCGCCATTTGATGGTAGTCAAACATATTCTAAGATAACTTGAGGGTATAAAGGATAAGTTTCTCAAATATAGAGAAAGTGACTTACAAGTAAGAAAATGCACAGAGTCAGACTTTTAGTTTGACCTAGATGATAGAGACTCTACATCTAGGAATGTGCTCATTCTCATTAGTACTAGGTGAGTTGGAATAGCACCAAACTGGGATTCACTACTGATATATTATAGGTGCAGCGAAAAAGGCAGTGTGGATTCGTAGGTTTATCGTTGGGCTTGGAAGAGTTTCAAGACAGATAGATCTTATCCCATAGTTTTGCGACAAGACTAGGTCGTTGTATAGGCCAAGATGCCAAAAGGACACCAGTGCTCAAACTATATTGAAATGAGTATCACATGACTAGAGGGATCTTAGCCTAAGGAGATGTGATTATTTGTAGAAGTACTTTATAAATAATTTAGCAGACCCACTTTCTAAGGCTATGACTCTAAAAGTGTTTATAAAACACGTAAAGTCGATGTGTATAAGATAGCATCAGGAATGGCGATAGAGCAAGTAGGAGATTGTTAGGGTTGGTGCTATCCTTAAATCTACATATACTTATGTATTTATACAAGTGTACATTCTCATTAAATTGCTAATACCTATTTATATAGTACTATGGATGTAACATTACAAACATTGTGTGATATGAAGGAGTTCAGATCAGATCTAAAGGAATTTATATAAGGGCCCTCAGTTGGCCACGTTGAGAGATATAAATATTAAATGTTAGCACTACTAATTGTTAGTTAGGTATAATACTCAGCGAATATTTAAGAGTTGGAGCCCTATCTGTAATAGGACAGAGACCTATGAATATACTAGTAACTGCATAGTTATAAAAGTTACAATCAGGTGCGAGAAAATATCGGTTACGTAAATATGTTCTCAAATATTGTCCCTGATCTATTTCTGCCAATGCGGGTTTATCGGTAGATACCTTTATATATAGATCATTATATGTCGTATCTATAGGGTATAGATGGTTGTTCCTAACCGACAGTGAGCTTGGAGCTTATATTGACATATAGGTATCCAGATATAGGATAGACTCACGACGGCCTCTGATAGACACCCTATGTAAGCTGTCAACGGAGGGTCCTCTTGAGTTGAGTAGTATATGTGATCCTTTGACTTGAGTGTCACGATAGGCTTGTAGATGATCCACTATACTTTGGTTCCATGCATGTCACAGACCTTTCATGGTGTGACTGCTGGGTGTTGCTGGATATGGTCCGATGCTTATGAAGTCCGATGTATATAGATATGGGATCCTTCAACTCGCATAGAGAGTTAGATATCCAAATGCTTTGAAACTGTATCTCAGAACGTCTTATGGCACAAGCATTAATCCCAGGAAAGAGTTTCTGTCAAGATGGAACAATATGGTAAAGGAGTTTGCACATATTGTTCAGTGAGATACAAGTCTATGGATATGATATGGATGAGCAAAAGGAGATTTGACAGTGATAATATATATCTTTGTACATCTAGGATATCATAACGGAAGGACTATACGTATGCGTTGTAACCTCAACTTGTATGGTTCAACGCGCTGATTTGTAATATCTGTGACGTATGCGTGGGGCATTGCTCACAGACTCGTGGAATAGTTCCATTTGACGAATCGGGCGTGGACCTAGGGAGTCTCACGATATGAAATGTACTCGTTGTACACTGAGGCAGCGTACCAGATTAAATTATTTAATCCAGTAATATCCAGCACTACCATAAGAATACATGCGTATCTGTATTTAAGCGATAAATACAACAATTAATCAATAATTATTATTTGCTAATTATATAATGACACGTGGTGCATTGTGGACCCTCGGCTGAGTTTACCAAAGTGTGAAATTTGGTGAAACCCTCTAAGGGATAGAGTTGGTAACTATTTATAAGGGTAAAATTATCATTTCACATAATGATTATTTAATTATCATATAATCAAAATATCTCATTATTATATATTATTATATTATATAATGAGTAATAGTTGTTACCCATTATTCTTTTTATATTATTTTTTATTTATTTAATATTATATTATTATTTTAATAATTATATATAATATGAGATGTGTGTGTGGGGTATGGGAAGTGTGTGTTTTAGACGGGTGAAATGGTAGAGAAATGAGGAAAGGAAAATTGTTTCATTTCTTCCATTTGGTGCCGAGAAGAAGAAGAAAAAATAAAATTGTTTCATTTTTCTCTAAGGTACCAAAAGAAGCAATTGTGAATTGTTTCCATTTTTATTTCCTTTCTTTTTGGAGAAAATGTAGAATACACACAACCGGTCATTTTATAGGTTTAAGAGTTAAGCCCAGTGCTGGATATGGGGCTGCTGTTCTAACTTGCCAAACTCACCGAGTTGGTGTCTAGAACTGTTAATGAGTTGGTCTCCATGCAGACTTCGAGAAAATACGTATATAACGTTACACGTTTATGTGATTTCTCAGCCCTTCTAATATATTAATGTGATTAATATATTATTTGTTGTATAATTTCATTCTTCCGCAGCGTTAAATATATATGTGATACGTATTTTATGCAATAAATACAATTGCACATGCATATACTCATAGTTTCATAATCATCCGCGGGTACATAAACTGTTTGAATAGAAGTTATGGGCCCCTCTTTGGTAGAAGTAATTCTTTCTTGTAAAGAACCCTTAGTACCAAAATGGGTTCACGTATATTAGATTCCCTACACATATTTGCTTATTGAAAAAGTCATTGTATGGGTTAAAATAATCTCTTATGCAATTGTATAGGAGATTTCATGATTTCATGATGAATTATAGGTTTAATAGAAGCAAGTATGACGGTTGTGTGTACTTTAAAAGTTTAGGTAATAGGATGAGTATCTATTTGCTTTTTTATGTAATTGATATACTGATTACATGTAGAGATATGGAAGAAATATACAAATTAAATAAGCAATTGAGTGGCAAGTTTAAGATAAAGAATTTGGGAAAAGTAAAGAGAATTTTGAGTATGGACATTATGAAGGAAAGAAGAGACATTATCTTCTTGTCACAATAGAGATATATACTCAAGATTCTAAAGAAATTTAGTATGTCCAATACAAAGGCTGTCTCCACACCCTTGGCCATGCATTTTAAACTTTAGCAGCATAATCGTTAGAGTCTAAAGAGGATAAACTGCAGATAAATAAAGTACTATATACTAGCGCTATTTAGAGCATTATGCATATGATGGTTTACACAAGACCTGACGTAACACAAGTTGTGAGTGTCATGAGTAGATACATGGCGAATCTGAAAAAGATCACTAGCTTATAGTATAGTGGATATTAAGATATCTCAGGGGAACATCAGATTATGATTTGTTATATAAAAGGTTGAGAATGAGGGTAAAATGGTGAGAGAATACATCGACTCAGATTATACAAGTGATTTCGACAAAAGAAAGTCTTTGACTGAGTACGTGTTCACAGTATTTGGGTGTAGTGTGTGCTAGAGGTTAATTTTACAGCACGTGGTAACACTATCAACCACGAAGGCAAAGCATATAGATGTAGAAAAAACTATTAAGAAAGTCGTATGATTAAAATGTATTTGCGCAGAAATATTGGCTATTGAAAATGTCAACATCGGAGTGCAAGCATCTAATATTTCACGAGAGGTCTAAACACATGATGTCTCAAAGTGGTGAGACTAGTCTAACAAAGATTATGTTGTCTAAAAATATTGTTAATATGTTGACTAAGCCACTACCCTCAATTAAATTCGTCCTATGCAATGACTTAATCAGAGTCACTACTATGTGAGGATGATAAAGATGCAGAGATGAAAGATCTTGAAACTTTCATGGATGATTTTAAATCAATAAGAAGATTTGTGAGAAGATTGATTAAAAATCATATTGAAGATGATTTTGAGATAGCCAATAAGAAAAAGACATATGGAGGAAAAGTGGAGGTGCTTAGAGTAAGGAAACTCAAACGAAAGGTACCTTGAGGTCGCATCACAGAGAAGTCGAAGCTATAGTGCAATAACCCAAAGTGGTCGCATCACAGAGAAGTCGAAGCTATAGTGCAATAACCCAAAGTGGCACCGCAGTGTCGAGATACTGCAAACTGCACTGCGGTGCCAAGGAAATTGGGCTGCAACACCGGTCCCTGGGAAAGTGCGCAGCAACGCCAAAATAAGAAAAGTAGCGCTGCAGGGCCAGAAAGTTTGAGTCCACAGCGCCAATGCAAGATTTGTCCTTTTGGTCTCCAAACTCCTTCTTCTACTAGGATTGAGTTGTAATCCTTATACAACTCGACTTAGAGTTTATTGAGGACGTGATGAGTACTATATAAACTTTATGTTTGACTTGTAAACATATCACAACACAACTACATACAAGAGAAAAATTTTAAATTACAAAAAGAGACAATTGAGTGAGAAATTGTTGAGTTCTTTATGAATTTTAAGATTCTTGTAAAAGACATATTTTGTGAGTATTTTGTTATTCATTAATAAAAAAATAAGATCTTGATGCACCATGGACATAAGTAATTGTCAAACCACATAAATTCTTATGTGATTCTTCTACTCTTTCTCTCTCTAAATTATTTACTACTTGCTTGCTACGCTATATTACTTGTGTGAACCCCTTCCATTTCAACAATATCTAACTAATTTCTACCCACTATGTCACCTACTATAACGTGGTTATTCGTTTACTTTCCAGTGTCAATTGTTAAATCATAGAGTAAGGCATTTTTTTTTTCTTTTTAATAGCACCTAAAGATAACTAGAACATATGCATACCATGGCTTTTATTTCTTTATTTTCTTGGTTTTGTGAAATTGCAGGTATCATCATGGTATATCATCTTGGTACAATACTTCAATTTTTAATGGCCTTTTACATATGCTGAATCTTCCTGTTCCAACCTTAGTGGTTGTAAAATGGGCTTGATCACTGAGAAAGTCTGCGTTTGTTGTTGATTGGCTTAACTTTTTATATACATTGCTCGGTTTGTCCCTAAGAAGAAGTTGTCGCTTTGTTTCAGTATACCGTTGCTAGTAACAAAGTTGCCCTCTGAACTTCACTTTTCTTAATCATGATAGTTCTTTAGCTGTAATAGACGTGATTTTTCCTTGCTTGGGTCTGAGACGTGTTATGGGAAGGTGGCACATGGGTCTGTGTGTGAAACACAGGCAATGCAACATGAATTGGCTGATTTGTAGGGAAATTAAGTAAGGGGTCAGTTCACAGCCAAAATTTGATTCTGCAGTGGAACTTGATCATGCAGTATGCTAATATACTGTTTTGCCTCATGCCAAATTGATAGAGCTACTGTATTATATGATCAGCCTCCCAAGCTGTTCCATCCAGTATCACTTGAGGATAAGCATAAGGTAAACTAAAAGTTCCTGCTCCATGTTTTACTCAAAATAATTGATTTGAAGAAACTATTTGTAAATTTCTTTTTGCTTTAGTTCTTCTGCAGACTGGATAAGAATCAATGTCAGCCTGTAGGGATTCAAGATTGTATTCCTAATAGTAAGTTTGACACCCTAATAATTCTGAAGTTCCTTTGCATTCATGGTTCATAACAGAACCTTACGCAAATATTTACACTTGGCTGGAATGGGGATCCACCACATAGATGATTCTCCATTTACAACTCAGACTGGCGGTGATGTTTTCTTGAAGCCAAACAGGCCACCTCCTATTGTAAGCAGCACTAGTTGGTGAGCTGATCCTTAGTCGATCTTGTTTCCATGTAACACTCACGTAATATATATGCTACACTATCAGTTTGGCATGTCCTACTGATATTGTTAATTTATGCTTCTTGTTGTTCCTTCTTCTTCCTTTTTCCTTCTGCCATTGTGCCCTTTATCAGTTGCCATAGATGACAACTGCAGATATGATGTTTTGTGTTATTACCTTTTTGCTCTTTATTTAATGTTATTGATTTTTTTTTTTTTTTGTTACTTGTTCCAAAATCATTTCTTTCCCTGGCTTATAGACACAGCCCAGAAGTAATATCTATATAGCTAATGATCATCGACGCTATGGCTGCTAGTCATGATTTTAAAATATGTCCTGTATGGTTATGCTGGTGGGAACCTGCAATATGATAGCTATTTTTAACAGGTTAAGATTAAGCCTTTCTTAGTAATTAGGATTTTTCTATTATTTCCTATCGTTTTGTTAATTGAATAAATGATTAATTATTTAATGTCACTAGTTTTGATTAGGCTATAAATACAACTTAGAATGGAAAAGGAAAAAGAAAATCTTAACAAAATAGAAAATCCTAAATTTACAAAATGAGAAACTCTTATTAGTTTGTTTTTCTAGATTCGAAAACCCAATCTATGTAGGATTAAAGAACTCCATTTTTTTCATACTCCCCCAGAAGTTGGTTCAAAAATATATGACATTCCCAGTTTATTAGTTGGTGGCTAGTAAAAACTTTGCTTTTTGAAGACCCTTCATGGGATATCTGCCAATTTCTTCTCAGTTCGTACAAGAGTCACAAATCAATCTGATTCCATTTTTTTCTTAATAAAGTAACGATCTACCTTAACATGTTTAATTCTATCAAATTGTCCTGAATATTCATCATAATTAAAACTCTTCGTACTGCAGCTCGAAACTCAAGACTCTGCATTAGTCCTAGCAATTATAGACTATTTCTTACCTCGCTTTAAGTAATTAGATTTCCTCTTACAAACGAAGAACAGCCAAAATTTGACATTTTGATTTTCAAATTTCAAATAATCTAAATATTTTTTTATTTTCTTATGAACTGTTGTTTCATCATGCTGGTCAAGTCATCTTCAGTGGCTCTCTGATATAGGATATAGAAAATGTCTTGGGATTTTTTCTTCTGTGTACCACGGATGTATCATCCTTGATTTATGTCTTTATAGAAAAAAGTTGATAGTTGTTTCTACCTTTGCACTTTTCCCTTTCCTCTCCTTGTAGTTAAAAAAAAAAAAAGATAAGTATAGCCATTGGATTTTTTTTAAAGGATACTATATTATATATTTTAATTCTCAATATTATAATATTATAAATTAATATAATATTAATTCTCTATAATTGAAAGAAAATAAATCATCAACCTTTTACATTTAAAGGAAAATAAGCAATTCTCTAAAACAACTTGAGGGACTTTGATCCGACTCGAACCGAATGCCTCAATAATCAAAATGTTGATAATTTTTAGTTAAGTCACCCGTGATGAAATGACCTAACACAAGTACTCATAACAAACATATAATTTGAATGGAGAAGCCATTAAATTAAATGAATAATCCATTAACATAAATGGAGAAACCATTAACAATAAAAATAGTCAAAATAATGTTATAAGAGTGTCTATATAAACCAACATTGTTTCATTGTGAACATGTGTAAGAAGTGTACAAATAATGTGTATGGAGTATTAGCAAAATTAAACACTCTTAAAATAAAAAACTAAAAATGTATGTGTGTGAATAAGCTGAGAGTTATTGGCTAAAGAACACATAGATTCTTGCAACGTGAATTGAGGAAACTTTTTCGCTTGTGATTGTTCTCCGACCAAAACAAAAGCAGTGACACAAATCCGTTCGATTCTGACTTCAAACTTTCATATCAACATCTGGGTATATTGTTATTATTTCTTATTTCTTTCATTGGTATCAGAGCCATGTTAATTTGTGTTCTGTTTTGATCATATTAATTGAAATATGTTATTCTTTCATTTAAAACTGAAATTGAGCTTATTAATGACATAATTTATTTTAGCTAATAATTAGTTTATATTTCTAGTTTTATGAGTTATTGTACATGAATAATATGTTTTTAAAGCTTTGGATTGCTTTGAAATAACATGTATGGTGAAAGAATAAAAACCTTAAGCATACGACCTGAAATTTTGTTATAACCATAACTTTCTCTATAGTGCTTCATTATTTACAATATTGGTACCATTGGAAAGATCTTGAAACAACTTTCCAATAGTATATTATTTGTTAAATTTGGACTTAAATTAAAAGAGAATGAGCTATTTCTTTTTCTGGTTTAAAAATTGAGTTTTAGGGTTTTGAGGTTGAAGATGATGAATAGTATTTATTCGAATCTCACCCTTTTAACCGGAGCTTGCGCTTCACCCCAACCTTAAACCGATAAATCGAGCACACCATTAAACTCAGCACATAATTTGGAGTCAGAAAACTATAAGATAATAGTCATTGTAGGGTTGTATGATGGCGCATGCCATACACGCGCCACCTACCGAGAGTGAACAAGCGCTCCACTGTGCAGCGCATGTTTTACTCCTTAATTTCGGTGTATGGGGACCACGCGCCACCTTCCTGGACTCCAATTTAGGCGCCATTTACGACGGCTAGCTTAGAATTTCATCTAGTTTTATTTTGTATTTTAAAATAAATTTTTTAAATTATGAATATATTTAATTAATTATATTCATGTAAATAATTAAAAAATAAAAATAAAATACTGTTACACAGTTTAAAAATTTTGAAAAATATTTTAAATATTTTATAGAATGTGTTTGAGAGTGTTGCACTTCAATGGGAGCAAACTTAGTTTATTTATAATTCATACTCTCTCAATTAAGTTTATAACTATATTATCTCTATTTGTTTTATGTTGATGAATAGTATAATAGAGAATTTTTTTTAATGAATCACATAGAATGAAAGGGGTTATAGTTAATATATGAATATTTTAGAGAAATATTTTATAAATATTGTCTTTTACATTATATTCGTTTATTATTTATGCTAATGAACATGATTAATGAAAGCATATGTGATATTTATGATTTAAATTTGATTTTGCTACATTGTCTATGTATATCACATAATATTATTTTTTAGTATGAGTTCTATTTGGTTAAAATTTATAGGGAATAAACAAATAAAGCGAGTATTTTGCACAAATAAACTTGACTAATGATAAATTAATACTTGGAAAGGACAATGATTAGAAGCATCGACGACTTTTCGACTCTAATCCTTGTGTTAAGTTATCATGTGTTTTTATTTTTATAATTGCGGCAAAATAAATAAATGTATGTAAATGATATTATGTCAATATCTTATTAATGTCTCTATAATTATTTCTATTGAATAGAAATGAAAACTACAAAAAATATTATGGCTAAATTAAATAAAGGAGAAAAATTGAATGGTGACAATTACGATATTTGGCACCGTAAAATTTAGTATGTTCTTGAAGAGCAAGAGACTCTTGAGGCTATCTTTAACACCATCATTGAGCCACCTCATGGAAATATTGTTCAACATAAGAGAGATCATGAAGCATATCAAGCCTGGAAAAGAAAAAATAGTAATACTTCCATTACGTTGCTGAATAGTATGCAAGATGATCTTTTATGTGAGTATGAAGAATATGAGACGGCTCAAGAGATGTGGCTTGCCCTAAAAGACAAGTTTGGAAGTACTTCTACCACCAAACTTAGAAGGCTTACTATTAAATTTGACTCTTATAGAAAGCGTCAAAATCATACAATGAGGCAACATCTAAGAGAGATGTTGAATATAATTCGAAAGCTTAAAAATATTAAACATATATTGACTAATGAGCAGCAAGTGCAAGCAGTCATTCGATCTCTTCCTGATAGTTGGGAGCATATAAAAGTTAACATGACGTATAATGATAGCATCAAAACTTTTAATGACATAGGGTGTCATCTCGAACTAGAATAAGTGCGCTTGGAGGCTGCTAATGCTTCTGGTCAACTCTATATAACAGATTCCAGCTTATGCAAAGCTTTGGGCTTTAAGCACAAAAGAAGAGGCAAGTCCTTTCACAAGAAGAATAGATCTATTCCAACACAAGGGAAGTCCACAATCAAAAAATGCAATAGAGGAAAGCGCTCTGGTAAGAAGAAAAACAAAACTAAGATGAATTGTTATAATTGTGATAAGCTTGGCCATTTCGCTTGTGAATGCACTGAGCCAAAAAAGGTATAAAAATACTCTACACATTTACTTTATAGTTATATGATCAGTTCAACATTTATGATTGAATCTCGTTCTTTGTGGTCTGTAGATTTAAGAGCAATAAACCACATAGCTAAATATCGTGGAGCTTTTGTGGAGTATCGTCGGATTAGTCAAATGACTAAATGGATATATATAGGGAACAACTCTAGAGTTGAAGCAAATGGAATTGGCACCTGTAAACTAGAGTTGCATGGTGACCAAACTCTTCTTCTCTATGATGTCTTATATGCTCTAGAAATCTAACAAAACTTAGTTTATGTTTTAGCGCTTCTTAAATTGGGATACAATCTAAACTTTCATGGTGTTGGTTTAAAAATCTCATATAATTTAGACTTAATTGGCACTGGTTATTTATTGGATGGTTTTATGGTTTTGGACACCGTAATTAATAATAGTTATTTTTTATATTATGCATCTTCTTACGTGGATGTTAATATTTAGCATGCTAGACTTGTACATATAAGACAAGATAGAATGAACAAATTAGCAAGAGCGGGTTTATTAGGTTCACTCGCTAAGATTAATTTGCCTATATGTGAAAATTATTTAGCAGGAAAAATAACTAGAAAACCATTTGGCAAAGGAACTAGAGTTGAGTATCCTTTGTAATTGATCCACTCAGACATCTGTTGTCCAATGAGTGTGAAGGCTAGACATAGAGCCTTATATTTCATCACATTTATTGATGACTTCTCGCTTTTCGGTTATGTTTACTTGATCTCTCATAAATCTGAAGCATTTGCTTGCTTTAGATCTTTTTTTAAACTTGGTTGAGAATCAATTAGACAAAAAAGTTAAAGCTCTAAGAATTGACCGAGGACATGAATATCTTTTTGAATAGTTCAAGGAATTATGTGATGAGAAAGGTATAGAGAGGCATTTAACTATTCTTGAAACTCCGCAACAAAATAATGTAGCGAAAAGAAGGAAAAAAAAAATATTACTCGAAA
Organism: Ailanthus altissimus; assembly: GCA_946807835.1. Classification (NCBI taxonomy): domain Eukaryota; kingdom Viridiplantae; phylum Streptophyta; class Magnoliopsida; order Sapindales; family Simaroubaceae; genus Ailanthus; species Ailanthus altissimus. The sequence continues at coordinate 6,859,410 of OX327713.1, read as the reverse complement.
TGATTAAGTCTATAATGGCGTAAGCAAATCTCTTAGTGTTATACTATAAAGATTCATTATTGACTGCAGCCTATATACTTAATCGAGTTCCGAGTAAATCAGTTAGTTCCACACCATATGAACTATAAATGGGTAAGAAACCTAACCTAGCTCATTTGCAATTGTGAGGGTCAACATCATACGTTCATGACCCATTACATAAACATGGAAAATTAGGTCCAAGAGGAAAAAAAATGCATCTTTATAAGATACCCTAAACACTCCAAAGGGTATGTGTTTATAGGTGAACGTGAAGATGGAACAATAGTTGAACTTGAATCACGAGATGTCACATTTCTTGAAAATGAATTTTTTAACATTCAAGAAGTTGACAAGGACATTCAATTATATGAATTGGATGATCCAAGTAATATTTTTACTTCTAACATACGAATTGAGAAGGACTCATATGTACCTAGTCCTAGTGGGAGTCATCTATCTTCAGAGATGACTTCACAATCAATTTGACGAAGCAATCGCATACTTATCCTATGTCGTCATTTTTAGATTGAAGGAAAAATATTTATGGTTGCTTCACATGATAGTGATGAGTTAAGAAACTTTAATGAGGCTATCACATCATATGCTAAGGAATTATGGATAAAAGCAATGGATAAGGAAATGGAATTTATGAAGTCAAACCATGTTTGGGACTTAGTTAATTTACAGCCTAATCGAAGAGCTATTGGAAACAAATGGGTTCTCCAAATTTAACGTAAGGCGGATGGCACAATTGAAAGATACAAGGTGCGTTTAGTAGCAAAAGGCTATACTCAACAAAAGGGTATAAACTATGAAGAAACCTCTTCACCCATGGTTAGATTTGCCTCAATTCATTTGATTTCAGCCATCGTTGCACATATGGACCTAGAATTACATCAGATGGATGTCAAAACTGCATTTCTCAATGGAGAACCGAAGGAGGAAATTTATATGCAACAGTCATAAGGTTATGTAATAAAAGGCCAAGAGTACAAAGTTTACAAGCTCAAAAGGTCTATATAGGAGTTAAAGCAATCCTTTAGACAATGGTATCTTAGGTTCCATAAAGCTATTATGTCTTATGGTTTTATAATGATCGAAAAATATCATTGTGTGTATGTTAAAAGGTCAGAAGATAATTTTGTTATCTTATCTTTATATGTGGACGATATATTGTTGACTGGAAACAAGAAAGAATTTATCAATAATATTAAAGAATAGTTATACTCTAATTTTGAAATGAAAGATATGGGCAAAGCAACCTATATCTTATGAGTTAAAATTCATAGAGATCGTTCAAGAAGACTTCTAACTCTGTCACATGAGCATTACATTAAAAAGATTCTTGAAAAGTTTAAAATGACAAATTGTAAGCCTATGGACACTCCTATTGCAAAAGGACAAACTCTTAGCCTTGATATGTGCCCTAAGACTTCTGAAGAACGAGATTTAATGGCATAAGTTCTGTACTCTAGTGTTGTTAGGAGCCTCATGTGTGCTATGATATGTACAATGCCAGATATTTATTATGCTGTAGGATTGGTAAGCAGATACCAATCAAATCCTGGACGCAAGCATTGAACTGCAGTTAAGAGGATTTTGGCATACTTGAAGGGCACTACTGATTACTCATTATGCTATCAAGGAGGTGATTTTAGATTAATTAGATATACAGACGCTGATTGAGGAAGGGATCTTGATAAGAGAAAATCAACCTCGGGATATGTATTTTTGCTTAGTCATAGCTGCATATCTTAGAGTAGCAAAAAGCAAACATGTACAGCTCTATCGACAATGAAAGTTGAATATGTGACATGTTCAGCTGCTGTACAAGAAGCTGTTTGGCTTAAATGTTTTATAGAAGATCTTGAGATTATCATGGTTACCTTTAAACCCGTGACTTTATATTGTAATAGCCAAGTAGCTATATCATTTATAAAAGATACCAAATATCACAGCAAGTCAAAATATATAGAGACTAAATACAATTTTGTGAGAGATATTATGGCACATAAAGAGGTGTCAATACAATATATATCTATGCATTTGATGATAGCAGACCCATTCACCAAAGCCATGACTAGAGATATTTTTATCTCACATACATGTGCTTTAAGTTTACATAGATTGTAAAAAAAAAATTCTGAATTAAATACTCTTTTGTATTGAACATTTTATGTATTATAAATTTTTATTGGCATAATTACACACATAGTTTTTAAAAATATGTCATCAGGTTTTAACCAACTTTCTTATACGAGTGGTCGCCTTAATTGTTAAAGAAACAAACTGAGATGAGACATTAAATGAAAAGAATAAAAAGAATTTATTCATATGGAGCTAATATTCATTAAATGTCACCTTGACTGAGTCAAGATGAGGTTCATTTTAGTAAGTATTGAGCCGACTATAACATACCCCACTGTCTTGGAAATCTGATTAAACCAGATATGAGTTTAGTATTTAACGCTTTATGAAAAGTGAACTTATCAAGAACTCGGGTTAGGCGCTAGAGTAGCTACTGATAGGGGCTCAAAAGCACTAGTATAATTTATATCCAACTTTCTTATTTTGCTCCAAATAATAAATATTTGGTTATTTAATTGTGATTTTTTTATCATAAATAGATGCACGACGAAAAATGTGACGTATAAGAATAAACGGGAGACCAATTGGACGTCAAACGAAGAAGTTACGCTCATGGTGGTGAACAGTGTCTGGGAACAGTAACTCATGAATATTATTTTGCTACAGTAACTCATGAACAGTATTTTGAAGATAAAAAACTATAAATAGAAAACTAAAAAAAAAATCCCCTAAGAGAATGAGAGAAAAAAGAAGAAAAGAAGCAAAAACTTAGAGAGAATTCACAGCACAAGATCAAATATCAAAGCTAAAAATTGAAGAACCAAGATCAAGATTCAAGCTTCAAGTTAAGATTGAGAGAGAAGCACATCAAGGAGTCACTTTGATTAATTTTTCTTCTCTTTCTTTATCATTATGTTCTTTTTCTTGTTGATCTTTATAAATTGGTTTGATATTTTTGATTTTATGATAGGTCAATTTGTTCGTCTAGAGTAAGACTATGTGAACCTAGTTTAGATTTTCATTGTGTTAAATTTTAGTTTATGAACTTGATAAATTCAATTGATTCATTCTATCTTATGTTTAATGCTTCCATTATACCTGATCAATATTTTAAATGATTGAGGAACCATGATGAACTCGACGGAGGGATTCATGTGTTTAACCTAAAGTAGTTTGATGCATGATCATAAGGTAACAACTATGAGTTCCATCTAGGATAAACATATACATAGGTGGCATGTATGGTATAATTTAGACTTGATCTTAATGAATTACATTCTGATTTAATTATCATAGATATATAGGTGATTGTTAGAATGCGTAATATAGTCACTTGACCATCGACAGAGGCTTGTGATGAGATTAGTGTCTAAACTAATCAATTAGTATTAAAAGATTAACTAAGTGGTTAATGAGTCCAATGAAATGCTAGGAAACGAGTCAAAACCCTAGATTATCTTTATTTGTGAATTCTACTCTTTGCTTTTGTGTAGTTAATTGATAGAATTAGATTAGTTAAATAAATTTCAGATTGTGATTTTCTGAATAAGAGTTAAGTAGGTATTATTTTAGTACTTGATTTATAGAATTAGATTGTATAGTCCCTATAGGATTGATATCTGGACTTAAAATCCTATATTACTTGATACGATAGCGTGTACTTGCGCTTAGCTACTATAGCATCCCAATCAGCTACTGAACAAGATCTGTACAGTAAAATTGTAAGACATATGCTCTATAGAAGAGAATTCACAGTAGCATGTGAATCATACTACATGCTTTTTAGTGACCAACTAAAGGAAAAATGAATGAATAAATCCTTGCTTCCTCATTGTGTAAGCTCTTTTGAGGTAAATATTTACCTCAACTAGTATCCTTATTACCATCAACTATATTTTGAAGTGAGAAATAATGTAAACTACTTTAGCATGTTTTCTATAACTATAATAGATTCGGTCTATGAAATATGACTAGAAAAGCAATTAATCTAGATATAAGAAATATGAGTTTGATGGAAAGATTTATTTTCTTGCATCTGACTTATGTATTTACTGGTCAATCAATTGTACAATTCCTAGGAGGATGAATACAATTGTGAATACACAGAGTGCACGGTTTCAGGTATAGCTACTTTCGAGGGATTGAATATGATGTAATAAATCTGGGATACAAGATGGACAAAATAACTAATAAATCTCTTGTATATGGTTACAATTGAGATTTCTTATTAACTCCTGTTTTTGTAATATTTGTTCATAGGTCATACATTGCATTTGCCTGAATGAGTATTGTGTTAAAAATTGATTGCCTAAGAAACTCTCATTACTCTGTACACACTATCATCCCATCATATGTGAGTGGGGGATGTTAATAATTTTTAGTTAAGTCATCCATGATGGAATGACCTAATACAAGCACTTATAATAAATATATAATTTGAATGAAGATGCTATTAAATTGAATGAACAATCTATTAACATAAATGGAGAAACCATTAACAATAAAAATAATCAAAATAATGTTATAAGAGTGTTTATATAAACCAACATTGTTTCATTGTAAACAAGTATAAGAAGTATACAAATAATGTGTATGGAGTATTAGTAAAATTAAACACTCTTAAAATGAAAAACTAAGAAAGTATGTGTGTGAATGAGTTGAGAGTTATTAGCTAAAGAACACATGGGTTATTGCAATATAAATTAAGAAAACTTTTCGTTTGTAATTATTCTCTGACCAAAAGAAAAACAGTAACACAAATTCGTTCGATTTTAACTTTAAACTTTTACATCAATATCCGAATATATTGTTATTATTTCTTATTTCTTTCACAAAGTGTTAGCACATCACTAATCCACAAGGGCGGTAAGCCCAAAAAAAAATTATCATCGGAGTTTCTTGAATCAAAGTATATACGAAGAGAAAGATGGTGCCTGAGAATGCTATGTAATCTTATGATATTATTCTGAGTGTTCTATGAAGCGTTTATAGGCTATAGCTATTTATATTTTAACTCTGATTGTTAACCATCTAATTAGACGTGGCATAAATATCAATTTGGTTAACTCTGATCAACAGATATATATATAGATATATATAATTTGGCTACAAAAATATTTTAAGAGCTTGTTTGAGATTATCAATGGAAGGTCAAAAGTGATTTTAAAAAATTAAAAGTCAATTTGATATTAATCATATCAATTATTATTATGTTATTGTTATAATATAATATAATAATAACAATTTACTGAATGCATACAATCAATTTCTACTGTATTATAATAATTGAATTTATCAAATACATATAAATTGCTTTTGAATTTCGTAACGCTTTTAAAATTATAATTTACCAAACACTTAATTACTTTTTTTTATAATTGATTATTTTTCCAGCATAACTAGCAGCAATTATTTTAAAAGCTACGCAATCCCAAACAAGCCCTTGTAGTAGTTTTGAGAAATTGAAAGAGTTGTTTTTTAAACTTAGATTTTGAGAATAAATTTTTTCGTTAAATGTGTTTCTATATATATTTTCATATTAAATCAAACAAACCTAAAATTACTCTTATAGATATTATTTAATTCAAAACTTACCTAAAAATAAAATAAATAAAATTTAATCTAAACAATATTTTTCTATTTATTTATAATAAATAAATACATATAAAAATATGTATAAATATTAAACATATAAACAAAAGCATATTATATATATATATATTATTAAAAAATTTATTTAGAAATATATTATGTAATTTCTTAAAGAATAATTATTGTGGTGGTTGTTGTCATCGTCGTTATTATTATCAACATCGTAATTTTGAGTATTAACATTGTTATCTTTCAGGTTGGCATATATTATATTTTGATGATGATTTTAATTTTAATTATATTATAATCTCTTTTACTTAATTAAAAAGATTTAAAAAAATATTTTTACTTTTTAATATTTTAATTTTAATTATACTATCACTCTTTTATTTAATTAAAAAGATAAAAATGTCTCATAATTTTATCACATAAATAACTAAAATATCCTTAAAAGATAAAGACATTTTTTATCTTTTTAATTAAGTAGATAGAATAATAATATAATTAAAATTAAAGTCGCTATTAAAATATAATTTATACCAAAGGAGTAATAGTGTTAATATCCCTCGTAATTACTGTTATGTTCTTTTTTGTCATATCAACCAAAAGAATGAAATTTACCAAATACAGCACTTTAAAAAAAAAATTACCAAATACTTAAATAATTCTCTTCATAACTGATTATTTTACAACACAATTAACAATTATTATTTTAAAAACTGCAGCATCACTAAACTGGCTTTAATCTCTTGCCAATTGCTTTTTATTTTGATAAAATCAACCGTTGACAATTAAATACTACTTATTTTTCTATCAAGAATAACAAAAAAAAAACTATTTAGTTTCTAAAAGTTGAGTTTATTTTCTGACTATTAGTTTAACTATTCTTTGTGTCCAAACAAGATAAAAATAGTGATTTACTATTTTAAATTTGAAGAAATATAAAGTACATGTATAAACAGTTGACCTGACACTGAAAACTAGTTAACAAAATTGTTAAAAAAAATGATAATGTTAGTGTTTATAAAATTAGAATACAAAAATTCGTACATTATCACATTAATAAGATATTTAAAAAATCAATAACTTCTTAATATTTATCATTTATTAGTAATAATATGGTATAAAAAAATATTTAACTGCTTAGCATGTGTGGGTTATAAATTTAATATTACTAATAAAATCTTTATAAAAAAGAAAAAAGGTTGACAGATCCTCGAGCAATTAAGATGAAGATCTAAGACGTTACAGGGATTGGATGAATATTAGTGAAATTATATCCCAATTTTTGTGTTGGCATAAATGAAACGATGGCGTATGGTGATTTAAGAAAGATAAGCAATTTTAAGTTTAGTATATGGATTTATCTTTCATTATAAACATCTTCTCCTTTTTCAATTATTCTTAAATTAATTCAAAAAAAATAAAAACTATTAATAATTATATTAATAATTATATTAATAATAAAAAATAGGTTTCCAACACAAGTCAAAAATAAACTTTCATATGTAGTCATTAATTGTCATTTCAAAATATTTTTTTCTACTCTAATATAAATTTTTTCTTTACTAACAATTGTAATAATTAAAACTCATTTGAGAGTATAGAAGAATTTGATATTATTTTAGCAGTTTTTTTAATTTAAAATATATGAAAATTAATTTCTTATGAGTTGAATATAATTTTCAATATTTTTTGTTTACAATTTTTTTTGTGAATTTTTATAAATTATAATTTAAATATAGAATTTGTTTGTAAAAATTTATTTTACTATTTTACTAGTAAATGATAAAAATTCATGTATGAGTTTGAAAATAATTTTATTTTTAGTGTGTATTATCTTTTAGTAATTTTTATTTAGTTTTAGATTAATTTAGAAAAATTATAAAATAATTTATTTTCATAATAACTTTTTAAAACTTAATCTTTAAAATTTCTGTTATATATATATTTAATTAAATTTAATATTTTTAAAAATACTTTACACTTATTATTATTTATAATTTTGAGTACCAAAATTTATTTAATTTATAATTAATAATCCATCTAATTTATTTAATTTATAATTAATAATCCATCTAATTTATTTAGAGGATATATACATTAGTCTTCATAAAATCTTAATTAAACTTAAATTTGGTCAAGTGGTGAAGTAAATAATTTTTATCTTTGAAGTCAAATGCTCAAATCCCTTTAAACTCATTTTTTATTTCTTTTATTCCAATTCTTTATGATAAAATGGTCAAATCATTTATTATCAAAAATAAAAATTATCAAATTTATTTTTTTTGCTCTCAATTGTTTTAGGGGTAAAATTGTTATTTGTTATTTCTTTTGCTCTCAATTTTCAGGGATAAAATTGTTAAGCATTTAATATCAAAAGTAATTTGTAATTTCATTTTTTCTCTTAATTTTTTAAAGTAATTTATTCTCAATTCTTTAAAAAAAAACTATCAAGTTATTTGTCAAGGATAAAATTATCATTTTTTTTCTTTTGCTCTTAATTCTTTTAGTGATACAATTGTCAAGTTATTTATTATCAATAGTATTTAGTAAAATTGTTATTTTTTATTTCTTTTACTTTTAATTCTTTAAAATAAAACTTCCAATTCATTAATTATTAAGAATAAAATTATTAAATAATATAAAAAATTAAAAAAATAACAGAAAATTTTTAATTTTTAAAAGATAAAATTGTCAAGTTATTTATTATTAATAATAAAATTATTAAATTATGTAAAAAAAATTTAAAAGATAGTAAAAATTTTGTAACAACAAATGACTTTGGTCTTTTTTTTAATTATAAAGAGGTAAATAGAGATTGATTGGTTTCCGCATATAATTACATTCAATTACTTCCAGCACGTGAGGAAAGCATTGTGCTGTGACACGTGGCAGTCATATGCAAGGCCAAATAGAAATTGGGAGCCTCTGCCCTTTTGCCTTGCCCGGCTAACGAATTTCAAATTTGAAAAACAACGGCCATCTTCACTCCGTAACGACAAACAAAGATTAAAACTCTTGCCTATATAAAAATTTCCTTTTCTGATCTCTCTCTTTTAGAAGAGCTTGACTACTCAATTTCAAAGCATAGTAATCAGTCTTTTCCCCTTTTTTATCTATTGAAAGTGGATGGAAGACCAAAATCAATCTCAATGGATTGACCCACTTCTCCTCACTGACGTTTCTTTGCAACAACAACACATTTCTGATCAATGTAAGAACAAAATTACTGATAAGCCAACAAGATTTTCTCCACTTTATATGTGGGCTTGTGTCTAATTTATTATCTGTTTCTTTACCTTGCAGACTATAGTCCTACTACATCACCCAGCTCTCAATCTTTAACTATGGCTCCTGTTCTTCTTCACGACCCAGATCACGGTAATGCTGTAAAAAAATATATATTATTTTAAAGCAATCTATTTTCTTTTTTTGTGGGAAAGTCTTGATAATTGTATTAATTATCTTGAATGGATTTGCTGATTAGTTCCCAGGTTTGAACTCAGTGTATGCATGACAAATTTTGGGGTTAGAAAAATATTTGTATTACTTACAGGCTTATCTGTATAGGTGTTTCTTGGAAAAATCAAAGCTTAGAGGAAAATTATGCACGAAATCTCCGTGATCCAATTGCAAATGTATCGGTAGATGATGGTACTTATTTTAGTCAGAATAATTGTCCAAATTTGTTGAAATTTTGGATGAAGATTAGAGAGGTTGAATTTCCTTTGTCTTTCAGGTTATTCCATTTTGGGATTTTCTTTAACATCTCCTGATCTGGTGATATGTGCTGGTTCACCTGAGATTCCCAAGAGTAGCTATGGAGATTCTCCTGAATTCTTGGAGAGAAATAAGTGCTCCATTGAGGTTTCTTTAGAGAACGGCATTGAAGGATCTGACAAGAACATTCATAAGACCCCGTCTGTAAGATTTTCATCATTTAACAAAGAATTTCCCCCTGAATCTTCTTTGGACCTTCTTCCACCATCAATAGTCCAAGAAAACTTGCCAGAATATCCAACCTCCGTTGTAAGCATCAATGCAGGTACTTGCGTATGGCTGGTGTAACTTTTCATGTTCTTTGATGGCTTTATTTCTGCAAATTGAATTAGTGGTATGTTTCAGATTGTGGAGAATCACAATTGCTGGAAGATATGAGAATGTCTCAAGTAGCAGAATGCGAGTCACCAAAAGTAATGTTACTTTAAAAGCATATTAATTTTATTTGGGTTAACGTCATTCTCCTTCCTTAGTTTTGGGCTAAACATAGTTGGATTACAGTATTGGCTAAGTCATTTAAACATCTTATTACCTTCTTAAATATTTCTGAAATCCTTTCCTGATATTCATCAGAAAAATCTCTCATATTTACCGAGCATTGTTTCAAAGCCAATCGTCTATGCAAGTATTTAACCCCCAAAATTGGTATGTTCAATCCCATTTTTGTTTTTAAGTACTAATATTTTCCTTTTCTTTTGATGAATTACATTGCAGGATAGTGGTGACTGTGAGGTGGAAGGAGACTGTGAAATGCTAAAAAGAACTTGTGAGTGTCAGAAGAAAGAATTAGTGGAGGCAAGAAGGGCATTGCAGGAGCTTAAAAGGGAGAACCAATTCAAGAGTAAAAAATGCCAAGAAGCTTGGAAGTCCTTACAAGAACTGCAAAATGAGCTGATGCGCAAGTCAATGCATGTTGGCTCTTTGGGTAGGGATCTTTTGCTGTGGGCAGTCTTTATCTAAGCTATTTGTTAGATAATGCATTGATTTTGTCTGTTTATAGCTTTTGCCATTGAGGGGCAAGTGAAAGAGAAGAGCAAATGGTTTGCATCATTGAGAGACTTGACAAGAAGATTAAAGGTAATGATATTATTATTGAAAATGTCTGTTTGGCAGCAGTTAAATGGTAATACAATGACATTAGTATAAAGGTTTATTTTACAGATTATGAAAATGGAACAAATCAAGCTTTTTGAAGAAGCATCAGCATATAAGAAATGCCTTGCAGATATGAATGAAATGTGCTCTTCAATTCAGTCCAAAAGTATGTTCACTTAAAAACTTTTCCTGAGTTTATAATCATAAGTCCTATATTTCCATCTCTCTTTCAGTTCTTTTGATACTTTTGTTTCTGTTTTAACAGTAAATCATCAAGCAGATTTATATGAGCATATAAAGCTTCAATTTATAGGAGGAACCAAGGAACGAAAAGAACTATACAATAAGGTTCTAGAGTTGAAAGGTTAGATGTCTGTTTGATACCTTTGAGAGATTGAAAAATTGGAAACAAAATTGATGAGGCTTATCAGATATTTAAATGTTCACTTACAGGAAACATAAGGGTCTTTTGCCGATGTAGGCCTCTAAACTGTGAAGAAATTGCAGCAGGATCCGTGATAGCAATAGATTTTGAATCTGCTAAAGATGGAGAGTTCACAGTGGTTTCAAATGGAGCTCCAAAAAAGACCTTTAAGTTTGATGCAGTTTTTGGGCCTCAAGCAGACCAAGGTAATTCCTTTGCTAATGCTTTTCCCTTGGCTCAATAGAGTATATTGCTCTTTTTAACAACAGAATTTGTGGCTTTCTTTTCCTTGTTTGCTTAGTTGATGTTTTCCAAGATACAGCTCCATTTGCAACCTCGGTTCTAGATGGCTACAATGTGTGCATATTTGCCTATGGGCAGACTGGAACTGGAAAGACTTTTACAATGGAGGGCACAGAAGAAGCCCGTGGAGTAAATTTTAGGACTCTTGAGGAGCTGTTTCGCATAATTACGGACCGGCAGAAGTTATATCGGTATGATATTTCTGTGAGCGTCTTAGAAGTTTACAATGAGCAGATAAGAGATTTGCTGGCATTAGGCTCTCAGCCAGGAGCAACTTCAAAAAGGTTGGTTAACAAAGTTTTCTTTCCTTTGCCTTATTTCCCAAAGCTACTGAAATTTCTTGTGTTGCAGATAAGTCTTCGAATAGATGAAAGGTTACTGGTACTAATGAATGATGGAACTGTTTATTATACAAAATCTTTTGACTCTTGACACTATTAGTTATAGGCTTGAAATACGCCAAGCAGGGGAAGGAATGCATCATGTCCCAGGATTAGTAGAAGCTCCTGTTACTAACATCAGTGAGGTCTGGGAAGTTCTACAAACTGGTAGTAATGCAAGAACTGTTGGCTCAACTAATGCCAATGAACACAGCAGTCGATCTCACTGGTCTGTATAAAGTAAATGCATTCTAATATATGATCTATAAAAATGTGTTTATACAAGTTGCTGAATGCTAATTTTTTATTGACTTGATATAAACAGCATACATTGTGTGATGGTAACGGGAGAGAACTTGTTGAATGGGGAATGCACAAAGAGCAAGCTATGGCTGGTAGACCTAGCAGGAAGCGAGCGAGTTGCAAAGACAGAAGTGCAAGGAGATAGACTGAAGGAAACTCAAAATATCAATAGATCGTTATCAGCACTTGGTGATGTCATATCTGCTCTTGCAACTAAAAGCCCTCATATTCCTTTCAGGTTTAATGTCATTTTACTTTCTCTTATGTGCAATCAGCGGCATTTGTTTTTCTCTTTTATTAATTTTTTTCTTCATTTCTTTGCTATGTAGGAATTCCAAGCTTACACACTTGCTTCAAGATTCACTAGGTACTTCTTCCTGGATTTTCCCTTAGAAAGAACATAAACCAGATCCTCGCAATATTTAAACTTGAACACATTTGAAATTCCAAAAATTTCGATCTTTTACATTCTATTGGCAATATATATGAAACATTTTAGAGATATGAAGAACTGATGTGTTTTACACAGGAGGAGATTCAAAGACGCTCATGTTCGTACAGATCAGTCCTAATGAGAACGACCTTAGTGAGACCTTGTGCTCACTGAACTTTGCAAGTAGAGTAAGAGGGATAGAGTTGGGACTGGCAAAAAAGCAGATAGACACTTCCGAACTTCTGAGATACAAACAAATGGTAAAAATGAATTCTTATTTGCTATCTAATCCCATCTTTAATTTTCATGTCTACACGTCATCTTTTATAAGTTACTGATGACCTTTTTTTTTTTTTTTTGAAAAATATTGAATGTTCCCTTTGTAAGGTTGAGAAAACAAAGCAAGACCTAAAGAGCAAAGATGTGCATAGCAGGAAGATGGAGGAAACAATCCATGGATTAGACTTGAGCTTAAAAGACAGAGACGTTAAAATTAAGAGCCTGCAAGACAAGGTATCACTGCTGGAACTTAGTTGTCAAAGTTGGCTTTGAACTCTCTAGATCTACTCCAAAGGAAAACTCTTCTTTTCCCACGTTATGCTTATAGTTCTTATCTGGTACCTCTTGTAGGTAAAGGAACTCGAATCACAGCTTCTAGTTGAGAGGAAACTTGCCCGTCAGCACGTGGACACAAAGATAGCCGAACAACATCTGAAACAACAACAGCAAGAGGAGCAAAATATTGCTCTATTGAGGCCACCGCTTGCGAATCGAGTGTTAGGAAGCAACAAGAATTCCAATGAACTAGTTAGTGCTACAATGATCAAAGAGCTAGGAAATCCTAGACCACTTATGGAGAGCAACAGCTGTAAACCTTCCATACTTCTTCCTCAAACTGATGGCTTAGTCAAATCCTTCAATCCCATAGAAAAAGAAAACAATCCTGAAATAACTGAACCAAGGTTACCAAAGAGGACTGGAAGAGCCTCTATCTGTACTGCAGTCAGGCGGGTCCCAGTAGGACCTGCTCCCAGACGAAACTCTTTGGTTCCTCTCCCAAGTGCACCAACATCAGGTCAGCTGATACCAACATTGATATCACTGCCACCATGCCAAGTTGATGAGAAAGAAGAAATGGAAGAGTGTTTGCCTGAAGAAATAATACATTGCAATAGTCCTAAAGAAATTAAAACTGGGAGTAGGAAGCTGAGCAGCGTATTGAGAAGAAGCCTTCATAAGAAAATGCAGATGAAATCGCCAATGCAGCAACATTTCAGAAGGGTTGGTGTGAACGTGGGGATGATGGAGAAAGTTAGAGTTTCCATTGGAAGCCGTGGAAGATTGGCACATAGAATGCTGCTGGGCAGTGGCAGAAGAGCAGGAACAAAGGAAGTTCAGCAGAAGCAGAATCAAAAGGAAAAGGAGAGAGGCTGGAACATTGGAACAGTTAGCAGGACTCAAATTTGATTATTTATGCTTTGTGATTGATGTAAGTGATTGACATAAAGAGGACAGGAGACAGACAGAAAATCAAATACCGGTGTGTATTTTCTTTGATGATGCTTATCATCAGTTTGTACTGGTTAATCTTTATTGGATTTATATCAATGTATAGAGTGACATGCTTGCAAATGTCAATTTAATTTCCAATGTTTGTTGAAATTTTCAATTTACTTCTTTATAATACAAGTGTCCTTCGAGTATAACAAACTAATGTGTGATTTACTTCTTTATAATACAAGTTTTTAATTCCATGGAATGCTTTTTACTGTTGTAATAAAAACTATTGATTGCCAAAATAATCATTAACCAGAATCTGCTCATTAGTGTAGGTATTTATTAAAATTCTTTTTTTTAGAAAAAAAAAAAAAGAAATAAGCAAGACAGACGAGCCAAAAAAAAAAAGGTACTATTACTTTAATATAAATTAAAAAACTAATAACTATTTAATAAGTAATATAATGCATCAATTAAAATACAAATGTATGAAATTTTTTCGATCAGTTCACGACTCAAAATACTTTTATAACCGTGAAAATCAATTGTAAGTCCATAATTGATAAATGAAAATATTTTACTCTTATAGACCAGCCTTTATGAGTTAAATTTCCAGAGCACGCCACTAAGATCCATTTCGAACAAGTTTTAGACAAATTTTCGAACATAAATGTGACGGATGTTGGCCTTAAAAGAAGATTAAAAAGAACTATAAGCAATGAGTCCATGAATGATGAAGTTATTACATTCATAATGCGCAAAATAAAAAATTTTAATAAAAATATTTTTTATCTTAAAATCTTCCGAATATATGAATGAAGTTGATGTTTTTTAAAAAAATAAAAATTAACACAAATAAAAATATACTTGAATTTAGGTTAAATTTTTTTTTATTAAAAAATTTTAAACCAAACATTATGTTTTACAGTAAAAGGAAGAGTAAACTTTCTATTTTTTTATTTAAAAGAATACGTATTCTGTGTTTTTTTTACATATGTATTTGTGTGTATTTTTTTAGACTAATCTTTTCATTTTTAAAATATTAATTTAATTAATAATATTTATTAATTAAATTATTATCTCTTAAAAAGAGACTTAATTTATGTAAACCACATAAAAGTCTCACTCTTTGTAGTTAACATATAATACTCAATATTTGAATATTATTAGTCATTTAATAAAAGGTAAACACTAAAATTATAATAATTTTTTTAAAAAAAATTAAAAAATTATCCTTAAGATTTTTTTTATTTAATTTCTTAAATTAAATATATAATTTGTATTTAGATAAGATATTATCTATAAAATTAATTAATTTTGTCCAAATATAAAACATACGTATTTTTTTTAAACTATTTTCTGGACACAAATAATTTGTGTAGTAACACAATTCATTTTTAATTGTTCACTGTAATAACTAAAGAGTTGGTATTAGGGACCAATGGACCTACAATTTCAAGCTCTAATAAATTTTAGATATTAATTAATTCAATTTATTAATTTCAATATTATTTCATTAAAAATTTGAAATTGCACTCTTGAAATAGTATATATAATTTACTCAGAAAACTTAGAGTAGTCCATTGTTTTAATCACTATATGCAATTCAACCCTCTATAGATGGTTTATAATTAGAGGTAGGTCAATTACCGTTTTATCCCTCTAATTACTTCTTTATTCTTTAGTAAAATTAATTCACCAATGAACAGTTAATTTGTAACATTATTACAAATTGAGCACTCTAACCATTCAGTTCTAGAATTAACACTTAAGATAACCTTCTTTCTAACTTTTGTTAGGAAGGAATAGATTCCATATCTAAAAATCATATTCTCAACTACTTATCTTACTATACCACAAAAATACAAATTTTTAACCTGTTCTTTAGACAAACCGTAACGAGTGTTTCAAATGTCATAATGAGACAAACAGGAGTTTATGATCACTCAAGATTAAGATTGATCTGCATATAATCATTAGTTGACGTTATTTGAATTCTTAATTAATAATAGTATTTTATAATAAGAATTTAAACTACATTTGGTCCAATCCTATATAATCATATTATATAAAGTATATCTACCATAATGTCACTACATTAGTGATCTAAATAAAATCACTACATTCTAAATGTAGGTGGACTGCACTAGCAATATTTAATTAAAGATCCCAAACTTTAATTAATTTATTAATGACTTTTTCTGTTTATTATCCATAACTTTAATCCCTTTGTATATAACAATTATATACTAAGGTTATGATCACATAAATAAACAAAGAATTTTTTGATAATTATATCATAAAATTATGAACATTTATCAAGTATAAAATTATAATTTTATTAATTTCATAAAATGAGTATAAGTACATACTTTTAAGACACTATCCCTAACAATCTCTCACTTGCCCTAAAACAGGTGAGACATTTCTCTTAAACCCATGCCCTTTATATGACTCTCAAACATCCTAGCCAATAATGTCTTGGTGAACGGGTCTACAAGATTGTTTTCATATTCTATCTTCATGACCGTTACATCACCTTTATGCATAATTTCTCTAATCAAGTGATACTTTTCTCTCTATATGCTTTGCTCTCTTGTAGCTCCTAGGTTCTTTTGAATTCACCACTGCCCTACTATTATCACAGTAAATGGTCGATAGTTTATTCATGTCTGAAACAACTTCCAAATCAATGAAGAACTTCCTAAGCCATACTATTTCCTTAGCTGCTTTACAAACTGCTATGTATTCAGCCTCCATAATTGAATTAGCAATGCTGAATTATTTTACACTTCTCCATACTATGACTCTGTTACAAAAAGAAACACTGACCCAGACATCTACTTTCGACTATTTTTATCTGATTGGAAATCAGAATCTGTATATAATAGATAGTTTCTCGTTCTTCAAAGATACTTGAGAATGTGCTTTATTGCAATCCAGTAAGCCAATCCATGATTAGATTGATAACAACTGACTATTCTTACTACATAGCAAATGTCAGGCCTTGTGCACAACATAGTGTACATAAGACTACCAATTGCTGAGGCATAGGGAACATGTCTCATATTTTCTTCCTCTTGAGGTAAGGGATACTGTTCACTAGAAAGGATAATTCCATGTTGAGTCAGTTGTTAACCCTTCTTGGAATTTTGTATTGAAAATCGCATAAATACTTTATCAATATACGATGCTTGAGACAATGTCAATAGTCTGTTCTTGCAATCCTGAATAATTTGGATTCCAATGATATAACTTGCCTCTCCCAAATCATTCATTTAGAAGTGCTTGACCAGCCACTTTTTTTATATTGAATAATATTTCTACATCATTTTCAATGAGTAGAATGTCATCCACATAAAGTACTAGAAAACCCACCTTTTTGTTCTTGATGTACATGTATACACAAGGTTCATCAATATTTTGCTTGAAACTATAAGATTTAATTGTCTCATTAAATCTTAAGTTTCAAGACCTTGAACTTGCTGAAGTCCATAAATGGACTTCAGCAATTTGTAGACTTTCTGCTCTTGAATTTTTGTCACAAACCCCTCTAGTTGCACCATGTAAATGCTCTCTTCAAGATAGCCATTCAAAAAGGCTATCTTGATGTCCATTTGCTATATCTCATAATCGAGACATGCAGCAATGGACAAGAAAATGCGAATAGATTTGAGCATAGCTACTGGCGAGAAAGTCTCTTTATAGTCAACTCCCTCTTTTTAAGTATAATCCTTTGCCAATAATCTTGCTTTGAAAGTCTCTACTTTCTCATCCACGTATTTTTCTTCTTGAAGAACTATTTGCACCCAATGGGAATGACATCTTCAGGTGGATCTATAAGTTTTCAGACTGAATTAAAGCACCTAGACTCTATTTCTTGGTTCATGGCTTCTTGCCATTTTTCTTTATCAGAATCTTCCATTGCATGTCTATATGTCAATAAATTATCTTGGATTGTGTCGGATATAACTACTTATGCCTCTCCTTCCTCTCTGTAATGAGATGATAGTCTCATTATCCTTCCACTATGTCGAGGTTTCAAGGTGTTCTGATCAGAATTAGTGGTTACCTAACTTTTCTTTCACTAACTGTCGGCAGTAAAGGTCTGATCTAATCAGAAAGCATTTCCTTCAATACAATCTTACTGCGAGGTTTATAGTTTAATATATAATCATTCTAAAAAAAAGTGGCTTTTGTGGATACAATCACTTTCTCTTCTTGAGGACTATAAAATAAATCTCCTCTCATGCCTTTAGGGCAACCTACAAACAGACAAACTTCTATTCGCGGTTATAACTTTTCAGTCTTTCCTTTCAACATATGTATCGAACACCCCCATATGCAAAAATGGTGTAAACTAGGTTTACTACTATTCCACATCTTTAAGGGTATACTTTGGATAGATTTGGAAGGTACTACATTCAAAATATAGACCGCTATCTGTAGTGCATAACCCCAAAATGAGGGCAGCAGTGAAGAGTAGCTCACCATAGACCTAACCATATCTAACAAGGTTCTGTTTCTCCTTTCTGCAACACCATTCTATTGTGGTGTTCCAGGTGCTGTAAGTTGGGATAAAATCTCATGCTCCAATAGATGATCTTTGAACTCTGTGTCAAGGTATTCACCACCTCGTTCGAATTGAATGGTCTTAAGTGTTTTACCTAATTGCTTCTCAGTTTTTACTAAGAATTCTTTGAACTTTTTAAAAGTCTCAGATTTTCTTTGTATTAGGTAAACATAACTGTATCTTAAATAGTCGTCAATAAATGTGACGAAGTATTCATAACAGCCTCTTACTTATACGTTCAATGGACCGCAGACGTCAGTATGTACAAGCTAAAGTGATTCTTTGGCTCTTTCACCCTTAGTTAAAAAAGGTCTTTTGGTCATTTTATCCACTAAACATGACTCATATATAGAAAGAGTGCCAATGTTTAGCTCTCTTAAAAGATCATTTTTTACTAACCTGTTAATCCTATCTAGATTAATATAACCTAACCTAAGATAAGATGCCAAAGATACGTGTCATCATTAGGAGAAACCTTTTGCCTTTTAGTAGATTTAGGATATTCTACTTTAAATAGTTCAGAATTAAGCAGTGATGGCTCATCGAGTCTTAAAACATAAAGCCCATTTTTTAATTTCGCATAACAAATATCTAAACCATTCTACCAATAATAATCTCATTATTATAAAAAAAAATTAAATAATTGTTCATGCAACTTAAAAACAGAAATTAAATTCCTTCTAAACCTTAGAAGAACTAAGAATCTATAAGAAAGAACAAACATGGTTAGTGGCTCCTGAATCAATTATCTAATGAGATAATTCATCTTCCATTAAACATATTTTTTTAACTAGTAAATCACATTTACTTTTGTTCTTCTTTTCTTTCAGCCCGGGGAGGTGCTTTTCATCTATGATAGCTTCATAGATCTCTACCTAATGCATAAGGTTGATCATGTTCAAAACATGCTCATACATCAGAACTCATTTATCCATTTTAGCATTTATATAGCTATGAGTAGCTTCATGGCAATTGTGTTCCGATTGCTAACCAAACATCGCTTGAAGAGAATTATATATCTTATGTGTGGTTTCTAAGTGCTCATGCTTTATTCTAATCACATCGTTCATGCTGGCAAGCATATAATAGCAGGCCTTATTATTGGCTTGTATTCATTTCTCATACTACTCTCGTACATTACGATGAGCATTGGCTACAGATTCTAGAGGATACTCCTCCTTAAGGATAAACTTTTGGTTCTCATAGATCAGCATAATATTCATATTACTTTTTCATTTTATAAAGTTATTACCAATCAATTTTTTATTTGCTAAGAGGGCTGTGATAGAGTTTGTTCCAAACATGATGCTAATATAAACAAAGTAATTTTAAGAATACTTGAATAAATTTATAGTGCTTTCAGAATAGTAAACATGATGCATGAGTGCATTATTTAAACACATAAAATAATACAAATCTACGATATTTCAATTTAATAATTAATCTATCGTCGTAGGGTAGGTCACATTAAATTTAAATTAAAATTAAAACTATCTCAAATTAATAGGCAAAATTTAAAATATCTCATATTTTTGTTTACTATTAACTATTGTTTATTTCGGTCAAGATATGATTAACTGCTTAATTATATCTTTATGAGTGTAATTCATTATTTCAAATCAAGATGACTTAATTCAAAAATTGCCACCATAGGGTCAATGAATAATGAAATACATCACTAAATCCTATCTCTAGGAAATCAACCTTGTTATTGACATAGGCGGGCACCCTCCGTAGAGAGGACGAAATCAAAGCGTCGCGAGGCGCCACCTATATCTCATGGTGTTGAACTAATAATAAAGATCAGTAGGTTCACTGTCATGTACCTTCTCCCACTCACTATTTTGAACTATGTATTTTTCTAACTTATAAAGCATCTTATGTTTTATAACCTCAATAAATTATTATATCTCATACAACAAATTACTAGATATAATTAATTAATCTTAAATTTCAATTTTATTGGGTCTAGGTTCATTAGTCTAATTATTCCTTTTAAATCGGCCTAATAATTTTGGTGAACCTAGTTTTTCAATTATAAGATTTAATTAATTATTTTATAATTAATAAAATCAATAATTTTATTAATGATTTTCTAAGTAATTCTAAATCAAACTATTTACTTTAGGTTACTCAGAATAATCTGAAATTACTAATTTAACTATTAAATCTAATTTTACATTATTTTATTAATTATGCAAGTTTTAAATATGTTGATTAATCTACTATTTTAATTTTATTAATAATAATATGTCATAATAAAATAAACTATTTAAATTCTAATTATGGCAGGTATGCATGTCATATTACAATAATATAAATTGATATAAATTGATGTGCCTTGATTTATAACAAAATTAAATTGTGAAGTTGATGGAGGATAGAACTAAATAGATACCTTGATAAGTCGTATGGACGCCACAAGGATCAATTTAGGGTTTTGACGCCACACTCTTGGTGATCAAAGAGTGATAAGTCAGCAACTATCTTCAAGAATTGAAAAACTTGAGAAGACAATTTTGAGAGAGAAAAAGTCTATTTTCGTGCATCCAATTCCAAAATAAGGCAACTGCCTCTACAAGACTTTTACATGTCTTATATAGGCTTACAAAATGAGGTGAAACCCTAATGTTACCTAATAAACTTAAAAGGCCCAAAATAAGCCCAATATGACTTAACAATTTAAAACAAAACTAAACAAGTTCAAAATAGCCCAAATATATAAAAGTAGTAACATAAGAAGTAAATAAAGCCCAATAGCATGAAAAGAAAGCCCTTAGTTGCTTCTTAAAGCCCAACGTCACCAAACATCTCTAAATCACGTCCCAATCTCAAATTGAAGACAAATAAATACATTTAGCTCGTTTCCATTCAGATCGCAAGTTTCTAATCCCATAGAAGCTTCAATAGCTCCAATTTGACTACTTATGGCCCTTTGAAGCTGTTTAGCCTTTGCCTTTGTTATTGGACCATCTGAAATCTCCTTTACGCTCAGCTCGCCTTCTTGAGTTGATTTAGAACCTTCATGATGCACATCATCACCCCCGGGCAGAGAATGATTTGCCCTCAAATCAGAATCTTCTAAATCTTCCAAATAAGGAGATAAGTCATTCACATTAAAAGTGGCTGAAACATTGTAATCACTAGGAAGGTCAACTTTGTAAGCATTACTATTTACCTTCTCTATAATACGAAAAGGTCCATCAACTCTTGGCATCAGCTTGGACTTCCGCTTGCTAGGAAATCTTCCCTTGCTAAGATGAATCCAAACAAGATCACCAAGTTCAAAGCTAATCATTTTTTGTCCTTTATTAGCATGCTTAACATACCTAGCCGTTTTCTCCTCAATATGAATTCGAACCTGCTCATGAAGCTTCTTCATCAATTCTGCCTTCTTAACACCATCCATAGATGTCCTCTCATTAATTGGAATAGGAACAAGGTCAATAGGAACAAATGGATTAAATCCATACACAATCTCAAATGGTGAAAATTTTGTAGCCCCATGCACACTACGGTTATATGCAAACTCTACAATAGGCAAACAAGTATCCCAACTCTTTAAGTTCTTGTTTATAACAGCCCATAATAAAGAAGATAGAGTACGGTTCACTACCTCAGTTTGCCCATCAGTTTATGGATGACAAGCAGTACTGAAAAGCAACTTTGCTCCAAGCTTCTTCCAAAGAGTCTTCCAAAAATAGCTTAAGAACTTTGTATCACGATCAGAGAGAATGCTTTTAGGGATTCCATGCAAACGTACAATTTCCCTAAAAAACAAATCAGCAATATGAATAGCATCATCAGTTTTGTTATAAGGAATAAAGTGTGACATTTTGGAGAACCGATCAACCACAACCATCACTGAATCCTTCCCACGCTGTATTCTAGGTAATCCAAACACAAAATCCATACTAATATCCATCCATGGTTGCTCTGGGATAGGTAAAGGCATATATAGTCCATATGCATTCTCTTTACCCTTAGCTTTCTTGCAATTTACACATCTTTCAACAACTTTATGAACATCCCGCAGCATATTAGGCCAAAAGAAGTGCTCTTTCAGTAGCTCATAAGTTTTCTTCTCCCCAAAATGACCACTAAGACCACCCCAATGAGCCTCACGCACAAGCAACTCACGTAAGGATCCTGAAGGTATACACATTCTGCCCAACTTGAACAAGTAACCATCATGCACAAAGAACCCATCACAAGCTCCTTTAGCACATTTAGACATCATATTAGCAAAGTATGAATCACTGGTATATTGTTCTTTCACCTGTTCAAAACCCAAAAGCCTTGCATTTAACATAGAAATCAATGCAGACCTCCTAGAAAGAGCATCAGCAATGACATTAGTTTGCCCCTTCTTGTATTTTATGACATATGGAAATGGCTCCATGGACTCTACCCATTTGGCATGTCTTCTATTCAGCTTGTTCTGCCCTTTAAGATACTTTAATGATTCATGGTCAGTATGAATAACGAACTCTTTAGGTAATAAATAATGCTGCCATACCTCGAGAGCCCGAATCAGTGCATAAAACTCCTTGTCATAAATAGAGTAGTTTAACCGTGCCCCATTCAGTTTCTCACTAAAGAAAGCAATTGGCCTCTTTTCTTGCATCAACACAGCCCTAATACCGACCCCTGAAGCATCACACTCTATTTCAAATGTTTTAGCAAAATCGGGAAGTGCTAAAACTGGAGCAGAACATAATTGTTCTTTTATCAGTTCAAATGACTTCTGTGCATTCTCATTCCACCTAAACTCATTTCCCTTTTTCAAACACTCTGTCATAGGCGCAACAATAGAACTAAAGTCTTTAATAAATCGCCTATAGAAAGAGGCTAAACCATGAAAACTTCTCACATCCGCAACACCAGTAGGTTTAGGCCAATCACGAATTGCCTTAACCTTCTCCTCATCAACCTTAATTTCGCTACCCGAAACAACATACCCCAAAAAGATAACACTATCTTGGCAGAAATAGCACTTCTTGAGGTTTCCATACAACTTAGCATCACGCAAGGTCTCAAATACAGCCATAAGATGCTTCACATGATCATCTAAAGTTTTACTATAGATCAAGATATCATCAAAATAGACCACAACAAACAGCCCGATAAACTTCCTCAAAACATGGTTCATAAGTCTCATAAATGTACTAGGTGCATTAGAAAGCCCAAATGGCATCATCATCCACTCATACAATCCATGCTTAGTTTTAAAGGCTGTTTTCCATTCATCACCTTCTTTCATCCTAATTTGGTGATATCCACTCATTAAATCAACTTTAGAAAAATAAACAGCACCATGCAATTCATCAAGCATATCATCAAGTCTAGGAATAGGGAATCGATACTTAACCGTTATCTTGTTGATAGCCCGACTGTCCACACACATTCTCATGGTACCATCCTTCTTTGGAACAAGCAAAGTAGGCACTGAACAAGGACTAAGTGACTCACGCACATAACCCCTCTCTAAGAGCTCGTCAACTTGCCTTTTGATCTCCTTTGCTTCCTCCGGATTACATCTATATGCTGGTCTATTTGGAAGTGAAGCTCTAGGCACCAAATCAATTTGATGCTCTATCCCTCGAATAGGCGGTAATCCCAATGGTAGCTCTTCTGGAAATACATCTTTGAACTCTTCAAGCAACTCCACAACCTGCCTTGGCAAATCCAAACCCTCCACTTGCAATAAAGGCTTTGCCCAAGTCATGAAAACAACCCCCACAGAAGCTAGTGCTTGCTCAACATCTCCCTTTTTGGCTAACATTAACCCTTTACCAGATTCTATCATCTTCCTTTGATTCTGCAACTGATCTTTTCTAACTTGTTGAGAACTCAATGGCATCAAATTCACTTTCTTCCTATTCAGCACAAATGAATAAGTGTTCCTTCGCCCATTATAAGTCACATCATTATCAAATTGCCATAGGCGTCCTAATAACACATGACTAGCTGTCATCGGAACCACATCACATAAAACCTCATCATGAAAGGTTTTAATGGAGAATGGCACCCGAACCTGTCTTGTAACCTGAATCTCTCCCTTGTCATTAAGCCAATGTAATTTGTATGGTTTTGGATGTGGAACAGTAGTTAATCCAAATTTCTCCACTAAAGTAATGGATGCAACATTGGTGCAACTACCATTATCAATGATCATGGCACAAACCTTATCTCGGATTTGACATCTTGTATGAAAGCTGTTTTCGAGCTGTTCCAAACCAATATCAACTTCAGCACTCAAAATCCTTTGAATAACTAATAAATTTCCCTCCATTGGCTCAAGATTCTCTTCTTGTTCAGTCACTTCGACTTTAGATTCCTCTTCCATCTCAGCTTCATCTTCACTTACAAGCTCTCCATACTTCCCTCGTAAAACCATCACCCTCTTATTCGGACATTCAGAAGCAATATGCCCATTTCCCAAGCACTTGAAACACTTGATGTCTCGCGTCCTCCTGGAAAATTGAGGTTCAAATACCTTCTCCTTTCCTTTCAATGAACCTAAACTAGCACTTCCTTTACTGAACTCCACTTTCTCATCACGTTTAGGTGTGTTCCATGTTCGCGAAGGTGAAGAAGCAGCCTTTGTATTACTTGTTGTAGTTGACCTCATATGGATACCTCCTCTTTTCTGCTGTCTTTCTACTTTAGTTGCAAGCTTTATGACATCCTCAAGAAATATAAAGGGTTGTAACTCAACAACATTAGCTATGTCCTTCTTCAATCTATCAAGGAATCTAGCTATTGTTTGCTCTTGAGGTTCATTCAAATCACAGCGAATCAGCAACAGCTCAAATTCTTTCACATACTCCTCCACACTCAAGGAACCTTGCCGCAAGGTCTGGAGTTTGATGTATAATTCTTGTTTATAGTAATCCGGAACAAATCTCTTCTTCATTAATCTTTTCATAAGTGGCCAGCTTGTAACTTCTTCTTCGTCATCCCTTCTTCGCTGAGCTTTTAAGTTTTCCCACCACAAAAGTGCGTAATCGGTAAACTCAAGTGCTGCTACCTTACACTTCTTTGCCTCAGGATACTCATGCCAATCAAACACCCTTTCTACCTTCTGAACCCATTCAAGATACTCCTCAAGAGAACTAGTACCTCTAAATGGTGGTATATTAAGTTTGATACCACTAGTAGGGTCATTTTGCTGCCTCCTTATCCTACCCCTATCTTCAGCCTCATCATCCTTATTTGGCTCATCTCCAGCATCCCCTAGGTTATTTCGAGGTACCCTATGCCCTACCCGCCTTTGTTGGGGTTGCAAAGTATTTCTTTGCATCATTTCTATAATTACAGCAAGTTGTCCACGAATTTCAGTAATCTCACCTCGAAATTCATCATGAGCTCGTTGTAAGCCCACGAGTTGAGCTTGTTCTAAACTCAATCCCTTTGGTACTCTACTTGCATCATCGTCAGCCATTATTAACAAAAACCCCAAACAAGTATGAACAATTGAACAACACAACCAGTAGCTAAAACACTCTTCTCAAACTGAATTTTTCACCAATTCAGTAAATACAATCAGATAGCAACAATTTTACTCAAATTCGAAATTTCCAGGTTCACAAAATTTCCAGGTTCAAGAACAATTTAATTCAACCAACCCATCTCCAGTTCACAAACTACTAAGAATTAATTTTAATGCTTCAGAGTTGCAATTCAACTCCTCAAATATTAATTTTAATAACCCCACGAAATTATATAACACAAAAAAATAGCAAGACACCTTCAATAGCTAAAACTTCAGTTTGCACACTGAAATCCTATGCTCTGATACCAGATGATGTGCCTTGATTTATAACAAAATTAAATTATGAAGTTGATGGAGGATAGAACTAAATAGATACCTTGATAAGTCGTATGGACGCCACAAGGATCAATTTAGGGTTTTGACGCCACACTCTTGGTGATCAAAGAGTGATAAGTCAGCAACTATCTTCAAGAGTTGAAAAACTTGAGAAGACAATTTTGAGAGAGAAAAAGTCTATTTTCGTGCATCCAATTACAAAATAAGGCAACTGCCTCTACAAGACTTTTACATGCCTTATATAGGCTTACAAAATGAGGTGAAACCCTAATGTTACTTAATAAACTTAAAAGGCCCAAAATAAGCCCAATATGACTTAACAATTTAAAACAAAACTAAACAATTTCAAAATAGCCCAAATACATAAAAGTAGTAACATAAGAAGTAAATAAAGCCCAATAGCATGAAAAGAAAGCCCTTAGTTGCTTCTTAAAGCCCAACGTCACCAAACGTCTCTAAATCACGTCCCAATCTCAAATTGAAGACAAATAAATACATTTAGCTCATTTCCATTCAGATCGCAAGTTTCTAATCCCATAGAAGCTTCAATAGCTCCAATTTGACTACTTATGGCCCTTTGAAGCTGTTTAGCCTTTGCCCTTGTTATTGGACCATCTGAAATCTCCTTTACGCTCAGCTCGCCTTCTTGAGTTGATTTAGAACCTTCATGATGCACATCATAAATGCATGACATGTGATTATGTATGATCATCTTATAATCATCACATAAATAAATAACATAAATTAACATTTTAATTTAACTTTGGTCAGGTCCTCTAAGATTTTAAATTACAACTCATAAAATAAAAATAATCACATAAAAGGTACAGGCATGTAAGCCTAATTGTACTTAATCTTCTCAAATCTATAAAGAATCTAATTTATTTTTTTTATAATTTTATACTTATGAGCTTAAAAAATTTTCTTAAGCCCATTGTATATTTTGTAAAATAATCAAATTCTTAAACATTTTTTCTCAAAGAACTTTTTATCCGTATACAACTCAAACATCAAAAGAATCAAAATTTAATTTTATTTGAGTTTCCCACATTTAAAAAGAATATTTTATTACCCTAACTGCATCTAAGGCAACAACATGAAAGCTGCTACCTATCGTGCCAGCTGCCATAAGTTGTAGCCAAGCACAATTCCCCACCCGCAACTACAGGTGGGTTTGCACCCAGCAGGGACATGAGTCCCTGCATCTACTTTTGCATGGCCAGAGTAACCAATAATTGGTGCCCTCAGAGTGCCTTAATTTTATTACATTAACAATTAATGTGCTTTTAGAACTTTAAGAACATACAGAGCATTAAATAAAATAAACAAATGGCCAGTGAATTAATCTTGAAAGAACTACTAGTCTTCATCTTCTTCATGCCTCGTGGTTTTTTTTTTTCATCTTTCACTTCTTGCGACAATGAAATACCAAATTGGCAATATGCTCCTCTTCGTCTATTTCTTGTTCCAGCGTCCAGAAAAAAATGAAAATAATAAAATTTAAGTATTACAAAAAATCTTATACCCCTTTATGTTTACACAATTTAGATCTAATCAAATATAAAAGTAATTAAAATTAATCTTAAAAAATCATATAATTAACGACTAAATAATTCATACACAAAATAGTCATTCATTATATGAACAAAAATAAAAATGTAAGTACCTATTCTTACATACATACCCATAAATTATGATTTAAATAAAAAGAAATCATAACATCAAAAATATATATTCAAAAAATTATTACTCTGATACCAGTTGTTGGAAGTTATGATATTCATAACGTAATGGAATAGAAAATAAATATTTTTTAATCTTTATTTTCATTAAATAAAAATACTTTTTATCTTAAAATCTTACGAATATATGAATTTGATATTTTTTTTAAAAATAAAAATTAACAAAAACAAAAATATACTTGAATTCACGCTAAATTTTCTTCTACCAAAGGATTTTAAACCAAGTTTCTTGTTCTACAGTGAAATGAATAATGAGCTTCCTGTTTTTTTTTGAAGAAAAATACGTATTCCGTGTTTTATTTTTTTTTTACATATGTGTGTATTTTTCTTTTTAGACTAATCTTCTCATTTTAAAAATAATAATTTAATTAATAATATTTATTAACCAAATTATTATTTTTTAAAAAGAGACTTAATTTATGTAAACCACATAAAGTATCACTGTTTGTGGTTAACGTATAATACCCAATATTAGAGCATTATTAGTCTTTTAATAAAAGATAAATATTAAAATTAAAATAAAATCCTTTTTTAAAAATTTAAAAAATTATCCTTAAGATTTTATTTATTTAATTTCTTAAATTAAATATATAATTTATATTTGAACAAAATATTAACTATAAAATTAATTAATTTTATCTAAATATAAAACATACGTATTTTTTGAAAACTATTTTCTGGACACAAACAATTTTTGTAATAACACAATTTATTTTTAATTGTTCACTATAATAATTAAAGATGTGGTATTAGAGACCAATGGACCTACAATTTCAAGCTCCAATAAATTTTAGATATTAATTAAACTCTTTAATTAATTAATTCAATTTATTAATTCCAGTGTTATTTCATTAAAAATTTGAAATTGTACTCTTGAAATAGTATATATAATTTACTCAGAAAACTTAGAGCAGTCCATTGTTTTAATCACTATATGCAATTCAACCCTCCATAAATGGTTTATAATTAGAGTTAGGTCAATTACCATTTTATCTCTCTAATTACTTCTTTATCCTTCAGTGTCATTAATTCACCAGTGAACAGTTAATTTGTAACATTATTACAAATTGAGTGCTCTAACCGTTCAGTTCTAGAATTAACACTTAAGATAACCTTCTTTCTAACTTTTGTTAGGAAGGAATAGATTTTATATCTAAAAATCATATTCTCAACTACTTATCTTACTATACCACAAAAATACAAATTTTTAACCTGTTCTTTAGACAAACCGTAACGAGTGTTTCAAATGTCATAATGAGACAAACAGGAGTTTATGATCACTCAAGATTAAGATTGATCTGCATATAATCATCAGTTGACGTTATTTGAATTCTTAATTAATAATGGTATTTTATAATAAGAATTTAAACTATGTTTGGTCCAATCCTATATAATCATATTATATAAAGTATCTCTACCATAATGTCACTACATTAGTGATCTAAATAAAATCACTACATTCTAAATGTAGGTGGACTGCACTAGCAATATTTAATTAAAGATCCCAAACTTTAATTAATTTATTAATGACTTTTTCTGTTTATTATCCATAACTTTAATCCCTTTGTATATAACAATTATATATTAGGGTTATGATCACATAAATAAACAAAGAATTTTTTGATAATTATATCATAAAATTATGAACACTTATCAAATATAAAATTACAACTTTATTAATTTCATAAAATGAGTATAAATACATGTTTTTATGATACTATTCCTAACAATGGATACATCATTAATGAATACAGATATAACATAACATAAAAAAGAAAACTGAAGTAGCGAGGATTCCCAACACAGGATGATAACTACTTCCAACTGTAACCTTCTGAAAATCATGCAAAATTCTCAATTTCCTCATTTTCTAACTTTTCTACATTAATACAAACTTGCTTATGTCCAGAAAAATTAAAAAGCCATTTAACATGAAAATTCTTCAAACATAGTTGCTGCCTTTGACAGGGCATTTTGATTTGCTAATCCAGAAGGACAAGAAGTTAGAAATCTAATACTAGTTAAATTATAATTAATAAAATTATAGTTTAATCTAGTATATAAAGACTTCTTTTAAAATTATGGTCTCAAGTCAAATTATTATACGTAAAGCTCTTCTTTTTTTTTATCACAAAAAAAGAACGTCATTAAGCACTATATATATTTGATTGTGAAATACTGTTATACTCTCGTATTCTCATTTAAAGCTATTGATTCTTGCATTCAAATTATTATAAATTTTTCAAGTATATTTTTCTCAACGTTTATCTTAATAAGTTAATATGATAGATTTAGAATTATATTCTATAGATATCAGTGTTGATTATATTTAACAACTTAGTTTTATAAAGGTATTACTCTTGTTAAAAAAAATAAAAAAGGAAACTATAACTTTCCACTTAAAAAGTTACGTGGTGTTCATGTAACCATTGGAACGGTGTAATAAGTTGTATAATTATATGAGTATCAATTGGTTCAATTAATTAAGAGTGTGTTTGGAAGTGTTTATTTTTTATGACAAAAAATAAGCTTATTTTTTAAAATATTTATTTTCATGTGTGAATTACAAAATCAAGCTTATTTTTTTATAAAGGCATTAGTCTCACAATTTTCATGCTACAAGTCAAAATTCCAAATTTGTTATAGAGGCATTACTCTCGTTCAAGGGGGCGGAATCAGAATTTAAAGTTTGAGGGCCAAATCATAACATAAATATTTAAATTTAATAAAATAAAATAAAATAAAATCTTTATTCTATATCAATAATAGATGAATTGAAAATAGTGGCAAGGCTTTTTACTTGGCCGAAAGTGACCAATTTCCTTTCAAAGGCCATTAAATAATGGCCACCTCATGCTTACCATAAAGTATGACAATGCTTTTGAATTGTAATGGTGAAAGCATGACAATGATATGGTTGAACTGCTTCTCAAATAGTGGCTAATTTATTTTTCATTCAATTGCCATTAATCTTGAAAGGTGTTAAGTGAACAAGCCATTTAAACATTTAAATGGGTTAGGTGTCATCATATTAAGGCATCAAATGCATTTAGTTTAATAAGTGTTGGCTATGTACGGCCATGGCTTGCCAAGTAGCCTACTTATAGCCAATTACATTGTGTCATGTGGACACTAAAGCTCAATCATCAAATGACACTTTTCACATACCCTAAGCTCAACATATAGACTTATATGTTTTTCGAGAGATCTTGAAATAATTTCTACTTACCAAAATTTTTCGGATCGAACAATTCGATTCAGTGCACTACCTCAATGCTCAACGAGTATACTTCATATTGTAAGACTCCTTAGGTTCACACTAGTTTGTCTTATGGAACTCTTTCGTAAGTCTGTAAATAATACCTCATACACATGTTTTGAAAATTATAAAACGACGCATTGAATCATACAAGTTGAGGTTAATACATTCTTATAATCCTGCTGAGATTTATATCTTGGAAGAGCGGAGACATAGATCATTATCGTCAAATTTTTATATGCTCCACTATAAACTTATCTTTAGATTCGTATTCCTATAAGTAATATCCACAAACACTTTTACGATATTGTTTATCGCATGGGAAACTCTTTCTCAGGTTTATAACTTATGGTCACAAGATTTCTTGAAGTACAATCTTAGAGCAACATGATATATAACTCACTCATATGAGCTGACAGATCCCATATCTACACACACCGGACTTATGAGCATCAGACCATACCCAGCGACACCCAATAGTCAGACCAAAAAATATCTCTAACATGTGTGAAAACTAAGTATGGTGGATCACTCACAAGCCCACCATAGTGCTCAGGTCAAAGGACCACGAATACTATTTAACTCGAGAAAATCCTCCATTGATAACTTTATGGGATGTCTATTGAAGCTTCTCATTGAGTCTATTTAGCACTCAGTCCTCACTGAATACCCATATTCCTATACGAGCTTCTCTACTAAGTTCATGGTCTGCTAAAACTAATCATGTGGACTATTCCGATATAGACATATACCGATCTATATTTAATAAGGTTTTCACCAATAGATCTGTATCAGTGAAGATAGATCAGGAACATAAAGTTTGAGAACATATTTGCATAATAACATTTTCTAGCATTATTTGTAACTCTTTGCAACTGTGTCATTGCTAATATAACTCTTTAGATTTAACTCATTCTTATAACCTACTAACTCTTAGCAATTATAACTCTCAGCGTTACTAACTTTTAGCCCTAGTTTAAATTATTTTAGACCAAATTTGAACACTTTCAGATCATACAATGTCTGAAATGTTATAAGCATCTTATCATATAATAAATATAATTAGCGATTTAACGAAATATTCATACAAAATGGGATGACACATAAGCACAAAATTTCAACAGAAACAAGGCATTTAGATAATCAGCCCAACGCTTAAGTTTTTAATTTGTAACACTGGGGCATTCATCAACCCAATGCAAGAAAGACATAGCAATAGAAAACACAAAAAAAAATTATTTACATGAAAACCATGTCATATTACTAATGCTTTTCTTCCTTAACTATAAAAGACTAAGACAAAAGATAACCGATATAAAAACAAAAATTATAAAATAAACATAAAGCAACATAAATAAGGATAAAATGCAAGCTGAGCAAAATATAGGAAGTGTTTTCCCACCCCAACTAAAAATATGGCATGGTGCCTATCATAGTGGAATATAAATGAAATTGAAATACTTCCTTAATTTGTGAAATACTAGCTCAAGAATCCAAGTCCTCCCCAAGTAAGCAAAGGCTCTCTTGTTCCATTGTTCCATTGTTTGATCATCCATTTATCCCATTGTTGTTGTCACTTAATTTGTGATGGGTACAACCATCGAACCTTAAAGGCCTATAAGGGATGAGATCCCAAGTTCAACATTGGTTGGGGGCGTAGGTAACCTGCGAGGGGTGTGAATGGTGCACCAGTTGATACCCTGGTGGACCCAATATGTTGGGTGGGCTCTACACACTCTTACAGAACTTCTTTGATGAAACTCTTCAGTTTTTCTAAAATGCTCAGTGAAATCAAACTCTCAAAAAACTAACTCCTAGGCAAACTTAAGCCATATTCAATCAAGTTTGAACTAGAACTTTATTTCTTGAACAACTCAGATGAGGACTACTACAAAACTATGATTTAAAGAAAAAGGAACAAAGACTTTTGAGCTTTCTATGATTTAACATACTCTGACCCTGATCTACCCAGAAAGAATATCTTTTTTAAACTGAGCTTTCTCTCTCACTTCACGGGCATATGAAGCGGGTTAAGAACAATCTAAACTATGATTTGAGAACTTGGTTGGATCTTGAAAACAGTAATAATTATTAACAATGTGTTGAAAGAATTATGTAGCAAATCCTGGTTCAATTTCAATTTAATGAAGCTAATAGTTTTTATTGTGGTTACTTTGACGTTGGTTTTAGTTTTGTTTTTAGTGCCGATGATGCTTAGAGACCCACCAGATGGTGGTGTTTGGGAGTTAAATGAAGCTAAAGTCTTTCAAGTCAAATAGAGAATGGTAATTACTTTTTGGATTTTTTTTTTTCATTTTTGGTTAATTGATAAGGTCATATGAATCTGTCATATATTACATTTGTTTTTGTGTGGTTTCAATAATATATAGAGTTGATTCAACAAAAACAGAATCAAATATTTTCAGAACCAAAATCGTTTTGTCGAAATCTCAATGTTGCGACGTCGTTTAAAGTACCAATCTTAGTGCACACTCCCTAGCACGCCAAGATATTGTTGGGAATCGAGTGTGTGATATACGAGTGTATACGTAATTTTACAAATTAACTATACGCAACGGAAGCATGTTACAAATACACCCAATTTGACAATTAACCATATATATCTCATATATACATAAGTATAACAATTATACAAATTAAACATGATGAATAATTGTATTATAACATAACATAAAATACTCACCTAATGAAGGTAGCTTTACAAAATCTTCAAGTCTTTTACCAATTCATGTGAAGAGCTCACCTTAAAGTATATTGTTGAACAATTCTAGTCCATAACTTTGGGTGGGATTAAGGAGATAGAATGATAGCTTAGGTTTAGAATTTTCAACAACATGTATTCAAACTCTTTTGAATACAAGTTTGTTTCTTAAATGGAGATGGTAAATATTTTCTATACAACTCTTGTATTAATTAGAAATATTTAACATACAACTCTTGTATAATTCTTAAAAACAATTTCTACATGATAATTATTTTGAACAACTCTTTTCAAGAATAATTATCTTTTTCTCCATTTTCATTTCATTCATTTTAGCCATCCATTAGAGAATGAGATGAAGAGAAGTTTGTTTATTTTTCCAACACTTGAAAGAACAAAACTCAAAAAACACTCTCTTACCTCTCTTCCTCCCATTGCCGAATTCTTCTCCAAGAATTGAATGAATGAATTCAATTATTTTGCCAAAATCTATTTTGTTTATTCAACACTTTGATTAAACAAAAAGAAGTGTTCCACCAATTTTATTGTTGGTCTCCCACTTAAGATTAATTAAACAAAACACTAGAATAATGGCCACTTAAATTAATCTTTACCTAACAAATATAATTACTTTGATTATAATGAGTAATTAAATGGCCAACATCTAGGCCCCTCATTTTATTAAAATACAATGCCATGATCTATATATATTATAATATTATCTAATAATATAATAATAATATATAATTTAATTATTCAAAACAATTTTAAATAATTACTTTTTACCTCATTAATTTTTACTACCAAGGTTAAATGGTAAAAAGATAAAATCAAATCATGGAATAAATTTTTGCCATTTGTTAATATTCTATTAATTAACAACCCTTGTTAATTAATTGAGTGATTTACTTAACAATTAAGTCTTGACAAATGTACATCTCGAGTGATCTTAAAACAATTATTCTATTTTGATAAAATTTATTAGATCGAATTAATTCAATCCAATTTGCTACCCCAGTGCGCAACAACTACACTTCATATTGTAAGACTCTCTAGGTCCACACCTAATTTGTCATATGGAGCTCCTCCATACGTCCGTGAATGATGCCCCACACACATGTTACGGATATTACAAATTAGCGTGTTAGACCATACAAGTTGAGGTTATTGCATATTCGTATAATCCTTCCATCATTTATATCATTGAAGAGCAGAGATATAGATCATCACAGTCAAATCTCTATTTTGCTCAACCATGAACTTATCTCTACATTTATATTTCATTAAACAATATCCACAAACACTTTTGTGATATTGTTTATTCCTCCAAAATATATTTTTTGAGGTTTATGCTTGCGGCCACAAGACTTTTTGAAATACAATCTCGGAGCATCATGATATATAACCCACTCTCATATAAGCTGATGGATCTTATATCTACACACACTAGACTCCATGAGCATCGGACCATACCTAGCGACACCCAGCGGTCAAACCATGAAAGGTTTCTGACATGTGTGGAACCAAAGCATAGTGGATCACTCACAAGCCCACCGTGGCACTCAGGTCAAAGGACCACAAATACTACTCAACTCAGAAGACCTTCTATTGGCGGCTTTATGAGATGCCTATTGGATGTCTTCGTAAGTCTGTTCAATATCTAATCCTTACTGAATACCTGCATCTCTATACGAGCTTCCTACTAAGCTCATGGTTTGCTAAGACTAACCATTTGGACCATTCTGATATAGACATACACTAATCTATATTAATGGGTTTCACCGATAGACTCGTATCGATGAAATTAGATCAAGAACATTGTGTTTGAGAACATACTTGCATAATGACATTTTCTAGCACCATCTGCAACTCCTTGCAGCTATGTCATTACTAATATATTCTCAGGTCATTGTCTCATTCCAGACAAGGCTCTAACTCCTTAGATTTTGCTAACTCTTATAAACATGCTAACTCTTAGTATCACTAACTCTTAATATTTATAACTATTAGCGTTGCTAACTCTTAGCACTGATCTAAACTCCTTTAGACCAGATTTGAATTCCTTCAGATCATACAATGTCTGAAATGTTACAAGCATCTTACCATTAATAATAAATAATATTAACGATTTTATTAAAAATAATAATTGTATAAATACTATCACTAAATATTTATACATTTTAGGATGGCACGTAAGCACGAATCCTAACAGATGTAGTATACGTTATCTGAACACCGAATTCTTCACGTATGTCTTCACGTATGTCTGCTTGAATGTCTTTCGGCATATAATTTCTATTGACCGATATAAACTTATTTTTTTATTACTTTAGCAATAATTCGGCTATTGGCTTACCAATGACCATCCCGTAATTGACTCAAAACACAAGTGTGCTCTGTATCTACTCACCTTACAATAAAAAAAATGTCGCCCTTCTGTCGACACTGTCCGTAATCTCCACTTGCAATTGTCAACATCGCATTTCAACTTGAAACGATCTTTGGTAGATTTGTAAACTCTAAATCTCTATTTTTCCTTCAGTGCAACCATACTTATAGTTTTATGAATTTCATCTTTATTGTTATACAATTTTCTTACAAATACATCACCAATCATAGTACAAGATATTTTTTTCGATATATTCAAGTCAAATGGTGGTATTTTAGGTTGAAACTGAAATGGGTTTCCGACCTTAACCCTTTCTTCTCTACCATAATCATTATATCACCCTCCTCATCCTCATCATCATCATCATCATCATTATCGTCGTCGTCGTCGTCATCATCATTTACATCCCCAATCTCTTCGTAATCATCATCATTTCTACCATCATTATCAACCTCGTAACCATGATTATCATTCTCATAACGTTTCTTATTTTTTCCTTTATTACTTACATTATATCCAACATCTTGACCAATATCATAGTCAAGATCAATGCCAACATCTCCATATATCTGACTATTATAATATGTGTAGCCTTGTTGTTCGTTGAACATCGGAGGAGAATAATGATAATCTTCTGAGGAATTTGGAATATACACAAGAGTTGCCGATGTGAATTGCTTAGTATAATCTTCTTTTTGCTCCATCGGTACTTCTGCATTACTTTCAAGTCCTCGAGCATCTACTGTTACACAAAGAGGTGTAGCCATATTATTCTGTAAGTTCAACCACAATATTGCATCATCGTCATTTTCAAGTGGAATGGGTCTCAACTTTATAGTACTTGAAGGAACCTCAAACTTCAGAGTTACTTTATAATGCACCTGATCAACTCCTAAAAGATGGCATATTTTTCTCAACAACACTTTATATCTAATATTTTTTGGAACTACCATGCGCATATTTTGATATTCGATGTAACTTTCAAAACCATCATTACAACTCTCCCATCTTCCCTCAAAACATATAATGGTCGAAATTTGCGACATGATCAACGGCACCTGAAAAAATACAACATAATTTTAATTTAATTATATATACAACTAAATTTAAAATAAAAGTGAATATATAACTATTTATATATATACAAATATATATTTAATATAAATATATAAAATAAATAAATTTGGTGGTGGTGTCACGGTGGTGCGTAACCATGCGTGTGCATGATCGCCTTCTTGCGATTGGTGCTCATGCTTGTTGCGTATAAGCGTCTTGTTGTTACTAGTGAGCGTACAAGGCAGCAGCGGCCCAACAACAGTTGCACGTGCAGCCACGGCCCAGCAATAGCTGCACGCCCTCTCACGCACCGTCCGTGATAATTGAATATAATCATTTATTATCTTTTTCATCTAATACACTTATTTTTAATAAATATAAATAATACTATTAATTAAAATAAAAACTTACTAGTTTTCAACTTCAACTATTCTTCTAAATCTTTAAAATATCATTGCATCAAAAAATATCGTTTGCGAGAGAGAACGTTTTGAGACAAGGAGTTTTTAAGAGAATGATGATATTTTGTGAGAGGTAAAATAAGAGAAAATAGTATATTTGGTTTACATATTTAAATAAAATAAAATAAAAAGCTTGCGGGCGCATACGTTAGGCGCGCACCTCACACATGTACTCAAAGCGAAGCCTTACTGGGCGCATGCATCAGGTGCGCACCTCACGCATGCACCCAAAGCAAAGCCTTGCTGAGCGCATGCTTTAGCCGCACGCCTAACACATGCGTGAGGCTTTACTTTTTTTAATTTTATTTTAACTTATTTTTAATTAATTTATAAATATTTATAATTAATATATTATTATTTATTTTATTTTATTTTTTAAATTTATTTACTAAAAAAATAAATCAAATGTTGGTGGGTGCTTGTTAGGCGTGCGACCAAGCATGCGCTTAGCGAGCAAAATGCTTATTGGGCGCGCACCCAGTAAGTTTTTTTTTTCTTTTAGTTTTTTAATTTTAAATTTTTACTTTTTCACTTATTTTTATATTAATTCTTTTTAATTCATTTATAAGAAAATAAAAAGTTAATTAATTAAATAATTTATATTATTTAATTACATTATTTTTTAAAAATTATTTTTGTTATTATAAATAATATTTTTATAATTAATTAAAAATTAATTATTTAAAATTTTATGTTCTTAATTAATTTATAAAAAAAAAGAAAATAAAAAATTAAATAAAAAATTATTAAAATTGCAATAAGGGTAAAATAGTTGACGTAACATATATTTAGTTAACAAAATTTAAAATATTTGACTTCGGTAAAAAAAAAATTTATATTAAATTAGTAATCAACTTAAAAATTTATTTTTTTTGCAAAAAGTAAAATGAGTATAATATTTATTTTTAATTAATAGAGTTTGAAAGTTTTGACTGGGGTCAAAACAAAATTCAAACCCCCCTTTTTCGGTCAAAATGAAAAATTCTTTTTTTTTCTATTACTTTTATTATAAATTTACAATAAGACAAGTTCTTCTTATCTATTTCTTTTTAAAATTCTTTTATATTTAACATACTTTGAATTTTTGGTATGTATAAGTTTGACATGATCTAGTCACTATTATAAAAATGAGTTTCATTAATATTATATTATTAATACATTTTTAAATAGTATTAATGAATAAAAGTGTCAATAAATTGTTAATATTATAATATTAAAAATATAAAATATCAATAAATTACTGATACCACAATATCAGAGACATAGAGTATCAATAAATTATTGATACTATAGTATCACAAACTTAAAATTATGTAGTTTTAATTAAAAAAGATCATCATTAAAAATGTTTTAAATTTATAAAAAATAAATTTTAAATAAAAGGTTAATTAAGAAAAAGAAAATTTTAAAATATAAATTAATTATTGAAAATATTTTTAAAATAAAGTATTGAATAGCAGATTTTTTAAATACTTTTTTTATAAAAACATTCAAGAACAATGGCTAAAATGAGTTCTATATTCTATAAACTAAATGAGCAATGTCTTATTATTCTGAAAAGAAAAAAAAAATTCCAAAACGTTGCCGTTTTGAAGAAGAAATTGAAAAAAAAAAATCCACGAAGTAATTAAACCTAATGTAAGTACACCAGTCAACCCTATCTCTTACATCTACGACAACAACAACACCGCCGCTGACTCCCCCAGTCACCACAACTCAACTCCCTCATGCTGTAGCTATCAATATATCTAGGCTTATATCTGGCTCTCAAACAAAGGCGTGATCGATTACAAGAAGTTTCTCGATACGCCGTGATAGTTCTCGGCGTCTTTCTCATGGTGGTCTCATTGGCCGGTGCGTTTCGAATAACCCGCGCGAGATATTCATATTTTGAGCTGTGCGTATCGATTAATATTTTGCAATTTTTGTTAGCCTTTAGAGTTGAAATATTAACATGATGAGATTTGATGGATCTAAATGGAGTTTTGAAAGAGAATGAAAGCAGTGTCCTTTTTTAGAATTTTCGTTGGGAAATAGGTTCATATATTAAAATTTTTGGAATCCACAACCCACGTTTTTGCGTTTTCTAAATGCACTCTTACGACTTACGCTCTGTTAAACATCATATCATCTACTCACAAAGCTGAATCGACTACAGCTCCTCAGGTTTGATTCTATATCTTTTTTTAGTACAATTATCAGCTATTTTGTGTAATGGTTTATTGGGAAATTGTGTAGAATAGTAAAAAAGATGTGAAAATCTTGATTCCATATATTTACGGGTTTTTGTTTATGGTTTTAATAATCGAATAAGAAAATATGGTTTTCAGTGAATTGAATAAATGGGAACTCATTTTACTGCTCTGCTCAATAGTGGGTTTATGCATAAGAGTTGTTTTGCTTAATCTTCTCAATTTCTGTGGCAGCTACATTTTTGTGATGGTAATAGAGAGTTTCTTTCCGTGGGTTGTTTCATGCCGTCGATGGAGAGAGAAAAATGATAAGTTGTTTCATGTCGGCAACAGAGAGATAAATGGCCAGGTGCAGTCTTACCTAAGGGAACCACTGCATCGGGTCTTCCAGTTAGAACAGGGGCCTACTTATATACACTGATATTTGTAAGTATGTAAAGTTGATTATCCTGTTTCAATATGTTATGTTTGTCTCTGTCTGAGAGTATCTTTCTCAAGAAGCATTAATAGCTTTTTAAAATTTGAACTGCTCAAATTTCAAGTGGATAGTTATTAGCTATATCTCTATAAATTGGCTTTAATATCATAGATTTTCTGGTTTTTATTTGGCTGAGTATATTCATTTTATAATTGAATTAACAATATCTCTTGTACTCACTGTTAGTTTAATTAGACGCAACTTAGTTGTTTGAAGTAATCAATATGGGAGATGATATTGCTAGTCAATCGTGCTCATTTTATGTTACTTGTATGAACTGTATTCATTAAATTGTAGAAGTTAAAGATGTAACATGTTCTAATAGGTACCTGGAAATTGTTACAAGTGGCAGCTTGAATCAGCAAAGAACATGGGCAACTTTCTGAGCTTTTCATGTAATATAAGCTTTTCTAATTCATCTTCTGATAGACTTGTTCAGTTGAACCAACATCAGGGGTTTAATAGCTGCAATAGTTATTGTCTTATTTATTTATTTGTCCAAATACAAATTAGTTGTCATGAAGGCAAATTAGTCAACTTCAAATTTCAACCAATTACCGTTACTATCAAAAGGTTATTGATAGGGTTGCATAGTGGAATGCAACAAGACACGAATTTTTGGTCAATTCGGTAAAAAAAAAATTATAGTTACTCTTTCCTTATTTATTGCCAGTGGCTTTACGAGTGCAATGGCCAAAAATTTTTATTGTTGCCGTGTTGCTTCTTTACTATGGGATAGTTATAAATTGTTTATTGTATGATGTCAAGCTTGCTAACATACCATTGGCAGATTATAGATGCTATTGTTTTCGCCTGTATTTTGAATGCTACTCTTGTTATTACAAAGCTGGACAGAAGATTATAGTTGCTTATATATGTTTTTGTTTCCTTTTGATATACATAAAAGAAAACTTATAGCTCTGAAGAAATGAAAGCAGCTTCAAGTAGTATTGAAAGTGATGGATGAAACAAATGGTCAATGTTGTTTCCATTTTATAATCCATTCAGTAACATTTCCTTGTTCTGTATTGCTGTGCAATATGGTAATTGTTATTTTATATTTCTTTTGTAAGAATATTCAAATTACATAGGCTCTGCGGAAGTTCAAAAACAGCTGAATGAACAGCTTTAGGTATTTTAGCGCTTGTTTTAGGAGCCATCATACTAAATTAAAAAAAAAGATGGCCATTTAACCTACAATATATTTAATTCTTACTGACATCTTCCTTTCTCCCACACACTAGCACACATAGATGCGCATCGGTGTGTTTCCTTACTTTACTATTATATCATTTTTCTATCATTGAAATTTCTGTTTTGTGCATTGGATGACAACTTCATTTAGAATATTCATTGGTTATTTTGCTGCATAACACATGTATAATATAATTTTTCTTTTGTCTGTAAATTGAAGAGTTTGTGACAATGATGGTGAGTATGAAGAAGCTGATTACTAGCCATGAATCTCTTTTTGCTCATTCGCTCCTTTGCAATCACGCTTCCTCTTCTCCCTCCGCTTCACTCCACCGTTCCTTCCAGGTCCAGTAACAAGTTAGGCTTTCTAAATATTTTTTTAGCTAACTTTTTTTCAAACACTTTTGAGTGCTTGTTGTTGATACGGTTGCTTTTTTATTTATTTTTCTTTTCGCTTCTTTGTCATTTTTTGTGAAATACTGTCATTGCTTTTGTGTTTGTTCAGGACTGATACTACTGGTGAGAATGTAGTTGGCTGTAGAAATTTTGAAGTTTTCAATATTTGTTTTAATTGCATGTCCACTTTTGTTAGTGAATCTGAAATTTTCATATTGTTTAAGACATTTGGGATTGTTTCCTGACATTTTGATGAAGATTTATAAATATTTTGGGTAATTTACGATCTTAATTCCTAATTATTATTTCTGTGCTTGAGTGGATTAAGGATTAATTTATGTTTGTGCTTGTTCTTTTGCAAACTGGTTAAGATTATGCTTCTGCATTGGGTTTGCTTTGCTATTTTGCATGATTGGGTTGCTAAATATAAAGTTAATGAAATTGGTATTTAGCGATCCATTTTCTTAACTATTCATCGAACTTCTATTATATCTTAATTTGCACAGTTGAACAATTTCTACATTTTCTCGAGAATTATTTGATGTATTTGCTTCCTCATTATTCAATGGCATTAAGCAATTTTGTTAGATTTTGACTTCTTTATTTTTTTTCTCTATTTGTCTTTGTACTGTTTAGATTGAATAGTCATTTTTTAATGATTATTTTCCTTGTATTCCTTTTTCCTATTGGTCTTTGTACTATTTTAGATTGAATAAAAGTAATTTTTCCATGATTATTTTCCTCGTATTCTTAAAATATATATAAGCAATCTTGTGTTTGTTATCTCTGTCCTAGTTAGTGGATCAAACGAGTGAATAGATGTCAATTTGAGTTGAAGTTAATTTTTAAAAACAGCGAGCTTGGATAATTTCCAGATCAAATTTATTTGATCAATCAATAATATTGGGACTCATCATTCTTTTTACTTCATACTTACTTGATGTCCTGAAATTTCTCTGCTTTGTCCATTTTCTCTTGCTTGACCTGA
Source organism: Ailanthus altissimus (assembly GCA_946807835.1). Lineage (NCBI taxonomy): Eukaryota > Viridiplantae > Streptophyta > Magnoliopsida > Sapindales > Simaroubaceae > Ailanthus > Ailanthus altissimus. The sequence goes on along the minus strand of OX327713.1, from coordinate 6,816,208 downwards.
CATTTCCTTTGATTGTGATTATTATTTGTTTTGTTAATAAAATCGCAGGTTCTTACAAATGACACAGAAGTGAAACTTCAAAGGAATGCCCTGAGTGTCATTGAAGCTTTTACTGGTAATGAGGAAGATGATGACCTTGAATTCGACAATAGGCCTTTGCATACCTGTGGTTGTTTTTCCTTTAATTTTCTTCCCTTTCTAACGGTAAATCTACCCAAAGAATTATATCTTTTAGATTTTTCTTGACAAGAGGTGTTACTGATTAGATTTTGAAACCTTTGAACTAATAAGATTTTGAAACATTTCAATCTTGTGAGTTAATATTAATCAACTTTAATAGAATTCTCCATACTGTTTTGGAGCAAACCCTTTCACGAGCTAACATTGTTGAGCTTTCTAGGTGGATGCCATCCCCAACCCATCAAAGGAGCAATTAATTGATGTTGTCCAAAAGCACTTCATACCACAAGTATGTGCAGAATTCTCTAAATGTCTTTCTGATCTCTAGTAACAGCTTCGGACAAAGTTGTTAGTTCAAGCTTATAGGATGCTTGTTATAATATTCATCTGAGTCTGTAATCCTTTTAAATAATGCATGCCATGATATCTGAATTCTCTTGTTGTGTTTATTCAAAGATATAAGAACCATCTAATTACATGTATTCTTGTTGCCAATAGATTTCTTGTTTTAGCTAATGATAATGAAACACGGGGATATATAGATTTCTTGTCAAATGAATTAACTTGCATTGAGATTTTGGAACAGGTTTTATATTGAGATCAAGCTTTTATTATCTTGCATTATAGTTACTTTTTATCGTTACATAGGATACTCTATTGTTGTAGACTAAGAAGCAGCAGATAAATGGTTACCAGGCCCTGTAGTTAAATAATCAACCCTTTGAAATGATTATGTTTGATAGACTGAAGTTTGTTAGGCAATTTACACAATGACTCCTAGGAAATCAAAGTAATAAGAAGAAAATTAGAAGTAGAAGTTGAAGCAAACTGAGTACTTGGTTTATATATTCATGTTACGTGGAGGTGATAGCTTCATCAAATTACCATTGTTACTTCGTTTCTGGTGGAGGTGATAGCTTCATCAAATTACCATTATTACTTCATTTCTGGTGAAGTTTTTTTTTCTATAATAGATGTTTCGAATTCGCCCTCTCCTTTACTACAAAGCAGACAACATAAAGGCTAAAAGTTCAGTGGAAAGGTTTACTCAATCCTCTTTTTTGGATGTGGTAAGATTGTGTTCAACGTAAAGCTTTTCTTTATGGCGAAATTTTGCCTTTTAATATTAATTTTATGGAATTGTTTACATGTTGGGAAACTATATTAGTTTCACATTGATTTAAATTGTTCAATTATACTTCCCCACCATTTTACTGTCAAGAGTTCAATTCACAGAACTTCTTCTCAGTGATTTGATGATAATTCATATTTCTCTATAAGTTCCCTAGCTTGAGATATCCTTTGCCTTTTGTGCAGTCATATACATATAAGCTGCTGAAAAAAATTTGAGTGGTATGATGGAATCTTAAGTTGCTTGAAGAAATAATATATTTTACTAATTCTACTTATCCCATGGCATCATGCAATATGGTATAAACTGGTACAGGATGTTGATCATGTTGATTCTATTTTGATGTGTGTGTTTTCTTCTTCTTTTTTGTGACATAGTCTAATTGAACTCATAACTATTTCTTACTAATTGTAGCATATAAAGTTGATACACATTGTTAACGTTTCTTGCATAAATGTTAAGAATTTAGAATTTTATATTCTTTTGGTAGAATTGATGTTTTTGTGATTATAAATGTATTTATTACTCTTTCCCCCCCACTTCTTTTTGAGGGCTTGGATACTAAATCACCTCTTAGTGACCAAGTGATAAAACAACTTGGACATTTGGGAGGCCAGTGACAATTGAGCAAACACAGTATGGGTTATAGTTTTTCTCTACAAAAGCATCTCTTTTTTGGGATCATTTTACCAATTATCACTGATTTTTGCAATACCTCTTGTAGTAACTAGGGAATTGAGATGATCCTGATTTCAAAGGTTATCATAGTGGGAATTCAAAACCCTATGGCTTTGGTATGTGACTTGCATCATTTGATTGAGATATTTCTATCTTCCTCATTAAAAATGTTGACTTGTGAACCAATTTAACAGTAAATGTTAATAGTAGTTGTACATCTCAATCATTGATCTCAATACCCTTATTTCATGTTGTACTAAGACTTAAATTTTTTACAGGATTGGCTAGATATGGACTTCAAAATTGCTGAGGGTACTCATTTCATTGCAGTATCTTTTGTTAAGTCGGTTGAAGTAATTAAACATATAAAGAGTTACATTGTTGTATGGAACTATTGTACTTTTTAAAGATTTAATTAGAGATGTTTTGACCATTTAATTTGTTAGGTCCCAATAGTGGTGTTAGGGACTATTTTTTTTTTTTTAAGATTTAGTTTGAAATATTTTGGACTGATTATGAAATTTAGTTTAGATACTTTGTAAATTATAGTTTTATGTCACTTTGTGATATTTTAACCATCATGATTATTAAATATAGTTTTATGATACTTAATAATTTGATATTTATTTTATTTTTGCATTTACTTATGGAATTTAAGATTATAAATAAAATTTGAAATTTGGTTCAATAATTTAAATTTTAAATCATTAAAAAATTAAATTAAAATTAATATTATATAATTTAATTTTTGATATCATAGTGTTAGTAATTTTTTGATATTATAGTATTAGAGATTAATTGATATCATGGTGTTAGTAATTTATTGATATTATGGTATCAACGATTTTTTGATATTATGGTGTTAGAGATTCGCTGATACTATAGTATTAGTGATTCAGTGACACTAAATATAGTGTTAGTAAATTTTTAGTTCGAACAACATTGACACTATAAAATAGTGTCAGTAAAATTATTTATTGACGCTAACTTAGCTTCAGTAGAGATTATTTTTGTAGTAGCGAGTTTTACATATTAATTAACGATTTTAAATATTATTATTCTATTTTTTAATGAATATTTTTTTTTTGTCTTTGGGTCTTAAGAGTATGGGCAAGGGATCTAATCTTTAGAGGAAATTAAGGTGGTTGGATCCCCTCACTTTTCTCCACTTAGCGCTCACCGTTTTCCGTACTCTAACTGGGTAGCCCTGCCGTAAGCTCTAATGTTGATCAAGGGGCTGCCTCTATTGATGCTTTGCTTCAGCTCTCGAACATACCCCTCTCCAAGAAGGCAAAATACGAGCATATATTCCCTTTGATCAGGGAGGGGGAGCATGTCATGGAGCTAGTGCACTCCAACTCCGAGGCGACCTTCAAGTTCCATTAGTTCGATGACCTCATGGAGGTAAGCCACTCTGACAAGTATTGATCTCTCTCTAGATGCTTGATAATTTCTTTGACCTTGTTTCTTTTCCTAATGCATACTCTTTATACCCTCTTCCACATCGGGAGGCATACATGGGGGTTTCAAACGCGAATGCAAATTAAAGGAGGCGGAGGTCGAGATCTCCCACCTCAGTGAGGCTGTGGATAAGGCAACCATGAGGGCTGAAGGGTTGGCAAAAAAGGTCAAAGAGTTTGACCTGCAGGTGGTGATAGTGGAGAGCAAACTCTCTGAGGTCAAGAGGATTAACAGTGTCCTCGATGAGTGGGCGATCAGGGCTAAAGCCATCATGGACGTCATGAAAATGGAGAAGGCTCAAGTACTGGAGGAGAATGCTGAGCTAAAGAAGATATAGAGGATTTAAGGCCTCCAAGAGCAGTATGACCCTTGATCCGTTCTACAAGAGGATCTCCTTAAGGTTTACCTGCTGCATGGAGCTCTTCAAAGAGTGGTATCCAACCATTAATCCGGAGTGGTTAGAGGAGATAGCCAAGCAGCAGTAAGAAGTCGACGCACCTACTGTTGGAGGAGAGCTCTCAGCTCTTATTATTGGCCTTGAATATCTTTGTTTGATGCTGCGTCAGCTTCAATTTAATAATATCTATACCCCCATGATAACATGAATAGCATGATATTGTTTCCAGAAAATAGTTTGCAATAGAAATTTTTAGCTTCTTAGAAATTGCATTCTTCACGTAAATAAAACAAAAACAGTTCATTTCAAAATATATCATGTTACAATTAATTTGTGTTAATTTTTTAAGTATTTGATTACAAAGTTATAAATTTTAATATTTGATTAAATTAAAAAATAACATGAAATTTTTGACTATTTATGAAAATTTCTTAATATCAACATAATCTTTTCAAAGATATGTCAAAAGTTTGATAAATAAACACAATATCCCTCTTGTGATATGCCAAGTAAAATATACGAGAAATAACCTTAATTTTTTTTATAACATATACATTATTTAAAATTTTATAATATTATTAAATGTATAAATTATACAAATTTATTTATATTATTAATGTGAATAACATAGTTAAAAAGATAAATTAATAAATTAAATAAATAATGTGATAATAATTTTTAACTATTTTTTATGATGCATTAATTAGCAGGAGTTAATTTGCATAACTTTTGCCCAACTTAATTTATACTAGTATTATTTTATTTTTTAACAAAATGAATATCTGCAAAAATAGGTTTTAGTGGAGATATTTAATTATTTTTTAAAATTAATGCTCTTGGTTTTTTTTAATTAACAATTGAAGTCGTTTCGGTTATCCGTAAAACCAAAACCAGAGATAGAATCGACGGAACCAAAAGCCTAACCTACAAGTGGAATCATTGAATCTAGAAATTTTTTGCCAAGACCCTAAAATACTAGCCAAAACTTACCTCAAAGGAGCTTTATAGTAGAATATTGCTTTATTTCATGTTTAACTGTTAAAATTTTAATTCTTTTTATTTTTTTATGTAAGCCACCAGAAATAGTTGAAATAGACTAATTCTTTAATGTTAAAGCGGAAGCATACAAACAAGTAAAATCACTCAGGCAGTATATGCAGAATAAGTAATTAAGGAATAAAGAGAGAAGAGGTAGAAGAAGAACACACAAAGAATTATGTAGTTCGGCAACTTGCTTACGTTCACGGCAGATCAAGATCACAAAAATAACTCTCTCTGTCACTTTAGGAATTTTCTCTCACAAAGAACCATAAAGATTGTTGATGATCACTAAGATTTCTCAACCTATCACAAAAATTAATTGATGATCACAAAGATGTGTTTACAAGCCAATTGATAGCCTTTATATAGGCTTTGAGATGACCTAGGTTTACCGTACGGGAATCATATTAGAGAGTCCTGAAACAAGTGAGAGACGAAATAAAAAAGTTTCCTTATTTTGGGATACAGTTCCCGTCTCCAACGCCGCGACTTTGGGCTCTCACCGCCATAGTGCTGGCGCACCCGTCTGAGAGTTGCGGCGCTCATCACCTGGTGCCGTGGCGCTCAATTGCTGGATTGGGCACTGCGGTACCCACGCCTGGTCACCACGGCGTTGGCGCCTGGTGCACCCTTCTTCATTTTTTGCCTCCTTTTCACGTCCGTCTTCAATTCGTGCGCACCTTACGCACTTGACTTGCTCTCCAAATCATATCCCGATGATTTTCAATCAATATTCTCATATTTAAAAATCGAAAAAAGTATATTTTTGTCTCTAGAGTATGGCTTAATACCCAATTTTATCTCTATTGTTTTGAATTATGCCGATTTATCTTTCTCCGTTAGTAAACATTGTTAGATTTAACGAAATAATTCTTTTTTTTTGTACAATGACACTTAATGTACACATGGCATATTTGGATAAATTTATTTTAATATTAATTTTTAAATTTTTAAAATTTATTTTTAATAATAATTTTTTAAAAAAAAAAGAACTCTTAATCGACAGCAAACATTTAGCAGTGGCAGGCCACCGTCAGCCACTAGACTTCAGTGATAAAAAAGATCAAAATTTATGTCATTAAACTTCATTTTTCATGATCTACACAATGGTAGGGTCATTTTTGACAAAAAAGACTAGAAGGTAGCCAAATATACAATGGGAGTCATAGGAGGCAGTGTTCACCGGCAGTGACGTGCACCGCCACCACTGTAGTGTAGATCGGCGACCAATCTATCAAACTATGGCAACAGTGCACGTCACCATCGCTCTGTTTGATGTGCACCGCCATTTCACGTGCATCGCCAGTGGCCGCCACCTCCCATTGAAAATTTGACCGCATCTTGGTCTTTTTTTTTTTCGAAAATGACTCCACCATTGTGTAGATCATGAAAAATAAATTTTAATGACATAAACTTTGATCTTTGTTATCGTCAGAGACCGATTGCCGAGGTTGCTGGCAGTGGCTGGCCACCGCCAAATGTTTGCTGCGAATGGAGAGTTTTGTTTTCTTAAATAATTTATTATTAAAAATAATTTCTTAAAATTTAAAAATTAATATTAAAATGAATCTGTCCAAATATATCACGTGTCTAATTTTTATCAATAGCAAATAATTTATTGGCACTTTAATACGTGTAAGAGTGTATGTATAATTTTTTATTGAGCTACGATTTTGCCATTCAATAATAAAATCTAACTGTAATTAGTCTAACGGATAGAGACAAATCTAAGTAATTTGAAACAACAATAACAAAATTAGGTATTAGATCATATTCTAAGAACAAAATTGTCCATTTCCCCTTACAAACCCGGCATTAATTTCAACAAATATAAGAAAAAGCAAGACTTTATTTCGATCAAAATTTCATGTATTCACATAATTCCTAAGATTTAGGTCATTTTGTTCTATTTTTTCACAAATATTTGTAACGAGCAAGTGTGTGATATATTTAGTTCTATTGCACCATGGTTTGGATATGTGAAAAAGGGACAAATGAACTAATCACATAAAAACTATGTAAGGAAAATCAAAAGTCATGTCTAACATTGCTCACAATCTGACAAATCACAATAAAAATTATGATAACTACTAGCAAGAATTAATTAAGAACCCAAGAAAATGTTCCAGAACAAGTAATTTGCAGCTTATTTTGAACCAACAAATTTGTAAAGAACTTTTAGGTGATATTTGGTCTTGAGCGCCGCACAACCTATCACTGGACCTAACGCATAACTCTTACACCAAATGAAGATGATTATGTTTAGTGCAGAATTGTCAGTTGCATAACCCGTTTAGGAAATTAAATAGACATCTCCTATATGCCATTGTCATTAATAAAATTGTGAACTGGTTTGCACCGTAGCTTAGATATTTGATTAAGGGACAAATGGGCTGATAATATAATTATTAAGTGTGAACTAATAATTATTGACCATTGAAGAACATACAAGGTTATATAGAGGAAGCTATCAACCCTAATTAAAAAGCTATTAATCCTAAATGGAAGGCTATTTTAGTTTTTCTATTTTATAATATTAATCATTTATATACAAATATCATATACCATATATACATTTTCACACTCTCCATTAAGTTGGAGCATATAAATTATATGTGCTAAGCTTGTTACAAATAAAATCAATTTGAGGATCTCTGAGAGATTTAATAAAGATATCTGCTAGTGATCATTTAAGCTGATATAGCTGGTGAAAATATAGCTAGACAAAGTCTCTCTTGAATAAAGTGATAATAAATTTCTATATACTTAGTCTTTTCATAAACACCGGGTTGGATGAAATATGAAGTGCAACTTGATTAACACAAAGTAACTTTATCTGTGATATGTCTGTAAATTTTAATTCTTGAATCATGTTTCAACCACATAAGCTCACATGTTGTTAAGGTCATGGCACGATATTCTGCTTCTACACTTGACCTAGCAAAAACGTCTTGCTTCTTAATTTTTTAAAATACAAGATTTCCTCTAATAAGAACACAATACTCGATGGTAGAACGTTTATCTGATAAAAAATTTTCCCAATTAGCATCTGTGTATCCAACAATCTATATATGACCTTTATTCTTATATAGCAAACCTTTGCCTAGTGCACCCTTGATATATTGTACGATTCGGATAACTACATCTCAATGACTATCACATAGAGACTGTAAAAATTGACTGACAACACTAACTGAAAAGAAAATATCAGGCTAGTGATGGTGAGATAATTAAGCTTACCAACTACTCTTTGAATCTCCCAAGATCTGCAAGAGGCTCCCTCCTGTCCAGGTAAGAGTTTAGTGTTAGAATCCATGGGAGAGTCTATGGGTCTACAGTTCAACATCCTTGTTTCTTGTAGAATATTCAAAGTAATTTTTTTTAGAGATAGTAATCTAGAGTTAGACTGAGCTACCTTTATACCAATGAAGTATCTAAGCAATCCTAAATCTTTGGTCTAAAAATGATCAAATAGAAGATTTTTTAATTGCTTATTACCATCATGATCATTTCTTATAATGACAATAACATCAATGTATACTACTAAATATATGCATTGGACTTGTAATATATGCTTATAGAAAACAGAGTGATCTGACTCACTTTGAATCATGCCAAACTTCTGGATAACAGTATTAAAACGACCAAACCAGGCACGATGAAACGTTTTTAAACCATACAATGAGCAACGAAGTTTACAACCAAACCAGATTCCCCATAAGCAACAAACCAGGTGGTTGCTCTATATAGATTTTTTTTTTTGAGTTCACTATAAAGAAAGGAATTTTTTATGTCTAGCTGGTGCCAAGGCTATTGGCGAACAACTGCTGTAGATAAGAATAATCGGACAGACAACATTTTAGCCATAGGAGAGAAAGTCTCAAAATAATTCAAGCCACAATTCTGTGTTTACCCATTGGCAACCAACCTTACATTCAACCTAAAACCTGATCATTGTGTTTAATCTTGACAGTATAAACCTATTGACAACCAACAATTGAGTGTTCTGGTAGCAACCATTATTTGGCAAAGCAATAATTTTCTCAACCATTGCTTAACGCCATCTGGGATGTAAAAAGCCTCATGAAGAGTAGTAGGAATAGAGATAAAAGATAAAGTACACATAAAAGCATAGTATGTTAAAGATAATCGATAATAACTAAGAAAATTATATATAGGATGAGGGTTGTGAGTAGATCGTATACCTTTACGGGTAGCAATTAAAAACTGGTCAGCATAAGGGCATGACTTTAGTAAGAGAGGAATTTAGAGTAGGAAGCGAGTCAATGGGAGCCTCAAAAGCGATATCACTATCATCACCTGCAGGATTAAAAGAAACAAGACTATTACGAGCTAAAGAATGAGATTTTTTGGTAGAAAGATGATACTGTGAGACAGGTACAGGTTCAGTAATTGACTCAAGAGGAGTTAACTAAGGATGATCCAAAAATATGACCTTGGACAGAAACATATAGAAGCGGAGCAAATACATCGTCTATAGAGGGAACAACAACACTAACAAAGAAATGATCGTGAACTGGTAAAAGCTCAGGATCAATAAATGCTAGGGTCGAACCATAAAACATTTGTCCCTCTGTGCCAAATCTTCTAGTAAACTTACCAATGGGCAAAAGTGACTTGAATTTAGCCTTGAGTAAGGCCATCCGGCTAAGGAATTCTGATATGTCCATACCCTATTGTTTTAAATTGACAAGAGTAGAAACAACATAATATAGTCTATAAATGTCGTTAGTGTATAACAACTTACCTGATTCTAGATATCAAAATAAGTTCAGTAGGTTTTATAAATGAGATACAGTTGAGGGTTTATTGTTTTAAATTGATAAGAGTAGAAACAACATAATATAGTCTATGAATGTCGTTAGTGTATAACAACTTACTTGATTCTAGATATCAAAATAAGTTAAGTAGGTTTTATAAAGAAGAAACAGTTGAGGGTCAATTATTTGCCATAACTGATTACAGAGTAAGGCATCAATCTTCTTCCACTCAGTTATATCTTTGTCTTTTAAATCTGTAATTCTTGTAGTTAAATAATCCTCCAGACCTTGTCCCATACATTATAATTGAATAGACGCAACCCATGAGATATAATTAATGCTTCATATCAATTTTTCAATAGAGATAATGGGAATAAATTAAAGAAAAAGGTAGAACATGTTTTGAAGCTTTCAATACTTATATTGAATCACAGATTAAAAAGAAGAAATAACACAGATTTTGGCGATGACAATAGCAGTGAGATTTCACACGCACTATAGAAGCATATCAAAATCTGATGGTCGAAAGGTCAAAGTGGTGTATGGAGGCCCGTTCGGAGGCTAATAAGTGTTGGGTTACCACAGAATGGAACACTGGCTCTATCTGGGGTCACTAGAGGTGACAAGAAGGCAACATGGTCATTGAAAAAGAGAGATCAGTGACAGAGTGGCCGAAGAGATTAACAGCGTGTGATAAGGCTTCCGGTCAGGTTTGATAATGATTTCTTAGGGTTTTACTGGCAAGTCACCAAGGATTAAAAAACTAAGGTCAGGACAGCTGAAAATAGGAGAGCACTTGGCCAGAAAATTATAGGTGACGTCGTTGAAAAATGACAAATAAGATGTCAAGAGTTGGCTCTAATACCATGTGAACTAATAAAGAAGAAAAGGTAATTCTTGTGTATTTAATATTGAAAAAATATAAGATTATATAAGAAAAGTTATCAACCGTAATTAAAAGGTTATTACTCCTAAATGGAAGGCTACCTAAGTTTTTCTATTCTATAATATTACCATTTATATACAAATAATATATACCATATATACATTTTAACATTATGTAAGAAAAATTAAGTCATGTTTAACATTGCTCACAATTTGCCAAACCATTGTGTAAATTATGATAACTACTAGTAAGAATTGAATAAGATTCAAGAAAATGTTTCAAAACAAGTAATTTGCAGTAAAATTTAATTAACAAATATGTACATAACTTTTAAGGACTGAAATGAACTTTGACTTCGAATTTTAGGTTTCGATGGGTTTTCCTACAAATACGAGAATAATAAGGCAACGACAATGGATTTTGTATTCCTGTTTCTATTCGTAAGAAAGCAAAGCTGCTAGGCTGTAATACTTTTAACTGCTCCTTAGTGATTTTTAAGAATTCTTCATTGATGTATGCTCTATATGGTGATGGAGAACCGTATGGAAATTTAGATAAATCAAGTTGTTGACGTCAGCCCAAAACGTGCCTAATAGGCCTTTTCATTTTAGAGTTTGGGCTCAATTGTATGTCGTATCCTATTTAAGAAATTGTATATAATAAGAAGTTTGTTACATTAAGATTTTTTTCCTTGTAAAATTAGGTTTTATATAAGGTTTCACGGGCTATAAATAGACTTGATTTCTCATTGTATCACCATCAGCTATTCAATATACATAATACATAAGCTTCTTAGCTTTTTATCCTTTTATCTCATTTTTATCATTCAACCTAGGACTCCATGTCCTTACTTGTTGAAAACCATATAGCCTTGTTATTAAAGCTTTGCTTATCTTTCTTTGAGAAGAACTTGAGCTTTGTGGCACGCTCACTGTACCATAACTCAATTTTAGTCATAAATCTCAATTGCTGACAACATTTGTAAAAATCTCGTTTGCTGACAGCCAAGTTCAGCCCTACCTTACATAGTAAATCCTTAAGTCTCAGTTTCCTTTGAATTTGAGGCAAGCATCCATGTAACTGGACACTGAGCATCTACGAACTCTAAATCTCGTTAGTTTTCATTTACGAACATCTTTTTGGCACGCCCAATGGGATAACCTTCTTGTATGACAGTAACAACTAGACAGATGGCAAAGTATAGAATTGAAAAGAATGGCGCCGAATCATCCACGGCCACATCCCCACCACAAGTTTGAGATCCTAACATTTATAACAAGAAGAGATGACTTTGGCCCATACCGTAGAAGATTTATTGAATGAACAGTTAGAGGATTCACCGTAATACTCTTTCATGCCCCAAGTAATTTTCCACGGTCGATGTACAAGAGTTATTTGCTCAAATTGCCCAGGAGAATTAGCAACTTGGCATGATGCTTATGAATCAAATGGTTGCAGTTTTTTGACCACTGATTGAAGATAATTAGAATATAAGCTGAAGTATTTTGAAAAATCTTAAGTCAATAAGGCAGAACCAAATAGAGCTAATAGCTCTTCTACAAGGTAGCCCAAACCTTGAATTATAAGAGGATCAACGACAATAAAGATACAACTAGATCAACCTACTTTATGACTCTGTCAATATTCTCAGGCAACCTGAAAGTGTTAAATCTACAAACTCTCAGGTCCACCAGAACCAGCCAGGGCAGATTTTTAGTTACGACCAAGTTAGTGACTAATTAATTTAGGAAGTTTACACCAGCTAGCTTCCCAAACCCAAGAGTTGAACAACCAAGCTCAATCTAGGCAGATATAACTTGGGTCTATGGAACCTGTGTGACCTACAAGCAGATCTGGGCAATCTGAGTTAGATAAAAATATGGTGGAAGAAGTATTATAGAATTTTTTTTTGGGGGGGAGGGGTGTCGAATTGAGGCCTATGGCATACCCATCTTATAGGAAGCAATACCCCTATGGCATCAACATGTTTTTTCCTTTTCTAAAAGGATATAAAATTTTTTAAATTCTTTCTGTTTTTAGGTGAGGAGAATATTACCAAGATCGAGCATATTTCTAGGTTTGTAGTACAATTTGGTGAGGCCAATTCGTCTTCTTTTTAGAAGTTGAGACAACTTCTACTTGATATACTAACTTGGAGCCAAAGTTTATCACCAATTTGAAGCAAATAAAAGATAAGTTCCATACCGAATTCTACAGGCTGCCCTCAGAAGTAACTTTGGCCGACTTGACCAGGGTCACCTAGAGGTCGGGTGAATTGGTTTTAAAATATATTAGCCAATTCAAGAAACTTTGGTCCCAGTGTCAAACTCATATTACTAATGCCAACTATATACCCATGGTCTTAGGGGGCATGTTCTTTGCAATGAAGGAGCACTTCGAAGGACACCAATTTAAGGATTTATGTGAATTGGCCACTAGAATGACCAATTATGAAAAGGTTCTAAAGGAAATGAACCAATATAGGGCATCCTTTCAAAAATACCCATTACCAGCATTAACTCGATGTGGCTGTCATTTAAATAGAGTCACAGATTGATTCTGACAACTCAAATGAAGAGGTTTGCCTTGTTAAAGTGATCAAAGGAACTCCATATAAATGCTCAATCCTCTAGAAGCCAACTTCTACCAAAGAGAAGTTCAGCAAGAACACCTAGATCGCAGAGGATTACTCGTTCAATCTATGGAAAGTTAATCAAATTTTTTATTACCTCTTAAAGGATAAGTAAATAAAGTTTTTCGAAAGCCATACCACTCCTCGATTGACCAACGTCCAAAGAAGGATTACTTTAAGTGCACAATTCTTGGTGACATAATACAAATAATTGTATTATGTTCAGGAACGAGATTTATCAGTTAATCAATGAATGTTACATTCTCTTCGATTCCAATGGAAAGAATGTTATTGAGACCAACCTATTCCTAGTAGTATGGGTCAATGTTGTTATATCCTCTACAAAGAGGAAGTTATTGGGTAAAAGGTCGTCAACAAGAGTTTAGACCCCAGATAAACTAAGAATAAAGATCCAAATGGGTGACTTAGCTTCAAAGCTAACTCAAAATGAAAGGGTGGTTACAATAGAGTAGACTTCGTTCGAGTGACTAGCTAACTCAAAGAAAGCTTATCTGGTTTATCTTAGTGCTAGACCACATTTAAGATGGTTCAAGGTAATTTGGAGGGATCACATTCCCACCGGCCACTAAAGACTTTCAAGCCTAGGGCCAACATGGTCAGCCAGTGAGAGTTCAACATTCCATGATGAAGCGTATTTGATCGGCTAAGTGATCGGGTTTATCCAAACGCAAAGCCGATAAGAACTCAGAAAATGAGAATGTGAAGATGTAACTAGTTAAAATGTCTCAAGTATACTGTTCAAAATCTGGGCAACGGCCAAGAGATTGAGGAGAACTTAGCCAAGATTAACATCCTAAACAAAAAGCTCTATAAAAATATAGCAATAGAGGTTCTATGGTCATCTAGGCTGATCAGCATAGGTGACAAGCCCTAGAAGAAAGTCTGGTTACTAGTAAATAGAAATAAGGCAGATAGGGGCTTACTCACCCAAGGTAACCATGGTGACCTAAACGATCAAGTTGAGCATTAATCTCATCGTGATCAGGTTAACTAGGGGCATCAACAGTGGAAAATGCCCCAAATGAGGCTATCAACATGGTTGTCATGCTGCCAAAATCATTTTAACCAAGCCCGATACCATCTAAGGCATCATCAGGCAATCAAGAGGATTAAATGCTTATCATGGATAACTTAAATGATAAATAATATATCTTTATATACCCAGGTGATTCTTTGCCTCATGAGGGATCTGTAGAAATTTTTGGGTGATGGTAATCACTAAAGTACCGAGGGAAATATTTTTACTAAGGAACTTGTGAAGCTTCAAAATGGGAGACTAGGGTGACTGTAGTCGATATCCACTAAGTGATGCTTGATAGGCGATTTTAGAAAATAAAGGGATGTTGAGCGATTATCAAAAAAGAGATCATCATGGGCTTAAGGATCGAGTGACCAGAAAAGGCAAGTGACATAACGGGCAACCTCAAAAACACGTCAAGATGATTTTTCAAAGATGGTCAGGCAACCCTTGAACATATATGGCCAAAACATGCAAAATCACCCACCCTAAAAAAAGGAGGCAAATCGTCCATTATGGCTAAATTGCATGATTTGGCCATGAAATCACCCACCCTAAAAAAAGAGGCAAATCAACCATTATAATAAAATTACGTGATTTGGCCATGAAATCCCTCTAGCCAAATTATGCAAATGGCACCATGGCCACTTTTTATAAAAAAAAACAAAACTAATAATAATAAAAAATAAATAATCCAAGCCAATCATTTTAGGTTAACCATGGGCAAAGGAGTTGACATGAGAAAGAAAAGTTAGCTTAGGCTAATGCATGAAATTAACTTTACAATTTAGGTCAAATTGCATGGAAAAATTGCAATTGCATAGGATATTTCACATTCATGGCCAATATATGTGATGGCCAATTGCACTTAAATCAAAAGAAATCGGAGAAAATTGTAATTGCATGGCCATGTTAAAGAAATGGAAAAGAAATCGACCTGGAAAAATCGCCCACTTAAAGGGAAAATCACCCTATGGTAGCATGATATAAAAAGCTGATTTCATGCTAAAGAAATGAAAATGAAATCGGCCAGGGAAAAAGTCAGAATTGCCCACTTATATATACAATAAAGCTTTGTTTTACCAAATCATGGCTAGTACACATATATGCTTTATGTTTTACATCATCATGGCCGATTTCTATAGGCCATTATTTTGGCTAGTATACATAATCAAATAATGGCCATTAAAATCATATGGCTATGATGAAATCATATAGGCCACTATTCTGGCATATATATACTTGGAAAATTCTCCGTTTTGACCACCATATAAAAGGAGGAATGTTTTTTTATCTAAGTTAAATCTTTTAATTTTTGTTAACCAAATATAATATATACTCATCATTTTTCCCTTAATTGTAATTTTATTATTTTTTATTTAATATTTTTCTCTTTTTTATTTTTTATTTTTTTCATTTTTCATCTTCTCGGTCAAGACTTCTTTACAACTCTCAACACCCCTTACAACTCTCTCTCCACCAATACAAATTTTTTTCTAAAATTCTCTTACAAATCGGTTACAATAGAAGATTTTTCGCGAAAATAATAAATTACGAAGAAAAAATTAAAAACTGACAAAAATTAGTAAGTTTTTATCTAAATTTAGTTGTTGTATGTGTTTTTATGTGTTTTGTATGTAATTATTAGAAATGTATAATTGTAGTGTTCATGAATAAAATAGGTTATAAATAAGTGACTGACAAAAAAAAAAAACCAGAAATGGTTGAAAACAATAAATTCTGACCTTTTTCAAGCCTAGCTCCATTACACTCGCCGCTATGTTGCAACCACGTGATAAATGCACAACTTTTTGTGCACCAAGGCCGCACCAAGGCTCACTTGTTGCGTGCCCAGGTGCACTTTGCACGTAACAAGGCCAACACCTCGCCTAAGAACATGCTGCGCGCAATGCGTCACATGGCATTCTAATTTTTATTTTATTTTATTTATTTAAAGTTTATATATTTATTTATATATTCAATATTTTTTATTATTTTTTATTTAATTCTATATATAATTATACTAAAATAGTGTTAGTTTTTTTTAGGTGCTACTGATATCATTATGTTACAAATTTTGACCATTATATGTTTTGGCAGAAGATGAGAAAGCTCTAGTTATGATTTTGAAAGATACATTAGATATCAAAATATGCACATAGTAGTTTCAAAAAATATTAAATATGAAGTATTGTTGAAAGAGTTTGTCATCTTCTGAGAGTTGATCGGGTATATTATAAAGTGACTCTGAAGTTTGAGGTTCATTCAAGTACTATAAAGTTAAGACCTATTCCACTTGAAAACGATGACGATACGATAATGTGGTTAAGCTTACAGAATACTATGGCTACACCTCTTTGTGTAATAGTAAATGCTCGAGCTCCTGAATATGAAAGTAATGTAGAAGTACCCATGGAGCAAAAATAAGGTTATGCTAATCAATTCGCATCGGCAACCCCTGTGTATATTCAAATTTCTGAAGGATTATCATTATTCTCCTCCGATGTTCAACGAACAATCAGGCTATACATATTATAATAGTCCGATATATGGAGATGTTGACATTGATCCTGGATATGATATTGGTCAAGATGTTGGATATAATGTGAGTAATGAGGGGAAAAATGGTGAATGTTATGAGAATGATAACCGTGGTTACGATGTTAATTATAAGGTTGATGATAATGATAGAAATAATAATGATGATGATGACGATTATGAAGAGACTGAGGATGAAAATGATGATGATGATGACGATGAGAGTGATGATGACGATGAGAGTGATGATGATGATGACGACGACAATTATGGCATAGAAGAAAGGATTAAGGTAGAAAATCTATTTTAGTTTCAATATGAAATACCACCATTTGACTTGAATATATCGAAAAATATATCTTCTACTAGGATTGATGATGTGTTTATAGGAAAGTTGTATAACAATAAAGATGAAATTTATGAAGCTATAAGCATGATTGCCTATATAAAACCAAAATTCTTTATATAAATTTTTTATATGCATGTTAATAAAATCTCATGTGCTAAAATACTTGAGAATAGAATATTCGATATATCCAAACAATAATCAAAACATGTGGTTTTAAATATTTTGACCTGGCTCGAAGTCAAATTGTCTTATATTTTCCATAACTCATAACTTTAAGTAAGTATATACGATTGATCGGTAGAATTTATTTTTGGCAATCACATTGTCTTTTGAAACATTTTTCTTCCTAAAAAAAATTAAGTTAAAAACAATTATCAACATATAGAATTGAAAAAATTATTATTAACATATAACCAACTATTACGACAAAAACCTAATATTACAACTATAAAATAATAATATAAAATAATTTAACAATGGTAAAATAATTTTAAATTACAAAATTATAAAATTAAACACATTAAATTAAATAATTATTAATTAATTAATTAATTTTATTATATTTTTAAATTAATTATAAAATTAAATAATTAAAAAAAATGCCATGTGGTGCCTTGTTATGGCGCCACGTGGCTGAGGTGTGAATCTTATGTGACCACGCGCTAGCACTTGCGGGCGGCGCGTGAACCCACGGGTTAGCGCATGCGAGAGGCATGTGAACCCACGCATTGTACGCGTGGAGTGCAGTTTCGGCATGTGAGACATACATCGACGCGTGTCTATTAGAAAATGACCGGAATTCACCATTTTTAACCTTTTTTTTTTGCATTTTCACCTTTTATAGACTTTTATAAACTTTTTTTCACATTACTAAATCTACATATATACATTTCTAATAACTAAATAAAAAATAACTCAAAAATACAACAAAATTAAATTGAGAATAAAAACTTATAAATTTTCGCCCATTTTTTATTTCTTTCAACTTCACATTTGATTATTATAGTTCAAAATTTTAAAATATACTAACTTTACAGTCGATCTATGAATTATGAAAATTTAGGAACAAGATGGCTGAGAAAGTGAGAATGAGAGGAGTGTTTTGAGAGAATTTATTTTTTAGGATAAGGGTAAAATAATAAAAGAATTTAATATTTGGTTAATATATATTAATAATTTTGACTTTAGTCAAAATAAAAATTTTCCCTATATACTTTAAGATGATGTTGATTACATATATGCATTATGATAATAATTATAAGTTAGCCATGCAAAAGACTTTCAATAAGTCAAAAGCAAAGTAATGTTACTTGGCCTTTAAAAGCAAGGTAATCATTACATTTTAAGCATAGCCTACGCCGACCACATTCACAAAAGCAAATCATTGCTTGTGAAATGAAATTGAAAGTCGACCATGGTCATGGTTGATAAAAATGGCTCTCATGGGTGAAATGGAATGATGATTTTTTATAAGGCCAAATGATCATGAAGTTTTGATTTGCTTTTTCACCTCAATGAAAGCCGTGCACTGTGAGATGCAATGATGAGTTTTGATAAGTAGTTTGGCCATTAAGTCAGCTATGAATGTGGAGTGGCCATGATAAGTGGAATTTGAACATGAAATCAGCCATGTTCAATTAACTCGGCTATGAGCTTGAAATGACCATGACAAAAGTCGAGCTTGAAATTGAAATTGAAATTGGCCATTTTAAAGTAAGTCGACCATAAATTTAAAATCGCCATGATGAAAGTGAAATTTGGCCTTTGGAGGCAGCTTTTGAAGATCATTGGGCCATGTATGTAATAAAATCATGTATAAAGTTAGTTATTTTGTAAAATTGACTTTGCAAATTAACTACACAACTTGATAAGAGTAAAGATTAGTGGTAATGAGAGCAACCGGGCGATTTTAAAGGTAAATTTGGTACGTATGTGACGTAGGAGACTTTTGATGACTGATCCCCAAGGTACAGAGGGCGATTTTTGGCTAAAGAATTTATAAATTTTTGACGTGAGTAATTAGTATGATCATAGCTAGTTTTCATTAAGTGAAGCTTGATAGCTGATTCTTGAAAGTTAAGGGGATGATTGGGCGATCATCAGAAGATAAGTTATCATGAGCGAATTAATCGAAGGCTTCAAAGTCTAGGTGATTGATAGGATGACGTGGGGGACCTCAATTGGGCAATTTCAAGAAAAATAAACCTAAGCGTTGGATAATTCTCAAGTATTGTGGGAGATCCAGGTAGTTCGTTGGGGCGATCTAGCCAACTAGGTGTAAAAAATGTCTTTTGATTAACTTGCATGGGGCATTGTTGGCCAACCCAAAATGTGCTTAATGGGCATTTTTGTTTTAGGGTTTGAGCCCAATTGTATGTTGTATCTAATTTAAGAAATTATACATAGTAGGAAATTTTGTTGCATTAGATTTTTTTTTCCTTGTAAAATTAGGTTTTGTATAGGGTTTCATTATTGCAGAAGATTTTTTGTATAGGTTTTCCTTGTAAAATTGTACATATTTTTTTTCCTTGTATCAATGTTACACATTGATAAGCCCATATTCAAAAAACTATATGATCTATGTATTAGGCATATGATGCTAATATAAATAGTATAAATCACAAGTTCTTTATAAATTAAATCTAGTTCACAACCATTAATGAAAAGAGCATTTTATTATGTAAGGTTGTATTTTTTTCTCCTTCTTATAGTAGATAATTTACCTTGATCATTGAAGTAAAGACTTTGAGTAAAAAAACTAGTGTATATATTACATTGAACAGGACTACTGTGAATTTCGATCTGGTTAACTAAATGTCATAGATCTTAAATCACAAAAACTTTAAGCTTGATTGATCTTAATCCTAAGCTTGTAATGAACTTAAATTCATGTGTTGTATCTTTTGAGTTATCACGGAGTAAGATCCATATAAACAGTCAAAACCTTGATAGCTTTAAGATATTATTTCATGGGCCGTAGGAATATATATTTGCAAGATGAAATCTAATAAATAATGTCCACCTAAGCTATTTGCAGTACTTAATCATTAGAATCTATGGCCGCAGTTTATTCAATAAATTATTTATTGAATAATAATATTTATTTGTAAATTTATTTATAAATATGGACATATTAAAAGTGATCATTAGAGCATTTAGTGACTTAGGGGCAAATAAGTAATTAAAAAAGTAAGACATTGTTTCATGGTCTAACTTTAATTATGGACATCAATTAAAGGGTCAATTAAATGGTTATTATTAGTCTAAAGACCAAGCCCAGTTTAATTAAAAGAAATTTTAATTAAATGGGCTTTTACTTTATAACATGGGTTAGAGTACAACCATTAGCTTTTAGTAGAATAGCCTGAGGTTAACTTAGAAGAATTGATATATTATGAGAAAATAAGAACTATGCTTTTTAAGTTGAAGTTAGGAAGCTCATAGGTCTTGCAATCCCTTTACTAACTCAAATCCTAATCAAACTCTAATTTTCTAATCTTAATTTAATACAAAATACCCAAAGGAGATTCATATATATATGAGAGGTATGGGTAATAATAAAAAAAAGGAACAATAACAATAACCAAAAAATTCTTTTTATGTATTCTTGAGTGGAAAAAGAATTTGGTTATTACCATTCTCTTAGATTTGAGTATTAGTGATTTTAAAAATTGAGGAAAGATTCATGTGCCCACACACGTTGAGTTTGAAGATTAAGGATAGTAGAGAAGATTACAGCTAATCAATCGAAGATTTATTTAATTATGAACAAGACAATCTGGCTTCCGCTGCGTTTATTTTATTAAACAAAAAAAAATTATTTACTACCAACAATTGGTATCAGAGCCGCCTTGTTTCATATTACATGTATAATTTATTTTTATGTGTGGTAGCAATTGTTTATTGTGGCACCAATTGCATATTTAATTTATATTTTTTATCTTTATTAATTATGTGATGAATGATTATGCCCATAATAATTCACGGTAAGGTTAATTCTTGATGATTCTTTATTTTTTTTAAGTTGATTAAATAGCTTAAGGTTTTGATTTATAATCTAAAAAATATATTTTTATTATTATTTTGGTTGTAATAATTAAAAAAAAAAGAAGGAAAAGGCAAAGAATGAGGCAGCGACGTAGGGAAAAAGGAGAAAGATGCATTTGGGATTTTTAATTTGTAAAATATCATTTAGATCCCTTCATTTTTAATTAATTTTGATATAACTAAGATATTTGCGTATGTTACAAATTGATCCTTAAAAGTTTGTAAATCATGTGCAACAGAGTTAGTTATTCTCACTCAAACTCTTTTAAGTCTTAGAAAATTATATTTTGGTTAAAATACTTTAAGAGATTTGTAAATAAGGCTCAACTTTGATTCAAATTTGTTTTGGACTAATTTTTTGGATATTTACAAATTGAAAGTTGACCTAAACTACTTTTAATTTTGGTACAAATTTTATAAAATTTTAATTGGGCTATTTTATTAAAATTATTGGGTCAAAAAATATTTTTATTTAAATTTTTTTTAGAAGGCCCAAAAGAAATTTTAAGCTTAAAATATACCCAATATATTTTTAAAAATAAATGGACCAAAGAAAATTAAGAAGCCCAAAATTCAAGCCCATAAAAGGAGACAAGTAAAAGGAGGTAACATTATGGAAGAGCCCAAGTTGACTTCAAGGAAGACTTTGAAGATTTTAGACTTAGTTTTAAATATTTTTCTTCCTAAGAAAAGTCATGAATTGTGGGTTATTTATTTATCTAGTTAATTGATTGGATGAATAACATGTCATATAGATTAAATGTGCCACATTCACATGTCCATGCATAAAATATATCATTTTGTATGACATTAATGTTCTAATGAGATTATGATAAGATTATTGTCATATTTTTATAATATTATATTAATTTATTATTTGACGTGACCTTATTAATTATTTTATAAAAATAAAATTAGATATTAATAAGTAGAACATCATTTTATAAATTAATTAAAAACTCTAAGAATTAAAATATTGAGTAAGAGATGACTTTATGCATAAAGCTCATGGCCTCCATTATTGGCCTTATAGTAAGGTAGATTAATGATTTGCCTCAAATCTTGTGAGCTCCCTACGAAGGGTATTAATCAGAATTGGTTACTAGATAGAACTTTTCTAAAGGATAAAATCCAATATATAACTCATGTGAAACTGACTACCCTACAATGGCTTTTTTAATTGGAAAATATAAAGAATTGAAATAATAGTTGTACACTCAACTTAGGTTGATTGATATTCTCCTTATGGAGTTCTTGTCGATTAAATCTAAGGGTTAAAAAATTAGTAATTTATTATTATTTGATATGAGATATTTAGATAATAATAATAAATTAGTATGGTACTAGTCTAATTCATGACGGATACGACCATACTACGGAGGCGTATTCTGAATGAAAATTGGATTACCGATGTATAATGTAGTTAAAGAGTTCTACACAAATGTATTTCATGCATTCATACAAAAGTTACACATTCTATTAGATAATGTATGCTCATATATGAATTTATTTTCAGAATTATATCTTTATTCAGCCTATTAGCATTAATCCTAAACTAAAACAAGTTGTCTAGGAATAATTATATGGTTTGAGAAAGGAACTTAGATATTAAACTTACAGCTAAAAGGCACAAATATGTCTTGATTGATAAATGCCCTTCAAAACCTAATTAAAATGCACTCTAAGATGAAATATATGCTTATAATAGTCACTTGACTAAAGTGCCAATCTTCCTCTTTTGGTCTCAATCATAAGGGAAAGAATAGTAAGAAAAAAAAAAGAAAAAGCCAAAGAAAGCATCTAATTCAAAATTTATGCAAATTCATAAAAAGGTAGTAAGGTGCAAAGAAAATTATTTTCAATGTGGCATTAAAGGGCATTAGAAGAGAAACTATCCTATAGTTAAGTTTTTAGTAGCTAAAAGGAGAGCTTATCTTTTAGTAATATTCTTTTCATTGAGAAATGTTTAGTGGTTAACTCTACAGATTTCTGGATAATAGATTATAGAGCTACTAATCAAATTTACAATTCGTTGTAAGGGTTCCAAGAAACCAAATCACTCAATGAATAAGAGATCGGTCTTAGGCTAAAAAATAGTGCAATTGTTGCAATTAGATGACTGTTTGTTAGTATTAGAACTTAAACGCAATTTGATTTCAGTTAGTTGTTCGAATAACTTTGTATATTCTATTAATTTGACTAAACTGTGGTAATCAAAATAAATAAGTCATTTATATGTTCCAGTACATTAGTTAACAATTTATACTGCATATTTCCTACAATCAACTCGTTGCTTGATACAAAATTAAATAATTATCTAATTACCATAAGAGGATTAAAGTGACTCTCACTAATCAAACGTATCTATGGCATCTATGTCTTGGTCATATTAGTTTAGATAGGATTCAAAGACTGATCAAAGATGAAACTTTGAGTTCATTAGATATTGACCTATTACCAGTCTGTGAATCCTGTATAGAATACAAAATGACCAGAATAACCTTTAATACTAAAGATAATATATCCATTGAAACATTACAATTAGTTCACTCTGACGTGTGTAGGCCCATGAGCACACAAGTTATGGGAGATTATGAATATTTCATCACTTTCATTGATGATTATTCTAAATTCGGTTATGTGTACCTAATGTGCCATAAGTTTGAGGCGTTTGATAAATTCAAAGAGTTTTAATCAGAAGTGAAAGGCAATTAGAAAAACACATAAAAGCACTTTGATCTGATTGAGGTGACGAATACCTCTATAGTAAGTTCAGGACCTATTTGTTAGATAATGGGATATTATCTCAGTTGACTACACCAAGGTCACCCTAGCAAAATGGTGTAGCAGAAAAAAGAAATAGAACTCTTCTTGAAATAGTGAAGCCAATAGTGAGTTATTCAACTTTACCCATCTCGTTCTGGGATTATGCCTTAGAAATAGTCATGTATCTTCTTAACTTAATTTCATCTAAGTCAGTCCCTAAAACACCTATGAAAATGTGGATAGAACGTAAACCAAGTTTACGTCATA
This sequence comes from Ailanthus altissimus, assembly GCA_946807835.1. Lineage (NCBI taxonomy): Eukaryota > Viridiplantae > Streptophyta > Magnoliopsida > Sapindales > Simaroubaceae > Ailanthus > Ailanthus altissimus. The sequence continues at coordinate 6,792,014 of OX327713.1, read as the reverse complement.
TACATATATAAGGTTGTCCAGCTCATGTGCTAAAAGGAAAGACAGACAAGTTGGAATCTAAGTCAGAAGTTTGTCTATTTGTTGGCTATCCTAAAGGAACAAGAGGAAGTCTTTTTTATAGTTCTCAAGATAAAAAAGTATTAGTTAGCATTAATGCAATCTTTCTTGAAGAAGACTTTATGAAATACTTCAAGTCTAGGAATAAGATAATTCTTGATGAGTTATCTAGGAACTCTAATATTCTGCCTGATAGAGTTAATGAATTAATTCCCAATCTATATCATAGTAACCAACTAGAGCCAGTTGTAGAATAACAACCATTGATACTTTGTCATAGTGGGAGGTTATTAGACGTCCAACTAAGTACATATTAATTGGAGAGTCCTTTCAGGAAATCTCTAATGAGCATGAACTAGATTTCACTAGTTATGATGAAGCAATGGTTGATAAAGATGCAAATCATTGGCATAAAGCTATAAAATTAGAAATAGATTCTATGTATTCTAATAAAGTCTAGGAACTTGTAGAGAAACTTGAAGGAATAAAACCCATAGGGTGTAAATGGGTCTACAAGAGAAAGAAAGTGATAGATGGGAAGGTGAAAACCTTCAAAGCTAGGCTTGTTGCTAAAAGGTACATTCAAAAAGAAGGTATCGATTATGAGGAGACCTTTTCGCCGGTAGCAATGCTTAAGTCTATTAGAATTCTCTTATCCATTACAGCAAATCTTGATTATGAGATTTGAAAAATGGATGTCAAGACTGCCTTTCTTAATGGCAATCTTAAAGAAAGTATCTATATGATATAACCAGATGGTTTTATAGTTATAGGCTAAAAGCATATGGTTTGTAAACTACAAAAATCTACCTATGGGGTTAAATAAGCATCTAGATCATGGAACATCAGATTTGATCAAACAATCAAATCGTTTGGTTTTGATCAAAATTTTGATGATCCTTATGTTTACAAGAAGATAGATAGGCAGTTGGTGGTTCTTCTAGTCTAATATGTAGATGATATACTACTTATTGGAAATTATGTATGAGCATTATCATCAGTTAAAATTTGGTTATCTAACCAATTTGATACTAAAGACTTAGGTGAAGCTAGTTACATCCTTGGAATTAAACTATTGCGAGATCATAAAAATAGGATGTTATCTTTATCTCAAGCTGCATATATAGACAAAATTCTAGTTAGGTTTGCTATGTATGAAACTAAAAAAGGATCACTTCCTTTTAGACATTGAATTAATCTATCCAAGAATCAGTGTTCCAAAACTCTTGAAGAGATTACATGAGAGGAATTCTTTGTGCATCATCAGTAGGAAGTTTCATGTATGGAATGCTATGTACTAGACCAGATATTTGTTATGAAGTCGGCATGGTCAGCAGATATCAATCTAATTCAGAACTAGAACACTGGACTGCAGTAAAGCATATATTTAAGTACTTTCGGAGAACTAAAGATTATATGCTCGTGTATTTCAGTGAGGATCTTATACTTATTGGGTATACAGATTTAGATTTCCAAGCAGATAAGGATGCCCGAAGATCATACTTTAGATGGTGGGGCTATAAGTTGAAGGAGTATAAAACAATTATGCATCACAAACTCTACCATGAAAGCTAAATATGTAGCTGTGTCAGAAGCCGTAAAAGAGACTGTATGGCCCGTAAGTTTCTTATAGAACTTGAAGTGGTACCTAGTGTTAAGATGCCTATTATTCTTTATTAACATAATAATAGGGCAGTAGTATAATCTAAGGAACTAAATGCCACAAAAGAAGAAAACACATTGAGAGAAAATAGCGTTTGGTAAGGGAGTTGTGTGCAAAATGGTGAGATCATGGTATCTAAGATTACGTAAGCGGATAATCTAGTGGATCCATTCACCTAAGTTATTGCTAGCAAAGAATTTTGAAACTCATATAAATAATATAGGGGTTTAATAGTTACTCGACATGCTTTAGAAAAAGTAGGAGATTGTTAGACATATAATGTTATTTATGCCTTTAAAGCATATAAAATAGCATTTTATTAGATTAATAAATTTTATTAATATGTATAATTGAGCATACATTGATGAGCCCATATTTATAAATTATATGATCTATGTATTAGGCATATGATGCTAATACAGAGGGTATAGATCACAAATTCTTTATAAATTAAATCTATTTCACAACCATTAATGAAAATGAGCATTTTATTATGTAAGGTTGTAGTTTTTCTCCTTCTTATAGTGGATGATTTACCTTAATCATAAAGTAGAGACTTCAAGTAGAAAAACTAGTATATATGTTACATTGAACAAGACTACTGTGAATTTTGATCTGGTTAATTAAATGTCGTAGATCTTAATTCACAAAAGCTTTAATAAGCTTGATTGATCATAATCATGAGCAGGTAATGAATTTACAGTCATGCATTGTATATTTTGAGTTATCACGGATTAAGATCCAAATAAACGATCAAAACCTCGATAGCTTGGAGATGTAATTTCATGGGTCGTAAGAACATATATTTGCAAGATGAAATCTAATAAATAATGTCCACCTAAGCCATTTGCAGTACTTGATCATTAGAATCTGTGACCACAGTTTATTCAATAAATTATTTATTGAATAATAATATTTATTTGTAAATTTATTTACAAATATAGACATATTAAAAGCGATCATTAGAGCATTCAGTAACTTATAAGCAAATAAGTAATTAAAGAGGCAAGACATTTATTTTTCATTGCCTAAATTTAATTATGGACATCAATTATAGAATCAATTAAGTGGTTATTATTGATCTAAGAGGCAAGATTTTTTTTTTTTATGGCCTAACTTTAATTATGAGCATCAATTAGATGATCATTTAAGTGGTTATTATTGGTCTAAAGATCAAACCTAATTTAATTAAAAGAAGTTTCAATTAAATGAGTTTTTACTTTACAACGTGGGTTACTAGAGTTTAGCCATTGGCTTTTAGTGGAATAGCTTGGGGTTAACTTAGAAAAATTAGTGTATTATGAGATAATATGAACTAAGTCTGTTAAGTTAGAGCTAGGAAGCTCATGGGTCTTACAATTCTTCTACTAGCTTAAATCCTAATCAAACTCTAATTTTCTAATTCTAATCTAATACAAAATACCCAAGGAGGATTTTTATATATATAGGAGGTATGGGTAATAAAAAAAAAGAATAATAACAATAACCAGGAAAAAAAATTTATATATTCTTACGTGAAAAAAGAATTTGATTTTTACCATTCTCTCAAATTTAGGTATTATTGATTTTAAAGATTGAGGAAAGATTCACGCCAGACGCGTTGAATTTGAAGATTAAAGATAGTACAGAAGATTGCAACCAGTCAATTAAAAATTTGTCATAAAAAGAAATTGAGGTAATCTTCTATCCCTATATATATAATTATAAACAAAATAATCTGATTTTCGCTGTGTTTATTTTATTAAATAAAAAAATTTTATTTACTACCAACACATAATAGGTGAGTACAGAGCACAATTTTCTAAAGCACAACTAAATTGAAAGGAATATTTGTCTAACTAGAATAATTATCCAAATTGAAGACCTAATACACAATCATAAAGAAACCTTATATTATGAATACACTGAAAATCATTCGATTATATTCTTGGCTATCAGAAATCCTTCACTTGAATAGTAAATCTGTGGACAAATGTTCTAGTATTTGATCATCATAACAAGGATTTCTAATATATCTTGTTTATAAAATTCTCTTAGCCAATTAAGTATGGAACTTGTAAGCATATTGAAGTTGTTTACTGGAGATTGAGTGGAAGTGGTTCAATTGTCACCAAAGCCCAATGAAATCCATTGGACGATCAGGGCCCCAATGTCCAAGCAACATGGACCTAAACCTATATTAGTGTCAGTGTTTATTCACACTCCTTACAAACAAAGGAAAGCAAGATTCATTTTGAAACCATTTGAATGTTAATAGGAGGTTTCTCATTGCAGAGGAGCTATTTGAAGATTAAAAAAAAAGTAATTGAACTTTTCAATAGTTTGTTAACAAATATTCTAAATATTGTAACTTAAACTTCTTAACAAAACCTATAGCTGAAAACATATAACAATCAAAATATACAAAATGAGGGATAAAAAGTCATAGACATGCTAAAAATCACTCAATGGCTTACAAACAATTAATTAATTTGATGGGTAATTCTAGACTACTAATTAGGTTCAGCCATCGTCTAAGAAACTTCCTAGACAAGAATAAATAGGGAAATATTCATGATAGCATCCTTCCCAACTATACCCAAAAGAAAAGGAAAAATATTAAAGCTACCTGAAGTTCCTTAATGGTGGGTTAAATGCAAGCAAAGTATTCCCCAAATTTCGAGCAACCTTCATTTTGATAACTATATTAAGATTAGGAAGAACAGAATGCTAAACAATAATCCTAAACCATGAAAGCAATCAGAGGATGATCGTAAAGGAACCAATATAACTTCAATAATCTCAAATTCTGAGCAACCTTTAGTTGAAGAGATCCTTCATTGATGAGAAGATATGGACACTGAATACTTTCTACACTTGACGATTTCAATTCATGGGCAGCTTGAATTTCTTAGGATATTTGGAGATTTGCTTCAAATTGTTACGATAAATTGCAAAGAATTTGATTTGGGCATGAACCTAGATTAAGAGAAGCTGTGGTCGAGAAAGAGAACTCTAAGTAGGTTGCTAGACTTTCCAGACCAAAGAGTCTAGAGAAGTAATTTTAGTTGTTATTTATTTGAGGGCATTTGGAAAAATAGGCATATAGCTGCAAGAATTTTAAGGTCAAGCATATCGTTGTTATTTTCGTTGTTTAGAGGCATACTGAGTGCAATTCCCTCCCCATTTATGATTGTAACCACAGGTTTTCATTACTCAAAATTGCTATTTATTGTCTCATTTTACCCAAAATTATAAGAACAGGAAAGAGAAATATGAGATAATTCAGCTTCTTAAGGAAAAACACTCTCTTCGAATTTATATGTATAAAACTAAAGTTTGGAGTTAAATAAGATTCTACAAATTGCCATATAATCATGGTCGACCAAAATTTTCAATGCTCTGCTCTTTAGTAAAGCTATACTATTGGTTGTTGACGGAATGGCCAAAAGTTGGAAAACTGTGACAAATGAAAGGTACATTCAGACCTCCACATTGGCTTCTCAAGTGTTGTAGCTGTTTGTTGCTGAAAATGATCTAAGTTGTGCATTTTTAGCTGATTTAAATCTTAATTCAAAATTTAGCTCTTGTGATTGTTGATGTTGTTGTTTATGTATATTTCTTGTTCTTGATCTCCCAGCCCCCGAGGAATCAACAGCCGTTACATCTCTGAAGATAATCTAATTCTTTTGAAAGACATGGGATAGTTTTCAGCATTGCTTCCTAACACGAGTTTGCTTAGATTTTTACAAGGAAATCGAATCACAACATAATTAAGAGAATCCTGCCCAAGAAAAATCCAGCCATTGGTAAGATTAGCCATCGGTAAGCTGGTTAGATTGAATTTTTCTTGTTGAAGATAAATTGTTGGCTGGAATTGTTTAATTTATTTTGCAGGTTTCCGGTGTTGTATATTTTATGTATTTTAAAATATATATTAATTGTAATTACAATATTTGGATTCATACCTTTTTAAATTCTAATTGAAATATAGTTGCACATTTTCATATTATATATGCAACCAATATTATATATGCAACCATGACATCTTTTTATGTGAAAAGGTAATGGTTCATTTTGAATCAAGATTTAAATATTGATTCAACAATTACAAATAAAAAAATGCATGTGAAAGGTTATGTAATGAAAAAGTATTTATTATTTATAAATAGGTCCCTTTATACTAGAAGAAATAGAGGAAAATAGTTGTTCTAAATTTAAGATGTTTCCTTCATGGAATTAAGTCATTGATCCGGAAAAGTAAACTGCCATAAAGTTAGTGTGAAAAAAATGTTGGCTTACTTTCTAATATGGATATAAAAGTTGTTCATAAATATAATGTGTGTGTAAGTAAAATTCACAAAGAAAATTAATAAACTAATATTTTTAAGAAAAATTAAGTTGCTTAATTTAATTCATAGTAATTTTGGTGATTTGAAAAATACCATGACCAGAGGGAGCAAAAGTACTATAGAACATTTATTGATGACTTTTTAAGATATACCAAAGTATATTTTTTTTAAATAAAGATGAAGAATGTGAAAAAAAAATTATGTATAAACAAAAGTTAAAAATTAATTAAGTGATAAAATTAAAATATTAAGAACTAATAGAGATTAGGAGTATGTTTCCAACATGTTTAATGCTTGTTATGAGAATAATGACATTATGCTTGAAACTACACTTTCATATTCATCTGAATCACAAATAGGGTTGCCGAAAGGAAAATTAAAACGTTAAAAGAAGTGATGAACTTAATGTAAATTTTAGGGCACTAATAAATTTGTGAGGGGAAGTAATACTTGAAAGTACACTATGCGTGGAGCGAGTGTGTACATTTTAATTTAATTACACATCATACATGCATAATTAAAAGTAGTAGAATATAAATTAATCATCTCATTACATTAATAATATTAATGAACTCATCCTTTAAGCGTGTTTTACGTAGTTTTAATTTAAGACTTGGTAGGATCCTTCGAGCTAAAATATTAGCTTCATATTTTCTCTTGAATTATTTATCTGAAGCAACACTTATTTCCTAAAATTCTCTCAGAACTTTATATGTATATTTGCTATTTATAATTCTATGACTTTAACAAATAACATTTATCTCTTTATACAGCCTAAACTACTGCCACTTTAGCCAACCAAAATTTATTTAGTGGCAATGCAACTCAAGCATGATAATGCATTAACTAATGCATACTTCATGTTTCTTGAAAATGCTTAGTGACTAGATAAAGTGGTGGCCAAATTTTATTAAGATTGTTGGCATTAACTAATCAATGTAAAGAAAATATAATGCTTAATTTCATTTGTTTCATTTTTGATATATTGTTAAATTATGCCACCTCTTGGTTTGCTTTAACAAAATTTTCATTTAGACTTCCAAAGCCTTAAATTTGAATAAATTTTATTCTTTTGACTAATTAATTTATTAAAGTAATATTTACGAATCAATTCATTTGTCCAAAAATAATTATTAATAATTAAATGGTCAATCAAACCATATCTTGTGTCATATCCTAAAAAATTAATAGTATGATATGTGGCATCGAATAGAAAGGATAAAGACAAGTCCTATTTGCAGAGATTTCATACTTAACACTTAAATCTTATGATCTCTTTGAGAGACTTTGAAATAATTTTTATTTTTCAAGAATTTTCTAGATTGAATTATTCAATCTGGTGCACTACCCAAGTGCACAACGAGCACACTTCATATAGTGAGACTCTTTAAGTTCACACTCGTTTCGTCTTACGGAACTCTTTCGTAAGTTTATAAACGTTGCCCCACACACACATTATAGAAATAATAAAATAACATGTTGAACCATACAAGTTGAGATTAATACATATTCCCATAATCCCTTCACCATTTATATCTTGAAAGAGCAGAGACATAGATCATTGCCGTCAAGTCTCCATATGCCCAACCCTGAACTTATCTTCAGATTTGTATTTTTATAAACAATATCTACAAACACTTTTGCGATATAATTTCTTACAAGGGAAACATTTTTTTCATGTGAATTGCTTATGCCATAAGAGTTTCAAGAACACAATCTTGGAGCATCTGAATCTACTACTCACCCATATCAGTTGACAGATCCCATATCTACATACACCAGACTCCATAAGTATCATACCATACCCAACGATCAGACCATGAAAAGTCTCTAACATGTGCGAAACCTAAGTATAATGAATTACTCACAAGCCCACTGTGATGCTCAAGTATAGGAAGCACGAATATTATTCAACTTGTAAAGATCCTCTATTAATGACTTTATGGGATGACTATTCGAGATTCTAATTAGGCCTGTTTAGTACTCAGTCCTCATTGAATATCCGTATATTTATACAAGTTTTTACTAAGCTCATGGTTTGCTAAGACTAACCATCTGGACCATCTAGATATAGATATACACAAATCTATATTAAATAAGGTTTCCACCAACAAACCCCCATAAGTGAAAATAAATCAAAAATATAACGTTTAAAAACATACTTGCACAATAACATTTCTTAGCACTATTTGTGACCCTTTGCAATTATGCTATTGCTACTATACTCTCGAATTTTTATCCCCTTTCAGATAAAACTCTAACTCTTTAGATCTCGTTGACTCTTATAACCTGCTAACTTTTAGCAATTATAACTCTCAATGTAGCTAACTCTTAGCGTTGGTTTAAACTCCATTGAATCAGATCTGAACTCCTTCAGATCATACAATATCTTAAATGTTACAAGCATCTTACCATAAATATTTAATATTTACAATTTTATTTGAAATGATTATTGTATAAATATTAAACAAATAATATTCATACAATACTAGAATGGCAAGTAAGCATCAGTTCCAACAACTCTCACTTACTCTAGTGCCATTCACGATGATTTCTAATGCCGATCGTCTCCATGTATGTCTCAAACACATAAAAAGTTAAGGTTTTAGTTAGTGGGTCTATTATATTATTCATGGAATATATCCTAAATACTATTACATCTCTAATAGTTAAGAACTTTCTAATTATGTGATATTCAGAGTCTACATGATCAGAATTCTAGTGCCCATTATAGGTTCTTGGCTTGAGCAATTACTCCGTTATTGTTGCATTTGGTGGGACAGAATCTACTGAGCTTGAAACTATTCTAAGCTCTGCAAATAACTTATATATCTACAAAACTTCTTTTGAAGGCTTCTCAAGTCACAACATATTCTACCTCTAAGGTAGAATCAGCTGTGGAGATTTATATTGCACTCTCAACTAACTATAATACCGATGAGAAGAAATACAATAACCAGATGTAAACTTTCAATCATCTGGACCAGACTAGTAGTCCAAGTTTATGTATCCTCTCATTTATAAGTAACTTTCTCCATGAGTTTGAAATTTGTCCTCTATACCTCTCAGGTATTTGAGATATGTTTCATGATCAATTAATGGTTGTTACTCGGATAAGACCGATGTTGGCTCATAATACTTACAGCTATCTAAATTCAGGTTTCATGCATAATATGGTGTACATCAACCTATCTTTAGCTAATGCACATGGAATGTTAGAAATTCTAACATTTTCATCTTCTTGCCAATGACACCTGATGCGATATTTCTATATCTTAAAATTGAGTGCAAGTATACACTATCGTATGCATGTAATAAAGGGATAAAAGAGTCAATGTTAAACCCACAGGATAATTTCTACTTTTTAACCAAATACTAAAATTATGTCTTTCTAGTAATTATTCATAAAAATAAAAATCTAAGGAAGAATTTAGAAAATATAAAAGTAATGACACAATGTAAAGAGATTTGAAAGATAGAAATATAGAGAAAATTTATGGTTAATACTATCCTTCAATATGCTTTTCGATGATTAATCCTCTAATATTTAATTCTTTTAGTCTTTGTTATTGATCAAGACACTAATGTATTCACAAGCCTCTACCAAGGTCATGCAAGTATACCTTAATTTATCAAATAATTATATTCCTATGGTACTTGTAATAAATTAAGATTCTTTAAGATTAAGTCTTATTGATCATACATGTCAATTAGGTATATTCATATCCTAATTTGAAACTTACATATGCAACATTGAATATTACTCTACAATCATGCATCAAATTACTTAGGTCAAAATATAATGATTCCTCTTCCGAGTTTATAAAAAATATTATCAATTTATTCACTATATATTGGCCAGATATATTGAAGCATTAAAAACAAGTAATTTGAATATTAAACAACTAAGTTTATAAATATTTGAAAGATATGACAATTAAGCACACATATTGAGTTCAAGTATTAACACTAGAAAGAAAATTTAGCTCATGGCTATAAGAGAACAACGGAAAAAATAATAAGAAAACATAATACAATCAATAGCAAACCGATATAGATGTTGAATTGTTCTCAATTGCACTACTTAAAAAACTCTTGATGCCGAAGAACGCATTGAATCTCTCTCTATGGCTGCTTCAATTAAGCTCCAATTGCTCTCTAAGATGTATGTTGTGTGTTCTTGATGTTCTTTGATGCTCTCTAAAGGCTGGGTACAATGGGCCTTTTATAATGATTGAATTGAGCTTGAAATTTCAATTCTTGTCGGGTCAGGAAATATATTGTCGCTGAGGTGCTATCTTACTATCGTTGGGGTGTTATGCGTAAAAGGCAGCATCGCTGGAGAAGTGAAGGTTGGGAGCTGGAGTGCTGGGCTATCGCTGGAGTGATGGCAAGCTAGCGCTAGGGCGACCAACAGCAACTTAAACAGGTCGTGTTTTTTATTTTCTTATTTTGATCATTGTTTCAGCACTAGGGCAAAAATCCTTGTGGCGTTGGGGCGATAGATCCATATTTTAAAAAATTTTCATTTTAGTCCCTATAAATAATAATAATACACAAAATAGCCATTTATTCTCATAAAATATTAAGATAAAAACATGAGAAAATATATGATAAATATGCCCTTATCAACACCTACTCCTAACAAGATAAATACTATGTTTGAAAAATACATTAACTGTCTCACAGTTACTGAAGTTTTACTTTTTAGGAACATTGTCTATGTACGAAGATTGGGATAGTCCTATTAGCCTCCTAACTCTATCTCTATAACACTTTATAGTTAGTATATAGGTAGCCTTTCCCAAATCTATCATGGAGAAGTTCTTATTCAATAACTTTTATCCAACTAACTTGTAATATATCAATGTCATTTTTGATATTACATATGTCAACCACACAGAGAACTAGAAAGATAATTATGCTCCCACTGTCTTTTTTAAACACATATACTTTCTCTTCACTCTAGATGAAATTATACTCTCTAATTTTATTGTTAAAATCAAGAATCTAGCAAAATGCAATAGCTAACAAAATTTGAATTTGACTTAAGCATGATTACTGGTGAAAAGGGGTCCTCATAATCGATCTCAGATCTTTGAGTATAACGTTTTACTACCAGACAGGTTTTATAGGACTTTACCCACATATTAGGCTCATATTTCCATTGCGTAAGCTCATTTATAAGCAATATGAACAATTCATACTAAAAGCTTGATCAAGTGCTAGACTTGATTCTCATGCATAAATCAATTTTGGATTTTATAGCGTCTTGCCATTTTCTTGAATCGATGTCCAACATCGGTTCTTTATATAAACAAATATCTAAAGGGTCTATCTTTTCAAAGGTAAGGTACTTTAAATAATAACAATTGCTTATTTTAAACCTTATGAGAGTGGAAACTCTTTCCATTTGCTATTATTCTCTATTTGTTGTTTAGATATAATTTTTCAGACAGAGCATAATATCATTTGTGCATCTTATATGCATATGTTCTTATTGAAAATCATTAGATATTGAGGTCATGATATATGATTTGACTATCAAATCATCCTTAATCCCTTTCTGATAAATTTTATATTCTTTTAAAGAAATATTATATCATAAACACCTCTAATTATCTATTGATTATTAATATATCCAAATTTTTTTTAATCTAAAACTATTCTTAGATTTAATGGTAAGTCTAAATATTTCTTGGTACCTAATAGTTGATATACTTAGATCAAGTATACTAACGGATTGTTCATCCTGTTCTTGTCACTATAAGATACTAGGAGATGTTTAGCTTCCATTTCTAATCGTTAATAACTAACGCTTTAGAGCATGGGTTTAACGTTTATACATTTTTTAATCTAAAGACGTACTCACACTGCTTTATATAATTTCCAAAAGCTCTCAAAAAGGAGAGTGACAGTTTAAAATTCTTTTAAACTATATAGCGGGAAGTGGATCCTATTGCCATTTTACTCAAGCCTCACGTTGTAGCAATATTGGCCTTTGTAAAACCAACATGTAGATAACTTTTGTCAATTGCATCTCATGCAACTTTTACCATTGATACTAAATACATCTTATCCTCATGCTGTAGTAATATTGGGTAAATTTATTCCAAATTAACTTGTCAATAATTAAATATATGTTATTGATATTATCCTTATGGTGTAGCAATATTGGACAATACGTTCGAATTATTTGCCTCATCTCATGTTTAATCGGCATAATCTGAATCATACCAACCAAATCTTTCACATTGTAGCAATATTAAAAAAAGATTAATGTGACCCGTCTAACACTGTATTGATAAGACGGATCATTGCGTAACATTATCTCATAATGAAATACTTTCAATCTGATTAAGAGAGATCTTTCTTATTATTATTACATTTGTCCTCATCTTATGAGGATGTGATTCTAAATCACACATTTATTTTGTACAATCACAACTAACACTACCAGTAAAGCTCTTATTATGATTATCAGCACAAATAAATAGGCCACAATTTATATTGCAATAATTATAAATAATTTATAAATTGCATAAAATAAACAATAAATATTTTTAAACAATTTAAAAATAACCAATCAAAGTAATTTAATGTAATTACAGGTTTTCTTAGGTTTTCGATACTGCGATACTGAAGTCCCAGCTTCCGATATCACAGTTCCAACCTTCACAGGACTGCAGTGCTTGGTTTTCTACCCTGGCGCCACGGCGCTGAGCATACGGTGTTACGGTACTAGACATTTTGTTTCTAGCGCCACGACACTAAGTTGCGAGTACTTCGACACTGGGTCTGGAAACCCCAGCGCTGCAACATTGGCCTACTAGCGCTACGGCACTAGAGGTTCTGCCTTCAACGCTGTGGCACTGGAGCTTGAAAACTTCAACACCATAGTGCAAAGTGATATCATCGCAGCGGCCCTTTCATTGTATCCTGATTACGTGTTTTTCAATATGAATCGCATAATCAACAATGCTAGGACATCCTAATTACGCTATAGACATTTTGATTAAGTACACAAATAGTACACAATCATACACTCTGATACCAATTTGAAAGTGCATTGTGCGTGCAGCGAGCATGTACATTTTAATTTAATTACACATCACACATGCATAATTAAAAGCAGTGGAATATAAATTAATCATCTCATTACACTAATGAGATATTAGAGAACTCACCCTTGAAGCGTACTTTGTACAGTTTTAGTGTAGGACTTGGTGGGATCCTTCGAGCTAGAACAATAGCTTCATATTCTCTCTGAGATAATTTATCTGAAGCAACATATGCTACCTAAACTTCTCTCAGAACTTTATATGTATATTTGTTATTCATAATTCCATGACTTTAAAAATAACATTTGGCTCTTTATACAACATAAATTATGACCACTTTAGCCAACCAAAATTAATTTAGTGGCAATGCAATTCGAGCATAACAATGAATTAACTAATGCACACTTTATGCTTCTTGAAAACGTTTAATGGCTAGATAAAATGGTGGCCAAAGTTTATAAAGATTAGTGGCATTAACTAATCAATGTAAAGACATAACATGCTTATAAAATATAACAATGATCATTTGCTATTTGATGAACTTTTGGCTGAATAGTATACTTTCAGATGCTTAATTTCATTTGTTTCATTTTTAATATATTACAAATTATGCCACCTCTTGTTTGCTTTAACAAATTTTGTCTAAATTCATTTTGGCTTCCAAAGCCTTAAATTTGACTAAATTTTATTCCTTTGGTTAATTAATATATTAAAGCAATATTTATAAATCAATTCAATTGTCTAAAAATAATTATTAACAATAAAAAATTAAATGGTCAATCAAACCATATCATATGTCATGCCATAACAAATTAATGATATGATATGTGACATCCAATAAAAAAAAATAAAGTAGCAAGTTCTATTTGCTGAGATCCCAAACTTAACGCTTAAACCTTATGATCTCCCAGAGAGACCTTGAAATAATTTTTGTTTTCAAGAACTTCCTAGATTGAATTATTAAATTCGGTGCGCTACCCTAGTGCACAACAAGTACACTTCATATAGTGAGACTCCCTAGGTTCACACATGTTTCATCTTACGAAACTCTTTCGTAAATCTATAAACATTGCCCTACACACATGTTATAGAAATAACACAATAGCGTAATGAACCATACAAGTAGAGGTTAATACATATTTGTATAATCTCTTTGTCTTTTATATCCTGGAAGAACAAAGACATAGATCATTACCGTCAACTCTCCATATTCTCAACCTTGAACTTATCTCCAGATTTGTATTTTCATAAATAATATTTGCAAACACTTTTGTGATATAGTTTCTTACACGTGAAACATTTTTTTCATGTGAATTACTTATGCCATAAGACTTTCAGGAACACAATCTTAGAGCATCTGAATATACTACTCACCCTATATGAGTTGATAGATCTTATATCTACGCACACTAGACTCTATGAGCATCAGATAATACCCAGCGACACCTAGTGAACAGACCTTGAAAGGTCTCTTATATGTTTAGAACTTAAATATGGTGGATCACTCATAAGCCTACCATGATGCTTAGGTCTAGTGACTATAAATACTACTCAACTCAAAAGGATCCTCCATATTTACTACTCACCCTATATGAGTTGATGGATCTCATATCTACGCACATTAGACTCCATGAGCATCAGATCATACCCAGCGACACCTAGTGAACAAACCTTGAAAGGTCTCTTACATGTGTAGAACTTAAATATGGTGGATCACTCATAAGCCTACCATGGTGCTTAGGTCTAATGACCATAAATACTACTCAACTCAAAAGGATCCTTCATTGACAACTTTAAGGAATGTCTATTGGAGATCTTAATTAGGCCTGTCCAATACCTAGTCCTGACTAAATACCCGCATATCTATACGAGCTTTTACTAAACTCGTAGTTTTTTAAGACTAACCATCTAGACCATCAAGATATAGACATACATCCATTTATATTAAATAAGATTTTCACTGATAGACTCGCATCACTAAAAATAGACCACGAACATAACGTTTAAAAATATACTTGCACAATGACATTTCTTAGCACTATTTACAACCCTTTGCAACTATGTCATTGTTACTATACCCTGATCTTTGTCCTATTTCAAAAAGGTCTCTAAATCTTTAGATCTCGCTGACTCTTATAACCTATTAACTTTTAATTATGCTAACTCTTATCAATTATAACTCTCAGCGTAGCTAACCCTTAGTGCTAGTTCAAACTCCTTTGAACCAGGCCTTAACTTCTTCAGATCATACAATGTATGAAGTGTTACAAGCATCTTACCATATATATTTAATATTAATAATTTTATTTGAAATGCTTATTGTATAAATATTAAACAATTAATATTCTTACAATACTCGAATGACAAGTAAGCATCAATTCCAATAATACTTTCTGTTTGTCACTTACAAAATATGTGCTTCTCCATTTTCTTTGACTTAAAGTTTAAATCTTAATCTTGGTTCTTCAATCTTTGGCTTTGATATTTGATTTTGTGTTGTGAATTCTTTCTATAAGTTTTTGCCTCTCTTTCTTTCTCTTCCTCCTAATTAGGGATTTTGGCCTTTTATTTATAGGTTTATGTCTTCAAATTAAGGTTAAACATCAAATACAAGTTAGAATAGGATTATTGTTCACGAGTTACTGTACCATAAATACTATTTACGCATTAATGTTTGCCATACTGTTCCCTCTGCTATTATTCATGCACCGCATGACTGAATCCTGGCACTGCGGCACTGTAAACATTGTTTCGAGTGCTGTGACGCTTATATTTTAGCGCTGCAGTAGGGTATTGTAGCAAAAATCATTGTAGCGAATCACTATAGCTCATTATTGTAGCAATTTACTGTAACAGTACTGTAGCAATTTAATTTTTTTGACTTATTTTCATTAAAGTTTTGACCCTATTTGCTCTATTGACTCCAAACCAACAAAAATAATAATAAAATATATAAAAACCAAATAATCTTAATTCCTATAAATAAATATTAATTTTGGAAGATGAAAATATTAAACTTAATTAACTCCTATCAACTGTTGTGGGCAATAAGTAATATCTCAATTTTATGCATGAAAAATACAAAGCTAAGCATAGCTTTTCAATCACTATATATCTAGTTTCTATGTCGTTTAGAACTCAACTAAGGTAATAAATGGCCTTTTCAATACCATCCTATTCTTGTGCCAACATGCTGCTGATCGATTCTTGAGCAGATGATATATAAAGAAGAAGATGTAGTTCTGGTTTAGGTAGTACTATAACTAGTAAGCTTGTCAAGTACTTCTTAATCTCTTCAAAGATCTTCTAATGGTGAGTAGTCCACTTGAACTCTTCTCCATTTTTTAATTTTAGTAGAGGAGACCAAGCATGGAGTCACCTTAGAAAATTTATTTTGTCAATCAATTGCTGAAGTTATTTCTTGGTTTTTGGTGCAGGAGCATTAATAATCACCCTCGCTTTATTATGGTCTATCTCAACCCCTCGTTAGTGTACCAATAATCCAAGAAAGTAACTAGCTGAGACATTGAATGCGCATTTTAAAGGGTTCACTTAAGCTAGTGTAGTCGCATTCTTTGAAAAGCTGTCTGCAAGTAGACTTCTAAAAGCTGACTGATCATGTCATGGAAGATAGCATTCATTGTATACTGGTAGGTCACCTTAGCATTCTTTAGACCAAATGGCATAACTATCCACTCATAAATATCGATTGCCTCAAAGCACCTGAACGCAGTCTTATTGATGTCAGTCTTCTTGATGAATATTTGCTTATAACTCGAATGCCATCAAGAAAATTGAGTATTTTGTGGCAAGCAGCCGATTCGACTAACATATCGGCTATGGGCATTGGGTATTCATTTTTTAAGGTCGCTAAGATGAGATTGCAAAAATCTATGCAAAGTCTTAACTTGCCATCTTTCTTTATTACAGGGACGACATTGGACAACCATTCTACATAATTGGCTAGCCTAATGAATCTTGCATTAAAGAGCCTTTCAATTTTGTCTACTATTTTATCTTCAACTTCTCTTAACATCTTCTTCATGTGTTACTTTACGGTAAAAATTCATCTTTGATCGATAAATTATGCTTGACCAAATCCCTGCTAAGTTTAGGAATCTCAGTATAGTCCCATGTAAAGTAATCTTTGTACTCTTTGAGAATCGCCAATAGCTTAACCTTATAAGTTAGATCCAATCCTTCGCTTATAAAGATCGGCCCATGGTCTCTATTTGCCCTTAAATTATATTTTTTCAATTTGCTTTGAGGGTTGTGATCGTCCAATTTAGCTGGAGCTGGTTTTGGTTCATAGCCAATTTAAAGGTCTTGCATTTCATCTTCATAGATGCATTCCGCCGAAGCAGACATATACTTTTGTTTATTCATCTGAAAAATAGACTAAGGGTTAATATGTTTTTATCATTGTAAGGCGGGCTAGATTGTCTTTGATAACTTAGGTGTTAGTTTTTACTATTTCTGAGCTATTTCAATTTTCATTGCCCCATTTTAATAAAGTCATAGTGATGGTTAAATCATAAAATGCGACAGATGCCACTTGCTCATCACTTTTAAATGGTCTGGGACTGACGTCAATTATCTCAATTGACCCGTTTGGTTGCCATCTGAAAATCATCTGATGCGTGTTGAATGGCAATGTCTTATTGATGTTCAATTTCCTTAGCATCCTTAAGGGTAAGATGTTGACTCCAAAACCATAATCAATCAGGATCCTTTTGCATGGAACTCTATTAAGGTCGGCCTTCACATATAATAGCCGGATGTGTTTGGTCATGTTATCAGCTGGATGGGGAAGTGTCAAAAGTGTTGGCTCGACCGGCTTATCTCTCATATGGAAAATGTCAACTATATCGCCATCCAGAGTGGACAATTGCCCTAGCTTTAATTGGAATAATTCAGGCAACATGACTACCATGTTAATGTTCTGTTTAGGGGATTCTTCTGTTGCCACATGATAAAGCCGATCCTCGTGAACACGGTCATCAGGATTGTCAAGGTTGTCCTCAACCTTGTCGTTCGGTTTAGGTTGTTCTCTTTTTCTATCAATTGGTACCCAAACTTTCTTTTAGGATTGATCACCCCTCTTGGTCAGCCTAGAAGGCCATTGATCCTCTGAAGCCCTATTTTGATAAAGCTTTTTGTTAGGGCTCTCAATCTTTGATAGGGTCTTAGAATCTTGAGCTTTTCCTTAGCTTTAGGTAGCTTGTTTGAGACTAATGAGTTGTTCACATCTCTGCAGTCTCTTTTTTTGAGTCTCGGTCTGCCCAGATTGAGAACGAATAGACTCTCCTAGAGGATCAAACACACTTTGTCTTAGCCTGTTAACTTTCTATTAGCCGATGGTGTTGGGCCTTAGCTTGAAAGTTCACAAAGGCTGTTTAGGGGTATTTGTATCCTCTAAGTTGCCCAAGACCTTCTAGAAAGTGGTTTGGCATTAAAGACAAGTGAGACAAACCTTGTTTGAAGTCGGCTACTCCTTTAGGATTAGTTCTAATGTGACCACCCTATCCGTTTTGGTCACTTCAATGGTTGAATCACTAATTTGGATCTCAATTCTCGGTTTATCTAGCATCCAAATGGCAATTGTTGATCCATCTCCTAATATTTTCTTCTTGGTAGGAATAATCACATTTACTCTCGTTGTAAGGAAAGGGCCTGTCTCTACCAAGGGAGTTTTCCTTTTAGAGTTGAAGAAAAGTTAGCCTTCATCGATCAAGCGTTGAATCTCATTGCTAAAGGCAACACAGTTATTCATGCTATATCGCCAGGAATTATGCCACTTGCAATAGTTATTTACTGCTCTCTGGTCGATCAGGGGATGATGTAGCCTTCAGACAGCTTAATCTGTTGTCTTTTAATAGCCAGTCAAAGTTTTGATTGGCTTTTCGCAAATCAAAAGAATATTCTTTAGTGATTTTGGTATTTTTGCCGAACTTTTTGTTTTCTTTCTTGGGCATTTCTTTTTTCAGCACTTGACACTCATAAAACCCACATTTGACAACCTCAACTAGGTATACCTCCTCATCAAAGCTGGACTCTTCTGATTCAATTTTTCAATCTGCCTGGACAGCCGTAATCTCCATCTGATTCTTATAATACGTCCATTTTGAGGACACCATCTTCTAATCCTTTTTCAACAAAAGTTTCTCATAACTGACTGTCCAAGTTTCTAACTCATATAGATCATGGAAATGGTGTCCTTCGAAGTGCTCTCTCATCACAAAAGACGTTCCTTGGACGACCATAGGTATAAAGTCAACCTCCGAAGTCTGTGTTTGGCACTGTGTCCGGAGTTTTCTGAATCAGGTTATGTACTTTAAAACTAACTCATTCAACATCTGGGTAACTCTAACCAAGTCGGCCAAGGTGAACTCTAGAGGTGGCCTGTAAATTTTGGCATGACACTTGTCCCTATCTACTCCCAATTGATGATTGACGCAGGCACCAGGTTGGCATACCAAGTAAAGGCCGTTTTTGTTAGAAATTGCCAAGTAGCCTTAATTTCCATAATGGAGATGAATTGGTCTCACCACACTGGACTGTGAACTTGGAGATGTGCTCAAAAGTTGTAATATTTTCTTTACCCAAAAATAGAAAGAATTCAGGAATCTTGTATCCCTTTGAAAAAGGAAAAAATGTATCTATACTATAAGGGCAGGGTTTCTTATAAGAAGAAGCGCCATCGGCCTTAGGTCGACCCCCATATTTTATTATGCCTCAGCCAGCATATTGCGATCTATCTCAGGTCGCCCAAGACTGCTAAAGGATTGCATTGGTTCCAAAGACCTAAATTGAATTGGTCTAGTGACATGATTTTGGTTTTGGCGAATAGACTAATGCAGACTCCCTAAGTTGATTATATTACCAACTTAGTCATAATTAAAAATCTACCCGAGCTAGTTGTGGACCTAAGAATTAGAAGAGCCAGCTTCTTCAAGTCGCCTTAAGAGGTTGGCTAAATCATATTGTAGATTGGCCTGATGAGGTTGCCTACGATGAGGTTCTTGTAATTCAGGGTTTGATCGACCTTGCAGTAAAGCCATCGGCCTTAGGTCGACCCCCATATTTTATTATGCCTCAGCCAGCATATTGCGATCTATCTCAGGTCGCCCAGGACTGCTAAAGGATTGCATTGGTTCCAAAGACCTAAATCGAATCGGTCTAGTGACATGATTTTGGTTTTGGGGATAGACTAATACAGACTCCCTAAGTTGATCATATTACCAACTTAGTCATAATTAAAAATCTACCCGAGCTAGTTGTGGACCTAAGAATTAAAAGAGCCAGCTTCTTCAAGTTGCCTTAAGAGGTTGGCTAAATCATATTGTAGATTAGCCTGATGAGGTTGCCTACGACGAGGTTCTTGTAATTCAGGGTTTGATCGACCTTGCAGTAAAGCCGTCAACTTGGTCTGGTTCTACCTCATCGTCTCGAGATTTTTAAGTACGCTTCAATTAATCCTTTGATTATCTTCAATCAAAGGCCGAAATACCATGGCCATCTGGTTAGTTAACATAGTGTTGGGCTATTGATTGTTTTGGGCAACTTGAGAGACTAGCCCTTGAATATCGGTCATAGAGAACAATTGAGGATATAGAATAGTACTTCGGTGGATTTCTTCTAATTGTTGATTTAGCAATCTTCATCAACATGGGTCAAACTTGTCCCTTCTTGTTTAGCTTTTGTTGGTTCTTTAACTTGAGGCGATGTGGTCCCGAACGACTCAACTCCATTTTTACCTATGTGATTTTTGGCCATCTATCTAGTTGTTACGATCATACAAGGATGTGGATCTAATCGGACGTGCCAAAAAGATGTTCGCATTCTAAAAATAGGGTACATGTATGCTCTTGTGTCCGA
Organism: Ailanthus altissimus; assembly: GCA_946807835.1. Lineage (NCBI taxonomy): Eukaryota > Viridiplantae > Streptophyta > Magnoliopsida > Sapindales > Simaroubaceae > Ailanthus > Ailanthus altissimus. Next base: position 6,771,024 of record OX327713.1, on the reverse strand, counting down.
CTAGACAAAAGTTACCCCGAATTTGATAAAAGCCTAGACTAAGGGTTGGGACACAGGAAGAAAATCTATTATTAGACCTAGGCTATGGCGTAACAAGTGTGTCACAGAGTTTAGGTCTTTCACGAAGAAGGATGGATGAAGCTCTACTAACAGGACTGCGAGATTTTTAATAATCAAGAACACGGAGTTCTTGATTAAATGATAAAACGAGAAAATAAATTTAAAAAAATGTTAAGAAACTTGTGTCAATTATATGTATTGAATAGTTAATGATTACAATGAGATAACAAAGTTATTTATAAACTATAAAACCCTATACAACACATATTTTTATAAGGAAAAGAATTCTTAATATAATACAACTTCTTATTATATACAAGTTCTTAAATAAACTATAACATACAATTATGTCAAGAATCTTAAAACAAAAAAAAGCCCACAAGATACTATTTGAACCGGTATCAACAATTTTTTAATTAAAAGAGTTATAAAATAATTTGATAAATTAAATTCTTTTTTTTTCTACATGTAATACATGGGTGTAAACAATAATAATATTTTATTAGATGTATGAAATTATCCTCCTTAATAAGGGTCAAGTGGTAATATTGTGGCTTTAAAATCCAACCATATTATATTAAAGAAATAATTAGTTGTAAAAAAAATGTTAAGAATATTTGGTAAATTAACAGTTGAAAATGTTGTGACTCTTAATACCAGAGTATGTGTATTTGATAAATTTTGTTGTAAAATGTTATAACATTGGATAATAACCATTATATACCTATTTTAAAATGCAACATGTATTTATTATTTTTCTAGCATTTATTAAGTGAAAAAAAAAACCAAAAAACAAAGTCATTCAATTAAAATCTAGTGAACACCCACAATTCATAAGAGTCTAAAACTTTCACAACATAAGACATAAATACAAATTACAAATAATAGTAACAGTAAATAATTAGAAGACAAACAAAATAGATGAATTTATTTAAAGAAAAGTTTTGTTGGTAAACATGTGTTCGTTTTTTTTTTTTTTTGGTAATGAATATGCAACATTCTAAAATAATTATACACCAAACTAAACTAAAAATTACATTGTTAATTATATGTTGGTAAAATAGAAGTCTATTGTGGTAATAAATAGAAAATAGAATTTTAATTGATAAATTAGGATTTACGGTCAAATAATAGACGATTGCTTTTGTTAAAATAAGAATTCCGGAAAATATCAATAAATGCTGGTTTTCATAAGCATCTCGTTGCCTTAAAACTTTTGTTCAAATAATTTAGATTATGAAATATTTATTAAAATATGGATATTTCGAATAGTCACATAATCCAGAATTAATTTTAGAACAAACTAAATTAAAAGTATGTTTAAAAGTATTTTTTTATAGATTTTTTTATGTACTATTTAACAATAAATTTGAGTATAAAATGATATAAAAAATACTTTTTTATAAAAAAGAGAAATTAATAATTTAGTCCTCACATTTTTCCTGAATTATTTATTAGGTTTCTATTTATTTTTTAAATATCCTGATTAATTTCCACTATCCTAAATATTACATTAAAATTAATTTTTAAAGGGTAAATCTATCTTTCGTGATATTATAAATTAATATTACATTACAAATATAAAAACAATTATAAACTAAATATTCGCACATCTCTTCTCTCACTCTTCCCAACCCTAACTCTTTCGTTCTCCAAAATTCCTCCTCTTTTGTCCTCCAAAATTCCATCTCTTTCATTTTTCAAAATCCTAAAATTACTCTTCCCAACTACTGCCTCTCCCCACCTCCGTATCCACTACCACTGCATACCCGCCAACCTTTCATACCCACTCTCTCCCCTCTATCCATTACTACCACTTCGTACCTCCGTATCCATCGCCGCCCTCTATACCCATTGTCCTTTCCCCCTTCATGTTTATCTTAATAAATATAATATATATTCAAAATAAAATCTTTTCCATAGATAAGTTATAAGTTTTCCTTTCATATTTATCTTAATACACAATTAGTTCAAAATAAAAAAGAAATGATTAAAATTAATTCATATAATATTTTTTAGTTTATAATTTTTTAATGCTAAATCACGGTAATTTATTTTAGGAATAAAATAGCCAATTATAATTTACATTAAGAAAAAATGACATTCGGCCTTTAAGGAGATATATAGACTCTAATATTTTAAAAAATTCTATTGACATCTTTGTTAATTAATAATTTCTGTTAATTTTAATTAGAGAATGAGTAAAATAAAATTTTAATTTAAACTCAAATTTGAAGTTAGTAAACTCTCACATAAGAAAAAAAAAAATCAATAACAAAGATTGAATCCTTTTTACCTACATGACAAGTAATACTTATTATTGTGTTACAATAAATTTTGTTAAAATAATACCAAAATAGAAAATATTAAAATAGAAAACAATAAAACACTGGTCATTTGTAAAAAAAGCCACAGCTTCGGTCACCATTCTAATTGACTTAGAAACAGTCGACGATTGTTTTGGTGATTTTGATGATGGTTTATAGTATTTATCCAGTGATTTCGGCGATGTCCTCATCGTAAACGACTGTTAAAATCATTAAAAAAATAATTAACTATTTCTAAAGTCAATTGGAATGTTAACTGACGACCGACACGGTGGTCGATAGCTAGAGTTCCATCATTTTTTATTTTTGTATTTTGTATTTTGATATTATTCTAATAAATTTTATTGTAGCACAATGATATGTACTCTCACTTGTCATGCAAATGATTAGGGTTCAATTTCTATTAGTAACTTTTTTTTGTTTGTAAACCTCACATCAATATAATATTCTCTTGTTAATAAAATTATTAACATATTGTATTGAAGATAATATATTAATATACTTGTGGACCCATAAATAAAGATGAAATTGGATAACTCTGTTGGTTAGAGTGTATGACTATTAAGCACAATGTCAAAGTTTCAAATTCTCTTTTTAGTATTTAATTAAATTTAAATTTTTTTCAGTCAAAATAAGAGTATAATCTTACTTTCATTCATTTATCAATTTTATAATTAAAATAGATGAAAACCGTTAACCGTTAAAGGTGTCAATAAAATTTTTAAAATCACTAAGATTTGTAAGTTCTTTTCCTAAAACCTTAGAGGTCTAAATGTTCTTTTTTCCTATATTAATCTATAGTATTTGATAAATTTTTAATCATAATTACATTAATTTATAGTATTTTGTAAGAGTATTTTATGTAATATTTTATTCTATTAACGAGCTTAAATTGAGCCAATTGTCATATTAAGGATAATTTGATTAAATAGTGTTCACTTAACAAAATATTTTGGATAATTGGGGTATTTAAGAAAATGTAAGAACCTAGTTAATAAATTAAAAAAAAAATACATAAATGAAACTATCCATTCTCTTATTAAAAAAAATATGGAAAATGAACATTTTTGTCTCGTAAATTTGATTTAATTTTTAATTTTATCTCATAAATTTTAAAAAATAAAAAATTATTCCACTCTATTACTAAAATTTCATTTATTTTGATAAAAAAATTAATTTTTTTATACAATAACATTTTTACCTTTCATATATTGTTTATAATTTATTTTATTTTTATTTAATTTAATTTTAAATACTCGTAATATCATTCATTTATTTAATACAAAAATTAATTAAATAAAATAATTTATATTCAATTATTGTATTACATAAAATAAATTCTCCTAATACATCTTAACCCAAATCACGTGTCTCGGTACCCTAAATTCCTAAATAAAAAAAACCTTATTCCAAAGTCTAACTCCTAAATCAATTTACAAAGTCATTACAGCCACCGTTCAAAATCTGATCAGCCCACAAATCATTTCTCAACTCACTCTAGCCACCATAAAATCACTAAGCCTCAACTTTCTGTTTACTCTCTGAAGCAATTCCAAGATCAATAGTTTCATTAGCCTTCTTGTTCCTAATGCTGGCTGGAACAGACACAACAATAAAAGATTTGTTCTTGCTAATGGGCTTGGACCTTTCAAGATGGACAACATCGCCAACTTGGAACTGGTTCTCAGTGTCATGAGCTTGGCACTTCTTCTTCTTCCCGACTCTTCTCTAGTACTTCGGATGTGGGTCTAAACGCACCCTTCCACAGCAACCGTCTTGTCGTTTGTGGAAGCAAACGACTCTGCCTTGCATTTTTTTCATGGCTTTGATTTGAGAGAATGATGAAAAGGTGAGATTTTAGGGAGTCGAAGTGGGTTTTGTGAGGCGAGAAATAGGAGGGAGCCATGAACTGGGTTTTTTAAATAAAATAATTTATATTTAATTATTGTATTAAATAAAACAATTAAGATTCTTGGGTTGTTTTTGATTTGATGAAATCCATCGTTGGCATTCTTTGCATAGAAGACTCTCTATAAAAACTACTACAAATCAAATGCTCATGTCCTAATCTTTTTCACAAACCTTCAAAGTATTTTTGTACTGGACCAACGAAGGAAATGGGTCTTTTTAGAGGAAGCAGAGTGACAAAGAAGACGAAGGAGATGATTTGAAGAAGATGTTCTATATTTTATTATAAATAAATATTTATTTAGTTATAAATTTTTTTTAAAAAAATAAATAGTAAAACTTTAAATTTATAAATATGTGTCACATATCTTTTTATATTACATGTTAATTCATTTTAAAATTTTGTGTTAAATTTTTATATATTCCTCCAATGTTAAAATAAATGAAATTTTATAATAAATTAAGATAATTTTGTGTTTTTTAAAATTTATAAAATAAAATTAAGAATTAAATGCATAAAATAATTAATAAATACTCTAAAATCATATCATAAACATTCTTCCAATTTTCATAAAACGTATCTTATTAACAAAAAAGAAAAAAAGTATTACAAGGGAACTTAGTCTTATTTTTCAAAACGTACATTATACAAAAAAGAAACAAAATTAAAAGCATCACTTTATAATGGAAAAAAAGGTGCAAATAAATAAAACACTATTGATAATATCTATCAGCTACTCGAAATCGGTAGCAAGTTTAGTTACTCTTATTGTTTACATTTAAATTAATTCTATCGGATTTTGATGAACTGTATCAAACTAAATCTTAACTTAAATTTTTAATATGAAAGATAATTTTAAAAAAATAATTATTCCAAGAAATCAAAACCCTATAATTTTTTAAACACATTTAGGAAACCAATATACTTCGAGAGCAACATACGAACTTAATTAGATAATAATAGATTTAGTAGTATATAGAGAGATACAGTAACTGTATAAATTGCTAGTGAAAGTTGGTTTGGTTCTTTTGCATTTGAAGTAATAAAATCCATTTCATGAAATAAATTTGGCCCCAAAAAAAAAAAGGATTTTGGTTAATGGTTTATGGAGAAATGAATTGCAAAAAATTAAAGACTATGAAAACAAAAAACTATTTCAAATCTCCTTCTGTAAAGGATTATTTTTAGAGCTTATCTGTAAAATTCTCTTTTCATAAGGGGGTTAGAAAACTATCTAAGGCCGAACTCTGGTTAGACATCTCGTGAAAATAGCCTCATCGTATGCTGAAATGTTACTATGACAGAAAGGACCTGTTTGGTAACAGCTATAAACCTTTTGAACTACGTTGACATTTCACCAAACTAGAGGGGAATTTAGTAATAACCCAAAATATAATAAATTAGTTTTTACCATATTCATATGGGAAAATTTTGAAAATGACCCAAAATTTTAGATTTATTCTTTTTTTAGCCTTCTTTAATTTTTCAATCTTTTAGCCAAAAAGCCAACTATTGGATCCTTTTGCTCCAGCCTTTAAATTTTGAAATTTTTTCTCTCTCACTAAAACACGCACAAAACTCACTCAAATCAATTCAAACCAACTGGCAATTGGTAGATCGGTGACCAAATTGGCACATTCTCACAAAAAAAAAAGGCTAAAACTTGGTAAGTTTATGAATTTTCTCAATTAATAATAATTTATGTTGCGATAATATAATAAATAGATATTTTGTAAAATGAGTAGATATTGTGTAAAATGAGTAAATATTATGAAAAATAGGTGAAAAATAGCCTGAAAGGCAAAAAAGAAATTAGTGAAATCGTCATTATAGGGGCACCGCATGTCCGCCACGTGCACAAAGTGTTGAGCTAAGCCCCACATGGCCGCTCTTGTGCCGTCACGTGGTGCTCCAAAATTTTTATTTTTAAAAAGTAAATTGAATTTGAATTTAAATTTATTAAACTAATAATAAATTAATTATTAATTTATAAATATAATAAATTAATTAATAACATAATTTATTTGTTATTTTAATAAATTATTTTGGTGTTTAAAAATGAATAAATTTTATTATTTATTTAATTTAAATATATTTTATTTAAAAATTAATTTTATTAATTACTTATTTATAAAATAAGAAATTAAGCAATATTATGTCATTAATTAAAAAATTAACACATTAAAATTTCAAATTAATTATATAAAATATAGTAACATAAATAATTAATTTTTTTTACATATGGAATTGCTATAATATAAGTTAATCATTGTTATTAATTAGTTAAATTTATTTAATTATCTTCTCGTATACTAATAAATTTAAATTTTTTTCAAGAAACAAAGCATGTCCAAATTATAATTTTACAAAATGAGTTTTATTGATCATCGATCAATGCTTATTTAAAGTTGTGGGCTTTAGACACCATCAGGCATAAGTTGACGCCTAGATAAATGAAATTATTTAGGACCATATATTAAAGTCTTTTTTTAGATGCATACGATATTTCATTCTCAAGTATATTAGTATATAAGATTTTGTAAGACAAGTGCATTCTCAAAACTTATATGAAGAATTGTAATTTTTGGTATGTGGCAGGCACATTAGATTCTCTCATTTAAAATTTTATGTGATTATGGGATTGAAAATTGGAGATTATCCCTCAGTCAAAGAGTTGAACAAAAAATTTAAAAATGGACCCGAGGTTAAATATTTTAGAAATAGAATGGAATTGACTTATAAAGACTTAGATATGTGGTTATTGTGTTAGATTGGAGTGTTATTGGTGAAACAGATGCTATAAAATGAGTATGTTTTATTTATTCCATGAACTATTGATGCCATGAGACAAATGTAGACCAGTTTAGTATATTATGCTTAACAGCTTAAGCTTGTGGATGATTTAGATGAATTTAATACCTACTCATGAGGCACAATTGCCTTGGTTGTGCTCTACAACAACTTAAGCATAATGGTGGTAAACAAGTTAATGAGATCAAAATAAAGGGTGATCGGGATAAAGAAAGTATATAATGTGTGTGGTATATTTAGTCATACATTCCTAGTGAGTAATTCTATCGGCTCATTATTACATGGAAATACGGAGAATGTGTTCAAAAAAAAAATAATTTGTTGATTTGAAATTGTCATTTTTCATTAACTCGGGTTTGGATCTATGAGGTGATTTCAATATATGGACCGATGTTTGTGCGTAAAGATAGTGATAATTTTTTATACCTTTTGAATTAGAATAGCAAGGGGCACCCTAGTGTTCACATATGTTGAAAAGGTCCTCTTAAAAAAAGATGAAGATTTGGTATATTTTTGCACTATATAACCACTTATATATATATGAAAAATGTTTTCTTGTTAATCGTTAACAATTCTATAATTTGTGTAGGTTTTGAAGGCATATAGAAAGTTGGTGCCTTAAAAATATGAGAAGAATAAAGACTGTTGCACGACAACAAGATTGTGTATACCATCAGAAGTATTTGGAGGGGAAGTTAATCTATACCATATTATGAAGTCGAATATCCAATTCACTGATTCCGTTGATTATGTAGATATTTAGCGTGGCTACCCCTTCGAAGCCCGCCAACGTTTATATCAATGGTACATTTTTAATATAATTGTTCATTTATTCACTATTTAAGTTTGGTGAGTATTATATTATGAAGATTGATTATAATTATTTATGTATAGTTTGAACCAGTCACGTCAACGCAACAAGGCACGTCATTGCAATATAATCCTCTTAGGAAGAAGATTAATAATTTATGGGATGAGATGGTAGTGATGAAAAAAGAAATGATGACCTAGATATCCATAAACAAAGAAGACATCTTGCTTTAAATGAGACTCATGATGAAGTGCTACTAGTTTGATAGCATGTTTGAGGATGCAGATCCAACTATGGTATATACATGAAGTTGATTTGGTACATTCATAATAACTCAATATATTCATTGATGTTGTTTCATTTCAGGGGAGAGAATGAATGACTGATGATGTTCAGACACAAACTCTAACAACTGAGTATCAACATGAGTGACAGTTGAACATGCTAAACAACTAAGAGCCTCACAGGTGTGTAAATTATACCTGATGCTGCTACACAAGAGGTGAGCATACTTGGGCGCTAGTACAAAGATATGTGGATTAAATGCATCCTTTATATCAATCCCCTTCGAAAGAAGTTTAGAAAAAGAAAGGTTGAATTCAAATAAAGTCTCTCGTTGACGTGTATAGGCGACTATGGCTGATAAACTTGGCTGCACGTGCGTAACTTCTGACTTGGATTGAGGATTGTCAAGGGAATATTTTTTTAGATGGGCTTGATGTTGATATGAAATGATTTAATGAGCTCTGTATAACTAGCTTGAAGATTCTATAAGGACATTTTATTTGTTATGAATTAATAGTATCAATACTTTTATATATATAAATATATATATATATATATTATGTGAAATTTTACAACATATTATTAATGAGTATCTAAAATTGATCCATCATTACCAACACAAGTTTGAGCAAGTGTACTTATAGGATTGCACCATTGCAGATGTAGATTTTTTTATTATAAGTTTTTTTTCCTCAATTATTATTCATATTATGTTATAAATTTGTTGGTATATTTATTCTAATTTAATATCATATATTTAATTTTAGAAGTTCATTAGATGTGTGCACCAAGAGTATACCCTTGCGCTAGATGGTATTCAATAGGACTCATCGTTGTTGTCATATGTACAAGCAAAGAAGGAGAATTTAGTTTGTTGTACATTGTAGGCTGAGGTAGATAAGGTAATAGACATGAATATTTTTTTTTTTTTACCGTTTAGATTACAATTAGTTTATAATAAAACTATTATTATTTGTGTAGATATATATCCGCTTGAACTACAAATAGGAGCATTATTTTGCGATAGAGATTGATTTCCTTCGTAGGAGTATTACATTCTACGATTCCAGCATTAATGTATATTTTGACCAAGCGATTGAAGTTTTCATTGCTCGTCTGTGTATTCATATATCATTTTATCTCCATAAATATAAATTTTATGAGTTTTAAGGAAGAAGTAAATGAAGATATGTCGCCTTTCGAGGTCATACGTTTAAAGTAAAGTGTACTTTAATAAAGGGTTTAAAGTGGAGATTGTGGTGTATTCACTTGTAAGTTCATTAAGTTTGATTACCTAATATTGGGTCGATTATTTGATTTTGGCCCCAACACCAGTATATTTTTCAAAGAAAAGATAGCTATAGACTTGCAGACCTATGCTTGAAATAATATATGATTTTGCAATTCTGTTATATTCTTGTATGTTGTCATTGTCTTTGGTGAATATGTATAGATATTTTGTATAGATTTGCAAAATGTTATATATATATATATATATGTATTTGTATTATATACTTGTATGTTATCCATGTGTTTGGTGGATATGTACAGAGAGTTGGTGGATGTGTACAGAGATGATATATAATTGTGCAAATTGTATAGAAGTATTATTGATGATTTACAGGTTTAAGAATATCCATAAAATAGGAAAAATTCTACTAGAATTTCGGTAATTGAATTTAATTGTTGTGTGATTTAAAAACACAAGGGCATGTTATCATTAATAAGTAATATAGTAATGAGTAGAGTATCATTCTCACGAGAAATTATACTAAATTTGTTAAGTACTAAAATTATATCTTTCTACTCTTATCCAAACAACCAAGAATTTAAGTAAACTAATTTAAACATAATAAATTGAGAAAATAATGCAAATGTAAACTTAAGATAGCAATTAACAAATCACCAATGTCGAATAGGTCTAGGATTACAATTCATTTAATATTTCACTTAAATGTAATAAATATTATCTATCATTGTTCATGATACTATTTAGAATCACTGTTCATGGTATTATTCCCACACCCTCTTTACACGCCGTGGCCTTGGCTATCTAGCACTAAGGGTAGGCAAAAATATTGGGAACCAGAAAAATCTAACTAGATCGAATTGAACCAAGTTTTTACTAATAAAAAAATTCAGTCAATTGTAAATAATAAAAAATTGAAAAATTGGCCAGTTTCAGATCAATTCTACTAAAACCAAAATTGAATGGAAAAATTGGTTAAATAAATAAATAAATAATTGTCACATGGCAATATATCATTGGGTGATAAAAAATTGCCACTGCACTGTATTATTATTGTATAAATTAAAAAAAAATCATAACCCTAATTATCTCGTTCACTCTTAATCTCAAACAATTCTCGCTTCTTCTCTCCTCAATTCCCCACCTCTCAAAACAATTCACTCAATCAAGTTAAAAAGGAAAAATAATTCACTCAATCTAAAGTCTCATCATAGCCCTTATATTGTAGCAAGTTAGCAACTCATCAGTCTTATCGGCCATCGATCACCGTAGTAACTCGTTGGCCATTAGTAACTCATCAGTCATTTATCATTATAGCAACTCATTAGTCATTCATCATCACAGCAACTCATCGACCAACCATCACAGCAACTCATCGGCTTTGCATGATTCAATTGTTGAACAGTTGAAGTATGACGAAAATAAAGATCTTTTGGAATGCAGAGATAGAGAGTGAGAGTAGAAATGAAGTTAATTGGTTTAAATCAATCTTTTGGAATGAAAAGGAATGTTTTGTGAGAGTGGGAGGAGATCAATGAATCAGAGTGATATTTTGTGTTCTAGAATGCAGAGATAGAGGCTGAGAGTAGAGGTAATAAGAAAAGCAACTCATTTGTTTTTTTTTTTTTATACTTAAAATATAATATTATAAACTTAATTGCATTTTGGTTTAAAAGCCAACATTTGCTCAGTTGGTAAACTAAAGGTAATATTTGTATTTAAGTCACAGGTTCGATTCCTTTCGTCTTTGTTTCTTAATTTTTTCATAAATTGACTAAAAAAATAAATAAAAAAAACAAACTAAATCAAAAAAATTGGTTCAGTTTGGTCCAGTTCAGTTTTTATATTACATTCGGCTTTTTTGGTTTGGTTCTAGCCGAAATCAAAGCGAACCGTGCCCACTCCTATCTAGCACTGCAACACATACATTTTGCCCATCCTAGTGCTGTAGCACTGATTTTCAGTGTTAGGGCATATTATTGTAGTAGTTACTGTTCACATTTAACAGTTTTGCTTGTTTTTCTTGAATTGTTTTTTATCCCAAATAGCTCTATTGACTTAAATTTACAAGATGATAATAAAGTATATAAAAGTCTAATATTCATGCTTAAAATAAACAAATATTTTATATAAAATAGGCCTATAAATAATTCACTATATTTAACAATCAAACAACAAATATCAAAGTAAACTAAACGAAAGAAAATTAAATATCAATTAAGTTTTAGAAACAAACGTATAACTCCATTAAAACAAGTAAGCCAAAAGTAAAAATCATACATTAATTGCTATACAAAGTAATAAGGTTTCGACATGTATATTGGTTGTGTCCATATTGTTTACAATGACTACAAAATTTCTTTGATGTTTCATACCTATATCCTCCTTAAAATACATAGATACATCAAGTTTTATCTCTCACATCTTGTTCAATTGATGTTGAAAGTTAGAAAGACGATATGCTTTAGCACCAACAAAATAAGCAGCTAATAATCCTCATTTTTTTCTTTTTTCCTAGTGTTATCTTATATTTTGTCACTAAATTTTTCTTAAAGTGATAGATGCAAAAACCATGATAGGTATTAGGAAATATACCCTAAGTAACCCTTTCAATACTGGCATATCGATCGGATACAAAAGCTAGATCTTTATGGTCACCAATAACTCCTTGCAGTTTGGGCGTAAACTATGTCTAAAAAGCATCATTTTTTGAGTTAGCAATCCCTCGTGACAATGAAAAAATGTTATTATTTCCATATTTACATATGTCCATAAACATTATATCAAGATATGTACCTTTTAAAAATATTCCATCAATTACAATCACGGGTCGAATAGATGACTGAAAACCTCTGATGTAGGGTCCTAATGGTATAAAGAAATACTTAAAGTGATTATCGTTGTCCATTTTCAAGTGAGTAACTGTTCATGAGTTCTGCTATTTCAGTACATAACTATATGCAGAAAGCAGTCAGAAAGAATCTTCTGGAGCACCTTTTATTAACCTGCATACATGCTCTTTAGCTTGTCAAGCTATAGAATACATTAACTCAATGCTAAATTTCTTTATGCATGCCTGCTTAAATTTTCTTCATTCTATAAATTCTATTGACTGATGATGCAAACTAATTTTTTTTAATATTTTACCAATAATACGACTCTTAACTTACCGGTAACCATCCCACAATTAATCCAAAACATAAGTGTGTTATGCATTTATTCTCCTCATGGTGATGAACTTTTGTGCTTCCCTCGATACTGCATTTAATCTCTGTTTGCATCTCTCATTATTGCATTTTTCCTCAAAATAATCTTTGGTGGACCTATGAACGTAGAAACTCCAATTGCCCTTAAGTCCTAGTATACTTATATCTTAATGAATTCTGTCTTTGCAATTATACAACTTTTCTACAAATATATCTTTAATTCTAGTACACGATACATTTTCTGATATGTTTAAGTATAATAGTAGTATCAGAGGCATAAATTGAAATGTGTTTCTACTTGAACTTTATCTTTTTTTGCATATAAATCATACGCATCATGTGGCTTATGAAAAGAAGTATTAGAAGCATAACATAGTTCGTCTTTCGGTTAATCTTTCAATTTATCAACTTCAGTTCCATAATCATTATTTTTATAACTATCATCATTACTACATCATCATCCCTATATGTCTGATTATCATAATGCGTGTAAATTAAGTCTTTGTTGAACATTGAAAGAGAATAATAATAATCATTTAAAAGGTTTGTTGAAAAAATAACTATTGGTATTGCTAGAGCTATGTCACTCATTTAGTTGCTACAGTTTACGAGTATGAATTTATTAGGGCAGACTTATAAGTTCTCGATGGGTACCTCTATATTATTTTTATATACGGGAGCTCAAATATTTACTGTTATACATAAATGTGTCAATTTTTTTATGTAGATTGATGAACCCATAAAAATACATATTTATTAAGAGATTCAATCACCATCTAATGTCACTAATTTTAGCATTTTTGTACTTTTAACTTGAAATAAAGTGTTCTCCTTAAATTGTGATTAATGAATGTTATTTGCACAGCTTTAGGTAAAATAGACATAACTCTCAATGTAGAAATCGAAATGAAGAAATTCTTAAACCTGGAGTAACATGACTCAATCTTACACAAACTTAAAAAACAGTTGAAAAGCCAAATCCAACATGTTATGGACAAAAAATTGAGATACAATAGAATCGAGCTACAACTTCTGCTCAATTTGATCCAACTCACGTATTTAGACCGTATCTCAAAAAATACATACCAAATTGGTATAATTCTTGAAGCTATGAAATACTGACTTAATTATTAACAACTCTTATGTTTATGGTAAAGTCCAAATCAGCCGTTATCATAGACCAAATTGTCTTGTAAGTGGGTAAAAGTGTTGTTGGCCTAAATCTGACGTATCTTTGGCATTTTACCTATATCTCATTGGATACTCCTTCAAATTGTATGAACCTGGTGTCACGCCCCAGACCCAAAAGATCCGACACACGACATCACTTACATTCATTCACTGCATGTGCACTCATAAATAATATTACACAAAATTTTCAACTTTCATTCAACACAGAAATCCTTAGCAAGTTGCTAGTAAGTTCAACACTAAAATCAACCATAACCTAACATATAAATATAAACTTCTCTTGACAATATTTAAACATTCATTTCAATTTCTTTCAGAATTATAGCAATTGAATTATGACTGGGACAATTATTAAACCGGAGATACGCAGAGTTTTCTCAGAGATTAACACTCTACTACGTCACCAGTAGCAACTTTGTTACCGGGAGCCCAGAATATATCCATTGCAAATTCTTACTTAAAATCATCCAATAACCACACTTTATAAAACTTAAACCAAATCCAATCCACACACAATGAAATAATACATAAGTATTTATTCAATAGGGACAAACCAAATATCCTATCCCACGTGTCCCCAAATGAAACACACAACAACCTAGCAACTTAGGGAACCCAAGGAACAGCAGAAGCCTTGCCAAATCCGCTAAGCACACATGTACCTTATTTACCTGAAATCACCATAAACTATAATGAGTATAAAACTCAGTAAGTATACTAATTTTTCATATATCAAATACAAATACATATATGTACACAATGCATATGTATGATATGCTGTGATCAATCAAAATCATAATCTTATCAAATCACATATCATGTAAGCGCTTACACATTCTTTCAAAACACATAATAGGAATACCATCACTCGACTACTACTTAGTAGGACTTACATATCACATATCACATAATGAGCCAAATGTCACTCGTAGGTGACATACCGTATGAGAGGAATAGTACAAGTGAGGTCTTTAAATCACACATATATAACGCTTATGCCCGAAGGTAAAAGCCATATGTTTATTTTATGTGTGTATAATTTTATAAGTCCATAATGTGTGTCATATGTTTATTTTATAGATATATGTTTCGTACTCCTCTCGTATACTCAGCTATGAGCCAACTTAGGGATAATCTAACATATGAATGAGTATTTATTAGGATTTCGGACCACAATGAGCAAATCCTATATACAAGGAAGATTGCTTTGTAAATGTTTTATGAATAAACTATACAGTTGAAAAGGAAAAATTGAGAATGAGAAGAAGAAATGAGATCTAAGTATCCTCATCTATGTGCTTAAGTTATGAATTTCGAGGACGAAATTCTTATAAGGAGGGGAGAATTGTAGTAATCAATATCCATAACCGGTAAGAATATGTATATTTATATATATAAATATACGTATTTTATTTGTATGCGGGTGATCCTTGATTTATATATTGTTATTAGTAGTGTTTTTATAGGTTAAGGATATACTATTAGTATTGGGTTTATTTGCAAGACTTTGGAATTATTTTAGGGACCAAATTGTTATACTTTGAAAGTTTTAGGGGTGAATTCGTAAATACCAAAAATTAACCACTTAGTATAAAAATACACTTTTAAAAACCCTAATTCTCTCATTTTGGTCGAGCTACCCATTTTTAGAGAGAGAAGAGAGAAATAAAGGGGAGAGAAAGAGAAGAAGAAGAAGAAAAAGAAGAAGAAATTGGAATTTTGGATCTTTAGAGGTATATCACAACTAATTATCAATTTATTGGTGTTAATTAAGTTAATTTATTTAAGTTTTGATTTTTGGAAATATGTATAATTAAGGATTTGATGTGTATTTCGTTTGATGTTGTGAGAATTGATGATGATCTATAAGATAGTTTGATAAATCATGATGAATTATGGAATTTCTGCTGGATAACCTCTTGATCTAGGGATTTTATAAATTGTTGTGATTCGATTCTGGTTTTGAATTTTTAGTATATGAAATTAGACATGTTTAGAATCATCTGAGACTTTGAATCGACTGAAAATCTCAGAAATTGAATTTGTAGTGAATTTACCAAAATGACCCTGGAATTCTGGAAATTTCCTGTGTAAACAGTATGATACAGTGAAAAATAATTTTTGACATGCTGAATGATCTTTAAAAATTATGAATTTGTGGAATATGATAATGTTATATGTCTAATATGATATACTCGGAATTGAGAATTTGGATCAATGTGGTTGAAGTGTTATGAATTTCTAAAGTGTATCAGCTCATTGTAGTATTTGATTAACAGATTTTTAAAGTTATGAAATAAAATAGTTTTAAAATACATTTGGCAGTTATTTGGACGCCAAATATTTATCATGGACTGAGATATGTGTCAAGAGTAATTATGTGGTATTTTTATAATTTTTGAGTTAGTATATGATTTTATAAAATTGGGAGATTGAATACTGTTCAGTAAGTATCTTGATCCTGTCAGGTTTGTAGTTTGGATTCGATGGTGTGTATGGAATGGATTGTGTAGGAATTTTGATATAATATTCATATATAAGAAGTATATATGAGTCAAGAATGATATATTCTGATTTCGGAGTAATTGAACATCATTTGATGTATTAGAAATTTTTGTTAAGTGTAAGTGGTCAGAATGACAGGTTTTGAGAAACCAAATATTTAGACCAATTTGATGTGATAAATGCATTGTGTATAATTTTGTAAGCTATTTAAAGTATTTTGTGTGAATTGTGAGGCTTATGAAAGGATTAATCTCCATTGATAGGTTAAGGAGATTTAAGCCTTGTAGCTGTAAGTGCTAAGAGGTAAGTATACTAGACTTACTACTGGAATCACAATAAACATAATAATTATTTTGTATGATTTTGTAAATGGGGTTAAGAATATGTTTATGATATGTCAAAGTATATTTTGATATGAAATGTGAATATATGTTTATGAATGTGAGCATTGACATTGAGCATAGACATACATGTGTTTTTTTAAAAGTGAGCTTTCCAAAATAAGATGCGTTTAACAAAGAAAGCTTTTGAAGTGTAATATGTCCATGAGAAATATTTTGTGATTTGAGGGTACTTGAACTCACTGTTAACTTAGTAGGCATTTTATGTGATTTGTGGAGCCTTTATGTGTGGCATTTCCTTCGGGATTGGTATATGTTATGTGTTCCGTATGTAGGGAGGATCCTATTGGTACCTAAAGGAAGTGTGAGTCATCACATTCGTGTGGTGGCGTATAGGTACATGTGAGAGGACTCACCGATGATCAGGGTGAGGGTTTGGCTTTTACCTTCGGGCATAAGCGTTATATATGTGTGATTTAAAGACCTCACTTGTACTATTCCTCTCATACGGTATGTCACTTACGAGTGACATTTGGCTCATTATGTGATATGTGATATGTAAGTCCTACTAAGTAGTAGTTGAGTAATGGTATTCCTATTATGTGTTTTGAAAGAATGTGTAAGCGCTTACATGATATGTGATTTGATAAGATTATGATTTTGATTGATCACAGCATATCATACATATGCATTGTGTACATATATGTATTTGTATTTGATATATGAAAAATTAGTATGCTTACTGAGTTTTATACTCATTATAGTTTATGGTGATTTCAGGTAAATAAGGTACATGTGTGCTTAGCGGATTTGGCAAGGCTTCTGCTGTTCCTTGGGTTCCCTAAGTTGCTAGGTTGTTGTGTGTTTCATTTGGGGACATGTGGGATAGGATATTTGGTTTGTCCCTATTGAATAAATACTTATGTATTATTTCATTATGTGTGGATTGGATTTGGTTTAAGTTTTATAAAGTGTGGTTATTGGATGATTTTAAGTAAGAATTTGCAATGGATATATTCTGGGCTCCCGGTAACAAAGTTGCTACTGGTGACGTAGTAGAGTGTTAATCTCTGAGAAAACTCTGCGTATCTCCGGTTTAATAATTGTCCCAGTCATAATTCAATTGCTATAATTCTGAAAGAAATTGAAATGAATGTTTAAATATTGTCAAGAGAAGTTTATATTTATATGTTAGGTTATGGTTGATTTTAGTGTTGAACTTACTAGCAACTTGCTAAGGATTTCTGTGTTGAATGAAAGTTGAAAATTTTGTGTAATATTATTTATGAGTGCACATGCAGTGAATGAATGTAAGTGATGTCGTGTGTCGGATCTTTTGGGTCTGGGGCGTGACAGCTTTTATCCTACGTCACCAGTAGCAACTTTGTTACCGGGAGCCCAGAATATATCCATTGCAAATTCTTACTTAAAATCATCCAATAACCACACTTTATAAAACTTAAACCAAATCCAATCCACACACAATGAAATAATACATAAGTATTTATTCAATAGGGACAAACCAAATATCCTATCCCACGTGTCCCCAAATGAAACACACAACAACCTAGCAACTTAGGGAACCCAAGGAACAGCAGAAGCCTTGCCAAATCCGCTAAGCACACATGTACCTTATTTACCTAAAATCACCATAAACTATAATGAGTATAAAACTCAGTAAGCATACTAATTTTTCATATCAAATACAAATACATATATGTACACAATGCATATGTATGATATGCTGTGATCAATCAAAATCATAATCTTATCAAATCACATATCATGTAAGCGCTTACACATTCTTTCAAAACACATAATAGGAATACCATCACTCGACTACTACTTAGTAGGACTTACATATCACATATCACATAATGAGCCAAATGTCACTCGTAGGTGACATACCGTATGAGAGGAATAGTACAAGTGAGGTCTTTAAATCACACATATATAACGCTTATGCCCGAAGGTAAAAGCCAAACCCTCACCCTGATCATCGGTGAGTCCTCTCACATGTACCAATACGCCACCACACGAATGTGATGACTCACACTTCCTTTAGGTACCAATAGGATCCTCCCTACATACGGAACACATAACATATACCAATCCCGAAGGAAAGGCCACACATAAAGGCTCCACAAATCACATAAAATGCCTACTAAGTTAACAGTGAGTTCAAGTACCCTCAAATCACAAAATATTTCTCATGGACATATTACACTTCAAAAGCTTTCTTTGTTAAACGCATCTTATTTTGGAAAGCTCACTTTCAAAAACACATGTATGTCCATGCTCAATGTCAATGCTCACATTCATAAACATATATTCACATTTCATATCAAAATATACTTTGACATATCATAAACATATTCTTAACCCCATTTACAAAATCATACAAAACAATTATTATGTTTATTGTGATTCCAGTAGTAAGTCTAGTATACTTACCTCTTAGCACTTACAGCTACAAGGCTTAAATCTCCTTAACCTATCAATGGAGATTAATCCTTTCATAAGCCTCACAATTCACACAAAATACTTTAAATAGCTTACAAAATTATACACAATGCATTTATCACATCAAATTGGTCTAAATATTTGGTTTCTCAAAACCTGTCATTCTGACCACTTACACTTAACAAAAATTTCTAATACATCAAATGATGTCCGATTACTCCGAAATCAGAATATATCATTCTTGACTCATATATACTTCTTATATATGAATATTATATCAAAATTCCTACACAATCCATTCCATACACACCATCGAATCCAAACTACAAACCTGACAGGATCAAGATACTTACTGAACAGTATTCAATCTCCCAATTTTATAAAATCATATACTAACTCAAAAATTATAAAACTACCACATAATTACTCTTGACACATATCTCAGTCCATGATAAATATTTGGCTTCCAAATAACTGCCAAAAGTATTTTAAAACTATTTTATTTCATAACTTTAAAAATCTGTTAATCAAATACTACAATGAGCTGATACACTTTAGAAATTCATAACACTTCAACCACATTGATCCAAATTCTCAATTCTGAGTATATCATATTAGACATAGAAAAATTATCATATTCCAAAAATTCGTAATTTTTAAAGATCATTCAGCAGGTCAAAAATTATTTTCCACTGTATCATACTGTTTACACAGGAAATTTCCAGAATTCCAGGGTCATTTTGGTAAATTCACTACAAATTCAATTTCTGAGATTTTCAGTCGATTCAAAGTCTCAGATGATCCCAAACATGTATAATTTTATATACTCAAAATTCAAAACCAGAATCGAATCACAACAATTTATAAAATTCCTAGATCAAGAGGTTATCCAGCAGAAATTCCATAATTCATCATGATTTATCAAATTATCTTATAGATCATCATCAATTCTCACAACATCAAACGAAATACACATCAAATCCTTAATTATACATATTTCCAGAAATCAAAACTTAAAGAAATTAACTTAATTAACACCAATAAATTGATAATTAGTTGTGATATACCTCTAAAGATCCAAAATTCTCATTTTCTTCTTCTTTTTCTTTTTCTTCTTCTCTTTCTCTCTCCTTTATTTCTCTCTTCTCTCTCTAAAAATGGGTAGCTCGACCAAAATGAGAGAATTAGGGTTTTTAAAAGTGTATTTTTATACTAAGTGGTTAATTTTTGGTATTTACGAATTCACCCCCAAAACTTTCAAAGTATAACAATTTGGTCCCTAAAATAATTCCAAAGTCTTGCAAATAAACTCAATACTAATAGTATATCCTTAACCTATAAAAACACTACTAATAACAATATATAAATCAAGGATCACCCACATACAAATAAAATACGTATATTTATATATATAAATATACATATTCTTACCGGTTATGGATACTGGTTACTACAATTCTCCCCTCCTTATAAGAATTTCGTCCTCGAAATTCATAACTTAAGCACATAGATGAGGATACTTAGATCTCATTTCTTCTTCTCATTCTTAATTTTCCTTTTCAACTGTATAGTTTATTCATAAAACATTTACAAAGCAATCTTCCTTGTATATAGGATTTGCTCATTGTGGTCCAAAATCCTAATAAATACTCATTCATATGTTAGATTATCTCTAAGTTGGCTCATAGCTGAGTATACGAGAGGAATACGAAACATATATCCATAAAATAAACATATGACACACATTATGGACTTATAAAATTATACACACATATTTTTATTCTTTTTTTCCCATTCGTTCAATATTTAATGGGTATCTATACACTTCACCTTTCATTCATTAAAGAATAACATAGATGTAGAATACCCATACTAATCTCTTACATAAAATTCTTAACTCCTTTAAAAATTTTAATCCCTTCAACATATACTCATACGTCATAATATCATTCACTACCTTGATATCATTAAAAAAAAATGTAGTATTTCTACGCAACTAAGTTGTCATTCAAATCAGAATATTGAAAGCATTATCTTAAACGATCAAAAATCAACTTCAATAAAAAGACCTTTAGTTCAACTGATTCTTAAACTATAGATCTTAACATTATATCTCTTACTTTAACTCTTAAAAAAAATAGTCCACCTTATTGGACATCATTTTCTCATTGAGATTGACATGTCTGCTTTTTCTAATATGCTCGATTTCAAATAAAAAAGATTCTACTAGCACAATTACTGCGATGGCAAATATGATTCTTTTAACTATTCCTTTAACGTCATCCACGTAAAAGGAAAGGACAAAACGATTATTGATTTTCTTTCATAAAACTCTATAAATAGCCTAAACCTCATAATCACTTTTCTAGCAATAAATAAAACCAACCTTCTTACCATCTTCATAATGAATCCCATTATCATAACTCCTCCTGTTCCTTTTTCTCCACCACAATTTCCAGACCTAATCAAAACCAGAACACTCCATTCCCGTGCCAAAGAATTCATCAGACACTACGCCATCTTAGCAGTCCAAGAACACGGCCTCACAGTTCTTGGTGGCCCTTTGTTCAACTTAGAATACCCTTTCTTTCACCTGCACTCTTTTTTCCCATTTTCCCAATGGTCCAAACCTGTCCTTTACTTGTTATGGTACCTGTTGGATCTGTATACAATCGCCATGGAATTCCCATTACTTAGAACCCTCCAAAAATTAGAAAAATGTGATGAAGATCATCCAGCCCTGATTTTTCTCCAATGGTTTTACCCAAAGATATGGTGGATAACTAAATTTCAATACATGATTGCAAACAACACAAATGCTGCAGTCCCCAGACAACATCTTTGGTCAGTCTTACTTCTCCAACGGAAGGGTATGATTATTTCAGATCACGAGATTCATTATTACCCCACTGTTAAGGATTACTTCACATTTACCCTTTCACTAAAGGGATCAATTAAGCTCTGGCCTGAAGAAGTAATTCAGCAAAAGAGAGAACTTGAAAGAATTCTTGCTCAGGAAAATCAAATAATTCCTCCGTCTGTTTGGATCTCCCCAGAAGATGCTGCACCTTGGGAACAAGTTGAAGCTGACTTTACAGAAGACCTGAATTTTGCCAATATACTCAAATTCCAACAAAGACAAAAATATCATCTTTCACATCTCAGAAATACAGATTACTCTACTCATCATCACCATATCCCAAACATGACTTATTATGCCAGATACAGACAAGCAATGGATAACCTTCACCAATGGCCTCAGCTAACTGTCCCGACAGAACCTACCCAATCTCAGCCAGTTGTCCCGACAGAACTTGACCAACACCAACCCAATCTTGACTTATCCCTCTTTCAAGACTCCCAACCTTATCCAACCGACACCCAAATCCAAGAGGAAGCCAGCACATCCCTCATCTAGACCAGCTCACCTGGAGAAGATCAAGATATGGTAGACCTACATTCCACTCCGCCAGAGCCCTCATTCAATGTATGGGAACAACAACTCCATAAGTTCCTCTCTCACGGATACGACACAGATGAAAGCGACCAAGGAGACTCATTTTGACCTACATTGCTGTTTCTATTTTCACAGAAACTAGATCCGTGTTGCTCTATCACATCAAAGAGAGACTGATTACTGCTTTATCTTTATGTCAAGTGTGCTTTATCTTTCTTCATATCTGCTTTTAATCTATCCAAAAATCAATGTTAAGATCATAAAAATCCTTGAAATTAATAAAGTTAATTTGGCCTCATGTCCAAAGTCCCATTGTTCTCTCAAAAAGTCTTCAAGTCATAGATGCATTGTCGGCCATTAGTGCCAAAACGACAAAGTCCCTAAATCTATAAAATAGGCCTTTATTGACTTTTCTTAATTATCTTACCTAACTCATCACGCTTCCGACACAATTTTTATCACACTTACATATCAACATATATTTATTCAAGATTTTGCGGCCTATTGTCCCTTATAAAATGATAAAATAAAACTGATTCTTTTCTTTTTTTTTTTTTTTTTTTTTGCCTCACAAGAATCGAGAAAAATATATACTTGAACATACTTACACATATGCTCCACAGCTATTATCAATTTGTTTCTCTATAAATACATTATTATTGCATCCTTATACAAACTCAAAAATATTCAAAGATTAGGGTGAGCATAACAATGGAGGAAACCTCAGCTCGTCGATTCACAAAAAATTGTGTCTTTTGTGGATCCAACCCTGGGAATACCGAAGAATTTACAAAAGTTACAGAAAATCTCGGTAAGGTATTAGCTGAGCGAAATATACATCTAGTATATGGAGGAGGTAACCGTGGGTTAATGGGGTCTGTAGCAAAAGCAGCACACAATAATGGTAGTCGCGTTTTGGGTATCATTCCAAAACCTCTAGCTATTGAAAATATTGTAGGAAAAACAGTTGGGGATGAGTTACAAGTCTCATCTATGCACGAACGAATGGCTCAAATGCTTGGGCATGCAGATGCTTTCATAGCTCTACCAGGAGGTTTCGGGACCTTGGAAGAAATTTTTCAAATTGTCTCATGGGCACAATTACAAATCCATCAAAAACCCATTGGTTTGTTAAATGTTAATGGTTTTTACGACGGTTGATATCTTTTCTTGACTATGCAGAGGGAACACAATTCATCCCACTTATAGCACGACAGATTCTTATTTCTGCTCCAACTGTTGATCAACTGATTGATCAATTGCAGTCTTTTATTCCTCTGTCTAATCCAACATTGCATCAGTTAGATTGGTCTACTCATGACAGTCAGAAGAAGTGCAAAATAGACTTAAATCTCACTCCGTAGCCTCTACTGTATTTTTGTTGCTGCTATTGTTGTTGTTTTCCTTTTCAATAAAAGTTGTTTCAATTGATGTCTTCAATACTCTACTTCTCTATATTTTGTCATTGAGAAAATTATCTCAATTTGCTCTATCACATGCAAATTATCATTATAAGATATTCAACATCACTCTTACTAAGAATATTAGTCATAACTTAAAAGAAAATCTAAATGGTAACATTAAGATCCACAAGGTACCATTATCCACAACAACAACAATCTTAGCAGCTCTTGGATACTGTGTCATCTTCACAAAATCATACAAAATTTAAGGAATATGTCAAACTTTTACACAACAAAGCTACAAATACAATCCTAAGGATTTGGCATCTGCTCGGTTCCCTTGACTCGACACTTAAAAGTCTACAGAATCATATCTTAGCTCTGATACCAATAAAAGCTGTCACGCCCCAGACCCAAAAGATCCGACACACGACATCACTTACATTCATTCACTGCATGTGCACTCATAAATAATATTACACAAAATTTTCAACTTTCATTCAACACAGAAATCCTTAGCAAGTTGCTAGTAAGTTCAACACTAAAATCAACCATAACCTAACATATAAATATAAACTTCTCTTGACAATATTTAAACATTCATTTCAATTTCTTTCAGAATTATAGCAATTGAATTATGACTGGGACAATTATTAAACCGGAGATACGCAGAGTTTTCTCAGAGATTAACACTCTACTACGTCACCAGTAGCAACTTTGTTACCGGGAGCCCAGAATATATCCATTGCAAATTCTTACTTAAAATCATCCAATAACCACACTTTATAAAACTTAAACCAAATCCAATCCACACACAATGAAATAATACATAAGTATTTATTCAATAGGGACAAACCAAATATCCTATCCCACGTGTCCCCAAATGAAACACACAACAACCTAGCAACTTAGGGAACCCAAGGAACAGCAGAAGCCTTGCCAAATCCGCTAAGCACACATGTACCTTATTTACCTGAAATCACCATAAACTATAATGAGTATAAAACTCAGTAAGCATACTAATTTTTCATATATCAAATACAAATACATATATGTACACAATGCATATGTATGATATGCTGTGATCAATCAAAATCATAATCTTATCAAATCATATATCATGTAAGCGCTTACACATTCTTTCAAAACACATAATAGGAATACCATCACTCGACTACTACTTAGTAGGACTTACATATCACATATCACATAATGAGCCAAATGTCACTCGTAGGTGACATACCGTATGAGAGGAATAGTACAAGTGAGGTCTTTAAATCACACATATATAACGCTTATGCCCGAAGGTAAAAGCCAAACCCTCACCCTGATCATCGGTGAGTCCTCTCACATGTACCAATACGCCACCACACGAATGTGATGACTCACACTTCCTTTAGGTACCAATAGGATCCTCCCTACATACGGAACACATAACATATACCAATCCCGAAGGAAAGGCCACACATAAAGGCTCCACAAATCACATAAAATGCCTACTAAGTTAACAGTGAGTTCAAGTACCCTCAAATCACAAAATATTTCTCATGGACATATTACACTTCAAAAGCTTTCTTTGTTAAACGCATCTTATTTTGGAAAGCTCACTTTCAAAAACACATGTATGTCCATGCTCAATGTCAATGCTCACATTCATAAACATATATTCACATTTCATATCAAAATATACTTTGACATATCATAAACATATTCTTAACCCCATTTACAAAATCATACAAAACAATTATTATGTTTATTGTGATTCCAGTAGTAAGTCTAGTATACTTACCTCTTAGCACTTACAGCTACAAGGCTTAAATCTCCTTAACCTATCAATGGAGATTAATCCTTTCATAAGCCTCACAATTCACACAAAATACTTTAAATAGCTTACAAAATTATACACAATGCATTTATCACATCAAATTGGTCTAAATATTTGGTTTCTCAAAACCTGTCATTCTGACCACTTACACTTAACAAAAATTTCTAATACATCAAATGATGTCCGATTACTCCGAAATCAGAATATATCATTCTTGACTCATATATACTTCTTATATATGAATATTATATCAAAATTCCTACACAATCCATTCCATACACACCATCGAATCCAAACTACAAACCTGACAGGATCAAGATACTTACTGAACAGTATTCAATCTCCCAATTTTATAAAATCATATACTAACTCAAAAATTATAAAACTACCACATAATTACTCTTGACACATATCTCAGTCCATGATAAATATTTGGCTTCCAAATAACTGCCAAAAGTATTTTAAAACTATTTTATTTCATAACTTTAAAAATCTGTTAATCAAATACTACAATGAGCTGATACACTTTAGAAATTCATAACACTTCAACCACATTGATCCAAATTCTCAATTCTGAGTATATCATATTAGACATAGAAAAATTATCATATTCCAAAAATTCGTAATTTTTAAAGATCATTCAGCAGGTCAAAAATTATTTTCCACTGTATCATACTGTTTACACAGGAAATTTCCAGAATTCCAGGGTCATTTTGGTAAATTCACTACAAATTCAATTTCTGAGATTTTCAGTCGATTCAAAGTCTCAGATGATCCCAAACATGTATAATTTTATATACTCAAAATTCAAAACCAGAATCGAATCACAACAATTTATAAAATTCCTAGATCAAGAGGTTATCCAGCAGAAATTCCATAATTCATCATGATTTATCAAATTATCTTATAGATCATCATCAATTCTCACAACATCAAACGAAATACACATCAAATCCTTAATTATACATATTTCCAGAAATCAAAACTTAAAGAAATTAACTTAATTAACACCAATAAATTGATAATTAGTTGTGATATACCTCTAAAGATCCAAAATTCTCATTTTCTTCTTCTTTTTCTTTTTCTTCTTCTCTTTCTCTCTCCTTTATTTCTCTCTTCTCTCTCTAAAAATGGGTAGCTCGACCAAAATGAGAGAATTAGGGTTTTTAAAAGTGTATTTTTATACTAAGTGGTTAATTTTTGGTATTTACGAATTCACCCCCAAAACTTTCAAAGTATAACAATTTGGTCCCTAAAATAATTCCAAAGTCTTGCAAATAAACTCAATACTAATAGTATATCCTTAACCTATAAAAACACTACTAATAACAATATATAAATCAAGGATCACCCACATACAAATAAAATACGTATATTTATATATATAAATATACATATTCTTACCGGTTATGGATACTGGTTACTACACCTGGTGTCTATGGAAAGAAGAGACAAAATTCTACAATGTTTATGTTGGCAAAAAAAGCTACATCAGTCATTTACATTATCAAGAAGGTGCTGCAAGTGGGTGAACGAGTTATTGGCCTAAATTATTGAAGATTGATGTCACACTTAACATATTTCCATTCATTGCCTATATAAGGACACTCTTAGGACGTTTTCAACATGAGATAATTCTCTCTTATTTTCTTCTCATTAACATGTATTGTAATCTAGGCTAGAGTTCTTAGCAAGGCTAAGAGATGAACTTTTATGTGTAATAAATCTACTTCTATGCTTTGATTCGTTGTTAACAACTACAAATGTTTGTAAGTTTGGTTTTGCTTAAACTCTTATCTATTTTATTTTCTATAATCTAGAGATTATAATTCTCATGTCTCATATATTTTTAGTCATACTTTTCTTATGTGATTCTTGTTGAATTATAATTGTTATTGATTACATTGTTTTATATGTTAACATTTTACTGCAATATTGTCAATTGATATATTGTCGATCTTGGATAACATGTAAAGACAATAAATGTTTGATATTCAAGTTAATCTTTTACTGTAATATTGTCAAAATGATATATTGTCGATCTTAGATAACTTGTATAAATGAACATGATTTGTGTTAATGTTTGCAAAGAGTTTAGTCACATCAAATACACGTGTTATCAAATGTGTTGTATTTTACATATCTTCCGATTGATTATTTAGAATGTGAAACTTTCAATTGTGTTATAAACATTGAATCGAAGTGTAGAGTAGATTTATAAAACATAATTGTGATTATCGAAGCCTTCCTTAAATCATCATAAGATATTTTTCTCAATTCATAGACAATTCTATTTCACCCACTTAAACTAATTAATTAATTTTTTTCTTTATTACTGCTTTAATATTTTACTTCACCAACCTATTTTGTCAAAAGTTTTCTCGTGGGATCGACACCTCAATCTATACTGCGATAGCCGCATTACATTTTAAGCATAAACATAGACTTAACTAAAACTCTACATCATTATTATTTTCAAGTGCAATTGGTTTCAGTTTTACCTTCTTTACTTAAATAGAAATTCTAATAGTCACTTTATACTGCACTAAATCAACTTTAATTATATGACAAACTTTTCTCAATAGTACTTAATATTTCATATTTTCAAAACCGACATACCAATATTTTAGAATCCAATATATCTCTTAACACCGTTATTGAAACTATGCTACCTTTCTCCAAAATATAGAATAGTTGAAACACACATTATGATACCTATAACAAAAGGTAAATTGTAAAAATTGTGATTATAATGGGAAAAAAATAAAATTAAAAAATTATGATACCATGTGTGCGGCGTTGCATAGGTCTTTGCAGGCATTACACGGGCGCGTAGCGCCTATAATGCCATGCGTAGCCGCCACACTGACTGCCTCCTTAAATTCACACCTTATTCATTTTTCACTCATTTTGTACTAATTTGACACTATTTTATACCATTTTTACTTGCTTTTAACCAATGTACTCATTTTAAGCTTATATATCGTACAAATATTTTATTTTAGCTAAATATTGCATAATATATCTTTAATTTAAGAAACTTATCAAACTCTTAATGTTGATTTGTCAAGAATTTTCCGTTCACTTTGATAGAATTTTTGAAAAGAAGTGCGTATTTGTTCTGGAATTTTTTTTTAGGGGGTTGAATTATTCTAACATAGAAAAAATATAGTAGAAGGGCGTAAGTGTCCTAAAATTTTGGGTATAAAAATTAAAATTAGATGTGTGACTAAAAATGAATAAGCCTATTTAAATTATTTAAAAAATATAAAAGTCAAATTAAGTTATAGGTGAAAAGTTCAATTTGTTTTTATAGAAAATAATGCCTCTTGTTTGTCATGGGAGGTAAAATAATTATATCATCACTTTTTAATATCTATAAAAACAATAAAGTTATTTCACGTGATTTGATATAAATAATCTTTCAAATAAGATTCTTTGACGATTAAGCATTGCTAATATTATTTTAATTTAATGAATAATTTTGAAATTTAACTTTATTTGAAGATTATTTATGATAATATCTTTATAAAAAAAGAATTAAAAGATCTTATAATTTATCCTAATTGCTTATAAGATTTTATAGTTTCAAAACTACTTAAAATACTCTGTTTGTAAATGAGTATCATTTATTTTGATAGAATCTTTTATGAAAAGTTAAAAGTTACTATTTTACTATTTTATAATTTGTCGTGCATTTAAATAAAATATTTTATTAATTGAGCAAAAGACTTTTTTCTTCTTTTTTTTTCAAGATATTTTCTTCTTTTCATTTTTTTTTCTAAAATAAATTTCTTCTTCTTCTTCTATTAATGAATTACTCTTTAATTTATATTCATCATTAAAAAATAAAAAAAGTTAATAATTAATTATAACTCAATTATTCCAATAAGTTTTCCTCTTCTTTCTCATATTTTCTAAGAAACCAAACAACAACACATAATCCATATCAAATCAAAATATATTGCTTTCAAATCTATAAATTATAAGCACCATAAACAATTAAAATTATTTTTTTTTCTTCAGAAAAAACATTTGTTCCATCCTCATAAGCATTCTATTTGTCATTAAAATTACAAAGATTATAAAATACTTAATCCTTTTCCTCCACTATTGATGTCATAAAGTGTTAAGATTCCTCGATCTCACTTTGCACCAAACACCCAACAATGAATCAACCCAAACAAATTAATATATTAAAGAGAAAAATAAAATTTAATCAAAATGACAAACATTGGGGAGAAATTTAAAAAAATAAAAATAAAAATAATAAAAGAAATGGCCACCATGGCCATTTTTTTAATTTTTTTTGAAGGAAAAAAAAACAAAAGTTATAAGAAAAAGAAGAAGAAAATGGAAGAAAAAGGAATGTTTAAGAAGAAGATGAAAATTTAAAAACAAAGAATTAAAAATTATTAATAATAAGTGTAGTTAATCGATTGATATAATAAATGTCAATATTACATTACAATAGAGTTAAATACCATTTTACTCTTATTTCTGTCAAAATAAAGGTTTTCAATAACGAACAAGGTTTTTTTTAAGTAGTTTTAAACTAGAAGAGTCCTTTAAATAATTTGGCCAGACTTACAGGGTTACAAAGTCCTTTTCCCTATCCTTGTATATAATCCATCCATAGCGGTCTCGTCCAAAAACCACTCTTGTTCTGTCCGTTGTTGATAGAGGTAGGGTTTAGCAGCAAAGCAAAGCGATAAGTTGTAGAGAAATGGAGCAAGGGAAACAAGGAGCCGTCGATTTGGTAAAATTGCCACAGAAAGCCATAAAAGATTTGCAGGCCAAGATTAAGGAGCTGGAGAATGGTTACAAGTCGTGGTTGGCGAAGCAGTCGTTGCCCGTTGAGGCCGCCGTTGTGACTGCCACCACTGCCATCAACGGTGCCGCAATTGGAGCCTTTTTGGGAATGCTTACCAACGACCTCTCCTCCTCTTTTCCCACACCTCCTCAGGCAACCCTTAATGCCGAAGCCGTTGCCCCACTCAAGCAAGTCCAGGTCAGTAAATTCTCTATTGATAATATTTAAATTTAAGAGTTTCATTTAAAAGCCAGAACTTCTAATTTACCTATTCTGATTACAAATAATGTTAAGAGTGTTCGTACTTCAATTCATGTGACCACTAGTTGGTTCAATTGGTGTAGCGTCTTAGTGTGTCTTAGTGTTTGCGAAGGATTGACTCCCGCTCATACCATACCAGGTAATGTGTGCGTTCTGGGGTCTGGTTTTATATTTAGAATTTCATACGGGGTTTGGTTTCTATGTATTTGGAAGCAACCAATTCCCAATCATTGTTTTCTGTTGACATAAAATTGCAGATTAATCAATTAAAGTAATTAAGGAATTCTAAACAATATTGAGCAGAGGGTGCTAGCCGAATTGGCAGCCCCTCTTGTGATGCTCACCCAGGTCAGAAGTTCGAATCCGCATATTGCGGTTTGTAGGTGTGTGTGTTGTACACTCAAAAAAAAAAAAAGGAATTCTAAACAATATCATATGAATCAGAATTGTATTTGTAATTTCTCTTACAGGCTGTGGCTGGGGGTCCATTGGTCCAAGCTCGCAATTTTGCTGTAATCACAGGTGTCAATGCTGGCATTGCTTGCGTCATGAAAAGATTGAGAGGCAAGGAGGATTTGCAGTCTAGGTCAGCTTGTTGTCCTTGCCTTTTATGGTTTTGTCATAGCCCATTTAACTATTATCTTATAACCATTTTTTTCTGCCATTCCTTACAATCTTCCCTCACTGGTGGAAATCTCACTTTGCAGGATTATTATTATTACTTTTATTTTATTTCACTTACCACATACCCCAGCCCCATCATAATCCATGCACAAGCAGAATTTATAATGTAATTCTACTTTGAGGTTGGCATGAGGGGAAATATCTAACTGTTCTAAATTTAACAAAATGGTGTCATTGACTTATTCACTGGATTCCTCTTTCTCTATTTGAAGCTTTGTGTTAGTTGTTTTGCACTTTAATTTTGATCAACCAAAAGTCAATACATGCTTTAACTTATTCTTCCCCTTTGATTTCAAAAAGTGGTTCTTTATTTCACTTAACCTTCAATAATTTCATGCCCTGAATCTTTTGCATTATCACATGGTTTTTTTTTCTTTTCATAAAGTCAAAATCCAAAAGCACCACAAGGACAAGCACACATATTTTAGTCATATATTTATTTACTTTTCACTTCTATACTTCATTTTTATGTGGAAATCCAACCTCAAACCTTGAATACGATGATTAATTTCCCAAAACCAATAAGAGCTGTTTGAATCTTTAACAACATCTATGTTTCTTACTAATCATAGTTCCCTTATATAACGGCCTTTTTATGCTTTGGAAAAGGGAGCTGCAAAACAGAGTTTGTAGAGAACGGTTTTTGAATTTCCAGGAGGGTTTATGCTAGAAGAATCTTTAATAAATTTTCTGGCTTCATGTTTTTTAGAATGACTAATTTTTCTTCTTCAAGTCTTGTTTTTGAAATTTATGCTAAACCACATATTTGTACGTTTTTGGATTTAGAAATGAAAAATAGGGAGAGAATACAATAATGAGTGGATCCTAATGAAAACATCTACATTATCTTTGAAGTGGAAGAGAATATCTTTGTAGACAATGTGGAAGTGAAGTTCAATAACAATTTTAGTTTGAACCAGGTGCGGAGCCAAAATCTGTTATGGTAGAGGCAATTTATATCAATAATAAGATTAAAAAAATATTAAAAAATAGTAAATATGAAAAATTTAGAAACTTATTCATAATAGATTTTATTTTTATAACAGACCTTTAACACTTTTTCATGTTTTAGAATTGTTCCATAGAAGTTTCATATGCACATCACTGAATATATTTTTGCAGACGTATATAATAAAGCTAATTAATACTAATTTATAAATCTTCTTTCAACTATTGCATTGTTTTATGAATTTCAATCTTGAAAATGCTTGCTATATTAGCAAACATATATGTTTCTTATCTAATTTCAATATTTGTTTTTTACAAAAACCATTAGTGGGTATATCTCCAATTATTTTCTTCATTGCTTTACATCTTAGAGGAGATTTTTTTTTGTCCGTTGAAAATGTAATGTGAGAGATAGAGTATGACTTCTAAAATGACAAACTAGCAAACATGTATACTAAGCGTCACAAGTCAAACATTTACAATTGATTTAAAAGACTACCCTATTAGATAATATTGCTTATTCACTTGTATATACCCAAAATTCACCTAATCTTTATCCGTTGTGAGACATGACATTCTCTCTCACCTAATCACGTGACGCTTTTATCACATCTAATTTATTCTCAAGGGCCAACTTAGCCCGCATTGCCTATCTCCATTATCCATGTGATAATCTCTACGAGGCAACGCAAGATTTTTTAAGACCCACATGTAAATGAGAATTCAGGTCTGCTCTAATACCACTTATCATTGGGTAGACACTTGCCATGACCCAAAAGATTAATCAGTTAGGTAATATTGCTTAATCACCATACATACCCAACACTCAACCAATGTGAGATGTGACCTTTAACCTGTCATAGGCCATACTTTAGCCGTTGACTCAAAAGATTAACTTGTTAGGTAATGTTGCCTATCCATTTGTATATATATCTAAGATCCACCAAATTTCTATTTGATGTGAGATTTGACATTCTCCTCCCATCTAATCAAATTAATCCTTGTCACATTTGGCATATACTCATGGGCTAATCTAGCATGTATTAATCATCCTCATTACTCTTAAGAGACCTACATTTCATACGACAATCTCTATTGGGCTCAACATATAGAATTTTAGGGCCAGATGGGGATGAGAATTCTGCTTTGTTTTGATATCACCTGTCACGGGTCAGATGCTTGCCATTAACCTAAAAGACTAGTGTATAAGATAATACTACTATCCATTCATATATACCCAAGATTCACTTTATTTCTATCTAATGTGGGATATGACATAAGAATAAAGTATAACGATGCAATGTTACGAATGAATTTGATGAAGGACAAGCTAGCAAGATTTGAAACTTATATGGCAATTATTTTTATGTTTCTTTATTTTTGTCGGTTAAGGTTTTACTCACTCATTTAATTTAGTTTGGTTTTCTTTGAGTTCTTTTATGGTTAATAAAATAGAGAAGTACTGATAATTCTACTCATTCTTTTCAAATTTGTTTCCTTCTATCTTTATCTTTTCCCTTTCATTTCTCTATGTTCCTCTCCTTCTCCTATTGGTTCTCTTTCAATTAGGTTTAAGAAATCCAACCAAAACAACTTTTGTAGCCCTCTACAATCAAGATCACAAATCCTAAGACACTCCCAAACTAACTTGCATGTTGCCACAACCTGTCTCTAGTTGTTGTGCAAACAACCACCACCACCATCATCATCATCATCATCCTCAATCATTAATTATGAGAGGATGCCTACCAAAAAAGTAGTAGAGACTTGTTGAAATGTATATAGTATTTTATATATATTATAGTCAATATCATAGAATAGGAAATAGATTGATAACCTTCCAAATAAAACACATAACTTCACCTATATAATGATGTATTTTTCTCATTATCAATATAGAAGAATTCTTCTACTCTTTATTTCTTTACATGGTATCAGCGCCAACATTTGACTTTTGAATTGTTTTCTTCCGGTAGTACTGCCTGTTTATTTTTCAGCCACCGTGCTCTCTTTTTTTGGTGGCTATGCCCTCAGAAGGATCTTGTCGGCAAGACCTAAGAAATCATCGTCAGAGCATCCCCGGACGCGCCTCTATGTGTTGGGTAACGATAGCACTCTTCGGCGATCGTACCATTCTCCGGCCACCTCCACTGACCTCAAAAGGCGCCGGCGACTAAGTCTGCAGCAGTCCGATCCTCACTGACCGTCGGACGCTCCTTTACACGCTAGTAATAGCTCTGTTCTCCAGCAAACTTCAACTGCCGATCTACTTTTCGGTGCGCGTGCAGTCTCACCGTCGGTGTCTCGGTCTTTGGACATTGACGACGAGCAAAATCGTCACCTGATCGTCGTCGCTGTCACCGTCGTCAAAAAACCTCCGCCGTCTCTTGAAAACTGTCGCTGTGTTGTTGAAAAACTGCTCCTGGTTGTCAGTTGTTTTCCCCTTCTCTCCTATTTGTAAGTCAATATGATTACTGGGAGCTCTAACACAGACAAGCAATATCTATTTGTCTCTTTCACTGGTGTCAACTATGAGGAATACCTTAAATACCAAGTGACTAAGTAGTCTACCTCTTCCATTACCTCCATTGCATATATTGGTAATTCAGTCGCATGTCTTACTCAGTCCTCTTCTTTAGGACCCTGAGTCTTTGATTCTGGTGCCTCTGACCACATTTTTGGTAACTTTCAATTACTTTCTTATCCTTTTGCATTTAAGTTATTACCATTTGTCACCTTAGCTAATGGGTCATCAACTACTGCTTAAGCAGTTGGTCGAACACATCCTCTTCTCTCCTTACCTTTAGAATTTGTCCTTTATATACTGCATTGTCCTTTTAATCTTATTTCTGTCAGTAAACTCACTCGCCTTTTAAATTGTGCAATCATTTTTGTTAATGACTCTGTTCTTATATAGGATCGTAGTACGGGAAAGATGATTGACGTAGGTCGTGAATCACAGGGGCTCTATCATCTGAGAATTTCTCAACTATCTGTTGCATGCATTGTCACTGAATCACCAGCACTTCTTCATAATCGTCTGGGATATCTAAATCTGTTAAAGTTTTGAAAAATAGTTTTAAGTCTCTCTAGTCTATCATCTTTCAATTGTGAGTCTTGTCAGCTTGAAAAACACTCGTGGATCATTTCTAATGCGTGTCAATAATCAGGCTGCATCTCTTTTTGAATTTGTTCATTCAAATGTTTGGGGTCCGAGTCGAGTCTCTTCTATTTTAGGTTTTAAATATTTTGTTACGTTTATTGATGATTATTCACGTTGCACTTGGTTATTTTTAATGAAAGATTGCTCTGAATTATTTTTCATCTTTGAATCCTTTTATGCTGAAATTAATGCACAATTCTCCACTACTATTTGTATGTTGCGTAGTGATAATACACGTGAATATTTTTCTGTTCCTTTTACTAAATTTATGTCTTCTCAGGATATCTTACATCAGTCTTCCTGTGTTTATACTTTACAACAAAATGGAGTTGTTGAGCATAAGAACAGACATCTCATTAAAACTGTCCGCACTTTACTTATACATAATAATGTTTCTCTTCGTTTTTGGGTGATGCTATTCTTATTGCTTGTTTTTTGATAAATCGAATGCCGTCCTCTGTGTTACAACATTAGATTTCTTATTCTGTTTTGTATCTTGATCAACCATTGTTTCCTCTTCCACCTCGTGTCTTTGGTTGTACATGTTTTGTACATGTCTTCTCTCTCTTGGTCAAGACAAATTATCCGCTCGGTTCATTAAATGTATTTTTCTTGACTACTCACGTCTTCAGAAAGGATATAGGTGTTATTTTCCTTACATCCGACGTCATTTCCTTTCTATTGATGTCACTTTTTTTTAGTCTTCCCTTTTCTTTTCTTCCTCTGCTTTAAAAAATGTCAATCATAGAGGCTCTTCCAATTTCTTATATTATTCCTTTTCTTTAGTTAAACACTGAACTTGTTCCTGTCTCACAGCATGATCCTCCCATCGAAGATTTTCCCTCTTCGGCTTGTGATAGTCTTGTTCCTTTTGATCCTTCAGGTGTTGACAGTGATATTGCTCCTAAAGCTATTGAGGTTCCCATTGACTCATTTCCTGCTTCAGATTCCTCTTCTACTGAGGTCTTGCCACCTGTTGACCAATTTTCAATTATTGTTCGTAAAGATATATGTTTCACTCACAATTCTCATCCTATGTACAACTTTCTTAGTTATCATCGATTATTTTTTTCATATTATACCTTTATGTCTACTTTATCTTCTGTTTCTATTCTTAAAACACTTCGTGAGGCTCTTTCACACCCTAGCTGGCGTCAAACAATGGTTGAGAAAATGGTTGCTTTGCATACTATTGGTACATGGGAATTGGTTCGGTTACCGCTAGGATACTCCGTGGTTGGTTGTCGATGGGTTTACACTGTCAAGGTTGGACCTAATGGTCGGGATGGTCAGGTGGACAGATTGAAAGCTCAGTTGGTTGCAAAAAGTTACATTCAGACTTATGGGCAAGATTATTATGAGACTTTCTCTTCTGTGGCTAAAATGTCATCTGTTCGGTTGTTCTTGTCTATGGTTGCTATTCGTCAAAGGCTTTTGCACTAACTCAATATAAAAAATGCGTTTCTTCATGGTGAGCTTCAGGAAGAAATATATATGAAGCAACCACCTGAATTTGTTGCTCAATGGAAGTTTGGTTTGATGTGTAAATTTCTTCGCTCTTTGTATAGTTTGAAACAATCTCCTCGTGCCTGGTTTGGCTATTTTAGTACTGTTATCCAGGAGTTTGGCATGATTCGAACTGAGTCAGATTATTCTGTTGTCTATTGACATACACCACAGGGCTAATGTATATATTTGGTAGTCTACGTTAATGATATTGTTATTACAAGAGATGATTTGGACGGTATTAAGCAATTAAAGAATCATTTGTTCTGACATTTTTAGACTAAAATTTGGGGTTGCTCAAATATTTTCTTGGTATAAAGGTTGCTCAATGTTAAGTCTGGAATTGTTATCTCTCAAAGAAAATATCTGCTGGATATTCTAGAGGAAACAGGGATGTCAGACTGCAGACCTATAGATTTCTCTAATGGTTTCTAATAGTAAACTCCTACCTGGACAGGGGGAGTCTCTTGCAAATCCTGAGAGATATCGAAAGTTAGTTGGTAAGCTTAATTATCTCACCATCACGGCTTGATATTTTCTTTTCGATCAGTGTTGTCAGTCAGTTTCTACAATCTCCATGTGATAGTCATTGGGATGCAGTTATCTGAATTTTATGGTATATCAAGGGTGCACTAGGAAAAAGTTTGCTATATGAGAATAAGGGTCATACACAGGTAGTCGGATATTCAGATGTTGATTGGGCAAGTTCTCCATCAGATAAATGTTCTACTATTGGGTATTGTGTTCTTGTTGGAGGAAATCTTGTATCATGGAAAAGTAAGAAGTAAGAAGTTGAAAGTTGTTGCCAAGTCAACCGCAGAAGCAGAATATCGTGCCATGGCTTTAGCAACATGTGAGCTTATATGGTTAAAACAATTGATCCAAGAATTGAAATTTGCAAACATTACAAATGAAGTTATTTTGTGATAATCAAGTTGCACTTTATATTTCATCTAACCCGGTATTTCATAAAAGGACTAAGCATATAGAAATTGATTGTCACTTTATTTGAGAGAAGATTTTGTTTGGCTGTATTTCCATAAGTCATGTTTGCTTAAACGACCAGGTAGTAAACATTTTCACTAAATCTTTCAGGGGTCATCAAATTGATTTTATTTATAACAAGCTTGGCGTATATGATTTAACAGTCTTTCATAACAAGCTTGGCGCATATGCTCTAACTTAAGGGAGAGTGTTGAAATGTATATAGTATTTTGTATATATTTATGGTCAATATTATAAAATAAGAAATAGATTGATAACATTCCAAATAGGATTAATTGACCTTCCAAACACATAGTTTCACCTATATAATGATGTATTTTTCTCATTGTCAATACACAAGAATTCTTTAACTCTCTATTTCTTTACAAGACCCTCAATTTTGTGGCCAAAATCTTGACCACAACCATCCTTAGTTACCATTGATTTACGAGTTGCTAGCCACACCATCCTCATTAACACTAGAAAAAGCTAACTTTGTCACCTCTAAAAATTGTGGCATCATATAATTCATGTTGCTTATTGCTATTAAATTTGACCTCACCTTTAAAGCATTCTTAGCAAACTAGCGACTTTGAGCATCAAGGTTGGCATCTTTTAGTGCGCTGACTTTTGATCTATCAACATTCACCATTGCTGGACATCATACACCTCTCTCGTAGCCTTAGTAGATTGAAGGGCCTTCTTTCATAGTTATAACGTTATAGGGGCTTAATTGAAATTAACCAAAAGGCATTTGTCAATGTTTGGTTTCTGTATTAGCTTGTTCATAATTGACCAAGGTTTGCATATCACTTAATGCAAGCTTTATCCACTTGCCTCTATGCCTTTCCTAGAGTCTTTCATAGCAAGCGGAGCCTTGCCAATTAGTGGCAACCACCTCAATCTATTAACCCCCTAACCTTTCTTCCAAGTTATTAAGAGTAAGGTTGTTATTAAATATGAGAATGAGTTTAAGTGTAAAGATGATCATGCAAATAAGGATAATCCTAAGAATGAACCTCATTTCCAGGGGGAGGATGTTTTTAAGAGATGATAGGATTGCACTTCAGAGATAACCTTTTTGAGACTAGGAAACCACCCTAGTGCTCATATTGAATTGATTGGTTGTAAACATTATCTTAAACAATCACCTAAAATTAATACCCCTTTCTATTGGATCAAATGTAGTACTACTTTTTCTTCATTTTTTCTCCTTACGGCAATAGGAGCAGATGTAGTTTGATCTACAAATGCAATCACCTAAACTGAAGTCTTACTAGCTCAATTGGCCAAGAGTTGTGCTTTTAGTAGCTGCGGAGAATTAACGTACAATAAGTGAGCAAGATTTATTAATTATAAACTTATATTTTTCCTTGTTTATGCTTGATGATTTCTATTATTATTATTATTACTCTGACATATTTCAGTATTGATATACGATTCTCATTGATAGTAGATTTCTTATTAAGGGTAAACCTCTACTTTCATACTGTCTAGGACTTGGCCACTAAAATTAGAGCTATATATGTTATTTGTTGGATTTTAAATGAATGTGTATGGAATAGAAATATTTATTTCTTATGCATTTTGTTCCCTTTTTGCTTTTTTCTCCTTCCTCTATTTTCCTCTCCTTTGGTTCTCTGCCAATGTCTTCATAAGCAATTTAAAGGTGGTTGATTTTGACATGTAGCCAACAACATGACAGAAGCATTGTATGTCTTAAGTATGTCAGATGTCAATGTGCTTGTAGTGTCCCTATTTAAATTCTTAATGAAGTAGCAAAATGTAGTGAGATTGTTACCACAATTTCTTCTTGATTGTACTTTGACCTCTTGATTTTCATGCATATAATCTATGACTACTCTAAGATCAGAAAGCTCTCTCTCTCTCTCTCTCTCTCTGCCCTCTTTCTCTCTCTGGTTTCCTTTTCCCTTTCTCTTTCTGTTTCTGAATTGTGCTGTGGTGAATTTATAGGTTTATGTATTTGATTCTGGTTTGTTATTTAAGATTCGGCTGAATAAATAATTCCTAAACTTTGTGTAATTTAAGATTATTAAATTTGCTTGTGTAGTGTGGTGGCAGCTTTTGGTTCTGGAGCTGCGTTTTCATTAGTGAGTGGGTTGGGGGGCCCAAATCAAGCAGCAAATGCCTTCACTTCTGGACTTCTCTTTGCAATTGTTCAAGGTGGCACTTACAAGGTAAGCACCAACCATTATGAGCAAGGATTTAATTATTTCAAATACTAATGGCACAGCTTGTTTGAACATCGTACTATATGCAAGAAATATATAGGTGTACTATCAGTCTGATGAAATGACAACATGCTGAAAGTCAACACTGAAAATTATCATCAGTAAATGAGGTTCCTTGTGATGTCTTGGTTTGATAGTCCAAATATTCTGCCATGAGCTATGTTTATGGTTCTTATCTTGCTGGAATAAAATTTTGTGATTATTCAGATAGGTGAGATGTGGCAATCAGCCAAAAAGCCAGCAGCCGATGATGTGTACTATGCCAGAGCAAGATGCATGCTAGCTAAGCTTGGCCTGCAGAATTACACAAAAAATTTTAAGGATGGCTTGTTGACAGATAGCACTTTGCCTTTGCTAACTGATGGGCAAGTAGTTAAAAACTTTGCTTAATTAATTTATTATTACATCTTTTGTTTACTTATTAACTTTATGATGAGATGGCCTTAACTGCAAAATGTATTTCAGTGCTCTTAGAGATGTACGTATCCCTCCAGGACCAAGGCTCCTCATACTTGATCACATTCAGAGGTCTGTTAATCTTCCATGAATAGTTGTCCACTTAATCACCGAATTTTTCTCACTTGTAATGATGATGAAGATTTGTCTTCAGGGACCCTGAGCTGAAAAAGAGTCGATGAAGCCGTGGCTGAACTTAAGATGTCAAACTTGTTTAGCGATGAGGAGAAACTTTCAACTATGGTCATTTATTGCAGGGAAATAGTTTATATATTTTAGTTTTTAGATTACCCTTGTGACACAATTGCTGTTGGCATTATGTTTGCAACAATTTCTTTGAACAGTTTGATAAGAGTTATGAATTTTGCTTTAATGTAATCTGCTAGCAACCTTTAAAATGATAAATTAGCAATTTCTTCTGGGACTGGGCACGACGGGTTTTTGGGAATCGAACTGAACAGGCTTTTTGAAAATTGAATTGAACCTATTTAGTTTTTTTTTTTTTAAATGAAATTGGAAAAACTGATTTAAGTTGGAAAAATGAACTGAATCTAATCGGTTTTTTCAATTTGGTCCGGTATGATTTTTTGGTTTTGAGCTTTTGTTTGAACTTTTTTTTGTTGATTTTTTTAATTTTAAATCCTGATTTTAGGATCAGGAACTCTACAATATCTCGACTTTGGATAGCTTGTTTTTAATTTGTTCGAGCAGGTCTTCGACCCATGATGCCTCACCCTAGTCATAAGAAAAAAAATAAAATTAGAGCTAAAGAGTCGTACTCATAAGGGAAATCAACATAGAAATGAGCTAAATTTTGACGATTAAAACAACTATCTCCCAACTAATCAAGTTAAGAACAAGAATCATAATAAAATATAAACTAAATAAAAGCAAAGGGCTCCCTCAGAACGATTAGTTATCAACAGCTATATTTTCAGACAAGGCTGCAAATTTATATAATTTATGTAGTCCAGTCACTGCGAGCATCTTCACAAGAAAATATATGTATAAATTAACGAAAGGGCATTTCAAATTTGCATTAATTAACAACACATTTGATCACAGTTGTCCACGTTAACCAATTTAGGTTGTTATTGAAAAATATTTTCAATGTAACCTCGAGCATTTTGAAGAAATAAGAAATTTAAGCCATTTTAAATCTTCAACTAGTGTTAATGGACATAGATAAAAACTTTACAGACTCGTCGATGAACAAAAAAAAGATACAAACAGATTTTGAAGGTGATCCAAATCTAGTAATATTTGGATCTTCAAGATCTGTTTGTTTCTTCCTTTTTTATATTTTTATTTTCAAGATAAAGAAATAGATCCAAATCTAGTAATATCCGTCATTTTGAAAAGAGTAATAAAATCGAAGTTCAAAAAGAAAAGCCAAAAAAGAAAGAAAATTGATGGTAGTAATTGTCAAATAAATGAACAAGATGAACTGACCTAATATTAGCAAAAGCGAGCGACTTTGAAGAGAATAGAGGATGATATGGGTTGTTCGGCAAGAAGAGACGAATGGTGGCAGGAGAGCGGACGG
Organism: Ailanthus altissimus; assembly: GCA_946807835.1. Taxonomy (NCBI): domain Eukaryota; kingdom Viridiplantae; phylum Streptophyta; class Magnoliopsida; order Sapindales; family Simaroubaceae; genus Ailanthus; species Ailanthus altissimus. The sequence continues at coordinate 6,728,568 of OX327713.1, read as the reverse complement.
CACGGCAGCGGACGGCAGGGCAGAACAGAGGAAGCCGGAAAGACTCTTTCTTTTCTGCAGCTCTGTTGTTTCGAATTTAAAAGAGAGATGGGCAGCAAAAATCAAAATAGAATTAGATTGTTTTGAACTTTTGAAAATCGACCGATTAGATTTAGGTTTCTTTTCATTTTTTATTTTTATTTTAATTTAGTGAGTAGTGATTATATAAGTTTATTTATTTGTTCTATAATTTTTAATTATATAATGTCCCGTGTCAGTTTAAATGTGAAATTATAAAAATATTATCTAATTTTATTAAAACAAACCACTAATTTTAAAAAATATTATCATTTATATATTTTTAAATATGATTTAATTATAATAATATTTATAAATTTAAAAAAATTAGCATTAATATATAATTTATTTATGTCCAAACGTTAAAAATATTAAATAGATTCTATATCAATTAATATATAATAATTAAAATATCTTTTATACATTAAATGAAATTAACATGACAATAATTTAGACAAATTCTAAAATTGACTTTAAAAAATAATTATTAATAATAATAAAACCCTTTAAAAAATAAAATAAAAACTTTTTAAATACTTAAAAAAATAATATAAAATATAAATTTAAAAATAATAATAATTATTAATGGTAAATAAAATTAAAAAAATAATAATAAATAAAAATTTTAAAAAAAAGTAATGGCCATTTTGGTCGCTGCTTGTGACGGCCAAAATAGCCGTTGATGGAACTGCCACTTTGGCCGTTGCTTATGGCGGCCAAAATGACCGTTGCTCTAGGCAATCATTTTGGTAGGCAATTTGTATTTTGTATTTTATTATTTTATTATTATTTTTAAAAGAATTTAGATGTTTAAAGTGTGAAATAACTTGATTACTTTTGAATCTGTTAACTTTGACGATAAATATTTGACGATTGGATATTTGTGCCTATTTTGATAAAAAAATTGGTATTAACATTAATTTTTTTAAATCTGTAGGTATTATTATAATTAAGTCATACATCAAGGATATTGATGATAATATTTCAATTTTATGGTTGCCACTTTACCTTTGAAGTAGTTGTGATAATTAAATGCCAATTTCTTTTTCATCCACTTCAAATATGCTTTAAGATTGGTTTTACTTTAAAAAGATGAAATCTTCATCTAATGCTTTCCAAGTTGTTATCAACCCTATCTTTATATATGATGTGAACTATATAAAGAAAAATGAGGCCCAATGTTCAATGAAATTTATTTTTTAATAATTGTTCTAATTCAAATTCACCAAAAAAAAAAAAACTTTGACCTGTTGTAATGTAAACTTTACAAAGAAATGTGAGACTCAACGTTCAATGAGATTCTTTGTTCAAAGATCATTCTAATTTAGATTTTTAGATTAATCAAAACAAAAAACCTTGACATGTTATCTATAAAAGATAAGAACCAGAGGTATAAAAAATTGTAGACGCCACATTCAAGATGGATTAGAAGTTGTGAATGATAAATCTAGAAGAACGCCATAAAATAAAATCTTGATAAGTTCTAATAAAAGTTCTCTAAAAAACTTAAGAGAAAAAAAAACTCACAAAGGTTATTTCATAAATTCTATGTTTCCAAACTCTTTCAATCTTTATGGTATTTATAGAGACCACATGAGATGTTAAGTTACAACTTTCAAACTTACAACTACCCTTACACTCAAAGTCTAAAATGCAATTACCAAAATAAATGCAACAAACTTTCAACTACCCTTATACCTAAAAGTTCACAATTACAACTAACACAACGATTAAAATTACAAAATTCAAACATAACGTCTACTAATTCAACAAGCATTTTTTTAAATTGAAAGAAGTTTTTAATTTCTGCAAGTATATCAAATTCCATTGCTGGTTGTATGAATTTGTAGAAAATCAAAGATCTAGAATAGATGTACTTATTTTTCCATAATTTTCTTATTTTGGGCTTCAAATCACATAGGCTAGTGCTGATAGGTTAGGTTGCACTTAATGTCTTTCTTCAATGGTCAAAATGAGATTGAACTCTTATAATTATATTTTATTTGTTCTTAATGGAACTTGAATAACATTAACAAAGCATTGATCATTTTGAATACTTAATTTGGGCAGATAAATATCTTGAATAAAGCATGAGTTTGAAATGTGCTTAATTAGACCATTTAATGATTCCTTCGATTTCTTGGTTCTTGCCCTTATCATCAGACCCTCATGGATGCTCAACGAATTTTGTAACGAATTTTATGAAGCTTTGGCAGTCTGATTCGCATTATTCCCCCTCTCTTGAAAAGAATTTGTCCTCAAATCTTCACCTACATCATAAAGGCTTAAATTAGCTACATTAAAGCTTACATTTACATTGTACTCGCCTGGAAGATCTAACTTGTTAGCATTATCATTAATTCTTTCAATCACTTGAAATGGTCTGTTCCCCATTGGAAGTAGTTTAGAATGCCTCTGAACTGGAAACCATTCCTTTCTTATATGTAGCCAAACCCAATTACCTAATTCAAATAAAACTTTTTTGCGCCCTTTATTAGCTTGGTTAGCATATTGTTCAGTTTTTCTTTCAATGTTTTACCGTGCCTTTTTACGGATACGCCAAATAAAATCAACTTTCTTCTTTCCATCTAAATTTATATGCTCATCCACGGTAAAGGAGTGCCGAACAAAATTAGTTTTCTTCTTTCCATCTAAATTTATATGCTCATCCACAGGTAAAGAATTAAATCCAAAGAAGTTAATGGATTAAAACTATACACAATTTTAAAATGTGAAAACTTAGTTGTTGAATATATACTTCTATATAATATGCAAATTCTACATGCGGCAAACATTCCTCCCATATTTTCAAGTTCTTTTGTATTATAGCATACAATAAAGTAGATAAAATTCTATTAACTACTTTGGTTTGTCCATCAGTTAGTGGATGACAAGTTGTAGAAAATAAAAGTTTAGTTCTTAACTTACCCCTTACAAAGTCTTCTAAAAGTAGCTTAAGAACTTCGCATCTCTATTTGTAATTATACTTTTAGGCATGCCATGCAATCTTACAATCTCTTTGAAAAACAAGACACCAATATGTGATGCATAATCGATTTTATGACATGGAATAAAATGTGCAATTTTAAAAAAACCTATCAACAATCATATCTATAGAATCCCTACCCCTTTTGACCTTGGTAAACCTAACGCAAAATTCATTGATATGTCAATTTAAGGTTTATTAGGTATTGGCAAATGAGTATACAGACTGTAAGGCTTAATCTTAGACTTAGCTTGTCTATAAGTAACACACTTTTGACAAACTCTTTTTGTCTAAAGAACTTGTCAAATGCCACTTCCTCACATGCATTGAATATATTACCAAAATCATAATCATTAACATACAAGTCTTTAATGTATTCAAAACCTAATAATTTTGTATCTAGTAAGGCGTACCTTCGAGATAGTGCATCGGCCACAACATTTTCCTTACCTTACTTGTATTTAATCACATAAGGAAACGTTTCAATGAACTCTACCCACTTGACATGTTGCTTGTTCAGCTTATGTTGACTCTTTAAATGTTTCAACAATTCTTGATCTGTATGAATCACAAATTCCTTTGGCCAAAGATAATGCTGCTAAGTATCTAATACCCTAAACAATGCATACATCTCTTTATCATAGGTAGGGTAATTCAAGGTTGCCATATTTAGTTTTTTGCTAAAATATGCAATGAGACATCCTTCTTGCATTAGAACAGCTCAAATACCTATTCCTGAAGCATCACACTCAATTTCAAAAGTTTTAGTAAAGTTAGGTAAAACAAGCAAAAGTGCATTAATTAATTTTTCCTTATCAAATTAAATGCCTTTTCTTATTCATCACCGCATTTAAAACCTACATTCTTTTTTATCACTTCAATTAAAGATGCAGCAAGGCTACTAAAATCTTTCACAAACCTTCTATAAAAGCTAGCCAAGCTATGAAAACTTCGAATGTGACCCACATTTTTAGGTTTCTGCCAATCTTGGATTGCCTTAACCTTTTTTTTATCTACTTCAATTCCTTTCATACTAACAATAAAATCAAGAAATACAAGTTTATCCGTGCAAAAGTTACACTTTTTGAGGTTAGCAAACAACTTTTCTTTTCTTAAAACATCTTAAACAAGTTTTAACTGTTCAACATGCTCATCCAAGTTCTTGCCATAGATCAGAATGTCATCAATATATACAATCACAAATTTTCCAATAAAAGTACGTAAAACATGATTCATTAGTCTCATGAAAGCACTTGGTGCATTAGTTAATCCAAACATCATAACTAATCACTCATATAAACTATATTTTATTTTAAAGGCAATTTTTCATTCACCGCCTTCTCTCATTCTAATTTGATGATATCCGCTCTTCAAATCAATTTTAATAAAAATACAAAAACCATGCAATTCATCTAGTATATCATCAAATATAGGAATGGGATGTCTATACTTTACAGTGATATTGTTGATAGAGCGTCAATCAGCACATATTCTCCATGTCTATTTGAAATTGATGCTCCGGGTATAAAGTCAATTTGATGTTCAATTCCCCTTATTGGTGGTAAACCATTGGGTACCTCTTCGAGAAACACATCATCAAATTTCTGTAAAAGAGAAACAACAGCACTAAGCAAAGAGGGATAAGTTTGTTAGTACTAAAACAAGCCTCTTTGTACAAAAGTACAACCATAGGCTGGTTTAAAAATAAAGACTTTTTTTATCTCACTCTCTTTTACATAGAAATTCACTTGTTTTCTCTTTTTTTTTTCCTTGCTAATTGAAACTTCATTTTCCTTTTCACTCCTTTTAGTTTTAGCCTCTCTTGCTTTTGAGTTCTCACTCTCTTTTTTATATCACTTTCTATTTTTAACCTCACTTGATCTTCATACACTTGTCTTGGGGTTAAAGGTAGAAGAGTAATTTATTTTCCACGAATTATAAAAGAGTATCTGTTAGTGTATCTAGCATGGGTTACACGTCTCTCATATTATCATAATTGTCCCAAAAGAATATATTCTGCATGCATTGAAACCACGTACACAAAATCTCATCTTTATACCCTCTAATTGAGAATGAAACAAGCATTTATTTATTTACTTTTAACTTCTCCACAATCATTCTGCCATTGTAGCTTGTATGGCCTAATATGTTTCAAAGTTGTCAAATTTAATTTTTTTCACCAAACTAGTGCTAGCCACATTAGTACAATTCCCCTCATCAATAATCATGCTACATATTTTATCATTGACATGGCATCTAGTATGAAAGATGTTATCGCATTGTAACTTTTCATCTTCTTTTATTTGTATATTGAGAGCTCTCCTTACCAAAAGCTCTCCACCAACTGGATACTCAATATCACTTGCATCTTTCAAATGTGGTATGGACTCATCATCAGATTCATCTTCAGTCTCAATATCACCATCATCTTTCAAAATCATCACTCTTTTGTTTGGGTATTGTGATGCAATATCACATATTCCTAAACACTTAAAAGCATTTTATATCTCTATTTCAAGAAGGCTAGGGATCAAATTTACCTTTGTTTGTTGCGCCTCCCACATTTTGGCCCTTAGGTGCTTCTATCTTAGACTTGGAATTAGTCTGCTCATCTTTCTTATTCCAGCTCAATCTCCAAGAGGATAAGGACCCTAAATTGTGGCTATATCTTGTGGAACTCTTTCTCTTGAGTTGTCTTTTCACCTTCATTACCATATGTACCATGTCTTTCAACTCTACATAGTGCTGCAATTCAACCATATTAGCAATATCACGATTCAAACCTTGCAAGAATCTGGCCATTGCTGCCTCTCGATCTTCCTCAACATTGGCTCGAATCATGGCTATCTCTATTTCTTTGTGGTAGTCTTCAATACTTTTGAAACCTTGAGTAAGGCTTTGCAACCTTTGGTACAATTCTCTGTAATAATGATTAGGGATAAATCGCTTCCTCATAATAACTTTCATCTCTTCCTATGTATCTATAGGCCTGATGTGCCTTGATTTATAACAAAATTAAATTGCAAAGTTGATGGAGGATAGAACTAAATAGATACCTTGATAAGTCGAATGGACGCCACAAGGATCAGTTTAGGGTTTTGACGCCACACTCTTGATGATCAAAGAGTGATAAGTCAGCAACTATCTTCAAGAGTTGAAAAAACTTGAGAAGACAATTTTGAGAGAGAAATAGCTCTTCTATTTCGTGCTTCCAATTTCAAAAAGAGGCAACTGCCTCTACAAGACTTTTACATGCCTTATATAGGCTTACAAAATGAGGTGAAACCCTAATGTTACCTAATAAACTTAAAAAGGCCCAAAATAAGCCCAATATGACTTAACAATTTAAAACAAAACTAAACAAGTTCAAAATAGCCCAAATACATAAAAGTAGTAACATAAGAAGTAAATAAAGCCCAATAGCATGAAAAGAAAGCCCTTAGCTGCTTCTTAAAGCCCAACGTCACCAAACGTCTCTAAATCACGTCCCAATCTCAAATTGAAGACAAATAAATACATTTAGCTCGTTTCCATTCAGATCGCAAGCTTCTAATCCCATAGAAGCTTCAATAGCTCCAATTTGACTACTTATGGCCCTTTGAAGCTGTTTAGCCTTAGCCCTTGTTATTGGACCATCTGAAATCTCCTTTACGCTCAGCTCGCCTTCTTGAGTTGATTTAGAACCTTCATGATGCACATCATCACCCCCGGGCAGAGAATGATTTGCCCTCAAATCAGAATCTTCTAAATCTTCCAAATAAGGAGATAAGTCCTTCACATTAAAAGTGGCTGAAACATTGTAATCACCAGGAAGGTCAACTTTGTAAGCATTACTATTTACCTTCTCTATAATACGAAAAGGTCCATCAACTCTTGGCATCAGCTTGGACTTCCGCTTGCTAGGAAATCTTCCCTTGCTAAGATGAATCCAAACAAGATCACCAGGTTCAAAGCTAATCATTTTTCGTCCTTTATTAGCATGCTTAACATACCCTGCTGTTTTCTCCTCAATATGAATTCGAACCTGCTCATGAAGCTTCTTCATCAATTCTGCCTTCTTAACACCATCCATAGATGTCCTCTCATTAATTGGAATAGGAACAAGGTCAATAGGAACAAATGGATTAAATTCATACACAACCTCAAATGGTGAAAATTTTGTAGCCCCATGCACACTACGGTTATATGCAAACTCTACAATAGGCAAACAAGTATCCCAACTCTTTAAGTTCTTGTTTATAACAGCCCGTAATAAAGAAGATAGAGTACGGTTCACTACCTCAGTTTGCCCATCAGTTTGTGGATGACAAGCAGTACTGAAAAGCAACTTTGTTCCAAGCTTCTTCCAAAGAGTCTTCCAAAAATAGCTTAAGAACTTTGTATCACGATCGGAGACAATGCTTTTAGGGATTCCATGCAAACGTACAATTTCCCTAAAAAACAAATCAGCAATATGAATAGCATCATCAGTTTTGTTACAAGGAATAAAGTGTGACATTTTGGAGAACCGATCAACCACAACCATCACTGAATCCTTCCCACGCTGTGTTCTAGGTAATCCAAGCACAAAATCCATACTAATATCCATCCATGGTTGCTCTAGGATAGGTAAAGGCATATATAGTCCATATGCATTCTCTTTACCCTTAGCTTTCTTGCAATTTACACATCTTTCAACAACTTTATGAACATCCCGCAGCATATTAGGCCAAAAGAAGTGCTCTTTCAGTAGCTCATAAGTTTTCTTCTCCCCAAAATGACCACTAAGACCACCCCCATGAGCCTCACGCACAAGCAACTCACGTAAGGATCCTGAAGGTATACACATTCTGCCCAACTTGAACAAGTAACCATCATGCACAAAGAACCCATCACAAGCTCCTTTAGCACATTTAGACATCATATTAGCAAAGTATGAATCACTGGTATATTGTTCTTTCACCTGTTCAAAACCCAAAAGCCTTGCATTTAACATAGAAATCAATGCATACCTCCTAGAAAGAGCATCAGCAATGACATTAGTTTGCCCCTTCTTGTATTTTATGACATATGGAAATGGCTCCATGAACTCTACCCATTTGGCATGTCTTCTATTCAGCTTGTTCTGCCCTTTAAGATACTTTAATGATTCATGGTCAGTATGAATAACGAACTCTTTAGGTAATAAATAATGCTGCCATACCTCGAGAGCCCGAATCAATGCATAAAACTCCTTGTCATAAATAGAGTAGTTTAACCGTGCCCCATTCAGCTTCTCACTAAAGAAAGCAATTGGCCTCTTTTCTTGCATCAACACAGCCCCAATACCGACCCCTGAAGCATCACACTCTATTTCAAATGTTTTAGCAAAATCGGGAAGTGCTAAAACTGGAGCAGAACATAATTGTTCTTTTATCAGTTCAAATGACTTCTGTGCATTCTCATTCCATCTAAACTCATTTCCCTTTTTCAAACACTCTGTCATAGGCGCAACAATAGAACTAAAGTCTTTAATAAATCGCATATAGAAAGAGGCTAAACCATGAAAACTTCTCACATCCGCAACACCAGTAGGTTTAGGCCAATCACGAATTGCCTTAACCTTCTCCTCATCAACCTTAATTCCGCTACCAGAAACTACATACCCCAAAAAGATAACACTATCTTGGCAGAAATAGCACTTCTTGATGTTTCCATACAACTTAGCATCACGCAAGGTCTCAAATACAGCCATAAGATGCTTCACATGATCATCTAAAGTTTTACTATAGATCAAGATATCATCAAAATAGACCACAACAAACAGCCCGATAAACTTCCTCAAAACATGGTTCATAAGTCTCATAAATGTACTAGGTGCATTAGAAAGCCCAAATGGCATCACCATCCACTCATACAATCCATGCTTAGTTTTAAAGGCTGTTTTCCATTCATCACCTTCTTTCATCCTAATTTGGTGATATCCACTCATTAAATCAACTTTAGAAAAATAAACAGCACCATGCAATTCATCAAGCATATCATCAAGTCTAGGGATAGGGAATCGATACTTAACCGTTATCTTGTTGATAGCCCGACTTTCCACACACATTCTCATGGTACCATCCTTCTTTGGAACAAGCAAAGTAGGCACTGAACAAGGACTAAGTGACTCACGCACATAGCCCCTCTCTAAGAGCTCACCAACTTGCCTTTTGATCTCCTTTGCTTCCTCCGGATTACATCTATATGCTGGTCTATTTGGAAGTGAAGCTCCGGGCACCAAATCAATTTGATGCTCTATCCCTCGAATAGGTGGTAATCCCAATGGTAGCTCTTCTGGAAATACATCTTTGAACTCTTCAAGGAACTCCACAACCTGCCTTGGCAAATCCAAACCCTCCACTTGCAATAAAGGCTTTGCCCAAGTCATGAAAACAACCCCCACAGAAGCTAGTGCTTGCTCAACATCTCCCTTTTTGGCTAACATTAACCCTTTACCAGATTCCATCATTTTCCTTTGATTCCGCAACTGATCTTCTCTAACTTGTTGAGAACTCAATGGCATCAAATTCACTTTCTTCCCATTCAGCACAAATGAATAAGTGTTCCTTCGCCCATTATAAGTCACATCGTTATCAAATTGCCATGGGCGTCCTAATAACACATGACTAGCTGTCATCGGAACCACATCACATAAAACCTCATCATGAAAGGTTTTAATGGAGAATGGAACCCGAACCTGTCTTGTAACCTGAATCTCTCCCTTGTCATTAAGCCAATGTAATTTGTATGGTTTTGGATGTAGAACAGTAGTTAATCCCAATTTCTCCACTAAAGTAATGGATGCAACATTGGTGCAACTACCATTATCAATGATCATGGCACACACCTTATCTCGGATTTGACATCTTGTATGAAAGATGTTTTCGCGCTGTTCCAAACCAATATCAACTTCAGCACTCAAAATCCTTTGAATAACTAATAAATTTCCCTCCATTGGCTCAAGATTCTCTTCTTGTTCAGTCACTTCGACTTTAGATTCCTCTTCCATCTCAGCTTCATCTTCACTTACAAGCTCTCCATACTTCCCTTGTAAAACCATCACCCTCTTATTCGGACATTCAGAAGCAATATGCCCATTTCCCAAGCACTTGAAACACTTGATGTCTCGCGTCCTCCTGGAAAATTGAGGTTCAAATACCTTCTCCTTTCCTTTCAATGAACCTGAACTAGCACTTCCTTTACTGAACTCCACTTTCTCATCACGTTTAGGTGTGTTCCATGTTCGCGAAGGTGAAGAAACAGCCTTTGTATTACTTGTTGTAGTTGACCTCATATGGATACCCCCTCTTTTCTGCTGTCTTTCTACTTTAGTTGCAAGTTTTATGACATCCTCAAGAAATATGAAGGGCTGTAACTCAACAACATTAGCTATGTCCCTCTTCAATCCATCAAGGAATCTAGCTATTGTTTGCTCTTGAGGTTCATTCAAATCACAACGAATCAGCAACAGCTCAAATTCTTTCACATACTCCTCCACACTCAAGGAACCTTGCCGCAAAGTCTGGAGTTTGATGTATAATTCTTGTTTATAGTAATCCGGAACAAATCTCTTCTTCATTAATCTTTTCATGAGTGGCCAGCTTGTAACTTCTTCTTCGTCATCCCTTCTTCGCTGAGCTTTTAAGTTTTCCCACCACAAAAGTGCGTAATCGGTAAACTCAAGTGCTGCTACCTTACACTTCTTTGCCTCAGGATACTCATGCCAATCAAACACCCTTTCTACCTTCTGAACCCATTCAAGATACTCTTCAGGAGAACTAGTACCTCTAAATGGTGGTATATTAAGTTTGATACCACTAGTAGGGTCATTTTGCTGCCTCCTTATCCTACCCCTATCTTCAGCCTCATCATCCCTATTTGGCTCATCTCCAGCATTCCGTCGGTCATTTCGAGGTACCCTATGCCCTACCCGTCTTTGTTGGGGTTGCAAAGTGTTTCTTTGCATCATTTCTATAATTGCAGCAAGTTGTCCACGAATTTCAGTAATCTCACCTCGAAATTCATCATGAGCTCGTTGTAAGCCCACGAGTTGAGCTTGTTCTAAACTCAATCCCTTTGGTACTCTACTTGCATCATCATCAGCCATTATTAACAAAAACCCCAAACAAGTATGAACAATTGAACAACACAACCAGTAGCTAAAACACTCTTCTCAAACTGAATTTTCCACCAATTCAGTAAATACAATCAGATAGCAACAATTTACTCAAATTCGAAATTTCCAGGTTCACAAAATTTCCAGGTTCAAGAACAATTTAATTCAGCCAACCCATCTCCAGTTCACAAACTACTAAGAATTAATTTTAATGCTTCAGAGTTGCAATTCAACTCCTCAAATATTAGAGACCCAAACTGATAATAACCCCACGAAATTACATAACACAAAAAATAGCAAGACACCTTCAATAGCTAAAACTTCAGTTTGCACACTGAAATCCTGTGCTCTGATACCAGATGATGTGCCTTGATTTATAACAAAATTAAATTGCAAAGTTGATGGAGGATAGAACTAAATAGATACCTTGATAAGTCGAATGGACGCCACAAGGATCAGTTTAGGGTTTTGACGCCACACTCTTGATGATCAAAGAGTGATAAGTCAGCAACTATCTTCAAGAGTTGAAAAAACTTGAGAAGACAATTTTGAGAGAGAAATAGCTCTTCTATTTCGTGCTTCCAATTTCAAAAAGAGGCAACTGCCTCTACAAGACTTTTACATGCCTTATATAGGCTTACAAAATGAGGTGAAACCCTAATGTTACCTAATAAACTTAAAAAGGCCCAAAATAAGCCCAATATGACTTAACAATTTAAAACAAAACTAAACAAGTTCAAAATAGCCCAAATACATAAAAGTAGTAACATAAGAAGTAAATAAAGCCCAATAGCATGAAAAGAAAGCCCTTAGCTGCTTCTTAAAGCCCAACGTCACCAAACGTCTCTAAATCACGTCCCAATCTCAAATTGAAGACAAATAAATACATTTAGCTCATTTCCATTCAGATCGCATGCTTCTAATCCCATAGAAGCTTCAATAGCTCCAATTTGACTACTTATGGCCCTTTGAAGCTGTTTAGCCTTAGCCCTTGTTATTGGACCATCTGAAATCTCCTTTACGCTCAGCTCGCCTTCTTGAGTTGATTTAGAACCTTCATGATGCACATCAAGGCCTCTCACGATTTCTTTGCCTATTTGAAACCAACTGATCCTACCAAACAATTGCATAATCAGTGAATTCAATAGCAGCCAATTTTACCTTTTTCAATTCAGAGTAGTTGTGACAATCAAACACCAATTCCATCTTCTTCTCCCATTCCAAATAAGATTCAGAATCATTTTTGCCTTGGAAAGATGAAATCTTCATCTTAATGCTTCCCAAATCATTATCAATCCTATCTCCATATCTAACTCCTTTATCTCTATTCCCACACCCAAATCTGTAGAAATTTACATTAAAGGTGTTGGGGGATCGAGTGTGTGATATACGAGTGTATACGTAATTCTAAAAATTACAATATATAGCGGAAGCATGTTACAAATACACACAATTTAACAAATTGAACATATATATCACATATACATGCAAGTATAACAATTATACAACATAAACATGATGAACAATATTGTATTATAACATAATGTAAAAGAACTCACCTAATGAAGGTAGCTTTACAAAATTCTTCAAGTCCTCCAACAATCCATGTCTAGAGTTCACCTTGAAGTATATGTTGAACAATTCTAGTCTATAACTTTTGGTGGGATTAAGGAGCTAGAATGGTAGCTTAATCTTAGAATTTTCAACAATTTATATTCAAACTCTTTTGAATATAATTTTGTTTTTCAAATGGAGATAGTAAATATTTTCTATACAACTCTTGTATTATATAGAAATATTTAACATACAACTCTTGTATATTAATGTTAGAAACAATTTCTACATGAGATTAATTATGATAAACAACTCTTGTCATAATTATTAATCTCTTTCTTCATTTGTTTTTTTTTTGTTCATTATAATCCATCCATTAGAGAAGAAGATGAAGAGAAGTTCTACAATTTTCAACACTTGAAAATGAACAAAAATCAAAATTCTCTCTTATCTCTCTTTCTCTTCCTTTGCCAAATTCTTCTCAAGAATTGAATCAATGATTCAATTGTTTTTGCAAATCAATTTTGTTATTCAACATTTTGATTAAACAAAATTAAGTGCTCTACCAATTTTATTGTTGGTCTCCCACTTAGAATTAATTTAACCAAGCACTAGAATAATGGCCACTAAAATTAATTTTTACCTAACAAATATAATTACTATAATTATAATGGGTAAATAAATGGCCAACATTTAGGTCCCTCATTGTATTAAAATACAATGCCATGATCTATATATATTATAATATTATCTAATAATATAATAACAATATATAATTTAATTATTCAAAATAATTTTGAATAATTACTTTTTATCTTACTAATTTTTTACTACCAAGGATAAATAGTAAAAAGGTAAAATTAAATCATTGAACAAATTTTGCCACTTGTCAATATTCTATTAATTAACAACCCTTGTTAATTAATTGAGTGATTTACTAACAATTAAGTCTTGACAAATGTACATCCCGAGGGATCCCTAACTAATTATTCTATTTTACTAAAATTTATTGGATTGAACTATTTAATCCAATCCGCTACCCCAGTGCTTAATGAGTACACTTCATATTGTGAGACTCTCTAGGTCCACACCTAATTTGTCATATGGAGCTTCTCCATACGTCCGTGAACAATGTCCCACACACACGTTACAGATATTACAAATTAGCACGTTAGACCATGCAAGTTGAGGTTATTGCATATTCGTATAATTCTTCCATCATTTATATCCTTGAAGAGCAGAGATATAGATCATCACCGTCAAATCTCTTATTTGCTCAATCATGAACTTATCTCCAGATTTATATTTCATTAAACAATATCCATAAACACTTTTGTGATATTGTTTATTCCTTCGAAATATCTTTTTCAAGGTATATGCTTGCGACCACAAGTCTTTTTAAAATACAATCTCGGAGCATTAGGATATACAACCCACTCATATGAGCTGACGGATCTCATATCCACGCACACCAGACTCCATGAGCATCGGACCATAACCAGCGACACCCAACGGTTAGACCATGAAAGGTTTTTGACATGTGTGGAACCAAAGCATGGTGGATCACTTACAAGCCCACCGTGGCGCTCAGGTTAAAGGACCACAAATACTACTCAACTCGGAAGACCTTCCATTAACGGCTTTATGAGATGTCTATTGGATGTCTTCATGAGTCTGTTCAATATCCAGTCCTTACTAAATACCTGCATCTCTATACGAGCTTCCTATTAAGCTCATGGTTTGCTAAGACTAACCATCTAGACCATCCAGACATAGACATACACTAATCTATATTAATAGGTTCCACCGATAGACTCGCATCGATGAAATTAGATCATGAACATTATGTTTGAGAATATACTTGCATAATGACATTTCCTAGCACCATTTGCAACTCCTTGCAGCTATGTCATTATTAATATACTCTCATGTCATTGTCCCATTTCAGACAAGGCTCTAATTCTTTAGATTTCGCTAATTCTTATAAACTTACTAACTCTTAGTACCACTAACTCTTAATGTTTACAACTATTAGCGTTGCTAACTCTTAGTCCTGGTCTAAACTCTTTTAAACCAGATCTGAACTCCTTCAGATCATACAATATTTGAAATGTTCCAAGCATCTTACCATTTAATAATAAATAATATTAACGATTTTATTAGAAATAATAATTGTATAAATACTATCACTATATATTTATACACTATGGGATGGCACGTAAGCACAAATCCCAACAAGAGGTACGATCATCATCATTTAAATCCTCCATATAGTCATCTTCATAATCATACCTAAGTTGATTCCTTTCTCTTCGTTGCACATTAGGAGTTCTAGGCGGCTACCCCCTTTGTGAACTAGATTCAACCTTATCTATTCTCATATTTAACTCATCAAACCTCAATTCTAGCAGATTAAATATTTGTTCTAAGGATTTAAAGAATAATTTGAAATCTATATTTTCTTAAGCCTTATCTGATGAGCTTTTATTTTTTTCTTGAGATATATTTTAAAACTTGCAAACAAAATGTTAGACAACTTCATAAACACTCCTTTATGTGTTTCTCTTTGGATTGGTAGCACTCACATTCATGTTTACTCAAATTTGGCTTTTTCCCTTTTCCATTATTTAATCTCCTCTTTAGTTTTTTATTGAACTAAAATGAACTCAATCAAAATTAACTTATGACAATCTAAAACTCAACAAACCAGTGTCACTAAGAATTTAAGCAGTAGATAGAACAATGCTATAATGGAACAATGACATAAGAAAACAAAGACAATTAGGGTTGTGTTTTGTCTTAGGCTGAATTTAAATTGATAAAATACACTTGATGAAACAAAACTTGAACTCAACTAATTCAGAACTTTTTTTTTCTTAAAATGAGAACAATAAACCTTGAATCAATAGAATATTATTTTTTTAATATATTTTTTTAGTCTTTTTTAACTAAAAAAAGAACAAATAATGGAAATCAAAAGGATAGTTCAAACCTGATTAAAGCCTAAGCTTTAATACTAAATGATGTGAACCTCACAAAGAAAAGTGAGACCTGACGCTCAATGAGATTCTTTGCCCAAATATCGTTCTAATTCAAATTTTCAGATTAATCAAAACAAAGAACCTTGACCTATCTATAAAAGATAAGAACCAGAGGTATAAAAAATTGTAGACGCCACACTCAAGATGGATTAGATGTTGTGAGTGATAAGTCTAGAAGAACATCACAAAATAAAATCTTGATCAATTCTAATAAAAGTTCCCTAAGAACTTAAGAGAAAAAAACTCTTACAAAGGTTATTTAATAAATGTTGTGTTCTTCAAACTCTTTCAATCCCTATGGTATTTATAGATACCACATAAGATGTCAAGTTACAACTTTCAAACTTAAATTTCAAACTTACAACTACCCTTACACTCAAAGTCTAAAAATACAGCTACCAAAATAAATACAACAAACTTTCAACTACCCCCACACCCAAAAGTCTACAATTACAACTAACATAACAATTAAAATTACAAAATTCAAACATAACGTCTACTAATTCAACAAGAATTTTCTTGAATTGAAAGAAGTTTTTAATTTCTGCAAGTATGTCAAATTCTACTGCTGGTTGCATGAATTTATAGAAAATTAAAGATCTAGAATGAAGGTGCTGACTTCTCCATGAATTTCTTATTTTGGGCTTCAAATCACATAGGCTAGTGCTGATAGGTTAGGCTGCACTTAGTGTCTTTCTTCAATGGCCAAAATGTGATTGAACTCTTATAATTATGCTTTGTTTGTTCTTAAAGGAACTTGAATAATATTAATAAAGTATTGATCATTTTGAATACTTAATTTGGGCAGATAAGTGTCTTGAACAAAGCATGAGTCTGAAATGTGCTTAATTAGCCCATTTAATGCTTCCTTCAATTTCTTGGTTCTTGCCCTTGTCATCGGACCCCCATGGATGCTTAACAGATCTTGTAATGAGTCTTATAAAGTTTTGGTAGTCTGATTCGCATCATGTTATCTATAAATAAATAAGAACCAAAGGTGTAAGAAATTGAGGTAAAAGTTATACTCAAGAAAGATTATGAGAGATAAGTCAAGGATAAACCTCATAAGATTTAATCTTGGTAAGTTATGAAAAGTTCTTAAAAGAATCAAAAGAAAACTCCCACTCTCTTTTTACATCACTCTTTCTTTTCAACTTCACTTGATCTTCTTACACTTATCTTGGGGTTAAAGGCACAAAAGTAATTAATTTTTCACTAAGTACAAAAGAATCTATTAATGTAACCATCATGAATTACATGCTTATCATACTACCATAGTTGCCCTAAAAGAATATGCCATGTATGCATTAGTATTATATCACATAAAATCTCATCCTTATACTTCCTAGTTGAGAATGAAACAAGTACTTTATTTACTTTAACTTCTCTACAATCATTCAACCATTGTAGCTTATATGGCCTAGGATATTTCAAAGTTGTCAAATTCAATTTTTTCACTAAACTAATGCTAGCTACATTTGTACAACACCCCCCCCCCCCCCCCCAAAAAAAAATTAATAATCATGCCATGGCATCTAGTATGAAAAATATTATTATGTTGTACCTTCTTATCTTTTTTTATTTGCACACTAAGAGCTCTTTTTGCAACTAAAAGCTCTTCATCAATTAGATACTCAATGTCACTTACCTCTAAAGATGGCATGGGCTTATCATTGGATTCACCTACAGTCTCAATATCACCATCATCCCTTTTAATTTGGGTATTGAGATGTAATATGACATATTCTCAAACGCTTAAAGCATTTGATATCTTTATTTCTAAATGGTTGGGAATCAGATTTACCTTTGTTTGGTGTGCCTCTATCTTTGTTGTTTTTGAAAGTTTCGGCCTTAGGCTTGAAATTATGCTTTGTCATCCTTTTTGCTCCAACTTAGTTTCCATGTTAAAGAAGAACCCAAATTCTGCTCACTTCATGTGAAACTCTTTATTTTCAATTGTTGCTCCACTTTTATAACCATGTGCACCATGTTATTCAACTCAACGTAATGTTGTAACTCCACCACATTTGTAATATTGCAATTCAAACCAATTAGGAACTTAGCTATAATAGCTTCTCGGTCTTCGTCCATATTGGCTTGAATCAACACTTTTAGTTTAATAAAGTCGTTTAAATAGTAACATATGAACAATGACGCTAGATCTTCCTTCATAAATTAATATGCGTTTTTTTTGTACTTTATATAAATTACTCTAGATCGCTTAAAGAAACTTAAATAACATTGATAAGGCATTTATTATCTTGAACACTCAATTTGGTCAAATTAGTGTCTTGAACAAAGTCTGAATTTGAGATGTGCTCAATTAGCCCATTTAATGCTTCCTTCATTTTCTTGTTCTTAACCTTATCATTGGACCCCCATAGGTGCCTAACGAATCTTATAAAGCTTTGGCAACCTGATTCGCATCAATATCTAACTCTTCTATCTCCATTCCTATGTCAAAATCTGCCTAAATTAACATTAGAGGCACGATCATCATCATCTAAGTCATCTCTAGAGTCATTTTTATAATCACTCCTAAGTGGATTCCTATCTCTTTTTCGCACATTAGGAGTTCTAGGTAGTTGCCCCATTTGTGAACTAGATTTAACTTTATCTATTCTCTTATTTAATGCATTAAATCTCAATTTCATTCGATTAAATTTTTATTCTAAAGACTTAAAGAAGAGTTTGAAATCTATCTTTTCCATAGAGAATTGCATCAGATGAGACTTTATCTTTTTCGGGAGAAATGTTTAAAAACTTGCAACCAAAGTTAGAAAACCTCACAAATATTCCTTTACGTATCTTTTCTTAAGACTTGATAATACTTACACTCGTGTTTACTTAAATTTAACTTTTACCCTCTTATGAGCTCACACTCTCTTGCTTTTTTTAAAGTTATTTATTGAACTTAACAAAATTAATCAAAATCACCTTGTACTCAATTCAAACTCAACAAATCATATCATTAAAAATAAGAATGAGTTAAATGCAAAGGATAAAGAATAGGCAAAATTTAATAATCAAAGAGAACAATAAAAAGGAAATACAAATTTTGATGCAATTAGGATAGTTGTTTTGTTTTAGGCTAAATTGCACAAAATATACAGAATACACACTTTATGAAAATAAACTTGAATAGCAAACAACACTTCAACTAATTCAGATTTCTATATTCTCTTTATTTATTTAATTCAAAATTCAAAATAGCAATTTAAAATCAATTGAATCTAAATTATTATATACTTCTTTTCTTTTTGAATTTTTTTGTCTTTTTTTTTTTTTTTTGCTAATTAGAATGAAGAAATATATAAAAGTTATAGGCAAGAAGAAATAGAGATGATAGTTGTAGATTTAAAAAAAAAAAAAGAACAAATGAAGAAAATAAAGGATAGATCAAATATGATTTAGAACCTAAGCTCTAACACCAATTGATGTGAACCTCATAAAGAAAAGTGAGACTCAATACTCAATGAGGTTCTTTTTTCAAATATTGTTCTATTTCAAATTCACAAAACAAATGACATTGACCCATTATCTATAAAGAGATAAGATCCAAAGATATAAAAAATTAGGGTAGACGCCATATTCAAGAAAGATGAGAAAGATTGTGACTGATAAATCCATATAAAAGCACAAGATTTAATGTTGATAAGTTCTAAAAAGTTCTTTGAAGAATCAAGAGAAAACTCTTACTATTATTAATATTAAAACTCTGAATTCTTTTTAGGGTTATAGGGCTTTATATAGCCAATTTTACCTAGAGCATGAAAGGAAAAAAAAAATCAAATCCTATGTTATAGTAGGAATTGATTAAAAATAAATTAAATAAAATTAACAAGCATATTAAAGAAACAAATATTCTTGTATCTTTATTTCTAAATTTTACCTAAGAAAATAATGATCTAATAAAGCCACGTAAACAGTAATGCATGAATAGTGACATTGGGTCTTCCTTCCTAATTTGATATACATTTTATATTGTTCTTTACATAAATTACTCCAGATCACTTAAAGAAATATGAATATTGGCAAGGCCTTGATTATCTTGAACATTCAATTTAAGCAATCTAACATCTTGAACAAAGAATAAATTTAAGATGTGTTCAATTAGATCATTTAATACTTTTTTCATTTTCTTGGCTCTTGCCACTGTCATTGGACCTCCATGGAGCTTAACGGATTCGTATTATTAGGAGAGAGGTGGTAAATGTAGAAGAAGATGAAAAAGATGACCTAAGTAAATTTACCATGGGTTTTAAGATAAGAGAACAAGGTAATAGATCTGACAAAGACTTACACTCTTACTTCTTATAAGTAACACTCTTACTGCCTTACTAGGACTTATTGGTTACTTGTCGAAGTCTACTATTGCCTTGAAGTTTCAAAACCAATAAACTAACTTACAAACTACTTTTCTCATGAAAAATTGCAGATTCTTCATATGTTTTCAATTCTAATCTCCTCAAAACTTGAATTGATTCTTAAAATGATTTATTACGTGAATTGATTCAGATGGAAAACTAAAATTTTCTAAAGCATCAACAATTTGTTGAATCCTAATTTTCTCTTCCCTAACCATTTAATAAAAATTTGAAACCTTTGATTACTATTTGGAATCCTAGGTTGTGGCTAATTATTAACATTTAGAAGTACGTGACTTGTTTTAACCACAAGTGCAAACCAGACTAGTGCCTACTAGGGATCACCTCTGCATTACGTTTGTGGTTTCTTATCTATATACTATGAATGAATGACTTTGATACGAGAACTTAGCTAAAGCTCACCAAAACAACACCAATATAGTGTTTTGAGATAAAATATAAATTTTTATTGAAAAATAACAACCTCATTTTTCATCACAAACTTTTCGTTACTTAAAATAAATTTCAAAACTTGCTCAAAAGTAACTAAAACAACCATCATGGTGTTGTGAGCTAAAGTATACATTTTTATAGAAAAATAACGAATCGTGAACATTTCATTGGAAAAATATTTTTTTTCTGCAACTTGCTTAAAAGTTACCAAAATAACTAACATGGCATTTTGGGCTAAAATATATATTTTTGTATAACGACTTCATTTTTTGTTATAAACTTTTTGTCACAAAAAATATTTATTTGTAACTTGATCAAAAGTTACTAAAGTAACCATTATAGTGTTCTAAGCAAAAAATAAGTTTTCATAGAAAAATAACAACCTCATTTTGTATCCCGAACTTCTTAGGTAAAAAATATTTGTTTCAAAATTTACTAAAACAACCAACACTATGTTCTAATCCTAATATAAGTTTTTTTTAGAAAAATAATGACATCAATTTGCATCACGAATATTTCATTGGTGAAAAATATTATTTTGGAACTTGCTTAAAAGTTACCAAAACAACCAAAAGGTGTTATGGGCCACAATATAAGTTTTTATAGAAAACTAATAACCTAATTTTGAGTCACAAACTCTTCATCGCGAATAGAAATTGTCTAAAGCTTACTAAAATAATACCAATATAGTATTTGAGCTAAAAAATAAGGTTTTATTGAAAAATAATAAGCTTAATTTTCGTCACAAACTTTTTATCACTAAATATAATTTTCAGAACTTGCTCAAAACTTATCAAAATAGATAACACGATGTTGTGAGCCAAAATATAAGCTTTCCTAGAAAATAAAAACCTCATTTTGCACCATGAACATTTCCTCAAGAAAAATATTTTCTAGAACTTGCTCAAAATTTACCAACACAATCAATATAGTGTTTTAAGCCAAAATATGTTTACATAGAAAATTAATGATCTTATTTTGCGTCACGAAATTTTTGTGGTGAAAAATGTTCTTTTTTGAAACTTGCTCAAAAGTTATCAAAACAATTAATATGGTGTTCTGAGTCAAAATATAAATTTTCATAAAAAAAAATAACAACCTCATTCAAACTCTTCATTGGGAAAAAAATTGGATAAACTCGCCAAAATAACACTAACATAGTGTGTTGAACCAAAATAAAAGTTTTAGTAGAAAAATAACAACCTTCAAAACTTGCTCAAAATTCACCAAAACAACCAAAAGGGTGTTCAAGCTAGAATATAAGTTTCATACAAAACTAACGACCTTACTTTTTCATCATGAACTTTTTGTCGCTAAAAATAATTTTTAAAACTTGCTCAATAGTTGCCAAAACAACTAACATGAAGTTTTGAATCAAAATATATGTTTTCATTTAAAAAGTATGACCTCATTTTGTGTCACAAATTTTTTATCATGAAATGTTTTTTATTAAAACTCACCAAAACAAAATAAAATTAGCCATTAGATCACTTTTATTCAATAGTTAAGATTAAAACTGATGTATAATTATTGTATTCTTAAAGTTATTTAAGTACAATAGACCCCATCATAATTGATGTGAACCTTAAAAAGAAAATGGAGACCCAACATCAATGAAATTCTTTTGTCAATGATCGTTCTAATTTAGATTCATAAAACTAACAAAAACAAGGACCTTGACATGTTAAATATAAAGAGATAAGAATTAAAGGTATAAGAAATTAGCGTAGACACTACATTTAAGAAAGATGAGAAAGATTATGAGTAATAAGTCAATAATAAACACCACAAATAGATATATTGATAAATTCTGAAAATTTCTCTGAAAAACTAAGAGAAAACTCTCAATAATATTATTTTTATAAACTCTTAATTCCCCTTAGGGCTACAGGGCTTTATATAACCAAATTTACTAAGAGCATAAAAAAAAAAAATCAAATCCTAGGTCTTAGTATTAATTACAAAAGAGGAAATAAATAACAAGCATATTAAAAAAATAAATATTTGTGTATCATTATTTTTAAATATAACCTAAAAACAGAAAAGAAAATAAGGATCTAATAAAATTACGTAAATATTAACTCATAAATAGTAACTCCAAATCTTAATTTTTAAATTAATTTGTAACCGGATCTTCATTTCTAAATTGATATGTATCTTCTTTTACTCTTCATATAAATTACTCTAAATTATAAAGAAAATTATATAATATTGACAAAGTATTGATCTTTTTAAACACTGAATTAATATTTTCCTCTTTTATTGTATAAAAATATTATATTTAACTAATTTTAACTACTTCACTTTTTTAAAATTGAATTTATAAATTTAAATTCACTACTTGCTAATGGTAATTTAAATTTAAAAAATCACTGCTGCATGCAATGTCAATGATTCATGAATTTTGACCTTGATGGATTTTGACAATAATTGTAATTCAAAAATCACTGCTTCCATGCGAAACCATAAACCAACCACCCTAGTCTTTTAATTTGACCTCAAGATCAATCAACCCAAGTACATGTAGACTTCAAGGTGCTATCAACACAATGATGAATAGTCTCACAAGGAACAAATCAACTTCAAAAGCAGTGAGAGTATTCAACAATGTCAATGCTACAACAGTTGCTAAATTTGGAGGAAACTTAAGAACAACATCTCCTAGTGCTGAATCACATACAACAAAAAAGAGAGGGAAAAAAATACCAAACATCTAAATTTGTATGAAAAATACTAGCTAATGATATTATGTCAATACTCAGCAATCGAAAAACGAAATTCTAAAAAACAAACTCATATCCATATATAAGTGTTTTTTAGATAAATATCCATTTATAATTTTGAGAAATATTAAAGTATTTATGTTTGCGTATATTTTCAAGTGAGGATATAATTTAACCATTTGTATAAAAAATTATCCTTTATTCTTGTTAGAATAATTGACGTACCACTTAGTATTAAGTTAGGTATACTTACATTGTGATGGTTAAAATTAATTCAACGTAAATAATTAAATAATTAAAAAAGTGACTAATTTTAAAATGAGTCCTCTATAAACTATAAAATTTATAAATTCAATTTAAAAAAATATTAAGTTGTTAAAATTAGTTAAATATGATATTTTTATATAATAAGAAAGAAAAGCATTAGTATGTGAGAAAAAAATGAAATGAATGAGATAAGAAAGAGGAATAAAAGAGAAGAGAGAAAATAATAATAATAATAATATTATTATTATTATTATTATTATTATTATGAGATGTATTGTAGTTAAATAAGTTTTAAAAATATAACAATTACACATTAGTTTTAATCTTA
Source organism: Ailanthus altissimus (assembly GCA_946807835.1). Taxonomy (NCBI): domain Eukaryota; kingdom Viridiplantae; phylum Streptophyta; class Magnoliopsida; order Sapindales; family Simaroubaceae; genus Ailanthus; species Ailanthus altissimus. The sequence continues at coordinate 6,704,673 of OX327713.1, read as the reverse complement.
ACTATTGAATAAAAAGTGATTCAATAATTAAAAATTTGTGTCAAAAATTATATAAAAGAAAGATGTGACATAAACCTTGTCCTTTACATATATATATATATAATTGTATAATATTATCAATAAACCTTTAATATTTTTTAAATAAACTCTAATATTAACCATTTTAGTCACTTTAACTTTTACTTATTAAGGACTATAGTGTAGCCAGTTGTGTCATACAGCTGGCTGACGTAGTCTAAAATGACCGACAATATAAGGTATTGTCGGTTATTTTGATTTTTTTTATAAAGACTCTTATATTAATATAATTAATATATAAAATCATAATTATAAATTTAAAATCAATTAAGTCCAAAAATAAAATTAGAAAAAGAAAATAATTTTATTATAATATTTATTTTGAAGAAATAAAACATATTTTATATAAAAATTTAGAAACATAAATTAAATATTATTCCAATGACAACAATCAACAAAAAAATAAAGACAAAATACATACAACAAAAGATTACTTTCAATTACAATAAATGTTATAATTTCAAATTTAATTTATATTTTAATTATGTTAAATGTTATAATTTCAATTGTAATTTTAATTACGTAAAATATTATAATTTCAAATCCAATTTCAATATCAATTTTAGTTGCATTAAATGCTATAGTTCAAATTTTAATATCAATTTCAATTAGGTTAAATATTATAATTTTAAAATTAATTTTATTTTTAATTGTGTTAAATATTATAATTATAATTCTAATTTAAATTATGTTAAATTTTATCATTCTAAAACTAATTTTAATTTCAAATTTAATTACGTTAAATGTTAATAATTTCAAATCCAATTACGTTAAATGTTATAATTTCAATTCAAATTTAATTATGTTAAATATTGTAATTCTAATTTCAATTTCAATTTTAATTACATTAAATGTTATAATTTTAATTTTAATTATGTTAAATGTTATAATTCTAATTTCAATTTTAATTACGTTAAATATTACTATTCGAATTTCAATTTCAATTATGTTAAATGTTATAATTTTAAATTCAATTATATTAAATGTTATAATTTTAAATTCAATTTTAATTATGTTAAATATTAAAATTGTAAATATAATTACAATTTTAATTACATTAAATATTATATTTAATTACAATGTCGATTTTAATTACGTTAGATATTACGATTTTAATTTTAATTTTGATTTTAATTATGTTAAATGTTATTATTCTAATTTCAATTTCAATTACATTAAATATTATAATTTCAATTCAAATTTTAATTTTAATTATGTAAATATTATAAGTTCAATTCTAATTTCAATTACGTAAAATATTGTCGTCCAATTCCAATTTTAATTTTAATTAGGTTATATGTTATAATTTTAAATTCAATATTAATTTCAATTACGATAAATATTATAATTCTAAAATTCAATTTTAAATTTAATATCAACTACATTAAATGTTATAATTACAAACTTAATTTTAAATTTCATTTTAATTACGTTAAATGTTATAAATTTAATTAATTTTAATTATAATTATATTAAATATTATAATTTTAAATTCAATTTTAATTACGTAAATGTTATAAGTGAGAATATTCTCACTTAATATACTACGCGTTCTTAACACTTACATTAAGTGGGAACATGTATATTAAGTGGGAATATTTACATAAATGTTATAAGTGAGAACAATGATAGATCGGTGGCCAATCTATATATAGGACACCGCCCCTCACCATTAATTTTGGCCATCTTATAGTCTTCTTTTGGTCAAAAATTACCCCACCATTGTGTAAATCAGAAAATATAAAGTCTAATATTTTCATAGAAAAATAGCCGTCGGACATTTTTCAGTGAGGATAGCAGGTTTTTTTAATTATTAATTATTTTATTTTAAAAATATAAACCAATGATATATTGTCACGTGTCTAAAGTAACTAATAACATTTAATGTTATAAGTGGAAACATGTAATATACTACATGTTCTCACTTAATATACTTAATATTCCTACTTAATTTACTATTTATTCCTACTTAATATACTAAATATTCATACTTAATATATTGCGTATTCTTATTTAACATACTAAAAGTTCTCACTTAATATACTACGTATTCTTATTTAACATACTAAATGTTCCCACTTAATAAATTACATGATTTTATTTAATATACTAAATATTCTCACTGAATATATTACATGCTCCAACTTAACATACTAAATGTTCCCACTTAATATACTACCTACTTTCACTTAATATATTACTTGTTCTCACTTAACATGTTAAATGTTTTCACTTAGTATACTACGTGTTCCTACTTAATATACTAAATGTTCCCATTTAATATATTATGTGTTTTCACTTAATATACTAAATATTTCCACTTAGTATACTACATTTTCCCACTTAATAAACTACATGCTCCCACTTAACATACTAAATATTCTCACTTAATGATGTGCATCATGAAGGTTCTAAATAAACTCAAGAAGGTGAGCTGAGCGTAAAGGAGATTTTAGATGGTCCAATAACAAGGGCTAAGGCTAAACAGCTTCAAAGGGTCATAAGTAGTCAAATTGGAGCTATTGAAGCTTCTATGGGATTAGCAGCTTGCAATCTGAATGAAAATGAGGTAAATGTGTTTATTTGTCGTCAATTAGAGATTGAGACGTGATTTAGAGACGTTTGATGACGTTGGGCTTAAAGAAACAGCTGAGGGCTTTCTTTCCATGCTATTGGGCTTAATTTACTTCTTATGTTGCTATTTTTTTAATGTATTTGGGCCATTTTAAATTTGTTTAGCTTTATTTTAAATTGTTAAGTCATATTGGGCTTATTTTGGGATTTTTAAAGTTAATTATATAACATTAGGGTTTCCCCTCATTTTGTAAGCCTATATAAGGCATGTTAAAGTCTTATAGAGGCAGTTGCCTCATTTTGGAATTGGAAGCACGAAATAGAAGAGCTATTTCTCTCACAAAATTGTCTTATCAAGTTTTCTAGCTCTTGAAGATAGTTGGTGATTTATCACTCTTTAATCACCAAGAGTGTGGCGTCAAATCCTAAATTGATCCTTGTGGCGTCCATCTAACTTATCAAGGTATCTATTTAGTTCTATCCTCCATCAACTTTACCATTTAATTTTGTTATAATTCAGCCTAAACACTTAAAGAAAACTAACCAACAAAAGAACTAGATTTTATTCAAATTTTGGAATAATCTATATTTCTGAAAATCAAGGCACATCATCTGGTATCAGAGCATAAGATTTCAGTGTGTAAACTGAAGTTTCAGCTATTAAAGGTGTCTTGCAATTTTTGTTTTATATAATTTCGTGGGATTATTCATCAGATTGGGTCTCTAATATTTGAATTGCAACTCTAAAGCATTAGAATTAATTCTTAGTAGTTTGTAGGCTGAAGATGATTTGGCTGAGTTGAGTTGTTCTTGAACCTTGAAATTTTAAATTTTAGTCAATTGTTGCTATCTGATTTTATTTACTGAATTGGTGAAAAACAAATTCAGTTTGAGAAGTGTGTTTTTAACTACTGGTTGTGTTGTTCATTGTTCATACTCATTTGGGGTTTTTGTTAATAATGGCTGAAGATGATGCAAGTAGAGTACCAAAGGGATTGAGTTTAGAACAAGCTCAACTCATGGGCTTACAACGTGCTCATAATGAATTTCGAGGTGAGATTACTAAAATCCGTGGACAACTTGCTGCAATTATAGAAATAATGCAAAGAAATACTTTGCAACCCCAACAAAGGCAGGTAGGGCATAGGGTACCTCGGAATGACCTAGGGGATGCTGGAGATGATCCACATCAGGATGATGAGAATGAAGATAGGAGTAGGATAAGGAGGCAGTATCTTGAATGGGTTCAGAAGGTAGAAAGGGTGTTTGATTGGCATGAGTACCCGAGGCAAAGAAGTGTAAGGTAGCAGCACTTGAGTTTACCGATTATGCACTTTTGTGGTGGGAAACTTAAAAGCTTAGCGAAGAAGGGATGACGAAGAAAAAGTTACAAGCTGGCCACTTATGAAAAGATTAATGAAGAAGAGATTTGTTCCGGATTACTATAAATAAGAATTATACATCAAACTCCAGACTTTGCGGCAAGTTTCCTTGAGTGTGGAGGAGTATGTGAAAGAATTTGAGCTGTTGCTGATTCGCTGTGATTTGAATGAACCTTAAGAGCAAACAATAACTAGATTCCTTGATAGATTGAAGAGGGACATAGCTAATGTTGTTGAGTTACAGCCCTTTATATTTCTTGAGGATGTCATAAAGCTTGCAACTAAAGTAGAAAGACAGCAGAAAAGAGGGGGTATCCATATGAGGTCAACTACAACAAGTAATACAAAGGCTGTTTCTTCACCTTTGCGAATATGGAACACACCTAAATATGATGAGAAAGTGGAGTTTAGTAAAGGAAGTGCTAGTTCAGGTTCGTTGAAAGAAAAGGAGAAGGCATTTGAACCTCAATTTTCCAGGAGGTCGCGAGACATCAAGTGTTTCAAGTGCTTGGGAAATGGGCATATTGCTTCTGAATGTCCAAATAAGAGGGTGATGGTTTTACAAGGGAAGTATGGAGAGCTTGTAAGTAAAGATGAGGCTGAGATGGAAGAGGAATCTAAAGTCGAAGTGACTGAACAAGAAGAGAATCTTGAGCCAATTGAGGGAAATTTAGTAGTTATTCAAAGGATTTTGAGTGCTGAAGTTGATATTGGTTTGGAACAGCGCGAAAACATCTTCATACAAGATGTCAAATCCGAGATAAGGTTTATGCCATGATCATTGATAATGGTAGTTGTACCAATGTTGCATCCACTACTTTAGTGGGGAAACTGGGATTAACTACTGTTCCACATCCAAAATCATACAAATTACATTAGCTTAATGACAAGGGAGAGATTCAGGTTACAAGACAAGTTCGAGTGCCATTCTCCATTAAAACCTTCCATGATGAGATTTTATGTGATGTGGTTCCTATGACAGCTAGTCATGTGTTATTAGGACGTCCATGGTAAATTGATAATGATGTGACTTATAATGGGCGAAGGAACACTTATTCATTTGTGTTGAATGGGAAGAGAGTGAATTTGATGCCGTTGAGTTCTCAACAAGTTAGAGAAGATTAGTTGCAGAATCAAAGGAAGATGATGGAATCTGGTAAAGGGTTAATGTTAGCGGAAAAGGGAGATGTTGAGCAAGCACTAGCTTCTGTAGAGGTTATTTTCATGACTTGGGCAAAGCCTTTATTGCAAGTAGAGAGTTTGGATTTGCCAAGACAGGTTGTGGAGTTGCTAGAAGAGTTTAAAGATGTATTTCCGGAGGAGCTACTATTGGGATTACCACCTATTCGAGGGATAGAGCATCAAATTGATTTGGTGCCTGGAGCTTCACTTCCAAATAGACCAGCATATAGATGTAATCCGAAGGAAGCAAAGGAGATCAAAAGGCAGGTTGGTGAGCTCTTAGAGAGGGGCTATGTGCGTGAGTCACTTAGTCCTTGTTCAGTGCCTACTTTGCTTGTTCCAAAGAAGGATGGTACCATGAGAATATGTGTGGACAGTTGGGCTATCAACAAAATAACGGTTAAGTATCGATTCCCTATTCCTAGACTTGATGATATGCTTGATGAATTGCATGGTGCTGTTTGTTTTTCTAAAGTTGATTTGATGAGTGGATATCACCAAATTAGGATGAAAGAAGGTGATGAATGAAAAACAGCTTTTAAAACTAACCATGGATTGTATAAGTGGATGGTGATGCCGTTTGGGCTTTCTAATGCACCTAGTACATTTATGAGACTTATGAACCATGTTTTGAGGAAGTTTATTGGGCTGTTTGTTGTGGTCTATTTTGATGATATCTTGATCTATAGTAAAACTTTAGATGATCATGTGAAGCATCTTATGGATGTATTTGAGACCTTGCGTGATGTTAAGTTGTATGAAAACCTCAAAAAGTGCTATTTTTGCCAAGATAGTGTTATCTTTTTGGCGTATGTTGTTTCTGGTAGTGGAATTAAGATTTATGAGGATAAGGTTAAGGCAATTCGTGATTGGCCTAAACCTACTGGTGTTGCGGATGTGAGAAGTTTTCATGGTTTAGCCTCTTTCTATAGGCGATTTATTAAAGACTTTAGTTCTATTGTTGCGCCTATGACAGAGTGTTTGAAAAAGGGCAATGAGTTTAGGTGGAATGAGAATGCATAGAAGTCATTTGAACTGATTAAAGAACAATTATGTTCTGCTCCAGTTTTAACACTTCCCGATTTTGCTAAAACATTTGAAATAGAGTGTGATGCTTCAGGGGTTGTATTGGGGCTGTTTTGATGCAAGAAAAGAGGCCAATTGCTTTCTTTAGTGAGAAGCTGAATGGGGTACATTTAAACTACTCTATTTATGACAATGAGTTTTATGCATTGATTCGGGCTCTCGAGGTATGGCAGCATTATCTATTACCTAAATAGTTTGTTATTCATGCTGACCATGAATCGTTAAAGTATCTTAAAGGGCAGAACAAGCTGAATAGAAGACATGCCAAATGGGTAGAGTTCATGGAGCCATTTCCATATGTCATAATATATAAGAAGGGGCACACTAATGTCATTGCTGATGCTCTTTCTAGGAGGTATGCATTGATTTCTATGTTAAATGCAAGGCTTTTGGGTTTTGAACAGGTGAAAGAACAATATACCAGTGATTCATACTTTGCTAATATGATGTCTAAATGTGCTAAAGGAGCTTGTGATGGGTTCTTTGTGCATGATGGTTACTTGTTCAAGTTGGGCAGAATGTGTATACCTTCAGGATCCTTACGTGAGTTGCTTGTGCGTGAGGCTCATGAGGGTAGTCTTAGTGGTCATTTTAGGGAGAAGAAAATTTATGAGCTACTGAAAGAGCACTTCTTTTGGCCTAATATGCTGCAGGATATTCATAAAGTTGTTGAAAGATGTGTAAATTGCAAGAAAACTAAGGGTAAAGAGAATGCATATGGACTATATATGCCTTTACCTATCCTAGAGCAACCATGGATGGATATTAGTATGGATTTTGTGCTTGGATTACCTAGAACACAGTGTGGGAAGGATTCAATGATGGTTGTGGTTGATCGGTTCTCCAAAATGTCACACTTTATTCCTTGTAACAAAACTGATGATGCTATTCATATTGCTGATTTATTTTTTAGGGAAATTGTACGTTTGCATGGAATCCCTAAAAGCATTGTCTCTGATCGTGATACAAAGTTCTTAAGCTATTTTTGGAAGACTCTTTGGAAGAAGCTTGGAACAAAGTTGCTTTTCAGTACTGCTTGTCATCCACAAACTGATGGGCAAACTGAGGTAGTGAACCGTACTCTATCTTCTTTATTATGGGTTATTATAAACAAGAACTTAAAGAGTTGGGATACTTGTTTGCCTATTGTAGAGTTTGCATATAACCGTAGTGTGCATGGGGCTACAAAATTTTCACCATTTGAGATTGTGTATGGATTTAATCCATTTGTTCCTATTGACCTTGTTCCTATTCCAATTAATGAGAGGACATCTATGGATGGTGTTAAGAAAGCGGAATTGATGAAGAAGCTTCATGAGCAGGTTCGAATTCATATTGAGGAGAAAACAGCTAGGTATGTTAAGCATGCTAATAAAGGACGAAAAATGATTAGCTTTGAACTTGGTGATCTTGTTTGGATTCATCTTAGCAAGGGAAGATTTCCTAGCAAGCGGAAGTCCAAGCTGATGCCAAGAGTTGATGGACCTTTTCGTATTATAGAGAAGGTAAATAGTAATGCTTACAAAGTTGACCTTCCTAGTGATTACAATGTTTCAGCCACTTTTAATGTGAATGACTTATCTCCTTATTTGGAAGATTTAGAAGATTCTGATTTGAGGGCAAATCATTCTCTGCCCGGGGGTGATGATGTGCATAATGAAGGTTCTAAATCAACTCAAGAAGGTGAGCTGAGCGTAAAGGAGATTTCAGATGGTCCAATAACTAGGGCTAAGGCTAAACAGCTTCAAAGAGCCATAAGTAGTCAAATTGGAGCTATTGAAGCTTTTATGGGATTAGAAGCTTGCGATCTGAATGGAAACGAGCTAAATGTATTTATTTGTCTTCAATTTGAGATTGGGACGTGATTTAGAGACGTTTGGTGACATTGGGCTTTAAGAAGCAGCTAAGGGCTTTCTTTTCATGCTATTGGGCTTTATTTACTTCTTATGTTACTATTTTTATGTATTTGGGCTATTTTGAACTTGTTTAGTTTTGTTTTAAAATTGTTAAATCATATTGGGCTTATTTTGGGTCTTTTTAAGTTTATTAGGTAACATTAGGGTTTCACCTCATTTTGTAAGCCTATATAAGGCATGTAAAAGTCTTGTAGAGGTAGTCGCCTCATTTTGGAATTGGATGCACGAAAATAGACTTTTTCTCTCTCAAATTTATCTTCTCAAGTTTTTCAACTCTTGAAGATAATTGCTGACTTATCACTCTTTGATCACCAAGAGTGTGGCGTCAAAACCCTAAATTGATCCTTGTGGCGTCCATACGACTTATCAAGGTATCTATTTAGTTCTATCCTCCATCAACTTCACAATTTAATTTTGTTATAAATCAAGGCACATCATAAGTCCAAACAGCTTCAAAAGGCCATAAGTAGTCAAATTGGAGATATTGAAGCTTCTATGGGTTTAGAAGCTTGCAATCTGAATGTAAATGAGCTAAATGTGTTTATTTGTCTTCAATTAGAGATTGGGACGTGATTTAGAGGCGTGTGGTGACGTTGGGCTCAAGGAGACAGCTGAGGGCTTTCTTTCCATGCTATTGTGCTTAATTTGCTTCTTATGTTTCTATTTTTATTACTTCACTTATCTCTCTTTATTTTATGTATTTGGGCCATTTTGAACTTGTATAGCTTTGTTTTAAATTTGTTAAGTTAAATTGGGCTTGTTTTGGGCCTTTTAACTTCATTAAGTAATATTAGGGTTTTCCCTAATTTTGGTAAGCCTATACATGGCATCTTAAAGTCTTATAGAGGCAGTTGCCTCATTCTTGAATTTTATGTACGAAAAAGAACTTTTTCTCTCAAAATTTATCTTCTCAAGTTTTCCAGCTCTTGAAGATAGTTACTGATTTATCACTCTTTGATCACTAAGAGTGTGGCGTCAAAACCCTAAATCGATCCTTCTGGCATCCATTGACTTTATTAAGGCTTCTTTTTAGTTCTATCCTTCATCTGATTTACCATTTACTTGTTACAACTCCGCCTAATTACTTAAAGAAAAGACAAACAAAATCAGATAGCAACCTTATCTTAAAATCAATTTTTGTTTTTTTTTTTTCTGAATAATCCAATTTGAAGATCAGGGCACATAAAAAACCATATGGGTCTAGCTCTAAATCATTTTTATAGTATATGAATCTAAGTTTTCTAGAGTAGGTTGAAGCCTAATAATTAAAGAAAGGTTAGACAGCTAGTAAGTGAGCCAAATCTTGACAATTTACAAGAATTGAAGACTTTTCTTTTCATGCAAGACTTAAGGGCATGCTTTGCCAAGGCAGGTTGTGGAGTTGCTTGAAAAGTTCAAAGATGTATTTCAAGAAGAGCTGCCATTGGGATTACTACCTATTTGAGGGATAGAGCATCAAATTAATTTGGTGTTTGGAGCTTTACTTCCTAATAGACTAGCATATAGTTGTAATCAAGAGGAAGCAAATGAGATCCAAAGGTAGGTGGGTGAGCTCTTAGAGAGGGGCTATGTGCGTGAGTCTCTTAGTCTTTGTTCTGATATGAACCTCTAAAAGAAAAGTGAGACCCAACGCTCAATGAGGTTCCTTTGCCTCTTATTTTATTTATATAAAAATCTGAATTAGAACGATCCTTTGCCAAAAGATCGTTCTAATTCAGATTTTTATATAAACAAAAATAAGAACATTGACCCATTATCTATCGAAGATAAGAACCAGAGGTATAAGAAGATATTAGACGTCACACTCAAGATAGATGATAAGTTGTGAGTGATAAGTCTAAAAGAACGCTACAAGATGAAATCTTGATAAGTTATAATAAAAGTTCTTTGAATAACTTAAAAATAAAACTCTCAACATTAATATTATCAATTCTATTTTTGTTCTCCCTCATCTTTCATATATTTATAGAGACCTTTTGAGATGTCTAGTATATATTACAGTAACTAATGACAACTTAAAACTACTAACTACCAACTATTACCAATAATTTAGGCACTTAGAATTTCAGCACTTATTACAACAATTAATAAAAATTTACAAATAATAACTACCAACTACTACTAATAAACTAGGCACTTGGAATACTAGCACTTATTACAACAATTAATAGTAACTTATAACTAGTAACAACTACCAATATTGAGACTTCAAATCACATGGGCTGTTGTGCTATTGTTCCCCATCACATATGGATATTCAATGGAACTTATGAATTTTTTGACAGTCTATTTCACATCATTCCCCCTCTCTTGAAAAGAATTTGTCCTTAAATCTTTACTGGGCTCAAATACAATTTTCTTGAACTTTGAAGTTATATTTTTGATAATGTAGCACAATCAACACACATCTTCCACAATCTATCATTATTAGGCATAAGCTATATTGGAATGGTAGGATGATTCATGCTCTTACACACGTACCTCTTCTTTATGAGCTCATAAATTTGTCTTTGAAGTTCCTTTGTCTTATTGGGATTACTTCTATAGGCTGTAATATTTGAAATTAATGCTCCAGGTATAAAGTTAATTTGATGCTCGATTCCTCTTATTAGTGGTAAAGCATTAGGTATCTCTACGGGAAACACATCAACAAATTCCTTTTCATCTTCATCGATTTGCAAACTTAATGTACACTTAGTAACCATCAGCTTACCATATACTAGGTACTCTATTCCATCACTTGCATCATCCAACGGTGGCATAGATTCGTCATCTGACTTCTTGCTTTTAGTTTCAATGACATGGTTATCGCTTAGAATCAATACACTTTGATTTGGACATTGAGATGCAATATGACCTTGGCTGCCTCCCACGTTTTGACTCTTAGTTGATTCTGCTTTGAAGTTGGAATCAGCTTGCTCATCTTTTTACTCCAATCCAGTTTCAAAGATGATGTGGAACTAGAGTCTTGGCCATATCTTGTGGAATTCTTCCTACTTAGTTGTTTGTCTACCTCCTTTGTCATATTCAACAATTTATCCAAAGCATCTTCATTAATACCATCATCATTCATGGTAGCACGCCTATCTTGAATTTGAAATTTAGGAACTCTAGGTGTCTGCGCCCTTTGTGATACGATCCATGCCAAGATGTTGATAAAGTTGTGGATCAAGAAGGACTCCAAGATCGTCAAGAAACAGATTTGTAGGAAACCGTGACCCATTGCTTATATTGAAGCAAGAACCTTGGTATAACGAAGACGCCACAATCAATTATGGAATGATGGATTAATAAGTCGAAGAAAAACGCCACGAAATTTTTTTCGATAATTTCAAAGAGTTCTAGAAGAACCAAAGAGAATTTTCTTAATCAAATTGCTTAATTCTTTTCTATCATCCCTTATGTATTTGTAGTGAACATTTGGGATGATAGCATTTATTACAATATTGAATGACAACTTAAAACTTAGTAGCTACCAACTATTACCAACATGGCTTTAAACTAGTTTTTTTTTCAAATTTTGTAACTACAACAATAAATGCTTCAAACTTTGCAACTACAATAATAAATGCAGCTGCAGACTTTAACTAACTACCAACCACCAACAACTAAGGCTTTATTTCAAATATTACAACTACTATCATAAATATTTATTGTAGGCTCCCAAAAGCTTCTAACTACTTAGGTTACTCAAAAAGGCTGTTGTGGTCACCAATTTAGAAAACTCCTCTAATTCCATCCACTTTGTGATCTGAGAAATTTCTTCTAGATTATTCCGAAGCTTGAATCATGGAAATCTAACTTTGTGGAACACGTGAAATATCTTCCTTGCACCCCCATGAATTTATCTCTGCCAAAATATTTTGAATCAGTCCATTGAGAGTTTCCTTGAACCTTTTAGCTCGAGCCCTTGTAACTGGACAAATTGAAACTTGAATAGGTTTTGCATTCCATTTGTTAGTCATGCCCTCATCATTCCCCTCCTCTTGAAAAGGATTTGTCTTCAAATCATCACCTACATCAAAAGGACTTAAATCAGTAACATTAAAAGTGGCACTAACATTACACTTACCTGGCAAATCTAACTTATATGCATTGTCATTGATGCGCTCAAGGACTTGAAATGGTCCATCTCCTCTTGGAAGTAACTTAGATCGCTGTTGTGCCGAAAATATTTCTTTCTGCATATGCAACCAAACCCAATCTTTGGATTCAAAAATCAGCTGTCGACACCCTTAATTTGCCTATTTTGCATACTGCTCTGTTCTCCTCTCAATGTTGAGGTCTTGCTTTCTCATGTATCTGCTTAACAAATTCAACCTTTTTCTTTCCATCTAAGTTAGCACGTTCAGACAAAGGTAATGGTATTAAATCCAATAGAGTTAAAGGATTAAAACAATAAACAATTTCAAATGGTGCAAACTTAGTAGCAGAATGAATAGTATGATTTTAAGCAAACTCAAACGTGTGGTAAACATTCTTCCCAAGTTTTGATGTTTTTTTAATTATAGCCCTCAACAAAGTAGACAAAGTTCTATTTACTACTTCGGTTTGACCATCAGTTTGTGGGTGATAAGTAGTAAAAAATAATAAATTAGTTCCTAACTTACACCATAAAGTCTTCCAAAAATAACTCAAGAACTTAGCATCTCTATCTGAAACTATTGTTCTAGGCATACCATGTAATCTTACAATTTCTCTAAAGAACAAATCAGCAACATATGAAGCATCATCAGTTTTGTGACATGGAATGAAATGTGCCATCTTAGAATATCTATCCACAACCACAAAAATTGAATTCCTACCACATTTAGACCTAGGCAAACCTAACACAAAGTCTATCGAAATATCAATCCAAGTCTCATTGGGAATAGGCAGTGGCATGTACAAACCATGGGGTTGCACTCGGGATTTTGCTTGCCTACATGTAACACATCTACCACAAATTATCTCAACATCTCTTTTCATGTGTGGCCAATAGAAATGTTCTTGCAAAATAGCTAAGGTCTTAGCAACTCCAAAGTGTCCCATTAACCCTCCACAATGGGATTCCCTTACTAACAAATCACGTAAAGAGCAATTTGGCACATATAATTTATTTTCTCAAAACAAGAAGCCCTCGTGCCTAAAGAACTTACCTACTGCATTTTTCTCACACGTCTGAAACTCCTCACAAAAATCATGGTCTAAAGGATTCAATTCTTTAATATACTCAAAACCAAGTAATTTTGCATCAAGAGTAGAAATTAATGCATAGCTTTGAGAAAGTGCATCGGCAATGATGTTTTCCTTACCTTGCTTGTATCGGATGACATATGGGAATGTCTCAATGAATTCCACCCATTTTTTATGTCTCATATTCAACTTATGTTGGCCCTTCAAATATTTTAAGGACTCATGATCGGTGTGAATCACAAACTCCTTAGGCCAAAGGTAGTGTTGCCATGTTTCTAATGCTCGAATCAATGCATATAATTCCTTATCATAAGTAGGATAATTTAAGGCCGCCCCACATAATTTCTCACTAAAATATACTATGGGTCTTCCTCCTTGCATAAGAACTGAACCTATACCCACACCTAAAGCATCGCATTCAATTTCAAAGGTTTTAGTAAAATCAGGCAAAGCAAGTAAAGGAGCATGAGTTAATTTTGCCTTGATCAATTGGAATCCCTTCTCTTGTTCATCTCCCCATTTGAATCCAACATTTTTCTTGATGACTTCAGTAAGTGGTGCGGTGATGATGCTAATGTCTTTCACAAACCTCCTGTAAAAACTAGCAAGCCCATGAAAACTACGAACATTACCTACACTTGTGGGACTCGGCCATTCTTGAATTACACAGATCTTCTCTTTGTCAACCTGTATTCCTCGTGCACTAACAACAAAACCAAGAAACACAAGCTTATCGGTGCAAAAGGTGCACTTCTTCAAGTTAGCAAATAACTTCTCTTTTCTAAGTACATCCAAAACTGATTTCAAATGTACAGCATGATCATCCAAATTTTTGCTATAGATGAGAATATCATCAAAATAAATAACAACAAACCTGCCTATGAAAGCACACAAGACACGGTTCATTAATCGCATAAAAGTATTAGGTGCATTAGTTAATCCAAATGGCGTAACTAACCACTCATACAAGCCGTATTTCATTTTAAAAGCAGTTTTCCTGCATCACCCTTTTTCATTCTTATTTGATGATACCCACTCTTTAAATCAACCTTAGAAAATACACAAGCACTATACAGCTCATCTAACATATCATCTAAGTGAGGAATACGATGACGATACTTTACCGTTATATTATTAATTGCTCGGTAATCAATGCACATTCTCCATGATCCATCTTTTTTTGAAACCAAAATCATTGGAACGGGGCACAGACTCATACTTTCTCTTACATACACCTTTTTCATCAATTCACTAACCTGCGTTTGTAGCTCCTTTGCTTCCTCGGGATTACTTCGATAGGCTGGTCGGTTTGGAATTGAAGCACCAGGCACGAAATCGATTTGATGTTTAATTTCTCAAATAGAAGGTAAACGAGGTGGAATCTCCTCGGAAAAGATATCATCAAACTCCTGCGAAAGAGAAACAATTAAACTATGCAAAGACAAGTCAAGTTGGTTAGTGTTTAAATATGCCTCTTTGTATAAAAGTACAATCATTGGCTAATTTAAAAATACTGCTCTTTTTATTTCACTTATTCTTGCATAGAAGTTTGCTTTTCTCTCATTTTTCTCGGCCTTTTTTTTTCTCTTTCTGATTTTCATTTTTTTTTCTTTTCCTCACTCTCTTTCTTTTGATCACTCTCTTTTTGTAATCTCACTTGATCTTCATAGACCTGTTTTGGTGACAAAGGGATTATAGTGATTGTCCTTGATTAAATAGAAATGAATATTTGTTGGTGAAACCATCGTGCTTAACACGCCGATCAAATTGCCATGGTTGGCCTAGTAACAAGTGTCCAGCTTGCGTTTGAACTACATCACACAGAATTTCATCTTTGTATTTTCCAATATGAAAGGAAACTAACACCTGTTTAGTAACCCTTACCTCGCCACTGTCATTTAGCCATTGCAATTTGTAAGTCTGGGGATGTTTAATTGTTGGCAGCCCTAATTTCTCCACCATTGTAGTGCTAGTAACATTCATACAACTACCTCCGTCAATAATCACACTACATACCTTGTTTTGTACGTGGCATCTAGTATGAAAGATATTTTCTCGTTGGACTTCATCATCTTCTTGACCTGCATACTTAGAACTCTTCTTGCAACTAGCAGTTCACCTTAGACAACGTATTCCTCATCATCCACGTCCACCAATGGTGGCATAGATTCGATGACATCTTCAACATCGAATTCAATTTCACCATCATCTCACAATATCATAACTCTTTGGTTTGGACATTGGCTTGCTATGTGACCCCTGCTTTGGCATTTAAAACACTTAATATCACAATTTCAAGTGGTGGAAGAATCAGATTTACCTTAATTTTCATGGCCGGTCATTTCTTGTTTTTGCTCAATTTTAGGCTTGGTAGTGGCTTGCTTCTCCTCATTCTTCATAAAATTTGGCCTCAAAGATGAACCCGAGCTAGGGTTTTGTCATGTACGATGGCTCCTCCTCTTGAGTTGGTTCTCAATTTTGATAGCCATGTGCACCATATCTTCTAACTCCATATAATTTGTAATTCCACCAAATTAGCAATTTCCTGGTTCAAACCAACCAAAAACCTAGCCATAATAGCCTCTTGGTCTTCCTCTACATTCGCTCTAATCATATCGATTTCCATCTCCTTATAATAATCCTCCACACTTCGATTAACTTATGTAAGACTTTGTAATTTTTGGTACAACTCACGGTAGTAATGGCTTGGAACAAATCGTCTCCTCATCACGATTTTCATTTCCTCCTAAGTCTCTATTGGATGCTCTCTATTTCTTTTTCTATTTAACACTAGTTGATCCCATCAAACAATTGCATAATCAAAAAATTCAATGGCTGCAAGTTTTACCTTTTTAAGTTTGAAATAATTATGACAATCAAATACTAATTCTAACTTCTTTTCCCATTCAAGGTAAGCTTCTGGATAATTTTTTCCTTGAAATGAAGGAATTTTCATCTTAATACTACCCAAGTTATTATCTTCCCGATTCCAAGCTTCTCTAAACCGCCTACCATATCTCTTAATACTAACAATTGAATCCTGGTCATCTTCTTCATCAAAATCTTCCCCATAACACTCTTCAGCTTCAACCCTCACTTTCCTAGGTTGAACTCTCCCTCTCCTATGCACATTAGGATTGTTTTGTGGCAGCTCTAAACTTGCATTCTCTACCCGATCTATTCGTTCATGAATCTGTTCCATCTCTGTTTTCAATACTCTTCTCACCTCACCCATTATAGCTTCATTGAGAAACTTTGGATCAACCTCTTCTGATGCAGTTCCGGAAGTATTATTGTTCTTGTCCGACATGTTTGCTACAAAACAATGTTAAAAAGGAACCTCGCATACTCGCTCACGTGTTTCACTCAAAGAATGATTCACTCAACTTTCACTCGTGTTTCACACCAAAAAAAAAAGATTGGCTTTTACCCTCTTATGTTCTCACCACTCTTGCCTTTTTCCACTCGTAGTAATCTTTTATAGTTTCTTATCAAACTAATCAAACAAATACCACAATTTTCAACAATAATTCTCCAAGAACTCACCAAGAGAAATTCAAATTTAAAGGCTTAGAAAACAATAAGGCTGTGTCATGGAATTTTTTTTTTTTGAGTAAGGAATTCAGGTTTGTGGAATCAAAAAGGAACTTAAGATGTAAAATTGAAATAAGAATTACAAGAGCTGAATCGTAATATTTCTTTTTTTTTTTCCAATATATATTTTTTAAAATATAAATATAGGCAAACCTGTAACTAGTGCCAAGCTCTGATACCAACTAATACAATCCACGCCAAGATATTGATAATGTTGGGATCAAGAAGGACTCCAAGATCGTCAAGAAGCAAATTTGTAGGAAACCGCGACCTGTTGCTTATATTTGCTCCGGATTTCTGCTCCCGTTACTGCTCTCAATTTTCTTCACCTACGCGTCATAAATGACATTTAGAACCAAGTCGAATGCTAGAATCTCATTTAACTACTAAATGCCATAATCGGCATACAAAGCCCGGATGCATATAGCTTCTCAATTTTCATTTACGGAATCATTTAATTTAATCTAACTCACCACTCGGTGCCCCAAAAATTATTAAACGCCTTATACCTTGGTTGAAAATAATTGCCCTTCACCTTTCTAAAATAGACAATTTTGTTCCATTTTCTTCATTTTTAATTTTTTCATCAACCATATACATTCAACATACATAAGGCACCATTTACACACAAAAACTCAATCAAAACACCACTTAATCCCTAACTTCCCTAAAGTGGCAGAATTTCACCCTAGGGTTCCAACACATTTCTTTTCTAAATTTCTTATTCCAATTACACTAAAATCAAGCTAATTTCATTCTAATGTCCTAATTACAACCAATTGAAGTCTCTAACTTTAAATCACCCAAAACCCTAATTCTTACCTTGTCAATTTCTTCAAATTGATGACTCCTTCAAGCTCCACACTAGAATTCAACTCAATCTAAATCTAGAATACACACAAAAATATCAATTGAAGCAATCCTTAAAGTTTACTTATCAATCTCCTAAAACAATGCTTTTCTTAACTCTTTTTCTTGAATTTTCACTAATTGAGGCTTAAATTGAGCTTAGAAATTGGTATGTAACCTTATTTTAGCTTGATTAAGCATAACAAATTATGAAAAAAAAACTTGAAAGGTCACTGTAGCAGCACCACTCTTCTAGCTCGAATTTGCTCTCTTTTTGCTCTAAGTATTTGCTTTTTGTTCTCTTGAAAAATCTACACACTTTCAACTTATATATAGTTATCCATCAATTGACCATTTTGTCCCTTAACTTACTCTAAATTACTAATTTTCCATTAGTTGGAAACTAAGTATGTAATTGGTTCATTTGTAACTATCTAGTTAGAATAGTCCAAAGAACTAACTACAATTTCCAACTTGGCAATCCATGAGATTTCTTCTAATTAGTCCATTCTCTAATATATGGATTATGCTTCTCAACAAAGGCTTGTTCTATACATAACCCTTAAATGGAAATTCATGTAGTAAATTAGAATTTCATTTTCCAAGCCAATATAGAAAAATTTCCAAAAATATTCTAGAGTCGTCCAACGCTCCGATCAAGTATGAAATTATCAAATTAGGTCTAATATCTCTCACGCGCACCATAAAGAAAATATTTCTAATTGGGTTAAAATCGGGTAACCCTACAATGTCTTCAGTACTCTATACCGAAATCAAGGCGCCAATACTACTAATAGGGATTGGATATTACAATCAGAGCATAGGATTTCAGTGTGCAAACTGAAGTTTCAGCCATTGAAGTTCTTTTGCTATTTCTGTTTTATATAATATTGTGGAGTTATTCATCTGGTTGGTTCTCTAATATTTGAGGCTAGTAGTTTTTGAATTGCAACTCTGCATCATTGAAATTAATTCTTAGTAGTTTGTGGACGGGAGATTATTTGGCTGAGTTGAGTTGTTCTTGAACCTAAAAATTTTGAATTTGAGTCAAATTGTTGCTATCTGATTTTATTTACTGAATTGGTGAAAATTTAGTTTGAGAAGTGGGTTTTAGCTACTATTTATGTTGTTCGTTATTCATACTTGTTTGGGATTTTTTGTTAATAATGGCTGAAGATGATGCAAATAGAGTACCAAAGGGACTGAGTTTAGAACAAGCTCAACTCATAGGCTTACAACGAGCTCATGATGAATTTTGGGGTGAGATTACTAAAATTCGTGGACAACTCGCTGCAATTATAGAAATGATGTAAAGAAATACTTTGCAACCTCACCAAAGGCAGGTAAGGTGTAGGGTACCTCGGAATGACCTATGACATGCTGGAGATTAGCCAAATAAGGATGATTAGGCTGAAGATAGGAGTAGGATAAGGAGGCAACAAAATGACCCTACTAGTGGTATCAAACTTAATATACCACCACTTAGAGGTACTAGTTCTCCCGATGAGTATCTTGAATGGGTTCAGAAGGTAGAAAGGTTGTTTGATTGGCATGAATAGTACCCTGAGGAAAGGAAGTGTAAGGTAGCAGCACTTGAATTTACTGATTATGCACTTTTGTGGTGGAAAAACTTAAAAGCTTAGCAGAGAAGGGATAAAGAAGAAGAAGTTACTAGCTGGCCACTTATGAAAAGATTAATGAAGAAGAGATTTGTTTCGGATTACTATAAACAAGAATTATACATCAAACTCCAGACTTTGCGGCAAGGTTCCTTGAGTGTGGAAGAGTATGTGAAGGAATTTGAGTTGTTGCTGATTCGCTGTGATTTGAATGAACCTCAAGAGCAAACAATAGCTAGATTTCTTGATGGATTAAAGAGGGACATAGCTAATGTTGTTGAGTTACAGCCCTTTATATTTCTTGAGGATGTTATAAAACGTGCAACTAAAGTAGAAAGACAGCAGAAAAGATGGGGTATCCATATGAGGTCAACTACATCAAGTAATACAAAGGTTGTTTCTTCACCTTCTCAGACATAGAACACACCTAAACATGATGAGAAAGTGGAGTTCAGCAAGGGAAGTAGTAGTTCAGGTTCGTTGAAAGGAAAGGAGAAGGTATTTGAACCTCAATTTTTCAGGAGGTCGCGAGACATCAAGTGTTTCAAGTGCTTGGGAAATGGGCATATTCCTTCTGAATTTCCAAATAAGAGGGTGATGGTTTTACAAGGGAAGTATGGAGAGCTTATAAGTGAAGATGAGGCCGAAACAGAAGAGGAATCTGAAGTAGAAGTGACTGAACAAGAAGAGAATTTTGAGCCAATTGAGGGAAATTTATTAGTAATTCACAGGGTTTTGAGTGCTGAAGTTGATATTGGTGTGGAGTAACGTGAAAACATCTTTTATACAAGATGTCAAATTTGAGATAAGGTTTGTGCTATGATTATCGATACTGGTAGTTGTACCAATGTTGCATCCATTACTTTGGTTGAGAAACTGGGATTAACTACTGTTCCACACCCTAAACCATACAAATTGCATTAGCTTAATGAGAATGAAGAGATTCAGGTTACAAGATAGGTTCGCGTGCCATTTTTCATTAAAACCTATCATGATGAGATTTTATGTAATGTAGTTGCTATGGCAGCTAGTCATGTGTTATTGGAATTTTCATGGCAGTTTGACAATGATGTGACTTATAATGGACGAAGAAACACTTATTCATTTGTGCTGAATGGGAAGAAAGTGAATTTGATGCCATTAAGTTCTCAACAAGTTAGAGAAGATCAGTTGCGGAATCAAAGGAAGATGGTGGAATCGAGTAAAGGGCTAATGTTAGCCAAAAAGGGAGATGTTGAGCAAGCACTAACTTCTGTGGGGGTTGTTTTCATGGCTTGGGCAAAGCCTTTATTGCCACTGGAGGGTCCGAATTTGCCAAGGCAGGTTTGTGGAGTTGCTTAAAAAGTTCAAAGATGTATTTCTAGAAGAGCTTCCATTAGGATTACCACCAATTCGAGGTATAGAGCATCAAATTGATTTGGTGCCTGGAGCTTCACTTCCTAACAGACTAGCATATAGATGTAATTCGAAGGAAACAAAGGAGATCCAAAGGCAGGTTGGTGTGCTCTTAGAGATGGGCTACGTGTCTGAGTCACTTAGCCCTTGTTCAGTGCCTACTTTGCTTGTTCCAAAGAAGGATGGTACCATAAGAATGTTTGTGGACAGTCGAGCTATTAACAAGATAACAGTTAAGTATCGATTCCCTATTCCTAGACTTGATGATATGCGTGATGAATTGCATAGTGCTGTTTATTATTCTAAAGTTGATTTGATGAGTGGATATCACCAAATTAGGATGAAAGAAGGCGATGAATGGAAAACAGCCTTTAAAACTAAGCATGAATTTTATGAGTGAATGGTGATCCCATTTGGGCTTTCTAATGCACCTAGTACATTTATGAGGCTTATAAATAATGTTTTGAGAAAGTTTATTGAGCTGTTTGTTGTGGTCTATTTTGATGATATCCTGATCTATAAAAAACTTTTGATGATTATGTGAAGCATCTTATGGCTGTATTTGAGATTTTGCATGATGCTAAGTTGTATGGAAACCTCAAGAAGTGTTATTTTTGCCAAGATAGTGTTATCTTTCTGGGGTATGTGTTTTCTGGTAGTGGAATTAAGGTTGATGAGGAGAAAGTTAAGGCAATTCGTGATTGGCCTAAACCTACTAGTGTTGCTGATGTGAGAAGTTTTCATGGTTTAGCCTCTTTCTATAGGCAATTTATTACAGACTTTAGTTCTATTGTTGCGCTTATGACAGAGTGTTTAAAAAAGGGGAATGAGTTTAGGTGGAATGAGAATGCACATAAGGCATTTGAACTGATTAAAGAACAATTATGTTCTGCTTCTGTTTTAGCACTTCTTGATTTTGCTAAAACATTTGAAATAGAGTGTGATGCTTCAGGGTTTGGTATTGGGGCTGTTTTGATGTAAGAAAAGAGGCCAATTGCATTCTTTAGTGAGAATCTGAATGGGGCACATTTAAACTACTCTAATTATGATAAGGAGTTTTATGCATTGATTCGGTTCTCGAGGTATGTCAGCATTACCTATTACCTAAAGATTTTAGTTCATTATTCATACTGACCATGAATCGTTAAAGTATCTTAAAGGGCAGAACAAGCTGAATAAAAGACATGCCAAATGGGTAGAGTTCATAGAGCCATTTCTATATGTCATAAAATACAAGAAAGGGCAAACTAATGTCATTACGGATGCTCTTTCTGGAGGTATACATTGATTTCTATATTAAATGCAAGGCTTTTGGGTTTTGAACAGGTGAAAGAACAATATACAAGTGATTCATACTTTGCTAATATGATGTCTAAATGTGCGGAAGGAGCTTGTGATAGGTTCTTTTTGCATGATAGTTACTTGTTCAAGTTGGGTAGAATGTGTATACCTTCAGGATCTTTACGTGAGTTGCTTGTGCGTGAGGCTCATGTTGTGGTCTTAGTGGTCATTTTGGGGAGAAGAAAACTTATGAGCTATTGAAAGAGTACTTCTTTTGGCCTAATATGTTGCGGGATGTTAATAAAGTGGTTGAAAGATGTGTAATTTGCAAGAAAGCTAAGGGTAAAGAGAATGCATATGGACTATATATGCCTTTACCTTTCCCAGAGCAACCGTGGATGGATATTAGTATGGATATTGTGCTTGGATTACCTAGAACACAACGTGGAACGGATTCAGAGATGGTTGTGGTTGATCGGTTCTTTAAAATGTCACACTTTATTCCTTATAACAAAACTGGTGATGCTATTCATATTGCTAATTTATTTTTTAGGGAAATTGTATGTTTGCATGGAATCTCTAAAAGCATTGTCTCTGATTGTGATACAAAGTTCTTAAGCTAGTTTTGGAAGACTCTTTGGAAGAAGCTTGGAATAAAGTTGCTTTTCAGTACTGCTTGTCATCCACAAACTGATGGGCAAGCTGAGGTAGTGAATTGTACTCTATCCTTTTTATTACGGGTTGTTATAAACAAGAACTTAAAGAGTTGAGATACTTGTTTGCCTATTGTGGAGTTTGCATGCAACCGTAGTGTGCATGGGGCTATAAAATTTTCACCATTTGAGATTGTGTATGCATTTAATCCATTTGTTCCTATTGACTTTGTTCCTATTCCAATTGAAGAGAGGACATTTATGGATGGGGTTAAGAAGGCAGAATTGATGAAGAAGTATCATGAGCAGGTTCGAATACATATTGAGGAGAAAACAGCTAAGTATGTTAAGCATGATAATAAAGGACAAAAAATGATTAGCTTTGAACCTGGTGATCTTATTTGGATTCATCTTAGCAATGGAAGATTTCCTAGCAAGCGAAAGTCCAAACTGATGCCTAGAGTTGATGGACCTTTTTAGATTGTAGAGAAGGTGAATAATAATTCTTACAAAGTTGATATTCCTGGTGATTACAATATTTCAGCCATTTTTAATGTGAAAGACTTATCTCTTTGTTTGGCAGATCCAGAAGATTCTGATTTGAGGGCAAATCATTCTCTGCCCGGGGGTGATGATGTGCATCATGAAGGTTCTAAATCAACTCAAGAAGGTGAACTAAGCATAAAAGAGGTTTCAGATGGTCCAATAACAAGAGTTAAGGCCAAACAGCTTCAAAATGCCATAAATAGTCAAATTGGAGCTATTGAAGCTTCTATGGGCTTAGAAGCTTGTGATATAAATGAAAATAAGCTAAATGTGTTTATTTATCTTCAATTAAAAATTGAGACGTTATTTAGAGGCGTGTGGTGACGTTGGGCTTAAGGAGGCAGCTAGGGGCTTTCTTTCCATGCTATTGGGCTTAATTTGCTTCTTATGTTCCTATAGTTATTACTTCACTTATCTCTCTTTATTTTATGTATTTGAACCATTTTGAACTTGTTTAGCTTTATTTTAAATTGTTAAGTTCGATTGGGCTTGTTTTGGGCTTTTTAAGTTCATTAGGTAATATTAGGGTTTCCCTTTATCTTGTAAGCCTATATAAGGTATCTTAAAGTCTTATAGAGGCAGTTGCCTCATTCTTGAATTTCATGCACCAAAAAGAAGAACTTTTTCTCTCAAAATTTATCTTCATAAGTTTTCCAGCTCTTATAGATTGTTACTGACTTATCACTCTTTGATCACCAAAAGTGTGTCGTCAAAACCTTAAATTGATCCTTGTGGCGTCCATTGACTTACCAAGACTTCTTTTTTAGTTCTATCCTCCATCTAATTTACCATTTACTTGTTACAATTCAGCCTAATTACTTGAAGAAAAGACCAACAAAATCAGACAGCAACCTCATCTTAAAAATCAGTTTTTGTTTTTATTCTGAATAATCCAATTTGAAGATCAGGACACATCATTAGGCTTAAGTTGCTTCTTTTGGACCTATTTTTATTATTTTACTTATCTCTCTTTATTTTCATGTAGTTTGGTCATTTTAAAACATGTTTAGTTTGTTTTAAGTCAGTTTGGGCTTATTTGAATTATTTTGGGCCTTTTAAGCCAATTAGGTAAAATTAAGATTTTTTTTCTCATTTTGTAAGCCTATATAAGGCATCTTAAACTTCTTGTAGAGGCAGTTGCCTCATTCTTCAATTTTATGCATGAAAATAGAACTTTTCTCTCTCAAAATTATCTTCTTAAGTTTTTCAACTCTTGAAGATATAAGAAGATAGTTACTGACTTATCACTCTTTGATCACCAAGAGTGTGGCGTCAAAATCTTAAATCGATCTTTTTAGCATCCATATGACTTATCAAGGTTTATTTTTAGTTCTATCCTCCATCTTATTTACCATTTATTTGTTAAAATTCAACCTAAACACTTAAAGAAAGACCAACAAAAACCAGGCACCACCCCTATCTTGAAATCAGATTTTGTTAATATTTTGAATAATCTACTTTGAAGATCAAGGCACATCATCAATCCCCTCCTCTTAAAAATGATTTGTCCTCAAATCATCACCTACATCAAAAGGACTTAAATCAGCAACATTAAAAGTGGCACTAACATTGTACTGACCTAGCAAATCCAACTTAGATTGCATTGTCATTGATATGCTCAAGGACTTGGAAAATTCTATCTCCTCTTGGAAGTAACTTAGATTGCCTTTGTGTCGAAAATCTTTCTTTCCGTATATGAAATCAAACCCAATCTCTGGGTTCAAAAATCAGCTGTCGATGCCCTTTATTAGCTTATTTTGCGTACTGCTCCGTCCTCTCGAATTTGAGTCTTGCTTTCTCATGTATCTGCTATACAAATTCAGCCTTTTTTTTCCGTCTAAGTTAGCATATTCGGACAAAGGTAATGGCATTAAATCCAACGGAGTTAAAGGATTAAAACTATAAACAATTTTAAAATGGTTAAAACTTCGTAGCAGAATGAATAGTACGATTATAAGCAAACTCAACATGTGGTAAATATTCCTCCCAAGTTTTGATCTACTTTTTACTTATAGCCCTCAACAAAGTAGACAAAGTCCTATTTAGTACTTTGGTTTGACTATCAGTTTGTGAGTGACAAGTAGTAGAAAATAACAACTTAGTTCCTAACTTACACTATAAAATCTTTTAAAAGTAACTCAAGAACTTAGCATCTCTATCCGAAACTATTGTTCTAGGCATACCATGTAATCTTATAATTTCTCTAAAGAACAAATTGGCAACATATGAAGCATCATCAGTTTTGTGACATGGAATGAAATGTGCCATCTTAGAAAATCTATCCCCAACCACATAAATTGAATCCCTACCACGTTCAAACCTAAGCAAACCTAACACAAAACCCATCGAAATATTAATCCAAGGCTTTATTAGGAATAGGCAGTGGCGTGTAGAAACCATAGGGCTGCATACAGGATTTTGCTTGTCTACATTTGACACATATATGACAAATTCTCTGAATATCTCTTTTCATGTGTGGCCAATAGTAGTGTTCTTGCAAAATGGGTAAGGCCTTAGCGACTCCAAAGTGTCTCATTAACCCTCCACCAAGGGATTCCCTCACTAACAAATCATGTAAAAAGTAATTTGGCACACAAAATTTATTTTTTCGAAACAAGCAGCCCTCGTGCCTAAAGAACTTACCTATTGCATTTTTCTCAGCAGTCTGAAATTCCTCACAAAAATTATGGTCTAAAGGATACAATTCTTTAATATGATCAAAACTAAGTAATTTTGCATCAAGAGTAGAAATTAATGCGTAATTGGCAACGATGTGTTTCCTTATCTTGCTTGTATCAGATGACATATGGGAATGTCTCGATGAATTCCACCCAATTTGCATGTGTTCAAATCAATTCATACAATTCTATATCATAAGTAGGATAATTTAAGGCTACCCCACTTAATTTCTCACTGAAATATGCTATTGGTCTTTTTCTTTGCATAAGAACTAAGCCTATACCCATCCCTGAAGCATCATATTCAATTTCAAAGGTTTTAGTAAAATTAGGCAAAGCAAGTAAATGAGCATGAGTTAAGTTTTTCTTAATAAATTGAAATGCCTTCTCTTGTTGGTTTCTCCATTTAAATCCAATGTTCTTCTTGATGACTTTAGTAAGTGGTGCGGTGATACTGCTAAAGTCTTTCATAAACCTCCTATAAATACTAACGAGCCCATGAAAATAACGAACATGAACTACACTTGTGGGACTCACCCATTCTAGAATCACATGGATCTTCTCTTCGTCAACATGTATTCTTTGTGCACTAACAAAAAAATCAAAAAACACAAGCTTATCGGTGCAAAAGGTGCACTTCTTCAAGTTAGCAAATTACTTCTCCTTTCTAAGTACATCCAAAATTGATTTTAAATGTATACAACATGATTTCTAAGTTTTTGCTATAAATGAGAATATCATCAAAATAAACAATGACAAACATGCCTATGAAAGCATGCAAGACATGGTTCATTAATTGCATAAATGTACTTAGTGCATTAGTTCATCCAAATGGCATAACTAACCACTCATATAAGTCGTATTTCGTTTTAAACTAGTTTTTCATTCATCGCCCTCTTCCATTCTTATTTGATGATACCCACTCTTTAACATATCATCTAAGCGAGGAATAGGATGATGATACTTTAGCGTTATATTATTAATTGCTCAGAAATTAATGCACATTCTCCACGATCCATCTTTTTGAGGAGCCAAAATCATTGGCATGGCGCACGGACTCATACTTTCCTTTAGATACCCCTTTTTCATCAATTAACTAACCTGCCTTTGTAGCTCATTTGCATTCTCGGGATTTCTTCGATAGGCTGGTCAGTTTGGAATAGAAGTACCGAGCACAAAAATTGGTTTGATGTTTAATTCCTCGAATAGGAGGTAAACCAGGTGGAATTTCCTCTAGAAAGATATCATCAAACTCTGGCAAAGAAAAACAACTGACCTAGGCAGAGATGAGTCAAGTTGGTTATGTTTAAATATGTCACTTTGTATAAAAGTACGATACTTGGCTGATTTAAAAACACGTTATATTTTATTTTACTCATTTTTGCATAGAAGTTTGCTTTTCTCTCATTTTTCTTAACCTCCCCTTTTTTTCTCTTTTTGATTTTCATTTTCTTTTTCTTTTTTTCATTCTCTTTCTTTTGATCACTCTCTTTTTGTAATTTCACTTGATCTTCATAGACCTGCATTGGTGAAAAAGAGACTAGAGTGACTGTCCTTTGATTAAACATAAACGAATATTTGTTAGTGAAACCATCATACTTAACACACCGATCAAATTGCCATGATTGGCCTAGTAACAAGTGTCCAGCTTGCATTGGAACCAACACAGAACTTTATCTTCATATTTTTCAATGTAGAAGGAAACTAACACCTGTTTAGTAACCCTCACCTCGCCACTGTCATTGAGCTATTGCAATTGGTAAGACCGAGGATGTTAAATTGTTGGCAGCCCTAATTTCTCAATCATTATAGTGATAGCAACATTAGTACAACCACCTCCGTCAATAATCACACTATATATCTTGTTTTACACATGGCAACTAGTATGAAAGATGTTTTCTTGTGGACTTCGTCATCTTCTTTGATCTGCATACTTAGAACTCTTCTTGCAACCAACAATTCACCTTCGGCAGCGTATTCCTCATCATCCTCATCCTCTATGGGTGGCATAGATTCGGTAACATCTTCAACATCGAATTTAAGTTCACAATTATTTCCCAATATCATAACTCTTTTATTTGGACATTGGCTGGCTATATGAGCCTTGCCATAGCATTTAAAACACTTAATATCACTATTTTGAGTAGTGGAAGAATCAGGTTTACCTTGATTTCCTTGGCTAGTCGTTTCTTGTTTTTCCTCAATTTTGGGCTTGGCAATGGCTTACTTCTCCTTTTTCTTCATAAAATTTGGCCTCCAAGATGAACCCGAGCTAGGGTTTTGCCATTTACTATTACTCCTCCTCTTGAGTTGGTTCTCAATTTTGATAGCCATGTGCACCATATTTTCTAACTCCATATCATGTTGCAATTCCACCAAATAAGCAAATTCCCTGTCCAACCAACTAAAGCCCTAGCCATAGTGGCCTTTTGGTCTTTCTCTATATACGTTCTAATCATAACGATTTCCATCTCCTTATAATGATCCTCCACACTTTGATTACTTTGTGTAAGACTTAGCAATTTTTGGTACAACTCATGGCAGTAATGGTTTGGAACAAATCGTCTCCTCATTATGATTTTCATTTCCTTCGAAGTCTCTATCAGACGCTCTCTATTTCTTTTCCTGTTTAACACTAGTTGATCCCACCAAACAATCGCATAGTTAGAAAATTCAATAGCTGTAAGTTTTACCTTTTTAAACTCAGAATAATTGTGACAATCAAATACTAATTTTAACTTTTTCTCTCACTCAAAGTAAGCTTATGGATCTTTTTTGCCTTGAAATGATAGAATTTTCATCTTAATACTACCCAAGTTATTATCTTCCCGATTCCTAGCTTCTCTAAACCGCCCAGCATATCTCCCAGTACCAACAATTGAATCTTGGTCATCTTCTTCATCAAATTCTTTCCCATAACACTCTTCAGCTTCAACTCTCACTTTCCTAGGTTGAACTATCCCTCTCTTATGCACATTAGGATTGTTTTGTGGCTGTTCTAAACTTGTATTATCTACCCAATTTATCCGTTCATGAATCTGTTCCATCTCCATTTTCAATACTCTCCTCATCTCACCCATTATATCCTTCATGAAAAACTTTGGATCAACCTCTTCTGATGCATTTTCGAAAGTATTTTTGTTCTTGTTGTCTAACATGTTTGCTGCAAAACAAAGTTAGAGAAAGAAAAGGAACCTCACACACTTGCTCACATGTTTCACTCAAAGAATGATTCACTCAACTTTCACTCGTGATTCACACAAAAATAGATTGGCTTTTACCCTTTTATATTCTCACCACTCTTGCCTTTTTTCACTTGTAGTAATCCTCTATAGGTTCTTATCAAACAAATATCACAAGTTTCAGCAACAATTCTCCAAGAACTCACCGAGAGATTCAAATTTAAAGGCTTAGAAACAAGGCAGTGTCATGAATTGTTTTTTTTGGAGCAAGGAATTCAGATTTGTGGAATCGAAAAGGAACTTAAGATGTAAAATTGAAATAAGAGTTACAAGAGTTGAATTGCAATATTTTTTTTCTTTTTATTTTGTTTTTAAAATATAAAGATAGGCAAACTTGTAACTAGTGCTAAGCTTTGATACCAACTGATATGATCCATACCAAGAAATTAATAAAGTTGTGGATCAAGAAGGACTCTAAGATCATCTAGAAATTTGTATGAAACTGCAACCCATTACTTATATTGAAGCAAGAATCTTGGTATAATGAAGATGTCACAATCAATTATGGAATGATTGATAGATAAGTCGAAGGAGAACGCCACGAAATTTTTTTCGATAAGTTCAAAGAGTTCTAAAAGTACCAAAGAGAATTTTCTTAATAAAATTGCTAAATGCTTTCCTATCATCCCTCATGTATTTATAGTGAACATTTAGAATGCTAGCATTTATTATAATATTTAATGACAACTTAAAAACTAGTAATTACCAACTACTACCAATAAGGCATTTAAACAAGTTTTTTTTTCAAACTTTGCAACTACAACAATAAATGCAGCTGCAAACTTTAACTAACTACCAACCACCAACAAATAAGGCTTTTTTTCAAATATTACAACTACTATCATAAATATTGTAGGCTCCCAAAGGCTTCTAATCACTTAGGTTGCTCACATGGGCTACTATGCTGCTGTTTCCATCATTCCTTAACACTTAATGAGTCAAACTTGGGTAATCACCAATTTAGAAAGCTCTTTTAATTCCATCCACTTTGTGGTTTGAGAAATTTCTTCTAGATTATTCCAAAGCTTGAATAATGGAAATCCAACTTTGTAGAACACATGGAATATCTTCCTTGCACCCTTATGAAATTTCCTCTGCCCAAATGTTTTGAATCAGCCCATTGAGATTTTCCCTGAACTTTTTAGCTTGAACCCTTATAATCAGACCAATTGGAACTTGAATAGGTTATGTATTCCATTTATTAGGCATGCCCTCATCAGTGCTGCCCATAAAGAAGAAGATTGGCTATGAAAAAATATCTTAAATACTAGGTTTACTTCTCATGGCAAGGTGTAATGTCATTATTGGTGGGGTTAGTTTTAAAAATGTGGCTTCTGATCAAATGATAGAAATATTGGGCCTAAAGATAGTGAAGCATCCTTAAGCATACAAGCTTTCTTGGCTCAGAAAGGGAAATAAAATTAAGGTAAATTAACGCTGCCTGGTATCTTTTTCTATTGGCCAAAACTATAAAGATGAAGTTTGGTGTAACTTTGTTCCAATGGATGCTTGTCATTTACTTCTTGGTCGTCCATGGCAATATGATAGAAAAATTATTCATGATGGCCATAAAAACATTGATTCTTTTGTCAAGGATGGTGTTAAAGTCATTTTGGGCCCTTCTAAGATGATCAATGTTCCTAAGACTTTTAAAGGGGAGGGAAATAATTTCTTGACTCTTTCTGAATGTAAGAGAGAATTTTCAAAGGTTGATGAAGCCTTTACTCTTGTGCTGTTTGAAGAAAACAATGATAGTCTTGAGCTACCTTTTATAATGAAGAAGCTACTTCAAGAATTTCATGATGTAGTACAAGATGAGATACCACTAGGATTGCCTCCCATAAGAGACATTCAATATGGCATTGATCTTATTTTAGGAGTTATTCTAGCAAACAAAGCAGCCTACAGAATGAGTCCTAAGGAACATGCAAAATTTCAAAGTCAAGTAAATGAGCTTTTGTCCAAAAGCTTAGTTGAAGAAAGTAAGAGTCGATGTGCTGTTCTTGCTCTCCTTGTTCCCAAGAAAGATGGTTCTTTTCGCATGTGTGTAAATAGTAAAGCCACAAACAAAATCATTGTTGATTATTGCTTCCCAATTCTTTGACTTGATGATCTCCTTGACCAATTATATGGAGCTTGTATTTTCTAAAAGATTGATTTGCAAAATGGATATTATCAAATAAAGATGAAACCAGGTGATGAATGGAAGACAACATTCAAGACAAGAGATGGCCTTTATGAATGAAAGGTGATGCCTTTTGGACTTTCGAATGCTCCCAGTACTTTCATAAGTTTGATGATTCACGTTCTGAAGCCCTACATTGGAAGATTCATCATTGTTTACTTTGATGACATTCTTGTGTATAGCAAAGATGAGGAACAACACTTGGATCATCTTCATCAAGTTTTCAAAACTTGAGGAAACATAAGCTTTATGTCAACCTAAAGAAATGTAAGTTCTTCTTAAATTGTCGTATCCTTTTAGGCTATGTAGTCTCTAAAGATGGAATGAAAATGGATCCTAGTAAGGTGGAAGCTAGTTCGCATCATTATTGATGATATTAATATTAAGATTTTTCTCTTAAGTTCTTCAAAGAACTATTATTAGAACTTATTAAGATTTTATCTTATGGCGTTCTTTCAGACTTATCACTCATAACTTCTCATCTATCTTGAGTGTGACATCTACTATCTTCTTATATACCTCTGGTTCTTATCTTTGATAGATAATGATTGGTCAAGGTTCTTTTTTTTGTTTATATAAAAATCTGAATTAGAACAATCTTTGGCAAGAACCTAATTGAGCATCGTGTCTCACTTTTCTTTATGAGGTTCACATCATTTGGTATCAGAGCTTAGGCTCTAATCAGGTTTGAACTATCGATTTAATTTTCATTGATTATTCTTTCTTTTAAATCAGCAACTATATTTTAGTCTCTAAAACTTAGTAGCCTATCTCAATTTTCTTATTTCTTCACATCTGTTACTTTATCTAATTCTTCAAGTCTATTATTACATTTAAATAAAAAAAGAGAGAGACAAAAAAAAATTCAGATTCCATGCTTTTAGTGAAACATGTGAGGGAGTGTGCAAGGTTCTTTTTATTTTTCTAACTTTATTTTGCAGCAAACATGTTAAACAATAAGGACAAAAATACTTCCGAAGTTGCATTGAAAAAGGTTGATTCAAAGTTTCTCATGAAAACTTTAATTGGTGAGATGAGAAAAATGTAGAAAGTAGAGTTGGAGCAAGTTCATAAACGGATAGATAAACTTGAATCTAGTATACAAAGGGCACAGACACCTAGAGTTCCTAAATTATGAATTCAAGGTAGGCGTGCTACCATGAATGATGATGGCATTGTTGAAGATGCTTGGGATAGATTGTTGAATATGGCAAGGAGGTAGACAAACAACTAAGTAGGAAGAGTTCCACAAGATGTGACCAAAACTCTACTTCTACATCATCTTTTAAACTGGATTGGAGTAAGAAAGATGAGCAAGCTGATTTCAATTTCAAAGCAGAATCAACTAAGGGCCAAAATGTGGGAGGTAACCAATGTCATATTGCATCTTAATGTCCAAATCAAAGTGCATTGATTATAAGCGATAACTATGTCATTGAAATTTAAAGCAAGAAGTCAGATCACAAACCTATGCCATCATTAAAAGATACAAGTGATGGAATGGAGTACCCAATATATGGTAAGCTTATGGTTACTAAGTGTGCATTTAGTTTGCAAATAGAAGAAGATGAAAAGAAATTTGTTGATGTGTTTCCCGAAGAGAAACCTAAGGAATTACCACTAATAAGGGGAATCGAGCATCAGATCAACTTTATACCTGGAGCATTAATTCTAAATATTACAGCCTATAGAAGTAAACTCAATGAGACAAAGGAACTTTAAAGACAGATTTGTGAGCTCATAAAGAAGAGGTACGTGTGTAAGAGCATGAATCATCCTACAATTCCAGTATTGCCTGTGCCTAAGAATGATAGATTGTGAAAGATGTGTGTTGATTGCTACATTATAAAAAATATCACTTCAAAGTTCAAGAAAGTTGTATTTGAGCCCGGTAAAGATTTGAGGATAAATCATTTTCAAGAGAGGGGGAATGATGCAAACTAGGTTGCCAAAACATCACAAGATCATTGAACGTGTGATGGGGGTACAACAGCACAACAGCTCATGTAAGTAGCCCATGTGATATGAAGTCTCAATATTGATAGTTGTTGATAGTTAATAGTTATAAGTTACTATTAATTGTTATAATAAGTGCTAGTATTCCAAGTGCCTAGTTTATTGGTAATAGTTAGTAGTTAGTAGTTGTAACTTTTCATTAATTGTTGTAATAAGTGTTGGAATCCCAAGTGTTTAAGTTATTGGTAGTAGTTGATAGTTAATAGTTGTAAGTTGTCATTAGTTGCTGTAATAAATGTTAGACATCCCAAGCGATCTCTATAAATATGAGAGATGAGGGAGAACGAAAAACAGAATTGATGATATTAATGTTGAGAGTTTTCTCTTAAGTTCTTCAAAGAACTATTATTAGAACTGATCAAGATTTTATCTTGTGGCGTTCTTTCGGACTTATCACTCATAACTTCTCATCTATCTTGAGTGTGGTGTCTACTATCTTCTTATATCTCTGGTTCTTATCTTTGATAGATAATGGATCAAGGTTCTTTTTTTTTTGTTTATATAAAAATCTGAATTAGAACGATCCTTGGCAGTCATTATCTTCTTCCAAAACTTTTGTTATCTTTTCTAATCATGAAGCAGTTAAGTTTATAAATAGCTAGCACAAATTTAATAGACATCATGCTCATTGGGTTGAATTTCTTCAATCCTTCAACTTCAGTCTTAAGCATAAATCTAGAGTTCAAAATGTGGTGGCTGATGCATTAAGTCGAAAATATTCTTTGCTGTCCTCTATGCAAGTGAATGTTGTAGGCTTTAAGATAGTGCTCTACAAAGATGATGCTTATTTTGGAAAAATCACAAAAGAGTGCAAGCATGGCTCTTTTCAACAATTCCCATTACATGATGAATATCTTTTTAAAGGCAACAACTTTTGTATTCCTCAAGGCTCTCTTCGAGAGTCTAATATCAAAGTGAATCGTATCATATTCAACATGCTCATCTAAGTTTTTGTTATAGATCAGAATGTCATTGAAGTATACAACCATAATTTTGCCAATAAAAAGCATATAAAACATGATTTACTAGTCTCATGAAAGTAGTTGGTGCATTAGTAAATCCAAATGGCATAACTAACCACTCATATAAATCGTATTTTATTTTAAATGCAGTTTTTCATTCATCACCTTCTCTCATCCTAATCTGATGACTCTTTAGATCAATTTTGGTAAAAACATAAGAACCATGCAATTCATCAAGGATATCATCTAATCTAAGAATAGGATGTCTATACTTTACAGTGATATTATTGATGGCACGACAATCAACTCATCCTACATGACCCATCCTTCTTAGGCACAAGTAATATCGAAATTGCAAAAGGACTCGTGCTCTCACGCACATACCCTTTCTCTAAGAGCTCACTAACCTGGCTTTGAAGTTCTTTAGTCTCATTGGGATTGCTTCTATAAGCTGGTATATTTGAAATTGATGCTCTAGGTATAAAGTAAATTTGATGTTTGATTTCCCTTATTAGTAGTAAACCATTAAGTATATCTCTAAGAAACACATCATTAAATTTCTGTAAAAGAGAAATAACAGCACTAGGCAAAGAGGCATTAAGTTAATTAGTACTAAAACAAAAATCTTTGTACAAAAGTACAATCATAGGCTGGTTTAAAAACAAAGACTTATTTATCTCACTCTTTTTTGCATAGAAATTCACTTGTTTTCTTTCTTTCCTTTCCTTGCTAATTGAAACTTCCTTTTCTTTTTCACTCTTTTACTTTTGACCTCTCTTGCTTTTGAACTTTCACTCTCTATTTTTATATTGCTCTTTATTTTTAACCTCACTTGATCTTCATACACTTGTCTTAGGGTTAAAGGTACATGAGTAATTTGTTTTACACTAATTACAAAAGAGTATCTATATTAATATATC
Organism: Ailanthus altissimus; assembly: GCA_946807835.1. Taxonomy (NCBI): domain Eukaryota; kingdom Viridiplantae; phylum Streptophyta; class Magnoliopsida; order Sapindales; family Simaroubaceae; genus Ailanthus; species Ailanthus altissimus. Next base: position 6,669,340 of record OX327713.1, on the reverse strand, counting down.
CATCATGGATTACACGTCTATAGTACTACCATGATCGCTCCAAAAGAATATGACCTGCTGCATTGGAACCACATCACACAAAGACTCGCCTTTATACCTTCCAATTGAAAATGAAACAAGCACTAATTTATTTACTTTAACTTTTCCAAAATTATTCAGTCATTGTAGCTTGTATGTCCTACAATGTTTTAAAGTTGTCAAATTTAATTTTCCCACTAAACTAGTGCCAGCCACATTAGTACAACTCCCCTCATCAATAATTATACTGCATAACTAATCATTGTCATGGCATCTAGTATGAAAGTTATTGTCATGTTGTAACTTCTCATCTTCTTTGATTTGCACATTTAGAGCTCTCCTTCTAACCAAAAGCTCTCCAACAAGTGGATACGCAATGTCACTTGCATCCTCCAAAGTTGGCATGGACTCATCATTATATTCACTTTCGGTCTCAATATCACCATCATCTTTCAAAATTATCACTTTTTTTTTATAGGAATTTTGATGAAATTTGACCTATTCCTAGACACTTAAAGCATTTGATATCTCTATTTTGAGAAGGTTGGGAATTAGATTTACCTTTGTTTGTTATGCCTCTCATGCTTTGGCCCTTAGGTGCTTCTGTCTTGGACTTGGAATTATTCTGCTCAGCTTTCCTATTCCAATTCAATCTCCAAGAAGTTGAGAATCCTGAGTTCTGGCCATATCTTATGGAACTCTTCCTTTTAAGTGTCTTTCCACCTTAATTGCCATGTGCACCATAACTAATTCAAGTTGGAAGACATTGTGCATATGGCAACAAATCAGTCTATTGCTAATTTGGTTGAATTGTAGCATTATGTAGAGTTTGAAGACATGTTGATGAAGGTAGAAAGACAACTCAAGAGGAAGTGTTCCATAAGATATGGCCAAACTCAGGTTCCTCATCCTCTTGGAAACTGAATTGGAGTAAAAAGGATGAAAAGCCAAATTACAAGCCTAAGGCTGAAACCTCCAAAAGCAACCAAGATGGAGGCGCACTAAAAAAGGTAAATCAAATTTCCAACCTTCTAGAAATAGAGATATCAAATGCTATAAGTGTTTGAGAATACGTCATATTGCATCTAAATGCCCAAACAAAACAGTAATGATATTGAAAAATGATGGTGATATTAAGACTGAAGGAGAATTTGATAATGAGTCCATGCCACCATTAGAAGGTGTAAGACATTAAATATCTGGTTGCTGGGAGCTTTTGGTTACAAAGAGAGATTTTAGTGTGCAAATCAAGATAGATGAAAATGGTTGTGAGTGATAAGTCAAGGATGAATGCCACAAGATAAAATCTTGAAATTTTTTGAAAGAAGTTCTTTGAAGAACCAACAGAAAACTCTCAATATTATTAATTTCATAAACTTCTTTACTTCTTTACAACTTTCAAATTTCAACAATTAATGAAACTAAGACTAACTGTCAAACTTTTAACCACTATTAAGATAAGTAAATTCTATAGTAAATACAATCAATATGATAAATGAAATTGCAAGCTCCTAAAATGACTTCATATCTTCTTATTGGGATTTCATTACATTGGCTACTAGTATGGTCTGATTGCAATATCCATCAAAATGAAACTTGGATAAAATTGACAAGGCATTTACGATATGATCCACGCCAAGAAATTGAGAAAGTTGTGGATCAAAAAGGACTCCAAGATCGTCTAGAAATAGATTTGTATGAAACTATGACCCGTTGCTTATATTAAAGTAAGAATCTTGGTATAATGATGACGCCACAATCAATTATAGAAGTATAGATTGATAAGACAAAGGAGAATGCCACAGAAATTGTTCGGATAAGTTTAAAGAGTTCTAAAAGAGCCAAAGAGAATTTTCTTAATTAACACACAGAATGCTTTTCTCTAATCCCTCATGTATTTCTAGTGAACACTTGGGATCCAGTATCTATTACAACATTTAATGACAACTTACAATAGCTGTCAAATTTTGTAACTACAACATTTATGCAATTTCAGGCTTCCCAGAAGCTTCTCATCACATGGGCTGCTGCTGGCAACTTTAATTGCTTCTAAAAATGTAATGGCTATTAATGAAATGTCTATTATGTTATTGGTCTTCCTCCTTACATAAGAACTACACCTATACCCATACCTGAAGCATTACATTCAATTTCAAATGTTTTAGTAAAATCAGTCAAAGCAAGTAAATGAACAAGAGTTAATTTTTCCTTTGATAAATTGGAATGCCTTCTCTTGTTCATCTCCCCATTTGAATCCAATGTTCTTCTTGATGACTTCGGTAAGCGGTGAGGTGATGCTGCTCAAGTCTTTCACGATAAAAACTAGTGAATCTATGAAAACTATGAACATGACCTACACTCGTGGGACTTGGCCATTCTTGAATCACACAAATCTTCTCTTCATTAACCTGTATTCCTTGTGTACTCACAACAAAACCAAGAAGCACAAGCTTTATCGATGCAAAAGGTGCACTACTTCAAGTTAGCAAATAATTTATCTTTTCTAAGTACATCTAAAACTGAATTTAAATGTACAACATGATCATCCAAGTTATTGCTATAAATGAGAATATCATCAAATATACTACAACAAATTTGCCTTGAAACCGTGCAAGACATGGTTCAATAATCGCATGAAAGTATTCGGTGCGTTAGTTAATCCAAATAGCATAAATATATTTCGTTTAACTTATATAAACCATATTTCATTTAAAAGTAGTTGTCCATTCATCACACTCTTTAAATTAATCTTAGAAAATTCACAAGCACCATACAGTTCATCTAACATATTATCTAAGTGAAGAATAGGATGACGATACTTTACCATTTTATTGTGATTGCTCGATAATCAACACACATTCTTCACGTTCTATCCTTCTTAGGAACCAAAATCACCGGCACGGTGCACGAACTCATACTTTCCCTTACGTGTACCCCTTTCCATCAATTCACTAACCTGCCTTTGTAGCTCCTTTATGATAAGGTCATGACCAACAAATAAAATGTAGATCCTATTCAAGTTCTAATTGGTCTAGTTAGAAGGACTCGAGCTAAAAGGTTCTAGGAAACTCTAAATAGATTGATTCAAAATATTTGGATTAACACATTCATGGAGTCCCAAGGTAGATGTCCCGTGTGTTCCACAAGGTTGGATTTTCAAGATTTAAGCTTTAGAATAATTTAGAAGAATTTCACAGATCACAAAGTAGGTAGATTTAGTGCAGTTTTCTAATTTTATGATTACTCAGTTTGACTCATCAAGTGTTGTAGAACATGATGGACATTTCATTAGTGGCCATTACATTTTTAGAAGCAATTAAGTAGCAGTTAAAGTTGTCAGCAGCTACCAATGTGATGAGAAGCTTTTGGGGAGCCTGTAATTGTATTTGATGTTGCAATTACAAATTTTGATAGCTAGTTTTAAATGAAGCCTCAGTTGTTGGTAGTGGTTGATAGTTAGTAGTTTTTAAGTTGTTATTAAATATTGTAATAAATGTTGGCATCCTAAGTGTTCACTATAAATATATGAGGGATGAGAGGAAAGAATTTAGCAATATGATTAAAAAAAATTCTCCTTCTGATGTAAACCTCACAAAGAAAAGTGAGACCCGACGCTCAATGAGGTTTCTTTGTCAAGGATTGTTCTAATTTAGATTTTTATATAAACAAAAATAAGAACCTAGACCCGTTATCTATCAAAGACAAGAACCAAAGGTATAAGAAGATAATAGACGCCACACTCAAGATAGATGAGAAGTTGTGAGTGATAAGTCTGAAAGAACGCCACAAGATTAAAATCTTGATAAGTTCTAATTATAGTTCTTTGAAGAACTTAAGAGAAAACTCTCAACATTAATATCATCAATTCTATTTTCGTTCTCCCTCATCTCTGACATATTTCTAGAGACTTCTTGGGATGTCTAGCATTTATTACAGCAACTAATGATAACTTAAAACTACTAACTACCAACTACTGCCAATAATCTAGGCACTTGAGATTCAAGCACTTATTATAACAATTAATGAAAATTTATAACTATTAACTACCAACTACTACTAATAAACTAGGCATTTGGAATGCTAGAACTTATTACAACAATTTATAGTAACTAATAACTACTAACAACTACCAATATTGGGACTTCATATCACATGGACTATTGTGCTATTGTTCCCCATCACGCATGGATGTTCAATGGACCCTTGTGATTTTTTTGGCAACCTAGTTCGCATCACTTTTATTCTTTTTGAACATTTTGAAATTATTGGAACAATTTTTGTGACATTCTCCTTCGATTTATCAAGCTATAGTTTCATAATTGATTGTGGCATCTTCATTATACTAAAGTTCTTGCTTCAATATAAGCAACAGGTTGTGATTTCATATAAATCTGTTTCTAGACAGCCTTTGAGTCCTTCATGATCCATAACTTTCTCAGTTTCTCGGCATGGATTGTATCAGTTGGTATCAAAGTTGGGCACTAGTTACAGGTTTGCGTATATTTGTTATTTGAAAAAATAAAATAAAATAAATACAAAAAGAGAGATTGTGATTCAGCTCTTGTAATTCTTATTTCAATTTTACATCTTTGTATTTCTTTTCGATTCCAAAAATCTGGATTTCTTGCTCCCAAAAAATAATTTTAAATGCGTGACTCTATCTTGTTTTCTAGGCCTTTAAATCCAAATTTCTTTTGGTGAGGACTTGGTGAATTATTGCTGGAAATTCTAGTTTTTGTTTGATTTTGTTATTAAGAACCTATAGAGGATTACTATGAGTGGAAAAAGGCAAGAGTAGTGAGCATATAAGAGGGTGAAAGCCAACCTGATTTTGTGTGAAACACGAGAAAAAGTTAAGTGAATCATTCTTTGAGTGAAACATGTGAGAAAGTGTGTGAGGTTCTTTTTTTGCTTCTCTAACTTTTTTTGCAGCAAGCACATCAGACAACAAGAACAAAAATACTTTTGGAAATGTGTCAAAAGATGTTGATTCAAAGTTTCTCATGGAAGCTTTAATGGGTGAGATGAGGAGAGTGTTGAAAGCAAAGATGGAACAGGTTCATTTTTGGATAGATCAGGTATAGATTGCACATTTGCAACAGCCACAAAACACTCCTAATGTGCGTAGGAGAGAGAGTTCAACCTAGGTAAGTGAGGGTTGAAGATAAAGAGTATTCTAGAGATGATTTTGATGAAGAAGATGATTGAAATTAAATTGTTGACATAGGAAGATATAGTGGGCGGTTTAGAGGAGCTAGGAATCGAGAAGATACTGACTTGGGTAGTATTAAGATGAAATTCTGTTGTTTTAAGGCAAAAATGATCCAGAAGCTTGCCTTGAGTGGGAGAAGAAGATAGAATTAGTATTTTATTGTCACAATTATTCCGAGCTTCTTTTGATTTTTTGATTTTGTAAACATTGAATTTTTTGATTTTGCGATTATTTGGTAGGATTAACTAGTGTTAAACAGGAAGAGAAATAGAGAGCGTCTAATAAAGATTTGGGAGGAAATGAAAACAGTGATGAGGAGACGATTTTTTCGAAGCCATTATTACCGTCAGTTTTACCAAAAATTTCAAAGTCTTACTCAAGGTCATTGAGGTGTGGAGGATTACTATAAAAAGATGGAAATTTCTATGATCAGAGCAAATATAGGGGAAGATTGAGCTGCTACTATGGTTAGATTTTTGGTTGGTTTGAACCACAAAATTGCTAATTTTGTGGAATTGCAACATTATATGGAGTTAGAAGTTTTGGTGCATATGGCTATCAAAATTGAGAACCAACTGAAGAGGAGGGGCAGCAGTACACGACAAAAACCTAGCTCCTGTTCATAACGGAGGCCAAATTTTGTGAAGAAAGAGGAGAAGCAAGCCACTGCCAAGCCTAAAATTGAGCAAAAACAAGAAGAGACTAGCCATGAAAATCAAGATAAATCTGATTCTTCCACTACTTGAAAGCATGATATTAAGTGTTTTAAATGCCAAGGCTTGGGTCACATAGTGACCAATGTCCAATCAAAAGAGTTATGATATTGCAAGATAATGGTGAGATTGAATCCAATGACGAAGATGGCATCGAATCTATTCCACTATTGGAGGACATGGAAGATGAGGAATACAGTGCCTAAGGAGAATTGTTTTTTGTAAGGAGACTTCTAAGTATGCAAGTCAAGGAAGATGACAAAGTGTAGCAAGAAAACATCTTTCATACTAGATGTCACGTTCAAATCAAGGTTTGAAGTGTGATTACTAATGGAGATAGTTGTACCAATGTTGCTAGCTCTACAATGGTAGAGAAATTAGGGCTGTCAACAATTAAACATCCTCGGACTTACAAATTGTAATGGCTAAATGACAATGGTGATGTGAGGGTTACTAAACTGGTGTTAGTTTCCTTCCGCATCAGAAAATATGAAGATGATGTGTTTGTGTGATGTAGTTTTGATACAAGCTAGACACTTGTTAGTAGGCTAACCATGGTAATTGATTTGAATCTCACAAAGAAAAGTGAGACTTGATGCTCAATGAGGTTCTTTGCCTAAGGATCATTCTAATTCATATTTTTAAATTTACCAAAACTAAGACATTGAACCGTTATCTATAAAAGATGGTGATGCAGGACAAGCGTTAATGGGCCGTGATTTCATTCACGAAGATGAAAGTTGTTGATATCGTTCAACAAAAATGTAAATTGAAAATGGTAGAATACCAATTCAAGAATAAAGTTGCTTAATACTTGAGTTTTTGAAATTACAAAGCTTCCATCCTTTTTCCCTCATCTCTCATGTATTTTTTATAGAGACCTATTGAGATTTCTAGCATTTATTACAGCAATTAATGATAACTTACAACTACTAACTACCAACCACTACCAACAACTAAGGTATTTAGATACCAACATTTATTACAACACAATTAATGAAAACTACCAACAACTACTAATATTGAATTTTATTTTAAAACTAATTATCAAACTATTAACCATACCAATAAATGTAGTTGAAGGCTCTTGAAAGTTACTCAACAAATGGGCTGTTGTGTTGCTGTCCCCCATCAGATGGTATAAGAAATTTTAGATGCCACACTCAAGATGGATTGAAAGTTGAGTGACAAATCTAGTAGAATGCCACAAGATCAAATCTAAGAACTTAAGAGAAAAACTCTCAAAAGTATTATTTCATAAATTTTGTGCTCTGCAAACTCTTTCAATCTCTATAGTATTTTTAGAGACCAAATGGGATGTCAAGTTACAACTTTCAAACTTACAACTACCCTTACACTAAAAGTCTAAAAATACAGCTATCAAAACAAATGGAACAAAATTTCAGCTACCCTCACAATCAAAAGTCCATAACTATAACTAACACAACAATCACAATTAAACATAATCTCTACTAATTCAACAAGTGGATTGCTAGTCTTAAATTTAAAAGAAAAGTCTTCAATTTCAACAAATATGTCAAGCTTCACCTACTAAGTGTCTAACTTTCCTTCTTAACATTCTCTAGAAAGCTTAGAAACTTGTATTGTAAAACTTAGAATTCCATGGTTGTCCTTGAAAATGATTTTCTTACTTTGAGCTTTTCACTCTTCTATAAAACGCACCGGATTTTTTTTAAAATTCAATTCTAGAAGATTATTGACAAAGGATCGTTCTAATTCAGATTTTTAGATAAACAAAAAACAAGAACCTTGACCCGTTATCTAAAAGATTAGTGACTAAGGATCGTTATAATTCAAATTTTTAGATAAACAAAAAATAAGAACCTTGACTCGTTATCTATAAGAGATCAGAACCAGAGGTATAAGAAGATTGTAGATGCCACTCTTAAGATAGATGAGAAGTTGTGAGTGATAAGCCTGCAAGAACACCACAAGATAAAAATCTTGATAAATACTAATAATAGTTCTTTGAAGAACTTTAGAGAAAACTCTCAACATTAATATCATCAATTTTATTTTTGTTCTCCCTCATTTCTCATATATTTATAGAGACCTCTTAGGATATCTAGTACTTATTACAACAACTAATGACAACTAAAAACTACTAACTGTAACTACTACTAATAATTTAGGCACTTGGAAATGTGCATCATGAAGGTTTTAAATCAACTTAAGAAGGTGAGCTGAGCGTAAAAGAGGATTCAGATGGTCCAATAACAAGGGCTAAGGCCAAACAGCTTTAAAGGGCCATAAGTAGTCAAATTGGAGCTATTGAAGCTTCTATGGGATTAGAAGCTTGCGATCTGAATGAAAATGAGGTAAAGGTGTTTACTTGTCTTCAATTAGAGATTGGGATATGATTTAGAGACATTTGGTGATGTTGGGCTTAAGGAGGTAGCTGGGGGCTTTCTTTCCATGCTATTGGGCTTAATTTACTTTTTATGTTACTATTTTTATGTATTTTGGCCATTTTGAACTTGTTTAGCTTTATTTTAAATTGTTAAGTCAAATTGGGCTTATTTTAGGCTTTTTAAGTTTATTAGATAATATTAGAATTTCTCCTCATTTTGTAAGCCTTTATAAGGCATCTTAAAGTCTTATAGAGGCAGTTGCCTCATTCTTGAATTTCAAGCACGAAAAAGAACTTTTACTCTTAAATTTTTTCTTCTCAAGTTTTTCAGCTCTTGAAGATAGTTACTAACTTATCACTCTTTGATCACCAAGAGTGTGGAGTTAAAACCATAAATTGATCTTTGTGGCACCCATTGACTTATCGAGGTTTCTTTTTAGTTCTATTCTCCATCTGATTTACCATTTACTTATTACAATTCAGCTTAAATACTTAAAGAAAAGACCAACAAAATCAAACAGCAACCTTATGTTAAAAATCAATTTTTGTTTTTATTCTGAATAATCAAAATTTAAAGCTCAGGGCATATCAGTTGGGATTTCAACACTTATTACAACTATTAATGAAAACTTATAACTACTAACTACCAATTACTACCAATAACCTAGGCACTTTGAATGATAGCACTTACTATAATAATTAATAGTAACTTATAATTATTAACTACCAACAACTACCAATTTTGAGACTTTAAATCACATGGGCTATACATATGAGCTGTTGTGCTTTTGTTCCCCATTGCACATAGATGTTCAATGGACCTTATGATGTTTTTGTAACCTAGTTTGCATCATTCTTCCTTTCTTGAAGATTACTCAATAATGACTCATCAAGTGTTTGGGGACATAATGGACATTTCAATTACATTTTTAGAAGAAATTCAAAAGTAGTTCAAGTTGCCAACAGCAGCCTATGTGGTGAGAAGCTTCAGCTTGCAATTGTATTTATGATAGTAGTTGTATTGTTTGACAGTGTTTTGGAAAGTTGTTGATTAATAAAGACTCCACAACAAGAAATTAAGAAAGTTGTGGATCAAAAAAGAATCTAAGATCGTCTAGAAACAGATTTATATGAAAATTTGTGACCTGTTACTTATATTAAAGCAAGAATCTTGGTAAAATGAAGACACCACAATCAATAATGGATTGATTGATTGATAAGTCTGAGGAGAATGCCACGAAAATTGTTCTGATAAGTTCAAATAGTTCTAAAAGAACTAAAGAGAATTTTCTTAATAAAATTGCTGAATGCTTTCATCTCATACCTCATGTATTTATAATAAATACTTGGGATGCTAATATTTATTATGATATTTAATGATAACTTTAAAACTACTAACTACCAACAATGGAAGCTGTATTTTAAACTAGCTATCTAAATTTAGAACTACAATAATAAATGCAATTACAGGTTTCCTAAAAGCTTCATGGGCTGTTGCTAGCAACTTGAATTGCTTCTTAATTGCTTAAAAAAATGCAATGGCCATTAATGAAATGCCCATCATGTCCCCCAACACTTGATGAGTCAAATTAAGTAATCACCAATTTAGAAAATTACACTAAATCTACCCACTTTGTGATATGAGGAATTCTTTTAGGTTATTCCAAAGCTTAAATTATGAAAATCCAAACTTGTGAAACACATGGGACATCTACCTTGGGCCTCCATAAATTCACCTCAGCCCAAATTTTTTGAATTAGTCTATTGAGAGTTTCCTTGAAACTTTTAGTTTGAGCTCTTGTAATCGGACCAACTAGCACTTAAATAGGATCTGGAGTCCATTTGTTAGTCTTACACTTATCATACCCCTCCTCTTGAAAAGGATTTATCCTCAAATCATCACCTATATCAAAAGGACTTAAATCAGTAACATATAAAATGGTACTAACATTTTACTCACCTAGCAAATCAACTTATATGCAGTGTCATTATTGCGCTCAAGGACTTGAAAGGTTCCTTCTCCTCTCGAAAAAAACTTAAATCTCCTTTGTGTCGAAAATCTTTCTTTTTGCAGATGCAACCAAACCCAATCTGCAAGTTCAAAAATGTGTTGTTGATTCCCTTAATTAGCTTATTTTCATATTGGTCCATCCTCTTCTCAATGTTGAGTCTTGCTTTCTCATGTACTTGCTTAACAAATTCAACCTTTTTCTACCCCATTTTGCTTGTATCGAACATATGAAAATGTCTCAATAAATTCCACCCATCGTGCATGTCTCCTGTTCAACTAGTGTTGGCCTTTCAAATGCTTAAGGACTCATGATTGGTGTGAATCATGAACTCCTTAGGCCAAAGGTTGTGTTGCCATGTTTCTAATGCTAACCAACGCATAAAATTCTTTATCACAAGTAAGGTAGTTTAAGGCTGCCCCACTTTATTTCTCGCTAAAATATGCTATTGGTCTTCCTTCATCCATAAGAACTGCGTCTACACCCATACTTGAAGCATCAAATTCAAATTCAAATATATTAGTAAAATCAGGCAAAGCAAGTAAAGGAGCATGAGTTAATTTTTCCTTGATAATTTAGAATGCCTTCTCTAGTTCGTCTCCCCATTTGAATCCAATGTTCTTCTTGATGACTTCGATAAGTGGTGTGGTGATGCTACTAAGTTTTTTCATGAACCTCCTATAAAAACTATCGAGTCCATGAAAACTACGAACATTACCTACACTTGTGGAACTCAACCATTTAGTGCAGATCTTCTCTTCATCAACCTGTATTCCTTGTACACTCACAACAAAATCAAGAAACACAAGTTTATCGATGCAAAAAGTGCACTGATGTGCATCATGAAGGTTCTAAATCAACTCAAGAAGGCGAGCTGAGCGTAAAGGAGATTTCAGATGGTCCAATAACAAGGGCTAAGGCTAAACAGCTTCAAAGGGCCATAAGTAGTCAAATTGGAGCTATTGAAGCTTCTATAGGATTAGAAGCTTACGATCTGAATGGAAACGAGCTAAATGTATTTATTTGTCTTCAATTTGAGATTGGGACGTGATTTAGAAACGTTTAGTGACGTTGGGCTTTAAAAAGCAGCTAAGGGCTTTCTTTTCATGCTATTGGGCTTTACTTACTTCTTATGTTACTACTTTTATGTATTTGGGCTATTTTGAACTTGTTTAGTTTTGTTTTAAAATTGTTAAGTCATATTGGGCTTATTTTGGGCCTTTTAAAGTTTATTAGGTAACATTAGGGTTTCACCTCATTTTGTAAGCCTATATAAGGCATGTAAAAGTCTTGTAGAGGCAGTTGCCTCATTTTGAAATTGGAAACACGAAATAGAAGAGCTATTTCTCTCTCAAAATTGTCTTCTCAAGTTTTTCAACTATTGAAGATAGTTGCTGACTTATCACTCTTTGATCATCAAGAGTGTGGCGTCAAAACCCTAAATTGATCCTTGTGGCGTCCATTCAACTTATTAAGGTATCTATTTAGTTCTATCCTCCATCAACTTTGCAATTTAATTTTGTTATAAATCAAGGCACATCATGCACTACTTCAAGTTAGAAAATAACTTACCTTTTCAAAGGGCATCTAAAACTGAATTGAAATGCACAACATCATCCAAGCTTTTGCTATAAATGAGAAATTCATCAAAATCAACAATAACAAATCTGTATATGAAAGTAGGCAGGATATCATTCATTAATCACATGAAAGTACTTGCTGTGTTGGTTAATACAAATGGCATAACTAACCATTCATAAAAACTATATTTCATTTTAGAAGTAGTTTTTCATTCATCGCCCTCTTTCATTCTTATTTTATGGTACCCACTCTTTAAATCTATCTTAAAAAATACATAACCACCATGCAGTTCATCTAACATATCATCTAAGTGAGGAATATGATGACAATACTTTATTGTTATATTGTTGACTACTTGGCAATCAATGCACATTCTGCATGTTTCATCCTTCTTAGGAACCAAAATCACTGGCACATTACACGGACTCATAACCTGCCTTTGTAGCCCCTTTGCCTCCTCAGAATTGCTTTGATAGGCTGGTCGGCTTAGAATGGAAGCACTGGGCACAAAACTGATTTGATGTTCAATTCCTTGAATATGAGGTAAACTAGTTGGAATCTCCTCAGGAAAGACATCATCAAACTCCTACAAAAAATAAACAACTGAACTAGGCATAGACGAGTCAACTTGATTAGTGTTTAAATATGCCTCTTTTTATAAAAGTACAATCTTTTGCTAATTTAAAAATATCGCTATTTTTATTTCACTCGCTTTTACATAGAAGTTTGCTTTTCTCTCAATGGCCGAATCTGTCCTCTTGTTTTCTCTCTCATCTTTCTTAACATCTCTTTTTTTCTCTTTCTAATTTTCACTTGTTTTCTTTTTTTCACTCTCTTACTTTCAATCACTCTCTTTTTGTGATCTCACTTGATCTTTACTACATCACACAAAACTTTATCTTCATATTTTTCTATGCGGAAGAAAACTAACACCTGTTTAGTAATCTTCACCTCACCCCTATCATTGTGCCATTGCAATTTGTAAGTCTGGGGATGTTTAATTGTTGGCAACCCAAATTTCTCTACCATTGTAGTGCTAGCAACATTAGTACAACTACCTCCATCAATAATCACATTACATACCTTGTTTTGCACATGGCATATAGTATAGAAAGATATTTTTTCGCTGCACTTCATCATCTTTTTTTACCTGCATACTTAGAACTCTACTCGCAACCAACAATTCACCTTGGGTAGTGTATTCCTCATCATTTACGTCCTCCAATGGTGGCATTGATTCGGTGACATCTTCATTATCTCATTCAATTTCACCATTATCTCATAATATAACTTGTTTGTTTGGACATTGGCTTGCTATGTGACCTGCCTTGACATTTAAAACACTTATTATCACAATTCTGAGTGGTGGAAGAAGCAGATTTACCTTAATTTTCATGGCTGGTAGCTTTTTGTTTTTACTTGATTTTGGGCTTGGCAGTGGCTTTCTTCTTCTTTGTCTTCACAAAATTCGCCCTCCACGATGAACTCGAGCTAAGGTTTTATTGTGTACTGCTGCCCCTCCTCTTGAGTTGGTTCTTAATTTGATAGCCATGTGCACTATATCTTCCAACTCCACATAATGTTTCAATTCCACAAAATTAGCAATTTCTCGATCCAAACTAACTATAAAACTAGCCATAATAGCCTCTCAATCTTCCTTTATATTCACTTGCATCATAGCGATTTCTATCTCCTTATAATAATCATCCACACTTTTGATTACCTTGTGTAAGACTTTGTAATTTTTGGTAAAATTCATGGTAGTAATGATTTGGAACAAACCATTTGCTCATCACAACTTTTATTTCCTCCTACGTCTCAATTAGATTCTCTCTATTTCTCTTCCTGTTTAACACTAGTTGATCCCCACCAAACAATCGCGTAATAAAAAAATTCAATGGTTGCAAGTTTTACCTTTTTAAGCTTAGAAAAATTGTCATAATAGAATACTAATTCTATTTTCTTCTCCTACTCAAGGTAAGCATTGGGATCATTTTTACCTTGAAAAGATGGAATCTTCATTTAATACTACCTAAGTTATTATCTTCTAAATTTCTAGCTCCTCTAAACTGCCCACCATATCTCCTATTGTCAACAATTGAATCCCAGTCATCTTCTTCATCAAAACTGTTTCCATAATACTCTTCAACTTTAACTCTCACTTCCCTAGGTTTTACTTTTTCTCTCTCTTCTTCACACATTAGGAGTGTTTTGTGGCTGCTCCAAACTTGCATTCTCTACCCGATCTATCTGTTCATTAACCTGTTCCATCTCCACTTTCAACACTCTCCTCATCTCACCCATTAAAGCTTTCATGAGAAACTTTGGATCAACCTCTTCTAATGTAATTTCAGAAGCATTTTTGTTCTTGTTGTTTGACATGTTTGTTGCAAAATAAAGTTAGAGAAACAAAAACAGAACCTCGCATAAATGATTCACTCAACTTTCTCTCATGTTTCACAGAAAATTAGATTGGCTTTGACCCTCTTACATGCTACCACTCTTGCTTACTTCCCCTCGTAATAATCCTTTATAGGTTCTTATCAAAATAATCAAACAAATATCATAATTTCCAACAAAAATTCACCAAGAACTCACCAAAAGAAATTCGGAATTAAAGGCTTAGTAAGCATGGCTATGTCATGGATTTAAGATTTTTTTTTTTGTGAGCAAGAAATTCAGATTTATGGAATTGAAAAGGAACACAAAGATGTAGAATTGAAACAATAATTAAGATAGTTGAATCTCAATATCACTTTATTTATTTATTTTACTTTAAATAAAAAAAATGTAGGCAAACTTACAACTAGTGCCAAGCTCTGATACCAACTGATACGATTTATGCCAAGAAATTGAGAAAGATATGGATCAAGAAAGACTCCAAGACCGTATAAAAATAGATTTATATGAAACATTGCAACCTATTGCTTGTAAGAACCTTGGTATAATAAAGACGTCACAATCAATTATGGAAAGATGGATTAATAAGTCAAAGCAGAATGCCACAAAAAATGTTTCGATAAGTTCAAAGAGGTTCTAAAAGAACCAAAGAGAAGTTTTTAATCAAATTGACTAATACTTTCCTCTCATCCCTTATGTATTTATTGTGAACACTTGGGATGCTAGCATTATTACAATATTTAATGATAACTTAAAAACTACTAACTACTACTAATAATTAAGACTTAATTTTAAACTAGTGTCAAACTTTGCAACTACAACAATAAATGCAATTGCAAGATTCTAGAAGCTTCTAATCACATGGGCTGCTCCTGGCAACTTTAACTGCTTCTCAATTGCTTCAAAAAATGTAATGACCATTAATGAAATATCCATCATGTCCCCTATATTGACGAGTCAAAATTGAGCAATCACCAATTTAAAAAACTACAATTAATCCACCCACTTTATGATCTGAGGAATTCATCTAGATTAGTAGAAAGCTTGAATTATAGAAATTCAATGTTTTGGAACACGTGGTACATCTACCTTGGGCCTCCACAAATTCACCTCAGCCCAAATATTTTGAATTAGTCCATTGAGAGTTTTCTTGAATCTTTTAGCTCAAGCTCTTGTAACCGGACCAACTGAAACTTGAATAGGATATGTGGTCCATTTGTTAGTTGTGCCTTATCATCATCACACCCAACAATGCCTGCAGTTATTGGTTCAGGTTGGTTGGTTGTTGTACCTCTTCGATTGAGTTTTTTTTTCTTGATTGTGTGACATGTTTAGAATGTGCAAAAACATGGCTAAGGACCTCACAAGCACTCCCTCACATGTGTCACTCAAGATAATTCACTCACTCTCGTGTTTGGTACTCGAACGGCTTTTACCCTCTCACCACTCTTGCCTATTTCCACTCGTGTGTCTTCTTTTCATCCTTAATTAGACTCAAGAACAATCGAGATTCAAGTGGAAATTCAAGATAAGAAGTAACCGAGACAAGTCACAAGATTCAAAAACCAATCCTCAAGAAACTGATGCAAGCAATCAATGTGGCAAAGATGGTTCAAGAGTAAGACATTGTTGAAAGACAAATCAAAATTAAAATTTTTGATGAAGATGAATTTGCAACAATTTTCTGGTTTCTTGTTTTTTCTTTCCTTCTTTTTTCTTTTTTGGTTAAGAAACCCCTAATTGTGGTCGCACCCACAAACTGATGGTCAAACCGAAGAGTGAATAAGACTTTATCTACTTTGTTGTGTGCTATAGTACAAAAAAAATTGAAAATATAGGAAGACTGTTTGCTGCATGTTGAATTTACTTACAATTGTTGTGTTCATTCTGTAACCAGACTATCAACAGGTCCATTAAAGCATCCATGGGTGATGGGGAAGAATAGCACAACAGTTCATGTGAGTTGCCCATGTGATGAGAAGCTTCTGGGAGCCTACAACTATATTTATTATTGTGGTTGTAAAGTTTAATAGTCATTTTAAAATACAGCCTTTGATGCGTCCCACATCGGTTGTGGAGTGTCTCCTAGGCTGGATTATAAGGCCAGGGCCAACCCTTCACTCTTGAGCTAGCTTTTGAGGGGAGTTAGGGCTTGGGTTCTTATCATTTGGTATCAGAGCCACCACTCTGCTATTCCGCCGGTGTCCATTGGGGTTCGACGGATCGCCGACCGAGGCGGTCGGGTCTCAAGGGGGTGGGGATGATGCGTCCCACATCGGTTGTGGAGTGTCTCCTAGGCTGGATTATAAGGCCAGGGCCAACCCTTCACTCTTGAGCTAGCTTTTGAGGGGAGTTAGGGCTTGGGTTCTTATCATTAGGGCAAACACATGGAGGCCTAGTATAAGCCCAAATACATTTCAAATAAATCAAAATCAGATTCAAGGAAACCTAATCACTTTGATTAAGGCAGAATTTCTGGAAATTTGAATATTCAAGGAAACATAATCCCTTTGATTTAGGCATGTTTTCTGAAAATTTGAATATTCAAGGAAACCTAATCCCTTTGATTTAGGCATGTTTTCTGGAAATTTGATTAAGTTTGAATTTTGTAATTTCAATTATTGTATTAGTTGTAAGTTTGAAATTTGTATTTGAAAGTTGTAACTTGACATCTCTTATGGTCTCTATAAATACCATGGAGATTGAGAGTGGGAGGAGAGGATTTCAGAAAATATAATTTGAGAGTTTTCTCTGAAGTTCTTCAAAGAACTATTATTAGAACTTATCAAGATTTCATCTTGTGGCGTTCTTTTAGACTTATCACTCACAACTTCTCATCTATCTTGAGTGTGGCGTCTACTATCTTCTTATACCTTTGGTTCTTATCTTTGATAGATAATGGGTCAAGGTTCTTTTTATTTATTTGTATAAAAATCTGAATTAGAACGATCCTTGGCAAAGGAACCTCATTGAGCGTCGGGTCTCACTTTTCTTTGTGAGGTTCACATCAGCCTTAATTAGTAGTTATAAGTTGTTATTAATTGTTGTAATAAATATTACAATTCTAAGTGCCTAAGTTATTGGTAATAGTTAGTAGTTAGTAGCTGTAAGTTGTCATTAATTGCTATAATAAATGCTAGACATCCCAAGAGGGTCTTTATAAATATATGAGAGATGAGGGGGAAGGGGGCAGAATTGATGATATTAATGTTGAGATTTTTCTCTTAAGTTCTTCAAAGAACGTTTATTAGACCTTATTAAGATTTCATCTTGTGGCATTCTTTCAAAATTATCAGTCATAAATTTTTAACTATCTTGAGTGTAGCATCTATTATTTACTTATACCTCTGGTTCTTATCTCTTATAGATAATGGGCAAGATTCTTAATTTTTTTAATCTAAAAATCTAAATTAGAACGATCCTTGGCAAAGAAACCTTATTGAGCATCGGGTCTCACTTTTCTTTGTGAGGTTCACATTATATGGTATCAGAGCTGATGTGCATCATAAAGGTTTTAAATCAACTCAAGAATGTGAGCTGAGCATAAAAGAGGTTTCAGATGGTCCAATAATAAGAGCTAAGGCCACACAGCTTCAAAAGGCCATAAGTAGTCAAATTGGAGCTATTGAAGCTTCTGGGCTTAGAAGCTTACGATCTGAATGAAAATGAGCTAAAGGTATTTATTTGTCTTCAATTAGAGATTGGGACATGATTTAGAAGCGTTTAGCGACGTTGGGCTTAAGGAGGCAGCTGGGGGTTTCTTTCCATGCTATTGGGCTTAATTTGCTTCTTATGTTCCTATTTTTATTTACTTCACTTATCTCTCTTTATTTTATGTATTTGGGCCATTTTGAACTTGTTTAGCTTTATTTTAAACTGTTAAGTCAGATTGGGCTTATTTTGGGCTTTTAAAGTTAATTAGATATTATTAGGATTTCCCTCTCATCTTGTAAGCCTATATAAGGCATCTTAAAGTCTTATAGAGGCAGTTGCCTCATTCTTCAATTTTATGCACGAAAATAGAACTTTTCTCTCTCAAAATTGTCTTCTCAAGTTTTCCAACTCTTGAAGATAGTTGCTGACTTATCACTCTTTGATCACCAAGAGTGTGGCGTCTTAGTTGAGCCGGCATCAGTTTGAATTTTGTTATCTTAGTTGTAATTGTGGACTTTTGGGTGTGAGGGTAGCTGCAAGTTTAGACTTTGAGTGAGAAGGTAGTTGTAAGTTTGAAATTTAAGTTTGAAAGTTGTAACTTGACATCTCATATAATCTCTATAAATACCATGGGGATTGAGAGTGAGGATACAGAATTTAGAAATAAAATTAGAGAGTTTTTGTGTTCTTCTTTCATTCTTGAAAGGACTTTGAACTTATCAAGATTATTCTTGTGGCGTTCAAACAATCGAACTTATCACCTTGATTCTTGAGTGTCCTTGGGTTTTTTTGGTGTGGTGTTTCATCTTCAGCTATAGTCTTGATTCTTGCCTTTCTAAATCAAGAGTCAAGACTAATTAAACTTGCGTTTTGCAGATCTTGTGGTTTGATTTCACACTTTGGTGTTGCGTTTCGTCACATCGTTGGCAAGTTTTATATCAGTTGTTATTAGAGCTTTAGTTTCAAGGTAAATTTGAATTATCCCTTCAATTGCTTTATTCTTCCATTGAACATTTGTGTGAATTGTTTTGGTTAAGAAAACCCGAATTATGTCCATATTCTATCTTAAAAATTCTAATTTGTTATAAATTCATATTTCTTATTTCTGGTTTCTGATATTAAAAAAATGTGAAAAGAGAAGAAAGAAATGTAAAAAAGAAAAAATTTAGAAAAATAAACCAGAATTGATGCAAATTCATCTTTATCAAAAATTTGAATTTTGATCCGTTTTTCAATAATTTTGAACCTCTTTGCCACATTAATTTCTTGCATCGGTTTCTTGAGGATTGCTACTTCAATCTTGTGATTTTTCTTAGTTACTTCTCATCTTGAATCGCCACTTGAATCTCGATTGTTCTTGAGTCTGAATAAGGGTGAAAAAAAGACACAGGAGTGGAAAGAGGTATGAGTAGTGAGAACATAAGAGGGAAAAAGCGATTTGAGTGCCAAATATGAGAGTGAGTAAATTTACTTGAGTGAAACTCATGAGGGAGTGTTTGTGAGGTCCTTAATCATGTTATTGCAAATTCTAAATATGTCACACTATCAAGAAGAAAACTCAACTGAAGAGGTACAACAATCAACCCACCAAAATGTACAGCTACAGGCGTTGTTGAGCGAGATGAGGCAGATGATGAGGATTGAATGGAGCAAATCCATGAAAGGAAAGACAAGTTGGAAAATAGGGGGCAGCATCAAAATACTCCCATTAGAAAACCACCTAGAAAAGTGCAAGGGGTACAATGGAGAGATGTTGAAGATGAAGAAAAGTTGGATGAGCTGGATGAACCAATAATGTACCAGGGTAGATTTGGGTGTGGATCTGGAGATACTAATGCTAGAAGGGGAAGACCTAGGCGAGGTGATGATTTGGGAAGTATTAAGGTGAAGATTCCACCCTTCCAAGGTAAAAATGACCCCGTGGCTTATGATGCAAAAGGCATTACACAGCCTATTCGCATACAAAAGAAAGAACTCACACGTGGGCTTGGAAGGACTCAAGTCCATCAATCACATGATACATTAAGTTTGCCAAATGAGCCAATCACAAGACTTAAAGCCAAGCAATTTAAAGAAACATTTAATGGGCTGATTCAACAAGATTGTGGGAGGGCAAACACATGGAGGCCTAGCATAAGCCCAAATACATTTCAAATAAATCCAAATCAGATTCAAGGAAACCTAATCACTTTGATTAAGGCAGAATTTCTGGAAATTTGAATATTCAAGGAAACCATGTTTTCTGGAAATTTGAATATTCAAGGAAACCTAATTCCTTTGATTTAGGCATGTTTTCTGGAAATTTGATTAAGTTTGAATTTTGTAATTTCAATTGTTGTATTAGTTGTAAGTTTGAAATTTGTATTTGAAAGTTGTAACTTGACATCTCTTATAGTCTCTATAAATACCATGGAGATTGAGAGTGGGAGAGGAAATATTGCAGAAAATACAATTTGAGAGTTTTCTCTTAAGTTCTTCAAAGAACTATTATTAGAACTTATCAAGATTTCATCTTGTGGCTTTCTTTTAGACTTATCACTCACAACTTCTCATCTATCTTGAGTGTGGCGTCTACTATCTTCTTATACCTTTGGTTCTTATCTTTGATAGATAATGGGTCAAGGTTCTTTTTATTTATTTATATAAAAATCTGAATTAGAACGATCCTTGGCAAAGGAACCTCATTGAGCGTCGGGTCTCACTTTTCTTTGTGAGGTTCACATCATTTGGTATCAAAGCTTAGGCTCTAATCAGGTTCGAATTATCCTTTTTATTTATTCATATAAAATCTGAATTAGAACGATTCTTGGCAAAGGAACCTCATTGAGCGTCGGGTCTCACTTTTCTTTGTGAGGTTCACATCAGCTTATCTGGAATAGGAAATGAAGATATAGATGATCTTAAATTGCCATAACTACTCTGAGGCCAAAAAGGTAAAACTTGTTGCAATTGAAGTCACTGACTATGCTATTGTTTGGTGTGGATCAATTGTTGATGAAAAGGAGGAAAAATCATGAATGACCTATTGAGACGTGGAACAAGATGAAGGCCAACATGAGAAGATGCTCCATTCCTAGCTACTACCATCTAGAGTTGTACAACAAGTTAGAACATCTAACTCAAGGGTCCAAGAGCTTTGTTGAATACTAAAAAGTGAGGAAGGTTGCTAGAATCTGAGCAAGTGTAGAGGAGGATGGACAAGCCACCACAGCTAGGTTCTTGCATAGCTAAAACTGATATGGTGCACCAAGCCATCAAAGTTGACCAGCAATTAAAGCAAAGGAACATGGCTAGAAGGGGATTAAGCACGGATGCCACAACCTCATAGAGACCAGCCCCTAAACTAGATGAAGTTCCATTAACTAAGCCTAAATTCGAGCCCTCTAAGGATGTAAAACAAGCTGCTACATTAAAAGAAGGTAAAATCGAATCCAACAGTTCTAGAACTCGTGACAATAAATGCTTCAAATTCCAAGGTAGGGGACATATAGCTAGCCAATGTCCAAACAAAAGGGTGATAGTGATCAACTCTCAATGGGAGATTGAGTTGAAAGATGAGCAAGAAGTTGAAGTAGATGACATGCCACCTCTTGAAGAGGACTATGAAGGGCAATATACGGTGGAAGGAGAATCATTAATGGTAATAATCAACGGGAGAACTTATTCCATACTCGATATTTTGTGAACAACAAAGTTTGCAGCATTATAACTTTTGGTGGGAGTTGCACCAATGTCGCCAACACCGAATTAGTGGAAAAATTGACATTACCTACCTTGAAACATCCATGATTGTACCGACTTCAATGGCTAAACTATTACAAGAATTCAAGGTAACAAAATAGGTGTTAGGGGAATTTTTCATTAGCAAATACAAGGATGAGGTGCTTTGTGATGTGGTACCTATGTACAGATGTTACATCTTATTGGGATGACCATGGCAGTTCGATAGGCAAGTCACGCATGACGGCTACACCAACAGGTACTCTTTTATCATCAAAAAGTAGCATAGAACACTTGTACCATTGACTCCAAAACAAGTTCTCGAAGACCAACTCAAGATGGAAAAGGCAAGTGAAAAGAAAAAAGAAAAAAGAAAAAAAGAGGAGAGATAAAGAGAAAGGCAAAAGCATGAAAGAGGTTGAGAGGAAATGAAAGAGTTGCGGCCTTGGTGAGTGTAATAGAAGAAAAATACAACTACATTGCAAAAAAAGGTGAGATCAAGAGAGCTTTATTTTCACAACAACCCTTTATAGTACTCATATACAAGGAGGCCCTTTTGTGTACTAAAGATCTTGTCAAATCTTCATCAAGCAGCAATATTTCTCTTTTGCAGGAATTCGAGGCTGTCTTCCCCGAGGAGGTGCCTCTAGACTTACCTCCAATTTGGAGAAATTAACATTAAATTGATTTCATATACGGTTCAACAATTCCAAACCGACAGCCTATAGAAGTAATCCCGAGGAGACGAAAGCACTTCAATAGTAGGTTAACAACTAATGGAAAAGGGGTATGTTAGAGAGAGCATGAGTCCTTGTGCAGTTCCGGTGCTACTAGTGCCTAAGAAGAATGGGACATAGAGGATGTGTGTTGATTGTCGAGCCATCAATAACATTACAGTAAAGTATCGTTACCTTATTCCAATAATTAGAAGATATGTTAGATGAATTACATGAGTCTTGATGCAAACGACATTGCACAGCCTATACGCATACATGACAAAGAATTCACACGTGGGCTTGGAAGGGCTCAAGTCCATCAATCACATGATACATTAAGTTTGCCAAATGGGCCAATCACAAGACTTAGAGCCAAGCAATTTAAAGAACCATTAAATGGGCTGATTCAACAAGTTTGTGGGAGGGCAAACACATGGAGGCCTAGCATAATCCCAAATACATTTCAAATCAATCCAAATCAGATTCAAGGAAACCTAATCACTTTGATTAAGGCAGAATTTCTAGAAAGTTGAATATTCAAGGAAACATAATTCCTTTGATTTAGGCATGTTTTCTGGAAATTTGAAGATTCAAAGAAACATAATTCCTTTGATTTAGGCATGTTTTCTGAAAAATTTGAATATTCAAGGAAACCATGTTTTCTGGAAATTTGAATATTCAAGGAATCCTAATCCCTTTGATTTAGGCATGTTTCTGAAAATTTGATGAAGTTTGAATTTTGTTGTTATATTAGTTGTAAGTTTAAAATTTGTATTTGAAAGTTGTAACTTGACATCTCTTATGGTCTCTATAAATACCATGGAGATTGAGAGTGGGAGGAGGGATTTCAGACAATAATATTTGAGAGTTTTTGTGTTCTTCTTTCATTCTTGAAAGGACTTGAACTTATTAAGCTTGTTCTTATGGCGTTCAAACAACCGGATTTATCACCTAAATTCTTGAAGTGTCCTTGGGGTTTCTTGGTGTGGCGTCCTATATCCATCCATAGTCTTGGTTCTTGGTTTGTTAACTCAAGGGTTAAGACTCGTCAAACCTGCGTCTTGAAGATCTCGGGTTCAATTTCATATTGTGGTGCTGGGTTTTGTCACATTGTTGGCAAGGTTCATATCAAGTCTTGTGTGTTTTCTAAGATTGATCTCAAGAGTGGATACCATCAGATTATGATAAAAGAAGGTAATGAGTGAAAAACTACATTTAAAACATATTATGGTTTGTATGAATGGTTAGTTATGCCTTTGGGATTCATTAATGCACCTAGTATTTTTATTAGACTTATGAACCATGTTTTGTGTGCTTTCATTGGAAAATTTGTAGTTGTCTACTTCAATGATATCATGATCTATAGCAAAAACCTGGACGATCACATTAACCACTTAAAACTTATTTTAGAGGTTTTAAGGAAAGAAAGTTTGCTTGCTAACCTTAAGAAATTACCTTTAGCATGGATTAGCTTGTATTTCTTAGTTTTGTTGTAAGTAATAAGGCGAATGAGGTCAACGAGGAAAAGGTGAAGGCCATTAAAGATTGGCCAACACCTACTTCGGTGAATCAGGTAAGAAGCTTGCACAGCTTGGTAAGTTTTTATTGACTCTTAGTTCGAGATTTCAGTAGCATAGCCTCTCCCTTAATCTAAGTCATCAAGAAGTATCTTTTCTTTAAATGGGGAGAGGAGCAAGAAAAGGCATTCCAGCTCATAAAAGAAACATAGATTAATGCACCATTACTTGTTTTACCTACCTTTACTAAAACTTTCGAAATTGAGTGTAATGCTTCAAGTATAGGTATCGAAGGAGTGTTGATGCAAGAGGGAAGATCGGTTGCATACATTAGTGAGAAAATTGAGTGAGGCAGCCCTAAACTATTCCACTTATGGCAAATAATGATTCGCATCAGTTTGAAATATAGAGACTTGGCAGCACTACCTATGGCCGAAAGTGTTTGTGATTCATCAAATAACGAATCAGTTCATTGAAACATTCCCCTATGTGACCAAATATAAGTAAGGTAAGTAAAACGTAGTTGCCTATTCACTATTATGCAAGTACGCTTTGCTTTCAACCCTTGATGCTAAATTACTTGGATTTTAGTACATTAAGGAGTTGTATGCAACCAATTTTGATTTCGGTGACTTGTTAAAAAATTGCAATAAAAGGGCGAGTAGAAAGTTCTATTTACATGATGTTTTCTGTTTTAGAAATTAATTGTGTGTTCCACATTAATACTATGAATTACTTATTTGGAAAGCACATAGTTGTGGTTTGATGGGTCACTTTGGGATAGCTAAGACTTTAGGTGTATTGCATGAGCATTTATTTTGGCCGCACATGAAATGCGACGTAGAGAGGATTTGTGCAAGATGCATTACTTGCAAGCAAGCTAAGTCTAGGCATCAACCACATGGGTTTTACACACCCCTACCTATTCTTAGTGCACCTTGGGCCGATGTCTCTATGAATTTTATTTTAAGCTTACCTAGGACTAAGAGGGGGAGAGACTCAGTTTTTGTGATTGTTGATAGGTTCTCTAAGTTGGCACATTTTATTGCATGCCATAAAACTGATGATGCATCACATATAACCTATTTATTTTTCAAGGAGATTGTTAGGCTGTATAGCATGCCTAGGACTATTATTTCTTATCGGGATGCACGGTTCTTGAGCTACTTTTGAAAGATTTATAGGGAAAGTTGAAATGTAAATTTTTGTTCTCTACTACATGTCACCCATAAACTGATGGTCAAACCAAAGTAATGAATAGGACTTTGTCTAGTTTATTGCGTTCTATCATACAAAAAATTTAAAAACATGGAATGACTGTTTGCCGTACATTGAATTTACTTATAATAGTTGCGTTTATTATACAAAAAAGTTTTTACGGTTTGAGATTGTTTATGGTTTTAATCCATTGACTCTTTTGTATTTAACTCTATTTTGAGTGAATGTGTTAACTTAGATGGCAAGAAGTAAGCTGATTTTATTATAAAGATTCATGAGAAAGGTGGATGAAGCAAAACATAGAACGGTGGATGAAGCAATATGCCAAACAAGCTAATAAGGGACGAAAGAAGGTTGTCTTTGAACCAAAAGCTTAGGTTTAGCTTTATACGAGGAATGACCACTTTTCTTGAGCAAAGACGTTCTAAACTCCTTATAGGGTTGATGGGTCATTTTGAGTATTGGAGCTTATCAATGACAATATTGACCTACAAACTTGAATTACCTGGTGAGTATGATGTTAGTGCTAGCTTCAATGTTTCTGACTTGTCTCCTTCTGATGTAAGTACTGATACAAAAAAAGATTTGAGAACAAATTTCTTCAAGAGGGGGAGAAAGATGCAAACGAAGTTGCATAGCCTATACACAAGGCCAGCAATTACATGATCCATTAAGTTTGCTAAGTGGATCAATCACAAGACTTAGAGCTAAGAAATTTAAAGAAGTATTAAATGGGCTGATTCAATAAGTTTGTGAGATGGAAAACACATGGAGGCCTGGTATAAGCCTAAATCCATTTAAAATAAGTCCAAATCAGATTTTAGGAAACTTAATCACTTTGATTAAAGTTCTAAAGGAGTCAAATTGAAGATCTACACAACTTTTGGAAGGTCCAGGAAATTAATTTCGAATTTAAAATTGATATGGGTAGATTTTCTAGAGATTTAATTCTAGAAGGCCATAAATCACTTTTCCTACAAATTCAAGACTTAGGAACATGCTTGTTGAATTAGTAGAGATTACGTTTGAATTTTGTAATTGCAATTGCTGTGTTCATTGTAATTATAGACATTTGGGTATAAGGGTAGTTGTAAGTTTGTTGTGATATGTTTGAACTTTGTTGTGTTAGTTGTAATTGTAGAGTTTTGGGTGTGAGGGTAGCTGTAAGTTTAGACTTTGAGTGAGAAGGTAGTTATAAATTTGAAAGTTGTAACTGGACATTCGATGTGATTTCTATAAATACCATGGGGATTGAGAGTGAGGATACAGTATTCAAAAAATAAAATTAGAGAGTTTTTGTGTTCTTATTTCATTCTTGAAAGAACTTTGAACCGATCAAGATTATTCTTATGGTATTCAAGCAACCAAACTTATCACCTTGATTCTTGAGTGTCCTTGGGTTTCTTGGTGTGGCGTCCCCTATTCAACTGTAGACTTGGTTCTTGCCTTACTAAATCAAGGGTCAAGACTCATCAAACTTACATCTTGCTATTATTTTGTGGGATCAACTTGTTTTGAGTACGAGACAAAATCATGAAAGACCCATTGAGACATTGGAATGGATTAAGGCTATGAGGAGACGATTCATTCTAAGTCACTACTTATATAGACTTATTTCAAAAGTTGCAAAGTCTGAATCAGGTTGGTAAAGCTTCACAAGTTCTGTTGAGTAACCATGGGGTTCCAATGACAAGGATAAGAACTAAAAAAATGAAGAAAGCATTAAATGGGCTAATTGAGCACGTCTCAAAATCTTGCTTCGTTTAAGACACTAATCTGACCGAATTTAGTGTTCAAGTTGATCAATCCTTGTCAAGCTTATTCAATTTTCTTTAAGTTATTTGGAGTAATTTACATGAATAACAAACTAAGGCGCATATCAATTTAGAAAGGAATAATTGACATAACTGTTTATGCATACATGAATAACAAACTTAGGTTTAATTTCAAAACAAGGATACAAAAATATTCTTTTCCTTAATATGTTTGTTATTAGTTTTTATTTTTGTAATTAATTCCTACTATAACTTAGGATTTGATTTAGTTTTCTCTAGTAAAATCGGCTATATAAGGCCTTGTAACCGTAAGGGTGACAGGGGACATCATGAATGGACCAAAACTTTGTGACATAGTAGTGATGGTGGATATCATAATTAGGCCCTGGCATTGTCAAAAGAAGCTAAGAGTAGCCCAAATCATCAACACCAGCCCATGTGCTGAGAAGATTAAGAAAACAAATTAGTCTGTTCTAGGAGCTAGAGACAGAAACTAATGCACTCAACAAGTTAAAGATGCTGGAGAAATTTAATGAGTTAGGCAGTAATTAGTGGATCAAATCTTGACAGCGAGAGAGGATTGAAAACTTTAGCTGTCAATATAAGACTTTAAAGCTTGTTGATTTGAATTAGTATAGATTAGGTTTGACATTTCATTAGTTGTATTTCTAGATTTTTTGTACTCATTTTCACATTTATAACTTGATCCTAATGGTATTTATATAAACCATGAGGTTGAGGACATTAGGCAGTAATTAATGAAGTCATTGTTTGAAATTAATCAGATATAAACCCAAAGAGTGTTTTATACTAAAATCTATAGTTAGCTTAGAACATTGATTTGGTAATGTTTTGGTAAGTTTAACCAACTTCTTTTCATGTCAAAAAGTTCACGATGCAAATTGAGGCCGTAATATTTTTTTATGAAAACTTATATTTGGACTCAAAACACCAAATTCATTGGTTTTACAACTTTTGAGCTTGTTCCTGAAAAGCATTTTTCACGATCAAAAGATCATGATGCAAATTGGGGTCATTATTTTCCTATAAAACTTATATTTTTACTTAGAACACCATGATGTTTATTTTAATAACTTTTGAGCAAGCTTTAGAAAAACAGTTTTCGTAACAAAAAGTTTAGGATGTAAAAATTAGGTCAATAATTTTCTACAAAAACTTGTATTTTATGATGCGAATTAGGTTGCCAAAGCATTAAAGACCTATTGAGCATCCACGAAGATCTAATAACAAGGGCAACATCCAAGAAAATGAAGGAAACATTAAATTAGCTATTTGAGCAAATCTCAAATTCATGCTTTATTCAAGATGCTAAATGATAGAATTACGTTTAATATTTCTGTCTTTCAAGATTAATATGTGTTTGTATATATTAAGATAATTTAATTTTTTTTATATTTTATAGATTTTGAGTCAATGGAACAAATGGGGATGAAAATAATCTAAAAATATCAAGCTTTGTGAATAGTAGTATGAACATAGATTTAAGTTCTATAGGTGCAATATTGCTGACATGCAGTTTGATCCTCTATAAGTCAAGAAAGAAGACGTCAAGCTGACAATGCTAAATCAAACGCTTCTTAGGAGGCACTCAAGTAATTTTTATTTTCAATTACTTACTTTCAATTTTAGTTTTGTTAGTTAATTTTTCTTGTTATGAGTAGAGAAAATCAAGCATTCAAAGAGGCAACATAAGCATTGGAAAAATGTAGGGAGCAAAGGAATACCGCAATCCAATCAATAGACAACACTACATTACTTCAACTTTATTTATCAGGGGAGTTTTTCTTACTTTTAAGTTTATTATTCAAGATTGAGGACAATGTCTAATTTAAGTTTGGGTGTAGGAAACACGTTTTTGTGTTTATTTTTTCTGCATAATTTGATTGGTTGTCTTGTGGGTTAAACCTTTTTTTTAGTTGTTAGTTTTGGTTGAGAAGATGATCATTAGTCCATGATAAGAAAGAAAATATTGACTAAATTTATTTTTACAAGTCTATACAATAGATGCTTGAGATACATTTTATATCATGATTCTTGAACGGAGTTCAAGCTTATTTTTTAGCACATTAAATTAAGCATGTATTAGTTGAATTATTTTTCTTATTGATACCCATACTTAAGTAATACACCATAGTCTCGAAGATCAATACTCTAGAACTTGCTTGATTACTAATTAAGGTGAAATCCTAGAATTCACATAAATAGAAAAATGACATTAGGCCATCTTTAGACCGATCGAGTCTTTTTGAGCCTACCTTATAGGTATATTTATTCTTACTTATCCTGTTTGAGCCTAAATAACCATTTTTTTATTTAACCTCAATACATGCCTTAAGACTTTTAGTTTATTTATCCAAAAATGTTCCGTAGCACCATAAATCTTGAGTTTACTTAAAAATATTATTAAAAGAAAAAAGGCTATGGATGTATGAGAAAATGGTACTGCAGAAAAAAGTAATAACTCTTGAAGAGGCATATCAATATAAGTTTGTGGGTACATTCTTAAAAAAAGAAAAAGAAAGTGCTTAAATGCAATATCCCCAGCTTAAGAAAAATAAAACATTATTTGCAACAGTGATTAAAAGAAAGTTAAGGGGAGGAGATAAATCAAGAAGAAAGGATCAATAAGTTCTAGATAAAGTTAAGTGTACATAGTGTGATTTGCACTTCATATATATATATATATATATCTTTACATCCCACCTTAACCCCAGCCTTAAGTTACAAGCTAATTAAAGTTCTAAATAGATTCTTAAACATGTGTATTTCTACGTTAATGGAGAGTAAGTATGAACAGCAAGCTTATGGTAGTGTTATAATTTAATTATGCCGAGACATCATCTTTATGTGCTTTCTTAAGTTATTGAGTAAATCTAAGTTTCATTTGATTATTACTTGCTTATTACACACACGCACAAATTATCATTTATAGGGGAGAATGAAAGACTTGATGAATGATAGAGTGAGTTACTGAAAGTTGTCTATTGCATTCTAAAAAGACTTATGTCACTTGACAGCCTTTGAGACTTTGAATATGATAATCTAAATTAAGAAAGGCTTATTTTAGTTTTATGTTATTTTAGAGTAAATAATAAGTTGTGATTGTTTGTTCTTGTTTTGCTTGAGGATGAGTAAAGTCTTAAGTTTGAGGGTATTTGATAGGGGTTAATTAGGTTTAATATTTAAATTTCCAAACTTAATATTTCTTCGTTGAAATTAAATTATTTTGATTTTTTATGTATTTTATTGTTATTTTATAGATTTTGAGTCAATGGAGCAAATAGGGATAAAAATCTAATGAAAATAATCTAAAACATAAGTTGCATGAACAGTATTCATGAACAATGATCCTAATCTGATTTGTATTTGATGTTTTATTCTAATTTAAAGATATAAAATTATAAATATAAGACTAAAAATCCTAATTCCAAGAATCAAGAGGAGAGAGAAAGAGCAATATTTGGAAGATCAAGAAGACTAAAAAATTGAATACTGCAGAAAAATTAGTTTGATCTCTTCAACTCTTTATCTTTCTAGTTTTCTATGATTTTTCATGATGCTATTATTAAAAAGCTCTGGAACATTTTTATTTCATCATAACTTAATTTTTTATTTCTATGATTAGACTTTTGAACCTAATATACAGTTAGAATTTATTGACTTAGTTTATGAATTTAATATATACAATTAATTTATTCTATCTTATGTCTATTGCTTTCATTATATCTTATCAGTATCTTGAATGATTAAGGAACGATAATGTACTTGACAAAGAGATTTATATGTTTGGCCTAAGATAGTTTGATGCATGATCATAGGGTAACAATTATGAGTTCCATGTAGAATAGACATAAATTTAGATAGCATGTATAACATAATTTATACCTATTCTTAATGAATTATATTATATTCTGATTACCATAGACATATAGGTAGTTGTTAGAATGTGTAATATAGTCACTCCACCATCGACAAAGGCTTGTGATGAGATTAGAGTCTAATAAATTAATTCGTATTAAGTAATTAACTAAGATATAAATGAATCTAATAAAATATTAGGGGATAAGTCAAAAACCCTAGATTATTCTAAATTTGTGAGCTCAACTCTAAGTTTATTGGTTTATTAGGTTTAGTTAAATTTGATAGAATTAGGTTGATTTATTAAGTTTCGGATTTTAATTTTTCTGGATGAAAGTTAAATAGATATAATTTTAATAATTGATTGAAAAATTAGATCATATAATTCTTGTGAGAACGAGATCTGGACTTAAAATCTTATATTCCTTGATACGATAGCATGCGCTTGCGCTTAGCTACTATAGCACCAATCAATAAACTGTTCAAATTGACCAATTAATCATCTTGAACACTCAATTTGGGCAGTTTATCATCTTGAACAAAATATGAATTTGAGATTTGCTAAATTAGTCCATTAAATGCTTCTTCAATTTTCTTAATTTTTGCTCTTGTCATTCGACCCCATTGATGCTATATGGATTTTGTGAAGCTTTTGCAACCTAATTTGCATTAGAATACCATGTCAATTATTTTCATTAAATTTTGAATTCATTCTGGAAAAACATTTTTTGCAATGAAAAGTTTGTGATGGAAATACATATTTTGACTAGAAACATCATGTTAGTTGTTTTGGTAGCTTTTGAGTTAGTTTTGAAAAAAAATATTATTTTTTTACGAGAAATGTTCGTGAAGTTTAATGGGGTCAAAATTTTGGCTCTAAACACCATGTTGTTTATTTTGGTGAACCAATTTTCTTTCCTAACAAAAAGTTCTTGACACAAAATGAGTTCTGAAATTTTCAATGTAAACTTGTATTTTAGCTTAGATCACTATGTCTTGGTAACACTGAAACAAGTTTTAAAAAAATTATTTTTTGCAAATTAAGTTCAAGTTGCGAAATTAGGTCGTTAATTTTTTTTTTCATAAACTTGTATTTTTGCTCAGAACACTGTGTTAATATTTTTTTTTTGTTTATTTTAGCCAATTTTTTCATGACAAAAAAGTTTGTGATTCAAAATCAGATGGTTAATTTTTTTTATTTGTAAACTTGTATTTTAGTTGAAAACACTGCATTGGTGTTTATTTACAACGAAAAGTTTGGGATGCAAACAAAGGTCATATTGTTTCTATGAAAGCTTATATTTTGATTCAGAATACTGTGTTAGATTTTTGGTAACTTTTTAGCAAGTTCCAAAAAACAATTGCACGACTAAAGGTTTGTCATGTAAATATTTGTTGTTATTTTTCTATGAAACTTATATTTTCTCTCCAATTGTGCTAGTATTATTTTGTTGATTTTTAAAAAATTCCCTTTAGCAATGAGAAATTCATGACTAAAACTAAGATTGTCATTATTATACAAGAACTTTTATTGTAACTCAGAATACCGTGTTAGTGCTGTTTTGGTGATTTTAAACAAATTTTTTTTTGCGACTAAAAGAATTGATGCAAAATGAGGTCAATATTTTTAATTATAACTTTTATTTTTGCTTAGAACACCATGTTGGTTGTTTTTGTAACTTTTGAGCAAGTTCTAAAAAAAATATTTTTCCCTAAAAAAATTTTGTTATGCAAATTAGGTTGTCATTTTTCTATGAACACCGTTTTAGTTGTTTTAGTATATCGAAAAGAAATTGCAACAAAAAATTTGTGACAAAATAATAGGTCATTATTTTTCTTCGAAACATATATTTTAGCTTTGAATACTGTGTTTGTTGTTTCGGTAACTTTAGAGCAAGTTCTGAAAAAAATATTTTTCTCCCGGAAAATTTCATTATGCAAAATAGGTCTTCATTTTTTTATGAAAACATAAACTTGGGCTATGAAGACCTCTTTGGTTGTTTTAGTAAACTTTGAGTAAGTTTCGGGAAAAACATTTTTGCGACAAAAAGTTCATAGAAAAAATTAGGTCATTATTTTTCTATGAAACATAGATTTTGGCTATGAACACTATGTGTTGTCGTTTTGGTCACTTTTGTGCAAGTTGCAAAAAAATATCTTTCGTAATGAAATGTTTGTGAAATAAAATGATGTTGGTTATTTTTTTTCAAAAACTTATATTTTTGCTCAAAACACTGCATTGGTTATTTTTGTATATTTTGAGTAAGTTCAAAAAAATATTTTTCGTGATGAAAAGTTTGCAATGAAATTGAGGTCATTATATTTTTATTAAGACTTAAAATTTGAATCAGAACACCGTGTTGATTGTTTTGGTAATTTTTTGAGCAAGTTCTTGAGGAATATTTTTCGCAACTATAAGATTGTGATGCAAAATGTGGTCATTACGTTTTGATGAAAACTTAATTTTGGATCAGAGCACCAAGTTGGTGTTGTTTTTGTTAGCTAAAACCAAATTCATTTTGCTATTAAAAGTTCATTATGCAAATAACGTCGTTTCTTTTCTATCGAATCTTATATTAAGGCTCAAAATATAGTGTTGGTTGTTTTGTGATGCAACACAAGCATTGATATGTTCGTGGTTTCGTTCATGAAGACGAGGATTGCTAATATTGTTCAACAAGACGAAACAAAAGTAGCTCTGGAAAATCAAAATTCTGAACTGAACTCTTTGTAGAGAATTCTACTTTTTGTTAATCATCAAAAGCTATTTGGAAATACAGAAGTTACTAGTTTAAATACTAAATTTTTGGAACCAAGCATAGAAAATGAGTACTATTATTAAATGAGTACTAAAAAAATAGCTATAAAAGCTAAAAGACCAGATTTAATGTTCCTTTGACTCCATTAAGTATGGCTAACTTCAGATTAGGCTTAGGTTGCATATTGGGCGTCATATTATTTGCTAACCATGGGCTGGTGTATCCTATCATTCTCCTCCACTTGGAAAAAACTCATCGTCGAGTGATCATATAGATTGTCTTCGCTCTGATACCACCTAACGCAAGACAAGCATTAGTGGATTCATGATTTCTTTTACAAAGATGAGGGTTGTTGATATCATTCAAATAAGATGATATAAAAGTAGCTCAAAAAAATTAAAATTTTGAACTAAACCCTTTGTAGAGAATTCTACTTTTCATTAATCATCAATAGCCATTGAAAATATAGAAGTTACTAGTTTAAATACTAAATTCTTATAACAATTCTCCAAGCATAGAAAAAATTAAACTAAAGTTTCAAGACAAACTTAAATACCAGATTATAGTTCGTAGACAACACAAACACCAAAACATATTAAATGAGCACTAACAAAATAGCTATAAAAGCTAAATGACCAGATTAAATGTTCCTTTGACTCCATTAAGTACAATTCAAGCCCAATCTGAAATTAGGTTTAAAAGCTAAATGACCAGATTCAATGTTC
Source organism: Ailanthus altissimus (assembly GCA_946807835.1). Taxonomy (NCBI): domain Eukaryota; kingdom Viridiplantae; phylum Streptophyta; class Magnoliopsida; order Sapindales; family Simaroubaceae; genus Ailanthus; species Ailanthus altissimus. The sequence continues at coordinate 6,635,073 of OX327713.1, read as the reverse complement.
TTTTGACTCTATTAAGTATGGCTAATTTCAGATTAGGCTTGGATTGTATATTGGGCTCCATATTATCTGCTAACCATGGGCTGTTATACTCCATCATTTTGGTAATTTTTGAGTAATTTTCTAGAAAATATATTTAGCTATTAAATGTTCAATATGTAAACTGAGAACATTTTAGTTCTACTAAAACTTGTAATTGGGCTTAGAACACCATGTTTGTTGTATTGATAAATTTTTAGCAAGTTTTGACGAAAAACAAATTTGGAACAAAAAGTTTGTGACGAAAATGACGATGTTATTTTTTGTTGGAAACTTATATTTTTGTTTAGAACACTATGTTGGTTGTTTTGGTGAGTTTTAATTTCTTTTCACATCAAAACGTTTGTGACCCAAAAAGATATTTGTTTTATATTAAGACTTAAATTGTTGCTCAGAACACTACAATATTTTTTTTTCGTAACTTTTGTGCAAGTTTCGAAAAAAAAACATTTTCACTACAAAAGTTTGTGAGACAAAATCAGTTCATTATTTTTCTATAAAATCATATATTTAACTAAAATACTGTGTTGGTCGTTTTGGTGAGTTTTAACCAATTTCTTATTGCGACGAAAAGTTAGTGATACAAATTCAGGTTGTAATTTCACAACAAAAAGTTCAAGATGCAAAATCATATGCTCATCTTAAATTCATGAACACCACAAAAAGAAATCTTGATAAGTTCTAAAAAATTCTTTGAAGAATCAAGAGAAAACTCTTACTATTATTAATGTAAAAACTTTAAATTTCACTTAGGGTTACTGATGGAGAACAACAACATATGTGTGTAGCCTATGTGATGAGAAGCTTCAAAGAGCCTACAACTATATTTATTGGTGTGGTTAACAATTTGACAATTAGTTTTGAAGTAAAACTTCAGTATTGGTAGTTATTGGTAGTTTTCATTAATTGTGTTGCAATAAGTGCTGGCATTCTAAATTCTTTAGATATTTGTAATAGTTGGTAGTTAGTAGTTGCAAGTTGTCATTAATTGCTGTAATAAATGCTAAAAATTCCAATAGGTTTCTATAAATATATGAGAGATGAGGGGGAAAGCATTCAGACTTTATAATTTCAGAAATCAAGTATTAAGAAACTTTAAATTTAAATTGGTATTCTATCATTTTCAATTTGCATTTTTATTGAACGATATCAACAACTTTCATCTTCGTGAATAAAAGCACGACCCATTAGTGCTTGTCTTGCGTCAGGTGGTATCAAAGCCTCGTCTTGTGATATCAAGCCCTAGTGACTTGAACAGAGATCGTTTGAATGCATTCGAGCGAAGAATGGAAGCAGGTATGACCGAATTACAGGAATGCATGGCAACATTAATCGAACTAGTTATGAGTTCAATAGTTAATGATCCTATACAACAAGAACCAACCACAATCTGCATCGATTAATGTCAATTTGATGAAAGAAGATAAAGATGAGCTTGAGGTCAAATCACGAATAAGAGGAGCAACCATGGGTGCACAAAGAAAGCCTAACCATTTTACCCCTCCGATTGGTAATTTTAGAGAAGAGGAAATCGAGGGAGAATTTGATGGTGAGTTTCTGCCAAGAGGGAGAAAACAAAGTCAACAGATGACTTTTACAAGGTAAAAGCTGATTTGCCTACTTTAATGATGCTATTGATATAGAACAGATTTTGCATTTGGAGTATGAGGTAGAGAGTTTCTTTGAAATTTTGAATGTAACTCCACAACATGAGATAGCTTTAGTGGCCTAAAAACTACGTGGGGGTGTAGGTACTTGGTGGCAACGCCATCAAGAAGGTCAAAGATTAAAATGACTACCATCTGTCCGTCATTGGCACCAAATGAAAACACTTTTAACGGGACATTTTCTACCGTTAGATTATGAACAAACTCTCTTTCAACAGTTCTAAAATTGCATCACAGGAACTCATTTTGTTTCAACTTATATAGAAGAGTTTCTAAGGTTGCAAGTTAGGGGCAACTTGACAAAAATAGAGGATCAGTAAGTGGCTAGGTATGTCAACGGTTGAGTGTCTAAGATAGGTTGTCCATGCAACAAATATGGTCAATAGATCAAGCACAAAAATTGGCACTGAGGGCTGAGAGACTAACAAAAAGCAAGAGATATCTAAGGGCACCACCTTATTCCAGAATTGAACCAAACACTAAGCCTACCCATACTACATCTGAGAGCAAGCCTATAGAGTTTAAGAGTAAAGGGGTAAGCAAAATAAAACTTGAGACAAAGGGGAAGAAAATAGTGGACAATTCAAAGGGTATTTTATGTTTTAAGTGTAATGAGACAGAGTATAGATCTAGTGATTGTCTTAGACACAAATTTGCCAATGTCACCCAACGCGAGCTTGAGGAGGACTATGATGAACAAGAAATAGTAGAGGAGGATGATGACTTTGAAGTAGTTGAAGAAGACGGTGAGGAAGTTATATGCATTGTAAGAAGGCTGCTATACACTCTAAAACAACCTGATGAGACGCAACGCAAACGCACCTTTGAAGATAAATGACTGTGGATAACAAAGTGTGTGAACTTGTGATTGATAGTTGTAGTTGTAAGAACCTGGTTTCATAAAGCCTTATTGAGTATCTTAAACTTAAAACACAACCATAACTAGCCTCATACAACATTGGTTGGATAAAGAAAGGGCCTAGCATGAAAATGACACAACAATGCTATTTACCATTATCTTTGTCTAAACCAACAAGAAAACACTTTACCAAAAGTGGAGGAGAATGCATTATTGTCCATGGCTCTTAGAGAGTATGAGTTTGTAGAGGACATGAAAAGTGCCAAAACCTATGCTTTTCTAATAGTGAAGGGAATGGAGGAACTCATGTAACTGACACCTAAGGAGATTCAAGGCTTATTGGCAGAAATTGTTGATGTAATGGTAGAACCGACACAATTGCCTCCAATGTGAGATATTCAACATCGCATTGATTTTACTCCTGGAGCTAGTTTACCAAATTTTCCCCATTATCGTATGAGTCCAAAAGATCATTAAATCTTGAAGGAGAAGATGGAGGAGCAGCTACAAAAGGGACATATACGAGAAAGTATCCTTGTGTTGTACCTGCCTTGCTTACTTTAAAGAAGGATGGAAGTTGGAGGATTTGTGTGGATAGTCATGCCATGTGTGCATTTGCACTTTTTCATGCAATAGAGATCTATTTGTAACATTTGCAAACTATGGCTCCCACTTTCAAAAGAGGTCCTAAAACCTATCTTCTTTTCGACACCTTCTCAAATCTATCTATATGAACGAACCGCTACCTTAGTGCTCAATGAGTACACTTCATCTTATGAGACTCTCTAGGTTCACATCCGTTTATCTTACAAAACAGTTCTGCAAGTCCAAGAACAATGCCCCACACACACATTAGGGATACTATAGAACTGATCATTGAACCATACAAGTTAAGGTTGTCCAAATTCATATAATCCTTCCATCACCTATATCTTGGAAGAGTGGAGATATATATCATCATCGTCAAATCTTTATTTACTCATCCGTGAAATTATCTCTAGATATTTATTTTTGTAAATAATATCCGTAAACTCTTTTGTGATATTGTTTAACTCTAATGGAAAACTCTTTTTTCGGGGTTAACTTTTATGGCCATAAGACTTTCTAAAATATGTTCTTAGAGCATCTGGATATAAAACTTACTCATATAAGCTGACAGATCCCATATCTATGCACGACTAGACTTTCTTTATTGCATCTAACAAAGGGATATTTATTTTAACTTGCTTGAAAAGTTCATAGATGTTAGAATTTAGGTTCAACTTTTTAGTGGGTCTCAATCTTTGAGTAAATGGAGTGGGAATTGGACACTATTCTATCTCAAAAGGCTTTGACTCTTTTTTCTTCTCATTTTCTACTTCAGGTCGTTTAAGTTCATCTTTGTTTGAAGGAAATTTTTTATCAATAACTGATGTGCCTTGATTTATAACAAAATTAAATTGTGAAGTTGATGGAGGATAGAACTAAATAGATACCTTGATAAGTCGTATGGACGCCACAATGATCAATTTAGGGTTTTGACGCCACACTCTTGGTGATCAAAGAGTGATAAGTCAGCAACTATCTTCAAGAGTTGAAAAACTTGAGAAGACAATTTTGAGAGAGAAAAAGTCTATTTTCGTGCATCCAAATCCAAAATGAGGCAACTGCCTCTACAAGACTTTTACATGCCTTATATAGGCTTACAAAATGAGGTGAAACCCTAATGTTACCTAATAAGCTTAAAAAGGCCCAAAATAAGCCCAATATGACTTAACAATTTAAAACAAAACTCAATAAGTTCAAAATAGCCCAAATACATAAAAGTAGTAACATAAGAAGTAAATAAAGCCCAATAGCATGAAAAAAAAGCCCTTAGCTGCTTCTTAAAGCCCAACGTCACCAAACGTCTCTAAATCACGTCCCAATCTCAAATTGAAGACAAATAAATACATTTAGCTCGTTTCCATTCAGATCGCAAGCTTCTAATCCCATAGAAGCTTCAATAGCTCCAATTTGACTACTTATGGTCCTTTGAAGCTGTTTAGCCTTAGCCCTTGTTATTGGACCATCTGAAATCTCCTTTACGCTCAGCTCGCCTTCTTGAGTTGATTTAGAACCTTCATGATGCACATCATCACCCCCAGGCAGAGAATGATTTGCCCTGAAATCAGAATCTTCTAAATCTTCCAAATAAGGAGATAAGTCCTTCACATTAAAAGTGGCTGAAACATTGTAATCACCAGGAAGGTCAACTTTGTAAGCATTACTATTTACCTTCTCTATAATACGAAAAGGTCCATCAACTCTTGGCATCAGCTTGGACTTCCGCTTGCTAGGAAATCTTCCCTTGCTAAGATGAATCCAAACAAGATCACCAGGTTCAAAGCTAATCATTTTTCGTCCTTTATTAGCATGCTTAACATACCTAGCTGTTTTCTCCTCAATATGAATTCGAACCTGTTCATGAAGCTTCTTCATCAATTCTGCCTTCTTAACACCATCCATAGATGTTCTCTCATTAATTGGAATAGGAACAAGGTCAATAGGAACAAATGGATTAAATCCATACACAATCTCAAATGGTGAAAATTTTGTAGCCCCATGCACACTACGGTTATATGCAAACTCTACAATAAGAAAACAAGTATCCCAACTCTTTAAGTTCTTGTTTATAACAGCCCGTAATAAAGAAGATAGAGTACGGTTCACTACCTCAGTTTGCCCATCAGTTTGTGGATGACAAGCAGTACTGAAAAGCAACTTTGTTCCAAGCTTCTTCCAAAGAGTCTTCCAAAATAGCTTAAGAACTTTGTATCACGATCAGAGACAATGCTTTTAGGGATTCCATGCAAACGTACAATTTCATTAAAAAAAAAATCAGCAATATGAATAGCATCATCAGTTTTATTACAAGGAATAAAGTGTGACATTTTGGAGAACCGATCAACCACAACCATCACTGAATCCTTCCCACGCTGTGTTCTAGGTAATCCAAGCACAAAATCCATACTAATATCCATCCATGGTTGCTCTGGGATAGGTAAAGGCATATATAGTCCATATGCATTCTCTTTACCCTTAGCTTTCTTGCAATTTACACATCTTTCAACAACTTTATGAACATCCCGCAGCATATTAGGCCAAAAGAAGTGCTCTTTCAGTAGCTCATAAGTTTTCTTCTCTCCAAAATGACCACTAAGACCACCCGCATGAGCCTCACGCACAAGCAACTCACGTAAGGATCCTGAAGGTATACACATTCTGCCCAACTTGAACAAGTAACCATCATGCACAAAGAACCCATCACAAGCTCCTTTAGCACATTTAGACATCATATTAGCAAAGTATGAATCACTGGTATATTGTTCTTTCACCTGTTCAAAACCCAAAAGCCTTGCATTTAACATAGAAATCAATGCATACCTCCTAGAAAGAGCATCAGCAATGACATTAGTTTGCCCCTTCTTGTATTTTATGACATATGGAAATGGCTCCATGAACTCTACCCATTTGGCATGTCTTCTATTCAGCTTGCTCTGCCCTTTAAGATACTTTAATGATTCATGGTCAGTATGAATAACGAACTCTTTAGGTAATAAATAATGCTACCATACCTCGAGAGCCCGAATCAATGCATAAAACTCCTTGTCATAAATAGAGTAGTTTAACTGTGCCCCATTCAGCTTCTCACTAAAGAAAGCAATTGGCCTCTTTTCTTGCATCAACACAGCCCCAATACCGACCCCTGAAGCATCACACTCTATTTCAAATGTTTTAGCAAAATCGGGAAGTGCTAAAACTGGAGCAGAACATAATTGTTCTTTTATCAGTTCAAATGACTTCTGTGCATTCTCATTCCACCTAAACTCATTTTCCTTTTTCAAACACTCTGTCATAGGTGCAACAATAGAACTAAAGTCATTAATAAATCGCCTATAGAAAGAGGCTAAACCATGAAAACTTCTCACATCTGCAACACTAGTAGGTTTAGGCCAATCACGAATTGCCTTAACCTTCTCCTCATCAACCTTAATTCCGCTACCAGAAACAACATACCCCAAAAAGATAACACTATCTTGGCAGAAATAGCACTTCTTGATGTTTCCATACAACTTAGCATCACGCAAGGTCTCAAATACAGCCATAAGATGCTTCACATGATCATTTAAAGTTTTACTATAGATCAAGATATCATCAAAATAGACCACAACAAACAGCCCGATAAACTTCCTCAAAACATGGTTCATAAGTCTCATAAATGTACTAGGTGCATAGAAAGCCCAAATGGCATCACCATCCACTCATATAATCCATGCTTAGTTTTAAAGGCTGTTTTCCATTCATCACCTTCTTTCATCCTAATTTGGTGTTATCCACTCATTAAATCAACTTTAGAAAAATAAACAGCACCATGCAATTCATCAAGCATATCATAAGTCTAGGAATAGGGAATCGATACTTAACCGTTATCTTGTTGATAGCCCGACTGTCCACACACATTCTCATGGTACCATCCTTCTTTGGAACAAGCAAAGTAGGTACTGAACAAGGACTAAGTGACTCACGCACATAGCCCCTCTCTAAGAGCTCACCAACTTGCCTTTTGATCTCCTTTGCTTCCTCCGGATTACATCTATATGCTGGTCTATTTGGAAGTGAAGCTCCAGGCACCAAATCAATTTGATGCTCTATCCCTCGAATAGGTGGTAATCCCAATGGTAGCTCTTCTGGAAATACATCTTTGAATTCTTCAAGCAACTCCACAACCTGCCTTGGCAAATCCAAACCCTCCACTTGCAACAAAAGGCTTTGCCCAAGTCATGAAAACAACCCCCACAGAAGCTAGTGCTTGCTCAACATCTCCCTTTTTGGCTAACATTAACCCTTTACCAGATTCCATCATCTTCCTTTGATTCTGCAACTGATCTTTTCTAACTTGTTGAGAACTCAATGGCATCAAATTCACTTTCTTCCCATTCAGCACAAATGAATAAGTGTTCCTTCTCCCATTATAAGTCACATCATTATCAAATTGCCATGGGCGTCCTAATAACACATGACTAGCTGTCATCGGAACCACATCACATAAAACCTCATCATGAAAGGTTTTAATGGAGAATGGCACCCGAACCTGTCTTGTAACTAGAATCTCTCCCTTGTCATTAAGCCAATGTAATTTGTATGGTTTTGGATGTGGAACTGTAGTTAATTTTAATGCTTCAGAGTTGCAATTCAACTCCTCAAATATTAGAGACCCAAACTGATAATAACCCCACCAAATTATATAACACAAAAAATAGCAAGACACCTTCAATAGCTAAAACTTCAGTTTGCACACTGAAATCCTGTGCTCTGATACCAGATGATGTGCCTTGATTTATAACAAAATTAAATTGTGAAGTTGATGGAGGATAGAACTAAATAGATACCTTGATAAGTCGTATGGACTCCACAAGGATCAATTTAGGGTTTTGACGCCACACTCTTGGTGATCAAAGAGTGATAAGTCAGCAACTATCTTCAAGAGTTGAAAAAAACTTGAGAAGACAATTTTGAGAGAGAAAAAGTCTATTTTCGTGCATCCAAATCCAAAATGAGGCAACTGCCTCTACAAGACTTTTACATGCCTTATATAGGCTTACAAAATGAGGTGAAACCCTAATGTTACCTAATAAGCTTAAAAAGGCCCAAAATAAGCCCAATATGACTTAACAATTTAAAACAAAACTCAATAAGTTCAAAATAGCCCAAATACATAAAAGTAGTAACATAAGAAGTAAATAAAGCCCAATAGCATGAAAAAAAAGCTCTTAGCTGCTTCTTAAAGCCCAACGTCACCAAACGTCTCTAAATCACGTCCCAATCTCAAATTGAAGACAAATAAATACATTTAGCTCGTTTCCATTCAGATCGCAAGCTTCTAATCCCATAGAAGCTTCAATAGCTCCAATTTGACTACTTATGGTCCTTTGAAGCTGTTTAGCCTTAGCCCTTGTTATTGGACCATCTGAAATCTCCTTTACGCTCAGCTCGCCTTCTTGAGTTGATTTAGAACCTTCATGATGCACATCACTCATGCAACTCTTACTACTGATCCTAAATACACTTTATCCTCACGTTTTAGCAATATTGGGTAAATTTGTTATAGATTAACTTGCCAATGATTAAATATAATTTATTGATACTACCCTCACGGTTTAGCAATATTAAAAAATACCGAGATGACCTGTCTAACACCGTATTGTCATGGCGAGTCATGTGTAATCATTATCTCATAATGAAATACATTTCAATCTAATTAAGAGAGACTTATCATTTTTATAATATATCCGCATCTCATGAGGATGTGATTTATAATCACTTATTTATTTTATGCAAGCACAACTAACCACTACTAATAGGGCTCCCATTGTGGTGAACAATATAAACAAATGTATACAGTTTATAATACAACAATATAACAATTGTATCTGCATTAAATAATAAAGTATAAATATTTCACGTGCAAAATACCAATTGAACTATATGGTTTGGAAATATCAGCGCAAAAAAGTTGAACAACCTAGCATTATACAATATAATACTCTAAAGAAAAAAATTGTACTGGTTTTTTTGTTCAAGCCCCAGCATTCAACCTAAAACGCCTTAGCATTCAACACTTGAATGCTTCAGAGTTTTAAGTTGAAGAATGCACCTACATTTATATCCTGAATGCTGCAATATTCTGCACGCAACAAACTTGCTTCTAATTTGCGAACACCCTAGCGTTATAAATAGTAATGCCTTAACATTTTGCCCTGAGAATGCCCCTGTGTTCAATACTTGAATGCCCTAGCATTCTACATGCATAACCTAGATCCAAAGTTATGTGTAGTGCGCCCCTGCGTTCCCTCAACAGTAGATCATTTTTTACAATTTAAACACTTTAAAATGCATCTCCCACTATTTCTAGGCATCCCCAACACTTCAAATAACACTCCAATAACTCAGAAATACAGAAAATATGCTTTGATACCACTTGTTAACTTGTTTTATGGTGCATGTATGTAATTGTGTACATATTAAAAAATTTCAAATGTATGTCCAACATACATTATACAGCAAAATAAAACAATATAATCAATAAATACCTATTATAATTGAAAAAACAATAAGACAAGAATCAAATACATACCCTTGTAGATGATTCGATGAAGATTGTTGAACTTTGAAGCTTGTTGAGCTCAAAATGAAGTCCACTCTTGAACAATTCTAGGCTCCAACAGCTAGTAGGATTGGAGCAGCTAGAATAGTAGCTTTTGATATTAATTTCATATAGGATTCAAATATACAACTTAACACTTGAATTAGTTTTAGCATCAAAATGCATAAAATGTGTTTTGGGGGACCTAAATGCAACATTTTGAAAATTGCATTTTCTCTCTTTGTTTTTGCACACATTTAAATTTTGAATTCACTATCTCAACAAATGAAACTCATTTTATTTGGTATAAGAAGTCTAAACTTCTTAAATGGCCACATGTCCTTCATTAAGGCATGTGTTGCCATGCACTATGCATGAGTGACATTTGTCACTCGTGGTTGACATTTGTCACATGCATGTTGCCATTTGTCACACAAATGGCCATGCATGATTCCATATATTCATTTGCACTTTTTCATGCAATAAAGACTTGTTGGCAACATTTGCAAATTATGCTTCCCACTTTTTAAATTGGTCTTAAAATGTATCCTGATTTTTAAAAACTTCCTAGATCAATCCATATGATCCGTCCTACTGCCCTCATGCTCAACGATGATACTTAATATTGTGAAACTCCCTATGTTCACCTGTGTTTATCTTACGAAACATTTTCACAAGTCTATGAACAATGTTCCACACACACTTTACGAATATTATAAAATGTAGTGTTAAACCATACAAGTTAAGGTCAACCATATCCGTATAATCCCGCTGTCATCTATATCTTGAAGGAGTAGAAATATAGATTATAACCGTCAAATTTCTATATGCACATCCATGAACTTATCTCCAGATAAGTATTTTCGTAAATAATATCCACAAATTTCTTTGCAATATTGTTTAGCCCTAATAGAAAACTCTTTTTCTTGGGTTAAAGCTTATGGACATAAAACTTTCTAAAATATCTATGCATATAGATATACAACTCACCCATATGAGCTAACGAATCTCATATCTATGCATACTAGACTCCATGAGCATCAAGCCAAACATAGTGGCACCCAATGGTCAGACTATAAAATGTCTTTAACATGTGTGGAATCAAAGTGTGGTGGATCACTCACAAGCCCACCGAGGCACTAAGGTAAAAGGATCATGAATACTAATCAACTTGAGAAGACTCTCCTTTGATGGCTTCATGGGATGTCTATTGGAGGTGCTTGTAACTCTGTTAGTATTCAGTCCTTACTGAATACCTGCATGTTCATACAGACTTTCTCTAAGCCCATGGTCTGCTAAGATAAATCATTTGGACAATTCATATAAAGACATATATTGATCTGAATGGAATATCGATCGACCCGTGTATGTAACCATAGTTTAGGAATAATATTTTTGAGAATATATTGCGTAATGACATTTCTTAGCACCATTTGTAAATTCTTTGTAACTATGTCATTACTATAACATTCTCGAGTCTTTATCCCTGTTTTAGATAAGTTTATAACTCTTTAGAATTGCTAACACTTAGCTATAACCTAAACTCTTTTAGATTTACAATGTCCAAAAAGTTACAAACTTTTTACCATATATGATAATAATTTAAAAATAAAAGAAATATTTATTGTATAAATATTAGATAAATAAACATTCATACAATAATTTGAATAACATGTTAGTACCATTCCTAACAGGCACTACATCACAAAAAAAAAACCTCAGCCTTTCACTTCCCAATTGAGAATGAAAGCAACAGTAGTTTATTTACTTTAATTTCTCCATAATCATTTAACAATTATAGCTTATATGTCCTAAGATGTTTCGACGTTGTCAAATTCAAAAATGTCCACTAAACTAATGCTAGCTATATTGTAAAACTCCTCCTCATCAACAATCATGCTACTATCTTATCATTGACGTGGCAGTTAGTATAAAAAATGTTATCACATTGTAACTTTTCATCTTCGTTGATTTGCACACTAAGAGCTCTTCTTGCAACCAAAAGCTCTCTATCAATTGGATAATTAATGTCACTTGTATCCTCCAAATGTGGCATGGGCTCTTCATCAGATTTGCCTTCAGTTTCAATATCATCACTCTTTTGTTTAGGCATTGAGATACAATATGACCTATTCCCAAATACTTAAAGCATTTGATATATCTATTTCTAGAAGTTTAGAAATCGTATTTACCTTTGTTTGGTGTGCCTCCATCTTTGTTATTTTTGGATGTTTCTGCCTTAGGCTTGAAATTATGCTTTTTCGTCATTTTTACTCCAATTCGATTTTTATGTTGAAGAAGAACCTTTATTCTGCCCAATTCATGTGGAAATATTCCTCTATAATTATTTCTCCACTTTATGGCCATGTCTTTCATGTTGTAACTCCACCACCTTTACAATATTACAGTTCAAACCAATTAGGAACCTAGCCATAGTAGATTCTCCGTCTTCCTCCACATTGGCTCGAATCATGGTTATTTCCATCTCCTTATGTTAGTCTTCAACACTTTTAGACCCTCGACGTAAGACAAGTGCTAATGGGCTCATAGTTCATTCGCGAAGGCATAATTGTGTTGATATTGTTCAAAAAGACAAAGCTTTAGATTAGCTAGGCACTAACTCAAAACAAAGTTTTCTAAATAAAAAAACATTCTCTATATGTAATTTCTTATGAATTCTGAAATAATGACTAAATTGATTAATTATTATTATCCTTAACCCTATGGTTTATATAAGGACCATTAGGATCAAGTTGCAAATGTGAAAATGAGTATAAGAAAATCCAAAAAAAACATAGCAATTAAGTTTGAAAGTGCTGTTGTCTAGAACTTATAATCTAAAGTTGTAGCACACCAAAATCTAGAAATACAACTAATAGCAAATTTCAAACCTAGTCTACACTATTTCAAAACAACAATCTCCAAATTCTTGTATTGATAGCTAAAGTCTTCAATCCCTAATGGCTGTCAAGATTTGATCCACCAACTTCTATTTAACTCATCTTACTTTTTTGATATTAACTTTCTCCAGAATCTTTAACTTGTTGAGTTCATTAGTTTCTATCTCCAACTCTTAGGATAAACTTCTTATTTTCTTCTTAGGCTTCTCAGCACATGGGCTGGGGTTGGTGATTTGGGCAACTTTTAATTTCTTTTGACAATGCGAAGGCCAAATCGTGATATCCCCCCATCATTCCTGTGTCACAAAGTTTTGGTCCGTTCATGATGTCCCTCATCATTCTCCTCCACTTACAGTGAACTCGTCCTCAAGTGATCATACAACTTTTCTCTGGATTTGCAGTAGTCTTGTCACGTTCTACTTGGCCACTCAAGTTTCCCAAATGCGTCTCCTAAATGCATTTGTCACATAAAGAACACCTACGAATGCAAATGCAACTTCCTTTGAACAAGGAACTGTCACGAACCATAAAGTCATCATTTGGCTGCCTCATGAGGTATTTTGCCCAAGTCTTTTTGGAATCTTCTTCTCTTTCTTGAAGCTCATTGAGTTGCTCAAAGCTTAGAATTTTAACATCAAGAGAAACAAGCATGGCATATTGACTACTAAAAGCATTGGCCATTTGTTAACACAGATTTGCGCATAATAACATCCACATGGATTCTCTCACTCAACTCACAAGTCCTAAAAATACTAATTTGATTCTGAGTAAAGCATAGTGATGTAGGACAAGCGCTGATAGGCTCGCGATTTCATTCGCAAAGACGTATTTGTGTTGATTTCGTTCAATAAGATGAAGGTTGATATTGGCTAGGCACTAACTCAAAACAAAGATTCTACAAACACTCTGTGTTTATTTCTAAATTCTAAAAATAATGACTTAACTGATAAATTCTCTCAATTTCATGGTTTATATAGAGACCATTAAGATTAAGTTACAAGTGTGAAGATGAGTACAAGAGAATTTAAAACCAAGTAAAATTCAAAAATTACAGCAAACCAAAGTCTTAAAGTGCTACTGGCTAATAAAACAAAGGTCTAAAGTTGCAGCACACCAAAATCTAGAAATATAACTAATAATGCAAATTTTAAACTTAATTTGCATTAATTTAACACAACAATCTCCTAAGTCATATTTTGACAACTAAAGTCTTCAATTGCTTGTAGATACCAATATTTGATTCACCAACTACTATTAGTGACTGAGGCTTTATTTCAAACACACTGTCAAACTTTGTAACTTCTATTATAAATATTGTTGTAGACTCCCAGTAGCTTCTTACTATATAGTCTACTACTGGCAATTTGAACTGCTGTAAATTACTTCAATAATAATATGATCATTAATGAAATGCTCATCATATCCCTCGTCACATGGGCTGGTGTGTCCCCAATCATTCTCCTCCACTTATAGATAACTTGTCCTCAAGTGCCATACAAGTTCTCCTCGAATTTACAATGGTCTTGTCATACACTACATTGCCACTCAAGTCACCTAGATTCACCTCCCAAATATGTTTGTCTTTTAAAGAACTCTTGATAATGCATTGGCGGTGTCGTTTGAACAAATAACCATCATAAACCATAAAGTCATCATTTGGCTGGCTCATGAGGTATTTAGCCTAAGTCTGCCTGGAATCTTCATTTCTGTAAAAAAAACTCATTTACTTGCTCAGAACCTAGAATTCTAACCTTAAACGAAACAAGCACAGTAGCTTAATGAATCAAAGCATCGGCTACTTGGTTAGAAACACCAATAACATAATTAAGCTTCTCAAGGTAGATTGCCCATTTGGATAACATTTGGTCCATATGCTTCTAATTATGGAAGTGTTTTAAGGATTGGTGGTCAGAATAGACTATAAATTCTTTGGACAAGAGATATGCTTCCTAAGTTTTGAAGGCTTTATAAACTACATACAATTCCTGTTGGTAGGTAGACCATTTCTGCATGGGTTCACTCAACTTCTCACTAAAGAAAGCTATTGGCCTCTTTTCTTCACAGAGAACAGCTCCAATTCTTACTCCACAAGATTCATTGTCTAACCCAAAGGTTTTGATAAAGCCAGGTAATGCAAGAGTAGGTGCAGTGGAAAATTTCTCTTTAATCATCTTGAAGCATTGATCTGCAGCTTCACTCTATTTCAACTTTCCATTCTTTAAACATTCAGTTGTGGTAACTACTATGGTGCTAACATTCTTAACAAACCTGTGATAGAAAATAGCTAAGCCATGGAAAAGCCACTCATTAGTGGTAGTTTTTAGGATAGATAATTCACTGATAATTTTCACCCTTTCCTCATCCATATGGATTTCCTCACTACTAATAATAAATCACACAAGAAATTATCGGTTGTGAGTAAAGCACAGTTCTTTAAGCTCACAAACAACTTAGTTTTCCTAAGCACAAACTAGACATGCGTAAGATGGTTAATATGTTCCACAACATCTAGAATACCATCAAAGTAAATGACAACAAAGGTAGACAATGATGGTCAAAGTACTTGGGTTATTGGATGTATAAAGGTGCTTAGTGTATTTGACAACCTGATACGATAATTTTATATCTTAAAATTTAGTGCAAGTATACACTATCATATGCAAGTAATAAAGGGACTAAATAAGTCAGATGTCGAACCCACAGGGATAAAATCTTCTTTTTAACCAATTACTAAAATTATGTCTTCCTAATAATTATTCAGAAAAATATAAATCTAAGAATGAATGCAAAAAATATAAAATCAATGACATAATATAAAGAGAATTAGGTGATAGCAATGTAGAGAAAACTTAGAATTAATACTATCCCTCAATATGCTTTCTAATGATTAATCTCTAATATTTAACTCACTTAGTCTTTGTTATTGATCAAGACACTAATGTATTCGCAAGCCTCTTCCAAGGTCATGCAAGTATACCTTAATTTACCAAATATCTATATTCTTATGGTACTTGTAATAAATTAAGATTCATTAAGATTAAGTCTTATTAATCATACATGCCAATTAGGTATATTCCTATCCTAAATTAAAACTTGCATATGCAACATTGAATGTTACTCTACAGTCATGCATCAAATTACCTAGGTCTAAATATTATGATTCCTCTTTCGAGTTTAATAACAAAATTACCAACTCATTCACCATATATTGGCCAAATATATTTAAGTATTAAGATCAAGTGATTTGAATATCAAAGAACAAAGTTTATTAAATATTCAAAAAATATGGCAATTAAGCACAAATATTGAGTTCAAGTATTAACCCTAGAAAATAAGTTTAGCTTATGGCTATAAGAGAAAAGCAGTAAAAATAATAATAAACCATGATACAATAAATAGAAAACCGATATAGACGTCGAATTGCTCTTGATTATGCTGCCTAAGATACTCTTAATGCCGAAGAATGCATTGAATCTCTCTCTAAAGTAGCTTTAATTAAACTTCTATTGCTCTCCAAGACTCATGCTCTATATTCTTGGTGTTCTTGAATGTGTCTTTGGTGCTCTATGTTGCTCTTCAAGTGCTGGGAACGAGTGGCTTTTTATAAGGATTGATATGAGCTTAAAATCTCAATTCTCGTCGGACTAGGACTCGCGCTACCGTTGGGGCACTATGCAGTTGTCACTGGGGCGACACATGAAATAGGCTTCACCACTGGAGCGGTGGGATGTGAGCGTTAGGGCGTTGGCATATCACTGGCGCTGTGACTATTTGGTGCTGGGGTGCCAGATGCGACTTAAACAGGTCATTTTTCTTATTTCGATCACTGTTCTAGTGTTGAGGCGATAATGCTCGTGGCGCTGGGGCGCTAGACACATACTTTGAAAAGTTTGAATAATCCTCTTGGGATGTTTATCATTTATTACAGCAATTAATGACAACTTATAATTACTAACTACCAACTACTACCAATAACTTAGGCATTTAGGATTCCAGCACTTATTACAACAGTTAATGAAAACTTACAACTACTAACTACTAATCACTACCAATAAACTAGGCATTTGGAATGGTAGTACTTATTACAACAATTAATGAAAACTTATAACTACTAACTACTAACTACCAAAACCTACCAATATTAAGACTTCATATCACATGAGCTACTCACATAAGCTGTTGTGCTGTTATTCCTCATAACACATGGATGTTCAATGGATCTTGTGATGTTTTGGCAACCTATTTCACATCATTCCCTCTCTCTTAAAAATGATTTGTCCTCAAATCTTTACTGGGCTCAAATACAACTTTTTTGGACTTTGAAGTGGTTTTTTTGATAGCACAGTAATCACACACATATCTTCCATAACTCATTATTCTTAGGCACAAGCAATACTGGAATGGCAGGATGTTTATGCTCTTACACAAATACCTCTTCTGCATGAGCTCACAAACCTGTCTTTGAAGTTTATTTGTCTCATTAGGATTACTTCTATAGGTTTCCAATTTGGGATTGGTGCTCTATGTATAAAGTTGATTTGACGTTCAATTTCTCTTATTAGTGGTAAAGAATTAGGTATCTCTTCAGGAAACACACCATCAAATTTCTTTTCATCTTCATCGATTTGCAAACTTAATGTACGCTTAATAACCATCAACTCATCGTCTATTGGGTACTTCATTCCATCACTTGCATCTTCTAATGATGGCGTAGGTTTGTCATTTGACTTGCTTTCAGTTTCAATGACATTGTCATTGCTTAGAATCAATACACTCTGATTTGGACATTAAGTGTTCGACCCTATGGAAACTCTTTCCTTATGTTTATTGCTTATGGTTATAAGACTTTTGAGATACCATCTCGAAGCATCTGGATATACAACTCTCCTATGTGAGCTGACGGATCTCATATCTATGCACACCAGACTCTATAAGTATCAGACAATACCCAGCGACACCCAATGGTCAGACCATAAAAGATCTCTAACATGCATGGAATCAAAGTATGATGGATCCTTACAAGTCCACCGTGGCGCTCAGGTTAGAAGACCACGTATACTACTCAATTGAGAGGACTTATACAAGCTCTAAACTTATGGTCAGCTAGGAGAAACTATCTATACCCTACAGATATAGACATACACTGATCTATATAAATAGGTATACACCAGTAAACCTACATTGGCGAAAAAAGGTCAAGAATAGTGTATTTGTGAACGTAATTGAATAATGGCATTACCTAGCACCCAATTGCAACTCTTTGTAACAATGTTATTATTAGAATATTCTGAGATTTTTGTCCTATTACAGATAAGGTTCTAACTCTTTAGAATTCACCAATTCTTATAATATGCTAACTCTTAACAATTATAATTGTTAGTGTTGCTAACTCTTAACTCTAATCTAAACTTCATTAGATTAGATCTGAACTCTTTTAAATCGTACAATGTCTGTAGCGTTACAGGCACATTACCATATAATTAAAAGTAATTAGCGATTTAATGAAATGTACATCATATAAATATCAAATATTCATACAAATAGGGATGGCACGTAAGTACAACCTTAATAATCTCCCACTTGCTCTAATGCCATTCATAGTGATAATTAACACCCATAGACTTCACATGTTTCTTAAACACCTTTAAAGTTAAGGTCTTAGTAAGTAAGTCCGCTACATTGTTTACAGAATCTATTCTAGAAATAATTACATCTCCTTTAGCCAAGATCTCTTTAATTTTGTGGTACTTCCGCTCCACATGCTTAGACTTTATGTGTGCTCTTAGCTATTTGGCCTATGCTATGGCCCAATTATGGTCGCAAAATAATGAGATAGGATCCAACAAACTTAGAACAAGTCTGAGCTCAGAGACAAACTTGTAAATCCATACTGCTTTTTTTGTTGCTTCTACAGCAATTATGTACTCTGCCTTTGTAGTGGAATCGACTGTGGACCTTTGCTTGGTGCTCTTCCAACTCACAGCAACATCATTGAGAGTAAACACATATCTAAATGTAGACTTTCTATCATCTAAGTCATACTGAAAGTCTAAATCTATCTATCTTCTCACTTGTAAGTGACTATCTCTATAAATGAAAAACTTATCCTTTGTCCCCCTAACATATTTCAAGATATGTTTGACTACCATCCAATGGCTGTCACCTGTATCAGACTGGTACTGGCTTGTAACACTTATAACTATACTAATATCAGGTCTTGTGTATATCATAGCATACATCAAGCTCTCAACAGTTAATGCATATGGTATGTTAGACATTCCAACTCTTTTATCTTTTGTCTGAGGAGACATTCTCCTCGAAAGTTGAACACCATATCTAAAATGTACATTAACTGTCTTATATTTAATGAATTTATACCTTTTCAAGACACTATTAATGTACGATGATTAGAAGAGTCCTATTAGCTTTTTAACTCTATCTTTATAAAAGTTTTATACTCAGTATATAAAAAGCTCTCCCAAATCCTTCATGGAGAAGTTCTTACTCAAATGAATCTTTACCAACTGTAAGTTACTGATATCATTCTCAATGATTAGTATATCATCAACATAGAGCACTAAGAAGACCATCATACTTCCTACTAACCTTTTTATATATACATGCTTCCTTTTTTGTTTTTTTGTTTTTATAAAATTAGACATTCTGATTACCTCATCAAAATGATGATTCTAGCTTCGAAAAGTCTGCTTAAGTCCATATATGGACTTCTTTGGCCTGCACACTAGACTAGAGGTTTGGATGGACATAATAATTTTAGCCTGTTCCATGAATATCTCTTCCACGAGGTATCAATTCAAGAATGCCATCTTTATATTCATCTGCCAAATCTCAAAGTAATAATATATTACAAGTTCCAATAAAATCTTGATTGTAGCATCGCTATTGATGCAAAATTTTTCTCACAATCGACACCAGATCGTTGAAAATAACATTTTACTACTAGTTGGGCCTTAAAGGTCTCTACCTTCCCATCTAGCCCCCGCTTTCTCTTGTAAACCCATTTACAACCGATAGGAAATATTCTTTTAAGAAGCTCAACCAAATCCCAAACTTTATTCTGATGCATAGAGCCAATTTTAGATTTCATGGCTTCTTACCATTTTTTTGAATCGATGTCTAACATCGCCTCTCTATAAGTTAAAGAATCATTTTCTTCTATTAAGAAAACTTCAAGTGCAACTTCGGCATCTAACCATACCACACAGGTGACCTGGACATCCTCTTAAGCCTACGTAGAGGGTGTGTCAAAGGTATATTGCTCATTTGAACTTGAGTTTCCACCTGGTTCATCTGATTCAAGATTGACTTTATTAAGTTCAAATGTTCTACAATCCCCACGATTCATGAGAAACTGTTTCTTTAGAAAAGTGGTATAATGAGCAATAAACACATTTTGTTCCTCGGGATCATAAAACAGATATCCCATAGAATTATTGGGATACCCAATAAGCCTATACTTGTGTAACTTTTACGTAGGACAGCTTGAAATCTTAAAATACTTAAGACTCGATTTCTTTCCTTCATTATCTCATGTAGCATTAATGGTAGGAACAGTTTCGGATGGTACTTTGTTCAAAATATGAGCATCATTTTTAGAGCATAATCCCACAAGTATTCAGGGAGATCAGTAAAACTTATCATCGATTGAATCATATCTAATAAAGTCTAATTCCTCCTCTCTGAAACACCATTGTGTTATTGAGTATCTAGAAGACTATGTTGAGCAAGAATCTCATTTTCCTTTAAATAATCTGAGAATTCACTGCCTATGTACTCACTGCCTCGATCTGATAATTCTCTACTTTAAGTCATAATTCTTAATACTTTTCAAAGGTTTCTAACTTGTGTTTCATAAGTAATATGTACCCATATCGTGACAAATCATCAGAAAAGGTAACAAAGTATCGAAACCCACCAATTGCAGTGTAATTCATTAGACTGCATACATCACTATATACCAGTTCCAATAAATAGTGGCTCAGTGTCCAATACTGATGTGCATCATGAAGGTTCTAAATCAACTCAAGAAGGCGAGATGAGCGTAAAGGAGATTTCAGATGGTCCAATAACAAGGGCTAAGGCTAAACAGCTTCAAAGGGCCATAAGTAGTCAAATTGGAGCTATTGAAGCTTCTATGGGATTAGAAGCTTGCGATTTGAATGGAAACGAGCTAAATGTATTTAGTTGTCTTCAATTAGAGATTGGGACGTGATTTAGAGACGTTTGGTGACGTTGGGCTTTAAGAAGCAGCTAAGGGCTTTCTTTTCATGTTATTGGGCTTTATTTACTTCTTATGTTACTACTTTTATGTATTTGGGCTATTTTGAACTTGTTTAGTTTTGTTTTAAATTGTTAAGTCATATTGGGCTTATTTTGGGCCTTTTTAAGTTTCTTAGGTAATATTAGGGTTTCACCTCATTTTGTAAGCCTATTATAAGGCATGTAAAAGTCTTGTAGAGTCAGTTGCCTCATTTTGGAATTGGATGCACGAAAATAGACTTTTTCTCTCTCAAAATTGTCTTCTCAAGTTTTTCAACTCTTGAAGATAGTTGCTGACTTATCACTCTTTGATCACCAAGAGTGTGGCGTCAAAACCCTAAATTGATCCTTGTGGCGTCCATACGACTTATCAAGGTATCTATTTAGTTCTATCCTCCATCAACTTCACAATTTAATTTTGTTATAAATCAAGGCACATCTAATACTTACAAATAGAGATTTAGTCATCTTCCATTGAATACAAGATTCACAAGCAGGATAAGACTCTATAGTCAAATCAGGTACCTGACCATCTTTAACCAGATACGTTAGGTGTCTTATACCTATTGTCACTTGGGACGTGACACTATGTAACCTAATCTCATATGCTATAATTTCATATCATTTAAAGTTTTTGATCTACTACGTTTAATACTAGAACTGGCTTGTACATTCATGAAATTTCTAGTTGTATTCCAAATATAATGCCTATTAATTAACTAACATTTAGCTAACAAAATATCATTTACATCATATAAATATAAGAACTATTCTTAATTTACCTATGATATCTTTCACTATTAAGTACAGGAAGGGATACAATCTGTCTAATGATATTCATAACAATTTTGTAATATAATTGTTCTATTACATGAGAGAAGTAGATCAAAATATCAACTCCTAGTCTCCCTCAGTTCTTGCAACATATTACAGATGTGAGAAGGACATACGATATCTAATACCTAGCCAAAATAGGCATCAAATGCCATATAAATGTCAATGATAGTCAAGTACATACCTATGAGAGTCTTCTTTACAGTGGCAAGATACTTTGGGTAGTTACGCTTCTAATGCCCATTCTCACTGCAAAAGAAACACTTTTCTTTTGTTACTCTTTTTAGTTCTATCCTCCATCTTATTTATCATTAATTTGTTATAATCCAGTCTAAACACTTAAAGAAAGACCAATAAAAACCACGCACCACCCTCATCTTGAAATCAAATTTTTGTTTATATTTTAAATAATCTATTTGAAGATCAAGGCACATCATGAGAGCACAACTAACAAATGAAATGCAAATCCTATTCAAGTTCAAATTGATTCGGTTATAAAGGCTTGAGCTAAAAGATTCAAGAAAACTCTCAATGGACTGATTCAAAACATTAAGGCTGAGGTGAATTCATGGAGGCCTAAGAAAACTCTAAATTGATGATTACTCAATAATGACTCATCAATTGTTTGGGGACATAATGTACATTTCAATAATGGCCATTACATTTTTAGGAGAAATTCAGAAGTAGTTCAAGTTGCCAACAGCAGCCCATGTGGTGAGAAGCTTCAGCCTGCAATTGTATTTATGATAGTAGTTGCATTGTTTGACAATGTTTTAGAAAGTTGTTGATCAATAAAGACTTCACGACAAGAAATTAAGAAAGTTGTGGATCAAGAAAGAATCCAAGACCGTTTAGAAACAGATTTATATGAAAAATTATGACCTATTGCTTATATTGAAGCAAGAACCTTGGTAAAATGAAGACACCACAATCAATTATAGAAGCATTGATTGATAAGTCTAAGGAGAATGCCACGAAAATTGTTCTGATAAATTTAAATAGTTTTAAAAGAATCAAAGAGAATTTTCTTAATCAAATTGCTGAATGCTTTTATCTCATACCTCATGTATTTATAATAAACACTTGGGATGCCAATATTTATTATGATATTTAATGATAACTTTAAAACTACTAACTACCAACAACTAAGTTTGTATTTTAAACTAGCTATCTAACTTTACAACTATAATAATTAATGCAATTACAGGTTTCCTAGAAGCTTCATGAGCTGCTACTAGCAACTTGAACTGCTTCTTAATTGCTTCAAAAAATGTAATGGCCATTAATGAAATGCCCATCATGTCCCCCAACACTTGATGAGTTAAATTGAGTAATCACCAATTTAGAAATTTACACTAAATTCACCTACTTTGTGATAAGAGAAATTCTTTTAGATTATTTCAAAGCTTGAATCATGGAAATCCAAACTTGTGGAACACATGGGACATCTAACTTGGGCCTTCATAAATTCACCTTAGCCCAAATTTTTTGAATTAGTCTATTGAGAGTTTCCTTAAAACTTTTAGCTTGAACTCTTGTAACCGAACCAACTAGCACTTGAATAGGATCTGGAGTTCATTTGTTAGTCTTGCACTTATCATACCCCTCCTCTTGAAAAGGATTTGTCCTCAAATCATCACCTATATCAAAAGGACTTAAATCAGTAACATATAAAGTGGTACTAACATTGTACTCACTTGGCAAATCAACTTATATGCAGTTTCATTATTGCACTCAAAGACTTGAAAAGTTCACTCTCCTCTCGGAAAAAACTTAAATCTCCTTTGTGTCAAAAATCTTTCTTTCTGCAGATACAACCAATTCTAATCTTCAAGTTCAAAAATAAGTTGTTGACGCCCTTAATTAGCTTGTTTTTCACATTCGTCCATCCTCTTCTTAATGTTGAGTCTTGCTTTCTCATGTACTTACTTAACAAATTCAGCATTTTTCTATCCCATTTTGCTTGTGTCGAACATATGAAAATGTCTCAATAAATTTCACCCATCGTGCATGTCTCCTGTTCAACTTATGTTGGCCTTTCAAATGCTTAAGGACTCATGATTGGTATGAATCATGAACTCCTTAGGCCAAAGGTTGTGTTGCCATGTTTCTAATGCTAACGAATGCATATAATTCTTTACTACAAGTAGGATAGTTTAAGGCTGCTTCGCTTAATTTCTCGCTAAAATATGCTATTGGTCTTCCTCCTTCCATAAGAACTGCGTCTACACCCATACTTGAAGCATCAAATTCAATTTCAAATATATTAGTAAAATCAGGCAAAGCAAGTAAAGGAGCATGACTTAATTTTTTCTTGATAATTTAGAATACCTTCTCTAGTTTGTCTCCCCATTTGAATCCAATGTTCTTCTTGATGACTTCGATAAGTGGTGCGGTGATGCTACTAAGTTTTTCATAAACCTCCTATAAAAACTAGCGAGTCCATGAAAACTACGAACATTACCTACACTTGTGGGACTCAGCCATTTATGAATTGCATAGATCTTCTCTTCATCAACCTGTATTCCTTGTACCCTCACAACAAAACCAAGAAACACAAGTTTATCGATGCAAAAGGTGCACTACTTCAAGTTAGAAAATAACTTACCTTTTCAAAGGGCATCTAAAACTGAATTGAAATGCACAACATGATCATCCAAGCTTTTGCTATAAATGAGAAATCATCAAAATCAACAATAACAAATCTGTATATGAAAGTAGGCAAGACATCGTTCATTAATCACATGAAAGTACTTGCTGTGTTGGTTAATACAAATGGCATAATTAACCATTCATAAAAACCATATTTTATTTTAGAAGCAGTTTTTCATTCATCGCCCTCTTTCATTCTTATTTTATGATACCCCTCTTTAAATCAATCTTAAAAAATATATAACCACCATGCAGTTCATCTAACATATCATTTAAGTGAGGAATATGATGACAATATTTTATTGTTATATTGTTAACTACTTGGCAATCAATGCACATTCTGTATGTTTCATCCTTCTTAGAAACCAAAATCACTGGCACATTGCACGGACTCATACTTTCCTTTATGCATTCCTTTTCAACAATTCACTAACCTGCCTTTGTAGCCCATTTGCCTCCTCAGAATTGCTTTGATAGGCTGGTCAGCTTAGAATGGAGGCACCGGGTACAAAATTGATTTGATGTTCAATTCCTTGAATATGAGGTAAACTAGGTGGAATCTCCTCAGAAAAGACATCATCAAACTCTTACAAAGGATAAACAACTGAACTAGGTAGAGATGAGTCAAGTTGATTAGTGTTTAATATGCCTCTTTGTACAAAAGTGCAATCTTTTGCTGATTTAAAAACATCGCTATTTTTATTTCACTCGCTTTTGCATAGAAGTTTGCTTTTCTCTCTGCTCTCAATGGCCAAATCTGTCCTCTGGTTTTCTCTCTCATCTTTCTTAACATCTCTTTTTTTCTCTTTCTAATTTTCACTTGTTTCTTTTTTTTTCACTCTCTTACTTTCAAGCACTTTCTTTTTGTGATCTCACTTGATCTTTACTACATCACACAAAATTTAATCTTTATATTTTTCTATGCGGAAGAAAACTAACACCTGTTTAGTAACCCTCACCTCATCCCTATCATTGTGCCATTGCAATTTGTAAGTCTGGGGATGTTTAATTGTTGGCAACCCAAATTTCTCCACCATTGTAGTGTTAGCAACATTAGTACAACTACCTCCATCAATAATCACACTACATACCTTGTTTTGCACGTGACATCTAGTTTGGAAAGATATTTTCTCGCTGCACTTCGTCATCTTTTTTTATCTGCATACTTAAAACTCTCCTCGCAACCAATAATTCACCTTGGGCAACGTATTCCTCATCATTTTTGTCCTTCAATGGTGGCATTGATTCGGTGACATCTTCATTATCTCATTCAATTTCACCATTATCTCAGAATATAACTTGTTTGTTTGGACATTGGCTCAATATGTGACCCCTGCCTTAACATTTAAAACACTTATTATCACAATTCTGAGTGGTGGAAGAAGCAGATTTACCGTAATTTCCATGGCTGGTTGCTTTTTATTTTTACTTGATTTTGGGCTTGGCAGTGGCTTTTTTTCTTCTTTGTCTTCACAAAATTTGGCCTCCATGATGAACTCGACTTAAGGTTTTATTGTGTACTGCTGCCCCTCCTCTTGAGTTGGTTCTTAATTTGATAGCCATGTGCACCATATCTTCCAACTCCACATAATGTTTCAATTCCACCAAATTAGCAATTTCTCGATCCAAACTAACTATAAAACTAGCCATAATAGCCTCTCAGTCTTTCTTTACATTCACTTGGATCATAGCGATTTCTATCTCCTTATAATAATCATCCACACTTTTGATTACCTTGTGTAGCTTTGTAATATTTGGTAAAATTCATGGTGGTAATGGTTTGGAACAAACCATTTGCTCATCAAGACTTTTATTTCCTCCTACATCTCAATTTGATGCTCTCTATTTCTCTTCCTGTTTACCACTAGTTGATCCCACCAAACAATCGCATAATAAAAAAATTCAATGTCTATAAGTTTTACCTTTTTAAGCTCAAAAAAATTGTGATAATTGAATACTAATTCTATCTTCTTCTCCTACTTAAGGTAAGCATTGGGATCATTTTTGCCTTGAAAAAATGGAATCTTCATTTTAATACTACCTAAGTTATTATCTTCTAAATTTCTAGCTCCTCTAAATCGCCCACCATATCTCCTATTGTCAGCAATTGAATCCCAGTCATCTTCTTCATCAAAACAATTTCCATAATACTCTTCAACTTTAACTCTCACTTCCCTAGGTTAAACTTTCTCTCTCTCTTCTTCACACATTAGGAGTGTTTTGTGGCTGCTCCAAACATGCATTCTCTACCCAATCTATCTGTTCATGAACCTGTTTCATCTCTACTTTCAACACCTCTTCTGACGTAATTGTAAAAGCATTTTTGTTGTTGTTGTCTGACATGTTTGTTGCAAAACAAAGTTAGAGAAACAAAAAAAGAACCTCGCATAGAATGATTCACTCAACTTTCTCTCATGTTTCACAAAAAATTAGATTGGCTTTGACACTCTTACATGCTCACCATTCTTGCCTACTTCCCCTTGTAATAATCCTTTATAAGTTCTTATCAAAATAATCAAACAAATATCACAATTTTCAATAAAAATTCACCAAGAACTCACTAAAAGAAATTCAGAATTAAAGGCTTAGTAAGCATGGCTATGTCATGGATTTAAGATTTTTTTTTTTTGCGAGCAAGAAATTTCGAATTATGGAATTAAAAAGGAACACAAAGATGTAGAATTGAAACAATAATTAAGATAGTTGAATCTCAATATCACTTTTTTTATTTATTTTACTTCAAATAAAAAATGTAGACAAACTTGCAACTAGTGCCAAGCTTTGATACCAACTGATACGATCTATGCCAAGAAATTGAGAAAGTTATAGATCAAGAAAGACTCCAACACCGTATAAAAATAGATTTGTATGAAAAATTATGACCCATTGCTTGTAAGAACCTTGGTATAATAAAGACGTCACAATCAATTATGGAAAGATGGATTGATAAGTCAAAAAAGAACACCACAAAAATTATTTCAATAATTTCAAAGAGTTCTAAAAGAGCCAAAGAGAATTTTTTAATCAAATTGATGAATACTTTCCTCTCATCCCTTATGTATTTATTATGAACACTTGGGATGTTAGCATTTATTACAATATTTAATGATAACTTAAAAACTACTAACTACTACCAACAACTAAGACTTTATTTTAAATTAGTTGTCAAACTTTGCAACTACAATAATAAATGCAATTGCAAGATTCTAGAAGCTTCTAATCACACGGGCTGCTCTTGGCAACTTTAACTGCTTCTCAATTGCTTCAAAAACTATAATGACCATTAATAAAATATCCATCATGTCCCCTAACTTGATGAGTCAAAATTGAGTAATCAGCAATTTAAAAAATTACACTCAATTCACCCACTTTGTGATCCGAGAAATTCTTCTAGATTTGTAGAAAGCTTGAATTATAGAAATTCAATGTTGTGGAACACGTGGTACATCTACCTTGGGCCTCCACAAATTCACCTCAGCCCAAATATTTTGAATTAGTCCATTGAGAGTTTTATTGAATCTTTTAGCTCAAGTACTTGTAATCGGACCAACTGAAACTTGAATAGGATATGCAGTTCATTTATTAGTTGTGCCTCATCATCATTACACCCAACAATCTCTGCAGCTATCTGTTTAGGTTGGTTGGTTATTGTACCTGTTCGATTGAGTTTTTTTTCTTGATTGTGTGACATGTTTAGAATGTGCAAAAACATGGCTAAGGATCTCACAAGCACTCCCTCACATGTGTCACTCAAGATAATTCACTCATTCTCGTGTTCGGTACTCAAACAGCTTTTACCCTCTCACCACTCTTGCCTATTTTTACTCGTGTGTCTTCTTTTCATCCTTAATTAGACTCAAGAACAATCGAGATTCAAGTGGCAATTCAAGATAAGAAGCAACCGAGATAAGTCACAAGATTCAAAAAGTAATCCTCAAGAAATTGATGCAAGCAATCAACGTGGCGAAGATGGTTCAAGAGTAAGAAATTGTTGAAAGACAAATCAAAAGTAAAACTTTCGATGAAGATGAATTTGCAACAATTTTCTGGTTTCTTATTTTTTCTTTCCTTCTTTTTTCTTTTTTGGTTAAGAAACCCCTAATTGTGGTCGCACCCACAAACTAATGGTCAAATCGAAGAGTGAATAGGACTTTGTCTACTTTGTTGCATGTTATAGTACAAAAAAAATTGAAAACATAGGAAAACTATTTGCCGCATGTTGAATTTACTTATAATCATTGTGTTCATTCTACAACTAGACTATCAACAGGTCCATTAAAGCATCCATGGGTGATGGGAAACAATAGCACAACAGCTCATGTGATGAAAAGCTTATGGGAGCCTATAACTATATTTATTATTGTGGTTGTAAAGTTTAACAGTCATTTTAAAATACAACCTTAGTTAGTAATTATAAGTTGTCATTAATTATTGTAATAAATATTGCAATCCTAAGTACCTAAGTTATTGGTAATAGTTTGTAGTTAGTAGCTGTAAGTTATCATTAATTGCTGTAATAAATGCTAGACATCCCAAGAGGTCTTTATAAATATATGAGAGATGAGAGGGAAGGGGACAGAATTGATGATATTAATATTGAGAGGTTTCTCTTAAGTTCTTCAAAGAACGTTTATTAGACCTTATTAAGATTTCATCTTGTGGCATTCTTTCAAAATTATTAGTCACAACTTCTTAAGTATCTTGAGTGTGGCGTCTATAATTTGCTCGTATCTCTGGTTCTTATCTCTTATAGATAATGGGCAAGGTTCTTAATTTTTTTAGTCTAAAAATATAATTTAGAACGATCCTAGGCAAAGAAACTTTATTGAGCATCGGGTCTCACTTTTCTTTGTGAGGATCACATTATTTAGTATCACAACTTAGACTCTAAATCAGTTTTGAGCTATCCTATATTTTTTATTGTTTGATCTTTCTTTTAAATCTGCATATATTCATAACCTATATCAATTTTATTGTTTCTTCTTGTCTGTTATTTTATCTAATTCTTCAAGTTCTGTTATTACATATAAAAAATGAGAGACAAAAAATTGAAAAAAAAAAATTTAGATTTCATTGATTCCAGGTTTACTATTTTAAATTCAAAAAAAAGTTGTAAATTAGTTGAATTCAAGATTTGTTGCAGTCTGTATTTTATTTATTTTGTGCAAATCCAGCGTAAAATAAAACATAATCCTAATTGTCTTTGTTTTCCTATTTCATTGTTCCATTATAATCTTATTCTCTTTACATCTTAAATTCTACTTCCTTTGCAATTAACCTATTCTCAGTGAATTGAGTTGTTGAGTTTTGGACAAGTTAATTTTGATTTTGTTTATTTTAGTTCAATATAGAACTAAATAGTGGAAAAAGGAAAGAGTGTGAGTTTTTTTTTTAAGAGAGTAATAGCCAAATTTGTGTGAAAACACGAGTAAAATTTTAGTGAATCATTCTTTAAGTGAAACACATGAAAAGTGTGTGAGGTTTTTTTTTTTTCTAACTTTGTTTTGCAGCAAATATGTCAAACAATAAGAACAAAATACTTATAAAGTTGTGTTGAAATTGGCTGATTCAAAGATTCTCATAGAAGCTTTAATGGGTGAGATGAAGAGAGTGTTGAAAGCAAAGATGGAGCAGGTTCATGAACGGATAGATAAAGTTAAATCTAGTACATGAATGGCACAGTCATCTAGAGTTCATAATGTGTGAAGGCATGATAGGTGTGCTACCACGAATAATAATGACATTGATGGAGATGCTTGGGATTAATTCTTGCATATGGAAAATAAAGGTAGAAAGACAACTAAATAGAAATAATTCCATAAGATATGGTTAGAAATCAAGTTCCGTATTCTCTTTGAAAGCAGATTGGAGTAAAAAAGATGAGCAAGCTAATTCTAATTCCAATACAGAAGTACCTAAAGGCCAAAACGTAGGAGGCAGCCAAGGCAAGGGTAAACTTGATTCCCAACCAAGTAATAAATTTGTTATATGTCTGGAAACAGGTTATATTGCATCTCAATATTCAAATCCAAGTGCATTGATTCTAAGTGATAACAGTGTCACTGAAACTGAAAGCAAGTCAGATGACGAGCCTATACTACCATTATAAGATACAAGTGATGGAATAGAGTACCCAGTAGATGGCGAGCTGATGGTTACTAAGCGTAAATTAAGTTTGTAAACGAAAGAAGATGAGAAGATACATCTTTCATGGATGCCATATCAATAATAAGGAATTTGATTATGTGTTTCTTGAAGAGATACCAAATTCTTTATCACTAATAAGGGGAATCGAGCATCAAATCAACTTAAAAACCTAGAGTATCAATTTCAAATAGGCTAGCTTATAGTAGTAATCCTAATGAGACAAAAGAACTTCAAAGGCAGGTTAGTGAGCTCATAGAGAAGAGATATGTGCAATTTTGCATAATAGCATGAGTCATTCTGCAGTTCTAGTATTGCTTTTGCCTAAGAAGAATGGGTTATGGGAGATATGTGTTGATTGACATGCCATCAACAATATCACTTTAAAGTTCAAGAAAGTTGTCTTTGAGCCAGCTATAGATTTAAGGACAAATAATTTTCAACAGAGAGGGAAAGATGTAAACCAGACTACCAAAAGGTCCCTTAAAGCATTCATGGGTGATGGGGAATAGTAGCACAACAGCTCATGTGAGTAGCCCATTTGATGAGAAGCTTTTGGGAGCCTATAACTATATTTATTATTGTGGTTGCAAAGTTTGACAGTCATTTTAAAGTAAAGCCTCAGTATTGATAGTTAGTAGTTATAGGTTTCTAATTAATTGTTGTAATAAGTGTTATCATCCTAAGTGCTTAAGTTATTGGTAGTTAATAGTTGTAAGTTGTCATTAATGGCTGTAATAAATGCTAGACATCCTATCAAGATTATATTGATATTGAGAGTTTTTTCTTAAGTTCTTTAAAGAACTTTTATTAGAACTTATCAAGATTTTATCTTGTGGCGTTCTTTTAGACTTAAGTATGGTGTCTACAATCTTCTTATACCTCTGATTCTTGTCTCTTATAGATAATGGGACTAGTTTCTAGTTTTTGTTTATCTAAAATTCTGAATTAGAACGATTCTTAGTAAAGGAATCTTATTGAGTGTCGAGTCTCACTTTTCTTTTTCATGTTCACATCAGTTTCCTTTTTTTTTTTAATTCTTAGGTTAAATTTAGAAATAAGGATATAGAAATTTTTGTTTCCTTAATATGCTTGTTATTTAGTTTTTTATTTTTGTAATAAATTTCTACTATGACTTAGGATTTGATTTAGTTTTTCCTTTCATGCTATTGGTAAAGTTGGTTATACAAAGTCTTGTAACCCTAAGGAGAATTTAGAGCTTTAACATTAATAATAGTGAAAGCTTTCTCTTGGTTAATCAAAGAACTTTTCAGAACTTATTAAGTTTTCTTATTCTGGCATTCATCCTTGACTTATCACTCAAAATCTTTCTCATCTTTCTTGAGTGTGATGTCTACCCTAATTCCTTATACATTTAGTTTTTATCTCTTTATAGATAATAGGTCAAGGTCCTATACTTTTATTTATTTGCGAATTTGAATTGGAACGATCCTTGGCAAAGAAACCTCATTTAGTGACGAGTCTCACTTTTCTTTGTAAGGTTCACATCAATTGGAATAAGAGCTTAAGTTCTAAATCAGATAAAATCTATCCTTTAATTTTATTATTTGTTTTATTTTTAAATTCTACACTCTTTGTTCTATTCCCTTGTATATGCAACTTATCAACTTTATTTCTTCTTGACCGCAACTTTAACCAATTTGTTCACACTAATTCATTCAAGTTTTGTTATTTATCATTGCATACAAGTAAAAAAAAAAATAAGTATACAAAAATTCAAATTCAAATAATTTCAAGTTGCAATTCTGAAATCTGAATCCAAAAAAAAGAAAGTACAGAAATCTGAATTTGTTGAAGTTTTATTTGCTATATTTGTTGTCATATAGTGTGCATTCTGCCTATTTATACAATTTAGCCTTAAAAAATCCTAAATTGCATCAAAATCTTTTTTTTTTTGGTTTTTCACTTTACTCTTTAAATTATGCTTATTCTTTATCTTATGTGTTTAACTCATTCTCATTCTTAGTAATCTGATTTGTTGAGTTTGGATTGTTACAAAGTAATTTTGATTAAGTTCGTTAAGTTCAATAAAGAAATAAGGAGGAGACTAAAGAGTGGAAAAAGGCAAGAGAGTGTGAGCTCATAAGAGGGTAAAAGCCAAATTTGAGTACACACGAGTGTGAGTGCTATCAATCTTGAGAGAAACACATAAGAGAGTGTTTGTGAGGTTTTCTAAATTTTTGTTGCAAGTTATTAAACGTGTCTCAAGAAAAAGATGAAGGCTCAGGAAAAGATAGATTTCAAACTCTTCTTTAAATCCTTAGAAAAAAAATTTAATTGATTGGAATTAAAGTTTGATGAGGTAAATGAGATAATAGATAAAATTGAATCTTGTTCAAAAAGCAGGCAGACAGCCACCTAGAGCTCCTAATGTGCAATGAAGAGAGAGAGAGGAATACACTTAGGTATGATTATGAAGATGACTATGGGAGTGACTTAGATGATGATTGATGCAAACGACGCTGCACAGCCCATACGCATACAAGAGAAAGAACTCACATGCGGGTTTGGAGGGACTCATGAGACACGTGGGCTTGTAGAGGCTCAAGGCCAGCAGTCACATGATCCATTAAGTTAATCAAGTGACCAATCACAAGACTTAGAGCCAAGCATTTTAAAGAAGCATTAAATATACTGATTCAACAAGTTTGTGAGATAGCAAACACATGAAGGCTTGGTATAAGCCCAAATTCATTTTAAATAAGTTCAAATCAGATTTAAAGAAAGCTAATCACTTGAACTAAGGTTTTAAAAGAGTCAAATTGACGATTTACATAGATTTTTGAAGATCTAAGATATTAATTTCGAATTAAAATTTGATAAAGGCAGATTTTCTAGAGATTTAATTCTAGAAGGACAACAATCACTTTTCATTCAAATTCAAGACTTCGGAATATGCTTTATGAATTAGTAGAGATTACATTTGAATTTTGTTATTGCAATTGTTGTGCTAATTGTAATTTTGGACATTTGGGTATGAGGGGTAGCTGTAAGTTTATTGTGATATGTTTGAATTTTGTTGGTGTTAGTTGTAATTGTTGACTTTTGGGTGTGAGGGTAGTTGCAAGTTTAGACTTTGAGTGTGAAGGTAGTTGTAAGTTTGAAATTTAAGTTTGAAAGTTGTAACTTGACATCTCATATAGTCTCTATAAATACCATGGGGTTTGAGAGTAAGTGTACAGAATTCAGAAAATAAAATTAGAGAGTTTTTGTGTTCTTCTTTCATTCTTGAAAGGACTTTGAGCTTATCAAGATTATTCTTGTGGTATTCAAACAACCGAACTTATCACCTTGATTCTTGAGTGTCCTTTTTTTTGGTGTGGTGTCTCATCTTCAGCTATAGTTTGGATTCTTTCCTTTCTAAGTCAAGAGTCAAGACTAATGAAACTTGCGTTTTGCAGATCTTGTGGTTTGATTTCACACTTTGGTGTTAGGTTTCATCACATCATTGGCAAGTTTTATATTAGTTGTTATTAGAGCTTTAGTTTCAAGGTAAATTTGAATTATCCCTTCAATTGCTTTATTCTTCCATTGAACATTGTGTGAATTATTTTGGTTAAGAAAACCCTAATTATGTATATATTCTATCTTAAAAATTCTAATTTGTTATAAATTCAAATTTCTTATTTCTGGTTTCTGATATTAAAAAAATGTGAAAAGAAAAGAAAGAAACGTAAAAACAAAAAATTAGAAAAATAAACCAGAATTGATGCAAATTCATCTTTATCGAAATTTTGAATTTTGATCCATCTTTCAATAATTTTGAACCTCTTTGCCACATTAATTGCTTGCATCAGTTTCTTGAGGATTGCTACTTCAATCTTGTGATTTTTCTCGGTTGCTTCTCATCTTGAATTGCCACTTGAATCTCGATTGTTCTTGAGTCTCATTAAGGGTGAAAAAAAGACATAGGAGTGGAAAGAGGTATGAGTGGTGAGAACATAAGAGGGTAAAAGCCATTTGAGTGCCAAACATAAGAGTGAGTGAATTTACTTGAGTGAAACTCATGAGGGAGTGTTTGTGAGGTCCTTAATCATGTTTTTGCAGATTCTAAATATGTCACACTATCAAGAAGAAAACTCAACTGAAGAGGTACAACAACCAACCCACCCGAATGTATAGCTACAGGTGTTGTTGAGCGAGATGAGGCAGATGAGGAGGATTGAATTGGAACAAATCCATGAGAGGAAAGACAAGTTGGAAAATAGGGGCCAGCATCAAAATACTCCCATTAGAAAACCACCTAAGTGAGTGCAACCAGGGGTACAATGGAGAGATGTTCAAGATAAAGAGAAGGTGGATGAGCTGGACGAACCACTAATGTACCAGGGTAGATTTGGGTGTGGATATGGAGATACTGATGCTAGAAGGGGAAGACCTAGGCGGGGTGACGATTGGGAATTATTAAGGTAAAGATTCCACCCTTCCAAGGTAAAAATGACCCTGTGGCTTATCCGGA
The DNA here is from genome assembly GCA_946807835.1 of Ailanthus altissimus. Classification (NCBI taxonomy): domain Eukaryota; kingdom Viridiplantae; phylum Streptophyta; class Magnoliopsida; order Sapindales; family Simaroubaceae; genus Ailanthus; species Ailanthus altissimus. The sequence continues at coordinate 6,600,056 of OX327713.1, read as the reverse complement.
ATAGGAAATGAAGATATAGATGATCTTAAATTGCCACAACTACTCTGAGGCCAAAAGGGTGAAACTTGCTGCAATTGAAGTCACTGACTATGCTATTATTTGGTGGGATCAATTGTTGATGAAAAGGAGGAAAAATCATGAATGACCTATTGAGACATGGAACAAGATGAAGGCCAACATGAGAAGATGCTCCATTCCTAGCTACTACCATCTAGAGTTGTACAACAAGTTACAACATGTAACTAAAGGGTCCAAGAGCTTTGTTGAATACTAAAAAGTGAGGAAGGATGCTATGATCTGAGCAAGTGTAGAGGAGGATGGATAAGCCACCATAGCTATTCTTACATGGCTAAAACTGAGAGATAGCGGATATGGTAGAGATGTAGCACTATGTGGGGTTAACGGATATGGTGCACCAAGCCATCAAAGTTGACCAGCAATTAAAGCAAAGAAACATGGCTAGAATGGGATTAAGCACGGATGCCACAACCTCATGGAGACCGACCCCTAAACTAGATGGAGTTCCATTAACTAAGCCTAAATCTGAGCCCTCTAAGGATGTAAAACAAGCTGCGACGTTAAAAGAACGTAAAATCAAATTTACCAATTCTAGAACTCGTGACAATAAATGCTTCAAATTCTAAGGTAGGGGACATAGAGCTAGCCAATGTCCAAACAAAAGGGTGATAGTGATAAACTCTCAATAGGAGATTTAGTCAAAAGATGAGCAAGAAGACGAAGTAGATGACATGCCATCTCTTGAAGACGACTATGAAGGACAATATGTTGTGGAAGGAGAATCATTGATGGTAACAATCAACAGGAGAACTTGTTCCATACTCGATGTTTTGTGAACAACAAAGTTTACAGCATTACAATTGTTGGTGGGAGTTGCACCAATGTTGCCAGCACCGAATAGTGGAAACATTGACGTTACTGTTGGCGCAGTTGGATCTTAGGCACGTGGGTGTATGCATGTAAAATTTTGTCTATTGCCTAACGCAGCGAAAATATAAATTTTGCAATAAACACAATAAATAAATATATTAATCACATTAATATATTTATATAGTTAGAAAACTCACCAACGTGTAATGTTATACATGTATTTTTCCTGAAGTCTGCATGGAGACCAACTCGTATGCAGTTCTAGTCACCAACTCGGTGGGCTTGGTGAGTTAAAACAGCAACTCCATATTCAGCCTGGGATTAACTCTTAATCCCCAAAATGGCCGGGAGTGAATTCACATCATTTTTTCCAAAAGAAAAAGAAATGGAGATTTGAAGCAATTCATAATTGCTTCAATTAGAAGCAGAGAGAAAAATAAAACAATTTCATTTTCCCTCTCCTTTTTTTTTCTTCTTTCTTTCATTTCTCTTCTTTCTCTTTTTTTTCTTCTCCATTTCTCTCTTCTCCCTCTCGGCTGAATGGCCAAATCTATTGCTTCTACTCTCTTTCTTTTTCTTTCTTTATATATATATAATATAATAATATAATAATATAATAATAAATAATAATATATATTATATAATATAAAAAGAAAGATATTTTGATTATTTAACTATTAAATAATCAAACTAAAAAATGATCATTTTACCCCTCATAAATAGTTACCAAGTTCACTCCCTAGTGGGTCCCACTAAATTCCACACTTGGATAAACTTAACTAAGGGTCCAAAATACTCTACATGTCATAATCCAATTAGTAAATAACAATTATTAACTAATTATTGTATTTAACACTTAAATACAGACACGCACGTATTCCCGTGGAAGTGCTAAATATTGCTGGATTAAACAATTTAATCCAGCACACTGCCCCAGTACACAACGAGTACACTCTATATTGTGAGACTCCCTAGGTCCTACGCCTGATTCGTCAAATAGAACTATTCCATGAGTCCGTGAGCAATGCCCCACGCACACGTCACGAATATACAAATCAGTGCGGTGAACCATACAAGCTGAGGTTACAATGCATATGTATAGTCCTTCTGTCATGATATCCAAGATTTGCGGGGATATAGATTAGCACCGTCAAATCCCCATGTGCTCATCAATGTCCTCCTATCTCCATACTTGTATGTCAATAAACAATATGCGCAAACTCCTTTGCCATATTGTTCGTCCTTAGCGGAACTCTTTCCCGGGATTATTACTTGTGGCCACAAACTTTTTGAGATATAGTCTCGAAGCATCTAGATATCTAACTCCATATGGGAGCTGACGGATCCTATATTTGTATGCACCAGACTCCATAAGCATCAGACTATACCCAGCGACACCCAGCGGTCATATCATGAAAGGTCAGTGACATGTGTGGAACCAAAGTATGATGGATCACTTTCAAGCCCACCGTGGCACTCAGGTCAAAGGACCACGTATACTACTCAACTCGAGAGGATCCTCTATTGACGACTTACATTGAATGTCTATCGGAGGCCCTCGTGAGTCTGTCCCATATTCAGTCCTAACTGGATACCCATATGTCAATACGAGCTCCAAGCTCACAGTCGGTCAGGAACGACCGTCTATACCCGATAGGTACGACATATGCTGATCTATATATAAAGTATTCACTGACAGACCCGCATTGGCAGAAATAGATCAGGGACTATTATTCGAGAACATACTTGCGCAACTTACATTTTCTGGCACCCGATTGCAACTCTTGCAGCTATGCAGTTACTAGTATATTCTTAGGTCTATGTCCTATTACAGACAAGGCTCCAACTCTTAAATCTGCTGAGTATTATAACTAACTAATATTTAGCTGTGCTAAATTTAGCAATTATATCTCTCAGCGTGGCTAACTATGAGCCCTTATCTAAACTCTTTAGATCTGATCTGAACTCTTTCAGATCTACAATGTCTGTAACATTACATACATAATACCATATAATTGGGTATTAGCAATTTAATGGAAATGTACACTTGTATAAATACACAAGTATATGTACATTCATGGATGGCACGTAAGTACCAACCTTAACAGTTACCTACCTTGAAACATTCACGATCGTACTGACTTCAATGGCTAAACAATTACAGAGAATTCAAGGTAACAAAATAGGTGTTGGTGGCATTTTTCATTGGCAAATACAAGGATGAGGTGCTTGTGATGTGGTACCTCTGTACACATGTTACATCTTATTGGGATGACCATGGCAGTTCGATAGGCCAGTTACACATGATGGCTACACCAATAGGAACTCTTTTATCATCAAAAAGTAGCATAGAACACTTGTACCGTTGACTCCAAAACAAGTTCTCGAAGACTAACTCAAGATGCAAAAGGCAAGTGAAAAGATAAGAAAAAGAGAGAAAGGAAAAAGCATGAAAGAGGGTGAGAGAAAAAAATGAGAGAGTTGCGGCCTTGGTAAGTGTAATAGATGAAAAATACAACTACAGAACACTTGTACCGTTGACTCCAAAACAAGTTCTCGATGGTTAACTCAAGATGCAAAAGGCAAGTGAAAAGAGAAGAAAAAGAGAGAAAAAATGAGAGAGTTGCGGCATTGGTAAGTGTAATAGATGAAAAATACAACTACATTGCAAAAAAGGGTGAGATCAAAATAGCTTTATTTTCACAACAACCCTTTATAGTACTCATATACAAGGAGGCCCTTTTGTATACTAAAGATCTTGTCAAATCTTTATTGAGCAGCAATATTTCTCTTTTGCAGGAATTCGAGGCTGTCTTTTCGGAGGAGGTGCCTCTAGACTTACCTCAAATTTGGGGAAATTAACATTAAATTGATTTCATATCTGGTTCAACAATTCTAAACCGACAGCCTATAGAAGTAATCCCGAGGAGACGAAAGCACTTTAATAGTAGGTTAACAAGCTAATGGAAAATGGGTATGTTAGAGAGAGCATGAATCCTTGTGCAATTTCGGTGCTACTAGTGCCTAAGAAGAATGGGACATGGAGGATGTGTGTTGATTGTCGAGCTATCAATAACATTATGGTAAAGTATCGTTACCTTATTCCAACAATTAGAAGATATGTTAGATGAACTGCAAGAGTCTTGTGTGTTTTCAAAGATCAATCTCAATAGTTGATACCATCAGATTAGGATAAAAGAAGGTAATGAGTGAAAAACTGCATTTAAAACAAATTATAATTTGTATGAATGGTTAGTTATGCCTTTTGGATTCACTAATGCACCTAGTATTTTTATTATACTTATGAACCATGTTTTGTGTGTTTTCATTAGAAAATTTGTAGTTGTCTACATCAATAATATCCTGATCTATAGCGAAAACCTGGACGATCACATTGAACACTTAAAACTTGTTTTAGAGGTTTTAAGGAAAGAAAGTTTGTAACAAAATTAAATGGTAAAGTTGATGGAGGATAAAACTAAATAAATACCTTGATAAGTCGTATGGACGCCACAAGGATCAATTTAGGATTTTGACGCCACACTCTTAGTGATCAAAGAGTGATAAGTCAGCAACTATCTTCAAGAGTTGAAAAATTTGAGAAGACAATTTTGAGAGAGCAAAGTTCTATTTTTGTGCATCCAATTCCAAAATAAGGCAACTGCCTCTATAAGACTTTAACATGCCTTATATAGGCTTACAAAATGAGGGAAAACCCTAATGTTACCTAATAAACTTAAAAGGTCCAAAATAAGCCCAATATGACTTAACAATTTTAAAACAAAACTAAACAAGTTCAAAATGGCCCAAATACATAAAAATAGTAACATAAGAAGTAAATAAAATCCATTAGCATAGAAAGAAAGCCCTTAGCTGCTTCTTTAAGCCTAACATCACCAAACGTCTCTAAATCACATCCCAATCTCTAATTGAAGACAAATAAACACATTTACCTCGTTTTCATTTAGATCGCAAGCTTCTAATCCCATAGAAGCTTCAATAGCTCCAATTTGACTACTTATGGCCCTTTGAAGCTGTTTAGCCTTAGCCCTTGTTATTGGACCATCTGAAATCTCCTTTACGCTCAGCTCGCCTTCTTGAGTTGATTTAGAACCTTCATGATGCACATCATTATGCCTTTTGGATTCACTAATGCACCTAATTTTCGTTATACTTATGAACCATGTTTTGTGTGTTTTCATTGGAAAATTTGTAGTTGTCTACCTCGATAATATCCTGATCTATAGCAAAAACCTGGACGATCACATTGAACACTTAAAACTTTTTTTAGAGGTTTTAAGGAAAGAAAGTTTGTTTGCTAACCTTGAGATATATACCTTTAGCATGGATAAGCTTGTGTTTCTTGGTTTTGTTGTAAGTGATAAGGCGATTAAGGTCAATGAGCAAAAGGTTTAAGGCCATTAAAGATTGGCCAACACCTACTTCGGTGAATTAGGTAAGAAGCCTGCCTGGCTTGGCTAGTTTTTACCAACTCTTTGATATGCCTTGATTTATAACAAAATTAAATTGCAAAGTTGATGGAGGATAGAACTAAATAGATACCTTGATAAGTCGAATGGACGCCACAAGGATCAGTTTAGGGTTTTGATGCCACACTCTTGATGATCAAAGAGTGATAAGTCAGCAACTATCTTCAAGAGTTGAAAAACTTGAGAAGACAATTTTGAGAGAGAAATAGCTCTTCTATTTCGTGCTTCCAATTTCAAAAAGAGGCAACTGCCTCTACAAGACTTTTACATGCCTTATATAGGCTTACAAAATGAGGTGAAACCCTAATGTTACCTAATAAACTTAAAAAGGCCCAAAATAAGCCCAATATGACTTAACAATTTAAAACTAAACTAAACAAGTTCAAAATAGCCCAAATACATAAAAGTAGTAACATAAGAAGTAAATAAAGCCCAATAGCATGAAAAGAAAGCCCTTAGCTGCTTCTTAAAGCCCAACGTCACCAAACGTCTCTAAATCACGTCCCAATCTCAAATTGAAGACAAATAAATACATTTAGCTCGTTTCCATTCAGATCGCAAGCTTCTAATCCCATAGAAGCTTCAATAGCTCCAATTTGACTACTTATGGCCCTTTGAAGCTGTTTAGCCTTAGCCCTTGTTATTGGACCATCTGAAATCTCCTTTACGCTCAGCTCGCCTTCTTGAGTTGATTTAGAACCTTCATGATGCACATCATCACCCCCGGGCAGAGAATGATTTGCCCTCAAATCAGAATCTTCTAAATCTTCCAAATAAGGAGATAAGTCCTTCACATTAAAAGTGGCTGAAACATTGTAATCACCAGGAAGGTCAACTTTGTAAGCATTACTATTTACCTTCTCTATAATACGAAAAGGTCCATCAACTCTTGGCATCAGCTTGGACTTCCGCTTGCTAGGAAATCTTCCCTTGCTAAGATGAATCCAAACAAGATCACCAGGTTCAAAGCTAATCATTTTTCGTCCTTTATTAGCATGCTTAACATACCTAGCTGTTTTCTCCTCAATATGAATTCGAACCTGCTCATGAAGCTTCTTCATCAATTCTGCCTTCTTAACACCATCCATAGATGTCCTCTCATTAATTGGAATAGGAACAAGGTCAATAGGAACAAATGGATTAAATCCATACACAACCTCAAATGGTGAAAATTTTGTAGCCCCATGCACACTACGGTTATATGCAAACTCTACAATAGGCAAACAAGTATCCCAACTCTTTAAGTTCTTGTTTATAACAGCCCGTAATAAAGAAGATAGAGTACGGTTCACTACCTCAGTTTGCCCATCAGTTTGTGGATGACAAGCAGTACTGAAAAGCAACTTTGTTCCAAGCTTCTTCCAAAGAGTCTTCCAAAAATAGCTTAAGAACTTTGTATCACGATTGGAGACAATGCTTTTAGGGATTCCATGCAAACGTACAATTTCCCTAAAAAACAAATCAGCAATATGAATAGCATCATCAGTTTTGTTACAAGGAATAAAGTGTGACATTTTGGAGAACCGATCAACCACAACCATCACTGAATCCTTCCCACGCTGTGTTCTAGGTAATCCAAGCACAAAATCCATACTAATATCCATCCATGGTTGCTCTGGGATAGGTAAAGGCATATATAGTCCATATGCATTCTCTTTACCCTTAGCTTTCTTGCAATTTACACATCTTTCAACAACTTTATGAACATCCCGCAGCATATTAGGCCAAAAGAAGTGCTCTTTCAGTAGCTCATAAGTTTTCTTCTCCCCAAAATGACCACTAAGACCACCCCCATGAGCCTCACGCACAAGCAACTCACGTAAGGATCCTGAACGTATACACATTCTGCCCAACTTGAACAAGTAACCATCATGCACAAAGAACCCATCACAAGCTCCTTTAGCACATTTAGACATCATATTAGCAAAGTATGAATCACTGGTATATTGTTCTTTCACCTGTTCAAAACCCAAAAGCCTTGCATTTAACATAGAAATCAATGCATACCTCCTAGAAAGAGCATCAGCAATGACATTAGTTTGCCCCTTCTTATATTTTATGACATATGGAAATGGCTCCATGAACTCTACCCATTTGGCATGTCTTCTATTCAGCTTGTTCTGCCCTTTAAGATACTTTAATGATTCATGGTCAGTATGAATAACGAACTCTTTAGGTAATAAATAATGCTGCCATACCTCGAGAGCCCGAATCAATGCATAAAACTCCTTGTCATAAATAGAGTAGTTTAATCGTGCCCCATTCAGCTTCTCACTAAAGAAAGCAATTGGCCTCTTTTCTTGCATCAACACAGCCCCAATACCGACCCCTGAAGCATCACACTCTATTTCAAATGTTTTAGCAAAATCGGGAAGTGCTAAAACTGGAGCAGAACATAATTGTTCTTTTATCAGTTCAAATGACTTCTGTGCATTCTCATTCCATCTAAACTCATTTCCCTTTTTCAAACACTCTGTCATAGGCGCAACAATAGAACTAAAGTCTTTAATAAATCGCCTATAGAAAGAGGCTAAACCATGAAAACTTCTCACATCCGCAACACCAGTAGGTTTAGGCCAATCACGAATTGCCTTAACCTTCTCCTCATCAACCTTAATTCCGCTACCAGAAACTACATACCCCAAAAAGATAACACTATCTTGGCAGAAATAGCACTTCTTGATGTTTCCATACAACTTAGCATCACGCAAGGTCTCAAATACAGCCATAAGATGCTTCACATGATCATCTAAAGTTTTACTATAGATCAAGATATCATCAAAATAGACCACAACAAACAGCCCGATAAACTTCCTCAAAACATGGTTCATAAGTCTCATAAATGTACTAGGTGCATTAGAAAGCCCAAATGGCATCACCATCCACTCATACAATCCATGCTTAGTTTTAAAGGCTGTTTTCCATTCATCACCTTCTTTCATCCTAATTTGGTGATATCCACTCCTTAAATCAACTTTAGAAAAATAAACAGCACCATGCAATTCATCAAGCATATCATCAAGTCTAGGGATAGGGAATCGATACTTAACCGTTATCTTGTTGATAGCCCGACTGTCCACACACATTCTCATGGTACCATCCTTCTTTGGAACAAGCAAAGTAGGCACTGAACAAGGACTAAGTGACTCACGCACATAGCCCCTCTCTAAGAGCTCACCAACTTGCCTTTTGATCTCCTTTGCTTCCTCCGGATTACATCTATATGCTGGTCTATTTGGAAGTGAAGCTCCGGGCACCAAATCAATTTGATGCTCTATCCCTCGAATAGGTGGTAATCCCAATGGTAGCTCTTCTGGAAATACATCTTTGAACTCTTCAAGTAACTCCACAACCTGCCTTGGCAAATCCAAACCCTCCACTTGCAATAAAGGCTTTGCCCAAGTCATGAAAACAACCCCCACAGAAGCTAGTGCTTGCTCAACATCTCCCTTTTTGGCTAACATTAACCCTTTACCAGATTCCATCATCTTCCTTTGATTCCTCAACTGATCTTCTCTAACTTGTTGAGAACTCAATGGCATCAAATTCACTTTCTTCCCATTCAGCACAAATGAATAAGTGTTCCTTCGCCCATTATAAGTCACATCGTTATCAAATTGCCATGGGCGTCCTAATAACACATGACTAGCTGTCATCGGAACCACATCACATAAAACCTCATCATGAAAGGTTTTAATGGAGAATGGAACCCGAACCTGTCTTGTAACCTGAATCTCTCCCTTGTCATTAAGCCAATGTAATTTGTATGGTTTTGGATGTGGAACAGTAGTTAATCCCAATTTCTCCACTAAAGTAATGGATGCAACATTGGTGCAACTACCATTATCAATGATCATGGCACACACCTTATCTCGGATTTGACATCTTGTATGAAAGATGTTTTCGCGCTGTTCCAAACCAATATCAACTTCAGCACTCAAAATCCTTTGAATAACTAATAAATTTCCCTCCATTGGCTCAAGATTCACTTCTTGTTCAGTCACTTCGACTTTAGATTCCTCTTCCATCTCAGCTTCATCTTCACTTACAAGCTCTCCATACTTCCCTTGTAAAACCATCACCCTCTTATTCGGACATTCAGAAGCAATATGCCCATTTCCCAAGCACTTGAAACACTTGATGTCTCGCGTCCTCCTGGAAAATTGAGGTTCAAATACCTTCTCCTTTCCTTTCAATGAACCTGAACTAGCACTTCCTTTACTGAACTCCACTTTCTCATCACGTTTAGGTGTGTTCCATGTTCGCGAAGGTGAAGAAACAGCCTTTGTATTACTTGTTGTAGTTGACCTCATATGGATACCCCCTCTTTTCTGCTGTCTTTCTACTTTAGTTGCAAGCTTTATGACATCCTCAAGAAATATGAAGGGCTGTAACTCAACAACATTAGCTATGTCCCTCTTCAATCCATCAAGGAATCTAGCTATTGTTTGCTCTTGAGGTTCATTCAAATCACAACGAATCAGCAACAGCTCAAATTCTTTCACATACTCCTCCACACTCAAGGAACCTTGCCGCAAAGTCTGGAGTTTGATGTATAATTCTTGTTTATAGTAATCCGGAACAAATCTCTTCTTCATTAATCTTTTCATGAGTGGCCAGCTTGTAACTTCTTCTTCGTCATCCCTTCTTCGCTGAGCTTTTAAGTTTTCCCACCACAAAAGTGCGTAATCGGTAAACTCAAGTGCTGCTACCTTACACTTCTTTGCCTCAGGATACTCATGCCAATCAAACACCCTTTCTACCTTCTGAACCCATTCAAGATACTCTTCAGGAGAACTAGTACCTCTAAATGGTGGTATATTAAGTTTGATACCACTAGTAGGGTCATTTTGCTGCCTCCTTATCCTACCCCTATCTTCAGCCTCATCATCCCTATTTGGCTCATCTCCAGCATTCCCTAGGTCATTTCGAGGTACCCTATGCCCTACCCGCCTTTGTTGGGGTTGCAAAGTGTTTCTTTGCATCATTTCTATAATTGCAGCAAGTTGTCCACGAATTTCAGTAATCTCACCTCGAAATTCATCATGAGCTCGTTGTAAGCCCACGAGTTGAGCTTGTTCTAAACTCAATCCCTTTGGTACTCTACTTGCATCATCATCAGCCATTATAAACAAAAACCCCAAACAAGTATGAACAATTGAACAACACAACCAGTAGCTAAAACACTCTTCTCAAACTGAATTTTCCACCAATTCAGTAAATACAATCAGATAGCAACAATTTACTCAAATTCGAAATTTCCAGGTTCACAAAATTTCCAGGTTCAAGAACAATTTAATTCAGCCAACCCATCTCCAGTTCACAAACTACTAAGAATTAATTTTAATGCTTCAGAGTTGCAATTCAACTCCTCAAATATTAGAGACCCAAACTGATAATAACCCCACGAATTTATATAACACAAAAAATAGCAAGACACCTTCAATAGCTAAAACTTCAGTTTGCACACTGAAATCCTATGCTCTGATACCAGATGATGTGCCTTGATTTATAACAAAATTAAATTGCAAAGTTGATGGAGGATAGAACTAAATAGATACCTTGATAAGTCGAATGGACGCCACAAGGATCAGTTTAGGGTTTTGACGCCACACTCTTGATGATCAAAGAGTGATAAGTCAGCAACTATCTTCAAGAGTTGAAAAACTTGAGAAGACAATTTTGAGAGAGAAATAGCTCTTCTATTTCGTGCTTCCAATTTCAAAAAGAGGCAACTGCCTCTACAAGACTTTTACATGCCTTATATAGGCCTACAAAATGAGGTGAAACCCTAATGTTAAAAAATAAACTTAAAAGGGCCCAAAATAAGCCCAATATGACTTAACAATTTAAAACAAAACTAAACAAGTTCAAAATAGCCCAAATACATAAAAGTAGTAACATAAGAAGTAAATAAAGCCCAATAGCATGAAAAGAAAGCCCTTAGCTGCTTCTTAAAGCCCAACGTCACCAAACGTCTCTAAATCACGTCCCAATCTCAAATTGAAGACAAATAAATACATTTAGCTCGTTTCCATTCAGATCGCAAGCTTCTAATCCCATAGAAGCTTCAATAGCTCCAATTTGACTACTTATGGCCCTTTGAAGCTGTTTAGCCTTAGCCCTTGTTATTGGACCATCTGAAATCTCCTTTACGCTCAGCTCGCCTTCTTGAGTTGATTTAGAACCTTCATGATGCACATCACTCTTAGTTCGAGATTTTAGTAGCATAGCCGCTCCCTTAATCTAAGTCATCAAGAAGTACATTTTCTTTAAATGGGGAGAGGAGCAAGAAAAGGCATTCCAGCTTATAAAAGAAACATAGATTAATTGACCATTTCTTGTTTTACCTAACTGTACTAAAACTTTCGAAATTGAGTATGATGCTTCAAGTATAGTTATCGGAGGAGTGTTGATGCAATAGAGAAGATCGGTTGCATATATTAGTGAGAAAATTGAGTGAGGCAGCCCTAAACTATCCCACTTATGATAAAGAATTATTCGCATCAGTTTGAAATATAGAGACTTGGCAGCACTACTTATGGCCGAAAGTGTTTGTGATTCATATGAATTATGAATCTATGAAGCATTTAAAGGGGCAGCATAAGTTGAGTAGACGACATGCCAATTGAATGGAGTTCATTGACACATTCCCCTATGTGACCAAATACAAGCAAGGTAAGTAAAATGTAGTTGCCTATTCACTATCATGCAAGTACGCTTTGCTTTCAACCCTTGATGCTAAATTACTTGGATTTTAGTACATTAAGGAGTTGAATGCAACGGATTTTGATTTCGATGACTTGTTTAAAAATTGCATTAAAAAGGCGAGTGGAAAGTTCTATTTACATGATGTTTTTCTGTTTCGAGAAATTAATTGTGTGTTCCACATTCATACTTGCATGAATTACTTGTTTGGAAAGCATTGATGTGCCTTGATTTATAACAAAATTAAATTGTGAAGTTGATGGAGGATAGAACTAAATAGATACCTTGATAAGTCGTATGGACGCCACAAGGATCAATTTAGGGTTTTGACGCCACACTCTTGGTGATCAAAGAGTGATAAGTCAGCAACTATCTTCAAGAGTTGAAAAACTTGAGAAGATAATTTTTTAGAGAGAAAAGTCTATTTTCGTGCATCCAAATCCAAAATGAGGCAACTGCCTCTACAAGACTTTTACATGCCTTATATAGGCTTACAAAATGAGGTGAAACCCTAATGTTACCTAATAAACTTAAAAATGCCCAAAATAAGCCCAATATGACTTAACAATTTAAAACTAAACTAAACAAGTTCAAAATAGCCCAAATACATAAAAGTAGTAACATAAGAAGTAAATAAAGCCCAATAGCATGAAAAGAAAGCCCTTAGCTGCTTCTTAAAGCCCAACGTCACCAAACGTCTCTAAATCACGTCCCAATCTCAAATTGAAGACAAATAAATACATTTAGCTCGTTTCCATTCAGATCGCAAGCTTCTAATCCCATAGAAGCTTCAATAGCTCCAATTTGACTACTTATGGCCCTTTGAAGCTGTTTAGCCTTAGCCCTTATTATTGGACCATCTGAAATCTCCTTTACGCTCAGCTCGCCTTCTTGAGTTGATTTAGAACCTTCATGATGCACATCATCACCCCCGGGCAGAGAATGATTTGCCCTCAAATCAAAATCTTCTAAATCTTCCAAATAAGGAGATAAGTCCTTCACATTAAAAGTGGCTGAAACATTGTAATCACCAGGAAGGTCAACTTTGTAAGCATTACTATTTACCTTCTCTATAATACGAAAAGGTCCATCAACTCTTGGCATCAGCTTGGACTTCCGCTTGCTAGGAAATCTTCCATTGCTAAGATGAATCTAAACAAGATCACCAGGTTCAAAGCTAATCATTTTTCGTCCTTTATTAGCATGCTTAACATACCTAGCTGTTTTCTCCTCAATATGAATTCGAACCTGCTCATGAAGCTTCTTCATCAATTCTGCCTTCTTAACACCATCCATAGATGTCCTCTCATTAATTGGAATAGGAACAAGGTCAATAGGAACAAATGGATTAAATCCATACACAATCTCAAATGGTGAAAATTTTGTAGCCCCATGCACACTACGGTTATATGCAAACTCTACAATAGGCAAACAAGTATCCCAACTCTTTAAGATCTTGTTTATAACAGCCCGTAATAAAGAAGATAGAGTACGGTTCACTATCTCAGTTTACCCATCAGTTTGTGGATGACAAGCAGTACTGAAAAGCAACTTTGTTCCAAGCTTCTTCCAAAGAGTCTTCCAAAAATAGCTTAAGAACTTTGTATCACGATCAGAGACAATGCTTTTAGGGATTCCATGCAAACGTACAATTTCCCTAAAAAACAAATCAGCAATATGAATAGCATCATCAGTTTTGTTACAAGGAATAAAGTGTGACATTTTGGAGAACCGATCAACCACAACCATCACTAAATCCTTCCCACGCTGTGTTCTAGGTAATCCAAGCACAAAATCCATACTAATATCCATCCATGGTTGCTCTAGGATAGGTAAAGGCATATATAGTCCATATGCATTCTCTTTACCCTTAGCTTTCTTGCAATTTACACATCTTTCAACAACTTTATGAACATCCCGCAGCATATTAGGCCAAAAGAAGTGTTCTTTCAGTAGCTCATAAGTTTTCTTCTCCCCAAAATGACCACTAAGACCACCCCCATGAGCCTCACGCACAAGCAACTCACGTAAGGATCCTGAAGGTATACACATTCTGCCCAACTTGAACAAGTAACCATCATGCACAAAGAACCCATCACAAGCTCCTTTAGCACATTTAGACATCATATTAGCAAAGTATGAATCACTGATATATTGTTCTTTCACCTGTTCAAAACCCAAAAGCCTTGCATTTAACATAGAAATCAATGCATAGCTCCTAGAAAGAGCATCAACAATGACATTAGTTTGCCCCTTCTTGTATTTTATGACATATGGAAATGGCTCTATGAACTCTACCCATTTGGCATGTCTTCTATTCAGCTTGTTCTGCCCTTTAAGATACTTTAATGATTCATGGTCAGTATGAATAACGAACTCTTTAGGTAATAAATAATGCTGCCATACCTCGAGAGCCCGAATCAATGCATAAAACTCCTTGTCATAAATAGAGTAGTTTAACCGTGCCCCATTCAGCTTCTCACTAAAGAAAGCAATTGGCCTCTTTTCTTGCATCAACACAGCCCCAATACCGACCCCTGAAGCATCACACTCTATTTCAAATGTTTTAGCAAAATCGGGAAGTGTTAAAACTGGAGCAGAACATAATTGTTCTTTTATCAGTTCAAATGACTTCTGTGCATTCGCATTCCATCTAAACTCATTTCCCTTTTTCAAACACTCTATCATAGGCACAACAATAGAACTAAAGTCTTTAATAAATCGCCTATAGAAAGAGGCTAAACCATGAAAACTTCTCACATCCGCAACACCAGTAGGTTTAGGCCAATCACGAATTGCCTTAACCTTCTCCTCATCAACCTCAATTCCGCTACCAGAAACTACATACCCCAAAAAGATAACACTATCTTGGCAGAAATAGCACTTCTTGATGTTTCCATACAACTTAGCATCACGCAAGGTCTCAAATACAGCCATAAGATGATTCACATGATCATCTAAAGTTTTACTATAGATCAAGATATCATCAAAATAGACCACAACAAACAGCCCGATAAACTTCCTCAAAACATGGTTCATAAGTCTCATAAATGTACTAGGTGCATTAGAAAGCCCAAACGGCATCACCATCCACTCATACAATCCATGCTTAGTTTTAAAGGCTGTTTTCCATTCATCACCTTCTTTCATCCTAATTTGGTGATATCCACTCATTAAATCAACTTTAGAAAAATAAACAGCACCATGCAATTCATCAAGCATATCATCAAGTCTAGGGATAGGGAATCGATACTTAACCGTTATCTTGTTGATAGCCCGACTGTCCACACACATTCTCATGGTACCATCCTTCTTTGGAACAAGCAAAGTAGGCACTGAACAAGGACTAAGTGACTCACGCACATAGCCCCTCTCTAAGAGCTCACCAACTTGCCTTTTGATCTCCTTTGCTTCCTCCGGATATCATCTATATGCTGGTCTATTTGGAAGTGAAGCTCCAGGCACCAAATCAATTTGATGCTCTATCCCTCGAATAGGTGGTAATCCCAATGGTAGCTCTTTTGGAAATACATCTTTGAACTCTTCAAGCAACTCCACAACCTGCCTTGGCAAATCCAAACCCTCAACTTGCAATAAAGACTTTGCCCAAGTCATGAAAACAACCCCCACAGAAGCTAGTGCTTGCTCAACATCTCCCTTTTTGGCTAACATTAACCCTTTACCAGATTCCATCATCTTTCTTTGATTCTGCAACTGATCTTTTCTAACTTGTTGAGAACTCAATGGCATCAAATTCACTTTCTTCCCATTCGGCACAAATGAATAAGTGTTCCTTCTCCCATTATAAGTCACATCATTATCAAATTGCCATGGGCGTCCTAATAACACATGACTAGCTGTCATCGGAACCACAGCACATAAAACCTCATCATGAAAGGTTTTAATGGAGAATGGCACCCGAACCTGTCTTGTAACTTGAATCTCTCCCTTGTCATTAAGCCAATGTAATTTGTATGGTTTTGGATGTGGAACAGTAGTTAATCCCAGTTTCTCCACTAAAGTAATGGATGCAACATTGGTGCAACTACCATTATCAATGATCATGGCACAAACCTTATCTCGGATTTGACATCTTGTATGAAAGATGTTTTCGCGCTGTTCCAAACCAATATCAACTTCAGCACTCAAAATCCTTTGAATAACTAATAAATTTCCCTCAATTGGCTCAAGATTCTCTTCTTGTTCAGTCACTTCGACTTTAGATTCCTCTTCCATCTCAGCTTCATCTTCACTTACAAGCTCTCCATACTTCCCTTGTAAAACCATCACCCTCTTATTCGGACATTCAGAAGCAATATGCCCATTTCCCAAGCACTTGAAACACTTGATGTCTCGCGATCTCCTGGAAAATTGAGGTTCAAATACCTTCTCCTTTCCTTTCAATGAACCTGAACTAACACTTTCTTTACTGAACTCCACTTTCTCATCACGTTTAGGTGTGTTCCATGTTCGTGAAGGTGAAGAAACAGCCTTTGTATTACTTGTTGTAGTTGACCTCATATGGATACCCCCTCTTTTCTGCTGTCTTTCTACTTTAGTTGCAAGCTTTATGACAAGCTTTATGACATCCTCAAGAAATATGAAGGGCTGTAACTCAACAACATTAGCTATGTCCCTCTTCAATCCATCAAGGAATCTAGCTATTGTTTGCTCTTGAGGTTCATTCAAATCACAACGAATCAGCAACAGATCAAATTCTTTCACATACTCCTCCACACTCAAGGAACCTTGCCGCAAAGTCTGGAGTTTGATGTATAATTCTTGTTTATAGTAATCCGGAACAAATCTCTTCTTCATTAATTTTTTCATGAGTGGCCAGCTTGTAACTTCTTCTTCGTCATCCCTTCTTCGCTGAGCTTTTAAGTTTTCCCACCACAAAAGTGTGTAATCGGTAAACTCAAGTGCTGCTACCTTACACTTCCTTGCCTCAGGGTACTCATGCCAATCAAACACCCTTTCTACCTTCTGAACCCATTCAAGATACTCCTCGGGAGAACTAGTACCTCTAAATGGTGGTATATTACGTTTGATACCACTAGTAGGGTCATTTTGCTGCCTCCTTATCCTACCCCTATCTTCAGCCTCATCATCCCTATTTGGCTCATCTCCAGCATTCCCTAGGTCATTTCGAGGTACCCTATGCCCTACCCGCCTTTGTTGGGGTTGCAAAGTGTTTCTTTGCATCATTTCTATAATTGCAGCAAGTTGTCCACGAATTTCAGTAATCTCACCTCGAAATTCATCATGAGCTCGTTGTAAGCCCACGAGTTGAGCTTGTTCTAAACTCAATCCCTTTGGTACTCTACTTGCATCATCATCAGCCATTATTAACAAAAACCCCAAACAAGTATGAACAATTGAACAACACAACCAGTAGCTAAAACACTCTTCTCAAACTGAATTCTCCACCAATTCAGTAAATACAATCAGATAGCAACAATTTACTCAAATTCGAAATTTCCAGGTTCACAAAATTTCCAAGTTCAAGAACAATTTAATTCAGCCAACCCATCTCTAGTTCACAAACTACTAAGAATTAATTTTAATGCTTCAGAGTTGCAATTCAACTCCTCAAATATTAGAGACCCAAACTGATAATAACCCCACGAAATTATATAACACAAAAAATAGCAAGACACCTTCAATAGCTAAAACTTCAGTTTGCACACTGAAATCCTATGCTCTGATACCAGATGATGTGCCTTGATTTATAACAAAATTAAATTGTGAAGTTGATGGAGGATAGAACTAAATAGATACCTTGATAAGTCGTATGGACGCCACAAGGATCAATTTAGGGTTTTGACGCCACACTCTTGGTGATCAAAGAGTGATAAGTCAGCAACTATCTTCAAGAGTTGAAAAACTTGAGAAGACAAATTTTGAGAGAGAAAAGTCTATTTTCGTGCATCCAAATCCAAAATGAGGCAACTGCCTCTACAAGACTTTTACATGCCTTATATAGGCTTACAAAATGAGGTGAAACCCTAATGTTACCTAATAAACTTAAAAAGGCCCAAAATAAGCCCAATATGACTTAACAATTTAAAACAAAACTAAACAAGTTCAAAATAGCCCAAATACATAAAAGTAGTAACATAAGAAGTAAATAAAGCCCAATAGCATGAAAAAAAGCCCTTAGCTGCTTCTTAAAGCCCAACGTCACCAAACGTCTCTAAATCACGTCCCAATCTCAAATTGAAGACAAATAAATACATTTAGCTCGTTTCCATTCAGATCGCAAGCTTCTAATCCCATAGAAGCTTCAATAGCTCCAATTTGACTACTTATGGCCCTTTGAAGCTGTTTAGCCTTAGCCCTTGTTATTGGACCATCTGAAATCTCCTTTATGCTCAGCTCGCCTTCTTGAGTTGATTTAGAACCTTCATGATGCACATCAAGCATATAGTGGTGGTTTGATGGGCACTTTGGGGTAGCTAAGACTTTAGGTGTATTGCATGAGCATTTATTTTGGCTGCACATTAAATGCGACGTGGAGAGGATTTGTGCAAGATGCATTACTTGCAAGCAAGCTAAGTCTAGGCATCAACCACATGGGTTTTACACACCCCTACCTATTCTTAGTGCACCTTGGGCTGATGTTTCTATGGATTTTATTTTAAGCTTACCTAGGACTAAGAGGGGGAGAGACTTAGTTTTGTGGTTGTTAATAGGTTCTCTAAGTTGGCACATTTTATTGCATGCCATAAAACTGATGGTGCATCACATATAACCGATTTATTTTTCAAGGAGATTGTTAGGTTGTATGGTATGCCTAGGACTATTATTTCTTATCGGGACGTACGGTTCTTGAGCTACTTTTGAAAGATTTATAGGGAAAGTTGAAATGTAAATTTTTGTTCTCTACTACATGTCACCCATAAACTAATGATCAAACCAAAGTAATGAATAGAACTTTGTCTACTTTGTTGTGTTCTATTATACAAAAAATCTAAAAACATGGGATGACTGTTTCCAGTATATTGAATTTACTTATAATAGTTCTGTTCATTCTATAACAAAAATTTTACGGTTTGAGATTGTTTATGGTTTTAATCCATTAACTTATTTGTATTTAACTCTATTTTGAGCGAATGTGTTAACTTAGATGGCAAGAAGTAAGCTAATGTTATTATAAGATTCATGTGAAAGTGAAGCAAAACATAGAACGGTGGATGAAGCAATATGCCAAGCAAGCTAATAAGTGATGAAAGAAGGTTTGTCTTTGAACCAAAATATTAGGTTTGGCTTATATATGATGAAGGACTACTTTCTTGTGCAAAGACATTCTAAACTCCTTCTAGGGGTGTGGGTCATTATAAGTATTAGAGTACATCAATGACAATATTGGCCTACAAACTTGAATTACCTGGTGAGTATGGTGTTAGTACTAGCTTCAATGTTTCTGACTTGTCTCCTTTCAATGTAAGTGATGATGCAAAAAAAGATTTGAGAACAAATTTCTTCAAGAGGGGGAGAAAGATGCAAACGAAGTTGCACAGCCTATACTCATACAAGAAGAAGAACTTAAATGTGGGATTGGAGGGACTCAAGGCCAGCAATCACATGATCCATTAAGTTTGCTAAGTGGACCAATCACAAGTCTCAGAGCCAAGAAATTTAAAGAAGTATTAAATTGGCTGATTCAATAAGTTTATGAGATGACAAACACATGGAGGCCTGTTATAAGCCTAAATCCATTTAAAATAAGTCCAAATCAGACTCAGGGGAACCTAATCACTTTGATTAAAGTTCTAGAGGAGTCAAATTGAAGATCTACGCAGCTTTTGGAAGGTCCAAGATATTAATTTCGAATTTAAAATTGATATAGGCAGATTTTCTAGAGATTTAATTCTAGAAAGCCATAAATCACTTTTCTTACGAATTCAAGACTTAGAAACATGCTTGTTGAATTAGTAGAGATTACGTTTGAATTTTTTAATTGCAATTGTTGTGTTCATTGTAATTATAGATATTTGGGTATGAGGGTAGCTGTAAGTTTGTTGTGATATATTTGAACTTTGTTGTGTTAGTTGTAATTGTAGAGTTTTGGGTGTGAAGGTAGCTGTAAGTTTAGACTTTGAGTGAGAAGGTAGTTATAAGTTTGAAATTTAAGTTTGAAAGTTGTAACTTGACATCCGATGTGGTCTCTATAACTACCATGGGGATTGAGAGTGAGGATACAGTATTAAAAAAATAAAATTAAAGAGTTTTTGTGTTCTTATTTCATTCTTGAAAGAACTTTGAACCTATCAAGATTATTCTTATGGCGTTCAAGCAACTAGACTTATCACCTTGATTCTTGAGTGTCCTTGGGTTTCTTGGTGTGGCGTTCCCTATTCAACCGTAGACTTGGTTCTTGCCTTAATAAATAAAGGGTCAAGACTCATCAAACTTATGTCTTGCTATTATTTTGTGGGATCAACTTGTTTTGAGTAGGAGACAAAATCATGAAAGACCCATTGAGACATGGGAATGGATTAAGGCTATGAGAAGACGATTCATTCTAAGTCACTACTTATATAGACTTATTTCAAAAGTTGCAAAGTTTGAATCAGGTTGGCAAAGCTTTACAAGATCTGTTGAGTATCCATGGGGTTCCAATAACAATGGCAAGAACCAAAAAAATGAAGAAAGCATTAAATGGGCTAATTGAGCATGTCTCAAAATCTTGCTTCGTGTAAGACACTAATTTGACCGAATTGAGTGTTCAAGTTGATCCAATCCTTGTCAAGCTTATTCAATTTTCTTTAAGTTATTTGGAGTAATTTACATGAATAACAAACTAAGGCGCATATCAATTTAGGAAAGAAGATTTGGTGTAACTGTTTATGGATTAGTATTCATAGGGCTTTGTTAGATCCTTATTTTCTTTGTTTCTTTTTTTTATTCTTAGGTTTAATTTCAAAATAAGGATACAGAAATATTCTTTTCCTTAATATGCTTGTTAATAATTTCTATTTTTATAATCAATTCCTACTATAACTTAAGATTTGATTTAGTTTTCTCTTTTATGCTTTTGGTAGAATCGGCTATATAAGACCTTGTAACCCTAAGGGTGACAGGGGACATTATGAACGGACCAAAACTTTGTGACACAATAGTGATGGTGGATATCATAATTAGGCCCTAGCATTGTCAAAAAAAAACTAAGAGTAGCCCAAATCATCAACACTAGCCCATGTGCTGAGAAGCCTAAGAAAACAAATTAGTCTGTACTAGGAGCTGGAGACAGAAACTAATGCACTCAACAAGTTAAAGATGCTGGAGAAATTTAATGAGTTAGGCAGTAATTAGTGGATCAAATCTTGACAGCTAGCGAGGATTGAAAACTTTAGCTGTCAATATAAGACTTTGACGCTTGTTGATTTGAATTAGTATAGATTAGGTTTGACATTTGCATTAGTTTTATTTCTAGATTTCTTGTACTCATTTTCACATTTGTAACTTGATCCTAATGGTATTTACATAAACCATGGGGTTGAGGAAATTAGGCAGTAATTAATGAAGTCAGTATTTGAAATGTATCAGATATAAACCCAGAGAGTGTTTTATACTAAAATCTATAGTTAGCTTAGAACATTGACTCAGTAATGTTTTGGTAAGTTTAACCAATTTCTTTTCACATAAAAAAGTTCACGATGCAAATTGAGGTCATAATATTTTTTTATGAAAACTTATAGTTTGGCTCAAAACACCAAATTTGTTGGTTTTGCAACTTTTGAGCTTGTTCCCGAAAAGCATTTTTCATGATCAAAAGATCGTGATGCAAATTGGGGTCATTATTTTCCTATAAAAACTTATATTTTTACTCAGAACACCATGATGTTTATTTTAATAACTTTTGAGCAAGCTTTAGAAAATTAGTTTTCGTAACAAAAGGTTTAGGATGTAAAAATTAGGTCAATAATTTTCTACAAAAACTTGTATTTTATTATGCAAAATCAGGTTGCCAAAGCATTAAAGATCCACTGAGCATCCACGAAGATCCAATAACAAGGGCAAGATCCAAGAAACTGAAGGAAACATTAAATTAGCTATTTGAGTAAATCTCAAATTCATGCTTTATTCAAGATGCTAAATGATAGGGGTCAATTAGGTTTAATATTTCTATCTTCCAAGATAAATATTTGTTTGTAGATATTAAGATAATTTAATTTTTTTTTCATATTTTATTATTATTTTTGTAGATTTTGAGTCAATGGAACAAATGAGGATAAAAATAATCTAAAAACATCAAGCCATGTAAACAGTACATATGAATATAGATTGAAGTTCCATAGGTGCGATACTGCTGACATGTAGTTGGATCCTCTATAAGTCAAGAAAGAAGACGTCAAGCTGACAATGTTAAATCAAGCGCTTCTTGGGAGGCACTCAAGTAATTTTTATTTTCAATTGCTTACTTTCAGTTTTAGTTTTGTTAGTTTATTTTTCTTGTTATGAATAAAGCAAATCAAGCATTCAAAGAGGCAGCATAAGCATTGGAAAAATGTAGGGAGCAAAGGAGCAATCTAATCAATAGACAACAACACTACATTATTTTAACTTCATTTACCAGGGGAATTTTGCTTACTTTTAAGTTTAATATTCAAAATTGAGGACAATGTCTAATTTAAGTTTGGATGTAGGAAACACTTTTTTGTGTTTATTTTTTCTGCATGATTTGATTGGTTATCTTGTGGGTTAAACTTTTTTTTAGTTATTATTTTGGTTGAGAAGATGATCATTAGTCTATGATAAGAAAGAAAATATTGACTAAATTTATTTTTACAAGAAAGAAAATATTGACTAAATTTATTTTTACAAGTCGATATAATAGATGCTTGAGATATTTTTATATCATGATTCTTGAACGGAGTTCAAGCTTATTTTTTATCACTTATTTTTTAGCACAATAAATTAAGCATGTATTAGTTGAATTTTTTTGCTTATTGATACCTATACTTAAGTAGTACACTATAGTCTTGAAGACCAACACTCTAGAATTTGCTTGATTACTAATTAAGGTGAAATCCTAAAATTCACATGAATAGAAAAATGACATTAGGCCATCTTTAGACCGATTGAGCCTTTTTGAGCCTACCTTATAGGTATATTTATCCTTATTCTGTTTGAGCCTAAATAATCATTTTTTTTATTTAACCCCATTACAAGCCTTGAGACTTTTAGTTTATTTGTCCAAAAATGACCCGTAGCACCATAAATCTTGAGTTTACTTGAAAATATTATTAAAAGGAAAGAGGTTGTGAATGTACGAGAAAAGGGTATTGCAAAAAAAAGCAATAAATTTTGAAGAGCCATATCAATATAAGTTTGTGGGTACTTTCTAATATGAACCTTGCCAACAATGTGACAAAACCCAGCACCACAAAATGGAATTGAACCCGAGATCTTCAAGACGCAAGTTTGACAAGTCTTGACCGTTGAGTTAGCAAACCAAGAACCAAGACTATGGTTGGATATAGGACGCCACACCAAAAAACCCCAAGGATACTTCAAGAATCTAGGTGATAAGTCCGGTTGTTTGAACGCAACAAGAATAAACTTGATAAGTTCAAGTCCTTTCAAGAATGAAAGAAGAACACAAAAACTCTCAATTATTATTTTTTGAAATCTGTCTTCCCACTCTCAATCCCCATGGTATTTATAGAGATCATAAGAGATGTCAAGTTACAACTTTCAAATACAAATTTCAAACTTACAACTAATACAACAATTGAAATACCAAAATTCAAACTTAATCAAATTTCCAGAAAATATGCCTAAATCAAAGGGATTAGGTTTTCTTGAATATTCAAATTTCCAGAAAACATGCCTAAATCAAAGGGATTAGGTTTCCTTGAAAATTCAAATTTCCAGAAATTCTGCCTTAATCAAAGTGATTAGGTTTCCTTGAATCTGATTTGAATTTATTTGAAATGTATTTGGGCTTATGCTAGGCCTCCATGTGTTTGCCCTCCCACAAATTTGTTGAATCAGCCCATTTAATGCTTCTTTAAATTGTGTTCTTCTTTCATTCTTTTTTTTTTTTTAAAATTAAAAACCAGAAATAAAATAAAATACGAATTTATGTAAAGATAAATGGAACAATGAAATACATAAAATTCAAACTTGATCAAATTTTCAGAAAACATGCCTAAATCAAAGGGATTAGGTTTCCTTGAAAATTCAAATTTCCAAAAATTCTACCTTAATCAAAGTGATTAGGTTTCCTCGAATCTGATTTGGATTTATTTGAAATGTATTTGGGCTTATGCTAGGCCTCCATGTGTTTGCCCTCCCACAAACTTGTTGAATCAGCCCATTTAATGCTTCTTTAAATTGCTTGGCTCTAAGTCTTGTGATTGGCTCATTTGGCAAACTTAATGTATCATGTGATTGATGGACTTGTGCCCTTCTAAGCCCATGTGCGAGTTCTTTCTCTTGTATGCGTATAGGCTGTGCAGTGTCGTTTGCATCACATTCTAGAAAAAAGAAAAAGAAAAAGAAAAAGAAAGTGCTTAAATGCAATACCCCTAGCTTAAGAAAAATAAAACATTATTTGCAAAAGTGATTAAAAGAAAGTTAAGGGGAGGAGATAAATCAAGAAGAAAGGATCAATAAGTTTTAGGCAAAGTTAAGTGTACATAGTGTGATTTGCACTTCATATATATATATATATATATATATCTTTACATCCCACCTTAACCCCAGCCTTAAGTTATAAGCTAATTAAAGTCCTAAATAAATCCCTAGACATGTGTATTTCTACGTTAGTAGAGAGTAAGTATGAACAGCAAGCTTATGGTAGTGTTATAATTGAATTATGCCGAGACATCATTTTTATGTGCTTTCTTAAGTTATTGAGTAAATCTAAGTTTCATTTGATTATTACTTGCTTATTACACACACGTACAAGTGATCATTTATAAGGGAGAATGAAGGACTTGATGAATGATAGAGTGAGTTACTGAAAGTTGTCTATTGCATTCTAAACAGATTTGTGTCACTTGACAGCCTTTGAGACTTTGAATATGATAATCTAAATTAACAAGGCCTATTTTAGTTTTATGTTATTTTAGAGTAAATAATAAGTTCTGATTGTTTGTTGTTTTGCTTGAGGATGAGTAAAGTCTTAAGTTTGAGAGTATTTGATAGGGGTTAATTAGGTTTAATATTTATATTTTCTAAACATAATATTTCTTCATTGAAATTAAAATTATTTGATTTTTTTATGTATTTTATTATTATTTTATAAATTTTGAGTCAATAGAGCAAATAGTGATGAAAATCTAATGAAAATAATCTAACAAATAAGTTGTATGAACAGTATTTGTGAACAATTATCGTAATATGATTTATATTTGATGTTTTACCCTAATTTAAAGATATAAACATATAAATAGAAGTCCAAAAACCCTAATTCAAAGAATCAAGAGGAGAGAGAAAGAGCAATATTTGGAAGATCAAGAAGACTAGAAGATTGAATACTGCAGAAAAATTAGTTTGATCTCTTCAACTCTTTATCTTTCTAGTTTTCTATGATTTTCATGATACTATTCTTAAAAAGCTCTAGAACTTTTTATTTCATCATGACTTAATTTTTTATTTCTATGGTTAGACTTTTGAACCTAATATGCAGTTAGATTTTATTGACTTTCTTAGTTTATGAATTTAATATATACAATTGATTTATTCTATCTTATATTTATTGCTTTCATTATATCTTATCAATATTTTGAATGATTAAAGAAATAATTAACTTGACAAAAAGATTTATATGTTTGGCCTAAGATAGTTTGATGCATGATCATAAGGTAACAATTATGAGTTCCATGTAGGATAGACATATACTTAGATGGCATGTATAGCATAATTTAGACCTAGTTTTAATGAATTACATTATATTCTGATTACCATCGACATATAGGTAGTTGTCAGAATGTATAATATAGTCACTCCACCATCGACAAAGGCTTGTGATGAGATTAGAGAGCAAATTAATTCGTATTAAGTGATTAACTAAGATAAAAATGAATCTAATGAAATATTAAGGGATAAGTCAAAAACCTAGATTATTCTAAAATTGTGAGCTCAACTCTAAGTTTATTGGTTGATTAAGTTCAGTTCAATTTGATAGAATTATGTTGATTCATTAAGTTTCGGATTTTAGTTTTTTTGGATGAAAGTTAAATAGATATAATGTAGTAATTGATTGAAAAATTAGATCGTATAGTCCCTGTGAGAACGAGATCTGGACTTAAAATCTTATATTACTTGATACGATAGCGTGTGCTTGCGCTTAACTACTATAGCACCAATCACTAAACTGTCCAAATTGACCAATTAATCATCTTGAACACTCAATTTAGGCAGTTTATCATCTTGAACAAAATATGAATTTAAGATATGCTCAATTAGTCCATTAAATGCTTCTTCAATTTTCTTAGTTTTTGCCCTTGTCATTTTACCCTATTGATGCTATATGAATTTTGTGAAGCTTTTGTAACCTGATTCGCATCAGAATACCATGTCAATTATTTTCATAAATTTTGAATTCATTCTGGAAAAACATTTTTTGCAA
Organism: Ailanthus altissimus; assembly: GCA_946807835.1. Taxonomy (NCBI): domain Eukaryota; kingdom Viridiplantae; phylum Streptophyta; class Magnoliopsida; order Sapindales; family Simaroubaceae; genus Ailanthus; species Ailanthus altissimus. The sequence continues at coordinate 6,573,383 of OX327713.1, read as the reverse complement.
TGAAAAGTTTGTGATGCAAATACATATTTTGACTAGAAACATCATGTTAGTTGTTTTGGTAGCTTTTGAGCTAGTTTTGAAAAAAAAAATATTTTTTTTACGAGAAATGTTCGTGAAGCAAAATGGGGTCAAACTTTTGGCTCTAAACACCGTGTTGTTTATTTTGGTGAGTTTCAACCAATTTTCTTTCCTAACAAAAAGTTCATGACACAAAATGAGTTCTAAAATTTTCAATGTAAACTTGTATTTTAGCTTAGATCACTATGTCTTGGCGATGTGCCATGATTTATAACAAAATTAAATGGTGAAGTTGATGGAGGATAGAACTAAATAGATACCTTGATAAGTCGTATGGACGCCACAAGGATCAATTTAGGGTTTTGACACAACACTCTTGGGGATCAAAGAGTGATAAGTCAGCAACTATCTTCAAGAGTTGAAAAACTTGAGAAGATAATTTTGAGAGAGAAAAGTTCTATTTTCGTTCATCCAATTCCAAAATGAGGCAACTGCCTCTATAAGACTTAAACATGCCTTATATAGGCTTACAAAATGAGGGAAAACCCTAATATTACCAAATAAAGTTAAAAGACCAAAATAAGCCCAATATGACTTAATAATTTTAAAACAAAACAAGTTCAAAAAAGGCCCAAATACATAAAAATAGCAACAAAAGAAGTAAATAAAGCCCAATAGCATGGAAAGAAGGCCCTTAGCTGCTGCTTTAAGCCCAACGTCACCAAACGCCTTTAAATCACGTCCTTCACATTAAAAGTGGCTGAAACATTGTAATCACCAGGAAGGTCAACTTTGTAAGCATTACTATTTACCTTCTCTATAATACGAAAAGGTCCATCAACTCTTGGCATCAGCTTGGACTTCCGCTTGCTAGGAAATCTTCCTTTGCTAAGATGAATCCAAACAAGATCACCAGGTTCAAAACAAATCATTTTTTGTCCTTTATTAGCATGCTTAACATACTTAGCTGTTTTCTCCTCAATATGAATTCGAACCTGCTCATGAAGCTTCTTCATCAATTCTGCCTTCTTAACACCATCCATAGACGTCCTCTCATCAATTAGAATAGGAACAAGGTCAATAGAAACAAATGGATTAAATCCATACACAATCTCAAATGGTGAAAATTTTGTAGCCCCATGCACACTACGGTTGTATGCAAACTCCACAATAGACAAATAAGTATCCCAATTCTTTAAGTTCTTGTTTATAACAGCCCGTAATAAAGAAAATAGAGTACGATTCACTACCTCAGTTTGCCCATCAGTTTGTGGATGACAAGCATACTGAAAAGTAACTTTGTTCCAAGCTTCTTCCAAGAGTCTTCCAAAAATAGCTTACGAACTTTGTATCACGATCAGAGACAATGCTTTTAGGGATTCCATGCAAACGTACAATTTCCCTAAAAAATAAATCAGCAATATGAATACCATCATCAGTTTTGTTACAAGGAATAAAGTGGGACATTTTGGAGAACCGATCAACCACAACCATCACTGAATCCTTCCCACGCTGTGTTCTAGGTAATCCAAGCACAAAATCCATACTAATATCCATCCATGGTTGCTCTGGGATAGGTAAAGGCATATATAGTCCATATGCATTCTCTTTACCCTTAGCTTTCTTGCAAATTACACATCTTTCAACAACCTTATGAACATCCCGCAGCATATTAGGCCAAAAGAAGTGCTCTTTCAATAGCTCATAAGTTTTCTTCTCCCCAAAATGACCGCTAAGACCACCCCATGAGCCTCACGCACAAGCAACTCACGTAAGGATCCTGAAGGTATACACATTCTGCACAACTTGAACAAGTAACCATCATGCACAAAAAACCCATCACAAGCTCCTTTAACACATTTAGACATCATATTAGTAAAGTATGAATCACTGGTATATTGTTCTTTCATCTGTTCAAAACCCAAAAGCCTTGCATTTAACATAGAAATCAATGCATTCCTCATAGAAAGAGCATCAACAATGACATTAATTTGCCCCTTCTTGTATTTTATGACATATGGAAATGGCTCCATGAACTCGACCCATTTGGCATGTCTTCTATTCAGCTTGTTCTGCCCTTTAAGATACTTTAACGATTCATGGTCAGTATGAATAACAAACTCTTTAGGTAATAAATAATGCTGCTATACCTCGAGAGCCCGAATCAATGCATAAAACTCCTTGTCATAAATAGAGTAGTGTAAACATGCCCAATTCAGCTTCTCACTAAAGAAAGCAATTGGCCTCTTTTCTTGCATCAAAACAGCCCCAATACCGACCCCTGAAGCATCACACTCTATTTCAAATATTTTAGCAAAATCGGGAAGTGCTCAAACTAGAGCAGAACATAATTGTTCTTTAATCATTTCAAATGACTTCTGTGCATTCTCATTCCACCTAAACTCATTCCCTTTTTTCAAACACTCTGTCATAGGCGCAACAATAGAACTAAAGTCTTTAATAAATTACCTATAGAAAGAGGCTAAACCATGAAAACTTCTCACATCCGCAACACCAGTAGGTTTAGGCCAATCACGAATTGCCTTAACCTTCTCCTCATCAACCTTAATTCCACTACCAGAAACAACATACCCCAAAAAGATAACACTATCTTGGCAGAAATAGCACTTCTTGAGGTTTCCATACAACTTAGCATCACGCAAGGTCTCAAATATAGCTATAAGATGCTTCACATAATCATCTAAAGTTTTACTATAGATCAAGATATCATCAAAATAGACTACAACAAACAGCCCAATAAACTTCCTCAAAACATGGTTCATAAGTCTAAAAAATGTACTAGGTGCATTAGAAAGCCCAAACGGCATCACCATCCACTCATACAATCCATGCTTAGTTTTAAAGGCTATTTTCCATTCATCACCTTCTTTCATCCTAATTTGGTGATATCCACTCATCAAATCAACTTTAGAAAAATAAACAGCACCATGCAATTCATCAAGCATATCATCAAGTTTAGGAATAGGGAATCGATACTTAACCGTTATCTTGTTGATAGCCCGACTGTCCACACACATTCTCATGGTACCATCCTTCTTTGGAACAAGCAAAGTAGGCACTGAACAAGGACTAAGTGACTCACGCACATAGCCCCTCTCTAAGAGCTCACCAACCTGCCTTTTGATCTCCTTTGCTTCCTCCAGATTACATCTATATGCTGGTCTATTTGGAAGTGAAGCTCCAGGCACCAAATCAATTTGATGCTCTATCCCTCGAATAGGTGGTAATCCTAATGTTAGCTCTTCTGGAAATACATCTTTGAACTCTTCAAGCCACTCCACAACCTGCCTTGGCAAATCCAAACCCTTCACTTGCAATAAAGGCTTTGCCCAAGTCATGAAAACAACCCCCACAGAAGCTAGTGCTTGCTCAACATCTCCCTTTTTGGCTAACATTAACCCTTTACCAGATTCCATCATCTTCCTTTGATTTCCCAGCTGATCTTCTCTAACTTGTTGAGAACTCAATGGCATCAAATTCACTTTCTTCCCATTCAGCACAAATGAATAAGTGTTCCTTCGCCCATTATAAGTCACATCATTATCAAATTGCCATGGGCGTCCTAATAACACATGACTAGCTGTCATAAGAACCACATCACATAAAACCTCATCATGAAAGGTTTTAATGGAGAATGGCACCCGAACTTGCCTTGTAACCTGAATCTCTCCCTTGTCATTAAGCCAATGTAATTTGTATGGTTTTGGATGTGGAACAGTAGTTAATCTCAATTTCTCCACTAAAGTAGTGTATGCAACATTGGTGCAACTACCATTATCAATGATCATGGTACAAACTTTATCTCGAATTTGACATCTTGTATGAAAGATGTTTTCGCGCTGTTCCAAACTAATATCAACTTCAGCACTCAAAATCCTTTGAATAACTAATAAATTTCCCTCCATTGGCTCAAGATTGTCTTCTTGTTCAGTCACTTCAACTTTAGATTCCTCTTCCATCTTAGCCTCATCTTCACTTACAAGCTCTCCATACTTCCCTTGTAAAACCATCACCATCTTATTTGGACATTCAGAAGCAATATGCCCATTTCCCAAGCACTTGAAACACTTGATGTCTCGCGACCTCCTAAAAAATTGAGGTTCAAATACCTTCTCCTTTCCTTTCAAGGAACTTGAACTAGCACTTCCTTTATTGAACTCCACTTTCTCATCACGTTTAGGTGTGTTCCATGTTCGCGAAGGTAAAGAAATAGCCTTTGTATTATTTGTTGTAGTTGACCTCATATGGACACCCCCTCTTTTCTACTGTCTTTCTACTTTAGTTGCAAGCTTTATGACATCCTCAAGAAATATGAAGGGCTGTAACTCAACAACATTAGCTATGTCCCTCTTCAATCCATCAAGGAATCTAGCTATTGTTTGCTCTTGAGGTTCATTCAAATCACAGCGAATCAGCAACAGCTCAAATTCTTTCACATACTCCTCCACACTCAAGCAACCTTGCCGCAAAGTCTGGAGTTTGATGTATAATTCTTGTTTATAGTAATCCGGAACAAATCTCTTCTTCATTAATCTTTTCATAAGTGGCCAGCTTGTAACTTCTTCTTCATCATCCCTTCTTCGCTGAGCTTTTAAGTTTTCCGACCACAAAAGTGCGTAATCGGTAAACTCAAGTGCTGCTACCTTACACTTCCTTGCCTCAGGGTACTCATGCCAATCAAACACCCTTTCTACCTTCTGAACCCATTCAAGATACTCCTCAGGAAAACTAGTACCTCTAAATGGTGGTATGTTAAGTTTGATATCACTAGTAGGGTCATTTTGCTGCCTCCTTATCCTACTCCTATCTTCAGCCTCATCATCCCTATTTGGCTCATCTCTAGCATCCCCTAGGTCATTTCGCGGTACCCTATGCCCTACCTACCTTTGTTGGGGTTGCAAAGTATTTCTTTGCACCATTTCTATAATTGCAGTGGGTTGGCCACGAATTTCAGTAATCTCATCTCGAAATTCATCATGAGCTCGTTGTAAGCCCATGAGTTGAGCTTGTTCTAAACTCAGTCCCTTTGGTACTCTACTTGCATCATCGTCAGCCATTATTAACAAAAAACCCCAAACAAGTATGAACAATGAACAACACAACCAGTAGCTAAAACACTCTTCTCAAACTGAATTTTTCACCAATTCAGTAAATAAAATCAGATAGCTACAATTTACTCAAATTCCAAATTTTCAGGTTCAGGAACAATTTAATTCAGCCAACTCATCTCCAGTTCACAAACTACTAAGAATTAATTTTAATTCTTCAGAGTTGCAATTCAACTACTAACCTCAAATATTAAAGACCCAACCTAATAATAACCCCACGAAATTATATAACACAAAAAATAGCAAGACACCTTCAATAGCTGAAACTTCAGTTTGCACACTGAAATCCTATGCTCTGATACCAGATGATGTGCCTTGATTTATAACAAAATTAAATGGTGAAGTTGATGGAGGATAGAACTAAATAGATACCTTGATAAGTCATATGGACGCCACAAGGATCAATTTAGGGTTTTGACGCCACACTCTTGGGGATCAAAGAGTGATAAGTCAGCAACTATCTTCAAGAGTTGAAAAACTTGAGAAGACAATTTTGAGAGAGAAAAGTTCTATTTTCGTTCATCCAATTTCAAAATGAGGCAACTGCCTCTATAAGACTTAAACATGCCTTATATAGGCTTACAAAATGAGGGAAAACCCTAATATTACCTAATAATGTTAAAAAGCCCAAAATAAGCCCAATATGACTTAACAATTTTAAAACAAAACTAAACAAGTTCAAGAAAGGCCCAAATACATAAAAATAGCAACAAAAGAAGTAAGTAAAGCCCAATAGCATGGAAAGAAGGCCCTTAGCTGCTGCTTTAAGCCCAACGTCACCAAACGCCTTTAAATCACGTCCCAATCTCTAATTGAAGACAAATAAACACATTTAACTCATTTCCATTCAGATCGCAAGCTTCTAATCCCATAGAAGCCTCAATAGCTCCAATTTGACTACTTATGGCCCTTTGAAGCTGTTTAGCCTTAGCCCTTGTTATTAGACCATCTGAAGTCTCCTTTACGCTCAGCTCGCCTTCTTGAGTTGATTTAGAACCTTCATGATGCACATCACTTGGTAACATTGAAAAAGTTTCAAACAAAATTATTTTTTGCAATTAAGTTCAAGTTGCGAAATTAGGTTGTTAATTTTATTTTTTTTTCATAAACTTGTATTTTTGCTCAGAACACTGTGTTGATATTTTTTCTGTTTATTTTAGCCAATTTTTCCATGACAAAAATCTTTGTGATTCAAAATCAGATGGTTAAAATTTTTATTTATGTATAAACTTGTATTTTAGTTCAAAACACTGCATTGGTGTTGATTTGGCAACAAAAAGTTCGGGACACAAACTAAGGTCGTATTGTTTCTATGAAAGCTTATATTTTGATTCAGAACATTGTGTTAGATGTTTTGGTAACTTTTGAGCAAGTTCCAAAAAAAATTGAATGATTATAGGTTTGTCATGTAAATGTTTGTCGTTAATTTTCTATGAAACATATATTTTCTCTCCAAACATTGTGTTAGTATTATTTTGTTGATTTTTAAGAACTTTCCTTTAGCAATGAGAAGTTCATCACAAAAACTAAGATTGTCATTATTATACAAGAACTTTTATTGTAACTCAGAATACCGTGTTAGTGTTGTTTTGGTGATTTTAAACAATTTTTTTTGTGCTACTAAAAGAATTGATGTAAAATGAATTCGTTATGCTTAGAACACCATGTTAGTTGTCTTTGTAACTTTTGAGCAAGTTCTGAAAAAATATTTTTCCCTAGAAAAATTTCGTTATGCAAATTAGGTCGTCATTTTTCTAGGAAAACATATATCTGGCCTATGAACACCGTTTTAGTTGTTTTAGTAAATAAAAAAAAATTGCAACAAAAATTTTGTAACAAAAAATTAGGTCATTAATTTTCTTTTGAAACATATATTTTAGCTTTGAATACTGTGTTTGTTGTTTCGGTAACTTTAGAGCAAGTTCTGAAAAAAAATATTTTTCTCCAGGAAAATTTCATTATGCAAAATAGGTCTTCATTTTCTAATGAAAACATAAACTTGGGGTATGAAGACCTCTTGGTTGTTTTAGTAAACTTTGAGTAAGTTTCAGGAAAAACATTTTTGCGACAAGAAGTTCATAGCAAAAATTAGGTCATTATATTTTTATGAAACATAGATTTTGGCTATGAACACTATGTGTTGTCATTTTGGTCACTTTTGTGCAAGTTTCAAAAAAATATCTTTCGTGAGGAAATGTTTGTGAAATAAAATGTTTTTTATTTTTTTTCAAAAACTTATTTATTTTGCTCAAAACACCGCATTGGTTTTTTTTTTTTTATAAATTTTGAGTAAGTTTAAAAAAATATTTTTCATGATGAAAAAGTTTGCAATGAAATTGAGGTCATTATTTTTTATTAAGACTTAAAATTTGAATCAGAACACGGTGTTGATTGTTTTGGTAATGTTTTGAGCAAGTTCTCGAGGAATATTTTCCGCAACTATAAGATTGTGATGCAAAATGTGGTCATTACGTTTTGATGAAAACTTAATTTTGGATCAAAGCACCAAGTTGGTGTTGTTTTCGTTAGCTCAAACCAAATTCATTTTGCTATTAAAAGTTCATTACGCAAATAATGTCGTTTCTTTTCTATGGAATCTTATATTCAGGCTCAAAACATAGTGTTGGTTGTTTTGTGATGCAACACAATCATTGATATGCTCGTGATTTCGTTCATAAAGACGAGGATTGCTAATATCATTCAACAAGACGAAACAAAAGTAGCTCAGGAAAATCAAAATTCTGAACTGAACTCTTTGTAGAGAATTCTACTTTTTGTTAATCAAAAAAATCTATTGGAAATACAGAAGATACTAGTTTAAATACCAAATTCTTGGAACAATTCTCTAAGCATAGAAAAAACCAAACTAAAGTTGCAACACAAACTTAAATACCAGATTAAAGTTTTTAGACAACACAAACATCAAAACATATTAAATGATTACTAAAAAAATAGCTATAAAAGCTAAAAGACTAGATTTAATGTTCCTTTGACTCCATTAAGTATGGCTAACTTCAGATTAGGCTTAGGTTGCATATTGGGCTTCATATTATTTGCTAACCAAGGGCTAGTGTATCCCATCATTCTCCTCCACTTGGAAAGAACTCGTCGTCGAGTGATCATATAGATTGTCTTCACTCTGATAACACCTAACGCAGGACAAGCATTAATAGATTCATGATTTTATTTACAAAGATGAGGGTTGTTGATATCGTTCAACAAGACGATATAAAAGTAGCTCAGAAAAATTAAAATTTTGAACTGAACTCTTTGTAGAAAATTCTACTTTTCATTAATCATCAAAAGCCATTGAAAATATAGAAGTTACTAGTTTAAATACTAAATTCTTAGAACAATTCTCCAAGCATAGAAAAAACTAAATAAAGTTCCAAGACAAACTTAAATACCAGATTATAGTTCGTAGATAACACAAACATCAAAACATATTAAATGAGCACTAAACAAATAGCTGTAAAAGCTAAATGACCAGATTAAATGTTCCTTTGACTCTATTAAGTATAATTCAAGCCCAATCTGAAATTAGGTTTAAAAGCTAAATGACCAGATTCAATGTTCTTTTGACTCTATTAAGTATGGCTAATTTCAGATTGGGCTTGGATTGTATATTGGGCTTCATATTATTTGTTAACCATGGGCTGTTATACTCCATCATTTTGGTAACTTTTGAGTAATTTTCTAGAAAATATTTTTAGCTATTAAATGTTCAATATGTAAACTGAGAACATTTTAGTTCTACTAAAACTTGTAATTGGGCTTAGAACACCATGTTTGTTGTATTGATAAATTTTTAGCAAGTTTTGACGAAAAAAAATTTGGAACAAAAAGTTTGTGATGAAAATGACAATATTATTTTTTGTTGGAAACTTATATTTTTGTTTAGAACACTATGTTGGTTGTTTTGGTGAGTTTTAATTCCTTTTCACATCAAAAAGTTCGTGACCCAAAAAGATATTTTGTTTCTATATTAAAACTTAAATTTTTGCTCAAAACACTACAATATTTGTTTTCGTAACTTTTGAGCAAGTTTTAGAAAGAAAAAAAACATTTTCACTACAAAAGTTTGCGAGACAAAATCAGTTCATTATTTTTCTATGAAATCATATATTTACCTTAAAACACTGTGTTGGTTGTTTTGGTGAGTTTTAACCAATTTCTTATTGCGACGAAAAGTTCGTGATACAAATTCAGGTTGTAATTTCACAACAAAAAGTTCATGATGCAAAATCATATGCTCATATGAAATTCATGAACACTACAAGAAGAACTCTTGATAAGTTCTAAAAAATTCTTTGAAGAATCAAGACAAAGCTCTTACTATTATTAATGTTAAAACTCTAAATTTTACTTATGGTTACTGATGGAAAACAGCAGCATATGTGGGTAGCCTATGCGATGAGAAACTTCAAAGAGCCTACAACTACATTTATTGGTGTGGTTAACAGTTTAACAATTAGTTTTGAAGTAAAACTTCAGTATTAGTAGTTGTTGGTAGTTTTTATTAATTGTGTTGTAATAAGTATTGGCATTCTAAATGTCTTAGTTGTTTGTAGTAGCTGCAAGTTATTATTAATTGTTGTAATAAATGCTAGAAATCCCAATAGATCTTTATAAATACTTGAGAGATGAGGGGGAAAGCATTCAGACTTTATAATTTCATAAATCAAGTATTAAGAAACTTTAAATTTAAATTGGTATTCTACCATTTTCAATTTGATTTTTGTTGAACGATATCAACAACTTTCATCTTCGTGAATGAAATAACCACTCATTAGTGCTTGTCTTGCGTCAGGTGGTATCAAAGCCTTGTCTTGAGATACCAGGCCTTAGTGACTTAAACATAGATCATTTGAATGCGTTCGAGCAAAGAATGGAAGCAAGTATAACAGAATTACAGGAACGCATGGCAATATTAACCGAACTGGTTATGAGTTCAATAGTTAATGATCCAATATAACAAGAACCAACAGTTGCAAGGAGAAGACAATATAAATAGCCACAATCTGCATCAATTAATGTCAATTTGATGAAATAAGATGAAGATGAGCTTGAGGTCAAACCACGAACAAGAGGAGCAACCATGGGTGCACGGAGAAAGCCTAACTGTTTTACCCATTTGATTGGTGATTTCAGAGAAGAGGAAATCGAGGGAGAATTTGATGGTGAGTTTCTGCCAAGAGGGAGACAACAAAGTCAACATGATGACTTTTACAAGGTAAAAGCTGATTTGCCTACTTTTAATGATGCTATTGATATAGAACAGTTTTTACATTTGAACTATGAGGTAGAGAATTTCTTTGAAATTTTGAATGTAACTCCTCAACGTAAGATAACTTTAGTGGCCTACAAACTACGTGGGGGTGTAGGTATGTAACCTGTTGTCCGTCATTAGCACCAAATGAAAACACTTTTAATGGGACATTTTCTACCATTGGATTATGAACAAACTCTCTTTCAACAGTTTCAAAATTGCATCACAAGAACTGGTTTTGTTTCAACTTATATAGAAGAGCTTTTAAGGTTGCAAGTTAGGTGCAACTTGACAGAAACAGAGGATCAGCAAGTGGCTAGGTATGTCAACTGTTGAGTGATGATCTCTGAGATAGGTTGGCCATGCAACAAATATGGTTAATAGATCAAGCACAAAAATTGGCATTGAGGGCTGAGAGATTAACAAAAAGCAAGAGGTATCCAAGGGCACCACCTGTTCTAGAATTGAACCAAACACTAAACCTATCCATACTACATCTGAGAGCAAGCCTATAGAGTCTAAGAGTAAAGGGGTAAGTAAAATGAAACTTGAGACAAAGAGGAAGAAAATAGTGGACAGTTCAAAGGGTATTTTATGTTTTAAGTGTAATGAGATAGGGTATAGATCTAGTGATTGTCCTAGACACAAATTTGCCAATGTCACCCAATGCGAGCTTGAGGAGGACTATAATGAACAAGAAACAGTAGAGGAGGATAGTGACTTTGAAGTAGTTGAAAAAGACGATGAGGAAGTCATATGCGTTGTAAAGAGGCTGTTATATAATCTAAAACAACCTGATAAGATGCAACGCAACACACCTTTGAATTTAAATGACTGTGGCTAACAAAGTGTGTAAACTTGTGATTGATAGTTGTAGTTGTGAGAACCTGATTTCATAAAGCCTTGTTGAGTATCTTAAACTTAAAACACAACCGCATCTAGCCCAGTACAACATTGGTTGGATAAAGAAGGGGGCCTAGCATGAAAATTACACAACAATGCTATTTACCATTATCTTTGTGGTTCTAAACCAACAAGAAAATACTTTACCAAAAGTGGAGGAGAATGCATTATTTTTCATGGCTCTTAGAGAGTATGAGTTTGTAGAGGACATGAAAAGTGCCAAAACCTATGCTTTTCTAATAGTGAAGGGAATGGAGGAACCCATGCAACCGACACCTAAGGAGGTTCAAGGCTTATTGGCTGAATTTGTTAATGTAATGGTAGAACCGACACAATTGCCTCTATTGCGAGATATTCAACATTATATTGATTTTGTTCCTGGAGCTAGTTTATCAAATTTGCCCCATTATCGTATGAGTCCAAAGGAACATGAAATCTTGAAAGAGAAGATGGAGGAGCTGCTACAAAAGGGACATATACGAGAAAGTATTGGTCCTTGTGTTGTACTTGCCTTGCTTACTCAAAAGAAGGATGAAAGTTGGAGGATGTGTGTGGATAGTCGTGCTATGAACAAAATAACCATGAGGTACCGGTTTCCCATCCCTAGACTTGAAGACTTGTGTGATCAGTTGAGTGGTGCTAAAGTATTCACTAAGATAGATCTGCGAAGTGGATATCACCAATTTAGAATTTGTGTGGGAGACGAATGTAAGACAGCTTTTAAAACAAAAGATAGGCTATATGAGTGGCTAGTCATGCTGTTTGGGTTTTCTAATGCACCTCATGACCCAGGTACTTAAACCTTTTTTATCTCACTTTGTTGTTGTCTATTTTGATGATATTTTGATTTCTAGCAAAAATATAGAAGATCACCTTGATCATATTAGGCAAGTTCTAGTTGTATTGAGAAAGAATGAGTTGTTTGTAAACTTGAAGAAATATGTATTTTTCATAAACAGACTAGTGTTCCTAAGATTTTTATAAGTAGTGAAGGAATTCATGTAGATGAAGAAAAGGTGAAAGCTATTAGAGAATGGCCAAAACTGAAGACTATAACTGTTGTAAGGAGTTTCCATGGCCTAGCAACTTTCTATCGCATGTTCGTTAAAAATTTCAATACTATTGTAGCACAAATTGCCAATTGCTTGAAGAAAAGACGATTTCAATGGGAAGAAGCTGCTGATTATAGCTTCGAATTTATCAAGAAGAAATTGACTACAGCACCTATTCCATATCTGCCTGACTTTGTCAAAAATTTTGAGATTGAATGTGACACCCCATTGTATTTTTGAGCGAGAAGTTAAGTGAAGTAAGACAAAAGTGATTAACATATCAACAAGAACTCTATGCTGTATTCTGTGCTTTAAAGACTTGGGAAGCATATCTTTTGCCTAGAGAATTCATATTCTGTGATTAACATATTCTGTGATTACACATTGTCTATTCCGACCACTAATCTTTCAAGCACTTTCGAGGACAAAAGCATGTTGATCGTATATTATCTAGGTGGACAACTTATCTTGAAATATTCAATTATGTCATTGTTCATAAATTTGAAATTACTAACAAGTAGCAAATGCTTTAAGTAGTTGTGCTATTCTACTTGTTACCAATCTACTAAAGTTTCAAGTTTCGAACAACTCAATGAGCTATATGAGAATGATGAAGATTTTGGTGATGTATGGACTCCTAATGAAACAGCCATTAGGTGAATATTTGGTCCAAGATGCGTATTTGTTCAAAGGGAGCAGATTATTCATTCCAATGAGCTCATTACGTGACAAGTTTCTAAGGAAAATGAATTCTAGCGACTTGAGGAACCACATGGGTAGAGACAAGACCATAGCTAGTTTATAGGAACTTACTATTGGCCTCAACTTAAAAGCGATGCTAAAAAGTTTTTGCAAAGGTGTCCAACTTGTCATACGAGCAAAGGGCAGTCACAAAACATAAGTTTGTACATGTCTTTGCCTATTCGTAATACAAATTGGGATGACATCTTTATGGACTTTGTACTTGGTTTACCAAGGACTTAGAGGGGCAATGATACCATATTTATGGTGGTTGATCAAAATTTCAAAATGTTACAATTTATTCCATGTTGTAAGACAATAGATGCACATCATGTAGCCAAATTATTCTTTAAAGAAGTTGTTTGTTTACATGGTGTACCACTTTTCATCACTTCAGATCGGAACAACAAATTCTTGACAGCCTTTTGACTATCATTATAGAAAAGGTTTGGGACTACATTGAAGTTTTCTAGCACAGTACATCCTCAAACCGATGACCAGACAGAAGTGGTAAATCATTCTTTGGGAAATCTGATTAGATGCATATGTGGAAACAATTAGGGACAATGGGACTTTACTTTGGCACAAGCTGAGTTTGCTTACAATAACTCAGTCAATAATTCCATCGGAATGAGTAATTTCTTTATTGTTTATACTAAAATTCCAAGGCATGTTATGGAGTTAGTCGAACTTCCTTATACTACAGGTTCTAGTGCAGTTGTGTTTGCTTTAGCGGATACCTATTCAAAGGTATTCTAAGAGCTGCATTAATCATTGAAGAAGAATAACCTAAAATACAAGACAGCTGTAGATAAGCATCGAAAACATCAAAATTTTGAGGTGGATGATAATGTGATGGTTCACTTACGTAAGGAAAGGCTACCTGCGTGAGTTCATTGCAAACTAAGACTGAAAATTTATGGTCCTTTTAAAGTTTTGAAAATAATCAATGACAATGCATATGTGATAGACCTGCCTGATGACATGGGCATATAAAAAACTTTCAACGTAGCAGATATCTCCATCTATCATCCTTAAGGCAGCCTATATGGTCACTCGAGGATGAGTTTTCTTCAAATGGAGGAGAATGATCGGGAACAGAAGCCCATGTGTGTAACCCATGTGATGAGAAATTTCAAAGAGCCTACAACTACATTTATTGGTATGGTTAACAGCTTGACAATTAGTTTTGAAGTAAAACTTCAGTATTGGTAATTGTTTGTAGCTTTCATTAATTGTGTTATAATAAGTGTTGGCATTCTAAATGCCTTAATTGTTAGTAGTAATTGGTAATTAGTAGTTGCAAGTTGTCAATAATTGCTGTAGTAAATGCTAAAAATCTCAATAGGTCTCTATAAATACATGAGAGATGATGGAAAAAGCATTCAGATTTTTTAATTTCAAAAATCAAGTTTGGGCCTTTAAGTTAATTAACTAATATCAGGATTTTATCTCATCTTGTAAGCTTATATTAAGCATCTTAAACATCTTATAGAGGCAGCTGCCTCACTTTTTAATTTTATGAAAATAAAAAGAAGATTTTTTCTCTCTCAAAATTGTCTTCTCAAGTTTTTTAACTTTTGAAGAAAGTTAATGACTTATCATTCTTTGATCACCAAGAGTGTGCAGTCAAAATCCTAAATTGATCCTTGTGGCGTCCATTTGACTTATCAAGGTTTCTTTTTAGTTTTTATCCTCCATCTTATTTACCATTTATTTGTTTCAATTCAGCCTAAACACTTAAAGAAAGACCAACAAAAACTAGGCAACACCCTCATCTTGAAATCAGATTTTGTTTTAATTTTGAATAATCTATTTAAAAATTAAGGCACATCAAGTAGTCAGACCATGAATGGTCTCTAACATATGTAGAACCAAAGGTCAAAGGATCACAAATACTACTTAACTCAAGAATATCCTCCATTGACGGCTTTATGAGATTTCTATTGGAGGTCCTCGTGAGTCTATTCAGTATCCAGTCCTTACTCATTACATGCATACCTATACAAACTTTCACTAAGCCCATTATCTGCTAAGATTAACATCTAGATAATCTAGATATAGACATACACTAATTCAAAAAGAATACAGATTGACCCGTGTCGGTAACCATGGATCAGGAATAATATTTTTGAGAACATATTTCGTAATGACATTTCTTAGCACTATTTGTAAACTTCTTCAAATACGTTATTATTGTAATATTCTTAAGTCTTTGTCTATGTTTCAGACAAGGTTCTAACTCTTTAGAATTGGTAACTATTAGCTCTGACCTAAACTATTTTAAATCAAATCTAAACTCTTTTAGATCTACAATGTCTAAAAAGTTACAAGTTTTTTACCATTATAAATAATAATAATTGACGAATAAAAGAAATATTTATTGTATAAATTTTAAATACATAAACATTTATACAACAATTTGAATGGTACGGAAGCATGATGCGATATTTCTATATCTTAAAATTAAGTGCAAGTATACACTATCGTATGCAAGTTATAAAGGGACTAAATATGTCGGATGTCGAACCCACAGGGATAATTTCTTCTTTTTAACCAATTACTAAAATGATATCTTCCTAATAATTATTCAGATAAATAAAAATCTAAGAATGAATGTAGAAAATATAAAGACAAAAACACAATGGAAAGAGTGATAGCAATTGATGTGTATCATGAAGGTTCTAAATCAACTCAAGAAGGCGAGCTGAGCGTAAAGGAGATTTCAGATGGTCCAATAACAAGGGCTAAGGCTAAACAGCTTCAAAGGGCCATAAGTAGTCAAATTGGAGCTATTGAAGCTTCTATGGGATTAGAAACTTGCGATCTGAATGGAAACGAGCTAAATGTATTTATTTGTCTTCAATTTGAGATTGGGACGTGATTTAGAGACGTTTGGTGACGTTGGGCTTTAAGAAGCAGCTAAGGGCTTTCTTTTCATGCTATTGGGTATTATTTACTTCTTATGTTACTACTTTTATGTATTTGGGCTATTTTGAACTTGTTTAGTTTTGTTTTAAATTGTTAAGTCATATTGGGCTTATTTTGGACCTTTTAAGTTTATTAGGTAACATTAGGGTTTCACCTCATTTTGTAAGCCTATATAAGGCATGTAAAAGTCTTGTAGAGGCAGTTGCCTCATTTTGGAATTGGATGCACGAAAATAGACTTTTTCTCTCTCAAAATTGTCTTCTCAAGTTTTTCAACTCTTGAAGATAGTTGCTGACTTATCACTCTTTGATCATCAAGAGTGTGGCGTCAAAACCCTAAATTGATCCTTGTGGCGTCCATACGACTTATCAAGGTATCTATTTAGTTCTATCCTCCATCAACTTCACAATTTAATTTTGTTATAAATCAAGGCACATCATCTGGTATCAGAGCATAGGATTTCAGTGTGCAAACTGAAGTTTTAGCTATTGAAGGTGTCTTGCTATTTTTTGTGTTATATAATTTCGTGGGGTTATTATCAGTTTGGGTCTCTAATATTTGAGGAGTTAAATTGCAACTCTGAAGCATTAAAATTAATTCTTAGTAGTTTGTGAACTGGAGATGGGTTGGCTGAATTAAATTGTTCTTGAACCTGGAAATTTTGTGAACCTGGAAATTTTGAATTTGAGTAAATTGTTGCTATCTGATTGTATTTACTGAATTGGTGAAAACTTCAGTTTGAGAAGAGTGTTTTAGCTACTGGTTGTGTTGTTCAATTGTTCATACTTGTTTGGGGTTTTTGTTAATAATGGCTGACGATGATGCAAGTAGAGTACCAAAGGGATTGAGTTTAGAACAAGCTCAACTCATGGGCTTACAATGAGCTCATGATGAATTTCGAGGTGAGATTATTGAAATTCGTGGACAACTTGCTGCAATTATAGAAATTGATGCAAACGGCATTACACAGCCTATACGCATACAAAAGAAAGAACTCACACGTGGGCTTGGAAGGACTCAAGTCCATCAATCACATGATACATTAAGTTTTCCAAATGAGCCAATCACAAGACTTAAAGCCAAGCAATTTAAAGAAACATTTAATGGGCTGATTCAACAAGATTGTGGGAGGGCAAACACATGGAGGCCTAGTATAAGCCCAAATACATTTCAAATAAATCAAAATCAGATTCAAGGAAACCTAATCACTTTGATTAAGGCAGAATTTCTGGAAATTTGAATATTCAAGGAAACATAATCCCTTTGATTTAGGCATGTTTTCTGAAAATTTGAATATTCAAGGAAACCATGTTTTCTGAAAATTTGAATATTCAAGGAAACCTAATCCCTTTGATATAGGCATGTTTTCTGGAAATTTGATTAAGTTTGAATTTTGTAATTTCAATTATTGTATTAGTTGTAAGTTTGAAATTTGTATTTGAAAGTTGTAACTTGACATCTCTTATGGTCTCTATAAATACCATGGAGATTGAGAGTGGGAGGAGAGGATTTCAGAAAATACAATTTGAGAGTTTTCTCTTAAGTTCTTCAAAGAACTATTATTAGAACTTATCAAGATTTCATCTTGTGGCGTTCTTTTAGACTTATTACTCACAACTTCTCATCTATCTTGAGTGTGGCGTCTACTATCTTCTTATACCTTTGGTTCTTATCTTTGATAGATAATGGGTCAAGGTTCTTTTTATTTATTTGTATAAAAATCTGAATTAGAACGATCCTTGGCAAAGGAACCTCATTGAGCGTCGGGTCTCACTTTTCTTTGTGAGGTTCACATCATTTAGTATCAGAGCTTAGGCTCTAATCAGGTTTGAATTATCCTTTTATTTATTTCATTGTTCCATTTATCTTTACATAAATTCGTATTTTATTTTATTTCTGGTTTCTGATTTAAAAAAAAAAAAAAAAAAAAAAAATTACGAGTGAAAACACTAGTGAAAGGTGAGTGAATCATTCTTTGAGTGAAACACATAAGGGAGTGTGCGAGGTACTTTTTTTTTTTCTTTCTAACTTTGTTTTGCAGCAAATATGTTAAACAACAAGGACAAAATTACTTCTGAAGTTGCATTGAAAAAGGTTGATTCAAAGTTTCTCATGAAAGCTTTTATATGTGAGATGAGAAAAATATTGAAAGTAGAGGTGGAGCAAGTGCAAAAACGAATAGATAAATTGGAATCTACTACACAAAGCGTGCAGACACCTATAGTTCCTAAATTGCGAATTCAAGATAGGCGTACTACCATGAATTACGATAGATTGTGGAAGATGTGTGTTGATTACTACGCTATCAAAAATGCCACTTCAAAGTTCAAGAGAGTGGTATTTGAGCCCGGTAAAGATTTGAGGACAAATCTTCTTCAAGAGGGGGAGAATTATGCAAACGGCATTACACAGCCTATATGCATACAAAAGAAAGAACTCACACGTGGGCTTGGAAGGACTCAAGTCCATCAATCACATGATACATTAAGTTTTCCAAATGAGCCAATCACAAGACTTAAAGCCAAGCAATTTAAAGAAACATTTAATGGGCTGATTCAACAAGATTGTGGGAGGGCAAACACATGGAGGCCTAGTATAAGCCCAAATACATTTCAAATAAATCAAAATCAGATTCAAGGAAACCTAATCACTTTGATTAAGGCAGAATTTCTGGAAATTTGAATATTCAAGGAAACATAATCCCTTTGATTTAGGCATGTTTTCTGAAAATTTGAATATTCAAGGAAACCATGTTTTCTGGAAATTTGAATATTCAAGGAAACCTAATCCCTTTGATTTACGCATGTTTTCTGGAAATTTGATTAAGTTTGAATTTTGTAATTTCAATTATTGTATTAGTTGTAAGTTTGAAATTTGTATTTGAAAGTTGTAACTTGACATCTCTTATGGTCTCTATAAATACCATGGAGATTGAGAGTGGGAGGAGAGGATTTCAGAAAATACAATTTGAGAGTTTTCTCTTAAGTTCTTCAAAGAACTATTATTAGAACTTATCAAGATTTCATCTTGTGGCGTTCTTTTAGACTTATTACTCACAACTTCTCATCTATCTTGAGTGTGGCGTCTACTATCTTCTTATACCTTTGGTTCTTATCTTTGATAGATAATGGGTCAAGGTTCTTTTTATTTATTTGTATAAAAATCTGAATTAGAACGATCCTTGGCAAAGGAACCTCATTGAGCGTCGGGTCTCACTTTTCTTTGTGAGGTTCACATCATTTAGTATCAGAGCTTAGGCTCTAATCAGGTTTGAATTATCCTTTTATTTATTTCATTGTTCCATTTATCTTTACATAAATTCGTATTTTATTTTATTTCTGGTTTCTGATTTAAAAAAAAAAAAAAAAAAAAAAATTACGAGTGAAAACACTAGTGAAAGGTGAGTGAATCATTCTTTGAGTGAAACACATAAGGGAGTGTGCGAGGTACTTTTTTTTTTTCTTTCTAACTTTGTTTTGCAGCAAATATGTTAAACAACAAGGACAAAATTACTTCTGAAGTTGCATTGAAAAAGGTTGATTCAAAGTTTCTCATGAAAGCTTTTATATGTGAGATGAGAAAAATATTGAAAGTAGAGGTGGAGCAAGTGCAAAAACGAATAGATAAATTGGAATCTACTACACAAAGCGTGCAGACACCTATAGTTCCTAAATTGCGAATTCAAGATAGGCGTACTACCATGAATTATGATAGATTGTGGAAGATGTGTGTTGATTACTACACTATCAAAAATACCACTTCAAAGTTCAAGAGAGTGGTATTTGAGCCCGGTAAAGATTTGAGGACAAATCTTCTTCAAGAGGGGGAGAATTATGCAAACGGCATTACACAGCCTATACGCATACAAAAGAAAGAACTCACACGTGGGCTTGGAAGGACTCAAGTCCATCAATGATGTGCCTTGATTTATAACAAAATTAAATTGCAAAGTTGATGGAGGATAGAACTAAATAGATACCTTGATAAGTCGAATGGACGCCACAAGGATCAGTTTAGGGTTTTGACGCCACACTCTTGATGATCAAAGAGTGATAAGTCAGCAACTATCTTCAAGAGTTGAAAAACTTGAGAAGACAATTTTGAGAGAGAAATAGCTCTTCTATTTCGTGCTTCCAATTTCAAAATGAGGCAACTGCCTCTACAAGACTTTTACATGCCTTATATAGGCTTACAAAATGAGGTGAAACCTAATGCTACCTAATAAGCTTAAAAAGGCCCAAAATAAGCCCAATATGACTTAACAATTTAAAACACAACTAAACAAGTTCAAAATAGCCCAAATACATAAAAGTAGCAACATAAGAAGTAAATAAAGCCCAATAGCATGAAAAGAAAGCCCTTAGCTGCTTCTTAAAGCCCAACGTCACCAAACGTCTCTAAATCACGTCCCAATCTCAAATTGAAGACAAATAAATACATTTAGCTCGTTTCCATTCAGATCGCAAGCTTCTAATCCCATAGAAGCTTCAATAGCTCCAATTTGACTACTTATGGCCCTTTGAAGCTGTTTAGCCTTAGCCCTTGTTATTGGACCATCTGAAATCTCCTTTATGCTCAGCTCGCCTTCTTGAGTTGATTTAGAACCTTCATGATGCACATCATCACCCCCAGGCAGAGAATGATTTGCCCTCAAATCAGAATCTTCTAAATCTTCCAAATAAGGAGATAAGTCCTTCACATTAAAAGTGGCTGAAACATTGTAATCACCAGGAAGGTCAACTTTGTAAGCATTACTATTTACCTTCTCTATAATACGAAAAGGTCCATCAACTCTTGGCATCAGCTTGGACTTTCGCTTGCTAGGAAATCTTCCCTTGCTAAGATGAATCCAAACAAGATCACCAGGTTCAAAGCTAATCATTTTCCGTCCTTTATTAGCATGCTTAACATACCTAGCTGTTTTCTCCTCAATATGAATTCGAACCTGCTCATGAAGCTTCTTCATCAATTCTGCCTTCTTAACATCATCCATAGATGTCCTCTCATTAATTGGAATAGGAACAAGGTCAATAGGAACAAATGGATTAAATCCATACACAATCTCAAATGGTGAAAATTTTGTAGCCCCATGCACACTACGGTTATATGCAAACTCTACAATAGGCAAACAAGTATCCCAACTCTTTAAGTTCTTGTTTATAACAGCCCGTAATAAAGAAGATAGAGTACGGTTCACTACCTCAGTTTGCCCATCAGTTTGTGGATGACAAGCAGTACTGAAAAGCAACTTTGTTCCAAGCTTCTTCCAAAGAGTCTTCCAAAAATAGCTTAAGAACTTTGTATCACGATCAGAGACAATGCTTTTAGGGATTCCATGCAAACGTACAATTTCCCTAAAAAACAAATCAGCAATATGAATAGCATCATCAGTTTTGTTACAAGGAATAAAGTGTGACATTTTGGAGAACCGATCAACCACAACCATCACTGAATCCTTCCCACGCTGTGTTCTAAGTAATCCAAGCACAAAAGCCATACTAATATCCATCCATGGTTGCTCTGGGATAGGTAAAGGCATATATAGTCCATATGCATTCTCTTTACCCTTAGCTTTCTTGCAATTTACACATTTTTCAACAACTTTATGAACATCCCGCAGCATATTAGGCCAAAAGAAGTGCTCTTTCAGTAGCTCATAAGTTTTCTTCTCCCCAAAATGACCACTAAGACCACCCGCATGAGCCTCACGCACAAGCAACTCACGTAAGGATCCTGAAGGTATACACATTCTGCCCAACTTGAACAAGTAACCATCATGCACAAAGAACCCATCACAAGCTCCTTTAGCACATTTAGACATCATATTAGCAAAGTATGAATCACTGGTATATTGTTCTTTCACCTGTTCAAAACCCAAAAGCCTTGCATTTAACATAGAAATCAATGCATACCTCCTAGAAAGAGCATCAGCAATGACATTAGTTTGCCCCTTCTTGTATTTTATGACATATGGAAATGGCTCCATGAACTCTACCCATTTGGCATGTCTTCTATTCAGCTTGTTCTTCCCTTTAAGATACTTTAAGGATTCATGGTCAGTATGAATAACGAACTCTTTAGGTAATAAATAATGCTGCCATACCTCGAGAGCCCGAATCAATGCATAAAACTCCTTGTCATAAATAGAGTAGTTTAACCGTGCCCCATTCAGCTTCTCACTAAAGAAAGCAATTGGCCTCTTTTCTTGCATCAACACAGCCCCAATACCGACCCCTGAAGCATCACACTCTATTTCAAATGTTTTAGCAAAATCGGGAAGTGCTAAAACTGGAGCAGAACATAATTGTTCTTTTATCAGTTCAAATGACTTCTGTGCATTCTCATTCCACCTAAACTCATTTCCCTTTTTCAAACACTCTGTCATAGGCGCAACAATAGAACTAAAGTCTTTAATAAATCGCCTATAGAAAGAGGCTAAACCATGAAAACTTCTCACATCCGCAACACCAGTAGGTTTAGGCCAATCACGAATTGCCTTAACCTTCTCCTCATCAACCTTAATTCCGCTACCAGAAACAACATACCCCAAAAAGATAACACTATCTTGGCAGAAATAGCACTTCTTGATGTTTCCATACAACTTAGCATCACGCAAGGTCTCAAATACAGCCATAAGATGTTTCAAATGATCATCTAAAGTTTTACTATAGATCAAGATATCATCAAAATAGACCACAACAAACAGCCCAATAAACTTCCTCAAAACATGGTTCATAAGTCTCATAAATGTACTAGGTGCATTAGAAAGCCCAAACGGCATCACCATCCACTCATACAATCCATGCTTAGTTTTAAAGGCTGTTTTCCATTCATCACCTTCTTTCATCCTAATTTGGTGATATCCACTCATTAAATCAACTTTAGAAAAATAAACAGCACCATGCAATTCATCAAGCATATCATCATGTCTAGGAATAGGGAATCGATACTTAACCGTTATCTTGTTGATAGCCCGACTGTCCACACACATTCTCATGGTACCATCCTTCTTTGGAACAAGCAAAGTAGGCACTGAACAAGGACTAAGTGACTCACGCACATAGCCCCTCTCTAAGAGCTCACCAACTTGCCTTTTGATCTCCTTTGCTTCCTCCGGATTACATCTATATGCTGGTCTATTTGGAAGTGAAGCTCCAGGCACCAAATCAATTTGATGCTCTATCCCTCGAATAGGTGGTAATCCCAATGGTAGCTCTTCTGGAAATACATCTTTGAACTCTTCAAGTAACTCCACAACCTGCCTTGGCAAATCCAAACCCTCCACTTGCAATAAAGGCTTTGCCCAAGTCATGAAAACAACCCCCACAGAAGCTAGTGCTTGCTCAACATCTCCCTTTTTGGCTAACATTAACCCTTTACCAGATTCCATCATCTTCCTTTGATTCCGCAACTGATCTTCTCTAACTTGTTGAGAACTCAATGGCATCAAATTCACTTTCTTCCCATTCAGCACAAATGAATAAGTGTTCCTTCGCCCATTATAAGTCACATCATTATCAAATTGCCATGGGCGTCCTAATAACACATGACTAGCTGTCATCGGAACCACATCACATAAAACCTCATCATGAAAGGTTTTAATGGAGAATGGCACCCGAACCTGTCTTGTAACTTGAATCTCTCCCTTATCCTTAAGCCAATGTAATTTGTATGGTTTTGGATGTGGAACAGTAGTTAATCTCAGTTTCTCCACTAAAGTAATGCATGCAACATTGGTGCAACTACCATTATCAATGATCATGGCACAAACCTTATCTCGGATTTGACATCTTGTATGAAAGATGTTTTCGCGCTGTTCCAAACCAATATCAACTTCAGCACTCAAAATCCTTTGAATAACTAATAAATTTCCCTCCATTGGCTCAAGATTCTCTTCTTGTTCAGTCACTTCGACTTTAGATTCCTCTTCCATCTCAGCTTCATCTTCACTTACAAGCTCTCCATACTGCCCTTGTAAAACCATCACCCTCTTATTCGGACATTCAGAAGCAATATGCCCATTTCCCAAGCACTTGAAACACTTGATGTCTTGCGATCTCCTGGAAAATTGAGGTTCAAATACCTTCTCCTTTCCTTTCAATGAACCTGAACTAACACTTCCTTTACTGAACTCCACTTTCTCATCACGTTTAGGTGTGTTCCATGTTCGCGAAGGTGAAGAAACAGCCTTTGTATTACTTGTTGTAGTTGACCTCATATGGATACCCCCTCTTTTCTGCTGTCTTTCTACTTTAGTTGCAAGCTTTATGACATCCACAAGAAATATGAAGGGCTGTAACTCAACAACATTAGCTATGTCCCTCTTCAATCCATCAAGGAATCTAGCTATTGTTTGCTCTTGAGGTTCATTTAAATCACAGCGAATTAGCAACAGTTCAAATTCTTTCACATACTCCTCCACACTCAAGGAGCCTTGCCGCAAAGTCTGGAGTTTGATGTATAATTCTTGTTTATAGTAATCCGGAACAAATCTCTTCTTCATTAATCTTTTCATAAGTGGCCAGCTTGTAACTTCTTCTTCGTCATCCCTTCTTCGCTGAGTTTTTAAGTTTTCCCATCACAAAAGTGCGTAATCGGTAAACTCAAGTGCTGCTACCTTACACTTCTTTGCCTCAGGATACTCATGCCAATCAAACACCCTTTCTACCTTCTGAACCCATTCAAGATACTCCTCAGGAGAACTAGTACCTCTAAATGGTGGTATATTAAGTTTGATACCACTAGTAGGGTCATTTTGCTGCCTCCTTATCCTACCCCTATCTTCAGCCTCATCATCCCTATTTGGCTCATCTCCAGCATTCCCTAGGTCATTTTGAGGTACCCTATGCCCTACCCGCCTTTGTTGGGGTTGCAAAGTGTTTCTTTGCATCATTTCTATAATTGCAGCAAGTTGTCCACGAATTTCAGTAATCTCACCTCGAAATTCATCATGAGATCGCTGTAAGTGCAAAAACGAATAGATAAATTGGAATCTACTACACAAAGCGTGCAGACACCTATAGTTCCTAAATTGCGAATTCAAGATAAGCGTACTACCATGAATTTTGATAGATTGTGGAAGATGTGTGTTGATTACTACACTATCAAAAATACCACTTCAAAGTTCAAGAGAGTGGTATTTGAGCTCGGTAAAGATTTGAGGACAAATCTTCTTCAAGAGGGGGAGAATTATGCAAACGGCATTACACAGCCTATACGCATACAAAAGAAAGAACTCACACGTGGGCTTGGAAGGACTCAAGTCCATCAATGATGTGCCTTGATTTATAACAAAATTAAATTGCAAAGTTGATGGAGGATAGAACTAAATAGATACCTTGATAAGTCGAATGGACGCCACAAGGATCAGTTTAGGGTTTTGACGCCACACTCTTGATGATCAAAGAGTGATAAGTCAGCAACTATCTTCAAGAGTTGAAAAACTTGAGAAGACAATTTTGAGAGAGAAATAGCTCTTCTATTTCGTGCTTCCAATTTCAAAATGAGGCAACTGCCTCTACAAGACTTTTACATGCCTTATATAGGCTTACAAAATGAGGTGAAACCCTAATGCTACCTAATAAGCTTAAAAAGGCCCAAAATAAGCCCAATATGACTTAACAATTTAAAACACAACTAAACAAGTTCAAAATAGCCCAAATACATAAAAGTAGTAACATAAAAAGTAAATAAAGCCCAATAGCATGAAAAGAAAGCCCTTAGCTGCTTCTTAAAGCCCAACGTCACCAAACGTCTCTAAATCACGTCCCAATCTCAAATTGAAGACAAATAAATACATTTAGCTCGTTTCCATTCAGATCGCAAGCTTCTAATCCCATAGAAGCTTCAATAGCTCCAATTTGACTACTTATGGCCCTTTGAAGCTGTTTAGCCTTAGCCCTTGTTATTGGACCATCTGAAATCTCCTTTATGCTCAGCTCGCCTTCTTGAGTTGATTTAGAACCTTCATGATGCACATCAATCAATCACATGATACATTAAGTTTTCCAAATGAGCCAATCACAAGACTTAAAGCCAAGCAATTTAAAGAAACATTTAATGGGCTGATTCAACAAGATTGTGGGAGGGCAAACACATGGAGGCCTAGCATAAGCCCAAATACATTTCAAATAAATCCAAATCAGATTCAAGGAAACCTAATCATTTTGATTAAGGCAGAATTTCTGGAAATTTGAATATTCAAGGAAACATAATCCCTTTGATTTAGGCATGTTTTCTGAAAATTTGAATATTCAAGGAAACCATGTTTTCTGGAAATTTGAATATTCAAGGAAACCTAATCCCTTTGATTTACGCATGTTTTCTGGAAATTTGATTAAGTTTGAATTTTGTAATTTCAATTATTGTATTAGTTGTAAGTTTGAAATTTGTATTTGAAAGTTGTAACTTGACATCTCTTATGGTCTCTATAAATACCATGGAGATTGAGAGTGGGAGGAGAGGATTTCAGAAAATACAATTTGAGAGTTTTCTCTTAAGTTCTTCAAAGAACTATTATTAGAACTTATCAAGATTTCATCTTGTGGCGTTCTTTTAGACTTATCACTCACAACTTCTCATCTATCTTGAGTGTGGCGTCTACTATCTTCTTATACCTTTGGTTCTTATCTTTGATAGATAATGGGTCAAGGTTCTTTTTATTTATTTGTATAAAAATCTGAATTAGAACGATCCTTGGCAAAGGAACCTCATTGAGCGTCGGGTCTCACTTTTCTTTGTGAGGTTCACATCAGAAATGATGCAAAGAAACACTTTGCAACCCCAACAAAGGCGGGTAGGGCATAGGGTACCTCGAAATGACCTAGGGGATGCTGGAGATGAGCCAAATAGGGATGATGAGGCTGAAGATAGGGGTAGGATAAGGAGGCAGCAAAATGACCCTACTAGTGGTATCAAACTTAATATACCACTATTTAGAGGTACTAGTTCTCCTGAGGAGTATCTTGAATGGGTTCAGAAGGTAGAAAGGGTGTTTGATTGGCATGAGTATCCTGAGGCAAAGAAGTGTAAGGTAGCAGCACTTGAGTTTACCGATTACGCACTTTTGTGGTGGGAAAACTTAAAAGCTCAGCGAAGAAGGGATGACGAAGAAGAAGTTACAAGCTGGCCACTTATGAAAAGATTAATGAAGAAGAGATTTGTTCCGGATTACTATAAACAAGAATTATACATCAAACTCCAGACTTTGCGGCAAGGTTCCTTGAGTGTGGAGGAGTATGTGAAAGAATTTGAGCTGTTGCTGATTCGCTGTGATTTGAATGAACCTCAAGAGCAAACAATAGCTAGATTCCTTGATGGATTGAAGAGGGACATAGCTAATGTTGTTGAGTTACAGCCCTTCATATTTCTTGTGGATGTCATAAAGCTTGCAACTAAAGTAGAAAGACAGCAGAAAAGAGGGGGTATCCATATGAGGTCAACTACAACAAGTAATACAAAGGCTGTTTCTTCACCTTCGCGAACATGGAACACACCTAAACGTGATGAGAAAGTGGAGTTCAGTAAAGGAAGTGTTAGTTCAGGTTCATTGAAAGGAAAGGAGAAGGTATTTGAACCATAATTTTCCAGGAGATCGCAAGACATCAAGTGTTTCAAGTGCTTGGGAAATGGGCATATTGCTTCTGAATGTCCGAATAAGAGGGTGATGGTTTTACAAGGGCAGTATGGAGAGCTTGTAAGTGAAGATAAAGCTGAGATGGAAGAGGAATCTAAAGTCGAAGTGACTGAACAAGAAGAGAATCTTGAGCCAATGGAGGGAAATTTATTAGTTATTCAAAGGATTTTGAGTGCTGAAGTTGATATTGGTTTGGAACAGCGCGAAAACATCTTTCATACAAGATGTCAAATTCGAGATAAGGTGTATGCCATGATCATTGATAATGGTAGTTGCACCAATGTTGCATCCATTACTTTAGTGGAGAAATTGGGATTAACTACTGTTCCACATCCAAAACCATACAAATTACATTGGCTTAATGACAAGGGAGAGATTCAGGTTACAAGACAGGTTCGGGTTCCATTCTCCATTAAAACCTTTCATGATGAGGTTTTATGTGATGTGGTTCCGATGACAGCTAGTCATGTGTTATTAGGACGCCCATGGCAATTTGATAATGATGTGACTTATAATGGGCGAAGGAACACTTATTCATTTGTGCTGAATGGGAAGAAAGTGAATTTGATGCCATTGAGTTCTCAACAAGTTAGAGAAGATCAGTTGCAGAATCAAAGGAAGATGATGGAATCTGGTAAAGGGTTAATGTTAGCCAAAAAGGGAGATGTTGAGCAAGCACTAGCTTCTGTGGGGGTTGTTTTCATGACTTGGGCAAAGCCTTTATTGCAAGTGGAGGGTTTGGATTTGCCAAGGCAGGTTGTGGAGTTGCTTGAAGAGTTCAAAGATGTATTTCTAGAAGAGCTACCATTGGGGTTACCACCTATTCGAGGGATAGAGCATCAAATTGATTTGGTGCCTGGAGCTTCACTTCCAAATAGACCAGCATATAGATGTAATCCGGAGGAAGCAAAGGAGATCAAAAGGCAAGTTGGTGAGCTCTTAGAGAGGGGCTATGTGCGTGAGTCACTTAGTCCTTGTTCAGTGCCTACTTTGCTTGTTCCAAAGAAGGATGGTACCATGAGAATGTGTGTGGACAGTCGGGCTATCAACAAGATAACGGTTAAGTATCGATTCCCTATTCCTAGACTTGATGATATGCTTGATGAATTACATGGTGCTGTTTATTTTTCTAAAGTTGATTTAATGAGTGGATATCACCAAATTAGGATGAAAGAAGGTGATGAATGGAAAACAGCCTTTAAAACTAAGCATGGATTGTATGAGTGGATGGTGATGCCATTTGGGATTTCTAATGCACCTAGTACATTTATGAGACTTATGAACCATGTTTTGAGGAAGTTTATCGGGCTGTTTGTTGTGGATTATTTTGATAATATCTTGATCTATAGTAAAACTTTAGATGATCATGTGAAGAATCTTATGGCTGTATTTGAGACCTTGCGTAATGCTAAGTTG
Organism: Ailanthus altissimus; assembly: GCA_946807835.1. NCBI lineage: Eukaryota > Viridiplantae > Streptophyta > Magnoliopsida > Sapindales > Simaroubaceae > Ailanthus > Ailanthus altissimus. The sequence continues at coordinate 6,544,289 of OX327713.1, read as the reverse complement.
TATGGAAACCTCAAGAAGTGCTATTTCTGCCAAGATAGTGTTATCTTTTTGGGGTATGTTGTTTCTGGTAGCGGAATTAAGGTTGATGAGGAGAAGGTTAAGGCAATTCGTGATTGGCCTAAACCTACTGGTGTTGCGGATGTGAGAAGTTTTCATGGTTTAGCCTCTTTCTATAGGCGATTTATTAAAGACTTTAGTTCTATTGTTGCGCCTATGACAGAGTGTTTGAAAAAGGGAAATGAGTTCAGGTGGAATAAGAATGCACAGAAGTCATTTGAACTGATAAAAGAACAATTATGTTCTGCTCCAGTTTTAGCACTTCCCGATTTTGCTAAAACATTTGAAATAGAGTGTGATGCTTCAGGGGTCGGTATTGGGGCTGTGTTGATGCAAGAAAAGAGGCCAATTGCTTTCTTTAGTGAGAAACTGAATGGGGCACGGTTAAACTACTCTATTTATGACAAGGAGTTTTATGCATTGATTCGGGCTCTCGAGGTATGGCAGCATTATTTATTACCTAAAGAGTTCGTTATTCATACTGACCATGAATCCTTAAAGTATCTTAAAGGGCAGAACAAGCTGAATAGAAGACATGCCAAATGGGTAGAGTTCATGGAGCCATTTCCATATGTCATAAAATACAAGAAGGGGCAAACTAATGTCATTGCTGATGCTCTTTCTAGGAGGTATGCATTGATTTCTATGTTAAATGCAAGGCTTTTGGGTTTTGAACAGGTGAAAGAACAATATACCAGTGATTCATACTTTGCTAATATGATGTCTAAATGTGCTAAAGGAGCTTGTGATGGGTTCTTTGTGCATGATGGTTACTTGTTCAAGTTGGGCAGAATGTGTATACCTTCAGGATCCTTACGTGAGTTGCTTGTGCGTGAGGCTCATGCGGGTGGTCTTAGTGGTCATTTTGGGGAGAAGAAAACTTATGAGCTACTGAAAGAGCACTTCTTTTGGCCTAATATGCTGCGGGATGTTCATAAAGTTGTTGAAAGATGTGTAAATTGCAAGAAAGCTAAGGGTAAAGAGAATGCATATGGACTATATATGCCTTTACCTATCCCAGAGCAACCATGGATGGATATTAGTATGGATTTTGTGCTTGGATTACCTAGAACACAGCGTGGGAAGGATTCAGTGATGGTTGTGGTTGATCGGTTCTCCAAAATGTCACACTTTATTCCTTGTAACAAAACTGATGATGCTATTCATATTGCTGATTTGTTTTTTAGGGAAATTGTACGTTTGCATGGAATCCCTAAAAGCATTGTCTCTGATCGTGATACAAAGTTCTTAAGCTATTTTTGGAAGACTCTTTGGAAGAAGCTTGGAACAAAGTTGCTTTTCAGTACTGCTTGTCATCCACAAACTGATGGGCAAACTGAGGTAGTGAACCGTACTCTATCTTCTTTATTACGGGCTGTTATAAATAAGAACTTAAAGAGTTGGGATACTTGTTTGCCTATTGTAGAGTTTGCATATAACCGTAGTGTGCATGGGGCTACAAAATTTTCACCATTTGAGATTGTGTATGGATTTAATCCATTTGTTCCTATTGACCTTGTTCCTATTCCAATTAATGAGAGGACATCTATGGATGGTGTTCAGAAGGCAGAATTCATGAAGAAGCTTCATGAGCAGGTTCGAATTCATATTGAGGAGAAAACGGCCAGGTATGTTAAGCATGCTAATAAAGGACGAAAAATGATTAGCTTTGAACCTGGTGATCTTGTTTGGATTCATCTTAGCAAGGGAAGATTTCCTAGCAAGCGGAAGTCCAAGCTGATGCCAAGAGTTGATGGACCTTTTCGTATTATAGAGAAGGTAAATAGTAATGCTTACAAAGTTGACCTTCCTAGTGATTACAATGTTTCAGCCACTTTTAATGTGAAGGACTTATCTCCTTATTTGGAAGATTTAGAAGATTCTGATTTGAGGGCAAATCATTCTCTGCCCGGGGGTGATGTTGTGCATCATGAAGGTTCTAAATCAACTCAAGAAGGCGAGCTGAGCGTAAAGGATATTTCAGATGGTCCAATAACAAGGGCTAAGGCTAAACAGCTTCAAAGGGCCATAAGTAGTCAAATTGGAGCTATTGAAGCTTCTATGGGATTAGAAACTTGCGATCTGAATGGAAACGAGCTAAATGTATTTATTTGTCTTCAATTTGAGATTGGGACGTGATTTAGAGATGTTTGGTGACGTTGGGCTTTAAGAAGCAGTTAAGGGCTTTCTTTTCATGCTATTAGGCTTTATTTACTTCTTATGTTACTACTTTTATGTATTTGGGCTATTTTGAACTTGTTTAGTTTTGTTTTAAATTGTTAAGTCATATTGGGCTTATTTTGGACCTTTTAAGTTTATTAGGTAACATTAGGGTTTCACCTCATTTTGTAAGCCTATATAAGGCATGTAAAAGTCTTGTAGAGGCAGTTGCCTCATTTTGGAATTGGATGCACGAAAATAGACTTTTTCTCTCTCAAAATTGTCTTCTCAAGTTTTTCAACTCTTGAAGATAGTTGCTGACTTATCACTCTTTGATCACCAAGAGTGTGGCGTCAAAACCCTAAATTGATCCTTGTGGCGTCCATACGACTTATCAAGGTATCTATTTAGTTCTATCCTCCATCAACTTCACAATTTAATTTTGTTATAAATAAAGGCACATCAGCAATATAGAGAAAACCTAGTCTTTCCCCTCAATATGCTTTCTAATGATTAATATTTTAATATTTAACTTCCTTAGTCTTTGTTATTGATCAAGACACTAATATATTCACAAGTCTATTCCAAGGTCATGCAAATATACCTTAATTTACCAAATACCTATATTCCTATGGTACTAGTAATAAATTAAGATTCATTAAGATTAAGACTTATTGATCATACATGCCAATTGGGTATATTCTTATCCTAAATTGAAACTTACATATGCAACATTGAATATTACTCTACAATCGTACATCAAATTACCTAGGTCTAAATATGATGTGCCTTGATTTATAACAAAATTAAATTGCAAAGTTGATGGAGGATAGAACTAAATAGATACCTTGATAAGTCGAATAGACGCCACAAGGATCAGTTTAGGGTTTTGACGCCACACTCTTGATGATCAAAGAGTGATAAGTCAGTAACTATCTTCAAGAGTTGAAAAACTTGAGAAGACAATTTTAAGAGAGAAATAGCTCTTCTATTTCGTGCTTCCAATTTCAAAAAGAGGCAACTGCCTCTACAAGACTTTTACATGCCTTATATAGGCTTACAAAATGAGGTGAAACCCTAATGTTACCTAATAAGCTTAAAAAGGCCCAAAATAAGCCCAATATGACTTAACAATTTAAAACAAAACTAAACAAGTTCAAAATAGCCCAAATACATAAAAGTAGTAACATAAGAAGTAAATAAAGCCCAATAGCATGAAAAGAAAGCCCTTAGCTGCTTCTTAAAGCCCAACGTCACCAAACATCTCTAAATCACGTCCCAATCTCAAATTGAAGACAAATAAATACATTTAGCTCGTTTCCATTCAGATCGCAAGCTTCTAATCCCATAGAAGCTTCAATAGCTCCAATTTGACTACTTATGGCCCTTTGAAGCTGTTTAGCCTTAGCCCTTGTTATTGGACCATCTGAAATCTCCTTTATGCTCAGCTCGCCTTCTTGAGTTGATTTAGAACCTTCATGATGCACATCATCACCCCCGAGCAAAGAATGATTTGCCCTCAAATCAGAATCTTCTAAATCTTCCAAATAAGGAGATAAGTCCTTCACATTAAAAGTGGCTGAAACATTGTAATTACCAGGAAGGTCAACTTTGTAAGCATTACTATTTACCTTCTCTATAATACGAAAAGGTCCATCAACTCTTGGCATCAGCTTGGACTTTCGCTTGCTAGGAAATCTTCCCTTGCTAAGATGAATCCAAACAAGATCACCAGGTTCAAAGCTAATCATTTTCCGTCCTTTATTAGCATGCTTAACATACCTAGCTGTTTTCTCCTCAATATGAATTCGAACCTGCTCATGAAGCTTCTTCATCAATTCTGCCTTCTTAACACCATCCATAGATGTCCTCTCATTAATTGGAATAGGAACAAGGTCAATAGGAACAAATGGATTAAATCCATACACAATCTCAAATGGTGAAAATTTTGTAGCCCCATGCACACTACGGTTATATGCAAACTCTACAATAGGCAAACAAGTATCCCAACTCTTTAAGTTCTTGTTTATAACAGCCCGTAATAAAGAAGATAGAGTACGGTTCACTACCTCAGTTTGCCCATCAGTTTGTGGATGACAAGCAGTACTGAAAAGCAACTTTGTTCCAAGCTTCTTCCAAAGAGTCTTCCAAAAATAGCTTAAGAACTTTGTATCACGATCGGAGACAATGCTTTTAGGGATTCCATGCAAACGTACAATTTCCCTAAAAAACAAATCAGCAATATGAATAGCATCATCAGTTTTGTTACAAGGAATAAAGTGTGACATTTTGGAGAACCGATCAACCACAACCATCACTGAATCCTTCCCACGCTGTGTTCTAGGTAATCCAAGCACAAAATCCATACTAATATCCATCCATGGTTGCTCTGGGATAGGTAAAGGCATATATAGTCCATATGCATTCTCTTTACCCTTAGCTTTCTTGCAATTTACACATCTTTCAACAACTTTATGAACATCCCGCAGCATATTAGGCCAAAAGAAGTGCTCTTTCAGTAGCTCATAAGTTTTCTTCTCCCCAAAATGACCACTAAGACCACCCCCATGAGCCTCACGCACAAGCAACTCACGTAAGGATCCTGAAGGTATACACATTCTGCCCAACTTGAACAAGTAACCATCATGCACAAAGAACCCATCACAAGCTCCTTTAGCACATTTAGACATCATATTAGCAAAGTATGAATCACTGGTATATTGTTCTTTCACCTGTTCAAAACCCAAAAGCCTTGCATTTAACATAGAAATCAATGCATACCTCCTAGAAAGAGCATCAGCAATGACATTAGTTTGCCCCTTCTTGTATTTTATGACATATGGAAATGGCTCCATGAACTCTACCCATTTGGCATGTCTTCTATTCAGCTTGTTCTGCCCTTTAAGATACTTTAATGATTCATGGTCAGTATGAATAACGAACTCTTTAGGTAATAAATAATGCTGCCATACCTCGAGAGCCCGAATCAATGCATAAAACTCCTTGTCATAAATAGAGTAGTTTAACCGTGCCCCATTCAGCTTCTCACTAAAGAAAGCAATTGGCCTCTTTTCTTGCATCAACACAGCCCCAATACCGACCCCTGAAGCATCACACTCTATTTCAAATGTTTTAGCAAAATCGGGAAGTGCTAAAACTGGAGCAGAACATAATTGTTCTTTTATCAGTTCAAATGACTTCTGTGCATTCTCATTCCACCTAAACTCATTTCCCTTTTTCAAACACTCTGTCATAGGCGCAACAATAGAACTAAAGTCTTTAATAAATCGCCTATAGAAAGAGGCTAAACCATGAAAACTTCTCACATCCGCAACACCAGTAGGTTTAGGCCAATCACGAATTGCCTTAACCTTCTCCTCATCAACCTTAATTCCGCTACCAGAAACAACATACCCCAAAAAGATAACACTATCTTGGCAGAAATAGCACTTCTTGATGTTTCCATACAACTTAGCATCACGCAAGGTCTCAAATACAGCCATAAGATGTTTCACATGATCATCTAAAGTTTTACTATAGATCAAGATATCATCAAAATAGACCACAACAAACAGCCCAATAAACTTCCTCAAAACATGGTTCATAAGTCTCATAAATGTACTAGGTGCATTAGAAAGCCCAAACGGCATCACCATCCACTCATACAATCCATGCTTAGTTTTAAAGGCTGTTTTCCATTCATCACCTTCTTTCATCCTAATTTGGTGATATCCACTCATTAAATCAACTTTAGAAAAATAAACAGCACCATGCAATTCATCAAGCATATCATCAAGTCTAGGAATAGGGAATCGATACTTAACCGTTATCTTGTTGATAGCCCGACTGTCCACACACATTCTCATGGTACCATCCTTCTTTGGAACAAGCAAAGTAGGCACTGAACAAGGACTAAGTGACTCACGCACATAGCCCCTCTCTAAGAGCTCACCAACTTGCCTTTTGATCTCCTTTGCTTCCTCCGGATTACATCTATATGCTGGTCTATTTGGAAGTGAAGCTCCAGGCACCAAATCAATTTGATGCTCTATCCCTCGAATAGGTGGTAATCCCAATGGTAGCTCTTCTGGAAATACATCTTTGAACTCTTCAAGTAACTCCACAACCTGCCTTGGCAAATCCAAACCCTCCACTTGCAATAAAGGCTTTGCCCAAGTCATGAAAACAACCCCCACAGAAGCTAGTGCTTGCTCAACATCTCCCTTTTTGGCTAACATTAACCCTTTACCAGATTCCATCATCTTCCTTTGATTCCGCAACTGATCTTCTCTAACTTGTTGAGAACTCAATGGCATCAAATTCACTTTCTTCCCATTCAGCACAAATGAATAAGTGTTCCTTCGCCCATTATAAGTCACATCGTTATCAAATTGCCATGGGCGTCCTAATAACACATGACTAGCTGTCATCGGAACCACATCACATAAAACCTCATCATGAAAGGTTTTAATGGAGAATGGAACCCGAACCTGTCTTGTAACCTGAATCTCTCCCTTGTCATTAAGCCAATGTAATTTGTATGGTTTTGGATGTGGAACAGTAGTTAATCCCAATTTCTCCACTAAAGTAATGGATGCAACATTGGTGCAACTACCATTATCAATGATCATGGCACACACCTTATCTCGGATTTGACATCTTGTATGAAAGATGTTTTCGCGCTGTTCAAAACCAATATCAACTTCAGCACTCAAAATCCTTTGAATAACTAATAAATTTCCCTCCATTGGCTCAAGATTCTCTTCTTGTTCAGTCACTTCGACTTTAGATTCCTCTTCCATCTCAGCTTCATCTTCACTTACAAGCTCTCCATACTTCCCTTGTAAAACCATCACCCTCTTATTCGGACATTCAGAAGCAATATGCCCATTTCCCAAGCACTTGAAACACTTGATGTCTCGCGTCCTCCTGGAAAATTGAGGTTCAAATACCTTCTCCTTTCCTTTCAATGAACCTGAACTAGCACTTCCTTTACTGAACTCCACTTTCTCATCACGTTTAGGTGTGTTCCATGTTCGCGAAGGTGAAGAAACAGCCTTTGTATTACTTGTTGTAGTTGACCTCATATGGATACCCCCTCTTTTCTGCTGTCTTTCTACTTTAGTTGCAAGCTTTATGACATCCTCAAGAAATATGAAGGGCTGTAACTCAACAACATTAGCTATGTCCCTCTTCAATCCATCAAGGAATCTAGCTATTGTTTGCTCTTGAGGTTCATTCAAATCACAACGAATCAGCAACAGCTCAAATTCTTTCACATACTCCTCCACACTCAAGGAACCTTGCCGCAAAGTCTGGAGTTTGATGTATAATTCTTGTTTATAGTAATCCGGAACAAATCTCTTCTTCATTAATCTTTTCATGAGTGGCCAGCTTGTAACTTCTTCTTCGTCATCCCTTCTTCGCTGAGCTTTTAAGTTTTCCCACCACAAAAGTGCGTAATCGGTAAACTCAAGTGCTGCTACCTTACACTTCTTTGCCTCAGGATACTCATGCCAATCAAACACCCTTTCTACCTTCTGAACCCATTCAAGATACTCTTCAGGAGAACTAGTACCTCTAAATGGTGGTATATTAAGTTTGATACCACTAGTAGGGTCATTTTGCTGCCTCCTTATCCTACCCCTATCTTCAGCCTCATCATCCCTATTTGGCTCATCTCCAGCATTCCCTAGGTCATTTCGAGGTACCCTATGCCCTACCCGCCTTTGTTGGGGTTGCAAAGTGTTTCTTTGCATCATTTCTATAATTGCAGCAAGTTGTCCACGAATTTCAGTAATCTCACCTCGAAATTCATCATGAGCTCGTTGTAAGCCCACGAGTTGAGCTTGTTCTAAACTCAATCCCTTTGGTACTCTACTTGCATCATCATCAGCCATTATTAACAAAAACCCCAAACAAGTATGAACAATTGAACAACACAACCAGTAGCTAAAACACTCTTCTCAAACTGAATTTTCCACCAATTCAGTAAATACAATCAGATAGCAACAATTTACTCAAATTCGAAATTTCCAGGTTCACAAAATTTCCAGGTTCAAGAACAATTTAATTCAGCCAACCGATCTCCAGTTCACAAACTACTAAGAATTAATTTTAATGCTTCAGAGTTGCAATTCAACTCCTCAAATATTAGAGACCCAAACTGATAATAACCCCACGAAATTATATAACACAAAAAATAGCAAGACACCTTCAATAGCTAAAACTTCAGTTTGCACACTGAAATCCTGTGCTTTGATACCAGATGATGTGCCTTGATTTATAACAAAATTAAATTGCAAAGTTGATGGAGGATAGAACTAAATAGATACCTTGATAAGTCAAATGGACGCCACAAGGATCAGTTTAGGGTTTTGACGCCACACTCTTGATGATCAAAGAGTGATAAGTCAGTAACTATCTTCAAGAGTTGAAAAACTTGAGAAGACAATTTTAAGAGAGAAATAGCTCTTCTATTTCGTGCTTCCAATTTCAAAAAGAGGCAACTGCCTCTACAAGACTTTTACATGCCTTATATAGGCTTACAAAATGAGGTGAAACCCTAATGTTACCTAATAAGCTTAAAAAGGCCCAAAATAAGCCCAATATGACTTAACAATTTAAAACAAAACTAAACAAGTTCAAAATAGCCCAAATACATAAAAGTAGTAACATAAGAAGTAAATAAAGCCCAATAGCATGAAAAGAAAGCCCTTAGCTGCTTCTTAAAGCCCAACGTCACCAAACATCTCTAAATCACGTCCCAATCTCAAATTGAAGACAAATAAATACATTTAGCTCGTTTCCATTCAGATCGCAAGCTTCTAATCCCATAGAAGCTTCAATAGCTCCAATTTGACTACTTATGGCCCTTTGAAGCTGTTTAGCCTTAGCCCTTGTTATTGGACCATCTGAAATCTCCTTTATGCTCAGCTCGCCTTCTTGAGTTGATTTAGAACCTTCATGATGCACATCAAAATATTATGATTGTAATATCCAATCCCTATTAGTAGTATTGGCGCCTAGATTTTGGTATAGAGCAAATAAGACACCGTAGGGTTACTCGATTTTAACCCTATTAGAAATATTCCCTTTATAGTGCACGTGAGAGATATTAGACCTAATTTGATAATTTCGCATTCGATCGGTGCGCCGGATGACCCTAGAATATTTTTGGAATTTTTCTCTATTGGCTTAGAAAAGGAAATCCTAATTTACTACATGAATTTCCATTTAAGGGTTATGAATGGAACAAACCTTTGTTGAGAAATACAATCCATATATTAAGAAATGGACCAATTAGAAACAATCTCATGGATTGCCAAGTTGAAAACTCTAGTTAGTTCTTTTAACTATTCTAACTAGATAGTTATAAAGAAACCAATTAAATCTTTTCATTTGAACTAATGGCAAATTAGAAGTTTTAAGTAAGTTGAAGGACAAAATGGTCAATTGAGGGAGTACTATATATATATGTTAGAAGTGTGTAGAAATTTGAAGAGAGATCAAAAGCAACACTTAGCCAAAAAAAAGAGAGAAATTCGAGCTTCAAAGGGGGGTGCTGCTACAGTGACTATTCAAGTTTTTTTTTCATGATTTTTCATGTGTAATCAAGCTAAAATAAGATTACATATAAATCCTTAAGCTCAATTGAAGCCTCAATTAATGAAAATTCAAGAAAAAGAGGTAAGAAAAATATTATTTTATGAGTTTGATAAGTGAACTTTCAAGAATGCTCCAATTGACATTCTTATGTGTATTCTTAGCTTAGATTGAGTTGAATTCTAGTTTGGAGCTTGAAGGAGTCATCAATTTGAAGAAATTGGCAAGGTGAGAATTAGGGTTTTTGGTGATTTTGTTGTAGAGATTTCAATTGGTTGTAATTAGGGTTTTAGAATGAAATTGGCATGATTTTGTTGTAATTGGAACAAGAAATTGAGAAAAAGAATGTGTTGGAACCTAGGGTGAAATTCTGCCACTTTAGGGAAGTTAGGAATTAAGTGGTGTTTTGATTGAATTGTTGTGTGTAAATGGTGCATATTATAAATTGAATGTATATGGTTGATGGAAAAACCAAAAATGAAGAAAATGGGACATAATTGTCCATGTTGGAAAGGTGAAGGGCAATTATATCCAACCAAGTTATAAGGTGTTCAAAAATTTTTAAAGCGCCGGATGGTGAGTTAGTTTCGATTATGGCTCCGTAACTAAAATCGGGAAGTAGTATGCATCCGGGCTTTATATGCCGATTAAAGCGTTTAGTAGTTAAAGGAGATTCTAGCATTCAATTTAGTTCTAAATGTCATTTGTGGCGCATAGGTGAAGATAACCGAGAGCGTTAATGGGAGCAGAAATCGGGAGCGAAATTGAGCGCGGAGCGGTTGTGAGTGGAAATCTGCCATTTCTTTTACTTTGCATTTATTATGTTTTCGCATAATGAATATGCATGTTTTATGAGCTTTCGATGCATAACCATGATTTATGATCTTGATATATATTCATAGACATGCCCTTACATGTTCGAATTGAGAAACAGTTTTAAAATATCTACATTCGTTTTTAAGGCCATTGGTACCCTCAGATTATAGTGGTAATGATTGTATTAGACCCGGCCGGTATATCCCGTGCACATGGGCAGGTCTTGGGGGTGTGTCACTAACTCCGGAAAGTCGGGATGTCGAGTCATGTGAGTCGCTCTATGTGTACGGGGTATTATCTTGCTATATGCATGCGATGTAGGATTCCACTGCATAGCCAGTGAGATGTCTTGAGATGTCACTGTGGGTGCTACTAGTTAAGGTGCCCCGTGACCTACTCACGTGTGCGGTGCTAGTTGAGTCGCTGCGTGGGTATAGAGCTTTAGGGTTACCATTGGTACAGTTTAGAAAGAAAATGGCCGAGCGAGGATTTTACTAGTTTTCAATTTACCGATAGCATTTATATATGCACACAGCAGTTATTATGTTATACAGATTTTGAATATAATTTTTCAAAGATGTAGATAAAACCCGCTCGGCAAGATTTCAATAGCATATGATGTTAGAAACCGTTTTACATCAGTTTTAGAAACATGATTTCTGCATGAACTTTAGAATTTTCTATCTATACATGATGTTATTTTATTGAAATTTTATTTGCACTCACTGAGCTCCTTTAGCTCACTCGTTTTGTGTTTTATGTTTTCTGAACCCCTTTCCTAGGTGCAGATCTTGGTACACAAGCTGCTGATTCTCTTATTGCCGAGTAGTGGGCTGAATCCGAAGATCATTTTTTGTACATGTAAATGTGCTAAATAGCACCCTTTACTTTATGCATAATAGTTGTAGGCATGTATATTTGGATGTATGTTTTGAACCGAGAAGAAGAGATTTCAATTTTATGATGATCGTTCTTTTTACTTCTATGATTACGCTTATTTGTGATTCAAATGAATAATTGAGTTGTGTTGGATTTGATTGGAAAGGACCGGAGGTCCAAATTGGTAGAATTGAGATGTATTGAAAATAAAAGTGAAATTTCTTTGCAGATTTTATATGGATTTTTTGAAAAACAGGGGAAACTCTGTCTGTTTGTTTTTAAAATTAAGATATCGTTTTCGTGTATGTTACTAGACCTTCTTAGTAGTAACAAGAATTAAAAAGGGGTTCGTCTCACGGAATTTCTCAACATACCCAGTTAGGTTCGGAGGAACTTCCGTCGGGGTGCCCGGCAGGGCCGCTGGGATCTATAGTAGAGGGTCTCGGGTCAGGTCCTGTCAATGATTCCCCTTCCGAGTTTATTAATAATATTACTAACTTATTCACCATATATTGGCCAGATATATTAAAGCATTAAGATCAAGTAATTTGAATATCAAAGAACTAAGTTTATTAAATATTCAAAAGATATGGCAATTAAGCACACATATTGAGTTCAAGTATTAACCCTAGAAAATAAGTTTAGCTCATGGCTATAAGAGAACAGCAGTACAAATAATAATAAACCATAATACAATCAATAGCAAACCGATATAGATGTCGAATTGCTCTAAATTTTGCTGCCTAAAATACCCTTGATGTCGAAGAACATCTCGAATCTCTCTCTAAAGTTGCTTAAATTAAACTCCTATTGCTCTCCAAGACTCGTGCTCTGTATTCTGGGTGCTCTTGAATTGCTCTAGGTTAATCTTGGATGATTCTTAAAGGTTAGGAACGAGTGGCTTTTTATAAGGATTGATATGAGCTTGAAAATCTCAATTCTTGTCGGACTAGGACTCGTGCTACCGTTGAGGCGCTATGCAGTTGTTACTGGGGCGACACGTGAAAAAGGCTTCACCGCTGGCGCGGTGACATGATGGCGCTAGGGCGCTGGCCTATTGCTGGCGTGGTAAAGGTCTGGTGCTAAAGCGCCAGATGCGACTTCAACAGGTTGTTTTCCTTATTTTGATTACTGTTCCAGCGCTGGGGTCATAATCATCGTGGCGCTAGGGAGATGGACTCATACTTTGTAAACTTTGCATTTTAGCCATCTATTCTTTAAATTTCGTTCAAGTCCCTATAAATAACAATAAAGCACATAAATAGCCATCTATTCTCATAAAACTATAAAATATCAAAATAAAAATGTGAGAAAATATATGACAAATTTGCCCTTATCAAATTCTCCCAAACTTAAACACTTGCTTGTCCTCAAGCAATGAAATAAAACTAAGAGAGAAACAAGGGGTTATACTTGACTCATTTAACAAATAAAGAAAACAAACCAAATATACTAAACTAGTAAGATGATCAAAATCATTGTCTTAAAGGCTGCCGAATTGGTACAAATCCTTAAGATAGATAAATAACTATTAACAATTTTAAATTATCTTTATTTAGTCCCTCATTCTTTCTTATAAACAATCACCATGTGTGTGTGTGTGCAAGCAGCAAGCAAATAGCTAAACCATACTTTGATTTACGTTATACTTTAATTCGTACAGTAAAGATGATGTCTTGGCATTCAATTTGTATAATGACACTTCTATAGGCTTGTCTGTATTACCACTCTCTACTAATGTATACAATCACATGTCTAGGGATGTATTTAGGACTTTACTTAATTTGTAACGTAAGGTTAGGGTCAAGGGGTGGGATTAAAGGATAAATATATGAAGTTCAATTCACACCACGAACACTTAGATTTTACCTAGAAATATCTTATTCTTTCTTTTCCTTGTATTATCTCTTTCCTCAAACTTATTGTGTTTTCCATCCTTCTTTTCAACTTTTATTTTTTAAAGAATTCCTTCTTTTCTTAAGCTGAGGGTATTTTTCTTACTCTTTGTTTTTTTAGAATACCCCCAAACTTAGATTAATAAATACCACCTAAACTTATTTTTCTCATATCACCACAATCTTTTCCTTTCAAGAGTATTTCTAAGTAAATATAAGGTTTATGATGTTACGGGTAAATTTCTAGATAAATAAACTTTATGTCTTGGGCTTATAATGTGGTTAAACCAAAGAATGGATAATTATGCTCAAAATAGGGTACTAAGGATAAATATACAATAAAAGGTAGGCTAGAAAGACTTAATCGGTCCAAAGATGGCCTAATATCATTTTTCTATTCATGTGTTTCCTAGGATTTCGCCTCAAGTAGTAATTAAACACAAGTTCTAGAGTGTAGGTCTTTGAGACTTGAGTGTACTCTCTAAAGCATAAGTATCTTTAAGTAATAGTTATGATTATTTATGCTTATAAAGTGCTGAAAAAGAATGGTGATTATAAATAAAGTTGAACTTGTTCTTAAATTTAGATAATTAAAGCCTACATTCTTAATGTCTTTTCTTGTTCATCACCCCACTTAAAACCTATATTCTTTTTAATAATTTCAGTCAAAAGTGCGGCTAAACTACTAAAATCTTTCACAAATCTCCTATAGAAGCTAGGCAAATTATGGTAACTTCTAACATGACCCAAACTTGTAGGTTTTGGCCAATCTTGGATTGCCTTAACCTTATCTTCATCTACCTAAATTTCTTTAGCACTAATAAAAAAAGCAAGAACTATAAGCTTATTGGTGCAAAGGTACACTTTTTGAGGTTAACAAACAACTTTTCTTTTCTTAAAACATCTAAAATAAGTTTTAAATGTTCCAAATGCTCATCTAAGTTTTTGCTATATATCAGAAAGCATACAACCATAAATTTGCCAATGAAAGCACGTAAATCATGATTCATTAATCTCATGAAAGTACCAAGTGCATTAGTTTATCCAAAATACATAAATAACCTCTCATATTGACCATAAATTGTTTTAAATATAGTTTTTCCTTCATCACCTTCTCTCATCCTAATTTCATTATATCCTTTCTTAAGATTGATTTTGGTAAAAATATAAAAATCATGCATCAAGCAGGTCATCTAATCGGGAATGGGATGTCTATAATTTATTGTGCTATAGTTGATGGTACAACAATCAATGCACATCATCTATGATTAATCCTACTTAGGTACAAGCAATACTATAAATATTAGTGCATTAACGGGTGTATGCTTGTGCTTGTGTACATGTTAAAAATTTTAAAAGGCTTGTTCAATATATATTGCGCAGCAGAATAAAACAAAATAATCAACATATACACATTAGAAATAAATTCAAAACAGTATAGGAATCGTAAAGATAAACTTGTTGACGATTTGGTGAAAATTGTTGAACTTTGAAGCCATTTTTGCTCACAATGAAGTCATCTCTTGAACTAATTATAGACTCTAACTTTTAGTGGAATTATAGTAGCTGGAATGGTAGCCTTTGATGTATATTTCATGTAGGAATTAAACTAAGTTATTATTTTCTCAAAGTTATTATTTTCTCTCAAATACTTTGCACAAATTTTTGATTCAATAATTGAATTCTGCATAATAAATGAACTCTTTCCTTTGTTTTTATTTAGCTTAACACTTCCATTATGGACACATATCCATTATGGGGCTAAGCTTTAAACATGAAAGCTAATGCATAAGTGACAATTGTCACTTATGTTATCTATGCAAATACTTTGCATAGATAACATTTGTCACATGCAACTCTATGCATGTTGTTATTTATCACATAAATTATGGGGTCCCCTCCCTATTCTAGCAGGAGACTATCCACTTCAATGAATATCGGAGTCCTCCCTCCTTTCTTTCGCCTTCCCGAGGCTCAAACCCAAGACCATATGGGGTTCTAAGATACCTAGGGAGCACCTCTGGTACTACTTGAGCCATTGTACCATTTGAACAAATTATGAATGAAAGAAGGGAGGACTTCGATATTCCTTTAAGTCGATAGCCTTCTAATAGAGTAGAGAGGGGACCCCACAATAAGAGGTGCCTTTTTATTGTGGGCCCTCTTCCCTTTTTTAGCAGGGAGTATTACCACTTAAAGGTCTTTTTATTGTGGGGTCCTTTCCTTTTTCTAGTAGGGAGTATTACCACTCAAAGGAACATCGGAGTCCCCCCTATTTTTTTTTGGCCTTTTCTAGGCTCGAACCTAGGACAATATAGAGTTCTAAGGCCTCTAGTTCAAGTGGTACCAGAGGTGCTTCCCAGAGGCCTTAAAACCCTATATGGTCTTGGGTTCGAGCCTTGAAAAGGCGAAAGAAAGGAGGGGGGACTCCGATATCCTTTGAGTGGTAGTACTCCCTGCTAGTTAAAGGGAGGGAGCCCACATAAATGATCATGCATGGATACAATGTGTGCATTTTACTTTTTCATACAATAGGGACCTATTTACAACATTTGTAAACTATATTTTTCACTTTTCAAATAGGTTCTAAAACGTATCTTACTTTTCAAAACCTTCTCAGATCGATCCATACAATTTGTGTTGCTATCCAGTTCTTAACAAGTGTACTTCATATTGCTATTAGGTTCATATATATTTGTTTTACAAATAACTTCTGCAAGTTTGTGAATGATGCCCCACACACATATAAGTTGAACCATATAGTTGAGGTCAACCATATTTGTATAATCCTTCTGTCACCCATATCTTTGAAAGAGTAGAGATATAGATTATTGCCATCAAATCTCTATATGCTCGACTATAAACTTATCTCCAGATAAGTATTTTCGTAAATAATATCTACAAACTCCTTTGTAATATTACTTAAGCCTATGAAAAACTCTTTTTTGGGGTTTATACTTATAGTCATAAGACTTCTTGAAGTACAATCTTGAAGCATCAAAATATACAAGTCATCCATATGAGTTTATAGATCCCATATATACACATCAAACTCTATGAGCATCAGACCATACCCAGCGATACCCAACGGTCATACCATGAAAGGTCTCTAACATGTGTAGAATCAAAGTATGACGGATCACTCATAAGTCCACTGTGGTACTTAGGTCAAAGGATTACAAAGACTACTCAACTCGAGAAGACTCTCTATTGACGACTTTATAGGATGTCTATTAGAGGTTCTCATGATTTTGTTTGGTATCTAGTCCTTATAAAATACTTGCATGCCTATACAGACTTTTGTTAAGTCCACAGTATGCTCAAACTAACTATCTAAATAATTTAGATATAGACATACACCGATCTAGAAGGAATACCGATTGACCCATGTTAGTAACCATGGATCAGGAATGATATTTTTAAGAACAAATTGCGCAATGACGTTCTTTGTACTATTTTCAACTCTTTGCAACTACATCATTACCATCTCTAATAACTCCCACTTGCTCTAGTGTCATTCATGATGATATTTAAAATCTATTGATTCTATGTGTTTTTCAAATACTTTAGGAGTTAAGGCATTAGTGCGTGGGTTCACTATATTTTTTACAGAATCTATTCTAGACACTAATACATCTCTTATAGCCAAGAATTTTTTAATTTTGTGGTATTTGATCTCCACAAGATTAGAATTCTGGTGTATTTATTCTTGGCTACTATGCTTGAATAATTACTCTGTTATCATCGCAATATAGTGGCATAGTGATGTGCCTTGATCTTCAAAATAGATCATTTAAAATAAAAATATGATTTCAAGATGAGGGTGGTGCCAGGTTTTGGTTGGTCTTTCTTTAAGTGTTTAGGCTGAATTATATCAAATAAATGGTAAATAAGATGGACCCTAAAAGGACCAATAGAGGATTTTGACGCTACACTATTGATGATCAAAGAGTGATAAGTCACTAACAATATTCAAGAGCTAGAAAACTTGAGAAGACAATTTTGAGAGAAAAAAATTCTTCTTTCTCGTTCATAAAATTAAAGAGTGAAGCAACTCCCTCTATAAGATGTTTAAGATGCCTTATATAGGCTTACAAGATTAGAAAAAACTCTAATATTACCTAATTAACTTAAAAGGCCTAAAATCACTCTAATGAGCATAATCTGACTTAATAATTTAAAATAAAGCTAAACAAGTTCTAAAAAGGCCCAAATACATGAAAATATAGAGAGATAAGTGAAATAATAAAAATAGGCACAAAAAAAGCAAATTAAGCCCAATGTCGTGCAAATAAAAGCTCCCAGTTGCCTCTTTAAGCCCAAAGTCACCAAAAGCCTCTAAATCACATCCCAAACTCTAATTGAAGACAAATAAATACCTTTGGCTCATTTCCATTTAAATCGCAAGCTTCTAATCCCATAGAAGTTTCAATAGCTCTAATTTGACTACTTATAGCCCTTTGAAACTGTTTTACCTTAGTTCTTGTTATTAGATCATCTGAAGCCTCTTTTATGCTCAGCTAATCTTCTTGAGTTGATTTAGAAACTTTATGATGCACATCATCACCCTCGGGCTTAGAATGATTTGTCCTCAAATAAGAATCTTCTGGATCTTCCAAATAATGAGATAGTCCTTCACGTTAAAAGTGGCTGAAACATTGGATTACCAAGAAGATCATCTTTATAAGCATTATTATTCATCTTCTCTCCAATCCGAAAAGGTCCATCAACTCTTGGCATCAACTTGGACTTTTGCTTGCTATGAAATCTTCCTTTACTAAGATGAATTCAAGCAAGATCGCCAGATTCAAAGCTAACCATTTTTCATCATTTGTTAGCATGCTTAACATACTTAGCAATTTTCTCTTTACTATGAATTTGAACCTGTTCATAAAGCTTCTTCATCAATTCTGCCTTCTTAACCTCATCTATAGAAGTCCTCTCAGCAATTGGAATAGGAACAAATAGATTAAATCTATACACAATCTCAAATTGTGAAAATTTTGTAGCACTATGCACAATACGGTTTTATGTAAACTCCACAATAGGCAAACAAGTATCTCAACTCTTTAATTTCTTGTTTATAACAGCTTGTAATAAAGAAGATAGAATACTACGGTTCACTACCTCAACTTACCCATCAGTTTTTGGATGACAAGCAGTATTGAAAAGCAGCTTCGTTCCAAGCTTCTTCCAAATAGTCTTCCAAAAGTAGCTTAAGAACTTTGTGTCACGATCAGAGACAATGATTTTAAGGATTCCATGCAAACATACAATTTCCTTCAAAAAAACAAATCAGCAATATGAATAGCATCATCAATTTTTTTACAAGGAATAAATTAGGACATTTTTTAGAACCAATCAACCACAACCATCACTAAATCCTTTCCATGTTGTGTTCTAGGTAATCCAAGCACGAAATCTATACTAATATCCATCCATGGTTGCTCTATGATAGGTAAAGGTATATATAGCCCATATGTATTCTCTTTACCCTTAGTTTTCTTGCAAATAACACATCTTTCAATCACTTTTTGAACATCCTACAACATATTAGGCCAAAAGAAGTGCTTTTTCAGTAGCTTATAAGTTTTGTTCTCTCCAAAATGAACACTAAGACCACCACCATGAGCTTTATATACAAGCAACTCACGCAAAGATCCTGAAGGTATACATATTCTGCCAAACTTGAACAGTAACCATTATGCATAAAATAACCCATCACAAGCTCCTTTAACACATTTAGACACCACATTAGCAAAGTATGAATCACTAGTATATTGTTCCTTTACTAGTTCAAAACCCAACAACCTTACATTTAACATAGAAATCAATGCATACCTCCTAGAAAGAGCATCGGTAATGACATTAGTTTGCCCCTTCTTATATTTTATGACATAAGAAAATCACTCCATCAATTCTACCCATATGCATGTTTTCTATTCAGCTTGCTCTGCCCTTTCAGATACTTCAAAGATTCATGGTCAGTATGAATAACAAACTCTTTAGGTAATAGGTAATGCTTCCAAACCTCGAGAGCCCGAATTAGTGCATAAAATGTCTTTCCGTAAATAAAGTGTTTTAAATGTACCCCATTCAGCTTCTCACTAAAGAATGCAATTGACCGCTTTTCTTGCATCAAAACAGCCCTAATACCAAGCCCAGAAGCATCACACTCTATTTCGAATGTTTTAGTAAATTTAGGAAGTACTAAAATAGGAGCAAAATATATATTTTTTTTAATCAGCTCAAATGCCTTCTGTGCTAATACCAAGCCCACCTAAACTCATTCCCCTTTTTCAAATACTCTGCCATAGGCATAACAATATAACTAAAGTGTTTAATAAATCGTCGATGGAGAGAGCATAAATCATGAAAATATCTCACAACAGCATCACTAGTAGGTTTAGACCAATCACAAATTGCCTTAACCTTCTCTTCATCAACTTTAATTCCATTACTTGAACAACATACCCAAGAAAGATAACACTATCTTGGTAGAAATAAAATTTTTTGAGTTTTCCATACAACTTAGCATCACGCAAGGTCTCAAATACAGCCCTAAGATGCTTCACATTATCATCAAAAGTTTACTATAGATCAAGATATCATCAAAATAGACCACAACAAACAACCCAATAAATTCCTCAAAACGTAATTTGTAAGCCTCATAAATGCATTAGATGCATTAGAAAGCCCAAACGACATAACCATCCACTCATACAATCCATGCTCAGTTTTAAAGGCTGTTTTTCATTCATCGCCCTCTTTCATCCTACTTTGGTGATAACCACTCATCAAATCAAGTTTAGAAAAGTAAACAGCACTGTGTAATTCATAAAGCATATCATTAAGTCTAAGAATAGGGAATCGATACTTAACCATTATCTTGTTGATAGCTCGACCGTCCACACACATTCTTATGGTACCATTCTTCTTTGGAACAAGCAAAGTAGGCACAGAACAAGGACTAAATAACTCACGCACATAGCCCTTATCTATATGCTGGTCTATTAGGAAGTAAAGCTCCAGGCACCAAATCAATTTGATGCTCTATCCTTCGAATAGGTGGTAATCACAATGGCAGCTCTTCCAGAAATACATCTTTGAACTCTTCAAGCAACTCCGCAACCTGCCTTGGCAAATCTAGACCCTCCACTTGTAATAAAGGCTTTGCCCAAGTGATGTGCCTTGATTTATAACAAAATTAAATTGCAAAGTTGATGGAGGATAGAACAAAATAGATACCTTGATAAGTCGAATGGACGCCACAAGGATCAGTTTAGGGTTTTGACGCCACACTCTTGATGATCAAAGAGTGATAAGTCAGCAACTATCTTCAAGAGTTGAAAAACTTGAGAAGACAATTTTGAGAGAGAAATAGCTCTTCTATTTCGTGTTTCCAATTTCAAAATGAGGCAACTGCCTCTACAAGACTTTTACATGCCTTATATAGGCTTACAAAATGAGGTGAAACCCTAATGTTACCTAATAAGCTTAAAAAGGCCCAAAATAAGCCCAATATGACTTAACAATTTAAAACAAAACTAAACAAGTTCAAAATAGCCCAAATACATAAAAGTAGTAACATAAGAAGTAAATAAAGCCCAATAGCATGAAAAGAAAGCCCTTAGCTGCTTCTTAAAGCCCAACGTCACCAAACATCTCTAAATCACGTCCCAATCTCAAATTGAAGACAAATAAATACATTTAGCTCGTTTCCATTCAGATCGCAAGCTTCTAATCCCATAGAAGCTTCAATAGCTCCAATTTGACTACTTATGGCCCTTTGAAGCTGTTTAGCCTTAGCCCTTGTTATTGGACCATCTGAAATCTCCTTTACGCTCAGCTCGCCTTTTTGAGTTGATTTAGAACCTTCATGATGCACATCACCAAGCCTTAAAAATAACCCCCACCGAAGCTAATGCTTGTTCAATGTCTCTATTTTTGGCTAGCATCAGCCCCTTACCCGATTCTACCATATTCCTATAATTTCGCAACTGATCTTCTCTAACTTGTTGAGAACTCAACGGCATCAAATTCACTTCCTTCCCATTTAACACAAATGAATAAGTGTTTCTCCGCCTATTATAAGTCACATCATTATCAAACTGCCATGGACGTCCCAATAACACATGACTAGTTATCATAGGAACTACATCACATAAAACCTCATCATAATAGGTTTTAATGAAAACTGGCACGCAAACCTGCCTTGTGACCCGAATCTCCCTATTCTCATTAAACAAATGCAATTTTGTTGATTTAGGGTGTGTAACAGTAGTATATCCTAGTTTCTCCACCAAAGTAGTGGATGCAATATTGGTACAACTACGATTCTCAATTATTATAGCACAAATGATGTGCCTTGATTTATAACAAAATTAAATTGCAAAGTTGATGGAGGATAGAACCAAATAGATACCTTGATAAGTCGAATGGACGCCACAAGGATCAATTTAGGGTTTTGACGCCACACTCTTGATGATCAAAGAGTGATAAGTCAGCAACTATGTTCAAGAGTTGAAAAACTTGAGAAGACAATTTTGAGAGAGAAATAGCTCTTCTATTTCGTGCTTCCAATTTCAAAATGAGGCAACCCCCTCTACAAGACTTTTACATGCCTTATATAGGCTTACAAAATGAGGTGAAACCCTAATGTTACCTAATAAACTTAAAAAAGGCCCAAAATAAGCCCAATATGACTTAACAATTTAAAACAAAACTAAACAAGTTTAAAATAACCCAAATACATAAAAGTAGTAACATAAGAAGTAAATAAAGCCCAATAGCATGAAAAGAAAGCCCTTAGCTGCTTCTTAAAGCCCAACGTCACCAAATATCTCTAAATCACGTCCCAATCTCAAATTGAAGACAAATAAATACATTTAACTCGTTTCCATTCAGATCGCAAGTTTCTAATCCCATAGAAGCTTCAATAGCTCCAATTTGACTATTTATGGCCCTTTGAAGCTGTTTAGCCTTAGCCCTTGTTATTGGACCATCTGAAATCTCCTTTACGCTCAGCTCACCTTTTTGAGTTGATTTAGAACCTTCATGATGCACATCATCACCCCCGGGCAGAGAATGATTTGCCCTCAAATCAGAATCTTCTAAATCTTCCAAATAAGGAGATAAGTCCTTCACATTAAAAGTGGCTGAAACATTGTAATCACCAGGAAGGTCAACTTTGTAAGCATTACTATTTACCTTCTCTATAATACGAAAAGGTCCATCAACTCTTGGCATCAGCTTGGACTTCCGCTTGCTAGGAAATCTTCCCTTGCTAAGATGAATCCAAACAAGATCACCAGGTTCAAAGCTAATCATTTTTCGTCCTTTATTAGCATGCTTAACATACCTAGCTGTTTTCTCCTCAATATGAATTCGAACCTGCTCATGAAGCTTCTTCATCAATTCTGCCTTCTTAACACCATCCATAGATGTCCTCTCATTAATTGGAATAGGAACAAGGTCAATAGGAACAAATGGATTAAATCCATACACAATCTCAAATGGTGAAAATTTTGTAGCCCCATGCACACTACGGTTATATGCAAACTCTACAATAGGCAAACAAGTATCCCAACTCTTTAAGTTCTTGTTTATAACAGCCCGTAATAAAGAAGATAGAGTACGGTTTACTACCTCAGTTTGCCCATCAGTTTGTGGATGACAAGCAGTACTGAAAAGCAACTTTGTTCCAAGCTTCTTCCAAAAATAGCTTAAGAACTTTGTATCACGATCAGAGACAATGCTTTTAGGGATTCCATGCAAACGTACAATTTCCCTAAAAAACAAATCAGCAATATGAATAGCATCATCAGTTTTGTTACAAGGAATAAAGTGTGACATTTTGGAGAACCGATCAACCACAACCATCACTGAATCCTTCCCACGCTGTGTTCTAGGTAATCCAAGCACAAAATCCATACTAATATCCATCCATGGTTGCTCTGGGATAGGTAAAGGCATATATAGTCCATATGCATTCTCTTTACCCTTAGCTTTCTTGCAATTTACACATCTTTCAACAACTTTATGAACATCCCGCAGCATATTAGGCCAAAAGAAGTGCTCTTTCAGTAGCTCATAAGTTTTCTTCTCCCCAAAATGACCACTAAGACCACCCGCATGAACATCACGCACAATCAACTCACGTAAGGATCCTGAAGGTATACACATTCTGCCCAACTTGAACAAGTAACCATTATGCACAAAGAACCCATCACAAGCTCCTTTAGCACATTTAGACATCATATTAGCAAAGTATGAATCACTGGTATATTGTTCTTTCACCTGTTCAAAACCCAAAAGCCTTGCATTTAACATAGAAATCAATGCATACCTCCTAGAAAGAGCATCAGCAATGACATTAGTTTGCCCCTTCTTGTATTTTATGACATATGGAAATGGCTCCATGAAGTCTACCCATTTGGCATGTCTTCTATTCAGCTTGTTCTGCCCTTTAAGATACTTTAACGATTCATGGTCAGTATGAATAACGAACTCATTAGGTAATAAATAATGCTGCCATACCTCAAGAGCCCGAATCAATGCATAAAACTCCTTGTCATAAATAGAGTAGTTTAAACGTGCCCCATTCAGCTTCTCACTAAAGAAAGCAATTGGCCTCTTTTCTTGCATCAACACAGCCCCAATACCGACCCCTGAAGCATCACACTCTATTTCAAATGTTTTAGCAAAATCGGGAAGTGCTAAAACTGGAGCAGAACATAATTGTTCTTTTATCAGTTCAAATGACTTCTGTGCATTCTTATTCCACCTGAACTCATTTCCCTTTTTCAAACACTCTGTCATAGGCGCAACAATAGAACTAAAGTCTTTAATAAATCGCCTATAGAAAGAGGCTAAACCATGAAAACTTCTCACATCCGCAACACCAGTAGGTTTAGGCCAATCACGAATTGCCTTAACCTTCTCCTCATCAACCTTAATTCCGCTACCAGAAACAACATACCCCAAAAAGATAACACTATCTTGGCAGAAATAGCACTTCTTGAGGTTTCCATACAACTTAGCATTACGCAAGGTCTCAAATACAGCCATAAGATTCTTCACATGATCATCTAAAGTTTTACTATAGATCAAGATATTATCAAAATAATCCACAACAAACAGCCCGATAAACTTCCTCAAAACATGGTTCATAAGTCTCATAAATGTACTAGGTGCATTAGAAATCCCAAATGGCATCACCATCCACTCATACAATCCATGCTTAGTTTTAAAGGCTGTTTTCCATTCATCACCTTCTTTCATCCTAATTTGGTGATATCCACTCATTAAATCAACTTTAGAAAAATAAACAGCACCATGTAATTCATCAAGCATATCATCAAGTCTAGGAATAGGGAATCGATACTTAACCGTTATCTTGTTGATAGCCCGACTGTCCACACACATTCTCATGGTACCATCTTTCTTTGGAACAAGCAAAGTAGGCACTGAACAAGGACTAAGTGACTCACGCACATAGCTCCTCTCTAAGAGCTCACCAACTTGCCTTTTGATCTCCTTTGCTTCCTCCGGATTACATCTATATGCTGGTCTATTTGGAAGTGAAGCTCCAGGCACCAAATCAATTTGATGCTCTATCCCTCGAATAGGTGGTAATCCCAATGGTAGCTCTTCTGGAAATACATCTTTGAACTCTTCAAGCAACTCCACAACCTGCCTTGGCAAATCCAAACCCTCCACTTGCAATAAAGGCTTTGCCCAAGTCATGAAAACAACCCCCACAGAAGCTAGTACGTGCTCAACATCTCCCTTTTTGGCTAACATTAACCCTTTACCAGATTCCATCATCTTCCTTTGATTCCGCAACTGATCTTCTCTAACTTGTTGAGAACTCAATGGCATCAAATTCACTTTCTTCCCATTCAGCACAACTGAATAAGTGTTCCTTCGTCCATTATAAGTCACATCATTATCAAATTGCCATGGGCGTCCTAATAACACATGACTAGCTGTCATCGGAACCACATCACATAAAACCTCATCATGAAAGGTTTTAATGGAGAATGGCACCCGAACCTGTCTTGTAACCTGAATCTCTCCCTTGTCATTAAGCCAATGTAATTTGTATGGTTTTGGATGTGGAATAGTAGTTAATCCTAGTTTCTCCACTAAAGCAATGGATGCAACATTGGTGCAACTACCATTATCAATGATCATGGCACACACTTTATCTCGAATTTGACATCTTGTATGAAAGATGTTTTCGCGCTGTTCCAAACCAATATCAACTTCAGCACTCAAAATCCTTTGAATAACTAATAAATTCCCCTCCATTGGCTCAAGATTCTCTTCTTGTTCAGTCACTTCGACTTTAGATTCCTCTTCCATCTCAGCTTCGTCTTCACTTACAAGCTCTCCATACTTCCCTTGTAAAACCATCACCCTCTTATTCGGACATTCAAAAGCAATATGGCCATTTCCCAAGCACTTGAAACACTTGATGTCTCGCGATCTCCTGGAAAATTGAGGTTCAAATACCTTCTCCTTTCCTTTCAATGAACCTGAACTAGCACTTCCTTTACTGAACTCCACTTTCTCATCACGTTTAGGTGTGTTCCATGTTCGCGAAGGTGAAGAAACAGCCTTTGTATTACTTGTTGTAGTTGACCTCATATGGATACCCCCTCTTTTCTGCTGTCTTTCTACTTTAGTTGCAAGCTTTATGACATCCTCAAGAAATATAAAGGGCTGTAACTCAACAACATTAGCTATGTCCCTCTTCAATCCATCAAGGAATCTAGCTATTGTTTGCTCTTGAGGTTCATTCAAATCACAGCGAATCAGCAACAGCTCAAATTCTTTCACATACTCCTCCACACTCAAGGAACCTTGCCGCAAAGTCTGGAGTTTGATGTATAATTCTTGTTTATAGTAATCCAGAACAAATCTCTTCTTCATTAATCTTTTCATAAGTGGCCAGCTTGTAACTTCTTCTTCGTCATCCCTTCTTCGCTGAGCTTTTAAGTTTTCCCACCACAAAAGTGCGTAATCGGTAAACTCAAGTGCTGCTACCTTACACTTCTTTACCTCAGGATACTCATGCCAATCAAACACCCTTTCTACCTTCTGAACCCATTCAAGATACTCCTCAGGAGAACTAGTACCTCTAAATGGTGGTATATTAAGTTTGATACCACTAGTAGGGTCATTTTGCTGCCTCCTTATCCTACCCCTATCTTCAGCCTCATCATCCTTATTTGGCTCATCTCCAGCATCCCCTAGGTCATTTCGAGGTACCCTATGCCCTACCCGCCTTTGTTGGGGTTGCAAAGTATTTCTTTGCATCATTTCTATAATTGCAGCAAGTTGTCCACGAATTTCAGTAATCTCACCTCGAAATTCATCATGAGCTCGTTGTAAGCCCACGAGTTGAGCTTGTTCTAAACTCAATCCCTTTGGTACTCTACTTGCATCATCGTCAGCCATTATTAACAAAAACCCCAAACAAGTATGACAATTGAACAACACAACCAGTAGCTAAAACACTCTTCTCAAACTGAATTTTTCACCAATTCAGTAAATACAATCAGATAGCAACAATTTACTCAAATTCGAAATTTCCAGGTTCACAAAATTTCCAGGTTCAAGAACAATTTAATTCAGCCAACCCATCTCCAGTTCACAAACAACTAAGAATTAATTTTAATGCTTCAGAGTTGCAATTCAACTCCTCAAATATTAGAGACCTAAACTGATAATAACCCCACGAAATTATATAACACAATAAATAGCAAGACACCTTCAATAGCTAAAACTTCAGTTTGCACACTGAAATCCTATGCTCTGATACCAGATGATGTGCCTTGATTTATAACAAAATTAAATTGCAAAGTTGATGGAGGATAGAACCAAATAGATACCTTGATAAGTTGAATGGACGCCACAAGGATCAATTTAGGGTTTTGACGCCACACTCTTGATGATCAAAGAGTGATAAGTCAGCAACTATCTTCAAGAGTTGAAAAACTTGAGAAGACAATTTTGAGAGAGAAATAGCTCTTCTATTTCGTGCTTCCAATTTCAAAATGAGGCAACCCCCTCTACAAGACTTTTACATGCCTTATATAGGCTTACAAAATGAGGTGAAACCCTAATGTTACCTAATAAACTTAAAAAAGGCCCAAAATAAGCCCAATATGACTTAACAATTTAAAACAAAACTAAACAAGTTTAAAATAGCCCAAATAAATAAAAGTAGTAACATAAGAAGTAAATAAAGCCCAATAGCATGAAAAGAAAGCCCTTAGCTGCTTCTTAAAGCCCAACGTCACCAAACGTCTCTAAATCACGTCCCAATCTCAAATTGAAGACAAATAAATACATTTAGCTCGTTTCCATTCAGATCGCAAGTTTCTAATCCCATAGAAGCTTCAATAGCTCCAATTTGACTACTTATGGCCCTTTGAAGCTGTTTAGCCTTAGGCCTTGTTATTGGACCATCTGAAATCTCCTTTACGCTCAGCTCGCCTTCTTGAGTTGATTTAGAACCTTCATGATGCACATCAACAAACCACATTATCTCAGATTTGACATCTTGTTTGAAATATGTTTTTAGGTTGTTCCGCACTAATATAACCTTCAACACTCAAAACCCTTTGAATAACTAATAAATTCCCCTCCATTGGCTTAAGATTCTCTTTTTGTTCAATCACTTCTACTTCAGATTCCTCTTATGTTTCAGCCTCATCTTCACTTACAAGCTCTCTATGTTTTCCTTGTATAACCATCACCCTCTTATTTGGACATTCAGAAGCAATATGCCCATTTCCTAAGCACTTGAAACACTTGATGTCTCGAGACCTCCTGGGAAGTTGAGGTTCAAATACCTTCTCCTTTCTTTTCAAAGAACCTGAACTATCAAGCTCCTTGCTGAACTTCACTTTCTCATCTCGTTTAGGTGTGTTCCATATCCAAGAAGGTGAAGAAACAACCTTTATATTACTTAATGTAGTTGACCTCATATGGATACCCCATTTTTTCTGCTATCTTTCTACTTTAGTTGCAATTTTATGACATCTTCAAGAAATATGAAGGGTTGTAACTTAACAACGTTAGCTATGTCCCTCCTCAATCCATCAAGAAATCTCTTCTTCATTAATCTTTTTATAAATGGCCAACTAGTAACTTCTTCTTCATCATCCCTTCTTCACTGAACTTTTAAGTTTTCTCACCACAAAAGTGCATAATCTGTACACTCAAGTGCTATTACCTTACACTTCTTTGTCTCAGGGTACTCATGCCAATAAAATACCCTTTCTACCTTCTGAACCCACTCCAAATACTTCTTAGGAGAACTAGTACCTCTAAATGGTGGTATATTAAGTTTGATGCCACTAGTAGGGTAATTTTGCTGCCTCCTTAGCCTACCCCTATCTTCAGCCTCATAATCCCTATTTGGCTTATCTCCAGCATTCGCAAGGTTATTCCGAGGTGCCTTACCCTCTACCTGCCTTTGTTGGGGTTGCAAACTATTTGTTTGCATCATTTCTATAATTACAACAAGTTGTCCTTGAATTTCAGTAATCTCACCCCAAAATGCATCATGAGCTCGTTGTAAGCCCATGAGTTAAGCTTTTTCCAAACTTAGTCCCTTTGGTACCTATTTGCATCATCTTCAGCCATTATCAACAAAAACCCCAAACAAGTATGAAACGACACAAACAGCAGCTAAAACACACTTCTCAAACTAAGTTTTCACCAATTCAATAAATTAAGTTCAGATAGCAACAAATGACTCAAATTCATAATTTTTAGGTTTAGAAATACCTAAACTCAGCCAAATCATCTTTAATCCACAATCAACTAAGAGTAAACTTTAATGCTTCAGAGTTACAATTCAAAATTTACTAAACTCAAATTTTGGAGACCCAACTTGTTGAATAACCCCACAATAATATATCAAACAAAAAC
Source organism: Ailanthus altissimus (assembly GCA_946807835.1). Taxonomy (NCBI): domain Eukaryota; kingdom Viridiplantae; phylum Streptophyta; class Magnoliopsida; order Sapindales; family Simaroubaceae; genus Ailanthus; species Ailanthus altissimus. The sequence continues at coordinate 6,514,926 of OX327713.1, read as the reverse complement.
AGCAAGAGACCTTTAATGATTGACACTTTAGTTTACACACTGAAACCCTATGCTCTGATACAAGATGATGTGCCTTGATCTTCAACATAGATCATTTAAAATAGAAAAACAAAATATGATTTCAAGATGAGGGTGGTGCCAGGTTTTTGTTAGTCTTTCTTTAAGTGTTTAGGCTGAATTACAACAAATAAATGGTAAATAAGATTAAGTATAAAAACTAAAAAGAAACCTTGATAATTCAGATGGACGCCACAATGATCAATTTAGGATTTTAATGCAACACTCTTGGTGATTAAAGAGTGATACGTCACTAACTGTCTTCAAGAGATAGAAAACTTGAGAAGACAATTTTGAGAGAGAAAAGTTCTTCTTTTTCGTTCATCAAATTGAAGAGTGAAGCAATTCCCTCTATAAGATGTTTAATATGCCTTATATAGGCTTACAAGATAAGGAAAAACCCTAATATTACCTAATTAACTTAAAAGGCCCAAAATAACTCTAATGAGCCAAGTCTGACTTAACAATTTAAAATAAAGCTAAACAAGTTTTAAAAAGGTCCAAATACATGAAAATATAGAGTGATAAGTGAAATAATAAAAATAGACAAAAAAAAAAAGCAATTTGAGCCCAATAACTTGAAAATAAAAGCTCTCAGCTGCCTCTTTAAGCGTAAAGTCACCAAAAGCCTCTAAATCACATCCCAAGCTCTAATTGAAGACAAATAAATACCTTTGGCCCATTCCCATTCAGATCACAAGCTTCTAATTCCATAGAAGCTTCAATAGCTCCATTTGACTGTTTATAGCCATTTGAAGCTATTTGGCCTTAACTCTTGTTATTGGACCATCTAAAGCCTCTTTTATGTTCATCTCATCTTCTTGAGTTGATTTAGAACCTTTATAATGTACATCAGATAGAATCCACTAAACTTGGAATTATTTTGAGTTTAACGACTATTTTGTTTATCCACTACTTCCTTTACAACTTCTAAAGCTCCAAGGTTAATTTTCCTTCAAGGTAGAATCAGTTGTGGATGCTGATTCCACCTTAGAGCTTTAGACACCCTAACATTTTCATCTTTCATCAAAGGAGACATTTTTCTAAAAAGAAGAATGCCATGTTTGAAAGATATATTAACTATCTCACAGTTGTTAAGGTTATACCTTTCAAGAATATTTTCCTATAAACTTCTTAGCTCTAGCTCTAAGCCTCGTTTATAAGAAGCCTTTTCTTAATCCATCAAGGAGACAATTTTACTTATAACTCTTGACTGATTGTTACAAATCAATATCATTTCTAATAGTAACTACGTCATCCACGTAAAGAACAACGAAAACAATCATGCTCCCATTGCGTTTTCTTAACACACATGCTTCCACTTCATTTTTGATAAAACCAGACTCTCTGATTGCTTAATCTAAACTAAGACTCTAGTTTCAAGAAGCCTGCTGAAGTCTATAAATGGACTTATTCAATTTGCATACTTGATTAGAAATTCAGCTGGATGTTTTGAGTGGTAGGTGAGGGAGTTTTCTAGAAAAGGCATATTCCTTGGGATATACTTTGGGTAGTTGGCATCTTTGGAATATTCTTTAGGATATTCTCCTCTTTAGATGTGGACCATTGGATGAGAGTTAATCTGAGCTGTCCATTGTATATAGCTTTAGCTATAAATAGGTGGTGTTCTCATTTGAGAAACCATCCTCCAAATTATAGAAATACTCATAGCTTGTAATTCTATAGCTTTGTAATTCTCTCTTTAGTAATAAAATACGAGAGCATTCTCTCAAACACTTGGTGTGCTTCTTCTTCATCTCTTTCTTTAGTTAATTGGGGTCTTGTAGGCTGCTTAGCACTAGCAAGTGTCTAAGGCCGCGCGGGTTCGAGAAATCAGGTCGTGACAAGTGGTATCAGAGTGGGTTCAAAGAAGATGCTGAAGGAAGTTGCTGGAACATCGGGGATTACTCAAGGGAATGGTAGAGACCCCAAAGCTAGGAGACATGAGTGTTTCGCCAGAAAATTTGTTGATCCGAACCATGAACTCGAGGACATGGTTATGAAGCTCGATGGTGCTGTGAGCAAGGCGACGGACCGCCTTGGGGAGTTGAAGGAGCAAGTCCAAAATGTCGAGGTAGGCCTCGATACTCAAGGGGACGAGCTGCGCTCCCTAATCGAAAGCTCCATTGACGAGCATGCTGTCAAGCAACGGGACTGGATCAAGGCTTTTCAGGAGAAGGTTTACAACACCATGGACAAAGTTCAAGCCCAAGTAGAGGAGATACGAAAAGGGTTTGAAGATGTCAAGGAGGATGTGGTGTTGTGCAAGCGAGCGATCGCTAATGGCGTAGCTACTCAAACTGCGGTGGCTCCACCAAGGGTCGAGGCCCCTAAACCGAAGGAGTTTAGTGGCAAACAGGATGCCAAGGAGCTTGACAACTTCTTTTGGCCAATGGAGAGGTATTTTGGCGCTATGGTCGTGGGGGACGAACACAAGGTAAGTACTGCAACTTTATACCTTTCCGATCATGCAATTCTGTGGTGGCGTAGGAAAAGCGAGGAGATTCGCAAGGGTACCTACACCATAGACTCATGGGAAGAATTGCAACGGGAGTTAAAGCGCCAATTCTATCTGGAGAATGTGGCGCACGACGCTCGCAAGCAGTTGAAGGAGTTGAAACAAGCAAAGTCCATTGGGGAGTACGTGGAGGAGTACTCTTTGTTGATGCTGCAAATCCGTAACATGGCCGAGGAGGACTTGTTGTTCAATTTCCTGGATGGGTTACAATCCTGGGCAGCCAATGAGTTAAAGCGGTGTAGAGTGCAGAATATATTTGACGCCCTTACAATGGCGGAAACGCTCATGGATTACCGCAAGGGAGATTCGGGAAAGTCCAAGAATTCAAAACCTATTCACAGTAAGGGTGGGGAAGCCAAGGAGTTTCAGCCTCTGGAGAGCAAGGAGGTGAAAGGCAAACCGCCCAAGTGGAAGGAGCAGAAACGCAATGGCCATAGAGGTAATGGCCCGAAGTCTAACTGTTTTCTCAACGATGGGGATCATTGGGTGAAGGACTGTCCGAAAAAGAAGGCTTTCAATGCAATGTATGAGGCACAATACGGGGGCAAACAAAGCCGTATGGGTTGTATGCAGTTGTTCAATTCCCTCAAAGCCAAGCGGGGTGCAGACGCTTCAACGGGGACGGCGCTCATGTACATTGAAGCCTATGTCAATTGCATCAAGACTCAAGTGTTAGTTGATACGGGGGCTACGCACAACTTCATTAAGCATGCGGAAGCAGAACGCTTGGGCCTTTATGTGAAGAAAGGAGAGGGATACCTCAAGTCCATGAATGCAAGAGCCAAGCCGCTGGATGGGGTGGTTTGTGGAGCTGAAATCCACCTTGGCAAATGGCACGGTGAGGTAAATTTCTCGGTAGCACCTCTCGATGATTTTGATGTGGTGCTAGGTATGGAGTTCTTACAGCAGTACAATGTGGTGTTACTTCCTCAACACAACTATATGTGTATTTTGGAAAGAGGGCCTCGAATGATACCGACGGTAGACATGCCCAAGGGTGGGCGATCCAAGCCAAACGCCAAGGTCCTTTCTGCAATGCAACTAAGGGTAGATGCTGGGAGCAAATGAGGGTTACATTCAGCCTCAACAACAGTGGTGGATGATGCGGCAAATGAGGGCAAGGATGAAATACCGAAGGTTGTTGCAGAAGTGCTCAGGGAGCACAATGGGGTCAAGCCTACTGCCATACCGAAAGAACCGCCTTCAAGAGATGTAATTGAGGGCAAGTTGGAGCTTGAAATTATGCTTCCAACTATGGGGTTGACGCCTCCATCAGAGATGGGAGAGTAGCAGGGGCAGCTCGAGGAGTTGTTGGATGCGGGTGTCATCCAAAAGTCCAAAGTGTCACATGATGTGCAGTTTCAGCACAAGGAGTGGGTCGAAGACAAGCAGCGGCGTGTCAAGCACAGTGCTGGGGACTTGGTGATGGAGACGATACTTCCACCACAACGCAAGTCAGCACGCCCACTTCTCAAGGGCCTTGATTGTGGGGATGAAGGGCCAAGGTTTATTGCCAAGAGTGTTGGCAATGTCTCACACAAGGTGAGGTTACCTTCGAGACAGCGACAGTGGTTACATCAAGTGCATTACGCAAACTGTTGGAAGCAGTACCGTGGAGGTACGGGAAATGCAGAATTTGAACCACACAACCGGGAACCTTTGGGAATTTCCACACGCCATGACAAAGGAGAGGAACTCAGGACGAGTCTTGAGTACTTTATCGAGTGGAAAGGGTTGCCAGATGGGAGAGCACGCTTGGGACACGAGAGCACACAGCCAGAGTTTATAGAATGGGGTGCGCAAGTTCCAATGAAGACGCGACGAGGGCGTCGCGTGAATTTGGTGGGGGAGAATGTCACACCCCAAATATTCTCAAGCAATTACTCGAGTATTTGACGCGCGACAAGACCACCAAGAAGGGTTTTGGCCCATGATGTGTTACATGGGTTGAAGCTTCTAGAAGGCCCAATGGATTTGGGTTAAGGCCACATTAATGTGGTAGGTGGGAGAATAATCTAGAAAAGGCATATTCCTTGGGATATACTTTGGGTAGTTGGCATCTTTGGAATATTCCTTAGGATATTCTCCTCTTTAGATGTGGACCATTGAATGAGAGTTAATTCGAGCCGTCCATTGTATATAGCTTTAGCTATAAATAGGTGGTGTTCTCATTTGAGAAACCATCCTTCAAATTGTAGAAATACTCATAGCTTGTAATTCTATAGCTTTGTAATTCTCTCTTTAGTAATAAAATACGAGAGCATTCTCTCAAACACTTGGTGTGCTTCTTCTTCATCTCTTTCTTTGGTTAATTGGGGTCTTGTAGGCTGCTTAGCACTAGCAAGTGTCTAAGGCCGTGCGAGTTTGAGAAATCGGGTCGTGACAAGACCTTCAGGTTATTCCATATATATCTCTTACTCGAGACATACATTTCAAAATGCCATCTTTATATCCTTCTGCCAGATTTAAAAAAAATAGCTACAATAGCCAATAAAATTCCAATTAACTTTAACATGGTAACTAAATTAAGGTTTCTTGATAGACGATCCCAGATTTTTTAGCGTTACCTTTTACCATTAATCAGAACTTGAAGGTCTCTACCTCTAGTTGGGTTCTACGTTTCTGCTTGTAAACTCATTTACAACCAATAAAAACTATTCATTTAGAAAGCTCAACCAAGTCTCAGACTTGATTAGCATGCATTGAATCAATTTTTAGATTTTATGACTTCTTACCATTTTTCCAAATTAATGTCCAACATCATCCCTTTTATAAGTCATAGGATCATTTTCTTCAACTAAAAAACACTTCAAAGGCATCTTCAAGTATCAAACATATCTTACAAATAACATTGACAACCTTTCTGACTTACATGGAAAATGTTTCAAAAGATATCTCACTCGATTTAGTGTGAAATTCCGTCATTGGTTCTATAATTTTTGGATTTACTTCACCAAGTTCAATCCTATTACAATCCACACGACTCATGAGAAACTATTTCTCTAGGAAAGTGGTGTTACAAGAAATGAAAATTTCGATCTTTTTAGATCATAGAACTGATATCCCTTAAAGTATTTGGATATCTATTGAATAGATACTTGTATCTTTTTGGTACAAGTTTATTGTGTTGGGTAACTCTTACGTAAACAAGACAACCCCAAGTCTTAACATACTTAAGACTCAATTTCATACCAATCCATATCTCATACAGAGTAGCAGGGATGGTCTTCGATGAAATTATATTCAACAAGTAAGCAACAATTTTCTAGAGCATAACCCCATAAATAATTTGGAAGATTGGTAGAGCTCATTGTTGATAAGACCATATCTAATAAATTCTGATTCCTCTATCTGAAACATTATTGTATTTAGGAGTACCTGGAGGATTATAGTGAGCGACAATCTCATTCTCCTTTAAATTATTCGCTAATTCACTATTTATGTATTCGTCGCGTTGATCTAATCAAAGATATTAAATACATATAGCAATAGATTTCTCTATCTCAAGTCGAAATACTTTGAACATTTCAAAAAATTTCAACTTGTGTTTCATCAAACGCTTGTCCGTATCGTGACATTTATCGATAAAGACAATGAAAAAGGACAAACTACCTATAGTAGGGTGATTTATTAGATCATATACATCAATAAATACTAGATCAAATAAATCAATGGCATGGTGTCAAACACCAGATAATAGAAATTTTGGTCATCTTCCTTTAAATATAGGATTCATAAACTTGATAGGGTTCTATGGTAAGATCGAGTATCTGACCATCCCCAAATAGACGAGTTAATTGTCTCACACAGATATGATTTAATTTCATTTGCCACAATTCCTATTTAAAACTACTAAATTTATTACTTGTTCTATTCACCAATATATACAAGACATTTCTGTTGTATCTTAATTGCAATACATTATCAACACTATGTAAATATAAGAAATAATTCCTTCTATATATATGATAACCTTTGGTGTCTCACACAAGAAAGAATATTATCTACCTGATAATGTTTGGCATAAAATAAAAATAATACAACTTAATGCTTATACAAGTGTAGAAAAGAGAAGTGACTAAAAGTCTAAACTGCTTTATCATTTTGAAAATCTTTATTTCCTACATGAAGATGTACTGTTCCTTTCCACAACTTCCTAGCATTGCTTAAATCATACAACTAATTGTAGATATGAGACAAATAGACCATATCTAATACATAACCATTTCTAGCATCAAATGTTAATGAAATGTCAATGTTTAGTAAACTTTCATCTAAGGGGTTTATATTATCTATAACAAGGTACTTTGGACAGTAACAAGGTACATTGGCCATTGTAAAGCTCAAAAGGTAGACAACTCTTGTTAATTTCATCTCATACAACTCTTACTTCTAATCCTATATACACCTTATCCTCACGCTTTAGCAATATTATGTAAGTGTATTCCAGATTTACTTATCAATGACCAAATATAAGTTACTGATACTACCCTCACACTTTTAGCGATATTGGATAATACTTTCCATTATATTTACCTCATCTCATGTTTAATCGGCATAGTCCAGATCACTCCGACTAATCTCCTCACAATTCAGCAATATTGAAAAAAGACCGATATGACCCGTCTAACACCATATTGACAAGGCAAATATGCATAACATTATCTCATATTGAAATATATTTCAATCTAATTAAGAAATTGTTTTGTCATTTAGTAATAAATTTTCGCATCTCATACACATAACAGCTAACCCTCACCAGTAGGGCTCTCATTGTGGTTAACAACGTAAATAAATATTTACAGTTTATAATACAACAATATAACAATTATATTTGTAAAAAACATTAACATGCAAAAAATGCAAATTGGAGTTAGTTTGAGATGATCAGTGCGATAAGTTGAACGACCTGGCATATACTGCTTTGAAAAAAAATTTGTACTTTTTTAGGCTTACACCCCAACGTTTAACATAAAATACCCTAGTGTGAAATTGCTTCAATGACTCAACGTTTAACACTTGAATGCTCCAGTGTTCTGTGTTAGAGAATGCTCTTACATTCATATATAGAACGCTTCAGCGTTCTACATGCAACAAACTTATTTCTGGTTTGAGAACGTCCTAACGTTCAACACTTGAATGCCTCAATGTTCTGCCTTGCGAAAGCCTCGTCGTTCAACACTTGAATAACCTAGCCATTCTATATGTAGAACTCAAATGAATGCCCCATCATTCATGTTTAAACATGAGCACCCAAGCATTCAAACCATAGCATTGTGACATTCTGTCAATAATAGGTCATTTTTTACACTTTAAACACTTCAAAATGCACCTCTCACTGTTTCTTGGCATTCCCAACACTTTAAATAACATTCTAATAACAAAAAACACACAAAACATGTTCTGGTACCATCTATTAGTGCATTAAAGGGTGCATGCATATTATTGTGTACATGATAACATTTTAAAATGCATGTCCAATATACATTGCGCAAAATTAAAAAAAAAAATCAACATATTCACATTAAAACTGAATCAAAAATAGTATAGGAATCATATACATACCCTTGTAGATGATTCGATGAAGATTGTTGAATTTTGAAGCTATTTTAGTTCAGAATTAAGTCCTCTCTTGAGCAATTCTACACTCCAACTTTTGGTGTGCTAGAATTGTAGCCTTTTGATGTGCCTTGATTTATAACAAAATTAAATTGCAAAGTTGATGGAGGATAGAACTAAATAGATACCTTGATAAGTCGAATGGACGCCACAAGGATCAGTTTAGGGTTTTGACGCCACACTCTTGATGATCAAAGAGTGATAAGTCAGCAACTATCTTCAAGAGTTGAAAAACTTGAGAAGACAATTTTGAGAGAGAAATAGCTCTTCTATTTCGTGCTTCCAATTTCAAAATGAGGCAACTGCCTCTACAAGACTTTTACATGCCTTATATAGGCTTACAAAATGAGGTGAAACCCTAATGTTACCTAATAAGCTTTAAAAGGCCCAAAATAAGCCCAATATGACTTAACAATTTAAAACAAAACTAAACAAGTTCAAAATAGCCCAAATACATAAAAGTAGTAACATAAGAAGTAAATAAAGCCCAATAGCATGAAAAGAAAGCCCTTAGCTGCTTCTTAAAGCCCAACGTCACCAAACGTCTCTAAATCACGTCCCTATCTCAAATTGAAGACAAATAAATACATTTAGCTCGTTTCCATTCAGATCGCAAGCTTCTAATCCCATAGAAGCTTCAATAGCTCCAATTTGACTACTTATGGCCCTTTGAAGCTGTTTAGCCTTAGCCCTTGTTATTGGACCATCTGAAATCTCCTTTACGCTCAGCTCCCCTTCTTGAGTTGATTTAGAACCTTCATGATGCACATCACCTTTGATGTATAATTTGTCTAAGAATTAAACAAAGTTCAACACTTGAACTAGTTCTTGCATCACATGCCTAGGAATTGTGTTTAAGGACTAAAATGCAACTATTTCAAACTTGCCATTTTCTCTCAAATACTTTACACGAATTTTTGATTCAACAATTGAATTCTGCATAGCAAATAAACTCTTTTCATTTGTTTTGATTTAGCTTAACACTTCTATTATGGACACATGTCCATCGTGGAGCTAGGCTTTAAACATGCAAGCTAATGCATTAGTGATAAATGTCACTTATGTTATGCATACAAACACTTTGTATGGATGATTGTTGTCATATGCAATGCCATGCATGTTACCATTTATCACACAAATGGCATGCGTGGATGCCATGTATGCATTTTGCTTTTTCATGCAAAAGGAAACTGTTTGCAACATTTGCAAACTATGTTTTGTACTTTCCAAATGGGTTCTAAAATGTATCATACTTTCTGAAATCTTCCTGGATTGATCTGTATTGCTACCCTAGTGCTCAACAAGTATACTTCATTTTGAGACTCACTAGGTTCACACCTATTTTGTCTTATGGAACACTTTCGCAAGTCCGTGAATCTTGCCACACACACACGTTACCGATATTACAAAATGTTACGTTGAACTATACAAGTTGAGGTCACCATATCCATATAATTCTTCCATCACTTATATCTTTGGAAGAGCAGACATATAGATCATAACCGTAAAATCTCTATATGCTCGACTGTTGACTTATCTTCACATACGTATTTTTGTAAATAATATTCACAAACTCCTTTGCGATATTATTTAACCTATAGAAAACGTTTTTTTTGGGTTTATGCTTATGGCCACAGGACTTCCTAAAATATAATCTTAGAGCATTAAGATATAAAACTCACTCATATAAGTTGACAGATCCTATATCTATGCATACCAAACTCCATAGGCATTCGACTATACCCAACAACACCCAGCGATCAGACTATGAAAGGTCTTTGACATGTATAGAACTAAAGTATAGTGGATCACTCACAAGCCCACTGTGGCACCTAGGTCAAAGGATCACGAATACTACTTAACTTTAGAAGACCCTCCATTGACGACTTTATGGGATATCTATTAGAGTTTCTCATGATTCTATTTAGTATCCACTCCTTACTGACCTATATGCCTGTACGGACTTTTACTAAGTCCACTGTCTGCTAAGACTAACCATTCGAATAAGTCAAATATAGACATACATCAATCCAGAAGAAATATCGATCGACCCACGTCAATAACCATGGATCAGGAATAATGTTTTTTTAGAACATATTACACAATGATATTTCTTAGGACCATTTGCAACTCTTTGTAACTACATCATCATTATAGTATTCTCGGATCTTTATCCCTATTTCAAACAAGGTTTTAACTCTTTAGAATTACTAACTTTAGTGCTGACCTAAATTAGTTTAGATTAGATATAAACTCCTTTAGATCTACAATATTTTAAAAGTTACAAGTTTCTTACTATACAATTACGTATTAATGATTATTATTGAAATGATTGTTGTATGATAGAATAGCATGTAAGCACCATCTCCAATAATAACCGCACAGGGACACATGTTTTCATATGCATACCATTGTCCATGAGCTCAATAACTTGATATTGAAGTTCTTTTGTCTCCTCAGGATTGCTTTTGTAGGTTGGCCTATTTGAAATTAATGCTCTGGGTATAAGTCGACATGATGCTAAATTCCTCAATTGGTAGTAAACTATTGGGTATCTCTTTGAAATATACATCATCAAGTTCCTGTAAAAGAGAGAGAAAAAAAACTAGGCAAAGAGGGGTTAAATACATTAGTACTCAAACAAGCCTCTTTGTACAAAAATAAAATCATAGGCTTAATTGAAAACAAAGATTTTTAATTTCTCTTTCTTTTGCATAGGAATTCACTTGTTTTTACTCTTTTCTTTTCTTAATAACCAAAATTTTCCTTCTTTTTTTACTCTCTTTTTCTTTCAATTTAGTTTCAACCCCTCTTACTTTTGAACTCTTACTCTCTGTTCTCATATCACACTTTTCTTGGGGTTAAAGGTACAAGAGTAAATGATTTTTCACTAAGTACAAAAGAGTACTTCATGTGATCAGGTTGCCAAAGATTCAAAAGATTTATTGAGCATTCATCGGGGTCTAATAACAAGGGCAATGACCAATAAAATGAAGGATGCATTAAATAGAATAATTGAGAACATCTCAAATTAATGTTTCGTTCAAAACACTAATATTGAATTGAATATTCAAGTTTCTTTAAGTGATATACAGTAATTTACATGAGAAAAAAAATATGACACATATCAATTTAGGAAGCATGATCCATACATATCAATTCACAAAGGAAGATCTGGAATTACTGTTCATGTGTGTACTGTTCATGTATTACTATTCATGCGTTACTGCTCAGGGTGGCATTATTAGATTATAATTTTCTTTTTCCTTTTATTATTTTTAGGTGAGATTTAGAAACATGGATACAAAAATATTTATTTCCTTAATATGCATGTTATTTATTTCCTCTTTTTGTAGTCAATTCTTATTATGACCTATGATTTGATTTAGTTTTTCTTTTATGCTCTTGGTAAATTTGGCTATATAAGGCCCTGTAACCTTAGGAGAATTAAGAGTTTTAAAATTAATAATAGTGAGAGTTTTGTCTTGATTTTTCAAAGAACATTTCAGAACTAATCAAGATTACATCTTGTGGCGTTCATTTTTTACTTACCACTCACAATCTTTCTCATTGTTTGTGAGTTTGGTGTCTACACTTTTTCTTTTACCTTTTATTCTTATCTTTTTATATATAACGGGGCAATGTGCTTGTTTTGGTTTGTTTGTGAATTAGAATTAGAACATTCCTTAGCAAAGGAAAGCCCTTGAGCGTCAAGTCTCACTTTTCTTTTTAAGATTCACATCAGTATCTATTAGTGTAACCATCATAAATTACATGTCTGTCATACATCTATGGTCAGCACAAAAGAATATATCCTGCATGCGTTGGCATTACATCATACAAACTTCATCTTTATACTTCCTAATTGAGAATAAAATGAGCACTGGATTATTTACTTTAGCTTCTCCAAATTCATTCAGCCATTATAGCTTATATGTCCTATAATTTTTCAAAGTTGTAAAATTTAAATTTTCCACAAAAGTATTACTAGCTACATTAGTACAACTACCTCAATCAATTATCATACTACATGCCTTAAAAATTGATGTGGCCCCTCATATGAAAAATATTGTCACGTTGTACGTCATCATCCTCTTTCATTTGTAAACTTAATGCACATTTAGTAACAATTAGCTCGCTATCTACTAGATAGTCCATTCCATCATTAGCCTCTACCAAATGTGGCCTAGGCTCATCTTCTAACTCGTTTTTAATTTTATTGGCACAATTATTGCATGCATCATTCCCTCTTTCTTGAAAATGATTTGTCCTCAAATCTTTACTGGGCTTAAATACAACTTTCTTGAACTTTGAAGTGGTATTTTTGATAGTGTAGTAATCAACTCACATCTTCCATAACCCATTATTCTAAATAATTTTTAAGAAATGGGGAATGATGCGAACTAGGTTGCCAAAAAATCACAAGGTCCATTTGAACATCCATGTGTGATGGGGAACAATAGCACAGCAGTTCATGTGAGTAGCCCATGTGATGTGAAGTCTCAATATTAGTAGTAGTTGGTAGTTAGTAACTGTAAGTTTTCATTAATTGTTATAATAAGTACTAAAATCTCAAGTGCCTAAATTATTGATAATAGTTGATAGTTAGTAGTTATAAGTTATCATTAGTTGCTGTAATAAATGCTAGACATCCAATAAGTCTCTATAAATATATAAGAGATGAGGGAGAACGAAAACAGAATTGATGATATTAATTTTGAGAGTTTTCTCTTAAGTTCTTTAAAGAACTTTTATTAGAACTTATCAAGATTTTATCTTATGGCATTCCTTTATATTTATCATTCACAACTTCTTAATTATCTTGAGTGTGGTATTTATAATCTTCTTATAACTCTGGTTCTTATCTTTTATAGATAATGAGTCAAGATTCTTATTTTTGTTTATATAAAAATATGAATTAAAATGATCCTTTGGCAAAGGAACTTTATTGAGAGTTGGGCCTCACTTTTCTTTGTGAGGTTCCCATCATTTGGTATTAGGCTTGGGCTCCAATCAGGCTTAAACTATCTTTTTAATTTTCATTATTTTTTTTCTTTTATATTAGTAACTTATTTTTAGTCTATAGAATCCGTAGCCTATATCAATTTTCTTGTTTCTTCTTGTCTGTTATTTTATATAATTCTTCAAGTTTTATTATTACATATAAATAAAAAAATAAAAAATTCAGATTCCATTTATTCATATTTACTTTTCTAAATTAAAAAAAACAATTGAGTGAAAGTTGAGTGAATCATTCTTTAAGTGAAACACATGAGGGAGTGTACGAGGTTCATTTTATTTTTCTAACTTTGTTTTGCAACAAACATGTTAAACAACAAGAACAAAAATACTTTCGAAGTTGCATCGAAAAAGGTTGATTCAAAGTTTCTCTTGGAAGCTTGAATTGGTGAGGTGAGGAAAATGTTGAAAGCAGAGATGGAGCAGGTTCATGAACGAATAGATAAATTTGAATCTAGTACACAAAGGGCATAAATACCTAGAGTTCCTAATGTGCAAATTCATGATAGGCGTGCTACTATGAAAGATGATGTCATTGATGGAGATGCTTGGGATAGATTGTTGCATATGGCAAAGAAGGTAGAAAATTAATTAAATAGGAAGATTTCCACAAGATATGGCCAAAACTCTAGTTATACATCATCTTTGAAACTGGATTGGAGTAAAAAAAACATGAGCAAGCTAATTCCAATTCCAAAGTAGAACCAACTAAGGGCCAAAACATGAGAGGCAGCCAAGGCAAGGATAATCTAGATTCCTAACCAAGTAATAAAGATAATAATGTTTTATATATTTGGGAACAGGTCATATTGCATCTCAATGTCCAAATCAAAGTGTATTGATTCTAACCAATAACAATGTCACTAAAACTAAAAGTAAATTATATGATAAACCTATGCCACTATTGAAAGATGCAAATGATGGAATAGAGTACCCAGTAGATGGTGAGCTAATGGTTACTAAGCATACATTAAGTTTACAAATCGAAGAAGATGAAAAACATTTTGATGCTATGTGTTTTGAAAAGTTACCTAACACTTTACCACTAATAAGGGGAATCGGGCATCAAATTAACTTTATACCTGGAGCATAAATTTTAAATAAGATAACTAATGAACATATGAAAATGCATATTTATTAAGAGATTCAGTCACTATTTAATGTCACTAATTTTAGCAATTTTGTATTTTTAGCTTGAAATAAAGTGTTCTCCTTAAATTGTGATTAATGAATGTTATTTGCACAGGTTTAGGTAAATTGGACATAACTCAATGTAGAAATCAAAATGAAGAAATTCTTGAATCTGAAGTAACATGACTCAATCTTACACAAACTTGAATAACAGTTGAAAAGCCAAATCTAATATGTTATGGGCTAAAAATTGAGATACAGTAGAATTGGGTTACAACTTTCGCTCAGCTTGACGCAACTCACGTATTTGGAGCGTATTTCACAAAATATGTACCCAATTGGTATAATTTTTAAAGCTGTAAAATATTGACTTAATTATCAACAACTTTTATGTTGATGGTAAAGTCCAAATTAGCCGTTATCATGGATCAAATTATATTGCAAATGGGTAAAAGTGTTGTTGGTTGAAATCTAATGTATCTTTGGCATTTTGCCCGTATCTCATTGGATACTCATCCGATTTGCATGAACCTAGTGGCTATAGAAAGAAGAGACAAAATAATACAACTTTTATGTCGACCATATAGGGCTACATCGGTCATTTACATTATACAAAAGGTGCTGCAAGTAGGCAAATGAGTGGTTGGCCTAAATTATTGAAGATTGAAGTCACACTAAACATATTTCCATTCTTTGCCTATATACAGACACTCATAGGACGTTTTCAACATTAGATATTTCTCTCTTATTTTCTTATCATTAACATGTATTGTAATCCAAGCTAGAGTTCTTGGCAAGGTTAAGAGATGAACTTTTATGTGTAATAAATCTACTTTTATACTTTGATTCTTTGTCAAGAGCTACAAATGTTTGTAAGTTTGTTTGTGCCTAAACTCTTATCTAGTATTTTTCTATAATCTAGAGGTTATAATTGTTATATATTATATAATTTCAATCATGCTTTCTTTGTGTGATTCTTGTTGAATTATAATTGTTACTGGATACATTATTTTACATGTTAATCTTTTATTTCAATATTATCAATCAATATATTGTCGACCTTAGATAACATGTAAAGACAATAATTGTTTGATATTCAAGTTAATCTTTTACTGCAATATTGTCAAAATGATATATTGTCGATCTTAGATTACTTTGTATAAATGAACATGATTTATGTTAACGTTTGCAAAGAGTTTAGTCATATCAAATACATGTGTTATCAAATGTGCTATATTTTACATATCTTTCGATTGATTGTTTGGGATGTGAAACTTTCAATTGAGTTATAAACATTGAATCAAAGTGTAGAGTAAATTTATAAAAAGCATAATAATTGTGATTCTCGAAGCCTTGCTTGCATCATCATAAGACATTTTCTTCAATTCATAGACAACTCTATCTCATCCACTTAAACCAATTAATTAATTTTCTCATTTGCTACTTTAATATTTTACTTCATCAACCAATCAATCTATACTGCAATAGCCGCATTATATTTTGAGTGTAAGCAAAATTTGGTGCCGTTGTCAGGGAGGCACACTATGCGAAAGTCAGTTGCATTTATCAATACTAAAGCGATAACTTTGTACATTTTTTTTTCTTTGCAAAATTTTAGTTTTTAAATTTATTTCTTTTGTTGTAATTTATTTTATTGTTCATGGTTAGTTCCACCACCTAACTAAATTTATTTTCTTTAGTTATTTTGTTGTATTTTATTTTATTTTAATGGCTGGTTCTACCGCCTAACTTAGTTCATTTTCTTTTATTTATTTATTTATTATACTTTGCACTTTATTTTCTTTTATTTATTTGTTGTACTTTGTACTTTATTTTCTTTTATTTATTATTACACTTTATTCTATTTGTTATTTTATTGTATTTTATTTTGTTTTAATGGCTGGTTCTATTGCCTAACTTAGTTTATTTTCTTTTATTTATTTATTGTAATTTATTTATTTATTACACTTTATTATTTATTTATTTATTGTACTTTATTTTTATTTATTTATTGCACTTTTTTTCTTTAGTTAATATGTTGTATTTTTATTTTATTTTAATGGCTGGTTCTACCGCTTAACTTTTTATTTATTTATTTATTGCACTTTGCAATTTATTTATTTTTATTTATTATACTTTTATTTATTTATTTATTGTACTTTATTTATTTATTTATTGTACTTTACAGTTTATTATATTTGTTCATTTATTGTATTTTATATTTATATTTCATGATTGATCTTATCACCTTACTCATTTATATTTCTTGTTGTGTTTTATTTCACGTCTTAATTTTTCTTTGAGAATTTTCTTCATTAAAAAAAAGAATAAAAACTAAAACAAAATCTTAGGATGTATGCATCGACTTAGAGATAAACGAGAAAGATTTGTATGAGAAGTAGAACTAGAACCATCGCCACAATTTGTAAAGGAAGAGAATTTACCATCTAGTTCATCTTATAATTCTCACACAATGAGCCAACGCGAGAAAAATCCTGTCAGGACTCTAAAAGATTACTTGCATCCTACTCGCACAGCCACACCATGTATTATATTTTCACCTAACATACCACATTCGAATTTTAAATCTAGAATATAATATCCAATCCCTATTAGTAGTATTGGCGCCTAGATTTCGGTATAGAGCAAATAAGACACCGTAGGGTTACTCGATTTTAACCCTATTAGAAATATTCCCTTTATAGTGCACGTGAGAGATATTAGACCTAATTTGATAATTTCACACTCGATCGGTGCGCCGGACGACCCTAGAATATTTTTGGAATTTTTCTCTATTGGCTTAGAAAAGGAAATCGTAATTTACTACATGAATTTCCATTTAAGGGTTATGAATGGAACAAGCCTTTGTTGAGAAACATAATCCATATATTAGAGAATGGACTAATTAGAAGAAATCTCATGGATTGCCAAGTTCTTTGAACTATTCTAACTAGATAGTTACAAATGAACTAATTACATAATTATTTTTTAACTCATGGCAAATTAGAAGTTTTAAGTAAGTTGAAGGGCAAAATGGTAAATTGAGGGAGTACTATATATATGTTAGAAGTGTGTAGAAATTTGAAGAGAGATCAAAAGCAACACTTAGCCAAAACAAAAGGAGAGAAATTCGAGCTTCAAAGGGGGGTGCTGCTACAGTGACTATTCAAGTTTTTTTTTCATGATTTTTCATGTGTAATCAAGCTAAAATAAGATTACATATGAATCCTTAAGCTCAATTGAAGCCTCAATTAATGAAAATTCAAGAAAAAGAGGTAAAAAAAACATTATTTTATGAGTTTGATAAGTGAACTTTCAAGAATGCTCCAATTGACATTCTTATGTGTATTCTTGGCTTAGATTGAGTTGAATTCTAGTTTGGAGCTTGAAGGAGTCATCAATTTGAAGAAATTGGCAAGGTGAGAATTAGAGTTTTTGGTGATTTTGTTGTAGAGATTTCAATTGGTTGTAATTAGGGTTTTAGAATGAAATTGGCATGATTTTGTTGTAATTGGAACAAGAAATTGAGAAAAAGAATGTGTTGGAACCTAGGGTGAAATTCTGCCACTTTAGGGAAGTTAGGAATTAAGTGGTGTTTTGATTGAATTGTTGTGTGTAAAGCATATTGTAAATTGAATGTATATGGTTGATGGAAAAACCAAAAATGAAGAAAATGGGACATAATTGTCCGTGTTGGAAAGGTGAATGGCAATTATGTCCAACCAAGTTATAAGGTGTTCAAAAATTTTTAGCGCGCCGGATGGTGAGTTAGTTTCGATTATGGCTCCGTAACTAAAATTGGAAAGTAGTATGCATTCGGACTTTATATGCCGATTAGAGCGTTTAGTAGTTAAATGAGATTTTAGCATTCAATTTAGTTCTAAATGTCATTTGTGGCGCGTAGGTGAAGATAACCGAGAGCGTTAATGGGAGCAGAAATCGGGAGCGAAATTGAGCGCGGAGCGGTTGTGAGTGGAAATCTGCCATTTCTTTTACTTTGCATTTATTATGTTTTCGCATAATGAATATGCATGTTTTATGAGCTTTCGATGCATAACCATGATTTATGATCTTGATATATATTCATAGACATGCCCTTACATGTTCGAATTGAGAAACAGTTTTAAAATTTCTGCATTCATTTTTAAGGCCATTGTACCCTCAGATTATAGTGGTAATGATTGTATTAGACCCAGCCGGTATATCCCATGCACATGGGCAGGTCTTGGGGGTGTGTCACTAACTCCGAGAAGTCGGGATGTCGAGTCATGTGAGTCGCTCTATGTGTACAGGGTATTGTCTCGCTATATGCATGCGATGTAGGATTCCACTGCATAGCCAGTGAGATGTCTTGAGATGTCACTGTGAGTGCTACTAGTTGAGGTGCCCCGTGACCTACTCACGTGTGCGGTACTGGTTGAGTCACTACGTGGGTATAGAGCTTTAGGGTTACCATTGGTACAGTTTAGAAAGAAAATGGCCGAGCGAGGATTTTATTAGTTTTTGATTTACCGATAGCATTTATGCATTTATATATGCACACAGTAGTTATTATGTTATACAGATTTTGAATATAATTTTTCAAAGATGTAGATAAAACCCGCTCGGCAAGATTTTAATAGCATATGATGTTAGAAACCGTTTTATAGTTTTACATTAGTTTTAGAAGCATGATTTCTACATGAACTTTAGAATTTGCTATCTATACATAATGTTATTTTATTGAAATTTTATTTGCACTCACTGAGCTCCTTTAGCTCACCCGTTTTGTGTTTTATATTTTCTGAATCCCTTTCCCAGGTGCAGGTCTTGGTACGCAAGCTGCTGATTCTCCTATTCTCGAGTAGTGGGCCGAATCCAAAGATCATTTTTGTACATGTAAATGTGCTAAATAACACCCTTTACTTTATGCATAATAGTTGTAGGCATGTATATTTGGATGTATGTTTTGAACCGAGACGAAGAGATTTCAATTTTATGATGATCGTTCTTTTTACTTCTATGATTACGCTTATTTGTGATTCAAATGAATAATTGAGTTGTGTTGGATTTTATTTGGGAAAGACCGGAGGTCTGAATTGGTAGAATTGAGATGTATTGGAAATAAAAATAAAATTTCTTTGCAGGTTTTATATTGATTTTCTGAAAAATAGTTGAAACTCTGTCCGTTTGTTTTTAAAATTAAGATGTCATTTTCGTGTATGTTACTAGACTTTCTTAGTAGTAACAAGAATTAAAAAGGGGTTCGCCTCGCAGAATTTCTCAACATATCGAGTTGGGTTCGGAGGAACTTCCGTCGGGGTGCTCGGCAGGGCTGCTGGGATCTATAGTAGAGGGTCTCAGGTCGGGTCCTGTCATAGAATGATATAACTTCTGCCTACTTTTCATGGTCTAGATAATAAAAATTCTTATGTATATGTTAGGGAATTTGAAAAGGTAATTGCCACATCTATAGCCAACCTGAAGCCATAGACATTGTTAGGCTTAAATTTTTCCTTTTTCTTTTAAAGACCAAGCAAAGAGTTGGCTTACTCTTTGAGGTTGAGGTCTATAGGAACTTGGGCAGAAATGACCCAAGCATTTTTTAATAAATACTTCCTACAACACAAAACTAATGCCCTGAAAAGACAAATTTCTTTTTTCTCTTAAAAAAAACAGTGAAACCTTATATCTAACTTGGGAAAGGTTTAAAGAGTTGCTAAATCTGTGCTCTCACCATGGATATGAAAATTGGCGCTTAGTTAGCCATTTTTATGAGGGACTCACAATTAGAGAATGCCAATTTGTTGAGATGATGTGTAATGGGGAGTTCCTTCACAAAGATTCTGATGAAGCCATAGAATTCCTTAATAACGTAGTCGAAAAAGCCCATACATAGACTGGACCTAGCATTACTGAAAATAAAAATAGGTCAGACCAAGTGGATTTTTCTAACTAAGGAGTTAGAGACCTTAAAAATCAAAGATATAAGGGTCACCCACACAGTTGCTAAGATTGAGTCACATGATGTCTGTTTTGTCTATGGAGGAGCGGAATACTTAGCTTAAGATTACCCCACTTATAGTGAGATGAGATGGATATATGAGGAACAATGTACAAGAAGCCTTATTCACCCTACTCTAAAACCTATAATCCTAGCTAGAGAAACCACCCAAACTTTAGTTTGAAATCTGACCAACAAGCCAATAGCCATTGAAAACAAGAACAATAAGTACCAAAGTCTTATGTTGCACCTCAATATAATGCAGCACCAACTAGGAGTCCTTTAGAGGATACATTACAAGCATTTATAGAGGCACAAAGTAAGACTAATAAAAAATTTAAAATAGTTTTTGCACAGGTGATACACGAAAATAAAAAAATCAAGAGTCAAATCACAAAGCTGACCAGTGCTTTAACTGTACAAGAGCGAGGTAAGTTTCTATCACAACCTCAATCCAATTTAAAATGACAATTTATGGCATAAGCTTTTACTTCTGATGCACAAAATTTCAAAGAAGTCAATACCATTACTACTCGAAGTGTAAAGATTGTAAGTGAGCCTACTTTTTCAACTAACACATCTACGAGTAGTAAAGACGCTCCCATTGAAAAAGAGACCATAGTGGAAAAAGAGCCCGAAAATAAGTTTTCAATCATAGTGTCTTTTCCTCAAGCTCTTCAACCTGTTGGAAAAAATTCAAAAATTCAAGGTGAGATTTTAGAACATTTGAAACAAGTTAAGATTAATCTTCCCTTGTTGCATTTGATTAAGTAGGTTTCAACTTATGCCAAAGTCATCAAGGATCTATGCACTATCAAAAGAAAACACCATGTAAATAAAACTACATTTTTAAAAGAACAGGTAAGTGTAGTGATTGAACGAAAGATACCACCCAAGTATAAAGACCCAAAATGTCCCATAATCTTCTGCCAAATTAGGACACATGATTTTGTCAAGCTTTGTTGGACTTTGGAGCAAGTGTAAATTTAATACCTTATTCTATTTACTTGCAATTGGGACTTGGTGAGATTAAACCTACATCTGTAGTCCTATAGTTAGTTAACCGATCAATCAAGAAACTAAGGAGAATAATAGAAGATGTTTTGTTGCAAATTGATAAATTTTACTACCCTATTGATTTTCTTGTTTTAAATACTCATTCTGTGGTTAACATGGAGTCTAAAATCCCTATTATTTTGGGGAGACCTTTTCTTGCCACTACTAACGCTCTTATTAATTGTACAAATGGTCTAATGAAGTTATCTTTTGAGAATATGACTCTTGAGGTGAACATTTTCCATATTGGCAAGCAACCATGAAAATAAGATAAATGCTATCATTCATATATGATAGATACACTTGTAGCAGAGGAAACTTATAAAAATCATGGCTCTGCTTTTTTAGAAAACCTCTTTGATTTTAATTTTGAAAAATTGTATTATCCTGATGAAACAACTGATGTGTTTAGTATTTTTGACTCATAGGATAAAGGGACTTGATTTTGACAGCCACGCTTGGAAGAGTTACCACGAGAGAAGGAGAAACAACAACCATCAAACCTCGAGACACCATAAGTTGAGCTTTCTCCACTGCCTAAAGGTTTGAAACATGTATTCTTGGGGCTAGGTGATACCTTTCCTATCATCATTTCTTCTGAACTTAATGCTGAACAAGAGGAAAAATTGATAAAATTGTTAAAAGAACATAAGTCTGCACTAGGTTGGACCTAGTTGATTTTAAAGATATTTCTCCATTGATATGCTTCCATAGAATTCATTTAGAGGAAGGCACGCAACCTCGTAGGGACCTACAAAGAAGACTTAACCCAACAATGAAAGAAGTAGCAAAGAAAAAAGTCTTGAAACTATTAGATGCGGGTATAATCTACCCAATTTTATATAGTCAATGGGTAAGTCCAACTCAAGTAATGCCTAAGAAATCTGGGGTTACTGTTGTAGAAAATGAGAATAGGGTACCGTACCAACTACGGTAGTAAGTGGTTGACAAATGTACATTGATTATAGAAAATTAAACACAGCTACTAGGAAATACTATTTTTCCATTGCCTTTGATAGACCAAATTTTAGAACAATAGCTGGACATCCCTTTTATTGCTTTCTTGATGGGTATTCAAGATATTACGAGATTGAGATAGCTATAAAAGATTAAGAAAAAACCACTTTTACATGCCCTTTTGGTACTTATGCTTTTCGTAGAATGTCATTTGGATTATGTAATGCACCAGCTACTTTTCAATGTTGTATGTTGAGTATTTTCTCTGATATGGTTGGAAAATGCATGAAAGTTTTTATGAATGATTTGACTATTTTTTGTAATTCTTTTGATTTATGTCTACTTAACTTGAAAGCTATTTTGGGTAGATATGAAGAAAAAGGACTTGTGCTAAATTGGGAGAAATGTTATTTCATGGTACCTTCAGGAATCATTTTAGGGAACATTGTATCTGAAAGAGGGATAGAGATTGACAAGGCCAAAATTGAATTAATCTCTAAATTACCTACACCCAAAACGGTAAAAGTTCTTAGATATGCTGGCTTTTATAGGAGGTTTATACAAAAAATTTATGCCATTTCTAGACCATTGTGTAACCTTTTGCTAAAAAATACTGAATTTACATGGACACAAGAGTGTGAGGAGGTATTCCGAACACTCATTGCCAAACTCACTATCGCTTCTATCATGCAATCACCGGATTGGAACTTTCCATTTGAGATTATGTGTGATGCAAGTAATTATGCTGTAGGAGCAGTTTTTGGGCAACGAAGGGAGAGAAAACCCTTTGTTGTTTATTATGCTAGTAAGACTTTGAATGATGCTCAAATGAATTACATTACTACTAAAAAAGAACTATTTGCTATTTTTTTTGCCTTAGACAAATTTCGTTCTTATTTGATTGGTTCACCTATTATTATTTTATCACCACGCGGCCCTTAAGTACTTTCTTTCTAAGAAGGATGCTAAAGCCCATTTAATTAGGTGGATTCTTCTTTTGTAGGAATTTGATCTAGCCATCAAAGATAAGAAGGACATTAAAAATGTTATTGCTGATCATTTATCCCGCCTTGAGTTCATTGACTCTACTAATTTGCCTCCAATTCGAGATGATTTTTCTGATGAACATCTTTTTATTATAAGCCAAATACCTTGGTATGCATATATCGTAAATTATTTGATTTGTGGTGAACATCCATCTAACTAGAGTGCACAAGATAAGCGTAAGTTATTAGTTGAGGTACGTAATTTTTATTGGGACGATCCATATCTTTTCAAATACTTTCTTGACCAAATTATGAGACGTTGCATTCCTAAAAGTGAAGTTTTTAGTGTCTTAAATTTTTGCTATAGTGCTGCTTGTGGTGATCAGTTTTCTATGAACAAGACAGCTATGAAAATTTTACAGTGTGGTCTTTATTGGCCCACTTTATTCAAAGACACTAATAATTTTTGTTGTTCCTGTGAAAGATGTCAAAAGTTAGGTACTTTATCTCGAAGACATATGATGCCTCTTAACCCTATTCTTATTATTAAGATATTTAATTATTGGGGTATCAATTTTATGAGTCATTTTCCCTCATCTTTTGGCTACCTTTACATCCTTCTAGCTGTTGGTTATGTATCAAAATGGGTAGAGGCTGTAGCTTATCGTACTAATGATAATACAACTGTGGTGAAATTCTTAAAAGAAAATGTGTTATCTAGGTATAGTACATCACGTGTCATCATTAGTGACTAAGGAACACATTTCTATAACCATTCTTTTGAAGCTTTAATGTGCAGGTATGGTGTTTTTCACAAAGTTTTCACTGCATACATCCATAGACGAATGGATAAGCCGAGCTAGCAAATAAAGAGGTTAAACAAATTTTGAAAAATACGGTTAACCTGAATTGAAAAGATTGGTCTCTACACCTTTCTGATGCATTATGGGCATATCGCACTGCATACAAAACTATCTTAGGAATGTTTCCATACGGGCTTTTCTATGGGAAAGCTTGACATTTACCTATTGAGCTAGAGCATAAAGCTTACTGGGCTTTCAAAGCCCTTAACTTTGATTTGAGTGCTGCAGGTCTTCAAAGAAAGTTACAATTGTCAAAAATAGAAGAGCTATAAAATGATGCATATGACAACTCCAGGATTTACAAAGCTAAAATGAAAGCAGCTCATAATAAACAAATCTCAAGGAAACACTTCGAGCCAAATCAATGCGTTTATCTTTATGATTCTAGATTGCATTTACACCTTAAAAAGTTGAGATCTCAATGGACTGATCTATTTATGGTAAGACACGTTTTTCTTAATGGTGCTGTCGAAATCAAAGACTCCACTAATGGGCAAAATTTTAAAGTGAATGGACAGCGGCTAAAAAGCTATGTGGAAAAGGTAGACCACTCTATGTACCTAGACGAGATCCCTCTTGTGGATTCTGTCCATCATACTTGATCAGGTTCAATCTATTTGTACCATATTTTATATTTTGTCTATATTTTATCTTTTGACTTTTTATTTTATCTTTTATTTTATTTTCTTCTTTTTCTTTTTTCCTCAGTGTAATTTTATTTTTCGGTCAAATAGCGGATACGATACTCCGTGACTATTAAAATCAGTTTCTAAATTCCCTAAAAACTGTCCCTCAAACCGTGCATTCATCTTTTTTCTTTTTCACTTTCTTTCAAAATGGATTGCATTCTTGCTAACCTTAAAAAACGCTTTCCTTCATTGCCTCAAAATACTCTACTTAAGATTTACAAAGCAAAGTGTGAAAGACTAAGGCTATTGATGTTGAGTAATATCTCTGTGGATATTCATTGGTTAATCGAAGCCAAAGTTCGATTATCTAGTGAGTCTGCAAATTATTTTGTTTCTTTTATGCCTGGTTTTGGAAGAAACTCATATGCCAAAAGGCGATGATAAAAAAGGTTACAAATTTATCGTAAATATGCTCGATGGAATTGTAACCGGAGTTGTTGTTCTTTAGGATTTGCATCTAGAAATCAAGAAGATAAAATTTAGTTCATTAAGAATGGACTGAGTAAAGAGTCTTTGGATGATATCCGATTGACTCTTGAGATGCGTCCTTATGGGCTCGTGCAGCGTGAACTCTCGATTTATAGAATAAATTCAAAAATTAACATTAACGGTATAGTCTCGGGAATCTGACTCTAAAAGACCCTATTTGCCAATTTATAATAAAATTGGATGGGAAGCTTATCCCCGACCCATAGAGGGCGTTTAAGTTGTTACTGGATGTAAAACAAGAGGAAGATGTGAGCCACAATCACACCTGTAAATACATGTGTCTTAATTTCAAAATTCTTTTATTTTATGAATAGTATGGCTACTTATATAGATGTCTTAAATTCAAAACTTTTGGTTAAATAATGCATGTGGGTCATTAGGTTTAAATTTTTGTGTTTTATTTTTAACTCGCTTCTAACAAACTGTCGGGTTACTAAAATCGTTGTTATCATTTAGTACTCTATAAATACAGCACCTAATTTTCTTCATTTTCATATATTGAGATAAATGTGAGTGTAGATATGAAAGAAACCTCAGTTCAACAATTCTGAAATATATGTGTATTTTATGGATCTAGTCCTGGGGAAAATAAAGTGTTTGTAGAGACAGCAAACAATTTAGGAAAACTATTAGCTGCAAGAAAAATTCATTTGATTTTTGGAAGGGGTAGCCTTGGGTTAATGGGGTGTGTATGTCAATAGCTACACATTTAGGAGGAAGTCAAGTTTTAAGTATTATTTCTACGGCTTTAGCCATGGGAAATATGACTGGAAAAACAATAGGGGAAGAATTACGAGTCTCATTCATGAATGAACGTATAGCTATAATGTTTTACAATACAAACGCTTTTATTGCTTTACTAGATGGTTTTGGTACCTTGGAGGAAATTTTTCAAATTGCCTCTTAGACACAGTTGAATATCCATAGAAAACCCATAGGTTTGTTAAATGTTAATAACTATTTTGATTGCTTATTCTATTTTCTTGATCAAGCTGTAGAACAAAATTTTATTTTACATTCAGCGCAATATATCCTCGTTTCTGCTACCAATGCAGATGAATTATTTGACAAATTACAGGCTATTACCTACGAACCTAATCCAATAATAACTCGGATCAATTGGTCAATGGGCCTTAACAAGCGAAAATTAGATTTGACACTTCATTTGTAAATTTTTCTTTGTTTTATTTATTTATCAGCATCATCATTTTAGTTTATATTTGCTTAAGTGTCTCTCAGATTTGTTTATTTCGAATAACTGTCATTTCAGGTAATGTCTCTTATACTTTACCTCTTTGTATTAAACATTGAGGACAATGTTTCATTTAATTTAGGGGGAGGATAGTAGACATAAGTTATATTTTGCATTCCAAAGAAAAAATAGATATTGGGGTCCGACATTTGATTAAAATGGCAGAGTAAACTATTGAGATGCATTCTAGGTCAAATTAGAATACCAGAATAAGAAGTTTTATTTCTTACTTTTGAAACTCATTTTAACTAACTTGTTGTTATTTTTCATGCATTGTTATTTATTGCTTGTAGTTTTGGTAATTCTTGTATAAAGGAATTTACTTTTTTACCTATGTATGATTTCAAAATTATTTGGATTAATTCACTGTTTCTATTTAGGTTACTAAAGAATGACTTTCGAAATAATTTTTAGTACAATAATAAGCCTTGTGGTAATATGAATAATTTAATTTATATAGCCAAGAGAATTCTCATGTTTAAGTATATATTTTTCTAATCTCACATATCTTTCGTGAGTAAGTGGAAAGGTTGAGAAAATAACTTACTAACCTTCATTGATCCTTTGAATTAGTTAATTGTTGTTTAGATTGATATTATTTGAATTAAGGAACAAATTGGTTGCATTTGTGTATAATATATTTTGGTGAGAAACTTTTTTTTATTTTGTAATGCTTCCTTGTATTCTTAAAAAAAAAAATAAAGAAAAAAAAGAAAGAAAAATACCAAAAAACAAAGAAAAAAATATAAAAGAAGAATCAATTCAGTTTAATAAAGTCTTAATTCAATTTTAGAAGATATTTTGTAAGGCAGTTTTCTTACCAAACTATATTTGTATTATTCTCACAAGACAATTGAAGCTGGTGCATGTCAAGAATAATTGATTTCTAAACGATTGATTTTTCTATCTTTGGATCAATGTTAGTTTGTATGTCTGTCCTTAAAATTGACTTTTTCTTGAGTGCTTAACTGTTTTCCAACTCCATCAGAGAAATCCTAATCTTTTAAACAGTCTTACACTTGTGAGGATATAGAGTTGAGGCTTTTACTTAGAGAAATTCTCAAGACTATATCTGTTATGGTTTGTGGTAAGAAAGTTACTGATGCAAACGATGTAGCACAACCTATACGCATACAAGACAAAGAACTTGCACGTGGGCTTGGAAGGGCTCAAGTCCATCAATCACATGATACATTAAGTTTGCCAAATGGGCCAATCACAAGACTTAGAGCCAAGCAATTTAAAGAAGCATTAAATGGGCTGATTCAACAAGTTTGTGGGAGGGCAAACACATGGAGGCCTAGTATAAGCCCAAATACATTTCAAATAAATCCAAATCAGATTCAAGGAAACCTAATCACTTTGATTAAGGCAGAATTTCTGGAAAGTTGAATATTCAAGGAAACATAATTTCTTTGATTTAGGCATGTTTTCTGGAAATTTGATTAAGTTTGAATTTTGTAATTTCAATTGTTGTATTAGTTATAAGTTTGAAATTTGTATTTGAAAGTTGTAACTTGATATCTCTTATGGTCTCCATAAATACCATGGAGATTGAGAGTGGGAGGCAGATTTCAAAAAATACAATTTGAGAGTTTTTATGTTCTTCTTTCATTCTTGAAAAGACTTGAACTCATCAAGCTTGTTCTTGTGGCGTTCAAACAACCGGACTTATCACCTAGATTCTTGAAGTATCCTTGGGGTTTCTTGGTGTGACGTCCTATATCCAGCCATAGTTTTGGTTCTTGGTTTGCTAACTCAAGGGTCAAAACTTGTTAAACTTGCGTCTTGAAGATCTCAGGTTCAATTCCATATTGTGGTGCTGGGTTTTGTCACATTGTTGGCAAGGTTCATATCAGTTACGGCTTAGTTCACGCACACACAATTTTTGGAAGTTATAATTGAAAAAACCATAATAGCAATAGTAATCTTGAACTGATTTTTTGTTTGAAATGCTTAGGTAGTTTTGCATATTCTATTTATGCTTGAATTGCTAAAGACTAGCAATAAGTTAGTTGGGGGCTATGATGAACACATGAAAATGCATATTTATTAAGAGATTTAGTCACCATTTAATGTCACTAATTTTAGCATTTTTGTATTTTTAGCTTGAAATAAAGTGTTCTCCTTAAATTGTGATTAATGAATGTTATTTGCAGAGGTTTAGATACAATAGATGTAACTCTTAATGTAGAAATCAAAATGAAGAAATTCTTAAATCTGGAGTAACATGACTCAATCTTACATAAACTTGAATCATAATTAAAAAGCCAAATCCAATATGTTATGGGCCAAAAATTGAGATATAATAGAATTGGGTTACAACTTCCACTCAGCTTGACCCAACTCACGTATTTGGACCGTATTTTACAAAATACGTAACTAATTGGTATAATTATTAAAGCTGTGAAATATTAACTTAATTATCAATAACTTTTATGTTGAAGGTAAAGTCCAAATCAGCCGTTATCATGGACCAAATTGTATTGCAAATGGGTAAAAGGGTTGTTGGCTAAAATCTAATATATGTTTGGTATTTTGCCTATATCTCATTGGATACTAATCCAATTTGCATGAACCTGGTGGC
Organism: Ailanthus altissimus; assembly: GCA_946807835.1. Taxonomy (NCBI): domain Eukaryota; kingdom Viridiplantae; phylum Streptophyta; class Magnoliopsida; order Sapindales; family Simaroubaceae; genus Ailanthus; species Ailanthus altissimus. The sequence goes on along the minus strand of OX327713.1, from coordinate 6,485,720 downwards.
TATGGAAAGAAAAGACAAAATACTACAACTTTCATGTTGGCCACAAAGGTTGTATCGGTCATTTATATTATTAAAAAGGTACTGAAAGTGGGTGAACGAGTGGATGGCCTAAATTATTAAAGATTGAAGTCACACTAAATATATTTCCATTCATTGCCTATAAGGACACTCTTATGATTCTTATATTTTATATTTTTTTCTATAATCTAGAGGTTATAATTGTTATATATTATATAATTTCAATCATGCTTTCTTTGTGTGATTCTTGTTAAATTATAATTGTTACTGGATACATTATTTTACATGTTAATCTTTTATTACAATATTATCAATCAATATATTGTCGATCTTAGATAACATGTAAAGACAATAATTGTTTGATATTCAAGTTAATCTTTTACTGCAATATTGTCAAAATGATATATTGTCGATCTTAGATTACTTTGTATAAATGAACATGATTTATGTTAACGTTTGCAAAGAGTTTAGTCATATCAAATACATGTGTTATCAAATGTGCTATATTTTACATATCTTTCGATTGATTGTTTGGGATGTGAAACTTTCAATTGAGTTATAAATATTAAATCAAAGTGTAGAGCAGATTTATGAAAGCATAATTGTGATTCTCGAAGCCTTGCTTACATCATCATAAGATATTTTTCTCAATTCAGAGATAATTTTATCTCATCCACTTAAACCAATTAATTAATTTTCTCCTTTGCATAGCTTTAATATTTTACTTCACCAACCTATTTTGCCAAAAACTTTCTTGTGGGATCGACACCTCAATCTATACTGTGATAGCCGCATTACATTTTGAGCGTAAACAATAACCTATAGAAGTAATCCCAATGAGAGAAATGAACTATAAAGATAGGTTTGTGAGCATCATAAGACATTTTCCTCAATTCAAAGATAATTTTGTCTCATCCATTTAAACCAATTAATTAATTTTCTCCTTTGCTACTACTTTAATATTTTACTTCACCAACCTATTTTGCCAAAAGATTCCTCATGGAATCGACACCTCAATCTATACTGCAATAGCTGCATTACATTTTGAGCATAAACAATAACCTATAGAAGTAATCCTAATGAAAGAAATGAACTATAAAGATAGGTTTGTGAGCTCATGGAGAAGAGGTATGTGTGTAAGAGCATGAATCATCCCGCAATTCTTGTATTGCTTTTGTATAAGAATAATAGATTATGGAAGATGTGTGTTGATTGCTGCGTTATGAAAAATATCACTTCAAAATTCAAGAAAGTTGTATTTGAGCCCGATAAAGATTTGAGGACAAATCCTTTCCAAGAGAGGGAGAATGATGCAAATTAGACTACCAAAACTTCACAAGGTCCATTGAGTATCCATGTGTGATGAGGAACAATAGCACAGCAGCTCATGTGAGTAGCCGATGTGATTTAAAGTCTCAATATTAGTAGTTGTTGGTAGTTAATAGTTATAAGTTATCATTAATTATTGTAATAAGTGTTAGCATTCTAAGTGCCTAGTTTATTGGTAGTAGTTGGTAGTTAGTAGTTTTAAGTTGTCATTAGTTGCTATAATAAATTCTAGACATCCTAATAGGTCTCTATAAATATATGAGAGATAAGGGAGAACAAAAACAGATTTGATGATATTAATATTGAGAGTTTTCTCTCAAGTTCTTCAACGAACTTTTTATTAGAACTTATCAAGATTTAATCTTGTGGTATTCTTTCAGACTTATCACTTACAACTTATTAACTATCTTGAGTGTGGCATTTATAATCTTCTTATACCTCTGGTTATCATCTCTTATAGATAACGGGTCAAGGATCTTGTTTTTGTTTATCTAAAAATCTGAATTAAAACAATCCTTGGTAAAGGAATCTCATTAAGCGTTAGGTTTTATTTTTCTTTGTGAGGTTCACATCATTAGACCACTGAGTCTTAAAGTCTTTGCAACTTCTAAAATAAGACCCTATAGTAGTGACTTTGAATGAATCAGCTCCTCATATTAGCCTATATCTCTTCCCATTTCTCAACGGGTCTTTCATAATTTCGTCTCTTGCTCAAAACAAGTTGATCCTACTAAAAAAAACACAATCAATAAATTCTATAACGACTAACTTTACCTTTTACAATTCAGACTAATTGTGACAATAAAACATCAATTTTAACTTTTTCTCCAACTCCAAATTCGCTTCAGGATCATTGTTGCCTTGAAAAGTTGGAAACTTTATCTTAATACTTCCTAAGTTGTTATAAATCCTGTCTCCATATCTAACTCCTTTATCTCCATTCCACATTAAATTTGCCTAAATTTACATTAAAGGCACAATCATCATCATCATCTCCTAGTTCATCCCCATAATCAGCATCAAAATTATACATAAGTGGATTCCTCTCTCTTCTTTGCACATTAAGAGCTCTACTGGTTGGCTCACTTTGTGAACTAGATTCAACTAGATTTATTCTCTCATTTTCAACTCATCAAACCTCAATTCCATTCAATTAAATTTTAGTTGAAAGAATGCAAAGAACAGTTTAAAATCTATCTTTTCTTGAGCATCATCGGATTACCCTTTATCTTTATCTTAAGACACATTTCAGAGCCTACAAATAAAGTTAGAAATTCTCACAAATACTCCCTTACATATTTTCCCTCAAGTCTAATGGCACTCAGACTCGTGTTTACTTAAATTTGGCTTTTTTCCTTTTTTAAGCTCACATTCTCTTACCTTTTTCCACTATTTAGTCTCCTCTTTTGTTCTACATTGAACTGAACAAACTTAATCAAAATTATCTTGTAACAATCTAAATTCAATAAATCTGATTATTAAGTATCAGAATGGGTTAAATGCAAAGTATAAAGAATAGGCACAATTTAACAAGCAAAAAGAACAACAAAAGGAAATACACATTTTGATGCAATTTGGGTTGTTATTTTGTTTTAGGCCAAATTACACAAAGTAGACAAAATGCACACTTTATGTAAACAAAACTTGAATAGTAAACAATACTTCAACTAATTTACATTTTTATACTCTTTTATTTTATATTTCTTTTTAATTCAGAATTCAGATAGCAACTTGAAATCAATTGAATTCTAAAATTTTTCTATACTTTTTTTTTCAAATATGTAATGATATATATAAAAAAATTGAACTAATTAGAGTGAAGAAATAGATAAAATTTGCTGATAAGAAAAAACAAATATTATAGGTTGCGGATTCAAGGGACTAAAACAAAGAGTGCGAATTTAAAAGAAAGTACAAACAATGAAATTAAATAATAGATCAAACCTGATTTAGAACTGAAGCTTTGATACTAAATGATTTGAACCTCACAAAGAAAAGTGAAACCCGACACTCAATAAATTTCCTTTGCTAAGGATTGTGGTAATTCAAATTCACAAACAAAAAAAACCAATGATCTTGACCCCTTATCTATAAAGAGATAATAACCAAAGTTGTAAGAAAAAGGGTAGATGCCACACTCACAAAAGTGAGAAAGATTGTGAGTGACAAGTCGAGGATGAACGTCACAAGAAGAAATCTTATGTTCTCAAAAGTTCTTTGAAAAACCAAGAGAAAAGTCTTAATAATATAATTTTCATAAACTCTTAATTCCCTTTAAGGTTATAGGGGCTTATCTTATTTAGCCAAATTTACCAAGAGTATGAAAGGAAAAAATAAATCAAATTCTAGGTCATGGTAGGAATTGATTACAAATGGAGGAAATAAATAATAATCATATTAAGGAAACAAATATTCATGTATGCTGTTTCTAAATATAACCTAAAAATAAAAAAGAAAATAAGGATAAAATGAAGTTGCATGAACAGTAATCCCAAATCTTTCTTCTTAAATTGATATACGCCAGATCTTCCTTTCTAAATTGACATGCGGCTTATTTTTTTTTTTTTCATGTAAATTACTCTAGATCACTTGAATAACATTGACAATGTATTTATCATCTTTAACACTGAATTCAATCAACCTTGAACCAAGCATGAATTTGAAATCTGCTGAATTAGCCTATTTAATGCTTCCTTCATTTTCTTGGTTTTTGCCATTATCATTAGACCCCTATGAATGCTCAACGGATCTTTTGAAGCTTTGACAACCTGATTTGCATCAATTATGCTTCCTTCATATGCTTTTTTTGCTGGATTCGGGCAATCTGAGGAGGGAAAATTACAAATTTGGCATAAAAATGATAAAATTTGGCTGAAAATCATTGTCGCTTGTTTTGTAGCATAAGTTTTATTCGCAGGCCATTATCCTTTAGGTTAGGCAACCTGCACTCGCATCTTGGTGAAGAGCAAATGTATAAAATGCATGTAAAAGGCTATCAAATGTGAGATTTTCCCTCTTGCTCCTAGTGTTGCCCACTTCATATGCCTTTTTTGCCCAATTTGAGCACTCTAAGAAATGAAAAATGCAAGTTTGGGGATCTAAATGGTGAAATTCGGCCAAAAATTATTATCACTCAATGCAAAGCAGAGCGTTTTGTCTGCATGGCCGTTACATTTGGTGTTGAGCCACCACACCTACGTTGTGGCAGAGAGCTTTATATAAACATTGCATAGGCAAGCTGCTTGGTGTGTGCTTTCCTCTACCATTTACAGCTTTTCTCACTTCATACACATTTTTCGATAGATTCAGGTGCTCTGAGGAGGGGAAACTATAGGTTTAGGCATAGAAAGAATGATTTTAGACAACAATCTTGTTGCTCTCTGCATAGCAATTAGTTTTATCCATGGGGCTATTTACCTTAGGGTCAGGAGAACCTGCTCTTGTTCATGTGATTCCTTACTTCAATTTACTTTTTCATGAGATTCAGAAGCTCTAAGTAGAGGAAACTGTCAATGTGGGTGTACAGTGAAATTTAGTAGTCAATTTTCTCAGCTCTTATGTAGCTACGAGTTTTTTCCGTCGGGCCATGGCTTAGGTGACTTGCATTCACATCGTGACAGAGAGCTTAAGTAAAACTTGTGCGCGAAGGCTTTCTACTCCTCTCCTAGCATTCCTTGCTTTTTATGACTTATTTTCCAAATTCAGGTTCTCTCAGGAGCAAAAAACATAGTTAAGAAGTCAAAATGGAAAAATTCAGTCAACAATCATCGTCGCTTGCTGTGTAGCAGTGAGTACCATCCACGGGGTTTTTACTTTGGGGTTGTTGGATGCAAGCTTTTCACTCTTATTCATGACCTTTCCTGCTTCATACACCTTTTTCGTTGGATTTAGGCGCTCCGAGGAGTTTTAACATATTTGGGCTTCAAAATAGTGAAATTCAACCAAAAATTGTCACCACTTGCCTCGTAGCAATGGATTTCATCTGCAGGGCAATTTCTTTAGCAAATAGGCAACCCGCTCTTAGAAAGCTCACACCAAACACCTTTCTTATGCTATATTTTACGTATGCTCTTGCATTACAGCTCAGAAAGCTCATTTTGTTAATTTTTTCTTTTTCTTTCTTTTTTTAAGAATATGAGTACATCAGAAAATATTACAAAATAAGAATTATTTCTTACCAAAATATATTTCACAAATTCGAGTCATCCTTTGCCTAGACAATTAAATCATCCTTTGTCCAAATAATGTCACTCCAAAAAAAAATTAACTAATTCAAAATATCAATGAAAGTTCGTAAGCTATTTTGTCAAACCTTTCCATTCACTCACAAAATGATGTGTGAAATTTAAAAAATGTATACTTAAACATGGAAAATCTCTTAGCTATATACATTGAATCATCCATCTTACCACAAGGCTTAAGTATTGTACTCAAGAAATAATTTTGGAAGTTACCCTTTATTAACCTAGATAGAAAAAGTGACTAAAACCAAACAATTTTGAAATCATACCTCAATAGAAAATCAAACTTGTTTACACAAGAATTACTAAGAACACATATATGTACAGAAATAAAAATAACAAGTGGGTTCGAATAATGCATGAAGTACAAAAGTAAAAATAACAAGTGGGTTAGAATACGTCTTAAGAGTGCAAAAATAAACCCTTTACTCATGCCATTCATGATGCTAGATTTCAATTTGTTTTTTTGGAAAAATAAAAAAATGATAACAAAAAGTAACATTGATATATATATGAACTATCTTTCTCCTAAACTAGATTGAGACATTGTTCTCAATGTCAAAATATAATAACAGTAGAGTACAGAAGATATCACCTAAAAATCTTTTATGAAAAGAAAAACTTGCAACAAAATAAAATAAGCCACACAAAATACTAAAAACAATATTAGTGGAGAGACTACAGACGGAGAGTCAAATATATCTTGTATTTCTTTTCACTGTCATTCAGATACAAATCTATCTGACGTATTGTTGGATCACACAGAGGTATGAAAGTTTCTAATTCATCGAGCAACTGATCAATAGTTGAAGCAAAAATGAGGATATGTCGTGCCACAGATGAGATGAATTATTTTTTCACCTCATAGTCTAGAAAAGATAACAATAGTTAAGAAAAGATAACAACTCATTATAAAAACTGCCAACATTTAAGAAACCAGTGGATTTTTTATGGATTTACAATTGTGCCCAAGAAAAAATTTAAAAAATTTAAAAAATTTATTCCAGATTTCTAAGCCTCGTGGTAGAGCTATGAAAGCATCAATATTCCTAAGCATTAGAGATATGCGTTTATGCATTGATGAAACCTATAACTCACCCCAAATATTTTTTTCCTATAATATTCCCAATAGCTAGAGCTTTTGGTATGATACCAAAAACTAGACTGTTTTTATTATGTGCAGCTACTGCTACATACCCCATTAATCCACGGCTACCTCTCTCATATACTAAACAAAGTCAGCTAACACCTTACCAAGGGTTTATTATGTGCAGCTATTACTACACACCCTATAAATCCACGGCTACCTTTCTCATATACTAAACAAAGTCAGCTAACACCTTACCAAGGGTTTCTACTGCTTCTAAAATCTCTCTTATTTTTCCAGGGCTAGATCCATAAAAGACACAAAGTTTTATGAATTTACCAGTTGATGTTTCTACCATTGTTACACTTTCCCTAACCCTTGAATGATTTTGAGTATGTATTTTGAAGATGTAGAAATAATACAATGTAGTTATAAAAAAGAGGTGTTGCAATGTAAAATTAAATGGGTGGTTGGTTGTTATTGGATGAGATTAAGTTTTAAATGCAAATTTTCAAAACCAAAGTCGGCTATAGGTGGTTGTATATTATTGGAGAATACGTTTAAATTTTAAATGAAACATTTTCAAAATTAACAGTTATGGTAAATATGAACAAGTAGTTGCGATTGTGGCTCACATCTTCCTCTAATTTTATATCTAGAAATGGCTTCAACCCCTCTATGGGTTCGGGATAGGCTTCTCATCCAATTTTCTTATAAATTGACAAACAGGGACTTCTAGAGTCAGATTCCTGAGATTGTACCGCTCATGTTCTGTTATCAATAATTTTCATAAATCATGAATGGCAATATGCACATATCCACTGGGATGTGTCTCAAAAGTCATTAAGATATCATTCAAAGACTCGTTACTCAGGCCATCCCCAATGAATCTAATTTTATCTTCGCGATTTATAGATACCATTCTTAAACTGTGGCATTTTGTGTTACAAGTCGTATGTGCACACTTATAACAAACACATAATCTTTTTGCTTTTCTCTTTTTTGCAAAAGAACTTTTACTTAAGCCAAGCATGTAAGACATTAATGAGTCTAAAAACTCGCCTGCCAATCGGACATGGGCTTCATTTTACCAACGTACATCAGCAGGTATATTCATAATTATTAATAACCTTAATATTTCATATCTTGCTTGGTAAACCTTCTTTAAGACATGTTAGGGCAATGAGGAAAAATATTTTTTCAAGTTCGTTATAATGTCATCCATTTTTTTAAGAAAGAATGAGACAAAAAAGGTATCAGTAGTCATAAGAAACTGACAAGACTGACTTGAAATATCACGGAGTACCATTATTCGCCACTAAACCGGAAAATGAAACATACAAAAAAAAACAAATTAAAGAAAATAACAAATAAAGAAAAAAAAACTCAAAACATAAAATATGATACAAATAGATAGAACTTGATCAAGTATGATACATATGATCCGTGAGTTAGATTTCCTTAAGACATATAGAGTTGTCTACCCTCTCTTTATAGCTCTTCAATCGTTGTCCATTGACTTTGAAAACATTTCCATTCTTTGAATTTTTAATTTCAACGACTCCATGAGCAAAAACATTTTTGACAATGAAAGGTCCAGTCCATCGAGAATGGAGTTTTCCAAGAAACAAGTATAATCTTGAATCATATTTAAAAATTTTCTGTGAAGGTTCAAAGGTTTTTCTAACAATGTGTTTGTCATGAAATATCTTCATTTTTTCTTTGTAGATCTTAGAGTTTTCATAAGCATCATTCCTGATTTCCTCTAATTCATTCAACTAGAATTTCCTTAGAGAACCAGTTTTATCTAAGTCAAAGTTAACCTTTTTGATACCCCCAAAAAGATTTATGTTCCAATTTCACAAGTAAATGACAAGGTTTTTCAAAAACAAGCCATGGGGAGACATAATTTAGTCGTAAAGACCAATCTTTTTTATTTGGATTTATTGTTTTTTTTCCAAAATTTGTTTGGTTTCCCTAATAGCGAGCTCAACTTGTCTACATGTTTGTTGATGGTAAGATGTAGACACTTTGTGTGTGATTCCATATTTCCTCATCAATAGTTCAAAAGGTTTGTTACAAAAATGTGAACCTCTATCACTTATAATTGCTCTAGGAACTCCAAACCTTGTCAAAATTTTGTTTTTTAGAAACTTCAAAACTATTTTATGATCATTATTTTTACAAGGGATTGCCTCAACTTATTTGGAAACATACTTAATAGCTACCAAGATATAAATGTACCCAAAAGAAGAAGGAAGTGGACCCATAAAATCAATGCCCCAAAAATAAAAAAGTTTGATCACTAAAATTGGGTTTAATGGTACCAAATTCCTATGACTTATACTTCATAACTTTTGACATTGTTCACAAGTTTTGCAAAACTTATAGGTATCTTTGAAAATGATGGGCCAATAAAATCTATATTGTAAATTTTTTACTGTAGTTTTCTTTGAAGAAAAATGACCACCACAAGCTTCAGAATGACAAAAGAAAATGACATCATGAATTTTAGTATCAGGCTTACATCGTCTTATGATTTGGTCAGGACAATATTTGAAGAGGTATGAATCATCCTAAAAATAATTGCGCACCTCGCAAAAAAAATTTCTTTTATCCTGGGATTGCCAATGAGATAGGATTTTTCCTATAATAAAAAAATTAGCAATGTCAACAAACCAAGGTAAATTAACAATACCAAAAATTATTAATCTGGAAATGTATTGAGTGGTGAAGATTTAAAAGATTCATCACAAATAAGTCTAGACAAGTGATTAGCCACAACATTTTTAACTTCCTTTTATCATAAATTGTGATGTTGAATTCTTAGAGAGGTATCCATCTAATTAACCTTGGTTTAGCATCCTTTTTCGAAAGAAGATACTTCAAAGCTGCACGATCGCAAAATACAACAATGGGTGAACCAACAAGATAAAATCTAAATTTTTCCAAAGCAAATACTATTGCAAGTAATTCCTTTTCAGTTGTGGAATAATTTATTTGAGCACTATCAAATGTTTTACTTGCATAGTACATAACATGGGATTTTTTTTATCTTTTCTTTGCCCTAAAATAGCTCTAAGTGCATAATTTATAGCATCACACATAATTTCAAAAGATAAAGACCAATCAAGAGATTAAATAACAAGAGCAGAAGTTAACATGCTTTTAAGTTTATCAAATGCTTCTTAATAAGCCGTGGTTCATTCAAAATAGTATCTATTGACAAAAGATTACACAATGGTCTAGATACGACACTAAAATCTTTAATGAACCTTTTATAAAAACTAGCATGTCCTAAGAATGACCTACTATATTTTACACATATGGGGGAGGAAAAATTGGTGATCAAATCAATTTTGGCGTTATCCACTTCTATGCTCTTAGATGAAACAATATGACCTACCACAATACCATGATCAACCATGAAATGACATTTATTTCAATTAAGCACAAGATTCTTTTCTTTGCATCTAATAAGGACATTCTGCTAATTTGATAAGCAATCATCAAATGAATTACCAAAAATAAAAAAATCATCCATGAATACTTCAAGAAAATGTTCGACCATGTCACTAAAAATACTAAGCATGCATATTTGAAATGTGAGAGGTGCATTGCATAAACCAAATGGCATTTTTTTATATGCAAATGTTCCAAAAGGGCATGTAAAAGTAATTTTTTCTTGGTCCTCAAGTGCAATTTTAATTTGGTTTTACCTAGAATACCTATCAAGGAAACAATAAAATTCATGCTTAGGTACCTTTTCTAAAATTTAATCCATGAAAGGTAGAGGGAAGTGATCTTTCCTAGTCATCAAATTTAGCTTCCTATAATCAATGCACATGCACCAACTAGTAATGGTTCTAGTTGGAATTAATTTATTATTTTTATTTTAGACTACAGTTGCTCCAGATTTCTTAGGTATAACTTGAGTAGAACTTACCCATTTACTGTCAAATGTAGGAAAATTGATTCTTACATCTGAAAGCTTAAGGACCTTATTTCTTACCACTTCTTTCTTGTTAGGATTAAGCATTCGTTGCATCTCTCTTGAGGGCTTGGCATTATCCTCTAAATAAATCTTATGTGTGCATATTAAAGGGCTAATTCCTTTAATATCAATATTGTCCATGCTAATGCATTTTTGTGCAATTTCAAAGTGTCAAGTAACTTACCTTCTTAGAGGGAATTCAACTTAGATGAGATGATTACTAAGAAAGTTTTATTTTCACCTAAAAATGAATACTTGAGATGAGATAGCAATGGTGGTTGCACATTTGATGGTAAGGGAGCATTCGTAATTGGTGGTTATTCCTAAAATCTTTGTCTCTAATTGTCTATTTCAAAAACCTATGAACAAGAATGTTTTCCATTTTATAATCATTATCAAAAGAATAGACATGAAATTCATCATGTACAAGTTCCTTGATGAGTTCAACCTCATGCACATTATCATCATCCATAAATTGCTTGAACAAATTACAAATATTCAATTCACAAGTCATATTACCAAAAGAAAACTTCAAAAGATCATTTCTATAATTAATCAAAGCATTAGAAGTTGCAAGAAATGGACGCCCTAGAATGATTGGAATTTGAGCATTCAAGTTCAAAATAAGATGTGTATAAAAAACAATGAAATCAATAGGAAAATAAAATTTATCAATTTGAACAAACACATCTTCTACTACTCCTCTTGGAACTTGTACCCTTCTATCAGTAAGTTGAAAAGTGATTGGAGTAGGTTTGAGCTCATCAAGTCCTAATTGGTCATAACAGTGTAAGGCAAAAGATTAACACTAGTTCATAAATCAAGCAATGCACAATCAATCCTAAAATTATCAATCACAAGAAATGGTTGGACATTCAGAATCCTTGTATTTTGGAGGAGTATTTTGTTGAATGATTGAATTTACATTTTCGGTCAAAAATATTTTTTTCTAAATTTTAAGCTTTCTTTTGATTGTGTACAAATCTTTCAAAAATTTGGCATAAGACTAGACTTTCTTTATTGCATCTAACAAAGGGATATTTATTTTAACTTGCTTGAAAAGTTCATAAATGTTAGAATTTAGGTTCAACTTTTTAGTGGGTCTTAGAATTTAGGTTCAACTTTTCAGTGGGTCTCAATCTTTGAGTAAATGGGGTGGGAATTGGACACTATTCTATCTCAAAAGGCTTTGACTCTTTTTTCTTCTCATTTTCTACTTCAGGTAGTTTAAGTTCATCTTTTTTTGAAGGAAAGTTTAAGGCTTTGACTCAAACATTTTTCACTATGAAGTGTTTTGATGGCATTGATATTTTCAAGTGATTTTTCTTTTTCACAAGATTCATTTACATTGAATTGACTTAAGGGATTGGGCTTAGATTGAGAAGAAAACTTACATTTTTCTTGATTTTTCATAAAAGATGTTAGATTTGAAAGTGTACTCTTGATCTCATTAATGGCCCCTGAAGTTTGATAATTAAATCTTGATTACTCACGCATGAATACTTGCAATGTTTCCTCAAGGGTTTTTATGTTTGGTGAGTGATATGGAAGAGGATTTTAAGGATTTTGATGAGATTGTGTTTCAACATTGTTATCATTTCTCCAACTAAAATTTGGATGGTTTCTCCAATTAGGGTTATAGGTGTTGGAGTACTGAGATGGATAAGGTTTTTAAGTACAGTTTGTGGCATTCACTTGCTCATGCATGGCTTCTTTAAAGATTAGAAGGTTTGGGCACTCATTTGTGTGATGGTCAACAATATCACAAATACCACAAACTTCTTCAATAAGAATGGATTTGGTTTCCATTAGTTTCCTCATTTCCATGGCTACCACTTTCCTAGCCAAACTAGCTACTCTAGCACTTAGATCATGTTCTAAACTTAATTGATATTTTCCTCCACTAAATCTTGCAAGATTAGATCTAATTGAATTGGTAGAACTAATGATTTGCCAATTTTGAGAACTTTCAGATAAATGATCCAAATAATTGCATGCCTAATCTGGATCTTTGTCTAAAAATTCTCCATTACACCTGAATTCTATTAATAGTTTTATTAGAGGAATTTAACCATCATAAAAAAAAACTAAAAATTCTCCATCATAGTTTTGAAAAATGGAAAACAATTAGTTTTTTTTTATGATGGTTAAATTCCTCTAAAAACTATGATGTGGGCAAGAATTTAACAAATCTTTGAATCTTTCCCAACAATGAAAGTATGTTTCAATTTCATTTTGAGAAAAATTTTGAATTTATCTTTTCAAATCATTGGATTTATGTGTTGGAAAAAATTTCTTTAGGAATTCACGTTGCATCTCTTGGTCTTAAATTATTAAGCCAAGTTTTTACCTTATCTTTCAATTGGAATGGAAACAACTTAAGTCTAATTATTTCTTCACTACATCTTTGGTCATTAAATGTATTACAAACTTCCTCAAATTCTGTTAAATGAAAACATGGGCTTTTCGAACCATAAAAATTTAGAATTAAGGGAATAATTCCAGGCTTAAATGTAAAATTATTGGTATTCAAGGAAAAAATAAAGTATAAGGATGTAGAGTTATGATGAGGTTGCAAGTATTCATGCATGGTTTGAATATGTGCATTATCATGATCTTCGTGATCACTTTCATTATTGGTTATGGTGTGTGATTTGTTTGATAAAAAATGAAAAGATGATGAAAAATTAAACAAATTATCAAAGGGTGTTTTAGAATTACCTTTCACCAATCAAAGGGACTTAGGATCTCGAAACCCTATATTCATACAAGAAGAGAAAATAAAATATAATAATAACAAATGCTATAACAAGAGAAATAAAGTAAAGACGAAAGAAAAATAAAATAAAATATTGCAAATTAGAAGGCAAAATAAAAACAAATAAAAGCAAATTAGGTGGCAAGGCCAACCATAAAATAAAAGTTAGAGAAATAATTAAAAGTTAGATTAGTAAATGTCATATTAGAATAATAAAAAGTTAGTTAAAAAAAAAAGTTAGCTGGCCAAAATAACCATAGTCAATTAAAACTAACAAAATAAAGAACACTTAAAATAAAGCAAGATAGAAGGCTTAGCCTTTCATGAAAAGAAGAAAACTACCAATTATATAATATCCAATCCCTATTAGTAGTATTGGCGTCTAGATTTCGGTAGAGAGCAAATAAGACACCGTAGGGTTACTCGATTTTAACCCTATTAGAAATATTTTTTTTATAGTGCGCGTGAGAGATATTATACCTAATTTGATAATTTCACACTTGATCGGAGCGCCGGACGACCCTAGAATATTTTTGAAATTTTTCTCTATTGGCTTGGAAATGAAAATTCTAATTTACTACATGAATTTTCACTTAAGGGTTATGTATGGTACAAGCCGTTATTGAGAAATACAATCCATATATTAAGGAATGGACCAATTAGAAGCAATCTCATGGATTGCCAAGTTGGAAACTCTAGTTAGTTCCTTTGACTATTCTAACTAGATAGTTACAAAGGAACAAATTAAATCTTTCCATTTGAACTAATGGCAAATTAGAAGTTTTGAGTAAGTTGAAGGGCAAAATGGTCAATTGAGGGAGCACTATATATATGTTGGAAGTTTGCAGAGTTTTCAAGAGATCAAAAGCCAACACTTAGAGCAAAAAAAGAGAGCAAATTCGTGCAAAGGTTGAAGGTGATGCTACAGTGAAATTTCAGTTTTTTTTCCATGATTTTCCATGTGTAATCAAGCCAAAATAAGGTTACATATGAATCCCTAATCTTAATTGAAGCTCAATTAGTGGAAATTCAAGAAAAGAGGTAAGAAAAGCATTGTTTTATGAGTTTGATAAGTGAGCTTTAAAGAATGCTTAAATTGATGTTCTTGTGTGTATTCTTGGCTTAGATTGAGATGAATTCTAGTGTGGAGCTTGAAGGAGTAATCAATTTGAAGAAATTGACAAGGTTAGAATTAGAGTTTTTGGTGATTTTGATGTAGAGATTTCAATTGGTTGTAATAATGGCTTTAGAATGAAATTTGCTTGATTTTGTTGTAATTGGAACAAGAAATAGAGAAAAGGAATGTGTTGGAACCTAGGGTGAAATTCTGCCACTTTAGGGAAGTTTGGGATTGAGTGGTGTTTTGATTGGGTTGTTGTGTGTAAATGGTGCATATTGTAAATTGAATGTATATGGTTGATGGAAAAACCAAAAATGAAGAAAATGAGACATAATTGTCCATTTTGGAAAGGTGAAGGGCAATTATGTCCAACCAAGTTATAAGGCGTTCAATAATTTTCAGGGCGCCAGATGGTGAGTTAGATTAGATTAAATAGCTCCGTAAATAAAAATAAAAAAGTAGTATGCATCCGGGCTTTGTATGCCGATTAGGGCGTTTAGTAATTAAATGAGATTCTAGCATTCGATTTGGTTCTAAATGTCATTTATGGCACGTAGGTGAAGATAATCGAGAGCGATAATGGGAGCAGAAATCGGGAGCAAAATTGAGCGCGGATCGGTTGTGAGTATCTGCCATTTCTTTTACTTTTCGTTAATTATGTTTTCGCATAATGAATATGTATGTTTTATTAGCTTTCGATGCATAAACATGATTTATGATCTTGATATATATATATTCATAGACATGCTTTTACATGTTATATTTGAGAAACAGTTTTAAAATTTTCGCATTTGTTTTAAAGGCCATTGGTACCCTCAGATTATAGTGGTGATGATTGTATTAGGCTCGGCCGGTATATCTCGTGCACATTGGCAGGTCTTGGGGGTGTGTCACTAACTCCGGGAATTCGGATGTCGAGTCATGTGAGTCGCCCTATGTGTACGGGGTATTATCTCGCTATATGTATGCGATGTAAGATTCCGCTGCATAGCCAGTGAGATGTCTTGAGATGTCACTGTGGGTGCTGCTAGTTGAGGTGCCCCGTGACTTACTCATGTGTGCGGTGCTAGTTGAGTCGCTGTGTGAGTATAGAGCTTTAGGGTTACCATTGGTACAGTTTAGAAAGAAAATGGCTGAGCGAGAATTTTACTAGTTTTTTTATTTACCGATAGCATTTATGCATTTATATGCACATATCAATTATTATGTTATACAGATTCTGGATATTGTTTTCCAAAGATATAAATAAAACCCGCTCGGCAAGATTTCATTAGCATATGATATTAGAAACTGTTTTACAGTTTTACATCAGTTTTAGAAGCATGATTTTTGCATGAACTTTAGAATTTGCTATCTATAATATTATTTTATTTGAAATCTTATTTGCACTCACTGAGCTCCTTTAGCTCACCTGTTTTGTGTTTTATGTTTTCTAAACCCTTTTTTTTCAGGTGTAGGTCTCGGTACGCAAGTTGCTGATTCTCCTATTGCCGAGTAGTGGGCCGAATCCGAAGATCATTTTTGTACATGTAAATGTGCTAAATAGCACTCTTTACTTTATGCATGGTAGTTGTAGGCATGTATATTTGTATGTATGTTTTGAACCAACAAGAAAAGAATTCAAGATTATGATGATCATTTTTTACTTTTCATAAGTATGCTCATTTTGGGATTTAAATGAAATTATTGAGTTGTGTTGGATTTGATTTGGAAAGGACCGGAGGTTCGAATTGGTAGTATTGAAAAGTGATTGAAATAGTAGTGATATTTCTTTGCAGGTTTTATATGGATTTTTGAAAAACAGGGGAAACTCTGCCCGTTTCTTTTTTTCAAAGAGAAATTAAGATGCCGTTTTTATGTATATTACAAGATTTTCTCAGTAATAGCAAGAACTAAAAAGGGGTTCGCCTCGCGGAATTTCTCATCTTACCCAGTTAGGCTCTGAGGAATTTCCGTCGGGGTGCCCGGCAGGGCCGCTGAGATCTATAATAAAGGGTCTCGGTTCGGGTCTTGTCAAATTATCTTGTTATAACTTAAATATTATATTACCCAAGTGTAGATTGTCTTAATTATAGTATTTATTTGTGAGTCAGAGAGTCATATCCATAGGGAGTAATCATCAAGAGTAAAGGTTGTTTGTCAATGTTTAAAAGTAATGAAGTAAATCCAAAGATGTAGAATATTGGTTGATCTTAAAAGAAAAGATTACCAAGTGTAAATTAAGAAATTAATTTAAAAACACACTAAGACATTAGAGATCCACACTTACTTCGGTTGTAATAGAGTTTCTGTGATCCTTTTACTCATTTAAAAAATTATTTCAATTGATCGAAAATATTATTTGTAAAAATATATTGTTGATATGTAAAAGATCTTTCCAAGCATTCTTTGTGTCTTTAGTCTATAAAGAATCAAGGCTTCAAACAAACTAAAACCACTTTTAAAAATGATAAATCAAATCATTTAAACACAAATATAAAATATAATAGTAGGATCAAAATAACAAAACTACACCTCCATTAAGGGTTTCACTTCTAGCCTTAGCAAGGAATATAAAGCAACATAATTTAAGAAAATGGAATAAAATGAAAAGTGAACTAAAGATTACAAAATGACAAAAGATATCTCCCCTTCAACCAAGGGTGTCCTTAAATAGGCAATTTATAGTCACTATTCACGTGTGATCAAATGTTTAACATTTTTTACTACTAAACTTTCCATCAAAATTTTAATACTCTTTTGACTGATAAGCTGGCCGAATTGAACTTTCTACTCAATTAATAATTTGTAGATAATTGAATTATCTTTCTGTGACTTTTAAATTGGATTCTTATTTTATGAGATATGGTCCAAATATGAAAGCCTGCTCAGACTAGGTCTGCACTATAGATGGGTCCTCTTCAAAGCCATTTTTCAATCTTTAAACATTTGAATTACAAATTATGTGTGAAATCCAATTTTGTTGTACATGAAATTAGCTCTCTGCAGGTTCAATAATTACTTTAATTGGATTTCTTGGTAAAATGTTATACCCAGTTTATAGAACCTACATTAAAACAATTGAAAACTTAATTAGGTACAATACTGAAAACATGCTCAAGTTAGAGAGATTAATAACACTTATGGTGCAAAAATGATGCTGCAAAATCCTTATTAAATGTGTAATTTTAAGTGTTCATCAAATACTTGTACCTCTTAGGTGCAAATTTATCCTGTTGTGTAACTTTTATGTAAGCAAGACAATCTCAAATATTAACATACTTAAGACTCGATTTCCTCCCAATCCATCTCATACGAAGTAGTAGGAAGCTTTTGATGAAACTCTGTTCAACAAGTGAGCAACGGTTTCTAGAGCATAATCCCATAGATATGTTGAAAGATCGGTGAAGTTCAACATCAATTGGACCATTCTATTAAAGTTTGATTCCTTCAAAACACTATTTTGTTGATGAGTACCTGGAGTATTGTATTGAGTGAAAATCTCATTCTCTTTCAAATAAGCTGTGAATTCACTGCTCATGTATTCACCAGCTTGATTTGATCAAAGGCATTGATATATATATACCGGTTTGTTTCTCTACTTCCTGTCTAAATTCATTTCAAAAATTTTCAACTTCTGTTTCATAAGATACACATGTTCATATCGTGATAAATCATCGATAAAATTGACGAAGTATCAAAAATCACCTATAGCAGTGTGATTTATTAGACCACATACATCACTATGTACTAGTTCCAATAAATCAATGGCTTGGTGTCTAATACCTATAAAAGGAGATTTAGTTATCTTCCATCAAATACAAGATTCATAAATTGGTTAGGGTTTTATGATAAGATCAAGTATCTGACCATCCTTAACCAAACCGATTAGGCGTCTCATGCCTATATGACATGTGCATTTAACAATTCCATGTTATTTAAAGGTCCCGAACTACTACTTGTGTTTTACCTGTGCATTTAAGACATTTCCTATTGCATTCAAAATATAATGACCATTCACTAACGCTCAGCTAATAAAATTTTATCCGTATCACATAAATACAAGGAACAATTTTGAATAAATACATAATAGCCTTCAGTGTCTAACACAGATTTGGATATAATTTGTCTGATAATATTGGGTACATAATAGCAATTATCAAACATTAAAGTTTGATTACATGGGAGAATTAATTCAAAATTTCCAACTGCTTCGTCTTGCAAGAAATCGCCATTTCCTACACAGAAGTTAGACTTCTCCTACTACAGTTGCCTAATTTCCTTCAAACCCTGTAACATATTGCAAATATGAGAAGGACATGCAGTATCTAATACCCAACCTCTAGAAGCATCATATGCTAATGAAATGTCAATAATATGTAAACAAATACCTAATTGGTTCTTCTTGATTGTGGTAA
Source organism: Ailanthus altissimus (assembly GCA_946807835.1). Lineage (NCBI taxonomy): Eukaryota > Viridiplantae > Streptophyta > Magnoliopsida > Sapindales > Simaroubaceae > Ailanthus > Ailanthus altissimus. The sequence continues at coordinate 6,466,776 of OX327713.1, read as the reverse complement.
TGTACTTCGGACAGTTACATTTCCAATGTCCGTCATTACGGCAGTGGAAACACTTTCTTTTGTTCTTATTCTGATCTTTCTGCTTGGATACAACCTATATCTGAGGACCTGAATATCGTGTCTTCTTTACCTTTTTCTTCCCTTTAGACTTTTTAGAAGTCTTTGGGACAGAAGATGAAGCACCGGTCTAAACTATAAAGGTCGTACCTTTATTTTGAATGTCCTTATCAGCTGTCTGCAACAAATTAAGCAACTAAACATAAGTCAGAGTTAGTCTTTGGATGTTAAAGTTCATAATAAATTGTGCAAAAGACGCTGGCAGAGATAGGAGAATCAATTTATTCCCCAAGTTATTGTTCAGAGAAACGTCAATCTCTAACTTTTCAATGTAAGAAATCATTTTAAGTACATGCGGACTTACTGAACTGCCTTCAGCCAACTTAAGCTGAAAATGTGCTTTGGAGATCCTGTATACATGTGTTCTATCTCTAAACAACTCCTTCAGATGGAGCATAATGCTACTCGCACTATCCATATGCGCATGTTCCCTTTGAAGCACATTTGACATTGAGCTAAAGATGTACGACTAGAATTTTAAATCATCATTGACCTATTTCTTATAAGTCAAAACCTCTTTGTCAATAGAAGCTTTAGAAACACCTTTAGGCATTCTCTGATCTATTATGTATCCAACTAATTTTGAATCCAGAACAATTCTAAGATTCATCAGCTGGTCAGAGTAGTTATCGACACCTTTTAGTAGATTAGAATCAAGTACAACAATGGGTTGCTAGAAGCCATCTAATCTTCATAAGAAAACAAAAAAGAGTTTTTAGCAAAAATATTTCAAAATCGTCAATTGATAACACTTTAGATCATGGATATAACTAGTATATATATGTTTTAATCTAAAAGCATCCTTCCACTACTTTACATATTCCTATAAATCTCTTAAATAGGAAAAGAAAATTTTAAACAATTTAAATTTTACTGTGAGAAGTAGATCTAATCAACATTCTACTTGGGCTTCACGTTTTAGCAATATTGGCCTTTGTAAAACCTAAAAGGTAAACAACTTTTGTCAATTGCAACTCATGCAACTCAACTACTGATCCTAAACACATTTTATCCTTATGCTTTAGCAATATTAGGTAAATTTGTTATAGATTAACTTGCCAATGATCAAATATAATTTATTGATACTACCCTTACGCTTTAGCAATATTAAAAAAGATCGAGATGACCTGTCTAACACCGTATTGTCAAAGCGAGTCATTTATAATCATTATCTCATAATAAAAAATATTTCAATCTGATTAAGAGAGATTTATCGTTTTTATAATTTATCCGCATCTCATGAGGATGTGATTCATAATCACTTATTTATTTTATGCAAGCACAACTAACCCTTACCAATAGGGCTCCCATTGTGGTTAACAACATAAACACATGTATACAGTTTATAATACAACAATATAACAATTGTATCTGCATTAAATAATAAAATATAAATATTTCATGTGCAAAATACCAATTGAACTATATGGTTTAGAAAAATTGGTGCAAAAAAGTTGAACAACCTAGATTATACAATGTAATGCTCCAAAAAAAAATATTTGTACTCGTTTTTTTTTGTTCAAGCCCCAACATTCAACCTAAAATGCCTTAGTGTTCAACACTTGAACGCTTCAGAGTTCTATGTTGGAGAATGCCCCTACATATATTGTTAATATATTTTAGGGTGTATGCATGTGATTGTGTACATATTGAAAAAACTAAAAATATGCATCATATACATGAATTTGGCAGCGGAATTTATCAAGTAATCAACATATACACATGTAGTTGAATTTTTAACAACTTAAGAATACAGAAAACATACCTTTGAAGACCTCCGATGAAGATTTCCAATTTCGAATATCCTTGCTTCAACTTTGAGCTCACCTTGAAGTGCACTCTTGTCCAATTCTAGTTCACAACAATCCGGTGGGATTATGAAGCTAGAATATACACATGTAGTTGAATTTTTAACAACTTAAGAATACATAAAACATACCTTTGAAGACCTCCGATGAAGATTTCCAATTTCGGATATCCTTACTTCAACTTTGAGCTCACCTTGAAGTGTACTCTTGTCCAATTCTAGTTTACAACAATCCGGTGGGATTATGAAGCTAGAATAGCAGCAGTATAATCTCCAGCAATAAGGTTTTGATTACTAGAAAGAAAATTATAAAGGATTTATTTTTCTTTCTCCTTTTGTTTTTCTCACAAGTCTTTATTCTTTGAAAAACTCTCTCAAAACCAACTCTTCCTTTTTCTCTCAACCCTTGCACGAATTTTCATTCTCTCATGTTAATACACTTGAAAATTAACTATTTTTTAGTGCTTACAACACTTCACAAGTGCTCCACCAAAATTAGATTAAGTGGCCAACTACCAAAACAATTTTTGGTGGCCATTTTAATGGTCTAATAAATTTAACCATTAATCATAAAATTGTGCTTCACTAAATTTTGTTTATGTTTCTCAAATTAGGTATATCTTCCATTTAGGAATAAAATAACAAATAAATAAAATCATAAATAAATTAGGTATATTTTATTTATTTAAATAATTAATATTTACCTTATTTGATTTTACTAACATGGTAAATGGTTGAATTCATGGTAAAACAATTCAAATACTAAAATTATGCCAGTTGTTAATATCTAATTAGTTAATAAATCTTGTCAACTAATTAAATAATATACTTAACTTTTAAGTTTAAACAAGTGCACAACCCGAGGAACCCCGAAACATATTTTTGGTTTGCTGAAATTTCTAGGATGAAACTATTCAATCCATTATGCTGCCTCAGTGCACAACAAGTACACTTCATATTGTGAGACTCTCTAGGTCCACGCCTGAATTGTCATATAGAACTCCTCCATACGTCCGTAAACGATGCCTCACACACACGTTACGGATATTACAAAGCGGCGCGTTAGACCATACAAATTGAGGTTATAACATATTCATATAATCCCTCCATCATTTATATCCGAGTAGAGTAAAGATATAGATCAACACCGTCAAATCTCCATATGCCCGACTGAAAGCTTATCTCTTGAATTGTATTTCAATAAATAATATTCCTAAACACTTTTGTAATATTATTTATCCCTAAGGTTAAACTCTTTTCTCGGGAATTATTGCTTATGCCTATAAGACTTTCTGAAATACAATATATAGAGTATTAGGATATAATACTCACCCAAATGAGCTGATGGATCCTATATCTATGCACACTGGACTCTATGAGCATCGGACCATACCCAGCGACACCCAGCGGTCAGACCATGAAAGGTTTCTGACATGTGTGGAACCAAAGTATGGTGGATCACTCACAAGCCCACCGTGGCACTCAGGTCAAAGGACCACGAATACTACTCAACTCGAAAGACCCTCAATTGACGGCTTTATGGGATGTCTATTGGAGATCTTTGTAAGTCTGTTCAGTATTTAGTCCTTACTGAATACCTGTATCTCTATACGAGCTTCCACTAAACTTATGGTTTGTTAAGACTAACCATCTGGACCATCTAGATATAGATATACACCAATCTATATATTTGTTAAGGTATTTACTAACAGACCTGCATTAGTGAAGATAGATCAGGAGCATAATATTTGAGAACATCTTTGCATAATGACATTTCCTAGCACTATTTACAACTTTTTGCAATTATGCCATTACTAATATATTCTTAGGTCTTTGTCCCATTTCAGACAAGGCTCTAACTCTTTAGATATTGCTGACTCTTATAACCTAGTGACTCTTATCAATGCCAACTCTTAGCATTTATAACTCTCAGCGTTGCTAATTCTTAGCACTGATCTAAACTCATTTAGACCAGATCTGAACTCTTTTAGATCGTACAATGTCTGAAACGTTACAAGCATCTTACCATATATAAAATAATTAGCGATTTATTGAAATAACAACACTAGTATAAATATTAAACAAATATTCATACATAATGGGATGAGACGTAAGCACAAATCCCAACAACTCCCACTTGCTTTAGTGCCATTCACAATAGTATCTAATGTCCATTGACTCCATATGTCTTTCAAATACTTTTGGAGTTAAGGCTTTGGTAAGTGGGTCTGCTACATTATTTATTGAATCTACTCTACAAACTATTACATCTCCTATAGCCAAGATTTCTCTAATGATATGGTATTTTCTTTCCACATGCTTAAACTTTTGGTGTGCTCTCGGCTCTTTAGCTTGTGCTATGGCTCCGTTGTTGTCGCAAAACAATGGTATAGGATCCATTGCACTTGAAACTATTCCAAGTTCAGCGATAAATTTGCATATCCACACTGCTTCTTTTGCTGCTTCTGAGGCTGCAATATATTCTGCCTCTGTTGTGTAATCAGCTGTGGATGACTGTTTGTTGCTCTTCCAACTAACTGCAGCACCATTGAGAATGAACACATATCCAGATGTAGACTTTCTATCATCTAGATCAGACTGCAAGTCTGAATCTGTGTATCTTCTCACTTGTAAGTCACTTTTTCCATATATCATAAACTTGTCCTTAGTACCTTTAAGGCATTTGAGGACATGTTTCATAGCCATCCATTACCTTCGCCTGGATCAGACTGATATCGGCTTGTAACACTTACGGCTGTACTAATGTCAGGTCTCATACACATCATGGCATACATCAAGCTTCCTACAGCTGATGCATGTGGTATGTTAGACATTCTAACCTTTTCATCTTCACTTTGAGGACACATCTTCCTCGAAAGATGAACGCCATGTCTAAAAGGTATATTAACTGTCTTACAGTTACTGAAATTATACCTTTCCAAGACATTATCTATGTACGATGATTGAGAGAGTCCTATAAGCCTCCTAGCTCTATCTCTACAAAGCTTTATACCTAGTATATAGGAAGCCTCTCCCAAATCCTTCATGGAGAAATTCTTACTTAGGTAACTTTTGACTGATTACAACATACCAATATCGTTTCCGATAATGAGTATGTCATCCACATATAGAACCAAGAAGACTACCATGCTCCCACTGCTCTTTCTATACACACAAGATTTTTCTTTGTTCTTGATGAAACCAGACCCTCTGATTACTTCATCAAAACGAAGATTCCAACTTCGGGAAGCTTGCTTAAGTCCATAAATAGACTTTTTCAGCTTGCATACTAAACCAAAAGTTTGGCTAGATGTAAAACCTTTCGGTTGTTCCATATAGATTTCTTATTCAAGATATCCATTTACGAACACCGTTTTTACATCCATTTGCCAAATTTCATAGTCATAATATGCAGCAATTGCTAGTAAAATTCGAATTGACTTAAGAATCGCTACTGGTGAGAAGGTTTCCTCATAATCGATCCCAGATCGTTGAGTTATAACCTTTCGCCACCAATCGGGCTTTGAAAGTCTCTACTTTCCCATCGGCCCCACGCTTCCGTTTGTAAATCCGAATTAGTGGAAAAATTGACATTACCTACCTTGAAACATCCATGATTGTACCGACTTCAATGGCTAAACTATTACAAGAATTCAAGGTAACAAAATAGGTGTTAGGGGAATTTTTCATTGGCAAATACAAGGATGAGGTGCTTTGTGATGTGGTACCTATGTACAGATGTTACATCTTATTGGGATGACCATGGCAGTTCGATAGGCAAGTCACGCATGACGGCTACACCAACAGGTACTCTTTTATCATCAAAAAGTAGCATAGAACACTTGTACCATTGACTCCAAAACAAGTTCTCGAAGACCAACTCAAGATGGAAAAGGCAAGTGAAAAGAAAAAAGAAAAAAGAAAAAGAGAGGAGAGATAAAGAGAAAGGCAAAAGCATGAAAGAGGTTGAGAGGAAATGAAAGAGTTGCGGCCTTGGTGAGTGTAATAGAAGAAAAATACAACTACATTGCAAAAAAAGGTGAGATCAAGAGAGCTTTATTTTCACAACAACCCTTTATAGTACTCATATACAAGGAGGCCCTTTTGTGTACTAAAGATCTTGTCAAATCTTCATCAAGCAGCAATATTTCTCTTTTGCAGGAATTCGAGGCTGTCTTCCCCGAGGAGGTGCCTCTAGACTTACCTCCAATTTGGAGAAATTAACATTAAATTGATTTCATATACGGTTCAACAATTCCAAACCGACAGCCTATAGAAGTAATCCCGAGGAGACGAAAGCACTTCAATAGTAGGTTAACAACTAATGGAAAAGGGGTATGTTAGAGAGAGCATGAGTCCTTGTGCAGTTCCGGTGCTACTAGTGCCTAAGAAGAATGGGACATAGAGGATGTGTGTTGATTGTCGAGCCATCAATAACATTACAGTAAAGTATCGTTACCTTATTCCAATAATTAGAAGATATGTTAGATGAATTACATGAGTCTTGATGCAAACGACATTGCACAGCCTATACGCATACATGACAAAGAATTCACACGTGGGCTTGGAAGGGCTCAAGTCCATCAATCACATGATACATTAAGTTTGCCAAATGGGCCAATCACAAGACTTAGAGCCAAGCAATTTAAAGAAGCATTAAATGGGCTGATTCAACAAGTTTGTGGGAGGGCAAACACATGGAGGCCTAGCATAATCCCAAATACATTTCAAATCAATCCAAATCAGATTCAAGGAAACCTAATCACTTTGATTAAGGCAGAATTTCTAGAAAGTTGAATATTCAAGGAAACATAATTCCTTTGATTTAGGCATGTTTTCTGGAAATTTGAAGATTCAAAGAAACATAATTCCTTTGATTTAGGCATGTTTTCTGAAAAATTTGAATATTCAAGGAAACCATGTTTTCTGGAAATTTGAATATTCAAGGAATCCTAATCCCTTTGATTTAGGCATGTTTCTGAAAATTTGATTAAGTTTGAATTTTGTTGTTATATTAGTTGTAAGTTTGAAATTTGTATTTGAAAGTTGTAACTTGACATCTCTTATGGTCTCTATAAATACCATGGAGATTGAGAGTGGGAGGAGGGATTTCAGACAATAATATTTGAGAGTTTTTGTGTTCTTCTTTCATTCTTGAAAGGACTTGAACTTATTAAGCTTGTTCTTATGGCGTTCAAACAACCGGACTTATCACCTAAATTCTTGAAGTGTCCTTGGGGTTTCTTGGTGTGGCGTCCTATATCCATCCATAGTCTTGGTTCTTGGTTTGTTAACTCAAGGGTTAAGACTCGTCAAACCTGCGTCTTGAAGATCTCGGGTTCAATTTCATATTGTGGTGCTGGGTTTTGTCACATTGTTGGCAAGGTTCATATCAAGTCTTGTGTGTTTTCTAAGATTGATCTCAAGAGTGGATACCATCAGATTATGATAAAAGAAGGTAATGAGTGAAAAACTACATTTAAAACATATTATGGTTTGTATGAATGGTTAGTTATGCCTTTGGGATTCATTAATGCACCTAGTATTTTTATTAGACTTATGAACCATGTTTTGTGTGCTTTCATTGGAAAATTTGTAGTTGTCTACTTCAATGATATCATGATCTATAGCAAAAACCTGGACGATCACATTAACCACTTAAAACTTATTTTAGAGGTTTTAAGGAAAGAAAGTTTGCTTGCTAACCTTAAGAAATTACCTTTAGCATGGATTAGCTTGTATTTCTTAGTTTTGTTGTAAGTAATAAGGCGAATGAGGTCAACGAGGAAAAGGTGAAGGCCATTAAAGATTGGCCAACACCTACTTCGGTGAATCAGGTAAGAAGCTTGCACAGCTTGGTAAGTTTTTATTGACTCTTAGTTCGAGATTTCAGTAGCATAGCCTCTCCCTTAATCTAAGTCATCAAGAAGTATCTTTTCTTTAAATGGGGAGAGGAGCAAGAAAAGGCATTCCAGCTCATAAAAGAAACATAGATTAATGCACCATTACTTGTTTTACCTACCTTTACTAAAACTTTCGAAATTGAGTGTAATGCTTCAAGTATAGGTATCGAAGGAGTGTTGATGCAAGAGGGAAGATCGGTTGCATACATTAGTGAGAAAATTGAGTGAGGCAGCCCTAAACTATTCCACTTATGGCAAATAATGATTCGCATCAGTTTGAAATATAGAGACTTGGCAGCACTACCTATGGCCGAAAGTGTTTGTGATTCATCAAATAACGAATCAGTTCATTGAAACATTCCCCTATGTGACCAAATATAAGTAAGGTAAGTAAAACGTAGTTGCCTATTCACTATTATGCAAGTACGCTTTGCTTTCAACCCTTGATGCTAAATTACTTGGATTTTAGTACATTAAGGAGTTGTATGCAACCAATTTTGATTTCGGTGACTTGTTAAAAAATTGCAATAAAAGGGCGAGTAGAAAGTTCTATTTACATGATGTTTTCTGTTTTAGAAATTAATTGTGTGTTCCACATTAATACTATGAATTACTTATTTGGAAAGCACATAGTTGTGGTTTGATGGGTCACTTTGGGATAGCTAAGACTTTAGGTGTATTGCATGAGCATTTATTTTGGCCGCACATGAAATGCGACGTAGAGAGGATTTGTGCAAGATGCATTACTTGCAAGCAAGCTAAGTCTAGGCATCAACCACATGGATTTTACACACCCCTACCTATTCTTAGTGCACCTTGGGCCGATGTCTCTATGAATTTTATTTTAAGCTTACCTAGGACTAAGAGGGGGAGAGACTCAGTTTTTGTGATTGTTGATAGGTTCTCTAAGTTGGCACATTTTATTGCATGCCATAAAACTGATGATGCATCACATATAACCTATTTATTTTTCAAGGAGATTGTTAGGCTGTATAGCATGCCTAGGACTATTATTTCTTATCGGGATGCACGGTTCTTGAGCTACTTTTGAAAGATTTATAGGGAAAGTTGAAATGTAAATTTTTGTTCTCTACTACATGTCACCCATAAACTGATGGTCAAACCAAAGTAATGAATAGGACTTTGTCTAGTTTATTGCGTTCTATCATACAAAAAATTTAAAAACATGGAATGACTGTTTGCCGTACATTGAATTTACTTATAATAGTTGCGTTTATTATACAAAAAAGTTTTTACGGTTTGAGATTGTTTATGGTTTTAATCCATTGACTCTTTTGTATTTAACTCTATTTTGAGTGAATGTGTTAACTTAGATGGCAAGAAGTAAGCTGATTTTATTATAAAGATTCATGAGAAAGGTGGATGAAGCAAAACATAGAACGGTGGATGAAGCAATATGCCAAACAAGCTAATAAGGGACGAAAGAAGGTTGTCTTTGAACCAAAAGCTTAGGTTTAGCTTTATACGAGGAATGACCACTTTTCTTGAGCAAAGACGTTCTAAACTCCTTATAGGGTTGATGGGTCATTTTGAGTATTGGAGCTTATCAATGACAATATTGGCCTACAAACTTGAATTACCTGGTGAGTATGATGTTAGTGCTAGCTTCAATGTTTCTGACTTGTCTCCTTCTGATGTAAGTACTGATACAAAAAAAGATTTGAGAACAAATTTCTTCAAGAGGGGGAGAAAGATGCAAACGAAGTTGCATAGCCTATACACAAGGCCAGCAATTACATGATCCATTAAGTTTGCTAAGTGGATCAATCACAAGACTTAGAGCTAAGAAATTTAAAGAAGTATTAAATGGGCTGATTCAATAAGTTTGTGAGATGGAAAACACATGGAGGCCTGGTATAAGCCTAAATCCATTTAAAATAAGTCCAAATCAGATTTTAGGAAACTTAATCACTTTGATTAAAGTTCTAAAGGAGTCAAATTGAAGATCTACACAACTTTTGGAAGGTCCAGGAAATTAATTTCGAATTTAAAATTGATATAGGTAGATTTTCTAGAGATTTAATTCTAGAAGGCCATAAATCACTTTTCCTACAAATTCAAGACTTAGGAACATGCTTGTTGAATTAGTAGAGATTACGTTTGAATTTTGTAATTGCAATTGCTGTGTTCATTGTAATTATAGACATTTGGGTATAAGGGTAGTTGTAAGTTTGTTGTCATATGTTTGAACTTTGTTGTGTTAGTTGTAATTGTAGAGTTTTGGGTGTGAGGGTAGCTGTAAGTTTAGACTTTGAGTGAGAAGGTAGTTATAAATTTGAAAGTTGTAACTGGACATTCGATGTGATTTCTATAAATACCATGGGGATTGAGAGTGAGGATACAGTATTCAAAAAATAAAATTAGAGAGTTTTTGTGTTCTTATTTCATTCTTGAAAGAACTTTGAACCGATCAAGATTATTCTTATGGTATTCAAGCAACCAAACTTATCACCTTGATTCTTGAGTGTCCTTGGGTTTCTTGGTGTGGCGTCCCCTATTCAACTGTAGACTTGGTTCTTGCCTTACTAAATCAAGGGTCAAGACTCATCAAACTTACATCTTGCTATTATTTTGTGGGATCAACTTGTTTTGAGTACGAGACAAAATCATGAAAGACCCATTGAGACATTGGAATGGATTAAGGCTATGAGGAGACGATTCATTCTAAGTCACTACTTATATAGACTTATTTCAAAAGTTGCAAAGTCTGAATCAGGTTGGTAAAGCTTCACAAGTTCTGTTGAGTAACCATGGGGTTCCAATGACAAGGATAAGAACTAAAAAAATGAAGAAAGCATTAAATGGGCTAATTGAGCACGTCTCAAAATCTTGCTTCGTTTAAGACACTAATCTGACCGAATTTAGTGTTCAAGTTGATCAATCCTTGTCAAGCTTATTCAATTTTCTTTAAGTTATTTGGAGTAATTTACATGAATAACAAACTAAGGCACATATCAATTTAGAAAGGAATAATTGACATAACTGTTTATGCATACATGAATAACAAACTTAGGTTTAATTTCAAAACAAGGATACAAAAATATTCTTTTCCTTAATATGTTTGTTATTAGTTTTTATTTTTGTAATTAATTCCTACTATAACTTAGGATTTGATTTAGTTTTCTCTAGTAAAATCGGCTATATAAGGCCTTGTAACCGTAAGAGTGACAGGGGACATCATGAACGGACCAAAACTTTGTGACATAGTAGTGATGGTGGATATCATAATTAGGCCCTGGCATTGTCAAAAGAAGCTAAGAGTAGCCCAAATCATCAACACCAGCCCATGTGCTGAGAAGATTAAGAAAACAAATTAGTCTGTTCTAGGAGCTAGAGACAGAAACTAATGCACTCAACAAGTTAAAGATGCTGGAGAAATTTAATGAGTTAGGCAGTAATTAGTGGATCAAATCTTGACAGCGAGCGAGGATTGAAAACTTTAGCTGTCAATATAAGACTTTAAAGCTTGTTGATTTGAATTAGTATAGATTAGGTTTGACATTTCATTAGTTGTATTTCTAGATTTTTTGTACTCATTTTCACATTTATAACTTGATCCTAATGGTATTTATATAAACCATGAGGTTGAGGACATTAGGCAGTAATTAATGAAGTCATTGTTTGAAATTAATCAGATATAAACCCAAAGAGTGTTTTATACTAAAATCTATAGTTAGCTTAGAACATTGATTTGGTAATGTTTTGGTAAGTTTAACCAACTTCTTTTCATGTCAAAAAGTTCACGATGCAAATTGAGGTCGTAATATTTTTTTATGAAAACTTATATTTGGACTCAAAACACCAAATTCATTGGTTTTACAACTTTTGAGCTTGTTCCTGAAAAGCATTTTTCACGATCAAAAGATCATGATGCAAATTGGGGTCATTATTTTCCTATAAAACTTATATTTTTACTTAGAACACCATGATGTTTATTTTAATAACTTTTGAGCAAGCTTTAGAAAAACAGTTTTCGTAACAAAAAGTTTAGGATGTAAAAATTAGGTCAATAATTTTCTACAAAAACTTGTATTTTATGATGCGAATTAGGTTGCCAAAGCATTAAAGACCTATTGAGCATCCACGAAGATCTAATAACAAGGGCAACATCCAAGAAAATGAAGGAAACATTAAATTAGCTATTTGAGCAAATCTCAAATTCATGCTTTATTCAAGATGCTAAATGATAGAATTACGTTTAATATTTCTGTCTTTCAAGATTAATATGTGTTTGTATATATTAAGATAATTTAATTTTTTTTATATTTTATAGATTTTGAGTCAATGGAACAAATGGGGATGAAAATAATCTAAAAATATCAAGCTTTGTGAATAGTAGTATGAACATAGATTTAAGTTCTATAGGTGCAATATTGCTGACATGCAGTTTGATCCTCTATAAGTCAAGAAAGAAGACGTCAAGCTGACAATGCTAAATCAAACGCTTCTTAGGAGGCACTCAAGTAATTTTTATTTTCAATTACTTACTTTCAATTTTAGTTTTGTTAGTTAATTTTTCTTGTTATGAGTAGAGAAAATCAAGCATTCAAAGAGGCAACATAAGCATTGGAAAAATGTAGGGAGCAAAGGAATACCGCAATCCAATCAATAGACAACACTACATTACTTCAACTTTATTTATCAGGGGAGTTTTTCTTACTTTTAAGTTTATTATTCAAGATTGAGGACAATGTCTAATTTAAGTTTGGGTGTAGGAAACACGTTTTTGTGTTTATTTTTTCTGCATAATTTGATTGGTTGTCTTGTGGGTTAAACCTTTTTTTTAGTTGTTAGTTTTGGTTGAGAAGATGATCATTAGTCCATGATAAGAAAGAAAATATTGACTAAATTTATTTTTACAAGTCTATACAATAGATGCTTGAGATACATTTTATATCATGATTCTTGAACGGAGTTCAAGCTTATTTTTTAGCACATTAAATTAAGCATGTATTAGTTGAATTATTTTTCTTATTGATACCCATACTTAAGTAATACACCATAGTCTCGAAGATCAATACTCTAGAACTTGCTTGATTACTAATTAAGGTGAAATCCTAGAATTCACATAAATAGAAAAATGACATTAGGCCATCTTTAGACCGATCGAGTCTTTTTGAGCCTACCTTATAGGTATATTTATTCTTACTTATCCTGTTTGAGCCTAAATAACCATTTTTTTATTTAACCTCAATACATGCCTTAAGACTTTTAGTTTATTTATCCAAAAATGTTCCGTAGCACCATAAATCTTGAGTTTACTTAAAAATATTATTAAAAGAAAAAAGGCTATGAATGTATGAGAAAATGGTACTGCAGAAAAAAGTAATAACTCTTGAAGAGGCATATCAATATAAGTTTGTGGGTACATTCTTAAAAAAAGAAAAAGAAAGTGCTTAAATGCAATATCCCCAGCTTAAGAAAAATAAAACATTATTTGCAACAGTGATTAAAAGAAAGTTAAGGGGAGGAGATAAATCAAGAAGAAAGGATCAATAAGTTCTAGATAAAGTTAAGTGTACATAGTGTGATTTGCACTTCATATATATATATATATATATATCTTTACATCCCACCTTAACCCCAGCCTTAAGTTACAAGCTAATTAAAGTTCTAAATAGATTCTTAAACATGTGTATTTCTACGTTAATGGAGAGTAAGTATGAACAGCAAGCTTATGGTAGTGTTATAATTTAATTATGCCGAGACATCATCTTTATGTGCTTTCTTAAGTTATTGAGTAAATCTAAGTTTCATTTGATTATTACTTGCTTATTACACACACGCACAAATTATCATTTATAGGGGAGAATGAAAGACTTGATGAATGATAGAGTGAGTTACTGAAAGTTGTCTATTGCATTCTAAAAAGACTTATGTCACTTGACAGCCTTTGAGACTTTGAATATGATAATCTAAATTAAGAAAGGCTTATTTTAGTTTTATGTTATTTTAGAGTAAATAATAAGTTGTGATTGTTTGTTCTTGTTTTGCTTGAGGATGAGTAAAGTCTTAAGTTTGAGGGTATTTGATAGGGGTTAATTAGGTTTAATATTTAAATTTCCAAACTTAATATTTCTTCGTTGAAATTAAATTATTTTGATTTTTTATGTATTTTATTGTTATTTTATAGATTTTGAGTCAATGGAGCAAATAGGGATAAAAATCTAATGAAAATAATCTAAAACATAAGTTGCATGAACAGTATTCATGAACAATGATCCTAATCTGATTTGTATTTGATGTTTTATTCTAATTTAAAGATATAAAATTATAAATATAAGACTAAAAATCCTAATTCCAAGAATCAAGAGGAGAGAGAAAGAGCAATATTTGGAAGATCAAGAAGACTAAAAAATTGAATACTGCAGAAAAATTAGTTTGATCTCTTCAACTCTTTATCTTTCTAGTTTTCTATGATTTTTCATGATGCTATTATTAAAAAGCTCTGGAACATTTTTATTTCATCATAACTTAATTTTTTATTTCTATGATTAGACTTTTGAACCTAATATACAGTTAGAATTTATTGACTTAGTTTATGAATTTAATATATACAATTAATTTATTCTATCTTATGTCTATTGCTTTCATTATATCTTATCAGTATCTTGAATGATTAAGGAACGATAATGTACTTGACAAAGAGATTTATATGTTTGGCCTAAGATAGTTTGATGCATGATCATAGGGTAACAATTATGAGTTCCATGTAGAATAGACATATATTTAGATAGCATGTATAACATAATTTATACCTATTCTTAATGAATTATATTATATTCTGATTACCATAGACATATAGGTAGTTGTTAGAATGTGTAATATAGTCACTCCACCATCGACAAAGGCTTGTGATGAGATTAGAGTCTAATAAATTAATTCGTATTAAGTAATTAACTAAGATATAAATGAATCTAATAAAATATTAGGGGATAAGTCAAAAACCCTAGATTATTCTAAATTTGTGAGCTCAACTCTAAGTTTATTGGTTTATTAGGTTTAGTTAAATTTGATAGAATTAGGTTGATTTATTAAGTTTCGGATTTTAATTTTTCTGGATGAAAGTTAAATAGATATAATTTTAATAATTGATTGAAAAATTAGATCATATAATTCTTGTGAGAACGAGATCTGGACTTAAAATCTTATATTCCTTGATACGATAGCATGCGCTTGCGCTTAGCTACTATAGCACCAATCAATAAACTGTTCAAATTGACCAATTAATCATCTTGAACACTCAATTTGGGCAGTTTATCATCTTGAACAAAATATGAATTTGAGATTTGCTAAATTAGTCCATTAAATGCTTCTTCAATTTTCTTAATTTTTGCTCTTGTCATTCGACCCCATTGATGCTATATGGATTTTGTGAAGCTTTTGCAACCTAATTTGCATTAGAATACCATGTCAATTATTTTCATTAAATTTTGAATTCATTCTGGAAAAACATTTTTTGCAATGAAAAGTTTGTGATGGAAATACATATTTTGACTAGAAACATCATGTTAGTTGTTTTGGTAGCTTTTGAGTTAGTTTTGAAAAAAAATATTATTTTTTTACGAGAAATGTTCGTGAAGTTTAATGGGGTCAAAATTTTGGCTCTAAACACCATGTTGTTTATTTTGGTGAACCAATTTTCTTTCCTAACAAAAAGTTCTTGACACAAAATGAGTTCTGAAAATTTCAATGTAAACTTGTATTTTAGCTTAGATCACTATGTCTTGGTAACACTGAAACAAGTTTTAAAAAAATTATTTTTTGCAAATTAAGTTCAAGTTGCGAAATTAGGTCGTTAATTTTTTTTTTCATAAACTTGTATTTTTGCTCAGAACACTGTGTTAATATTTTTTTTTTGTTTATTTTAGCCAATTTTTTCATGACAAAAAAGTTTGTGATTCAAAATCAGATGGTTAATTTTTTTTATTTGTAAACTTGTATTTTAGTTGAAAACACTGCATTGGTGTTTATTTACAACGAAAAGTTTGGGATGCAAACAAAGGTCATATTGTTTCTATGAAAGCTTATATTTTGATTCAGAATACTGTGTTAGATTTTTGGTAACTTTTTAGCAAGTTCCAAAAAACAATTGCACGACTAAAGGTTTGTCATGTAAATATTTGTTGTTATTTTTCTATGAAACTTATATTTTCTCTCCAATTGTGCTAGTATTATTTTGTTGATTTTTAAAAAATTCCCTTTAGCAATGAGAAATTCATGACTAAAACTAAGATTGTCATTATTATACAAGAACTTTTATTGTAACTCAGAATACCGTGTTAGTGCTGTTTTGGTGATTTTAAACAAATTTTTTTTTGCGACTAAAAGAATTGATGCAAAATGAGGTCAATATTTTTAATTATAACTTTTATTTTTGCTTAGAACACCATGTTGGTTGTTTTTGTAACTTTTGAGCAAGTTCTAAAAAAAATATTTTTCCCTAAAAAAATTTTGTTATGCAAATTAGGTTGTCATTTTTCTATGAACACCGTTTTAGTTGTTTTAGTATATCGAAAAGAAATTGCAACAAAAAATTTGTGACAAAATAATAGGTCATTATTTTTCTTCGAAACATATATTTTAGCTTTGAATACTGTGTTTGTTGTTTCGGTAACTTTAGAGCAAGTTCTGAAAAAAATATTTTTCTCCAGGAAAATTTCATTATGCAAAATAGGTCTTCATTTTTTTATGAAAACATAAACTTGGGCTATGAAGACCTCTTTGGTTGTTTTAGTAAACTTTGAGTAAGTTTCGGGAAAAACATTTTTGCGACAAAAAGTTCATAGAAAAAATTAGGTCATTATTTTTCTATGAAACATAGATTTTGGCTATGAACACTATGTGTTGTCGTTTTGGTCACTTTTGTGCAAGTTGCAAAAAAATATCTTTCGTAATGAAATGTTTGTGAAATAAAATGATGTTGGTTATTTTTTTTTCAAAAACTTATATTTTTGCTCAAAACACTGCATTGGTTATTTTTGTATATTTTGAGTAAGTTCAAAAAAATATTTTTCGTGATGAAAAGTTTGCAATGAAATTGAGGTCATTATATTTTTATTAAGACTTAAAATTTGAATCAGAACACCGTGTTGATTGTTTTGGTAATTTTTTGAGCAAGTTCTTGAGGAATATTTTTCGCAACTATAAGATTGTGATGCAAAATGTGGTCATTACGTTTTGATGAAAACTTAATTTTGGATCAGAGCACCAAGTTGGTGTTGTTTTTGTTAGCTAAAACCAAATTCATTTTGCTATTAAAAGTTCATTACACAAATAACGTCGTTTCTTTTCTATCGAATCTTATATTAAGGCTCAAAATATAGTGCTGGTTGTTTTGTGATGCAACACAAGCATTCATATGTTCGTGGTTTCGTTCATGAAGACGAGGATTGCTAATATTGTTCAACAAGACGAAACAAAAGTAGCTCTGGAAAATCAAAATTCTGAACTGAACTCTTTGTAGAGAATTCTACTTTTTGTTAATCATCAAAAGCTATTTGGAAATACAGAAGTTACTAGTTTAAATACTAAATTTTTGGAACCAAGCATAGAAAATGAGTACTATTATTAAATGAGTACTAAAAAAATAGCTATAAAAGCTAAAAGACCAGATTTAATGTTCCTTTGACTCCATTAAGTATGGCTAACTTCAGATTAGGCTTAGGTTGCATATTGGGCATCATATTATTTGCTAACCATGGGCTGGTGTATCCTATCATTCTCCTCCACTTGGAAAAAACTCATCGTCGAGTGATCATATAGATTGTCTTCGCTCTGATACCACCTAACGCAAGACAAGCATTAGTGGATTCATGATTTCTTTTACAAAGATGAGGGTTGTTGATATCATTCAAATAAGATGATATAAAAGTAGCTCAAAAAAATTAAAATTTTGAACTAAACCCTTTGTAGAGAATTCTACTTTTCATTAATCATCAATAGCCATTGAAAATATAGAAGTTACTAGTTTAAATACTAAATTCTTATAACAATTCTCCAAGCATAGAAAAAACTAAACTAAAGTTTCAAGACAAACTTAAATACCAGATTATAGTTCGTAGACAACACAAACACCAAAACATATTAAATGAGCACTAACAAAATAGCTATAAAAGCTAAATGACCAGATTAAATGTTCCTTTGACTCCATTAAGTAAAATTCAAGCCCAATCTGAAATTAGGTTTAAAAGCTAAATGACCAGATTCAATGTTCTTTTGACTCTATTAAGTATGGCTAATTTCAGATTAGGCTTGGATTGTATATTGGGCTCCATATTATCTGCTAACCATGGGCTGTTATACTCCATCATTTTGGTAATTTTTGAGTAATTTTCTAGAAAATATATTTAGCTATTAAATGTTCAATATGTAAACTGAGAACATTTTAGTTCTACTAAAACTTGTAATTGGGCTTAGAACACCATGTTTGTTGTATTGATAAATTTTTAGCAAGTTTTGACGAAAAACAAATTTGGAACAAAAAGTTTGTGACGAAAATGACGATGTTATTTTTTGTTGGAAACTTATATTTTTGTTTAGAACACTATGTTGGTTGTTTTGGTGAGTTTTAATTTCTTTTCACATCAAAACGTTTGTGACCCAAAAAGATATTTGTTTTATATTAAGACTTAAATTGTTGCTCAGAACACTACAATATTTTTTTTTCGTAACTTTTGTGCAAGTTTCGAAAAAAAAACATTTTCACTACAAAAGTTTGTGAGACAAAATCAGTTCATTATTTTTCTATAAAATCATATATTTAACTAAAATACTGTGTTGGTCGTTTTGGTGAGTTTTAACCAATTTCTTATTGCGACGAAAAGTTAGTGATACAAATTCAGGTTGTAATTTCACAACAAAAAGTTCAAGATGCAAAATCATATGCTCATCTTAAATTCATGAACACCACAAAAAGAAATCTTGATAAGTTCTAAAAAATTCTTTGAAGAATCAAGAGAAAACTCTTACTATTATTAATGTAAAAACTTTAAATTTCACTTAGGGTTACTGATGGAGAACAACAACATATGTGTGTAGCCTATGTGATGAGAAGCTTCAAAGAGCCTACAACTATATTTATTGGTGTGGTTAACAATTTGACAATTAGTTTTGAAGTAAAACTTCAGTATTGGTAGTTATTGGTAGTTTTCATTAATTGTGTTGCAATAAGTGCTGGCATTCTAAATTCTTTAGATATTTGTAATAGTTGGTAGTTAGTAGTTGCAAGTTGTCATTAATTGCTGTAATAAATGCTAAAAATTCCAATAGGTTTCTATAAATATATGAGAGATGAGGGGGAAAGCATTCAGACTTTATAATTTCAGAAATCAAGTATTAAGAAACTTTAAATTTAAATTAGTATTCTATCATTTTCAATTTGCATTTTTATTGAACGATATCAACAACTTTCATCTTCGTGAATAAAAGCACGACCCATTAGTGCTTGTCTTGCGTCAGGTGGTATCAAAGCCTCGTCTTGTGATATCAAGCCCTAGTGACTTGAACAGAGATCGTTTGAATGCATTCGAGCGAAGAATGGAAGCAGGTATGACCGAATTACAGGAATGCATGGCAACATTAATCGAACTAGTTATGAGTTCAATAGTTAATGATCCTATACAACAAGAACCAACCACAATCTGCATCGATTAATGTCAATTTGATGAAAGAAGATAAAGATGAGCTTGAGGTCAAATCACGAATAAGAGGAGCAACCATGGGTGCACAAAGAAAGCCTAACCATTTTACCCCTCCGATTGGTAATTTTAGAGAAGAGGAAATCGAGAGAGAATTTGATGGTGAGTTTCTGCCAAGAGGGAGAAAACAAAGTCAACAGATGACTTTTACAAGGTAAAAGCTGATTTGCCTACTTTAATGATGCTATTGATATAGAACAGTTTTTGCATTTGGAGTATGAGGTAGAGAGTTTCTTTGAAATTTTGAATGTAACTCCACAACATGAGATAGCTTTAGTGGCCTAAAAACTACGTGGGGGTGTAGGTACTTGGTGGCAACGCCATCAAGAAGGTCAAAGATTAAAATGACTACCATCTGTCCGTCATTGGCACCAAATGAAAACACTTTTAACGGGACATTTTCTACCGTTAGATTATGAACAAACTCTCTTTCAACAGTTCTAAAATTGCATCACAGGAACTCATTTTGTTTCAACTTATATAGAAGAGTTTCTAAGGTTGCAAGTTAGGGGCAACTTGACAAAAATAGAGGATCAGTAAGTGGCTAGGTATGTCAACGGTTGAGTGTCTAAGATAGGTTGTCCATGCAACAAATATGGTCAATAGATCAAGCACAAAAATTGGCACTGAGGGCTGAGAGACTAACAAAAAGCAAGAGATATCTAAGGGCACCACCTTATTCCAGAATTGAACCAAACACTAAGCCTACCCATACTACATCTGAGAGCAAGCCTATAGAGTTTAAGAGTAAAGGGGTAAGCAAAATAAAACTTGAGACAAAGGGGAAGAAAATAGTGGACAATTCAAAGGGTATTTTATGTTTTAAGTGTAATGAGACAGAGTATAGATCTAGTGATTGTCTTAGACACAAATTTGCCAATGTCACCCAACGCGAGCTTGAGGAGGACTATGATGAACAAGAAATAGTAGAGGAGGATGATGACTTTGAAGTAGTTGAAGAAGACGGTGAGGAAGTTATATGCATTGTAAGGAGGCTGCTATACACTCTAAAACAACCTGATGAGACACAACGCAAACGCACCTTTGAAGATAAATGACTGTGGATAACAAAGTGTGTGAACTTGTGATTGATAGTTGTAGTTGTAAGAACCTGGTTTCATAAAGCCTTATTGAGTATCTTAAACTTAAAACACAACCATAACTAGCCTCATACAACATTGGTTGGATAAAGAAAGGGCCTAGCATGAAAATGACACAACAATGCTATTTACCATTATCTTTGTCTAAACCAACAAGAAAACACTTTACCAAAAGTGGAGGAGAATGCATTATTGTCCATGGCTCTTAGAGAGTATGAGTTTGTAGAGGACATGAAAAGTGCCAAAACCTATGCTTTTCTAATAGTGAAGGGAATGGAGGAACTCATGTAACTGACACCTAAGGAGATTCAAGGCTTATTGGCAGAAATTGTTGATGTAATGGTAGAACCGACACAATTGCCTCCAATGTGAGATATTCAACATCGCATTGATTTTACTCCTGGAGCTAGTTTACCAAATTTTCCCCATTATCGTATGAGTCCAAAAGATCATTAGATCTTGAAGGAGAAGATGGAGGAGCAGCTACAAAAGGGACATATACGAGAAAGTATCCTTGTGTTGTACCTGCCTTGCTTACTTTAAAGAAGGATGGAAGTTGGAGGATTTGTGTGGATAGTCATGCCATGTGTGCATTTGCACTTTTTCATGCAATAGAGATCTATTTGTAACATTTGCAAACTATGGCTCCCACTTTCAAAAGAGGTCCTAAAACCTATCTTCTTTTCGACACCTTCTCAAATCGATCTATATGAACGAACCGCTACCTTAGTGCTCAATGAGTACACTTCATCTTATGAGACTCTCTAGGTTCACATCCGTTTATCTTACAAAACAGTTCTGCAAGTCCAAGAACAATGCCCCACACACACATTAGGGATACTATAGAACTGATCATTGAACCATACAAGTTAAGGTTGTCCAAATTCATATAATCCTTCCATCACCTATATCTTGGAAGAGTGGAGATATATATCATCATCGTCAAATCTTTATTTACTCATCCGTGAAATTATCTCTAGATATTTATTTTTGTAAATAATATCCGTAAACTCTTTTGTGATATTGTTTAACTCTAATGGAAAACTCTTTTTTCGGGGTTAACTTTTATGGCCATAAGACTTTCTAAAATATGTTCTTAGAGCATCTGGATATAAAACTCACTCATATAAGCTGACAGATCCCATATCTATGCACGACTAGACTTTCTTTATTGCATCTAACAAAGGGATATTTATTTTAACTTGCTTGAAAAGTTCATAGATATTAGAATTTAGGTTCAACTTTTTAGTGGGTCTCAATCTTTGAGTAAATGGAGTGGGAATTGGACACTATTCTATCTCAAAAGGCTTTGACTCTTTTTTCTTCTCATTTTCTACTTCAGGTCGTTTAAGTTCATCTTTGTTTGAAGGAAATTTTTTATCAATAACTGATGTGCCTTGATTTATAACAAAATTAAATTGTGAAGTTGATGGAGGATAGAACTAAATAGATACCTTGATAAGTCGTATGGACGCCACAATGATCAATTTAGGGTTTTGACGCCACACTCTTGGTGATCAAAGAGTGATAAGTCAGCAACTATCTTCAAGAGTTGAAAAACTTGAGAAGACAATTTTGAGAGAGAAAAAGTCTATTTTCGTGCATCCAATTCCAAAATGAGGCAACTGCCTCTACAAGACTTTTACATGCCTTATATAGGCTTACAAAATGAGGTGAAACCCTAATGTTACCTAATGAACTTAAAAAGGCCCAAAATAAGCCCAATATGACTTAACAATTTAAAACAAAACTAAACAAGTTCAAAATAGCCCAAATACATAAAAGTAGTAACATAAGAAGTAAATAAAGCCCAATAGCATGAAAAAAAAGCCCTTAGCTGCTTCTTAAAGCCCAACGTCACCAAACGTCTCTAAATCACGTCCCAATCTCAAATTGAAGACAAATAAATACATTTAGCTCGTTTCCATTCAGATCGCAAGCTTCTAATCCCATAGAAGCTTCAATAGCTCCAATTTGACTACTTATGGCCCTTTGAAGCTGTTTAGCCTTAGCCCTTGTTATTGGACCATCTGAAATCTCCTTTACGCTCATCTCGTCTTCTTGAGTTGATTTAGAACCTTCATGATGCACATCAATAACCTTACCACTACGAAGTGTTGTGATGGCGTTGATATTTTCAAGTGATTTTTCATTTTCACAAGATTCATTTACATTGAATTGACTTAAGGGATTAGGCTTAGATTGAGAAAAAAACTTACATTTTTCTTGATTTTTCACAAAATATGTTAGATTGGAAAGTGTACTCTTGATCTCATTAATGGCCCCTGAAGTTTGATAATTAAATCTTAATTACTCACGCATGAATACTTGCAACGTCTCCTCAAGGTTTTTTATGTTTGGTGAGTGATATGGAAGAGGATTTGAAGGATTTTGATGAGATTGTGTTTCAACATTGTTATCATTTCTCCAACTAAAATTTGGATGGTTTCTCCAATTAGGGTTATAGGTGTTGGAGTACTGAGATGGATAAGGTTTTTTTAGTACAGTTTGTGGCATTCACTTGCTCATGCATGGCTTCTTTAAAGATCGGAAGGTTTGGGCACTCATTTGTGTGATGGTCAACAATATCACAAATACCACAAACTTCTTCAATAAGAATGGATTTGGTTTCCATTAGTTTCCTCATTTTCATGGCTACCACTTTCCTAGCCAAACTAGCTACTTTAGCACTTACATCATGTTCTAAACTCAATTGATATTTTCCTCCACTAAAACTTGCAAGATCTAATTGAATTGGTAGAACTAGTGATTTGCCAATTTTGAGAACTTTCATATAAATGATCCAAATAATTGAATGCCTAATCTGGATTTTAGTCTAAAAATTCTCCATTACACTTGAATTCTATGAATTGTTTTATCACATGAATTAAACCATCATAAAAAAAACTAATTGTTCTCTATTTTTTAAAACCATGATGTGGGCAAGAATTTAACAAATCTTTGAATCTTTCCCAACAATGAAAGTATGTTTCATTTTCCTTTTGAGAAAAATTTTGAATTTCTCTTTTCAAATCATTGGATTTATGTGTTGGAAAAAATTTCTTTAGGAATTCACGTTGCATCTCTTGCTAAGTACCTATTAACCTTGGTCTTAAATTATTAAGCCAAGTTTTTACCTTATCTTTCAATTAGAATGGAAACAAGTTAAGTCTAATTATTTATTCACTACATCTTTGGTCATTAAATGTACTACAAACTTCCTCAAATTCTTTCAAATGCAAATATGGGCTTTTCGAACCATGAAAATTTAGAATTAAGGAAATAATTCTAGGCTTAAATGTATAATTATTGGCATTTAAGGGAAAAATGAAGCATAAGGATGTAGAGTTATGAGGAGGTTGCAAGTGTTCACCATAGTTTGAATATGTGCATTATCATGATCTTCGTGAACACTTTCATTATTGGTTATGAATATATGGTTTCGAGATCCTAAGTCCCTTTGATTGGTGAAAGGTAATTTTAAAACTCCCTTTGATAATTTGTTTAATTTTTCATCATCTTTTCATTCTTCATCAAAAAAATCACACACCATAACAAGAAGAGAAAACAAAATATAATAATAACAAATGCTATAACAAGAGAAGTAAAGTAAAAATGAAAGAAAATTAAAATAAAATATTGCAAATTAGAAGGCAAAATAAAAACAAATAAAAGCAAATTAGGTGGCAAGACCAACCATAAAATAAAAGTTAGAGAAATAATTAAAAGTTGTAAATGTTATATTAGAATAATAAAAAGTTAGCTGGCCAAACTAACCATAGTCAATTAAAAATAACAAAATAAACAATACTTAAAATAAAAATAAGATAGGAGGCTTAGCCTTTCATGAAAAGAAAAAAAAACTACCAATTATCTTGTTATAACTTAAATATTATATTACCAAGTGTAGATTGTCTTAATTATAATATTTATTTGTGAGTCAGAGAGTCATATTCATAGGGAGTAATCACCAAGAGCAAAGGTTGTTTGTTAATGTTCAAAAGTAATGAATAAATCCAAAGATGTAGAATATTGGTTGATCTTAAAAGAAAAGATTACCAAGTATAAATTAAGAAATCAATTTAAAAACACACTAGGACATTAGAGATCCATACTTACTTCGGTTGTAATAGAGTTTCTGTGATCCTTTTACTCACTTAAAAAATTATTTCAGTTGATGAAAAACATTATTTGTAAAAATATATTGTTGATATGTAAAAGATCTTTCCAAGTATTCTTTTTGTCTTTAGTCTATAAAGAATCAAGGCTTCAAACAAACTAAAACCACTTATAAAAATGATAAATCAAATTATTAAACACAAATATAAAATACAATAATTGGATCAAATTGATAAAACTACACCTCCATTAAGAGTTTCACTCCTAGCCTTAGTAAGGAATTTAAAGCAACAAAACTTGAGAAAATGGAATAAAATGAAAAGTGAACTAAAGATTACAAAATGACAAAAGATATCTCCCCTACAACCAAGGGTGTCCTTAAATAGGCAATTTATAGTCACTATTCATGTATGATCAAATGTTCAACATTTTTTACTACTAAACTTTCCATCGAATTTGTAATACTCTTTTGACTAATAAGCTGGCCGAATTGGACTTTCTACTTAACTAATAATTTGTAGATAATTGAATTATCTTTCTGTGACTTCTAAATTGGATTCTTATTTTATGAGATATGGTCCAAATATGAAAGCCTGCTCAGACTAGGCTTGCACTGCAGATGAGTCCTCTTCAAAGCCATTTTTACCCTCCAAACATTTGAATTGCAAATTATGTGTGAAATCCAATTTTGTTGTACATGAAATTAGCTCTCCACAGGTTCAATAATTACTTCAATTGAATTTCTTGGTAAAACGTTATACCCAGTTTACAGAACCTACATTAAAATAATTGAAAACTTAATTAGGTACAATACTAAAAACATGCTAAAGTTAGAGAGATTAATAACACTTATGGTGCAAAAATGATGATAGAAAATCCTTATTAAATGTGTAATTTTAAGTGTTCATCAGATACTTATACCATTTGGGTGCAAGTTTATCATGTTGTGTAACTTTTATATAAGCAAGACAACATCAAATCTTAACATACTTAAGACTTGGTTTCATCCCAGTCCATATCTCATATGAAGTAGTAGGAAGCTTTTGATGAAACTCTGTTCAACAAGTGAGCAATGGTTTCTAGAGCATAATCTCATAGATATTTTGAAAGATCGGTGAAGTTCAACATCAATCAGACTATTCTATTGAAGTTTGATTCCTTCAAAACACCATTTTATTGATGAGTACCTGGAGGACTGTATTGAGCGAAAATCTCATTCTTCTTCAAATAAGTGTTGTGATTTCACTGCTCATGTATTCACCATCCTGATCTGATCAAAGGCATTTGATATATATATATATATCGGTTTGTTTCTCTACTTCCTTTCTAAATTTATTTCAAAAGTTTTCAACTTGTGTTTCATAAGATACACATGTTCATATCGTGATAAATAATCCATAAATTTGACGAAGCATCAAAAATCACCCATAGCAGTGTGATTCATTAGACCACATACATCACTATGTACTAGTTTCAATAAATCAATGGCTTGGTGTCTAATACCTATAAAAGGAGATTTAGTTATCTTCCATCAAATACAAGATTTATAAACTGGTAAGGGTTTTATGGTAAGATCAAGTATCTAACTATCCTTAACCAAACCGATTAGGCGTCTCACGCCTATATGACATGTGCATTTAATAATTCCATGTTATTTAAATTTCCCGAACTACAACTTGTGTTTTACCTGTGCATTTAAGATATTTTCTATTGCATTCAAAATATAATGACCATTCACCAACTGACACTCAGCTAATAAAATATTATCCATATCACATAAATACAAGGAACAATTCTAAATAAATACATAATATATTGCCTTCAGTGTCTAACACAGGAATGGATATAATCTGTCCTCTGATATAATAGCAATTATAAAACATTAAAGTTTGATTAAATGGGAGAATTAATTCAAAATTTCCAACTGCTTCGTCTTGTAGGAAAACTATTTCCTACACAAAAGTTTGACTTCTCCTACTACAACTGCCTAATTTTCTTCAAACCCTGCAACATATTGTAAATATGAGAAGGACATACAGTATCTAATACCCAGCCGTTAGAAGCATTATATGCTAATGAAATGTCAATAATAGGTAAACAAATACCTAATTGGTTCTTCTTGATTGTGGTAATGTACTTCGGATAGTTACATTTCCAATGTCTGTCATTGTCGCAGTGGAAACACTTTCCCTTATTCTTATTCTGATCATTCTGCTTGGATACAACCTATATCAGAGGACCTGAATATGGTGTCTTCTTTACCTTCTTCTTCCCTTTAGATTTTTTTAGAAGTCTTTGGGACAGAAGATGAAGCACCAGTTTGAAATTTAAAGGTCATACCTCCATTTTGAATGTCCTTATCAGCTATCTGCAACAAGTTATGCAACTTAACATAAGTCAGAGTTAGTCTTTGTATGTTAAAGTTCATAATGAATTGTGCAAAAGACCCCGACAGAGATAGGAGAATCAAGTTATTCCCCAAGTTGTTGTTCAGAGAAACGTCTATAGTCTCTAACTTTTCGATGTAGGAAATCATTTTAAGTACATGCGAACTTACTGGATTGCCTTCAACCAACTTAAGCTGAAAATGTGCTTTAGAGATCCTATATACATGTAGTCTATCTCTAAACAACTCATTCAAATGGAGCATAATGCTACTCGCACTATCCATATGCGCATGCTCTCTTTGAAGCACATTTGACATTGAGGTAAAGATGTACGACTTGACTTTTAAATTATCGTTGACCCATTTCTTATAAGTCAGAACCTCTTCGTCAATGGAAGCTTTAGAAACACCTTTAGGCATTCTTTGATCTATTATGTATCCAAGTTATTCTGAATCCAAAAAAATTCTAAGATTCATCAGTTGGTCGGAGTAGTTATTGACACCTTTTAGCAGATTAGAATCAAGTACACCAATGGGTTGCTAGAAGCCATCTAATCTTCATAAGACCAAATAAGAGTTGTTAGCAAAAATATTTCAAAATCGTCAATTGATAACGCTTTAGATCATGGATATAACTAGTATATGTGTTTTAATCTAAAAGCATCCTTCCACTACTTTACATATTCCCATAAATCTCTTAAATAGGAAAACAAAAGTTTAAACAATTTAAATTTTTGTGTGAGAAGTAGATCCAATGAATATTCTACTTGGGCATCACGTTTTAGCAATATTGGCCTTTGTAAAACCTAAAAGGTAGACAACTCTTATCAATTGCAACTCATTGATGTGCCTTGATTTATAACAAAATTAAATTGTGAAGTTGATGGAGGATAGAACTAAATAGATACCTTGATAAGTCATATGGACGCCACAAGGATCAATTTAGGGTTTTGACGCCACACTCTTGGTGATCAAAGAGTGATAAGTCAGCAACTATCTTCAAGAGTTGAAAAACTTGAGAAGACAATTTTGAGAGAGAAAAGTCTATTTTCGTGCATCCAAATCCAAAATGAGGCAACTGCCTCTACAAGACTTTTACATGCCTTATATAGGCTTACAAAATTAGGTGAAACCCTAATGTTACCTAATAAGCTTAAAAAGGCCCAAAATAAGCCCAATATGACTTAACAATTTAAAACAAAACTCAATAAGTTTAAAATAGCCCAAATACATAAAAGTAGTAACATAAGAAGTAAATAAAGCCCAATAGCATGAAAAGAAAGCCCTTAGCTGCTTCTTAAAGCCCAACGTCACCAAACGTCTCTAAATCACGTCCCAATCTCAAATTGAAGACAAGTAAATACATTTAGCTCGTTTCCATTCAGATCGCAAGCTTCTAATCCCATAGAAGCTTCAATAGCTCCAATTTGACTACTTATGGTCCTTTGAAGCTGTTTAGCCTTAGCCCTTGTTATTGGACCATCTGAAATCTCCTTTACGCTCAGCTCGCCTTCTTGAGTTGATTTAGAACCTTCATGATGTACATCATCACCCCCAGGCAGAGAATGATTTGCCCTGAAATCAGAATCTTCTAAATCTTCCAAATAAGGAGATAAGTCCTTCACATTAAAAGTGGCTGAAACATTGTAATCACCAGGAAGGTCAACTTTGTAAGCATTACTATTTACCTTCTCTATAATACGAAAAGGTCCATCAACTCTTGGCATCAGCTTGGACTTCCGCTTGCTAGGAAATCTTCCCTTGCTAAGATGAATCCAAACAAGATCACCAGGTTCAAAGCTAATCATTTTTCGTCCTTTATTAGCATGCTTAACATACCTAGCTGTTTTCTCCTCAATATGAATTCGAACCTGTTCATAAAGCTTCTTCATCAATTCTGCCTTCTTAACACCATCCATAGATGTTCTCTCATTAATTGGAATAGGAACAAGGTCAATAGGAACAAATGGATTAAATCCATACACAATCTCAAATGGTGAAAATTTTGTAGCCCCATGCACACTACGGTTATATGCAAACTCTACAATAAGCAAACAAGTATCCCAACTCTTTAAGTTCTTGTTTATAACAGCCCGTAATAAAGAAGATAGAGTACGGTTCACTACCTCAGTTTGCCCATCAGTTTGTGGATGACAAGCAGTACTGAAAAGCAACTTTGTTCCAAGCTTCTTCCAAAGAGTCTTCCAAAATAGCTTAAGAACTTTGTATCACGATCAGAGACAATGCTTTTAGGGATTCCATGCAAACGTACAATTTCATTAAAAAACAAATCAGCAATATGAATAGCATCATCCGTTTTATTACAAGGAATAAAGTGTGACATTTTGGAGAACCGATCAACCACAACCATCACTGAATCCTTCCCACGCTGTGTTCTAGGTAATCCAAGCACAAAATCCATACTAATATCCATCCATGGTTGCTCTGGGATAGGTAAAGGCATATATAGTCCATATGCATTCTCTTTACCCTTAGCTTTCTTGCAATTTACACATCTTTCAACAACTTTATGAACATCCCGCAGCATATTAGGCCAAAAGAAGTGCTCTTTCAGTAGCTCATAAGTTTTCTTCTCCCCAAAATGACCACTAAGACCACCCCCATGAGCCTCACGCACAAGCAACTCACGTAAGGATCCTGAAGGTATACACATTCTGCCCAACTTGAACAAGTAACCATCATGCACAAAGAACCCATCACAAGCTCCTTTAGCACATTTAGACATCATATTAGCAAAGTATGAATCACTGGTATATTGTTCTTTCACCTGTTCAAAACCCAAAAGCCTTGCATTTAACATAGAAATCAATGCATACCTCCTAGAAAGAGCATCAGCAATGACATTAGTTTGCCCCTTCTTGTATTTTATGACATATGGAAATGGCTCCATGAACTCTACCCATTTGGCATGTCTTCTATTCAGCTTGCTCTGCCCTTTAAAATACTTTAATGATTCATGGTCAGTATGAATAACGAACTCTTTAGGTAATAAATAATGCTGCCATACCTCGAGAGCCCGAATCAATGCATAAAACTCCTTGTCATAAATAGAGTAGTTTAACTGTGCCCCATTCAGCTTCTCACTAAAGAAAGCAATTGGCCTATTTTCTTGCATCAACACAGCCCCAATACCGACCCCTGAAGCATCACACTCTATTTCAAATGTTTTAGCAAAATCAGGAAGTGCTAAAACTGGAGCAGAACATAATTGTTCTTTTATCAGTTCAAATGACTTCTGTGCATTCTCATTCCACCTAAACTCATTTCCCTTTTTCAAACACTCTGTCATAGGCGCAACAATAGAACTAAAGTCTTTAATAAATCGCCTATAGAAAGAGGCTAAACCATGAAAACTTCTCACATCTGCAACACTAGTAGGTTTAGGCCAATCACGAATTGCCTTAACCTTCTCCTCATCAACCTTAATTCCGCTACCAGAAACAACATACCCCAAAAAGATAACACTATCTTGGCAGAAATAGCACTTCTTTATGTTTCCATACAACTTAGCATCACGCAAGGTCTCAAATACAGCCATAAGATGCTTCACATGATCATTTAAAGTTTTACTATAGATCAAGATATCATCAAAATAGACCACAACAAACAGCCCGATAAACTTCCTCAAAACATGGTTCATAAGTCTCATAAATGTACTAGGTGCATAGAAAGCCCAAATGGCATCACCATCCACTCATATAATCCATGCTTAGTTTTAAAGGCTGTTTTCCATTCATCACCTTCTTTCATCCTAATTTGGTGTTATCCACTCATTAAATCAACTTTAGAAAAATAAACAGCACCATGCAATTCATCAAGCATATCATAAGTCTAGGAATAGGGAATCGATACTTAACCGTTATCTTGTTGATAGCCCGACTGTCCACACACATTCTCATGGTACCATCCTTCTTTGGAACAAGCAAAGTAGGTACTGAACAAGGACTAAGTGACTCACGCATATAGCCCCTCTCTAAGAGCTCACCAACTTGCCTTTTGATCTCCTTTGCTTCCTCCGGATTACATCTATATGCTGGTCTATTTGGAAGTGAAGCTCCAGGCACCAAATCAATTTGATGCTCTATCCCTCGAATAGGTGGTAATCCCAATGGTAGCTCTTCTGGAAATACATCTTTGAATTCTTCAAGCAACTCCACAACCTGCCTTGGCAAATCCAAACCCTCCACTTGCAACAAAAGGCTTTGCCCAAGTCATGAAAACAACCCCCACAGAAGCTAGTGCTTGCTCAACATCTCCCTTTTTGGCTAACATTAACCCTTTACCAGATTCCATCATCTTCCTTTGATTCTGCAACTGATCTTTTCTAACTTGTTGAGAACTCAATGGCATCAAATTCACTTTCTTCCCATTAAGCACAAATGAATAAGTGTTCCTTCTCCCATTATAAGTCACATCATTATCAAATTGCCATGGGCGTCCTAATAACACATGACTAGCTGTCATCGGAACCACATCACATAAAACCTCATCATGAAAGGTTTTAATGGAGAATGGCACCCGAACCTGTCTTGTAACTAGAATCTCTCCCTTGTCATTAAGCCAATGTAATTTGTATGGTTTTGGATGTGGAACTGTAGTTAATTTTAATGCTTCAGAGTTGCAATTCAACTCCTCAAATATTAGAGACCCAAACTTATAATAACCCCACCAAATTATATAACACAAAAAATAGCAAGACACCTTCAATAGCTAAAACTTCAGTTTGCACACTGAAATCCTGTGCTCTGATACCAGATGATGTGCCTTGATTTATAACAAAATTAAATTGTGAAGTTGATGGAGGATAGAACTAAATAGATACCTTGATAAGTCGTATGGACGCCACAAGGATCAATTTAGGGTTTTGACGCCACACTCTTGGTGATCAAAGAGTGATAAGTCAGCAACTATCTTCAAGAGTTGAAAAAAACTTGAGAAGACAATTTTGAGAGAGAAAAGTCTATTTTCGTGCATCCAAATCCAAAATGAGGCAACTGCCTCTACAAGACTTTTACATGCCTTATATAGGCTTACAAAATGAGGTGAAACCCTAATGTTACCTAATAAGCTTAAAAAGGCCCAAAATAAGCCCAATATGACTTAACAATTTAAAACAAAACTAAATAAGTTTAAAATAGCCCAAATACATAAAAGTAGTAATATAAGAAGTAAATAAAGCCCAATAGCATGAAAAGAAAGCCCTTAGCTGCTTCTTAAAGCCCAACATCACCAAACGTCTCTAAATCACGTCCCAATCTCAAATTGAAGACAAATAAATACATTTAGCTCGTTTCCATTCAGATCGCAAGCTTCTAATCCCATAGAAGCTTCAATAGCTCCAATTTGACTACTTATGGTCCTTTGAAGCTGTTTAGCCTTAGCCCTTGTTATTGGACCATCTGAAATCTCCTTTACGCTCAGCTCGCCTTCTTGAGTTGATTTAGAACCTTCATGATGCACATCACTTGGTAACATTGAAAAAGTTTCAAACAAAATTATTTTTTGCAATTAAGTTCAAGTTGCGAAATTAGGTTGTTAATTTTATTTTTTTTCATAAACTTGTATTTTTGCTCAGAACACTGTGTTGATATTTTTTCTGTTTATTTTAGCCAATTTTTCCATGACAAAAATCTTTGTGATTCAAAATCAGATGGTTAAAATTTTTATTTATGTATAAACTTGTATTTTAGTTCAAAACACTGCATTGGTGTTGATTTGGCAACAAAAAGTTCGGGACACAAACTAAGGTCGTATTGTTTCTATGAAAGCTTATATTTTGATTCAGAACATTGTGTTAGATGTTTTGGTAACTTTTGAGCAAGTTCCAAAAAAAATTGAATGATTATAGGTTTGTCATGTAAATGTTTGTCGTTAATTTTCTATGAAACATATATTTTCTCTCCAAACATTGTGTTAGTATTATTTTGTTGATTTTTAAGAACTTTCCTTTAGCAATGAGAAGTTCATCACAAAAACTAAGATTGTCATTATTATACAAGAACTTTTATTGTAACTCAGAATACCGTGTTAGTGTTGTTTTGGTGATTTTAAACAATTTTTTTTGTGCTACTAAAAGAATTGATGTAAAATGAATTCGTTATGCTTAGAACACCATGTTAGTTGTCTTTGTAACTTTTGAGCAAGTTCTGAAAAAATATTTTTCCCTAGAAAAATTTCGTTATGCAAATTAGGTCGTCATTTTTCTAGGAAAACATATATCTGGCCTATGAACACCGTTTTAGTTGTTTTAGTAAATAAAAAAAAATTGCAACAAAAATTTTGTAACAAAAAATTAGGTCATTAATTTTCTTTTGAAACATATATTTTAGCTTTGAATACTGTGTTTGTTGTTTCGGTAACTTTAGAGCAAGTTCTGAAAAAAAATATTTTTCTCCAGGAAAATTTCATTATGCAAAATAGGTCTTCATTTTCTAATGAAAACATAAACTTGGGGTATGAAGACCTCTTGGTTGTTTTAGTAAACTTTGAGTAAGTTTCAGGAAAAACATTTTTGCAACAAGAAGTTCATAGCAAAAATTAGGTCATTATATTTTTATGAAACATAGATTTTGGCTATGAACACTATGTGTTGTCATTTTGGTCACTTTTGTGCAAGTTTCAAAAAAATATCTTTCGTGAGGAAATGTTTGTGAAATAAAATGTTTTTTATTTTTTTTCAAAAACTTATTTATTTTGCTCAAAACACCGCATTGGTTTTTTTTTTTTATAAATTTTGAGTAAGTTTAAAAAAATATTTTTCATGATGAAAAAGTTTGCAATGAAATTGAGGTCATTATTTTTTATTAAGACTTAAAATTTGAATCAGAACACGGTGTTGATTGTTTTGGTAATGTTTTGAGCAAGTTCTCGAGGAATATTTTCCGCAACTATAAGATTGTGATGCAAAATGTGGTCATTACGTTTTGATGAAAACTTAATTTTGGATCAAAGCACCAAGTTGGTGTTGTTTTCGTTAGCTCAAACCAAATTCATTTTGCTATTAAAAGTTCATTACGCAAATAATGTCGTTTCTTTTCTATGGAATCTTATATTCAGGCTCAAAACATAGTGTTGGTTGTTTTGTGATGCAACACAATCATTGATATGCTCGTGATTTCGTTCATAAAGACGAGGATTGCTAATATCATTCAACAAGACGAAACAAAAGTAGCTCAGGAAAATCAAAATTCTGAACTGAACTCTTTGTAGAGAATTCTACTTTTTGTTAATCAAAAAAATCTATTGGAAATACAGAAGATACTAGTTTAAATACCAAATTCTTGGAACAATTCTCTAAGCATAGAAAAAACCAAACTAAAGTTGCAACACAAACTTAAATACCAGATTAAAGTTTTTAGACAACACAAACATCAAAACATATTAAATGATTACTAAAAAAATAGCTATAAAAGCTAAAAGACTAGATTTAATGTTCCTTTGACTCCATTAAGTATGGCTAACTTCAGATTAGGCTTAGGTTGCATATTGGGCTTCATATTATTTGCTAACCAAGGGCTAGTGTATCCCATCATTCTCCTCCACTTGGAAAGAACTCGTCGTCGAGTGATCATATAGATTGTCTTCACTCTGATAACACCTAACGCAGGACAAGCATTAATAGATTCATGATTTTATTTACAAAGATGAGGGTTGTTGATATCGTTCAACAAGACGATATAAAAGTAGCTCAGAAAAATTAAAATTTTGAACTGAACTCTTTGTAGAAAATTCTACTTTTCATTAATCATCAAAAGCCATTGAAAATATAGAAGTTACTAGTTTAAATACTAAATTCTTAGAACAATTCTCCAAGCATAGAAAAAACTAAATAAAGTTCCAAGACAAACTTAAATACCAGATTATAGTTCGTAGATAACACAAACATCAAAACATATTAAATGAGCACTAAACAAATAGCTGTAAAAGCTAAATGACCAGATTAAATGTTCCTTTGACTCTATTAAGTATAATTCAAGCCCAATCTGAAATTAGGTTTAAAAGCTAAATGACCAGATTCAATGTTCTTTTGACTCTATTAAGTATGGCTAATTTCAGATTGGGCTTGGATTGTATATTGGGCTTCATATTATTTGTTAACCATGGGCTGTTATACTCCATCATTTTGGTAACTTTTGAGTAATTTTCTAGAAAATATTTTTAGCTATTAAATGTTCAATATGTAAACTGAGAACATTTTAGTTCTACTAAAACTTGTAATTGGGCTTAGAACACCATGTTTGTTGTATTGATAAATTTTTAGCAAGTTTTGACGAAAAAAAATTTGGAACAAAAAGTTTGTGATGAAAATGACAATATTATTTTTTGTTGGAAACTTATATTTTTGTTTAGAACACTATGTTGGTTGTTTTGGTGAGTTTTAATTCCTTTTCACATCAAAAAGTTCGTGACCCAAAAAGATATTTTTTTTCTATATTAAAACTTAAATTTTTGCTCAAAACACTACAATATTTGTTTTCGTAACTTTTGAGCAAGTTTCAGAAAGAAAAAAAACATTTTCACTACAAAAGTTTGCGAGACAAAATCAGTTCATTATTTTTCTATGAAATCATATATTTACCTTAAAACACTGTGTTGGTTGTTTTGGTGAGTTTTAACCAATTTCTTTATTGCGACGAAAAGTTCGTGATACAAATTCAGGTTGTAATTTCACAACAAAAAGTTCATGATGCAAAATCATATGCTCATATGAAATTCATGAACACTACAAGAAGAACTCTTGATAAGTTCTAAAAAATTCTTTGAAGAATCAAGACAAAGCTCTTACTATTATTAATGTTAAAACTCTAAATTTTACTTATGGTTACTGATGGAAAACAGCAGCATATGTGGGTAGCCTATGCGATGAGAAACTTCAAAGAGCCTACAACTACATTTATTGGTGTGGTTAACAGTTTAACAATTAGTTTTGAAGTAAAACTTCAGTATTAGTAGTTGTTGGTAGTTTTTATTAATTGTGTTGTAATAAGTATTGGCATTCTAAATGTCTTAGTTGTTTGTAGTAGCTGCAAGTTATTATTAATTGTTGTAATAAATGCTAGAAATCCCAATAGGTCTTTATAAATACTTGAGAGATGAGGGGGAAAGCATTCAGACTTTATAATTTCATAAATCAAGTATTAAGAAACTTTAAATTTAAATTGGTATTCTACCATTTTCAATTTGATTTTTGTTGAACGATATCAACAACTTTCATCTTCGTGAATGAAATAACCACTCATTAGTGCTTGTCTTGCGTCAGGTGGTATCAAAGCCTTGTCTTGAGATACCAGGCCTTAGTGACTTAAACATAGATCATTTGAATGCGTTCGAGCAAAGAATGGAAGCAAGTATAACAGAATTACAGGAACGCATGGCAATATTAACCGAACTGGTTATGAGTTCAATAGTTAATGATCCAATATAACAAGAACCAACAGTTGCAAGGAGAAGACAATATAAATAGCCACAATCTGCATCAATTAATGTCAATTTGATGAAATAAGATGAAGATGAGCTTGAGGTCAAACCACGAACAAGAGGAGCAACCATGGGTGCACGGAGAAAGCCTAACTGTTTTACCCATTTGATTGGTGATTTCAGAGAAGAGGAAATCGAGGGAGAATTTGATGGTGAGTTTCTGCCAAGAGGGAGACAACAAAGTCAACATGATGACTTTTACAAGGTAAAAGCTGATTTGCCTACTTTTAATGATGCTATTGATATAGAACAGTTTTTACATTTGAACTATGAGGTAGAGAATTTCTTTGAAATTTTGAATGTAACTCCTCAACGTAAGATAACTTTAGTGGCCTACAAACTACGTGGGGGTGTAGGTATGTAACCTGTTGTCCGTCATTAGCACCAAATGAAAACACTTTTAATGGGACATTTTCTACCATTGGATTATGAACAAACTCTCTTTCAACAGTTTCAAAATTGCATCACAAGAACTGGTTTTGTTTCAACTTATATAGAAGAGCTTTTAAGGTTGCAAGTTAGGTGCAACTTGACAGAAACAGAGGATCAGCAAGTGGCTAGGTATGTCAACTGTTGAGTGATGATCTCTGAGATAGGTTGGCCATGCAACAAATATGGTTAATAGATCAAGCACAAAAATTGGCATTGAGGGCTGAGAGATTAACAAAAAGCAAGAGGTATCCAAGGGCACCACCTGTTCTAGAATTGAACCAAACACTAAACCTATCCATACTACATCTGAGAGCAAGCCTATAGAGTCTAAGAGTAAAGGGGTAAGTAAAATGAAACTTGAGACAAAGAGGAAGAAAATAGTGGACAGTTCAAAGGGTATTTTATGTTTTAAGTGTAATGAGATAGGGTATAGATCTAGTGATTGTCCTAGACACAAATTTGCCAATGTCACCCAATGCGAGCTTGAGGAGGACTATAATGAACAAGAAACAGTAGAGGAGGATAGTGACTTTGAAGTAGTTGAAGAAGACGATGAGGAAGTCATATGCGTTGTAAAGAGGCTGTTATATAATCTAAAACAACCTGATAAGATGCAACGCAACACACCTTTGAATTTAAATGACTGTGGCTAACAAAGTGTGTAAACTTGTGATTGATAGTTGTAGTTGTGAGAACCTGATTTCATAAAGCCTTGTTGAGTATCTTAAACTTAAAACACAACCGCATCTAGCCCAGTACAACATTGGTTGGATAAAGAAGGGGGCCTAGCATGAAAATTACACAACAATGCTATTTACCATTATCTTTGTGGTTCTAAACCAACAAGAAAATACTTTACCAAAAGTGGAGGAGAATGCATTATTTTTCATGGCTCTTAGAGAGTATGAGTTTGTAGAGGACATGAAAAGTGCCAAAACCTATGCTTTTCTAATAGTGAAGGGAATGGAGGAACCCATGCAACCAACACCTAAGGAGGTTCAAGGCTTATTGGCTGAATTTGTTAATGTAATGGTAGAACCGACACAATTGCCTCTATTGCGAGATATTCAACATTATATTGATTTTGTTCCTGGAGCTAGTTTATCAAATTTGCCCCATTATCGTATGAGTCCAAAGGAACATGAAATCTTGAAAGAGAAGATGGAGGAGCTGCTACAAAAGGGACATATACGAGAAAGTATTGGTCCTTGTGTTGTACTTGCCTTGCTTACTCAAAAGAAGGATGAAAGTTGGAGGATGTGTGTGGATAGTCGTGCTATGAACAAAATAACCATGAGGTACCGGTTTCCCATCCCTAGACTTGAAGACTTGTGTGATCAGTTGAGTGGTGCTAAAGTATTCACTAAGATAGATCTGCGAAGTGGATATCACCAATTTAGAATTTGTGTGGGAGACGAATGTAAGACAGCTTTTAAAACAAAAGATAGGCTATATGAGTGGCTAGTCATGCTGTTTGGGTTTTCTAATGCACCTCATGACCCAGGTACTTAAACCTTTTTTATCTCACTTTGTTGTTGTCTATTTTGATGATATTTTGATTTCTAGCAAAAATATAGAAGATCACCTTGATCATATTAAGCAAGTTCTAGTTGTATTGAGAAAGAATGAGTTGTTTGTAAACTTGAAGAAATATGTATTTTTCATAAACAGACTAGTGTTCCTAAGATTTTTATAAGTAGTGAAGGAATTCATGTAGATGAAGAAAAGGTGAAAGCTATTAGAGAATGGCCAAAACTGAAGACTATAACTGTTGTAAGGAGTTTCCATGGCCTAGCAACTTTCTATCGCATGTTCGTTAAAAATTTCAATACTATTGTAGCACAAATTGCCGATTGCTTGAAGAAAAGACGATTTCAATGGGAAGAAGCTGCTGATCATAGCTTCGAATTTATCAAGAAGAAATTGACTACAGCACCTATTCCATATCTGCCTGACTTTGTCAAAAATTTTGAGATTGAATGTGACACCCCATTGTATTTTTGAGCGAGAAGTTAAGTGAAGTAAGACAAAAGTGATTAACATATCAACAAGAACTCTATGCTGTATTCTGTGCTTTAAAGACTTGGGAAGCATATCTTTTGCCTAGAGAATTCATATTCTGTGATTAACATATTCTGTGATTAACATTGTCTATTCCGACCACTAATCTTTCAAGCACTTTCGAGGACAAAAGCATGTTGATCGTATATTATCTAGGTGGACAACTTATCTTGAAATATTCAATTATGTCAATGTTCATAAATTTGAAATTACTAACAAGTAGCAAATGCTTTAAGTAGTTGTGCTATTCTACTTGTTACCAATCTACTAAAGTTTCAAGTTTCGAACAACTCAATGAGCTATATGAGAATGATGAAGATTTTGGTGATGTATGGACTAAGTACCTAATGAAACAGCCATTAGGTGAATATTTGGTCCAAGATGCGTATTTGTTCAAAGGGAGCAGATTATTCATTCCAATGAGCTCATTACGTGACAAGTTTCTAAGGAAAATGAATTCTAGCGACTTGAGGAACCACATGGGTAGAGACAAGACCATAGCTAGTTTATAGGAACTTACTATTGGCCTCAACTTAAAAGCGATGCTAAAAAGTTTTTGCAAAGGTGTCCAACTTGTCATACGAGCAAAGGGCAGTCACAAAACATAAGTTTGTACATGTCTTTGCCTATTCGTAATACAAATTGGGATGACATCTTTATGGACTTTGTACTTGGTTTACCAAGGACTTAGAGGGGCAATGATACCATATTTATGGTGGTTGATCAAAATTTCAAAATGTTACAATTTATTCCATGTTGTAAGACAATAGATGCACATCATGTAGCCAAATTATTCTTTAAAGAAGTTGTTTGTTTACATGGTGTACCACTTTTCATCACTTCAGATCGGAACAACAAATTCTTGACAGCCTTTTGACTATCATTATAGAAAAGGTTTGGGACTACATTGAAGTTTTCTAGCACAGTACATCCTCAAACCGATGACCAGACAGAAGTGGTAAATCATTCTTTGGGAAATCTGATTAGATGCATATGTGGAAACAATTAGGGACAATGGGACTTTACTTTGGCACAAGCTGAGTTTGCTTACAATAACTCAGTCAATAATTCCATCGGAATGAGTAATTTCTTTATTGTTTATACTAAAATTCCAAGGCATGTTATGGAGTTAGTCGAACTTCCTTATACTACAGGTTCTAGTGCAGTTGTGTTTGCTTTAGCGGATACCTATTCAAAGGTATTCTAAGAGCTGCATTAATCATTGAAGAAGAATAACCTAAAATACAAGACAGCTGTAGATAAGCATCGAAAACATCAAAATTTTGAGGTGGATGATAATGTGATGGTTCACTTACGTAAGGAAAGGCTACCTGCGTGAGTTCATTGCAAACTAAGACTGAAAATTTATGGTCCTTTTAAAGTTTTGAAAATAATCAATGACAATGCATATGTGATAGACCTGCCTGATGACATGGGCATATAAAAAACTTTCAACGTAGCAGATATCTCCATCTATCATCCTTAAGGCAGCCTATATGGTCACTCGAGGATGAGTTTTCTTCAAATGGAGGAGAATGATCGGGAACAGCAGCCCATGTGTGTAACCCATGTGATGAGAAATTTCAAAGAGCCTACAACTACATTTATTGGTATGGTTAACAGCTTGACAATTAGTTTTGAAGTAAAACTTCAGTATTGGTAATTGTTTGTAGCTTTCATTAATTGTGTTATAATAAGTGTTGGCATTCTAAATGCCTTAATTGTTAGTAGTAATTGGTAATTAGTAGTTGCAAGTTGTCAATAATTGCTGTAGTAAATGCTAAAAATCTCAATAGGTCTCTATAAATACATGAGAGATGATGGAAAAAGCATTCAGATTTTTTAATTTCAAAAATCAAGTTTGGGCCTTTAAGTTAATTAACTAATATCAGGATTTTATCTCATCTTGTAAGCTTATATTAAGCATCTTAAACATCTTATAGAGGCAGCTGCCTCACTTTTTAATTTTATGAAAATAAAAAGAAGATTTTTTCTCTCTCAAAATTGTCTTCTCAAGTTTTTTAACTTTTGAAGAAAGTTAATGACTTATCATTCTTTGATCACCAAGAGTGTGCAGTCAAAATCCTAAATTGATCCTTGTGGCGTCCATTTGACTTATCAAGGTTTCTTTTTAGTTTTTATCCTCCATCTTATTTACCATTTATTTGTTTCAATTCAGCCTAAACACTTAAAGAAAGACCAACAAAAACTAGGCAACACCCTCATCTTGAAATCAGATTTTGTTTTAATTTTGAATAATCTATTTAAAAATTAAGGCACATCAAGTAGTCAGACCATGAATGGTCTCTAACATATGTAGAACCAAAGGTCAAAGGATCACAAATACTACTTAACTCAAGAATATCCTCCATTGACGGCTTTATGAGATTTCTATTGGAGGTCCTCGTGAGTCTATTCAGTATCCAGTCCTTACTCATTACATGCATACCTATACAAACTTTCACTAAGCCCATTATCTGCTAAGATTAACATCTAGATAATCTAGATATAGACATACACTAATTCAAAAAGAATACAGATTGACCCGTGTCGGTAACCATGGATCAGGAATAATATTTTTGAGAACATATTTCGTAATGACATTTCTTAGCACTATTTGTAAACTTCTTCAAATACGTTATTATTGTAATATTCTTAAGTCTTTGTCTATGTTTCAGACAAGGTTCTAACTCTTTAGAATTGGTAACTATTAGCTCTGACCTAAACTATTTTAAATCAAATCTAAACTCTTTTAGATCTACAATGTCTAAAAAGTTACAAGTTTTTTACCATTATAAATAATAATAATTGACGAATAAAAGAAATATTTATTGTATAAATTTTAAATACATAAACATTTATACAACAATTTGAATGGTACGGAAGCATGATGTGATATTTCTATATCTTAAAATTAAGTGCAAGTATACACTATCGTATGCAAGTTATAAAGGGACTAAATATGTCGGATGTCGAACCCACAGGGATAATTTCTTCTTTTTAACCAATTACTAAAATGATATCTTCCTAATAATTATTCAGATAAATAAAAATCTAAGAATGAATGTAGAAAATATAAAGACAAAAACACAATGGAAAGAGTGATAGCAATTGATGTGTATCATGAAGGTTCTAAATCAACTCAAGAAGGCGAGCTGAGCGTAAAGGAGATTTCAGATGGTCCAATAACAAGGGCTAAGGCTAAACAGCTTCAAAGGGCCATAAGTAGTCAAATTGGAGCTATTGAAGCTTCTATGGGATTAGAAACTTGCGATCTGAATGGAAACGAGCTAAATGTATTTATTTGTCTTCAATTTGAGATTGGGACGTGATTTAGAGACGTTTGGTGACGTTGGGCTTTAAGAAGCAGCTAAGGGCTTTCTTTTCATGCTATTGGGCATTATTTACTTCTTATGTTACTACTTTTATGTATTTGGGCTATTTTGAACTTGTTTAGTTTTGTTTTAAATTGTTAAGTCATATTGGGCTTATTTTGGACCTTTTAAGTTTATTAGGTAACATTAGGGTTTCACCTCATTTTGTAAGCCTATATAAGGCATGTAAAAGTCTTGTAGAGGCAGTTGCCTCATTTTGGAATTGGATGCACGAAAATAGACTTTTTCTCTCTCAAAATTGTCTTCTCAAGTTTTTCAACTCTTGAAGATAGTTGCTGACTTATCACTCTTTGATCATCAAGAGTGTGGCGTCAAAACCCTAAATTGATCCTTGTGGCGTCCATACGACTTATCAAGGTATCTATTTAGTTCTATCCTCCATCAACTTCACAATTTAATTTTGTTATAAATCAAGGCACATCATCTGGTATCAGAGCATAGGATTTCAGTGTGCAAACTGAAGTTTTAGCTATTGAAGGTGTCTTGCTATTTTTTGTGTTATATAATTTCGTGGGGTTATTATCAGTTTGGGTCTCTAATATTTGAGGAGTTAAATTGCAACTTTGAAGCATTAAAATTAATTCTTAGTAGTTTGTGAACTGGAGATGGGTTGGCTGAATTAAATTGTTCTTGAACCTGGAAATTTTGTGAACCTGGAAATTTTGAATTTGAGTAAATTGTTGCTATCTGATTGTATTTACTGAATTGGTGAAAACTTCAGTTTGAGAAGAGTGTTTTAGCTACTGGTTGTGTTGTTCAATTGTTCATACTTGTTTGGGGTTTTTGTTAATAATAGCTGACGATGATGCAAGTAGAGTACCAAAGGGATTGAGTTTAGAACAAGCTC
The DNA here is from genome assembly GCA_946807835.1 of Ailanthus altissimus. NCBI lineage: Eukaryota > Viridiplantae > Streptophyta > Magnoliopsida > Sapindales > Simaroubaceae > Ailanthus > Ailanthus altissimus. The sequence continues at coordinate 6,423,391 of OX327713.1, read as the reverse complement.
AACTCATGGGCTTACAACGAGCTCATGATGAATTTCGAGGTGAGATTATTGAAATTCGTGGACAACTTGCTGCAATTATAGAAATTGATGCAAACGGCATTACACAGCCTATACGCATACAAAAGAAAGAACTCACACGTGGGCTTGGAAGGACTCAAGTCCATCAATCACATGATACATTAAGTTTTCCAAATGAGCCAATCACAAGACTTAAAGCCAAGCAATTTAAAGAAACATTTAATGGGCTGATTCAACAAGATTGTGGGAGGGCAAACACATGGAGGCCTAGTATAAGCCCAAATACATTTCAAATAAATCAAAATCAGATTCAAGGAAACCTAATCACTTTGATTAAGGCAGAATTTCTGGAAATTTGAATATTCAAGGAAACATAATCCCTTTGATTTAGGCATGTTTTCTGAAAATTTGAATATTCAAGGAAACCATGTTTTCTGGAAATTTGAATATTCAAGGAAACCTAATCCCTTTGATTTAGGCATGTTTTCTGGAAATTTGATTAAGTTTGAATTTTGTAATTTCAATTATTGTATTAGTTGTAAGTTTGAAATTTGTATTTGAAAGTTGTAACTTGACATCTCTTATGGTCTCTATAAATACCATGGAGATTGAGAGTGGGAGGAGAGGATTTCAGAAAATACAATTTGAGAGTTTTCTCTTAAGTTCTTCAAAGAACTATTATTAGAACTTATCAAGATTTCATCTTGTGGCGTTCTTTTAGACTTATCACTCACAACTTCTCATCTATCTTGAGTGTGGCGTCTACTATCTTCTTATACCTTTGGTTCTTATCTTTGATAGATAATGGGTCAAGGTTCTTTTTATTTATTTGTATAAAAATCTGAATTAGAACGATCCTTGGCAAAGGAACCTCATTGAGCGTCGGGTCTCACTTTTCTTTGTGAGGTTCACATCATTTGGTATCAGAGCTTAGGCTCTAATCAGGTTTGAATTATCCTTTTATTTATTTCATTGTTCCATTTATCTTTACATAAATTCGTATTTTATTTTATTTCTGGTTTCTGATTTAAAAAAAAAATAGAAGAAAAAAATTACGAGTGAAAACACTAGTGAAAGGTGAGTGAATCATTCTTTGAGTGAAACACATAAGGGAGTGTGCGAGGTACTTTTTTTTTTTTCTTTCTAACTTTGTTTTGCAGCAAATATGTTAAACAACAAGGACAAAATTACTTCTGAAGTTGCATTGAAAAAGGTTGATTCAAAGTTTCTCATGAAAGCTTTTATATGTGAGATGAGAAAAATATTGAAAGTAGAGGTGGAGCAAGTGCAAAAACGAATAGATAAATTGGAATCTACTACACAAAGCGTGCAGACACCTATAGTTCCTAAATTGCGAATTCAAGATAGGCGTACTACCATGAATTACGATAGATTGTGGAAGATGTGTGTTGATTACTACGCTATCAAAAATGCCACTTCAAAGTTCAAGAGAGTGGTATTTGAGCCCGGTAAAGATTTGAGGACAAATCTTCTTCAAGAGGGGGAGAATTATGCAAACGGCATTACACAGCCTATATGCATACAAAAGAAAGAACTCACACGTGGGCTTGGAAGGACTCAAGTCCATCAATCACATGATACATTAAGTTTTCCAAATGAGCCAATCACAAGACTTAAAGCCAAGCAATTTAAAGAAACATTTAATGGGCTGATTCAACAAGATTGTGGGAGGGCAAACACATGGAGGCCTAGTATAAGCCCAAATACATTTCAAATAAATCAAAATCAGATTCAAGGAAACCTAATCACTTTGATTAAGGCAGAATTTCTGGAAATTTGAATATTCAAGGAAACATAATCCCTTTGATTTAGGCATGTTTTCTGAAAATTTGAATATTCAAGGAAACCATGTTTTCTGGAAATTTGAATATTCAAGGAAACCTAATCCCTTTGATTTAGGCATGTTTTCTGGAAATTTGATTAAGTTTGAATTTTGTAATTTCAATTATTGTATTAGTTGTAAGTTTGAAATTTGTATTTGAAAGTTGTAACTTGACATCTCTTATGGTCTCTATAAATACCATGGAGATTGAGAGTGGGAGGAGAGGATTTCAGAAAATACAATTTGAGAGTTTTCTCTTAAGTTCTTCAAAGAACTATTATTAGAACTTATCAAGATTTCATCTTGTGGCGTTCTTTTAGACTTATCACTCACAACTTCTCATCTATCTTGAGTGTGGCGTCTACTATCTTCTTATACCTTTGGTTCTTATCTTTGATAGATAATGGGTCAAGGTTCTTTTTATTTATTTGTATAAAAATCTGAATTAGAACGATCCTTGGCAAAGGAACCTCATTGAGCGTCGGGTCTCACTTTTCTTTGTGAGGTTCACATCATTTGGTATCAGAGCTTAGGCTCTAATCAGGTTTGAATTATCCTTTTATTTATTTCATTGTTCCATTTATCTTTACATAAATTCGTATTTTATTTTATTTCTGGTTTCTGATTTAAAAAAAAAATAGAAGAAAAAAATTACGAGTGAAAACACTAGTGAAAGGTGAGTGAATCATTCTTTGAGTGAAACACATAAGGGAGTGTGCGAGGTACTTTTTTTTTTTTCTTTCTAACTTTGTTTTGCAGCAAATATGTTAAACAACAAGGACAAAATTACTTCTGAAGTTGCATTGAAAAAGGTTGATTCAAAGTTTCTCATGAAAGCTTTTATATGTGAGATGAGAAAAATATTGAAAGTAGAGGTGGAGCAAGTGCAAAAACGAATAGATAAATTGGAATCTACTACACAAAGCGTGCAGACACCTATAGTTCCTAAATTGCGAATTCAAGATAGGCGTACTACCATGAATTACGATAGATTGTGGAAGATGTGTGTTGATTACTACGCTATCAAAAATGCCACTTCAAAGTTCAAGAGAGTGGTATTTGAGCCCGGTAAAGATTTGAGGACAAATCTTCTTCAAGAGGGGGAGAATTATGCAAACGGCATTACACAGCCTATATGCATACAAAAGAAAGAACTCACACGTGGGCTTGGAAGGACTCAAGTCCATCAATCACATGATACATTAAGTTTTCCAAATGAGCCAATCACAAGACTTAAAGCCAAGCAATTTAAAGAAACATTTAATGGGCTGATTCAACAAGATTGTGGGAGGGCAAACACATGGAGGCCTAGTATAAGCCCAAATACATTTCAAATAAATCAAAATCAGATTCAAGGAAACCTAATCACTTTGATTAAGGCAGAATTTCTGGAAATTTGAATATTCAAGGAAACATAATCCCTTTGATTTAGGCATGTTTTCTGAAAATTTGAATATTCAAGGAAACCATGTTTTCTGGAAATTTGAATATTCAAGGAAACCTAATCCCTTTGATTTAGGCATGTTTTCTGGAAATTTGATTAAGTTTGAATTTTGTAATTTCAATTATTGTATTAGTTGTAAGTTTGAAATTTGTATTTGAAAGTTGTAACTTGACATCTCTTATGGTCTCTATAAATACCATGGAGATTGAGAGTGGGAGGAGAGGATTTCAGAAAATACAATTTGAGAGTTTTCTCTTAAGTTCTTCAAAGAACTATTATTAGAACTTATCAAGATTTCATCTTGTGGCGTTCTTTTAGACTTATCACTCACAACTTCTCATCTATCTTGAGTGTGGCGTCTACTATCTTCTTATACCTTTGGTTCTTATCTTTGATAGATAATGGGTCAAGGTTCTTTTTATTTATTTGTATAAAAATCTGAATTAGAACGATCCTTGGCAAAGGAACCTCATTGAGCGTCGGGTCTCACTTTTCTTTGTGAGGTTCACATCATTTGGTATCAGAGCTTAGGCTCTAATCAGGTTTGAATTATCCTTTTATTTATTTCATTGTTCCATTTATCTTTACATAAATTCGTATTTTATTTTATTTCTGGTTTCTGATTTAAAAAAAAAATAGAAGAAAAAAATTACGAGTGAAAACACTAGTGAAAGGTGAGTGAATCATTCTTTGAGTGAAACACATAAGGGAGTGTGCGAGGTACTTTTTTTTTTTTCTTTCTAACTTTGTTTTGCAGCAAATATGTTAAACAACAAGGACAAAATTACTTCTGAAGTTGCATTGAAAAAGGTTGATTCAAAGTTTCTCATGAAAGCTTTTATATGTGAGATGAGAAAAATATTGAAAGTAGAGGTGGAGCAAGTGCAAAAACGAATAGATAAATTGGAATCTACTACACAAAGCGTGCAGACACCTATAGTTCCTAAATTGCGAATTCAAGATAGGCGTACTACCATGAATTACGATAGATTGTGGAAGATGTGTGTTGATTACTACGCTATCAAAAATGCCACTTCAAAGTTCAAGAGAGTGGTATTTGAGCCCGGTAAAGATTTGAGGACAAATCTTCTTCAAGAGGGGGAGAATTATGCAAACGGCATTACACAGCCTATATGCATACAAAAGAAAGAACTCACACGTGGGCTTGGAAGGACTCAAGTCCATCAATCACATGATACATTAAGTTTTCCAAATGAGCCAATCACAAGACTTAAAGCCAAGCAATTTAAAGAAACATTTAATGGGCTGATTCAACAAGATTGTGGGAGGGCAAACACATGGAGGCCTAGTATAAGCCCAAATACATTTCAAATAAATCAAAATCAGATTCAAGGAAACCTAATCACTTTGATTAAGGCAGAATTTCTGGAAATTTGAATATTCAAGGAAACATAATCCCTTTGATTTAGGCATGTTTTCTGAAAATTTGAATATTCAAGGAAACCATGTTTTCTGGAAATTTGAATATTCAAGGAAACCTAATCCCTTTGATTTAGGCATGTTTTCTGGAAATTTGATTAAGTTTGAATTTTGTAATTTCAATTATTGTATTAGTTGTAAGTTTGAAATTTGTATTTGAAAGTTGTAACTTGACATCTCTTATGGTCTCTATAAATACCATGGAGATTGAGAGTGGGAGGAGAGGATTTCAGAAAATACAATTTGAGAGTTTTCTCTTAAGTTCTTCAAAGAACTATTATTAGAACTTATCAAGATTTCATCTTGTGGCGTTCTTTTAGACTTATCACTCACAACTTCTCATCTATCTTGAGTGTGGCGTCTACTATCTTCTTATACCTTTGGTTCTTATCTTTGATAGATAATGGGTCAAGGTTCTTTTTATTTATTTGTATAAAAATCTGAATTAGAACGATCCTTGGCAAAGGAACCTCATTGAGCGTCGGGTCTCACTTTTCTTTGTGAGGTTCACATCATTTGGTATCAGAGCTTAGGCTCTAATCAGGTTTGAATTATCCTTTTATTTATTTCATTGTTCCATTTATCTTTACATAAATTCGTATTTTATTTTATTTCTGGTTTCTGATTTAAAAAAAAAATAGAAGAAAAAAATTACGAGTGAAAACACTAGTGAAAGGTGAGTGAATCATTCTTTGAGTGAAACACATAAGGGAGTGTGCGAGGTACTTTTTTTTTTTTCTTTCTAACTTTGTTTTGCAGCAAATATGTTAAACAACAAGGACAAAATTACTTCTGAAGTTGCATTGAAAAAGGTTGATTCAAAGTTTCTCATGAAAGCTTTTATATGTGAGATGAGAAAAATATTGAAAGTAGAGGTGGAGCAAGTGCAAAAACGAATAGATAAATTGGAATCTACTACACAAAGCGTGCAGACACCTATAGTTCCTAAATTGCGAATTCAAGATAGGCGTACTACCATGAATTACGATAGATTGTGGAAGATGTGTGTTGATTACTACGCTATCAAAAATGCCACTTCAAAGTTCAAGAGAGTGGTATTTGAGCCCGGTAAAGATTTGAGGACAAATCTTCTTCAAGAGGGGGAGAATTATGCAAACGGCATTACACAGCCTATATGCATACAAAAGAAAGAACTCACACGTGGGCTTGGAAGGACTCAAGTCCATCAATCACATGATACATTAAGTTTTCCAAATGAGCCAATCACAAGACTTAAAGCCAAGCAATTTAAAGAAACATTTAATGGGCTGATTCAACAAGATTGTGGGAGGGCAAACACATGGAGGCCTAGTATAAGCCCAAATACATTTCAAATAAATCAAAATCAGATTCAAGGAAACCTAATCACTTTGATTAAGGCAGAATTTCTGGAAATTTGAATATTCAAGGAAACATAATCCCTTTGATTTAGGCATGTTTTCTGAAAATTTGAATATTCAAGGAAACCATGTTTTCTGGAAATTTGAATATTCAAGGAAACCTAATCCCTTTGATTTAGGCATGTTTTCTGGAAATTTGATTAAGTTTGAATTTTGTAATTTCAATTATTGTATTAGTTGTAAGTTTGAAATTTGTATTTGAAAGTTGTAACTTGACATCTCTTATGGTCTCTATAAATACCATGGAGATTGAGAGTGGGAGGAGAGGATTTCAGAAAATACAATTTGAGAGTTTTCTCTTAAGTTCTTCAAAGAACTATTATTAGAACTTATCAAGATTTCATCTTGTGGCGTTCTTTTAGACTTATCACTCACAACTTCTCATCTATCTTGAGTGTGGCGTCTACTATCTTCTTATACCTTTGGTTCTTATCTTTGATAGATAATGGGTCAAGGTTCTTTTTATTTATTTGTATAAAAATCTGAATTAGAACGATCCTTGGCAAAGGAACCTCATTGAGCGTCGGGTCTCACTTTTCTTTGTGAGGTTCACATCAGAAATGATGCAAAGAAACACTTTGCAACCCCAACAAAGGCGGGTAGGGCATAGGGTACCTCGAAATGACCTAGGGGATGCTGGAGATGAGCCAAATAGGGATGATGAGGCTGAAGATAGGGGTAGGATAAGGAGGCAGCAAAATGACCCTACTAGTGGTATCAAACTTAATATACCACTATTTAGAGGTACTAGTTCTCCTGAGGAGTATCTTGAATGGGTTCAGAAGGTAGAAAGGGTGTTTGATTGGCATGAGTATCCTGAGGCAAAGAAGTGTAAGGTAGCAGCACTTGAGTTTACTGATTACGCACTTTTGTGGTGGGAAAACTTAAAAGCTCAGCGAAGAAGGGATGACGAAGAAGAAGTTACAAGCTGGCCACTTATGAAAAGATTAATGAAGAAGAGATTTGTTCCGGATTACTATAAACAAGAATTATACATCAAACTCCAGACTTTGCGGCAAGGTTCCTTGAGTGTGGAGGAGTATGTGAAAGAATTTGAGCTGTTGCTGATTCGCTGTGATTTGAATGAACCTCAAGAGCAAACAATAGCTAGATTCCTTGATGGATTGAAGAGGGACATAGCTAATGTTGTTGAGTTACAGCCCTTCATATTTCTTGAGGATGTCATAAAGCTTGCAACTAAAGTAGAAAGACAGCAGAAAAGAGGGGGTATCCATATGAGGTCAACTACAACAAGTAATACAAAGGCTGTTTCTTCACCTTCGCGAACATGGAACACACCTAAACGTGATGAGAAAGTGGAGTTCAGTAAAGGAAGTGTTAGTTCAGGTTCATTGAAAGGAAAGGAGAAGGTATTTGAACCTCAATTTTCCAGGAGATCGCAAGACATCAAGTGTTTCAAGTGCTTGGGAAATGGGCATATTGCTTCTGAATGTCCGAATAAGAGGGTGATGGTTTTACAAGGGCAGTATGGAGAGCTTGTAAGTGAAGATGAAGCTGAGATGGAAGAGGAATCTAAAGTCGAAGTGACTGAACAAGAAGAGAATCTTGAGCCAATGGAGGGAAATTTATTAGTTATTCAAAGGATTTTGAGTGCTGAAGTTGATATTGGTTTGGAACAGCGCGAAAACATCTTTCATACAAGATGTCAAATTCGAGATAAGGTGTATGCCATGATCATTGATAATGGTAGTTGCACCAATGTTGCATCCATTACTTTAGTGGAGAAATTGGGATTAACTACTGTTCCACATCCAAAACCATACAAATTACATTGGCTTAATGACAAGGGAGAGATTCAGGTTACAAGACAGGTTCGGGTTCCATTCTCCATTAAAACCTTTCATGATGAGGTTTTATGTGATGTGGTTCCGATGACAGCTAGTCATGTGTTATTAGGACGCCCATGGCAATTTGATAATGATGTGACTTATAATGGGCGAAGGAACACTTATTCATTTGTGCTGAATGGGAAGAAAGTGAATTTGATGCCATTGAGTTCTCAACAAGTTAGAGAAGATCAGTTGCAGAATCAAAGGAAGATGATGGAATCTGGTAAAGGGTTAATGTTAGCCAAAAAGGGAGATGTTGAGCAAGCACTAGCTTCTGTGGGGGTTGTTTTCATGACTTGGGCAAAGCCTTTATTGCAAGTGGAGGGTTTGGATTTGCCAAGGCAGGTTGTGGAGTTGCTTGAAGAGTTCAAAGATGTATTTCTAGAAGAGCTACCATTGGGATTACCACCTATTCGAGGGATAGAGCATCAAATTGATTTGGTGCCTGGAGCTTCACTTCCAAATAGACCAGCATATAGATGTAATCCGGAGGAAGCAAAGGAGATCAAAAGGCAAGTTGGTGAGCTCTTAGAGAGGGGCTATGTGCGTGAGTCACTTAGTCCTTGTTCAGTGCCTACTTTGCTTGTTCCAAAGAAGGATGGTACCATGAGAATGTGTGTGGACAGTCGGGCTATCAACAAGATAACGGTTAAGTATCGATTCCCTATTCCTAGACTTGATGAATTGCATGGTGCTGTTTATTTTTCTAAAGTTGATTTAATGAGTGGATATCACCAAATTAGGATGAAAGAAGGTGATGAATGGAAAACAGCCTTTAAAACTAAGCATGGATTGTATGAGTGGATGGTGATGCCGTTTGGGCTTTCTAATGCACCTAGTACATTTATGAGACTTATGAACCATGTTTTCAGGAAGTTTATCGGGCTGTTTGTTGTGGTCTATTTTGATGATATCTTGATCTATAGTAAAACTTTAGATGATCATGTGAAGCATCTTATGGCTGTATTTGAGACCTTGCGTGATGCTAAGTTGTATGGAAACCTCAAGAAGTGCTATTTCTGCCAAGATAGTGTTATCTTTTTGGGATATGTTGTTTCAGGTAGTGGAATTAAGGTTGATGAGGAGAAGGTTAAGGCAATTCGTGATTGGCCTAAACCTACTGGTGTTGCGGATGTGAGAAGTTTTCATGGTTTAGCCTCTTTCTATAGGCGATTTATTAAAGACTTTAGTTCTATTGTTGCGCCTATGACAGAGTGTTTGAAAAAGGGAAATGAGTTTAGGTGGAATGAGAATGCACAGAAGTCATTTGAACTGATAAAAGAACAATTATGTTCTGCTCCAGTTTTAGCACTTCCCGATTTTGCTAAAACATTTGAAATAGAGTGTGATGCTTCAGGGGTCGGTATTGGGGCTGTGTTGATGCAAGAAAAGAGGCCAATTGCTTTCTTTAGTGAGAAACTGAATGGGGCACGGTTAAACTACTCTATTTATGACAAGGAGTTTTATGCATTGATTCGGGCTCTCGAGGTATGGCAGCATTATTTATTACCTAAAGAGTTCGTTATTCATACTGACCATGAATCCTTAAAGTATCTTAAAGGGCAGAACAAGCTGAATAGAAGACATGCCAAATGGGTAGAGTTCATGGAGCCATTTCCATATGTCATAAAATACAAGAAGGGGCAAACTAATGTCATTGCTGATGCTCTTTCTAGGAGGTATGCATTGATTTCTATGTTAAATGCAAGGCTTTTGGGTTTTGAACAGGTGAAAGAACAATATACCAGTGATTCATACTTTGCTAATATGATGTCTAAATGTGCTAAAGGAGCTTGTGATGGGTTCTTTGTGCATGATGGTTACTTGTTCAAGTTGGGCAGAATGTGTATACCTTCAGGATCCTTACGTGAGTTGCTTGTGCGTGAGGCTCATGCGGGTGGTCTTAGTGGTCATTTTGGGGAGAAGAAAACTTATGAGCTACTGAAAGAGCACTTCTTTTGGCCTAATATGCTGCGGGATGTTCATAAAGTTGTTGAAAGATGTGTAAATTGCAAGAAAGCTAAGGGTAAAGAGAATGCATATGGACTATATATGCCTTTACCTATCCCAGAGCAACCATGGATGGATATTAGTATGGATTTTGTGCTTGGATTACCTAGAACACAGCGTGGGAAGGATTCAGTGATGGTTGTGGTTGATCGGTTCTCCAAAATGTCACACTTTATTCCTTGTAACAAAACTGATGATGCTATTCATATTGCTGATTTGTTTTTTAGGGAAATTGTACGTTTGCATGGAATCCCTAAAAGCATTGTCTCTGATCGTGATACAAAGTTCTTAAGCTATTTTTGGAAGACTCTTTGGAAGAAGCTTGGAACAAAGTTGCTTTTCAGTACTGCTTGTCATCCACAAACTGATGGGCAAACTGAGGTAGTGAACCGTACTCTATCTTCTTTATTACGGGCTGTTATAAATAAGAACTTAAAGAGTTGGGATACTTGTTTGCCTATTGTAGAGTTTGCATATAACCGTAGTGTGCATGGGGCTACAAAATTTTCACCATTTGAGATTGTGTATGGATTTAATCCATTTGTTCCTATTGACCTTGTTCCTATTCCAATTAATGAGAGGACATCTATGGATGGTGTTCAGAAGGCAGAATTGATGAAGAAGCTTCATGAGCAGGTTCGAATTCATATTGAGGAGAAAACGGCTAGGTATGTTAAGCATGCTAATAAAGGACGAAAAATGATTAGCTTTGAACCTGGTGATCTTGTTTGGATTCATCTTAGCAAGGGAAGATTTCCTAGCAAGCGGAAGTCCAAGCTGATGCCAAGAGTTGATGGACCTTTTCGTATTATAGAGAAGGTAAATAGTAATGCTTACAAAGTTGACCTTCCTAGTGATTACAATGTTTCAGCCACTTTTAATGTGAAGGACTTATCTCCTTATTTGGAAGATTTAGAAGATTCTGATTTGAGGGCAAATCATTCTCTGCCCGGGGGTGATGATGTGCATCATGAAGGTTCTAAATCAACTCAAGAAGGCGAGCTGAGCGTAAAGGAGATTTCAGATGGTCCAATAACAAGGGCTAAGGCTAAACAGCTTCAAAGGGCCATAAGTAGTCAAATTGGAGCTATTGAAGCTTCTATGGGATTAGAAACCTGCGATCTGAATGGAAACGAGCTAAATGTATTTATTTGTCTTCAATTTGAGATTGGGACGTGATTTAGAGACGTTTGGTGACGTTGGGCTTTAAGAAGCAGTTAAGGGCTTTCTTTTCATGCTATTGGGCTTTATTTACTTCTTATGTTACTACTTTTATGTATTTGGGCTATTTTGAACTTGTTTAGTTTTGTTTTAAATTGTTAAGTCATATTGGGCTTATTTTGGACCTTTTAAGTTTATTAGGTAACATTAGGGTTTCACCTCATTTTGTAAGCCTATATAAGGCATGTAAAAGTCTTGTAGAGGCAGTTGCCTCATTTTGGAATTGGATGCACGAAAATAGACTTTTTCTCTCTCAAAATTGTCTTCTCAAGTTTTTCAACTCTTGAAGATAGTTGCTGACTTATCACTCTTTGATCACCAAGAGTGTGGCGTCAAAACCCTAAATTGATCCTTGTGGCGTCCATACGACTTATCAAGGTATCTATTTAGTTCTATCCTCCATCAACTTCACAATTTAATTTTGTTATAAATAAAGGCACATCAGCAATATAGAGAAAACCTAGTCTTTCCCCTCAATATGCTTTCTAATGATTAATATTTTAATATTTAACTTCCTTAGTCTTTGTTATTGATCAAGACACTAATATATTCACAAGTCTATTCCAAGGTCATGCAAATATACCTTAATTTACCAAATACCTATATTCCTATGGTACTAGTAATAAATTAAGATTCATTAAGATTAAGACTTATTGATCATACATGCCAATTGGGTATATTCTTATCCTAAATTGAAACTTACATATGCAACATTGAATATTACTCTACAATCGTACATCAAATTACCTAGGTCTAAATATTATGATTGTAATATCCAATCCCTATTAGTAGTATTGGCGCCTAGATTTTGGTATAGAGCAAATAAGACACCGTAGGGTTACTCGATTTTAACCCTATTAGAAATATTCCCTTTATAGTGCACGTGAGAGATATTAGACCTAATTTGATAATTTCGCACTCGATCGGTGCGCCGGATGACCCTAGAATATTTTTGGAATTTTTCTCTATTGGCTTAGAAAAGGAAATCCTAATTTACTACATGAATTTCCATTTAAGGGTTATGAATGGAACAAACATTTGTTGAGAAATACAATCCATATATTAAGAAATGGACCAATTAGAAACAATCTCATGGATTGCCAAGTTGAAAACTCTAGTTAGTTCTTTTAACTATTCTAACTAGATAGTTATAAAGAAACCAATTAAATCTTTTCATTTGAACTAATGGCAAATTAGAAGTTTTAAGTAAGTTGAAGGACAAAATGGTCAATTGAGGGAGTACTATATATATATGTTAGAAGTGTGTAGAAATTTGAAGAGAGATCAAAAGCAACACTTAGCCAAAAAAAAGAGAGAAATTCGAGCTTCAAAGGGGGGTGCTGCTACAGTGACTATTCAAGTTTTTTTTTCATGATTTTTCATGTGTAATCAAGCTAAAATAAGATTACATATGAATCCTTAAGCTCAATTGAAGCCTCAATTAATGAAAATTCAAGAAAAAGAGGTAAGAAAAATATTATTTTATGAGTTTGATAAGTGAACTTTCAAGAATGCTCCAATTGACATTCTTATGTGTATTCTTAGCTTAGATTGAGTTGAATTCTAGTTTGGAGCTTGAAGGAGTCATCAATTTGAAGAAATTGGCAAGGTGAGAATTAGGGTTTTTGGTGATTTTGTTGTAGAGATTTCAATTGGTTGTAATTAGGGTTTTAGAATGAAATTGGCATGATTTTGTTGTAATTGGAACAAGAAATTGAGAAAAAGAATGTGTTGGAACCTAGGGTGAAATTCTGCCACTTTAGGGAAGTTAGGAATTAAGTGGTGTTTTGATTGAATTGTTGTGTGTAAATGGTGCATATTATAAATTGAATGTATATGGTTGATGGAAAAACCAAAAATGAAGAAAATGGGACATAATTGTCCATGTTGGAAAGGTGAAGGGCAATTATATCCAACCAAGTTATAAGGTGTTCAAAAATTTTTAAAGCGCCGGATGGTGAGTTAGTTTCGATTATGGCTCCGTAACTAAAATCGGGAAGTAGTATGCATCCGGGCTTTATATGCCGATTAAAGCGTTTAGTAGTTAAAGGAGATTCTAGCATTCAATTTAGTTCTAAATGTCATTTGTGGCGCGTAGGTGAAGATAACCGAGAGCGTTAATGGGAGCAGAAATCGGGAGCGAAATTGAGCGCGGAGCGGTTGTGAGTGGAAATCTGCCATTTCTTTTACTTTGCATTTATTATGTTTTCGCATAATGAATATGCATGTTTTATGAGCTTTCGATGCATAACCATGATTTATGATCTTGATATATATTCATAGACATGCCCTTACATGTTCGAATTGAGAAACAGTTTTAAAATATCTACATTCGTTTTTAAGGCCATTGGTACCCTCAGATTATAGTGGTAATGATTGTATTAGACCCGGCCGGTATATCCCGTGCACATGGGCAGGTCTTGGGGGTGTGTCACTAACTCCGGAAAGTCGGGATGTCGAGTCATGTGAGTCGCTCTATGTGTACGGGGTATTATCTTGCTATATGCATGCGATGTAGGATTCCACTGCATAGCCAGTGAGATGTCTTGAGATGTCACTGTGGGTGCTACTAGTTGAGGTGCCCCGTGACCTACTCACGTGTGCGGTGCTAGTTGAGTCGCTGCGTGGGTATAGAGCTTTAGGGTTACCATTGGTACAGTTTAGAAAGAAAATGGCCGAGCGAGGATTTTACTAGTTTTCAATTTACCGATAGCATTTATATATGCACACAGCAGTTATTATGTTATACAGATTTTGAATATAATTTTTCAAAGATGTAGATAAAACCCGCTCGGCAAGATTTCAATAGCATATGATGTTAGAAACCGTTTTACATCAGTTTTAGAAACATGATTTCTGCATGAACTTTAGAATTTGCTATCTATACATGATGTTATTTTATTGAAATTTTATTTGCACTCATTGAGCTCCTTTAGCTCACCCGTTTTGTGTTTTATGTTTTCTGAACCCCTTTTCTAGGTGCAGATCTTGGTACACAAGCTGCTGATTCTCTTATTGCCGAGTAGTGGGCCGAATCCGAAGATCATTTTTTGTACATGTAAATGTGCTAAATAGCACCCTTTACTTTATGCATAATAGTTGTAGGCATGTATATTTGGATGTATGTTTTGAACCGAGAAGAAGAGATTTCAATTTTATGATGATCGTTCTTTTTACTTCTATGATTACGCTTATTTGTGATTCAAATGAATAATTGAGTTGTGTTGGATTTGATTGGAAAGGACCGGAGGTCCAAATTGGTAGAATTGAGATGTATTGAAAATAAAAGTGAAATTTCTTTGCAGATTTTATATGGATTTTTTGAAAAACAGGGGAAACTCTGTCTGTTTGTTTTTAAAATTAAGATATCGTTTTCGTGTATGTTACTAGACCTTCTTAGTAGTAACAAGAATTAAAAAGGGGTTTGTCTCACGGAATTTCTCAACATACCCAGTTAGGTTCGGAGGAACTTCCGTCGGGGTGCCCGGCAGGGCCGCTGGGATCTATAGTAGAGGGTCTCGGGTCAGGTCCTGTCAATGATTCCCCTTCCGAGTTTATTAATAATATTACTAACTTATTCACCATATATTGGCCAGATATATTAAAGCATTAAGATCAAGTAATTTGAATATCAAAGAACTAAGTTTATTAAATATTCAAAAGATATGGCAATTAAGCACACATATTGAGTTCAAGTATTAACCCTAAAAAATAAGTTTAGCTCATGGCTATAAGAGAACAGCAGTACAAATAATAATAAACCATAATACAATCAATAGCAAACCGATATTGATGTCGAATTGCTCTAAATTTTGCTGCCTAAAATACCCTTGATGTCGAAGAACATCTCGAATCTCTCTCTAAAGTTGCTTAAATTAAACTCCTATTGCTCTCCAAGACTCGTGCTCTGTATTCTGGGTACTCTTGAATTGCTCTAGGTTAATCTTGGATGATTCTTAAAGGTTAGGAACGAGTGGCTTTTTATAAGGATTGATATGAGCTTGAAAATCTCAATTCTTGTCAGACTAGGACTCGTGCTACCGTTGAGGCGCTATGCAGTTGTTACTGGGGCGACACGTGAAAAAGGCTTCACCGCTGGCGCGGTGACATGATGGCACTAGGGCGCTGGCCTATTGCTGGCGTGGTAAAGGTCTGGTGCTAAAGCGCCAGATGCGACTTCAACAGGTTGTTTTCCTTATTTTGATTACTGTTCCAGCGCTGGGGTCATAATCATCGTGGCGCTAGGGAGATGGACTCATACTTTGTAAACTTTGCATTTTAGCCATCTATTCTTTAAATTTCGTTCAAGTCCCTATAAATAACAATAAAGCACATAAATAGCAATCTATTCTCATAAAACTATAAAATATCAAAATAAAAACGTGAGAAAATATATGACAAATTTGCCCTTATCAAATTCTCCCAAACTTAAACACTTGCTTGTCCTCAAGCAATGAAATAAAACTAAGAGAGAAACAAGGGGTTATACTTGACTCATTTAACAAATAAAGAAAACAAACCAAATATACTAAACTAGTAAAATGATCAAAATCATTGTCTTAAAGGCTGCCGAATTGGTACAAATCCTTAAGATAGATAAATAACTATTAACAATTTTAAATTATCTTTATTTAGTCCCTCATTCTTTCTTATAAACAATCACCATGTGTGTGTGTGTGCAAGCAGCAAGCAAATAGCTAAACCATACTTTGATTTACGTTATACTTTAATTCGTACAGTAAAGATGATGTCTTGGCATTCAATTTGTATAATGACACTTCTATAGGCTTGTCTGTATTACCACTCTCTACTAATGTATACAATCACATGTCTAGGGATGTATTTAGGACTTTACTTAATTTGTAACGTAAGGTTAGGGTCAAGGGGTGGGATTAAAGGATAAATATATGAAGTTCAATTCACACCACGAACACTTAGATTTTACCTAGAAATATCTTATTCTTTCTTTTCCTTGTATTATCTCTTTCCTCAAACTTATTGTGTTTTCCATCCTTCTTTTCAACTTTTATTTTTTAAAGAATTCCTTCTTTTCTTAAGCTGAGGGTATTTTTCTTACTCTTTGTTTTTTTAGAATACCCCCAAACTTAGATTAATAAATACCACCTAAACTTATTTTTCTCATATCACCACAATCTTTTCCTTTCAAGAGTATTTCTAAGTAAATATAAGGTTTATGATGTTACGGGTAAATTTCTAGATAAATAAACTTTATGTCTTGGGCTTATAATGTGGTTAAACCAAAGAATGGATAATTATGCTCAAAATAGGGTACTAAGGATAAATATACAATAAAAGGTAGGCTAGAAAGACTTAATCGGTCCAAAGATGGCCTAATATCATTTTTCTATTCATGTGTTTCCTAGGATTTCGCCTCAAGTAGTAATTAAACACAAGTTCTAGAGTGTAGGTCTTTGAGACTTGAGTGTACTCTCTAAAGCATAAGTATCTTTAAGTAATAGTTATGATTATTTATGCTTATAAAGTGCTGAAAAAGAATGGTGATTATAAATAAAGTTGAACTTGTTCTTAAATTTAGATAATTAAAGCCTACATTCTTAATGTCTTTTCTTGTTCATCACCCCACTTAAAACCTATATTCTTTTTAATAATTTCAGTCAAAAGTGCGGCTAAACTACTAAAATCTTTCACAAATCTCCTATAGAAGCTAGGCAAATTATGGTAACTTCTAACATGACCCAAACTTGTAGGTTTTGGCCAATCTTGGATTGCCTTAACCTTATCTTCATCTACCTAAATTTCTTTAGCACTAATAAAAAAAGCAAGAACTATAAGCTTATCGGTGCAAAGGTACACTTTTTGAGGTTAACAAACAACTTTTCTTTTCTTAAAACATCTAAAATAAGTTTTAAATGTTCCAAATGCTCATCTAAGTTTTTGCTATATATCAGAAAGCATACAACCATAAATTTGCCAATGAAAGCACGTAAATCATGATTCATTAATCTCATGAAAGTACCAAGTGCATTAGTTTATCCAAAATACATAAATAACCTCTCATATTGACCATAAATTGTTTTAAATATAGTTTTTCCTTCATCACCTTCTCTCATCCTAATTTCATTATATCCTTTCTTAAGATTGATTTTGGTAAAAATATAAAAATCATGCATCAAGCAGGTCATCTAATCGGGAATGGGATGTCTATAATTTATTGTGCTATAGTTGATGGTACAACAATCAATACACATCATCTATGATTAATCCTACTTAGGTACAAGCAATACTATAAATATTAGTGCATTAACGGGTGTATGCTTGTGCTTGTGTACATGTTAAAAATTTTAAAAGGCTTGTTCAATATATATTGCGCAGCAGAATAAAACAAAATAATCAACATATACACATTAGAAATAAATTCAAAACAGTATAGGAATCGTAAAGATAAACTTGTTGACGATTTGGTGAAAATTGTTGAACTTTGAAGCCATTTTTGCTCACAATGAAGTCATCTCTTGAACTAATTATAGACTCTAACTTTTAGTGGAATTATAGTAGCTGGAATGGTAGCCTTTGATGTATATTTCATGTAGGAATTAAACTAAGTTATTATTTTCTCAAAGTTATTATTTTCTCTCAAATACTTTGCACAAATTTTTGATTCAATAATTGAATTCTGCATAATAAATGAACTCTTTCCTTTGTTTTTATTTAGCTTAACACTTCCATTATGGACACATATCCATTATGGGGCTAAGCTTTAAACATGAAAGCTAATGCATAAGTGACAATTGTCACTTATGTTATCTATGCAAATACTTTGCATAGATAACATTTGTCACATGCAACTCTATGCATGTTGTTATTTATCACATAAATTATGGGGTCCCCTCCCTATTCTAGCAGGAGACTATCCACTTCAATGAATATCGGAGTCCTCCCTCCTTTCTTTCGCCTTCCCGAGGCTCAAACCCAAGACCATATGGGGTTCTAAGATACCTAGGGAGCACCTCTGGTACTACTTGAGCCATTGTACCATTTGAACAAATTATGAATGAAAGAAGGGAGGACTTCGATATTCCTTTAAGTGGATAGCCTTCTAATAGAGTAGAGAGGGGACCCCACAATAAGAGGTGCCTTTTTATTGTGGGCCCTCTTCCCTTTTTTAGCAGGGAGTATTACCACTTAAACGTCTTTTTATTGTGGGGTCCTTTCCTTTTTCTAGTAGGGAGTATTACCACTCAAAGGAACATCGGAGTCCCCCCTATTTTTTTTTGGCCTTTTCTAGGCTCGAACCTAGGACAATATAGAGTTCTAAGGCCTCTAGTTCAAGTGGTACCAGAGGTGCTTCCCAGAGGCCTTAAAACCCTATATGGTCTTGGGTTCGAGCCTTGAAAAGGCGAAAGAAAGGAGGGGGGACTCCGATATCCTTTGAGTGGTAGTACTCCCTGCTAGTTAAAGGGAGGGAGCCCACATAAATGATCATGCATGGATACAATGTGTGCATTTTACTTTTTCATACAATAGGGACCTATTTACAACATTTGTAAACTATATTTTTCACTTTTCAAATAGGTTCTAAAACGTATCTTACTTTTCAAAACCTTCTCAGATCGATCCATACAATTTGTGTTGCTATCCAGTTCTTAACAAGTGTACTTCATATTGCTATTAGGTTCATATATATTTGTTTTACAAATAACTTCTGCAAGTTTGTGAATGATGCCCCACACACATATAAGTTAAACCATATAGTTGAGGTCAACCATATTTGTATAATCCTTCTGTCACCCATATCTTTGAAAGAGTAGAGATATAGATTATTGCCATCAAATCTCTATATGCTCGACTATAAACTTATCTCCAGATAAGTATTTTCGTAAATAATATCTACAAACTCCTTTGTAATATTACTTAAGCCTATGAAAAACTCTTTTTTGGGGTTTATACTTATAGTCATAAGACTTCTTGAAGTACAATCTTGAAGCATCAAAATATACAAGTCATCCATATGAGTTTATAGATCCCATATATACACATCAAACTCTATGAGCATCAGACCATACCCAGCGATACCCAACGGTCATACCATGAAAGGTCTCTAACATGTGTAGAATAAAAGTATGACGGATCACTCATAAGTCCACTGTGGTACTTAGGTCAAAGGATTACAAAGACTACTCAACTCGAGAAGACTCTCTATTGACGACTTTATAGGATGTCTATTAGAGGTTCTCATGATTTTGTTTGGTATCTAGTCCTTATAAAATACTTGCATGCCTATACAGACTTTTGTTAAGTCCACAGTATGCTCAAACTAACTATCTAAATAATTTAGATATAGACATACACCGATCTAGAAGGAATACCGATTGACCCATGTTAGTAACCATGGATCAGGAATGATATTTTTAAGAACAAATTGCGCAATGACGTTCTTTGTACTATTTTCAACTCTTTGCAACTACATCATTACCATCTCTAATAACTCCCACTTGCTCTAGTGTCATTCATGATGATATTTAAAATCTATTGATTCTATGTGTTTTTCAAATACTTTAGGAGTTAAGGCATTAGTGCGTGGGTTCACTATATTTTTTACAGAATCTATTCTAGACACTAATACATCTCTTATAGCCAAGAATTTTTTAATTTTGTGGTATTTGATCTCCACAAGATTAGAATTCTGGTGTATTTATTCTTGGCTACTATGCTTGAATAATTACTCTGTTATCATCGCAATATAGTGGCATAGTGATGTGCCTTGATCTTCAAAATAGATCATTTAAAATAAAAATATGATTTCAAGACGAGGGTGGTGCCAGGTTTTGGTTGGTCTTTCTTTAAGTGTTTAGGCTGAATTATATCAAATAAATGGTAAATAAGATGGACCCTAAAAGGACCAATAGAGGATTTTGACGCTACACTATTGATGATCAAAGAGTGATAAGTCACTAACAATATTCAAGAGCTAGAAAACTCGAGAAGACAATTTTGAGAGAAAAAAATTCTTCTTTCTCGTTCATAAAATTAAAGAGTGAAGCAACTCCCTCTATAAGATGTTTAAGATGCCTTATATAGGCTTACAAGATTAGAAAAAACTCTAATATTACCTAATTAACTTAAAAGGCCTAAAATCACTCTAATGAGCATAATCTGACTTAATAATTTAAAATAAAGCTAAACAAGTTTTAAAAAGGCCCAAATACATGAAAATATAGAGAGATAAGTGAAATAATAAAAATAGGCACAAAAAAAGCAAATTAAGCCCAATGTCGTGCAAATAAAAGCTCCCAGTTGCCTCTTTAAGCCCAAAGTCACCAAAAGCCTCTAAATCACATCCCAAACTCTAATTGAAGACAAATAAATACCTTTGGCTCATTTCGATTCAAATCGCAAGCTTCTAATCCCATAGAAGTTTCAATAGCTCTAATTTGACTACTTATAGCCCTTTGAAACTGTTTTACCTTAGTTCTTGTTATTGGATCATCTGAAGCCTCTTTTATGCTCAGCTAATCTTCTTGAGTTGATTTAGAAACTTTATGATGCACATCATCACCCTCGGGCTTAGAATGATTTGTCCTCAAATAAGAATCTTCTGGATCTTCCAAATAATGAGATAGTCCTTCACATTAAAAGTGGCTGAAACATTGGATTACCAAGAAGATCATCTTTATAAGCATTATTATTCATCTTCTCTCCAATCCGAAAAGGTCCATCAACTCTTGGCATCAACTTGGACTTTTGCTTGCTATGAAATCTTCCTTTACTAAGATGAATTCAAGCAAGATCGCCAGATTCAAAGCTAACCATTTTTCATCATTTGTTAGCATGCTTAACATACTTAGCAATTTTCTCTTTACTATGAATTTGAACCTGTTCATAAAGCTTCTTCATCAATTCTGCCTTCTTAACCTCATCTATAGAAGTCCTCTCAGCAATTGGAATAGGAACAAATAGATTAAATCTATACACAATCTCAAATTGTGAAAATTTTGTAGCACTATGCACAATACGGTTTTATGTAAACTCCACAATAGGCAAACAAGTATCTCAACTCTTTAATTTCTTGTTTATAACAGCTTGTAATAAAGAAGATAGAATACTACGGTTCACTACCTCAACTTACCCATCAGTTTTTGGATGACAAGCAGTATTGAAAAGCAGCTTCGTTCCAAGCTTCTTCCAAATAGTCTTCCAAAAGTAGCTTAAGAACTTTGTGTCACGATCAGAGACAATGATTTTAAGGATTCCATGCAAACATACAATTTCCTTCAAAAAAACAAATCAGCAATATGAATAGCATCATCAATTTTTTTACAAGGAATAAATTAGGACATTTTTTAGAACCAATCAACCACAACCATCACTAAATCCTTTCCATGTTGTGTTCTAGGTAATCCAAGCACGAAATCTATACTAATATCCATCCATGGTTGCTCTATGATAGGTAAAGGTATATATAGCCCATATGTATTCTCTTTACCCTTAGTTTTCTTGCAAATAACACATCTTTCAATCACTTTTTGAACATCCTACAACATATTAGGCCAAAAGAAGTGCTTTTTCAGTAGCTTATAAGTTTTGTTCTCTCCAAAATGAACACTAAGACCACCACCATGAGCTTTATATACAAGCAACTCACGCAAAGATCCTGAAGGTATACATATTCTGCCAAACTTGAACAGTAACCATTATGCATAAAATAACCCATCACAAGCTCCTTTAACACATTTAGACACCACATTAGCAAAGTATGAATCACTAGTATATTGTTCCTTTACTAGTTCAAAACCCAACAACCTTACATTTAACATAGAAATCAATGCATACCTCCTAGAAAGAGCATCGGTAATGACATTAGTTTGCCCCTTCTTATATTTTATGACATAAGAAAATCACTCCATCAATTCTACCCATTTAGCATGTTTTCTATTCAGCTTGCTCTGCCCTTTCAGATACTTCAAAGATTCATGGTCAATATGAATAACAAACTCTTTAGGTAATAGGTAATGCTTCCAAACCTCGAGAGCCCGAATTAGTGCATAAAATGTCTTTCCGTAAATAAAGTGTTTTAAATGTACCCCATTCAGCTTCTCACTAAAGAATGCAATTGACCGCTTTTCTTGCATCAAAACAGCCCTAATACCAAGCCCAGAAGCATCACACTCTATTTCGAATGTTTTAGTAAATTTAGGAAGTACTAAAATAGGAGCAAAATATATATTTTTTTTAATCAGCTCAAATGCCTTCTGTGCTAATACCAAGCCCACCTAAACTCATTCCCCTTTTTCAAATACTCTGCCATAGGCATAACAATATAACTAAAGTGTTTAATAAATCGTCGATGGAGAGAGCATAAATCATGAAAATATCTCACAACAGCATCACTAGTAGGTTTAGGCCAATCACAAATTGCCTTAACCTTCTCTTCATCAACTTTAATTCCATTACTTGAACAACATACCCAAGAAAGATAACACTATCTTGGTAGAAATAAAATTTTTTGAGTTTTCCATACAACTTAGCATCACGCAAGATCTCAAATACAGCCCTAAGATGCTTCACATTATCATCAAAAGTTTACTATAGATCAAGATATCATCAAAATAGACCACAACAAACAACCCAATAAATTCCTCAAAACGTAATTTGTAAGCCTCATAAATGCATTAGATGCATTAGAAAGCCCAAACGACATCACCATCCACTCATACAATCCATGCTCAGTTTTAAAGGCTGTTTTTCATTCATCGCCCTCTTTCATCCTACTTTGGTGATAACCACTCATCAAATCAAGTTTAGAAAAGTAAACAGCACTGTGTAATTCATAAAGCATATCATTAAGTCTAAGAATAGGGAATCGATACTTAACCATTATCTTGTTGATAGCTCGACCGTCCACACACATTCTTATGGTACCATTCTTCTTTGGAACAAGCAAAGTAGGCACAGAACAAGGACTAAATAACTCACGCACATAGCCCTTATCTATATGCTGGTCTATTAGGAAGTAAAGCTCCAGGCACCAAATCAATTTGATGCTCTATCCTTCGAATAGGTGGTAATCACAATGGCAGCTCTTCCAGAAATACATCTTTGAACTCTTCAAGCAACTCCGCAACCTGCCTTGGCAAATCTAGACCCTCCACTTGTAATAAAGGCTTTGCCCAAGTGATGTGCCTTGATTTATAACAAAATTAAATTGCAAAGTTGATGGAGGATAGAACTAAATAGATACCTTGATAAGTCGAATGGACGCCACAAGGATCAGTTTAGGGTTTTGACGCCACACTCTTGATGATCAAAGAGTGATAAGTCAGCAACTATCTTCAAGAGTTGAAAAACTTGAGAAGACAATTTTGAGAGAGAAATAGCTCTTCTATTTCGTGTTTCCAATTTCAAAATGAGGCAACTGCCTCTACAAGACTTTTACATGCCTTATATAGGCTTACAAAATGAGGTGAAACCCTAATGTTACCTAATAAGCTTAAAAAGGCCCAAAATAAGCCCAATATGACTTAACAATTTAAAACAAAACTAAACAAGTTCAAAATAGCCCAAATACATAAAAGTAGTAACATAAGAAGTAAATAAAGCCCAATAGCATGAAAAGAAAGCCCTTAGCTGCTTCTTAAAGCCCAACGTCACCAAACATCTCTAAATCACGTCCCAATCTCAAATTGAAGACAAATAAATACATTTAGCTCGTTTCCATTCAGATCGCAAGCTTCTAATCCCATAGAAGCTTCAATAGCTCCAATTTGACTACTTATGGCCCTTTGAAGCTGTTTAGCCTTAGCCCTTGTTATTGGACCATCTGAAATCTCCTTTACGCTCAGCTCGCCTTTTTGAGTTGATTTAGAACCTTCATGATGCACATCACCAAGCCTTAAAAATAACCCCCACCGAAGCTAATGCTTGTTCAATGTCTCTATTTTTGGCTAGCATCAGCCCCTTACCCAATTCTACCATATTCCTATAATTTCGCAACTGATCTTCTCTAACTTGTTGAGAACTCAACGGCATCAAATTCACTTCCTTCCCATTTAACACAAATGAATAAGTGTTTCTCCGCCTATTATAAGTCACATCATTATCAAACTGCCATGGACGTCCCAATAACACATGACTAGTTATCATAGGAACTACATCACATAAAACCTCATCATAATAGGTTTTAATGAAAACTGGCACGCAAACCTGCCTTGTGACCCGAATCTCCCTATTCTCATTAAACAAATGCAATTTTGTTGATTTAGGGTGTGTAACAGTAGTATATCCTAGTTTCTCCACCAAAGTAGTGGATGCAATATTGGTACAACTACGATTCTCAATTATTATAGCACAAATGATGTGCCTTGATTTATAACAAAATTAAATTGCAAAGTTGATGGAGGATAGAACCAAATAGATACCTTGATAAGTCGAATGGACGCCACAAGGATCAATTTAGGGTTTTGACGCCACACTCTTGATGATCAAAGAGTGATAAGTCAGCAACTATGTTCAAGAGTTGAAAAACTTGAGAAGACAATTTTGAGAGAGAAATAGCTCTTCTATTTCGTGCTTCCAATTTCAAAATGAGGCAACCCCCTCTACAAGACTTTTACATGCCTTATATAGGCTTACAAAATGAGGTGAAACCCTAATGTTACCTAATAAACTTAAAAAAGGCCCAAAATAAGCCCAATATGACTTAACAATTTAAAACAAAACTAAACAAGTTTAAAATAACCCAAATACATAAAAGTAGTAACATAAGAAGTAAATAAAGCCCAATAGCATGAAAAGAAAGCCCTTAGCTGCTTCTTAAAGCCCAACGTCACCAAATATCTCTAAACCACGTCCCAATCTCAAATTAAAGACAAATAAATACATTTAACTCGTTTCCATTCAGATCGCAAGTTTCTAATCCCATAGAAGCTTCAATAGCTCCAATTTGACTATTTATGGCCCTTTGAAGCTGTTTAGCCTTAGCCCTTGTTATTGGACCATCTGAAATCTCATTTACGCTCAGCTCACCTTTTTGAGTTGATTTAGAACCTTCATGATGCACATCATCACCCCCGGGCAGAGAATGATTTGCCCTCAAATCAGAATCTTCTAAATCTTCCAAATAAGGAGATAAGTCCTTCACATTAAAAGTGGCTGAAACATTGTAATCACCAGGAAGGTCAACTTTGTAAGCATTACTATTTACCTTCTCTATAATACGAAAAGGTCCATCAACTCTTGGCATCAGCTTGGACTTCCGCTTGCTAGGAAATCTTCCCTTGCTAAGATGAATCCAAACAAGATCACCAGGTTCAAAGCTAATCATTTTTCGTCCTTTATTAGCATGCTTAACATACCTAGCTGTTTTCTCCTCAATATGAATTCGAACCTGCTCATGAAGCTTCTTCATCAATTCTGCCTTCTTAACACCATCCATAGATGTCCTCTCATTAATTGGAATAGGAACAAGGTCAATAGGAACAAATGGATTAAATCCATACACAATCTCAAATGGTGAAAATTTTGTAGCCCCATGCACACTACGGTTATATGCAAACTCTACAATAGGCAAACAAGTATCCCAACTCTTTAAGTTCTTGTTTATAACAGCCCGTAATAAAGAAGATAGAGTACGGTTTACTACCTCAGTTTGCCCATCAGTTTGTGGATGACAAGCAGTACTGAAAAGCAACTTTGTTCCAAGCTTCTTCCAAAGAGTCTTCCAAAAATAGCTTAAGAACTTTGTATCACGATCAGAGACAATGCTTTTAGGGATTCCATGCAAACGTACAATTTCCCTAAAAAACAAATCAGCAATATGAATAGCATCATCAGTTTTGTTACAAGGAATAAAGTGTGACATTTTGGAGAACCGATCAACCACAACCATCACTGAATCCTTCCCACGCTGTGTTCTAGGTAATCCAAGCACAAAATCCATACTAATATCCATCCATGGTTGCTCTGGGATAGGTAAAGGCATATATAGTCCATATGCATTCTCTTTACCCTTAGCTTTCTTGCAATTTACACATCTTTCAACAACTTTATGAACATCCCGCAGCATATTAGGCCAAAAGAAGTGCTCTTTCAGTAGCTCATAAGTTTTCTTCTCCCCAAAATGACCACTAAGACCACCCGCATGAACATCACGCACAATCAACTCACGTAAGGATCCTGAAGGTATACACATTCTGCCCAACTTGAACAAGTAACCATTATGCACAAAGAACCCATCACAAGCTCCTTTAGCACATTTAGACATCATATTAGCAAAGTATGAATCACTGGTATATTGTTCTTTCACCTGTTCAAAACCCAAAAGCCTTGCATTTAACATAGAAATCAATGCATACCTCCTAGAAAGAGCATCAGCAATGACATTAGTTTGCCCCTTCTTGTATTTTATGACATATGGAAGTGGCTCCATGAAGTCTACCCATTTGGCATGTCTTCTATTCAGCTTGTTCTGCCCTTTAAGATACTTTAACGATTCATGGTCAGTATGAATAACGAACTCATTAGGTAATAAATAATGCTGCCATACCTCAAGAGCCCGAATCAATGCATAAAACTCCTTGTCATAAATAGAGTAGTTTAAACGTGCCCCATTCAGCTTCTCACTAAAGAAAGCAATTGGCCTCTTTTCTTGCATCAACACAGCCCCAATACCGACCCCTGAAGCATCACACTCTATTTCAAATGTTTTAGCAAAATCGGGAAGTGCTAAAACTGGAGCAAAACATAATTGTTCTTTTATCAGTTCAAATGACTTCTGTGCATTCTTATTCCACCTGAACTCATTTCCCTTTTTCAAACACTCTGTCATAGGCGCAACAATAGAACTAAAGTCTTTAATAAATCGCCTATAGAAAGAGGCTAAACCATGAAAACTTCTCACATCCGCAACACCAGTAGGTTTAGGCCAATCACGAATTGCCTTAACCTTCTCCTCATCAACCTTAATTCCGCTACCAGAAACAACATACCCCAAAAAGATAACACTATCTTGGCAGAAATAGCACTTCTTGAGGTTTCCATACAACTTAGCATTACGCAAGGTCTCAAATACAGCCATAAGATTCTTCACATGATCATCTAAAGTTTTACTATAGATCAAGATATTATCAAAATAATCCACAACAAACAGCCCGATAAACTTCCTCAAAACATGGTTCATAAGTCTCATAAATGTACTAGGTGCATTAGAAATCCCAAATGGCATCACCATCCACTCATACAATCCATGCTTAGTTTTAAAGGCTGTTTTCCATTCATCACCTTCTTTCATCCTAATTTGGTGATATCCACTCATTAAATCAACTTTAGAAAAATAAACAGCACCATGTAATTCATCAAGCATATCATCAAGTCTAGGAATAGGGAATCGATACTTAACCGTTATCTTGTTGATAGCCCGACTGTCCACACACATTCTCATGGTACCATCTTTCTTTGGAACAAGCAAAGTAGGCACTGAACAAGGACTAAGTGACTCACGCACATAGCTCCTCTCTAAGAGCTCACCAACTTGCCTTTTGATCTCCTTTGCTTCCTCCGGATTACATCTATATGCTGGTCTATTTGGAAATGAAGCTCCAGGCACCAAATCAATTTGATGCTCTATCCCTCGAATAGGTGGTAATCCCAATGGTAGCTCTTCTGGAAATACATCTTTGAACTCTTCAAGCAACTCCACAACCTGCCTTGGCAAATCCAAACCCTCCACTTGCAATAAAGGCTTTGCCCAAGTCATGAAAACAACCCCCACAGAAGCTAGTACGTGCTCAACATCTCCCTTTTTGGCTAACATTAACCCTTTACCAGATTCCATCATCTTCCTTTGATTCCGCAACTGATCTTCTCTAACTTGTTGAGAACTCAATGGCATCAAATTCACTTTCTTCCCATTCAGCACAACTGAATAAGTGTTCCTTCGTCCATTATAAGTCACATCATTATCAAATTGCCATGGGCGTCCTAATAACACATGACTAGCTGTCATCGGAACCACATCACATAAAACCTCATCATGAAAGGTTTTAATGGAGAATGGCACCCGAACCTGTCTTGTAACCTGAATCTCTCCCTTGTCATTAAGCCAATGTAATTTGTATGGTTTTGGATGTGGAATAGTAGTTAATCCTAGTTTCTCCACTAAAGCAATGGATGCAACATTGGTGCAACTACCATTATCAATGATCCTGGCACACACTTTATCTCGAATTTGACATCTTGTATGAAAGATGTTTTCGCGCTGTTCCAAACCAATATCAACTTCAGCACTCAAAATCCTTTGAATAACTAATAAATTCACCTCCATTGGCTCAAGATTCTCTTCTTGTTCAGTCACTTCGACTTTAGATTCCTCTTCCATCTCAGCTTCGTCTTCACTTACAAGCTCTCCATACTTCCCTTGTAAAACCATCACCCTCTTATTCGGACATTCAAAAGCAATATGGCCATTTCCCAAGCACTTGAAACACTTGATGTCTCGCGATCTCCTGGAAAATTGAGGTTCAAATACCTTCTCCTTTCCTTTCAATGAACCTGAACTAGCACTTCCTTTACTGAACTCCACTTTCTCATCACGTTTAGGTGTGTTCCATGTTCGCGAAGGTGAAGAAACAGCCTTTGTATTACTTGTTGTAGTTGACCTCATATGGATACCCCCTCTTTTCTGCTGTCTTTCTACTTTAGTTGCAAGCTTTATGACATCCTCAAGAAATATAAAGGGCTGTAACTCAACAACATTAGCTATGTCCCTCTTCAATCCATCAAGGAATCTAGCTATTGTTTGCTCTTGAGGTTCATTCAAATCACAGCGAATCAGCAACAGCTCAAATTCTTTCACATACTCCTCCACACTCAAGGAACCTTGCCGCAAAGTCTGGAGTTTGATGTATAATTCTTGTTTATAGTAATCCGGAACAAATCTCTTCTTCATTAATCTTTTCATAAGTGGCCAGCTTGTAACTTCTTCTTCGTCATCCCTTCTTCGCTGAGCTTTTAAGTTTTCCCACCACAAAAGTGCGTAATCGGTAAACTCAAGTGCTGCTACCTTACACTTCTTTACCTCAGGATACTCATGCCAATCAAACACCCTTTCTACCTTCTGAACCCATTCAAGATACTCCTCAGGAGAACTAGTACCTCTAAATGGTGGTATATTAAGTTTGATACCACTAGTAGGGTCATTTTGCTGCCTCCTTATCCTACCCCTATCTTCAGCCTCATCATCCTTATTTGGCTCATCTCCAGCATCCCCTAGGTCATTTCGAGGTACCCTATGCCCTACCCGCCTTTGTTGGGGTTGCAAAGTATTTCTTTGCATCATTTCTATAATTGCAGCAAGTTGTCCACGAATTTCAGTAATCTCACCTCGAAATTCATCATGAGCTCGTTGTAAGCCCACGAGTTGAGCTTGTTCTAAACTCAATCCCTTTGGTACTCTACTTGCATCATCGTCAGCCATTATTAACAAAAACCCCAAACAAGTATGACAATTGAACAACACAACCAGTAGCTAAAACACTCTTCTCAAACTGAATTTTTCACCAATTCAGTAAATACAATCAGATAGCAACAATTTACTCAAATTCGAAATTTCCAGGTTCACAAAATTTCCAGGTTCAAGAACAATTTAATTCAGCCAACCCATCTCCAGTTCACAAACAACTAAGAATTAATTTTAATGCTTCAGAGTTGCAATTCAACTCCTCAAATATTAGAGACCTAAACTGATAATAACCCCACGAAATTATATAACACAATAAATAGCAAGACACCTTCAATAGCTAAAACTTCAGTTTGCACACTGAAATCCTATGCTCTGATACCAGATGATGTGCCTTGATTTATAACAAAATTAAATTGCAAAGTTGATGGAGGATAGAACCAAATAGATACCTTGATAAGTTGAATGGACGCCACAAGGATCAATTTAGGGTTTTGACGCCACACTCTTGATGATCAAAGAGTGATAAGTCAGCAACTATCTTCAAGAGTTGAAAAACTTGAGAAGACAATTTTGAGAGAGAAATAGCTCTTCTATTTCGTGCTTCCAATTTCAAAATGAGGCAACCCCCTCTACAAGACTTTTATATGCCTTATATAGGCTTACAAAATGAGGTGAAACCCTAATGTTACCTAATAAACTTAAAAAAGGCCCAAAATAAGCCCAATATGACTTAACAATTTTCCTTCAAGGTAGAATCAGTTGTGGATGCTGATTCCACCTTAGAGCTTTAGACACCCTAACATTTTCATCTTTCATCAAAGGAGACATTTTTCTAAAAAGAAGAATGCCATGTTTGAAAGATATATTAACTATCTCACAGTTGTTAAGGTTATACCTTTCAAGAATATTTTCCTATAAACTTCTTAGCTCTAGCTCTAAGCCTAGTTTATAAGAAGCCTTTTCTTAATCCATCAAGGAGACAATTTTACTTATAACTCTTGACTGATTGTTACAAATCAATATCATTTCTAATAGTAACTACGTCATCCACGTAAAGAACAACGAAAACAATCATGCTCCCATTGCGTTTTCTTAACACACATGCTTCCACTTCATTTTTGATAAAACCAGACTCTCTGATTGCTTAATCTAAACTAAGACTCTAGTTTCAAGAAGTCTGCTGAAGTCTATAAATGGACTTATTCAATTTGCATACTTGATTAGAAATTCAGCTGGATGTTTTGAGTGGTAGGTGAGGGAGTTTTCTAGAAAAGGCATATTCCTTGGGATATACTTTGGGTAGTTGGCATCTTTGGAATATTCTTTAGGATATTCTCCTCTTTAGATGTGGACCATTGGATGAGAGTTAATCTGAGCTGTCCATTGTATATAGCTTTAGCTATAAATAGGTGGTGTTCTCATTTGAGAAACCATCCTCCAAATTGTAGAAATACTCATAGCTTGTAATTCTATAGCTTTGTAATTCTCTCTTTAGTAATAAAATACGAGAGCATTCTCTCAAACACTTGGTGTGCTTCTTCTTCATCTCTTTCTTTAGTTAATTGGGGTCTTGTAGGCTGCTTAGCACTAGCAAGTGTCTAAGGCCGCGCGGGTTCGAGAAATCAGGTCATGACAAGTGGTATCAGAGCGGGTTCAAAGAAGATGGTGAAGGAAGTTGCTGGAACATCGGGGATTACTCAAGGGAAGGGTAGAGACCCCAAAGCTAGGAGACATGGGAGTGTTTCGCCAGAAAAGTTCGTTGATCCGAACCATGAACTCGAGGACATGGTTATGAAGCTCGATGGTGCTGTGAGCAAGGCGACGGACCGCCTTGGGGAGTTGAAGGAGCAAGTCCAAAATGTCGAGGTAGGCCTCGATACTCAAGGGGACGAGCTGCGCTCCCTAATCGAAAGCTCCATTGACGAGCATGCTGTCAAGCAACGGGACTGGATCAAGGCTTTTCAGGAGAAGGTTTACAACACCATGGACAAAGTTCAAGCCCAAGTAGAGGAGATACGAAAAGGGTTTGAAGATGTCAAGGAGGATGTGGTGTTGTGCAAGCGAGCGATCGCTAATGGCGTAGCTACTCAAACTGCGGTGGCTTCACCAAGGGTCGAGGCCCCTAAACCGAAGGAGTTTAGTGGCAAACAGGATGCCAAGGAGCTTGACAACTTCTTTTGGCCAATGGAGAGGTATTTTGGCGCTATGGGCGTGCGGGACGAACACAAGGTAAGTACTGCAACTTTATACCTTTCCGATCATGCAATTCTGTGGTGGCGTAGGAAAAGTGAGGAGATTCGCAAGGGTACCTACACCATAGACTCATGGGAAGAATTGCAACGGGAGTTAAAGCGCCAATTCTATCTGGAGAATGTGGCGCACGACGCTCGCAAGCGGTTGAAGGAGTTGAAACAAGCAAAGTCCATTGGGGAGTACGTGGAGGAGTACTCTTTGTTGATGCTGCAAATCCGTAACATGGCCGAGGAGGACTTGTTGTTCAATTTCCTGGATGGGTTACAATCCTGGGCAGCCAATGAGTTAAAGCGGTGTAGAGTGCAGAATATATTTGACGCCCTTACAATGGCGGAAACGCTCATGGATTACCGCAAGGGAGATTCGGGAAAGTCCAAGAATTCAAAACCTATTCACAGTAAGGGTGGGGAAGCCAAGGAGTTTCAGCCTCTGGAGAGCAAGGAGGTGAAAGGCAAACCGCCCAAGTGGAAGGAGCAGAAATGCAATGGCCATAGAGGTAATGGCCCGAAGTCTAACTGTTTTCTCAACGATGGGGATCATTGGGTGAAGGACTGTCCGAAAAAGAAGGCTTTCAATGCAATGTATGAGGCACAATACGGGGGCAAACAAAGCCGTATGGGTTGTATGCAGTTGTTCAATTCCCTCAAAGCCAAGCGGGGTGCAGACGCTCCAACGGGGACGGCGCTCATGTACATTGAAGCCTATGTCAATTGCATCAAGACTCAAGTGTTAGTTGATACGGGGGCTACGCACAACTTCATTAAGCATGCGGAAGCAGAACGCTTGGGCCTTTATGTGGAGAAAGGAGAGGGATACCTCAAGTCCATGAATGCAAGAGCCAAGCCGCTGGATGGGGTGGTTTGTGGAGCTGAAATCCACCTTGGCAAATGGCACGGTGAAGTAAATTTCTCGGTAGCACCTCTCGATGATTTTGATGTGGTGCTAGGTATGGAGTTCTTACAGCAGTACAATGTGGTGTTACTTCCTCAACACAACTATATGTGTATTTTGGAAAGAGGGCCTCGAATGATACCGACGGTAGACATGCCCAAGGGTGGGCGATCCAAGCCAAACGCCAAGGTCCTTTCTGCAATGCAACTAAGGGTAGATGCTGGGAGCAAATGAGGGTTACATTCAGCCTCAACAACAGTGGTGGATGATGCGGCAAATGAGGGCAAGGATGAAATACCGAAGGTTGTTGCAGAAGTGCTCAGGGAGCACAATGGGGTCAAGCCTACTGCCATACCGAAAGAACCGCCTTCAAGAGATGTAATTGAGGGCAAGTTGGAGCTTGAAATTATGCTTCCAACTATGGGGTTGACGCCTCCATCAGAGATGGGAGAGTAGCAGGGGCAGCTCGAGGAGTTGTTGGATGCGGGTGTCATCCAAAAGTCCAAAGTGTCACATGATGTGCAGTTTCAGCACAAGGAGTGGGTCGAAGACAAGCAGCGGCGTGTCAAGCATAGTGCTGGGGACTTGGTGATGGAGACGATACTTCCACCACAACGCAAGTCAGCACGCCCACTTCTCAAGGGCCTTGATTGTGGGGATGAAGGGCCAAGGTTTATTGCCAAGAGTGTTGGCAATGTCTCACACAAGGTGAGGTTACCTTCGAGACAGCGACAGTGGTTACATCAAGTGCATTACGCAAACTGTTGGAAGCAGTACCGTGGAGGTACGGGAAATGCAGAATTTGAACCACACAACCGGGAACCTTTGGGAATTTCCACACGCCATGACAAAGGAGAGGAACTCTGATGTGCATCATGAAGGTTCTAAATCAACTCAAAAAGGCGAGCTGAGCGTAAAGGAGATTTCAGATGGTCCAATAACAAGGGCTAAGGCTAAACAGCTTCAAAGGGCCATAAGTAGTCAAATTGGAGCTATTGAAGCTTCTATGGGATTAGAAGCTTGCGATCTGAATGGAAACGAGCTAAATGTATTTATTTGTCTTCAATTTGAGATTGGGACGTGATTTAGAGACGTTTGGTGACGTTGGGCTTTAAGAAGCAGCTAAGGGCTTTCTTTTCATGCTATTGGGCTTTATTTACTTCTTATGTTACTACTTTTATGTATTTGGGCTATTTTGAACTTGTTTAGTTTTGTTTTAAATTGTTAAGTCATATTGGGCTTATTTTGGGCCTTTTTAAGCTTATTAGGTAACATTAGGGTTTCACCTCATTTTGTAAGCCTATATAAGGCATGTAAAAGTCTTGTAGAGGCAGTTGCCTCATTTTGAAATTGGAAGCACGAAATAGAAGAGCTATTTCCCTCTCAAAATTGTCTTCTCAAGTTTTTCAACTCTTGAAGATAGTTGCTGACTTATCACTCTTTGATCATCAAGAGTGTGGCGTCAAAACCCTAAACTGATCCTTGTGGCGTCCATTCGACTTATCAAGGTATCTATTTAGTTCTATCCTCCATCAACTTTGCAATTTAATTTTGTTATAAATCAAGGCACATCATCTGGTATCAGAGCACAGGATTTCAGTGTGCAAACTGAAGTTTTAGCTATTGAAGGTGTCTTGCTATTTTTTGTGTTATATAATTTCGTGGGGTTATTATCAGTTTGGGTCTCTAATATTTGAGGAGTTGAATTGCAACTCTGAAGCATTAAAATTAATTCTTAGTAGTTTGTGAACCTGGAAATTTCGAATTTGAGTAAATTGTTGCTATCTGATTGTATTTACTGAATTGGTGGAAAATTCAGTTTGAGAAGAGTGTTTTAGCTACTGGTTGTGTTGTTCAATTGTTCATACTTGTTTGGGGTTTTTGTTAATAATGGCTGACGATGATGCAAGTAGAGTACCAAAGGGATTGAGTTTAGAACAAGCTCAACTCGTGGGCTTACAACGAGCTCATGATGAATTTCGAGGTGAGATTACTGAAATTCGTGGTCAACTTGCTGCAATTATAGAAATGATGCAAAGAAACACTTTGCAACCCCAACAAAGGCGGGTAGGGCATAGGGTACCTCGAAATGACCTAGGGGATGCTGGAGATGAGCCAAATAGGGATGATGAGGCTGAAGATAGGGGTAGGATAAGGAGGCAGCAAAATGACCCTACTAGTGGTATCAAACTTAATATACCACCATTTAGAGGTACTAGTTCTCCTGAGGAGTATCTTGAATGGGTTCAGAAGGTAGAAAGGGTGTTTGATTGGCATGAGTATCCTGAGGCAAAGAAGTGTAAGGTAGCAGCACTTGAGTTTACCGATTACGCACTTTTGTGGTGGGAAAACTTAAAAGCTCAGCAAAGAAGGGATGACGAAGAAGAAGTTACAAGCTGGCCACTTATGAAAAGATTAATGAAGAAGAGATTTGTTCCAGATTACTATAAACAAGAATTATACATCAAACTCCAGACTTTGCGGCAAGGTTCCTTGAGTGTGGAGGAGTATGTGAAAGAATTTGAGCTGTTGCTGATTCGCTGTGATTTGAATGAACCTCAAGAGCAAACAATAGCTAGATTCCTTGATGGATTGAAGAGGGACATAGCTAATGTTGTTGAGTTACAGCCCTTCATATTTCTTGAGGATGTCATAAAGCTTGCAACTAAAGTAGAAAGACAGCAGAAAAGAGGGGGTATCCATATGAGGTCAACTACAACAAGTAATACAAAGGTTGTTTCTTCACCTTCGCGAACATGGAACACACCTAAATGTGATGAGAAAGTGGAGTTTAGTAAAGGAAGTGTTAGTTCAGGTTCATTGAAAGGAAAGGAGAAGGTATTTGAACCTCGATTTTCCAAGAGATCGCGAGACATCAAGTGTTTCAAGTGCTTGGGAAATGGGCATATTGCTTCTGAATGTCCGAATAAGAGGGTGATGGTTTTACAAGGGAAGTATGGAGAGCTTGTAAGTGAAGATGAAGCTGAGATGGAAGAGGAATCTAAAGTCGAAGTGACTGAACAAGAAGAGAATCTTGAGCCAATGGAGGGAAATTTATTAGTTATTCAAAGGATTTTGAGTGCTGAAGTTGATATTGGTTTGGAACAGCGCGAAAACATCTTTCATACAAGATGTCAAATCCGAGATAAGGTTTGTGCCATGATCATTGATAATGGTAGTTGCACCAATGTTGCATCCATGACTTTAGTGGAGAAACTGGGATTAACTACTGTTCCACATCCAAAACCATACAAATTACATTGGCTTAATGACAAGGGAGAGATTCAGGTTACAAGACAGGTTCGGGTTCCATTCTCCATTAAAACCTTTCATGATGAGGTTTTATGTGATGTGGTTCCGATGACAGCTAGTCATGTGTTATTAGGACGCCCATGGCAATTTGATAATGATGTGACTTATAATGGACGAAGGAACACTTATTCATTTGTGCTGAATGGGAAGAAAGTGAATTTGATGCCATTGAGTTCTCAACAAGTTAGAGAAGATCAGTTGCAGAATCAAAGGAAGATGATGGAATCTGGTAAAGGGTTAATGTTAGCCAAAAAGGGAGATGTTGAGCAAGCACTAGCTTCTGTGGGGGTTGTTTTCATGACTTGGGCAAAGCCTTTATTGCAAGTGGAGGGTTTGGATTTGCCAAGGCAGGTTGTGGAGTTGCTTGAAGAGTTCAAAGATGTATTTCCAGAAGAGCTACCATTGGGATTACCACCTATTCGAGGGATAGAGCATCAAATTGATTTGGTGCCTGGAGCTTCACTTCCAAATAGACCAGCATATAGATGTAATCCGGAGGAAGCAAAGGAGATCAAAAGGCAAGTTGGTGAGCTCTTAGAGAGGGGCTATGTGCGTGAGTCACTTAGTCCTTGTTCAGTGCCTACTTTGCTTGTTCCAAAGAAGGATGGTACCATGAGAATGTGTGTGGACAGTCGGGCTATCAACAAGATAACGGTTAAGTATCGATTCCCTATTCCTAGACTTGATGATATGCTTGATGAATTACATGGTGCTGTTTATTTTTCTAAAGTTGATTTAATGAGTGGATATCACCAAATTAGGATGAAAGAAGGTGATGAATGGAAAACAGCCTTTAAAACTAAGCATGGATTGTATGAGTGGATGGTGATGCCGTTTGGGCTTTCTAATGCACCTAGTACATTTATGAGACTTATGAACCATGTTTTGAGGAAGTTTATTGGGCTGTTTGTTGTGGTCTATTTTGATGATATCTTGATCTATAGTAAAACTTTAGATGATCATGTGAAACATCTTATGGCTGTATTTGAGACCTTGCGTGATGCTAAGTTGTATGGAAACATCAAGAAGTGCTATTTCTGCCAAGATAGTGTTATCTTTTTGGGGTATGTTGTTTCTAGTAGCGGAATTAAGGTTGATGAGGAGAAGGTTAAGGCAATTCGTGATTGGCCTAAACCTACTGGTGTTGCGGATGTGAGAAGTTTTCATGGTTTAGCCTCTTTCTATAGGCGATTTATTAAAGACTTTAGTTCTATTGTTGCGCCTATGACAGAGTGTTTGAAAAAGGGAAATGAGTTTAGATGGAATGAGAATGCACAGAAGTCATTTGAACTGATTAAAGAACAATTATGTTCTGCTCCAGTTTTAGCACTTCCCGATTTTGCTAAAACATTTGAAATAGAGTGTGATGCTTCAGGGGTCGGTATTGGGGCTGTGTTGATGCAAGAAAAGAGGCCAATTGCTTTCTTTAGTGAGAAGCTGAATGGGGCACGGTTAAACTACTCTATTTATGACAAGGAGTTTTATGCATTGATTCGGGCTCTCGAGGTATGGCAGCATTATTTATTACCTAAAGAGTTCGTTATTCATACTGACCATGAATCATTAAAGTATCTTAAAGGGCAGAACAAGCTGAATAGAAGACATGCCAAATGGGTAGAGTTCATGGAGCCATTTCCATATGTCATAAAATACAAGAAGGGGCAAACTAATGTCATTGCTGATGCTCTTTCTAGGAGATATGCATTGATTTCTATGTTAAATGCAAGGCTTTTGGGTTTTGAACAGGTGAAAGAACAATATACCAGTGATTCATACTTTGCTAATATGATGTCTAAATGTGCTAAAGGAGCTTGTGATGGGTTCTTTGTGCATGATGGTTACTTGTTCAAGTTGGGCAGAATGTGTATACCTTCAGGATCCTTACGTGAGTTGCTTGTGCGTGAGGCTCATGGGGGTGGTCTTAGTGGTCATTTTGGGGAGAAGAAAACTTATGAGCTACTGAAAGAGCACTTCTTTTGGCCTAATATGCTGCGGGATGTTCATAAAGTTGTTGAAAGATGTGTAAATTGCAAGAAAGCTAAGGGTAAAGAAAATGCATATGGACTATATATGCCTTTACCTATCCCAGAGCAACCATGGATGGATATTAGTATGGATTTTGTACTTGGATTACCTAGAACACAGCGTGGGAAGGATTCAGTGATGGTTGTGGTTGATCGGTTCTCCAAAATGTCACACTTTATTCCTTGTAACAAAACTGATGATGCTATTCATATTGCTGATTTGTTTTTTAGGGAAATTGTACGTTTGCATGGAATCCCTAAAAGCATTGTCTCTGATCGTGATACAAAGTTCTTAAGCTATTTTTGGAAGACTCTTTGGAAGAAGCTTGGAACAAAGTTGCTTTTCAGTACTGCTTGTCATCCACAAACTGATGGGCAAACTGAGGTAGTGAACCGTACTCTATCTTCTTTATTACGGGCTGTTATAAACAAGAACTTAAAGAGTTGGGATACTTGTTTGCCTATTGTAGAGTTTGCATATAACCGTAGTGTGCATAGGGCTACAAAATTTTCACCATTTGAGATTGTGTATGGATTTAATCCATTTGTTCCTATTGACCTTGTTCCTATTCCAATTAATGAGAGGACATCTATGGATGGTGTTAAGAAGGCAGAATTGATGAAGAAGCTTCATGAGCAGGTTCGAATTCATATTGAGGAGAAAACAGCTAGGTATGTTAAGCATGCTAATAAAGGACGGAAAATGATTAGCTTTGAACCTGGTGATCTTGTTTGGATTCATCTTAGCAAGGGAAGATTTCCTAGCAAGCGGAAGTCCAAGCTGATGCCAAGAGTTGATGGACCTTTTCGTATTATAGAGAAGGTAA
Organism: Ailanthus altissimus; assembly: GCA_946807835.1. NCBI lineage: Eukaryota > Viridiplantae > Streptophyta > Magnoliopsida > Sapindales > Simaroubaceae > Ailanthus > Ailanthus altissimus. Next base: position 6,384,422 of record OX327713.1, on the reverse strand, counting down.
ATAGTAATGCTTACAAAGTTGACCTTCCTGGTGATTACAATGTTTCAGCCACTTTTAATGTGAAGGACTTATCTCCTTATTTGGAAGATTTAGAAGATTCTGATTTGAGGGCAAATCATTCTCTGCCCGGGGGTGATGATGTGCATCATGAAGGTTCTAAATCAACTCAAAAAGGCGAGCTGAGCGTAAAGGAGATTTCAGATGGTCCAATAACAAGGGCTAAGGCTAAACAGCTTCAAAGGGCCATAAGTAGTCAAATTGGAGCTATTGAAGCTTCTATGGGATTAGAAGCTTGCGATCTGAATGGAAACGAGCTAAATGTATTTATTTGTCTTCAATTTGAGATTGGGACGTGATTTAGAGACGTTTGGTGACGTTGGGCTTTAAGAAGCAGCTAAGGGCTTTCTTTTCATGCTATTGGGCTTTATTTACTTCTTATGTTACTACTTTTATGTATTTGGGCTATTTTGAACTTGTTTAGTTTTGTTTTAAATTGTTAAGTCATATTGGGCTTATTTTGGGCCTTTTTAAGCTTATTAGGTAACATTAGGGTTTCACCTCATTTTGTAAGCCTATATAAGGCATGTAAAAGTCTTGTAGAGGCAGTTGCCTCATTTTGAAATTGGAAGCACGAAATAGAAGAGCTATTTCCCTCTCAAAATTGTCTTCTCAAGTTTTTCAACTCTTGAAGATAGTTGCTGACTTATCACTCTTTGATCATCAAGAGTGTGGCGTCAAAACCCTAAACTGATCCTTGTGGCGTCCATTCGACTTATCAAGGTATCTATTTAGTTCTATCCTCCATCAACTTTGCAATTTAATTTTGTTATAAATCAAGGCACATCAAACTCAGGACGAGTCTTGAGTACTTTATCGAGTGGAAAGGGTTGCCAGATGGGAGAGCACGCTTGGGACACGAGAGCACACAGCCAGAGTTTATAGAATGGGGTGCGCAAGTTCCAATGAAGACGCGACGAGGGCGTCGCGTGAATTTGGTGGGGGAGAATGTCACACCCCAAATATTCTCAAGCAATTACTCGAGTATTTGACGCGCGACAAGACCATCAAGAAGGGTTTTGGCCCATGATGTGTTACATGGGTTGAAGCTTCTAGAAGGCCCAATGGATTTGGGTTAAGGCCACATTAATGTGGTAGGTGGGAGAATAATCTAGAAAAGGCATATTCCTTGGGATATACTTTGGGTAGTTGGCATCTTTGGAATATTCCTTAGGATATTCTCCTCTTTAGATGTGGACCATTGAATGAGAGTTAATTCGAGCCGTCCATTGTATATAGCTTTAGCTATAAATAGGTGGTGTTCTCATTTGAGAAACCATCCTTCAAATTGTAGAAATACTCATAGCTTGTAATTCTATAGCTTTGTAATTCTCTCTTTAGTAATAAAATACGAGAGCATTCTCTCAAACACTTGGTGTGCTTCTTCTTCATCTCTTTCTTTGGTTAATTGGGGTCTTGTAGGCTGCTTAGCACTAGCAAGTGTCTAAGGCCGTGCGAGTTTGAGAAATCGGGTCGTGACAAGACCTTCAGGTTATTCCATATATATCTCTTACTCGAGACATACATTTCAAAATGCCATCTTTATATCCTTCTGCCAGATTTAAAAAAAATAGCTACAATAGCCAATAAAATTCCAATTAACTTTAACATGGTAACTAAATTAAGGTTTCTTGATAGACGATCCCAGATTTTTTAGCGTTACCTTTTACCATTAATCAGAACTTGAAGGTCTCTACCTCTAGTTGGGTTCTACGTTTCTGCTTGTAAACTCATTTACAACCAATAAAAACTATTCATTTAGAAAGCTCAACCAAGTCTCAGACTTGATTAGCATGCATTGAATCAATTTTTAGATTTTATGACTTCTTACCATTTTTCCAAATTAATGTCCAACATCATCCCTTTTATAGGTCATAGGATCATTTTCTTCAACTAAAAAACACTTCAAAGGCATCTTCAAGTATCAAACATATCTTACAAATAACATTGACAACCTTTCTGACTTACATGGAAAATGTTTCAAAAGATATCTCACTCGATTTAGTGTGAAATTCCGTCATTGGTTCTATAATTTTTGGATTTACTTCACCAAGTTCAATCCTATTACAATCCACACGACTCATGAGAAACTATTTCTCTAGGAAAGTGGTGTTACAAGAAATGAAAATTTCGATCTTTTTAGATCATAGAACTGATATCCCTTAAAGTATTTGGATATCTATTGAATAGATACTTGTATCTTTTTGGTACAAGTTTATTGTGTTGGGTAACTCTTACGTAAACAAGACAACCCCAAGTCTTAACATACTTAAGACTCAATTTCATACCAATCCATATCTCATACAGAGTAGCAGGGATGGTCTTCGATGAAATTATATTCAACAAGTAAGCAACAATTTTCTAGAGCATAACCCCATAAATAATTTGGAAGATTGGTAGAGCTCATTGTTGATAAGACCATATCTAATAAATTCTGATTCCTCTATCTGAAACATTATTGTATTTAGGAGTACCTGGAGGATTATAGTGAGCGACAATCTCATTCTCCTTTAAATTATTCGCTAATTCACTATTTATGTATTCGTCGCGTTGATCTAATCAAAGATATTAAATACATATAGCAATAGATTTCTCTATCTCAAGTCGAAATACTTTGAACATTTCAAAAAATTTCAACTTGTGTTTCATCAAACGCTTGTCCGTATCGTGACATTTATCGATAAAGACAATGAAAAAGGACAAACTACCTATAGTAGGGTGATTTATTAGATCATATACATCAATAAATACTAGATCAAATAAATCAATGGCATGGTGTCAAACACCAGATAATAGAAAATTTGGTCATCTTCCTTTAAATATAGGATTCATAAACTTGATAGGGTTCTATGGTAAGATCGAGTATCTGACCATCCTCAAATAGACGAGTTAATTGTCTCACACAGATATGATTTAATTTCATTTGCCACAATTCCTATTTAAAACTACTAAATTTATTACTTGTTCTATTCACCAATATATACAAGACATTTCTGTTGTATCTTAATTGCAATACATTATCAACACTATGTAAATATAAGAAATAATTCCTTCTATATATATGATAACCTTTGGTGTCTCACACAAGAAAGAATATTATCTACCTGATAATGTTTGGCATAAAATAAAAATAATACAACTTAATGCTTATACAAGTGTAGAAAAGAAAAGTGACTAAAAGTCTAAACTGCTTTATCATTTTGAAAATCTTTATTTCCTACATGAAGATGTACTGTTCCTTTCCACAACTTCCTAGCATTGCTTAAATCATACAACTAATTGTAGATATGAGACAAATAGACCATATCTAATACATAACCATTTCTAGCATCAAATGTTAATGAAATGTCAATGTTTAGTAAACTTTCATCTAAGGGGTTTATATTATCTATAACAAGGTACTTTGGACAGTAACAAGGTACATTGGCCATTGTAAAGCTCAAAAGGTAGACAACTCTTGTTAATTTCATCTCATACAACTCTTACTTCTAATCCTATATACACCTTATCCTCACGCTTTAGCAATATTATGTAAGTGTATTCCAGATTTACTTATCAATGACCAAATATAAGTTACTGATACTACCGTCACACTTTTAGCGATATTGGATAATACTTTCCATTATATTTACTTCATCTCATGTTTAATCGGCATAGTCCAGATCACTCCGACTAATCTCCTCACAATTCAGCAATATTGAAAAAAGACCGATATGACCCGTCTAACACCATATTGACAAGGCAAATATGCATAACATTATCTCATATTGAAATATATTTCAATCTAATTAAGAAATTGTTTTGTCATTTAGTAATAAATTTTCGCATCTCATACACATAATAGCTAACCCTCACCAGTAGGGCTCTCATTGTGGTTAACAACGTAAATAAATATTTACAGTTTATAATACAACAATATAACAATTATATTTGTAAAAAACATTAACATGCAAAAAATGCAAATTGGAGTTAGTTTGAGATGATCAGTGCGATAAGTTGAACGACCTGGCATATACTGCTTTGAAAAAAAATTTGTAATTTTTAAGGCTTACACCCCAACGTTTAACATAAAATACCCTAGTGTGAAATTGCTTCAATGACTCAACGTTTAACACTTGAATGCTCCAGTGTTCTGTGTTAGAGAATGCTCTTACATTCATATATAGAACGCTTCAGCGTTCTACATGCAACAAACTTATTTCTGGTTTGAGAACGTCCTAACGTTCAACACTTGAATGCCTCAATGTTCTGCCTTGCGAAAGCCTCGTCGTTCAACACTTGAATAACCTAGCCATTCTATATGTAGAACTCAAATGAATGCCCCATCATTCATGTTTAAACATGAGCACCCAAGCATTCAAACCATAGCATTGTGACATTCTGTCAATAATAGGTCATTTTTTACACTTTAAACACTTCAAAATGCACCTCTCACTGTTTCTTGGCATTCCCAACACTTTAAATAACATTCTAATAACAAAAAACACACAAAACATGTTCTGGTACCATCTATTAGTGCATTAAAGGGTGCATGCATATTATTGTGTACATGATAATATTTTAAAATGCATGTCCAATATACATTGCGCAAAATTAAAAAAAAAATCAACATATTCACATTAAAACTGAATCAAAAATAGTATAGGAATCATATACATACCCTTGTAGATGATTCGATGAAGATTGTTGAATTTTGAAGCTATTTTAGTTCAGAATTAAGTCCTCTCTTGAACAATTCTACACTCCAACTTTTGGTGTGCTAGAATTGTAGCCTTTTGATGTGCCTTGATTTATAACAAAATTAAATTGCAAAGTTGATGGAGGATAGAACTAAATAGATACCTTGATAAGTCGAATGGACGCCACAAGGATCAGTTTAGGGTTTTGACGCCACACTCTTGATGATCAAAGAGTGATAAGTCAGCAACTATCTTCAAGAGTTGAAAAACTTGAGAAGACAATTTTGAGAGAGAAATAGCTCTTCTATTTCGTGCTTCCAATTTCAAAATGAGGCAACTGCCTCTACAAGACTTTTACATGCCTTATATAGGCTTACAAAATGAGGTGAAACCCTAATGTTACCTAATAAGCTTTAAAAGGCCCAAAATAAGCCCAATATGACTTAACAATTTAAAACAAAACTAAACAAGTTCAAAATAGCCCAAATACATAAAAGTAGTAACATAAGAAGTAAATAAAGCCCAATAGCATGAAAAGAAAGCCCTTAGCTGCTTCTTAAAGCCCAACGTCACCAAACGTCTCTAAATCACGTCCCTATCTCAAATTGAAGACAAATAAATACATTTAGCTCGTTTCCATTCAGATCGCAAGCTTCTAATCCCATAGAAGCTTCAATAGCTCCAATTTGACTACTTATGGCCCTTTGAAGCTGTTTAGCCTTAGCCCTTGTTATTGGACCATCTGAAATCTCCTTTACGCTCAGCTCGCCTTCTTGAGTTGATTTAGAACCTTCATGATGCACATCACCTTTGATGTATAATTTGTCTAAGAATTAAACAAAGTTCAACACTTGAACTAGTTCTTGCATCACATGCCTAGGAATTGTGTTTAAGGACTAAAATGCAACTATTTCAAACTTGCCATTTTCTCTCAAATACTTTACACGAATTTTTGATTCAACAATTGAATTCTGCACAGCAAATAAACTCTTTTCATTTGTTTTGATTTAGCTTAACACTTCTATTATGGACACATGTCCATCGTGGAGCTAGGCTTTAAACATGCAAGCTAATGCATTAGTGATAAATGTCACTTATGTTATGCATACAAACACTTTGTATGGATGATTTTTGTCATATGCAATGCCATGCATGTTACCATTTATCACACAAATGGCATGCGTGGATGCCATGTATGCATTTTGCTTTTTCATGCAAAAGGAAACTGTTTGCAACATTTGCAAACTATGTTTTGTACTTTCCAAATGGGTTCTAAAATGTATCATACTTTCTGAAATCTTCCTGGATTGATCTGTATTGCTACCCTAGTGCTCAACAAGTATACTTCATTTTGAGACTCACTAGGTTCACACCTATTTTGTCTTATGGAACACTTTCGCAAGTCCGTGAATCTTGCCACACACACACGTTACCGATATTACAAAATGTTACGTTGAACTATACAAGTTGAGGTCACCATATCCATATAATTCTTCCATCACTTATATCTTTGGAAGAGCAGACATATAGATCATAACCGTAAAATCTCTATATGCTCGACTGTTGACTTATCTTCACATACGTATTTTTGTAAATAATATTCACAAACTCCTTTGCGATATTATTTAACCTATAGAAAACGTTTTTTTTTTGGTTTATGCTTATGGCCACAGGACTTCCTAAAATATAATCTTAGAGCATTAAGATATAAAACTCACTCATATAAGTTGACAGATCCTATATCTATGCATACCAAACTCCATAGGCATTCGACTATACCCAACAACACCCAGCGATCAGACTATGAAAGGTCTTTGACATGTATAGAACTAAAGTATAGTGGATCACTCACAAGCCCACTGTGGCACCTAGGTCAAAGGATCACGAATACTACTTAACTTTAGAAGACCCTCCATTGACGACTTTATGGGATATCTATTAGAGTTTCTCGTAATTCTATTTAGTATCCACTCCTTACTGACCTATATGCCTGTACGGACTTTTACTAAGTCCACTGTCTGCTAAGACTAACCATTCGAATAAGTCAAATATAGACATACATCAATCCAGAAGGAATATCGATCGACCCACGTCAATAACCATGGATCAGGAATAATGTTTTTTTAGAACATATTACACAATGATATTTCTTAGGACCATTTGCAACTCTTTGTAACTACATCATCATTATAGTATTCTCGGATCTTTATCCCTATTTCAAACAAGGTTTTAACTCTTTAGAATTACTAACTTTAGTGCTGACCTAAATTAGTTTAGATTAGATATAAACTCCTTTAGATCTACAATATTTTAAAAGTTACAAGTTTCTTACTATACAATTACGTATTAATGATTATTATTGAAATGATTGTTGTATGATAGAATAGCATGTAAGCACCATCTCCAATAATAACCGCACAGGGACACATGTTTTCATATGCATACCATTGTCCATGAGCTCAATAACTTGATATTGAAGTTCTTTTGTCTCCTCAGGATTGCTTTTGTAGGTTGGCCTATTTGAAATTAATGCTCTGGGTATAAGTCGACATGATGCTAAATTCCTCAATTAGTGGTAAACTATTGGGTATCTCTTTGAAATATACATCATCAAGTTCCTATAAAAGAGAGAAAAAAAAAACTAGGCAAAGAGGGGTTAAATACATTAGTACTCAAACAAGCCTCTTTGTACAAAAATAAAATCATAGGCTTAATTGAAAACAAAGATTTTTAATTTCTCTTTCTTTTGCATAGGAATTCACTTGTTTTTACTCTTTTCTTTTCTTAATAACCAAAATTTTCCTTCTTTTTTTACTCTCTTTTTCTTTCAATTTAGTTTCAACCCCTCTTACTTTTGAACTCTTACTCTCTGTTCTCATATCACACTTTTCTTGGGGTTAAAGGTACAAGAGTAAATGATTTTTCACTAAGTACAAAAGAGTACTTCATGTGATCAGGTTGCCAAAGATTCAAAAGATTTATTGAGCATTCATCGGGGTCTAATAACAAGGGCAATGACCAATAAAATGAAGGATGCATTAAATAGAATAATTGAGAACATCTCAAATTAATGTTTCGTTCAAAACACTAATATTGAATTGAATATTCAAGTTTCTTTAAGTGATATACAGTAATTTACATGAGAAAAAAAATATGACACATATCAATTTAGGAAGCATGATCCATACATATCAATTCACAAAGGAAGATCTGGAATTACTGTTCATGTATTACTATTCATGCGTTACTGCTCAGGGTGGCATTATTAGATTATAATTTTCTTTTTCCTTTTATTATTTTTAGGTGAGATTTAGAAACATGGATACAAAAATATTTATTTCCTTAATATGCATGTTATTTATTTCCTCTTTTTGTAGTCAATTCTTATTATGACCTATGATTTGATTTAGTTTTTCTTTTATGCTCTTGGTAAATTTGGCTATATAAGGCCCTGTAACCTTAAGGAGAATTAAGAGTTTTAAAATTAATAATAGTGAGAGTTTTGTCTTGATTTTTCAAAGAACATTTCAGAACTAATCAAGATTACATCTTGTGGCGTTCATTTTTGACTTACCACTCACAATCTTTCTCATTGTTTGTGAGTTTGGTGTCTACACTTTTTCTTTTACCTTTTATTCTTATCTTTTTATATATAACGGGGCAATGTGCTTGTTTTTGTTTGTTTGTGAATTAGAATTAGAACATTCCTTAGCAAAGGAAAGCCCTTGAGCGTCAAGTCTCACTTTTCTTTTTAAGATTCACATCAGTATCTATTAGTGTAACCATCATAAATTACATGTCTGTCATACATCTATGGTCAGCACAAAAGAATATATCCTGCATGCGTTGGCATTACATCATACAAACTTCATCTTTATACTTCCTAATTGAGAATAAAATGAGCACTGGATTATTTACTTTAGCTTCTCCAAATTCATTCAGCCATTATAGCTTATATGTCCTATAATTTTTCAAAGTTGTAAAATTTAAATTTTCCACAAAAGTATTACTAGCTACATTAGTACAACTACCTCAATCAATTATCATACTACATGCCTTAAAAATTGATGTGGCCCCTCATATGAAAAATATTGTCACGTTGTACGTCATCATCCTCTTTCATTTGTAAACTTAATGCACATTTAGTAACAATTAGCTCGCTATCTACTAGATAGTCCATTCCATCATTAGCCTCTACCAAATGTGGCCTAGGCTCATCTTTTAACTCGTTTTTAATTTTATTGGCACAATTATTGCATGCATCATTCCCTCTTTCTTGAAAATGATTTGTCCTCAAATCTTTACTGGGCTTAAATACAACTTTCTTGAACTTTGAAGTGGTATTTTTGATAGTGTAGTAATCAACTCACATCTTCCATAACCCATTATTCTAAATAATTTTTAAGAAATGGGGAATGATGCGAACTAGGTTGCCAAAAAATCACAAGGTCCATTTGAACATCCATGTGTGATGGGGAACAATAGCACAGCAGTTCATGTGAGTAGCCCATGTGATGTGAAGTCTCAATATTAGTAGTAGTTGGTAGTTAGTAACTGTAAGTTTTCATTAATTGTTATAATAAGTACTAAAATCTCAAGTGCCTAAATTATTGATAATAGTTGATAGTTAGTAGTTATAAGTTATCATTAGTTGCTGTAATAAATGCTAGACATCCAATAAGTCTCTATAAATATATAAGAGATGAGGGAGAACGAAAACAGAATTGATGATATTAATTTTGAGAGTTTTCTCTTAAGTTCTTTAAAGAACTTTTATTAGAACTTATCAAGATTTTATCTTATGGCATTCCTTTATATTTATCATTCACAACTTCTTAATTATCTTGAGTGTGGTATTTATAATCTTCTTATAACTCTGGTTCTTATCTTTTATAGATAATGAGTCAAGATTCTTATTTTTGTTTATATAAAAATATGAATTAAAATGATCCTTTGGCAAAGGAACTTTATTGAGAGTTGGGCCTCACTTTTCTTTGTGAGATTCCCATCATTTGGTATTAGGCTTGGGCTCCAATCAGGCTTAAACTATCTTTTTAATTTTCATTATTTTTTTTTCTTTTATATTAGTAACTTATTTTTAGTCTATAGAATCCGTAGCCTATATCAATTTTCTTGTTTCTTCTTGTCTGTTATTTTATATAATTCTTCAAGTTTTATTATTACATATAAATAAAAAAATAAAAAATTCAGATTCCATTTATTCATATTTACTTTTCTAAATTAAAAAAAACAATTGAGTGAAAGTTGAGTGAATCATTCTTTAAGTGAAACACGTGAGGGAGTGTACGAGGTTCATTTTATTTTTCTAACTTTGTTTTGCAACAAACATGTTAAACAACAAGAACAAAAATACTTTCGAAGTTGCATCGAAAAAGGTTGATTCAAAGTTTCTCTTGGAAGCTTGAATTGGTGAGGTGAGGAAAATGTTGAAAGCAGAGATGGAGCAGGTTCATGAACGAATAGATAAATTTGAATCTAGTACACAAAGGGCATAAATACCTAGAGTTCCTAATGTGCAAATTCATGATAGGCGTGCTACTATGAAAGATGATGTCATTGATGGAGATGCTTGGGATAGATTGTTGCATATGGCAAAGAAGGTAGAAAATTAATTAAATAGGAAGATTTCCACAAGATATGGCCAAAACTCTAGTTATACATCATCTTTGAAACTGGATTGGAGTAAAAAAAACCTGAGCAAGCTAATTCCAATTCCAAAGTAGAACCAACTAAGGGCCAAAACATGAGAGGCAGCCAAGGCAAGGATAATCTAGATTCCTAACCAAGTAATAAAGATAATAATGTTTTATATATTTGGGAACAGGTCATATTGCATCTCAATGTCCAAATCAAAGTGTATTGATTCTAACCAATAACAATGTCACTAAAACTAAAAGTAAATTATATGATAAACCTATGCCACTATTGAAAGATGCAAATGATGGAATAGAGTACCCAGTAGATGGTGAGCTAATGGTTACTAAGCATACATTAAGTTTACAAATCGAAGAAGATGAAAAACATTTTGATGCTATGTGTTTTGAAAAGTTACCTAACACTTTACCACTAATAAGGGGAATCGGGCATCAAATTAACTTTATACCTGGAGCATAAATTTTAAATAAGATAACTAATGAACATATGAAAATGCATATTTATTAAGAGATTCAGTCACTATTTAATGTCACTAATTTTAGCAATTTTGTATTTTTAGCTTGAAATAAAGTGTTCTCCTTAAATTGTGATTAATGAATGTTATTTGCACAGGTTTAGGTAAATTGGACATAACTCAATGTAGAAATCAAAATGAAGAAATTCTTGAATCTGAAGTAACATGACTCAATCTTACACAAACTTGAATAACAGTTGAAAAGCCAAATCTAATATGTTATGGGCTAAAAATTGAGATACAGTAGAATTGGGTTACAACTTTCGCTCAGCTTGACGCAACTCACGTATTTGGAGCGTATTTCACAAAATATGTACCCAATTGGTATAATTTTTAAAGCTGTAAAATATTGACTTAATTATCAACAACTTTTATGTTGATGGTAAAGTCCAAATTAGCCGTTATCATGGATCAAATTATATTGCAAATGGGTAAAAGTGTTGTTGGTTGAAATCTAATGTATCTTTGGCATTTTGCCCGTATCTCATTGGATACTCATCCGATTTGCATGAACCTAGTGGCTATAGAAAGAAGAGACAAAATAATACAACTTTTATGTCGACCATATAGGGCTACATCGGTCATTTACATTATACAAAAGGTGCTGCAAGTAGGCAAATGAGTGGTTGGCCTAAATTATTGAAGATTGAAGTCACACTAAACATATTTCCATTCTTTGCCTATATACAGACACTCATAGGACGTTTTCAACATTAGATATTTCTCTCTTATTTTCTTATCATTAACATGTATTGTAATCCAAGCTAGAGTTTTTGGCAAGGTTAAGAGATGAACTTTTATGTGTAATAAATCTACTTTTATACTTTGATTCTTTGTCAAGAGCTACAAATGTTTGTAAGTTTGTTTGTGCCTAAACTCTTATCTAGTATTTTTCTATAATCTAGAGGTTATAATTGTTATATATTATATAATTTCAATCATGCTTTCTTTGTGTGATTCTTGTTGAATTATAATTGTTACTGGATACATTATTTTACATGTTAATCTTTTATTTCAATATTATCAATCAATATATTGTCGATCTTAGATAACATGTAAAGACAATAATTGTTTGATATTCAAGTTAATCTTTTACTGCAATATTGTCAAAATGATATATTGTCGATCTTAGATTACTTTGTATAAATGAACATGATTTATGTTAACGTTTGCAAAGAGTTTAGTCATATCAAATACATGTGTTATCAAATGTGCTATATTTTACATATCTTTCGATTGATTGTTTGGGATGTGAAACTTTCAATTGAGTTATAAACATTGAATCAAAGTGTAGAGTAAATTTATAAAAGCATAATAATTGTGATTCTCGAAGCCTTGCTTGCATCATCATAAGACATTTTCTTCAATTCATAGACAACTCTATCTCATCCACTTAAACCAATTAATTAATTTTCTCATTTGCTACTTTAATATTTTACTTCATCAACCAATCAATCTATACTGCAATAGCCGCATTATATTTTGAGTGTAAGCAAAATTTGGTGCCGTTGTCAGGGAGGCACACTATGCGAAAGTCAGTTGCATTTATCAATACTAAAGCGATAACTTTGTACATTTTTTTTTCTTTGCAAAATTTTAGTTTTTAAATTTATTTCCTTTGTTGTAATTTATTTTATTGTTCATGGTTAGTTCCACCACCTAACTAAATTTATTTTCTTTAGTTATTTTGTTGTATTTTATTTTATTTTAATGGCTGGTTCTACCGCCTAACTTAGTTCATTTTCTTTTATTTATTTATTTATTATACTTTGCACTTTATTTTCTTTTATTTATTTGTTGTACTTTGTACTTTATTTTCTTTTATTTATTATTACACTTTATTCTATTTGTTATTTTATTGTATTTTATTTTGTTTTAATGGCTGGTTCTATTGCCTAACTTAGTTTATTTTCTTTTATTTATTTATTTTAATTTATTTATTTATTACACTTTATTATTTATTTATTTATTGTACTTTATTTTTATTTATTTATTGCACTTTTTTTCTTTAGTTAATATGTTGTATTTTTATTTTATTTTAATGGCTGGTTCTACCGCTTAACTTTTTATTTATTTATTTATTGCACTTTGCAATTTATTTATTTTTATTTATTATACTTTTATTTATTTATTTATTGTACTTTATTTATTTATTTATTGTACTTTACAGTTTATTATATTTGTTCATTTATTGTATTTTATATTTATATTTCATGATTGATCTTATCACCTTACTCATTTATATTTCTTGTTGTGTTTTATTTCACGTCTTAATTTTTCTTTGAGAATTTTCTTCATTAAAAAAAAAGAATAAAAACTAAAACAAAATCTTATGATGTATGCATCGACTTAGAGATAAACGAGAAAGATTTGTATGAGAAGTAGAACTAGAACCATCGCCACAATTTGTAAAGGAAGAGAATTTACCATCTAGTTCATCTTATAATTCTCACACAATGAGCCAACGCGAGAAAAATCCCGTCAGGACTCTAAAAGATTACTTGCATCCTACTCGCACAGCCACACCATGTATTATATTTTCACCTAACATACCACATTCGAATTTTAAATCTAGAATATAATATCCAATCCCTATTAGTAGTATTGGCGCCTAGATTTCGGTATAGAGCAAATAAGACACCGTAGGGTTACTCGATTTTAACCCTATTAGAAATATTCCCTTTATAGTGCACGTGAGAGATATTAGACCTAATTTGATAATTTCACACTCGATCGGTGCGCCGGACGACCCTAGAATATTTTTGGAATTTTTCTCTATTGGCTTAGAAAAGGAAATCGTAATTTACTACATGAATTTCCATTTAAGGGTTATGAATGGAACAAGCCTTTGTTGAGAAACATAATCCATATATTAGAGAATGGACTAATTAGAAGAAATCTCATGGATTGCCAAGTTAGAAGTTCTAGTTAGTTCTTTGAACTATTCTAACTAGATAGTTACAAATGAACTAATTACATAATTATTTTTTAACTCATGGCAAATTAGAAGTTTTAAGTAAGTTGAAGGGCAAAATGGTAAATTGAGGGAGTACTATATATATGTTAGAAGTGTGTAGAAATTTGAAGAGAGATCAAAAGCAACACTTAGCCAAAACAAAAGGAGAGAAATTCGAGCTTCAAAGGGGGGTGCTGCTACAGTGACTATTCAAGTTTTTTTTTCATGATTTTTCATGTGTAATCAAGCTAAAATAAGATTACATATGAATCCTTAAGCTCAATTGAAGCCTCAATTAATGAAAATTCAAGAAAAAGAGGTAAAAAAAACATTATTTTATGAGTTTGATAAGTGAACTTTCAAGAATGCTCCAATTGACATTCTTATGTGTATTCTTGGCTTAGATTGAGTTGAATTCTAGTTTGGAGCTTGAAGGAGTCATCAATTTGAAGAAATTGGCAAGGTGAGAATTAGAGTTTTTGGTGATTTTGTTGTAGAGATTTCAATTGGTTGTAATTAGGGTTTTAGAATGAAATTGGCATGATTTTGTTGTAATTGGAACAAGAAATTGAGAAAAAGAATGTGTTGGAACCTAGGGTGAAATTCTGCCACTTTAGGGAAGTTAGGAATTAAGTGGTGTTTTGATTGAATTGTTGTGTGTAAATGGTGCATATTGTAAATTGAATGTATATGGTTGATGGAAAAACCAAAAATGAAGAAAATGGGACATAATTGTCCGTGTTGGAAAGGTGAATGGCAATTATGTCCAACCAAGTTATAAGGTGTTCAAAAAATTTTAGCGCGCCGGATGGTGAGTTAGTTTCGATTATGGCTCCGTAACTAAAATTGGAAAGTAGTATGCATTCGGACTTTATATGCCGATTAGAGCGTTTAGTAGTTAAATGAGATTTTAGCATTCAATTTAGTTCTAAATGTCATTTGTGGCGCGTAGGTGAAGATAACCGAGAGCGTTAATGGGAGCAGAAATCGGGAGCGAAATTGAGCGCGAAGCGGTTGTGAGTGGAAATCTGCCATTTCTTTTACTTTGCATTTATTATGTTTTCGCATAATGAATATGCATGTTTTATGAGCTTTCGATGCATAACCATGATTTATGATCTTGATATATATTCATAGACATGCCCTTACATGTTCGAATTGAGAAACAGTTTTAAAATTTCTGCATTCATTTTTAAGGCCATTGTACCCTCAGATTATAGTGGTAATGATTGTATTAGACCCAGCCGGTATATCCCATGCACATGGGCAGGTCTTGGGGGTGTGTCACTAACTCCGAGAAGTCGGGATGTCGAGTCATGTGAGTCGCTCTATGTGTACAGGGTATTGTCTCGCTATATGCATGCGATGTAGGATTCCACTGCATAGCCAGTGAGATGTCTTGAGATGTCACTGTGAGTGCTACTAGTTGAGGTGCCCCGTGACCTACTCACGTGTGCGGTACTGGTTGAGTCACTGCGTGGGTATAGAGCTTTAGGGTTACCATTGGTACAGTTTAGAAAGAAAATGGCCGAGCGAGGATTTTATTAGTTTTTGATTTACCGATAGCATTTATGCATTTATATATGCACACAGCAGTTATTATGTTATACAGATTTTGAATATAATTTTTCAAAGATGTAGATAAAACCCGCTCGGCAAGATTTTAATAGCATATGATGTTAGAAACCGTTTTATAGTTTTACATTAGTTTTAGAAGCATGATTTCTACATGAACTTTAGAATTTGCTATCTATACATAATGTTATTTTATTGAAATTTTATTTGCACTCACTGAGCTCCTTTAGCTCACCCGTTTTGTGTTTTATATTTTCTGAATCCCTTTCCCAGGTGCAGGTCTCGGTACGCAAGCTGCTGATTCTCCTATTCTCGAGTAGTGGGCCGAATCCAAAGATCATTTTTGTACATGTAAATGTGCTAAATAACACCCTTTACTTTATGCATAATAGTTGTAGGCATGTATATTTGGATGTATGTTTTGAACCGAGACGAAGAGATTTCAATTTTATGATGATCGTTCTTTTTACTTCTATGATTACGCTTATTTGTGATTCAAATGAATAATTGAGTTGTGTTGGATTTTATTTGGGAAAGACCGGAGGTCTGAATTGGTAGAATTGAGATGTATTGGAAATAAAAATAAAATTTCTTTGCAGGTTTTATATTGATTTTCTGAAAAATAGTTGAAACTCTGTCCGTTTGTTTTTAAAATTAAGATGTCATTTTCGTGTATGTTACTAGACTTTCTTAGTAGTAACAAGAATTAAAAAGGGGTTCGCCTCGCAGAATTTCTCAACATATCGAGTTGGGTTCGGAGGAACTTCCGTCGGGGTGCTCGGCAGGGCTGCTGGGATCTATAGTAGAGGGTCTCAGGTCGGGTCCTGTCATAGAATGATATAACTTCTGCCTACTTTTCATGGTCTAGATAATAAAAATTCTTATGTATATGTTAGGGAATTTGAAAAGGTAATTGCCACATCTATAGCCAACCTGAAGCCATAGACATTGTTAGGCTTAAATTTTTCCTTTTTCTTTTAAAGACCAAGCAAAGAGTTGGCTTACTCTTTGAGGCTGAGGTCTATAGGAACTTGGGCAGAAATGACCCAAGCATTTTTTAATAAATACTTCCTACAACACAAAACTAATGCCCTGAAAAGACAAATTTCTTTTTTCTCTTAAAAAAAACAGTGAAACCTTATATCTAACTTGGGAAAGGTTTAAAGAGTTGCTAAATCTGTGCTCTCACCATGGATATGAAAATTGGCGCTTAGTTAGCCATTTTTATGAGGGACTCACAATTAGAGAATGCCAATTTGTTGAGATGATGTGTAATGGGGAGTTCCTTCACAAAGATTCTGATGAAGCCATAGAATTCCTTAATAACGTAGTCGAAAAAGCCCATACATAGACTGGACCTAGCATTACTGAAAATAAAAATAGGTCAGACCAAGTGGATTTTTCTAACTAAGGAGTTAGAGACCTTAAAAATCAAAGATATAAGGGTCACCCACACAGTTGCTAAGATTGAGTCACATGATGTCTGTTTTGTCTATGGAGGAGCGGAATACTTAGCTTAAGATTACCCCACTTATAGTGAGATGAGATGGATATATGAGGAACAATGTACAAGAAGCCTTATTCACCCTACTCTAAAACCTATAATCCTAGCTAGAGAAACCACCCAAACTTTAGTTTGAAATCTGACCAACAAGCCAATAGCCATTGAAAACAAGAACAATAAGTACCAAAGTCTTATGTTGCACCTCAATATAATGCAGCACCAACTAGGAGTCCTTTAGAGGATACATTACAAGCATTTATAGAGGCACAAAGTAAGACTAATAAAAAATTTAAAATAGTTTTTGCACAGGTGATACACGAAAATAAAAAAATCAAGAGTCAAATCACAAAGCTGACCAGTGCTTTAACTGTACAAGAGCGAGGTAAGTTTCTATCACAACCTCAATCCAATTTAAAATGACAATTTATGGCATAAGCTTTTACTTCTGATGCACAAAATTTCAAAGAAGTCAATACCATTACTACTCGAAGTGTAAAGATTGTAAGTGAGCCTACTTTTTCAACTAACACATCTACGAGTAGTAAAGACGCTCCCATTGAAAAAGAGACCATAGTGGAAAAAGAGCCCGAAAATAAGTTTTCAATCATAGTGTCTTTTCCTCAAGCTCTTCAACCTGTTGGAAAAAATTCAAAAATTCAAGGTGAGATTTTAGAACATTTGAAACAAGTTAAGATTAATCTTCCCTTGTTGCATTTGATTAAGTAGGTTTCAACTTATGCCAAAGTCATCAAGGATCTATGCACTATCAAAAGAAAACACCATGTAAATAAAACTACATTTTTAAAAGAACAGGTAAGTGTAGTGATTGAACGAAAGATACCACCCAAGTATAAAGACCCAAAATGTCCCATAATCTTCTGCCAAATTAGGACACATGATTTTGTCAAGCTTTGTTGGACTTTGGAGCAAGTGTAAATTTAATACCTTATTCTATTTACTTGCAATTGGGACTTGGTGAGATTAAACCTACATCTGTAGTCCTATAGTTAGTTAACCGATCAATCAAGAAACTAAGGAGAATAATAGAAGATGTTTTGTTGCAAATTGATAAATTTTACTACCCTATTGATTTTCTTGTTTTAAATACTCATTCTGTGGTTAACATGGAGTCTAAAATCCCTATTATTTTGGGGAGACCTTTTCTTGCCACTACTAACGCTCTTATTAATTGTACAAATGGTCTAATGAAGTTATCTTTTGAGAATATGACTCTTGAGGTGAACATTTTCCATATTGGCAAGCAACCATGAAAATAAGATAAATGCTATCATTCATATATGATAGATACACTTGTAGCAGAGGAAACTTATAAAAATCATGGCTCTGCTTTTTTAGAAAACCTCTTTGATTTTAATTTTGAAAAATTGTATTATCCTGATGAAACAACTGATGTGTTTAGTATTTTTGACTCATAGGATAAAGGGACTTGATTTTGACAGCCACGCTTGGAAGAGTTACCACGAGAGAAGGAGAAACAACAACCATCAAACCTCGAGACACCATAAGTTGAGCTTTCTCCACTGCCTAAAGGTTTGAAACAGTATTCTTGGGGCTAGGTGATACCTTTCCTATCATCATTTCTTCTGAACTTAATGCTGAACAAGAGGAAAAATTGATAAAATTGTTAAAAGAACATAAGTCTGCACTAGGTTGGACCTAGTTGATTTTAAAGATATTTCTCCATTGATATGCTTTCATAGAATTCATTTAGAGGAAGGCACGCAACCTCGTAGGGACTTACAAAGAAGACTTAACCCAACAATGAAAGAAGTAGCAAAGAAAAAAGTCTTGAAACTATTAGATGCGGGTATAATCTACCCAATTTTATATAGTCAATGGGTAAGTCCAACTCAAGTAATGCCTAAGAAATCTGGGGTTACTGTTGTAGAAAATGAGAATAGGGTACCGTACCAACTACGGTAGTAAGTGGTTGACAAATGTACATTGATTATAGAAAATTAAACACAGCTACTAGGAAATACTATTTTTCCATTGCCTTTGATAGACCAAATTTTAGAACAGTAGCTGGACATCCCTTTTATTGCTTTCTTGATGGGTATTCAAGATATTACGAGATTGAGATAGCTATAAAAGATTAAGAAAAAACCACTTTTACATGCCCTTTTGGTACTTATGCTTTTCGTAGAATGTCATTTGGATTATGTAATGCACCAGCTACTTTTCAATGTTGTATGTTGAGTATTTTCTCTGATATGGTTGGAAAATGCATGAAAGTTTTTATGAATGATTTGACTATTTTTTGTAATTCTTTTGATTTATGTCTACTTAACTTGAAAGCTATTTTGGGTAGATATGAAGAAAAAGGACTTGTGCTAAATTGGGAGAAATGTTATTTCATGGTACCTTCAGGAATCATTTTAGGGAACATTGTATCTGAAAGAGGGATAGAGATTGACAAGGCCAAAATTGAATTAATCTCTAAATTACCTACACCCAAAACGGTAAAAGTTCTTAGATATGCTGGCTTTTATAGGAGGTTTATACAAAAAATTTATGCCATTTCTAGACCATTGTGTAACCTTTTGCTAAAAAATACTGAATTTACATGGACACAAGAGTGTGAGGAGGTATTCCGAACACTCATTGCCAAACTCACTATCGCTTCTATCATGCAATCACCGGATTGGAACTTTCCATTTGAGATTATGTGTGATGCAAGTAATTATGCTGTAGGAGCAGTTTTTGGGCAACGAAGGAGAGAAAACCCTTTGTTGTTTATTATGCTAGTAAGACTTTGAATGATGCTCAAATGAATTACATTACTACTAAAAAAGAACTATTTGCTATTTTTTTTGCCTTAGACAAATTTCGTTCTTATTTGATTGGTTCACCTATTATTATTTTATCACCACGCGGCCCTTAAGTACTTTCTTTCTAAGAAGGATGCTAAAGCCCATTTAATTAGGTGGATTCTTCTTTTGTAGGAATTTGATCTAGCCATCAAAGATAAGAAGGACATTAAAAATGTTATTGCTGATCATTTATCCCGCCTTGAGTTCATTGACTCTACTAATTTGCCTCCAATTCGAGATGATTTTTCTGATGAACATCTTTTTATTATAAGCCAAATACCTTGGTATGCATATATCGTAAATTATTTGATTTGTGGTGAACATCCATCTAACTAAAGTGCACAAGATAAGCGTAAGTTATTAGTTGAGGTACGTAATTTTTATTGGGACGATCCATATCTTTTCAAATACTTTCTTGACCAAATTATGAGACGTTGCATTCCTAAAAGTGAAGTTTTTAGTGTCTTAAATTTTTGCTATAGTGCTGCTTGTGGTGATCAGTTTTCTATGAACAAGACAGCTATGAAAATTTTACAGTGTGGTCTTTATTGGCCCACTTTATTCAAAGACACTAATAATTTTTGTTGTTCCTGTGAAAGATGTCAAAAGTTAGGTACTTTATCTCGAAGACATATGATGCCTCTTAACCCTATTCTTATTATTAAGATATTTAATTATTGGGGTATCAATTTTATGAGTCATTTTCCCTCATCTTTTGGCTACCTTTACATCCTTCTAGTTGTTGGTTATGTATCAAAATGGGTAGAGGCTGTAGCTTATCGTACTAATGATAATACAACTGTGGTAAAATTCTTAAAAGAAAATGTGTTATCTAGGTATAGTACATCACGTGTCATCATTAGTGACTAAGGAACACATTTCTATAACCATTCTTTTGAAGCTTTAATGTGCAGGTATGGTGTTTTTCACAAAGTTTTCACTGCATACATCCATAGATGAATGGATAAGCCGAGCTAGCAAATAAAGAGGTTAAACAAATTTTGGAAAATACGGTTAACCTGAATTGAAAAGATTGGTCTCTACACCTTTCTGATGCATTATGGGCATATCGCACTGCATACAAAACTATCTTAGGAATGTTTCCATACGGGCTTTTCTATGGGAAAGCTTGACATTTACCTATTGAGCTAGAGCATAAAGCTTACTGGGCTTTCAAAGCCCTTAACTTTGATTTGAGTGCTGCAGGTCTTCAAAGAAAGTTACAATTGTCAAAAATAGAAGAGCTATAAAATGATGCATATGACAACTCCAGGATTTACAAAGCTAAAATGAAAGCAGCTCATAATAAACAAATCTCAAGGAAACACTTCGAGCCAAATCAATGTGTTTATCTTTATGATTCTAGATTGCATTTACACCTTAAAAAGTTGAGATCTCAATGGACTGATCTATTTATGGTAAGACACGTTTTTCTTAATGGTGCTGTCGAAATCAAAGACTCCACTAATGGGCAAAATTTTAAAGTGAATGGACAGCGGCTAAAAAGCTATGTGGAAAAGGTAGACCACTCTATGTACCTAGACGAGATCCCTCTTGTGGATTCTGTCCATCATACTTGATCAGGTTCAATCTATTTGTACCATATTTTATATTTTGTCTATATTTTATCTTTTGACTTTTTATTTTATCTTTTATTTTATTTTCTTCTTTTTCTTTTTTCCTCAGTGTAATTTTATTTTTCGGTCAAATAGCGGATACGATACTCCGTGACTATTAAAATCAGTTTCTAAATTCCCTAAAAACTGTCCCTCAAACCGTGCATTCATCTTTTTTCTTTTTCACTTTCTTTCAAAATGGATTGCATTCTTGCTAACCTTAAAAAACGCTTTCCTTCATTGCCTCAAAATACTCTACTTAAGATTTACAAAGCAAAGTGTGAAAGACTAAGGCTATTGATGTTGAGTAATATCTCTGTGGATATTCATTGGTTAATCGAAGCCAAAGTTCGATTATCTAGTGAGTCTGCAAATTATTTTGTTTCTTTTATGCCTGGTTTTGGAAGAAACTCATATGCCAAAAGGCGATGATAAAAAAGGTTACAAATTTATCGTAAATATGCTCGATGGAATTGTAACCGGAGTTGTTGTTCTTTAGGATTTGCATCTAGAAATCAAGAAGATAAAATTTAGTTCATTAAGAATGGACTGAGTAAAGAGTCTTTGGATGATATCCGATTGACTCTTGAGATGCGTCCTTATGGGCTCGTGCAGCGTGAACTCTCGATTTATAGAATAAATTCAAAAATTAACATTAACGGTATAGTCTCGGGAATCTGACTCTAAAAGACCCTATTTGCCAATTTATAATAAAATTGGATGGGAAGCTTATCCCCGACCCATAGAGGGCGTTTAAGTTGTTACTGGATGTAAAACAAGAGGAAGATGTGAGCCACAATCACACCTGTAAATACATGTGTCTTAATTTCAAAATTCTTTTATTTTATGAATAGTATGGCTACTTATATAGATGTCTTAAATTCAAAACTTTTGGTTAAATAATGCATGTGGGTCATTAGGTTTAAATTTTTGTGTTTTATTTTTAACTCGCTTCTAACAAACTGTCGGGTTACTAAAATCGTTGTTATCATTTAGTACTCTATAAATACAGCACCTAATTTTCTTCATTTTCATATATTGAGATAAATGTGAGTGTAGATATGAAAGAAACCTCAGTTCAACAATTCTGAAATATATGTGTATTTTATGGATCTTGTCCTGGGGAAAATAAAGTGTTTGTAGAGACAGCAAACAATTTAGGAAAACTATTAGCTGCAAGAAAAATTCATTTGATTTTTGGAAGGGGTAGCCTTGGGTTAATGGGGTGTGTATGTCAATAGCTACACATTTAGGAGGAAGTCAAGTTTTAAGTATTATTTCTACGGCTTTAGCCATGGGAAATATGACTGGAAAAATAATAGGGGAAGAATTACGAGTCTCATTCATGAATGAACGTATAGCTATAATGTTTTACAATACAAACGCTTTTATTGCTTTATTAGATGGTTTTGGTACCTTGGAGGAAATTTTTCAAATTGCCTCTTAGACACAGTTGAATATCCATAGAAAACCCATAGGTTTGTTAAATGTTAATAACTATTTTGATTGCTTATTCTATTTTCTTGATCAAGCTGTAGAACAAAATTTTATTTTACATTCAGCGCAATATATCCTCGTTTCTGCTACCAATGCAGATGAATTATTTGACAAATTACAGGCTATTACCTACGAACCTAATCCAATAATAACTCGGATCAATTGGTCAATGGGCCTTAACAAGCGAAAATTAGATTTGACACTTCATTTGTAAATTTTTCTTTGTTTTATTTATTTATCAGCATCATCATTTTAGTTTATATTTGCTTAAGTGTCTCTCAGATTTGTTTATTTCGAATAACTGTCATTTCAGGTAATGTCTCTTATACTTTACCTCTTTGTATTAAACATTGAGGACAATGTTTCATTTAATTTAGGGGGAGGATAGTAGACATAAGTTATATTTTGCATTCCAAAGAAAAAATAGATATTGGGGTCCGACATTTGATTAAAATGGCAGAGTAAACTATTGAGATGCATTCTAGGTCAAATTAGAATACCAGAATAAGAAGTTTTATTTCTTACTTTTGAAACTCATTTTAACTAACTTGTTATTTTTCATGCATTGTTATTTATTGCTTGTAGTTTTGGTAATTCTTGTATAAAGGAATTTACTTTTTTACCTATGTATGATTTCAAAATTATTTGGATTAATTCACTGTTTCTATTTAGGTTACTAAAGAATGACTTTCGAAATAATTTTTAGTACAATAATAAGCCTTGTGGTAATATGAATAATTTAATTTATATAGCCAAGAGAATTCTCATGTTTAAGTATATATTTTTCTAATCTCACATATCTTTCGTGAGTAAGTGGAAAGGTTGAGAAAATAACTTACTAACCTTCATTGATCCTTTGAATTAGTTAATTGTTGTTTAGATTGATATTATTTGAATTAAGGAACAAATTGGTTGCATTTGTGTATAATATATTTTGTTGAGAAACTTTTTTTTATTTTGTAATGCTTCCTTGTATTCTTAAAAAAAAAAATAAAGAAAAAAAAGAAAGAAAAATACCAAAAAACAAAGAAGAAAAAAATATAAAAGAAGAATCAATTCAGTTTAATAAAGTCTTAATTCAATTTTAGAAGATATTTTGTAAGGCAGTTTTCTTACCAAGCTATATTTGTATTATTCTCACAAGACAATTGAAGCTGGTGCATGTCAAGAATAATTGATTTCTAAACGATTGATTTTTCTATCTTTGGATCAATGTTAGTTTGTATGTCTGTCCTTAAAATTGACTTTTTCTTGAGTGCTTAACTGTTTTCCAACTCCATCAGAGAAATCCTAATCTTTTAAACAGTCTTACACTTGTGAGGATATAGAGTTGAGGCTTTTACTTAGAGAAATTCTCAAGACTATATCTGTTATGGTTTGTGGTAAGAAAGTTACTGATGCAAACGATGTAGCACAACCTATACGCATACAAGACAAAGAACTTGCACGTGGGCTTGGAAGGGCTCAAGTCCATCAATCACATGATACATTAAGTTTGCCAAATGGGCCAATCACAAGACTTAGAGCCAAGCAATTTAAAGAAGCATTAAATGGGCTGATTCAACAAATTTGTGGGAGGGCAAACACATGGAGGCCTAGTATAAGCCCAAATACATTTCAAATAAATCCAAATCAGATTCAAGGAAACCTAATCACTTTGATTAAGGCAGAATTTCTGGAAAGTTGAATATTCAAGGAAACATAATTTCTTTGATTTAGGCATGTTTTCTGGAAATTTGATTAAGTTTGAATTTTGTAATTTCAATTGTTGTATTAGTTATAAGTTTGAAATTTGTATTTGAAAGTTGTAACTTGATATCTCTTATGGTCTCCATAAATACCATGGAGATTGAGAGTGGGAGGCAGATTTCAAAAAATACAATTTGAGAGTTTTTATGTTCTTCTTTCATTCTTGAAAAGACTTGAACTCATCAAGCTTGTTCTTGTGGCGTTCAAACAACCGGACTTATCACCTAGATTCTTGAAGTATCCTTGGGGTTTCTTGGTGTGACGTCCTATATCCAGCCATAGTTTTGGTTCTTGGTTTGCTAACTCAAGGGTCAAAACTTGTCAAACTTGCGTCTTGAAGATCTCAGGTTCAATTCCATATTGTGGTGCTGGGTTTTGTCACATTGTTGGCAAGGTTCATATCAGTTACGGCTTAGTTCACGCACACATAATTTTTGGAAGTTATAATTGAAAAAACCATAATAGCAATAGTAATCTTGAACTGATTTTTTGTTTGAAATGCTTAGGTAGTTTTGCATATTCTATTTATGCTTGAATTGCTAAATACTAGCAATAAGTTAGTTGGGGGCTATGATGAACACATGAAAATGCATATTTATTAAGAGATTTAGTCACCATTTAATGTCACTAATTTTAGCATTTTTGTATTTTTAGCTTGAAATAAAGTGTTCTCCTTAAATTGTGATTAATGAATGTTATTTGCAGAGGTTTAGATAAAATAGATGTAACTCTTAATGTAGAAATCAAAATGAAGAAATTCTTAAATCTGGAGTAACATGACTCAATCTTACATAAACTTGAATCATAATTAAAAAGCCAAATCCAATATGTTATGGGCCAAAAATTGAGATATAATAGAATTGGGTTACAACTTCCACTCAGCTTGACCCAACTCACGTATTTGGACCGTATTTTACAAAATACGTAACTAATTGGTATAATTATTAAAGCTGTGAAATATTAACTTAATTATCAATAACTTTTATGTTGAAGGTAAAGTCCAAATCAGCCGTTATCATGGACCAAATTGTATTGCAAATGGGTAAAAGGGTTGTTGGCTAAAATCTAATATATGTTTGGTATTTTGCCTATATCTCATTGGATACTAATCCAATTTGCATGAACCTGGTGGCTATGGAAAGAAAAGACAAAATACTACAACTTTCATGTTGGCCACAAAGGTTGTATCGGTCATTTATATTATTAAAAAGGTACTGAAAGTGGGTGAACGAGTGGATGGCCTAAATTATTAAAGATTGAAGTCACACTAAATATATTTCCATTCATTGCCTATAAGGACACTCTTATGATTCTTATATTTTATATTTTTTTCTATAATCTAGAGGTTATAATTGTTATATATTATATAATTTCAATCATGCTTTCTTTGTGTGATTCTTGTTAAATTATAATTGTTACTGGATACATTATTTTACATGTTAATCTTTTATTACAATATTATCAATCAATATATTGTCGATCTTAGATAACATGTAAAGACAATAATTGTTTGATATTCAAGTTAATCTTTTACTGCAATATTGTCAAAATGATATATTGTCGATCTTAGATTACTTTGTATAAATGAACATGATTTATGTTAACGTTTGCAAAGAGTTTAGTCATATCAAATACATGTGTTATCAAATGTGCTATATTTTACATATCTTTCGATTGATTGTTTGGGATGTGAAACTTTCAATTGAGTTATAAATATTAAATCAAAGTGTAGAGCAGATTTATGAAAGCATAATTGTGATTCTCGAAGCCTTGCTTACATCATCATAAGACATTTTTCTCAATTCAGAGATAATTTTATCTCATCCACTTAAACCAATTAATTAATTTTCTCCTTTGCATAGCTTTAATATTTTACTTCACCAACCTATTTTGCCAAAAACTTTCTTGTGGGATCGACACCTCAATCTATACTGTGATAGCCGCATTACATTTTGAGCGTAAACAATAACCTATAGAAGTAATCCCAATGAGAGAAATGAACTATAAAGATAGGTTTGTGAGCATCATAAGACATTTTCCTCAATTCAAAGATAATTTTGTCTCATCCATTTAAACCAATTAATTAATTTTCTCCTTTGCTACTACTTTAATATTTTACTTCACCAACCTATTTTGCCAAAAGATTCCTCATGGAATCGACACCTCAATCTATACTGCAATAGCTGCATTACATTTTGAGCATAAACAATAACCTATAGAAGTAATCCTAATGAAAGAAATGAACTATAAAGATAGGTTTGTGAGCTCATGGAGAAGAGGTATGTGTGTAAGAGCATGAATCATCCCGCAATTCTTGTATTGCTTTTGTATAAGAATAATAGATTATGGAAGATGTGTGTTGATTGCTGCGTTATGAAAAATATCACTTCAAAATTCAAGAAAGTTGTATTTGAGCCCGATAAAGATTTGAGGACAAATCCTTTCCAAGAGAGGGAGAATGATGCAAATTAGACTACCAAAACTTCACAAGGTCCATTGAGTATCCATGTGTGATGAGGAACAATAGCACAGCAGCTCATGTGAGTAGCCGATGTGATTTAAAGTCTCAATATTAGTAGTTGTTGGTAGTTAATAGTTATAAGTTATCATTAATTATTGTAATAAGTGCTAGCATTCTAAGTGCCTAGTTTATTGGTAGTAGTTGGTAGTTAGTAGTTTTAAGTTGTCATTAGTTGCTATAATAAATTCTAGACATCCTAATAGGTCTCTATAAATATATGAGAGATAAGGGAGAACAAAAACAGATTTGATGATATTAATATTGAGAGTTTTCTCTCAAGTTCTTCAACGAACTTTTTATTAGAACTTATCAAGATTTAATCTTGTGGTATTCTTTCAGACTTATCACTTACAACTTATTAACTATCTTGAGTGTGGCATTTATAATCTTCTTATACCTCTGGTTATCATCTCTTATAGATAACGGGTCAAGGATCTTGTTTTTGTTTATCTAAAAATCTGAATTAAAACAATCCTTGGTAAAGGAATCTCATTAAGCGTTAGGTTTTATTTTTCTTTGTGAGGTTCACATCATTAGACCACTGAGTCTTAAAGTCTTTGCAACTTCTAAAATAAGACCCTATAGTAGTGACTTTGAATGAATCAGCTCCTCATATTAGCCTATATCTCTTCCCATTTCTCAACGGGTCTTTCATAATTTCGTCTCTTGCTCAAAACAAGTTGATCCTACTAAAAAAAACACAATCAATAAATTCTATAACGACTAACTTTACCTTTTACAATTCAGACTAATTGTGACAATAAAACATCAATTTTAACTTTTTCTCCAACTCCAAATTCGCTTCAGGATCATTGTTGCCTTGAAAAGTTGGAAACTTTATCTTAATACTTCCTAAGTTGTTATAAATCCTGTCTCCATATCTAACTCCTTTATCTCCATTCCACATTAAATTTGCCTAAATTTACATTAAAGGCACAATCATCATCATCATCTCCTAGTTCATCCCCATAATCAGCATCAAAATTATACATAAGTGGATTCCTCTCTCTTCTTTGCACATTAAGAGCTCTACTGGTTGGCTCACTTTGTGAACTAGATTCAACTAGATTTATTCTCTCATTTTCAACTCATCAAACCTCAATTCCATTCAATTAAATTTTAGTTGAAAGAATGCAAAGAACAGTTTAAAATCTATCTTTTCTTGAGCATCATCGGATTACCCTTTATCTTTATCTTAAGACACATTTCAGAGCCTACAAATAAAGTTAGAAATTCTCACAAATACTCCCTTACATATTTTCCCTCAAGTCTAATGGCACTCAGACTCGTGTTTACTTAAATTTGGCTTTTTTCCTTTTTTAAGCTCACACTCTCTTACCTTTTTCCACTATTTAGTCTCCTCTTTTGTTCTACATTGAACTGAACAAACTTAATCAAAATTATCTTGTAACAATCTAAATTCAATAAATCTGATTATTAAGTATCAGAATGGGTTAAATGCAAAGTATAAAGAATAGGCACAATTTAACAAGCAAAAAGAACAACAAAAGGAAATACACATTTTGATGCAATTTGGGTTGTTATTTTGTTTTAGGCCAAATTACACAAAGTAGACAAAATGCACACTTTATGTAAACAAAACTTGAATAGTAAACAATACTTCAACTAATTTACATTTTTATACTCTTTTATTTTATATTTCTTTTTAATTCAGAATTCAGATAGCAACTTGAAATCAATTGAATTCTAAAATTTTTCTATTCTTTTTTTTTCAAATATGTAATGATATATATAAAAAAATTGAACTAATTAGAGTGAAGAAATAGATAAAATTTGCTGATAAGAAAAAACAAATATTATAGGTTGCGGATTCAAGGGACTAAAACAAAGAGTGCGAATTTAAAAGAAAGTACAAACAATGAAATTAAATAATAGATCAAACCTGATTTAGAACTGAAGCTTTGATACTAAATGATTTGAACCTCACAAAGAAAAGTGAAACCCGACACTCAATAAATTTCCTTTGCTAAGGATTGTGGTAATTCAAATTCACAAACAAAAAAAACCAATGATCTTGACCCCTTATCTATAAAGAGATAATAACCAAAGTTGTAAGAAAAAGGGTAGATGCCACACTCACAAAAGTGAGAAAGATTGTGAGTGACAAGTCGAGGATGAACGTCACAAGAAGAAATCTTATGTTCTCAAAAGTTCTTTGAAAAACCAAGAGAAAAGTCTTAATAATATAATTTTCATAAACTCTTAATTCCCTTTAAGGTTATAGGGGCTTATCTTATTTAGCCAAATTTACCAAGAGTATGAAAGGAAAAAATAAATCAAATTCTAGGTCATGGTAGGAATTGATTACAAATGGAGGAAATAAATAATAATCATATTAAGGAAACAAATATTCATGTATGCTGTTTCTAAATATAACCTAAAAATAAAAAAGAAAATAAGGATAAAATGAAGTTGCATGAACAGTAATCCCAAATCTTTCTTCTTAAATTGATATACGCCAGATCTTCCTTTCTAAATTGACATGCGGCTTATTTTTTTTTTTTTCATGTAAATTACTCTAGATCACTTAAAGAAACTTGAATAACATTGACAATGTATTTATCATCTTTAACACTGAATTCAATCAACCTTGAACCAAGCATGAATTTGAAATCTGCTGAATTAGCCTATTTAATGCTTCCTTCATTTTCTTGGTTTTTGCCATTATCATTAGACCCCTATGAATGCTCAACGGATCTTTTGAAGCTTTGACAACCTGATTTGCATCAATTATGCTTCCTTCATATGCCTTTTTTGCTGGATTCGGGCAATCTGAGGAGGGAAAATTACAAATTTGGCATAAAAATGATAAAATTTGGCTGAAAATCATTGTCGCTTGTTTTGTAGCATAAGTTTTATTCGCAGGCCATTATCCTTTAGGTTAGGCAACCTGCACTCGCATCTTGGTGAAGAGCAAATGTATAAAATGCATGTAAAAGGCTATCAAATGTGAGATTTTCCCTCTTGCTCCTAGTGTTGCCCACTTCATATGCCTTTTTTGCCCAATTTGAGCACTCTAAGAAATGAAAAATGCAAGTTTGGGGATCTAAATGGTGAAATTCGGCCAAAAATTATTATCACTCAATGCAAAGCAGAGCGTTTTGTCTGCATGGCCGTTACATTTGGTGTTGAGCCACCACACCTACGTTGTGGCAGAGAGCTTTATATAAACATTGCATAGGCAAGCTGCTTGGTGTGTGCTTTCCTCTACCATTTACAGCTTTTCTCACTTCATACACATTTTTCGATAGATTCAGGTGCTCTGAGGAGGGGAAACTATAGGTTTAGGCATAGAAAGAATGATTTTAGACAACAATCATTGTTGCTCTCTGCATAGCAATTAGTTTTATCCATGGGGCTATTTACCTTAGGGTCAGGAGAACCTGCTCTTGTTCATGTGATTCCTTACTTCAATTTACTTTTTCATGAGATTCAGAAGCTCTAAGTAGAGGAAACTGTCAATGTGGGTGTACAGTGAAATTTAGTAGTCAATTTTCTCAGCTCTTATGTAGCTACGAGTTTTTTCCGTCGGGCCATGGCTTAGGTGACTTGCATTCACATCGTGACAGAGAGCTTAAGTAAAACTTGTGCGCGAAGGCTTTCTACTCCTCTCCTAGCATTCCTTGCTTTTTATGACTTATTTTCCAAATTCAGGTTCTCTCAGGAGCAAAAAACATAGTTAAGAAGTCAAAATGGAAAAATTCAGTCAACAATCATCGTCGCTTGCTGTGTAGCAGTGAGTACCATCCACGGGGTTTTTACTTTGGGGTTGTTGGATGCAAGCTTTTCACTCTTATTCATGACCTTTCCTGCTTCATACACCTTTTTCGTTGGATTTAGGCGCTCCGAGGAGTTTTAACATATTTGGGCTTCAAAATAGTGAAATTCAACCAAAAATTGTCACCACTTGCCTCGTAGCAATGGATTTCATCTGCAGGGCAATTTCTTTAGCAAATAGGCAACCCGCTCTTAGAAAGCTCACACCAAACACCTTTCTTATGCTATATTTTACGTATGCTCTTGCATTACAGCTCAGAAAGCTCATTTTGTTAATTTTTTCTTTTTCTTTCTTTTTTTAAGAATATGAGTACATCAGAAAATATTACAAAATAAGAATTATTTCTTACCAAAATATATTTCACAAATTCGAGTCATCCTTTGCCTAGACAATTAAATCATCCTTTGTCCAAATAATGTCACTCCAAAAAAAAATTAACTAATTCAAAATATCAATGAAAGTTCGTAAGCTATTTTGTCAAACCTTTCCATTCACTCACAAAATGATGTGTGAAATTTAAAAAATGTATACTTAAACATGGAAAATCTCTTAGCTATATACATTGAATCATCCATCTTACCACAAGGCTTAAGTATTGTACTCAAGAAATAATTTTGGAAGTTACCCTTTATTAACCTAGATAGAAAAAGTGACTAAAACCAAACAATTTTGAAATCATACCTCAATAGAAAATCAAACTTGTTTACACAAGAATTACTAAGAACACATATATGTACAGAAATAAAAATAACAAGTGGGTTCGAATAATGCATGAAGTACAAAAGTAAAAATAACAAGTGGGTTAGAATACGTCTTAAGAGTGCAAAAATAAACCCTTTACTCATGCCATTCATGATGCTAGATTTCAATTTGTTTTTTTGGAAAAATAAAAAAATGATAACAAAAAGTAACATTGATATATATATGAACTATCTTTCTCCTAAACTAGATTGAGACATTGTTCTCAATGTCAAAATATAATAACAGTAGAGTACAGAAGATATCACCTAAAAATCTTTTATGAAAAGAAAAACTTGCAACAAAATAAAATAAGCCACACAAAATACTAAAAACAATATTAGTGGAGAGACTACAGACGGAGAGTCAAATATATCTTGTATTTCTTTTCACTGTCATTCAGATACAAATCTATCTGACGTATTGTTGGATCACACAGAGGTATGAAAGTTTCTAATTCATCGAGCAACTGATCAATAGTTGAAGCAAAAATGAGGATATGTCGTGCCACAGATGAGATGAATTATTTTTTCACCTCATAGTCTAGAAAAGATAACAATAGTTAAGAAAAGATAACAACTCATTATAAAAACTGCCAACATTTAAGAAACCAGTGGATTTTTTATGGATTTACAATTGTGCCCAAGAAAAAATTTACAAAATTTAAAAAATTTATTCCAGATTTCTAAGCCTCGTGGTAGAGCTATGAAAGCATCAATATTCCTAAGCATTAGAGATATGCGTTTATGCATTGATGAAACCTATAACTCACCCCAAATATTTTTTTCCTATAATATTCCCAATAGCTAGAGCTTTTGGTATGATACCAAAAACTAGACTGTTTTTATTATGTGCAGCTACTGCTACATACCCCATTAATCCACGGCTACCTCTCTCATATACTAAACAAAGTCAGCTAACACCTTACCAAGGGTTTATTATGTGCAGCTATTACTACACACCCTATAAATCCACGGCTACCTTTCTCATATACTAAACAAAGTCAGCTAACACCTTACCAAGGGTTTCTACTGCTTCTAAAATCTCTCTTATTTTTCCAGGGCTAGATCCATAAAAGACACAAAGTTTTATGAATTTACCAGTTGATGTTTCTACCATTGTTACACTTTCCCTAACCCTTGAATGATTTTGAGTATGTATTTTGAAGATGTAGAAATAATACAATGTAGTTATAAAAAAGAGGTGTTGCAATGTAAAATTAAATGGGTGGTTGGTTGTTATTGGATGAGATTAAGTTTTAAATGCAAATTTTCAAAACCAAAGTCGGCTATAGGTGGTTGTATATTATTGGAGAATACGTTTAAATTTTAAATGAAACATTTTCAAAATTAACAGTTATGGTAAATATGAACAAGTAGTTGCGATTGTGGCTCACATCTTCCTCTAATTTTATATCTAGAAATGGCTTCAACCCCTCTATGGGTTCGGGATAGGCTTCTCATCCAATTTTCTTATAAATTGACAAACAGGGACTTCTAGAGTCAGATTCCTGAGATTGTACCGCTCATGTTCTGTTATCAATAATTTTCATAAATCATGAATGGCAATATGCACATATCCACTGGGATGTGTCTCAAAAGTCATTAAGATATCATTCAAAGACTCGTTACTCAGGCCATCCCCAATGAATCTAATTTTATCTTCGCGATTTATAGATACCATTCTTAAACTGTGGCATTTTGTGTTACAAGTCGTATGTGCACACTTATAACAAACACATAATCTTTTTGCTTTTCTCTTTTTTGCAAAAGAACTTTTACTTAAGCCAAGCATGTAAGACATTAATGAGTCTAAAAACTCGCCTGCCAATCGGACATGGGCTTCATTTTACCAACGTACATCAGCAGGTATATTCATAATTATTAATAACCTTAATATTTCATATCTTGCTTGGTAAACCTTCTTTAAGACATGTTAGGGCAATGAGGAAAAATATTTTTTCAAGTTCGTTATAATGTCATCCATTTTTTTAAGAAAGAATGAGACAAAAAAGGTATCAGTAGTCATAAGAAACTGACAAGACTGACTTGAAATATCACGGAGTACCATTATTCGCCACTAAACCGGAAAATGAAACATACAAAAAAAAACAAATTAAAGAAAATAACAAATAAAGAAAAAAAAACTCAAAACATAAAATATGATACAAATAGATAGAACTTGATCAAGTATGATACATATGATCCGTGAGTTAGATTTCCTTAAGACATATAGAGTTGTCTACCCTCTCTTTATAGCTCTTCAATCGTTGTCCATTGACTTTGAAAACATTTCCATTCTTTGAATTTTTAATTTCAACGACTCCATGAGCAAAAACATTTTTGACAATGAAAGGTCCAGTCCATCGAGAATGGAGTTTTCCAAGAAACAAGTATAATCTTGAATCATATTTAAAAAATTTCTGTGAAGGTTCAAAGGTTTTTCTAACAATGTGTTTGTCATGAAATATCTTCATTTTTTCTTTGTAGATCTTAGAGTTTTCATAAGCATCATTCCTGATTTCCTCTAATTCATTCAACTAGAATTTCCTTAGAGAACCAGTTTTATCTAAGTCAAAGTTAACCTTTTTGATACCCCCAAAAAGATTTATGTTCCAATTTCACAAGTAAATGACAAGGTTTTTCAAAAACAAGCCATGGGGAGACATAATTTAGTCGTAAAGACCAATCTTTTTTATTTGGATTTATTGTTTTTTTTCCAAAATTTGTTTGGTTTCCCTAATAGCGAGCTCAACTTGTCTACATGTTTGTTGATGGTAAGATGTAGACACTTTGTGTGTGATTCCATATTTCCTCATCAATAGTTCAAAAGGTTTGTTACAAAAATGTGAACCTCTATCACTTATAATTGCTCTAGGAACTCCAAACCTTGTCAAAATTTTGTTTTTTAGAAACTTCAAAACTATTTTATGATCATTATTTTTACAAGGGATTGCCTCAACTTATTTGGAAACATACTTAATAGCTACCAAGATATAAATGTACCCAAAAGAAGAAGGAAGTGGACCCATAAAATCAATGCCCCAAAAATAAAAAAGTTTGATCACTAAAATTGGGTTTAATGGTACCAAATTCCTATGACTTATACTTCATAACTTTTGACATTGTTCACAAGTTTTGCAAAACTTATAGGTATCTTTGAAAATGATGGGCCAATAAAATCTATATTGTAAATTTTTTACTGTAGTTTTCTTTGAAGAAAAATGACCACCACAAGCTTCAGAATGACAAAAGAAAATGACATCATGAATTTTAGTATCAGGCTTACATCGTCTTATGATTTGGTCAGGACAATATTTGAAGAGGTATGAATCATCCTAAAAATAATTGCGCACCTCGCAAAAAAAATTTCTTTTATCCTGGGATTGCCAATGAGATAGGAGTTTTCCTATAATAAAAAAATTAGCAATGTCAACAAACCAAGGTAAATTAACAATACCAAAAATTATTAATCTGGAAATGTATTGAGTGGTGAAGATTTAAAAGATTCATCACAAATAAGTCTAGACAAGTGATTAGCCACAACATTTTTAACTTCCTTTTATCATAAATTGTGATGTTGAATTCTTGGAGAGGTATCCATCTAATTAACCTTGGTTTAGCATCCTTTTTCGAAAGAAGATACTTCAAAGCTGCACGATCGTAAAATACAACAATGGGTGAACCAACAAGATAAAATCTAAATTTTTCCAAAGCAAATACTATTGCAAGTAATTCCTTTTCAGTTGTGGAATAATTTATTTGAGCACTATCAAATGTTTTACTTGCATAGTACATAACATGGGATTTTTTTTATCTTTTCTTTGCCCTAAAATAGCTCTAAGTGCATAATTTATAGCATCACACATAATTTCAAAAGATAAAGACCAATCAAGAGATTAAATAACAAGAGCAGAAGTTAACATGCTTTTAAGTTTATCAAATGCTTCTTAATAAGCCGTGGTTCATTCAAAATAGTATCTATTGACAAAAGATTACACAATGGTCTAGATACGACACTAAAATCTTTAATGAACCTTTTATAAAAACTAGCATGTCCTAAGAATGACCTACTATATTTTACACATATGGGGGAGGAAAAATTGGTGATCAAATCAATTTTGACGTTATCCACTTCTATGCTCTTAGATGAAACAATATGACCTACCACAATACCATGATCAACCATGAAATGACATTTATTTCAATTAAGCACAAGATTCTTTTCTTTGCATCTAATAAGGACATTCTGCTAATTTGATAAGCAATCATCAAATGAATTACCAAAAATAAAAAAATCATCCATGAATACTTCAAGAAAATGTTCGACCATGTCACTAAAAATACTAAGCATGCATATTTGAAATGTGAGAGGTGCATTGCATAAACCAAATGGCATTTTTTTATATGCAAATGTTCCAAAAGGGCATGTAAAAGTAATTTTTTCTTGGTCCTCAAGTGCAATTTTAATTTGGTTTTACCTAGAATACCTATCAAGGAAACAATAAAATTCATGCTTAGGTACCTTTTCTAAAATTTAATCCATGAAAGGTAGAGGGAAGTGATCTTTCCTAGTCATCAAATTTAGCTTCCTATAATCAATGCACATGCACCAACTAGTAATGGTTCTAGTTGGAATTAATTTATTATTTTTATTTTAGACTACAGTTGCTCCAGATTTCTTAGGTATAACTTGAGTAGAACTTACCCATTTACTGTCAAATGTAGGAAAATTGATTCTTACATCTGAAAGCTTAAGGACCTTATTTCTTACCACTTCTTTCTTGTTAGGATTAAGCATTCGTTGCATCTCTCTTGAGGGCTTGGCATTATCCTCTAAATAAATCTTATGTGTGCATATTAAAGGGCTAATTCCTTTAATATCAATATTGTCCATGCTAATGCATTTTTGTGCAATTTCAAAGTGTCAAGTAACTTACCTTCTTAGAGGGAATTCAACTTAGATGAGATGATTACTAAGAAAGTTTTATTTTCACCTAAAAATGAATACTTGAGATGAGATAGCAATGGTGGTTGCACATTTGATGGTAAGGGAGCATTCGTAATTGGTGGTTATTCCTAAAATCTTTGTCTCTAATTGTCTATTTCAAAAACCTATGAACAAGAATGTTTTCCATTTTATAATCATTATCAAAAGAATAGACATGAAATTCATCATGTACAAGTTCCTTGATGAGTTCAACCTCATGCACATTATCATCATCCATAAATTGCTTGAACAAATTACAAATATTCAATTCACAAGTCATATTACCAAAAGAAAACTTCAAAAGATCATTTCTATAATTAATCAAAGCATTAGAAGTTGCAAGAAATGGACGCCCTAGAATGATTGGAATTTGAGCATTCAAGTTCAAAATAAGATGTGTATAAAAAACAATGAAATCAATAGGAAAATAAAATTTATCAATTTGAACAAACACATCTTCTACTACTCCTCTTGGAACTTGTACCCTTCTATCAGTAAGTTGAAAAGTGATTGGAGTAGGTTTGAGCTCATCAAGTCCTAATTGGTCATAACAGTGTAAGGCAAAAGATTAACACTAGTTCATAAATCAAGCAATGCACAATCAATCCTAAAATTATCAATCACAAGAAATGGTTGGACATTCAGAATCCTTGTATTTTGGAGGAGTATTTTGTTGAATGATTGAATTTACATTTTCGGTCAAAAATATTTTTTTCTAAATTTTAAGCTTTCTTTTGATTGTGTACAAATCTTTCAAAAATTTGGCATAAGACTAGACTTTCTTTATTGCATCTAACAAAGGGATATTTATTTTAACTTGCTTGAAAAGTTCATAAATGTTAGAATTTAGGTTCAACTTTTTAGTGGGTCTTAGAATTTAGGTTCAACTTTTCAGTGGGTCTCAATCTTTGAGTAAATGGGGTGGGAATTGGACACTATTCTATCTCAAAAGGCTTTGACTCTTTTTTCTTCTCATTTTCTACTTCAGGTAGTTTAAGTTCATCTTTTTTTGAAGGAAAGTTTAAGGCTTTGACTCAAACATTTTTCACTATGAAGTGTTTTGATGGCATTGATATTTTCAAGTGATTTTTCTTTTTCACAAGATTCATTTACATTGAATTGACTTAAGGGATTGGGCTTAGATTGAGAAGAAAACTTACATTTTTCTTGATTTTTCATAAAAGATGTTAGATTTGAAAGTGTACTCTTGATCTCATTAATGGCCCCTGAAGTTTGATAATTAAATCTTGATTACTCACGCATGAATACTTGCAATGTTTCCTCAAGGGTTTTTATGTTTGGTGAGTGATATGGAAGAGGATTTTAAGGATTTTGATGAGATTGTGTTTCAACATTGTTATCATTTCTCCAACTAAAATTTGGATGGTTTCTCCAATTAGGGTTATAGGTGTTGGAGTACTGAGATGGATAAGGTTTTTAAGTACAGTTTGTGGCATTCACTTGCTCATGCATGGCTTCTTTAAAGATTAGAAGGTTTGGGCACTCATTTGTGTGATGGTCAACAATATCACAAATACCACAAACTTCTTCAATAAGAATGGATTTGGTTTCCATTAGTTTCCTCATTTCCATGGCTACCACTTTCCTAGCCAAACTAGCTACTCTAGCACTTAGATCATGTTCTAAACTTAATTGATATTTTCCTCCACTAAATCTTGCAAGATTAGATCTAATTGAATTGGTAGAACTAATGATTTGCCAATTTTGAGAACTTTCAGATAAATGATCCAAATAATTGCATGCCTAATCTGGATCTTTGTCTAAAAATTCTCCATTACACCTGAATTCTATTAATAGTTTTATTAGAGGAATTTAACCATCATAAAAAAAAACTAAAAATTCTCCATCATAGTTTTGAAAAATGGAAAACAATTAGTTTTTTTTTATGATGGTTAAATTCCTCTAAAAACTATGATGTGGGCAAGAATTTAACAAATCTTTGAATCTTTCCCAACAATGAAAGTATGTTTCAATTTCATTTTGAGAAAAATTTTGAATTTCTCTTTTCAAATCATTGGATTTATGTGTTGGAAAAAATTTCTTTAGGAATTCACGTTGCATCTCTTGGTCTTAAATTATTAAGCCAAGTTTTTACCTTATCTTTCAATTAGAATGGAAACAACTTAAGTCTAATTATTTCTTCACTACATCTTTGGTCATTAAATGTATTACAAACTTCCTCAAATTCTGTTAAATGAAAACATGGGCTTTTCGAACCATAAAAATTTAGAATTAAGGGAATAATTCCAGGTTTAAATGTAAAATTATTGGTATTCAAGGAAAAAATGAAGCATAAGGATGTAGAGTTATGATGAGGTTGCAAGTATTCATGCATGGTTTGAATATGTGCATTATCATGATCTTCGTGATCACTTTCATTATTGGTTATGGTGTGTGATTTGTTTGATAAAAAATGAAAAGATGATGAAAAATTAAACAAATTATCAAAGGGTGTTTTAGAATTACCTTTCACCAATCAAAGGGACTTAGGATCTCGAAACCCTATATTCATACAAGAAGAGAAAATAAAATATAATAATAACAAATGCTATAACAAGAGAAATAAAGTAAAGACAAAAGAAAAATAAAATAAAATATTGCAAATTAGAAGGCAAAATAAAAACAAATAAAAGCAAATTAGGTGGCAAGGCCAACCATAAAATAAAAGTTAGAGAAATAATTAAAAGTTAGATTAGTAAATGTCATATTAGAATAATAAAAAGTTAGTTAAAAAAAAAAGTTAGCTGGCCAAAATAACCATAGTCAATTAAAACTAACAAAATAAAGAACACTTAAAATAAAGCAAGATAGAAGGCTTAGCCTTTCATGAAAAGAAGAAAACTACCAATTATATAATATCCAATCCCTATTAGTAGTATTGGCGTCTAGATTTCGGTAGAGAGCAAATAAGACACCGTAGGGTTACTCGATTTTAACCCTATTAGAAATATTTTTTTTATAGTGCGCGTGAGAGATATTATACCTAATTTGATAATTTCACACTTGATCGGAGCGCCGGACGACCCTAGAATATTTTTGAAATTTTTCTCTATTGGCTTGGAAATGAAAATTCTAATTTACTACATGAATTTTCATTTAAGGGTTATGTATGGTACAAGCCTTTATTGAGAAATACAATCCATATATTAAGGAATGGACCAATTAGAAGCAATCTCATGGATTGCCAAGTTGGAAACTCTAGTTAGTTCCTTTGACTATTCTAACTAGATAGTTACAAAGGAACAAATTAAATCTTTCCATTTGAACTAATGGCAAATTAGAAGTTTTGAGTAAGTTGAAGGGCAAAATGGTCAATTGAGGGAGCACTATATATATGTTGGAAGTTTGCAGAGTTTTCAAGAGATCAAAAGCCAACACTTAGAGCAAAAAAAGAGAGCAAATTCGTGCAAAGGTTGAAGGTGATGCTACAGTGAAATTTCAGTTTTTTTTCCATGATTTTCCATGTGTAATCAAGCCAAAATAAGGTTACATATGAATCCCTAATCTTAATTGAAGCTCAATTAGTGGAAATTCAAGAAAAGAGGTAAGAAAAGCATTGTTTTATGAGTTTGATAAGTGAGCTTTAAAGAATGCTTAAATTGATGTTCTTGTGTGTATTCTTGGCTTAGATTGAGATGAATTCTAGTGTGGAGCTTGAAGGAGTAATCAATTTGAAGAAATTGACAAGGTTAGAATTAGAGTTTTTGGTGATTTTGATGTAGAGATTTCAATTGGTTGTAATAATGGCTTTAGAATGAAATTTGCTTGATTTTGTTGTAATTGGAACAAGAAATAGAGAAAAGGAATGTGTTGGAACCTAGGGTGAAATTCTGCCACTTTAGGGAAGTTTGGGATTGAGTGGTGTTTTGATTGGGTTGTTGTGTGTAAATGGTGCATATTGTAAATTGAATGTATATGGTTGATGGAAAAACCAAAAATGAAGAAAATGAGACATAATTGTCCATTTTGGAAAGGTGAAGGGCAATTATGTCCAACCAAGTTATAAGGCGTTCAATAATTTTCAGGGCGCCAGATGGTGAGTTAGATTAGATTAAATAGCTCCGTAAATAAAAATAAAAAAGTAGTATGCATCCGGGCTTTGTATGCCGATTAGGGCGTTTAGTAGTTAAATGAGATTCTAGCATTCGATTTGGTTCTAAATGTCATTTATGGCACGTAGGTGAAGATAATCGAGAGCGATAATGGGAGCAGAAATCGGGAGCAAAATTGAGCGCGGATCGGTTGTGAGTATCTGCCATTTCTTTTACTTTTCGTTAATTATGTTTTCGCATAATGAATATGTATGTTTTATTAGCTTTCGATGCATAAACATGATTTATGATCTTGATATATATATTCATAGACATGCTTTTACATGTTATATTTGAGAAACAGTTTTAAAATTTTCGCATTTGTTTTAAAGGCCATTGGTACCCTCAGATTGTAGTGGTGATGATTGTATTAGACTCGGCCGGTATATCTCGTGCACATTGGCAGGTCTTGGGGGTGTGTCACTAACTCCGGGAATTCGGATGTCGAGTCATGTGAGTCGCCCTATGTGTACGGGGTATTATCTCGCTATATGTATGCGATGTAAGATTCCGCTGCATAGCCAGTGAGATGTCTTGAGATGTCACTGTGGGTGCTGCTAGTTGAGGTGCCCCGTGACTTACTCATGTGTGCGGTGCTAGTTGAGTCGCTGTGTGAGTATAGAGCTTTAGGGTTACCATTGGTACAGTTTAGAAAGAAAATGGCTGAGCGAGAATTTTACTAGTTTTTTATTTACCGATAGCATTTATGCATTTATATGCACATATCAATTATTATGTTATACAGATTCTGGATATTGTTTTCCAAAGATATAAATAAAACCCGCTCGGCAAGATTTCATTAGCATATGATATTATAAACTGTTTTACAGTTTTACATCAGTTTTAGAAGCATGATTTCTGCATGAACTTTAGAATTTGCTATCTATAATATTATTTTATTTGAAATCTTATTTGCACTCACTGAGCTCCTTTAGCTCACCTGTTTTGTGTTTTATGTTTTCTAAACCCTTTTTTTTCAGGTGTAGGTCTCGGTACGCAAGTTGCTGATTCTCCTATTGCCGAGTAGTGGGCCGAATCCGAAGATCATTTTTGTACATGTAAATGTGCTAAATAGCACTCTTTACTTTATGCATGGTAGTTGTAGGCATGTATATTTGTATGTATGTTTTGAACCAACAAGAAAAGAATTCAAGATTATGATGATCATTTTTTACTTTTCATAAGTATGCTCATTTTGGGATTTAAATGAAATTATTGAGTTGTGTTGGATTTGATTTGGAAAGGACCGGAGGTTCGAATTGGTAGTATTGAAAAGTGATTGAAATAGTAGTGATATTTCTTTGCAGGTTTTATATGGATTTTTGAAAAACAGGGGAAACTCTGCCCGTTTCTTTTTTTCAAAGAGAAATTAAGATGCCGTTTTTATGTATATTACAAGATTTTCTCAGTAATAACAAGAACTAAAAAGGGGTTCGCCTCGCGGAATTTCTCATCTTACCCAGTTAGGCTCTGAGGAATTTCTGTCGGGGTGCCCGGCAGGGCCGCTGAGATCTATAATAAAGGGTCTCGGTTCGGGTCTTGTCAAATTATCTTGTTATAACTTAAATATTATATTACCCAAGTGTAGATTGTCTTAATTATAGTATTTATTTGTGAGTCAGAGAGTCATATCCATAGGGAG
The DNA here is from genome assembly GCA_946807835.1 of Ailanthus altissimus. Taxonomy (NCBI): domain Eukaryota; kingdom Viridiplantae; phylum Streptophyta; class Magnoliopsida; order Sapindales; family Simaroubaceae; genus Ailanthus; species Ailanthus altissimus. The sequence continues at coordinate 6,341,964 of OX327713.1, read as the reverse complement.
TAATCATCAAGAGTAAAGGTTGTTTGTCAATGTTTAAAAGTAATGAAGTAAATCCAAAGATGTAGAATATTGGTTGATCTTAAAAGAAAAGATTACCAAGTGTAAATTAAGAAATTAATTTAAAAACACACTAAGACATTAGAGATCCACACTTACTTCGGTTGTAATAGAGTTTCTGTGATCCTTTTACTCATTTAAAAAATTATTTCAATTGATCGAAAATATTATTTGTAAAAATATATTGTTGATATGTAAAAGATCTTTCCAAGCATTCTTTGTGTCTTTAGTCTATAAAGAATCAAGGCTTCAAACAAACTAAAACCACTTTTAAAAATGATAAATCAAATCATTTAAACACAAATATAAAATATAATAGTAGGATCAAAATAACAAAACTACACCTCCATTAAGGGTTTCACTTCTAGCCTTAGCAAGGAATATAAAGCAACATAATTTAAGAAAATGGAATAAAATGAAAAGTGAACTAAAGATTACAAAATGACAAAAGATATCTCCCCTTCAACCAAGGGTGTCCTTAAATAGGCAATTTATAGTCACTATTCACGTGTGATCAAATGTTTAACATTTTTTACTACTAAACTTTCCATCAAAATTTTAATACTCTTTTGACTGATAAGCTGGCCGAATTGAACTTTCTACTCAATTAATAATTTGTAGATAATTGAATTATCTTTCTGTGACTTTTAAATTGGATTCTTATTTTATGAGATATGGTCCAAATATGAAAGCCTGCTCAGACTAGGTCTGCACTATAGATGGGTCCTCTTCAAAGCCATTTTTCAATCTTTAAACATTTGAATTACAAATTATGTGTGAAATCCAATTTTGTTGTACATGAAATTAGCTCTCTGCAGGTTCAATAATTACTTTAATTGGATTTCTTGGTAAAATGTTATACCCAGTTTATAGAACCTACATTAAAACAATTGAAAACTTAATTAGGTACAATACTGAAAACATGCTCAAGTTAGAGAGATTAATAACACTTATGGTGCAAAAATGATGCTGCAAAATCCTTATTAAATGTGTAATTTTAAGTGTTCATCAAATACTTGTACCTCTTAGGTGCAAATTTATCCTGTTGTGTAACTTTTATGTAAGCAAGACAATCTCAAATATTAACATACTTAAGACTCGATTTCCTCCCAATCCATCTCATACGAAGTAGTAGGAAGCTTTTGATGAAACTCTGTTCAACAAGTGAGCAACGGTTTCTAGAGCATAATCCCATAGATATGTTGAAAGATCGGTGAAGTTCAACATCAATTGGACCATTCTATTAAAGTTTGATTCCTTCAAAACACTATTTTGTTGATGAGTACTTGGAGTATTGTATTGAGTGAAAATCTCATTCTCCTTCAAATAAGCTGTGAATTCACTGCTCATGTATTCACCAGCTTGATTTGATCAAAGGCATTGATATATATATATACCGGTTTGTTTCTCTACTTCCTGTCTAAATTCATTTCAAAATTTTTCAACTTCTGTTTCATAAGATACACATGTTCATATCGTGATAAATCATCGATAAAATTAACGAAGTATCAAAAATCACCTATAGCAGTGTGATTTATTAGACCACATACATCACTATGTACTAGTTCCAATAAATCAATGGCTTGGTGTCTAATACCTATAAAAGGAGATTTAGTTATCTTCCATCAAATACAAGATTCATAAATTGGTTAGGGTTTTATGATAAGATCAAGTATCTGACCATCCTTAACCAAACCGATTAGGCGTCTCATGCCTATATGACATGTGCATTTAACAATTCCATGTTATTTAAAGGTCCCGAACTACTACTTGTGTTTTACCTGTGCATTTAAGACATTTCCTATTGCATTCAAAATATAATGACCATTCACTAACGCTCAGCTAATAAAATTTTATCCGTATCACATAAATACAAGGAACAATTTTGAATAAATACATAATAGCCTTCAGTGTCTAACACAGATTTGGATATAATCTGTCTGATAATATTGGGTACATAATAGCAATTATCAAACATTAAAGTTTGATTACATGGGAGAATTAATTCAAAATTTCCAACTGCTTCGTCTTGCAGGAAATCGCCATTTCCTACACAAAAGTTAGACTTCTCCTACTACAGTTGCCTAATTTCCTTCAAACCCTGTAACATATTGCAAATATGAGAAGGACATGCAGTATCTAATACCCAACCACTAGAAGCATCATATGCTAATGAAATGTCAATAATATGTAAACAAATACCTAATTGGTTCTTCTTGATTGTGGTAATGTACTTCGGACAGTTACATTTCCAATGTCCGTCATTACGGCAGTGGAAACACTTTCTTTTGTTCTTATTCTGATCTTTCTGCTTGGATACAACCTATATCTGAGGACCTGAATATCGTGTCTTCTTTACCTTTTTCTTCCCTTTAGACTTTTTAGAAGTCTTTGGGACAGAAGATGAAGCACCAGTCTAAACTATAAAGGTCGTACCTTTATTTTGAATGTCCTTATCAGCTGTCTGCAACAAATTAAGCAACTAAACATAAGTCAGAGTTAGTCTTTGGATGTTAAAGTTCATAATAAATTGTGCAAAAGACACTGGCAGAGATAGGAGAATCAATTTATTCCCCAAGTTATTGTTCAGAGAAACGTCAATCTCTAACTTTTCAATGTAAGAAATCATTTTAAGTACATGCGGACTTACTGAACTGCCTTCAGCCAACTTAAGCTGAAAATGTGCTTTGGAGATCCTGTATACATGTGTTCTATCTCTAAACAACTCCTTCAGATGGAGCATAATGCTACTCGCACTATCCATATGCGCATGTTCCCTTTGAAGCACATTTGACATTGAGCTAAAGATGTACGACTAGAATTTTAAATCATCATTGACCTATTTCTTATAAGTCAAAACCTCTTTGTCAATAGAAGCTTTAGAAACACCTTTAGGCATTCTCTGATCTATTATGTATCCAACTAATTTTGAATCCAGAACAATTTTAAGATTCATCAGCTGGTCAGAGTAGTTATCGACACCTTTTAGTAGATTAGAATCAAGTACAACAATGGGTTGCTAGAAGCCATCTAATCTTCATAAGAAAACAAAAAAGAGTTTTTAGCAAAAATATTTCAAAATCGTCAATTGATAACACTTTAGATCATGGATATAACTAGTATATATATGTTTTAATCTAAAAGCATCCTTCCACTACTTTACATATTCCCATAAATCTCTTAAATAGGAAAAGAAAATTTTAAACAATTTAAATTTTACTGTGAGAAGTAGATCTAATCAACATTCTACTTGGGCTTCACGTTTTAGCAATATTGGCCTTTGTAAAACCTAAAAGGTAAACAACTTTTGTCAATTGCAACTCATGCAACTCAACTACTGATCCTAAACACATTTTATCCTTATGCTTTAGCAATATTAGGTAAATTTGTTATAGATTAACTTGCCAATGATCAAATATAATTTATTGATACTACCCTTACGCTTTAGCAATATTAAAAAAGATCGAGATGACCTGTCTAACACCGTATTGTCAAGGCGAGTCATTTATAATCATTATCTCATAATAAAAAATATTTCAATCTGATTAAGAGAGATTTATCGTTTTTATAATTTATCCGCATCTCATGAGGATGTGATTCATAATCACTTATTTATTTTATGCAAGCACAACTAACCCTTACCAATAGGGCTCCCATTGTGGTTAACAACATAAACACATGTATACAGTTTATAATACAACAATATAACAATTGTATCTGCATTAAATAATAAAATATAAATATTTCATGTGCAAAATACCAATTGAACTATATGGTTTAGAAAAATTGGTGCAAAAAAGTTGAACAACCTAGATTATACAATGTAATGCTCCAAAAAAAAATATTTGTACTCGTTTTTTTTTGTTCAAGCCCCAACATTCAACCTAAAATGCCTTAGTGTTCAACACTTGAACGCTTCAGAGTTCTATGTTGGAGAATGCCCCTACATATATTGTTAATATATTTTAGGGTGTATGCATGTGATTGTGTACATATTGAAAAAACTAAAAATATGCATCATATACATGAATTTGGCAGCGGAATTTATCAAGTAATCAACATATACACATGTAGTTGAATTTTTAACAACTTAAGAATACAGAAAACATACCTTTGAAGACCTCCGATGAAGATTTCCAATTTCGAATATCCTTGCTTCAACTTTGAGCTCACCTTGAAGTGCACTCTTGTCCAATTCTAGTTCACAACAATCCGGTGGGATTATGAAGCTAGAATATACACATGTAGTTGAATTTTTAACAACTTAAGAATACAGAAAACATACATTTGAAGACCTCCGATGAAGATTTCCAATTTCGGATATCCTTACTTCAACTTTGAGCTCACCTTGAAGTGTACTCTTGTCCAATTCTAGTTTACAACAATCCGGTGGGATTATGAAGCTAGAATAGCAGCAGTATAATCTCCAGCAATAAGGTTTTGATTACTAGAAAGAAAATTATAAAGGATTTATTTTTCTTTCTCCTTTTGTTTTTCTCACAAGTCTTTATTCTTTGAAAAACTCTCTCAAAACCAACTCTTCCTTTTTCTCTCAACCCTTGCACGAATTTTCATTCACTCTCATGTTAATACACTTGAAAATTAACTATTTTTTAGTGCTTACAACACTTCACAAGTGCTCCACCAAAATTAGATTAAGTGGCCAACTACCAAAACAATTTTTGGTGGCCATTTTAATGGTCTAATAAATTTAACCATTAATCATAAAATTGTGCTTCACTAAATTTTGTTTATGTTTCTCAAATTAGGTATATCTTCCATTTAGGAATAAAATAACAAATAAATAAAATCATAAATAAATTAGGTATATTTTATTTATTTAAATAACATTTATTTAATTATTCAAAAACTATTTAAATAATTAATATTTACCTTATTTGATTTTACTAACATGGTAAATGGTTGAATTCATAGTAAAACAATTCAAATACTAAAATTATGCCAGTTGTTAATATCTAATTAGTTAATAAATCTTGTCAACTAATTAAATAATATACTTAACTTTTAAGTTTAAACAAGTGCACAACCCGAGGAACCCCGAAACATATTTTCGGTTTGCTGAAATTTCTAGGATGAAACTATTCAATCCATTATGCTGCCTCAGTGCACAACAAGTACACTTCATATTGTGAGACTCTCTAGGTCCACGCCTGAATTGTCATATAGAACTCCTCCATACGTCCGTAAACGATGCCTCACACACACGTTACGGATATTACAAAGCGGCGCGTTAGACCATACAAATTGAGGTTATAACATATTCATATAATCCCTCCATCATTTATATCCAAGTAGAGTAAAGATATAGATCAACACCGTCAAATCTCCATATGCCCGACTGAAAGCTTATCTCTTGAATTGTATTTCAATAAATAATATTCCTAAACACTTTTGTAATATTATTTATCCCTAGGGTTAAACTCTTTTCTCGGGAATTATTGCTTATGGCTATAAGACTTTCTGAAATACAATATATAGAGTATTAGGATATAATACTCACCCAAATGAGCTGATGGATCCTATATCTATGCACACTGGACTCTATGAGCATCGGACCATACCCAGCGACACCCAGCGGTCAGACCATGAAAGGTTTCTGACATGTGTGGAACCAAAGTATGGTGGATCACTCACAAGCCCACCGTGGCACTCAGGTCAAAGGACCACGAATACTACTCAACTCGAAAGACCCTCAATTGACGGCTTTATGGGATGTCTATTGGAGATCTTTGTAAGTCTGTTCAGTATTTAGTCCTTACTGAATACCTGTATCTCTATACGAGCTTCCACTAAACTCATGGTTTGTTAAGACTAACCATCTGGACCATCTAGATATAGATATACACCAATCTATATATTTGTTAAGGTATTTACTAACAGACCTGCATTAGTGAAGATAGATCAGGAGCATAATATTTGAGAACATCTTTGCATAATGACATTTCCTAGCACTATTTACAACTTTTTGCAATTATGCCATTACTAATATATTCTTAGGTCTTTGTCCCATTTCAGACAAGGCTCTAACTCTTTAGATATTGCTGACTCTTATAACCTAGTGACTCTTATCAATGCCAACTCTTAGCATTTATAACTCTCAGCGTTGCTAATTCTTAGCACTGATCTAAACTCATTTAGACCAGATCTGAACTCTTTTAGATCGTACAATGTCTGAAACGTTACAAGCATCTTACCATATATAAAATAATTAGCGATTTATTGAAATAACAACACTAGTATAAATATTAAACAAATATTCATACATAATGGGATGAGACGTAAGCACAAATCCCAACAACTCCCACTTGCTTTAGTGCCATTCACAATAGTATCTAATGTCCATTGACTCCATATGTCTTTCAAATACTTTTGGAGTTAAGGCTTTGGTAAGTGGGTCTGCTACATTATTTATTGAATCTACTCTACAAACTATTACATCTCCTATAGCCAAGATTTCTCTAATGATATGGTATTTTCTTTCCACATGCTTAGACTTTTGGTGTGCTCTCGGCTCTTTAGCTTGTGCTATGGCTCCGTTGTTGTCGCAAAACAATGGTATAGGATCCATTGCACTTGAAACTATTCCAAGTTCAGCGATAAATTTGCATATCCACACTGCTTCTTTTGCTGCTTCTGAGGCTGCAATATATTCTGCCTCTGTTGTGTAATCAGCTGTGGATGACTGTTTGTTGCTCTTCCAACTAACTGCAGCACCATTGAGAATGAACACATATCCAGATGTAGACTTTCTATCATCTAGATCAGACTGCAAGTCTGAATCTGTGTATCTTCTCACTTGTAAGTCACTTTTTCCATATATCAGAAACTTGTCCTTAGTACCTTTAAGGCATTTGAGGACATGTTTCATAGCCATCCATTACCTTCGCCTGGATCAGACTGATATCGGCTTGTAACACTTACGGCTGTACTAATGTCAGGTCTCATACACATCATGGCATACATCAAGCTTCCTACAGCTGATGCATGTGGTATGTTAGACATTCTAACCTTTTCATCTTCACTTTGAGGACACATCTTCCTCGAAAGATGAACGCCATGTCTAAAAGGTATATTAACTGTCTTACAGTTACTGAAATTATACCTTTCCAAGACATTATCTATGTACGATGATTGAGAGAGTCCTATAAGCCTCCTAGCTCTATCTCTATAAAGCTTTATACCTAGTATATAGGAAGCCTCTCCCAAATCCTTCATGGAGAAATTCTTACTTAGGTAACTTTTGACTGATTACAACATACCAATATCGTTTCCGATAATGAGTATGTCATCCACATATAGAACCAAGAAGACTACCATGCTCCCACTGCTCTTTCTATACACACAAGATTTTTCTTTGTTCTTGATGAAACTAGACCCTCTGATTACTTCATCAAAACGAAGATTCCAACTTCGGGAAGCTTGCTTAAGTCCATAAATAGACTTTTTCAGCTTGCATACTAAACCAAAAGTTTGGCTAGATGTAAAACCTTTCGGTTGTTCCATATAGATTTCTTATTCAAGATATCCATTTACGAACACCGTTTTTACATCCATTTGCCAAATTTCATAGTCATAATACGCAGCAATTGCTAGTAAAATTCGAATTGACTTAAGAATCGCTACTGGTGAGAAGGTTTCCTCATAATCGATCCCAGATCGTTGAGTTATAACCTTTCGCCACCAATCGGGCTTTGAAAGTCTCTACTTTCCCATCGGCCCCACGCTTCCGTTTGTAAATCCATTTACATCCGATAGGAACAATTCCTTCAGGAAGCTCAACCAAGTCCCAAACTTGATTTTGATACATTGAGTCAATCTCAGATTTCATGGCCTCTTGCCATTTTCCCGAATCGATGTCCAATATCGCCTCTCTATAAGTTAAAGGATCATTTTCTTCAATCAAGAAAACATCAAGAGCACCTTTAGGTATTGAACCATACCTTTCAGGTGGCCTTGATATCCTTTCTGACCTACGTGGAAGGTGTGTTAAAGGTATTTTGCTCGATTGAGACTGAGGTTCCATCGTTGGTTCATGTACATCCTGATTGAGTTCATCTAACTCAATCTTTCTACAATATCCATGATCTAAGAGAAACTGTTTCTCTAGAAAAGTGGCATTCCGAGCAACGAACACATTTTGTTCCTCAGGATCATAGAACTGGTATCCCATTGAATTCTTAGGATATCCAATGAACCGATACTTGTATCTTTTAGGTGCAAGTTTATCCTGTTGCATAACTTTTACGTAAGCGGGACAACCCCAAATCTTAACATATTTAAGACTCGGTTTTCTTTTATTCCAAATCTTATAAGGAGTAGAAGAAACAACTTTCGATGAAACTCTGTTTAATATATGAGCAGCAGTTTCTAGAGCATAGTCCCATAGATATTCAGGGAGATCAGTGAAGCTCATCATCGATCGAACCATATCTAGTAAAGTTTGATTTCTCCTTTTCGAAACACCATTGTGTTATGGAGTACCTGGAGGACTATATTGAGCGAGAATCCCATTCTCCTTTAAATAATTCGAAAATTCATTGCTCATGTATTCACCGCCTCGATCTAATTGAAGGCATTTGATATACATTCCGGTTTGTTTCTCTACTTCGATTTGAAACTCTTTGAACTTTTCAAAAGTTTCTGACTTGTGTTTTATAAGAAACACGTATCCAAATCGTGATAGATCATCAATAAAGATTACAAAGTATCGAAAGCCACTGAGTGCAATGTGATTCATTGGACCACATACATCACTATGTATAAGTTCCAATAAATTAGTGGCACGATGTCCAACACCAATAAATAAAGCTTTGGTCATTTTCCCTTGAATACAAGATTCACAAATTGGATAAGGCTCTATAGTCAGATCAGGTATCTAACCATCCTTAACTAGACAGGTTAGGCGTCTCACACCTATGTGACCTAATCTCATATGCCACAATTCTGTATCATTTAAAGTTTCTGATTTATTATCAGCATTCACCTGTACGTTCATGACATTTCCTACTATATCCAATATATAATGCCAATTAATCAACTGACATTCAGCTAATAAAACATTATCCAAATCATACAAACATAAGGAACGGTTCCGTACAAAAATATGATATCCTTCACTGTCCAACACGGGAATAGAAATAATTTGCTGGATAATGTTTGGCACATAATAGCAATTATTCAACACAACAATTTTATTACATGGAAGAAGTAAATTAAATCGTCCAATAGCCTCGACCTATAGGAAATCTTCATTTCCAACACGAAGCTGTACTTTTCTAGGTTGTAACAGTCTAACTTCCTTCAGATCCTGCAACACATTGCAGATATGAGAAGGATAAGCAGTATCTAATACCTAACCAGTATTAGCATCAAATGCTAAGAAAATGTCAATAATAAGCAAGTGCATACCTGATGGTGTCTTCTTAATTGTGGCAATGTATTTTGGGCAGTTTCGCTTCCAATGCCCATCCTCGTTGCAATGGAAACATTTTCATTTTGCTTTGTTCTTATGTTGGGGTTTGGACATGTGTTGCTTTTGAGGACCCATTCTGGGTGCATACATTACTTTCCGTTTATTCTTCCCTTTGGACTTCTTAAAAGTCTTCTGGGTAGATGATGAAGCACCCTGAACATAGAGGATTGTACCCCCTTTGTTCATGTCCTCTTGAGCTATTCTCAATATGTTATGCAGATCAGCATAAGTAGGAGTCAATCCTTGCATATTGTAGTTCATAATGAACTGTGCAAATGACCTTGGAAGTGACTGGAGAATCAAACTATTCCCCAATCCATTGCTCAGTAAGAGATCCATGGTTTCCAACCTCTCAATATATGATATCATCTTGAGGACATAGGGACTTACTGGACTGCCCTCAGGTAGTCTAGCTCGAAAGAGAGATTTGGAAACCCTATATATCTCAAATTATGGTCGGTCACTAAATAACTCTTTCAGATGGAGCATAATACTCCCAGCACTGTCCATGTGGACATGCTCCCTTTGGAGCTCAGTAGACATAGACCCAAGGATGTACGATTTGACTTTCAAATTGTCATCTAACCATTTCTGATATGTCTCATTTTCTTCTGGAGAAGCAACATCAGAAACAGCTTGGGGCAGGCGCTGATCAATTACATATCCAAGCTTCTTAGAATCCAAAATTATTTTGAGATTCATAAGCCAGTCAGCATAATTTTCTACACCTTTGAGTTGGTGCGCATCTAGGATATGAACTAGTGGGTTGCTTGAAGCCATTTGATCTTGACAACACAAAAGAAAAGATGTTAGCAGAATATTTCAATCGCTAATTAAATAACGTTTTAGATCATAGGTATAACAGTTATACATTTTTTAATCTAGAAAATGCCCTCTCACTATTTTACATAATCCCTTTAATCTCTCAAACGGAAAAACGATAGTTTTAGATTCTTTAAACTATATAGTGAGAAGTAAATCCTATTGGCATTTTACTCTGGCCTCACGTTGTAGCAATATTAGCCTTTCTAAACTCAAAAGGTAGACAACTCTTGTCAATTGCATCTTATACAACTCTTTCGACTGATCCTAAATACACCTTATCCTCACGCTGTAGCAATATTGGATTAGTGTATTCCAGATTAACTTGTTAATCATCAAATATATGCTGCCAGTATAGCCCTCACGCTGTAGCAATATTGGGCAATACGTTCACATATATTTTCCTCATCTTATGTTTAACCGGCATAGCCCGAATCACCCCGACCAATCCCTCACGCTATAGCAATATTGGGAAAGACCAAAGTGAACCGCTTAATACCGTATTGACAAGACGGATTATTATATAATATTATCTCATAATACTATATTATTTAATCTGATTTAGAGAGATTTTATTTATTTATTATTTATAATATTTATTTATTATAATTATTATTATTACCAATAACAATCATAATAATTTTTGCATCTCATACGAATCTAATTCATAATTAGAATATTTTTTTATGCAATCACAACTAATGGGATGACACGTAAGCACAAATCCCAACATATATATCCTTAATGCTGCAGCATTCTGCACACAACAAACTTGCTTCTTATTTGCGAACACCCCAGTGTTATAAACAGTAATGCCCTAACATTTTGCCCTGAGAATGCCCCTATGTTCAATACTTGAATGCCCTAGCATTCTACATGCATAACCCTGATCCAAAGTTATGCGTAGAGCGCCCCTGTGTTACCTCAACAGTAGATCATTTTCTACACTGTAAACACTTCAAAATGCATCTCCTATTGTTTCTAGGCATCCTCAACACTTCTAATAACACTCAAATAACCCGAAAATACATAAAATATGCTTTGATACCACTTGTTAACTTATTTTAAGGTGCATGTATGTGATTGTGTACATGTTGAAAATTTTCAAATGTATGTCCAACATTTGACCTAAACTCTTTAGAATTGTTAACACTTAGCTCTGACCTAAACTATATTAGATCAGGTCTAAACTTTTTTAGATTTATAATGTCCGAAAAGTAACAAATATTTTACCATATATGATAATAATTTACAAATAAAAGAAATATTTATTGTATAAATATTAGATAAATAAACATTCATACAATAATTTGAATGGCATGTTAGCACCATTCCCAACAGGCACTACATCACAAAAAAAACCTTAGCCTTTTACTTCCCAATTAAGAATGAAAGCAACACTTATTTATTTACTTTAACTTCTCCATAATCATTTAACAATTATAACTTATATGTCCTAGGATGTTTCGACATTGTCAAATTCAAAATTTTCCACTAAACTAATGCTAGCTACATTGTACAACTCCCCTCATCAACAATCATACTACTATCTGGTCATTGACGTGACAATTAGTATGAAAAATGTTATCACATTGTAACTTCTCATTTTCGTTGATTTGCACACTAAGAGCTCTTCTTACAACCAAAAACTTTCCATTAATTGGATAATTAATGTCACATGTATCTCCCAAAGGTGGCATGGGCTCTTCATCAGATTCGCCTTCAGTTTCAATATCATCACTATTTTGTTTAGGCATTGAGATACAATATGGCCTATTCCCAAATACTTAAAGCATTTGATATATCTATTTCTAGAAGTTTAAGAATCGTATTTACCTTTGTTTGGTGTGCCTCCCTCTTTGTTATATTTGGATGTTTCTGCCTTAGGCTTGAAATTATGCTTTTTCGTCATTTTTTCTCCAATTCGATTTTTATGTTGAAGAAGAACCCTAATTCTGCCCAATTTATGTGGCAATATTCCTCTATAATTATTTCGACACTTTATGGCTATGTCTTTCATGTCATTCATCTTAATATAATGTTGTAACTCAACCACCTTTGCAATATCATAGTTCAAACCAACTAGGAACCTAGCCATAGTAGATTCTCCATCTTCCTCCACATTGGCTCGAATCATGGCTATTTTCATCCCTTTATGTTAGTCTTTAACACTTTTAGACCCTTGACGTAGGACAAGTGCTAATGGGCTCATAGTTTCATTCGCGAAGGCATAAATATGTTGATATTGTTCAAAAAGACAAAACTTTAGATTAGCTAGGCACCAACTCAAAACAAAGTTTTCTAAATAAAAAAACACTCTTTGTATGTATTTCTTATGAATTCTGAAATAATGACTTAATTGATTAAATCTTAATATCCTTAACCCCATGATTTATATAGGGACTATTAGGATCAAGTTGCAAATGTGAAAATGAGTATAAGAAAATCCAAAAAAACATAGCAATTAAGTTTGAAAGTGCTGTTGTCTAGAACTTATGGTCTAAAGTTGCAGCACACCAAAATCTAGAAATACAACTAATAGCAAATTTCAAACCTAATCTACACTATGTCAAAACAACAATCTCCAAATTCTTGTATTGATAGCTAAAGTCTTCAATCCCTACTGGCTGTCAAGATTTGATCCACCAACTACTGTTTAACTCATATTATTTTTTTGATATTAACTTTCTCCAGAATCTTTAACTTGTTGAGTTCATTAGTTTCTATCTTCAGCTTTTAGGATAGATTTCTTATTTTCTTCTTAGGCTTTTCAGCACATGGGCTGGGGTCGGTGATTTGGGCTACTTTTAATTTCTTTTGACAATGCGAGGGCCCAATCGTGATATCCCCCCATCATTGCTGTGTCACAAAGTTTTGGTCCGTTCATGATGTCCTTCATTATTCTCCTTTACTTACAGTGAACTCGTCCTCGAGTGATCATATAACTTTTCTCTAGATTTGTAGTAGTCTTGTCACATTCTACTTGGCCACTCAAGTATCCTAAATGCGTCTCCTGAATGCATTTGTCACGTAAAGAACACCTACGAATGCAAATGCAACTTCCTTTGAACAAGGAATTGTCACAAACCATAAAGTCATCATTTGGTTGCCTCATGAGGTATTTTGCCTAAGTCATTTTGGAATCTTCTTCTCTTTCCTAAAGCTCATTGAATTGCTCAAAACTTAGAATTTTAACATCAAGAGAAACAAGCATGGCATCTTGACTACTAAAAACATTGGCCACTTGTTAGTAACACAGATTTGTGCACAATAACATCCACATGGATTCTCTCACTCTACTCACAAGTCCTAAAAATACTAATTTGATTCTGAGTAAAGCATAGTGATGTAGAACAAAAGTTGATAGGCTGGCGATTTCATTCGTAAAGACATATTTTGTGTTGATATCGTTCAATAAGATGAAGGTTGAGATTGGCTAGGCACTAACTCAAAACAAAGATTCTACAAACACTCTATGTTTATTTCTAAATTCTTAAAATAATGACTTAACTAATTAACTCTCTCAATTTCATGGTTTATACAGAGACCATTAAGATTAAGTTACAAGTGTGAAGATGAGTACAAGAGAATTTAAAAACAAGTAAAATTAAAAAATTACAGCATACCAAAATCTTAAAGTGCTACTGGCTAAAACAAAGGTCTAAAGTTGCAGCACACCAAAATCTAGAAATATAACTAATAATGCAAATTTCAAACCTAATTTGCATTAATTTAACACAACAATCTCCTAAGTCATGTTTTGACAACTAAAGTCTTAAATTGCTAGAAGATACCAATATTTGATTCACCAACTACTATTAGTGACTGAGACTTTATTTCAAACACACTGTCAAACTTTGTAACTATATTGTTGTAGGCTCCCAGTAGCTTCTCACCAAGTCTACTGTTGGCAATTTGAACTGCTGTAAATTACTTCAATAATGGTCATTAATGAAATGCTCATCATGTCCCCCATCACATGGGCTGGTGTGTCCCCCATCATTCTCCTCCACTTATAGATAGCTCATCCTCAAGTGACATACAAGTTCTCATCGAATTTACAATAGACTTGTCATACTCTACATCGCCACTCAAGTCGCCTAGATTCACCTCCCAAATATGTTTGTCTTTTAAAGAACTCCTGATAATGCATTGGCAGTTTCGTTTGAACAAATAACCATCATAAACTATAAAGTCATCATTTGGCTGCCTCATGAGGTATTTAGCCTAAGTCTGCCTGGAATCTTTATCTCTTTCAATAAAACTCATTTACTTGCTCAGAACCTGGAATTTTAACCTTAAACGAAACAAGCATAATAACTTAATGAATCAAAGCATCAGCTACTCGGTTAGAAACACCAATAACATAATTAAGCCTCTCAATGTAGGTTGCCCATCTGGATAACATTTGGTCCATATGCTTATAATTATGGAAGTGTTTTAAGGATTGGTGGTCAGAATAGACGATAAATTCTTTGGACAAGAGACATGTTTCCTAAGTTTTGAAGGCTTTATAAACTACATACAATTCATGTTGGTAGGTAAACCATTTCTACATGGGTTCACTCAACTTCTCACTAAAGAAAGCTATTGGCCTCTTTTCTTCACAGAGAACAGCTCAATTTCTTACTCCACAAGTTTCATTGTCTAACCCAAAGGTTTTGATAAAGCCAGGTAATGCAAGAGTAAGTATAGTGGAAAATTTCTCTTTAATCATCTTGAAGCATTGATCCGCAACTTCACTCTATTTCAACTTTCCTTTCTTTAAACATTCAGTTGTGGTAACTGCTATGGTGCTAAAATTCTTAACAAACCTGTGATAGAAAATAGCTAAGTCATGGAAAATCCACTCATTAGTGGTAGTTTTAAGGATAGATAATTCACTGATAATTTTCACCCTTTCCTCATCCATATGGATTTCCTCACTACTAATAATAAATCTCACAAGAAATTATCGATTGTGAGTAAAGCATAGTTCTCTAAGCTCACAAACAACTTAGTTTTCCTAAGCCCAAACTAGACATGCATAAGATGGTTAATATGTTCCACAACATCCAGAATACCATCAAAGTAAATGATAACAAAAGTAGACATAGATGGTCAAAGTACTTGGGTTATTGGATGTATAAAGGTTCTTAGTGTATTTGACAACCAAAATGTCATGACTAACTACTCATGCAGACTATCATTTGTCCTAAAGATAGTTTTACATTCATCTTTTGGGTGTATTTGGATTTGATGATAACCACTCTTCAATTCTCTCTTCAAGTCTATTTTGGAGAATATCTTGGCACCACTTAATTGGTCAAACAAATCATTTATGCATGGAATAAAAAACTGATACCTCACACTATCCTTAACCTCATGGTTTATATAGATACTATTATGATCAAGTTACAAATGTGAAAATAAGTACAAAAAAATTCAAAACAAATAAAATTCAAAAAACACAGCGACTAAGTCTAAAAGTGTTGCTGTCTAGAACTTATAGTCTAAATTTCTAACACACCAAAATCTAGAAATACAATTAATAGCAAATTTAAAACCTAATATACATTAATTCAAAACAACAATTACATTAATAGCAAGTTTCACGTGTTTTTTTTTTAAATTTAGAAAAGTAAATCTAGAATAAATGGAATTTGAATTTTTTCTTTTGTCTTTTTTTTATTTATTATTTATATGTAATAACAAAACTTGAAGAATTAGATAAAATAACAGACAAGAAGAAACAAGAAAATTGTATATGTTACAAAATTTATAGACTAAAATTAAGTTGCTGATTTAAAAGAAAGAATAATCAATAAAAATTAAAATGATAGCTCAAACCTAATTAGAGCCTAAGCTCTGACACCAAATGATGTGAACCTCACAAAGAAAAGTGAGACTCGATGCTTAATGAGATTTTTTTACCCAAGGATGTTCTAATTCAGATTTTAAATAAACAAAAACAAAAACCTTGACCCATTATCTATAAGAGATAAGAACCAAATGTATAAGAAGATTATTATAGACACCACACTCAAGATAGTTAAGAAGTTGTGAGTGATAAATCTGAAAGAATGCCGTAAGATGAAATCTTAATAAATTCTAATAAAAGTTCTTTGAAGAATTTAAGAGAAAACTCTCAATATTAATATCATCAGTTTTTTTTCTTTCCCTTCATCTCTCATGTATTTATATAGACCTCTTGGGATGTCTATCATTTATTACAATAATTAATGACAACTTATAACTACTAACTACCAACTACTACCAATAACTTAGGCACTTAGGATTCCAGCACTTATTACAACAGTTAATGAAAACTTACAACTACTAACTACTAATTACTACCAATAAATTAGGCACTTGGAATGGTAGCACTTATTACAACAATTAATGAAAACTTATAACTACTAACTACTAAAACCTACCAATATTGAGACTTAATATCACATGGGCTACTCACATGAGCTATTGTGCTGTTGTTCCCCATCACACATGGATGTTCAATGGATCTTGTGATGTTTTGGCAACCTAGTTCACATAATTCCCCCTCTCTTAAAAATGATTTGTCCTCAAATCTTTACTGGGCTCAAATGCAACTTTCTTGGACTTTGAAGTGGTACTTTTGATAACACAGTAATCACAGACATATTTTCCATAACTCATCATTTTTAGGCACAAGCAATACTGGAATGGTAGGATGATTCATGCTCCTACACATATACCTCTTCTGCATGAGCTCACAAACCTGTCTTTGAAGTTGCTTTGTCTCATTAGGATTACTTCAATTTGGGATTAATGCTCTATGTATAAAGTTGATTTGATGTTCAATTTCTCTTATTAGTGGTAAAGAATTAGGTATCTCTTTGGGAAACATACCATCAAATTTCTTTTCATCTTCTTCAATTTGCAAACTTAATGTACGCTTAGTAACTATCAACTCACCATCTATTGGGTACTTAATTTCATCACTTGCATCTTCCAACGTTGGCGTAGGTTTGTCATCTGACTTGCTTTCAGTTTCAATGACATTGTCATCGCTTAGAATCAATACACTCTGATTTGGACATTAAGTGTTCGACCCTATGGAAACTCTTTCCTATGTTTATTGCTTATGGTCATAAGAATTTTGAGATACCATCTCGAAGCATCTGGATATACAACTCCCCTATGTGAGCTGACGGATCCCATATCTATGCACACCAGACTCTATAAGCATCAAACAATACCCAGCAACACCCAATGGTCAAATCATAAAAGATATCTAACATGCATGGAATCAAAGTATGACGGATCACTTACAAGTATACCGTGGCACTCAGGTCAGAAGACCACTTATACTACTCAATCTAGAGGACCTATACAATCTCCAAACTTATGGTCAGGTAGGAACAACCAATAGACATACACTGATTTATATAAAAAGGTATACACCAATAGACCTACATTGGTGAAAATAGATCAAGAACATTTTATTTGTGAACGTAATTGAATAATGGCATTACCTAGCACCCAATTGCAACTCTTTACAATAATGTCATTATTAGAATATTCTGAGATTTTTGCCCTATTACAGAAAAGGTTATAACTCCTTAGAATTCACTGATTCTTATAATATGCTAACTTTTAGCAATTATAATTGTTAGTGTTGCTAACTCTTAGCTTTAATCTAAACTTCTTTAGATTAGATCTGAACTCTTTTAAATCATACAATGTCTGTAGCGTTACAAGCACATTACCATATAATTAAAAGTAATTACCAATTTAATAAAATGTACATCATATAAAAATCAAATATTCATACAAATAGGGATGGCACATAAGCACAACCTTAATAATCTCTCACTTGTTTAATGCCATTCATAGTGATAACTAACACTCATAGACTCCACGTGTTTCTTAAACACCTTTAAAGTTAAGGTCTTAGTAAGTAGGTCCACTACATTGTTTACAGAATCTATTCTAAAAATAATTACATCTCCTCTAGCCAAGATCTCTCTAATTTTGTGGTACTTCTGCTCCACGTGCTTAGACTTTATGTGTGCTCTTAGCTATTTGGCCTATGCTATGTCCCCATTGTTGTCGTAAAATAATGAGATAGGATCCAATAAACGTAGAACAATTCTGAGCTTGGAGACAAACTTGCGAATCCATACTGCTTCTTTTGTTGCTTCTACAGCAGTTCTGTACTATGCCTCTGTGGTGGAATCGACTGTGGACCTTTGCTTGGTGCTCTTCTAACTCACAGCAACATCATTGAGAGTAAACACATATCCAGATGTAGACTTTCTATCATCTAAGTCATACTGGAAGTCTAAATCTGTCTATCCTCTCACCTGTAAGTCACTATCTCTATAAATGAAAAACTTATCCTTTATAACCTTAACGTATCAAGATATGTTTGACTGCCATCCAATGGCTGTCACCTGCATTAGATTGGTACTAGCTTGTAACACTTACAGCTTGTGTATATCATAGCATACATCAAGCTCCCAACAGTTGATGCATATGGTATGTTAGACATTCCAACTCTTTTATCTTCTGTCTGAGGAGACATTCTCCTCTAAAGATGAATACCATGTCTAAAAGGTACATTAACTGTCTTATAGTTAGTGAATTTATAGGAAGCTATTAATGTACAATGATTAGGAGAGTCTTATCAGCTTTTTAGCTCTATCTTTATAAAGCATTATACCTAGTATATAGGAAGCTCTCCCAAATCCTTCATGGAGAAATTCTTACTCAAATAAATCTTGACCAACTATAAGATACTGATATCATTTTCAATGATTAGTATGTCATCAACATAGAGCACTAAGAAGACCATCATGCTCCCACTAATCTTTTTATATATACATGCTTCCTTTTTGTTTTTTTTTTTATAAAATCAGACATTCTGATTGCCTCATCAAAATGATGATTCCAGTTTCAAAAAGTCTGCTTAAGTCCATATATGGACTTCTTTAGCCTGCACACTAGACTAGAGGTTTGGATGGACATAAAAATTTTAGCCTGTTCCATGAATATCTTTTCCACGAGGTATCAATTCAAGAATGCCATCTTTATATTCATCTGTCAAATCTCAAAGTAATAATATATTACAAGTTCCAATAAAATCTTGACTGTAACATTGCTACTGATGCAAACGTTTTCTCATAATTGATATCAGATCGTTGAGAATAACTTTTTGCTACCAGTTGAGCCTTAAAGGTCTCTACATTCCCATCTGGCCCTCGTTTTCTCTTGTAAACCCATTTACAACCGATAAAAACTATTCTTTCAAGAAGCTCAACCAAATCTCAAACTTAATTCTAACGCATAGAGTCAATTTTAGATTTCATGGCTTCTTGCCATTTTTTTGAATCGATGTCTAACATCGCCTCTCTATAAGTCAAAGAATCATTTTCTTCTATTAAGAAAACTTCAAGTGCAATTTCAGGCATCTAAACATACCACATAGGTGGTCTGGACATCCTCTCAAGCCTACGTAGAGGGTGTGTCAAAGGTATACTGATCATTTGAACTTGAGTTTCCACCTGGTTCATTTGTTCAAGATTGACTTTATTAAGTTCAAACTTCCTACAATCCCCACGATTTATAAGAAACTATTTCTTTAGAAAAGTGGCATAATGAGCAATAAACACATTTTATTCCTTGGGATCATAAAACTGATATCCCATAGAATTATTGGGATACCCAATAAACTTATACTTGTGTAACTTTATCCTATTATGTAACTTTTACGTATGTAGGACAGCCTGAAATCTTAAAATACTTAAGACTCGATTTCCTCCCTTCATTATCTTGTGTAGAATGGTAGGAATAGTTTTGGATAGTACTTTGTTCAAAATATGAGCAGCAGTTTCTAGAGCATAACCCCACAAGTATTTAGGGAGATTAGTAAAACTCATCATTGATCGAACCATATCCAATGAAGTCTAATTCCTCCTCTCTGAAACACCATTGTGTTTTTGAGTACCTAGAAGACTATGTTGAGCAAGAATCTCATTCTTCTTTAAATAATCTGAGAATTCACTGCCTATGTACTCACTGCCTCGATATGATAATTCTCTACTTTAAGTCATAATTCTTAAGACTTTTCAAAGGTTTCTAGCTTGTGTTTCATAAGAAACATGTACCCATATCGTGATAAATCATCAGAAAAGGTAACTAAGTATCGAAACCCACCTATTCCAGCGTGATTCATTAGAATGCATACATCACTATGCACCAATTCTAATAAATCAGTGGCTCGGTGTCCAATACTTACAAATAGAGATTTAGTCATCTTCCTTTGAATACAAGATTCACAAATAGGATAAAGCTCTATGGTCAAATCAGGTATCTGACCATCTTTAACCAAATAGGTTAGGCGTCTGACACCTATGTAACCTAATCTCATATGCCATAATTTTATATCATTTAAAGTTTTCGATCTACTACGTTTATTACTGGAAGTGGCTTGCACATTCATGACATTTTTAGTTGTATTCAAAATATAATGCCTATTAATTAACTGACATTTAGCTAACAAAATATCATTTATATCATATAAATATAAGAACTATTCTTAATGTACATATGATATCTTTCACTAATAAGTACAGGAAGGGATACAATCTGTCTAATGATATTCAGGACATAATAACAATTTTGTAGTATGATTGTTCTATTACATGAGAGAAGTAGATCAAAATATCAACAGCTTGGACTTATAGGAAATCAAAATTTCCTACTCATAGTATCACCTTTCTAAGCTGTAGCACCTTAGTCTCCCTCAGTCCTTATAACATTTTGCAGATGTGAGAAAGACATACGATATCTAATACCTAGCCAAAATAGGCATCAAATGCCATATAAATGTCAATGATAGTCAAGTACATACATATGAGAATCTTCTTTATAATGGCAAGATACTTTGGGTAGTTACGCTTCTAATGCCCATTCTCACTACAAAAGAAACACTTTTATTTTGTTACTCTTTTTAGTTCTATCCTCCATCTTATTTACCATTAATTTTGTTCTAATTCAATCTAAACACTTAAAGAAAGACCAATAAAAACCAAGCACCACTCTCATCTTGAAATCAAATTTTTGTTTATATTTTGAATAATCTATTTGAAGATCAAGGCACATCATGAGAGCATAACTAACAAATGGAATGCAGATCCTATTCAAGTTCAAATTGATTCGGTTACAAGGGCTTGAACTAAAAGATTCAAGGAAACTCTCAATATACTGATTCAAAATATTTGCGCTGAGGTGAATTCATGGAGGCCTAAGAAAACTCTAAATTGATGATTACTCAATAATGACTCATCAATTGTTTGGGGACATAATGGACATTTCAATAATGGCCATTACATTTTTAGAAGAAATTCAGAAGTAGTTCAAGTTGCCAACAGCAGCCCATGTGGTGAGACGTTTTAGCTTGCAATTGTATTTATTATAGTAGTTGCATTGTTTGATAGTGTTTTAGAAAGTTGTTGATCAATAAAGACTCCACGACAATAAATTAAGAAAGTTGTGAATCAAGAAAGAATTCAAGACCATCTAGAAACAGATTTATATGAAAAATTATGACTTGTTGCTTATATTAAAGCAAGAACCTTGGTAAAATGAAGACACCACAATCAATTATGGAAGGATTGATTGATAAGTCTAAGGAGAATGCCACGAAAATTGTTCTGATAAGTTCAGATACTTCTAAAGGAACCAAAGAGAATTTTCTTAATTAAATTGCTGAATGCTTTCATCTTATACCTCATGTATTTATAATAAACACTTGGGATTCCAATATTTATTATGATATTTAATGATAACTTTAAAACTATTAACTACCAAGTACTACCAACAACTGAAGTTGTATTTTAAACTAGCTATCTAACTTTACAACTACAATAATAAATGCAATTACAGGTTTCCTAGAAGCTTCATGGGCTGCTGCTAGCAACTTGAATTGCTTCAAAAAATGTAATGGCCATTAATGAAATGCCCATTATGTCCCCCAACACTTAATGAGTCAAATTGAGTAATTACAAATTTAGAAATTTACACTCAATCCACCCACTTTGTGATATGAGGAATTCAACCTAAATTTTTTGAATTAATCTGTTGAGAGTTTCCTTTAAACTTTTAGCTTGAACTCTTGTAACTGGACCAACTAGCACTTGAATAGGATCTAGAGTTCATTTGTTAGTCTTGCACTTATCATACCTCTCATTTTGAAAAGGATTTGTCCTCAAATCATCACCTATATCAAAAGGACTTAAATCAGTAACATATAAAGTGGTACTAACATTGTACTCACCTGGCAAATCAACTTATTATGTAGTTTCATTTAAAACTACTAACTACCAACTACTACCAACAATTGAGGTTGTATTTCAAACTAGCTATCTAACTTTACAACTACAATAACAAATGCAATTGCAGGTTTCCTAGAAGCTTCATGGGCTGCTGCTAGCAACTTGAACTGCTTCTTAATTGCTTTAAAAAATGTAATGGCCATTAATGAAATGCCCATCATGTCTCCCAACACTTAATGAGTCAAATTGAGTAATCACCAATTTAGAAATTTATACTGAATTTACCCACTTTGTGATATGAGGGATTCTTTTAGATTATTCCGAAGCTTGAATCATGGAAATCCAAACTTGTGGAACACATGGGACATCTAACTTGGGCCTTCATAAATTCACCTTAGCCCAAATTTTTTGAATTAGTCTATTGAGAGTTTCCTTAAAACTTTTAGCTTGAACTCTTGTAACCGAATCAACTAGCACTTGAATAGGATCTGGAGTTCATTTGTTAGTCTTGCACTTATCATACCCCTCCTCTTGAAAAGGATTTGTCCTCAAATCATCACCTATATCAAAAGGACTTAAATCAGTAACATATAAAGTGGTACTAACATTGTACTCACCTGGCAAATCAACTTATTATGTAGTTTCATTTAAAACTACTAACTATCAACTACTACCATAAATTGAGGTTGTATTTTAAACTAGCTATCTAACTTTACAACTACAATAACAAATGCAATTGCAGGTTTCCTAGAAGCTTCATGGGCTGCTGCTAGCAACTTGAACTGCTTCTTGATTGCTTTAAAAAATGTAATGGCCATTAATGAAATGCCCATCATGTCTCCCAACACTTAATGAGTCAAATTGAGTAATCACCAATTTAGAAATTTATACTGAATTTACCCACTTTGTGATATGAGGAATTCTTTTAGATTATTCCAAAGCTTGAATCATAGAAATCCAAACTTGTGGAACACATGGGACATCTAACTTGGGCCTCCATAAATTCACCTCAGCCCAATTTTTTTGAATTAGTCTATTAAGAGTTTCCTTGAAACTTTTAACTTGAACTCTTGTAACCAGACCAACTAGCACTTGAATAGGATCTAGAGTCCATTTGTTAGTCTTGCACTTATCATACCCCTCCTCTTGGAAAGGATTTGTCCTCAAATCATCACCTATATCAAAAGGACTTAAATCAGTAACATATAAAGTGGTACTAACATTGGACTCACCTGGCAAATCAACTTATATGTAGTTTCATTATTGCGCTTAAGGACTTGAAAAGTTCCCTCTTCTCTCGAAAAAAACTTAAATCTCCTTTGTGTCAAAAATCTTTCTTTCCGCAGATGCAACCAAACCCAATCTTCAAGTTCAAAAATAAGTTGTTGACCCCCTTAATTAGCTTGTTTTTCGTATTGGTCCATCATCTTCTCAATGTTGAGTCTTGCTTTTGCATGTACTTGCTTAACAAATTTAGCCTTTTTCTATCTCATTTTGCTTGTATCGAACATATAAAAATGTCTCAATAAATTCTACCCATCGTGCATGTCTCTAGTTTAACTTGTGTTGGCCTTTTAAATACTTAAGGACTCATGATTGGTATGAATCATGAACTCCTTAGGCCAAAGGTTGTGTTACCATGTTTCCAATGCTAACCAACGCATATAATTCTTTACCATAAGTAGGGTAATTTAAGGCTGCCCCACTTAATTTCTCGCTAAAATATGCTATTGGTCTTCTTCCTTCCATAAGGACTGCATCTACACCCATACTTGAAGCATCAAATTCAATTTCAAATATATTATTAAAATCAGGCAAAGCAAGTAAAGGAGCATGAGTTAATTTTTTCTTGATAATTTAGAATGCCTTCTCTAGTTCATCTCCCCATTTGAATCCAATGTTCTTCTTAATGACTTCGATAAGTGGTGCGGTGATGCTATTAAGTTTTTCACGAACCTCCTGTAAAAACTAGCGAGTCCATGAAAACTAAAAACATTACCTACACTCATGGGACTCAGCCATTTATGAATCAGGCAGATATTCTCTTCATCAACCTGTATTCCTTGTACACTCACAACAAAACTAAGAAACACAAGTTTATCAATGCAAAAAGTGCACTACTTCAAGTTAGAAAATAACTTACCTTTTTAAAGGGCATCTAAAACTAAATTAAAATGCACAACATGATCATCCAAGCTTTTGCTATAAATGAGAAAATCATCAAAATCAACAATAACAAATCTGTATATGAAAGTAGGCAATATATCATTCATTAATCACATGAAAGTACTTGTTGCATTGGTTAATACAAATGGCATAACTAACCATTCATAAAAACCATATTTCATTTTAGAAGCAGTTTTTCATTCATCTCCCTCTTTCATTCTTTTTTTATGATACCCACTCTTTAAATCAATCTTAGAAAATACATAACCACCATGCAATTCATTTAACATATCATTTAAGCGAGAAATATGATGACAATACTTTATTATTATATTGTTGACTACTTGTCAATCAATGCACCTTCTGCATATTTTATCCTTCTTAGAAACCAAGATCACTGGCACATTGCACAAACTCATACTTTCCTTTATGCATTCCTTTTCAACAATTCACTAACCTGCCTTTGTAGCCCCCTTGCCTCCTTAGAATTGCTTTAATAGGCTAGTCGGCTTAGAATGGAAGCACTGGGCACAAAATTGATTTAATGTTCAATTCCTTGAATATGAGATAAACTAGGTGGAATCTCTTCAGGAAAGACATCATCAAACTCTTGCAAAAGATAAACAACTGAACTAGGCAGAGACGAGTCAAGTTGATTAGTGTTTAAATACTCCTCTTTGTACAAAAGTACAATCTTTTGCTGATTTTAAAACATTGCTATTTTTATTTCACTCGCTTTTGCATAGAAGTTTGCTTTTCTCTCTGCTTTTCTCTCAATGGATGAATTTGTCCTCTTTTTTTCTCTCTCATCTTTCTTAACATCTCTTTTTTTCTCTTTCTAATTTTCACTTGTTTTCTTTTTTTCACTCTCTTACTTTCAATCACTCTTTTTTTGTGACCTCACTTGATCTTTACTATATCACACAAAACGTTATCTTAATATTTTTCTATGTGGAAGAAAACTAACACCTGTTTAGTAACCCTCACCTCACCTCTATCATTGTGTCATTGTAATTTGTAAGGCTAGGGATGTTTAATTATTGGCAACCCAAATTTCTCCACCATTGTAGTGCTAGCAACATGAGTACAACTACCTTTATTAATAATCACACTACATACCTTGTTTTGCACGTGGCATCTAGTATGGAAAGATATTTTCTCGTTGCACTTCATCATCTTTTTTTACCTGCATACTTAGAACTCTCCTCGCAACCAACAATTCACCTTGGGCAGCGTATTCCTCATCATTTACATCCTCCAATGGTGGCATTGATTCGGTGACATCTTTATTATCTCATTTAATTTCATCATTATCTCATAATATAACTTGTTTGTTTGGACATTGGATCGCTATGTGACCCCTGCCTTGACATTTAAAACACTTATTATCATCATTCTGAGTGGTGGAAGAAGCAAATACCCCTGCCTTGACATTTAAAACACTTATTATCATAATTCTGAGTGGTGGAAGAAGCAAATTTACCTTAATTTCCATGGCTGGTCGCTTTTTATTTTTACTTGATTTTGGGCTTGGCAATTGCTTTCTTATTCTTTGTCTTCATAAAATTCGACCTCCACAATGAACTGCCCCTCCTCTTGAGTTGGTTCTCAATTTGATAGCCATGTGCACCATATCTTCCAACTCCACATAATGTTTCAAGTCCACCAAATTAGTAATTTCTCGATCCAAACTAACTATAAAACTAGCCATAATAGCCTTTCAGTCTTCCTTTACATTCACTTGGATCATAGCGATTTCTATCTCTTTATAATAATCATCCACACTTTTGATTACCTTGTGTAAGACTTTGTAATTGTTGGTAAAAGTCATGGTAGTAATGATTTGGAATAAACCATTTTTTCTCATCACGACTTTTATTTCCTCCTACGTCTCAATTAGATGCTCTCTATTTCTCTTCCTGTTTAACACTAGTTGATCCCACCAAACAATCGCATAATAAAAAAATTTAATGGCTGTAACTTTTACCTTTTTAAGCTCAAAAAAATTGTGATAATTGAATACTAATTCTATCTTCTTCTCATACTCAAGGTAAGCATTGGAATCATTTTTGCTTTGAAAAGATGGAATCTTCATCTTAATACTACCTAAGTTATTATCTTCTAAATTTTTAGCTCCTCTAAACTGCCCACCATATCTTCTATTATCAACAATTGAATCTCAGTCATCTTCTTCATCAAAACAGTTTCCATAATACTCTTCAACTTTAACTCTCACTTCCTTGCGTTAAACTTTCTCTCTCTCTTCTTCACACATTAGGAGTGTTTTGTGGCTGCTCCAAACATGCATTCTCTACCCAATCTATCTGTTCATGAACCTGTTCTATCTCAACTTTTAACATTCTCCTCATCTCACCTATTAAAGCTTTCATGAGAAACTTTGGATCAACCTCTTCTGACATAATTTCAGAAGCATTTTTGTTCTTGTTGTCTAACATGTTTATTGCAAAACAAAGTTAGAGAAACAAAAAAAGAACCTCGTATAGAATGATTCACTCAACTTTCTCTCATGTTTCACACAAAATTAGATTGGTTTTGACCCTCTTGCATGCTCATCATTCTTACCTACTTCCCCTCATAATAATCCTTTATAAAGTTCTTATCAAAATAATCAAACAAATATCACAATTTCCAATAAAAATTCACCAAGAACTCACCAAAAGAAATTCTGAATTAAAGGCTTAGTAAGCATGGCTATGTCATGGATTTAAGATTTTTTTTTTTGCGAGCAAGAAATTCAGATTTATGGAATTGAAAAGGAACACAAAGATGTAGAATTGAAACAATAATTAAGATAGTTGAATCTCAATATCACTTTATTTATTTATTTTACTTTAAATAAAAAAATGTAGGCAAACTTGCAATTAGTGCCAAGCTCTGATGCCAACTGATACAATCTATGCCAAGAAATTGAGAAAGTTATGGATCTAGAAAGACTCCAAGATCGTTTAAAAATAGATTTGCATGAAAAATTGTGACCCATTCCTTGTAAGAACCTTGGTATAATAAAGACGTCACAATCAATAATGGAAAGATGGATTGATAAGTCAAAGAAGAATACCACAAAAATTGTTTCAATAAGTTCAAAAAGTTCTAAAAGAACCAAAGAGAATTTTTTAATCAAATTGATGAATACTTTTCTCTCATCCCTTATGTATTTATTGTGAACACTTGGGATGCTAGCATTTATTACAATATTTAATGATAACTTAAAAACTACTAACACTACCAATAACTAAGACTTTATTTTAAACTAGTTGTCAAACTTTGCAACTACAACAATAAATGCAATTGCAAGATTCTAGAAGCTTCTAATCGCATGGGCTGCTCTTGGCAACTTTAACTGCTTCTCAATTGCTTCAAAAATTGTAATGACCATTAATGAAATATCCATCATGTCCTCTAACTTGATGAGTCAAAATTGAGTAATCACCAATTTAAAAAACTACACTCAATCCACCCACTTCGTGATCCGAGAAATTCTTCTAGATTAGTAGAAAGCTTGAATTATAGAAATTCAATGTTGTGGAACATGTGGTACATCTACCTTGGGCCTCCACAAATTCACCTGATAAGGTTTTATGTGATGTGTTATTGGGATGTTGATGAACACATTAAAATATATATTTATTTAGAGATTTGGTCACCATTTAATGTCACTAATTTTAGCATTTTTGTATTTTTAGGCCAGAAATAAAGTGTTGTCCTTAAATTGTGATTAATGAATATTATTTGCACAGGTTTAGGTTAAATGGACGTAACTCTCAATGTAGAAATTGAAATGAGTAAATTCTTAAACCTGGAGTAATATGACTCAATCTTACATAAACTTAAAGAAAAGTTAAAAAGCCAAATCCAACATGTTATAGGCCAAAAATTAGGATACAATATAATTGGGTTATAACTTTCGCTCAGCTTGACCTATCTCACATATTTATACCATATTTCACAAAATACGTACCCAATGGGTATAATTCTTGAAGCTATGAAATACTCAATTATCAATAACTTTTATGTTAATGGTAAAGTCCAAATCAGCCGTGATCATGGGCCAAATTATAATCAAAATTGGTAAAAGGGTTGTTAGCCAAAATCTAACACACCTTTGAAGTATTGCCCATATCTTATTGGATACTCATCCAAATTGCATAAACCTAGTGGATATGAAAAGAACAGATAAAATACTACAACTTTCATGTCAACCAAAAAGGCTACATCAATCATTTACATTATCAAAAAGGTGCTGCCATTAGGTTAACGAATGGTTGACCTAAATTATTGAAGATTAAAGTCACACTAAACATGCTTTCATTCATTGCCTATATAAGAACACTCTTAGGACATTTTCAATACTTGATAATTCTCTCACATTTCTTTTCTTTAACATACATTGTAAGCTAGGCAAGAGTTCTTGGCAAAACTAAGAGATGAACTTTTATGTGTAATAAATTTATTTCTATACTTTAATTCTTTGTCATGAACTACAAATAAACTTAGCTCAGGATTGCCCTACTTATAGTGAGATAAGAGGGATATATGAGGAACAATGCAATGCCCTAGGGATGTACAAGAAGCCTTATTCACCCTACTCTGAAACCTATAATCCTAGTTGGAGAAACCACCCAAATGTTAGTTGGATTTCTGACCAACAAGCCAACAGCCATTGGAAATAAGAACAACAACCATGCAAGTCTTATATTGCACCTCAATATAATGCACGACCAACTAGGAGTCCTTTAGAGGATACATTACAAGCATTTATGGAGGCACAAAGTAAGACTAATAAAAAATTTGAAATAGCTTTTGCGTAGGTATTAGACGCAAACAAAAAAATTGAGAGTCAAATCACTAAGCTAACTAGTGCCTTAACTGTACAAGAGTGAGGTAAGTTTCCATCTCAACCTTAATCCAATCCAAAAGGATAATTCATGGCACAAGCTTCTACTTTTAATGCACAAAATCTCAAAGAAGTCAAGGCTATTAATACTCAAAGTGGCAAGATTATGAATGAGTATACTTCTCTAACTAGCACATCTACGAGTAGTAAAAATGTCCCCCCTTAAAAAAGAGCCCAAAAATAAGTTTTCAATCCCAGTGTCTTTTCCCCAAGCTCTTCGACCTATTGAAAAAATTTCAAAAATTCAAGGTGAGATTTTAGAAAATTTGAAACAAGTTAAGATTAATCTTCCCTTGTTGCATTTGATTAAGCAGGTTCCAATTTATGCCAAAGTTATCAAGGATTTATGTACTATCAAAAGAAAACATCATATAAAGAAAAGTGCATTTTTGGCAGAGTAGGTAAGTGCAATGATTGAACAAAAGACACTACCCAAGTATGAAGGCTCAGGATGTCTCACAATCTCTAGCCAAATTGGGACACATGAGTTTGATTAAGCTTTATTGGACTTAGGAGCAAGTAAAATTTAATGCCTTATTCTATTTACTTATAATTAGGACTTAGAGAGAGATTAAACCTATATTTGTAATCCTACAATTAACTGACCGATTAATCAAGAAACCATGGGGAATAGTAGAAGATGTTTTGTTATAAATTGATAAATTTTACTACCCTATTGATTTTCTTGTTTTAGATACTTATTATATACTTAACATGTAGTCTAATATCTCTCTGATTTTGGGGATATCTTTTCTTACCACTCCTAACACTTTTATTATTTACAAAAATGGTCTAATGAAGTTGTCTTTTGGGAATATGGCTCTTGAGGTGAACATTTTTCATATTGGCAAGCAACTACGAGAAAAAGATGAATGTTATCATTCATATATGATAGACACTTATAGCGGAGGAAGCTTATAAAAATCATGGCTCTGATTCTTTAGAAACCTCATTGATTTTGATTTTGATTTTGAAGAATTGTATTATCCTGATGAAACAACTTATGTGTTTAGTATTTTTGACTCATAGGATAAAGGGAATTGATTTTGGTAGCCACACTTTGAAGAGTTGCGATGAGAGAGGGAGAAACCGAAACCATCAAACCTCGAGACACCACAAGTTGAGCTTTCTCCACTGCCTAAAGGATTGAAACATGCATTCTTGGGATGAGGTGATACCTTTCCTATCATCATTTGTTCTGAACTTAGTGCTGAACAAGAGAAAAATTTGATAAAATTGTTAAAATAATATAAATCTGCACTAGGTTGAACTATAGCTAATATTAAAGGTATTTTTCCATTGATATGCTCCTATACAATTCATTTAGAGGATGGTGCCTAACCCGTTAGGGACCCATAATGAAGACTTAACCCAATAATGAAAGAAGTGCTGAAGAAAGAAGTCTTGAAACTATTAGATGTAGGAATAATCTACCCAATTTCTAATAGTCAATAGGAAAGTCCAACTCAAATAGTTCCTAAGAAATTTGGGGTTACTGTTGTGAAAAATCAGAATGGGATATCTGTTCCAACTAGGGTAGTAAGTAGTTGGTGAATGTGTATTGATTATAGAAAATTAAACACAGCCACCAGAAAAAGACTATTTTTCATTGCCTTTTTATTGACCAAATTTTAGAACGTGTAACTGGACATCCCTTTTATTTCTTTCTTGATGGGTATTCAGGTTATTACCAAATTGAGATAGCTATAGAAGATCAAGAAAAAACCACTTTTACATACCCTTTTGGTACTTATGCTTTTCGTAGAATGTCATTTGGATTATGTAATGCATCAACTACTTTTCAACGTTGCATACTGGGTATTTTCTCTAATATAGTTAAAAAATGCATGGAAGTTTTTATAGATGATTTGATTATTTTTTATGATTCTTTTGATTCATGTTTACTTAACTTAAAAGCTATTTTCAATAGGTGTGAAGAAAAAGGACTTGTGCTAAATTGGGAGAAATGTCAGTTTATAGTATCTTCAGGAATCGTTTTGGGGCACATTCTATCTGAAAGAGGGATAGAGGTTGACAAGGCCAAAATTAAATTAATCTTTAAATTACCTAAACCAAAAACGGTAAAAGATGTCCGATTTTTTTTTGGACACGCTGTCTTTTATAGAAGGTTTAAACAAAATTTTTCTACCATATCTAGATCATTGTGTAACCTTTTGCTAAAATATGTTGAATTTACATGGACAAAAGAGTGTGAGGAGGCATTCCAAACACTTATTACTAAACTCACTGCCGCTCCAATCATTGGAACCTCCCATTTGAGATTATGTGTGATGTAAGTAATTATGCTGTAGGAGTAGTTCTTAGACAATGAAGGGAGAGAAAACCCTTTGTTGTTTATTAGACTAGTAGGACTTTGAATGGTGCTCAAATGAATTACAATATTACTAAAAAAAGAACTATTAGATGTTGTTTTTGCCTTAAACAAATTCTGTTCTTATTTGATTGGTTCACCTATTATTGTTTTTGTTGACCACGCGACCCTTAACTACCTTCTTTCTAAGAAGAATGCTAAAATCGGTTTAATTAAGTGGATTCTTCTTTTGTAAGAATTTGATCTAACTATTAAAGATAAGAAGGGTGTGATGTGCATCATGAAAGTTCTAAATCAACTCAAGAAGGCGAGCTGAGCGTAAAGGAGATTTCAGATGGTCCAATAACAAGGGCTAAGGCTAAACAGCTTCAAAGGGCCGTAAGTAGTCAAATTAGAGCTATTGAAGCTTCTATGGGATTAGAAGCTTGCGATCTGAATGGAAACGAGCCAAATGTATTTATTTGTCTTCAATTTGAGATTGGGACGTGATTTAGAGACGTTTGGTGACGTTGGGCTTTAAGAAGCAGCTAAGGGTTTTCTTTTCATGCTATTGGGCTTTATTTACTTCTTATGTTACTACTTTTATGTATTTGGGCTATTTTGAACTTGTTTAGTTTTGTTTTAAATTGTTAAGTCATATTGGGCTTATTTTGGGCCTTTTTAAATTTATTAGGTAACATTAGGGTTTCACCTCATTTTGTAAGCCTATATAAGGCATGTAAAAGTCTTGTAAAGGCAGTTGCCTCATTTTGGATTTGGATGCACGAAAATAGACTTTTCTCTCTCAAAATTGTCTTCTCAAGTTTTTTTCAACTCTTGAAGATAGTTGCTGACTTATCACTCTTTGATCACCAAGAGTGTGGCGTCAAAACTCTAAATTGATCCTTGTGGCGTCCATACGACTTATCAAGGTATCTATTTAGTTCTATCCTCCATCAACTTCACAATTTAATTTTGTTATAAATCAAAGCACATCAGGGTGTTAAAAATGTTGTTGCTGATCACTTATCCCGCCTTAAGTTCACTGACTTTACTGATGTTCCACCTATTCAAGATGATTTTCCTGATGAACATCTTTTCACTATAAGCTAAATACTTTGGTATGCATATATCGTAAATTATTTAATTTGTGGTGAACTTTCATCTAACGGGAGTGCACAAGATAAGCATAAGTTCTTGGTTGAGGTATGTTGTGTGATTTCTATAACACAAACTAACGCAAGTGCACGTATCGCAACAAGTAATAAAGTGATAAATAGAGTGTCGATCCCACGGGGAATTGTTATTACTTGCTAAGTACTAAAATTATGTTCTCCTATTCTTATTAAAGCTATTGGCAATTTAATGGTTTTAATATCTAAACTAACTAAACAAGAAATAATAATAATTACAAGAATTGAGCAAGGAGAACAATTGTGATAGCACAAATACTCAGATGCCTAGGATTACAATAATCCCTCAATACTTCACTTGAATCCAACTACTCCCCTTAGAACTATCAATATGAATGTCAACCAAGAACTCTAATATCCTCACAAGCCTCTTTTGCAGGTCAAGTGAGTATATCTCATTCAATTAACTATCTATATGTCTATGATAATCAAATTGAAATAAGATTCATTAAGTTCAAATTCTCTAAATGGTCATATATGCCTATGAGTATATGTCTATCTCATATGAAACTCATGCTTTTACACCATGATCATACATCAATTTATCCATGGCCAACACAAAATTTCCTTTGTCAAGTTCCTTAAGGTTCCCTAATCAATCTAATACATTTTCATGTAATTAGAAGCATTTAGCATAGAACAAATTGAACAATTCCATACCAATATGATAAATAAGGGAAAATAATCAATCCAAGCTACATATTGAGTTCACATTGTAATCCTAGCAATAAAACTTAGTTCATAATTGAAAATATAAGTTTAGAGCATCTAACAACATCATTATACATGTTGGAATCAACAACAAATACGAATTTGAAGAGAAGAAGAAATTTCCCTTGATGCAATGGTGATGTTCTTCCTCCAAAATGCAGAAATTCTTCTTCTTCCCCTTGATTTTTGCCTCTTGTTGTTGATTCTTGCTTCCAAGACCCAAATGAAGTGTTTATTTTCGTGCTCTCAACTGCCCCTTTGCTCCTCCTCTCTCTTTGGCTAAACAATGGGTGTTTATATAGGTAGGGTTGCAAAAAGAGGACAAAAATGCCCCAAAGAAGTGCCCAGAATTCAGCGCCGCGGCGCTGCGATTCAATGCCGCGGCGCTGCGATTCAATGCCGCGGCGCTCACTTTCTGCAATTGGCGCCGCGGCGCTGAAATCCAGCGCTGCGGCGCTGCACTGTTGCTACAGTACAACTGTAGCAGTGTACTGTAGCTACAGTGTTACTGTTGCTACAGTGCCTCATTCCGTATTTTTATCTCTAATGCTCCGATTTGCGTCCGTTTTCCGGTATTTTTGCTCCGATAATACTTCAACCTATAAAACAACATTAATACGCATAAATAGCCCAATTATTGAGATAAATTGAACAAATATCAAGTTAGGAAGATAAAATAGTTTATACAATTACGCCTTATCAAGGTACGTTAATTTTATTGGAAAGATCTATATCTTTTTAAATACTGCCCTGACCAAATTATGAGACATTGCATTCTCGAAAGTGAAGTTTCTAGTGTCTTAACTTTTTGCCATAGTACTGCTTGTGGGGGTCATTTTTCTATGAAGAAGACAGTTGAAAAAATTTTACTGTATGGTCTTTACTGGCCCACTTTGTTCAAAGATACTAATAATTTTTGTCGTTTCTGTAAAAGATGTCAAAAGTTAGATACTCTATCTCGAAGACATATGATGCCTCTTAACCCTATTCTTGTTATTGAGATATTTGATTGTTGGGGTATCAATTTTACGGGTCATTTTTTCTCATCTTTTGACTACTTTTACATCTTTTTAACTG
Organism: Ailanthus altissimus; assembly: GCA_946807835.1. NCBI lineage: Eukaryota > Viridiplantae > Streptophyta > Magnoliopsida > Sapindales > Simaroubaceae > Ailanthus > Ailanthus altissimus. The sequence continues at coordinate 6,306,923 of OX327713.1, read as the reverse complement.
TTGAATATGTATCAAAATGGGTGAAGACTATATAGCTTGTCGTACTAATGATAACACATTGTGATACAATTCTTAAAAGTAAATGTGTTATCGAGGTATTGTACACCACGTGTCATCATTAATGACCAAGGAACACATTTTTATAACCGTTCTTCTGAAGCTTTGATGCATAGGTATGATGTTCTTCACAAAGTTTTCACTGCATACCATCCACAGATAAATAGACAAGCTGAGCTAGCAAATAGAGAGGTTAAACAGATTTTAAAAACAATAGTTAACTCGGATTGCAAAGATTTGTCTCTACGCTTTTCTAATGCATTATGGGCATATTGCACTGCATACTAAACTATATTAGGAATTTTTTCATACCAGTTTGTCTATGGAAAAGCTTGCAATTTACTTGTTGAGCTAGAGCATAAAGCTTATTGGGCTATCAAAGCCCTTAACTTTGATTTGAGTGTTGCAGGTCTTCGGAGAAAGTTATAATTGTCAGAAATAGAAGAGTTATGAAATGATGCATATGACGACTCTAGGATTTACAAAGCTAAAATGAAAGCGGCTTAAACTATTTCTTGACTTTTTCTTGTATGACAACTCTAAGATTTACAACTCTTGTATGTCTATTCTTAAAATTGACTTTTTCTTGAGTGCTTAAACTGTTTCCTAACTCCATGAGAGAAATTCTAACCTTTTAAACAGTCATACACTCTTGAGGATATGGAGTTGAGGCTTTTACTTAGAGAAATTCTCAATGTTATATCTGTTTTGGTTTATGGTAAGAACGTTATGGAGGTTCACGCACATACAATTTTGGAAGTTATAATTAAAAAAACCATAATAGCAATAGTAATCTTGAATTGACTTTTTGTTTGAAATGCTTAGGTAGTTTTGCATATTCTATTTACGCTTGAATTGCTAGAGACTAGCAATAAGCTAGTTGGGAGCTGTGATGAACACATAAAAATACATATTTATTAAGAGATTTAGTCACCATTTAATGTCACTAATTTTAGTATTTTTGTATTTTTAGCTTGAAATAAAGTGTTCTCCTTAAATTGTGATTAATGAATATTATTTGCAGAGGTTTGGGTAAAATGGTCATAACTCTTAATGTAGAATCAAAATGAAGAAATTCTTGAATCTGAAGTAATATGACTCAATCTTACACAAATTTGAAGAAAAGTTGAAAAGCCAAATCCAACATGTTATAGGTTAATAATTGGGATACAACAGAATTGGGTTATAATTTTTGCTTAGCTTGACCCACCTCGCGTATTTAGACCATATTTTACAAAATAAAAACCTAATTAGTATAATTCTTTAAGCTATGAAATACTGACTTAATTATCAACAACTTTTATGTTGATGGTAAAGTCTAAATCAGCCGTTATCATAGACCAAATTGTATTGCAAATGAGTAAAATGGTTGTTGGTCGAAATCTGACATATCTTTGGTATTTTGCCCATTTGATACTCATCCAAGTTGTATAAACCTGGTGGATATGAAAACAAGAGACAAAATACTACAACTTTCATGTCGGCCAAAAAGGCTACATCGATCATTTATATTATCAAAAAGGTGTTGAGTTATAATTGTTATTGGTTACATTATTTTATATGTTAATCTTTTAGTACAATATTGTCAATCGATATATTATCGATCTTAGATAACATGTAAATACAATAATGTTTTGATATTCAAATTGATCTTTCACTTCAATATTGTCAAAATGACATATTGTTGATCTTAGATTACTTGTACAAATGAATATGGTTTGTGTTCATGTTTGCAAAGAGTTTAGTAATATCAAATACATGTATTATCAAACGTGCCATATTTTACATATCTTCAGATTGATTGTTTGCGATGTGAAACTTTCAATTGAGTTATAAACATTGAATCAAAGTATATAATAGATTTTCGAAGTATAATTGTGATTTTTGAAGCCTTGCTTACATCATCATAAGCCTTTTTCCTTAAATCATATATAATTCTATCTCATCCACATAAACCAATTAGTTAATTTTCTCCTTTGCTACTGCTTTAATATTTTCACTCCACTAGCCTATTTTGCCAAAAGCTTTCTCGTGGGACCAACACCCCAATCTATACTATGATAGCCACATTAAATTTTGAGCATAAACAGACGTCCATGGCAATTTGATAATGATGTGACTTATAATGGGTGGAGAAACACTTATTCATTTGTGCTGAATGGGAAGGAAGTGAATTTGATGCCATTGAGTTCTCAACAAGTTAGAGAAGATAAGTTACGAAATTAGAGAAAGATGGTAGAATTGGGTAAAGGGCTGATGTTAGCCAAAAAACGAGACATTAAATAAGCACTAGCTTCAGTGGGGTTATTTTTATGGCTCAGGCAAAGCCTTTATTACAAGTGGAGGGTCTGGATTTGTCGAGGCAAGTTGTGGAGTTTCTTAAAGAGTTCAAAGATGTATTTCCAGAAGAGCTACCATTGAGATTACCTCTTATCCGAGGTATAGAGCATCAAATTGATTTGGTGCCTAAAGCTGCATTTCCTAATAGACCAACATATAGATGTAATTCAGAGGAAGCAAATGAGATCCAAAGGCAGGTTGGTGAGCTCTTAGAGAAGGGCTATGTGCGTGAGTCATTTAGTCCTTGTTTTGTGCCTACTTTGCTTATTCCAAAGAAGGATATTACCATGAGAATGTGTGTGGAAAGCTGAGATATCAACAAGATAACGGTTAAGTATTGATTCTTTATTCCTATACTTGATGATATGCTTCATGAATTGCATAAAGCTATTTACTTTTCTAAAGATTATTTTATGAGTGGATGATGATGCCGTTTGGGCTTTCTAATGCACCTAGTACATTTATGAGGCTTATGAATCATGTTTTGAGGAAGTTTATTGGGTTATTTATTGTGGTCTATTTTGATGATATCCTGATCTACAGTAAAACTTGTGATAATCATGTGAGTCATCTTAAGGCTGTATTTGAGACCTTGTATAAGTTGTATGGAAAACTCAATAAGTGTAATTTCTGCCAAGATAGTGTTATCTTTATTGGATATGTTGTTTCTAGTAGTGGAATTAAGGTTGATGAGGAGAAGGTTAAGGCAATTCGTGATTGGCCTAAACATACTAGTGTTGCTGATGTGAGAAGTTTTTATGGTTTAGCCTCTTTCTATGGATCATTTATTAAAGACTTTTGTTCTATTATTACGCCTATGATAGAGTATTTGAAAAAGAAGAATGAGTTTAGATGCAATGAGAATGCACATAAGGCATTTGAGCTGATTAAAATAAAATTATGTTCTGCTCCTGTTTTAGTACTTCTTGATTTTGAAAAAACATTCGAAATAGAGTGTGGTGCTTCTGGGCTTGGTATTGAGGATGTTTTAATGCAAGAAAAGTGGCTAATTGTATTCTTTAGTGAGAAGCTAAATAGGGCACGTTTAAAATACTTTGTTTATGACAAGGAGTTTTATGCATTGATTTGGGCTCTCGAGGTGTGGCAGCATTGCCTATTACCTAACGAGTTTGTTATTTATACTGATCATGAATCTTTGAAGTATCTTAAAGGGCAGAGCAAGCTGAATAGAAGACATGCTAAATGGGTAGAATTCATAGAGCCATTTTTTTATGTCATAAAATATAAGAAGGGGCAAACTAATGTCATTGCGGATGCTCTTTCTAGGAGGTATGCATTGATTTCTTTGTTAAATATAAGGTTGTTAAGTTTGAACAAGTGAAAGAACAATATACTAGTGATTCATACTTTACTAAAGTAGTATCTGAATGTGCTAAATGAGCTTGTGATGGTTTTTTTTATGCATGATGGTTACTTGTTTCAGTTGGACAGAATGTGTATACCTTCAGGATCTTTGCATGAGTTGATTATGCATGAGGCTCATGATGGTAGTCTTAGTGGTCATTTTAGGGAGAAGAAAAATTATGAGCTACTGAAAGAGAACTTCTTTTGGCCTAATATATTGTGGGATGTTCTTAAAGTGGTTGAAAGATGTGTTATTTGCAAGAAAGCTAATGGTAAATAGAATGCATATAGGTTGTATATGCCTTTACCTATCCTAGAGCAACCATGGATGAATATTAGTATGGATTTCGTGCTTGGATTACATAGACCATAACATGGAAATGATTCAGTGATAGTTGTGGTTGATCGATTCTCCAAAATGTCCCATCTTATTCCTTGTAACAAAATTGTGGATGTTATTCATATTGCTAATTTTCTTTTTAGAGAAATTGTACGTTTATATAGAATCCCTAAAAGTATTGTCTCTAATTGCGATATAAAGTTCTTAAGCTACTTTTGGAAGACTCTTTGGAAGAAGCTTGGAACGAAGCTTCTTTTCAATACTGATTGTCATCCACAAACTGATGGGTAAACTGAGGTAGTGAACCTTACTTTATCTTCTTTATTACGGGCTATTATAAATAAAAACTTAAGGAGTTAGGATATTCATTTGCCTATTGTGGAGTTTGCATAGAACTGTAGTGTGCATGGTATTACAAAATTTTCACCATTTGAGATTGTGTATGGATTTCATCCACTTGTTCTTATTCCAATTGATGAGAGGATTTCTATGGATGGGGTTAAGAAGGAAGAATTGATGAAGAAGCTTCATGAGTGGTTCAAATTCATATTGAGGAGAAAATAGCTAAGTATGTTAAGTATGCTAATAAAGGACGAAAAATGATTAACTTTGAACCTAGTGATCTTGTTTGGATTCGTCTTAGCAAGGGACGATTTCCTAGCAAGCGAAAGTCAAAGTTGATGCCAAGAGTTGATGGACCTTTTTGGATTATAGAGAAGGTGAATAATAATGCTTATAAAGTTTATCTTTTTTGTGATTACAATGTTTCAGTCACTTTTAATGTAAAGAATTTATCTCCTTATTTGGAAGATCCAGAAGATTCTGATTTGAGGGCAAATCATTCTCAACCCGGGGGTGATGATTTGCATCATAAAGGTTTTAAATCAACTCAAGAATATGAGTTAAGCATAAAAGAGGCTTCAGATGGTCCAACAATAAGAGTTAAGGCCAAACAGCTTTAAAAGGCTATAAATAGTCAAATTGGAGCTATTGAATCTTCTATAGGCTTAGAAGCTTGGGATCTGAATGGGAATGGGCAAAATGTATTTATTTGTCTTCAATTAGAGCTTGGGATGTGATTTAGAGGCTTTTGGTGACTTTGGGCATAAAGAGGCAGTTGGGAGCTTTTTATTTACATGCTATTGGGCTTAATTTGCTTCTTTTGTGCCTATTTTTATTATTTCACTTATCTTTCTATATTTTCATGTATTTGGGCATTTTTAAAACTTGTTTACCTTTAATTTAAATTGTTAAGTTAGATTGGGCTCATTAGAGTTATTTTGGGCCTTTAAGTTAATTGGCTAATATTAGGATTTTTTTCTCGTCTTGTAAGCTTATATTAGGCATCTTAAACATCTTATAGAGGCAGCTGCCTCCCTCTTCAATTTTATGAACAAAAAAGAAGATCTTTTCTCTCTCAAAATTGTCTTCTCAAATTTTTTAGCTCTTGAAGATAGTTAGTGACTTATCACTCTTTGACCACCAAGAGTGTGCCGTCAAAATCCTAAATTAATCATTGTGGCGTCCATTTGAGTTATCAAGGTTTCTTTTTAGTTTTTATCCCCCATCTTATTTACCATTTATTTGTTAGAATTCAGCCTAAACACTTAAAGAAAGACTAACAAAAACTAGGCACCACCCTCATCTTGAAATCAGATTTTGTTTTAATTTTGAATAATCTATTTAAAGATCAAGGCATATCAAGTAGTCAGACCATGAATGGTCTCTAACATATGTGGAACCAAAGATCAAAGGATCATGAATACAACTTAACTTAAGAATACCCTCCATTGACGGCTTTATGAGATTTCTATTAGAGGTCCTCGTGAGTTTGTTCAGTATCCAGTCCTTACTTATTACATGCATACCTATACAGACTTTCACTAAGCCCATTATCTGCTAAGACTAACCATCTGGACAATCTAGATATAGACATACACTGATCCAAAAGGAATACAGATTGACCTGTGTCGGTAACCATGGATTAGGAATAATATTTTTGAGAACATATTTCGTAATGACATTTCTTAGTACTATTTATAAATTTCTTGCAAATACGTTATTATTATAATATTCTCGGGTCTTTGTTTATGTTTCAGACAAGGTTCTAACTCTTTAGAATTGGTAACTATTAGCTCTGACCTAAACTATTTTAAATCAAATCTAAACTCTTTTAGATCTACAATGTCTAAAAAGTTAAAAGTTTTTTATCATTATAAATAATAATAATTGATGAATAAAAGAAATATTTATTGTATAAATTTTAAATAAATAAATATTTATACAACAATTTAAATGGTACAGAAGCACCATTCATAATAACTTATACTTGACCATATAAGGAAATATTTTAATAAACTAACCCACTTTCCATGTCACATGTTTAGCTTGTATTTACCCTTTAGATGCTTCAATGATTCGTGAATCATATGAATCATTAACTCTTTTGGCCAATGATAATGCTGTCAAGTTTTCAACGCCTAAAAAATTGCATATATCTCGTTACCATATATAGGGTAATTTAAAGCTGCTCCACTTAACTTCTCACTAAAACACAATAAGACATCTTTCTTGCTTTATTATAGCTCCAATACCAATTCTTGGAGCACCACACTCAATTTCAAAAGTTCTAGTAAAGTTAGGTATAGCAAGCAAATCTACAGTAGCTAATTTTTTCTTAATCAAATTTAATGTCTTTTCTTATTCATCACCCTACTTAAACCCTACATTCTTTTTAATAATTTCAGTCAAAAGTGCGGCTAAACTATTAAAATCTTTTACAAATCTCCTATAGAAGCTAGGAAAATTATGGTAACTTCTAACATGACCCAAACTTGTAGGTTTTGGCCAATCTTGGATTGCCTTAAACTTATCTTCATCTACCTAAATTTCTTTAACACTAATAAAAAAAGCAAGAACTACAGGTTTATCGGTGCAAAAGGTACACTTTTTGAGATTAGCAAACAACTTTTTTTTTCTTAAAATATCTAAAACAAGTTTTAAATATTTCAAATGCTCATCTAAGTTTTTGTTATATATCAGAAAGTATACAACCATAAATTTGCCAGTGAAAGCATGTAAATCATGATTCATTGATCTCATAAAAGTACCAAGTGCATTAGTTTATCCAAAATATAAAAATCATGCAATTCATTAAGCAGGTCATCTAATCGAGGAATGGGATGTCTATAATTTATTGTGATATAGTTGATAGCACAACAATCAATACACATCATCTATGACTAATCCTACTTAGGTACAAGTAATACTATAAATATTAGTGCATTAATGGATGCATGCTAGTGATTGTGTACATGTTGAAAATTTTAAAAGGCGTGTCCAATATACATTGCGCAGCGGAATAAAATAAATTAATCAACATATACACATTAGAAATAAATCCAAAACAGTATAGGAATCATAAAGATAAACTTGTTGACGATTCGGTGAAAATTGTTGAACTTTGAAGCCATTTGTGCTCACAATAAAGTCATCTCTTGAACAATTCTAGACTCTAACTTTTGGTGGGATTATAGTAGCTGGAATGGTAGCCTTTGATGTATATTTCATGTAAGAATTAAACTAAGTTCAACACTTGAACTAGTTCTTGCATTATATGCTTAGGAATTGTGTTTAGGGACCAAAATATAACTTTCTCAAAGTTGTTATTTTCTCTCAAATGCTTTGCACAAATTTTTTATTCAATAACTGAATTTTGCATAATAAATGAACTCTTTCCTTTGTTTTTATTTAGCTTAACACTTTCATTATGGACACATGTCCATTATGGGGCTAAGCTTTAAACATGGAAGCTAATGCATGAGTGACAATTGTCACTTATGTTATCTATGCAAACACTTTCCATAAATAACATTTGTCATATGCAACTCTATGCATGTTATTTGTCACACAAATTGTAGGGTCCCCTCCCTATTCTAGGAGAAGACTATCTTTGTAATTGAATATTAGAGTCCTTCCTCCTTTCTTTCTCCTTTCTGAGGCTCGAACCTAAGACCATATGGGGTTCTAAGATACCTGGGAGCACCTCTGGTACTACTTGAGCCATTGTACCATTTGAGCCAATTGAGAAAGAAAGAATGGGGGACTTCGATATTCTTTTAAGTGGATAGCCTCCTACTAGAGTAGGGAGGGGACCCCAAAATAAAAAGGTGCCTTTTTATTGTGGGCCCCCTTCCCTTTTTTAGCAGGGAGTATAACCACTCAAAGGCCTTTTTATTGTGGGGCCCCTCCTCTTTTCTAGCAGGGAGTATTACCATTCAAAGAAATATTGGAGTCCCCCCTCTTTTCTTTCGCCTTTTCTAGGCTCGAACTTAGGACCATATGAGGTTCTATGGCCTCTAGCTTAAGTGGTACCATAGATGCTTCCCAGAGGCCTTACAAAGTTATATAGCCCTGGGTTTGAGCCTTGAAAAGGTGAAAGAAAGGAGAGGGGACTCCGATATCCTTTGAGTGGTAGTACTCCCTGCTAGTTGAGGAGAGGGAGCCTACACAAATGGTCATGCATGGATACTATGTGTGCATTTTACTTTTTCATACAATAAGGACCTGTTTACAACATTTGTAAACTATATTTTCCACTTTCCAAATAGGTTTTAAAACGTATCTTGCTTTTCAAAACCTTTTCAGATCGATCCATACAATCCGTGTTGCTATCTAGTTCTCAACGAGTGTACTTCATATTGCTATTAGGTTCACATCTATTTGTCTTACAGATAACTTCTGCAAGTTTGTGAATGATGCCTCACACACATACAAGTTGAACAATATAGTTGAGGTCAACCATATTTGTATAATCCTTCCGTCACCCATATCCTTGGAAGAGTAGAGATATAAATCATCGCCGTCAAATCTCTATATGCTCGACTGTAAACTTATCTCCATATAAGTATTTTCGTAAATAATATCCACAAACTCCTTTGTAATATTATTTAACCCTATGGAAAACTCTTTTTCGGGGTTTATACTTGTGGTCATAAGACTTCTTGAAATACAATCTCGAAGCATCAGAATATACAAGTCATCCATATGAGTTGATAGATCCCATATCTATGCACACCGAACTCTATGAGCATCAGACCATACCTACCGACACCCAGCGGTCATACCATGAAAGGTCTTTAACATGTGTAGAACTAAAGTATAATGAATCACTCACAAGTTCACTGTAGCACTCAGGTCAAAGGATTACAAAGACTACTCAACTCAAGAAGTCTCTCTATTGACGACTTTATAGGATGTCTATTAGAGGTTTTCATGATCTTGTTTATTATCTAGTCCTTATAGAATACTTGCATGCCTATACAGACTTTTGCTAAGTCCACGGTATGTTCAGACTAACCATCTAAACAATTTAGATATAGACATACACCGATCTAGAAGGAATACCGAATGACCCGTGTTAGTAACCATGGATCAGGAATGATGTTTTTAAGAACAAATTGCACAATGACGTTCTTTGCACCATTTTTAACTCTTTGCAACTACATCATTACCATCTCTAACAACTCTTACTTGCTCTAATGTCATTCATGATGATATTTAAAATCTATTGATTCTATGTGTTTTTAAAATACCTTAGGAGTTAAGGCATTAGTGCGCAGGTTCACTATATTATTTATAGAATCTATTCTAGACACTAATACATCTCTTATAGCCAAGAATTTTCTAATTTTGTGGTATTTGATCTTCCCAAGATTAGAATTCTGGTGTATTTATTCTTGGTTACTATGCTTGAGTAATTACTCCGTTATCGTCGCAATATAGTGGCATAGTGATATGCCTTGATCTTCAAAACAGATTATTTAAAATAAAAATATGATTTCAAGATGAGGGTGGTGCCAGGTTTTGGTTGGTCTTTCTTTAAGTGTTTAGGCTAAATTATATCAAATAAATGGTAAATAAGATGGACACCACAAGGACCAGTAGATGATTTTGACGCCACACTCTTGGTGATCAAAGAGTAATAAGTCACTAACAATATTCAAGAACTAGAAAACTTGAGAAGATAATTTTGAGAGAGAAAAATTCTTCTTTCTCGTTCATAAAATTGAAGAGTGAGGCAACTCCCTCTATAAGATGTTTAAGATGCCTTATATAGGCTTACAAGATTAGGAAAAACCCTAATATTACCTAATTAACTTAAAAGGCCTAAAATCACTCTAATGAGCATAATTTGACTTAACAATTTAAAATAAAGCTAAACAAGTTTTAAAAAGGCCCAAATACATGAAAATATAGAGAGATAAGTGAAATAATAAAAATAGGCACAAAAAAAGCAAAATTAAGCCCAATGTCGTGCAAATAAAAGCTCCCAGTTGCCTCTTTAATCCCAAAGTCACCAAAAGCCTCTAAATCACATCTCAAACTCTAATTGAAGACAAATAAACACCTTTTGCCCATTCCCATTCAGATCCCAAGCTTCTAAGCCTATAGAAGATTCAATAGCTCCAATTTGACTATTTATAGCCTTTTAAAGCTGTTTGGCCTTAGCTCTTATTGTTGGACCATCTGAAGCCTCTTTTATGCTCAACTCATCTTCTTGAGTTGATTTAAAACTTTTATGATGCACATCATCACCCCCGGGTTGAGAATGATTTGCCCTCAAATCAGAATCTTCTGGATCTTCCAAATAAGGAGATAAATTCTTTACATTAAAAGTGACTGAAACATTGTAATCACCAAAAGCCTCTAAATCACATCCCAAACTCTAATTGAAGACAAATAAACACCTTTTGCCCATTCTCATTCAAATCCCAAGCTTCTAATTTCATAGAAGTTTCAATAGCTCTAATTTGACTACTTATAGCCCTTTGAAACTGTTTTGCCTTAGTTCTTGTTATTGGATCATCTGAAGCCTCTTTTATGCTCAGCTCATCTTTTTGAGTTGATTTAGAAACTTTATGATCCACATCATCACCCTCAGGCTTAGAATGATTTGTCCTTAAATAAGAATCTTCTGGATCTTCCAAATAAGGAGATAGTCCTTCACGTTAAAAGTGGCTGAAACATTGGATTACCAAGAAGATCAACTTTATAAGTATTATTATTCATCTTCTCTCCAATCCGAAAAGGTCCATCAACTCTTGGCATCAACTTGGACTTTTGCTTGCTAGGAAATCTTCCTTACTAAGATGAATTCAAACAAGATCACCAAAATCAAAGCTACCATTTTTCGTCCTTTCTTAGCATGCTTAACATACTTAGCAATTTTCTCTTTACTATGAATTTGAACCTGTTCATAAAGCTTCTTCATCAATTCTGCCTTCTTAACCTCATCTATAGAAGTCCTCTCAGCAATTGGAATAGGAACAAGTTCAATAGGAACAAATAAATTAAATCCATACACAATCTCAAATGGTGAAAATTTTGTAGCACTATGCATACTACGGTTCTATGCAAACTCCACAATAGGAAAACAAGTATCTCAACTATTTAATTTATTGTTTATAACAGCCCGTAATAAAGAAGATAGAATACTATGGTTCACTACCTCAGCTTGCCCATCAGTTTGTGGATGACAAGCAGTATTAAAAAGCAGCTTTGTTCCAAGCTTCTTCCAAATAATTTTCCAAAAATAGCTTAAGAACTTTGTGTTGTGATCAGAGACAATGCTTTTAAGGATTCCATGCAAACATACAATTTCCCTACAAAAATATATCAGCAATATGAATAGCATCATCAATTTGTTTACAAGGAATAAATTGGGACATTTTTTAGAACCAATCAACCACAACCATCACTAAATCCTTTCCATGTTGTGTTCTAGGTAATCCAAGCACAAAATCTATACTAATATCCATCCATGGTTGCTCTGGGATAGGTAAAGGTATATACAGCCCATATACATTCTCTTTACCCTTAGCTCTCTTGCAAATAACACATCTTTCAACCACCTTTTGAACATCCCGCAACATATTAGGGAAAAAGAAGTGCTCTTTTAGTAGCTCATAAGTTGTTTTCTCTCCAAAATAAACACTAAGACCGCCATTATGAGCCTTACATACAAGTAACTCACGCAAAGATCCTGAAGGTATACATATTCTGCCCAACTTGAACAAGTAACCATCATGCATAAAATAACCCATCTCAAGCTCCTTTAACACATTTAGACACCACATTAGCAAAGTATGAATCACTAGTATATTGTTCATTTACTAGTTCAAAACCCAATAGCCTTGCATTTAACATAAAAATCAATGCATACCTCCTAGAAAGAGCATCGGTAATGACATTAGTTTACCCCTTCTTATATTTTATGACATAAGAAAATGACTCCATAAATTCTACCCATTTAGCATATTTTCTATTCAGCTTATTCTACCCTTTCAGATACTTCAACGATTCATGGTCAGTATGAATAACGAACTCTTTAGGCAATAGGTAATGCTGCCAAACCTTGAGAGCCCGAATTAATGCATAAAATATCTTGCCATAAATAAAGTAGTTTAAATGTACCCCATTCAGCTTCTCACTAAAGAATGCAATTGACCGCCTTTCTTGCATCAAAACAGCCCTAATACCAAACCCAAAAGCATCACACTCTATTTCGAACGTTTTAGTAAATTCAAGAAGTACTAAAATAGAAGCATAACATATTTTTTTTTAATCAGCTCAAATGCCTTCTGTACTAATACCAAGCCCACCTAAACTCATTCCCTTTTTTCAAACACTCTATCATAGGCGTAACAATAGAACTAAAGTCTTTAATAAATCGTCGATAGAGAGAGCCTAAACCATGAAAATATCTCACAACAGCAACACTAGTAGGTTTAGGCCAATCACAAATTGCCTTAACCTTCTCCTCATCAACCTTAATTCCATTACCAGAACAATATACCCAAGAAAGATAACACTATCTTGGTAGAAATAACACTTCTTGAGTTTCCCATACAACTTAGCATCACGCAAGGTCTCACATACAGCCCTAAGATGCTTCACATTATCATCAAAAGTTTACTATAGATCAGGATATCATCAAAGTAGACCACAATAAACAACCTAATAAACTTTTTCAAAACATGATTTATAAGCCTCATAAATGTACTAGATGCATTAGAAAGCCCAAACGACATCACTATCCATTTATACAATCCATGTTTAGTTTTAAAGGTTGTTTTCCATTCATCACCTTCTTCATCCTAATTTGGTGATAACCACTCATCAAATCAAGTTTAGAAAAGTAAACAGCACCATGTAAATTATAAAGCATATCATTAAGTCTAGGAATAAGAAATCGATACTTAATCATTATCTTATTGATAGCTCGACTGTCCACACACATTCTTATGGTACCATCATTCTTTGGAACAAGCAAAGTAGGCACAGAATAAAGACTAAGTAACTCACGCACATAGCCCCTCTCTAAACGCTCACAAACTTGCCTTTAAATCAAATTTTCTTTCTTCGGATTACATCTATATGCTGGTCTATCAAGTATTCAGGGAGATCTGTAAAACTCATCATCAATTGGACTATATCTAATAAAGTCTAATTCCTTCTCTTTGAAACACCATTGTGTTATTGAGTACCTGAAAGATTATGTTGAGCGAGAATCTCATTCTCATTTAAATAATCTGGGAATTCACTGCCTATATACTTACTGCCTCGATATGATAATTCTCTACTTTAAGTTATAACTCTTAAGACTTTTCAAAGGTTTCTAACTTGTGTTTCATAAGAAACGAGTACCTATATCGTGACAAATCATCAGAAAAGGTAACAAAGTATCGAAACCCACCCATTGTAGCGTGATTCATTAGACCGCATACATCACTATGTACCAGTTCTAATAAATCTGTGGCTCGGTGTCCAATACTTACAAATAGAGATTTAGTCATCTTCTCTTGAATACAAGATTCACAAATAGGATAAGACTCTATAGTCAAATCAGGTATCTGACCATCTTTAACCAGACAGGTTAGGCGTCTCACACCTATATAACCTAATCTCATATGCCATAATTTCATATCATTTAAAGTTTTCGATCTACTATGTTCATTACTAGAACTGGCTTGCACATTCATGGCATTTCTAGTTGTATTTAAAATATAATGCCTATTAATTAACTGACATTTAGCTAACAAAATATCATTTACATCATATAAATATAAGAACTATTCTTAATGTGCATATGATATCTTTCATTGTCAAGTACAAAAAGGGATACAATCTGTCTAATGATATTCATGACATAATAACAATTTTGTAATATAATTGTTCTATTACATGAGAAGTAGATCAAAATATCAACAGCTTGGACCTGTAGGAAATCAAAATTTCCTACTCATAGTATCACCTCTCTAAGCTATAGCATCTTAGTCTCCCTCAGTCCCTGCAACATATTGCAGATGTGAGAAGGACATACGATATCTAATACCCAGCCAAAATAGGCATCAAATGCCATAGAAATTTCAATGATAGTCAAGTACATACCTATGGGAGTCTTCTTTACAGTGGTAAGATACTTTGGGTAGTTACGCTTCTAATGCCCATTCTCACTACAAAAGAAATACTTTTCTTTTGCCTTACTCCTTTGTTGAGGCTTGGATATTTATTGGCTCTAATGACCCATCTAGGTTGTCTGTTCACTTTCTTCTTCCACTTGGACTTCCCAGAAGCCTTTAAAGTAGAAGATCGAGCACCCTAAGCAAAGAAGGCGAAGCTTTATTTGGTCATGTCTTTCTGTGCTGTCTTCAACATATTATGAAGATCGACATAAGTAAGGGTTAATCCTTGCATATTGAGTTTATATTAAATTGTGCAAATGACTCCAGCAATGATTGGAGAATCAAACTATTCCCCAAATTATTGTTCAGAGAAATGTCCATAGTCTCAAGTCTCTCAATTAATCTTATCATCTTGAGGACATGAGGACTCACTGGACTACTCTCTACTAGTTTAGCCTGAAAGAGTTCTTTGGCGACCCTATAAATCTTATCATGGGGAGCTCTTTCAAATGGAGTATAATGTTGCTAGCACTGTCCTAGACATGCTTCCATTGCAACTCTGTAGATATAGAAGCGAGGATGTATGATTGGACTTTTAGATCATTATCTAACAATTTCTGATAAGTCTCTCTTTTCAGGTGTGGCTTTATCAGAAACACATCTGGGCATCTCTGATAAATCACATATCTAAGTTATTTTGAATTGAGAATAATTCTCAGATTCATCAGTCAGTCATAGTAGTTTTCTGTGCCTCTAAGTTGGTATGCATATTGGATGCACACCTAAGGGTTTATAGAAGCCAGCAGATCAAATTTTCATAAGACAATATAAAATAGGAGATGTTAAAGGAATTGTAATTAAATCGCTAATTAAAATGCCCTTCTACTATTTTACATAATCCTGGTAATCTCTTAAATAGAAAAATGATAGCTAAAACTTTTTATACTAGACAATAAGAAGTAGATCCTATTGGTAATTTACTCAAGCCTTACAGTGTAGCAATATTGACCTTGGTAAACCCAATAGGTAGCAATACTTATCAATTACATCTCATGCAAATCTTACCACTTAATCCTAAATACATCTTATCCTCACACTGTAGCAATATTGGATAAATGTATTCTAGATTAACTAAATATATGCTACTGATACTACCCTCATGCTATAGCAATATTGAAAAAAAGCCGATGTGACCTATCTAATACCATATTGACAAGACAAATTATAATAAAATACTTTCTTATGATGTAATATTATTCAATCTGACTTAGAGAGATTTTTCTTTAAACTAGGTCCCCATCTCATGAGGAGGTGATTCTTAATTAATCAATTTTCTATGCAAACACAATTAACAATCACCAGTAGAGCTCCTATTGTGGTTATAAAAACAATTGATTCTGGTTTATAATGCAGACCGATAACTCTTATCACTGCATCTCATAAACCCTAGTTTATAATGTAGACTGATAACTTTTATCACTACATCTATTAAACCAACACATGCATAATTTAGCTTTGAAACACTGTTCAAAATTATTGTTTGAGTGAACTGTGTTAGCGCAGTGACGCCAGAATTCAAGGCCATGGCACTCAGTGTCATTCCAGCCTTAGTACGCCTGTTTCAACATTTGAAACACACCATTTGACACGGGACTTTATCAACAACACTTCCACGCTTAAAATTACCTAAATAAACACAAAACAGACTCTGATACCATTTTTGTTGGATCAAATAAACTAGGGTGTATGCATGTGTATTTGTTTTCATTGTTCAAAAATACACATCTCATACATATTTACATACAGTGGAAATAATAAAACAAATAATAACATATTAATAATAATAATATAAATAAAGGGTTGAAAATTCACCAACTGTAATTTTTTCAACAAAGTTACTGGAGTCCATCCGGAGTGCGACTCATTCATAGTTCTATCAATCAACTAGGTGGGCTTGACTCTCTAGAATAGCAGCTTAATATTCAACACTAAATTTAACACTTTAAACCCTAAGTAATTTGATTTACCATTGATTAACACTTGATCATAAAATTAAATACTTATGTTGTTGTAATTAGTAGCCAATAATAGAAAAGTGAGGAAAATTGATTTCAATACTTGAAATCAATTTTTAAAAGATCAAATCCCTTTCTTTTTTACTAATGTATGGCCAGCCACCCTTTGAATTTCAAAACAAAAAACAATGCTTCTCATATTCTCTCTTCTACATCACACGTTTCACACATATATATATATGTAAAACATAATATAATATAATTAAATATATATATATATACTTGGCCACCAAGTATATATATATATTAACATTTTATTAAATAATAATATTATATATATACTTGGCCATTAAGTATATATATTAATATTATAATCAAATAATATTATATTATATAATAATAAGATATTTTGATTATTTAACTATTAACTAATTAATGTGTAAAATTATCATTTTGCCATTTTACATAGTTACCAAGTGTACCTGTTAGTGGGTTCCATTATACTACACACTTGGATAAACTCAACAAAGGGCTCACAATATGCCACGTGTCAATATATAATTAGTAAACAATAATTGTTAACTAATTAATGTATTTAAGACTTAAAAAGGACATACAGTGCATTCCGTGGTCATCTTGGATAATACTAGACTGAACAATTGAATTTGGTATGCTAACCCAGTGCACAATGAGTACACTCTATATTGCGGGACTCTATAGGTCCACGCCTAATTCATCAAATTAAACTATTCAATGAGTCCGTGAATAATGCCCCGCGCACACGTCATGAAAATTATAAATCAGTGCGTTGGACCATACAAGTTGAGGTACATCGTATACATATAGTCCTTTCATCATCTATATCTGGGATGTGCGGGGACATAAATCAGCACCATCGAATTCCTTTAGCTCATCCGTAAACCTATTTCTAGAGTTGTATCTCACCAAACAATGTATGTAAACTCTTTGCTATATTGATCGACCTTGTAGAAACTTCTTTCCTAGGTTTATTGCTTATAGCCATAAGACTTTTTAAGATACAATCTCAAAGAATCTTGATATACAACTCTCTTATGTAAGCGGACGGATTCCATATCTACACTAGACTCTACAAGCATCAAATCATACCTAGTGACACCAATGGTCTAACCATGAAAGGTCTTTGACATGTGTGGAACGAAAATATGATGGATTACTTACAAGCCCACCGTGGCGCTCAGGTCAGATGATCACGTATACTACTCAACTCAAGAGGACCTTCCATTGATGGCTACATAGGAAGTCTACTAGGGTTCTCATAAGTCTGTTCAGTATCCATGTAGGCCCCCTCCCCTCATCTAGCAGGGAGTACTACCACTCAAAGAATATCGGAGTCCCCCTTCCTTTCTTTTGCCTTTTTGAGACTCAAACCCAGGATCATATGGGGTTCTAAGGTCTCTAGGAAGCACCTCTGGTACCATTTTAGCCATTTTATTCACCCCTCCTTAAAATAAATTTCGTCCTCAAAATTTAAAACCATACATGTCTCAATGATGTGTGGATATTATGCTCGTATATGATCTTCACATTCTAACATAGCTTCTTCTACTCCATGGTTCATCCATAACACCTTTACCAAAGGAATGCTTTGATTACGAAGCACCTGCTCTTTTCGATACAGAATTTGCATAGGCTTCTCTTCGTATGTTAAATTCTCGTTCAATTTTATTGACTATTTTCTTAGGATATGCGAAGGATCTGCTAAGTACTTGTGAAACATGAAAACGTGAAATATGTCATGGATTCTGGCTAGTTCTTCTGGCAACCGTAGACGATATGCAACCTCCCCTACTCTTTTAACTATTTCATATGGCCTAATGTATCAGGGACTCAACTTCCCTCGCTTCCTGAATCTTAATACCCTTTTCCATTGTGATATCTTCAGAAAATACTTTATCACCAGCCTGGAACTCCAAGTTCCTTCTCCGATTATCTACATAACTCTTCTGTCTATTATTAGCTATTTTCAATTTCTGTCTGATAACTTGAATCTTTTCTGAAGTAATATGGATAATTTTTAAACCAATAAGCTTCTTTTCACCGACCTCATCCCAACAAAATAGAGTTTTACACTTCCTTCTATACAATGCTTCATATAGTGCCATCTCGATGTTGGCCTGGTAGCTATTATTATAAGCGAACTCCATCAATGGCAAGTGAGTATCCCAGCTCCCCTTAAACTCTATAACACGCGCCCTAAGCATATCCTTGAGTATTTGAATTATTCACTCGTACTGGCCATCCGTTTATGGATGAAAGGCTGTACTGAAAAGTAATTTAGTGCCTAAAATTTCTATAAGCTAGGCCAAAATTAGGAAAGTGAACTGAGGATCTCTATTTGACACTATAGATACTGGAGTGGCATGAAGTTGTACCACCTCGTCTATGTACAATTGGGATAATTTATCCAAAGAATAATTGCTTCTGATAGGTAGGAAATAGGCCGATTTTTTCAGTCACCCATATTGCGTCACTGCCTCTTTGGCTACACGAAATTCCTACCATAAAATCCATCATTATCCTCTCTCATTTTCATTCAAGTATTGGAAGGGGTTGTAAAAGCCCTACAGGTTTCTAATGTTCAGCCTTTACCTGCTGACAAGTCAGGCATCTAGAGAGAAATTCGGCTATATCTTTCTTCATACCCTTCCACCATTAATGCTCCTTTAGGGTACAATATATTTTTGTGCTCCCTGGATGCATAGCATATATAGAAGAATGAGCTTCTTCTATAATGTCTCTTTTCAACCCATTCACATTTTGTACACATAATCTCCGACCCAAGGTTACTATACCATCCCAGTCACTGAAAAGTCTTTTCGCTGCCCAGACTCGATTTCACCATTAAATTTAACTACCTATGGATCTTGAGTCTCTATTCACAAATTCGATCAACTAGTATTGAACGAACCTAAAATATAGCTAATAGTGCTCCCGATTCTAACAACTCTAATTTCACACCCAAAGACCTCAATTCTATTTAGCATTGATAGATATGAGACCTTAAAGTAAGCTATTGAGCTGACAGGCTTTCTTCTGAAAGCATTTGCTACACATTAGCTTTTCCAAGATGGTACTCAAGTGTGCACTCATAATCCTTGATAAGTTCCAGCCATCTTCTCTGCCTTATATTCAGTTCTTTCTAGGTGAACAAGTACTACAAGCTCTTGTGGTCTATAAAACTTTTGCAGAGAACCTCATACAAATAATACCTCTAAATTCTTAGAGCCTACCGCTGCCAGTTCTAGGTCATGTGTAGGATAATTCTATTCATGCTTCTTTAATTGCCTAGAAGCATAGGCTATTACTTTCTCCTTTTACATCAACACACAACCTAGACCATGTATGGAAGCATCACAATATATGGTAAATTCATCATTCCCTGATGGACGTGTAAGCACTGGGGCTGGGGTCAACCTTTTCTTCAACTCATCAAAACTCTACTGGCATATCTTTGACCATACAAACTTCCTATAGTACATCAGGTCAGCTTAGTTAAAGGAGTAGCTATCTTATAGTACAAACTTATAGTTATAAGAGCATCTATCTATACAAACTTCCTATAAACCATACAAACTCCCTCTACAAACTTCTTATAGTACCCCACCAAACCTAAGAAACTGCGAATCTCCATCACATGCGTGGGTTGTCTCTAATTCAATATAGCTTCAATCTTCTAGGGATCTATAGTTACCTTTTCTACAGAGACTACATATCCCAAAA
Organism: Ailanthus altissimus; assembly: GCA_946807835.1. NCBI lineage: Eukaryota > Viridiplantae > Streptophyta > Magnoliopsida > Sapindales > Simaroubaceae > Ailanthus > Ailanthus altissimus. The sequence goes on along the minus strand of OX327713.1, from coordinate 6,286,578 downwards.
ATATAACTCTATCTAACCAAAACTGACATTTATTGAGTTTGGCACATAGTCGATGCGCTCTTAAAGTTTGCAAAACAATCCTCAGATATTTTGCGTTCTCTTCCTCATAACTTGAATAAACTAGTATATCATCAATAAATACTATCAAAAATTGATCTAAATAAGGACGAAAAAGTCTATTAATAAGATCCATAAAAATGGTTGGGGCACTAATCAGCCCAAAAGGCATGACTAAGAATTCATAGTGCCCGTATCATGTCCTAAAGGCCATCTTGGGAACATCTTCATCTTCTGGATTTTCAATTGATAATAGCTTGACCTCAGATCTATCTTGGAAAATACTCTGACCCTTTGCAGCTGATCAAACAAATCAATTCTTAGAAGTGGATATTGATTACACACTATTACTTTATTCAGTTCCCTGTAATCAATGCACAATCTCATACTTCCATATTTCTTCTTTACAAACAAGACCGGTACCCCCCAAGGAGAAGTACTCGGCCTAATGAAACCCTTATTCATTAACTCTTCAATCTAAACTTTCAGTTCTTTCAATTCTGAAGGAGAAATTCTATATGGTGTTTTAGAAATTGGTTTCGTTCCAAGGGCTAATTCTATTCGAAACTATATTTTCCTATTGGAGGTAACCCCGGAAGATCATCTGGGAACACATCTGGAAATTCTCTAACCTCTGGAATATCCTCTAATTTTATTTCACCATCTCTTACTTCTATTGCATAAACTAGATACCTCTGTCATGACTTTTGAAGCATCTTTCTTGCTTTTATTATAGACACCATACTGGCAAAAAGTGATTTTCGCACCCCACAGAAAATAACTTCAGAATCCTCTTGCCTATACAATCTGACTTCTTTCTGAAAGCAATCCACTGTAGCCCGATATTTAAACAACCAATCCATCCCAAAAATCACATCAAATTCACTGATGTCTAACAGGATTAAATCGGCCAAAACTTCTTGGCCCTCTATACTATTTTATAACCTTTATACACCTTTTCTGCTATAATAGAGTCTTCTATAGGAAGTGACATTACCATGCTACAATCTAATAACCGTGGCCCTATGCTAGCGTTTGTAGCAAACTCTATAGAAATAAAAGAATGGGTTGATCCAGGATCTATCAATACATAAGCATCTCGATAAAAAACTGACATTGTACCTGTTACAACTTTTGGGGTCGCATCTGCCTCCTGCTGGGTTACTGCAAATACTCTAGCCTGGATACGAGGTTTGCCTTGCTGCCCTCCAGATGATCCACCTCTACTGGCTCCCCCACTGGGCTGGCCAGAACCCCTGGGTCCTCTGAATTAGGAACCACCTCTACTCTATCCTCGGCTACTACTTGTCTGTCTTGGAACTAGTGGTCTATTTTCTGACTTATTAATGGCTGTAACATTTGGACACTCTCTCATATAGTGGCCCTCTTGATCACACTTATAAAAACTTGTAGCCCCTTCTTACAATCCCCTGGATGAGCCTTTTCACATTTGTTATACACTAAAAAATCCTTCCAACTCTTTGTAGTACTCCGGGATTCAACTGATGGTTGTCTAACGGAAGCTTGACTTGATTGGGCTCCTTGACTTAGTTTTTAACTACTGGACCTAGTAGATCTCTCCTCTGTTCTTGCAAATTTACTAGGTCCTTCTCGAAAACTGTCTGGCCAGGCCCTTTTCTAGCCTTGCTGTTTCAGTTTAGGAATGGCTGCCATGCTTCTTTCCACTCGAGTTACAACTTCCACCAATGCTTTATACTGAGTGTGAGCTACAGATACCACATAAGCCCTGATTCGAGGATTGAGGCCCACTGCAAACCGATTAGCCTTTTGCTCCTCATTATCAGCCATGAATGGAACGACATGGATGAGCTCTGAAAACTTCTTTTCACACTCTGCCACGGAGAGAGAACCCTGTTCTGGCTTGAAGAACTCTTCTATCTTTACATCTTTATAACTTTTGGGGTAGAACTTATCTAAAAATTCCCTTCTAAAAAGTGCCCAAGACACCCCATTGAAATTCCTCCTCTACAAGGCCCTCCACCAGTCTTTCGCCCATTCTTTCATTAGAAATGTGGAGTATGCAACCATCTGTTCTTCAGAACACCCCATAACCTAGAAAATTTCTTTATTATTCTCTAACCAGGATATTGCTCTCTTAGGATCTCCTGTACCATCATACGGTTTAGCGCCCAATTTCTTGGCGCGATTAATAAATACTTTTTCCTTTCTCAGTTGCTGAATTGCTATTGCTAGTATTTGCGCTATCTGAGCTACATTTATGTTTTCACCCTCTGACTCGATAAGCTGACATAACTCAAGAGGGGTCTTCAGCGTGGGAACATTCACCGACTCATTCACCTGCTCCTCTTCAGACGCAAGAGCCTTCGTACCTGCTCTACTAATACGTAGGCCTCCACGATGATGCATATTTTCTATGAATTTAATAATACAAATGATTATGATATGCACAGAATTCAATTTAATAAACTTAGAAAAATGCATGCAATTTCAAGGATCTCATTCTAAAAATAAACTTTTTAACTAAAACTTCAAAAGTTAGGCTCTGATACCACTCTGACAAGACACGCCCCCAGACCCTTTACTGCAGATCCTAGCGGCCCTGCCGTGTACCCCAATGAAAATTCCTAAGAATCTAACTATTTAAGTTGAGAAATTTCGCGAGTCGAACCCCTTTTTAATTCTTGCTATTACTAAGAAAATCCTGAAATATACATGAAAATAACTTATTAAATATTTTAAAAAAAAGGGACAAAGTTTCCCCTTTTTTTCTTCTGAAAATCCAATACAAAGCTTATAAGAAAAATCACACTTCTAATTCAAATAACTTCTCAACTTCTAAATAGGACATGCAGTCCTTTTTAAAACTAAATCCAAACTTAACTCAACAATTTAATTTAAATCACAAAATTAACATACTAATAAAAAGTGAAACTATCACCATAATATCAAAACCTCTTCTTGTTTGTTCAAATATATTTACAAAATACACAAGTATATGACTACTATGCATAAAAGTCAAAAGGTGCTACTTAGCACATTTACATTTACAAAATGATCGTTAGACTAGGCCCACTAATCAGTTGTAGGAGAATCAATAACTTGCGCACCGAGGCCTAAACCTAAAAAGGGTTTAGAAAACATAAAACACGAAATGGATAAGTTAAAGGAGCTCAGTGAGTGAGTTTAAGATTTCTAGTGAAATTAAAATAAATTTCTGCATAAATATTAATTTATAAAAGATATGCATAAAACATGCTTTTAAAATTATTATAAAACTGTAGAATGGTTTCTAATGTCATATGTTGATGAAATCTTGTCGAACGAAATTTATTTATATCTTCAAAAAATAATATCTAAAATTTGTAAAACATAATAACTGACATGTATACATATAAATATGTAATATGCATTCGATAGCTCAAACACTATTAAACTCTTACTCGATTATTTTCTTTCTAAACTCCACCAATGATAACCTTAATTTTCTATACTCACATAGCGACTATACTAGCACTGCACAATGTGAGTAGGTCACGAGGCGTCTAAACTAGTAACACCCACTATGACATCTCAAGACATCTCACTAGCTATGCAACGAAATCCTACATCGCCTATATATAGTGAGACAATTCCTCGTACACATAGAGCGACTCACATAACTCGATAACCTAACTTCCTAGAGTTAGTGACTCACCCTCCAATACTGGCCCATGCGTACGGGATATACCAGCCGGGTCTTAAACCATCACTACACTGAAATTTGAGGGTACCAATGGCCTTTGAAACTAATTTCGTGATTTTAAAATTGTTTCTTAAACTAAAAATATAAATGAATATTTATAACTGTATACCAAAATCGTAAATCATGTTTATGCATTAAAAGCGCATAAAATATACAATTTCAATATGCGAAAACATATTAAACGAAGGATAAACCATGACAAATTTTCACTTACCAACTGCTCCAAACTCAATTATTCTCTGGAATGCTTACTTCCTTTACCTCTCTCAGTTTTCTTCACCTACATGCTATAAATTACATTTAAAACCTTTATAAATGCTCAAAATTACACTTAAACTAGTAAGCGCCCTAATCGTCCTATAAAGTCTGGATGGATTCCACTTTTTATTTTTCATTTACAAAGTCATTCAATCTGGTCTAATTCACCATCCGACACCATAAAAATTGCTTAACAACCTATAAATTTGGTTGGATATAATTGCCTTTCACCTTACCAAAATGGACCATTATGTCCCATTTGTTGGGGATCTTGAGTGTGTGATATACGAGTGTAAATGAGTGTATACGTAATTTTAAAAAATTACAAAATATAGCGGAAGCATGTTACAAAAACACCAAATTTAACAAATTGAACATATATATCACATATATATGCAAGTATAACAATTATACAACATAAACATAATGAACAATATTATATTATAACATAATGTAAAATAACTCACCCAATGAAGGTAGCTTTACAAAATTCTTCAAGTCCTCCAACAATCCATGTCTAGAGCTCACCTTGAAGTATATGTTAACCAATTCTAGTCCATAACTTTTGGTGGGATTAAGGAGCTAGAATGGTAGCTTAATCTTATAATTTTCAGCAAGTTATATTTAAACTCTTTTGAATACAATTTTGTTTTCTCAAATGGAGATGGTAAATATTTTCTATACAACTCTTGTATTATCTAGAAATATTTAACATACAACTCTTGTATATTAATCTTAAAAACAATTTCTTCATGAGATTAATTATGGTGAACAACTCTTGTCATAATTATTAATCTCTTTCTCCATTTATTTTTTGTTCATAATAATCCATCCATGAAAGAAGAAGATGAAGAGAAGTTCTACAATTTTCAACACTTGAAAAATGAAAAAAACCAAAATTCTCTCTTACCTCTTTTTCTCTTCCTTTGCCAAATTCTTCACAAGAATTTAATCAATGATTCAATTGTTTTGCAAATCAATTTTGTTATTCAACATTTTGATTAAACAAAAGTAAGTGCTCCACCAATTTTATTGTTGGTCTCCCACTTAGAATTAATTTAACCAAGCACTAGAATAATGGCCACCAAAATTAATTTTTACCTAACAAATATAATTACTATAATTATAATGGATAAATAAATGGCCAACATTTAAGTTCCTCATTGTATTAAAGTACAATGTCATGATCTATATATGTTATAATATTATCTAATAATATATAATTTAATTATTCAAAATAATTTTGAATAATTACTTTTTACCTTACTAATTTTTACTACCAAGGGTAAATAGTAAAAAGGTAAAATTAAATAATGGAACAAATTTGTCACTTGTCAATATTCTATTAATTAATAACCCTTGTTAATTAATTGAGTGATTTACTTAACAATTAAGTCTTGACAAATGTACATCCCGAGGGATCCCTAACTAATTATTCTATTTTGCTGAAATTTATTGTATCGAACTATTCAATCCAATCCGCTACCCAGTGCTCAACGAGTACACTTCATATTATGAGACTCTCTAGGTCCATATCTAATTTGTCATATGGAGCTCCTCCATACGTCCGTGAATAATGTCCCACACACACGTTACGGATATTACAAATTAGCGTGTTAGACCATGCAAGTTGAGGTTATTGCATATTCGTATAATCCTTCCATCATTTATATCCTTGAAGAGCAGAGATATAGATCATCACTATCAAATCTCTTATTTGCTCAATCATGAACTTATCTCCAGATTTATATTTCATTAAATAATATCCACAAACACTTTTGTGATATTGTTTATTCCTTCGGAATATCTTTTCCAAGGTATATGCTTGCGGCCACAAGTCTTTCTGAAATATAATCTCGGAGCATTAGGATATACAACCCACTCATATGAGCTGACGGATCCCATATCTACGCACACCGGACTCCATAAGCATCGGACCATACCCAGCGACACCTAACGGTCAGACCATGAAAGGTTTCTGACATGTGTGGAACCAAAGCATGGTGGATCACTCACAAGCTCACTGTGGCGCTCAGGTCAAAAGACCACAAATACTACTCAACTCGGAAGACCTTTCCATTGACGGCTTTATAAGATGTCTATTGGATGTCTTCGTGAGTCTGTTCAATATCCAGTCCTTACTGAATATCTACATCTCTATACGAGCTTCCTACTAAGCTTATAGTTTGCTAAGACTAACCATCTAGACCATCCAGACATAGACATACACTAATCTATATTAATGGGTTCCACCGATAGACCCGCATCGATGAAATTAGATCAGGAACATTATGTTTGAAAACATACTTACATAATGACATTTTCTAACACCATCTGCAACTCCTTGCAGCTATGTCATTACTAATATATTCTCAGGTCATTGTCCCATTTCTGATAAGGCTCTAACTCTTTAGATTTTGCTAACTCTTATAAACTTACTAACTCTTAATACCACTAACTATTAGTGTTTATAACTATTAGCGTTGCTAACTCTTAGCCTTGATCTAAACTCTTTTAGACCAAATCTGAATTCCTTCAGATCATACAATGTCTGAAACATTATAAGCATCTTACCATTTAATAATAAATAATATTAACGATTTTATTAGAAATAATAATTGCATAAATACTATCACTATATATTTACAAATTATGGGATGGCACGTAAACACAATTCCCAACACCATTTTCTTAATTTTTTATTTTTCATCAACTATATACATCCAATTGGTACAAAGAATCATTTATATATAACAATTTAATCAAAACACAACTCAAACCCTAAATTCCCTAAGTGGCCAAATGCATCATTCTCTACCCAGCACATTTCTTTTCTCAATTTCTTACTCCAAATGCATCCAAAGCATGCCAGTTTAATTCTAATGCCCTAATAACATTCAATTAAAGTTTTTATATCAAAATCACACCTAAACCCTAATTCTACACATTCACACACATACATACTTACTTATACAATATACATATATACAACATAAATATATTCATATACATATATGTATATATTTATATACCTAAATATATATATATATATATACATACAACCATATTTACATGTTTACATAAATCTATACATACATTTACATATATATATACGTATATACCTGCATAAATACATATAAATATACACATGTATTTCTATTTATTAATACATATATATGTATATCTACATCTATACATACAAAAGTACATGTATACACACATAGAGATGTATATATATATATACATCCAAATACATGAAATAAATACAAAAATAATAAATTTCCTTCTTACTTCTTCTTTTTCTCCTTCATTTCTTTCTTTCTTTTCTTTTCTTCCTTTCTTCTCTTTTCTTCCTTTTTGGCAACTTCTCTTCCTCTCTCTTGTTTCTCTTTTCTTCTCTCACTTTTGCTAACACTTCTCTTCCTCTTCCCCTTTTCTCACGTGTAAGTCTCCATTTTCTCAACACTTCTCTTTTTTTTTTTCTTTCTAACCAATCAAAATACTACAATTGCCCCCTTTTACTTTTCCATAACCAATCACAATAACCCACCTATCTAACTTTAATTAACACTTATCCCATTTAAAATAATACAATAATAATATTAAATATTCATAATATCTATTATTATTAAATTTGGATAAATATTAATGAATTTAATTACTTAATTAATTTATATTAACCATAGTTAACTTTTTAACTCAACCTTGGTTAATTCTTAACTATGATTAGGTTAATAAATTAATTAAATAATAAAGGTGTGATTTTACTCTATTTTAATTTAACGTGGTCTACCGGTCACCCGTGTGGGTCCCACACTACCACACTAATAGGTTAACATAACCACGTTGAAATATTATTTGTGCGTGTCACACATAAAATATTTACAATAGGGCCAAAATCGATTATCCCTACGGTTTCTTATCGCGATACTTCAAAATCTAGGCATCTACGATATTCATAGGAATTGGATCTTACAATCCAGTCCTAACTGGACACCCTTGTGCCTATTATAAGCTCCAAGCTCATGGTCGGCTAGGAACAACCATCTATACCCTACGAATATAGACATACACTGATATATAAAGAGGTATTCCACCAATAGACTTATGTTGGTGAAAATAGACCAGGAATAGTATATTTGAGAATATACTTGTATAATGACATTTTCTAACACCATTTCCAACTCTTTGCAACTACGTCATTACTAATATATTCTTAGGTCTGTGTCTCATTACAGACAATGTTCTAACTCCTTAGAATTCACTGATTCTTATAGCATGCTAACTCTTAGCAGTTATAATTGTTAGTGTTGCTAACTCTTAGCCATGATCTAATCTTCTTTAGATCAGATCTGAACTTCTTTAGATCATACAATATTTATAACGTTACAAGCATAATACCATATAATTAAAAGTAATTAGCAATTTAATAAAATGTACATCGTCTAAATATCAAATATTCATACAAACAGGGATAGCACGTAAGTACAACCCTAACAAAAACCCTAATTCATCTTTTCCATCTCTCCCAATCTTTTAGTTGCCTCCCCGTCTTACCTAGCACCCACCATCAGCCAATGTATAACCATCGTGAGGAGACTGCCGTGAGCCTCAGAGGACGCCAGCCACCTCTCCGTATGACTTTTCTTTACTGACCACCACCAATTCTCAGTGGCAATGAAAATTGTGAGCAAAGCTCGCTAAAGCTGCTAATAGCCACCATGATTTGCTAGTCGAATGACGCCAGCCGCTATATAAACCATTGTCGTCGTTGATCGTGGAAGAACACTGCCAGCAGTTGATGACCCTATCTGAACACTTGCTATTGATCACTATTAGTAGCCGTACAACTGCTGTCATGAGACCAAGATGCCACCTATTTGCTTTTTCTTTTTTTAAAAAAAATCTTTTATTTTTTAATACAATATAAATAAAAATTACAAATAAAACCCTAACCCATTTATTTGGCTTACAAATAAAATTTACCACAAAGAATTAACCTAACCAAGAGGAGAAATTATGATATTATTCAATGACCTCCTCTTGTTAAAATTCTCAAGAAAAGAAAAATACAAACAAATATCTAACCATAAATTATTGTGGGCATAACTATTCATCATATAATTAATAAAAATAGATTAAATATACAATGGTGCCATAATAAATAATTACTACCATATGCAAAATAAATTATACATACAATATAAAATAAGGCGGCTTTGATACCAATTGTTGGTACGTAAATAAAAAAAAAGTCTATTTAAGAAAATAAGCACAGTAGAAGCTAGATCATCTTGTTCATAATTACATGTATAGGGATAGAAGATTACCTCAATTCCTCACTTTGGTAAATCTTGAATTGACGGTTGTATTCTTCTCCACTATCCTCAACTATCCTCAACCTTCAAACTCAAGTGTGTTGGCACGTGAATCTTTTCTTAATCTTTAAAATCACTAATACCCAAATTTGAGAGAATGGAACTAACTAAATTCTTTTTCCATGTAAGAATATATAAAAAACAAATTTTGGGTTATGGTTGTTATAATTTTTACTACTCCATATCTCCCATACATATAGAAATCTCTATCGGGTATTTAGAATTAGATTAGGAATAAGAAATTAAAGTTTAATTATGATTTGAGCTAGTAGAGGGACTGCAAAACCTATGGGTTTCCTAGCTTCAACTTAAAAGGTCTAGCTCTAATCATTTCATGATATACCAATTCCTCTAAATTAACCCTAGGCTATTCCACTAAAAGTCAAGGGTTGTACTCTAGTAACCAATGTTATTAAGCCCATTTAATTAAAACTCTTTTTAATTAAATTGAATTTATTCTTTAGACCAATAATAATCACTTAATTAATCCTCTAATTGTTATCCATAATTAAAGTTAGGCCATAAAAAATTATCTTGCCTATTTAATTACTTATTAGCCCCTAAGTAACTGAATGCTCTAATGATCACTTTTAATATGTCTATATTTGTAAATAAATTTATAAATAAATATTATTATTCAATAAATAATTTATTGAATAAACTACCGCATAGATTCAAATGATCAAGTACTGCAAATAAACTACCGCATTATTTCCATCTTGCAAATATATGTTCCTACGACCCATGAAATTATATCTCTAAGTTATCTAGGTTTTAACCATTTATATGGATCTCACACTATGATAACTCAAAAGATATAATGCATGAATATAAGTTCATTATCTACTCAGGATTAAGATCAATTAAGCTTATTAAAACTTTTGTAAATTAAGATTTACAATATTTAGTTAACCAGGTTGAAATTCACAGTAGTCCTGTTCAATGTAACATATATACTAGTTTTTCTACTCGAAGTCTCTACTTCGATGATCAAGGTAAATCATCCACTATAAGAAGCAGAAATATTACAACCTTACATAATGAAATACCCTTTTCATTAATAGCTGCAAACTAGATTTAATTTATAAAGAACTTGTTATCTGTACCCTCAGTATTAGCATCATATGCCTAATACATAGATCACAAACTTTATAAATATGGACTCATCAATGTATGCTCAATTATATGTATAAATAAATTTTCATTAATCAAATAAAATGTTATTTCATATGCTTTAAAGGCATAAATAACATTATATGTCAAAAAGGAATAAGCCCACCAATAACACCACCTCTATTGAATGTACTCCAAAAGATATAAATGTAAGTGCCCTTGCGATTTAGAGGATGGTAAGATGTCCTCTATTGAATGTACTCCAAAAGATATAAATGTAAGTGCCCTTGCGATTTAGAGGATGGTAAGATGTCATAATGGCACCCTCAGCGGCCCAAAGAAGGCCAGCATCGATGCCCAAAATAGCTTCTGATGAAACTACAAACGCTTAGTGCTTCTAATGGTTGCAATAAAGAACTGAACTAATGTAAAGTACATAGGTGGCACAAGTAGATAGAAGCATGACTTGGGGAACCAAAATGTTGTTAAAACCACCACCCAGAATGCCAAAGATGGTGAAGGTTCTGTAAAGGGCGGTGTTGGTATTGTTAGCAGCAGTTCCTGGCCACCGTCGCCCATTCCTTAGAGTGCATTATGTTAGACATGTAATATCTTCGTGGTGCCTTAAAAGCATGTATAAGAACATTTTATTTGATTAATAAATTTTATTCATACATAATTTAGCATACATTAAAGAGCCCATATTTATAAAGTATATGATCTATGTATTAGGCATATAATGTTAATGCAGAAGGTATAGGTCACAAGTTATTTATAAATTAAATTTTGTTTACAGTCATTAATGAAAGGGATATTTCATTATGTAAGACTATAATTTTTCTACTTCTTGTAGTGAATGATTTACATTGATTATTAAAGTAGAGACTTTGAGTAGAAAAACTAGTGTATGATACATTGAACTAGACTAATGTGAATTTTGATCTAATTAACTAAATATCATTGATCTTAATTCACAAAGTTTAATAAGCTTGATTAACCTTAATTCTGAGTAAGTAATGAACTTACATTTATGTATTGTATTCTTTTGAGTTATCACAGAGTGAGGCCTAATTGGATGGTCAAAATCTCGATGACTTGGAGATGTAATTTCATGGATCGTGAGAACATACACTTACAATATAATATCTATATTAAATAATGTCACCTAAGCTATTTGTAGTACTTGATCATTTAAATTTATAGCCGCAGTTTATTCAATAAATTGGTTATTGAATAATAATATGTATTTGTAGAATTATATATAAATATAGACATATTAAAAATGATCATTAGAGCATTCAGTGACTTAGAGGCAAATAAGTAATTAAAGAGGTATGACATTTTTATAATGGCTTAGTTTTAATTCGACATAAAATAAGAGAGTTAATTGAGTGGTTATTATTAGTCAAATGATTAATATTAATTTTAATTAAAGTATTTTTAATTAAAATTCGGATTTATTATTACATGGGCCAACTAGAGTGCAACCTTGGGCTTTTAGTGGAATAGCCTAAGGTTAACTTAGAAGATCTAATGGATCATGAGATGACTAAAATTTAGATCTCTAATTTAGATCTAGAAAGGTCAAGGGCCTTCAGTCTATTTACTAGCTCAAATTACCATTTTATCTTTTACCTAAAATGATAGCTATGCAAAACACAATTTTAAGTGTTTTGGCTCCTTTTATGTAAATAATCACCACTTAATTTTATATATGAGTGTGGTGGTTGAAAAGAGGAAACACAATTATAATTATTTGCCTTTTTTGATTTAAATAAGTTGTGACCTAATTTCTACGTTTCCATAAAAGTGAAATGGTTTAAAAGGAGGCATATAGTTGGAATAATTAAGGGGAGTCAAGTGTCCACACACTTGAAAGATAGAATTTTGAGAATAGTAGAGAAGACTAGAGCCAAGGAAAATTCTCGCCACAACAAAGGAAGAGAAGTTTTGAGCTAAAAGAATTTTTCTATATCAAAATATTTTAAGGTAATTTTCTTCATCTCTCTATTTAATTTACATATAATATAATCAATGTGATCATCTTATACTTCCAACAAAATAGTATCAAAGCTAGTTTTGATCTATATTCACGTAAATATGGTATATGTTGTTGGTTGTGAATATTAATTGTGGCACCAAATAATTTCATTGATCTATTGTTGTTATAATTTAATTATTTGATAAATATTTTTTATTGCCCAGATCCATGATAGAGATTTTCTTGTTGTTAATTTTATGGTATGTAACCAGAGGGAGTGATGAAATAATATAATAATTTTCTCTCGCGATTATTTCATTTTCTTTGATCTATTGTAAGTCAATTTTTTTTTTGGCATAGGAATATCATATAATACAATTATGATTGTAATTTATATATATTAAAAAAATTAGATATATACTTTTTTCAGTGAGATGGTGGCACGTGACAACAAGAGGGAGTGGTGGCATTAGGTGTGGGTGGGGAGAAAAAAAAAAGAAATTGGATTTCATTTTATCTTTTCTCACTCAGCCCCTTTATGATTTTTGTAAATTCTATTTGGCAAGTTTATTTTTAAAATACTTACAAATTAGTCAAATTAAGAATCTTAATTTTCAATTTATCATCTAAGCTTTAAAGTGTTGGATAAATATGTTTTAGCAAGAAAACTTTTGAGAATTTGTAAATAGATCCTAATTTTGACCCAAATATGTTTGTGTACCCAAACTCCTTTTAATTTTGATCCAAATTTTATGAAATATTTAATGAGCTATTTTAAATAAAATTATTGGGTCTAAAATTAGTTTAATGAATCTTTTCCACAAGGCCTAAAAGGAAAACAATTTTAATGCCGAAATTTATTATAAAAATATAAATGGACCGAAGTAAAGTTTAAAAATCCAACATGTCAAGCCCATTAAACTTGCAAGCAAATGAACATGGAGATGGACATTATGGAAGAGCCTAAGTTGACTTCAAGGAAGACTTAAAGAATTTAAACTTAGTTTTAATATTTTTTTTTCTAAAAAAACCCATAGATTATGGGCTGTTTATTTATCTAGTTATTTGATTGATTGAATAACATGTCATATAGATTAATGGTGCCATATTCACATGTTCATACATTAATATATCATGTGACATTAATATTCTAATGTGATTAGGATAAGATTAATGTTATACTTTTAATATATTGATTTAATAATTTGACATAGCCTAATTAATTATTTTATTTGATAAAATTAGATATTAATTAATAGAATGTCAATTTAATAAATTAATTATTATATTAAAACAAATAAAACCAAAATAAAAACTCTAAAGATTAAAAATATTGAGTGGGAGAGGGCTTTAGGCATAAGGCCCATGATCTCCATTATTAGTCTTATAGTAAGGGAGATTAATGCATTGTCTCAAACTCTGTGAGCTCCTTACGGAGGGTATTAATAAGAACTTGTTACTATATAGGACTTCCCTAAAGGATAAGGTCTAATATAGGACTCATGTGAAATTGACTACCCTGCGGTAGCTTTTTTAATTGAAAATATAGATGATTGAAATAATGGTTATACACTCTACTTAGATTAATTGATATCCTCCCTATGGAGTTCTTGCCAATTAAACATAAGAGCTAAAGAATTGTTAGTTTATTATTATTTGATATGAGATATCTAGATGATAATAATAAATTAGTATGGCACTAATATGATTTAAAATAGATACGACCACCTTACGAAGGTGTATTCTGAATGATAATTAGATTATCGATACATAATGCAGTTAAAAAGTTCTACATACATGCATTCATGCAAAAGTTTTATATGCTACAAGAGAATGTATGCTTATGTATGAATTATTTATTTTCAGAAAATGACATCATTCAACCCACTAGCATCTATTCTTAATCAAAACAAATTAACCGAACATAACTTTGTCGATTGGAAGAGGAACCTAGACATTTTACTCACAGATGATAAGCACAAATATATTTTGACTAAAAAATGCTCTCCAAAATCTAAAGATAATGCACCACAAGCTGAAATAGATGCCTACAATAAGTGGCAATAGTCTAGTAAGATGGCCAAATGCTACGCATTAGCATCACTGTCTAATACATTGGCCAAACAATATGAGTGAATGACTATAGTTGCTGACATGATCTTTAGCCTTTCAGAGATGCTTGTTGATAAAAATAGAACTCTGTGGCAAGCTGCACTAAAAGAGATCATGAATAATCAACAAGCTAAAAGAACTCCAATATAGGATCATATGCTAAAAATGATTTTATTATTCTAGTAAAAGAAGGTCTTGGGTGGAGAATATACTAGCTATTCTAAGGTTAAGATGGTCTTAAAAATCCTAGCACCCCCATTTCAGACTTTCTTTTTGAATATGTCAATGAACCAGCTAGATTTCACATTAACTGAGCTAATGAATCAGTTAAAAGCTACTAAGGCTATCATGAAATCTTGACAAAGTATTCATTGGATTTGGAGCCCTTTTCTAGGCTCAATCTTAAGAGAAAAGGTAGTAAAAAGAATAAGCCCAAAAAAGCATTTAATTTGGGAAATGTGAAAATCAATAAAAAGGAGAAAAATCCCAAAGAAAAGTGTTTATAATGTGGCGTTAAAAGGCACTAGAAGCGAAATTGTCCAGTTAACTTAGCCAAGCTTTCAATGGCTAAAAAGGCAACTTCAACTTCAGGTAAATTTTTTTTCATCGAGACGTGTTTAGTGGTTGATTCTATAAATTTTCGGATTGTAGATGTTAGAGCCATTAATCTTATTTGCAAGGGTTCCAGGAAACCAAAAACCTTAGTGATAGAGAAATTAGTCTTAGGCTTGGAAATGGTGTAATTGTTGTAACTAAATCAGTGGAAGTCATTTGTCTATATTTTGATTATTTTAGGACTTTAATATTAAATAATTATTTATTTGTACCTGAACTGAAATGAAATTTGATTTCAGTAAGTTGTTTGAATAAATCTAGTTATTTTATAATCTCTGACTCAAATGTGGTTATCAAATATCATAAGTCATTTATATGTTTGGTTACATTAGTTAACAATTTATATTATATATATATCCTAAAATTAACTTATTGTATGATACAGAGTTGAATAATGAATCTAATCACCATAAGAGGATTAAAATAGTCCCTACTAATCAAATGTATTTGTGGCATCTACATCTTAATTACATTAGTCTAGATATGATCCAAAGACTGGTCAAAGATGGACCTATAAGTTCATTAGAGATTGAAACACTGCCAGTTTATGAATCCTGTATAGAAGGTAAAATGACTAGAAGGCCCTTTAATGCTAAAGAAAGAAGAGCTACTAAAGTATTAAAATTAGTGCACTCCGACGTGTATAGGCTCATGAGCACACAAGTTAGAGGAGGTTATGAATATTTTATCACTTTTATTGATTATTATTCTAGATTCAGTTTTTGTATCTAACACGCCATAAGTCTAAAGTATTTGATAAATTTAAAGAGTTTCAGGTAGAAGTGGAAAGGTAATTAGAGAAACACATAAACGCACTTCAATCTGATCGAGGTGGAGAATACCTCTATAGTGAATTCAGGACCTCTATAGTTATCTTAAGATGCATACATAGAAAACATTCTAGTCAAATTTACTATGCATGAATCCAAAAAAGAATTACTTTCTTTTAGACATGGGATTGATTTATCTAAGAATCAGTGTCCTAAGACATCTAAAGAGATAAATCGCATGAGAGGAATTTCTTATGCATCTGCTGTAGGAAGTCTCATGTATATAATGTTATGTACTAGACCATAAATTTCTTATACAGTGGGCATGGTCAGCAAATATCAATCAAACCCAAGATTAGAACACTGGAATGCAATAAAGCATATATTCAAGTATCTTCGGAGAATAAAAGATTATATACTTGTATATTCTAGTGAAGACCTTGAACCTATTGGGTATACATATTCTAATTTTAAAGTAGACAAAGATACTCGGAGGCCAACATCTGGATATGTGTTCACTTTAGGTGGATGAGCTATAAGTTAAAGGAGTGTAAAGTAATCATGTATCGTAGACTCTACCATAAAATATGGGGGCATTTGAAGCTGTATGGCTCCGCAAGTTCCCTCTGGCCAGCCCGATTGGTACAAGGACGAACCTCTAAAGGCCTATAAGGCCTCCATGAGATGGGGGCGAGGGTTTGATTCCTTAGGGGTATAGGTAACCTGAGAATTGTGTGTTGGAACGCCAGTGGCTCTGAGGTGTCATCTAGCTAGTGAACCAAGGTGTTGGTGGGTTCTACACACTCTTACAAATTTAGGGTATAGACTCATCTCCTAATATTTCATTGGATTCATTAATATCTTAATTAATCACTTAATACAAATTGATTGGCTAGACTCTAATCTGATCACAAACTTCTGCGATGGTCGAGTGATTATATTATGCTTTCTTACAACTACCTATATGTCTATGATCATCATAATAGAATTTAATTCATTAAGACCGGGTTTAAATTATGCAATATATGCCATCTAGGTATATGTCTATCCTCCATGAAACTCACAGTTGTTACCCTATAATCATGTATCAAACTATCTGGAATTCTATATAGGCAACCCAAGAGGGGGGGGGGGGTTATGAATTGAGTATTTAAAAATTAATGCACTAATATGAATAATTTATGCAATTATTAAAACATAATCAAATTTAATAACAAATAATTACAATAAATAATAGAGTAAGGGATATAGAGAATGGCATCCAAATGTTTACATGATTTGACACTCCACACGACCTACATTAGCACCCTAAGCAACTTGCCTTGAAGATTCCACTAGCTTGCCTTAAACCAAGGCTAAGAATCAATACACTTGACTTCTAAGGCGTCAAGAAATATTTACAATAAATTGGTTTCTAAGGTACTAATTAAACCCTTACAATAAAATAGTAACAACTCTCTTCTCAAGTGTTTCCCACAAATATTTAATTTATAATAAAAGAGTAACCAATATCTTCTCAAAGTGTTTCCCATAAACACTTGAGTAAACAATATAGGAATTAATACAAATACAAATGATTTTACTCCTAAATGAGTAAATATGAAAGTTTAGAATAATGAAGCTCTCAATTTTGATATATAATATTTTTCTTTCAATTCTCTTATTCTTGAGCTTCAAATGAATGAGATATTTACAAGGAGTGAAAAATGCCTGTTGCTACAATAAATTTTTGTTGCTAAAGTGCCTACTATAGTATCTTTTCCGTTGCCCTTTAATTTTATTTACTCCTAATTTGCCTCACTTATGCATTTAATCATTTTAATGCCTAATTACAACCAACACGGGGATTTGTTACCATAAAAAAACATCAATATGTATGACTAGAAAGTCAACACTCTCTTAGACTAAACAATTGAATCCATCTGTCGAGTTCATAATGGTTCCTCAATCATTCAAGATATTGGCCAAATATAATGAAAGTATTAGACACAAGATAGTATGAATCAATTATATGTATTAAGTTCATAAACTAAGAATTAACAAAAATCCAACTACATACTAGGTTTAAAAGTCTAACCCTAGATCAACAATATTTAGCTCATCAGAAACTCAAGAGTATCAAAGCAATCAATGAACAACAGCAAGAATAAGAATATAATGATAAGAAAAGAGAAGAAAAACTAATCAAGGCAACTCCTTAGGTTTCTACTATCTTAATCTTGACTTAAAGCTTGATTCTTGAACTTGAATCTTCAATCTTGGCTTTGATCTCTTAATTTTGGGTTGTGAATTCTTTTCCTAATTTTACCTCTAAAAAAGTCTCTGTTTTGACTCTTAAAAGAGTGCTTTTATATGAATGAGAGACCTTAGGGTCAATGACTTTCGAATCCAAGTCTAAATATGATGAAAAAAAGGTCTTTTATATGTCACATGGGTACGGCGACGCTGAAGGCTTATCGCTACGATGTTGAGACCTGGAATATGGCTGCGCCCAACCAGCCACCCACACCTACCACGTTCTAGGTCCTATGTGGTGCTAAGCCTCAGCCTTGGGCGCTGCAGCGCCTGACCTTGGGTTCAGGTGCTCTGGTATTTTGAGCGCAACGTTTTCCTTTCTCGTCTGATTCGCCTCCTATTTGTTCCATAGTGTCATATTTTCCACCATTCGCCTATTTAAGATTAAAAAAACACAATTAAATAGCAAAATATTTGTGAATTAGAACAAATCTCCTGTTCGGAGTACTAAGTATACTAGTGCTTTTACACCCCTATCAAAAACCCTCAAACTTAAGACTTTGCCCATCCTCAAGCAAACTTAGAACAAATAATCACAATTTATTATTGACTCTAAAAGAACATAAAACTAAAAATACGACTTGGTTAATTTAAATGATCATATCCAAAGTCTCAAAGGCTATCAAATGGCACAAGTCTATTTTAGAATGCAATAGACAACTTTTAATAATTTAATATACCATTCATCAAGTCCTTTATTCTCTCCTATAAATGATCACTTGTGCGCATGTGTAATAAGAAAGTAATTAGTCAAATAAAACCTAGATTTACTCAATACTTAATATAGCATATAGAGATTATGTCTCAGTAAAGTTTAATTCATAATAGTACCATAAGCTTGCTATTCATACTTATTCTCCACTAATGTAGAAATACACATGCCTAAGGATCTATTTAGGACTTTAATTAGCTTGTAACGTAAGGCTAGGGTTAAGGTGGAATATAAAGATATAAATATGTAGCATAAAATCACACTATGAATACATAGACTTACTTAAAACTTCTTGATCATTTCTCCTTAATTTATGTCAACCCCAAACTTATGATATTATCATCTTTCTTTGAATCACTCTTTTGCAAAGAATTTCTTCTTTTTTCTTAAGCTGGGGGTATTTATGCATTTAAAACTCTTTTTTTTTATTTATACCCCCCAAACTTAGATTGATAAGCACCTTCAAAACTTAATTATCTCCACTTCAGTACCCTTTACACAACCACAACCTTTTTCCTTTCAAGAAATTTTTATGTAAACTCAAGGTTTATGGTGTTACCGGTAGATTTTAGAATTAATAAATTTTAAGTCTTTAGGCTTGTAATGTGGTTACAAAAATATTTGGGTATTTAGCCTCAAAAGGGTAACCAGGCATAAATATACATATATGGTACGCTAAAAAAGGCTTAATCGATCCAAAGATGGTCTAATATCATTTCTCTATTCGTGTGTTTCTTATGATTTTTCCTTAAGTAGTAATTAAGAAAGTTCTAGAGTGTTGGTCTTCAAAACTGTGGTGTACTACTTAAGCAAAGAGTATTTCTAAGCAAAAAATTCAACTAATACAAACTTATCTCAATGTGCTCAAGAATAAGTTATAAAAAATAAGCTTGAACTCCATTCAATAATAATGATATAAGAATTATCTCAAGTATCTATTGTTTCCTATAGACTTGTAAAAATACATTTACCCAACATTTTCCTTCTTATTATAGACAAATGATCATCTTCTCAACTAGAACTTAACAAAAAAAAAATTATACCTACACAAGACAACCGATCAATATAAGTAGCAAAATAAACACAAAAAAGT
Source organism: Ailanthus altissimus (assembly GCA_946807835.1). NCBI lineage: Eukaryota > Viridiplantae > Streptophyta > Magnoliopsida > Sapindales > Simaroubaceae > Ailanthus > Ailanthus altissimus. The sequence continues at coordinate 6,266,470 of OX327713.1, read as the reverse complement.
GTTTCCTACCCAAAACTTAAATTAGATTTTGTCCTCAATGTCAAAAAATAAAAATGGAGAGTACAATACTTTCCTGATAATTAAAGTTGAAGCATTGTAGCGTTGTTCTATATTAATAGGATTACGGTATTCCTTGGCTCCTAACACTTACAATTGATCATACTTCTTCTTTGAATGCTCATCTTACTGATTAATTCCTAAAAACCAAAGAAAATAAAGTAATTAAAATTGAAACTAAACAAACATAAAAGTAAAAATTACTTAGGTTACCTCCTAAGAAGCACTTGATTTAACATCATTGACTTGACGTGGCTCTTTCTACTTTTTTGGTGGATTAAAGTTAATGTTAGAAGCGTCCATATATGTGACTTGCTAAACTTCCTCTCTTTCGGCTTCTACATCCTTGCAATTACCGCTAGGGCAGTAACTTTTGCCTCATTCTCCTCATGCGTTTCTGAAAATACTTTAACCTTAGACCAGAAAAGTGGTTCTTCCTTGCCATTCTCCTTAATCCTCTTATTAAGGTGTTGTTCTTTCTACTTCTTCTTTTTTTTTCTATGACTAATTACCTTATTTTTTATGTGAGGATTCAAAATCTCCATGTCTTTGAGCTTATTGGAACTTGAGTGCACCACATTAATGCTCAACAATCTTCTTCTTTAGATTGCAACTTAATCTCCTTGAAGACTTTAAATGTCACTATGTTATCTTTCACCCTCATGATCATCTCCCCTTTTTGAACATCAATGACCATACATCTTATGACTATGAAGGGTCTTGCAAGGATAATGGGGATCTCTTTGTCTTCTTCCATGTCTAGAACAATGAAATCAGTATGAAAGATGAATTTATCAATCTTTACTAGCACGTCTTTTATAATTACTTTCAGATAAGCGAAAGATCGATTAACAAGTTGAAGAGTGAAATTAATAGGCCTTACTTCTCTCAAACCTAGCTTGTTGTAGACAGAGAAGGGCATGAGATTAATGGCATTTGTAGTTGGGACAACATACTCTTTCAAAGCTCTTTGTGGTATCATGGGCTCAATAATTGGATTATTGATGCGATCGTTTTTCTCCTCTATGTTGGCGCTACTCACGTCAAAGTTTATGTAATGTTCTTTTGATCTTAGGATCAAAAGAAGTCAAGTCAGCACTATTCACCCTTGCAGAAACTATTAAAACTAAATAGAAAGAAAATTAAAGTAAAAAGAAGAAAAGAAACAAAACAAAATCTGAATTAAAAGTAAGTAGCTTGGTATTAATATTGATGTAAGAATAGAAAGAAATAGTTTCCGGCAACAATGCCAAAAATATGATAATTGTTATACTAACTAAACGTAAGTGCACGCTATCATATCAAGTAATATAATATTTTAAGTCCAGATATCATTCCTACTAAGACTATTTGATCTACTTCTATTAATTATTAATTACTAAAATTATATCTACTTTACTTTTATCTAGAAAACTAAATTCTAAAATTCAATTATCTAACCTAATTCTATCAAATTTAACTAAACCTAAATAGAAAACAAACAAAGAATAAAGTCACCAATTGATAATAATCTAGGGTATAGACTCCTCCCCGGATATTTCATTAATATCTTAGTTAATCATTTAATACGAATTGATTACTAGACTCTAATATCAAAATAAGCCTCTGTCGATGGTCAAGTAACTATAGTACATATTCTAAAAACTACTTATATGTCTATAATAATAAAAAATAGAATGTAGTTCATTAAGATTAGGTCTAAATTATGTCATACATGACATCTAGGTATATGTATATCATACATGGAACTCATCGTTGTTATTTTATGATCATACATCAAATTATCGTAGGCTAAACACATGAATCCATCAGTCAAGTTTATCATGGTTCCTCAATCATTCAAGATATTGGCAAAATATAATGAAAGCATTCAATACAAAATAGTATGACTCAATTATATGTATTTAGTTCATAAACTAAGAATTAACAAAAATCTAACTACATACTAGGTTCAAAAGTCTAACCCTAGATCAACAATGTTAAATCTCATTAAAAACTCAAGAGTATTAAAGTAATCTATGAATAATAGCAAGAACAAGAACATAATGATAAGAAAATAAAATAAAAACTAATCAAGTCGACTCCTTAGGTTGCTTCTCTCTCAATCTTGACTTGAAGCTTGATTCTTGAACTTGAACCTTCAATCTTTTCTTTGATCTCTTAATTTTTTTTTATGAATTGTTTTCCAAATTTTAGATCTAAAAAACTCTTTGTTTTAGCTCTTAAAATAGTTCTTTTATATGTATGAGAAACTCTAAGGTCGAGGGCCTCCGAAATAGGACTAAAAAAAGGGTCTTTTATATTTTGCATGGGCGCCGTAACACTGGGGGCTTAATGCTGCGGCATTGAGACCTGGAACATGATGGGTGTGGCCGGTCGATTGGGCATCGTGACACTGGGGTTGGGCATCGCAACTCCTAAATCTCTACCTTGGGTGCTTCCACATCCGGCCCTGAGTTTTTGTGCTATTGTAATTTAAGCGTAACTTTTTTGCTTCTCGTCAAATTTGCCTCTCATTTATTCCTAAACATCACATTTTTTATCATGCACTTTTTCATTTATTAGAGAAAATCTCCCGTTCGAAATACTAAATATACTAGTGCTTTTACACCTCTATCAGTCTTCAGATTAGAGAATGCTTTGATGGTGAAGTAGACAAGTTTCTAGACATTGTCTTCTTTGATTGGTGATGCACTCATTGCTTGATTGAAGACTCCTAAATATAGGATTATGTGGTCTCTCACTCTTAGTACGACGAGGTGGATTGGTTAGGGTAAATACTCCGTCAATCTTTGAAAACCTTTCTTATACTATAGGGTCCACCTTATCTTATCTCTTCTCTTTATAGCCTGAAAATATCCAAAGCATTTGTTAGTGGCTTTAGCAATAAATTGGCTAAGAGCTCATTGACTTTGCTAAGATATTTCATCTTGAGGACTACTCAAACCTTTTCTAGATTAGCTTCTATTCCTTTATAGTTTACTAGGAAGCCTAAGTATTTTCCTGATTCGACCCTAAAGGCACACGTTTCGGGGTTCAACTTTATGTGATGTTCTCTTGGGATCTTAAAAGTCTCTATAAGGTCTTTGATGTGATTCTCTACTTGTTCGAATTTAGTAATCGTGTCATATTTATAGACTTCCATGCTTTTTCTAATTAGGGTTTTAAAGAGCTTATTGAAAAGTCATTGATAAATGGCCATACCTTTTTTAGTTCGAATGAAATGACCTTATAGTAGTATGTTCCTTATTGAGTGATTAAAGAGGTCTTCTCTTGCTCTAGTAGGAATATCTTGATATAGTTGTAGCCTAAGAACACCTCTATGAAATTGAGGAGAGTGTGTCTAACTGTTGAGTCCACAATCAGTCAATCTTCGACATAGGGAAGCCATCTCACAGATATACTTTATTCAGATCCATGAAGTCTACACACATTCTCCACTTGTCATTTGATTTCTTTACCATGACAATATTAGTTAACCATTCAAGATAGTGGACATCTTAGATAAAATTTGCTGTCAAGAGCTTCTTAAATTTAGGTGCCACTGCCTCATTTCTTTTATGATTGAAAATCCTTTTATTTGTTTGAATAGTTTACAAGCTTAGTCCACTGCAAACACATATGATATGAGGGCAAGTTTTATCCTTACCATGTCTTTGTGCCACCAAGTAAAGATATATGAGAATTCTGGTATCAGAGAGACCGGTCTTTCTTTTATTTTAGGCTCTAGATGTGAACTTATCTTTTTATTTTCTCAGGTTTTTCAATCTATATAAGTATCGGGATTAGGTCACCCACAAGTTCTGGGAATTTGTATAGTACTATTGACAAGACCCAACCCTAGACCCTTTACTATAGATCCCAGCGGCCCTGCCGGGCACTCCGATGGAAGTTTCTCAGAACCTAACTGAGTAAGTTGAGAAATTCCGTGAGGCGAACTCCTTTTTAGTTCTTACTACTACTGAGAAAGTCTTGTAATATACATGAAAATGACATCTTAATTTTTAAAAAAACGGATAGAGTTTCCCTTGTTTTTCAAAAAATCCATATAAAACCTGCAAAGAAGTTTCACTTCTATTTCAAACACTTCTCAATACTATCAATTCGGATCTCTGGTCCTTTCCAAATCAAATCCAACACAACTCAATAGTTTCATTTAAATCACAAAATGAGCATACTCATAAAAAGGTAAAAACGATCATCATAATATCAAAATCTCTTTTGGTTGGTTCAAAGCATATACACAAATATACATGCCTACAACTACTATGTAGAAAGCAAAGGGTGCTATTTAGCACATTTACATATACAAAAATTATCTTCAGATTTGGCCCATTACTCTGCAATAGGAGAATCAGCAGCTTGCATATAGAGACTTGCACCTAGGAAGGGATTTAGAAAATATAAAACACAAAACAAGTGAGCTAAAGGAGCTCAGTAAGTGCAATTACGATTTCAAATAAAATAACATTATGCATAGATAGTAAATTCTAAGTACATGCATAAATCGTGCTTCTAAAACTGATGTAAAGTTGCCGATCGGGTTTTATCTACATCTTTGGAAAACAATATCCAAAATCTATGTAACACAATAACTACCATGTGCATATAAATGTATAAAATGCTATCGGTAGATCGAAAACTAGTAAAGTCATCGCTCGACCATTTTCTTTCTAAACTGTACCAATGGTAACCCTAAAGCCCTATACTCACGCGGTGACTCAACTAGCACCGCATACGTGAGTAGGTCACGAGGCACCTCAACTAGCAGCATCCACAGTGACATCTCAAGACATCTCACTAACTATGCAGTGGAATCCTACATCGCATACATATAGCGAGACAATACCTCGTACACATAGAGCGACTCACATGACTCGACACCCCAACTTTCCAGAGTTAGTGACACGCCTCCCATGACCTGCCCATGTGTACGGGATATACCGACCGGGTCTAATACAATCACCATAACTATAATCTGAGGGTACCAATGGCCTTTAAAATGGATGCAAAAATTTTAAATCTGTTTCTCAACCCAAACATGTAAAAGCATGTCTATGGATATATATCAACATCATAAATCATGTGTATGCATTGAAAGCTCATAAAATATACATATTCATTATGTGAAAACATAATAAATGAAAAGTAAAAGAAATGGCAGATTTTCACTCACAACCGCTCTGCGCTCAATTTCGCTCCTGATTTCTGCTCCCGTTACCGCTCTTGGTTATCTTCACTTACGCGCCATAAATAACATTTAGAACCAAATCGAATGCTAGAATCTCATTTAACTACTAAACGCTCTAATCGGCACACAAAGCCCGGATGGATACTATATTTCGATTTTTATTTACGGAGCCATTTAATCTAATCTAACTCACCATCCGACGCCCTGAAAATTATTGAACCCTTTATAACTTGGTTGGATATAATTGCCCTTCACCTTTCCAAAATGGACAATTATGTCCCATTTTCTTCATTTTTGATTTTTCCATCAACCATATACATTCAATTTACAATATACACCATTTACACATAACAACTCAATCAAAACACCACTCAATCCCTAACTTCCCTAAAGTGGCAGAATTTCACCCTAGGTTCCAACACATTCCTTTTCCCAATTTCTTGTTCCAATTACAATAAAATCAAGCCAATTTCATTCTAAAGCCCTAATTACAACCAATTGAAAATCTCTACATCAAAATCACCAAAACCCTAATTCTTACCTTGTCAATTTCTTCAAATTAATGACTCCTTCAAGCTCCACACTAGAATTCAACTCAATCTAAGCCAAGAATACCCACAAGAATATCAATTGAAGCATTCTTGAAAGCTCATAAAACAATGGTTTTTTTACCTCTTTTTCTTGAATTTTCACTAATGGAGGCTTCAATTGAGCTTAGGGATTCATATGTAACCTTATTTTAGCTTGATTACACATGAAAAATTATGAAAAAAAAATTGAAATTTCACTGTAGCAGCATCTTCAACCTTTGCACGAATTTGCTCTCTTTTTGCTCTAAGTGTTGGCTTTTAATCTCTTGAAAACTCTACACACTTCCAACATATATATAGTGCTCCCTTAATTGACCATTTTGCCGATCAACTTACTCAAAACTTCTAATTTGCCATTTGTTCAAATGGAAGGATTTAATTGGTTCCTTTGTAACTATCTAATTAGAATAGTCAAAGGAACTAACTAGAATTCCCAACTTGGCAATCCATGAGATTGCTTTTAATTGGTCCATTCCTTAATATATGGATTGTATTTCTCAACAAAGGCTTGTACCATACATAGCCCTTAAATGGAAATTCATGTAGTAAATTAGAATTTTCTTTTCCAAGCCAATAGAGAAAAATTCTAAAAATATTCTAGGGTCGTCCGACACTCCGACCGCGTGTGAAATTACCAAATCGGGTCTAATATCTCTCACGTCCGCCATAACAAAAATACATCTAATAGGGTTAAAATTGGGTAATCCTACAGTGCCTTCATTACTCTATACCGAAATCTAGGCGCCAATACTACTAATAGGGATTGGATATTACAACTATGCTAAAGTGCAAGTATACACTATCGTAAATAAGTAATAAAAAGTGGGTAGAGTATCATTCCCACGAGATTATTATTGTTTATGCTAAGTATTAAAATTGTGTGTTCTTATTTTTAGTCAGACAAATAAAAAAAAATGAAGTAATCTAATCCAAATAAATATAAAAATAACAATCAAGCTAAAACTAAAGTAACAAGAGTGAATCACCAATAATAGATAAAACATAAAATTTAAACTATCCCTCGATATTGTACTTGAACCAATCAATCATTTCTTAAGTTAATCCTTCAGTATAAATTATTGGCTATATCTCAAATATCATCACAAGATGATGGAGCGACTATATCTTATCATAAAATTACCTATATGTCTATAATAATCAAATGAAAAAAGGATTCTTTAAGAACTAACCAATTACTATCATATATGCCTATGATTATATGTCTATCTCATATGAAACTTATAATTGCTACATTATGATCATATATCAAATTATTTAAAGCCAACATAAAAATTCCTTTGTCAAGTTCATTAGGGTTCTCACAAAAATCTAATTAATAATCAAGTAATTAGAATAATTAAACATTGAGTTCATAAAATTAATAAAAGAACTTCAATTCAATCGCATATCGAGTTCAAAGTTATAACTATAGATATAAAAATTTAGCTCATGATTAAATAAAGAATTCTAGAACTTATTAAGAAAAATATCATGAAAATCATTGAAACTAGAAAGATAAAAAATTGAAGAGATAAAACTAAGTTTATTATGATCTTCAATTTTCTAGTCTTCTTGATCTTCCAAAAGTTGCCATTTTTCTCTCTAAAATGTTTTCTCTTACGCTCTTTCTTCTACTTTCTTCTTGGTTTTTTGATCTTATATTTATGTCTTTTAGTCTTAAAATTAGGATAAAATATCAAATATAAGTTAGACTAGAATTTATTTTTGTGCCCAGTGCAATACTATTTAAAAGTATTGTTCATTAGGGTACTGTTCACACATCACGGCCTTGGCTTTTGGGTGCTGTGGCATTGGGAACACTAAATTTGGTGCTGCTGCACTTAGATCTCAGTGTTGCAATGCCAATGTTGTAGAATACTATAACAAGGTACTGTAGCATATTACTGTAGTAGATTTTATATTTTTTTCCCTTGTTTTCTTTTAATTTTTATCCCAAATAGTTCTATTAACTTCAAACCTACAAAATAAAAATAAAGCACATAAAAAGTCAAATATTCATGCTTAAAATTAACAAATGTTAAGTCTACAGAAGCCTATATAATATTTATAAAATTTGCCTATCAAACTCTCCCAAAGTTAACAATTTTCGTGTCCTCAAGTAAGGAGAAAGAAAACTAAAACTAAGAACTAGAAACAAAAATGGTTTGGTTGACACTTAACAATATGTCTCAAAGATTGCATATAGCTTATAACTTATGAAAAACTCCAAATACCCTAAACGTTTAAATGCCAATACATGTACTAGCTTTACCCTATATATGATTCACTTAGTGTGTTTTGTATAGTTAATTGCATTAGTTATTTGCACTCAGATAAGTTTATACATACAAGGTTTCAATAAATTAAAAGTGTGCTACTTTTCTATAGTGCGTGTATGTATGTGCAACATGTTCATTATAATGTAATATGCATATCATACTGATACATACATATTAGCGTAGTGAAACTCAAAATCTAATTTTTTAATACGATTAACACATTTAAATTTAAGAGTTTCATTACATTAATGAAATTGGGATTGAGAAATCACCTATTAACCAAAGTCTAACTTGAAGCACACTCCTTAGCAATTCTAAGATCTAACTAGGTAGGCTTGGATCTCTAGAATAGTAGCCCTAATTCTACCAATAGTGTTTAACACTTAAACATTAATTTTGGTTAAACACTTTAACATAGTTTAAACTCTTTAAACTTTGATTATTAGTTAAATACTTTAACTAATTTGTATTTGTTTCGAGAGAAATGGAAATAGTTTTGTTTATGAACTTTGCAACACTTGCAAAACAAACACAATTTCCTTCCTTTTGTTTTAATGCCCGGCCACCATGGATAAAGAAGAAGTAGAAGACTTAAGAGAAACTCTTGCAACTAAAGTGAAAAATACTTCTCTTTTTCTCTTTCCAATTCTGAGCAAAAATCATGTGTCACCAAAAAATGAAACACTTTCATCTTTATTTCAATTTTCTTCAATTGTGAACACATGGGCCTATGAATTGTTGTCTTAAGAGAATGCAAAAAACTTTTGCATTTTTATTCTTCATGTGTGGTTGGACCAACGCTTTTAAAATAAAAGAAGCCATTTGATTTAATTTCCAATTATCCTTCTTTCTTAAGACATTCCAAGACCCCACCATGCCATACAAGACCTATGCCTAAGCCATTCTCACATGTTTCTTTATTTTTTTAATTATTTAACAACAAATAATACATATGCCTTCATTTCTTTATAATTTTTTGACTTTACAATATTAAATAAAACAAAAAAATAATTCTTTTTTTATTTAATAGAATTTGGTTGTCTAATAAGCAATAGTATTATTGTAATTACAAAGTCAAATAATTAATGACATAGATTGTGTCACTTGTCATCATCTAATTGGTAAAAAATTATTGTTAACTAATTGATATATCTAACACTTAAGTCTTGACAAGTGCACATCCTAATGGATCCTGAAATAAATATTTGATTTGCTAAAATTTATTAGATTTAACTATTTAATTCAATATGTTGTCGTAGTGCACAACGAGTACACTTTATATTGTGAAAATCTTTAGGTCCACACTCGACTTGTCAAATGGAACTCTTTCATGAGTCAGTGAACAATATGTCATGCACACGTCATGGATATTACAAAGTGCGTGTTAGACTATACAAAAGTTAAAGTCATAATGTATATAGATAATCTCTCCGTCATTTATATCTTAAAAGAGTAGAGACATAGATCATTATTATCAAATCTCTATTTACTGGACCGTGAACTTATCTCCACTTTTGTGTTACTATTTAACCTTGCAAAAAACTATATTCTGGGGTTTATACATGTGGCCACAAAATTTTTTGAAATAAAATTGCAGAGCATTAGGATATATATATATATATATATGATATTTACACATACCAAACTTTATAAACATCGGACTATGCCCAGTGATACACATTGGTTAGACCATGAAAGGTCTTTGACATCTGTAAAAATAAAGTATGGTGATTCTATCATAAGCCTATTGTTGCGTTTGGGTCATAGGACCGCGAATACTAATCAGCTCGAGAAGAACTTTCATTTATGGCTTTATGGGAAATCTATTGGAGGTTTTCAGGAGTCTATTTAGTACCCAATCCTTACTGAATACCTGTTTTTCTATACGAGCTTCCACCAACCTCATGATCTCCTAAGACTAACCATCTAGATCATCTAGATATAGATATACATTGATCTATATAAAAGAGTTTCATCGATAAACTTGCATTAGTAAAATTAGATTAGGAATGAGGTGTTCAAGAACATATTGTATAATGACATTTTCTAGTATTATTTGTAACTCTTTACAATTATGTCATTACTAATATATTTTTTTGATTTTTATCCCAATTCAAATAAGGCGTTAACTCTTAGATATTGCTAACTATTATAACTTGCTAACTTTTAGTAGTGCTAAATCTTAACAATTATAACTCTTAGCATTGTTAACTCTTAACATTAATCTAAACTTATTTAGATCATATAATATCTGAAACGTTACAAATATCTTATCATATATTATAATATTAATGATTTTATTCAAAAAAATATTGTATAAATATTAAATAATTAATATTCATACAATATTAGAATGGCACATAAACACCATCTCTAACATAAATTTATTTCGAAATGAATTTTTATTCATATTGCATATGCTTATTTTTCATACCACTCTTCATTGATGTAAATACACACATAATCAATGATCAAATAGGTCTTAATTAAGTTTATAATGTATAGCTAGGGTGAAGGTAAGATACAATAGATAAATTTTGGTTTAATTTATACTATAAATACACATTGTTGTTCTCAGATCATTCTTACCTTTTAATAATTTTCTTTGAAAAAAAGAATATGTGTTTATGAAGCAGTAAATAAACATAGATAACTGTTTCCCTCTCCGAAATTAAATTTGACATTGTCCTCAATGACAAAAATTAAAAATAAAAATAGGAAAATTCCCTAGTAAATGAAGGCTTAGCACTGCAACATTCGGATCTTAGTGTTGTAGCGCTGAAATTTGGAACTATGATTCTTTTTCTAGCTTTTAGCACCATGCTCTCAATAGTCGGTGTTGTGGCACTGGAGATATTAATTTGGGTGCCGTGGCCTTAAGATATGGGCATCGTGGCTCCAAGTCCTAGGATGAAGGGAGTCAAATTTCCAAAATTGATCGCTGCAAACTTGGCTTACTGCCTGGTGTCTTCTTTTGCTTCGTGCGTGCCAAATTACTATTTTTACATACTAAAAATAAAATAAATTATATTAAACATAAAAAATTACTTAGGTTGCCTCCTAAAAAGTACTTGATTTAACGTCATTGGCTTGACATCCCCTAAATTTATGGCGAATCAAATTGCATGTTTGCAGCATCTTGCCTATGGAGCTTTAGTTGATGTCTTTGAGCATTGACACTCCTTGTCTTCCTCTTCCATAGTTCCATGAGTAAATTTCTTAAATGTGTGTCAACCACCTTGATTTGAGCCTTCCCAAAAAGAGTTTAATCTTAGATTAGGGGAGAATAAATCTTGTTGGTCAGTATCTACTAGTTTCTTTATGATGAACTTGTCATGCCACTTCTTCGCTTTATTTTGTGTAGCGATGCCTTTTCATGAACTTGGCTTTGAATGGCCTTTATCACCTTAATTTTGGTAGATGTTGTGCTTTATGTGAAGTACAATGTTGACCTTCTTATAATCTTTATAATCACTTGAGAGTTGTAGCGCCTTAAAGACTTTAAATGTTACTTCTTTATCTTGTACCCTCATCCTTAATTCCCCTTTTTGTATGTCCATTAGAGTATGACTTATTGCTAGGAAAGATCTGCCTTGGATGATAGAAATTTCATGGTTCTCTTCTATGTCTTATACAATAAAACCTGTAGGGAATGTGAATTTGTCTACCTTTACTATCACATTTTCTATGATGCCCCTTGGATACGTAAGAGATCGATTTGCTAGTTGAAATGTGACATTGGTTGGCTTCGCTTTCCTTAAACCTAGCTTCTTATAGAATGATAAGGGTATCAAGTTAATACTAGCTCTAAGGTCACAAAGGGCTTTACCACCAAATTGAGTTCTGATTGTGCACAGTATAATGAACCTCCTTAGATCCTTAAGCTTTGCAGGTAATTTCTTCTGAAGGATTATACTACACTCCTCTATTAAAGCCACTGTCTCAAAACCTTTCATAAATTTTTTCTTTGATAAGATGTCTTTTATAAACTTGATGTAGCTTGGCATTTTCTCCAATACTTCTGTAAAAGAGATGTTGATGTATAGTTTCTTGAATATTTCTAGAAACGTAGAAAATTGATTATCTAATTTCTAATTTTACAGCATTTAAAGGAATGGTAGAGGTGGATTATAGCGCTACAAAGGAGGTTTCTACACTGGTTTTCCTTTTTCTACACTTTCTGCACTATTATTGCTAACTAATTCTATTAGATCTTCTACATTTTCTGTACTTTTGTGTTTTTCTATATTTTTCTAGAATTTTGATACATTTTTTGCACTATTCTAATGTTCTTCTTGCTATTGTGGAGATTGCACTGCACTTTTCTGTAATTCCCTACCACTTATTTACGTGATAGCTTTGAATTGCTCTCTGTTACCTTTTGCATTGAATTTTATATTACTTGGTAAAGCTCCTTGTAGATGGCTATTCATTGCTAAGGCTAATTGTCCAACTTGAGTTTCCAAAGTTCACAGAGAAGTTTTTTTGGCTCTGAATAAGATTATTTGGACTTTGAATGAAGGTGTTAATCTGTGTCATATACTGCATAAACATATTCTCTAGGACTAGTTTCTTCTCAAGATGCTGTTGGGGTTATGCTAGAATGCAAAGAGGATTTCTCTACCCCAAATTTTGTTGGTTGGAATTTAGGGTGTGCTATTGCTCGTAATATTTTCCATAGTGTTGTCTTTTTTGCTAGCATTGATAACTGTTAGATGCCATCTCCTTAAGCAGGTCATATGCTTTGTCAGTTGATTTGTTCATTAGAGCATTGCCTACTGTGGCATCCACTACATTCACAACTACCCCATCAAATCATTATAACAGGTCTTCATAAGCAACTACTTTGGAGCCCATGATGCGAACACCTCCTTAATCAATCTTTGTATCATTCCCGTGCTTCATATAAGGACTCCAAATCATTTTAAACAAATGAGGTGATGTCGTTAGGAATCTTTGTTATTTTGGATAGTGGAAAGAATTTAACTAAGAATTTTTGTACTAGACCATCCCATATTACAATAGATCTAGTTGAAAATGACATCAACCAACTCTTCATTTTGTCTCTGAGTGAAAAAGAGAATTGTTAAAGCTTTTTGGCATCATCGAAAATTTTGTTAAACTTGAAGTATCACAAATCTCTAAGAAATTCACAATATGCTCATTATGATCATCAATTGGTAGCCCGCTGAAGTGTGTTGAATCCTTTAGCATCTGGATGGTGCTAGGTTTTTTCTCAAAGTTATTTGTATTTATTGCTGGTCGACATATGTTAATGTGAATGTCATTAACCATTGTGACTATATAATTCCTATAGGTTTATGATCTACAATTGCATTATGAATTGGATTGGTTATGATAACAAAAAAGTTAACCTAAAAAAATAAAAAAAAGAAGAGAGGATTGAAAAGTAACTAAATAAAAATAAAGAAAAAAATAAATGAAAAGTAACTATAAAACAAATGAAAGATCTGACGTAAAAGCGAGATAGATTGGTATTGGTATTGACTAGAATAATAAACTAATTCCTCGACAATGATACCAAAAACTTATTATGATGTACTAAAGTGCAATTGTATGCTATCGTAGACAAGTAAACAAGAGTGAATAGGGTATCGTTCTTATGAGGAATTTTTGTTATTGGTATACTAAGTATTAAAATTATGTCTTCTTACATTTATTCAGATGAATGAAAATTAAAAGTTAAAGTAATCTAATCTAAATAAACAGAAAACTAACAATTAAATATAAACTAAAGATAACAAGAGCGAATCATCAATAATAGACAAAACCTAAGATTACAACTATCTATTGATTCTTTACTTGAACCAATTTATCATTTCTTAAGTTAATCCCTCGATATAAATTATTGGCTAAATCCCTAATATCATCACAAGCCTCTTTCGATGGTTGAGTGATTATACCTTACTCTAACAAGTACCTATATTTTTATGGTAATCAGATGAGAATAAGATTTATTTACAACTAATCTATTGCTACTATATATGCCATATGAGTATATGTCTATCTCATACAAAACTCATAATTACTACAGCATGATCATATATTAAATTATTCAAGGCCAATAAAAAAACCCATAAAGTTCATTAGGATCCACACAATAATCTAATTAGTGATCAAATAATTAGAAAGCATTAAATACAAAATAATAAAACAGTTATACTATTGAGTTCATAAAACTAATAAAAGAAGTTGAATTCAATCACTTATCAAGTTCAATGTTGTAACCCTAGATATAAAAATTTAGTTAATGATGAAAAGATATCTAGAGCTCATTAAGAAAAATATTTTGAAAATTATAGAAATTTTAAAGATAAAGAGTTAAAGAGATCAAACTAATTTTGTTACAATCGTCAATCTTATAGTCTTCTCGATCCTCTAAAAGTTACTCTTTCTCTCTCTAAGAAGTTTTTTTTTTCTCTTATGCTCTTTCTTGTCTCCTCTTCTTGGTTTTTTGAGTTAAGATTTTTGATCTTATACATATAAGTTTTTTAGTCTTTTGGAGGAACAAAAGTAAGTTAGACTAGGATTTCCTTTTTTTTTTTATACCCAACACGACACTATTTAAAAATATTGTTCATACATTATTGTTCACAGGGTACTATTCATGTGCTGTGGCCTTTCTTTTGGACACTATGGCACTAAGAATACTAATTTTGGCATCATGGCACTGGTACTATAGCAAAATTATAGTAGCATATTACTATAACAGATTTGATATTTTTGCCTTATTTTCTTTGTTTTTTCATTCCAAATAGTTTTATTGACTTCAAACTTATAAAATAATAATAAAGGACATAAAAAGTCTAATATTCATGCTTAAAATGAACAAATGTTGAGTCTACAGAAGCCTAAATAATATGTTTACAATACTCCTATTAATTTGGTATTATTCTCCTCCTGTGGGTCTATAGTGGTTACATAGCAGCTTTGGGCTATCTCCTCTGAATATTTATACTCATTCTCTTGTAAGGAATTTAAGTTTCAAATAGTGCATAGACAGGGTAGCATTGTAGTTAATCATGAAGGGTCTTCCCAACTTTGCCTTATAAGGCATTAGTTGGTTGACCACTACAAAGTTGGTCATCATCGTTTTGTTATAAGGCTTCTCCCCTATTGATATTGGTAAGTGACTACTCCTAAGACCATTACGAAACTATCTCTAAAACTATAAAATATAGTTTGTATGCGCTACATTTTAAGGCCCTTAATTCTAAGCTCAGTGAGAGTTTCATTGAATATTAGGTCTATCGAGCTCCTTATGTTAATGAATATTTTGTTCAATTTCATACTAACTCTATATAATGACAACTAATGAGTCATCATATAGGTAGCTCACATCTTTGGCATCCTCTTCAGGGAACATTATTAGTATAGAGTGCACTCATGGCTAAAATTAACTCTATACAATGCACTCGTGGTAGTTAAGGTGTTACATATCACTTGGTGCCCTACCATTGACTGTCAAGAATAAGTTTGTCTATGTCTGATCAACTCTAGCTAAAATTACGCCCTTGAGATCATCATGGTCATCTCTTACACTCAAGAGTTCTCATACTCTTATTTTGATTTATCTTGAGTCTTCTTCTACACAAAATCAGCTCTGAATTCATCAAGATATCTATTCCTCATCAGCTAATCTACAAAATATTCAACTTTATACAATTATTTGTAGTATGGTCGTTGTCTTTGTCGAACTTGCATTTCTAATTTTTGTTTCATATTCTGAGATATGTTCAAATAAGTGTGGGTTCTTCGAGGAGACTTCTATCTTTTAAGACTTTTAATATATTGGCCTGTGGAACCATCGTTGAAATGTAGTTACTCTACACTTTGGCCACTTAAGGAGGAATTTCTTGCTTGTTCCCTTTTGTTGTCTTGAGATGGATCTCCCTACGGGAACTTGGCAACTCACTTAAGTGTATTCTCTCTTCTATCTTAGGCTATCTTTTTTCAAGGTATTTTTATACTCTCGCCATTTTTTCTTCCCTCGTACATCTGCTTCATTGGTGTATTTTGTGGCTTTGTCCTCTTCGATCTTAATGTATCAAGAAGCATGCTCACAGGCTGTCGCATAAGTGGCAATGAGTTTTCTAATAAAAAGTACTAGAATCAGTTTACTTTGAGTCCATCTTTTAATACCTCTAATGTGATAGGTAAATAAAACGCTCCGAAGTGGATCATTTCTTTGTGTTATCATTGTATGAAGTTTATCAAAATTTCACCACAACCTTGTTTGAGTTGTTAAGAATCTTTTGCTTTTCCATATCTTTTAAAAAATGCTTGATAAATTTCTCGGTCAATTTGCTAAAAGATGTGACTCTTTTATCTCAAACTTTTGTACCATAGAATGGCCTATCCGTTTAAGTTAACATGGAGTAGTCGACATATCTGATTCTGTCCAAGGCTTAGGATTAATAATAGATTTATGACCTGGTCGATATAGTAATGAAGGTATGTCGTTCCTTTATAGGTAGGGAGATTTGACATTTTAAACCCCTCTGGTAGCTCTAAATCTCTTAATTTGTCAGTGAGAGGAGATTTCCTCTCCCATTCTACCTTTTAAATGGGAGTTTTTGTATTTCTTTATCTTTGAGGAGTTAATGAAGTCATGTTTTCAAGTTCTAAACCTTCTGAACTAACAGATTTGTATTTCTTAGCACTAAGCTCTATTGCTTGCTATGTTTGTGCTCTTTGACTCCGTCAATAACTTTCCTTGCATCATCCTCGACCTTGCTACTGCTATTTTTTCTCTTCAGCGGGTTTCTAGCATCTATGACTACCTTTTTTTTTAAGGATTTTTGTGGCATCCTGTATGCATTATTGTTTGTTCGGGGTCCTTCAATGATTTTTTTAGCATTATTATCCTCTAGATTATGATTAGCATTGGATCTCTTATTAAAGTCTGAGTTTTTAACTCGTGAGTGATTACAGGAGTGGTCAAGATCTCTTTGACATGCTTGATTGTTGGGTTGGCAACTCTCACTTTCATGGGTTTTACTATAATTCCCTTCCTCTTTTATCTTCGGGTGAGTCAAAAGAGGAAAGGGATTATCGAGAGAACATGTCTTGATGGTAAGAAGTGTTGCTATACTTAGAATGGGAGTGAGATTCTTGTGCCTAATATGGATTATCGGACTTCTCCAAAAGTTTGGACATTATCTTTTGTAGTTCACCCCTCTTTTGTCGAACTTTTTTTTTATCTCTTCTTCTAATTCTTTTGCCAAACTGGTGGCTCTTCTTACTGTTTGGATTATTATTAGGCTATATTTCTACAAACTTGCTTGAATTTTGTGATCCAAGATTCTCTTCATGTAATGGGGTTTGGCTACTGTTTCGTGCAACTATGGAAAGTGTGGTAATAGTTTTAGGTTGTAAGTCCATTTTTTTGTTTGCTTTGGATAGCTTTAAGTTTGCTTCCAACGGATGATACCAAACTATTGAACCCTAAATTTAATAACCCGGGAGTCAATGATTTAGAATTATTTTGCTAAGGAAGGTTAACTTGGACAACAATGATGAGACGAAAAATATTTAACCAATGGGATCGCTTCTCTCCTCACAAGAAAGGCGTTCAATGAGAATCTTATAACCAAAGAAGATATGAAGTCGTGCCAGAGGTTTTTCTGGCGTAAGCACTCCAATGTTTAAGTTCGCAAAGGCCCGAAAAAATTATATGCAAAACAAGAAAAATAAAGAGGAAGCGAATTGGTCTGTGTGAATAGTTAATTCGATACTTTGATTATGGATGCCTTCTAGTGCTAATTTCTTCCTTTAATTATAGGGTGAGGATATAAGATTTACTTATAGGTTTTTGAATCATTTTTTATATGAGTGTCTTTATGCACTTACACTTCTTAGATTCTACTATTAGAGTTTTCTTGAAATTGCACTTGATCTTGCTTGCCTTAGTAGGATTATTTCTTAATAAACTTAACTTTATCCAAAACTTTCTCATCTTACGTAAATTGAGTCCTTTTTAAGAACTTTATTCGAGGCAGTCATTTTTTAGCGTTCCTTTGCTTGATTCAAGTATGAGTTATTTCTCCTCGATTAAGGCTTGTTTGAAGAGTTATTGTTCTAATTGGCCTTCTTAGTGATGGGTTTGACTGAGCAGGGTAGCCTAGAGACCATTGCTCTGAGTAGCTCAAAGAGATTATAGTTCTTCTTTAGGAGACTATTTTAGCTAATTCAGTGGGTGCGAATTTAGTCTTTTCTCCTTTAGTTTTCTGACCAAATAAGGTAGCAGAGAGACCATTGTTCTGATCAGTTTGAAGAAATACCTTAGTTTGAAGATGTTTATGGGCAGATACTTTTAATTTTGGGCCTTATATGTTCGAGGTCCTCTTTTAGGCTCTTTTGGTCTAAGATCTTTGGGCCTCATAGACTTAAGACCTTGTACCTTATTCACCAAAATCTAAAGGGGAACAGATTCAATTCCCTCAAAATAATAGTATTGATGTTGAAAATATGAAGATGAAAGATTGGGTTAAAGAAAGATGCCAAATTATAGTTTCTTTTGAGCTCGAGACTCACATTTACAACTGAGATCGAGGTAAATGTTAATCTTCCACTTTCGTTGTGGCTATAGTCACATAACTAAACAATAGCATGGGATATAAAGGTTGGAGAACATGAAAAAAAGTGAAGAATATTCTCAGTTGAACTATTTGATGAGATGACACAAGAGGTTAAGGCTGCCTGATTTGGCTAAGAAATGAGCGGAGGTAAAAACATTCCAAAGCGTGGACTAAAATTGAACCCTTCTAAGTAACTGCTTGTTTAATATATTGTTAAGGGAAATGTCAATTTATTTGCAATAGCATTCTAACATTTAAGTTAGTAAGAACTCTTCAAATATAGAAAGAAAATGAATGGGAAACATAAGTTAACTACATCCACAAAGTAGAGGAATAATAAGCACATATGTAAGACATAATTGAAAAAGCTTGAAATATAGTTCCCAAATGAAAAGAAAAGAAGTAGAAATGTCTTGAATGAACAAGAGGATTTTACCAAACCTTTACCTCAAAATTAAAAAAATAATGAAGTATAAAAAATATGCCCTCATAATATCTTTTTTAAGAATAGTATTCATATTTATACTACTTCTCAACTAAAAAAAGGCGTCTTTACATCATTAGGTTCTTTTTACCTTGCACTTATGCCTTATCTTATAGAAATCTCCTCTCAACAAAAAGAAGACTCCAACATCGATCATGGATAATAGAAAGGAGGGCTATTGCCTCTCACTTAGTAAAGCTTAACTTAACCATTCAAGAGAAGAGTTACAGGAGATCAATCAATGAAGGGTAACAAGTGTTCAATCTATAGAAAGTGATTGATTTGATAAAATTAATTTTAAAATTTTGGGTGGAACATAACATAAGTATGATGATGCTTAAAAGTTGTAATTGTTGCATGTCGTAAAAGTTTTAAATAATTGCCAAATGCACTTTTTATATTTACACACAAGGCAATGTATATGAGATATATATATTATGGCACTTACTAATTTTATATTCATAACATTTTAATTATTTTAATTAAATATTATGAATACTTTAATTTAATATTTATTCATGTGATGGATGAATGTTAGATTAGTGGGTTGATCAATGGGTGCCATTTATTTTACAAACGATATTCAAAGGTTATAATATTTTTTTAATGTCATGTAATAATAATTATTTCATTATTATTAATTGTTTCATCAGACCTACGTGCCTAAGATTGCTTATATAATTGGAGCGGTTGGACAGGAACATGAAGAATATACAGATGTTGATCCAAACAGAGATATAAGATAGGGTAAATAATTTACCTTAGGACTATATTTTTGAAAATCCCATTGATCAACCCACGTGCTTTTATATTTTTATGCATGAGATAAATGAATAATTTGTAAATTAAAGCATGAAATTGGACTAAATTTTCAGATGGTAATATAATTAAAACCTTCTTAAAGAAAAAAAATATTAAATCCATGTCTCCAAATTATTAGAGATGGTGCTTATGTGCCATTCTAGTATTATATAAATATTAATTTTTTAATATTTATTTAAAGAACATGTCGAATAATATCATTAATATTTTATATAAATGGTAAGATACTTGTAACATTTCAGATATTATATTGATCTAAAGAAGTTTAGATCAAGTTCAAAGGAGTTTAGACCAGGGCTAAGAGTTAGCAATACTAAAAGTTATAAATGCTAAGTGTTAGCAATGCTAAAAGTTAGAGCCTTCTCTGAAGGTTATAAGTTAGCAGGTTATAAGAATCAGAAAAATCTAAAGAGTTAGAGCCTTCTCTGAAATGGGATAAAGACTTAGAAATATACTAACAATGACATAGTTACAAGGAGTTACAAACAGTGCTAGAAAATATTATTGTGCAAAGTATGTTCTTAAACTATTTGTTCCTAATTTATTGTTTCGATGCAGGGTCTGTTGGTAGAAATCTTATTTTATATAGATCTATCTAAATTTGGATGATCCAGATAGTTAATCTTAGCAGATTATGAGCTTAGTGAAAACTCGTATAGATAAATAGGTATTTAGTATGGATTGGATACTGAATTGACTCAATGAAGACCTCTAATATATATCCTATAATTCTGTCAATGAAAGGTCTTCTCAAGTTAAGTAATATTCGTGATCCTTTGACTTGAGCACCATGGTGGGCATGTAAGTGATCCACAATACTTAGGTTCCATAAATGTCAGAGACCTTTCACGGTTTGACCGTTGGGTATGGTCCAATATTGGCTTATAGAGTCCGGTGTGTGTAGATATAGGATCCGCCAGCTCATATGTGTGAGTTGAACCTATTTTATATAGATCAATGTACATCTATATCTTGATGATCCAAATGGTTAATCTAGCAGACCATGAGCTTAGTGGAAGCTCGTATAGATATACAGGTATTTAGTACAGACTAGATACTGAACTGACTCAATGAAGACCTCTAATATATATCCCATAAATCTGTCAATGGGGGTTCTTCTCAAGTTGAGTAGTATTCGTGATCCTTTGACTTGAGCACCATGGTGGGCTTGTGAGTGATCTATAATACTTATGTTCCACAACTGTCAGAGATCTTTTATAGTTTGACCGCTAGGTATTGCTGGGTATGGTCCAATATTGGCTCATAGAGTTCGGTGTGTATAGATATATGATCCGCTAGCTCATATGTGTGTGTTGAATATCCTGATGCTCTAAAATTGTATTCTATGAAATCTTGTGGCCACAAACATAATTAACTTGGAAAAGAGTTTCCCCTCTCACTTCTCACTCGAGGGTTGTCTCAAATAGACTCTTTTCTTTCTAGCCTTCACGCCTAAAAAAAGATTTCTGGCTTATAGGTGAGGAGAGGCATTCTACTTCATTTCTAATCTAAATTGCCCATGTTCACGTGAAAAGAAGAAGACAAAGAAGACTTTCGCTAAAGACGAGCTATTCTTTATCCTGAGATCAAAATCAGAAGGAAAGAAAGAAGGGATAAACAATATCACAAAAGTGTTTGTGATATTGTTTATGGAATACGAATCTAAGAGATAAATTTACGATTGAGCAATAGGAGACAAATTTACGATTGAAGAATAGGAGACTTGACAGTGTTGATCTATGCCTCCGGTCTTTTAGGATATAAATGACGGAGAGATTATATGGATATGCATTAACCTCAACTTGTGTAGTTTGACTCTCCATTTTTTATTATCCATAACGTGTATGTGGAGTATCAGTTATAGACTTACAGAAATATTTTGTGAGATAAAATGAGTGTAAATCTAGGGAGTCTCACTATATGAAGTGTACTCGTCGAGCGCTAGGGTAGCGCACCGGGTCGAATTGTTCGATCTGAAAAGTTTACAGAAAATATAAATTTATTTCAAGGTTTCTCAAGAAATAACTAAGGTTTAATTATTAAACTTAAAATTATGTAAAGTGAGACTTGACACTTTTATCTATATAGTGTATGCCTTAAATTGTGTCAATAATTTGTATGGGTACTAAATTGAGCATATATAGCTATTATTTAAATAAAATTATTGTTATTTTATTTAAATTAAATTAATTAATTATTTATTTATTTCAAAATCTCTTGGGGAGTAGTTAAAGCTTAAGTGTTAAACTTAAAATTATATCAAGTGAATCTTAATATTTTTATCTATTTAGTGTATATCTTAAATTATGCCAATAATTTATATGAGTACTAAATTAAATATTGATAAATAAAATTATAAAATAATTACTATTTCATAATATAATAATACATATTCTGCAGTTAAATCAAAACCAAATTGATTTGTTTTTTATTAACAATTGTTAATGTCACTTGTTTATTTTTCATTGGATATTCATTTCAGTTAAAGTAAATGAAGTGAATTGTTTATATTAATTCAATTCGGTTAAAATGAAAGGTGGCATTGTTTCAAGTATTATCAAAGGTAAAATGGCTACTTGTTTCATTATTATTGGCCATTCAAATGGCAATTGTATTAAAAGAATTCAAAAGCTTCACGTATCTTCGTGATACAAACACAAAAGCAAGAGGTGGAAAAAAATGGCCGCTCATCAATTTGTTATTCGACCAAATCTAAATAGCTTGCCACTAACTATCATTTAGTATTAAGCAATGGCAAAACATTGCTTTGTCATGCTTGAATTTATTTTGCCACTAAGAGAAGTTTGATTGGACGAATGTGACAACAACAAAGGCCATTCAAGGAGCCAATTTCCTTTCATATGAAAGTGTCTTAACAAGTATTTGTTAAAAATGAATAAGAATTTACTTATGAAGTAAATTCATATAAGCAAGAATAACGTATGACTAAATGTTAATCATATATTTGAGAGACAAATAAATATGAAGTAAGAGTTATTTCATCCATTTTGAGAGAAAGGCTATTATTTTAGCTCCGTAATTTCATTAATGTTGCGGATTAAAATCACTCACCATATTACTTCAAGGTAAACTTCAAAAATAAAAATTATTCCAAATCATCTGTAAGGATAAATTTTTATTTAATTAGTGAACTTTAGAAACAGAAATTATCCCAAATCGTCTTCAAGGGTAATTTTTTATTTTATTAATGTAATAAAATATTTGTATGTGCATATTTTATTTCCGTTGCATATTATTGCATGTGAGACATGTAATAATAATAATAATAATAATAATAAAATTAAAATACACAATTTCACCCAAATTCAAACAACAAACCAACACTAATATGGGGTATAATTAGTTCCTTGGTTATATATTAAATCCCAAGATTCTATTATGTGGGAGATATGATTTTTATTCCATGAAAATAATTATATCTTATTTTTGGATGGAAATTTCCATCTTATTCAAGATTCTATTATGTGAGGATTTGTTGGGAATGCCATTTCAAAAAAGCATATTGGTTCAGATTTAACTAGCTTAGGGTACCAAGAGTCTATTATGTGAGGTATCCAAAGCTAGAGTATAATAAATGAATCATAGCTCACATGAGATGTGAAAGGAAATAGTTTCCTACTTGTTAGAATTAATTGACCAAGAGTAGATCTATTATGTGAGGTTAATTAAATTTAATAAGAATTTGATTCCTTATTAAAAAATTTAATCTAATAAAAATTTTCGGATCGAGCTTGGGGAGTGCGAGATTCGAATAAATTAGTGGGAGCTAAATAAGATTTAGCAATTTTATTAAATTTATTACGACACTAACAAGAAAATTAATTTTTTTTCCAGCAATTAATATACTTGTGATATTTGAACAAACTGCAAACAATGCAGTTCTCCTAAGTCTTCTTAAAAAACATACATTGACCGGGCCTAATTACAGTAATTGGATAAAAAATCTAAAATTAGCTTTAGACTTTGAAAATATTTCGTACGTTCTGGAGGGTTCGCTTCCAATCGACATAGATCCCAATGCTTCACAGCAAGAAAGGGATACTTACTAGCAATAGAGAGCGGACAGTAAAAAGACTAAAAACTATATGATAGCTTCTATGTCTTAGGATCTCCAGATGCGTTATGAAAAGATTTCAGATGCATATAGCATCCTGATCTCCTTGGAAGAGTTATACATGGAGAACTCTAGACTAACGGAATATAAACCCTGTGTCTCTCTCTTTAACATAAAGTTAAGGGAGTGAATGCCACTTGATGACCATGTGATAAGATGATCAACATAATATCCCAACTACAAGTGAATGTTGTGATCCTTCCAGACCACATCAGGGTGAATTTGATTCTCCAGTCCCTCTCTCCAAGTTACAAAGCATTTATAATCCATTACCATCTAAGTAGGATTGAAAGGGAGCTTCCAAAGCTATTGAACGAGATTCTGGATTTTTATAAACAAAATTCCAAGAAAGCACAAAAAAATATCTTTATGGCTTTCGCTAAACAAAAGACGAAGGAACAGATACATGGACAACACAAGAAGGGCCCAAAGTTTAAACCCAAGAAGAAACCCTTTAAGAAGCCAGTGCCTAAAGCTAAGAAGGCTAAGAAGGGTTAGACCAGTGAGAATAAAGAAATCTATTTCCACTGTAGGGTTGAGGGACACTAGAAGAGGAATTGTCCTTCATATCTTGACAACCTTAAGAAAGCCAAAGGAAAAGGTACACACCAATGTTATATGATTGAATTTGAATTAAGTGTTAATTCAAACAATTATTCCTGGATATTAGATTTAGCTATTGCATCATATGTTTGATTATGCAGGTCCTGTAAAATAGTCCTAAGCTTGCTAGAGATGAAGTTATTTTGAAGATGGCGAATAGACCAAGAGTTGCAGCATTAGCCATTGGAAACTATTCCATCAAACTTCCGTCAAAACATGTTTTACTTAAATAAAGTATTGTACTTTAAAAAAGCAACAAGGAAAATTATTTCTATTTTTGCCTTATGTAAAAGTGGTTATATAGTGCATGTTAATAGAAATGAATGTTTGTTATATTTTGGAAGTGTATTAGTTGCAAAAGCCTTAAATAAAAATGGTTTGTATATATTAGAGCTGAACAATTCAACAATGCCATTACAAATTAGAGAACTCGAATAGAATCAAATCCAAAAGTCTTGTGGCATTACAGACTTTGTTATATAGAAGAAAGAATGTTAAAATAACCTAGAGATTACTTTGAGGCACATTGGGTTGTGAACCTTATCCAACTTGTAAGTCTTGTCTCCAAGGTAAGATAACTAAATCTCCTTTTAAGAATAAAGAAGAAAGGGCTACGAAACTTCTGGAGCTCATACATATAGATGTATATGAACCATTTAGTATTTTGGCCAAAGGTGGATTTAAATACTTCATTACCTTTACCGATGATATCTCACAGTACGGGTATTTGTATTTGATTAAATATAAATTGAATCTTTTGAAAAATTCAGAGAGTTAAAAAATAAAGTAGAGAAACAAACTGAAAAGAGCATTAAAGCGTTACAATCATATTATGAAGGTGGATAATTGAGTATAGAGCTTTAGGCCTATTTGAGAAATAATGGTATAATCTCATAGTTAACCCCTCCATACACTCCTCGGTTGAATGGAGTGTCTGAAAGGAGGAATCGTACCCTATTGGATATGGTACGATCAATTGTGAGTTTTACAGACTTACCAGTCTTGCTTTAGGGATATACTTTACAGACAATAATTCATATCTTAAACAGAGTATCGTTAAAGTCTATATAGAAGACAATATATGAGATATGATACAGAAAATCCCATAGTCTAAATTATATGAGGATTTGAGGTTATCCAGCTTATGTCAAGATAGTCAAGATGGATAAGCTGGATATAAGGTCAAAGAAAGGTTGGTTCATAGGGTATCCTAAAGATGGTTTAGGATACTATTTCTATTTCTCGTCCAATCAAAGAATTACGATTAGCAGAAATGCCAAATTCCTTGAGAAAGAGTTCTTACAGGAATGAGGTATTAAGAGGGAAATAGAGCTCAAGGAAGAGTTCCAAAAGCCTAGAATTGAAAGTGCTGAAGCTAGATCGTCCACTCAGCAAACTTCAGTATCAGATATTATGGTTCCAATATATAGGTCGTCTAGAATATCTAGACCCTAGAAAGGTATGGATTCCTACGGGAAGAAGATTTTAAATCCTACCTAATGGGAGCCAATGATCATGGTAATGATCTTAAAAGCTACAAGGAAGCCATCCTAGATATGGATTCAGGAACATGGCTAGAGGTAATGAATTCTGAGATAGAATAAATGCATGCCAACCAAGTGTCCACTTGTGGACCCGCCAGAAGGAATAATCCCTATAGGCTGTAAATGGGTCTATAAGAAAAAAATTGGCCAGGATGGAAAGGTAGAGACTTTTAAACCACAGTTGGTTGGAAAGGTTATTCTCAGAAACAAGGATTAGACTATGAGGAAAATTTTTCGCCCATGGCAATGATTAAGTCTATCTGAATTATGTTTGCCATAGCAGCATACATTGACTATGAAATTTGGCAGATAGATGTCTAAACGGATTTCTTGAATGGTTTCATTGAGGAAAACATTTATATAGAACAACCAGTAGATTTGTATCCTCATCTAACCAAAACAAGGTATGTAAGTTGCATTTATGGATTGAAGCAACCTTCTAGAAGTTGGAATATCCGGTTCGATGAGACAATCAAATTGTTTGGTTTTATCAAAAATCCTGATGAACTCTGTGTATATAAATGTGTTAAGGATCATGCCATCATATTTCTCATACTGTATGTAGATCACATATTTTTTTATGGGAAATGATGTAGGCGTGATAACGGAGGTTAAATCTAGTTATCCAGAACTTTCTCGATGAAGGACTTAGGAGATACAACCTTTGTCCTTGGGATATGCATCTATAGAGATAGATATAAGAGGATAATTGGATTATCCCAAAGATTGTACATAGAATAATTGCTAAAAGATCCAGCATGGAGAAGTCTCATGCCTTTCATGAAAAGTCTTCATCTTTCAAAAGATATGGGTCCAAAGACTGATGAAAAAGACAGCAAATATGCGGTGTGCTGATATTGCATATACTATGTACAAGACTTGATATCGCATTTACTGTAAGTGTTACAAGCAGATATCAGGCTAATCCTAGGGGAAAACATTGGTCATGTGTTAAGACGATCCTTAAGTACTTGAGAAGAACTAAGGATCTAGTTTTGAGTTATGGATGTTTAGAGTTAAACATTCTGGGATACTCAGATGCTGATTTTTAATCAGACATTGACGATAAAAAGTCTACGTTAGGATATGTTCTTCTATGTAATAAAGGTGCTGTAAGCTAGAAGAGTTCCAAGAAGTTGACTACAGGAAACTCCACTACTGAAGTTGAATACATTATGTTTACGCTCAAAATCTAACGCGGCTATCGCAGTATAGATTAAGGTGTCGATCCCACGAGGAAGATTTTGGTAAAATAGGTTGGTGAAGTAAAATATTAAAGCAGTAGCAAAGGATAAAATTAATTAATTGATTTAAGTAGATGAGATAGAATTAAGGAAAATGTCTTATGATGATTTAAGCAAGGCTTTGAGAATCACAATTATGCTTTATAAATCTACTCTACACTTTGATTCAATGTTTATAACTCAATTGACAGTTTTATATCTAAATAATCAATCAGAAGATATGTAAAATATAGCATATTTGATAACACATGCATTTGATATGACTAAACTTTTTTACAAACATTAACACAAATCATGTTCATTTATACAAGTTATCTAAGATCGATAATATATCATTTTGACAATATTACAGTAAAAGATCAACTTGAATATCAAACATTTATTGTCTTTACATGTTATCCAAGATCGACAATATATTAATTGACAATATTGCAGTAAAAGATTAACATATAAAATAATGTAACTAATGATAATTATAATTCAACAAGAATCACATAAGAAAAGCATGACTTAACATATATGAGACATGAGAATTATAACCTCTAGATTATAGAAAATTAAATAGATAAGAGTTTAAGCATAATCAAACTTGCAAACATTTATAGCTTTTGACAACGAATCAAAGCATAGAAGTAGATTTATTACACATAAAAGTTCATCACTTAGCTTTGCCAAGAACTCTAGCCTAGATTACAATGCATGTTAATGAGAAGAAAATAAGAGAGAATTTTCTAATGTTGAAAACGTCTTAAGAGTGTCCTTATATAGGCAATGAATGGAAATGTGACATCAATCTTCAATAATTTAGGTCAATAACTCGTTCACCCACTTAGATCACATTTTTGATAATGTAAATGATCAATGTAGCCTCTATGGCCGACATACAAGTTGTAGCATTTTGTCTCTTCTTTTCATAAGCATTGATTTCATACAAATTGGATGAGTATCCAATGAGATATGAGCAAAATTCCAAAGATACATCAAATTTTGGCTAACAACCTTTTTACGCACTTGCAATGCAATTTAGTCCATGATAACGGCTGATTTAGACTTTACCATCAACATAAGAGTTGTTGATAATTAACTCAATATTTTATAACTTTAAGAATTATACAAATTAAGAATGTATTTTATGAGATACGGTCCAAATACGTGAGTTGGGTCAAGCTGAGCGGAAGTTGTAGCCCGATTCTATTGTATCTCAATTTTTGGCCCGTAACATGTTGGATTTGGCTTTTTAACTATTCTTCAAGTTTGTGTAAGATTGAGTCATGTTGTCTAGGTTCAAGAATTTCTTCATTTTAATTTCTACATTGAGAGTTATGTCCATTATACCTAAACCTGTGCAAATAACATTCATTAATCACAATTTAAGGAGAATACTTTATTTCAAGCTAAAAATACAAGAAAATGCTAAAATTAGTGACATTAAATGGTGACTGAATCTCTTAACAAATATGCATTTTCATGTGTTCATCACAGCCCCCAACTAGCTTATTGTTAGTTTCTAGCAATTCAAGCGTAAATAGAATATACAAAACTACCTAAGCATTTCAAACAAAAAGTCAATTCAAGATCATTGTTGCTATTATGGTTTTTTCAATTATAACTTTCAATAATTGTGTGTGTATGAACTAAGCCATAACCATCTTATCACAAACTACAACAGATATAACATTGAGAATTTCTCCAAGTAAAAGCCTCAACTTCATATCCTCACAAGTGTATGACTATTTCAAGGGTTAGGATTTCTCTCATTAATTTGGAAAACAATTAATCACTCAAGAAAAAATCAATTTAAAGGACAGACATATAAATTAATATTGATCCAAAGATAGGAAAATTAATTGTTTAGAAATCAATTATTCTTAACATGTACTAGCTTTATGACTTCAATTGTCTTGTAAGAATAATACCAATATAGTTTGGTGAGAAAACTGCCTTATAAAAAATTTGTCTTATAAAATTGAATGAAGACTTTATTAAACTGAATTAATTCTCAAATGTTTTTTTTCTTTCAATTTTTTTTTGGTATTTTTCTTTTTATTTTTTTTTTACATTTTTGAAGAATACAAGGAAGCATTACAAAGGTTTCTTACCAAATTATATTATATACAAATGCAACCAACTTATTCCGTAATTTAAATAATATCAATCTAAACAAAAATTAACCAATTCAAAGGATCAATGAAGGTTCATAAGCTGTTTTCTCAACCTTTTCACTTACTCACAAAAGATGTGTGAGATTAGAAAAATATATACTTAAACATGGGAATTCTCTTAACTATATAAATTGAATCATCCATCTTATCACAAGGCTTAACATTGTGCCCAAAAATATTTTGAAAGTCATTATTTGGTAACCTAAATAGAAACAATGACTCAACCTAAACGATTTTGAAATCATACCTAGGCAGAAAAGCAAATTCCTTTATACAAGAATTACGAAGACTACAAGCAATAAACAACAATACATGTAACATAAAGCAAAACAACAAAAAGTTAGTTAAAATGCGTTCAAAAGTTAGAACTAAAACTCCTTACTCTGCCATTCTAATTTAACTTAGAATGCGTCTCAAGAGTTCAAGAATGAACTCTTTACTCTACCATTTTAATCAAATGTCGGACCAAATTATTATTTTTTTAAATGCAAAATGCAACTTATCTTTACTATTCTCCCCGAAACCAGATGAAACATTGTCCTCAATGTTTAAATAGAAAGAGATAAAGTATAGGAGACATTACCTGAAATGCCAATTATTCGAAAGAAACAAACCTGAGAGACACTTGAGCAAATATAAACTAAAATAATGATGTTGATAAATAAATAAAACAAAAAAATTTACAAACAAAGTGTCAGATCCAATTTTCGCTTGTTAAGGCCCACTGACCAATCGATCAGAGTTATTGTTGGGTCAGGTTCGTAGGTAACTGCTTGTAATTTGTCAATCAATTCATCCTCCTCGGTAGAAAAAATGAGGATCTATCGCACCGATTGTGAAATAAAATTCTGTTCCACAGCTTGATCAAGAAAACAAAGTAAGTAATCAAAATAGTTATTAACATTCAACAAACCTATGAGTTTTTTTATGGATATTCAGCTGGGCCTAAGAGGCAATTTAAAAAATTTCTTCCAAGGTACCAAAACCGCCTGGTAAAGCAATAAAAGCGTCTGCATTGTAAAGCATTCTAGCTATATGTTCATGCATAGATGAGACTCATAATTCTTCCCCTATTATTTTTCCAATCAGGTTTTTCATAACTAAAGCTGTAGGAATAATACCTAAAACTTGACTTCCTCCTAAATTTGTAGCTGTTGACACACACCCCACTAACCCAAAGCTACCCCCTCCATAACTCAAATGAATTTTTTTTGCAACTAATGCTTTTCCTAGATTGTTTGTTGCTTCTATAAATACTTTATTTCCCCCAGGACTAGATCCACAAAATACACATATATTTCAGAATTCTTGAACTGAGGTTTCCTCCATATCTACATTCACCTTTATCTAAATATATGAAAATGAAAAAAATGAGGTGCTGTATTTATAGAGTATCAAATGATAACAATGATCGTAGTAACCCAACAGTTTGTCAGAAGAGAGTTAAAAATAAAACACAAAAATTTAAACATAATGAGCCACATGCATTATTGAATAAAAAGATTTGAATTTAAGATATTTACATGAGTAGCCCTACTATTCAAAAATAAAACAAAATAAAATAAAATTTCAATTTAAAACACATGTATTTACAAGTAGTTGTGATTGTGGCTCACATCTACCTCTAGTTTTATGTCCAGTAACGGCTTAAACGCCCCTTATGGGTCGAGAATAGGCTTCCCCTCAATTTTTTTATAAATTGGTAAACATGGTCTTTTAGAGTCAGATTCCCGAGACTATATTGTTGATGTTCATTTTTGAATTTGTTCCATAAATCGAGAAGTTCACGTTGCACGAGCTTACAAGGATACGTCTCAAAAGTCAATAGGATATCATCCAAAGACTCATTACTCAGCCCATCCTTAATGAACTAAATTTTGTCTTCTCGATTTCTAGATACAAATCTTAAAGAACGACAACTCTGGTTACAATTCCATTGAGCATATTTATGACAGACTTGTAACCTATTTGCTCGTCGCCTTTTGGCATAAGAGCTTCTTCCAAGACCAGGCATATGAGAAATAAAATCATTTGTAGACTGACCAGATAATCGAACCTTGGCTTCAATTAACCAACAAAAATCCACAAGGATATTACTCAATATCAATAGCCTTAGTCTTTCACACCGTGCTTTGTAAATCTTAAGTAGAGGATTTTGAGACAATGAAGGAAATTTTTTTTAAGGTTGGCAAGAATGCGATCCATTTTAAAAGAAAGAAAATAGATGAATGCACAGTTTTAGGGATAATTTTTAGGGAACTGAGAAACCGACTTTAATAGTCACGGAGTACCGTATCCATCATTTGACCAGGAAATAAAATCACACTAAAGAAAAAAAAGAAAAAGAGAAAAATAAAATAAAATAAAATGTGAAAAAAATAAAAGTCAAAATAAAAAGTCAAAAAAAAATATAGACAAAATATAAAATATGGTATAGATAGATTGAACCTGATCAAGCATGATAGACAAGATCCACAAGAGGGATCTCATTTAGGTACATAGAGTGGTCTACCTTTTCCACATAGCTTTTCAACTGCTGTTCATTCACTTTGAAAGTTCACCCATCAGTGGGGTCCTTAATTTCGACAGCACCATTAGAAAAAATTTGCCTTACCATAAATGGACCAGTCCATCAAGATCTCAACTTTTCAAGGTGTAAATGTAATCGAGAATCATAAAGATAGACCCGTTGATTTGGCTCGAAGTGTTTCCTTGAGATTTGTTTGTCATTAGCTGCTTTCATTTTAACTTTGTAAATTCTGGAGTTGTCATATGCATCATTTCGTAGCTCTTCTATTTCTGACAATTGTAACTTTTTCTGAAGGCCTGCAGCACTCAAATCAAAGTTAAAGGCTTTGACAGCCCAATAAGTTTTATACTATAGCTCAATAGGTAAATGGCAAGTTTTCCCAAAAACAAGTTGGTATGGAGACATTCCTAAGATGGTTTTGTATGCAGTGCGATATGCCCATAATGCATCAGAAAGGCATAGAGACCAATCTTTACGATTCAGGTTAACCGTCTTTTCTAAAATCTGTTTAAGCTCTCTATTTGCTAGCTCGGCTTGTCCATTTGTCTGTGGATGGTATGCAGTGAAAAATTTATGAAGAACACTATATCTGCGCATCAAAGCTTCAAAAGAACGGTTATAGAAATGTGTTCCTTAGTCACTAATGATGATACATGGTGTACCGTACCTAGATAACACATTTTTTTAAGAATTTTATCACAGTTGTATTATCATTAGTACGACAAGCTACAACCTCCACCCATTTTGATACATAGTCAACAGTTAAAAAGATGTAAATGTAGCCAAAAGATGAGGGAAAATGATCCATAAAATCGATACCCCAACAATTAAATATCTCGATAACAAGAATAGGATTAAGAGGTATCATATGTCTTCTAGATAAAGCACCTAACTTTTGACATCTTTTACTAGAACGAGAAAAATTATTAGTGTCTTTGAATAAAGTGAGCCAATAAAGACCACACTATGAAATTTTCACAACAGCCTTCTTCATAGAAAAATGACCACCACATGCAATACTGTGGCAAAAATTTAAGACACTAAAAACTTCATTTTCAGGAATGCAACATCTCATAATTTGGTAAGGACAGTATTTGAAAAGATATGGATCGTTCCAATAAAAATTATATACCTCAACCAAGAACTTACGCTTATCTTGTGCACTCCAATTAGATGGAAGTTCACCACAAACCAAATAATTTACGATATGTGCATGCCAAGGTATTTGGCCTATAGTAAAAAGATGTTCATCAGGAAAATCATCTCGAATAAGTGGCAAATCAGTGGAGTCAGTGAATTCAAGGTGGGATAGATGATCAACAACAACATTTTCAACGCCTTTATTGTCTTTGATGGTTAAATCAAATTCCTGTAAAAGAAGAATCCACTAATTAAACGGGATTTAGCATCCTTCTTAGAAAGAAGGTACTTAAGGGTTGCGTGGTCACTAAAAATAACAATAGGTGAACCAATTAAATAAGAATGAAATTTATCTAAGGCAAAAACAACAGCTAGTAGTTCTTTTTTAGTAGTAGTGTAATTCATCTTAGCATCATTCAAAGTCCTACTAGCATAATAAACAACAAAGGATTTTCTTTTCCTACGTTGTCCAAGAACTGCTCCTACAACATAATTACTTGCATCACACATAATTTCAAATGGGAGGTTCTAATCCGATGATTGCATGATAAGAGCAGTTGTGAGTTTGGCAATGAGTGTTCGGAATGCCTTCTCACACTCTCCTCACACTCTTGTGTCCATGTAAATTCTGCATCTTTTAGCAAAAGGTTACACAATGGTCTAGATATGGCAGAAAACTTTTGTATAAACCTTTTATAAAAGCTAGCGTGTCCAAGAAAAGATCAAATATTTTTTACCGTTTTAAGTGTAGGTAATTTAGAGATTAATTCAATTTTGGCCTTGTCAACCTCTATCCCTCTTTCAGATACAATGTGGCCCAAAATGATTCCTGAAGATACCATGGAATGACATTTCTCCCAATTTAGCACAAGTCCTTTTTCTTCATACCTACTCAAAACAGCTTTCATGTTACATAGGCATAAATCAAAAGAATTACCAAAAACAGTCAAATCCTCCATAAAAACTTCCATGTATTTTTCAACCATATTAGAGAAAATACTCAACATACAACGCTGAAAAGTAGCTGGTGCATTACATAATCCAAATAGCATTCTACGAAAAGCATAAGTACCAAAAGGGCATGTAAAAGTGATTTTTTCTTGGTCTTCAATAGCTATCTCAATTTGGTAATATCCTAAATACCTATCAAGAAAGCAATAAAAAGGATGTCCAGCTACACGTTCTAAAATTTGGTCGATAAAAGGCAATGGAAAATAGTCTTTCCTAGTGGCTGTGCTTAATTTTCTATAATCAATGCACATTCGCCAACCACTTACCACCCTAGTTGGAACAGATATCCTATTCTCATTTTCTACAACAGTAACCCTAGATTTCTTAGACACTACTTAAGTTGGACTTACCAATTGACTATAAAAAATTGAGTAGATTATACCTACATCTAATAGTTTCAAGACCTCTTTCTTCACTACTTCTTTTATTGTTAGGTTAAGTCTTCTTTGTGGGTCTCTACAAGGTTGGGCACCTTCCTCTAAATGAATTCTCTATGAGCATATCAATGGAGAAATACCTTTAATATCAGCTATGATCCAACCTAGTGCAGACTTATATTTTTTTAACAATTTTATCAAATTTTCTCCTTGTTCAGCACTAAGTTCAAAAGAAATGATGATAGAAAAGGTATCACCTGGTCCCAAGAATACGTGTTTCAAACCTTTGGGCAGTGGCAAAAGCTCAACTTGTGGTGTCTCGAGGTTTGATGGTTTTAGTTTCTCCCTCTCTTGTTGCAACTCTTCGAAGCGTGGCTGCCAAAATCGAGTCCCTTTATCCTATGAGTCAAAAATATTTCACACATACAGTTGTTAAATCAGGATAATAAAAATTTTCAAAATCAAAATTAATAAGGTTTTTCAAAGAATCACAGCCATAATTTTTATAAGCTTTTTTCGCTATAAATGTGTCTATTATATATGAATGATAACATTCGTCTTCTTCTCGTGGTTGTTTTCCAATATTGAAAATGTTCACCTCAAGAGTCATATTCTCAAAAGATAATTTCATTAAACCATTTTTGCAATTAATAAGAGCGTTAGCAGTGGCAAGAAAAGGTCTCCCCAAAATAAGAGGGATTTTTAACTCCATGTTAACAACAGAATGAGTATCTAAAACAAGAAAATCAACAAGGTAGTAAAATTTATCAATTTGCAACAAAATATCTTCTACTATTTCTTATGGTTTCTTGATTGATCAGTCAGCTAATTGCAGGACCACAGATATAGATTTAATCTCACCAAATCCCAATTGCAAGTAAATAGAATAAGACATTAAATTTATACTTGCTCCTAAGTCCAACAAAGCTTGGCCAAACTCATGTGTCCTAATTTGGCATGAGATTGTGGGATATCCTGGGTCTTTATACTTGGGTGGTGTCTTTTGTTCAATCACTGTACTTAACTGTTCTGCCAAAAATGCAGTTTTCTTTGATAGTGCATAGATATTTGATGACTTTGGCATAAGTTTGAACCTGCTTAATCAAATGCAACAAGGGAATATTAATCTTAACTTGTTTCAAATGTTCTAAAATCTCACCTTATATTTTTGAATTTTTCCTAATCGGTCGAAGAGTTTGAGGAAAAGGTACTGGGATTGAAAACTTATTTTCGGGCTCTTTTTCCACTATGACCTCTTTTTCAAGGGGGGCGTCTTTACTACTTATCGATGTGTTAGTTAGAGAAGTAGGCTCACTTACAATCTTATCACTTCGAGTAGTAATGGCATTGACTTCATTGAGATTCTGTACATCAGAAGTAGAAGCTTGTGCCATGAATTGTCCTTTTGGATTGGATTGAGGTTGAGATGGAAACTTACCTCACTCTTGTGCAGTTAAGGCACTGGTCAGCTTTATGATTTGACTATTGATCTCTTTATTTTCGTCTATCACCTGCGTAAGAATTATTTTAATTTTTTTATTAGTCTTACTTTGCACCTCCATAAATGCTTGTAATATATCCTCTAAAGGACTCTTGGCTGGTCGTGCATTATATTGAGGTGCAACATAAGACTTGGGTGCTTATTGTTCTTGTTTCTAATGGCTGTTGGCTTGTTGGTCAAATTTTTAACTAAAGTTTGGGTGGTTTCTCCAACTAGAATTATAGGTTTCAGAGTAGAGTGAATAAGGCTTCTTATACATCCTTAGGGCATCACATTGTTTCTCATATATCCCTCTCATCTCACTATAAGTGGACAATCCTAAGCAAAGTGTTCCAGTCCTCCACAAACAAAACAAACATCGTGTGACTCAACCTTAGAAACCGTGTGGGTGACCCTTCTATCTTTGGCTTTCAAGGCCTTTAACTCCCTAGTTAAGACTTCTAATTAGGCTTTGAGGTTATCCTCTTCCCTAAGATGGAAAACTGTACTGAGCCGTGACCTATTTGTGCTTTCAATAATGCTAGGTCCAGTCCATGTATAGGCTTTTTTGGCTAAGTCATTAAGGAATTCTATGGCTTCCTTAGGATTTGTGAAGGAACTCCCCATTACATATCATCTTAATAAATTGAAGCTCTCTAACTGTGAGTCCCTCATAAAAATAGCTAACCAAGGCCAATTTTTATACCCATGGTAAGGGCACAGATTTAGCAACTCTTTAAACCTTTCCTATGCTTGATGTAAGGTTTCACTGTCTTTTTGGGAGAAGGAAGAAATTTGTCTTTTCAAGCCATTAGTTTTGTGTTATGGGAAGTATTTATTAAAAAAGGTTTGGGCATTTCTGCCCAAATTCCTATAGACCTCGGCCTCAAAGAGTATAGCCAACTCTTTGCTTTGTCTTTCAACGAAAAAGAGAAAAATTTAAGCCTAACAGTGTCATGACTTTGGGTTGGTTATAGAAGGTGGCAATTACCTCTTCAAATTTCCTAACATGTACATAAGAATTTTCACTATCTAGACCATAAAAAGTAGGCAGAAGTTGTATCATTCCAGGTTTAAAATCCAAATGTGGTGTGTTAGGTGAAAATATAATGTATGATGGTATGGCTGTGCGAGTAGGATGCAAGTAATCTTTTAAAGTCCTAATGGGGTTATCTTTGTGTTGGCTCATCGTGTTGGAATTACAAGATGAACTATAGTGAATTCTCTTCCCTTACAAATTGTGGTGATGGTTCTAGTTCTACTTCTCTCACGAATCTTCCTCGTTTGTCTCTAAGTCGATGCATAGATCCTAACAAATTTTTTTTTAATGCAGAAAATGCTCAAGGAAAATTAAGAAGTGAAATAAAACACAATAAGAAATAGAAATAAGTTAGGTGGTAAGACCAACCATAAAATATAAATACAATAAATGAAAAAAAAAGATAATAAACTGTAAAGTATAATAAAAAAAAGTACAATAAATAAATAAATAAAAAGTATAATAAGTAAATAAAAGAAAAGAAAGTACAATAAATAAAAGAAAATAAAATGCAAAGTATAATAAATAAATAAAAGGAAAAAATAAAATAAAGTACAATAAGTAAATAAATAAAAAGTTAAGCGGTAGAATAGGCCATTAAAATAAAATAAAAATACAACATATTAAGTAAAACCAATAAAATAAAATAAATAAATAAAAGAAAATAAAAATAAAGTACAATACTAAAAGTGCAATAAATAAATAAAAGAAAATAAAGTTCAATAAATAAATAAATACAATAAATAAACTAAAGTGCAATATATAAATAAAGTGCAATAAAGAATAAAAAAATAAACTAAGTTCGGCGGTAGAACTAGCCTTTAAAATAAAAATACAACAAATTAACTAAAGAAATAAAGTACAATAAATAAATAAAAGAAATAAAGTGCAATAAATAAATTAAAAAAAATAAAGTGCGAAGCACAATAAATAAATAAAAGAAAGTGAACTAAGTTAAGTGGTAAAATCAGCCATTAAAATAATATAAAATATAATAAATTAACTAAGAAAATAAAATAAATTAGGTGGTAGAACCAACCATGAACAATAAAATGAATTACAACAAAGGAAATAAAACTAAGATTTTACAAAGAAAGAAAATGTACAAAGTTACCGCTTTAGTATTGATAAACGCAACTGACTTTCGCTTAGTGTGCTTCCTCGGCAATGGCACCAAATTTTGTTTACGCTCAAAATATAACACGGTTATCGCAGTATAGATTGAGGTGTCGATCCCATGAGGAAGCTTTTGGCAAAATAGGTTGGTGAGGTAAAATATTAAAGCAGTAACAAATGATAAAATTAATTAATTGATTTAAGTGGATGAGATAGAATTTAGGTAAATGTCTTATGATGATTTAAGCAAGGCTTTGAGAATGATAATTATGCTTTATAAATCTACTCTGCACTTTGATTCAATGTTTATAACTGAATTGACAGTTTTACATCTAAACAATCAATCAGAAGATATGTAAAATATAAAACATTTAATAACACATGCATTTGATATGACTAAACTCTTTTACAAACATTAACACAAATCATGTTCATTTATATAAGTTATCTAAGATCGATAATATATCATTTTGACAATATTATAGTAAAAGATCAACTTGAATACCAAACATTTATTGTCTTTACATGATACGAACTTAACATATATGAGACATGAGAATTATAACTTCTGGATTATAGAAAATTAAATAGATAAGAGTTTAAGCATAATCAAACTTACAAACATTTATAGCTTTTGACAACGAATCAAAGCATAGAAGTAGATTTATTATACATAAAAGTTCATCACTTAGCCTTTTCAAGAACTCTATACTGGATTATAATGCATGTTAATGAGAAGAAAATAAGGGAGAATTATCTAATGTTGAAAACGTCCCAAGAGTGTCCTTATATAGGCAATGAATGAAAATGTGACATCAATTTTTAATAATTTAGGCCAATAACTTATTCACCCACTTGTAGAATATTTTTGATAATTTAAATGACCAATGTAGCCTCAATAGCCGACATAAAAATTGTGGCATTTTGTCTCTTCTTTCCATAGGCACTGAGTTTATGCAAATTGGATAAGTATCCAATGAGATATGAGCAAATTTCTAAAGATACATCAGATTTCGGCCAACAATCCTTTTACCCACTTGTAATGCAATTTGGTCAATGATAACGGCTGTTTGGACTTTACCATCAACATAAGAGTTGTTTATAATTAAGTCAATATTTCACAACATCAAGAATTATATCAATTGAATACGTATTTTATTAGATACGGTCTAAATACATGAGTTGGGCAAGCTGAGCGAAAGTTATAGCCCGATTCTATTGTATCTCAATTTTTGACCCAATACATGTTGGATTTGGCTTTTTAACTATTCTTCAAGTTTATGTAAGATTAGGTCATGTTACTTCAGGTTCAAGAATTTCTTCATTTCGATTTCTACATTGAGAGTTATGTCCATTTAACCTAAACATGTGCAAATAACATTCATGAATCCAATTTAAAGAGAACACTTTATTTCAAGCTAAAAATACAAGAAAATGCTAAAATTAGTGACATTAAATGGTGACTAAATCTCTTAAAAAATATTCATTTTCATGTGTTCATCACATTGCTACTTCAACAGTAGCAAAAGAGGTCGTTTGGATGCAAAAGTTCGTATTTGAACTAGAAGTGGTTTCGAATATATGTTATGTGATGCAAACGACATTGCACAGCCTATACGCATACAAGAGGAAGAACTCGCACGTGGGCTTGGAAGGACTTAAGTCCATCAATCACATGATACATTAAGTTTGTCAAATTGGCCAATCACAAGACTTAGAGCTAAGCAATTTAAAGAAGCATTAAATGGCCTAATTCAACAAGTTTGTGGGAGGGCAAACACATGGAGGCCTAGCATAAGCCCAAATACATTTCAAATAAATCCAAATCAGATTCAAGGAAACCTAATCACTTTGATTAAGGCAGAATTTCTGAAAATTTGAATATTCAAGGAAACCTAATCCCTTTGATTTAGGCATGTTTTTTTGGAAATTTGAATATTCAAGGAAATATAATCCCTTTAATTTAGGCATGTTTTCTGGAAATTTGATTAAGTTTGAATTTTGTTATTTCAATTGTTGTATTAGTTGTAAGTTTGAAATTTGTATTTGAAAGTTGTAACTTGACATCTCTTATGGTCTTTATAAATACCATGGGGATTGAGAGTGGGTGAACAGATTTTATACAATAATATTTGAGAGTTTTTGTGTTTTTCTTTCATTCTTGAAAGGACTTGAACTTATCAAGCTTGTTCTTGTGGCGTTCAAACAACCGAACTTATCACCTAGATTCTTGAAGTGTCCTTGGGGTTTCTTAGTGTGGCGTCCTAAATCCATCCATAGTCTTGGTTCTTGGTTTGCTAACTCAAGAGTTAAGACTCGTCAAACCTGCATCTTGAAGATCTCGGGTTCAATTCCATATTGTGGTGCTGAATTTTGTCACATTATTAGCAAGGTTCATATCAGCAGAGCTTGAGCGAGTAATTTGAGGGCCCAAATGATATATTTTAGCCTTGATCTATGGGCCTCACGTTGAGGCCAGTTGGATGACATTAGGGCACACTAATAGCTTCAAAATGGTGCATTCTATACGCGATTCGAATGCCTGCAGTTCAAGATATGGTTTCCTTAAGATTCTACCGATTCTTTGACAATGGGTCCTAGAGCTCCGGTGTTATAATATGCCGTTTGACTTGTATAGATAATTTAAGTCCATCTATACCACTTCGCACCAAAATATCCAATTGTTGAGTCCCAAAACTCCTAAAAATGTAGTATGGGGCTAAGGTACAGTAACTTTTTTAGGTTCTAAAAAATTGTTTATTTTGGCGTAGAAAAATAGTAAAAAATAAAAACTTTTAATGCCATTAATGCGCATTCTATGAAATAGGATAAAATTCCCCAAGGTATGAGAAAATGCCTGGCTGAGCTTGAACGAGCGATTTGACGGCTTAAACAACGAAATGGTATATCGTATGCCTTATATTGAGGCCTTTAATCAGAAGGTAGAGCATGTCGTTAGCTTCGAAATGGTATGTCGTATGCATGATTCAGATGCCTGTACCTTAAGATATGATTTTTTTAAAGATTCTCCCGATTCTCTGACAAGGAAGTCCCAAAGTTCTAGTGTTTGAATCACCCGTATAATATGCTGTTTGACTCATTTCAAGATTTTAAGTCCATCGATAACACTTTTCACTAAAATATCTAACTCTCAGGGCCCGCAAACTCTAAAAACACGGTCGTGTGCTAAGGTACACTAACTTTTTGAGGTTCTCAAATTTTGTTTATTTTGACACAAAAAAAAAGTAAAAAATCAAAAACTTTTAATAGAGAAAGCCGTATGTCAATATGCATTCTATAAAAAAAAAGATAAAATTTCCTGAAGCAGGGGAAAATGCCTTGGCAAGCTTATGCAAGCGATTTGAGGGTCCAAATAACAGATTTTAGCCTCGATCTGTAGGCTTCACTTTGAGATCGAGATGCTGAAGGTAGGGTGCACCGATAGCTTTAAAATAGTATACCATATGCCCGATTCGGACGCCTATAGTTCAAGATATGGTTTTCTGAAGATTATGCCGATTCTCTGATAGAGGAGGTCCCAAACGTTCGGTGTCAGAATCACATGTATAATATACCATTTCACTTGTTTCAAGATTCTAAGTCCATCTACAGCTACTTTGCAACAAAATATCCAACTCTTGGGGCTCGAATGATGGATTTTGGTATGGATTTGCAAGCCTCATATTGAGGCTATCAAGAAAAAGGTCGAGCGTGCTCATGGCTTCGAAACGGTATATTATATGCACAATTCGGACGCCTATTGCTTGGGATATGGTTTCTCAAAGTTCTGCTGATTCTCCGACAAGGGAGTCTTAGATGTTCGGTGTATGAATCACATCTATAATATGTAGTTTGACTCGTTTCAAGATTCTAAGTCTATCTACAGTCACTTTGCACTAAAATATCCAACACTCGAGGCCCGAAAGCCCAAAAAAAGTGGTGTGGGTCTAAGGTACACAAATGTTTTTAGGTTCTCGAATTTTGTTTATTTTGGCGTAGAAAAAAACTAAAAAATAAAAAACCTTAAAAAGAAAATGCCGTACATCAATGGGTATTCTATAAAAAAATAAAATGTCTTGTCCAAGCTTGAGCGAGTGACTTGAGGGCCCAAACGACAAATTTTAGCCTCGATCTGTAGGCCTCACATTGAGGCAGAGAGACTGAAGATAGGGCACGTCGATAGCTTTGAAATAGTATCCCATATGCCCGATAACTTTGAAGGAGTACATCATATGCACGATTCAGAGACCTGTAGCTCGAGATATGGTTTTTCAAAAAATTTTCCGATTCTCCGACATAGGGTCCCAGAGGTTCAGTGTTAGAATCACACATATAATATGCCGTTTGATTTGTTTCGAGATTCTAAATCCTTCTACAGCTACTTCTTAGCAAAAAATCCAACTTTGAGGCCCTGAATCTTTAAAAAAAGTAGTCTAGGGTTAAGATACACGAATTTTTTGACTTTCTTAAAATTTGTTTATTTTGGCAAAGAAAAATAGTAAAAAAATATACAAAAATTAACAGAAAAAGCCGTACATCAATACGCATTCTACAAAAAATGATAAAATTCTTCGAAGCAGGAAACAATGTCTTGGCAAAAACTTGAGTGAGCGATTTTAAGCGCCAAAATGTTGAATTTTGGCCTCGATCTAGAGGCTTCACATTGAGGCCACTCGGAAGAAGGTCGAACGCCCTAATAGCTTCAAGACAATACATCATATGCACATTTCGGATGCTTGTATCTTGAGATCTATTTTCCCGAAGATTTTGCCGATTCTCCGACATGGGAGTGTCGGAGGTTCGATGTAAGAATCACGTGTATAATATGCCGTTTGACTCATTTCAAGATTCTAAGTCCATCTATAGCCACTTTGCACCAAAATATCCAACTCTCAACATCCAAAAGCCCCAAAAATACGGTATAGGTTAAGGTATATGAACTTTTTGAGGTTCTCAAATTTTGTTTATTTTGGCGTAGAAAAAAAACTAAAAAATAAAAAACTTTGAATAAAGAAAGCTGCACATCAATAAGTATTCTATAAAAAAGATAAAATTCCTTGAAGAAGAAGAAAATGTCTTGGCCGAGTTTGAGCGAGCAATTTGAGGGCCTAAACGAAAGATTTTGGGCTCGATCTATAGGCCTCACATTAAGGCCGAGAGGCTGAAGGTAGGGCGTGCCGATAGCTTTGAAATAGTACACCATATGCCTAATAGCTTCGAAATGGTACATCATATGTGCGATTCAG
The DNA here is from genome assembly GCA_946807835.1 of Ailanthus altissimus. NCBI lineage: Eukaryota > Viridiplantae > Streptophyta > Magnoliopsida > Sapindales > Simaroubaceae > Ailanthus > Ailanthus altissimus. Next base: position 6,222,819 of record OX327713.1, on the reverse strand, counting down.
ACGCTTGTAACTCGAGATATAGTTTCTCAAAGATTCTATCGATTCTTCGATTGGGGGGGTCCCAGAGGTCCGGTGTTAGAATCACGCATATAATATGCTGTTTGACTAGTTTCAAGATTCTAAGTCCTTCTAGAACCATTTATGACCATAATATCTAATTGCGGGGGCTTGAAACCCCTAAAAAATGCAGTTTAGGGTTAAGGTACATGAACTTATGAAGTTCTCAAAATTTGTTTATTTTGGTAAAGAAAAATAACAAAATAAATTAAAAAAAAGTTAACTGAAAAAGTCGGACGTCGAAACACATTCTACAATACTTAGGTTCCATGGACGTCCGAGACCTTTTATGATCTTACCGCTGCGTGTCGCTGGGTTTATTCTGATGTTATGGAGTCCAGTGTATGTAGATATGGGATATGTTGACTCACATAAGGAGTTTTATATCCGCTATTTCGAGATTGTATCTCAGAAAGTCATATGGTCATAAACAATAAACTTAAGAAAAGAGTTTCCCACAAGGTTGAACAATATAGTAAAGGTGTTTGCGTATATTATTCATCGGCATACGAATCTGGAGATAAGATCAAGGATGAACTTGTAAGGATTTGACACTGCTGATCTATGTCTCCGCACATCCAGGATATAGATGACGGAATGACTATACGTATGCGCTTTAACCTCAACTTGTATGGCTTAATGAACGTGGGGCATTGACCCAGACTTTTTTTAGTTCTATTTGACAAATTAGGCGTGGATCTAGAGAGTCCCGCAATATGAAGTGTACTTGTTATGTATTGGGGTACCGTACTAAGTTGAATAGTTCGATCCAATAAAATCTAAAAAAATTGATTATTTGTTTAAAGTATCCTCGGGAAGCGCACGTGTCAGTACTTAAATGTTAAGTACATTAATTTGTTAATAATTATTGTTAACCAATTGTATATTGACACATAGTGCATAGTGAGCCTTTGGTTGAGTTTACCTAAGTGTGTGGTATTGTAAGACTTAATAGCAGATTTCTTTGGTAACCAAGTAAGGGCTTAACGGTAATTTTACATATTAATGATTTAATTGTTAAAATAATCAAGATATTTAATATTTTAATCTATTATATAATAGTTAACTCAACCAGAGTTAATAATTATTTAATATTTTTTTATTAAGTACTTGATGGCCAAGTAATTTAACTAACCTAGCTTAATTATTGACCATGGTTTAGTTAAATTATAAAATAGTTTTTAAAATTATTTTATTAAGTGCTTGGCCACCAAATAAGTTACCTAACCTAGGCTAAAGAGTTGACCATGGTTTGGTTAAGTTGTAAATTATTATATATATATATGAAATGGAAGCAAATTAAAAGGTTTTTGGTTGTTATGTTGGCCGGCCACTTGAAAGAAAAAGAACAAAAGAAATTGTTTATTAATTTTGAAATGCAAGTGTTGCATTTATTCACTTAACTTGTTCTTCTATAATCCAAGCCACCATTACAACATAAGTTTAAGTGTTGAACAAGAATATAAATGAACAAATAAATCTTAGATATACAGTTTATCTTGGATTTAATTTAAGTGTTAAATCAATTGTTGGATTTGAAGCTGCTATTCTAGATACTCAAACCCACCATTGTTGTGTACTAGAATAGACAACGATTTTAATTTAAGGCGAGCTCAAGTGACTTTTGTTCAAAAATTATACCGGTGAATTCTCAATCTTCATGTTAATTTGATTAATATGTTATTTATTTGTGTTTATTATTTGTTTTATACTTTTACTGTGCATAAATATGTATGAGATACGTATTTTGTATAATGAACAAAAATACTACTTGCATATGCAATTTATTTAATTGACACCAATAATTGGTATTATAGCCCATTTTGTGTTTATTGAGTGTGTTTTGAGTGTTTGGGAGTGTTGTTGATGAAGTCCTAGTGTTAAATGGTGCATTGTAAGAGTGGAAATAGGTATACCAAAGTGAAAAACACTAGGATGCTGCAATGCTGAATATAGCGCCGCAGAACTAAAGCCTTTCGAGCTCTAGCACTGAGGCGCTGGATGGTGAGCATCGTCGTGGCGCTGGGGTTTCCAGGCCCCAGCAATGTAGCGCTCAAGGCTTGGTGTCGTGGTGCTGAAGGTTCTAACTTCCAGCACCACAGCACTAATAGGCTGGCACCACGACACTAGTAGCCCAGTGCCATATCGCAAACACTGTTCACTCAAAATTTAATTTTTAATTTTTTTAAATAACTAAATATGTATGTGGGGGTTTATGAGATAAGAGTTATTAGTCTGCATTATAAATCAGAATTATTTTTCTTTGTGTAACCACAATGGGAGCCCTACTAGTGGGGATTAGTTGTGTTTACACAAAAATTAATGATTAATTGAGAAATCACCTTTCTATGGGATGGGAGCCAGTACTTAAAAATATCTCTTAATCAAGTTTAATAATATTAAATTATAAGATAATTTTTTTATTATGGTCCATCTTATCAATATGGTATTAAACAAGTCACGTTAATCTTTTTCCAAAATCGCTACAGTGTGAGGGATTTGGTTAGTGTGATTTGGACTATGCTGGTTAAACATTAGATGAGGCAAATATATGCAAAAGTATTGCCCTAGATTGCTACAGTGTATGGGTAGTATCGGTAACATATATTTCATAATTGACAAGTTAATCTGGAATATACTTACCTTAAATCGCTACAGTATGCGGATAAGGTGTATTTAGGATCAGTAGTAAGAGTTGCTCAGTGCTTATAAAGACCTGGATAGGTACAGCGTGCGACCTGAGTAAAATACCATGAGGTAATTTCCACTGTATAGTTTAAACTGTGGTTACCTTATTTGAGAGATTAGAGGGATTATATAATGCAGTGGAAGGGCCTTTTAATAAAAATATGTATAATTGTTATACTTATGATTTAAAACATTTTATTATCGATTTATTAATTTTTATAATTCTGCTGATATCGTTTATTTATTTTGTCTTATGAAAATCTTATGGTCTCCACCAACCCTTTGGTGTGTATACTTAATGCACACCAACTCAAAGGTGCTGAAAACTACTCAAATTAGCTTATGAATCTAAAAATTGTTCTAGATTTAAAAAAGCTTGAATTGTTATTGATCAGAAATTGCCTAGGGTGTTCTGATAATGCCACCCTAAAGAAAATGGTGACTTATAAAAAATGGTTGGATGATGACTTAAAGATTAAATCTTACATCCTTGCCTCTATGTCTATAGATCTATAGTGGGAGCATGTCTAAATGAACAGTGCTAGAAGCATCATCCTTCATCTGAAGGAGCTCTTTGGTGACTAACCCCAGGTTGAGATTTACAGGGTCGCCTAAGTGCTTTTTCAGGCTAGATTAAATGAGGGCAGTCTAGTAAGTCCTCATGTCCTCAAGATGATTGGATTAATCAAGAGGCTTGAGACTATGGACATATCTCTGAATAATAACTTGGGGAATAATATGATTCTTTAATCGTTGTCGGGGTCATTTGCACAATTTATTATGAACTTTAACATGTAGGGATTGACACCTACTTATGTTGATCTTCATAATATATTGAAGACAACTAAAGAGGACCTGCGTAAAGGGGGTTCAACCATCTTTATTTAAGATACTTCATCTTTTATTCCAAAGGCTTCTAGAAAGTCCAAAGGAAAGAAGAAACAGAAGGTAAAGCAAATACCTTGGATGGATCCTTAGAGGCAACAGATAACCAAGCCTCCACAAAAGAGTAAGGAAAAAAAAAAGAAAGGTTTCTTTTATAGTGAGGATGGGCGTGTAACCTTTTACGTGAAAATACGGTTATTATCCTCGGAAGGTGCTAGCCATTTTTGGATAGTCAACTCTTTCTCTCTCTCTCTCTCTCTCTCTATCTCTAACACATCTTAACACTAAAGATATATAGTGTGACCTCTAGAACCATTGTGGGTTGGCCGTGAGCCAAATTCGGACAGATCTACAATTTCCAATGACTATAGGATACATCTAGCAATGTTCTATAGTCTTAACCATAATGGCTTGATGCAGGCTCAAGTGTTTAGAAAAAGAATACCACAAGATTGGAAGAATGAAAACAAACACTCACTTTTATTAAAATAAACTCAAACACTGAATAAAGTAAAATTGGTACAAACTCACCACTCAAGAGAATTACAATGGGATATAGAATAATTCACCACCCAAAGAACCCTACAAGTGATATAGAACTCTCAAACTCACCACTCTAAGGAATCCACCCAAGAGATACAGAGTTAAATGTAGAAACTCTCATAAGAGAACTCTCTCACATACAAGTAATTTAAAATTCACTCCCTGCCCTTCTCCTCTCATCCTTAGGTATTTATAGAGAGTTCTTGGGAGGGCTACTGCAAAGCACTCATTACAACATTAAAACGTAGTGGTTAGGAGTTTACAAAAGACAACAATTAAGACTTACAACTGCCCTTACACCAAAAGTCTACAAATACAGCAAATACAATAAATGAAGCATTAAATTCGAACATAAAATGCTCTAATTCAACAAAGCATGCTCTAAAGTCTTGGATGGAGACAAAAGTCTTCAATTCTTGCAAGTTGTCAAGATTTGGCTCACCTACTAGCTGTCTGACCTTCCTTTAGTTATTAGGATTCAACTTACTCCAGAAAACTTATATTCATGTGCTGTAAAAAGGATTTAGAATTAGACACATATAATTTTCTAGTAGTATGAAGATTACCTACTAATTCCTTCCGAAACAGTACCAGATAAATCCCAAATTTACCCTTGAAATTCATTACCTTTCCTTGAGTTTTTAGAGTACGAATGTAACTAACTTGAATTCATTTGGTTCTATTTTTAGCTCCATGTGATCAGACACTCCTATGTCAAACTCCTCTGGTTAGAAAAGACTCGACCTCGAGTCCATCTCGTTATCATCCTTATAAGGAGATAGATCAGCAACATTGAATACATCGGAAACACCATAAGATTCTGGAAGCTCGATTTTGTATGCATTTTCCCCAATTCGTTTTATCACCTTAAATGGTCCATCAGTTCTCGGTTTGAGTTTAGCAAACTTGCCATGAGGGAACCTTTCTTTTCTGAGATGAACCCAAACTAAATCTTCTTCTTGAAATTCCATTTTCTTGCGATGCTTATTGGCGCTCTTTTGGTACTTCTCGTTTTGCTTCAATATTTTCTTCCTAACTTCTTCATGCAATTTTTTTATGTTCTTTACTCGTTCTTCAGCATCTGCACTAAATTGGTGAGTAATGGGAAAAGGGACTAAATCCAATGGGCTTGTGGGATTCTGACCATAAACAATTTCAAACGGACTATAACCCGTAAAGTGGCCTTTCGTCCTATTGTAAGCAAATTCAACTTGAGCCAAAATAAGATCCCACTGACGAATGTTCTTTCCAACATAGCACCTCAAAAGGTTTCCCAATCTACGATTTGTGACTTCCGTTTGTCCATCAGTTTGAGGATGATAGGAAAAACTGAAATTAAGTTGAGTTCCAAGCTTCCTCCAAAGAGTGCGCCAAAAGTGACTCGTGAACTTAGTATCACGATCTGAGACGATAGTCTTAGGAATTCCATATAGTTTCACAATTTCTTGAAAATATAAGTCAGCTACATGGGAAGCATCAAGAGTCTTGTTGCAAGGAACGAAGTGCGCCATCTTGGAAAAACGATCCACCACCACCATAACAGAATCTTTATTTCTTTGAGTTCTTGGTAATCCCACAACAAAATCCATGCTAACATCTTCCCAAGGTGTTGTAGGAACAGGAAGTGGAGTGTACAAACCAGTATTTTGGCCATGACTCTTAGCCACATGACAGATTTTACACCTATCCACATACCTCTGAATATTCATCTTCATCTTTGGCCAATAAAATTTTTCTTATATCAATGACAAAGTCTTGTCTCTCTCAAAATGTCCGCCAAGTCCGCCATCATGAGATTCTTTGATAATAGACTCTCGAAGAGAACAATGGGGAATACACAAGCGATTGCCTTTAAAAAGATACCCATCATGCAACAAGAATTGTTGAAAAAATCTATGCCATACTTGCAATCTTCTGTGATTTTTCCAAAATAAGCCTCATCTTTGTAGAGTTCCTTCACAATCTCAAAGCCTGTAACTTTCACTTGCATAGAGGACAGGAAGGAATACTTTCAACTTAATGCATTAGCCACCACATTTTGAACTCCAGATTTGTGCTTAATAGTGAAGTTGAAGGATTGAAGGAATTCAACCCAATGAGCATGACGTCTATTAAGTTTGTGCTGGCTATTTATGAACTTAAGTGTTTCATGATCAGAATAAAGAACAAAAGGTTTTGGAAGAAGATAATGACTCTAATGATCTAGAGCTCGACAAATAGCATAAAACTCTTTATCATAAGTAGAATACTTCTTGCGTGAATCACTCAATTTTTCACTGAAGAAAGCAATGGACTTACCTTCTTGACTAAGGACAGCGCCAATTCCCACATTTGATGCATCACACTCAACCTCGAACACTTTGTCAAAATTTGGTAATGCAAGAATAGGGGCTTGGGTTACCTTTGCTTTGATGATGTCAAAACTCCTTTATGCTTCATTTGTCCACTTGAAGTGATCACCCTTTAAACATTCAGTGATTGGTGCCATGATTGAACTAAATCCTTTAATGAAACGCCGGTAAAATGAAGCTAATCCATGAAAGCTTCGAACATCATAAAGAGTTTGAGGAATATGCCAGTTCAAAATAGCTTCCACCTTACTAGGATCCATTTTGATTCCATCTTTAGAAACTACATAACCTAGAAAGATAAGGCAATCTGAGAAGAACTCACATTTCTTTAGGTTGACATAAAGCTTCTGTTTCCTCAAAGTGTTGAAAACTTGGTGAAGGTAATCCAAGTGTTGTTCCTCATCTTTGCTATACACAAGAATGTCATCAAAGTAGACAACAACGAATCTTCCAATGTAGTGCTTCAAAACATGAATCATCAAACGCATGAAAGTACTAGGAGCATTTGAAAGTCCAAAAGGCATGACCTTTCATTCATAAAGCCCATCTCTTGTCTTGAATCCTGTCTTCCATTCGTCACCTAGTTTCATTCTTATTTGATGGTATCCACTCCGTAGATCAATCTTAGAGAAAATACAAGCTCCATACAATTTGTCAAGAAGATCATCAAGTCGAGGAATTAGGAAGCGATAATCAACGGTAATTTTGTTGACAGCTCTACTATCCACACACATGCGAAAAGAACCATCCTTCTTAGGCACAAGGAGAGCAGGAACAGCACAAGGGCTTTTACTTTCTTCAATTAAGCCTTTGGACAGAAGATCATTTACTTGACTTTGAAGTTCAGCATGCTCCTTAGGACTCATTCTGTAGGCTGCTTTGTTTGGTAGAACAGCTCCTGGAATAAGATCAATGTCATGTTGAATGTCTCTCATGGGAGGCAATCCTGGTGGTATCTCATCTGGTACTACATTATAAAATTCTTGAAGTAGCTTCTTCATTATAAAAGATGGCTTAGGACTATCATTGTTTTCTTCAAACACCACAAGAGCAAAGGCTTCATCAACTTTTAAAAATTCCCTCTTACATTCAGAAAGAGTCAAGAAATTATTTCCCTCCCCTTTAAAAGGCTTAGGAACATTGATCATCTTAGAAGGACCCAAAATGACTTTAACACCATCCTTGACAAAGGAATAAGTGTTTTTATGGCCATCATGAATAATTTTTCTATCATATTGCCATGGACGACCAAGAAGTAAATGACAAGCATCCATTGGAACAACATTACACCAAACTTCATCTTTATAGTTTTTTCCAATAGAAAAAGATACTAGGCAACGTTGATTTACCTTAATTACATTTCCCTTTTTGAGCCAAGAAAGCTTGTATGGTTGAGGATGCATCACTGTCTTTAGGCCCAATCTTTTCACCATTTGTGCAGAAGCCACATTTTCAAAACTACCCCCATCAATTATGACATTACACACCTTGCCATGAGAAGTACACCTGGTATGAAATATATTTTTTCGCAACCAATCTTCTTCTTCTTCTTCATAGGCAGCACTTAAAACTTTACGAAGGATGAGAGTTTCACCTTCATCCTCATAAGTTATATCTTCATTCTCTTCCTTAGGCTCTGTATGATTGTTCTCCATCTCTTCTTCGTCTTCTTTTTCAACAAGTGTCATAATCCTGCGATTTGGGCATTCAGAAGCAATATGTCCATATCCTTGGCATTTGAAACATTGGCGAGAATTGGTGTTAGAGGCATTGTTTTGCTTCTTTTATTTAGAGACACCATCATTCTTTGAAGAAGTTCTTGTAGTAAGTTTGGCAGTAGGAATAGACTTAGAGTTGGAAGTATTCCCCCGGCTAGAAAAACCTGCTCGTGTCAAGAATCGAGAATTGCCACTGCGTGCTGTCTTTTGTTGATTCTCCACCTTAAGTGCAAGTCTACAAACATCTCCATAAGTCCAGTATGGTTGTAATTGCACAATATTTGAAATCTCAGGTCTTAAACCCCCAAGATAACGTACAATTGTATGTTCTTCTTGTTCAAAAATATCGCATTTCAGCATGAGATGATCGAATTCTGCAGTGTAGTCTTCTACAGAAAGCTCCTTTTGACAAAGGTTGTGTAGTTTGAGAAAAATATCTTGTCGATAGTTGTCCGGAAGATATTTCCTCTTAAGCACTCGTTTCATCTTCTCCCAGGTCACGATCTTACTTCTACCTTCCCGTATCCTTTGTTTCCTCAGATTTTCCCACCATAAAGAAGCATACTTTTTAAGTTTTATGGCAACGACTTTCACCTTTTGATTTTCTGGAACATCTTGATAATAAAAAATTCTTTCTATGGTGTTCAACCAATCCACAAACTCATCTGGGTGCATTCTACCCTCAAAATATGATATTTCCACTTTTACATGGAAATCTCGACGATCATTTTTAAATGTCATATTTCTTATAACATTTGGATGTATGGGAGAACTATCACCAAAAGAATGAGATTTAGCTTGATGAAAATGATTTGTATTACCTTCATCATTGCTAGAAGAACCATTATCGAGATCTTCATGTTGCACAGCTTTACCTCGATCTTCAAAATGTTCTAAACGTTGTTGAAGTTGCTGAATTTGTTGTCTCAATTCTTCAATTAGAGTGTCTCGTGTATCAGCTTGAGCTGTTGGTTGTTCTTCAATTGTTGGAACAAATCTACGACCTTTGGCCATTGAAAGATAAAGCCAAAATTAACCAAATGCTCTGATACCAAAACTGATGCAGGCTCAAGTGTTTAGAAAAAGAATACCACAAGATTGGAAGAATGAAAACAAACACTCACTTTTATTAAAATAAACTCAAACACTGAATAGAGTAAAATTGGTACAAGCTCACCACTCAAGAGAATTATAATGGGATACAGAATAATTCACCACCCAAAGAACCCTACAAGAGATACAGAACTCTCAAACTCATCACTTTAAGGAATCCACCCAAGAGATACAGAGTTAAATGTAGAAACTCTCATAAGAGAACTCTCCCACATACAAGTAATTTAAAATTCACTCCCTGCCCTTCTCCTCTCATCCTTAGGTATTTATAGAGAGTTCTTGGGAGGGCTACTGCAAAGCACTCATTACAACATTAAAACTTGGTGGTTAGGAGTTTACAAAAGACAGCAATTAAGACTTACAACTACCCTTGCACCAAAAGTCTACAAATACAACAAATACAATAAATGAAGCATTAAATTCGAACATAATATGCTCTAATTCAACAAAGCATGCTCTAAAGTCTTGGATGGAGACAAAAGTCTTCAATTCTTGCAAGTTGTCAAGATTTGGCTCACCTACTAGCTGTCTGACCTTCCTTTAGTTATTAGGATTCAACTTACTCTAGAAAACTTATATTCATGTGCTGTTAAAAGGATTTAGAATTAGACACATATAATTTTCTAGTAGTATGAAGATTACCTAGTAATTCCTTCCGAAACAGTACCAGATAAATTCCAAATTTACCCTTGAAATTCATTACCTTTCCTTGAGTCTTTAGAGTACGAATGTAACTAACTTGAATTCATTTGGTTCTATTTTTAGCTCCATGTGATCAGACACTCCTGTGTCATGGCTTGACAACTCATTAAAATTTTTGTTCCCAGTCATATTTGCATGTAGGTAATATTCCTCCGTTGTTTCATTTTGATCGATTTTGGATTCATAGAATGTCAAAATCTCGAACTCGATACGTTCTAGAATTGTTGATTGATATGTTCGAAACTTGTCATCATGAACTGTTCGTATGACTTTTCTTATACTTTGGCCAAAGATTTAATTTTTGATATTTATCGACGTTTATTTAAGAACTTGAATCCTGGATGGAGTCAGCGGTAACTCTCATCCTGTATACTCAAGCCAATAGATCCCGTCTTGATAACCCAACTATTTCTATGAACGAACAACAAATGACCAAGTAGGCTTTTTGTCTGGTGCATAACTAGCTCCATCCGTATACATCATATGAATTTGATGCATCTAAACTATTACGGTCATGATATCTCAAGTCAAAGGACTACATCATACACTAATATGACCAAAGGATGAATCTTTGACTACATGCAATACCATATTATTCATCGTTTGACGGTCACGTTCAACAATCATTTCTCTGACCAGTAGTCCACACTATTACCCTAGTGACATAACCATTATATCATCCGAATCCATATCATCTCATGATATCCTTTTCGGAAGCATTCACTGTGCCTATTATGTAGTACTATTGTTTGGATAATACTGCTTTCGTAGGGAACAGATTTGACAATTCTATCTAACCTTTAAAATACATTATCTGAACATTCATATGCATACTTTATTTTAATGCATGACTGAATAAAGGAAACAGCTTACATATATGAATAAAATACTCTTTCTTTCATTAATTAGTTATTTTATTGATTACATAATATTATGTCTTTGAAACCAACAACATAAATGGTTTCTAAGGCTTACACCAACAAATTACCATTAGCATTAAAGCCATTCGTTGTTGTATCACATACCCATCTTCTTAAGATGCAGGTTTAGTTGTTTCTGTGTCATCACTTTAATGAGCGAATCGGTTACGTACTCCTCCGAGGAGTCTTTCTGAATCAATATCTCTCCAGCTCCAAAAATCTCTCTAAGAATATGATATTTGTGTTGAACATACCCAAACTTTTTGTGGGATCTTAGTTCTTTAGTCTATACAATAGCCCCAGTATTGTCACAGAACACGATTATCGCATAATGATATGAACCTTGCCAACAATGTGACAAAACCCAGCACCATAATATGGAATTGAACCCGAGATCTTCAAGATGCAGGTTTGACGAGTCTTAACCCTTGAATTAGCAAACCAAGAACCAAGACTATGGATGGATATAGGACGCCACACCAAGAAACCCCAAGGACACTTCAAGAATCTAGGTGATAAGTCCGGTTGTTTGAATGCCACAAGAACAAGCTTGATAAGTTCAAGTCCTTTCAAGAATGAAAGAAAAACACAAAAACTCTCAAATATTATTGTCTAAAATTTGTTCACCCATTCTCAATCCCCATGGTATTTATAGAGACCATAAGAGATGTCAAGTTACAACTTTCAAATACAAATTTCAAACTTACAACTAATATAACAACAAAATTCAAACTTAATCAAATTTCCAGAAAACATGCCTAAATCAAAGGGATTTAGGTTTCCTTGAATATTAAAATTTTCAGAAAATATGGTTTCCTTGAATATTCAAATTTTTAGAAAACATGCCTAAATCAAAGGGATTAGATTTTCTTGAATATTCAAATTTTCAGAAAACATGCCTAAATCAAAGGGATTAGGTTTCCTTGAATATTCAAATTTCCAGAAATTCTGCCTTAATCAAAATGATTAGGTTTCCTTGAATTTGATTTGGATTTATTTGAAATGTATTTGGGCTTATGCTAGGCCTCCATGTGTTTGCCCTCCCACAAACTTGTTGAATCAGCCCATTTAATGCTTCTTTAAATTGCATGGCTTTAAGTCTTGTGATTGGCTCATTTGAAAAACTTAATGTATCATGTGATTGATGGACTTGAGCCCTTCCAAGCCCACGTACGAGTTTTTTCTCTTGTATGCGTATAGGCTGTGCAATGTCGTTTGCATCATTCTCCCTCTCTTGAAGAAGATTTGTCCTCAAATCGTCGTTTGCATCATTCTCCCTCTCTTGAAGAAGATTTGTCCTCAAATCGTCGTTTGCATCATCACCTTGTTTATATTTGATCACATAGGGGAATGTTTCAATGAACTCCACCCAACTTGCATGGCGTCTATTCAGCTTATGCTGCCCCTTTAAATGCTTCAAAGATGCATGATCTGTATGAATAACAAACTCTTTCGGCCATAGATAATGCTGCCATGTCTCCAAAGTTCGAATTAATGCATACAATTCTTTGTCATAGGTGGAATATTTTAGGACTGCACCATTCAATTTCTCACTAAAGTATGCAACCGGTCTTCCCTCTTGCATCAACACTCCTCCGATACCTATACCTGAAGCATCACACTCAATTTTGAACGTTTTAGTGAAGTTAGGTAAAACAAGTAAAGGTGCATTAGTTAATTTCTCTTTGATTAGCTTGAATGCTTTTTCTTGCTCATCTCCCTACTTAAGTGGAACATTCTTCTTGATGACTTCAGTTAAGGGTGCGGCTATGCTACTGAAATCCCAAACAAAACGTCGGTAAAAACTAGCTAAGCCATGGGAGCTTCTAACCTGTGTCACTGAAGTAGGCGTTGGCCAATCATGAATTGCCTTCACCTTTTCATCATCAACCTCAATTCTTTTTTAGCTTACAACAAAACCAAGAAACACAAGTTTGTCCATGCAAAAAGTGCATTTATTAAGGTTAGCAAACAACTTTTCTTTCCTTAGAACCTCTAAAACAAGCTTTAAGTGGTCAACGTGAGCATCTAGGCTTTTACTATATATCAGGATATCATCAAAGTACACAACTACAAATTTGCCAATAAAAGCACGCAAAACATGGTTCATAAGTCTCATGAAAGTACTAGGTGCATTAGTTAATCCAAAAGGCATAACTAACCATTCATACAAACCATATTTTGTTTTAAATGCAGTTTTCCATTCATCACCTTCTTTCATCCTAATCTGATGGTATCCACTCTTGAGATCAATCTTAGAAAATACACAAGATCCATGTAGTTCATCTAACATATCATCTAATCGAGGAATAGGATGGCGATACTTTACCGTGATGTTGTTGATGGCTCGACAATTAACACACATCCTCCATGTCCCATCCTTCTTAGGTACTAGTAAGACCGGAACTGCACAAGGACTCATGCTCTCTCTAACATATCCTTTTTCCATTAGCTCGTTAACTTACTGTTGAAGTTCTTTCATCTCCTTAGGATTACTTCTATAAGCGAGCCGGTTTGGAATTGTTGCACCAGGTATGAAATCAATTTAATGTTCAATTCCTCGAATTGGAGGTAAGCCTGAAGGTACCTCCTCAAGAAAGACATCATCGAATTTCTACAAAAGAGAAATAATATTGCTTGGCAAAGATCCAGCAAGATCGTTAGTACACAAAAGGGCCTCCTTGTACATAAGTACTATAAGGGGCTGTTGTGAAATTAAAGCTCTCTTGATCTCACACTTTTTTACAATATAGTTCTATTTGTCCTCTCTTGCACTCAAAAAGGCTACAACTCTCTCATTTTTATTTTCACCCTGTTTCATGCCTTTGTCTTTCTCTTTTTCTCTCCTCTCATTTTTTTTTCTCGCAGCTTTGGCTTCTCTCTCATTTTCTTTTCTCTTTTCACTTACTTTTTACATCTTTAGTTGGTCTTCAAGAATTTGTTTTGGTGTCAATGGTACAAGTGTTATAGGCTGCTTTTTGATGATAAAAGAGTACCTGTTGGTGTAACCGTCATGCGTGACTCGTCTATCGAACTGCCATGGTCGTCCCAATAGGATGTGACATGTATGCATAGGTACCACGTCACAAAGTACCTCATCATCATATTTACCAATGGAAAATGCTACCAACACCTGTTTGGTTACCTTGACTTCTCCGCAATTATTCAGCCATTGAAGTCGGTATGGTTGTGGATGTTTCAAGGTAGGTAATGCCAATTTTTCTACTAATTCGGTGCTGGCAACATTGGTGCAACTCCCACCATCAACTATAACGCTGCAAACTTTGTTGTTCACGAAACATCTAGTATGGAACAAGTTTTCTCGCTGATTGTTTTCTTCTTCCTTAACTTGTGCGCTAAGAGCTCATCTTGCCACCAATAATTCTCTTTCTACTGCATATTGTCCTTTATAGTCATTTTCAAGAGGTAGCATATCATCCACTTCATCATCTTGCTCATCTTCTGACTCGATCTCCCCTTGAATGTTGATCACCATTACCCTTTTGTTTGGACATTGGCTAGCTATATGTCCCCTACCTTGGCATTTGAAGCACTTAATGTCACGATTTTTAGAAGTTGTGGATTCAATTTTATCTTGTTTCAACGTTGCAGCTTGTTTGGCATCCTTAGATGGCTCGGGCTTAGGCTTAGTTAATGAAAATTCATCTCTTTTAGGGGCTGGTCGCCATGAGTTTGTGGCAGCCATGCTTGATTACCTTCGAACTATGTTCCTTCGCTTCAATTGTTGCTCAACTTTGATAGCTTGGTGCACCATATCTGTCAACTCTACATAATGCTGCATCTCCACCATATCTGTTATCTCTCGGTTTAAGCCATGCAAGAACCTAGCCATAGTGGCTTCTCTATCCTCCTCTACATTTGCTTGGATTATAGCAACCTCCATTTCTTTATATTATTCATCAACGCTCTTGGATCCTTGAATTAGACGTTGCAACTTGTTATACAACTCCCGATGGTAGTAGCTAGGAATGAAGCATCTTCTCATGATGGCCTTCATCTCGTTCCATGTCTCAACAGGTAGTTCGTGATTTCTCCTCCTTTCCTTCAACAATTGATCCCACCAAACAATAGCATAGTTAGTGAATTCAATTGCAGCCAATTTTATCTTTTTGGCCTCGGAATAGTTGTGACAATCGAAGATCATCTCTATCTTCATCTCATATTCTAGATACGCCTCAGGATCATTTTTACCTTGGAAAGGTGGAATCTTCACCTTAATGCTTCCCAAGTCATCATCCCGCCTAAGTATTCTTCTCCTAGCATCTATATCTCCATATCCACGTCTAAATCTACCTTGGTTCATTGGTGGTTCATCTAGCTCATCCAACTCCTCTTCCTCTCCAACATCTCCCCATTGTACTCCGGGTTGCACTCGCCTAAGTGGTTGCCCAATGGATGAGTTTTGATGCTGCCCTAAATTTTCCAGCCTGTCTATTCTCCCGTGAATTTGCTCTAATTCAGTTCTCATCATCCACCTCATTTCGCCCAATAACGCCTGCTGCTGTAGGTTTGGATTGGTTGGTTGTTGAACCTCTTTATTTGAGTTTTCTTGATTGTGTAACATGTTTAGAAACTACAAAAAAAATACAGTTAAGACCTCACAAGCACTCCCTCATGTGTTTCACTCAAGAAAATTTACTTACTCTCATGTTTAGCACTCAAACGGCTTTTACCCTCTTATATTCTCACCACTCTTTGCCTTTTTCTACTCACGAGTCTTCTTTTCACCCTTAATCAGACTCACGAATTATCAAGATTCAAGTGGCAGTTCAATATGAGAATCAACCAAGACAAATCACACGATTCAAGAATATATCCTTAAGCAAATGATGGCAATAACATACATGGGAAATTTGGTTCAAAGTTGTAGACAAACTGATGAAATTCAAAATTTAGAATTTGCAACAAATTTCTCGCCTTTTCTTTTCTTTCTCTTTTTTTTTTCTATCTTTTTTTTTTCTTTTTTTCTTTTTTTTATAAATAAATCAGAAACCAGAAATAAAATAAAATACAAATTTATGTAAAGATAAATGGAACGATGAAATAAGTAAAAGGATAATTCAAACTTGCCTTGAAACCAAAGCTCTGATACCAAATGATATGGACCTTGCCAACAATGTGACAAAACCCAGCACCACAATATGGAATTGAACCCGAGATCTTCAAGATGCAGGTTTGACGAGTCTTAACCCTTGAGTTAGCAAACCAAGAATCAAGACTATGGATGGATATAGGACGCCACACCAAGAAACTCCAAGGACACTTCAAGAATGTAGGTGATAAGTCCGGTTGTTTGAACGCCACAAGAACAAGCTTGATAAGTTCAAGTCCTTTCAAGAATGAAAGAAAAACACAAAAACTCTCAAATATTATTGTCTAAAATCTGTTCACCCACTCTAAATCCCCATGGTATTTATAGAGACCATAAGAGATGTCAAGTTACAACTTTCAAATACAAATTTCAAACTTACAACTAATACAACAATTGAAATAACAAAATTCAAACTTAATCAAATTTTCAGAAAACAAACCTAAATCAAAGGGATTTAGGTTTCCTTGAATATTCAAATTTTCAGAAAACATGGTTTCCTTGAATATTCAAATTTCCAGAAAACATGCATAAATCAAAGGGATTAGATTTCCTTGAATATTCAAATTTTCAGAAAACATGCCTAAATCAAAGGGATTAGGTTTCCTTGAATATTCAAATTTCCAGAAATTCTGCCTTAATCAAAGTGATTAGGTTTCCTTGAATTTGATTTGGATTTATTTGAAATGTATTTGGGCTTATGCTAGGCCTCCATGTGTTTGCCCTCCCACAAACTTGTTGAATCAGCCCATTTAATGCTTCTTTAAATTGCTTGGCTCTAAGTCTTGTGATTGGCCCATTTGACAAACTTAATGTATCATGTGATTGATGGACTTGAGCCCTTCCAAGCCCACGTGCGAGTTCTTCATATTGTATTCGTATAGGCTGTGTAATGTCGTTTGCATCATCTGCCAAGGCATTTTCTCCTACTTTGGAAAATTTATCTTTTTTTTTATAGAATGCGTATTGATATATACTTTTTCCAATAAAAGTTTTGATGTTTTACAATTTTTTGTGCAAAAATAAACAAAATTTGAGAAACTTAAAATGTTCGTGTACCCTAAGACTTGGATATTTGGTGCAAAGAGCTAGTACATGGACTTAGAATCTTGAAACAAATCTAACGGAATATTATACATATGATTCTAACGCCGAACCTCCGGGACCCCTTATCGGAGAAATATAAGTATTTTCAGAAAATTATATCTCGAGCTACAGGCGTCCGAATCGTGCATATAAGATACCATTTTGAAGCTATCATTATGTAGTACCTTTGATCCGGCATGTATACGAGATAGATTGAGGCCAAAATCCGTCGTTTGGTCCCTCAAATTGTTGCTCAAGCTTGGCCAAGGTATTTTCTTCTACATTGGGGAATTTTATCATTTTTCTATAGAATGCCTATTAAGGTATGGCTTTTTCCAATAATTTTTTTTTCAATTTTTTTACGCCAAAATAAGTAAATTTTGAGAACCTCAAAAAGTTAGGGTACCTTAGCCTAAGATTGTGTTTTTGGGGGTTTCGAGCCCTGAGAGGCAGATATTTTGGTGCGAAGAGCTAGTAGATGGACTTGCAATCTTGAAACGAGTCAAATGACATATTATACATGTGATCCTATTACCGAACCTCTGGGATACCCCAATTGGAAAATCGGGAGAATCTTTAAAAAACCATGTATTGAGTGATAAGCATCCAAATCACGCATATGATGTACCATTTGAAACTATCGGTGGGCCCTACCTTAGGCCTGCTGGTCTCAATGTGAGGCTGACAGATGGAGGCTAAAATTTGTCATTTGGGGCCCCAAATGGCTCGCTTTTTCTTTTTTCTTTATTTATAGAATGGGTATTGATGTATAACCTTTTCTGTTAAAAGTTTTTAATTTTTTACTATCTTTCTGCGCCAAAACAAACAAAATTTGAAAACCTCAAAAATTTTGTGTACCTTAGCCCCAGAATGAGTTTTTGGGGGTTTCAAGCCCCAAAGTTGGATATTTTAGTGCAAAATGGCCGTAGATGGACTTAGAAACTTGAAATGAATCAAACAGCATATTATATACGTGATTCTGACACCGGACCTCCAAGACCCTATATCGGAGAATTGGTAGAATCTTTATGAATCCATATCTCGAGCTACAAGTGTCTGAATCGTGCATCTGATATACTGTTTGAAAGCTATCGATACACTCTACCTTTGCCCTATTGGCACTAGTGTAAAGCCCGTAGATTGAGGCCAAATTTCATCGATTGGGCCCTCAAATTGCTCGCAAAAGCTCGACCAATGCATGTTCTCCTAATTCGGAGAATTTTATCTTTTTTTTATAGAATGAGTATTGACATATGGCAATTTTTGTTAAAAGTTTTAGACTTTTTACTATTTTATACACCAAAATAGACAAAATTTGAGAACCTTAAAAAGTTCGTGTAGTTTAGCTTTGGACCGCGTTTTTGTGGCCTTCAGACCCCGAGACTTAGATATTTTGGTGCGAAGTGGCCGTAAATAAACTTAGAATCTTGAAACGAGTCAAACGGCATATTATATAAGTGATTCTTAAATTGGACCTCCAAGACCCCTGTCGGAGAATCGGAAGAATCTTTTGGAAACCATATCTCAAATCACTCGCTAAAACTCAGTGAAGACATTTTTTCTTGCTTTGAAAAATTTTATCTTTTCTATAGAATGCGGATTGACATACAGTTTTTTTCGTTAAATTTTTTTTATTTTTTACTATTTTTCTATGCCAAAATAACAAAATTCAATAACCTCAAAACATTTGCATACCTTAGCCTCGGGCCACGTTTTGGGTGGTTTCGGGTCCCTAGTGATATGAACCTTGCCAACACTGTGACAAAACCCAGCACCACAATATGGAATTGAACCCGAGATCTTCAAGATGCAGGTTTGACGAGTCTTAACCCTTGAGTTAGCAAACCAAGAACCAAGACTATGGATGGATATAGGACGCCACACCAAGAAACCCCAAGGACACTTCAAGAATCTAGGTGATAAGTCCGGTTGTTTGAACGCCACAAGAACAAGCTTGATAAGTTCAAGTCCTTTCAAGAATGAAAGAAGAACACAAAAACTCTCAAATATTATTGTCTGAAATCTGTCTTCCCACTCTCAATCTCCATGGTATTTATAGAGACCATAAGAGATGTCAAGTTACAACTTTCAAATACAAATTTCAAAGTTACAACTAATATAACAACAAAATTCAAACTTAATCAAATTTCCAGAAAACATGCCTAAATCAAAGGGATTAGGATTCCTTGAATATTCAAATTTCCAGAAAACATGGTTTCCTTGAATATTCAAATTTTCCAGAAAACATGCCTAAATCAAAGGAATTATGTTTCCTTGAATATTCAAATTTCCAGAAAACATGCCTAAATCACAAGAATTATGTTTCCTTGAATATTCAACTTTCCAGAAATTCTGCCTTAATCAAAGTGATTAGATTTCCTTGAATCTGATTTGGATTGATTTGAAATGTATTTGGGCTTATGCTAGGCCTCTATGTGTTTGCCCTCCCACAAACTTGTTGAATCAACCCATTTAATGCTTCTTTAAATTGCTTGGCTCTAAGTCTTGTGATTGGCCCATTTGGCAAACTTAATGTATCATGTGATTGATGGACTTGAGCCCTTCCAAGCCCACGTGCGAATTCTTTGTCTTGTATGCATATAGGCTGTGCAATGTCGTTTGCATCATTCTCCCCCTCTTGAAGAAGATTTGTCCTCAAATCGTTGTTTGCATCATCACCTATATCGAAAGGAGATAAGTCAGAAACATTAAAGCTAGCACTAACACCATACTCACCAGGTAATTCAATTTTGTAAGCATTGTCATTTATGCATTCTAATACGCGAAACGGTCCATCACCCCTAGGAGGGAGTTTAGAACGTCTTTGCTCAGGAAAACGGTCCTTCCTTATATGCAACCAAACCCAATCTCCTAGTTCAAAGACAACCTTCTTACGTCCCTTATTGGCCTGTTTGGCATATTGCTCCATCCGCCATTCTATGTTTTGCTTTGCTTTCTCATGAATCTGCTTA
The DNA here is from genome assembly GCA_946807835.1 of Ailanthus altissimus. NCBI lineage: Eukaryota > Viridiplantae > Streptophyta > Magnoliopsida > Sapindales > Simaroubaceae > Ailanthus > Ailanthus altissimus. The sequence goes on along the minus strand of OX327713.1, from coordinate 6,202,674 downwards.
ATAAAATCTGCTTTCTTTTTTCCATCTAAGTTAGCACGTTCGCTGAAAGTTAAAGGAGTTAAATCTAAAGGAGTCAACGGATTAAACCCATAGACAATCTCAAATGGTGAAAACTTAGTTGCGGAATGAACACAACGATTATAAGCAAATTCAACATGCGACAAACAATCTTCCCATTTTTTCAAATTTTTTTGTATGATAGCACGCAACAAAGTAGATAAAGTTCTATTCACTACTTCAGTTTGACCATCAGTTTGTGGGTGACATGTAGTAGAGAACAACAATTTTGTTCACAACTTTCCCCACAAAGTCTTCCAGAAATAGCTCAAGAATCGCGAGTCTCGATCAGAAACAATAGTCCTAGGCATGCCATGCAACCTAACAATCTCCTTGAAAAATAAATCGGCTATATGTGATGCATCATCAGTTTTATGGCATGCAATAAAATGTGCCATTTTAGAGAACCTATCAACAACCACAAAAACTGAGTCTCTCCCCTTCTTAGTCCTAGGTAAGCCCAAAACAAAATCCATAGAGATATCAACCCAAGGTGCATTAGGAATAGGGAGGGGTGTGTACAACCCATGTGGTTGATGCCTAGACTTAGCTTGCCTGCAAGTGATGCATCTCGCACAAATCCTTTCTACATCACGTTTCATGTGTGGCCAAAAAAAATGCTCATGCAATACACCTAAAGTCTTTGCTACCCCAAAGTGACCCATCAAAACACCACCATGTGCTTCCCGAACAAGTAATTCACGCAAGGATGAATGTGGAACACACAATTTATTTTCTCGAAACAGAAAATTATCATGTAGATAAAACTTTCCACTTGCCCTTTTAGTGCAAATTTTAAACAAGTCACCAAAATCAGAATCGTTTGCATATAACTCCTTAATGTAATCAAATCCAAGCAATTTAGCATCAAGGGTTGAAAGCAAAGCGTACCTGCGTGATAGTGCATCAGCAACTACATTTTCCTTACCTTGTTTATATTTGATCACATAAGGGGATGTTTCAATGAACTCCACCCAACTTGCATGGCGTCTATTCAGCTTATGCTGTCCTTTTAAATGCTTCAAAGATTCATGATCTGTATGAATAACAAACTCTTTCGGCCATAGATAGTGCTGCCAGGTCTCCAAAGTTCGAACTAATGCATACAATTCTTTGTCATAAGTGGAATATTTTAGGACTGCACAATTCAATTTCTCACTAAAGTATGCAATCGGTCTTCCCTCTTGCATCAACACTCCTCCGATACCTATACCTGAAGCATCACACTCAATTTCAAATGTTTTAGTGAAGTTAGGCAAAACAAGTAAAGGTGCATTAGTTGATTTCTCTTTGATTAGCTTGAATGCTTTTTCTTGCTCATCTCCCCACTTAAACGGAACATTCTTCTTGATGACTTCAGTTAAGGGTGCGGCTATGCTACTGAAATCCTGAACAAAACGTCGGTAAAAACTAGCTAAGCCATGGAAGCTTCTAACTTGTGTCACTGAAGTAGGCATTGGCCAATCATGAATTGCCTTCACCTTTTCGTCGTCAACCTCAATTCCTTTAGAACTTACAACAAAACCAAGAAACACAAGTTTGTCCATGCAAAAAGTGCATTTATTAAAGTTAGCAAACAACCTTTCTTTCCTTAAAACCTCTAAAACAAGCTTTAAGTGGTCAACATGAGCATCTAGGCTTTTACTATATATCAGGATATCATCAAAGCACACAACTACAAATTTTCCAATAAAAGCACGCAAAACATGGTTCATAAGTCTCATGAAAGTACTAGGTGCATTAGTTAATCCAAAAGGCATAACTAACCATTCATACAAACCATATTTTGTTTTAAATGCAGTTTTCCATTCATCACCTTCTTTCATCCTAATCTGATGGTATCCACTCTTGAGATCAATCTTAGAAAATACACAAGATCCATGTAGTTCATCTAACATATCATCTAATCGAGGAATAGGATGGCGATACTTTACCGTGATGTTGTTGATGGCTCGACAATCAACACACATCCTCCATGTCCCATCCTTCTTAGGCACTAGTAGGACCGGAACTGCACAAGGACTCATGCTCTCTCTAACATATCCTTTTTCCATTAGCTCGTTAACTTGCTGTTGAAGTTCTTTCGTCTCCTCAGGATTACTTCTATAAGCGAGCCGGTTTGGAATTGTTGCACCAGGTATGAAATCAATTTAATGTTCAATTCCTCGAATTGGAGGTAAGACTGAAGGTACCTCCTCAAGAAAGACATCATCGAATTTCTGCAAAAGAGAAATAATATTGCTTGGCAAAGATCCAGCAAGATCGTTAGTACACAAAAGGGCCTCCTTGTACATAAGTACTATAAGGGGCTGTTGTGAAATTAAAGCTCTCTTGATCTCACACTTTTTTGCAATATAGTTATATCTTTCCTCTCGGGCTGCAACTCTCTCATTTTCATTTTCACCATGTTTCATGACTTTACCTTTCTCTTTTTCTCTCCTTTCATTTTCTTTTCTAGTAGCTATGGCTTCTCTCTCATTTTATTTTCTCTTTTCACTCACTTTTTGCATCTTCAGTTGGTCTTCAAGAATTTGTTTTGGTGTTAATGGTACAAGTGTTATAGGCTGTTTCTTGATGATAAAAGAGTACTTGTTGGTGTAACCGTCATGCGTGACTCTTCTATCGAACTGCCATGGTCGTCCCAATAAGATGTGACATGCATGCATAGGTACCACATCACAAAGTACCTCATCATCATATTTGCCAATGGAAAATGCGACCATCACGTGTTTGGTTACCTTGACTTCTCCGCAATTATTCAGCCACTGAAGTCGGTATGGTCGTGGATGTTTCAAGGTAGGTAATGCCAATTTTTCTACTAATTCGGTGCTGGCAATATTGGTGCAACTCCCACCATCAACTATAACGCTGCAAACTTTGTTGTTCACGAAACATCTAGTATGGAACAAGTTTTCTCGCTGATTGTTTTCTTCTTCCTTAACTTGTGCGCTAAGAGCTCGTCTTGCCACCAATGATTCTCCTTCTACTGCATATTGTCCTTCATAGTCATTTTCAAGAGGTAGCATATCATCCACTTCATCATCTTGCTCATCTTCTGACTCGATCTCCCCTTGAGTATTGATCACCATTACCCTTTTGTTTGGACATTGGCTAGCTATATGTCCCCTACCTTGGCATTTGAAGCACTTAATGTCATGATTTCTTGAAGTTGTGGATTCAGTTTTCTCTTGTTTCAACGTTTCAGCTTGTTTGGCATCCTTAGATGGCTCAGACTTAGGCTTAGTTAATGAAAATTCATCTCTTTTAGGGGCTGGTCGCCATGAGTTTGTGGCAGCCATGCTTGATCCCCTTCGAACTATGTTCCTTCGCCTCAATTGTTGCTCAACTTTGATAGTTTGGTGCACCATATCTGTCAACTCGACATAATGTTGCATCTCCACCATGTTCGCTATCTCTCGGTTTAAGCCATGCAAGAACCTAGCCATAGTGGCTTCTCTGTCCTCCTCTACATTTGCTTGGATTATAGCAACCTCCATTTCTTTATAGTATTCATCAACGCTCTTGGATCCTTGAGTTAGACGTTGCAACTTGTTATACAACTCCCGATGGTAGTAGCTAGGAATGAAGCGTCTCCTCATGATGCATCGCCTTCATCTCGTTCCACGTCTCAACAGGTCGTTCGTGATTTCTCCTCATTTCCTTCAACAATTGATCCCACCAAACAATAGCATAGTTAGTGAATTCAATTGCAGCCAATTTTACCTTTTTGGCCTCGGAATAGTTGTGACAATCGAAGATCATCTTTATCTTCATCTCCCATTCTAGATATGCCTCAGGATCATTTTTACCTTGAAAAGGTGGAATCTTCACCTTAATGCTTCCCAAGTCATCATCTCGCCTAGGTATTCCCCTCCTAGCACCTATATCTCCAAATCCACACCTAAATCTACCTTGGTTCATTGGTGGTTCATCCAGCTCATCCAACTCCTTTTCATCTCCAACATCTCCCCTTTGTACTCCTGGTTGCACTCGCCTAGGTGGTTGCCCAATGGGCGAGTTTTGATGCTGCCCTAAATTTTCCAGCCGGTCCATTCTTTCGTGAATTTGCTCTAATTCGGTTCTCATCATCCGCCTCATTTCACCCAATAACGCCTGCAACTGTAGGTTAGGATTGGTTGGTTGTTGTACCTCTTCATTTGAGTTTTCTTGATTGTGTAACATGTTTAGAATCTGCAAAAAATACAGTTAAGGCCTCACAAGTACTCCCTCACGGGTTTCACTCAAGAAAATTTACTTACTCTCGTGTGTAGCTGATAAGGCGAAATTGTATAAACTATTTTATCTTCCTAACTTGATATTTGTTCAATTTATCTTAATAATTGGGCTATTTATGCGTATTAATGTTGTTTTATAGGTTGAAGCATTATCGGAGCAAAAATACCGGAAAACGGACGCAAATCGGAGCATTAGAGATAAAAATACGAATGGGGACACTGTTTGCAACAGTACCACTGTAGCTACAGTACCACTGTAGCAACAGTGCAGCGCCGCAGCGCTGGATTTCAGCGCCGCGGCGCCGATTGCAGAAACTGGGCGCCGCAGCGCCAAAACGCAGCGCCGCGGCGCCGGGACCTGGGCAACAAGTTTTGACAGGTTCCTGAAAATCAGGAAACCCAAAAGCAACTCAAAATGCGCCCTAATTCCGTGCTCTTACCTATTTAATTGCTCAAAACTTACATTTTGAGAGAGAACTCTAGTTGGGACAGCAGCTAGAAACACAAAGAAACACCTAACTTCTAAGTTGGAGAAATCAAAGAGGAGGGAAGCAAGCTTCAACAACAAAGGCATTTGACAGGGATGTCTTCTTTTCTTTGATTCTTTACTTGTTGTAAGATGTTTAGTTTACATGTATTGATGGAATTAGCTTCAAGATTGTGTAGTTTAATGATGAGCTAATTTCGTTCATCTAGGATTACATCCTTGAACTCATTATGTGATTGATTTTAGTTCTCTCTTTTATGGTATTAATTCAGCTTTTGATATATTCATTGTGCTTGTGCTTAATGCTATTTGATTACTTGGCCAGTGGTTAAATTGATCTAGAAATACTTAAATAAACTTGACAAAGGCATTTAGGTATTTAGTCTTAAGCATATTGATGCATGATCATAGTGTAGTACACTTGAGTTTCATATGAGATAGACATATACTCATAAGGCATGTATGACTCATAAAACTTGTGCTTAATGAATTTTGTTCAATTTATTTATCATAGACATATAGATATTTGATTGGATGGAATAGATTCACTTGACCTGCAAAAGAGGCTTGTGATGTGTTGAGTGTTTTGGTCAATATATCAAGTTGAGAACCAATAAACATCAAAGAGATTCTGCTGAATTTATTTGCATAATGGGGGATAGTTTGTAATCCTAGGATTTCTCATATTGAATATAATTTGTTGGTAATTTAGTTTATCACTTAGCATAATTAAGTTGTTCTTTTACTTGAGTAGTTTAATCATCATACATTAAATCATTTTCTGGATAATAGTAGAAAGACACCATTTCGGTACTTAAACTAGAAAAGATAAATCATTCTCTGTGGGATCGACACTCTACTTATCATATATTACTTGTTGCGACAACGTGCACTTGCGCTAATTTGTGTTATAGAAATCGCACAACAGTAGCACTCAAATGGCTTTTACCCTCTTATGTTCTCACCTCTCTTTGCCTTTTTCCACTCACGTGTCTTCTTTTAACCCTTAATCAGACTAAAAAATAATCAAGATTCAAGTGGCAATTCAATATGAGAATCAACCGAGACAAGTCACGCGATTCAAGAATACATCCTTAAGAAAATGATGCTAGTAACATACGTGAAAAATTTGGTTCAAAGTTGTAGACAAACTGATGAAATTCAAATTTTAGAATTTGCAACAAATTTCTGGCCTTTTCTTTTTTTTTCTTTTTTTTTTCTTTTCTATCTTTTTTTTCTTTTCTTTTTTTTTCTAAATCAGAAACCAGAGATAAAATAAAATACGAATTTATGTAAAGATAAATGGAACAATGAAATAAAATAAAAGGATAATTCAAACTTGCCTTGAAACCAAAGCTCTGATACTAAATGATATGAACCTTGCCAACACTGTGACAAAACCCAGCACCACAATATGGAATTGAACCCGAGATCTTCAAGACGCAGGTTTGACGAGTCTTAACCCTTGAGTTAGCAAACCAAGAACCAAGACTATGGATGGATATAGGACGCCACACCAAGAAACCCCAAGGACACTTCAAGAATCTAGGTGATAAGTCCGGTTGTTTGAACGCCACAAGAACAAGCTTGATAAGTTCAAGTCCTTTCAAGAATGAAAGAAGAACACAAAAACTCTCAAATATTATTGTCTGAAATCTGTCTTCCCACTCTCAATCTCCATGGTATTTATAGAGACCATAAGAGATGTCAAGTTACAACTTTCAAATACAAATTTCAAAGTTACAACTAATATAACAACAAAATTCAAACTTAATCAAATTTCCAGAAAACATGCCTAAATCAAAGGGATTAGGATTCCTTGAATATTCAAATTTCCAGAAAACATGGTTTCCTTGAATATTCAAATTTTCCAGAAAACATGCCTAAATCAAAGGAATTATGTTTCCTTGAATATTCAAATTTCCAGAAAACATGCCTAAATCACAAGAATTATGTTTCCTTGAATATTCAACTTTCCAGAAATTCTGCCTTAATCAAAGTGATTAGGTTTCCTTGAATCTGATTTGGATTGATTTGAAATGTATTTGGGCTTATGCTAGGCCTCTATGTGTTTGCCCTCCCACAAACTTGTTGAATCAGCCCATTTAATGCTTCTTTAAATTGCTTGGCTCTAAGTCTTGTGATTGGCCCATTTGGCAAACTTAATGTATCATGTGATTGATGGACTTGAGCCTTTCCAAGCCCACGTGCGAATTCTTTGTCTTGTATGCGTATAGGCTGTGCAATGTCGTTTGCATCACCTAGAGTTGAATATTTTGGTATGAAGTGGCCGTGGATGGACATAAAATCTTAAAACAATTCAAACGATATATTATACGTGTGATTCTGACACTGGACCTCCGAGACCGGCCTATTAAAGAATCGGGAGAATCGTCGAGAAAATATATCTCGAGCTATAGATTTCCGAATTGTGCATATAATGTACCATTTCGAACCTATCAGCATGCCTTACCTTGGGTGTATTAGCCTCAATGTGTAGCCTACAGATCAAGGCCAAAATTCATTGTTTGGCCCTCAAATCGCTCGCTTAGGCTCAATCAAGACATTTTCTCCTACTTCAAGGAATTTTATCTTTTTTTATAAAATCCATATTGACAAACAACTTTTTTCCTTTAAATGTTTTTTTATTTTTTACTATTTGACTGTCCAAAATAAATAAAATTCAAGAACCTCAAAAAGTTCATGTACTAAGCCCTGAACCTTTTTTTTGGGGTTTTGTGCCCCGAGAATTAGATACTTTGGTGAGAAGTGGCTATAGATGGACTTAGAATCTCAAAATAAGTCAAACGGCATATTATACACATGATTCTAACAGTAAACCACCGAGACTCCCCTATCGGAGAATCGAGAGAATCTTTAGGAAATCATATCTGGAGCTACAGGCGTTCGAATCGTGCATATTGTTGTGAATCGAGTATGTGACATATAAATGTATACGTAATTTCAAAAATTACTACACACAGCGGAAGCATGTGAACAAATACACCAAATTGAATAAATTTAACCATATATATCACATATATGCTCAAGTATATCTACTATACAACAACGTTTACATGATGAACAATTGTGTACATAAAAGTAAAATGTAAAGAACACTTACCTAATGAAGATAGCTTTACAAAATCTTCAAGTCCTCTAACAATCCAATTGAAGAGCTCACCTTGAAGTGTATTATTGAATAATTCTAGTCCATAACGGTTTGGTGGGATTATGGAGCTAGAATGGTAGCTTAGGTTTAGAATTTCTAGCAACTTGTATTCAAACTCTTTAAATACAATTATTTGATTCTTAAAATAGAGATGGTAAAGATTTACATACAACTCTTGTTTAAATGATGGAAACAATTTTCATAGGATAATTAATTTTACACAACTCTTGTCTAAAAATTATATATCTCTTTCTCCATTTTCTTTTATTCATTTTGAATCATCCATGAGAGAAGAAGATGGAGAAAAGTTCATTTTGTTTTCAACACTTGAAAGGAACAAAACTAAAATTCTCTCTTACCTCTCTTAACCAAATTTTTGCTCTTCCAAAAAATGAATGAATCAATAATCAAGTGTTAGCCAAAATTTGTTTTTGTTATTCAACAGTTTGATTAAGCAAAAATAAGTGCTCTACCAATTTTCTTGTTGGTCTCCCACTCAAGATTAATTAATCAAGCACTAGCCCACCTAAATTAATCTTTACCTAACAAATATAATTACTTTAATTATAATTGATAAATAAATGGCCAACATCTAGGCCCCTCATGGTATTATAAATACAATGACCATGATTAATATATTATAATATTATCTAATAATATAATAATAATATCTAATTTAATTATTCAAAATAATTTTGAATAAATATTTTTTACCTTACTAGTTTTTACTACCAATGTTAAATGGTAAATCTAAGGTAAAATTAAATTATGAACCAAATTGTGCCATTGTCAACATCCTATTAATTAACAACTCTTGTTAATTAATTCAATTATGTATTTAATAATTAAGTCTTGACGAATGCACATCCCGAGAGATATCGAAATAATTATTCTATTTTGCTGAAATTTATTGGATCGATTTATTCAATCCAGTCTGCTACCCCAGTACGCAATAAGTACACTTCATATTGTGAGACTCTATAGGTCCACATCTGGTTTGTTATATAGGGCTCATCCATATGTCCGTGAACGATGTCCCACACACACGTTATGGATATTACAAATCAGCGCATTAGACCATGCAAGTTGAGATTATTGCATATTTATTTAATCTCTCCATCATATATATCTTGGAAGAGCAGAGATATAGATCATCACCGTCAAATCTCTATTTCCTCAACCATTAACTTATCTCCAGATTTATATTTCTTTAAAAAATTTCCACAAACACTTTTGTGATATTGTTTATCCCTTCGAAATATATTTTTCAAGGTTTATGCTTGTGGCCACAAGACTTTCTGAAGTACAATCTTAGAGCATTACGATATACAACCCACTTATATGAGCTTATGGATCCTATATCTACATACACCAGACTCTATGAGCATCGGACTATACCCAGCGACACACAGCTGTCAGACTATGAAAGGTCTCTAACATGTGTGAAACCAAAGTATAGTGGATCACTCATAAGCCCACCATAGCGCTTAGGTTAAAAGACTACAAATACTACTCTACTCAGAAGATTTTCTATTAACGGCTTTATGAGATGTCTATTGGAAGTCTTTGTGAGTCTGTTCTATATCCAGTCCTCACTGAATACTTGTATGTCTATACGAGCTTCCACTAAGCTCATAGTTTGCTAAGACTAACCATCTAAACCATCTAGATATAAACATACACTAATCTATATTAATGGGTTCCACCGATAGACCCACATAAATGAAATTAGATTAGGAACACATTTTTGAGAACATATTTGCATAATGACATTTCTTAGCACCATCTACAACTCTTTATAGCTTTGTCATTATTAATATATTCTCAGGTCATTGTCCCATTTCAGACAAGGCTATAACTATTTAGATTTCGCTAACTCTATTAATCTGCTAACTCTTAGCACCACTAACTCTTAGTACTTTTAACTATTAGCGTTGCTAACTCTTAGCACCACTAACTCTTAGTACTTTTAACTATTAGCGTTGCTAACTCTTAACACCACTAACTCTTAGTACTTTTAACTATTAGCGTTGCTAACTCTTAGCATTGATCTAAACTCCTTTAGACCATATCTGAACTCCTTCATATCATACAATGTCTGAAACATTACAAGCATTTTACCATTTATTATAAATAATATTAACAATTTTATTAGAAATGATCATTTGTATAAATACAATCATTAAATATTTATACATAATGGGATGGCACGAAAGCACAAATCTTAATAAACTTCTACTTACTCTAGTGTCATTCTAGATGGTATTTAATATCCATTAAGGAAAGTGGGTCCGCTATATGTAGGGATATTTTCTAGATTCTCTTAAATCTCTATAAGCCAAGATACTTTTAATTATATGGTATCTTGGCTTTAGCAGTTACCCCATTCACTTTGCATTTTAGTGAGATAGGATTCATTGAGCTTAGAACTTATTTTGAGCTCTGCAACTAACTTGAATATCCATAAAAATTCTTTTGCAGACTTCTCAAGCTGCAACAAATTCTATCTTTACAGTAGAACCAAATGTGGACATTTGAATTTCACTTATTCTATAAGATGTGGTACCGTTGAGAAGAATACATAATCAAATGTAGATTATCTATCATCCAAATCAAACTAGAAGTCTAATTCTACATATCATCTCATTTGTAAGCAAATTTCACTATAAATTAGAAACTTATCCTTCATACCTTTTAGGTATTATTTGGATACGTTTCATGACCATTCGATGGTCGTTACCTAGATCAAACTGATGCTGACTCATAACACTTATAGCCATCAAAATCCAGGATTCGTACATAACATGGTATACATCAAGCTACCTCTAGCTGATGTATATTATATGTTAGACACTCTAACTATTTCATTTTTTACTTGAGGACATTTCCTTTTAGAAGAATACCATGTCTGAAAGATACATTAACTATTTCATAGTTATTAAAATTGCACATTTTCAGGACTTACTCTATGTACGAAAATTTAGATAGTTCTATCTACTTTATATTTTTATCTGTATAAAGTTTATACCTAGTATGTAGGAAGCCTCTACCAAATCTTTCATGAAGAAGTTCTTATTCAATTAACTCTTAACTGACTGACTTGTAACATACCATTGTCGTTTTCGACTATGAATATATTATACATATATATACACAGAATTAGAAATATAATTTATGCTCCCACTACCCTTTTAGAATACACATGCTTTCTCTTAGTTCTTAATAAAATCAGACTCTCTGATTACTTCATCAAAATGAAGAGTTTAGCATACTACAATATCCAAAAAAATTTGAATTAACTTTAGCATGTTTATTGATGAAAGGTTTCCTCATAATCTATCCCAGATGGTTAAGGGTAACCTTTTACACCAATTGGGCTGTGCATCCATGCGTAAACTCTTTTACAACCAGTAAGAACAATTCCTATATGAAGCACAATCAAGTTCTAGACTTGATTATTATGCTTAAAGTTAATCTTAAATTTTCTGGTATTTATCAATTTCCCTAAACAATGTCTAACATCGTTTTACTATAAATCAATCTATAAGTCATAGGATCCTTTTTATTCAACTAAGAAAAACATCAAAAAAACACCTTTTAGATATGCAATATACCTAACAGGTAGCCTTTATATCCTCATCTAACATATGGAAAAGTGTGTTAAAGGTGTTTCACTCAATTGATTTTTAGGTTTCATTTTAGTTCATATTTCATCCTAATTGAATTTACAAAATTTAATCTTTGTACAATCTCCAAAACCCATGAGAAATTATTTCTCTGAGAAAAAGGAAATATTATCAACGAACAAGTTTCGTTCCTTTGAATTATTGAACTAGTATCCTATGGAATTTTAGGGATATCTTTTGAACCGATACTTGTACCCCTTGGGTTCAAGAATATCTTATTATGCAACTCATATGTAGAATAATCCTAAATCTTAACATACTTAATATTTAGTTTCCTTCTAGTCCGTATCTCATATGTAGTAGAAGGAATAACCCGCATTGATGAAATTAGATCAAGAATATCATGTTTGAGAACATACTTGCATAATGACATTTCCTAGCACCATTTGTAACTTTTGCAGCTATGTCATTATTAATATATTCTCAGGTCATTGTCCATTTCAGATAAGGCTCTAACTATTTAGATTTCGCTAACTCTTAGTACTTTTAACTATTAGTGTTGCTAACTCTTAGCACTGATCTAAACTCTTTTAGATTATATCTGAACTCATTCAAATCATATAATGTCTGAAACGTTACAAGCATCTTACCATTTATTATAAATAATATTAACAATTTTATCAAAAATGATCATTTTATAAATACAATCATTAAATATTTATACATAATGGGATAGTATATAAGCACAAATCCCAACACATATGATGTATTATTTCAAAGCTATTGGCATGCCTTACCCTTGGAATATCGATCTCAATGTGAGATTGACAGTTCAAGGCTAAAATTTGTCATTTGGGCCATCAAATCACTTGCTCAAGCTCGACTAAAGCATTTTCTCCTACTTTGAGAAATTTTATCTTTTTTGTAGGTTGTGTGTTCACATACAGCTTTTTTCGTTAAAAGTTAATGATTTTTTATTATATTTCTATGCCAAAATAAATAAAATTCGAGAAACTCAAAAAGTTCTTGTATGTTAGCCCCTAAATGCATTTTTGGGAGTTTTTGGCCTCGAGAGATTGATATTTTGGTGCAAAGTAGCCATACATGGACTTAGAATCTCGAAACCAATCAAATGGCATATTATACACGCGATTTTGACATTAGACTTCCGGGACCCCCCGTCGGAGAAATGGGAGAATCTATAGGAAAATATATCTCGAGCTATAGGTGTTCGAATCATGTATATAACCGTTTTAAAGCTATCGACGTGTCTGACCTTTGACCTGTTGGCCTTAATTTGAGGCTTGCAGATCAAGGCCAAAATTCGTCATTTGGGCCCTCAAATTGCTCTTTTAAACTCAACCAAGACATTTTCTCTTGCTTTGAAGAATTTTATCTTTTTCTATATAATGCGTATTGACGTACAACTTTTTAGTTAAAAGGTTTTGATTTTGTACTATTTGTCTGTGCTCAAATAAACAAAATTTGAGAACCTCAAAAAGTTTGTATGCCTTACCCCCGGGCTGCGTTTTTAGGGGGTTTTGGGCCCCTAAATTGGATATTTTGGTACGAAGTGGCCATCGATGAATATAGAATCTTGTAACAAGTCAAACGATATATTATACCCGTGATTCCGACACCGCACCTTCGAGACCCATTTGTTGGAGAATCGGGAGAATCTTCAAGAAAATATATATCAAGCTACATGTGTCCAAATTGCACATATAATGTACCGTTTAGAAGCTATCAATGTGCCCTACCTTCGGCTTATTGGCCTCAATGTGAGGCCTGTAGATCAAGGCCAAAATTTGTTGTTTGGGCCTTTAAATCACTCGCTCAAGCTCAACCAAGACATTTTCTCCTGTTTCGAGAAATTTTTATCTTTTTTTTTATAGAATCCATATTGACAAACGGCTTCTTTTCGTTAAATATTTTTTATTTTTTATTGTTTTTTGTGCCAAAATAAAAAAATTCAAGAACCTAAAAAATTTTGTATACCCTATCCCCGGGCCGCATTTTTTGGGGGTTTCGAGCCCTTGAGTTGGATATTTTAGTACGAAGTGCAATAGATGAACATAGAATGTTGAAACGAGTCAAACGATATATTATTCCCGTGATTCTGACACTAGACCTCTGGGATCCACCTGTTGGAGAATCAGGAGAATCTTTGAGAAAATATATCTCGGCTACAGTTGTCTAAATCGCGCATATGATATACTGTTTCAAAGTTATCAACTCGCCTTACCTTAAGTCTATTAGCCTCAATAAGAGGCCTACAGATCAAGGCCAAAATTCATTATTCAAACATTCAAATCGCTCGCTCAAACTCAGCCAAGACATTTTCTCCTGCTTCGAGGAATTTTATCTTTTGTTTTTTTATAGAATCCATATTAACAAATGGATTTTTCTATTAAATATTTTTTATTTTTTTACTATTTTTCTGCGCCAAAATATATAAAATTTGATAACCTCAAAAAGTTCATGTATCTTAGCCCTGGACTGCGAATTTGGGGGTTTCAGGCCCCAAGAGTTGGATATTTTTGTGCAAAGTGGTCGTATCTCGAGCTACAGGCATCCGAATTGTGCATATGATGTACCGTTTTGAAGCTATCGGCGCGCCTAACCTTTGGCCTATTGGCATTATTTTGAGGCCTGCAGATCGAGCCCAAAATTTATTATTTGGGGCCTCAAATCGCTTTTTCAAGCTTACCCAAGATATTTTCTCCTGCGTCGAAGAATTTTATCTTTTTCTATAGAATGCGTATTGACGTATGGATTTTTCCATTAAAAGTTTTTGATTCTTTACTATTATTCTGTGCCAAAATAAATAAAATTTGAGAACCTCAAAAAGTTCGTGTACCTTAGACCTGGACTGTATTTTTGGGGGGTTTCAGGCCCGAGACTTGGATATTTTGGTGTAAAATGGCCGTAGATGGACTTAGAATCTTAAAACGAATCAAAACACATATTATATGTGTCATTGTGACACTGGATCTCTGAGACCCCCCTGTCGGAGAATCGAGAGAATAATTGGGAAACCATATCTTGGGTTATAGTTACCGAATCACACATACGTGGAACTATTTCGAAGCTATTGGCAGACTTTATCTTTGGTTTGTTGGCCTCAATATAATGCCAGTGAATTGAGGCCAAAATCCATCGTTTGGACCCTTAAATCACTCGCTCTAGGTCGGCCAAGGCATTTTTTACTACTTCGGGAAATTTTATCTTTTTGTTATAGAATGCATTTTGACGTATGACCTTTTTCATTAAATGTTTTTGAACCAAAATAAATAAAATTCGGGAACCTCGAAAAGTTCATATACCTTAGCCCCGGACCCTTTTTTGGGGTGTCAAGCCTTGAGAGTTGGATATTATGGTACAAACTAGCCATACATGAATTTAGAATCTCGAAACGATTCAAACAGCTTATATGCGAGATTCTGACATTGGACCTCCAAGACTCCCCTATCGGAGAAATGAGAGAATCTTTGGAAAATCATATCTCGAGCTATAGTCATCCAATTAGCGTATATGATGTACTGTTATAAAGCTATTGCGTGCCCTATATTTGACTTGTTGATCTCAGTATGAGGCCTACGGATCAAGGCCAAAATCCATCGTTTGGGCCCTTAAATTACACACTCAAGCTCGGCAAGGCATTTTCTCTTGGTTCGGTCACTTTTATCTTTTTCTTTATGGAATGCGTATTGACGTACGGTTTTTTCTGTTAAGCATTTTTTATTTTTACAATTGTTTTGCACCAAAATAAACAAAATTCAAGAACCTTGAAAAGTCCGTGTACCTTCACCTCAGACTGTTTATTTTGGGGTTTTGGGCCCTGAGAGTTGGATATTTTAGTGTGAAGTGGCCGTAGATGGACTTTGAATCTTGAAATGAGTCGAATGGCATATTTTACACGTGATTCTTCTTTCGGAGATTTGGAAGAATCTTCCAAAAACTATATCTCAAGTTACAAACGTTCGAATTGTGCATATAATGTTCCGATTAAAAGCTATAAGTGCCCAAAAACCATATCTCAATGTGAAGACTGCAAATTGAGGCAAAAACCCATCATTTGGGCCCTCAAATCGCTCACTCAAGCTTGGCCAAGGAATTTTCTTTAGTTTCAGAGAATTTGTTTTTATAGAATGTGTATTGACATATATGGCTTTTTTTGTTAAATGTTTTTAATTTTTTACTATTTTTTGTGTCGTAATAAACAAAATTTGAGAACCTCAAAAAGTTCATGTACCTAAGACCTGGATAGCATATTTTGGGGTTTCAGTCTCTGAAAGTTGGATATGTTGGTGCAAGAGGCTGTAGATGAACTTCTAATCTCAAAATGAGTCAAACAGTATTATATTATACGCTTGATTTTAACACCGGACCTCTGGGACCGCTCTATTGGAGGATTGAGAGAATTTTCCAGAAATCATATCTCAAGCTATAGACGTCCAAATTGCGCATATGATGTACCATTTTAAAGCTATCAGCACGCTCTACCTTTGGTCTGTCAGCCTCTACATGAGGCCTACGGATTGAGGCCAAATTCCATTATTTGGAACCTTAAATCGCAAGCTCAAGCTCGGCCAAGGCATTTTCTTCTGCTTTGTGTAATTTTATCTTTTTTTATAGAATGTGTATTGACGTACAACCTTTTTTTCTAAATATTTTCTATTTTATACTGTTTTTCTACTCTAAAATAAACAAACTTCAAGGACCTCAAAATGTTCGTGTACCTTAGCCCCAGACTGCATATTTTAGGGTTTTGGGCTCTGAGAATTAGATATGTTAGTGCGAAGTGGCTGTAGATCTTGAAATGAGTCAAACGACATATTATATGCGTGATTCTGACACCGGACATCTGAGACCCCTACTGTCTGAGAATGGGAGAATCTTTGAGAAAATATATCTCAAGCTACAGGTGTGTGAATCATGCATATGATGTACCGTTTCGAATCTATTAGTGTAGTCTACCTTCAGTTTGTTGGCTTCAGTACGAGGCCTGCAAATTAAGGCTTGCAAATTCTCAGCCTACAACATCTCAATGTAAAGCCTGCAAATTAAGGCCAAAATTCATCATTTGGGCCCTCAAATCACTTGCTCAAGCTCGACCAAGGCATTTTCTCCTACTTCGAAGAATTGTTTCTTTTTTTATAGAATGTGTATTGATGTACGACTTTTTTCGTTAAACATTTTTCATTTTTAACTATTTTTCTGCGCTGTGATAAACAAAATTCAAGAACCTCAAAAGGTTCGTGTACCTTAGCTACAGATCGTATTTTTAGGAGTTTTAGGCCTGGAGAGTTGGATATTTTTGTACTAACTAGTTGTACATAGACTTAGAATTTTAAAATGAGTCAAACGGTATATTATACGCATAATCCTGGGACCACTCTGTCGGAGGATCGAGAGACTCTTTCGAAAACTATATCTCGAGCTACAAGCATCCGGATTTCTTATATAATGTACCATTTCAAAACTATCAGCACGCCCTAAATTTGGCTTATCGGCCTCTACATTAGGCCTATGAATTAAGGCCAAATTTTGTCATTTGGACCCTCAAATCGCTTACTCAAGCTTAGCCAAGCCATTTTCTCCTGCTTCGGGGAATTTTATCTTTTTTTTATGGAATGGGTATTGATTTTATACTATTTTTCTCCTTTAAAATAAACAAATTTTGAAGACCTCAAATATTTCTTGTACCTTTGCCCCATACCGCATTTTTGGGGGTTTTGGGCTCTGAGAGTTGGATATTTTGATGCAAAGTGACCATAGATAGACTTAGAATCTTGAAGTGAGTAAAATGGCAAATTATATGCATGATTCTAACACTGGACCTCCAAGAAACCTTTGTTGGAGAATCGGGAGAATCTTTCAAAAATCGTATCTAAAGGCATCCAAATCGTGCATATGATGTACCGTTTTAAAGCGATCAGCATGCCCTATTTTTGGCCTATTGGCCTCAATGTGAGGCCTGTACATTTAGGCAAAATTCTATCATTTGGGCCCTCAAAGCGCTTGTTCAAGCTCGGCCAAGGCATTTTGTTCTGCTTCGGAGAATTTTATCTGTTTTTACAGAATGAGTATTTATGTACGGCTTTTTTCATTACATTTTTTTGATTTTTTACTATTTTCTGCGCCAAAATAAACAAAATTTGAGAACCTTGAACTGTTCATGTACCTTAGCCCCGGACTGCGCTTTTGGGGGTTTCAGGCCCCAAGACTGGGATATTTTGGTGCAAAGTGACTGTAGATGGACTTAGATTCTCAAAACAAGTCAAATGGCATATTATATTCTTTATTCTAACACCGGACCTTTGGGACATCCCTATCGGAGAATCAGGAGAATGTTCGACATATTGTGTACTGTTTTGAAGCTATCGGTATGCCCTACCTTTGGCTTGTCGGTCTTAATGTGAGGTTGGTAGATCAGGGCCAAAATTCATCGTTTGGATCCTCAAATTGTTTGCTCAAGATCGGACAAAGCATTTTCTCCTACTTCGAGTAATTTTATATTTTTTTTATAGAATGTGTATTGACGTATGACTTTTTTTGTTAAAAGTTTTTATCTTTTTTACTATTTTTCTGTGCCAAAATAAATAAAATTCAAGAACCTCAAAAAGTTATTGTACCTTAGCCCTGGACTACGATTTTAGGTGTTTCCGACCCCAATAGTAGAATATTTTTGTACGAACTAGCAGTACATGGACTTAAAATCTCAAAATGAGTCAGACGACATATTATACTTATGATTCTAATATCGGACATCTGGGACCCCCTTGTCGGAGAATCGAGAGAATCTTCTAAAAACCATACTTGAGCTACAGGCAACCGAATCGCTCATATCATGTACCATTTAAAAGCTATTGGTTCACCTTACCTCTGGCCTGTCGGTCTCAAAGTAAGGCCTGCAGATTCAGGCAAAATTCTATCGTTTAGGCCCTCAAATCACTTGCTCAAGCTCGGCCAAGGCGTTTTCTCTTGCTTTGAGAAATTTATTTTTTTTATAGGATGCATACTGACGTACGACTTTTTCCATTAATAGTTATCATTTTTTACTATTTTTTTGTGCCATAATGAACAAAATTCAAGAACCTCAAAAAGTTCATGTACTTTAGCCTATGACCAAATTTTTAGGGTTTCAGGCTTTGAGAGTTGAATATTTTGGTGTGAAGTAGCCGTACATGGACTGAGAATCTCGAAGTGAGTAAAACAGCAAATTATGTGAGTGATTCTGACACCGAACCTTTGGGACCCCCCTGTTAGAGAATCGAGAGAATCTTCTAAAAAGCATATCTCGACTTATAAGAGTTCGAATCGCACATACTATGTATCATTTCAAAGTTATCGACGCGTCTGACCTTTGACCTACTGTCCTCAATATAAGGCTTATGGACCAAAGCCAAATTCTGTCATTTGGGCCCTCAAATTGCTCGCTCAAGCTCGGCCAAGGCATTTTCTCATACTTTCGAGAATTTTATCCTTTTTTATAGAATGCGTGTTAACGTATGGATTTTTCCATTAAATTTTTTATTTTTTGTTATTTTCCTGCGCCATAATAAATAAAATTCAAAAACCTAAAAAATTTTATATATCTTAGCCCAAGCTGCATTTTTTGGGATTTCAGGTCCCGAGAGTTGGATATTTTGGTGCGAAGGGGACTATAGATGGACTTAAAATCATGAAACAACTCAAGTGGAATATTATACGCGTGATTTTGAAATTGGACCTCTAGGACTCCCTTATCGGATAATCGGAACAATATTCGGGAAATTATATCTTGAGTTACAGGCATCCAATTCGTGCATATGATGTACCATTTCAAATCTATCAGTGTGCCCTACCTTTAGCTTGTTGGTCTCAATGTGAGACTGGCATATCGAGGCTAAATCTATCGTTTGGACTCTCAAATCGCTCACTCAAGCTCGGCCAAGGCATTTTCTCCTACTTCGGAGAATTTTATTTTTTTATAGAATGCGTATTAACATAAGACTTTTTTCGTTAAATTTTTTTAATGTTTTACTATTTTTCTATGCCAAAATAAACTAAATTCAAGAATCTCAAAAAGCTTGGGTACCTTAGCCCCAAACTACATTTTTGGGGGTTTCGGGCCCCAAGAGTTAGATATTTTGATGTGACGTGATCGTAGATGCACTTAGAATCTCGAAACGAGTCAAACCACATATTATACCTAGGATTCTGACACTAGACCACTGAGACGCTTTTGTCAGAGAATCAGGAGACTCTTCGTGAAACCATATCTTAAGCCACAAACGTCTAAATCCTGCATATCATGTACTGTTTCAAAGCTATCGACGTATCGTACCTTTGGTATGTCAGCCTCAATGCGGATCAAGGCAAAAAATGCATTGTTTGGGCTTAAATTTTTTTGATTTTTTACTATTTTTGTGCCAAAATAAATAAAATTTGAAAACATCGAAAAGTTCATGAACCTTAGCTCCGGACTGAGTTTTTAGGGGTTTGGAGTCTCGAGAGTTGAATATTGTAGTGCGAAGTGGCCATAGATAGACTTTGAATCTCCAAATGAGTCAAATGACATATTATACGTGTGATTCAAACACCGGAAGTTTGGGACCCCGTGTCGGAGAAGTAAGAGAATCTTTATGAAACTGTATCTCGAGCTACAGACGTTTGAATCGCGTATATGATATATTGTTTCAAAGCTATCAGTGTTGCCTACCTTTCGCCTATCAATGTAAAGGTTAGACCTACAAATCAAGGCCAAAATCTATCATTTTGCTCTCAAATTGCTTGCTCAAGCTCGGCAAAGGCATTTTATAGAATGCATATTGACGTACAACCTTTTATGTTAAAAGTTTTTGATTTTTCACTATTTCTCTGAGCTAAAATAAAAAAAATCGAAAACCTTGAAAAGGTCATGTACCTTTGCCGTGAGCTGTATTTTGGGGGTGTTTTGGGCCCCAGAGTTGGATATTTTGGTACGAAGTAGTCGTAGATGGACTTATAATTTTGAAACAAGTCAAATGGCATATTATACGCGTGATTTTAACACAAGACCTCCGGGACCCCTGTCGGAGGATCGGGACAATCTTTCAGAAACCATATCTCAAGCTACAGGCGTCTGAATCACGCATATGATGCACTGTTTCAAAGCTATCAACGCTTCCTACCTTCAGTCTCAAATCGTTCGCTCAAGCTCCTCGACAATTTCTTACTTCGGGGAATTTTTATCTTTTTTTTATAGAATGTGTATTGATGTACAACCTTTTCCATTAAAAGTTTTTTCATTTTTTACTATTTTTCTAAGCTAAAGGTGGTCATAAAGGAAAGAAAAATATTGCGCCAAAATTCTAAAAAGGAAATAATGTTAAGTGCCTTTTTTTTAAGAAAATGGGTCATATGAAGAAGGACTACTTGAAACATAAGAAATGGCTCGAAAAGAAAGGTACACCTTGCATTTATGTATGTCATGAATCTTACTTTATGAAAGCTCTTAATAATACATGGTGGATTGACTCTAGTACTTTAATTCACATTGCCAATGTTATGCAGGGTTTCTTGGACCTGAGGAAACCACTAGTAAATGAGCTATACATCTATTCAGGAAATAGGATGAGTTCAAAGCTTGAAGGCGTGGGAACATTTAGATTAGCTCTGAATTCTGGTTTTTATTTAGATCTTAAAAACACTTTTTATATTCTATCTTTTTCTAGAAATTTGGTTTCTGTTGCAAACTAATACCTTTAGGATTTAAATTTGTACTTGAAGATTTAAACTTTATTTTATTTTAAAATGTACTATTGTTGGCAATGCTTTTTTAGTTGATGGTTTATATAAGTTTAATTTGGATCCCACATATAAATGTAACTTATTAACTATACAAAATACAAATATTGGCACTAAATGTTGTATTATTAACAAGCACTCCTCTAAATTATGGCATAGGAGATTAGAAAATATCTCTATTGAGCGAATTAAAAGATTAGTAAATGAAGGAGTTTTACAAACTCTTGATTTTACTGATTTTAAAACTTGTATAGATTGCATCAAGGGTAAGCAAACTAACAAAACTTCAATGGTGCCAAGAAGAGTACTGAAACACTTGAGATTATACATACAGACATTAGTGAACCATATTCTCCCTATCTAAATGGTCAAAGGTATGTTATAACCTTTACAGATGACCATACAAGATATATATATCTCTATCTCATAAATCATTGGGATAAGGCACTAGATGCCTTTAAGATTTATAAAGCAGAAGTAGAGAAACAAAGTGATACGATTTACTCCAAGAATTTGATGATACCTACTCTTTAAATCAATCTTAAAAAATACACAAGCACCATGCAGCTCATCTAACATATCATCTAAGCGAGGAATAGGATGACGATACTTTATCGTTATATTATTAATTGCTCGGCAATCAATGCACATTCTCCATGATCAATCTTTTTTAGGAACCAAAATCACTGGCACAACGCACAGACTCATATTTTTTCTTACATACCCTTTTTTCATCAATTCACTAACCTGCATTTATATCTCCCTTGCCTCTTTGGGATTGCTTTGATAGGCTGGTCAATTTGGAATTGAAGCACTGGGCACAAAATCGATTTGATGTTCAATTCCTCAAATAGTAGGTAAACCAGGTGGAATCTCCTTGAGAAAGACATCATCAAACTCCTATAAAAGAGAAATAATTGAACTATACAGAGATAAGTCAAGTTGGTTAGTGTTTAAATATGCCTTTTTGTATAAAAGTACAATCATTGGCTGATTTAAAAACACTGCTCTTTTTATTTCCCTCATTTTTGCATAGAAGTTTACTTTTCTCTCATTTTTCTTGACCTCTTTTTTTTTCTCTTTCTGATTTTCATTTTTTTTTTCTTTCCCTCACTCTCATTCTTGTGATCACTCTCTTTTTGTAATCTCACTTGATCTTCATAGACCTTTTTTGGTGACAAAAGGACTAGAGTGATTGTCCTTTGATTAAACAAAAATGAATATTTATTGGTGAAACCATCGTGCTTAACACGCTGATCAAATTGCCATGATCGGTCTAGTAACAAATGTCCAGCTTACATTAGAACTACATCCAATAGAACTTCATCTTCATATTTTCCAATACGGAATAAAACTAATACCTGTTTAGTAACCCTCACATCGCAACTGTCATTGAGCTATTGCAATTTGTAAGGCTAGGGATGTTTAATTATTGGCAACCCTAATTTCTCCACCATTGTAGTGCTAGCAACATTAGTACAACTACCTTCTTCAATAATCATACTACATACCGTGTTTTGCACGTGGCATCTAGTATGAAAGATGTTTTCTCGTTGGACTTCATCATCTTCTTTGACCTATATACTTAGAACTCTTCTTTGAACTAATAGTTTACCTTGGGCAGTGTATTCCTCATCATCCACATCCACCAATGGTGGCATAGATTTGATGACATCTTCAACATCGAATTCAATTTCACCATTATCTCGTAATATCATAACTCCTTTGTTTGGACATTAGCTTGCTATATGACCCCTGCCTTGGCATTTAAAACACTTAATATCACGATTTCGAGTGGTGGAAGAATTAGGTTTACCTTGATTTCCATGGCTGGTCATTTCTTATTTTTGCTCAATTTTAAGCTTAGCAGTTGCTTGCTTCTCCTCTTTCTTTATAAAATTTGGCCTCCAAGATGAACTCGAGCTAGGGTTTTATCCTGTACTGTGGCTCCTCCTCTTGAGCTAGTTCTCAATTTTGATAGCCATGTGCACCATATCTTCTAACTCTACATAATGTTGCAATTTTACCACATTAGCAATTTCCTAGTTCAAACCAACCAAAAACCTAGCCATAGTGGCCTCTCGGTCTTCCTCTACATTCACCCTAATCATAGCGATTTCCATCTCCTTATAATAATCCTCCACACTTCGATTACCCTATGTAAGACTTTGTAATTTTTAGTACAACTCATGGTAGTAATGGCTTGGAACAAATCATCTCCTCATCACAGTTTTCATTTCCTCCTAAGTCTTTATCGAACGCTCTCTATTTCTTTTTCTATTTAACACAAATTGATCCTACCAAACAATCATGTAATCAAAAAATTCAATGGCTACAAGTTTTACCTTTTTCAACTCGAAATAATTATGACAATCAAATACTAATTTTAACTTCTTCTCCCACTCAAAGTAAGCTTCTGGATCATTTTTGCCTTAAAATAATGGAATTTTCATTGTAATTATACCCAAGTTACTATCTTCCCAATTTCTAGCTTCTCTAAACTGCCCACCATATCTCTTAATATCAACAATTGAATCCTGATCATCTTCTTCATCAAAACCTTCCCCCATAACACTCTTTAGCTTAAATCCTCACTTCCCTAAGTTGAACTCTCCCTCTTCTATGCACATTAGGATTATTTTGTGGCTGCTCTAAACATGTATTCTCTACTCGATCTATTCGTTCATAAATTTGTTCCACCTTTGTTTTCAATACTTTTCTCACCTCACCCATTATAGCTTCCATGAGAAACTTTGGATCAACCTCTTCTGATGCAGTTCCAGAAGTATTTTTATTCTTGTTGTCCAATATGTTTACTGCAAAACTAAGTTAGAAAAAAAAAAAGAACCTCACACACTCGCTCACGTGTTTTACTTAAAGAATGATTCACTCAACTTTCACTCGTGTTTCACATAAAAAATAGATCGGCTTTTACCCTCTTATGTTCTCACCACTCTTGCCTTTTCTCACTCGTAGTAATCCTTTATAGGTTCTTATCAAACTAATCAAACAAATATCATAATTTTAGCAACAATTCTCTAAGAACTCACTAAGAGAAATTCAAATTTAAAGGCTTAGAAAAAAACAAGGCTATGTAATGGATTTTCTTTTTGGAGCAAGGAATTTAGTTTTGTGGAATCGAAAAGGAACTTAAGATGTAAAATTGAAATAAGAATTACAAGAGCTGAATCGTAATATTTCTTTTCTTTAATTTTTTTAAAATATAAAGATTGGCAAACCTGTAACTAGTGCCAAGCTTTAAGAGTTTCTTTGAACCTTTTAACTCGAGCCCTTGTATAGATAAAGTTGTGTATCAAGAAGGACTCCAAGATCATCTAGAAATAAATTTGTATGAAACCATGACCCGTTACTTATATTGAAGCAAGAACCTTAGTATAAAAAGATGCCACAATCAATTTTGGAATGATTGATTGATAAGTCGAAGGAGAATGCCATAAAAATTATTCTGATAAGTTCAAAGAGTTCTAAAAGAACCAAAGATAATTTTCTTAATCAAATTCCTAAATACTTTCCTATCATCCCTTATGTATTTATAGTGAACATTTAGGATGCTAGCATTTATTACATTATTGACTGACAACTTAAAAACTAGTAGCTACTAACATGGCTTTAAACTAGCTTTTCAAACTTAACAACTATAACAATAAATGCAGCTGCAGACTTTAACTAACTACCAACCACCAACAACTAAGGCTTTGTTTTACATATTACAACTACTATTATAAATGTTTATTGTAGGCTCCCAAAAGCTTCTAAATACTTGGGTTGCTCAAAGGGGCTACTGTGATCACCAATTTAGAAAACACCTCTAATTTCATCCACTTTGTGATATGAAAAGTTTCTTCTAGATTATTCCAAAGCTTGAATCATGGAAATCCAACTTTGTGGAACACGTGAAATATCGTCCTTACACCCCTATGAATTTACCTCTGTCCAAATATTTTAAATCAATCCATTGAGAGTTTCTTTGAACCTTTTAGCTTGAGCCCTTGTAACCAGACCAATTGAAACTTGAATAGATTCTGCATTCTATTTGTTAGTTGTGCCCTCATTATTCCCCACCTCTTGAAAAAGATTTTTCCTCAAATCATCACCTATATCAAAAGGACTTAAATAGTAACATTAAAAGTGGCACTGACATTATACTCACCCAGCAAGTCTAACTTATATGCATTATCATTGATACACTCAAGGACTTGAAATGGTTCATCTCCTCTTGGAAGTAACTTAGATCGTCATTGTGCTGGAAATATTTCTTTCCGCATATGCAACTAAACCCAATCTCCGGGTTCAAAAATCAGCTGCCAACGCCCTTTATTAGCTTATTTTGTGTACTGCTCCGTTCTCTTCTCAATGTTGAATCTTGCTTTCTCATGTATCTGCTTAACAAATTTAGCTTTTTTCTTTCCATCTAATTTAGTACATTCAGACGAAGGCAATCGTATTAAATCCAATGGAGTTAAAGGATTAAAATCATAAACAATTTTAAATTGTGAAAACTTAGTAGCAGAATGAATAGTACAATTATAAGCAAACTCAACATATGGTAAATATTCTTCCCAAGTTTTGATGTTCTTTTTAATTATAGCCCTCAATAAAGTAGACAAAGTCCTATTTACTACTTCGGTTTGACCATCAGTTTGTGGGTGACAAGTAGTAAAAAATAATAACTTAGTCCCTAACTTACACTATAAAGTCTTTCAAAAGTAACTCAAGAACTTAGCATCTCTATCTGAAACTATTGTTCTAGGCATGCCATGTAATCTTACAATTTCTCTAAAGAACAAATCAGCAACATGTGAAGTATCATTAGTTTTGTGACATGGAATGAAATGTGCCATCTTAGAAAATCTATCCACAACGAAAAAAATTGAATCCCTACCACGTTTAGACTTAGGCAAAGCTGACACAAATTCCATTGAAATATCAATCCAAGGCTCATTAGGATAAGGCACTAGATGCCTTTAAGATTTATAAAGCACAAGTGGAGAAAAAAAGGGAACAAAAAATCAAAATCGTTAGATTAGACAGAGGTGGGCAATATTATAGAAGGTTTACTGAAAAAGGGTCACATACCAGGTCCATTTGCTAAGTTTCTCCAAGGAGAAGGTATTATTGCATAATACATTGTACCGGAAACACCATAACAAAATATTATTGCCGAAAAGAGAAATCGAGTTCTAATGAACATGGTAAGAAGTATGGTCAGCAATTCAAGTCTTCCTAAAGGTTTATGGAGTGAAGCTTTAAACACCGTTGTGTATATTTTAAACAGTGTTCCATTTAATACAGTTACTAAACCGCCTTTCGAATTATGGTATGGGTGGAAACCAAGTTTAAAACATCTACACATTTTGTGGTGTCCAATTGAAGTAAGGATTTATAATCCTCAATTAAAGAAACTAGATCCAAGAACAATTAACGACTTTTTTATAGGCTATCCATTAAACTCAAAGGGGTATAGGTTTTATTGTCCTCACACTCTACAAGAATTGTAGAAGCTAGAAACGTAAAATTTCTAGAGGATCATAAAGTGAGTAGGAGTGAATTTCCTAGAAATGTTAAATTTCATGAAGAAATAGAAAACCGTGAATCACCTCCTCAAAATGATTCAATAATTTCTTTCTAAAGAAATACTTTAGAATCTAATGGGGAACAACCAATTCAAGAATGCATACTCAATGAAACTCATGAACAGTCTACAACTCAAACTCTACCAAATAATAATGAGGTTGTAGATTTGAGAAGATCCTCAAAAGTAAGAAGATCTGTAATTTCTGGTGATTATGTTGTATATCTTATTCTAACTCTAATGTTATACTTGATAATGATCCAAGCTCATTTTCACAAGCCTTGAACAAAGAAAACTCTATGTTTTGGTATGATGCTATGAAAGAAGAAATAGAATCTATGGCTAAAAATCAAGTTTGGGATCTCGTTGTGTTGCTGATTGGTCATACAACCATTTATTGTAAATGGGTTTATAAAACTAAAAGAAATGCAACTTGCAACATAGAAATATATAAAGCTAGACTTGTAGCCAAAGGTTTTAATCAAAAGAAATGAAGTGATTACCATGAAACCTTTTCTCCAGTGTCTAAGAAATATTCATTCAGAATCATTATAACTCTAGTAGCTCATTTTGATTTAGAATTACACCAAATGGATGTGAAAACAACATTCTTGAACGGGGATCTTGAGGAAGAGCTATACATGAATCAGTTTGAAGATTCAATGAGAATGAAAATGGTCACCTTGTATGCAAATTAAAGAAATCTATATATGGGCTGAAACAGGCTCCTCATCAATGGTATTTGAAGTGTCATAATATAGTTACTTCATATGGATTCATAGAAAAATATCATTATATATTTTAAATGAAGTGTCATGACAAATACAAATGTATATATTTTAAAATCAGAGAAAGCAAATCCATTTTTCTAGTCCTATATATAGATGACATTTTGCTTGCAAGTAGTGACTTGGGTTTACTACATGACACAAAGGTTTTTCTTGTACAAAGGTTTTTCTTGCACAAAACTTTGAAATGAAGGATATGGTTGAAACTTCATATGTTATTGGCGTAGAAATTCACATAGATAGATCCAACAAGACATTAGGATTATCTCAAATAGCCTACATTGAAAAGTTTTGGAGAGATTTAGAATGAAGGATTGCACTCTTACTGTAGCACCCATTGTGAAACAGGATAGGTTCAGTCAGAATCAATGTCAACAAAATGACTTAGAATGAAAACAAATGAAGAAAATACCTTATGCTTCCACTATAGGTAGCCTAATGTATGTCCAAGTCTGTACTAGACCTAACATTACATTTGCAGTTAGTGTACTAGACAGATATCAAAGGAATCATGGTATTGAACATTAAAAGGCTGCCAAAAGAGTAATAAGGTATCTACAAACAACTAAGGACTACAAACTTACATACAACCATAGCAATCAACTTAAGGTGATTGGATATTCAGACTCGAATTTCGCTGGATGTTCAGACACAAAAAAGTCTACTTTAAGATACATTTTCTTTCTTACTAGAGGTGCTATATCTTGGAGAAGCGCTAAGCAAATAATAATTTCTTCGTTTACTATGCAAGCAGAATTCATTGGTTTCTATGATGCTACTTCACAGGCATTGTGGCTGAGAAATTTTATTACGGGCCTAAAGGTTGTTGATTCTATAGTAAGGCCTCTAAGGATTTACTGTGATAACTCAGCTGCAGTACTCTTTGCAAAGAATAATAAAAGTGAAAGTAACAACAAATATATCGACATAAAGTTTTTGGTTGTCAGAGACCATATCAAAAGACAAGAAGTGGTCATTGATCATATAAAGACTACATTCAATATAGCAAATCCCATGACTAAAGGATTGCAAGCTAAATTGTACAAAGATCACGTGGATAACATGGAATTTTTAGTCTAGACTTGTCTTTAGTACTGTTTTCATTCTCTTATTATGTAAGTACATACTTATTTGAATCATTTTAATTATTGAAATATTTTATGCCATAATGTTTATAAGTTTTAATCCATTGGAATTATTTAAGAAGCCCCGAATGACTTATAAGAAATTCATTCATAAAGTAAATTACTCATTTAAATTTTTTTTATACATGTGATACATGGAAGGAAATATGTAATTATTAAACACATGACCGCCATGATTTATGTATTGATATTTTCCTTTGGATAAATAAAATTTTATTATGAATTGTTTTAAGGAGTTACCACAATTTTTGTGGCCATAACAAGCTAATCACCCTAAATTTATATGTTAATATGTGGACCAAGTAGGAGAATGTTAGATAATATCTTATTAAATTTAGATATTATCTCCTTAAAGTGGTCCATATTTAAATTTTATGGGTGATGTGATAACTACCTTATCAGATAACATACATAATAAATGGGATAAATTATTATCAGATAATGTACGTGAAAAATGGGTGAGATAATTTTATCCTGTAACTACCCACTTTTTTGATAGGAGAAAGTGATAAGGTTATGTATATTTAAAAAGGAGCTGATGGTCCCTACCCTAACCATAAGAGAGTTGCATTATTTTTGCTTGTGAATCCATCACCAAACTCTCAACAAAAATAGGATAAAAGGCTTGAAGTACGATTTATTTATTTATATTTATAAATATTTTATTTTACTTTTGTTATCTAAATCTTAACTCCGGTCAGCATTGAGAGCAAGAGTACTTGAAACTTAGAAATGCATACCATGATAAATTGTGGATTTAAGATATTTCCAGGCCTCTAAAGTTCTTGGCTATGTTTATCAATAAGCTAAACACTAACTTAATTTATGGACAATCAAAGATAACCTAAGCCTTGTAAGAGTCACATACTAAAGTGCTCTATTAATGCTTTTATAAAAAGTAGGATCAAAAAAACTTCCCCATCATGTTTATGCAACTTATAGCTAGTACCTATTGATGTATTATAGTCTTTACAATTCTTCATCTTAGCTCTGACAAGAAGATCTTGAATATATTTGGTTTGAGAAAGATGCAAGCCTTCAGCAATAAATGTGACCTCAACACATAGAAAATAATGGAAATTTTTGGAATTAGACTAAAATTTAAGGTTAAGCTAACTTTATATTCTTATTAGCCAGAACTTTAAAAAATGGATACAATTACCTTCCTCACATATTTTTCCTCAAGTTTCTCTCTCATACTCATTGCATCTTCAGAATTCCTTTAAAAAAACCTTGAGAGATTGCATTACACTTTTAAAGATTGACAATTGTAATTGGCAACACACTTAGTGGTTGGTGCTCGAGATTGATGGTTCACATTGCATGTACGGGAGCTAACATGTGGTAAGTTTATAGTTTTAGTGTGTTAAATGATTATTGTTAGTGTTAAATGATTATTGTTTTAGTGTTGACTGATTTTTACTTTAGCGTTGGTAGTTTGAAAATTATATAAGATTGTTGTCTTTGTGTGAAATATCGATGAAAATGATTGAAAATAAGTGAAGGAGACGACAGCCAACAACGGCCATATTGTGGATGATTTGCTCTATGTGGCCACCGGACAGCGCAAGAATCTCTGTCGTTGTTTACATGCAACTATCTCACAGTGCGTGAAAGCTACACACAGCATGCACTATGTAGAAATCAATTAAAATAATAATTAAATTAACTTAAGGTATGTTATTTAAATTAACATAGTTTATTTAAATCAATTTAATTTATGTTATTAATTATTTATTTTATTTTTATTGAATTTTATTATTAATTTAAACATTTAAATTTGATTAATTAGTATATAATGAATTATTTAATTTATTTATCATAATAAATTAATTAATTGATGTATAATAGGGTGAACACAGACCCTAATACTATAATCTAGTCTATATGGATATTGTAATAGTATAGCACAAAGTAGTTGTCGAAAGTCAAGCTTCTAACAGCTGCTTGTCTTTATAGTGATGTCTACTATTCTATTTTTACTTCCATCCTTAATTACAAATCATAAATTATCAATTGAGTGAATTTTCATTCAACTAGATTTATCATTATGCTTTCAAATCTTGTTATTTGTGTAATTTTTCAAAAATGACATCATACTTTCTTCTGCCTCCCATTTACGAAAAAAACTATTTTTTTTACTAACTCCCATATATACTCAATCAAGATAGTTATAAGAAGGAATTGTGCATCTTTTACAATTGCATTAATTCTCTCTGCAATATTAGTGGTCATCATGTTATATTTTTTGAATGTTCCCTATTAATTAAGCTTATTTTAGAAAATCAACATTCTCCTCCAAATATTTCCTACCTCGAGATTCATCATTTCCATCTGATTAATTTGATTTTGAAAGTCAGAAATATAATATGCATTTGCAATAACAAAATAAGCAATTAGGAATCTTTTTTTTTCTTTCGTCGGTATCTTGTATATTGTGACCAAACTTTTCTTCAAATGGTAGATGCAAACTTATGATAGGCAACAAGAAATACAATTCGAATAGTCTTCTGAATACTGTGTTTTGATTGAATATAAATACTAAATCCCCAATGCCACCTATAACTTCTAATCGTTTGGTCATAAACCATGCTTAAGAAGCATCATTTTTAAATCAACAAGCCCTTATGTTAATGGAATATCTAATTGTTTCCATCTTCACAAGCAACCATAAACATTGTAGCTAAATACACACCTTTTACTTTAACTATAATAGAAGGTCGGATGGATTACTAGAAATCTCTTACGTATGGTCTCAATGCCATAAAGAACTACAAAATGTGTTCGTTGTAATCAATTCCTAAATGAGTAACTATACCTAGATTCAATTATTCCAACACATAGCAGTAGATAAGAAGTCATCTGAATGAATCGTTTGGCATATTAGCTATTAACCTTCATGCATGATCCTTAGCTTGTCAAGCAATAGGATATGTTAACTCTATACTAAATATTTCGTGTATGTCTACTTGGATTTCCTTTAGGTTGTAAATGTTTAACTTATGTAAACTTTTTTTTATTAATTTATTACTAATTTGACTCTTGGTTTGCTAGTGACCATCATATAATCGATCTAACTAATTGCATCTTTCATCATGTATAACCTATATGTATTCTTCATATGATAAAGTGTTTCCGCCCATCGGTCAACATTACATGTACTGACCATTTTTATCTCTTATCATCATATTTTGCCTTCAAAATGATCTTTCATAGACTTTAAAATTTTAAAGCTCCGTTTACCTTTAAGTAATAGTAAATGAACAGTATAATGAGTCCATTTTTACTATTATACATCTTTTTCACAAATACATCCCTAATTTCAGAACATAATACCTTATTCGATATGGCCAAGTCCTATGGTAGAATTGGAGAAAAAAATTGAAAAAGGTTTTATGCTTCAACTTCATCTCCTCTTCTATATGAATTATACCTATCACCGATCTCATTAAGAGAGCTATTAGAAGTATAACAATGTTTGCCTTCTTTTAAATCACCAATCTGCCACCTTATTCCACATTATCAAAATTTCTAATGCCATTGACATCCATATTTGTCTCATTATCGTAGTGCATAAAAGTTAGGTCTTATTGAACATTATAGGAGAATAATTATAGTCAGCCATAGTATTTGTGAGCAACACAACTATTTGCAAAATTATGCACACACGAATGTGTACCGCAAGTGCACAGGTCATGCGCAAGTAATAAAGTGATGAGTGATTATCGTTCCTACGAGAATTGTGTCCTAAATTAATGCTAAGTACTATGATGTTGGCAACCTAACTTTATCTAGGCTAATCTAAAAGGGAAGATAAATTATTGAATTAAAAGCAACTTAAAACTAAATAACTTGGTAAATTAAAGACATGAGAAATCTATAGCAATGGGGTTCTAGGGACTTGGTTTCCCTCTATTATTCCTATGGTCTTTGTCATTAGTGATCAACAACTAATTTTATGCATTCATTAGTCTAGGGTGTATGATTAGTCTCATTCCCTCTCCTGAGTACCGAATGAGATACTATGCATATACAACTAAGTTGATATCCCTATCTAACCCGTTATACATACACGTATTAAGCTACCCTTACGCGACTACCCTAAGTTCATTAGTCTCCCAACTCAACAAACTCAAAGCTATGCTTTTTACAACCAACATATGGATTAAACTTTCCCGAGCACATAACCCAAATGTTTAAATCATCCAATCCATTTCCCAATGCAATTAGAATCATTAAGCATATAAAAAATCATAAATAAATAAACATCAAATAGTCATTAATCACAAAATAGCATCAACACATATTCTTCAATAGAGTTCTATCAATTCATAGAACATATAATCTAACAACAAAATGATAATCTTGCGATATGGTGAATTCTATAAAAATGGGATAGTAGAGCATTGATTTCATTCTATTCTTCCTATGTTCTTCCTATCTAGCATTTCGTTCAATTCATTAATCAATGGCTTTAGACTAATCTCATTCCCTCTCCCGAGTGCCGAATGAGATACTATGCATACATATTCAAGTTGACATCCCCATCTAACTTGTTTACATAAACATGCATTACGCAACCCTTAAATTGATTACCCAATGGTTAATTTCATTATCTCTCCCGAGCGTCAAATAAAATCCTAAACATAATGGCACACCTAAAGTGTTCTCACACATTTTATCAAACACTTGGAGTGCACTACATGCAATCCTTAAGAAAACCATGGTGATTACCTAAGTGTTATTAGCCTCCCAACTCAATAACAACCTAAGGCTATGTTTCTCCCAAATCCAATAAATGGGTCAAGCTCTCCCAAGCATCAATTCATAAATCCACAACAACCAATTCATTTTCCAATCAATCGAAAACATTAAGCATAGAGAA
This sequence comes from Ailanthus altissimus, assembly GCA_946807835.1. NCBI lineage: Eukaryota > Viridiplantae > Streptophyta > Magnoliopsida > Sapindales > Simaroubaceae > Ailanthus > Ailanthus altissimus. The sequence continues at coordinate 6,168,912 of OX327713.1, read as the reverse complement.
ACATAAATGGATTACACAAAAATATACTAAATCATCCAAACATAATATAAATAAAACTATATAAAGCCTCAGAATAAAGTTTAATCACATAAAAAAATCCAACCATAACTAAAATTATCAAGAAATTCATAGATAAAAACATTATTCAAAGTTGAAAATTTAAACAAAAGAGAAAATACAAAGAAAAGAAAGAGAAAACCAAATTTGGGGATGTCTCCAAGGTTTCAATCCTTCAAATGTCTTCAATGATTCTCAAGAAATCTTGGAGACATTATTTCTTCTCTTTAAATTTAAGCTCAAGCCTTGTTTTCTTTTGTAAATTTCGTGCCTCCATTTGATAGTGTGAAAAATGGCTAAAGGGTAATATTTATAGATTTCAAATTAGGGCAAAAAAAAATGGGGTAAAAACAGGTGGTGGCACTTAAGCGTCACATTTTGGCGCCCGAGTGCCAAGCATTCTGCTAGTTTTAGTGCCTGGGCACCAATTTCTAGCACTAATTTTGGGTGATCTGGCGCTAGGGCCCCAAACACTATTTCTGTCACTGTACACCCAACTGTTCATTGTACTGTAGCATTTTAGTCTTTTGTTTGTTTTTGTGAATTTTCATCCCAAATAGTTTCATTAACTTGAAACCTACAAAATAAAATTAATATATATACAAAAAGTCATAAATTCACATTCAAAATGAGCAATTATCAAATTAATAGATGTATAATATCATATATAAAATGCGCTTATCAATAACAATTGATATTATTGGGACTATGCTACTGAATTGGTTGCTACTGATTTCTGACAGAAATGATTATGACAAGAGTATTGATTGTCGAGAGGTGAATATGCATTCTCTTCACATATGGGAGTTTTAAGATCTACTGTTGCACATAGAAGTAAAAATTTTCTTTTATTGACCCAATAAAGAACTACACATCGTTATTATTTTACATTTCAATTGGTCTCAACTACAACCTCATTCTATGAACATAATTCCTTAAAGATACTTAATACTACATATTATCAACTCTAATTGCATGACACACAGTATCCAAAAGCTTTTTATAGTTTATATCCTTCGAAAATAAAATACTTACATTTTTCTACCCAATATATCTCTCATTATTGTAACTCTTCTACTTTCTCCTAAAACATACAATACTTGATTCATGCTCTATGACCACTATAACCAAAATATAAAAAATATAAAAAAAAGTGTTTAAAACAATTTAGAAGTAAATATTTAGAAAAAAAAAAGCACAAAGTAGCATAAATTTAACTTTGTGTGACTTACACAAAGTAATTTCATGCCAATCACTTGCAGCACAGGCGAGCACATGTTGTCTTGCATGCAAAAGGTGCATGAATCACGATTGTTCTACTTTTATTGTGGGCCCTTCGTAGAGAAATTTTAGTGCACCATTCTCATACAAGAAGGCAATACATATGGAACAATTGCAATTGCATTAAACTCCTTTTTTTTCTGGTTTTTACGCAACCTCAAAAGTTTTCAATATCCACCTTAATCCTTCTCCAATAAATCACATTACACTACATTTACATTTCTATGCTCATACTTTGACAAAATAACCACATAAACTTCATGACTCAAAGCTACAATTATAACTCAAATTTGATATAGTTTAAATTTATAAATACATAAGAAAAAACAATTTTTTTTTCATAATGATAGAAAATAATAATTCCTTTTTTTCTATTGAAATCTAATTATTCCAAATTTGAATATGCTGGAGTGTATATTTTGATAGTGATTTTAGAGTTCCGATTTTGAGACATTTGATTTTAATGTTTTAGTTATATTTTATAAACAAGGGCAATTTTATCTATTTATTCAAATTTTGGCTAAAAAAGATAATACATTAAAAATTTTGGCCATTTTAAAATTTTCTCAAAAATAATTGAAATCTCCAAGATCTTTTCAAGCTAAGGTACTACTTAGTTATAACATTACTTGATCAAACCACTAATGCCATTAATCAAAATATCATCAAATTAGATCAATACCAAAATTAAATATTGTCTAGTATGCTTAATAAACAAAGAAGATTTAGATTATAATTATAAAACCTTCATCCAAGCAAAGTCTCTCTAAGCCTATCATATTTGACTCTAAGTGCCTACTTAAGGCCATATAAGGCCTTATGTAATTTAGAAATAAATTGTTGATTTATAGAATCAACAAAACCTGGTGATTGAGCCATATATACCTTTAATTCAAGGTCTCCATTAAGAAAGTTATTATTCACTTCCATCTATCTAATCTTCTAATGTTTCATAACAGCTAAGCTTAATACTATCTAATGGTTGAAGCCTTGACTACAAGACTAAAGCTTTATAAAGAAATCTACCCTTTCATTTGATAAAAACCCTTAAGTCTAGCTTTGCATTTAAAAACACTGCCATATGATTTGTATTTTATGTTAAGTCTAAGAGAAAGGTACCAAGATCCATGTTTGCTTTTTTTATTAAGGCATCATATTTAGCTTCTATAATTGCTCTTAACTTAGGATCAACAAGACCATAATTGCATATCTACATCATATACTCTTGGTTTGAAAATATCAACTTTAGATTTGGTAATCATAGGATTAATTGAGGTAACTTGATTTAAAGTAGTATTGGTTGTGTATTTAGGTGATTTGGAGGCATTGGTGGTTGAACTTATATTTGATTAATGATAGAGGTTGGTAAATGTATTAAATTAATATTGGTATGGTTGAGACCATTAATAGGTTACATTGTTGGGTTTTCAAGGGAACACTAAGTAGGATTGTTATTCCCTTAATTTGTTGTTTAAGTGGGGTATAATAAGAGTATAGAACGAGAGTTAGAAGGTGAAGATAAAGATATTATAAAAAAAAATAACTTAAATGTGTAATGAACATATTGTTCATCAAAGTTCACCTATTTAGCAATATAAATTTTCTTAATAGGACTAAGACACTTATAATTTTCGTGAAGAGGACTATAACTAATGAATATGCATTTGGTTGTGTGAAAATTAAATTTATGTTTGTTAAAAAGTCTAAAATAGGAAAAACATACACAAAATATATTTCAAAAAGATATAATAAGATTTTAGACTAAAGTCACTCAAAAGGCAATTTTCTGTGTAAAATAAATGTAGAAAGTTAGTTAATGAAATGAGTGGCAGTATGAAATACTTCTAACCAAAAGTTTAGTAATTTTGCTTGTGTACGTAGTGTAAGACCAAGTTTAATTATGTGCTTATGCTTCCTTTGTACAATACCTTTTTGATGATATATTTGTAGACAAGAATATCCAAAACTTACACTCTTACTTTACTAAAAAGGTACAACGGATCTATATTCTCCACCCTATCTAAGTATGAAGTTTTAATGGAAGTAGTGAACTACTTTTTAACTTGTAACTTAAATCTCTTAAACACTTCTAAATAGATAACTATCAACAAAGCAAAAATAATATTTACATCTCTCTTGACAGAATTGGTGTTGGACCCCATACATCAATGTATAATAATTTAAGTCGTGACACGTATCATAGAAGCAATGCATAACTCTTTTATTAAATCTATTGAAAGTGTTATAAGTTTATAATATAAGTTTGTGAATAAGAGGCCTACGATGACCTAAGCTATTATGTAAAACATCAATATTCTCATTACTAGATCTATTATTAATAAATAGAGCAATTTTTCTTAACTAATCATCTCTAATAAAAACTTCTTTCAATGCTAATAGTTGTACCTTGAAGCTTATAAACTTGTATGCTATTAGAAGAAGTAATATAGGAACAAGGTAAAAATAAATGCATAGAAAAAGATCTAATAACATAGGTTTTAAGATTGGAATTTTAAGATTTAATAAAGGGATTTAATAACAACTTATATAATCTATTTTTAATAGTCTTTTGCAACACTACAATGCATGGGTAGGGTGTTTGCCATTGACATAAAAGACTAGTCTATCAGGTAATACTGTCTACCTGTTCTTATTAACTAAGATACACCTAATTTCTATTGAATGTGAAATGTAACATTCTCCTCACCCAATTATGTGATGCCTTCGTCGTGATCTAATCTAAATTTAAAAGCCAACCTGGCCCATATTGCCCAGCCCCAGGGGCCATAGCAACCTATTACACATGTGACAATCTCTATTGAGACTTAAGACATGAGATTTTCAAGGTCCATTTAGTTTATTATGCCCATCTCCATTATTCTTAAGGGACCTACATTCCACATAATAATCTCCATTGGGGTGATTTAGGGGTCCACATAAGAATAAGAATTCTAGTTTAATCTAATACTACTTGTCACAGGTTGAGCGCTTACCATTGACACAAAAACCTAACCTGTTAGGTAATGCTATCTATCCCCTATATAAACCAAACATCTACCAATTTGTTTTTTATATGGAACGTGACACATGCTTATCCTCTAGTCCTTTATAAGGAATTTTTTTTCATAAAACTCAATAATTAGTTTGTTATCAATTGTTGGTTTAAAAACACTAAAAATATTTTTTGTGATACAAGGGACATATAACACGTCTTTAAGTTGATTTTATAATGCGAATTTTTCAGAATTGCAAAACTAATACTTTCTATATGCCAATCATATCAATTACTAATGATTAAAGATTTATTACTTGTAGCTTTCTCTCTCAACAAAGGTACTAAGATCATTTGTTAAATGATGAGTAGCTTCATTATCTAATAAATACCATCCTTAATTAGCTATATTGTTTAGAGTTAATATTAAGTAGCCTTCTATCTTAAACCATAACTAGCCTAATTAGCTTGGTAATTTGTAGGACTAGCTTTATTGTATTTAGCCTCATTGTAACCAACTCCATTATGTCTAACTCTACATGGACCATAAGAATTTATATTCAAGTTGTAGTTCCTCACATTATGTTGAACAAAATGTTTATTCAACCTGTTATCACATTTAGGACTAATGTGCCCAAGCTAATTAAAATTTTGATAAATATTATTGAAATTGGTGATTCAACAATTATGTTTGAGCATGAATTGAGATTGTACCAATGAAGAGTTAATAAAAAATCTAGTGCATGAAGGTCATACGAGAAAAGAATAAAATATAGAGTCGAAAGTAATGAGAAACTTGAAAACACAAAGAAGGTCATACAAGTATGAATGCCTCAGTGTTGGAAGACAAAACCCCCCCACCCAGATTTCAATGTTAGATGTTAGATGCCGCAACATTGCTTGTTTGAGAAAAAAATTTTTGGGTTCAAATTAACTTCTTTGAGTGGGCTTTGGACTCCCACACACAAGAACTCTTATTCCAAATAAGTTTAGGGTCTCTTAGGCCTTTGTAAACATTATATAAACTCTTATAATCCCTTAGAATTCATTAAGAATTAAAAGAGACTCCAAGAGATAATAGAGTACTAAGTAGACACAAATTGTTTGGGTACACTATGATCTAACCATGGTGAGTGTCTTTGTTCTATATGAACAAAATGACGACTAATAGATCTTTTTAGAGTTCTCTATATTATATTCGTTGATAATCTTTTAAGAAAAATGGTAGTGATTTGTAATTCTTTTGTGAACTTTAATAAGAGAGACTATGATCCCTTAATCAATTGTGGATGTAGGCGTTGTGCCAAACCGCATAATTGGTCTTGTATATTCTTTATTAATCTTGTTCTTATTCTTACCCTTTTTCTTTTACTTGTGATTTAACGTTTCTGCAACAAAGGGATATAATGCAAAGGCTAATCTTTAATTTCCTTCAACAAACCATTATTAGTTCTAAGGTTAATTCCTAAGAGAAATTAGTGCTGATGACTTATAACCCTCCAATAAACTGGTATCAAATTCAAGGTTAGAGAATATAATTAAGTGGTATTAATCATGCTAACTCTCAAGTAAAATATAAAGAAGTTTAATGGGATGAATGACTTTAATCTATAAAAGGTAAAGGTTATAGTTCTACTAGTGAGTCAAGGGTTAGACTCAGCTTTAGAGAAAACCCAAGCAACTACTAGCAAAGAGAAGAAACCTGTGAAGCTTGACGAGTAAGATTAGAACACTATTTAGAAGAGAACCCACAGTACCATAGTTTTATCATTGAGTGACAAAGAGAGAAGACAATGGGTCTATGGAAGAAGCTTGATACCCCTATACATGAAGATGTCTTTGGTGAATTATTTGTATAGAAAGAAGAAGTTATATTTGTTATTTATGTTTGAGGGATCTTTAATAAGAGATTATATTGACGCTTATAATAAGATCATCATAGATCTTGAGATAATAGACATCAAGATCTAATATGAAGACAAGACCATCATCTTGCTATATTCGTTACCACTGAATTATGAGCACTTTGTGGCTATGCTTAAGATAGTAAGGAGACTCTATCCATGAAGGATGTCAAGGACTCATTGAACTCAAAAAAATTAGGGAAGAGATTTGAATCCAATAATGCAACAATTATGCTTGTAAGAAGAAAAAAGAACAATCAATCGAGAAAGAGATTCAAAAAGTGTTTTCTTTACAAGAAAGAATGACACTTTATAAAGAATTATTCGAAAATAAAAGGAATAAATAGAGATACAACAATAGTATGTTATGAAGATGACTTAAATGTTATAAAATCCCTAGTAGCCTCTGATGGAAAGTATGCTAGCGAATGGATACTAGATTCTGGCTGTAGTATCCATATGTGTTCTAATAGATTGTTGTTCACCAACTATAAAGCCATTAAAGAAAAAGTACTAATAGGGAATAACATGGCTTGTGAGGTTGTGGAGGTTGGCGATATAAGAATAAGGATGCATGATGTAAAACTTAAGGACTTACTTGGTATAAGGCATGTTCTTAAATTGAGAAGAAACTTGATATCCCTAGGAAAGCTAGATGAAGAAGGGTATTTAATTCAAGCAAAAAACAAATACTGAGGGTAGTAAAAGAATTTATAATGATAAAGAGTGAGAAGCATACAAAGAGGTTCTATGTGTTTCATAGAATGGCTATAGGTGACTCAATATGGGTTGTTGAAGGAATACAAACCATAAGGTCACATAAAATTAGCTCATCGAAGTGATGAGGGTCGAAAGGGAATATGTGGTATCAATACGCTATGCAAGAAGCATTTGTACCTTTGGAAACCAAAGTCATGAGCCAAGATGAGTTAAGTCTAGATAAAGACTTAATTGAAATCAACTCTAAGTGATAGAGCATTGGCATGGATTGATCTCGGAAGCCTTTTAGTAGAGATTTTAAATCAAGGAGTGGATTGTTAGAATTGGTGATTCCGCAATCATATTTGAGCATGAATTTGAGATGAATACCAATAAAGAGTCAACAAAAAATCTAGTATGTAAGGGTGGGATTGAAAATACAAGGAGAGTCATAAAGGCTGAACATCCTAGTGTTAGAAGACAGAACACCCCCACGTAGATTCCAGATAGCCCTGTTGGCGAATCTTAGGCACATGTGGGTGTATGCATATGCAATTGTGTCCATTGCCTAACACAGCGAAAGTGTATAAATTTTGCAATAAACATAATAAATAAATATATTAATCACATTACTATATTAAAAAGATAGAGAACTCACCAAAACGTATAATGTTATACACGTATTTTTTCTAGAGTCCGTATGGAAACCAACTCGTGTGCAGTTCTAGTCACAAACACAGTAGGCTTGGTGAGCTAGAACAGCAGCTCCATATTCAGCCTAAGATTAACTCTTAATCCCCAAAATGACCGAGAGTGTATTTATATCCTTTTTTAGAAATAGAGAGTTTGAAGCAATCTAGCATTGCTTCAACTAGAAGCAAAGAAAAAAAATAAAACAATTTCATTTTTCTCATTTTTTTTTCTTCTTCTTCTTTCTTTTTTCTTTCTCTTTCTCTCCATTTCGGCTTTCTCTTCTCCTGGGCAACATTTGCCCAACTTTTCTCTCTTTCTCTCTTTCTTTTGCTTTATATATATATAATATAATATAAATAATAATATAATAATATATATTATAAAAAGAGAGATATTTGATTATTTAACAATTAAATAATCAAAATGATAAATGACCATTTTGCCCCTCATGAATAGTTACTAAGTTCACCCCCTAGTAGGTCCCACCAAATCCCACACTTGGGTAAACTCAACTGAGGGTCCACAATATGCTACGTGTCATTATACAATTAGTAAATAATAATTATTAACTAATTATTATATTTAACACTTAAATACAAAAATGCACGCATTTCTGTGGTAGTGCTGAATATTGCTGGATTAAATAATTTAATCCGATACACTGCCCCAATGCACAACGAGTACACTCCATATCATGGGACTCCCTAGGTTCTACGCCCAATTTGTCAAATGAAACTATTCATGAGTCTGTGAGCAATGCCTCACGCACACGTCATGGATAAACAAATCAGCGCGTTGAACCATACAAGTTGAGGTTACAACGCATACGTATAGTCCTTCCTTCATGATATCTTGGATGTGCAAGGATATAGATTATCACCGTCAAATCCCCTAGTGCTCATCTATGTCTTATCTTCAGACTTGTACTTACTTTGCCATATTGTTTCACCCTTGCGAAACTCTTTCCCGGGATTATTGCTTGTGGCCATAAGACTTTTTGAGATATAGTCTCGAAGCATCTGGATATCTAACTCCATATAGGAGCTGACGGATCCCATATCTGTACGCATCAGACTCCATAAGCATCGGACCATACCCAGCGACACCCAGCAGTCACACCATGAAAAGTCTGTGATATCAGTAGAACCAAAGTATGGTAGATCACTTACAAGCCTACCGTGGCACTCAGGTCAAAGGACCACGTATACTACTCAACTCGAGAGGACCCTCCGTTGACGACTTACATTGAATGTCTATCGGAGGCCCTCGTGAGTCTGTCCCATATCCAGTCCTAACTGGATACCCATATGTTAATATAAGCTCCAAGATCACGGTCGGCTAAGAACGACCATCTATACCTTATAGGTACGACATATGTTGATCTATATATAAAGGTATCCACCGACAGACCCACATCGGTAGAAATAGATCAGGGATAATTATTCGAGAACATACTTGCGCAACATGCATTTCCTAGCACCCGATTGTAACTATGCAATTATTAGTATATTCCTAGGTCTATATCCCATTATAGACAAGGCTCCAACTCTTGGATCTGCTGAGTATTATAACAAGCTAACACTTAACTGTGCTAATATTAAGATTTATATCTCTCAACGTGGCTGACTATGGGCCCTTATCTAAACTCTTTTAGATCAGATCCGAACTCCTTCAAATCTACAATGTTTGTAACGTTACATGCATAATACCATATATATGAGTATTAGCGATTTAATGAGAATGTACACTTGTATAAATACACAAGTATATATACATTCAAGGATGACATGTAAGCACCGACCCTAATAAGTCCAACACCCCAACATTCATCACAAATGCTGCAGGGATGAAATAGTTGTATTAACACCTCAGCATTGGATATTAGACACCACAATGTTGCTTATTCGGATAAATCTATTTTTGGTTCAAATTGACTTCTTTAAGTGAGTTTTAGACTCTTACATGCAAGCACTCTTATTCCAAATAGGTTTAAGATTTCTTAGGTTTTTATAAATACTATATAAATTCTTGTAACCCCTTAAGATTCATTAAATATTAAAAGAAACTCCAAAAGAGAATAGAGAACTAGGTAGACACAAAATATTTATGTACACTGGGATGGAACCATGATTAGTATCTTTGTTCTGTATGAACAAAATGAGCAATAATTAATTCTTTGAGAGTTTTTTTGTATTCTTTTCCTTGATAATCTCTTGAGAGAGATTTTAGTGATCTATTATTCTTTTGTAAATTTTAATAAGAGATGTTAGGATCTCTTAATCCACCATGGACATAAGCGTTGTACCGAACCACATAATTGATTGTGTGTATATTTTATTGATCTTATTCTTATTCTTACTCTTTTTCTTTTACTTGTGATTTAACACTTTCTACAACAAAAGAATATTAAGACAAAGGCTAACCTCTAAGTAGGACTAGTGGTAAGTCTAATTTCCTAATAGACACCTTGAATTGGTCTTACACTTTTTTATTATTATTAAGATTAAAACGTCTTCCACTATTACTATTTATCCCAACATTATTGGACATTCCAGAATTTCCTTCTCTTATATTTCGACTATTAGAACTATTCTTCTGATTTTGATTTTGTTTAGCACGAACATATTGCTTAAATTCTCATATTATTACTTCTTTGTCCAATCTATATCTTCAATGACATTACTTCATTTAAATCAATATCATCACGACTTCCTTGTACATGAATAACCACGGGTTTTTATCAATACTAGTTAAAATAGTCATGATAAAATCATCTTTATTGACAAGACTACCCGCTAAAGCTAAATCATCAGCAAGTTTTTTCAGCTTCATGATGTAAGCCATGATAGAAAGAGATCCTTTAATAGTGTGTAATGGTTGAACTTTTAAGTGTCATAGCCATAGCGTTAGACTGAGTACCAAACTGTTTTACAATTGCAGTCTAAAGTGCAAAAGATGATTTACAACCAATTGCAAAAGCAAGAATAGACTCACTATTGATACTTGTAAATATCGAAGAAGAATTTTGATCTTGTCGTTTCCAGTTCGTGTATTCTGAATTTTCAATAAGATCTGAACTCTGATCATAATAGATCTAACCAAATATTGAGTCAGTGCCTTCTTTGATCCATCCATAAAACCTTCTAAGCCATTACCACGGATCACAAAAAAAATATGATCTATCAATTTTAATATGTGCTAGGAACGAGCAAGTGACTAAGGAAGATGAATTAACAATGTTTGAGACTTGGCTTGTAGAAAACAAAAGAGTAAAGGCTTAATTTGCTATTATTTGGCTCTAATACCAAATAACTAAACAAAATTTGCTAAGTTTGGTTACTAAGAAAATCAATGATAAAATGTAGGAAAAAGTATCTGAGAGATAAGATAAGTAACTTGTTTATTAGAATTTTCTAATGTTTATATGGTTGAGAGTTCTTGTTTATACACATTAAGAAAAATCGAGAGCCTCAATCATATACCAAAGAACTCCTAACAAATCTGCCAAAGTTTTGGCGAGAACTAAAAATAATGTTACGAGACTTAATCCTTTATTTTGCCTCATACGACAAGCTCTGGAGTTTTTATTCCTGCTTTTGTAACTACCATAATACTTGCAACTCCTCATTGTCCTTAATAGAACTCCTTGAGTTTATTTCACATTTTAAGTACATGACATAATCAAAATAATAGAGTAAGAAGCATGAATACAAGAGTGGAATAAGATGAGAAGTCAATGGTGAACTTGAATAACAAGGCATTGTAGAATATTTATCCTTCCTATTTCATATATATTATCAGTCAATGGGTTTTGATTATTTTATTAGTTTATTACATTTTAAGAGTTTTTAATAATTTCCAATCTCTAATATTTGTCAAGAATTTTAATAATATTTAAAATCTATTAAGAATAAGAAATGGTGTGACGTTAGTTATGGAAAACAAGATTTGTTAGTGAGAAAACAAGAACTTGTACTTGTATTAGATAATTGATATTCTGTTGTGATTACTGATAAGGGCAAATTTGTCATATATTTTCTTATGTTTTTATTATTGATATTTTATGATTTTATGAGAATAGATGGCTATTTATGTACTTTATTGATATTTATAGGGACTTGAACGAAATTTAAAGAAAGAACGCAAAAGGAGCGAAAACAGGGACTAAAATGTAAAGTTTTCAAAGTATGTGTCCATCGCCCCAGCTCCACAAGGATTTTCGCCCCAGCGCTGAAATAGTGATCGAAATAAGAAAAACGACTTGCTTAAGTCGCGTATAGCGCCCCAGCGCTATCAACATACCGCGCCAGCGGTGAAGCCGTTTTCATGCAGCGCCCCAGCGCCAAGATCCCACCGCTCCAGCGGTGAAGGCCTTTTCACGCGTCGCCCCAGCGACAGATTCATAGCGCGCCAGCGGTAGTGCGAGTCCTAGTCCGATGAGAATTGAGATTTTCAAGCTCATATCAATCCCTATATAAAGCCACTCGTTCCCAACCTTTAAGAAAGAATCCAAGACGACCCAAGAGCACTAAGAATACAGAACACGAGTCTTGGAGAGCAATAGGAGCTTAATTGAAGCATCTTTAGAGAGAGATACAAGACGTTCTTCGGCATCAAGAGTTCCTAAGCAGCGCAATTAAAAGCAATTCGACGTCTATATCGGTTTGCGATTAATTGTATCATGATTTATAATTATTTCTACTGCTGTTCTCTTGTAGCCATGAGCTAAACTTGTTTTCTAGGGTTAATATTTGAACTCAATATGTGTGCTTAATTGCCATATCTTTTAGTATTTAATAAACTTAGTCAATTATTATTTAAATTACTTGTGTTTAATGCTTCAATATATCTGGCCAATATATGGTGAATGAGTTGGTAATATTATTGATAAACTCGGAAGAGGAATCATAATATTTAGACCTAGGTAATTTGATGCATGATTGTAGAGTAACATTCAATGTTGCATATGCAAGTTTCAACTTAGGATAGGAATATACCTAATTGGCATGTATGATCAATAAGACCTAATCTTAATGAATCTTAATTTATTACAAGTACCATAGGAATATAGGTATTTGGTAAATTAAGGTATACTTGCATGACCTTGGAAGAGGCTTGTGAATACATTAGTGTCTTGATCAATAATAAAGACTAAGTGAGTTAAATATTAGAGGATTAATCATTAGAAACATATTGAGGGATAATATTAATCCTAGGTTCTCTCTACGTTGCTATATCTTTAAATCTCATTGCATTGTGTTTTTGCTTTTATATTTCTTACATTCATTCTTAAATTTTTATTTTTCTGAATAATTATTAGGAAGATATAATTTTAGTAATTGGTTACAAAGAAAGAATTATCCCTGTGGGTTCGACATCCGACTTATTTAGTCTCTTTATTACTTGCATACGATAGTGTATACTTGCACTTAATTTATGATATAGAATTATCGCATCAAGTTTTTGGCGCCGTTGCCGGGGATAATTATCTACTTTTTCACCAATATTAATACCAATCTTTCTAGTTTTTACTTCAGAATTTTTTTATTTTTATTTTTTAATTTAGTGTTACTTTCTTTGTTACGAGGTACATGCGAAGATCGAAGAGTGAGGACTTGATTGCTTTTGATTCAGAAATTGAAAGAACTTTAAGAAGAATTAGAAGAGAGCAAAATCAAGTCAACACCATGGAAGACCAAGTACCAATTACACCCAACAATGAAGGAAGACCACTAAGGGAGTATGCTGTTCCCTTAGTTAATGGAATCCATTCGAGCATCCAAAGACCAACTGTTCAAGCTAACAACTTTGAGATCAAGCCAAGCACAATTCAAATGCTCAAGGATTCAGTACAATTTGGTGGACTGCCCAATGATGATCCAAACATGCACATTATCAACTTCTTGGAGATATGTGACACTTTTAAGTACAATGGGGTGTCCGATGATGCAATCCGACTAAGACTGTTTCCCTTTTCCTTAAGAGACAAAGCAAAAAGTTGGCTGTTATCACTTCCATCTGGATCTATAGCTACATGGGATGATCTTGCACAAAAGTTCCTCGCCAAATTCTTTCCACCTGCTAAAACTGCCAAGATGAGGAACGACATCACATCATTCCTGCAACTAGATGGAGAATCTCTTTATGAGGCATGGGAGAGATACAAGGATATGCAAAGAAAATGTCCTCATCATGGAGTTCCGAAGTGGTTGCTTGTACAAACATTCTACAATGGATTAGCCGGTCAATTCAGAACAATAGTAGATGCTGCAGCTGGAGGAGCACTTATGAATAAATCCACCGATGAAGCTTATGATCTACTAGATGAGATGGCGTCCAATGCCTATCAATGGCCCACCGAAAGGTCAACCACAAGAAAGATCGCTGGATTACATGAAGTAGACACTTTGACTACATTATCTGCCCAAGTCAACCTCTTGACCAAACAATTAAGCAACTTGGGAGTTAATGCTATCAAGAGTCAACCCATCACTTGCGATTTCTGTGGAAGCAATCATGCTAATGGACAATGCATGGAGACTACTCAATATGTAGGGGACTTCAACCGCAACAATCCTAACTCAAATTTTTACAATCCTGGATGGAGAAATCACCCCAACTTCTCATGGAGCAACAATAATCAAGGACAGCATTCTAAAGCTCCTCTTGGCTTCCAATCGCAATTTCAGCAAGAGAAAAAATCAGACATTGAAGACATGCTCTTACAATACATGAAGAAAACAGATGCACTCTTCCAAAGTCAAGCAGCTTCACTTAGAGCCTTGGAGAATCAAGTAGGACAACTTGCTACAGCAATAAACAATCGACCTCAAGGAACTCTACCAAGCAACACCGAAGTCAATCCAAAAGGAAGCGTAGAACAGTGCCAAGCCATCTCCCTAAGAAGTGGTAAAGTCTTACATGACAACACTCCTCAACCACAGCTTTCAGAGATGATAGAGAAGGAAAAAGAACCAGTGGTCCAGCAAGATGACGTGCAACCATATAGACCACCTATACCATTTCCTCAGAGATTACAGCAGTTCAGAAACCAAGAGAAAAGTGCTGAAACGCAGAAAAGCATAGAAAATGGTATTCAAGTGCAAGAACAGAAAAGAGAAAATGCAGCAGAAGATACCAATAGCAATCCGCAAAAGCAACCTACGCAGACATTCACTCCACCACCTCCATTTCCTCAAAGACTGCAAAAGAAGAAACTAGATAAGCAATTTTCTAAAATTCTTGATATTTTTAAGAAATTACATATTAATCTTCCTTTTGCAGATGCACTGGAGCAAATGCCGAGCTATGTGAAATTTATGAAGGAAATCCTATCAAAGAAGAGAAGAATAGACGACTTCGAGACTGTGGCCCTGACGGAAGAGTGTAGCGCCATCCTCCTAAAGAAGTTACCGCCAAAGCTCAAAGATCCTGGGAGTTTCACCATACCATGCTCAATTGGAAATTATGATTTTGGGAAAGCACTTTGTGATCTGGGAGCTAGCATCAATCTTATGCCCTTGTCCGTGTATAAAAAGTTGGGACTGAAAGAAGCCAAACCAACAAATATCACACTTCAGTTAGCAGATCGTTCTCTCACCTATCCTAAGGGATTAATTGAAGATGTGTTGGTTAAGGTCGATAAATTCATCTTCCCGGCTGATTTTATTGTTTTGGATATGGAAGAAGACAAGGAGATCCCAATCATCCTTGGAAGACCCTTCCTAGCCACTGGAAGAACAATTATTGATGTGCAAAAAGGAGAGTTGACCATGAGAGTACAAGAGGATACAGTCACTTTTAAGGTCTTCAAGGAGATCAAATTACCAGCTGAAAATGAAGACTGTTTCTGCATTAATGTGGTGCATCCAAGCGTTAAGCAAATTAAAGATATGGAGACATTGGATCCTCACATCCGAAAAAGAGCATTGAAGCATAGAAAGGCAAGAGAGAAGAAGAAAAAGCAGCATCACGACGAAGCAAGCAAAGAGAAAGAAAAGGAAGAACCATCTCCTCGGTCTAAGATTAAAGTCTTTCCGGAGAGACATAAGGAGAATGCAGCAAAAGATATTGCCCAAGGTTTAATTGCAAAAATATGGAAGCCGAAAAAGAAGAAAGCCAGCAAGATCACTTACACAAATGCTTCCATCAGCATCTTCGACCCACCATGAAAGAAAAGGAAGCCCCGTCAAGCCGATGACGTTAAATCAAGCGCTACCTGGGAGGCAACCCAAGGAAAGTATTATTATTATTATTATCATTTTTTTTTATCTTTTTTTCAGCATCTTAAAAAAAAAAAAAAAAAAAAAAAAAAAAAAAACAAGAATTTCAGCGCTCCAGCGGCATAACATGGCGCAGCAGCGACAGGAAAATCGAGCACCACCGCCCCCGCGGTATACGCAACATCGCGACAGCGCAAATTCCAGTAACTGTGCAGAAATCAGCCTTCAGCGCTGCAGCGATAGACGATTACCGCGGCAGCGCCAGAACATCGCCCCAGCGATGGAGACTCAGCGCGACAGCGAAAATTGACCAGGGAAGTCTCTTAATTTCACTTCTTTATTTTTTGACATTGGGGACAATGTCTAAATTAAGTTTGGGGGTGGGAAACACTTTCTTGTGTTCATTTTGCTGCGTGATTTGAGTGGTCATTCTTGTGGGTTAAAACTTAATTTTTTTTTTAGTTACTTAGTTTTTTTTTTAGTTAATTCATTTTTATTAGGTTTTAATAAGATGATCATTTGTCTATGATAAGAAAAAGAATACATGGTTGAATTTATTTTTACAAATACCTAAGGAATGATAGATACTTGAGACAATTTTGATTATCTAAGTTTAGGAACAAATTTGACCTTATTTATTATCACCAATTTTTTGAACACTTTATAAGCATGAATAGTTATAACTATTACTTAGAGATACTTATGCTTTAAGGAGTACACCACAGTCTTGAAGACCGACACTCTAGAACTTGTCTTTAGTTACTACTTGAGGCGAAATTCTAGAAAACACATGAATAGGGAAATGATATTAGGCCATTTTTGGACCGATTGAGCCTTTCTAGCCTACCTTTTAGTGTATATTTATCCCTAGTACCCTATTTTGAGCCTAATTACCCATTCTTTGGTTTAACCACATTACAAGCCCAAGACTTAAAGTTTACTTATCTAAAAATTTACCCGTAACACCATAAACCTTGCATTTACTTAGAAATACTCTTGAAAAGAAAAAAGTTATGGTGATATGAGAAAAATAAGTTTGGGTAGTATTTGTCAATCTAAGTTTGGGGGTATTTCATAAAAAAAAAAAAAGTAAAGAAAAATACCCCCAGCTTAAGAAAAAGAAGAAATTCTTTAAAAAATAAAAGGTTGAAAAGAAGGATGGGAACACAATAAGTTTGGGGGAGGAGATAATACAAGGAAAAGAAGATCAAGAGGTTTCTAGGTAAAATCTAAGTGTTCATGGTGTGAATTGAACTTCATATATTTATCCTTTTATCCCACCTTGACCTTAGCCTTACATTACAAGCTAAGTAAAGTCCTAAATAGATCCCTAGACATGTGATTTTCTACATTAGTGGAGAGTGGTAATAAAGACAAGCTTATGGAAGTGTCATTATACAAATAAAATGCCGAGACATCATCTTTTCTGTACAAACTAAAGTATAAAGTAAATCAAAGTATGGTTTTCGCTATTTGCTTGCTGCTTGCACAC
Source organism: Ailanthus altissimus (assembly GCA_946807835.1). NCBI lineage: Eukaryota > Viridiplantae > Streptophyta > Magnoliopsida > Sapindales > Simaroubaceae > Ailanthus > Ailanthus altissimus. Next base: position 6,151,572 of record OX327713.1, on the reverse strand, counting down.
ACACACATGGTGATTATTTATGAGGAAGAATGAGGGACTAAATAAAGATAGTTGAGAATTGTTAATAGCTATTTGTCTACCTTAAGGATTTGTACCATTTCATCAGCTTTTGAGACAATGATTCTGATCATCTTACTAGTATTAGTATATTTTGTTTTGTTAAATGAGTCAAGTATAACCCTTTGTCTCTCTCTTAGTTTTATTTTATTGCTTGAGGACAAGCAAGTATTTAAGTTTGGGGTGATTACTGATAAGGGCAAATTTGTCATATATTTTCTTATGTTTTTATTATTGATATTTTATGATTTTATGAGAATAGATGGCTATTTATGTACTTTATTGATATTTATAGGGACTTGAACGAAATTTAAAGAAAGAACGCAAAAGGAGCGAAAACAGGGACTAAAATGTAAAGTTTTCAAAGTATGTGTCCATCGCCCCAGCTCCACAAGGATTTTCGCCCCAGCGCTGAAATAGTGATCGAAATAAGAAAAACGACTTGCTTAAGTCGCGTATAGCGCCCCAGCGCTATCAACATACCGCGCCAGCGGTGAAGCCGTTTTCATGCAGCGCCCCAGCGCCAAGATCCCACCGCTCCAGCGGTGAAGGCCTTTTCACGCGTCGCCCCAGCGACAGATTCATAGCGCGCCAGCGGTAGTGCGAGTCCTAGTCCGATGAGAATTGAGATTTTCAAGCTCATATCAATCCCTATATAAAGCCACTCGTTCCCAACCTTTAAGAAAGAATCCAAGACGACCCAAGAGCACTAAGAATACAGAACACGAGTCTTGGAGAGCAATAGGAGCTTAATTGAAGCATCTTTAGAGAGAGATACAAGACGTTCTTCGGCATCAAGAGTTCCTAAGCAGCGCAATTAAAAGCAATTCGACGTCTATATCGGTTTGCGATTAATTGTATCATGATTTATAATTATTTCTACTGCTGTTCTCTTGTAGCCATGAGCTAAACTTGTTTTCTAGGGTTAATATTTGAACTCAATATGTGTGCTTAATTGCCATATCTTTTAGTATTTAATAAACTTAGTCAATTATTATTTAAATTACTTGTGTTTAATGCTTCAATATATCTGGCCAATATATGGTGAATGAGTTGGTAATATTATTGATAAACTCGGAAGAGGAATCATAATATTTAGACCTAGGTAATTTGATGCATGATTGTAGAGTAACATTCAATGTTGCATATGCAAGTTTCAACTTAGGATAGGAATATACCTAATTGGCATGTATGATCAATAAGACCTAATCTTAATGAATCTTAATTTATTACAAGTACCATAGGAATATAGGTATTTGGTAAATTAAGGTATACTTGCATGACCTTGGAAGAGGCTTGTGAATACATTAGTGTCTTGATCAATAATAAAGACTAAGTGAGTTAAATATTAGAGGATTAATCATTAGAAACATATTGAGGGATAATATTAATCCTAGGTTCTCTCTACGTTGCTATATCTTTAAATCTCATTGCATTGTGTTTTTGCTTTTATATTTCTTACATTCATTCTTAAATTTTTATTTTTCTGAATAATTATTAGGAAGATATAATTTTAGTAATTGGTTACAAAGAAAGAATTATCCCTGTGGGTTCGACATCCGACTTATTTAGTCTCTTTATTACTTGCATACGATAGTGTATACTTGCACTTAATTTATGATATAGAATTATCGCATCAATTACTATGGTAACATATAGTAATGTTTTTATATACAACCGAGAGAAAGGATAAGAATTTGATTTGAACTAAATACAATTTTCTTATCCTATGAATATATTTTATCTACAACATATAATGATGATTTATCACTTAGATTCAAACTGATCTGTTATCTATCCATCAAGCTTATCTGTTATATCTATTATCTATCCACTTTATAAACCCATTTATTCCCAATCAATTTTTGATTTATAGGAGGAACAAGCGTCCATGTATTGTTGATCATGAGTGCTTTGTGTTCTGCTTCCATAGCCTTTAACCATCTGACATCTAATATAGCTTCTTCAACAGTAGAAGGAATATGAGATGTAACTGAGTTGGCTTATGAAAGTGTATTGAGATAGATTTTGGGTTTGAATATACCTACCTTGGATCTAGTTATCATGGGATGTGTAGGTTCTAGATGAGGTTGATATAGTGAATTTGGTGTTACTGTATCGATGTGGATGAGGCAGTTTTAGATGTTGCTGGAGAATGGTCTGAATCATTATGTGTATAGGTGGTAGTTTGAGGAGACATTTCTTGTTGACTTGGATGCAGTGGTGAGTTAACTGAGTTTGAAAGTTCTATGGCAGAACTATGTGCTATTAGTGTTGATGTTGTTGTACCTGGTTCTGTTTCAGTATCCACTGGTAAGGAACCTGCTCCTGTTAAGTGCACAAGCTGAGGAAAAAGCGATTGATAAGAGCTTAATGTTGTACTTGTGAATTTTGAGATTTATGAATTACCAAAATTAGGATCAAGATGAAAGGGGAACTCTTTTTCATTAAAAATAACATTCTTGTCAATGTAAATTTTTCCTAATTCACTAAGACATCTGTACCCTTTATAGTGCTGGTTGTATCTAGTGAAAACACATTTGCTTGTTCTAAATTTAAGTTTGACATTGTTATATGGTCTAAAAAAAAGGATAACTAGTGCAGCCAAATGACTTTAGAAAGTTGTAATCTAGTTTTGTGTTAAATAATTTTTGAAATTATGACATTTAACTTAATACTGGTGTAGGTAATCGATTTATCAGATAAGTGGCTGATTCAATGGCTTCCCACCAGTAATGTAGTAGCATGCCAGCATGTGACAGAAGTGTTGATGCTGTCTCTATAAGGTGTCTTTGCTTCCTCTCAATCTTACCATTTTGGTAATGAATATGTGGACAAGAATGCCTAAATATGATGCCTTGTTGTACTAGGTACTTAGAAAGTGGTCTAAATTCTCCACCCCAATCTGACTGGACACCTTTGATTTGCCTTTCAAAATGTTTTTCAACCAGTGTTTTGCATTTCAAAAAAGTGGAGTAAGTTTTAGATTTGGCAGTCAGAGGGTAGACCCAAGTATACCTAGTATAGTCATCTAGGAAGCTTATATAATAGCTATACCCTAAATTTATTTTCATGTCAGCTGGTCCCCATAAATCAGTATGAATCAATTCTAAAGGTTTCTAAGTTTTGGATGCAGAAATACCATAATGCAGTTTATGTGCCTTTCCATATTAGCAATGAGAACAAAAATTTAGATTATCAAAGGAATGAAAACTGATTTTATTAATTTGATAAATCTCCGTGCAAGTTTTAACAACTTGTTCTATTACATTTGGACTAGGATGTCCTAACATTATTTAAAGCAACTTAAATAGATGCAAAGATTTTTTATTATTAGAATTTAAACTAGACTTTGGTTTATCTTGATGAGATGTCCTTTTATTGATCATTGTTGAAAAGAATATTGAAGTGTTGTACACCTTTGAAGAGTCATGATGTTGTACCAGTAGCTGATACAGACTATTTTTAGCAAAACCTTTCAGTAGCACTGTTCCCTGCCCCTTGTCCTTTACAAACCAACAATTTTTATGAAATTCAACGAATATAGAATTATCATATACAAGTTTAAAGACATTAATGAGATTTTTTTAGATATGAGGAACAAACAATGTATTATGTAAAGGCAGAGTTTTGTGTGTGTGGTGTTTAACAGGTGAGAAAGCTGTACCAATGTGAGATATATTAATTTTGTTACCATTTTCAACTGTTACTTTCTCATTGCCTTTGTATTCACTTCGTGTGCTGCGATTGACAATGTCATTTGTCAGGTGATTGGTAGCTCCACTGTCTATACGAGTTCTGGTCAACAGTGTTATCTGGTGCTGCTAAATAGGATGCTGGTACATTGTTATTCCCAGATTGTGGTCCAGTATAACTGTCATTAAACCTGTGCCAGCAATTTACTGCAGTGTGTCATGTTTTGCCACAAATTTGACACACAAGTTTGTTGTTATTGTTGTGAGTTTTGTTGGTGTTAATATTTGAACCTCTACCACCAGCTAATCTTCCTCTGCCTCGACCTCTGGTAAATCCTCATCTTCCTACATTATTTTTCCTTTGTCTTGAATGATGATGAGTAAAATTATTCTGAGCAACATTTGCTTGTATGTCTAGAGATGAGTGATTGGATATCTGATCAATCCTGCTCTCATGATTTAGAAACATTGCATACACTTCTTGCAAATGTGGTAACTCTGTTTACAGGTAATGTTTACCAATATAGAATCAAAGTTAGTACCAAATCCAGCAAGTATATATAGAATTAAATCTTCATCATTGATTGGATTTCTTGCAGCAGCTAGGTAATCAATTAGAGTTTTCATTTTTGCAAAATAATCACTTACTGTCATGCCTTCTTTTTTAGTAGTTTGAAGCGACATTCTAAGTTGTAGCATTCTTACCGTTGATTGGGAAGAGAATAGTCTTTCTATGGCAGTCCAGAGTTCATGAGAGGATGCACAATTTACTATTGTACCTATGATTCTTTCTGTCATGGCAGATAGTAACCAGCTGAGCAAGAGTTGATCTTGCTTAATCCAAATAGCATAATCAGGATTAAGAGTTATAGAGATGTTGTTTTTCTTATCCACTATAATGATGACAGAATCAGGCTTTTTTCTATTACCATTGATGTAATCTTTTAAACCATGTCCTCGAATTGCTGGGAGAATTTAAGATTTTCAAATCAAATAATTTTGTCGATCAAGTTTAAGTGTGGTGAAATTATTAGGTAAAGTTATGATATTTTTCTGGTTTTTGATTACTGTATTGATGGTGTTTGAATCAGCAACATTTAATGACAGGGTAGAAATCTCAATAGTAGCCATGAAAGAAGATCGTAAGTTTCTTGCTCTAATACCAAGTAAGAAAACAAGAACTTGTACTTGTATTAGATAATTGATATTCTGTTGTGATTACTATGGTAACATATAGTGATGTTTTTATATACAACTGAGAGAAAGGATAAGAATTTAATTTAAACTAAAAAAAATTTCTTATCCTATGAATACATTTTATCTACAACACATAGTGATGATTTATCACTTAAATTCAAATTGATCTGTTATCTATCCATTAAGCTAATCTGTTATATCTGTTATCTTGTTATCTGTTGTCCATTATCTTGATCTTTATCTCTAACATAATCCCACATAGATTTGATATTTCAATTTAGGTGAAAAAAGTTAATAAAAGTCGTTTATCTTATAATTTTAGGATTACCTAATTGTTTAAAGTTTTATTATTATTATTATTATAAGTTGTATTTTATAGCCCTATAATTATAGTAAAATCTAGTGAGAAATAATATAGAGAAAAAAATACTTCTCTCAAACTTGCGTCCATAGTATTAAATTATAAACCCAAGGTTGTAGTCCCAATTATAATTGTTTTTTCTCGGCATTGACGCATACGTCAACATCAATCGTACATGAGCCTCAAGCACAGCAATGCTATTTAAGGTTGTCGTGTTTTTCACTCCACGCTTCACAAGAAAGAGTGTCCATTGATTGACTCTAAGAATGCCATAATCAAGAGTTCAATTTAGTCTTATATGTTACGGACATGTGAAGCTTCACCGTTGAGCCAATTTGAATCTTCTTACACCGATATCTATTTGACTGGATAGGCATTTTTGTATTAAGTTATTTCCAACAAGATTTTACCGATTCTAATTCATTTCAAGGGTTTACCTATCAAAGTTTTGAACTTTCAGGCTTTGACCGATATCTTTTGATTTATCATAATCACAACTTTTATAGGTTATTTGGCAAATTATCTATAACTTTAGGATTTCTTTGTAATTTTCATAATCCACCTCCATATTGTTCATATCAGGTTACTTATTCTTGAATTGTTAAATTCTTGAGAATGACAGAAATGATCACAAATTCTTGTAAGTTCAATGCCGACGTAGTAACCACCACGTCAAGCATTAATATATGGATAACCTGATTTTAGATATTACTACACTTAGTTTAAATGGGCAAAATTTTCTCAACATGTCTCAATTTGCTAAACTGTTTATTACACAGAGAGAGAAAAGTTTGACATTTGACAAGCTCAACATAAGCAATAAATAAAAAATGATCTAATATATGCAATGTTAAGGTACAATGTTAAATTATTCAATCCGACACCACTTAGACATTAATTTAACCACTACTTTAATATCCGTTTATTGACAATCCTTACGTGCTCTAAAACCTTTCGGCCAGATATTTAGTACCCTAGAATCCTATAAATTTTGCAAAAGTTTTCACTCACAAGTAAAAGTAATAATAAACAACAAAGATCAACTAAGAAAATAGAGAAAATAATCATACAAGACACAAGAATATATATAGTTCGGCAATAACCGCTTATATTTACAGTGGATCACAGACCCAATTTCTTTTATTTTAGTTCTTTAATATCCAAATAACCCCATACAAGAAAAACTAAAGGAATACAACAATAGACAAACTCCTAAAGTATTTATCTAATACTTTCTTGTGCTTATGAGCCCAGCACTCAAGTACTCCATAGTACTTTTTCGCACTTGCACCCAATACCCTAGAGCTACCTTAACCCTTTATTCTTTCTCTTGTTAATGTATTCACAATTCTAATGAATTACAAGTGTTTATATAGTGTTTACAAAGTCCTTATAAAATCCTATTCCTTATTGAAATAAAAGTCCACATAAAAGGAAATATCAAAACTAACTTAAATACGAAATTAGAACTAAAATAGGACTTTCCCAAATAGGTAGCGTTGTATAAACAGTACCCATATAAATAGTAATTACGTGAACAGTGCCATATAAATAGTAACTACGTAAATAGTACCTTTCTTCCGAATTCCTGTTTCGCACTTATTTTTTCCTTCTATTGCATCCTTGACCATGTCTTCGACTCTCTCTTGCTTTCCAACCCAAAATCAATTTATCCTTGATTTTGAATCACCAAAATTCTAACAAACCCCTTCTTGATTCAAAACCTCTTCAAGAGCTTTCTTAAGGAACCATCCATCCACTCTTTAACCAATGCTTGATCACCAAGCGTTGATTCCAATTAAGTCATATGCCTAGACTTAACCCTTTTAATGCTCATAACTTTGGTCTCCAAAGATTTCGAATGTATCTCTCTCCAGGTAACCATCATATAATAATTAGACACCATCACAATACCTCTATAGCTATATCCTTCCGGATCATACATTCTCTTTTGACATTGCCATTCCAGTGAGATAAACTCTAATGCTACTCTTAGCGTGCATCCCCTCAACAAAAATCCATATTGAGACCCCATAGCATTCTATTAAGCACATAGCCTCAACTGTGCTTCTCACTTATAGACCTTAGATTATCTGTATTACTTCTTCAAGAAGCCATTCTACAACTCCATGTCTTATTTACAGAAATATTGCAGCACCTCCACCCTTCTTAGCCTTCCTCTCCGATTGCTCTTCCATCTCTATTCCTAGCCTTATAGTCATATTACTACACCCTAAGTTCTTGATCTTTTCCCTTATTCTTCTATCTTCCATACTTATGAGTCTCCATGGTTGAACAAACTATACTCAGTCATTAACCTCAACCATAGCTCTGATAAAGACCTTAACTTGGCTGCAAATCCCAACCTAGCTCTGAATCTTAACCTGGCTCTAAATCCAAACTTGGCTCTGAATTTGAATTTACCTCTGGTACCATTTTGTTGAGGCATCAGGCTAGACTCTTCAATTCGATACCAATTAGGCTTCAATTTAGCCACAGCTCTTATACTAATTTGTTGACGTATCAGGTTAATCTCTCTCATCCGATATCACTTAAGCATCAACTTAGCCATAGCTCTGATACCAGTTTGCTAAGGATTCTTACGTACTTTAAAACCTTTTGGCTCGATATTTAGCACCTTAGAACCCTATGCACTTTACAGAAGCTTTCCTTCATAAGTAAAACAATAATAAACAAAGATCAATCAAGAAAATAGAGAAAATAATCACAAAAGACACAAGAATATACGTGGTTTGGCAAAATTACCTACGTGTATGGTGGATCACAGACCACCTAGCTTCTTTTATTCTAATTCTTTAATACCCAAAGAACCATTTTACAAGAGAAATCCAAGGAATACAACAATAAAGAAACTCCTAAATGATCTACCCAGTGCTTTATTGTGCTTATGCACCAGTACTCAAGCACTTTATGGTACTCTTCCACGCTTACACCTAGCATCCTAAAGCTACCTCAGCCTTCTATTCTTTCTCTTATTGATGTATTGATAATTCTAATGAATTATAAAGGTTTATATAGTTTTTACAGAACCCCTATAAAACCCTATTCTTTGTTGAAATAAGAGTCCACATAAAAAGAAAGTTCAAAACTGACTTATACACGCAATTAAAGCCAAAATAGAACTTTCCTAAACAGGAAATGCTGTGTGAACAGTACCTATAGAACAGTAACTGTGTGAACATAATCATATAAACAGTATTTCTTCTGGCTTTCTATTTCGTACCTCTTTTATTCTTTTATTGCATCCTTAACCATGTGTCTAACTCTTTCTTGGTTTCAAACTCAAAATCAAATTATCCTTGATTTTAAATCATCAAAATTTCAACACTTAAGAATTTAGAGAATTCTATAATTATATAATTGTTGGTAATCTCAATGGTGTCAGAGATTGGTAAAATGTATCCTTTCTTAATAATAAACAAAAGATTTATAAGATATTGTGATAGAGACTTAGCCAAAATTAGGGTATTTTACAAAAATATTAAAAACAAGCTTGAGAAACTAAACAAACAATCTTATTGTAACAAGAACCTTAAAAGATCTTGGCAAAAATTAGATCTACTTATAAATTTTAAATGGTGATGTCGTATAGATAATACCTTATACAAAAAGATCATATGTTTCAATTTCTAGCAAATCTAGATAAATAAATAAAAACTTAATCAAGTTTGTAGTCATATATTTGGAGGGGAAAAAACTCTCATCCAATCATAAAGCTTTTTTAGAGTTATAAGAGAGGAAGACGAAGGATTATTTTGCTAAAGAGTACATCCATAAGTACTACTAAAACTCTACACCTACTGGCACTATAATAAAAATTGCAACATCGATAGATAATCAAAAGAATAAAACAAAAGTGATAAAAAAAAATGGAAGATATAGTAATAGTGTGATATATTGCAATAACCATAACACATGCGAGAGACTTGATGAAAGTTATATGAAAAGCCTTAAAATTGTAAGAATAATAAATTCTCTAACAAGAATAGTCATGGAATGTAAGCTATTATAGAATCCACAATAAATAAAAGGGAATCGAGACACCTTTATTCAGTAAGGAAAATTGGAACAATTATACATGTTCTTAAACCTATTTAAATCCTACATCCTCTTTAACAGAAATAGGTAATTTTCCAAGTGCATTAAAGACTTCTTCTTTATATAAGCAACTTCAATCATTGTCAAGTGCAACTGATTACATGACAAGTGTTTCTCTTTTTTATTTTTTTTATTTTGTACTTCTTGTCTTAGTAATTAAAAAAAAAAGATTGTTATGGTTCTTTGTTATTTGTAGCAAAAAAGGATCAATTGCTATTTCAAAAAAATTAAAATTAGATTTTGTTTTTCATATTCCTAAACTTACTATAATCTTGTCCATCAACAAAATTACAAAAGATTTAAATTATGTTTTTTATTCACCACCCACCCTGTAATCTCAATTCCTTCAAAAAGTAAAAGGCCATCTTGGTTATCTCATTAGAGCTCCAAACTAACTCAATTTAAATAACAAAAACAAAATAGTAAGTCAAAAAGAATGGAAATGTTTAAGCACTAAAAATAATTTTCTCTTGAAAAAATTATTACAAGTCATCTACTTATAATTATCTAAATTAGACCCATCATAGTCATCAATTTCTCCTCCCCTTAAAAACCTACCACTACCCTTACTAACCCCGTCTTTCTTTGACACCTATTTAAGTGCATCCAAATCCTTTGCACTTTACACGCCTAATTCCAACCCATGCACAACATTCATTGTCCTGCCTATAAACAATGAATCCAAGTCTAAGAACGATGACCCACAACTCTCCTTATTGCTATTGATGGTGATGTAAGATGTCAATGACTAGAAAATCGGTAGTGACATGTGGAGGTTATTGGTGAACTTGACTTTGGTTAGAGCTGACAAGGAGATAGCACCATTTGTTAACTTTGGCAACCCTATTTAGCATGAGAATTTTTGGATTATCTTAGAGCTGCCTTAGAGATATTGATTCTTGAACCTGGAGATTCTAAAGTTGAACTCTTATAAGACTAATCCTGGAACTTTAAGGTCACAGTAGGCAAAGCCCAAATTGCTTTACCCAAGGAGATTTTAATGAAGTACTAGATTTGTGAAATTAAAAGATATGAGGTTAATTTCAAAGACACTAATTTTAAATTTCTTGTGTTTCTCATCATTGCTTGCTTGTATTTTCCTATACTTTCCCTATTTTCAAGCGGCATAAGATTTTTAAATTACTTAAAAAGATCAAATGGGTATTTCATTTAAGCTTACAAAAAAAAAAAAGTTAAAAGGTTTTATCTAAAGCCTTCTCTTCAATCAGAACATCCTATTAATGAAACATCACAAAGTTCAAAGGAAATTTCTCTAGCTCAAAAATCGAAAGTTAAGTTGTTAAATATGAGTCAAGTTTTCTTTTTACCACGAATTATACACTACCACATGGATTTGATGAGACAACTAGTGTATTTTCATAGTTCTTTGCATGTCAAAATACTATCTTGCCCTTACTTCTGTTAAAACAAAAGCAAGCACTAATGAACAAAAGTGTTTTAAGCTATTCTAGAACCAGAGGGTCTTTTAGTCAGTTTCACTAAAAATTAGGGGTCTACAAGGCATAAACCCATACATGTTTTCTTTGCATCGTGAATTTCAAGACCAATGTTCAAAGGAGATGATTGATGATGCTAGAGAGGTTAATGGACTATATTATTTTGATAGTGAAATTTGTCACAAACGAAAATAAATGGTAGAATTTCCTTTTTAATCGAAGATGAAATTATGTTATGGCACCAGTTATTAGGACGTCCTAGTTTTTCTTACTTAAGAATCTATTTCCTTTATAATTCAATAATAAAAATCCTTCATTATATCAATATGAAACTTGCCAGTTGTCTAAACTGTTGGAGCTGGTGCTCACGTGCCATTCCAATATTGTATGAATATTAATTGTTAATATTTATACAATAAATATTTTGAATAAAGATTGTTAATATCATATTAATATGGTAAAATGCTTGTAACATTACAGACATTGTTTGATCTGAAATAGTTCAGATCTGGTTTAAAGGAGTTTAAACCAGAACTAATAGTTATCAAAGCTGAGAGTTATAAATGCTAAGAGTTAGCACTGTTAAGAGTTAGCAGGTTATAAGAGTCAGCGATGTCTAAAGAGTTAGAACTTTGTCTATAATGAGACAAAGACCTGAGAGTATACTTATAATGATATAGTTGCAAAGAGTTGCAATAGGTGCTAAGAAATATCATTATGTAAGTATGTCTCAAATATAATGTTCTTGATCTATGATCACCAATGCGGAGACATGAACCTTACACTCATCGAACCGCGCGTCGCCTCCAAAAAAAGAAAATGAATTTGAAAGCGGTAATCTTGAGGTACTGACCCACAAACAGTTGTCCAGACTTCCTGTAAAGCCGATAGACCTTCTTACTTACTAACTGGTATAGCTTTTCGTATTTTAGGGAGCGGAGAAGCAACTCTCCCTAGAGGAAGCGGAATAAGGAAAGGACAAGAGAAAGCAAGGAGAAGAAGCATTCGGACTAAGAGAAAGAAAGTGAGGCAGAAGTAGAATAAAGAGCCACAAAGAAGAATTTAGAGAGGATAGCCCCAGAACCCTGGATTTGAGAGCGGTAGCCCAATAAAACAAAGGGGAGGGGATGATGTAGAGACTGACGCGCCCATGATCTGTTTGAATATGGTGGAGCGGCATCCGTGGGACCGCGTGACCCGTCAGATGGGCATAATTCAGAGAATGCCAGCCGCTCGTCAGTGAATTCACAATATATAGATTAGTGTATGTCTATATCTTACTAGTTCAGATGGTTGTTCTTAGCTGACCATGAGCTTAGAGCTTGTATAAACATGCGGGTATCCAATCAGGACTGGATACTGAACAGACTCATGAGGACCCCAATAATATCCTATGAAACCGTCAAAGGAAGGTCCTCTCGAGTTGAGTAGTAATCGTGGTCCTTTGATCTGAGCGCCACGGTAAGTTATATATCCGATGCTCCGAGATTGTATTTCATAAAGTCTTGTGGCCACAAGCATAAACCCGGGAAAAGAGTTTCCCACAGGGTTAAACAATATAGCAAAAATGTTTGCGTATATTATTTATCGAGATACGAATCTGGAGATAAGATTATTGGATGAGCAAATGGGGATTTGATGATGCTGATCTATATCCCCGCACATCCAGGGTATAAATGATGGAAGGATTATACATATACGTTATGACCTCAACTTGTATGGTTTGACACGCTGATTTGTAATATTCGTAATGTGTGCGTGGGGCATCGATTACGGATTAATAGAATAGTTCCATTTGACAAATCGGGTGTAGACCTAGAGAGTCTCAATATGAAATGTACTCTTTGAGCACTTGGGCAGTGTACCGTATTAAATTGTTCAATACAGTATAATTCAGCAATTACTAAGGTTACTGACACGTCCAGAATATAGAAGTTATTCCCAAGTGCAGGATTGTCGAAGTAATAAATAACCCGATGAGAACGGGGTCGATCCACAGGGAAGTAGAATTAAAATTACAAATTATAAACACTTTAAAGATAATTAATGCAGTATAAGATGTTTGCAAATATTATTTCAATTAACCAATTCAAATAAAAAGCTAAGGTTATGGAGATTCACCATTGGCATAAGAAATAATAATATATTTAATTTTTTTATAACTCAATTGGAATCCTCACACAAAGAAGGTTCCAACCGGAAAATATAGCAATTAAAGTTCATCATCATTTATATATTAATTAGTATTTATTGTTTTTAATTATTATACACCAAATCTTATAAATGGGTTCAAGTATTTATTATGCCAATCTTTATATTTGTCTACAATAAATCAAGACTCCCACTTTACAAGAAAGGTTATATAAACCAAATCTTGTAAATGGTTTCAAGAATTTATTGTGCCAAGTATTAAGTTTGTCAATAATAAATTAAGAATCACCACTTTAGAAGAAAGGGTATTAATTCTACAAACAAAATAAATACATCATATATAAATTTGCATAACTTAAAAATGAAGCATTAAATTCATGAATAAATATTAAACATATCTTATTACCTTGCCAAGAGCTTCACCCTTTCACCTTAGCTTAAACAAAATTATTTGGACATAATAAAACTAAATGAAAAGAAAAGAAATGGAAGAAGAAATAACATGACTTAATAGTAAACAAGAGAAATAATAGTACAAGGAAATGGATACAAAGGAAAAGTATTTTGAATTAAATTCTAACTTTCTAATTACATTCTTTAGGCATAAACAAGCCACCTATTTATAGAAAAACATGGATAAATCGAGACAAATTTGGAGGGAACCACTTGGTTGATGAAAGTCAAGAATGGTGGCAAAATAATTTGCATTCATTATCACTTGGGCACCCACTTGATTATCCAATTTGGAATGGATGTAATCCGAATTAGCTGTCACTCAAAATATAAAAGTTGTAGATAAGTCTCTTATCTTTCCAAATTGAGTGATCTCATACGTATTAGATACGTATTTCTATAGTTATGGGCCAAATACTGATAACTGTTCAAACTGGGCCTGTACTGCAGATCAATTCTGTTCTAGGCCAATTTTCACCCTCTAAACACTCGAATTTCCAATACTTTGTGAAATATAATATGTTAGCCCATTGAGTCAGCTCTGCACAGGATTAAGAATCACCTCAATTAGATCTTTAGGTAGAAAGTTATGCCCATTTTACCAAATCTGCCACAAAATAGTTATAAGATAATTAAGTACAATATTGTAAACATACTTAAGTTAAGAAAATTAAATACACTAGTAATACAAAACAATCATGTAAAACTCTTATTAAATGTATAATTTCAAGTGTTCATCACACCCTCCAACTGGCTTATTGCTAGTCCCTAGCAATTCGAGCATAAATAAAATTTGAACACTACCTAAGTATTTCAAACAAAACGTCAGTTTTAAAATCACAATCGCTATAAAGGTTATTTCAATCATAACTTCCAAAAATATTTTTGTGTGTGTGTGAATTAAGCCAAAGCCTTCTTACCACAAACCACAACATATATAGCCTTAAAAATGTTCCAAGTAAAAGCCTCAACTCCATATCCTTACAGGTGAATAACTTGTTTAATGACTTAGGATTTCACTCATGGAGTTGGAAAACAGATAATCGCTCAAGAAAAAGTTACATTTAAGGACAGACAGACAAACTAACATTGATCCAAAGATAGGAAAATCAAATATTTAGAGTCAAACCATTATTGCCAAATGCCAGCTTCAAGACTTTAATTATTTAATGCGAATCTTACGAATATAGAATTCGGTGATAAGATTACTTCCTAATGACTTTAGTCTTCTAAAATTGAATGAAGACTTTATTGAACTGAATTGACTTCTTTTCTTTTTTTCTTTTTTTTTTAAAGACATAAGGAATCATTACAACATAAGAGCAATTTATCACCATAATACTTTTCCAATTTTTTTTTTATATCCTTTAGCTAAGCAACCAAATCATTCATCATCCCAAATAATGTCATTCTAAATAAAAATTAACCATTTCAAAAGATCAATGAAAGTTCGTAAGTTGTTATCTCAAACCTCTCCACTCACACACAAAAGATATGTGAGTTTAGAAAATAATATGTATACTTAAACATGAAAATTCTCTTGGCTATATATATTGAATCATCCATCTTACCACAAGGCTTAGTATTGTTCTCAAGAAATAATTTCAGAAGTTATTCTTTAGTAACCTAAATAGAAAAAGTGATTTAAACTAAACAATTTTGAAATCATACATCGATAGTAAAGCAAATTTATTTATGCAAGAGTTACCAAAAACTTAAGCAACAAACAATTATACATAAAATGCATTAAAAATAAACCAATTAGAATGTGTTTCAAAAGTTTATAATGTACTCTTTACTCTGCCATTCTAGAACTAGAATGCGTCTCAAGAATATATAAATGAACATTTTACTCACGCCATTCATGATAATTTTTTATTTTTTTTACATAACAAAGTGATAACAACAACAAAATAAAATAATTAACACTAACATTATATATCAACTATCCTCCCCCCAACCAGATTGAGACATTGTCTTCAATGTCAAAATATAGAAAGAGTAAAATATAGAAGATATCACCTGAAACATCTTTTATTGAAAATTAAACCTGCAACAAAATAAAACAAGCCACACAAAAAAATAAAACAAGCCACACAAAAAAGCTTAAAAATATATAGAAATAGATAGGCTACAGACGAAGCGTCAAATCTATCCTGCGTTTCTTTTCACTGTTATCAGTATACCAATCTATCTGACTCATTGTTGGATCAGATAGAGGTGTAAAAGCTTGTAGTTCATCGAGTAACTGATCAACAGTTGAAGCAGAAATGAGGATCTGTCGTGTTGCAGATGAGACGAATTATTTTTCCACCGCATAGTCAACAAAAGATAACAACCCATTATAAAAACCATCAACGTTTAACAAACCAATGGGTTTTTTTATGGATTTGCAATTGTGCCCATGAGACAATTTGAAAAATTTTCTCCAATGTTCCGAAACCTCCAGGTAGAGCTATGAAAGCATCAGCATTACGAAGCATAAAAGAAATTCGTTCATGCATTGATGATACCTGTAACTCATCCCCAATTGTTTTTCCTACAATGTCTCCAACAGCTAGAGCTTTTGGTATGATACCCAAAACTCGACTGCCATTATTTTATGCAGCGGTTGCCACACGTCCCATTAATCCAAGACTACCTCCCCCATATACTAAATGAATATTGCGCTCAGCTAACATCTTACCAAGGGTTTCTGCTGCTTCTATAAACTCACTAGTTTTTCCAGGGCTGGATCCACAAAAGACACAAATATTTGTGAATTTATGAGTTGATGATCCTTCCATGATTACACTCACCCTCTCTCTTGAATGATTTTGAGTTTGTACAAAGATGCAGAAATAATGCAATGTATTTGCAAAGTTAAATCACATGGCTATTGGCTTGAAATACAAGATTCAACACCTTTTACCAATTTTCAATTTGTTAGCTGGAAAAGTCACATAGGTTGTCAGCTTAAAATGCAAAATTTTCAAAAAGGATTATAGGTGGTTGATTATTAAAAAGACGTTTGAGTTTGAAATGAAACATTTAAAAATAACAACTATAGTAAATATATACAAGTAGTTGTGATTGTGGCTCACATCTTCCTCTGATTTTACGTCCAATAACGGCTTAAACGCCCTCTATGGGTCGGGGATAGGTTTCCCATCCAATTTTCTTATAAATTGGCAAACAGGGTCTTTTAAAGTTAGATTCCCAAGACTGTACTGCTCATGTTCTTTTAGGAATATGTCCCATAATTCATGAATTGCAATATGCATATATCCACTAGGATGCGTCTCAAGAGTCGATAAGATATTATCTAAAGACTCCTTACTCAGGCCATCCTTAATGAACCTAATTTTATCTTCACGATTTACAGACACCATTCCTAAAGTGCGGCAACGTGTGTTGCAAGTCGTGCGTGCACACTTGTAACAAACATTTAATCATTTTGCTCTTCGTTTTTTTGAAAAAGAGCTTTTACCTAAGCCAGGCATGTAGAAAATTAATGAGTCTGAAAATTCACCTGTCAATCTAACTTTGACTTCAATTAACCAACGTAAATCAACAGGTATATTCATAATCATTAATAACCTTAATCTTTCACATCTTACTTGGTAAATTTTCTTCAAGGCATTTTGAGGCAATGAGGGAAAATGCTTTTTCAAATTTTTTAGAATGTCATCCATTTTTTTTTTTAGAAAAGGGGAAAGAAGAGAAGATATCAATAATTATGGGAAACTGACAAAATTGATTTGAAATATCACGGAGTACCGTTATCCGCCGCTTAACCGGGGTGCAAAACAAAACTTTAACAAAACTACTAAATTAACCTGCAAGTAAAAAAAAAATGTTAGAAGAAGAATAAATATATATAAATATGTAAATATATAAAACAAAGATTAATTGGTCTCGTAACAAGGATCCGACAGGAACGTAAATTCTTCATGAAAAGCTTGGTTTTCTAGAAACGGCTTGAGTCTTTGCCCATTTACCTTAAACACATTCTCATTTCTAGGATTTTCAATGTCAATTGTTCCATAAGGGTACACATGTTTCACAATAAAAGGGCCACTCCATCTTGATCTTAATTTTCCAGGGAATATGTGAAGTCGAGAATTATAAAGCAAAACCTTCTGACCAGTGTCAAATGTTTTTCTCTGAATTTTTTTTATCATGAAAGGCTTTAATTTTAGCTTTATGAATTTTTGAATTCTCATATGCATCATTTCTCAATTCTTCAAGTTCATTTATTTGTAATTTACGTATGTGTCCAGCAGAATCAAGATTTTCATTGAAAGTTTTAATAGCCCAGTAGGCTTTATGCTCAAGTTCCACAGGTAAGTGACAAGGTTTTCCATAAACTATCCTATAGGGAGACATACCCAATGAAGTTTTAAAAGCAGTTCTATAAGCCCACAGTGCATCATTTAGTCTTAAAGACCAATCTTTGCGATTTGGGTTTACAGTTTTTTCTAAAATTTATTTTATCTCCCTATTTGCTAATTCAACTTGTCCACTTGTCTGAGGATGATAAGGGGTGGCAACTTTATGAGTAATACCATATTTTTTTACTAATGTTTCAAATGGTCTATTACAAAAATGCTTACCCCCATCACTTATAATGGCTCGAGGGATTCCAAATCGACTTAAGATATTTTCTTTCAAAAATTTCATGACTGTTTTATGGTCATTATGTCGACATGGAATAGCCTCAATCCATTTTGAGACATAATCTACTGCAACTAAGATATACGTAAATCCAAATGATAACGGAAATGGTCCCATAAAATTTATCCCCCAACAATCAAAGATTTCAATAACAAGAATGGGGTTCAAAGGCATCATGTTTCATTTTAAAATTGATCCCAACTTTTGACAATTTTCACAAGTTATACAAAATGCATGTGTATCTTTAAATAAAGTGGGCCAATAAAATCCACATTGCAAGATTTTTGCAGCTGTTTTCTTTGATGAGAAATGTCCCCCACATGCTTCAGAATGACAAAATTCAATAACTTTATTTACCTCATTGTTGGGTATGCATCTTCGAAATATTTGATCACGACAATATTTAAAGAGATAAGGATCATCCCAATAAAACTTTCTCACCTCCGTTAAAAATTTTCTTTTGTCTTGAGCATTCCATTGAGGTGGCATTTCTCCTGTTACAAGAAAATTAACAATATTAGCATACCAGGGCATTGTAACAGTTAGAAAATAAAAATTTATCGGGAAAAGAATCATTAATAGGTGTTATTTCTGTTGATGAATCTGATGTGACTCTTGATAAGTGATCTGCAACAATATTCTCAGCTCCCTTCTTATCCTTGATAGTGATAATAAATTCTTGAAGCAATAGAATCCATCGAATCAGTCTTGGTTTTGCATCCTATTTTGACATTAAGTACCTTATAGCAGCATGGTCAGTAAATACAATAGTTGAAGAACCAATTAAGTAAGAACGAAATTTGTCTAATGCAAATATTACAGCAAGTAGTTCTTTTTCAGTTGTTGTGTAATTCATTTGTGCACTGTTTAAAGTTCTACTTGCGTAATAAATTACATAGGATTTACCTTCCTTTCTTTGTCCTAATACAGCACCAACAGCGTAGTCACTAGCATCACACATGAGCTCAAAAGGTAAAGACCAGTCAGAAGATTGTATGATAGGAGCAGATGTTAAGAGGCCAATTAATTTTTCAAATGAATTTTGACACTCTTGAGTCTACTTAAATGATACATCTTTTGCTAAGAGGTTACAAAGAGGTTTAGATATAGCACTAAAGTTTTTTATGAACCTCCTATAGAATCCAGCATGTCCTAAAAAGGATCGGACTTCTCTGACTGTTTTTGGTGGAGGAAAATGTGTAATGAGTTCGACTTTTGCCTTATCCACTTCAATTCCTTTAGAAGATACTATATGTCCCAAAACAATTCCAGAAGTAACCATGTAATGACATTTTTCCCAGTTCAATACAAGACTCTTTTCTTCACATCTTTTTAAGACCTTTTCTAAGTTTTCAAGACAATTATCAAAAGAATTTCCAAACACAGTTAAATTATCCATGAAAACTTCTAAATAATGCTCAATCATGTCACTAAAAATACTTAACATACATCTCTGAAATGTTGCTGGGGCATTACAAAGTCCAAAGGGCATTCTTCTAAAAGCAAAGGTTCCAAAAGGACATGTGAATGTAGTCTTTTCTTGGTCCTCTAGTGCTATAGGAATTTGATAATAGCCAGAGTAACCATCTAGAAAGCAATAGTAGGGATGTCCTGCTACTCTTTCTATAATCTGATCAAGGAATGGTAAAGGAAAATGGTCTTTTCTAGTGGCCAAGTTCAATTTTCTATAATTTATGCACATCCTCCAACTAGATGAGACTCGAGTTGGTATTAACTCACCTTTTTTATTTTCAATGACAGATTCCAGATTTTTTTGGTACTACCTGAGTAGGACTTACCCACTTACTATCTGAGATCGGATAGATGATTCCTACTTCAAGTAATTTGAGAACTTCAACTCTCACTACCTCTTTCATATGTGGATTTAATCTCCTTTGAGGTTGTTGGGAAGTTTTGGCATTATCCTCTAGGTGTATTCTATGTGTGCAAATCAAAGGATTAATACCATTTATGTCTTTTAAAGTCCACCCAATTGCATTTTTATGCATTTTCAATAATTCAATCGACTTATCTTCTTGTTCACTTGTGAGTGTAGAAGCGATTACCACCGGGTAAGTTTGTTTCTCTCCAAGAAATGCATATTTCAGTCCTTCAGGCAGAGGTTTTAACTCCAACTTTGAAATTTCGTTCTTTTTATCCTCATTTTCTCCCAATTCTTCAAACTTTAGTTTCCATCTTTTATTTTCAATCACCTGTGCACAATCAAGTAAAGAACATATGTCAGAGATTTCAGGATCTAATTGTATATTTGACTCAAATGAATTTATTAAACACATTTCTAAGGGATCGGTAGAACTCCCTTTTTGAATATGATCATCCACAATCGTTTCAATCATGTCACCTTCTTCACTTTCATCCTCCTCTTCATATGGTTGCTTATACATATTAAAAACATTGAGTTTAAGTGTCATGTTTCCAAATGAAAGCTTCATTACTCCATTCCTGCAATTAATCAAAGCGTTAGAAGTTGCTAAAAATGGACGACCTAAAATAACAGGTATCGGATTACATCCTTTGACAGGTTCTGTGTTCAAGACGATAAAATCCACAGGATATATGAATTTATCAACTTGAACTAAGATATCCTCCACTGTCCCTCTTGGTACTTTTATTAATCTATCAGCAAGTAAAAGAGTTACAGATGTTGATTTTAACTCCCCGAGATTGAGCTGTTGATAAACTGAATACGGCAATAAATTCACACTAGCACCAAGATCAAGTAAGGCTTGTTCAATTTTATAACTTCCAATAATACATGAAATTGTAGGACAACCAGGGTCTTTATATTTCAAAGAATTATTGTTCTGAAGAATGACACTTACTTGTTCAGTTAAAAATGCTTTCTTTTTCACATTCTGTTTTCTTTTTACTGTGCATAAGTCTTTCAAAAATTTTGCATAAGATGGAACCTGTTTAATAGCATCCAGTAAAGGAATATTAACTTTTACATGTTTGAAGATTTCAAAAATTTCAGAATTGTGATTCATCTTCTTAGTATTACGTAATGCATGAGGAAATGGGGGTGGAGGTGGGGGTTTAGTGTTTTCTTCATTAAGTGTAGGTTCAACACTTTCCTTACCCTTAGAGATTGATTCATCGCTCTCATGAGATTCAGGAATTTCTTTTTCAACAATTTTACCACTCCGAAGAGTGATAACTACTTTAACTTGATCCATGTGTTGGCTTCCTGAACTACATGCATTTGAGTTATGTTGTCCTTTGGGGTTTGGCTGTGGTTGAGAAGGAAATTTTCCTTTCTCATGAATGTTCAGTGCAGATGCAAATTTAGCAAGAGTATCTTTCAAATCAGCAAATGTTTGAGCATTTTGAGAATTAACAGACTCTTGTTTTTCAATGAATGTATGCAAGGTTTCTTCAAGATTTTTCCTAGGAGGTGGGACATATGGTGCATAACCTTGATGATTTTGAAAGTTTTGGTGTGGTTGGAAAGGTGGTTGCGAAGCCTGTGCTTGAGTGTCATTCCTCCAACTAAAATTCGGGTGATTTCGCCATCCAGGATTATAGTTTTGTGAATATGGGTTATTGTTTGACCGTTTGAACGTGTTTAAAACATTGGCTTGTTCATGGAGACATTCCCTAAATGCAGGCAAAGTTGGGCAATCATTAGTAGGGTGATCATGGGTTTCACAAATGTGACACACAATTTCTTGAACATATTTTATTTGACCACTCTTTTTCATTTCTAAGGTTTCGACTTTTCTAGCAAGGGATGTTAATTTGGCTTGAAGGTCATGGTCTTCCTTAAGATGATAAATACCCCCACTAGATATAGTGGTTTGATTTTTGCTAGGTGCCTCACAGGTACCAGCAGTGTCCCAATTTTGAGCATTTTCTGCTAGTAAGTCAAGATATTTCATTGCCTCTTCTGGGTTTTTTTCCTCAAATGTTCCATTACACATTATTTCTACCATTTGCCTAACTTGGGGTGTTAAGCCCTCATAGAAATTTGAGATTACTCTCCATGTTTCAAAACCATGATGGGGACAGGTATTAAGTAATTCTTTATACCTTTTCCAACATTGGTAAAGGGTCTCTCCTGGTTTTTGGGCAAAAGTGGTGATTTGTCTTTTGAAAGAATTTGTTCTATGGGAGGGAAAAATCTTTTTCAGGAATTGTTGTTGCATCTCATCCCATAAAGAAATGGATCCTGGCCTAAGGTTTTGTAGCCATGTTTTAGCTTTATCTTTTAAAGAAAAAGGGAAAAGCTTAAGTTGAATTGTGTTCATGCTACAATTTTGATCATTATACGTGTTACACACTTCTTCAAATTCTCTTAGATGTAGATAAGGGTTCTCTGCATCTAAGCCATGAAAAGTGGGTAAAAGTTGGATAATGTCTGGCTTAAAATTAAAATGCGTTGCATCCGGTAGAAAAATTAAGCAAGATGGTGCACCGGTTCGTGTAGGGTTCATATAGTCTCTAAGTGTCCTAGGTCGGTTATGGTCATTATGTTGGGACTGATTGTCCCCTGGGTCTATGAGTCCCTCAATTTGATTTTCGCTCATGGTGTTACTTGGTGAAGAATGAGAAGATGAAGGAGAATCTAACAAATTATCAAAGGAAGTTTTGAAATTACCTTTTACTAAACGATGAGAATTAGGATCTCGAAACCAACTGCTCATAAAAAGAAACAAAACAAAATACAATAACAATAAATAATACAAATAAAATATTAAACACAGGTAAATAAAATAAAATATTACACACAAGTAAATAAAATATGTAAAACTAAAAGCAAAATAAAGATAAATAATTAGAAGTTAGATTAGTGATGTTAGATTATATAATAAAAAGTTAATAAATAAATAGTAGGAGGCTTAGCCTTCCATTAAAATAAAAAGCAAAAATAAAAGGCGAATAATAAATAAAGTAAAGTACGTTAGGAGGCTCGGCCTTCCATAAAAATAAAAAATAAAAAAACGAATAATAAATAACGAGTAGGAGGCTCAGCCTTCCATGAAAATAAAATAAACAAACAAACAATAACAAAACAAAATATTAACGTTACTTCCCCGGCAACGGCGCCAAAAACTTGACACGTCCAGAATATAGAAGTTATTCCCAAGTGCAGGATTGTCAAAGTAATAAATAACCCGATGAGAACGGGGTCGATCCACAGGGAAGTAGAATTAAAATTACAAATTATAAACACTTTAAAGATAATTAATGCAGTATAACATGTTTGCAAATATTATTTCAATTAACTAATTCAAATAAAAAGCTAAGGTTATGGAGATTCACTCTTGGCATAAGAAATAAGAATATATTTAATTTTTTTATAACTCAATTGGAATCCTCACACAAAGAAGGTTCCAACCGAAAAATATAGCAATTAAAGTTCATCATCATTTATATATTAATTAGTATTTATTATTTTTAATTATTATACACCAAATCTTATAAATGGGTTCAAGTATTTATTATGCCAATCTTTATATTTGTCTATAATAAATCAAGACTCCCACTTTACAAGAAAGGTTATATAAACCAAATCTTGTAAATGGTTTCAAGAATTTATTGTGTCAAGTATTAAGTTTGTCAATAATAAATTAAGAATCACCACTTTAGAAGAAAGGGTATTAATTCTACAAACAAAATAAATACATCATATATAAATTTGCATAACTTAAAAATGAAGCATTAAATTCATGAATAAATATTAAACATATCTTATTACCTTGCCAAGAGCTTCACCCTTTCACCTTAGCTTAAACAAAATTATTTGGACATAATAAAACTAAATGAAAAGAAAAGAAATGGAAGAAGAAATAACATGACTTAATAGTAAACAAGAGAAATAATAGTACAAGGAAATGGATACAAAGGAAAAGTATTTTGAATTAAATTCTAACTTTCTAATTACATTCTTTAGGCATAAACAAGCCACCTATTTATAGAAAAACATGGATAAATCGAGACAAATTTGGAGGGAACCACTTGGTTGATGAAAGTCAAGAATGGTGGCAAAATAATTTGCATTCATTATCACTTGGGCACCCACTTGATTATCCAATTTGGAATGGATGTAATCCGAATTAGCTGTCACTCAAAACATAAAAGTTGTAGATAAGTCTCTTATCTTTCCAAATTGAGTGATCTCATACGTATTAGATACGTATTTCTATAGTTATGGGCCAAATACTGATAACTGTTCAAACTGGGCCTGTACTGCAGATCAATTCTGTTCTAGGCCAATTTTCACCCTCTAAACACTCGAATTTCCAATGCTTTGTAAAATATAATATGTTAGCCCATTGAGTCAGTTCTGCACAGGATTAAGAATCACCTCAATTGGATCTTTAGGTAAAAAGTTGTGCCCATCTTACCGAACCTGTTACAAAACAGTTATAAGATAATTAAGTACAATATTGTAAACATACTTAAGTTAAGAAAATTAAATACACTAGTAATACAAAACAATCATGTAAAACTCTTATTAAATGTATAATTTCAAGTGTTCATCAGTTACGTTAACTAAAGTATATGGTTAAATAGTGGGATCCACTTTAGGTTAACTTGGTAACCGAGTAAGGATATAATAGTAATTTCACTTTATGATTATTTAATTGTTAAATAATTAAAATAAATATTTATTTGTTTAATTGTTGAATAAATGATTTAACTTAACTAAGGTTAAAAGTTAACCAAATGGTTAAGTTAAGTTAACCTTACTTAAAGGTTAAGTAAAGGTTAACCTAACCATAGTTAAGTTAGTTAACTATGGTTAAATTAATTAAATATTTATTAACTTAAAGGTTAAGTTAAAATAATCTAACTATGATTAAATATTAACTATGGTTAGGTTAAGCCAAATGAAATGCAAATGAAATTCAAATTAGTTTGGAATTTATGCATTAGTATATAAAGTGAAATGAAATTGAAAATAAAAAGTTTTGAAATTGTTTTAGTTTTTAGGTTTTGCATTTTGGGAGCCAATTCAATTTGAGAAATTGAAATTGTTTGTTTTGTATTTTAAGTGTTAGAACAACAAAACATATTAGATAAATGGCTACTAAATGTAATAACTAAAAACAAGATTTGTTTTATTTATTCAAGAGTTGAATAAAAGGAAAAACAAATTTAATTAAGTTAAATAGTTTAACTTTGAATCATGTTTAAGAGTTAAACATATATGCTGGATTAAGATGTTGCCATTCTAAACAATCAAACCCACCCTTGTTGATTGCTAGGATTGATCAAAGATTTATTTCATGGTGGACTTCAAAGAAAATTAATCCAAAGGCTTCATTGGTGATAATTTCTCAATTTCGAATTTTCAATTTATCAAATATATATTTTCTGTGTTCATTGTATTTAATATTCTACTGTGCACATGTATGTATGAGATATGTATATTGTTTGTATGATGAACACAACCCACATGCAAGCACCCTAATTTTAATGTACAACCTATAACCCAACATAAACATCATCATGTTTATTTTCCTTCGCAGTTATATAAAGAATCTAAGTATTTCTCCCTTATACATAATAAAATTTAAGGCCTTCTAGTGTGATAAATATTATAGGGACCAAGTGGTTTATCACCTTTATTAATGATCGTACAAGAGTTCGCTAGATGTACTTACTAAGAGAAAAAATCTAAAACTAAAAATGTCTTTAAGAATTTTCATACCATAGTCAAGAATCAATTCAAGCCCAATTACAATTCTAATAGACAATGGAATGAATATTTCAATTATATTCTTAGAAAGTTTCCATTAGAACAAGGAATTATTCATCAATCCTATTGTGTTCATAGCCCACAACAAATTAGTGTCGTTAAAAGAAAAACAATAGACACTTATTAGAAGTTGCCTAAACCATCATGTCTACAACTAAAAGTTTCCAAAGTTTTCTTAGAAAAATTTGTTCTTACAGCATCTAGCTAATTAATCATATGCCAACCAAAGTTCTTAAGTTTGAAACACCTTCAAAAAGTTTTTCAAAAGTTTATCCTCACAACAAGATGTTCACATCTCTTTGCTCTAAAGTCTTTGGGTGTTTAGCTTTGAGTATGTGTATAATCATAGTAAATGTAAACTTGATCCTATATGTTGAAATTTATATTTCTAGGTTATTCACAAACCCGTAAAGGATATTAAGTGTTATGATTCTATTTCTAGAAAAACAAATTTGTCATATGGATGTTCTTTTTAAAATCGACTCTACTTTACCACAACCACTCTTAAAGGGAGAATCACAATATGGAAGAAAAAGATCGTTTTTGAAAAATTCTATTACCATTGTTATTACCTATTCTTAACCTTAGTCTCACTGATTCAAATCCTATAAGTTCATTACATTCTAGTTACCTTTATCTATTATAGAATACAGACAAGGGGAGACATACTACTTGTTAAACGTTACATAAGTTATGTGTTTACACAAGAGAGCAAAATTGTCAGAGTATAGAACAAAAACAACCATCTACACTCAACCAAAAGTCAGCACTGAAAATTAGTAATCTTGTAGTTACAAATATTCCTAATTCTTCTCATGTTGTTGAGTCAAATATAGAGATCTTCATATCCTTATTGCTCTTAAAAAAAGATCATATTTTGAAAATTTCCATTACCATTGTCATTACCTATTCCTACCCTTAGTCAAACTTATTCAAATCCTATAAGTTCATTACATTCTAGTTATTTACCTCTATTTATTATGGCATATAGATAAGGGGAGATATACTACTAGTTAAACCTTACTTAAGTTATGTGTTTGCACAAGAAAGAAAATCGCTAAGGTATAGAACAAAAACAATCATTTACACTAAACTAAAAATCAACACTGAACATTAGTATTGTAGTTATAAATATTCCTAATTCTTCTCATGTTGTAGAGTCAAATATATAGATCTTGATATCCCTATTGCTCTTAAAAAAGAAACTGCATTTATGATGCTTTGATTGTTCCTAAATTGAGAGGTTGTACTTGAGGAGATGAAAGCCCTTCAAAAAAAAGGAAATTTTTTTAAAATAGCCCAAAATTCAAGCCATTATTCTTTTGTAACCCCAAATATAAAAGTTAATTTTTTGTAACCAAAGAATTTAAAATTAGACAATTATATTCCTGGTTAATATTTTCCCTCTTTAAAACATTTTCTCATTTGAACCAGCTAACTCTCTCTCAAAACACTCTCAAATCAACATTGTATAAATTGGCTATTTAGGCAGTAGCATTGTGTAGATCGGCATCTTTTTACAATTGGGTTTAACTTAAAATCTAAAAAATAGTTGTTAATCAATAAGTTTTTTAAATTAAGGATAAAATTTGTAGTTTGTTTCAAAATAATTAAAAATGATTAGATTGTGAGTAAAGTAAGTGAAATATGGGTAGATTGTATTGTAAATGGGTTTTAAAATAAGTAGAAAGAAAATTTTGGGCCAAAAAAGGGATAAAATTACACTTTTGTGGGAAAAAAATGTGAAGCCAAACAATAGATGATATGGCAGGTGCTCAAAATGTATCACATTACACCAACGCTGGTGCATATGCGCAGGGCACCCAATGGGTGAATCCTACGTGCCAGATATGTGGCATGCAAAAATATTTTTTTTATTTAGAGAAACCAACATCCTCCTCCAAGTATTTTGTTGCTTTAGGTTTCATCTCTTGCATCTTCTTAATTTGCTCTTAAAAGTCAGAAAAGCAATATGCCTTCACAATAAAAAAATAAGAAGCCAAAAATTCTCTTTTCTTATTCTTCTACTATGGTATCTTATATCTAGCAACTAAATTTTCTTTCAAGTGATAAATGTATACCCCATGATAGGCATTAGAAAACACCCTTCGAATAGTCTTCTCAATACTAGTATGTCAATCAGAAACAAATATATGATCTTCAATATCACTAATAACTCCTTGAAGTTTATCCATAAACCATGCCTAGAAAATATCATTTTTAAAACCAGTAATCTCTTATGCCAATAAAAAAATTGTTGAAGTTGGTATTTACGTGCCATTCAAATTATTGTATGAATATTTATTTATTTAATATTTATGCAATAAAAACTTCAATAAATCATTAATAATTAATTATATGGTACGAAGTTTGTAATTTTTCAGAAATTATAAATCTAAAGGTGTTTAGATTGATCTAAAGGAGTTTAAGTTAGCGTTAAGAGTTAGCATTCTGAAGAGTTGGAACCTTATTTAAAATTAGGATAAAGACCTGAGAATATACTAGTAATGACATAATTGCAATTAGTTGCAAATAGTGCTATCATTATGCAATATATTCTCGAAAACATCGTTCCTAATCCATGGTTGCCAACACGAGTTGATTAGTATTCCTTCTGAATCAATATATGTTTATATCTAGATTGTCCAGACGGTTAGTCTTAGTAGATCGTAGGCTTAGCGAAAGCCTGTATAAGCATCAAGTAGTCAATAAGGAATAAGTACTGAACAAATACATAAGGACCTCCAATAGATATCTCATAGAGCCGTCAATAGAGGTTTTTCTCAAGTAGAGTAGTATACGTGGTTCTTTGACTTAAGTGTTACGATGGGATTGTAAGTGATCCTTGATTTCACGCATGTCAGAGACCGTTCATAGTCTGACTTTTGGATGTCATTGAGTATGGTCTGATGCTCACAGAGTCTAATGTACATAAATGTGAGATTGGTCAACTTATATGGGTGAGTTGTATATTTTAATACTCTGAGATTGTATTCCATAAAGTCTTATAGTCATAAGCATTAGACCCTAAAAAAGAGTTTTCTGTAAGGTTAAATAATATCGTAAAAGAGTTTGCACATATTGTTTACGAAAATATAAATCAAGAGATAAGTTCATGGCTGAGTATATAGAGATTTGGCGGTGATGATCTATATCTCTGCTTTTCCAAGATATAGGTGAGGAAAGGATTATACAAATATAGTTTACCTTAATTTGTATGGTTCAACACATTATTTTGTAACATCCATAATGTGTATATGTGAGACATCGTTCATAGACTTGCGAAAGATTTTTGTAATACAAATATGTGTGAACTTAAGGAGTCTTACAATATGAAGTGTACTCGTTAAGCACTTGGGCAGCAGACCGAGTCGTACGGTTCAATCCAAAAAAAATTTGAAAACTAAAATTTATTTTAGGATCTCTCGGGATGTAAAAGTTTAAGTGTTAAGCTTATTATTATTTTATTAGTAGACAAGAGTTACCAACTAATTAAATTGTAACACATGGCCACTTTTATGGACAAGTGTCCTTCATGCATAGCATTTGTATGACAAGTTCCCTTTATGTATAGATTTAATGTGACACTTATCTTCATGCATGAGATGCATGATAGACAACTGTCAAGTAGTCATTAGACAAGTGTTATATAGTTTTAAAATGTTGCTTTTTGGTCCCTATAAAAGACAAAGAATTTAAATTAAGTGAAATTGTTTCATTTAGACTATGAGAAACTTTGTAATAGTTGTAAAATAGTCCCCAAAAACACAATTTTACCTAAACCAAAATTTAAAAGAGACAGCAAAAGTTTGTGTGTAATCTAGCTATTGAAATTTATGCTACTATTCTAGCATCTCAATTCCACCAGTTGTTAAAGTTTATAATTACCGACAAATCTACTTCAGTGTGAGCTCCAAGTTTGAATTCCACACTAGATGGATTCAAGGGTATGTTTTTCTAGTTCTATTAGTATAGTAGGCGTAATTTCAATGTGTAATTATTGAATAGAAAAATAGATTTCATTCCGGTATGTGTTGTATATATTTTAAAATTCAATAGTTATATTTTTACATACATGCACCCATTAATCACTTCAATAAAAATTTAATTGTTTCCATCTTTACATATAGCAACAAACATTGAATCCAGATACACATCTTTCAAAAATACTCCATCAACTGCATTAATTAGTCTGATGGATAACTGAAAACCTTTGATACATGGTCTCAATTTCTAAATGAATTATTGTACTCAAATTTTATTGTCCCAACACATAGCAGTATGTTGAAAGTAATTTAAACGAATCCTCTAGTGTACCAACTATCAACCTATATGCATAATCCTTAACTTGTCAAGCAGTGGAATATGTTATC
The DNA here is from genome assembly GCA_946807835.1 of Ailanthus altissimus. Taxonomy (NCBI): domain Eukaryota; kingdom Viridiplantae; phylum Streptophyta; class Magnoliopsida; order Sapindales; family Simaroubaceae; genus Ailanthus; species Ailanthus altissimus. The sequence goes on along the minus strand of OX327713.1, from coordinate 6,121,327 downwards.
TCCATACCAAACTATTCACATATTTCAACTTTGACTCCTTTAGTCTATAAATTCTACAAACTGATGCAAATTTATTTTTTATGAATTTATCAATAATCTGACTCTTAGCTTGTCGATGATCATTATGTCCAGTTGACATATGTGATCTATATCTATTTTGTACATATTAAAATGCTTCCCATATCTATTAACAACCATATAATCGACATTTGTATTTCTTATTATTATATTTTACCTCAAAATGATATTTTATAGACCTTGAAACTTAAACAGGAAAGGAAAAAAAGAAAACTAGGTTGAAATGCCTCTTTGGGACTTCAATCTTCTTGAATTTTTAAAAAAACATCTTGAAAATGTCTTTCTCTCTCTAAAGTACTCTATTTCTCTCTTTAATTTTGTGCTCTCCAAACTCCTCTTGGGTAGTGGCTTAAAGGTTCTAATTTATAAGCTTTAAATTTATGGCAAAATTGATGGATAACGCCTAGGCTCCAAATTTTAGCACGAGTACTGTAGTAAAAATATTGTTCATAGTTATTGTAGCAATTTATTATAACAAATTTAATATTTTTACCTTATTTTCTTTTTATTTTTATTTCAAATAACTCTGTTAACTTCAAACCTACCAAATGACATTAATACACATAAAAAGTCACATATTCATACTTAAAACAAGTAACATCAAGTTAATAGAGACACAATATGATTTATAAAATGCACTTATCAATAGCTTATCACGGCTCGGTACGAAATGGTCTACGGGCCGTGCTAATTTTTCTTTAATATTTAATATTTAGATATTTTTATTTATAATATTCATAATTATTATTTTATAATATTTTAATTACAATTATAAATATTATAATAAAAATTAAAATTAGATTGAAAATTTGTTTATAATTATAATTGAAATTGTAATTATACTTTGTTGACAAAAATTTATTTATATTATTCTAAATCTGAAATTATTGGATACAAATACAAAAATAAAAAGGTTAAATTTATATAACTATAGTTACAATACATCTTAACTAGGTTGAAACCTATTGAACTACCTATCATTCGAAAATTCAACCCTTTTTTAAAAAAATTATAATTTTCTATTTTAAGTGATCAAATCTCAAAGTTCTGAAAATCTCTAATAATTTCTTCTTGCCAATTTTATTTTCGGTCTTTTGTATCTTATTAATCTTTTACATACACTAAATCCTAATTACCCTTAGTGCCAACAAACTAATAGTCTGATAAAGTTCAATTTTGCTATCATAAAAGTTCTTCACAAATACATCTCTAATTTTAGAACACGATATCTTATCCTATATGGCCAAGTCCAATAGTGGTATTGGAGGAAAAAATTGAAAAATGATTTTTGTTTCAAATGTATTTCCTTTTTAATGCAAATTATACCTATAGCGTGGCTTACTAAGAGAGCTATTAGAAATAAAATAATGTCTGTCTTCTTGTAAATCATCCAATCTGTTACCTTTTCCCTTTATTATCAACATTGTCAATACTATCGACATCCTCGAGACAAGAATCATCCAATCTGTTACCTTTTCCCTTTATTATCAACATTGTCAATACTATCGACATCCTCGTTTGTCTCACTATTATAGTGCATGTAAGTTAGGTTATTGCTGAATATTACATGGAAATAATGATAGTTAACCTTAGTATTTGTAGGAAGCAATATATTTGGTATTGTTAAGGCTGTGAAATTCATTTGGTTGCTATCGCTTATCGGTATGAAATAATTATAATAGGATGGTTGGTTTTCAATGGGCATTTGTGCATGCTCTTCAAATACGAAGGCTCTAGGATCTATTATTACACATAGAGAACATAACAATCTTCTATTAATCCCCAAAAAGAACCAATATCATTATCATTTCAAATCTCAATTGGTCTTAACTTAAACCTTATTACGTAAATAGATATTATTAGAGACGCGTTATACTCCACATTATCAACTCCAATTGCATAACACACAATATTTAAAAATTCTTCATATTTCAAATCCTTAGGAACCAAAATACCTGAGTTCTTATACCTAATATATCTCTCATTTCTGTCACTAGAGTTTTTTCACCTTCCCCTGAAACATACAATGGTGACTCATACTCCATGGTACTTCTAATAAAAAAAATTATTAAAATATTATTTAAATTATTAAAAAATTAATCGGTAAAATTGTGTTGCGCGACGTGTAACACATGCAAGTGCACGAAAGAAGAATATGCCTTTTTCACAAGTAAGAGATGCATGGCCACAGTTGCATAAGGTTTCATGCACCTCATCCTACATGCACGAGGAATTTTCAAGGCAAAAGATCATAACTTCTCAAATTTTTTAGATTTGTCGTTTTTCTCTCCCGTTTACTTTATTTTTCATCAGAACTTCATTACATTATACTACAACTATATTTTCATGCTCATACATTTATAAGAAAACACAACTTCAAAAACTACATTGGTAACTCTACTTATATTTACAAAATAAATACATTATACAATAGTAGAAATAATCTTACCTTTTTCTACAAACTAAAAATTGAAATCTACTTATTCTGAATATTGAAGTATGTTTCTTGAGATTGATTTTCAAAAAGTTGGTCGATTTTGTGCATTAGTTTTTAAATATTTTATTTATAATTATATTTTATCAACAAGGGCAATTGTATTCATTTTTTATAATTTTGACTAACAAATATTAGACAATTGTTTTGTGGCTAAAAAACAATGCCTAAAAATATGGGTCATTTTCGAATAATTCCTTAAAAAAAATGACATTTTAGGAGTTTGTGAAGTTGCCAAAAGGAAAAAAAAAACTTGTGGGTTATTGATGTGTGTATTTTATATTTATTATTTAAACTTAGCATTTATTCATTTTAAGTGTGCATATAGACTTTTTATGTGTGTTATTATCATTTTGTAGGTTTGAAATCAATGAAGTTATTTGGAATAAAAATCTAACAGAAAAAGAAAAAAAAGCAAAACTGTCAAAATTGAACAATAAAATACTAGGTAATTTGCTACACTAAATTTGTTACAGTGCTTAACTTCGTAGGACTAGAAATTAGTGCTGCAATGTCAAAATAGGAACGTAAGCATCGCCGTGCTGAAAAGCTAAAGTCGTGGCACATGAACAATTATGCATGAATAATACTTTTTAAACAATGTCAACACTAGGCATAGTAAAAGAAAAACTTAGTCTGACTTATATTTGACGTTTTGCCTTAATTTGAAAATATAAGCCTATAATTAGAAGATCAAAAAGTCTATTTTAACAACTAAAAAGAGAGAGGTAAAGAAGGAGCATAAGAGAGAAATAACATTTTAGTGAATTAGAATAACTTTTAGAGAATCAAGAAGTTTAGAAAATTGAAGATTACAACAAATTAGTTTTATCTTTTCAACTATTATCTTTCTAGTTTTTATGATTTTTTTTTTATAAGCTCTAGAACTTTTTATTTCATCATAAGTTAATCTCTACATCTAGAATTATAATTTGAACTCAATATGTGACTTAATTTAATTTATTATCCCTTAATTATGAATTCAATATAGGATTGCTCAATTTATTCTATGCTTAATACTTTGTAGTTACTTGGTCAATAATTAGATTGTTGTAGAACCCTATTGAACTTTGTAAAGGAATTTAGATGTTATCCTTGAATAGATTGATATATGATCATTACGAAATAGCTCTAAGTTTCATGTGAGATAGGAATATACTCGTGTGATATAAATAACTAATACAAAACTTGTTCTTAATGTATTTTGTTTTAATATGATTACCATAGGAATATAGATAATTGATTAGGAAAGATATCTTCATTCGACTATCAAAAGAGGCTTGTGAATATATTAGGTTTCTTGATTAACAATTCATATCGATTAATTAACTTAAAAGGAATAATTGGGATTCAAATAAAATATTGAGGGATAATTGTAGTCATAGGCTCTTTAAAATTGGTGAATTAATATCTATCTTCTCTTATTTATTTTATTTTATATTGTTTGTTTATTTGATTTAGATTTTATTGGTTTGAATATTTGGATTGTTTGAATAAGAACAAGAAAATACAATTTTAGTACTTAACAAAGTTAATATTAATTTCTCGTAAAAATGATACACTACTCATCTTATATTACTTAATTACGATAGCATACACTTGCACTTTAGTATAACACAACAGTTATAAATAATTATTTACTATTAAAGTATAAGAAAGATGGGTCAAGTGAGATGCACAAGGCAAGTTTATTATAAAAGGGTTCACACAGACATATGGTATAGATTACTAAAAGACATTTGCCTAGGTAACAAATAAATTCAATTCAAATTTTGTTGCCTCTTATAGCTAATCTATATTGGCTATTACAACAATTGAATATTAAAAATGGAGAATTAGAAGAGGTTTATATAGATTTGCTACCCAAGTTTGAAAGTGTATATGAACACATGAAAGTCTATAAACTGAAAAGACTCTGTATGGCCTAAAGCAATCTCATAAGACTAGGTTTACTCGATTTACCAAGCCTATCTAAAGTTATAGATATTCACAAAATCGAGCAGATCACACTATTTTCTATAAACACTCTATTGATAAGAATATTTTAATTCTTATAATATATGTTGACAATATTATTCGGATAGAAGTACATGTTATTGAATTAGAAAAGCTAAAATCTTTGTTGGTTAAAAAATTTAAAATGAAAGACCTCGACTCTTTTGAAATATGTTTTTAGTATGGAAATTGTTAAGTTCGTAAAGGGAATGTGTCACAAAGAAAGTACACTATAGATTTGCTAAGGGAAACAAGTTTATTGGGGTGTAAACCTACTGATACACATATTAATCTAAATTACAAAATGGTTGAAATAAAAACCAATACCACAGTGGACAAAAGGATGTTATAAAAGGTCAATTAAATTAATTTATCTATCATATAGATATGCAAATATAGTTTTGATAGTAAATATAGTTAGTCAATTTATGCATTCTCTAAAGGAAGGTAATCTAGAAGCCTTTAACAGAATCATTAAGTACTTAAAAGAGAACTTCAGGAAAGGGAGTAAGAAACATATATTAATGCTGATGGGCAAGTTGTGAAAATTTTCCCAAAAATTAACTTTGGTTCTATACGTTTGCGAGAGAAGTTTTAGTAACTTAAAAGAAGTAAGAAATGCACAAACTAAGTTTCGAGCTACAACACAAGATGTTTGTGAACTTTTATGATTGAAGATATTACTTGAAGAATTAAATATTTCAAGTGGACATCCTCTAAAATCGTATTATAATAATAAAGCAACTATCAATATAGCGTATAATAATAAAGCAACTATCAATATAACAGACTAAAAATGTTGAATTAGATCATCACTTCATCAAGCAAAAATTAGAAGCAAGATTGATATGCATGTCTTTTATATCAACTAAGAAACAAACTACTAAATATTCTTACTAAGGGTATTCAAAGGCACCTTTTTTAGTCCCTAGATAGGAAGTTAAGAATGCTAAATTATCTTTGAACCAACTTGAGAGGAGTATGGACTAGTTTAACTTTTAGTCCAAGTTAAATTTAGTATTTCAATTTAGAAAAACAAACTAAGACGTGTTGTTTATTTTATAATTTTAAATTTTATTTATTATTTAAAATTCTTTTTTTTTCCTTTTTATAATTGTACTTGTAGCCTTATAAATATTAGTAAAATCTAATGAGAAATAATACAGAGACAAAATTACTTCTCTCAAACTTACGTTCATTAGTCTCTCGAACTTACGTTCATTAGTCGTCAGTTACTTCAAGACTTGAGCCTTAGTCATCAGTGAGGTTCCTTCAAGACTTCAAACTTTAAAAGATCTCCAAAATCTCCTTTTGAGATACGAGGGAAAGCACTCACAAGTCACAACTTCTACGTAGTACATACCCCTTTCTTTTCAATTCTTGGATCTGTGTAAATCGAACCTCCTAAAGATAATCAAAAAAAAAAAAGAAAACAACGTCAACAAGAGCACTAACTGAGATCATCCAAGTACAGCCTGCACTTGGATCAAACCCTCTTTTAAAGTGTTATCCCTCCCTTGTACGAAAAGTTACAAATATATACTTGGAGGCATATACATATCTGCTGCTTTAACTGCATAAACAAAACAGTCAAATTATTTGTGATTATTCATTCCATTTCTTAGGTACTTTACTCTGCCATGGAATGTTGGTGCTCATTCAAATAAGTTTCCGCAAGACTAGCGTGTAACGCTGCCCCAATTGGCAAGACATCTTCATCAAGAAAGAAGTGAGGGGAGTGTAGCAAGTGAATTGAACCCTTTTCCTCATTTCTAGTTCCAATGCTAAACATGACTCCAGGAATCAGTTCCTGATAAAAAGCAAAGTCCTCTCCTGCCATAACCTTCTTGCCCACCCTGACATTATCCGAACCAAGCAAAGATTTGCCGACCCTCTCAACAAGCTGATGCAAGTTATCATCATTCACAACAGCAGGATATGGTGGATAATCTTCCTCTTTCATGTCAATATATGCATTACATCTGTGTACAGCTGCCTGTTGTTTAACAACCTACACCAAGCTCTGAGTTAAACAAGGATTGAAGCATGATCAATAAATTACTTCACTCATTTCTTTGTTCTGTTATTAAAAATACCAGTTCGAAAAATTCAAAATGACAAAAGTCAATGCAGTGAACATGACATAGCAGATAACAGTGCTGATAATTCAAAGCACTTAAGGAGACTCAACATGCAGTAGAACTGTGATCTCCATCTAATTTTACTTTCAAGGAATATCATGCTTGGATACCTGATAAAAATTATTAGGATCTATCATATGTATGAGAAAATGATATAGTACCATACCTTCTTTTAAGTCAAAAGTGCAAATTTAAATAATGGTGTGTACCTCTTTTAACCTTTTTTGGAGTTGGTGCAAGCCTTCAGTTGTAAGACTCCTCAAAGTGCCCCCAAATTCAACAAACGTTGGAATTATATTCAATGCAGTCCCACCTCTGACATAAGTAACAGAAAGCACCTTCAACCAAAACAGAGTATTAGCTCTAAGTCAAATTGGCTAAGATATGCAATTCAAATCTCTCTATGCACTTATTCTTGGATGACCGTATGGCTAAAGAATGTCATAATAACAAAGAACATGCAGGAAGAATTCCACTGCATGTTACTAAGGTTAACATACAGAACTTTCCATGCTTTCAGTTAACAACTTGCTGCGCACTGTAAATGAAGTTCTAAGAATAAGAAGCTGGTGAAACTTTAGAAATCGCTGTAAAAATAAATGATCACAGGCTTGGACATCTAAGTTCTTTTAAATTCATCAAGCAATTTATTTGCCATGTATTGTGTCACCACCAAGGCATACTTACTTGACTGTGAAGGGGATCAACTTCTCTTGAAATAATTTGTTGCAATGCCAAAATGGCAGAGGAAGCAGCAACTACCGGATCAACAGTAGAATGGGGCGCTGCAGCATGCCCGCCTTTTCCCTCTATTTTTGCGTGAAAAAAGCATACAGAAGCCAACACTGGCCCTGAAAGTGAACTTATTGTTCCTGTGGCCATTTCATCATCAATGTGCATTCCGAATATTGCTTCAGAATCACCAAGAGCACCTTCTTTTATCATGTGAGAAGCACCAGCACCACCCTCCTCAGCTGGTTGGAAAAGAAGTCTGACAGTTCCCTTCCAACACCAAATACAGGAAATTTTACCAATTTAGAACAGTTGGACACTAAATTTCCAAATGAATATGGTTGAAAATGTTAAGAGAGTTTGAAGCTATATGTAAGAAAAGTATGAAAGGAAGGGGGCAGCAAGATTTCAAAAACACATGCTTACACAATTTATTCAAGGGTAATGTTGTTAGGAATGGGAGATGAAACAGATACGTCACAATTTAATATGGCACGTAAACCCCATATATCAGTCATATAAGCAAAATCATCATCAAAGTATCAAAATGAAATAAAGAAACCTCAAGATGAAATTCCTTTAGATAAATGTCGTAACAGATTTTCACTTAAAAGCCAGGATAATCAATTAAACCAGCCTCACTGAAGATCAACTCCAATAGACATGCATAAATTACTTTCAAATTATCAGCAATGTCATATATTTGCCCCATCTAGAAATCCTATCCCAATGTAACAATTCATGAATGTTGCTCAATTGTTCCTCCTGGTTTCAATTATCATTACTTAATTATTCAAACATTCTTTCATATTACAAGATGAAAACTATTACTTGTGGGGTTAGACAGAAGCCAAAACGCTATTTCGTCTTGCCTAGCTTCTGACCCCAAGGTTATTCCAGAGATCCTATAGCATAGAATTAGAGAAGATGGTTAGGAAGAATTATTCAGCACCAGACGAAACTCAATGGTTGTATTATTTCCATGGTGGCTAGAAAATTTCCAATTCTTGAATAGGATGGACTAACTAGTACACTCCAAATGTGCTCGTTCACAAATTGGCTTATTTGCTTAAGAACAAAGTTCATGAAAATAGTCAAGCTATCATCAGAAAACATTAGTAGTCAAATAAACACACAGTGACATTTGAGCTAGCTTTTGCAATTGAAAGTGAAAATTGACCTTAAGCTTATCTTTGTGCTGATGAAGCAACTTGGCAGCACCAAGGAGCATGGTGGTGTGGGCATCGTGTCCACAAGCATGCATTCTGCCGTCGACTTTGCTCTTATGCTCCCACTGCACGAGCTCCTAATACACACCACCAACACCAATTATTAGTATCAACGTGATTATATTATATTATCGAAAGGAAAAGAAAAAGGAAAGTTTAAGGCACTACTTGCAAAGGGAGGGCGTCCATGTCAGCCCGTAGAGCAACCACAGGGCGAGAACCAGAGCCAATCTGTGCCACGATGCCAGTTTTGGCAACTGGGTATGAATAATTGATGCCAAGTATGTCGAGTTCTCTGCGAATGAGAGCACTCGTGTTGTGTTCTTCGAATCGGAGTTCTGGGTTTTCATGGATTTGCCTCCTTATAGATATTAACCAATCTTTATCTTGTTGAGCTGATTTTAGAAGTTTATTGGTGAAACAGTCATCATAGACATAGTTGCCAAGAACTGCTAAGCCAAGAAGAAGCAAAATGGGCAGGAAATTGGCTATCAACACAAAATCCATTTTAAGTAGCTGAAGATCAAAATCAAGATTCAATGTGAAAGAGTGTAAATGCAACGTTGACCACCAAGAGTAGTTAAGATTGATTGTTATAAAACTCTACGACTACGAGAAACAAGGGTTCGAAATTGCCTCCTCATATTTAGTACATGAAATTTTTTGTCCCTACCTACCAAACTTAAATATTATATTCTGAAAAAATTATTATATTATTATATATATATATATATATATACTTTTATGGTTGGAGTTGTTGAGATCACAATCACTTGGCAACTTGACGATCAAAGTCTCTCCACCGATTAGAAGTGTTTCCAGTATCCTTCATTGCGTGGAATTGGAGATATCTGTTCAAATAATGATACATCTCACATAAATTTTCAAACATCCTACGTAAAACTTCACACAAAAATCGGTAACTTTACTTAACTGCCCTATGTTCTGGTCTGCAACGTTTACCTACACTTCAATAGTTGTCACCTCTGTATTGAAGGCTTAAAATTTTATGTTAACACTTCAATTCTTCTGCACATTCCAAATTAAACTTGAGAAATTTTTTGAAATAGCCCTAATTTTATGTTTTAATCTTTTTATTCACACATAAAAATTTTAATCTTTTATGTTTATAAAAGACAATTTTAGATAATTTTACCTCCAACTCCAAATCTCTTTAATTTTTTCTTCTTTCTCATTCAAGTGCGTAAATCTATTAAAAAAATAGGTAAATTTTAACGTAATTAAAATTAAAATTAATTTTATAATTATAATATTTAACGTAATTAAAATTTTAATTTTAATTATAATATTTAACGTAATTAAAATTATAATTATAATATTTAAGGTAATTAAAATTAAAATTAAATTTAAAATTTTAATATTAACGTAATTAGATTTAGAATTATAACATTTTCAATTATTGAAATCGAATTTGGATTTGAAATTATAAAATTTAATGTAATTAAAATCGAAATTAGATTTAGAATTACAACATTTAATGTTATTAAAATATTTAACGTAATTGAACTCGACATTGAATTTAAAATTATAACATTTAACATAATTGAAATCGAAATTAAAAATAGAATTATAACATTTAACATTATTAAAATCAAAATAGGATTTAGAATTAATAGTTAATGTAATTAAAATTGAAATTAGATTTAGAATGATAATATTTTATATATAAAATTATAACATTTAACGTAATTAAAATTAAATTTTTATTTGAAATTATAACATTTAACGTAATTGAAATTAAATTTGTATTTGATATTATAACATTTAACGTAATTAAAATCAAAATTGAATTTGAAATTATAATATTTAATGTAATTAAAATTGAAATTTGAATTATAATATTTAATGCAATTGAAATCAATATTGGATTTGAAATTATAGCATTTAATGTATTTGAAATTATAATTGGATTTGAAATTATAACATTTAATATAATTGAAGTTGAAATTAGATTTGGAACTATAACATATAACATAAGTAAAATTAAAATTTGATTTGAAATTATAAAATTTAATGTATTTGAAATTCAAATGGTATTTAGAATTAAAACATTTAATGTAATTGAAATTAAAATTAGCAAACTTAATCTAAATAAGTTTTTATTTTTCTTTCAACTTTTTTATTTTTTTAATTTGAAGTCAATAGACCCCCAAACTTGAGTTTTTACAATTTTAAAACAATCAAAATTCATAACCAAACCCATAGCCCTACTTCATTTTGTTTCTTCATCTTCGAGAATCCACATAATTTTTTAAAATGAGTGTTCTGCTTATAAGATGATGGGTACTATAAAAGATAATTAAATTTATGGTTGAGATATTGATTTGATTAGTAAAGAAAATGGTTATTAGGATTAACAAAGATAACTAAGGGTGAAAAATATACAACAGTTGACTTAAAAGATTCAATCAGTCCAAAAATGGTTTAACATTATTTTTTAGATTATATGGGCCCAAGGATTTCACCTCGAGTAATACTCAAATAAGTTTTAGCGTGTTTTGAGACCCTAAGTATTCTTATTATGCATAAACACCCTCAAAGTAAGCATAATAACTAGATAATCCTAACTACGTGCTCAATAGATCAAGCGTCAGAAAATAAAGTTGAACTTTTCTTTGGATTAGACAAGCAAATAATCAAAACATTTATTATTTCCAAAAGAAAGTAGCAACTAAAATCATGTTTCTATTCCATATTATTGAATACTAACAATGAAATAAAAAAATTAGCATGCAAAATAAAACAAATAAAAACAACAGTCATAAAGAATAAACGTGACGAAACATGACCAAATAGTATTTCCCTCCCCAAACTTAAGATTGATATTATCTGCAATAGCAAGAATAAAAGTAAGTAAAAGAAACTTCACTTGTAGATAATGGCTCAGCACGAGGGTGCTTGAATTATGAGGTCAAATTTATTGCTTGAGTTGGCGTCCAAAGCCCTTTAGTGATACCTTTCAAAACTTAAAATTTGAATTTCTACTTTTGAGTTATGTTGTTTGATGATGTTTAAAGTGAAATTTGATGGTAATTTGGTGTTTAGAATGTGTAAGGATGAGTTGGGGAAGTGAAAGAGTATTCAAAGGTTTTTAAGGGGAAGTGTTAGGATATGGGTGATCAAATTGCGCCTAAGCACCAACTTGTTTCCAAGAACCTTAATTTGCTTTAGTTTTAACCTCCTTTCGTTGCACCTTGTTGGCTTTGCTTCTACTCCTTTCTTAATGCTTTATGTGATATTGACTTGTTTTAACACATTACAAGAAAGAAAAAAACATTAAAAATTCAAATTGAAATACAATTAGAAATTCACTTGAGTTACCTCCTAAGAAGTGTTTGATTTAACATCTTTGGTTTGAAGTTCTAAATTCATGGGGATTTAATTGTAATTTGGAGGCATTTCGCCCATGGAACACTCTTCCATTTTGGTGCTTTGGTATGTGCTTGATGGCCTTGTCAATCTTTTTCTTGGATTTGCAAAGCTCTATAAGATGATCATTAAAAAGTGACCTTCATTTTCTTGTTTTGAGCTTTTTTTAAAAGAGTTTTAACTTTGGCTAGAAGAATAAACCTCAATTTGTTGGTGTTTGAATGTCATTCTATCACGATCTTATCATGCCTTGTCTTCTTTTTTATTCATTGCAGCATCGCCATGTCATGAACTTGTAGTTCAAATGCATTTATCTCCTACCAAGATGAGGCCTATTGTTCTTTATTGTCAATTCTCAAGCAATCTTCGGAGTCATTCGACAATTTCAATTCCTTGAAAACTTTGAATGTTATCTCTTCATCTTGCATCCACATTGTCAATTCTCATTTTTCTATATTGATTAAAGCTCTCAATAACTAGAAATTGCCGCCTAAGAATAATAGAAATCCTTTTATCTTCATCTATGTCTAGAACAACAAAGTCTACTAAATTTATCCACCTTGACTAACACATCTTCAATGACACCTCTTGGATAAGTAAGAGAATTATCCGCCATTTGCAATGAAATTGTCATGGGTTTCACCTCTCTATGACCCAACTTTCAAAAGACAGATAGAGGCATAAGGTTAATACTTGCTCTAAGATCACACAAGACTTTCTTAAAAGTAAAATTACCAATAGTCCAAGTGATGGTGAAACTCCTAGGGTCCTTCAATTTTTGAGGTAATTTTTATTAACGAATTGTACTACACTCCTCTGTTAACTTAACCGTCTCACACTCCACCTTTCTTTACTTTAACATCATTTCCTTCATAAATTTCACATTCGCCATTTGCTCCAATGCATCCATAAAATGAATATTTATATGAATTTTCTTGAAAATCTCAAGAAATTTGGAGAATTAAGCATCTAATTTCTTTTTTCTAAACTGTTAAGGATACGACAATGAAGAAGTAATAATATATGAATTGTTCTGAAAAGAAATAGAGTTGGGCCTTAGATTTACTTTAGACAGTTCTGAGACAACCTTTTCTTCCTTGCCTTCAATCACCTATGGATTGTAAGCTTTTACTTCTTTTCCACTCCTAAGAGTAATGGCCTTGCAATGCTCTCTTAGATTGGGCTCCGTGTCACTTAAGAACTTGCCGAAAGGTTGGTCTTTGATTAAATTGGCAAGTTGCCCAATTTATACCTCAAGAGACTTTATGGTGGCGCTTATATTGGTGTAATGTATCTCTATATTATCAAGCCGAGCCTCATCTTTGTTGAATCTATTTCTTATCTCTATAAAAAAAGTGCCTAAAATATCTTCTAACAATGGCTTCTTTTTGGCATATAATTAGTTATTGGCTTCTTTTTTGCATATAATTAGTTAAACACCGGTAGAGATTGTAGTACATTCTTTGAATTACCATATGGTAGATTCTTATTATCACGCAACCGTGAATTGTAATGTGTAGGCATATAAGGTGGCATGTTTTTGTTCTAGTAATTAAAATTTTGGTTGCTGACATATTGCACATGATCTGACTCATTATCTTCACCGATGTAAGACATACTAGTAATCATTATTAGATTCTTTCTTGAATAAGACTCTCTAGCATTGAGTGTAGAAATTTTGATTAGCCAATGCCGATACTTGGGTTGAAAGTGCAACCAATTAATCAACTTTACGTACTTCGACAGCCTTGCTCGCAATGGACATTTCATTAAGCCATTAATAGTTGTTAAAAGTCATTTCTTCTAACAAGAACTAAGCTTTTTCTATGATTTTTGACAACAAAATACCTCCCGCCAATGCATTTACAATAGTTCTAGTTTTAACATTTAATCCATCGTGGAAGAGTTGTATTTAGAAGTAATCTTGGTATCCATATTGAAGGCGTTTCGGAATATGGTCTTTAATTCTCTCCTAAGTTTCATAAAGAGGTTCGAAATCCAATTATCCAAAATGAGCTCTTTCTCCTTGGAGTTAAGAAGCCTTTGATGGGGGGAAAGAACTTAGTAAGAAACTTTTATGCTAACTCCTCCCATGTTGCAATGCTCCCAAGTTACAAGGATTGAAGCCACCCCTTTACTTTGTCCTTATGAGAGAAAGGGAACAAACACAATCGAATAATGTCTTCAAAACTCCATTTATCTTAATTGTGTCACACATTTCCAAAAAAATATGGCTGGATGAACATTTGGGTCTTTACTTGACAAATCCCATACTGATTTTATTGTACCATACTGATAAGAACTAGCTTTAACTAAAAATTATTGGCATTGATTTCTAAACGTTGGTTCCTAAATAGTTATCATTGACCACGAGCTTGAAATAATCCTCTAAGGCCCATGGTTGATGGTTGTTGTCGTTGTTGGGCATAACCTGAGCTTGATTTCTCCTCTCTCCTAAGCCTTCAAAAAGGCAAAAACACCAAGCTACAAAGCTTTTCGCATACACCTTCAAAACACCTACAACAATTGAAACTCAACAAGAACAAAAGAAAAATAAATGCCTAAATTAAAATCAAATTGCTTAATCACAATATTAGTAATAATTCAAATTCTATAATCCCTGGCAACAGCGTCAAACACTTATTTGTAAAACTAATACACGCGAATATTAATTGTAAGTGCATGGATTGTGAGCAAATAATAAAGTAATAGAAGCATCATCCCTATAAGAATTGATCTTCTAAATTAATACTAACTACTATGATGTTAACAATCTAAGTTTATCTAACCTAATTTTAATTCTAAGTTGTTTAAGAAAATTAAAGATGTTTGATCTAACAAATTAAAACAATTAAGAATGTGAGAAATCTATGATAAAAAGGTTCTAGGGTCTTGATTTCATTATACATTTCTCATGTTCTTCATGGTTTAGTAATTAACAAATATCTTGTGAATTCATTAATCAACGGTTTCAATATTAATCTAATTACCTCTTCTGAGCATCAAGTAAGATGTTATTCATATATATGTAAGTTGATATTTTTATCTAACTTGTCTATCTATACATTCATTAATTAATTCTTAAATAATTACCCAAGTTTTATTATTTTCTAACTCAATAAAAATTAAGGTCATGCTTTTCAAGTTCAACAAATAGATTATTCTTTCTCAAACATACAACCCATAATTCTATATTATTTAATCAATCTCTCAATCAAATTAGAGTAATAAGTCCAAAAAAAGAACATATGAATAACACAAGAAATAGTCATTAATCAATTAAAAAATCCAAACATGATAAAATGTTCTATACATCAAGCCCCTAGGAATAAGAGTTTTAGTCAACCATGTTTAATCACAAAATCACAATAATAAAAAAATTTACAAAGGTAAACATGTTTAAAATAACTCAATCTGAAAATTATAAACTCTAAATTACAGTAAACAAGAAAGGGAAAAAAGAAGACTAAATTGAAATGTCTCTTTGAGGTTTCAATCTTCTCAAATTTTTAAAAATTCAAGCTCTAAAGTGTCTTTCTCTCTCTAAAATTCTTTATTTCTCTCTCTAATTTTATGCTCTCCAAATTCCTCTTGGGTAATAACTCAAACATTCTGATTTATAAGCTTCAAATTTATGACAAAATTGATAATAACACCTAGGCTCCAAATTTTAGCACGAGCACTATAATAAAATAATTGTTCACAATTATTGTAGCAATCAATTATAGTAAATTTGATATTTTTACCATATTTTTTTTTTGTATTTTCATTCCAAATAACTTTGTTAACTTCAAAACCTACCAAATGACAACACATATAAAAATTTATGTATTCATACTTAAAACAAGCAACATCAAGTTATTAGAGATACAATATGATGTATAAAATGCGCTTATCAACAGCTTATCACTGTTCGGTATGAAAAGGCCTATGAGCTATGTTGATTTTTCTTTAATATTTAATATTTAGATATTTTAATTTTTAATATTTTATAATATTTTAATTATAATTATAAATATTGTAGTAACAATTAAAATTAGATTGAAAATTTATTTATAATCATAATTGAAATTGTAAATATACTTTGTTGATAAAAATTTATTTAAATTATTCCAAATCTGAAATTATTGGATACAAATACAAAAATAAAAGGTAAAATTTATATAACTCTAGTTACAATACATCCCAACTAGGTTGGAACCTATTGAACTGTCTATCATTCACAAATTCAACCATTTTTTTAAAACAATTACAAATTTCTATTTTAAGTGATCAAATCTTAAAGTTTTGAAAATCTCTGATAATGTCTTTTTGCCAATTTTATATTCAGTCTTTTGCATCTTCTTAATCTTTTACGTATACTAAACCATCTAAAGTTTCTTATGTCAATCTTGATCTTTTTCTTCTAATATCCTACCATCTACATTAAAAGTAAATTCTAATATCCTACCATGCTATAGTAGACACTGGAGGTTTTAGTAGATCTCAAGTTATTATGGATAACACATGGTAAATACTTTTGTTTACACTAAATCAATTGATTCATTATCAATGTACAAATAAATAACATATGAAATTTCCTCTATTATTTTAAAATTTTAATCTCCATAACATTAATATATCAGAAAACATTAGGTTATCTATATATTTAACAAAAACATTACTAATATTATATGTATGAGTTAAAGTAATAGAATATGAAGGTTGATACTTATATGAACATGCTAATATGGCTATCATAAATACTTCCAAGAAATGCAAATTTATAGTCATGATTAGTTAGTATAGTGTCATACATTTTATCATTATAATAGTATATTATATAATTATTAAAACCCACACAAGATTTCACTACCATATATGTAGCATTTCAGCACGTCTTCATATCAAATTTAAACCTTTTATTATCCATTCCACAATTATTCAATACAGCTTTAAATTTTTGTCATCTAGAATATAATGACACAATAGATTTTATTCTTCTCTAATTTTTTTTAATCTGAGAATTAATTATATTCAAACTATCTTGAACAATTAAATTAAGAATATGACAAAAATACCTCAAGTAAAAAAAATTTAAACCATGTGCAAGTGTTAAGTGACAAGAAAATAACTCTATAATAGTAATATTTTCACTTGCAATATCAAAAGTAATACTAATAAATTTTTCAACAATTTGAAATTTTTTAAAAATATTTATTAAAGAATTAAAAATAACATAATTGTGTGTGGATGTTTTAATTCAAGAAAAGTAATAATTCTTTTTTGCAAAAATTATTCAACACGAGAGAAGATGGGTTGAACGTATCTTTTCATAAATTTCTCATAACTTTCATTTTCGGCGAATTAAAGAAGTTATTCATTAACTACAACTTATTTAATAAATCCAGTACTCATGCGCTATTGATTATATTTAAATCAAAAAGATTTTCTTCAAGAGTACTTTGGGTAAGTTCAGTTTAAGTTGACTTATTTGAACCAACTTTTTACAAATATGCGTTGGTATGTCGATTCATATACTTGATGCCACCTACACTTTTGACTTATAAATCTTTAACACAAAATTTATAAATAGTTTTTTCTTCAATTTTTTTAGAAACTGTTATGAGTACCAACGTGAGATAATTTCAAATATCTTATACTTGACTTTTTTTTTATTTTATAATATTTTTAATATTTTTATTTGTGAAAGGAGATTAATTGTTAAAAATTTGTGATAACATTGTAACTTTTCTTTAAATTTATTAGGAATATTAAAATTTATTATTGTATAAATAATAAATAATAATTTTAAATTTTTTTAATTGAATAATAATTAATTTAAAAATAAGAAAATAATTTGAGAGATTTTTAAAAAAGTTTGAAATAGTTGAAAAAGAATTAAGAAAGATTTGAGGTGAATTAAATTGAGAGAGAAGTTGTGCTTAAAATGACACCCGAGCCCACAACTTCAATTATTGATGACTGTCCATATAAAAAAAATTGCAAGAATCGTTGATCAACAATCCATATAAAAAAAGGTGAAGGGACCATTGATCAGCGGTCCAAGTTTTTTATAGAAAAAAACAAAAACAAAATGTTGCAGTAGCTGCAGGTAGTCATAAATTTTTTACTCTTTAAAAATTATTTTTTTAAGAAAATTAAAAACAATTTTAGCACAATACGACATGGTCATGCTCAGAAACCGTGTTGGGTCGAGTCCCAGCATATCGTGCTTGGACCGATAGCACAATTTTTTTCTACCGTACCGACTCAGTCACGACAACTCATCTAGACCAATTTTTCCTAAACCGCGCCAACACACAACCACTTGCCATGTTTATTTTCATGTCATAATTTTCTCTTAAGGTTTCGAGTTTTATGTAGCATAAAATTTTCAATTAGTATGCATACCAATACAAATCTATATAATAGCCCAATCCTAAAATACATGACACAAGACTTGAAATGTGTAACACAAATTACAAAAATTTGAAATGTTTTACACTAATTAGAACCTAAACTCTGCAGTAATCATCTCCCCATTTCATACGTTGCATTCAGAACAAGTTGGAATATACCACAGGCTGGAATGAAGCCTACTTGGGATTTTTATGTGCATTAGAATCACAAAGGTAATTCACATCTGAAAACCGTAATCTATGCCCGGAGCTACGAGGTTATCAGCATTGTTGTCAAAAATAAATAAATAAATAAAACACAGGAAAAGCCAGAATAGTAAGAGCGCTTCCACATTATTACATTATACGAGCAGAAGTACAAGGTTAGATCCTGGCATATATACAATACCTACATAGATGTACAAAAGATGATAACAAAAATATCTGTGTAGACCTACTCAGTAACCATTAAACAGAGAAAAAGAAACTAAATAGGCAGACTATACAATGGATAAGATCTCTAGGCAGCTTCATAAATTAAGATACAGACATCCCCATGTGCTGGCCAAGATTGCGAACATTACTACAACTGCAGCTACTCTAAACATAACAGCAAATGACCAATTTGAGTTACCAGCACAGGTAGGCTTTGAAGTATTTTTGTCCATTGAAATTGTGCTCTTTGCTCTTGCTTCTGCCCTTTCATCCATGATAAGTTCTTCAGAAATACTACCATTCTCGTTTGACTCAAAATGGGTATTTCTCTCTAGTTCATACATTGCACCAGTAGCAGCATGAATAGCAAGTTCCTTTTTGGCATCTGTTTCACCCTGCACCATTGAAATTTAATCAAATTCATAATCCATGTAAGGATAGCATCATGGCTTTTATACAATCTACATTTTAAAACGTTTCTAACCTCTGCAACAAAAGTTTTTAATTCATCTTCCTCAGGCAAGCAGCTCTGAACTCTTGACTTCGTGTTAACTGGCCCAACTTGAAGTTTACATTGCAGACGCAATCTTCTTGGAGCATTGCCCTGTGTCACAAAGCCCTGAATTTGTGGATTACTTTGTGGTTGGCGCTTCCTAGTCCTGATGCCAGTTGCAACAATATTACTGCTGGCAACTACATCGGTGTGATTGTTTGAATTGCTGTAACCACTGAAAACATTATAGAATTGGCCTGTGGTAGAACCAGAAGCGGAGACATCCTGCTCACAATTGAAATCTTCATAAGAAACCTCCTTAACAAAATATGATTTTAAGAGGTTTATAGACGGCTCACTGACTCTATTTAGAGAGGTCGCAGTTCTGCAATCTTCAGGAGTTCTTTCCATCTCTGTCTTAGTCTGTTGCATGGAGAACAACTATGTCAAACAAATACAAATTACCCACTCTGGAAGACGGAAAATCATAATCTTGAGACAACTAATATGTTTGTATGCAAAGTTTGCAACAACATTAATAGATGAAACAATAAACTTTGTAACTTATTAAGTTCTGTAGCTTCCACTTACCAGTTTTTGGACAGTTACTGCATCCAACTCACTTTGAGACCCACTGTCCTTAACAAAGGCCATGTTATTTGGGGGCTCACTTGCAATGAATGAATTCCTCTGACTGCCTATCTCACCAAACAAAAGTTCATCTGAACTTTTAAGAATAGAGTTCGCAAACACTGTAGATTCATCAGATACATATTGTAAATTCAGCCACTCATCAATCATGATTAAGTCATTATTGACAGAAGGACACATGGACGAAGATCCTTTCTCCACTGGTCCTGGGGAATGCAATGGGGGAAAGTTATCAAAATCTGGCGGCCCCAACAACATCAACATATCGTTGAAGTCTTCTTCCATGACTGGATCAAGCTAAAGTACGAAGTGTGAACATAGAAGATTACATGTTTGCATTTCTCATTGTGCAAAAGGCAGGAAAATTATGAGATTGAGATTCAGCTATTGTTCTCACCTCAGTAGTTGTTACTTCTTCGGCCATTTGATCTTCTGCATCATAACCATCAGAGCTCTTGGTCTGATACCCAACCGAAGCTTGCGTAGAAATCTTCTCATCAGACAAATCAGAGAGAGAGTATTTGATATCCGTGGGTTTCTTTTCAGAATAACATTCCAGCACCGGAGATGTTTGTTCTAATGCGAACTCAGACTGCTTACCATCCGGACATGATTGGGCTAAGGTAGGAGATAAGTCACTAGGTTCACCTTCATCAAGGTTAGAAACTTCAACTTTCTCATCTTGTTTCTTGAACAAGCGACAAAGGACAAAAGCACTCTGTATCATGCAAATCAAAAACGTGAATTCAAAAAATTCCAGTTCAATAATCAGCCCACGCTTAGACTAACTGAGTAACTAAAGCAACGCAAGCAATTACCAGGGTCTACAAAAGCATCAACAAGAAACTCGAAAGCACAAATTATATCTAAAGAAATTCCAAACTGCCGAAAACAAGAGATGTATAGTTACCTGGCCGGGTTTGGTGCCATCAAGATCATCAACAGTGGCACGGTACTCGTGCATAACCCAATTGGTCCTTTTACCATTAGGAGCACGTCCTATATGAAAGACAAGTGTTTTCTTCATGCCAATCAAACTATTGCCAGACTTAATTTTGCGATCTTTGCCAGTTGCTTTCCAGTACCCAGCTCCAGTTGCCCTGTTCAATCTTTGCCCATTTGGGTACTTTCTGTCCTGGGGACAGAAGAAGAACCACTCTCTATCTTTCGTTTTTATAATCGATAAATCTACAAAAACAAAACAAAAAAAACAAAAAAACAAAATCCCATCAACAATTATACCATAGCTGGCTGGCCGTTAAATTCTATGGATCATCGAAAGAGAACTAAAGAATTAGAAAAGTTTTAAAATAGACAAGTGTAAAATACCAGGCAAATCCCAAGGCTCCCATTTGCAGACATCAATTTCGGCAATAACTTTAACTTCATCATTATTTCCGTTGATCTTCATTCTTAAATAGAAATCGACGAGTTCCTCATCAGTTGGTCTAAATCTAAACCCCAATGGCAGCGAATTCAGTGACAACACCGCCATCATTTCAAAGATAATAAAACCCTAAAAATTCAAATTCCAATACAGATTCACTCAAATGAACTTTATATTTCTTTTTTCAACTGTTGAGTTAAGGAATAAAGATGGCCCATACAGCTTTCTTCATCAGAAAGATAAATAAAACAAAGCCGACTCAACTCAAATCGAAATATCAAATATTAATGGCTCCTGCTACAAAACACCCTCCTATGTGGAACACGTCATTCAAATACTAGCCAATCCATGAGAGGAAATTGCCAGTCATTTGGCCTTTATCAAACATTTCCCTAATTTAGTGACAATTAATTCACAAAGGAAAATTTATAAATTTAGAATCAATGCAGTCCTAAAAAATGATATTAAACAAAAAGAACATTATGATAATATCTTTTTTGATAAAGACGTAATAAAAGCTCAAAACATAACTTTTAATATTATCCCAATGGTGCAACCCAATCATAAAAGAAGAAAAAAAATACATATAAAAAAATTAAATTCTAATTACATTAATTATTATAATTTCAATTTTAATTACAATAAATATTACAATTTTAAATTAATTTTTAATTTTAATTACGTTAAATATTATAATTACAAATCTAATTTAAATTATGTTAAATGTTATAATTTTAATTTTAATTATAATTATAATTATGTTGAATGTTATAATTTTAAATTCAATTTTAATTTTAATTATGTTAAATGTTATAATTTTAAATTTTAATTTTAATTTTTAATTACATTAAATATTATAATTCTAAATCTAATGTAATAATTGTGCACCCATAATTTACTGCATAACGGTTGAAAGTGTTCTTTCAATTGGGGACATTAATGATTCAACTCAGGAAAATAACACTTATTTGTGAGATTATATAATAATCTTCACCTAGAATCTTCAATAATGGGGATTACTAATAGATTAGTTAGTGAAAAGTGCCAATTTTTTGGAACTTTCTTAGAAGTTGGGATATACATAAACTTAAGAAAGTGAAAGCAAAATTTGGTGCATAATTAATTAAATTTGATAAACATCTTGTTTGAGTTGAGGACTAACACTAAACTTGAAAAAATAAGACTAAATTATAATAATATTTTTACCTTTACTTGTTGAGGCAAGCAATAATAGGGATATACGCACAATACGGTGGGTGAGAAGCGTTTTAACAAAGGATATCATTTCTACAATTTGGTGACATATCTAAGATGGTGATTGTGCACTAACAATTTAATGCATAACAGGAGAAAGTGGATCAAAACGTGTTGTTTGAACTTAGGACTTCCAACCTGAACTTTGAAAAACAAGATAGTTTTTTTGGAATAATATGATAATCTTCATCTTTTGAATTTTCAACAATAAGAATATCTCACACTTAAGTTGGGCATAAGTGCCGAAATAAGGACCATTTTTTTGTAAATGAGAGGACATATATAAAGTAGTAATTATACAACCATAATGGGTAAAAGTGAAAAAATAAAATATTGACATAGAGATTGTAGCACCAAATTTAGGGAATCCCAATAATACTATATAATATTTTTATCTCCATCTATTCTAGCAATAAAATGTGGAGATATACTTACCCTAAGGGTTGGTAACAAATGCAAATACTAGGAATATCTCTCCTATAAGTGGGACATATATAGACTGGTTATTGCAAACCTATGATTTGAAGCATAATGAGTGAAAATAGAGAAATAAAATCTTGTCATGTGGATTACAATACCAAACTGAAGGAATCTTAACAATAATGTATAATATGTTTATCTTCACATATTCCAACAATAAAAAGGTGGGAATATACTTACATTGGATTTAGTAACAGGGCAAATATTAGAAACACATTTTCTATAAGTGGGAACATACATCAAGCGGTAATTGCACACCGACAACTTGATGCATAATAGATTAAAGCAGAGAAATAATACTTGACATAGGAATTGCAACACCAAACTTAAGGAATCTCAACAATAATGTATAATATCTTTACCTTCACCTAATTAAGCAATAAAAGTTGGGGATATATGCACATTGAAGTTGGTGAGAGGTGCAAATATTAGGAATACCTTTCTTGCAAGTGGCGACATACATAGAGCGATAATTGTGCACTCATAATGGGTAAAAGTAGAAAAATAAAATCTTGAGATAGGATTACAACAATACTTTCCCACCATTGAAGTGGAAATCCTATCATTTTACTTTATATCCAGGCAGTTGCGGTAGCTGAATAATTAATCTATAATGGATTTAGGGTAAGACTTTCTTACCTAATCTCCCTTAATGATTTACAAGTTCACAATCCCATCCATAAAAATCTATCCTAGCTCTCAGTCAAGGGAAGAAAGAAGCCTCTCTTACATCTTGCTTGAAAAAAAATATTGTCGAAAAAATTATATGTTTACCATTGTCATTAACTCATATATTCTTTTCCTTTTTGGGGCTTCGAGGACCCTTGGTACCATAACTCCTTCAAAGAATGGTAGATTTTTAAGCAACAAAGCATATTTCACTCGATTGTACTGTCAAGTAAGGAAGGTGACATCTCTAATACGTGTTGTGGACATAACCAATTCAGGGGCTTACCTTGAAGTAGCTTCTAATGTCATACCTTTTTCCTTCCTTGCTTGCTTTATTTTCGTTTGGAACACAACATATATTTATTCATATGTTAATTTATGTTCGTTCACACTACTCACGGAGCGGTATATCGAAAAGAAAAGTGTTATTGGATGTGAACATCTGAGGTTGATATAATGTTCTTTTTTTATTCTAATAAAGGCTTTCCTAATAATATAAAAATCATTAATAGGAAAGCTCATTTTCTATAGTATGGGGAAGGAAGCGGAAACCACCATTCAAATAAAAGGGCGGAAGGTTACTAAGCTTAGGAAATTTCAACAATAATATGTAATATTTTTACCTTCACATATTTCAACAACAAAAGGTTAGGATATACTTATACTAAAGTTGATAACATGTGTAAATAGTAAGAACATCTTTCTTGGAAGTGAGATATACATAAAACAGTTATTACGCATCTATAACTTAGTGTATAATGGGTGAAATTATGTTCGCTAAACCTTAGTGTTTGTAATGAGGACTGAAATCCTCCACTAGGAATAATAAGAAAGCTTTAGGATAATATGATAATCTTCATATATTCAATTTTCAAAAGCAATGATATACTCACAATGAAGTTAGTGAAAGATGCAAATATAATGAACACTTTTTTTGCAAATAGAAAAAACATATAAAGTGATGGTTGCGCACCTACAACTTAATGTATAATAGATGAAGTTTTGTCCACTAGACTATGTTGTTTATAATGGGGATTGCAATACTGCATTAAAGGGAAACAAGACAGCTTTGGGCTAATATGATACGGTCTAATATAATAATCTTCATAAAGACATTTAAATTCTTAAATTTAACTTAGAGGATAGTTTTGCACCCTTATTTTTAAAATTACTCAAAAAGACCCCTTTTAGTGATAGTGACAATAAGATTTTGACTTACTATCGGCATTATTATATTTAAAACTTTTTTTATCAACATGATGGTAGTATTGTTTCATCCAAATGAGCACCATAAAAGAGCAAAAACTATGAGAAATATCAAAAAATTTAACGAAAAGAGGTGTTTTGAGTAATTTTAATGAAACTATCCTTTAAATCAAAGTTGAAGTTCAGATGTCTTTTTCGCTAATCTTTATTTATTCAATCTTCAAAAGTAGGAATATACTCATACTTTATTTGGTGAAAAATGCAAAAATTTGACACCAATATTTATACTCTTGAATTTGTCTAAATTTTTTATGTTTGGCTTCTTTTTCTTATATATTTTTTGTATTGGACTAAACTGAAGTTTTTGGGTTAATTTTGACTTTTATTTTTTTTCAGTGTTTTTTATATCTTATATATATATATTTTTAAAGCATTTATTGGACTATCTTAACATTTCAACTTTTTATTTGAAATATATAACAAATCCAAAATTTTAATTTCTATAATAAATAATTCACATTTAAATTTCTAATTTCTAAAAATATTTCTAATTTTCAATTTCAGATTTGTTGCAAAAATACATACACAAAGTCCGTAAAATATTTTTAATTTTAAATTTCAGATTTGTTGAAATTGAACTTAGAATTAGAATTATAATATTTAACATTACTGAAATTGAACTTAGAATTAGAATTATAATATTTAACATAACTGAAATTAAAATTGAAATTAGAATTATAATATTTACTGTAATCGAAATTAAAATTAGAATTAAAATTATAACATTTAACGTCACTAAAATTGAAATTAGATTTGATATTATAATATTTAACGTAATTAAAATTAAAATTATAATATTTCACGTAATTAAAATTAAAAATGGATATAGAATTATAGCATTTAACGTAATGAAAAATTAAAATTAAATTTAAAATTATAACATTTAATGTAACTAAAATTAAAATTAGACTTGAAATTATAATATTTAACGTAATTGAAATTGAATTTAGAATTAGAATTCTAACATTTAATGTAATTAAAATTAAAATTAGATTTGAAATTATAACATTTAACATTATTAGAACTGAAATTTAAATTAGAATTTAAATTATAATATTTAACGTAATTGAAATTAAAGTTAAATTTAGAATTATAATATTTAACGTAATAAAAAATTGAAATTGAATTTAAAATTAAAATATTTAATATAACTAAAATTAAAATTAAAATTAGATTTATACTATTTAATGTAATAAAAATTGAAATTGAAATTTTAATATTTAAAGTAATTAAAATTAAAATTGATATTGAAACAATAATATTTTAAATTAAATTTAAAATTATAATATTTAAAGTCATTGAAATTGAAGTTAAAATTTAATTTGATTTAAAATTATAACATTTAGGTAATTAAAATTAAGATTAGATTTGAAATTATAATATTTAATATAATTAAAATGTTTTAGATTTATTCTTATGCTTTTAAAAAAATTATTAGTGAATTGAAGTTATATTATAAAATATACATTATATCATATTTACAATAGAAAATAATATATTATAAAAAATATGTTGTAAAAAATTAATGTTACATAATAATAATTTTTATTAATATAACAATAATAATATGTTACCAATAATTTTATTTTAATATATATTTATCTTAAATTTATTAGTTTTAGAAAGGGATGTCTTTGGTAAGTTTTCAATTTAAAACATTATTATGTAATTAACAAAACAAAAGAGGAGAGTTTTGGTATTTTACATCAATCTTTTCATTCACCGGCTAATTCAATGGCCGGTTTTAGCGAAAATAAAATCGCAGCCGTTGCATATCATTCGATGATATCTAACGGACAAGGGGCAGGATGTATTGGAGGCGAGCCCTTAATAATAACCCTTGCTTTGCTTCTCTTTCTGCGGTCTACTCTCGCGTTTTAAAAAACCCCCTGTCGGAACTTCTTCGAAACCCCCCCTGTTCCGCGTTTATTCGTTTTCTTCCTTTCATTTCTGCCCCTTATCTTCAACTACGTCCCCGGAATTTTAAGGGGTAGAATTGACAAAGTGAGGAAGCTTTTCAAACAAGTTTTTAAGTGGGAGTTTTGCGTTTGTCACCAAACGATATTTCGACACGTAAGCTGTAATAGCGTCACATCATGACACATAAAGAAAAGCGTTGTTGCCATGCACCTTGCTACCAGTTTCATCGCATCTGTTTTTTTTTTTTTTTTGCCCTTTTAGCTAATTTGTTTTGTAGTCGTTTTCTGAAGAACACCAAGGGAAAGCCCAGGCCATTTATCATTTCAAAAAAAAAGGCTAAGCCAATTAGTGATTGAAGACCCCATTTTGTCTAAAAACATAAATTATTTGATCTAATCTATTAATAATTATATATTTCAATCACAAAATAATTATTATTTCATTAGCTGCAGTTTCAGAAATTGCTATAAATTTGGGAAACCCATTCATCTTCTTGAGAAGGGAAAGGGATTCAGGATAAAAAGATTGGGGTAAGATTTCCAAATTTGTGTTTCTATTGGAACTACAAAAGCAGAATTAAAAGTAATTATAAATTTCATAAATTTTTGGATGTGTTAAATTAACAGAATTTTAAGTGGGAAATGGTGATGGATGATGTACTCAGTTTTTCTTCTCAGCCTCAACAACGTTATGTAACCTGTTTTACTTTATCAATATCATCCAATCTTGTTTCCAAAATGTGAATGCGAAGAAAAGTCGTGTGGAAAAAGCTGCAACAAAATAAAGTATTAAAAAAAGAAACAAATATCGTAATGATCTTTTTGCAATGACGTGCCCATATGGGCGTCAATGAAAGCACAGTAAATTAGAAAAGAATTTCAAAGCAAAAAAGAGAGAAAAGTTGGACCGGTGGCTTGCATTCTACAGTGCTGATTGAACTCGTGTCACTGATAAAGGCGAGAACGATAAATTTGTGTCTCGACCCACACTCGTACGCAAAAATGGAACAAAATTACAAAAGATATATGATATATTTTGAGATATTTTGAATACTTCTAATTTCAGTAATTTATTAATTTAAAAAATAAATAATAATATTTAATTATTAGAGAAATTTTATTAGAATTGATAAAATTTATATTTGATTGTATGAAAAGTTTAAATTATTTTTTTAAATTTAAAAAAGTAATAAAATCACTATTTTATCTTTGCACAAGAAATAAAAATGTATAATTTTTTATGCAACTCAATTTTAGATATTTAACTTTAAGTAATTTTTTAAATAAATAATTTTCCGTTATTAAAGTGTCCCTATTAATTGATGCATTTTTTTTGGCATAATTTTTCATATTTTATTTTAATACTTTTTTATTATACATGTACTTTATTCATTATTTTTTTTACCTGCTTTATTTTAAAAAAAATTGCATTTGAATCTTCATGTGACTATTGCTTTGCAAATACATGATCCATCAACTCAAATAAGTGAATTGTATATTTAATACTTTGAGATTATTTCTTAAAAAGATTTATGGCGATAAGTAATAAATTCGAGAAAGGAGTTTCCTTTAGAGTTGAATAATATAGCAAAAGGTTTTGTGTATATTATTCATTAAGATACGAATCTGGAGATGAGTTCATGGATGAGCATATAAATCCTGATGTAAATTTTTTTTAAAGTTTTATTAGAGTCCATGTATTATTTTGAATATGTGTGTGGTGGTGTTGAGGTATTATTTTCAATTTTATTTAAAGATGTTGCTGTTTACTTTGAATATATGTATGTTTAATGTGAAAGTTGCTTTGATAAATGTAGATCCTGATGAGTTTAGTAGAGTTTACCTGTTGAATCATGTTACACGGGCGCTTAGCAATAGGATAATGCATCCTAGTGAAAAATATAAAGTACAAGCACATTTACCTTAGTCTGGGGGTAGGCTATAATTAGAGAATCACACAAATGTGGAACTGATGTTTGAGTTATTTTGGTATGAGAGGGCTGACAACATAAATATTACCATAAAAATTATGCCTATAGATGTACTACACATTCCACTACTATAGGGTCCAAAATCTAGGAATCTAGAACATAGAGATGAGGGAGATAACGCATTGAGTCAATTTTCATGCATCACCTAATACTATTCACAACCACTTGATCCTGATACACATTCAACGCAGTAAGAAACACACTTACTTAAGCTTGTAAACACTAACCATAACCTAAAATGCACCCATTTAAGCCTAATACACATTCATCATAGCCTAAAATGCACCAATCTAAGTCTGATATACAACCTGAAATGCACTCATCTAAGCTTGATACAGAACCATCTGAGATTGAAACACACCTACCATAACCTAGTACACTTTGAGTTTTTCACTTTGATGAGGATGCATATTAGGTGTTCAATTTCTCTAATGAAGAGGAAAGTGATATGGAAAATGGTAGGGTTTTGTACAGAGTCCATATAAAGGATAAGTTAATGATGATGTAGAACAGTATCAATCATTTGATAATGATTTTGTTATTAGCTCATTTAAGGATGAAGACCCAGCTTGTAAGATGTCAAAAAAGATCTATGGGAAAGTGTAGGTAGAGAAACCAGGAGAGCCAGTTTCTTTTGAAGTTGGTCACTCATTTATTAACATAGAAAATTTTAGAAAGATGCTGTTATGGTGCAGTATCTAACAAGGGTTCACACTAAAGAGAGTGAAGAGTGAGCCTTCAAGAGTCACTGTTAAGTGTGTTTTTGAGGGTTATCCTTGGAAGATACATGCTAGTAGGTTACCAGATAAAGAGTCCTTCATGGTTAAAAGGCACAATCCTAGGCAAACATATCTGAAAAGGTCCAAAAGAGTAGATGGATTGCAAAAGAGTTTGAGAATTTGGTTAGAGTCTAATCTGATGTTAAAGCTGAAGTTCTTAAGCAAGAATTGTTATAAAAGTATGGAGTCACTGTTAATAGACTTAGAATATATAGAGTAAAATAAAAGGCCTTAGATATGCTTGATGAGGATCATAGCTTGTCTTATGCACTATTTCAAAATATGCTTATGCACCGTTTCACAAATATGCCCATATGGTTTTGAAAATAAACCCTAATGCAGTAGCTATTATTCAATCAAAATTAATTCCCAACCTAGAATGTATTCCTACAAACCCACCATTTAATAGAATATTTATAGCCTTCTCTACACAGAAAACAAGTTTCTTAAGTAGGTGTATTTCATTTATAGGGTTAGATGAATGTCACATGAAAGGGAAATTTTGTGGTATATTGTTTGTCTGTCATTGTTCTAGATGCTAATAATGGCATATTTTCATTAGCTGCAGTTGTGTGTGAAGATGAATGCATTGAAGTTAGTGTTTTTTTTTAAAAAAAATTATTTTATTTGATTGGATATAAGGATAAGAGATTGATATCCTTTATAAGTGATGGACAAAAGGGCATGTTGGATGCTTTACAAGCATACTAGCCTAGTTTATATTTAAAGAATCTATTTTGGTGTGCACTAAAAGAGATAGACAAACACCAGTTCAAGATTCATCTTTAAAAAGTCAAAAATTAATTTGCAAGCTTAAGATGTCACCTAAAAATGGTCAAGACTGGGATTGATCCCATTATCAAATGTGACTATGTTATAAATAATTTCATTGATACATTCAATGGTTGGTTGTTGAAGGAGAGGGCAATGCTTATATTAACCCTACTTGAGCATTATAAGAGAAAGGTCATGGTTAGAATACAGGAAAGGTACCAATATGGCCCGTCGTGGGAAAGAGACATGATCCCGTTTATGAGAAGAAACATTGAGAAGTTGGGTGAACAGAGTAGACAATTGAGAATATTAAATGCAAAAAATAATTTATTTTTTTGAAATATTGGACCCCAAGAAGGCTTTATTTAGTTGATATGAATACTAGAACTTGTGAGTGCTTTGCATGACAAGTGAATGAGGTGTCACGTATACATGTAAAAGGGATAATTCTTAATTTGAAGGATGACCCAAAAAAATATGTAGACAAAAGTTTATCTAAATATTTTTTGGATTAATTTATGAGGGTATAATTAGGCCAATACCCGACAAATATGTTTAGGATGATGTGAATTTGCCTAGGTTAAATCTACCACAAGTTAAAAGGTCTGTTGGGATGAAAGATGAAAGAGCACCTTGAACCTCCCAAGGTATAAAGATCATTTGTTGTGGAATACAAAACTTATGAGAGATTGGGGCATAATACCAGGACATATGGACAAAGCAAGACAGATTCTGTAAATACAAACTCTAATTGATTTTTCTTTAGGTTTGATCTATTTTACATTATTATTTTTTGATTCTTTTTCCATATTTTTTGTCATGCAGCGAAAAGGTTTAGCTATAGCAAGTTCATCCAATTTAGGAATAAGAACTAGGACAGTAAAAGCAAACTTATATATTTTCGGATCAAGAAATAAGGTAGCAAGAGTTATGATAAGATATTATATCTTATTTTGTAGGATCATTTAGTATTAAGTATCTTCTTTAACTTAATTAATTTTTCTTCAACTTAACTTGCAGGGGAAGGGATCAGGTAGTGAAGTTGGATCCTCATCATTTAAGGTAAAAGTGCAATAGAAAAAATAAACTTTCCAATAACAAATAATTTTCTCTTAATGTATATTAAATAATTTATATATGTGCATCATTTTAGGGAATAGAAGAATAGGGAGGCCTGATAGGCCTAGAAAATACCCACTATAGTGATGAAGAATTATTACACTCTATAAGCTCCATTTGAGTGCAGCCATCAAACTTAAAGTTTATGATATGGATGTTATGCACCATTTTAGTATTTAAATTTTTTTGAATGTTATGCACTCTAAATTCTATGCAACTTTCAGTTTTTTACGTGGATGTTGAATAATATATTTTGCAATGTTGTTAAGTACTGTTAAGGATATGTCCCCCAATTTTAGAAGCATTTTATAAGCTTAATGAATGAAGAATGATACTTTTTGTAAGCTTATTTCTTAATATTTCTCATGCATACAATTTTAGGTACATCTCATTTTTTTTCATGCCCATGAGAACATTACAGTCACCAATACAAAAAAATATTTAAGTATCGGCATCCTCACTTCATCAATTTTTTTTTTGGTATTTTCTAGATGCCTAGTAGCCAACCTGCAAACTTTCCCACTTACATTTTGCATCACTTCCATAATAAACAGCTTTTTGAAACTTTGAGCATCCAATTATTTAAATCATCTTCATTTGATTCCCAATATCTATAGTAGTTATATTTTCTTCCTTCACAATAGATGTATAACTTATAGGGATTTTTCTCTGGCTCAGATATCTTCACACATGTTTTCCTTCCACATAAACAATTTTTGTTTCTAAACTTGATAATTTTGTCATTAATTTCACTTAGATTTATAGAAGTTGACAATAGGTGTGCTGAATTTGTAAGGCTGTTATGAAAAGATAGAGTAAATTTGTAAATAAGAAGATCGATTGTTCTGCTAAATAAATAGAAAATTGAGATAAAACTCAATTTTTGTGCTCGTAAATACAGGATCCATCAGTTCAAATAGGTGAGTTGTATATCTAATATTTTAAAATTGTATCTCAGAAAGACTTATGGCCATAAGTAATAAACCCGAGAAAGGAGTTTCTCACAAGGTTGAACAATATAGTAAAAATGTTTGTGTATATTATTCATCGAGATACAAATTTGGAGATGTGTTCATGGATGAGTTTATGGAGATTTGACGATGAAGATATATATCCCTACAAATCCAAGGTATAATTGACGAAAGGATTATATATATGTATAATGACCTCAACTTGTATGGACTAATACTCTGATTTGTAATATCTATGATATGTGAGTGGGGCATCATTCACAGACTCATAGAATAGTTCTATTTGATAAATCGGGCGTGAATTAAGGAGTCTTGCAATATGAAGTGTACTCGTTGTACACTGGGATAGCGTACCGGAGTGAATAGTTTAATATAATAAAATTCAGCAAATTTACTATAGTTAAGTTAACTAAAGTATATGATTAAGGTGGGACTCACTTTAGATTAACTTGGTAACCTAGTATAGACATAATGGTAATTTCATATAATTGATTATTTAATTATTAAACAAAGTTTAACTTAACTTTGGTTAAGAGTTAATCTTAAGGTTAGGTTAAAATTAAGATATTTGATTACTAAATAAAGTTTAACTTAATCTTGGTTAAGAGTTAACTTAAAGGTTAGGTTAAAATTAAGATATTATTTTATTTTATTATTAAATAAAGTTTAACTTAACTTTGGTTAAGAGTTAACCTTAGGATTAAGTTAAAAATTAAGATATTTTATTATATTTAATAATAAATATTATTTAACTTAACTTAAGTTAATAATTAATTAGGGTTAGTTAGGTAAAATATCTAACTAACTTAAGAGTTAAGTTAAAGTTAATCTAACTAAAGTTAAGTGTTAACTTAAGTTAAATTAAAAATTAAATGAAATTAAGTGAAATTAAAGTAAATGCAAGTGTAACGAAATGCATTGGCATATAAAGTGAAATAAAATAAAATTTGGTGATGTTGAAACATAAAGGTGTCCGGCCATTTTGGAGGAAAAGAGAAGAATTGAAATTATTTTCTTGATTTCGAGATTCAAGTATTGATCTTGATAAATCTTCTTCTTTATTAAGGCTTTCTATTATAACAACATAAGAGTTTATTTTATTTGTTCAAGTGTTGAATAAGATTAAAAATAAACTATATCTAAATTAAAGAGTTTAGCTTAATTTAATGATTTAAATGTTAAATCGATGTTGAATTATAAGCAGTTATTCTAGACAATCAAACTTACATCTGTTGATTGTTAGAATTCATAACGAGTTCATCTCATTCGGACATCAAATTTTTATCAAAGGGCTTCAAATGTGATATATTCTCAATTTTTATTAATTTAATTAATATGTAGATAATTGTGTTCATTGTTTAATTTTAGATTTTCGTTGTATACGTACATGTATGAGATATGTATATTTGCTTGATGAACACATAAACCACATATATATACCCATAATTTTATCAACACTCAAACAATTGGTATCAGAGCAATTTTGTGTTGTTTTGGATATTTTTTAATTGTTAAATAAATTATTAACTTAACTATAGTTAATAGTTAATTAAGTGGTTAAGTCAAATTAAGATATTTATGTAAATGAAACTATAGTTAAGGTTAACTTTCATTTGGTTAAGTAAAATATCTTACTAAACTTAAGGGTTAACTTTTCTTTAACTCAACTAAGCTTAATGGGTTAATTTTAGTTTGGTTAAAGTTAAACTAATAATAATAATAATAATTTTGTTTAAAAATTAAATATGTATATGGGGGTTTATGAGATGCAGTGATAAGAGTTATTAATCTGTATTATAAACAGTAATTTTTTTTTATGTTGGTAACCACAATAGAAGCCCTACTGGTGAGGGTTAAATGTGTTTGCACAGATAAATAATTGAGAATAACCTTCCCATTAGATGAAAGCCAGTGTTTAAAAATATCTCTTAATCAGATTGAATTTTATTATATTATGAGATATTATTTTAATTGGTCCGTTTTGTCAATATGGTGTTAGAAGAGTAATGTCGGTCTTTTTTTAATATTACTACAACGTGAGAGATTTGTTCAGTGTGAATAGAACTATGTCAGTTAAACATAAGATGAGGTAAATATATGTGAAAATATTACCCAATATTGCTATAGCGTGAAGGTAGTATCAGTAACATATATTTGATCATTGACAAGTTAATATGGAATACATTTACCCAATATTGCTACAGCGTGAGGATAAGGTGTATTTAGGATCAATGGTAAAAGTTGTATGAGATGCAATTGACAAGAGTTGTCTACCTGTTGGATTTACAAAGGCTAATATTGCTACAGCGTGAGACTAGAGTAAAATGTCAATGGGGTCCACTTCTCACCGTATAGTTTAAAAATTTTAAACTGTCATTATCTCATTTAAAGATTAAATGGATTAGGTAAAGCAGTGGAAGGACATTTTTAGATTAAAAAATATATAACAATTATACCTATAATCTAAATCGTTATTAATTAACAATTAAAAATGTTCTGCTACAAATCTCTTTATTTGTCTTATAGAGATAAGATATTTATCTTATAGAGATATGATAAGTATGAGCAATCTATTAGTACACTCAAACTATACACACCTATTATAGGGTATCAAGAAAAATTTAGACTTGCTGATGAATCTGTAAATTATTTTAGATTTAAAACTTGGATATATCGATGATAAAGAGATAATAAGAGACGATTTTAATAACATCTCTTTAGAAGAGATAGGAATTGTTGGAATTTTTACTTACGTGCCATCCTTTTATGTATGAATATTTGTTTAATATTTATACTAGTATTATCATTTCATTAAATTGCTAATTATATTTTATATATGGTAAGATTCTTATAACGTTTCAGACATTGTATGATCTGAAAGAGTTCAGATCTGGTTTAAATGAGTTTAGATCAGTGCTAAAATTTAGTAATGCTGAGAGTTATAAATACTAAGAGTTTGCACTAATAAGAGTTATCAAGTTATAAAAGTTAGGGATATTTAAAGAGTTAGAGCCTTGTTTGAAATAAGACACAGACCTGAGAATATATTAGTAATGAAGTAGTTGCAAAGAGTTGCAAATAGTGCTAAAAAATGTCATTATGCAAATATGTTCTCAAATATTATATTCTTGATCTATCTTCACTGATGCTGGTCTGCCAGTGAATTCTTTAATGAATATATAGATCGGTGTGTATCTATATTTGGATGGTCCAAATGGTTAGTCTTAGCAGACCATGAGTTTAGTGAAAGCTCGTATAGAGATACAAGTATTAAGTAAGGACTGAATATTGAACAGACTCATAAAGACCTCTAATGGGCATCCCATAGAGCCGTCAATTGAGAGTCTTTCCAGTTGAGTAGTATTTGTGGCCTTTTGACCTGAGTGCCTGTGTGGGCTTGTGAGTGATCTACCATATTTTGGTTCAACACATGTCAGAAATCTTTCGTGGTCTGATCGCTGGGTGTCGCTGGGTATGATCCGATGCTCATGAAGTCTGATGTTATTTACGCTCAAAATATAACGCGACTATCGCAGTATAGATTGAGGTATCGATCCCACGAGGAAGCTCTTGGCAAAATAAGTTGGTGAAGTAAAATATTAAAGAGGTAGCAAAAGACAAAATTAATTGATGAGATGGAATTGTCTATGAATTAAAGAAAATATCTTATGATGATTTAAGTAAGGCTTTGAGAATCACAATTATGCTTTATAAATCTACTCTACACTTTGATTCAATGCTTATAACTCAATTGAAAGTTTCACATCCCAAACAATCAATCAGAAGATATGCAAAATATAGCACATTTGATAGCACATGTATTTGATGTAATTAAACTCTTTGCAAGCATTAACACACATCATGTTCATTTATACAAGTTATCTAAGATCAACAATATATCATTTTGACAATATTGCAGTAAAAGATCAACTTGAATATTAAACATTTATTGCCCTTACATGTTATCCAAGATTGACAATATATCAATTTGACAATACTGCAGTAAAAGATTAACATATAAAACAGTGTAACTAGTAACAATTATAATTCAACAAGAATCACATAAGAAAAGCATGAATGAACATATATGAGACATGAGAATTATAACTTCTGGATTATAGAAAATAAAATAGATAAGAGTTTAATCAAAACCAAACTTACAAACATTTGTAGCTCTTGACAACGAATCAAAGCATAGAAGTAGATTTATTACACATAAAAGTTCATCTCTTAGCCTTGCCAAGGACTCTAGCGTAAATTATAATACATGTTAATGAGAAAAAAATAAGAAGAGAGAATTATCTAATATTGAAAACGTTCTAAGAGTCGCCTTATATAGGCAATGAATGGAAATATGTCATCGGTGACATCAATCTTCAATAATTTTAGGGCAATAACTCATTCATCCACTTGTAATACATTTTTGATAATGTAAATGACCAATGTAACCTCTGTAATTGACATAAAAGTTGTAGCATTTTGTCTCTTCTTTCTATAGGCACTGAGTTTATATAAATTGGATGAGTATCCAATGAGATATGAGCAAAATTCCAAAGATACATCAGATTTTGGCCAACAACCATTTTACCCACTTGCAATGCGATTTGGTCCATGATAAAGGCTGATTTGGACTTTACCATCAACATACAAGTTATTGATACTTAAGTCAGCATTTTAAATATTCAAGAATTATACCAATTAAGTACGTATTTTGTGAGATACGGTCCAAATATGTGAGTTGGGTCAAGCTGGGCAGAAGTTGTAGCCCGATTCTATTGTATCGCAATATTTACCCTATAACATGTTTGATTTGGCTTTTCCACTATTCTTCAAATTTATGTAAGATTGAGTCATGTTGCACAAGGTAAAGAATTTCTTCATTTTGATTTCTACATTGATAGTTATGTCTATTTTACCTAAACCTGTCCAAAAACTATTCATTAATCACAATTTAAGGAGAATACTTTATTTTAAGCTAAAAATACAGAAAATGATAAACGTAGTGATATTAAATGGTGACTGAATCTCTTAACAAATATTCATTTTCATGTGTTCATCACAGCCCCCAACCAGCTTATCACTAGTCTCTAGCAATTCAAGCGTAAATAGAATATGCAAAACTACCTAAGCATTTCAAACAAAACGTCAGTTCAAGATCACTATTGCTATCATGATTTTTTCAATTACAACTTCCAAAATTTGTGTGTGTGTGAACTAAGCCATAACCATCTGACCACAAACCGCAATAGATATAGCCTTAAGAATTTCTCCAAGTAAAATCTCAACTCCATATCCTTACAGGTGTATGCCTGTTTAAAAGGTTAGGACTTCTCTTATGGAGTTGAAAAACAGTTAAGCACTCAAGAAAAAGTCAATTTTAAGGACAGATACATAAACTAACATTGATCCAAAGATAGGAAAATCTTTTGTTTAAAAATCAATTATTCCTATCATACGCCAGCTTTAGAATTTCAATTGGCTTGTGAGAATAATACAAATATAACTTGGTGAGAAAACTGCTTTACAAAATATTTGTCTTTTAAAATTGGATGAAGACTTTATTAAACTGAGTTGATTCTTCTCTTTTTTTTATATATATATTTTTTTTGGTATTTTGCTTCTTTTTTTTTTGTATTTTTGAAGAATACAAGGAAGCATTACAAAGGTTTCTCACCAAATTATATTATACACAAATGCAACCAACTTATCTCTGAATTCAAATAATATCAATCTAAACAAAAATTAACCAATTCAAAGGATCAATGAAGGTTCATAAACTGTTTTATCAACCTTTCCACTTACTCATAAAATATATGTGAGATTAAAAAAATATATACTTAAACATGAGAATTTTTCTGGCTATATAAATTGAATCATCCATCTTACCACAAAGCTTAGCATTGTACTCAAAAATATTTTGGAAGTCATTCTTTAGTAACCTAAATACAAACAGTGACTCAACCTAAATAATTTTGAAATCATACCTAGGCAAAAAAGCAAATTCCTTTATACAAGAATTACCAAGACTACAAGCAATAAACAACAATACATGAAATATAAAACAAAACAACAAAAAGTTAGTTAAAATGCGTTTCAAAAGTTAAAACTAAAACTCCTTACTCTGCTATTCTAACTTGACCTAGAATGCGTCTCAAGAGTTCAAGAATAAACTCTTTACTCTGCCATATCAAATATCGGACCACAATTTTTTTTTTAAAAGTAAAGTACAACTTATGTCTACTATCTTCCCCCAAACTAGATGGAACATTATCCTCAATATTTAAATAGAAAGAGATAAAGTATAGGAGACATTACCTGAAACGCCAATTATTTGAAAGAAGCAAACCTGAGAGACACTTAAGTAAATATAAACTAAAATGATGATGCTGATAAATAAATAAAACAAAGAAAAATTTACAAACAAAGTGTCAGATCCAATTTTCGCTTGTTAAGGCCCACTGACCAATCGATCCGAGTTATTGCTGGGTCAGGTTCGTAGGTAACTGCCTGTAATTTGTTAATCAATTCATCCGCCTCAATAGCAGAAACCAGGATCTGTCATGCCGAATGTGAAATAAAATTCTTTTCCACAGTTTGATCGAGAAAACAAAGTAAGCAATCAAAATAGTTATTAACATTCAACAAACCTATGGGTTTTCGGTGGATATTCAATTGAGCCCAAGAGACAATTTGAAAAATTTCTTCCAAGGTACCAAAACCACCTGGTAAAGCAATAAAAGCATCTGCATTGCAAAGCATTCTAGCTATACGTTCATGCATGGATGAGACTCGTAATTCTTCCCCTATTATTTTTTCGGTTAGGTTTTCCACGGCTAAAGCTGTAGGAATAATACCTAAAACTTAACTTCCTCCTAAATGTGCAGTTTGTTGACACACACCCCATTAACCCAAGACTACCCCCTCCATAAATCAAATGAATTTTTCTAGCAGCTAATACTTTTCCTAGATTGTTTGCTGCTTCTACAAACACTTTACTCTCCCCAGGACTAGATCCACAAAATACACATATATTTTGAAATTGTTGAATTGGGGTTTCCTCTATATTTACACTCACCTTTATCTCAATATATGAAAATGAAGAAAATGAGGTGCTGTATTTATAGAGTACCAAATGATAACAATGATTATGGTAACCCGACAGTTTGTCAAAAGAGAGTTAAAAATAAAACACAAAAATTTAAACGTAATGACCCACATGCATTATTGAACAAAAAGATTTGAATTTAAGACATCTACATGAGTAGCCTTACTATTCATAAAATAAAGTCTGAAATTAAAACACATGTATTTATAAGTAGTTGTGATTGTGGCTCACATCTTCCTCTGGTTTTATGTCCAGTAACGGCTTAAACGCCCTCTATGGGTCGGGGATAGGCTTCCCATCCAATTTTCTTATAAATTGGCAAACAGGGTCTTTTAGAGTCAGATTCCCGAGACTATACCATTGATGTTCATTTTTGAATTTGTTTAATAAATTGAGAAGTTCACATTGCACGAGCCCACAGGGATGCGTCTCAAGAGTCAATAAGATATCATCCAAAGACTCCTTACTCAGTCCATCCTTAATGAACTGAATTTTATCTTCTCGATTTCTAGATACAAATCCTAAAGAACGACAACTCCGGTTATAATTCCATTGAACACATTTATGACAGACTTGTAACCTCTTTACTCGTCGCCTTTTGGCATAAGAGCTTCTTCCAAGACTAGGCATATGAAAAACAAAATCATTTACAAACTCACCAGATAATCAAACATTGGCTTTAATTAACCAACAAAGATCCACAAGGATATTACCCAACATCAATAGCCTTAGTCTTTCACACCGTGCTTTGTAAATCATTAGTAGAGTATTTTGAGGTAATGAAGGAAAATGTGTTTTAAGGTTGGCAAGAATGTGATCTATTTTGAATGAAAGAAAAGAGATGAATGTACAGTTTGAGGGACAATTTTTAGGGAACTGAGAAACCGACTTTAATAGTCACGGAGTACCGTATCTGCCACTTGACTGGGAAATAAAATCACACTGAAGAAAAAATAAAAAGAAGAAATTAAAGTAAAATAAAATATGAAAGAAAATAAAATAAAAAATAAAAAGTCAAAAGATAAAATATGATACAGATAGATTGAACCCGATCAAGCATGATAGAAAGGATCTATAAGAGGGATCTCGCTTAGGTACATAAAGTCATCTACCTTTTTCACATAACCTTTTAGCCGCTGTCCATTCACTTTGAAAGTCCATCCATCAGTGGGATCCTCTATTTCAACAGCACCATTAGGAAAAACATGTCTTACCATAAATGGACCAGTCCATCGAGATCTCAACTTTTCAGGGTGTAAATGTAATCGAGAATCATAAAGATAGACCCGTTGATTTAGCTCAAAGTGTTTCCTTAAGATCTATTTATCATGAGCTACTTTTATTTTAGCTTTATAAATTCTGGAGTTGTCATATGCGTCATTTCGTAGCTCTTCTATTTCTGACAATTGTAACTTTCTCTGGAGACCTGCAGCATTCAAATCAAAGTTAAGGGCTTTGACAGCCCAATAAGCTTTATGCTCTAGCTTAACAGGTAAATGGAAAACTTTCCCATAAACAAGCCGGTATGGAGACATTCCTAAGATAATTTTGTATGCAGTGCGATATGCCCATAATGCATCAGAAAGGCGTAGAGACCAATCTTTGCGATTCGAGTTAACCGTCTTTTCCAAAATATGTTTAACCTCTCTATTCGCTAGCTCGGCTTGTCTATTTATCTGTAGATGGTATGCAGTGGAAACTTTGTGAAGAACACCATACATGCGCATCAAAGTTTCAAAAGAACGATTACAAAAATGTGTTCCTTGGTCACTAATGATGACACGTGGTGTACCGTACCTAGATAACATATTTTCTTTTAAGAATTTTACCACAGTTGTATTATCATTAGTACGACAAGCTACAGCCTCCACCAATTTTGATACATAGTCAACAGCTAAAAGGATGTAAAGGTAGCCAAAAGATGAGAAAAAATGACCCATAAAATCGATACCCCAACAGTCAAATATCTCGATAACAAGAATAGGGTTAAGAGGCATCATATTTCTTCGAGATAAAGCACCTAACTTTTGACATTTTTCACAGGAACGACAAAAATTATTAGTGTCTTTGAACAAAGTGGGCCAGTAAAGACCACACTGTAAAATTTTCACAATAGTCTTCTTCATAGAAAAATGACCACCACAAGTAGCACTATGGCAAAAATTTAAAACACTAGAAACTTCACTTTAAGGAATGCAACGTCTCATGATTTGGTCAGGATAGTATTTGAAAAGATATGGATCATCCCAATAAAAATTACGTACCTCAACCAAGAACTTACGCTTATCTTGTGCACTCCAGTCAGATGGAAATTCACCACAAACCAAATAATTTACGATATGTGCATACCAAGGTATTTGGCTTATAGCAAAAAGATGTTCATCAGAAAAATCATCTCGAATGGGTGGTAAATTAGTGGAGTCAATGAACTCAAGGTGGGATAGATGATCAACAACAATATTTTCAACGCCTTTCTTGTCTTTAATGGTTATATCAAATTCCTGCAAAAGAAGAATCCACCTAATTAAACGGACTTTAGCATCTTTCTTAGAAAGAAGGTACTTAAGGGCTGTGTGGTCAGTAAAAATAACAATAAGTGAACCAATCAAATAAGAACGAAATTTATCTAAAGCAAAAACAACAACTAGTAGTTCTTTTTCAGTAGTAGTGTAATTCATTTGAGTATCATTCAAAGTCTTACTAGCATAATAAACAAAAAAGGGTTTTCCCTCCCTACGTTGCCCAAGAACTGCTCCTACAGCATAATTACTTGCATCACATATAATTTCAAATAGGAGGTTCCAATCCGGTGATTGCATGATAGGAGCGGTGGTGAGTTTGGCAATAAGTGTTCGGAATGCCTCCTCACACTCTTGTGTCCATGTAAATTTGCATCTTTTAGTAAAAGGTTACACAATGGTCTAGATATGGCAGAAAATTTTTGTATAAACCTTCTGTAAAAGCCAACGTGTCCAAGAAAGGATTGGACATCTTTTACCGTTTTGGGTGTAGATAATTTAGAGATTAATTCAATTTTTACCTTGTCAATCTCTATCCTTTTTTCAGATACAATGTGCCCCAAAACGATTCCTGAAGATACCATAAAATGACATTTCTCCCAATTTAGCACAAGTCCTTTTTCTTCACACCTACTCAAAACAGATTTCAAGTTAAGTAGGCATAAATAAAACAATTACCAAAAATAGTCAAATCATCCATAAAGACTTCCATGCATTTCTCAACCATATCAGAGAAAATACTCAACATACAATGCTGAAAAGTAGCTGGTGCATTACATAATCCAAATGGCATTCTACGAAAAGTATAAATACCAAAAGGGCATGTAAAAGTGGTTTTTTCTTGATCTTCTATAGCTATCTCAATCTGGTAATATCTTGCATACCCATCAAGAAAGCAATAAAAAAGATGTCCAGCTACACGTTCTAAAATTTGGTCGATAAAAGGCAATGGAAAATAGTCTTTCCTAGTAGCTGTGTTTAACTTTCTATAATCAATGCACATTCTCCAACCACTTACTACCCTAGTTGGAACAGGTATCCCATTCTCATTTTCAACAACAGTAACCCCAGATTTCTTAGGAACCACTTGAGTTGGGCTTACCCATTGACTATCAGAAATTGGGTAGATTATACCCGCATCTAATAGTTTCAAGACCTCTTTCTTCACTACTTCTTTCATTGTTGGGTTAAGTCTTGTTTGTGGGTCCCTACGAGGTTGGGCGCCTTCCTCTAAATAAATTCTATGGGAGCATATCAATGGAGAAATACCTTTAATATCAGCTATGATCTAACCTAGTGTAGACTTATGTTCTTTTAACAATTTTATCAATTTTTTCTCTTGTTCAGCACTAAGTTCAGAAGAAATGATGATATGAAAGGTATCACCTAGCCCCAAGAATGCGTGCTTCAAACCTTTGGACAGTGGAGAAAGCTCAACTTATGGTGTCTCGAGGTTTGATGGTTTTGGTCTCGCCCTCTCTCATGGCAACTCTTCAAAGCGTGGCTGCCAAAATTGAGTTCCTTTATCTTGTGAGTCAAAAACACTAAACACATCAGTTGTTACATCAGGATAATACAATTCTTCAAAATCAAAATTGAGAAGGTTTTTCAAAGAATCATAGCCATTATTTTTATAAGCTTCCTCTACTACAAGTGTGTCTATCATATATGAATGATAGCACTCGTCTTCTTCTCATGGTTGTTTGCTAATATTGAAAATGTTCACCTTAAGAGTCATATTCCCAAAAGATAATTTTATTAGACCATTTTTGCATTTAATAAGAGCGTTAGCAGTGGCAGGAAAAGGTCTCCCCAAAATAAGAGAGATTTTTGACTCCATAACAATAGAATGAGTATCTAAAACAAGAAAATCAACAGGGTAGTAAAATTTATCAATTTGCAACAAAATATCTTCTACTATTCCCCGTGGTTTCTTGATTGATCGGTCAGCTAATTGTAGGACTACAGATGTTGGTTTAATCTCACCAAGTCCCAATTGTAAGTAAATAGAATAAGGCATTAAAGTTACACTTGCTCCTAAGTCCAATAAACCTTGACCAAACTCATGTGTCCCAATTTGGCAGGAGATTGTGGGATATCCTGGGTCTTTATACTTGGGTGGTGTCTTTTGTTCAATCACTGTACTTATCTGTTCTGCCAAAAATGCAGTTTTCTTCACATGGTGTTTTCTTTTGATAGTGCATAAATCCTTGATAACTTTGGCATAAGTTGGAACCTGCTTAATCAAATGCAACAAGGGAAGATTAATCTTAACTTGTTTCAAATGTTTTAAAATCTCACATTGAATTTCTGAATTTTTC
Source organism: Ailanthus altissimus (assembly GCA_946807835.1). Taxonomy (NCBI): domain Eukaryota; kingdom Viridiplantae; phylum Streptophyta; class Magnoliopsida; order Sapindales; family Simaroubaceae; genus Ailanthus; species Ailanthus altissimus. The sequence goes on along the minus strand of OX327713.1, from coordinate 6,076,755 downwards.
CCAACCGGTCGAAGAGCTTGAGGAAAAGACACTGGGATTAAAAACTTATTTTTGGGCTCTTTTTCCACTGTGGCCTCTTTTTTAAGGGGGGCGTCTTTACTACTCGTAGATGTGTTAATTTTAGAAGTAGGCTCACTTACAATCTTACCACTTCGAGTAGTAATGGCATTGACTTCTTTGAGATTTTGAACATCAGAAAGTAGAAGCTTATGCCATGAATTATCCTTTCGGATTGGATTGAGGTTGAGATGGAAACTTTCCTCGCTCTTGTACAGTTAAGGCACTGGTCAACTTTGTGATTTGACTCTTGATTTCTTTGTTTTCGTCTACCACCTGTGTAAGAATTGCTTCAAATTTTTGATTAGTCTTACTTTGTGCCTCCATAAATGCTTGTAATGTATCCTCTAAAGAACTCCTGGTTGGTCGTGCATTATATTGAGGTGCAACATAAGACTTGGGTGCTTGTGGTTCTTGTTTCCAATGGCTGTTGGCTTGTTAGTCAGATTTTCAACTGAAATTTGAGTGGTTTCTCCAGCTAGGATTATATGTTTTAGAGTAGGGTGAATAAGGCTTCTTGTACATCCCTAGGGCATTAAATTGTTCCTCACATATCCCTCTCATCTCACTATAAGTGGGGCAATGGTGAGCTAAGTGTTCTGCTCATCCGCAGACAAAACAGACATCGTGTGACTCAACTCTAGCAACCGTGTGGGTGACTCTTCTATCTTTGGTTTTAAAGGCCTCTAACTCCCTAGTTAAGACCTCTAATTGGGCTTTGAGGTTATCCTCTTCCCTAAGATGGAAAACTCCATTGGGTCGTGACCTATTTGTGCTTTCAGCAATGCTAGGTCCAGTCCATGTATAAGCTTTTTTGGCTAAGTCATTAAGGAATTCTATGGCTTCCTCAGGATCTTTGTGAAGGAACTCCTCATTACACATCATCTCAACAAATTGGCGCTCTCTAATTGTGAGTCCCTCATAGAAATAACTAACCAAGCGTCAATTTCCATACCCATGGTGAGGGCACAGATTTAGCAACTCTTTAAACCTTTCCCATGCTTGATATAAGGTTTCACTGTCTTTTTGGGAGAAGAAAGAAATTTGTCTTTTCAGGCCATTAGTTTTGTGTTGTGGGAAGTATTTATTGAAAAATACTTGGGTCATTTCTGCCCAAGTTCCTATAGACCTCGACTTCAAAGAGTATAGCCAACTCTTTGCTTTGTCTTTCAAAGAAAAAGAAAAAAATTTAAGCCTAACAGTGTCTATGGCTTCAGGTTGGCTATGGAAGGTGGCAATTACCTCTTCAAATTCCCTAACATGTACATAAGGATTTTCACTATCTAGACCATGAAAAATGAGCAGAAGTTGTATCATTCCAGGTTTAAAATCTGAATGTGGTGTGTTAGGTGGAAATATAATGCATGATGGTGTGGCTGTGCGAGCAGGATACAAGTAATCTTTTAGAGTTCTAATGGGGTTTTCTTCGTGTTGGCTCATTGTGTTAGAATTACAAGATAAACTAGATGATGAATTCTCTTTACTTACAAATTGTGGGGGTGGTTCTAGTTCTCTCACAAATCTTCCTCGTTTGTCTCTAGGTCGATGCATACATCCTAATTTTTTTTTTTTTTAAAGAAGGAAATGCTTAAGGAAAATTAAGAAGTGGAATAAAACACAACAAGAAATAGAAATGAGTTAGGTGTTAAGACCAACTATGAAATTTAAATACAATAAATGAACAAAAGATAATAAACTGTAAAGTACGATAAAAAAGTACAATAAATAAATAATAAAAAGAAAATACAATAAGTAAATAAAAGAAAAGAAAATGCAATAAATAAAGAAAAATAAAATGCAAAGTACAACAAATAAATAAAAGAAAAAAATAATAAAATAAAATAAAGTGCAATAAAAAAAGGTACAATAAGTAAATAAATAAAAGGTTAGGCGGTAGAACCGGCCATTAAAATAAAAAAAAATACAACATATTAACTAAAGAAAATAAAGTGCAATAAATAAGTAAAAGAAAATAAATAAAAAAGTACAATAAAAAAAAGGTACAATAAGTAAATAAATAAAAGGTTAGGTGGTAGAATCGGCCATTAAAATTAAAAAAAAATACAACAAATTAACTAAAGAAATAAAGTATAATAAATAAATAAAAGAAAGTGAACGAAGTTAGGCGGTAAAACCAGCCATTAAAACAATATAAATTATAGCAAATTAACTAAAGAAAATAAAATAAATTAGGTGGTAGAATCAACCATGAACAATAAGATGAATTACAAGGAAATAAAACTACTATTTTACAAAGAAAAAAAAATTACAAAGTTACCACTTTAGTATTTATAATTGTAACCGACTTTCGTTTAGTGTGCCTCCCCGGCAATGGCGCTAAATTTTTGTTTATGCTCAAAATATAACGTGGCTATCGCAGTATAGATTGAGGTATCGATCCCACGAGGAAGCTCTTGGCAAAATAAGTTGGTGAAGTAAAATATTAAAGAGGTAGCAAAGGACAAAATTAATTGATGAGATGGAATTGTCTAAGAATTAAAGAAAATATCTTATGATGATTTAAGTAAGGCTTTGAGAATCATAATTATGCTTTATAAATCTACTTTACACTTTGATTTAATACTTATAACTCAACTGAAAGTTTCACATCCCAAACAATCAATCAGAAGATATGTAAAATATAGCACATTTGATAGCACATGTATTTGATGTAATTAAACTCTTTGCAAGTATTAATACACATCATGTTCATTTATACAAGTTATCCAAGATCGACAATATATCCTTTTGACAATATTGCAATAAAAGATCAACTTGAATATCAAACATTTATTGCCCTTACATGTTATCTAAGATTGACAATATATCAATTTGACAATACTGCAGTAAAAGATTAACATATAAAATAGTGTAACCAGTAACAATTATAATTCAACAAGAATCACATAAGAAAAGCATGAATGAACATATATAAGACATGAGAATTATAACTTCTGGATTATAGAAAATAAAATAGATAAGAGTTTAATCAAAACCAAACTTACAAACATTTGTAGCTCTTGACAACGAATCAAAGCATAGAAGTAGATTTATTACACATAAAAGTTCATCTCTTAGCCTTGCCAAGGACTCTAGCGTAAATTATAATACATGTTAATGAGAAAAAAATAAGAAGAGAGAATTATCTAATATTGAAAATGTTCTAAGAGTCGCCTTATATAGGCAATGAATGGAAATATGTCATGGGTGACATCAATCTTCAATAATTTTAGGGCAATAACTCATTCATCCACTTGTAATACATTTTTGATAATGTAAATGACCAATGTAACCTCTGTAATTGACATAAAAGTTGTAGCATTTTGTCTCTTCTTTCTATAGGCACTGAGTTTATATAAATTGGATGAGTATCCAATGAGATATGAGCAAAATTCCAAAGATACATCAGATTTTGGCCAACAACTATTTTACCCACTTGCAATGCGATTTGGTCCATGATAAAGGCTGATTTGGACTTTACCATCAACATACAAGTTGTTGATAATTAAGTTAGAATTTCACAGCTTCAATAATTATACCAATTGAGTACGTATTTTGTGAGATACGGTCCAAATACGTGAGTTGGGTCAAGCTAGTGTCACGACCCGATTTCTCGAAACCGTGCGGCCTTAGACACTTACTAGTGCTAAGCAGCCTACAAGACCCCAATTAACCAAAGAAAGAGATGAAGAAGAAGCACACCAAGTGTTTGAGAGAATGCTCTCGTATTTTATTACTAAAGAGAGATTACAGAGCTATACACTTACAAGCTAAGAGTATTTCTACAATTTGGAGGATGAATTCTCAAATGAGAACTCCACCTATTTATAGCTAAAGCTATATACAATGGACGGCTAGGATTAACTCTAATCCAAGGGTCCAAATCTAAAGAGGGGAATATGCTAAGGGATATTCCAAAGATGCCAACTACCCAAAAGTATATCCAAGGAATATGCCCTTTCTAGAAAACTCCCCTACCTACCACACCCATGTGGCATTAACCCAAATCCATTGGGCCTTCTAGAAGCTCTAGCCCATTTAACCCAAAATGGACTAAGCCCTCCCTTGGTGGTTCTGTCGCGCGCCAAATGTTCGAGTCATTGCTTGAGAATATTTGGGGTGTGACATTCTCCCCCACCAAATTCACGCGACGCCCTCGTCGCATCTTCACTGGAACTTGCGCACCCCGTTCTGCAAACTCTGGCTGTGCGCTCTCGTGTCCCAAGCGTGCTCTCCCATTCGGCAACCCTTTCCACTCGACAAAGTACTCAAGACTCGTCCTAAGTTGCTCCCCTTTGTCATGGCGTGTGGAAATCCCCAAAGGTTCCCGGTTGTGTGGCTCAAATTCTGCATCTCCCGTACCTCCACGGTACTGCTTCCAACAGCTTACGGAATGCACCTGATGTCGCCACTGCCGCTGTGTCGAAGGTAACTCCACCTTATGTGAGACGTTGCCAACTCTCTTGGCAATCAACCTTGGCCCCTCGTCCCTACGATCAAGGCCCTTGTGAAGTGGGCGTGCTGACTTGCGTTGTGGTGGAAGTATCGTCTCCATCACTAAGTCCCCCGCACTATGCTTGACACGCCGCTGCTTGTCTTCGACCCACTCCTTGTGCTGAAACTGCACATCATGTGACACCTTGGACTTTTGGATGACACCCGCATCCAACAACTCCTCAAGCTGCCCCTGCAACTCTCCCATCTCCGATGGAGGCGTCAACTCCATAGTTGGTAGCGTAATCTCAAGCTCCAACTTGCCCTCAATTACATCTCTTGAAGGCGGTTCTTCCGGTGTGGCAGTAGGCTTGACCCCATTGTGCTCCCCGAGCACTTCTGCAACAACCTTCGGTATTTCATCCTTGCCCCCATTTGCCGCATCATCCACCCCCGTTGTTGAGGCTGAATGTAACCCTCCTTTGCGCCCAACATCTACCCTTAGTTGCATGGCGGAAAGGACCTTGGCGTTTGGCTTGGATCGCCCACCCTTGGGCATGTCTACCGTCGGTATCATTCGAGGCCCTCCTTCCAAAATACACATATAGTTGTGTTGAGGAAGTAACACCACATCGTACTGCCGTAAGAACTCCATACCTAGCACCACATCAAAATCATCGAGAGGTGCTACCGAGAAATTTACCTCACCGTGCCATTTGCCAATGTGAATTTCAGCTCCACGAACCACCCCATCTAGCGGCTTGGCTCTTGCATTCACGGACTTGAGGTATCCCTCTCCTTTCTCTACATAAAGGCCCAAGCGTTCCGCTTCCGCACGCCTAATGAAGTTGTGCGTAGCCCCCGTGTCAACCAACACTTGAGTCTTGATGCAATTGACATAGGCTTCAATGTACATGAGCGCCGTCCCCGTTGGCGCGTCTGCACGCCGCTTGGTTTTGAGGGAATTGAACAGCTGCATGCAACCCATACGGCTCTGTTCGCCCTCGTATTTTGCCTCGTACATTGCATTGAAAGCCTTTTTCTTCGGACAGTCCTTCACCCAATGATCCCCATCGCAGAGAAAACAGTTAGACTTCGGACCATTACCTCTATGGCCGTTGCGTTTCTGCTCCTTCCACTTGGGCGGTTTGCCTTTCTCCTCCTTGCTCTCCGGAGGCTGAAACTCCTTGGCTTCCCCACCCTTGCTGTGATTGGGTTTAGAATTTCTGGACTTTCCCGAATCCCCCTTGCGGTAATCCATGAGCGTCTCCGCCATTGTAAGGGCGTCGGAAATATTCTGCACTCCACGCCGCTTCAACTCATTGGCTGCCCAGGATTGTAACCCATCCAGGAAATTGAACAACAAGTCCTCCTCGGTCATGTTGCGGATTTGCAGCATCAACAAAGAGTACTCCTCCACGTACTCCCCAATGGACTTAGTTTGTTTCAACTCCTTCAACCGCTTGCGAGCGTCGTGCGCCACATTCTCCGGATAGAATTGGCATTTTAACTCCCGTTGCAATTCATCCCATGTGTCTATGGTGCAGGTACCCTTGCGAATCTCCTCGCTTTTCCTACGCCACCACAGAATTGCATGATCGGAAAGGTATAAAGTTGCGGTACTTACCTTGTGTTCGTCCCGCACGCCCATAGCGCCGAAATACCTCTCCATTTGCCAAAAGAAGTTGTCAAGCTCCTTGGCATCCCGTCTGCCGCTAAACTCCTTCGGTTTAGGGGCCTCGACCCTCGGTGCAGCCACCGCAGTTTGAGTAGCTACGCCGTTAGCGACCGCTCGCTTGCACAACACCACATCCTCCTTGACATCTTCAAACCCTTTTCGTAGCTCCTCTACTTGGGCTTGAACCTTGTCCATGGTGTTGTAGACCTTCTCTTGAAAAGCCTTGATCCAGTCCCGTTGCTTGACAGCATGCTCGTCAATGGAGCTTTCGATGAGGGAGCGCAGCTCGTCACCTTGAGTATCGAGGCCTACCTCGACATTCTGGACTTGCTCCTCCAACTCCCCAAGGCGATCTGTTGCCTTGCTCACAGCACCACCGAGCCTCATAACCATGTCTCCTAGATCATGGTTCGGATCAACGAACTTTTCTGGCAAAATACTCCCATGTCTCCTAGCTTTGGGGTCTCTACCCTTCCCTTGAGTAATCCCCGATGTTCCAGCAACTTCCTTCACCATTTTCTTTGAACCCGCTCTGATACCACTTGTCACGACCCGATTTCTCGAAACCGTGCGGCCTTAGACACTTACTAGTGCTAAGCAGCCTACAAGACCCCAATTAACCAAAGAAAGAGATGAAGAAGAAGCACACCAAGTGTTTGAGAGAATGCTCTCGTGTTTTATTACTAAAGAGAGATTACAGAGCTATACACTTACAAGCTAAGAGTATTTCTACAATTTGGAGGATGAATTCTCAAATGAGAACTCCACCTATTTATAGCTAAAGCTATATACAATGGACGGCTAGGATTAACTCTAATCCAAGGGTCCAAATCTAAAGAGGGGAATATGCTAAGGGATATTCCAAAGATGCCAACTACCCAAAAGTATATCCAAGGAATATGCCCTTTCTAGAAAACTCCCCTACCTACCACACCCATGTGGCATTAACCCAAATCCATTGGGCCTTCTAGAAGCTCTAGCCCATTTAACCCAAAATGGACTAAGCCCTCCCTTGGTGGTTCTGTCGCGCGCCAAATGTTCGAGTCATTGCTTGAGAATATTTGGGGCGTGACACTAGGCAGAAGTTATAGCCCGATTCTATTGTATCTCAATTTTTGGCCCATAACATGTTGGATATGGCTTTTCCACTATTCTTTAAATTTGTGTAAGATTGAGTCATGTTACACCAGGTTTAAGAATTTCTTTATTTTGATTTCTACATTGAGAGTTATGTCCATTTTACTTAAACCTGTCCAAAAAACATTCATTAATCACAATTTAAGGAGAACACTTTATTTCAAGCTAAAAACACAGAAAATGCTAAAATTAGTGATATTAAATGATGACTGAATCTCTTAACAAATATGCATTTTTATGTGTCCATCAGGTGTGCATAGATATAGGATCCATCAGCTCATTTGGATGAGTAATATATCCTAATACTCTAAGATTATATTTCAGAAAGTCTTATGGTCATAAACAGTAATTCCCGGGAAAAGAGTTTAACCCTAAGGATAAATAATATCACAAATATGTTTAGGATTATTATTTATTGAAATACAATTTTAGAGATAAGCTTCCGGTCGGGCATATGGAGATTTGATGGTGTTGATCTATATCTCTACTCTGCTCGGATATAAATGATAGAGGGATTATACGAATACATTATAACCTCAACTTGTATAATCTAATGTGTTACTTTGTAATATCCGTAATGTGTGTGTGAGGCATCGTTCATGGATGTATGGAAGAGTTTCATATGATAATTCGGGCGTGGACCTAGAGAGTCTCACAATATAAAGTGTACTCATTGCGCACTAGAGCAACATTATAGATTGAACAGTTCCATCCTAAAAATTTTAGCAAACTGAAAATATATTTCAGGGTTCCTCGGGTTATGCACTTGTCTAGACTTAAATGTTAAGTATATCACTTAATTAGTTGACAAGAGTTGTTAACTAATTAAATGTTAACAAGTGCCACAATTTTGTTCCATGAATTATTTCACCATGAATTCACCAATTAACCATGTTAGTAAAATCAAATAAGGTAAATATTAATTATTCAAATAGTTTTTGAATAATTAAATAAATATAATTTAAATAAATAAAATATAATTTTTATTTATTTTTTATTTTATTCTTAAGTGGAAGACATACCTAATTTGAGAAATATAAATTAAATTAAGTGGAGCATCATTTTGTAAAATTAATGGTCAATTTTATTAGACCATTAAAATTGGCCACCAAAACTTTTTTTTGGTTGTTGGCCACTTAACCTAATTTCGATAGAGCACGAGCATGTACATATGAGATGTGTAAGTAGTATAGTGCCCCATCTAAAAAATATTAATATATCTAAACTATAGATAGAGAATAGTCATAATGGAACGTGTTTCTACTGTGATAAGGTTTGAAATAACAAACGTTACTATTTAATGCACATTAACTTAGAAGAAATAATAGTTCAGAAACTTTGAATAAAAAGAAATAATGGTTTATAAGATTAGGTCATATAGTCGTGAGACGACAATTCTGTTTGGTTAAGGATGATCAGATATTTGTTTTGACTATAGAACATGGTAAGTTTATGAATTCTGAATTTGAAAAAAATGACCAAATCCTTGTGTAGGTGTTGGACATCGAGCCACTGATTTATTGGAACTGGTACATAATGATGTATTTGGACTAAGGAATTATACTATTTTGGGCGATTTTCAATACTTCATTATCTTTATAGTGATTTATCATGAAACGGACATGTGTGTTTAGGGAACATAGGTCGAAAAAATTTGAAGTGTTTAAAAGGTTTCGACTAGGAAAGTAAAGAAATAAACCCTTTTGTATATTGAATGCTTTTGATTAGAACGAGACAGTTTATATATAAGCCATAAATTTACAAATTATTTAAAGGAGAATACGATTCTCATTTAATATAATCCTCCAAATACTCCTCAACACAAATGTGTTTTGAAAATGAGGAATCAAACTTTATTAGATGCGACCTGATTGATGTTAAGCTTCACTGATCTTATAAAATATCTATGAGATTATGCTTTAGTATCTGCTGCTCACTTATTGAACTTAGTTATATTGAAAGTTGTTCCTTCTACTTTGTATGATGCTTTGGTTGGGTTGCTTTGCTTGCATATAAGTTACGAAACAGGATAAACTTGTACCTAAGGGGTACAAATATCTGTTTATTGGGTATCCTAAGCGTTCGATGGGACACAAATTCTATGATCTAGAGAAACAAAATGTGTTCATTGCTTATGATGCCAACTCCCAGGAGAACAATTTCTTATAGGTCGTGGGGATTATAGAATGATTAAACTTGATGAAGTCAATCGGAATGTATATGATCCAACTGTGGAATTTTAAGTTCAATTAAATGAAATACCTTTGACACACTCTCTTCATAGGTCGAAAAGGATATCAAGCTTCTAATTAGGTATGTTTGATACCTAAAGGTGTCATTGGTATTTTTTTAGTTGATAAAAAAGATCTTTTGACTTATAGAAAGGTGATGTTTGACATCGATTTTGAGAAAATGACAAGATGCCATAAAATTTGAAATTGACTTTCTATATAACAATCAAGTTTGGGACTTAATTGTGCTTCTCGTAGGAATAGTTTCTATTAGTTATAAATAAGTTTATGCATTAGAAATATGGGCCCCATATAAAGGTATAGACCTTCAAGGCCCGACTGATGATAAAAGGTTACAGTCAGAGATCTAGGATCAGTTTTGAGGAAACATTTTCACCAGTCACTGTGTTAAAGTCAATTCAAATTTTTTGTTGGCTATTGCTACACATTATGATAATTAAGGTCTGGTTGATGGATGTAAAGACGACATTCCGAGATGTATATCTCGAGTAAGAGATATGCATAGAACTACTTGAAGGTTTTACATCCAACTTAATTTCTAATCTAGTGTCCAAATTGAAGAAGTCCATTTGTGGACTTGAGCAATTTTTTTAAAGCTAGAATCTTCATTTTTATGAGGAAATTAGAAAGTTTGATTTTATCATAAACGAAGATAAACCATGTGTGTTAAAAAAGAACAGTGGGAGTATGATTATCTTTCTAGTTCTTTACGTGTAAGACATACTCAATATCGGAACCAAACGTTGGTATGTTGCAGTTCAATCAGCTAAGAGTTTTCTCAGTAAAGAACTTCTTCAAGTAGATTTGAGAGAGGCTTCTTGTATACTAAGTATAAAGTTTTATAGAGATAGAATTAGGAGGTTCACGAGACTTTCTCAATCTTCGTATATAGACTAAGTCCTAGAAATATACAACTTTATTGACTGTGAGACAATATACCTTTCTGGCACGACATTCATCTTTCTAGAAGGTAATGTCATTAGAAAAAAGATGACAGGGTTAAGTATCTAACGTATCATATGCATAAGCTAGAAGTAGCTTGATGCATGCCATGTTATGTACGAGACTTGAATTTAAATGGTTGTAAGTGTTACAAGCTAGTATTGATTTTTATCCAAGTTACAACTATTAAATGGCAATGAAACATATCTGAAATACCTGAGAGGTGTATTAATACAATGGCAACTATTAATACAAGTTTCTAAATTAAATGGAAAAGTTTTTTACAGGTGAAAGAACACACATATTTAAACTTCATGTCTAATTCGGATGGTTAAAAATCTATATCTAGTTATGTGTTTCTTCTCATCGGTATCGAAGCTAGTTGAAAATGTGCAATTTAGAAATTCACGGTTAATTCTACCTTGAAGGTAGAATATGTTGTGGCTTGAGAAACTTGCAAAAACAAGTTATGTGGATATTCAAGCCAATTGCAGAGCTTTGAATTGTTACAAGCTCAATGAATCCTATCCCACTATAATGCAATAATAACAGAATAATTGCTCAAGCTAAGAAGACATAAGGCACACTAGAATTTTGATCATGTAGACTCTGAATACCATATAGTTAGAAAGTTCTTGGCTACTAAACATGTAATAGTATCTAGGATACATTCCATGGATAATGTAGCGAACTCACTAAGCCTTAACTCCTAGGGTGTTTGAGAACTACGTGGAGTGTATTGATATGAGATACCATTATGAATAATACTATAGCAAGTGGGAGTTTGTTGAAATTGGTGCTTATATGCCATTCTAATACTATATAAATATTAATTGTTTAATATTTATATGATAAATATTTCGAATAAAAATTGTCTTTTATTATTAAATAATATTATGCTTGTAACGTTACAAACATTGTCTGATCTGAAGGAGTTCAGATTTGGTCTAAAGAGTTGAGAGCAGGGCTAAGAGTTAAAAACGCTGAAAGTTATAAGTGTTAAGAGTTAGCGCTGCTAAGAGTTAGTGAGTTATAAGAGTCAGCAAAATTTGAAGAGTTGAAAGCCTTGTCTAAAATAGGATAGAGACCTGAGAGTATACTAGTAATGACATTGTTGCAATAGGTGCTAGAAAATGTTATTATGGATGTATATTCTCAAATACTATGTTTCTAATCTATGTTTACCAATGCGGATCTATCGGTGAATTACTATTATATAGATTAATGTATGTCTATATCTGTATGGTACAAATGGTTGTTTTTAGTTGACTATGAGCTTAGTGGAAGCTCATATAAACATGCGGGTATTTAGTAAGAACTGAATACTGAGCAAACTCACGAAGACTCCAAAAGATAACCTATGAAACCGTCAATGATAAGTCATCTCAAGTTGAGTAGTATTCATGGTCCTTTGACTTGAGCACTACAGTGGGCTTATGGGTAATCTACCATACATTGGTTCTATATATATTAGAGACCTTTTATGGTCTAACTGCTATGTGTCACTAGTATATATGAACTGAGTCACGATGACTCTTGACATTCACGAGGCCCTTCTCTTTCAATTATGACTCTGGAAAAATAGGGTATGGTTCGATGCTCATGGAGTCTGGTGCATGTAGATACGAAATTCGTCAGCTCAAATAGGCGAGTTGTATATTTAATGCTTTGAGATTATATCTTAGAAAGACTTATGACCATAAACAATAAACCATAGAAAGAAGTTTCTTACAAGATTGAACAATATAGCAAAAGGGTTTGTATATATTGTTCATCAAGATACGAATCTAGAGATGAGTTTATGGATGAGCTTATAGGGATTTAGCAGTAAAGATTTATATCCCCACACATCCAAGGTATTCTTGAAGGAGCAATTATACGTATGCGCCATGACCTCAACTTGTATGGGCTAACACACTGATTTGTAATATCCGTGATATGTGCATGGAGATCATTCACAAACTCATGAAATAGTTATATTTAACAAATTGGGCTTGAATTTAGGGAGTCTCGCAATATAAAGTGTACTCATTGTACACAAAAGAAGCGTACCCGAATAAATAGTTTAATCCAGTAAAATTCAGCAAATTTAATATGGTTAAGTTAACTAAAATATGTGGTTAAGGTAAGACTTACTTTAGATTAACTTGGTAATCTAGTAAGGCCATAATGGTAATTTTATATAATTAATTATTTAATTATTAAATAAAGGACATAATGTTAATTTCACCTTAGATAAAAGTTCCTTAGGATTAGGTTAAAATTAAGATATTTGATTATTTAATTATTAAATAAAGTTTAACTTAATCTTGATTAAGAGTTAACCTTAGGGTTAGGTTAAAAATTAAAATATTATATTGTATTTAATAATTAAATATTATTTAACTTAATCTAAGTTAATAGTTAACTAGGGTTAAGTTAGTTAAAATATCTAACTAACTTAAGAGTTAAGTTAAGGTTAACCTAACTAAAGTTAAGTGTTAGCTTAACTTAAGTTAAATGAAATTAAACCAAATGCAAGTATAATGAAATGCATTAGTAGATAAAGTGAAATAAAACAAAATTTGGTGATGTTGAAACATAAAGGTGGCTATTTTGGAGGAAAAGAGTAGAATTGAAATTGTTTTTTTGGCTTTGAGATTCAAGTGTTGATCTTAATAAATTTTCTTCTCCATTAAGGCTTTTAATTGTAACAACATAAGGGTTTGTTCTATTTGTTCAAGTGTTGAACAAGATTAAAAATAAACTATATCTAAGTTGAAGAATTTAGGTTAATCTAATGGTTTAAATGTTAAACTGATGATCGATTATAAACTGTTATTCTAGATAATCAAACTCATTTTTGTTGATTGTTAGAATTCATAACGAGTTCATTTCATGCGGACTCCAAAGAAATTTTAATCCAAAGGCTCTAAGGGTAATATATTCTCAATTTGTATAAATTTGATTAACATGTATATAATTGTGTTCATTGTTTAATTTTAGACTTCCATTGTATATGTATATGTTAGGGTATGTGCTTACGCGCCATCCCAGTTTGTATGAATATTTAGTTTGTAATATTTATACAATGCATATTTTATTAAATCGCTGATAACTTTTATTAAATGGTAATTAAGCTTGTAACATTATAAAAATGATATGATCTGAATGAGTTTATATCTGGTTTAAAAAAAGTTTAAACCATGGCTAAGAGTTAGCAAAGCTGATAGTTATAAATGCTAAGTGTTAGCAGGTTATAATACCCAGCGGGATCTAAAAAGTTAGAACCTAATCTATAATGTAACAAAGACCTGAGAATCTACTAGTAATGACAAAATTGCAAAGAGTTGCAATAGAGACTAAGAAATGTCGTTATGGAAGTATCTTCTCAAATAAAGAGTTCCTGATCTACGTTTACCAATGAGGGTCTATCGGTGAAACACATAGATTAGTGTATGTCTATAGCTGTATTGTACAAATGGTTATTCTTAGTTAACCATGAGCTTGGTTGAAGTTTATATAGACATACAGGTATTCAGTTAGGACTGGATACTGAACAGACTCAAGAGGACCCCAATAGATATCCTATGAAACCGTCAAAGGAAGGTCCTCTCGAGTTGAGTAGTATTTGTGGTCCTTCGACCTGAGCGCCACGGTGAACTTGTGGGAGATCCATCATACTTTGGTTCCACGTATGTCAGAGACCTTTCATGGTCTGACCGCTACGTGTCGCTTGGTATGGTCCGATGCTCATGGAGTTCGGTGTGCGTAGATATGGGATCCGCCAGCTCACATAGATGGGTTGTATATCCGAACTTCGAGATTGTATCTTGTAAAGTCTTATGGCCGTAAGCAATTAACCTTGGAAAGGAGTTTCCTCCAGGTTCGAACATTATAGCAAAAGTGTTTGCGTAAATTGTTCATAAAGATACGAATCTGAAGATAATAAAGTGATGGATGAAATTATCGGGATTTGACAGTAATGATCTATATCCCGTTCATCCTGGATATAATGACGGAAGGATTATACGAATATGGAGTAACCTCAACATGTATGGTCTGACGCACTGATTTGTAATATCCGTAACGTGTGCGTGGGGCATTGTTCACCGACTTGTGAAATAGTTTCATTTGACGAATCGGGCGTGGACCTAGGGAGTCCCAATATGAAATGTACTCTTTGAGCACTTGGGCAGCGTACCGTATTAAATAGTTTAATACAGTAAAATCCAGCAATTTACTAAGGTTACGTTAACTAAAGTATATGGTCAGATGGTGGGACCCACTTTAGGTTAACTTGGTAACCGAGTAAGGACATAATTGTAATTTCACTTGATAATTATTTAATCGTTAAATAATTCAAATAAATATTTATTTATTTAATTGTTGAATAAATGAATTAAGTTTAACTAAGGTTAAGAGTTAACCATTTAGTTAAGTTAGATTAACTATACTTAATGGTTAAGTAAAAGTTAACCTAACTATGGTTAAGTTAGTTAACTATGATTAAAATTAAATATTCTTTTAATTAACTAGAGTTAAGAGTTAACTATAGTTAGAATATTTTAATGTTAGTTTAACCTAACTAAAGTTAAGAGTTAACTATGATTATGTTAGATTAAATTCAAATTGAAATTAAGTGAAATTAAGTGTTATGAAATGAAATTAAATTCATTTGTATAAATAAAACAAATGTAAATTAAATTCACAAGGTTTTTGTTAAATTGATTTTGCAAAATTAGGTCAGCCATTTTACAAAGAGAGAAAAGAGAAATTGTCTTCTAATTAATGGATTCAAGAGTTGAATTCATTATTTTCTTTTAAGGCTTAAAACTAATTTAGCAAAATAGGTTTTTGATTAATTGATTAAGTGTTAATCAAAAGAAAAAATCAAGAACACAAGTTTAAGTAGTTAAACAAGTGCTGGATCAAAAGCTGTCATTCTAGATAATCAAACCCACCATTGTTGATTACTAGAATTGATCAAAGACAACATTTTGGTGGACTTCAACAATCTCCAACCAAAGGCTTCAAGGGTTATTTCTCAATTTCGTTTCTGATTAATATATTGTGATTGTGTTTACTGCAATACTTTAAGCTTCCGCTGCTTCATTATATATATGAGATATGTATAAATTGTGATTAAACACAAAACCCACATGCAAACACCCATGAATGTACAACTCCCAACAGTATATGTATGAGATATGTATATTTACATGATGAACATATAAACCATATATATACACCCATGATTTTATCGACATCCAACAAATACTTCTTTTGAGTTTCATACAAGTGAGCCTGTTGATGTAATACCTACTCTTGAGTTGTTCACCTTGTTTAAAGGATCTATTCTAGACATCTCTGACTTTTCACCTATCATTTATCGTTCTACTTGGGTAAGAGAGCTTACTGTTAAACTTCGTGACTATTAATATTTTTCTACTACTCTTTCTTTATACGAGCCTCAATCTTTTTTTGAGACTAGCTTTAATTATATTGGTAGCAAGTAATGGTAAAAGAATTGCAAGCCCTTAACTAGTCGCATACTTGAGATTTTATTACCTTTTCACTTAATAAACTGTAATTGGCTACAAATGAGTGTATAAGATCAAGACCAAGTTTGATAGGTCCATTAAGAGATATAAAGTCTGTCTTGTTGCAAAGGGCTTTACACAAGAGCATGGAATCGATTATAAAGGAACGTTTACTCCAATTACTTGACTTACTTCTATTTAGAGTTTGTTAGCTATTATTGTAGTTCGTGGTTGGACATTATTTTAGATAGATGTGAAAATGCTTTTCTTAATAGAGATCTTAGTGAAAAAATATATATGAAACCTTCTTTTGGTTATCTATATTCTTTAGGCAAGATATGAAAACTTTGTCATGCTTTGTATGACCTTAAACTAGCTCATCGTGCATAGTTTACAAAATTTAGTGGCATTATTCTACAACATAAGTTTCAGTTCAATCCTTATAATTTATGTTCCTTTACTTATCTATGTTGATGACATGATTATCACGGGTGATAACCTTATTAGTATTTCTATTCTCAAGGATTTTCTTCACCAACACTTTAAAATAAAATACCTTAGCACTCTTAGCTACTTTCTTGGTCTTGAAATACTTTTTAATTCTATTGGATATTATCTCTCATAGACTAAATATGTATCAAATCTACTTGCTAGAGCTAACTTGATAGAGAGTAAAAATACTTACTTCTTTAAAACTTAATGCCAAACTTAGATCCTCTGATGGAACTCATTTAAGTGATGCCACCCTTTATTGTCAATTGGTTGGTAAGTTAGTATGCCTCACCATCACTTGCTTAGACTTGCCTATATTGTTCACATTGTTAGTTAATTTATGGTCGCTTCTCGTACCTTTCATTATGTAGTAGTCTTTCATATTCTATGTTATCTCACAAGTACTTTTTTTTTTCATGATTTCTATTTTTAGTTTACTCTCTTCTTATGTTATGAGACTATTGTGATGCTAATTAGGCCAATGATCTTACAGATTAGTGTTAAACTACTGAATTTTATCTTTTCTTGAGAGATATTTGACTCCAATGGCTTCTTAGAGATATAGGTATTTCTCACTCTAGCACTACACGTCTTTATTGTGACAATCAGAGTGCTATTCAGATCGCTCATAATGATGTCTTTCAAGGAATAGTTACTCTTCGCTCTATCTTTTCTTACGATCAACCTGCTGATATTTTCACCAAATCTCTACTCCATACCGTTTTCAAGCTCTAGTATTCAAATTCAAACTTACTTTTACTACACCATCTTGAGTTTGAGAGAGGGGATGGGATATTAATGATATAATTTTCAATCAACTATATAGTTGTTAAACAATTCATCCTTTACAATATATATTATTGCCATATATATTGTAATTAATCCATCTATATTTTATTTCTTTCTGTATATTTTCTTTCCTTATTTAACGTAAGCATAAAGTCTATATAAAAACTTACTTTGTACTATACCAATACAGTAAAATATAAACAATTCTTATCTTGCTTACATATAAAATATAAAGTATTTTTAAATTGTTTAAACTTTAAAAAATATGTTTTACACATGGGACAAATTTCATAAAACCAAAACTTGCAAATATTTGAAATTTTTGTCCCAAGACAAATAGTTATGCTATTTGGTGAAACTAATTACGTGATTTAGAAAATTAGTTAAACCAATTATGAGGTTTAAGAATCAATTTCTCTAATGGTTTAAACATAGGCTAAGTTGCTACGACCAAAGCTTAAATTAGTTCAAATTGATTTGAAATTGATTGTGCAGTTCAATAACTGATTTGTAAATCAGTCATGCAATTTTAGGCTCTAACGATTAAATTTTTTGAAAAACGGACAACTTGGTTGTACTATTTACCAAACTAGTTGTGCGATATTTTTATTTTTTTAGACTTTTTTAAACAATTATTTTCTTATTTCTTCTACAAAAATGGATTGTTTTTCATTTACAAAAAGTTTAACCAAGTTTGTTAAACACTCAAACTTATTTATCTTTAATTGTAAAAAAACTAGGCTCTCAATTTATTGAAAACTATACATATATCTTAGGACTTAAAATCATAAATTCATTTAGAAGAGTTTTTATTTATGATCATTCTTACTTTATTTGATAGAGAAAAATTTGTAAATAATTCTCTAACTTGCGAATAATCTTGTATGTTGCATGGGTTAATGGACATTCTTAAAGTCAAATTATAAGCTTACCTTAATTAAGGGCATCACTAAGTGAAATTCTTATTGAATTTAACATAAGGCGTCAATGTAAACCATTCGAAAGGTTGAACTACATAAAAATTCGGTGTCATTCTCTCTCAATTCTCTTTATTTATTATAATTATTGTACATTAATTATTATTTTATTAATTATTATATTTGTTGTACATTAATTAATATTTAATTATTATAACAATCATATTTGTATTAACAAAAAATTTCATTATACTTTTCTCAACACTATCTTATCACAGCTCATTAATTAGACTGTCCCTACATAAATGTTAGGGGTTCCTTCGGTATCATTTTCTAAGAAGCTGCTTTTTAAATCATTTTATAATATAATTTGAGTGTTTAAAAATTTATTGTTATTGAAAAATTGGTGATTCGATAATCTTGGTTGGATAATAATTGAGATGAATACCAAAGTGAAGAGTTACAAGAAGTTTAGAATGTGTGGGACATGTATGGAGAAATTTAGAATGTATGGGACACGAAGAGGGAAGTGAAACGAAACTTAAAGATGTGAAGGAAGGAAGAAAACACGAGATAGGCGCTGCCAGGGCTAAGCGCTGCGGTGCCCAGGACAGCAACCCAGCACCGCGGCAATGGGCGCGATAATGCTCAGTGTCGCGGGCCCATTGCCGCGGTACCCAGGGATGAGCGCCGCGGCACCAGACGCGTCAGAAGTTTGTTTATCATCCGAATTTCGAGTTTTGAACTTTCAAAACAAGTGGAGTCTTACTCCAATAAGGAATAGAGTTAGTAGGCACGAAACACACCCTATATAAAATACTTATAAACCTTTGATTTTAGATTAAGCATTAAGAGAGACTCTAAGAGAGTGGAAACACTGGGTAGACACTAAGTGTTTGTGTGCGTTAAGGTGTAACCGTTGTTTGGGTGATCATTATTCGTGGTAGAGCAAGAGTTCACTAAACATTTTGGTTCTTTTGAGGATTCTTCAGTTGAGTTTTTCTTGTAATATCTTTAGGGAGTTAATAAGAGAAGTTAGGATTCTTGGATCCACCGTGAACGTAGGCAATTGACCGAACTACGTAAAATTATGTTGTGCTCTTTTATTTTCTGCTTTGAATTCTTACTATTTTACTTGATTAACAAGTTATTCCGCTGCACAAAGAGTTTAGGATTTTAGAATTTTAGGTTAAACTTGAAATTTTTCGTTTCAACATAATCTTAAGAGGGAGAAGGACGTTCCTCCCTTAACAATTGTTTTAAATTAAAAAAATGATTTGGTACTATTTTTTAAAAGCTACAATCTAAAATAAAACATTGAAAACTCAATAAGTAGAAGTATTTTGAAAGGCAAATTTCATAACAGAGGCCAATTCTTATATTTTTACATTGCTCTAACTTTTATATTGCAATTATTCTTATATCACAATGAAATAAACGTTACAAAGTACTTTATTTAAATAAAATAACTATTAAATTACACAATTTTATTAATATGTACTTTTAGTCAAGGTTTTGAAGCTGATATTACACTTTTTTTATTTTTAATCCCATTATTTTATTAACATATACTTTATTTTGTCTTTTTAAGTAATTTTTTTTAAAAACAAAATCAGATTGCTTATGATTTATGCGTATGTAAAACAAAGGTACAATTACAAAATTATATAAAAATGAGTAAAATAGTATTTTATCTGGGTTGCATTTAACGATAATTAATAGGCTCTTCTTATTAGTATAATTGTAGTTGATTTATATATTTTACATATTATTTTACAAAAAGGAGGACAATGTATAAGAGATGTTTTGTAGTTTGTAATTTATGCGCTCATTTTGCATGTTTAATGAAAAACCGCTCTCTAAAATGTCAATGGAACAAGTTTAATGTCTTATTTTATAAGAATAATAATCAAAATGGTTTGTGGAAAATAATAAGAGTACAAAATTGAGATATAAAGTATATAAATATAACATTACTTTAATTATTATTCTTAATTTATAGTTTTTTTGGGCTCAACGTTAAATGTAATTGTAAGTTAATTTAAGCCATTCAAATATTTGAGAATTTTTTTTATTTAATGGAGTATTTTCAATCATTTTTAACTTAATATATTTTTCTTAACTTAATGTAAAAATTTCCATTCATTTTAAACTATAAAAGCCTTTTTTTTCCCGCTAAAAGTATAAAATTTGAATAACTTCATTAATTTTCTTCTCAAATATATGCCTATTTTATTTAATATATTTACATCTCAACCTGAAATTTCTAACTTTGCCCTTTTTTTTAAATATTTAGTAGGAGAATGAAAATTTAAAATCGAAACCTCTATTAAAATAAAAATAAAAATACTACTAACCATTTATTTTTGGATTAAGATCATTTCTTAAATTAAACTTTTATTTAAATTTTTTATTAATATGTAATTGATGATTATTAAAAAAAATAATAAAAGAATAAATTTCAATTACTCATATTTAATATAAAACACGTGTTAAATTTTTTTTTAAAATTTATGTAAAACTTAACTTAAAAGAAAATTCTAATTCATAACCGTTAAATTATTAACACAAATACTTTCACTCTATTATTAAGATTCAAAACTTTTTAATATACATACTATTATTTCTTAAGAAATTTTGTTCGAATCTCAACCTATTGAGGTTCGTCTTACATTTAAAAAAAAATGGCATGACTCTTTTAATAACGAGTACATAAAGTATTATATTATTTAATTTAGAAGTGGGCATCGGGTGATTTCAGTTAGAGAGGTGGCAAAATTTTCATTCCCATCTCAAAATTTCTAAGTCTGGACAAGAATTGGTATAAATTCCGAACCTGTTAGAATAAAAATCTCTCTCTCAAACGAATCGGATCGGGTTCCAGAAACTCCCAAACCCACTCCTTTTTTATTCTAAAAAAATGCTCAAAACAACGTCGTTTTGCTTCAGAAAAATAGATCTCTGCTTGTTGGATCAGCCCCAGCCCCCAAAGTCAAAACACTTCTCTACATACTGCGCTCCGCTCTCCTTCTTCTTCTGCTCCTGCCTCCTTCTTCTGTCCTGACGTCGCCGACGCCGTGTCTGTGAGTTCGTGACGCACCCGAAAGCCGCCGACCGCCGTGACCGCTGCCTCCTTCTTCTGCTCTCATACAATTAACACTAATTTGTATGTTATTTTTTTATTTATTTCTTCTTATTATTTTGGCTTGTTAATTAATAGAAACTTGAGGAAGTTTGTTAATGCGTTTTTGTCAATTTTTCAATCTCATTTCTTGCAATTAGCTGTAGTACTGTAATATTCTTCTCAGTTCTTATTTGAAAAGACAAAAAAAAGAAAAATCCAATGCCAGGGTTTGTATATATATATATATATGTGTGAATTTTTTGGGCTGTATTTGTTGATTTGGGCATATTTGTTGTACTGCATCATTTATATAATCGTTCCATAAATTAGCTAAATTATTAAGTCCATTTGTAACCCATCAATTCTTAAAACCAATGAAAAAGAAATAATTTAAATTTATATGGATACTCGTATTAGTCAGTTGTGCCCTGGATTTTCCTTTTACCATGATGTATTTTTTTTGTTGTAATTTCTTCAATAAATTCTTAACAATTGTGAGAATATTGGATAAATGGATCCGAAAACAAAGACTACAAGCCTAAGCAATTTAACATAACAGAAACCATGTAAAAATAACAGTGGAATGTTTCAACAATGTTGTTACAAACTTGAGATCATAAAAGATTTCTTAATGTTGCATGTGGCGCTGAATGTGGCTTGTTGATTGTTAATCTTTTAACATTTTCGAGCTCTTTCTATATAGATCTCGTGTTATTAAATCACGATTCATGTTTTTATATGTTGAATTTTACACACATTTTTATTAATATTTTAGATCCATTTTCATAAAATGAGAGATTAATAGTCATTTATATGCTCTTGGACCCAGAACAAATGAAATCAAGATCCATTTTTCAGCATGCATGGCCGATCTAGTCATTGAAATTGCTTGCCATTGGAATTATTCATTAGTTTATAAACTAAACTATTGATTTTATTAGCCAAACCAAGCACCATTTTCCATCATGCTTGGCCGAATATCCAACCATTGCAATTGTTCATTAGTTGCTGTTTTGTGTGATTTGTTGAATCTCTTTGGTCATAAAGTAACCATGGGTTTCATAATCTTTGTTATTGGTTTTGGGCCATTAATTCAGACTCGTAAATCAACACCAGAACATATTTTTGCATATTTTTGTTCTAAATATCACATCTGGAACTTTGTTTTTCTTATTATATATTGCATACATTTTTCATATATCTTGGTCCACAATCATAAGCACAAAATAATAATATCTAGCGAAGCCAAAGCTATATATAGTTTAGTTTATATTGATTAAGCCTCTTAGCGTTTTATTCAATGAATGTGAATGTCAAAACAATTCATTATTATTAGTGTTATGTATTAGTGCTTAAAAAATTTCAATTAAAAATCTTTGGACTTATTTGTTTATTTGAACTCTTTTGTTTGTAGATGATGGACTCAGATTCAAGTATAGCGGGTAATAATATTGTAGACTTATATTCTCAGTCAAATTTTGAAGATGATCATGAGGGGGATAAAAGTAACCAAGAAAAAGTTTTCCTTCCACCATGCCCACGCTCTAATGAAAAAAAGAGAAAGTTTATGCCATAAACATCGGCACAAAGATCGAAAGCATGATTGTGCTTCAAGAAAAGCAAAATGGTAAAAGAAAAAGTACAGTGCAATCATTGTGGTACGTTAATTAGTTGTCATTTAGTGCTTCATGAAACTATTGGTATGTCAAAGTACTTAAAAGAGATGTGTCGAGTACAACAAGAAAGTGATTGATGATCTGCAAGAAGTTTTTGGTAAAAAACTGACTGGAGAATAGGGAGAGGGTAGTAATAATGTATCTAGAGGATGGAGTCAAGTATCATGTTAGCAAGCCTTTGTTAAAATGGTGTTGATGGATGAGTTGCCTTTTAGTTTTATGGAGAATGCAAGATTTCAATTTTATAACAGTGTGGCAATTCTTTGATTTCATGTCCCACCTTGTAGAACCATAACAAGAGATGCAGTTGAGTTTTTTGGTTTAGAGAAAAACTTGTTGAAGAGTTTGATTAGTGGGCAACGAGTGAGCTTGACCATTGACATTTGGGCTTTCATTCATAATAATAATTATATGTTTGTCCAAATATATCACTTTCATTCACAATTATATCACTTCATAGATAATCATTGACATTTGCATATGAGGATTTTGAGTTTTACTCTTATTTTAAATAAAAAAGAAGATACGATCGAGAAGCAGTTAGAGGATTGTTTGTTGGATTGAGGTATTGGTAAAGTATTCTGTGTGACAGTTGATAATGCAAGTGCCAATGATGTTGCCTTATCTCATTTGAAGAAGAGCTTGAAAAGTTGGAGAGATGATTCTTTGGTTTTGAATGGAACATACTTGCATGTGTGTTGTGTGCACATTTTAAACTTGATTGTGACAGATGGTTTGAATGATTTAAATGAGAGTGTGGTTTTTATATACAATGCAGTAAAATATGTTAGATCTTCTGAATCGCGCTTGTAAGCCTTTTAAGTATTATTTGAAAATGGAGAAGATTGAGTACAAAGGAAGTGTGGTGTTATATGTGCCAACTAGGTGGAATTTCACCTACTTAATATTGAGGATTACATTGAAATTTCGGAAGGCTTTTGATATGATGGCAGGCAATGATTCTCTATATGGGAGTTATTTTTTATAGGAGGAAAAAGGAAAGAGAAGACAAGGGCCACCAATTAGCTCGAATTGCGAAAATACTGAGCATTTTGTGTTATTTTTGTAATCTTTTTATGAAGTGACATTAAAATTCAGTGCTTCATTAAGGGTTATTTCTATAAACTGCTTCAATGAGATTTGCATAATACATTCCTGCTTAACAAAAATGATTCAGAGTGAGATTTTTCCTTAAGAGCTATGGCAAAAAAGATGAGGTTGAAGTTTGAAAAATATTGGGAATCTACGAAGAGGATTAATAAGATTTTGATAATTGGTACTCTACTTGATCCACGATGTAAGATGTAGTTCATTGAATTTTGTTTTGCAAAACTATTTGGTGATGACGGTACAAGAATTGAAGAAATGAAGTGTCTTAGCAAGAAGTCACATTGTGGTACATCTAGGGCTAGTGGTACTGTTGTTGGTGGTTGGAGTAGTAGTACTAGTAGTTTAGTTGTTTCGTAGTCACAAGTATTTGGTGGCCCTTCAACCTTACTAGTTAGAGATGTTATGCTACACGATGACCCCTGAAGTGAATACATTGGGCTTGCAGAGGACGATAATGATTTGAAAAAAGTGCATGAGGTAGAAAAATACTTGATGGATAAACTTGAGAATTTTCACAACTTGCGTTTTGATGTTTTGCGGTGGTGGAGGTTGAATGCCGAGAGATATTCGGTTTTGTCATGTATAGTAAGAGATGTGTTTGCTATACTTGTATTTACTGTAGCTTTTGAGTCAGCTTTCAGTACCGGAGGTCGTATTCTTAATTCATTCTGGAGTTTGTTGACTCCGAAGGTAATTGGTGGATAAAGCAAAGTGAGAAGAAGGATTGCTTGCATTTTACTATAACAAAATTTAAATGTTTATACTTATATTTTACATTTTTACTTTTTTTTTTTTTTTTGTGTAGAGTTTGTACATTTGTCAATGCAAGAGTGTTCACGGGCACCAACACCATATCAACAGTAAAACTTGTTACTCATATTTACTTTGTTGTAATAAATCAAATTTTAATTATTTAATTTATTTATTTTTTTTATATGTTCTATTAACATAATAATGTGTTAATTTTTTTATGCATCTTTGTAGATTGCCAAATGCTAACCATTGCGTTTGCCAAGCATTAATCCTTATGTCTTGACTCTTATGCATCCTTGTAGATTGCCAACCATCAATACTTATGCTTCATAAATTATTAAATTTTAAATTTAATGTTTGATTTGATTTGTATCGCTTTTTAGAATATTGTTATGTTGTATTGTAGTTGGTTGTGATTTGTGAATGTGATTGTTAATGTGATTATTGGTATTTGTAAGAGAGTTGGATTAGAGTTAGTTTAATGGTTAGACGGTGGAATCAAATATTTGGAATGATATTAAAGTATTACATGCCTACAATATTTAGCGGGTCATTATAATTCATTGGAATGTCTAAAAATTAAGAGATTTTATTAAATTTTCTTAAAAATAAATAAACGTGTTTCAACTCAAAATTAAATTTATAATTATAATATTTAATATAATTAAATTTTAAATAATAACATTTAATGTAATTCAAATATAATTAAAATTAAAATAATATTTTAAATTATAAAATTTAATGTATTTTAACTTAAACTTGAATTTGTAATTACAACATTTAACATAATTTTATTTGGAACGAATCAATTTCAAATTAATCAAATAATAATATTTAGTATAATTGAATTTTAAATAATAATATTTAATGTAATTTAAATTTATAATATTTAAAGTAATTGAAATTGAAATATTATTTAAAATTATAATATTTAATATATTTCAACTCGAAATTAAATTTATAATTACAATATTTAATGTAATTAAATTTGAAACGAATCGATTTCAAAATTAATCAAATTATAACATTTAATGTAATTACATTTTAAATAATAACATTTAACGTAATTTAAATTTATAATATTTAACGTAATTAAAATAAAAAAATATTATAAATTATAATATTTAATGTATTTCAACTTGACATTGAATTTATAATTACAACATTTTACGTAATTAGATTTAAAACGAATTAATTTCAAAATTAATCAAATTATAACATTTAACATAATTAAAATTTAAATCATAACTTTAACGTAATTGAAATTCAAATCATAACTTTAACGTAATTCAAATCCATAATATTTAATATAATTGAAACCGAATAATATTTAAATTATAATATTTAACGTATTTCTATTATAATTACAACATTTAAGGTAATTAGATTTGAAACAAACTAATTTTAAAATTAATCAAATTATAATATTTAAAATAATTTAAATTTAAATTATAATATTTAACGTAATTCAAATCCATAATATTTAACATAATTAAAATTAAAATAATATTTTAAATTATAATATTTAACATATTACAACTCGAAATTGAATTTATAACTACAACACTTAACGTAATTGGATTTGAAACGAATCGATTTTAAAATTAATTAAATTATAATATTTAATGTAATTGAATTTTAAATAATAACATTTAACGTAATTCAAATTCATAATATTTAACGTAATTAAAATTGAAATAATATTTCAAATTATAATATTCAACGTATTTAATTCGAAATTAAATTTATAATTACAATATTTTACGTAATTGAATTTGAAACGAATCGATTTTAAAATTAATCAATTATAATATTTCACATATTTTAAATTCAAATTAAATTTGAAATAATAACATTAACGTAATTGAATTTGAAATAATAATATTTAACATAATTAAAATCCAAATTGAAATTGAAATTGAATTTTTTTTTCATTGTTTTAAGGGGTATTTTTTTGAGTAGCTCTAAGGTTTGACTTAAAATTAGGAGTGCCCCTAAGATTTCAAAAATAGTCTCCAATACCTTTACTTTTAAGAGATGTTATAGAATATTCAGATTTTTTATAAAATAATTATTATATCCTTATTTATTACCTTTTTAATTTATTTTGGGACTTTTTTTTAAGCTTGAGAACTAAAATAAAAAATATTTTTTTACAAAATATATATTTTTATTTTTATCATTTATTTTGAATAATGTTTTCAATTTTGGTATTCTACTTTTTTTCTTTTTTACTTGAGTACTAAAATAAAAAATTAAATAAATTTTTTTTATTTCTATTTTCTTGACATTTGTTTAAAATGTTAAATATTTTAATCTTAATTGAACTTTACAATAAAAATAAAATTATAAATAGATTTTAAAAATTATAAATAGGTTTTAAAAATTATAAATAATACAAATTTTGTAAAAAATATATATTTTTGTTTTAGTAGTCAAATAAAAAAGGAAATAAAAATAATCCATCATCTTCAAGTTTAGGACATAAACTACATATGAAATCATCCAATGATTTGATCATCCATCTTATGTAAATGTATCATTAATTTGGGTAGTAAAGTAAAAAAAAGTAATAAATGAGAATTTATACATTTGCTTAATAGATAATGAAATCTATTAATATGGATAGTTAAAAGGATAATTTTATATATTTATTCATAAAAATAATGTCCCACAATATAGTTAATTGTACAAAATTTAAAATTTAACTTATAATTATACATTTGTTAAATTTTTTATTGTAAAATTCAAGTAAAAAGGAAAACATATAGTACCAAAATTAAAAATTTTATTTAAAATAAATGATAAAAATAAAAATAATATATTTTATAATAAAATATTTTCTTATTTTAGTACTCAAGTAAAAAAAAAAGTACTAAAATAACCCAAAATAAATTAAAAAGATAATAAATAAGTGTATAATAGTCATTTTATAAAAACATTTAGAATATTCTATGTCATTTCTCAATAATAGGGGCATTGGAGGCTATTTTTCAAACCTTAGGGGCACCCATAAAAATACCAATTTTTTAAAATTAAATTCAAAAATTTTCGACCCGACCCGTCCAGAATCAAAACTACGTTGTTTCAATGCAAAACAAATAAAAAAAAATAAAAAATGTTTGAAATAGGAATTGTCCCGACTCGAAAAGTAAACTGAGCAGGACACTTTTCGACTTTCTGATCGAGTTCTGAAATTTTCAAACCCGACCCAAACCTAAAATTGCCTACTCCTAGTTCCAGTTGGCCCCAAACTCAAAAACTTTAACCGGCATTTTTGCAATGCAAACCAACACCAACTAATTTAAAAGTGGTGAAATTTTCTCTCATTTTATATATAACACTTTATTTTTTTAATATTTAATTATTGTATGAAATAATTAATTAAAAATGTTGACCTAAAATATGGTTCCTCGGGCCAACGAGCCTTAAATTTATTTGTGAGCGGGAATGAAACTTGGGCCTCATCCTGATGGGAGTGATTAGCACGAGCTTGGATTTCCTCTTTGCTATGAGCTATGAAAAACTTGCAAACAATACATAGACACAAGCTCGATGATAGTCTCATCGGGGTAGGTTTCGGCCAAAACACTCTGATACTTAAGTCAGAAAGAGCCTTTTCCGTTTTAATGGGAGGTTGGTAAGAAACGACATGAAAAGAGAAAATGTGTCTGGAGGGAAAAACAAAGGAACGTCTTTCTTTATGGGCGATTTATTCCTTTATTCTTTTTGGTATCATTCTTTTCAATGTCTTAATTTTTCCTTCTTATAGTGCCGATCTTTTCATGACCTTTTTGGGTTTTCCATCCTTGCTATGCTTTTGACTTGGGCTGAATATCCTTCTGTTGTACGTCTGACATACGCCAAATATCCTTCTGCTATGCGTCTGACACACGCCAAATATTCTTATGCTGTGCGTCTAACACATGCCAAATATCCTTATGTCGTTCGTCTGATACACGCCAAATATCATTATGCTAATCTCATGATCCCGTTTCTGCTGCATGTCAGTTACCCTTCTGATGTGTTAAGCATATTCTTTAGGTTTGTCTTCACTGATGGTTTTGGCTAAGTGTGAGGCTAGATTCAAGTTGCTCGGGTCAAATTTCTTACGATACCCCCCATTGGCTCGGTCGTGATCTGAGATCTTCTTAAGAGTAGACCTTTTATTGATTTTACTGACCGTACCTGGTCGGTCCATCCGGCTATTAGGCGATTCGATTTCTTCGCTGGTTACACAGGCATTAGGGTGAACCAATCTAGTTAATGGAGGGTGGCCTCGGTTGCACCCTGGTTTACCTTGCCGAACGGATGCTTTGGACAACCGACCAGGTCCTTTCGAGTTCAATCCGGTTCTTTGCTATTCAGCAATGCCGAGGCTGGGCCCGTTGACCGTTACCCTGGGTCTGTGGTGGGCTTTGAGGAGGACTATCCTATAGGAAAACATCAGACTGGGCCTTCAGGGGCAGGCCCTTATTGGGCTTTGAGGCCTTAGTCTCAAAGGGAGATTTTCTGGGGGGAACAAGAGTCTGCCAGTTTCTAATTTTGATTCGTTCAAAACTGAAAATTCTATTCTATCCTGGTTGGTTTGGGTCATCTTTCTAATCTCTATTTGCTTTCTTTCCTTCCTTTCTGTAGGTTTTTTCTTGGTCCGAGCTGATCTAAACTGATTTCTAGGCAGTGTTATGCTGTCACATGATTCGGTCTTCTGAGTTTGAGGATGCCAGAGCTGATCGGCTCAGTGTGATAACGTCGTGGAGGCTCGACGAGTTACTGCCACGTAATGGCGACTTTTCCCAAACTTTCTTCAAGTAATAATGGTGAGTCTTCTCAAGCGTCGTCCTTAATTTGTGCGAATGGCTTCTCGAACAAGGAACTTTTCATTAGCCATTGATTTACTTTCAATCGTGTGGCTAATAGTAGCTGAGACCCAAAAGTGGTGTCTTTTCCACTTTTCAAGTGACGTCTAATTGATCAAAACATCTTGGATTGTTCGATCTGTCGAATTTGATGGCTTAGGTCACTGTTTTTCGAAGGGACTCGTATTTATTGCATCTGGGAACTCGAAACGTCATTCCTCTTTATCCCTACAGGTCTTTTCGATTTTCCCAATAATCTCGTTCGTTCATTTTAATTTGAACGATCTGGATCATTTTACTACCGTTATAAGTAGCCATCTTCTCCTTTATTTTGTCTTCTTTATTCTACATTTTTCTTTTTTGATATCACTCTGTCGTGTTGCTATTGATCCCCTTTTTAGTGTCAAAGGCATCTTCCCCGCTTGATGATTAACGATCATCGTTGTTATCGATTCTTGTATCTTAAACTCGTGTTTCCATTTCTCCTTTAACATCTTCGCGCTCATTTTGCATGTGTTTGTCGTCGCCTCCATTTTCTCAGCCAAACCAAATAGTAATAAGGCTTGTACTAAAGGCTAACCGTATTGCCCAACCTTTGTTGGGGCCGAACAGCTCTTTTGTGGCTGTTTAGTTCTATTCGGTTGCTCGAACGCTAATAATAATAATCATGCAAATAAATCTTGAATAATTTGTAGAGATCTGCTTGGTGCGTCTATAGTGATAGCCGGCTGATTCGATGAGCAGACAAGGCTAATCAATTGTCAATAACGATTGCCACATAATAACTGGATTGGCGCATGGATAAAAATATTCCTCTGGGTCTGAGCTATCAGATGATAGTCGGCTCAGCGTGGATATACGACAGCGGTTGGTGAAAACCAAGATAACAATCGTGCCATCGTTGGAGTGGAAATAATTATCTGGTCTGGCATAATGATGAACGGTCAGCATGCGGCTCAGAATGACAATGTTGATCGAGTAGCCCCTCGGTATTTTAGGAGACCGGCTTAGGGTAATAACGCTGAACAGTGTGTCATGGGTGTTGTGGAAAGGCTACAGTGAGACCGTGGAAAATCCACGATCAAACCTCCTTCAACAGATGCTATGGTGTAACCCATGGTGATGCTGTGGAAATGCCACAGCCCTTGCCCTGCCTAGCCATCTCAATTGCCTTTGTGCCAAACCAATGACGGTGAGGTGCTCTGCGAACATTGAACCAGTGATGGTGAGGTGTTCCATGAGCGTCGAACTGGTCATGGTGAAGTGCTTTGTAAGCGTCGAACCGATGGCGGTGAGGTGCTCTAAAATCGTCGAACTGGTCATGGTGAAGTGCTCTGTGAGCGTCGAACCAATGACGGTGAAGTGCTCCGCGAGTGTCGAACTGATCACGGTGAAGTGCAGGCAATATGATGTATCGTCAGAGAGCAGTGTGATGCAAATGATAATGTTGTGACGATGATGATGATGCTATGATGAGATGTGATATGATGTTTCAAATGGTTCAGGGAGTACCTTTTTAAGGAGCGTCGACCTGTTTAGATAGACACACTTTTTTTTTTCGAAATAATCATTGTGGGTCTTTTACTAAATAGCCCAAGGGCCACGTATATGAGCAGTCCATTCTGTGTTTTAGACCGTGCTTTTCTCGTGGGCACACATGCAAGAATAAAAACGTTTTTATTTAGACACGATGTTTATACATAGGGAATAATTGTGCATAAAAAGTTTAGAGGTAATATTTGTTTAACAGCTCGGCGTTCCATGATTTTTTGATGGTTCGTCCGTTTACCCCTTCGAACTCGTATGCCCCTCCGATACACTTGAGGACCTTGTATAGTCCTTTCTAGGTCGAGCTAAGAACTTTATCCGCGAGATTCTTTGTGTTGAGCACTACCCTCCTCAGCACTAGGTCTCCCTCCTAGAAATCTCGGGCCCTTACCATTTTGTTATAGTATTTGGTTACCTTCTGCTGGTAGGCTGCCATGCAGAGCTAGGCCTAGTCCCTAAGCTGCTCTACTGAGTTCAATCCCTCTTTCATCATCCCGTCGTTGACGGCTTTAGAAAAGTTCAGGACTCGGTGAGTCGAGGTCCCAATTTTCACTGGGATTACTACTTTACTCCCAAAGGCCAATGAGAACGGCGTCTCGTCAGTGGCTGTCTTGTTAGTCGTTCGGAGCACCCACAATACTTCTGGCAGCTCCTCTACCCATGCTTCATTTCTTTCTGTTAATTTTTTCTAAAGCAATTTTTTGATCAATTTGTTGGAAGACTCGACCCAGCCGTTGGTTTTAGGGTGTACAAGGGAGGCGAATGATAACCGTACTCTTAGCTATTTATAGAAATGTTTGAAGCCATTGTTGTCGAACTGTAGTCGGGGATGATGGTATGTGGGATTCCGTATCGACATATCATGCTTCTCTATACGAAGTCCCGGATATTCTTCTCCATGATTTTTTACAGTGGCTCAGCCTCAATCCATTTGGTGAAGTATTCGATCGCCATGACTACATACTTGCAAGATCCCTTGCCTCAGGGTAGTGGTCGATCAAGTTGAGCCCCCACTGGGTGAATGGCTAGGGTCTGCTCATCGTGGTCAGCTCTATTGCTGGCACCTAGATCTTGTTTGCAAATCTTTGGCACGCGTCACAGCACTGAACTAGGTTTTTAGCTTCTTGTAGAGCGGTTGGCCAATAGTAACCATTTCGGTTTTTAGCTTCCCTCCCCGAGTGGTTACTGCAAACTCCTTCATAGATTTCCCTCAAGACTTGCTCCACCTCCAGGGGACCAAGGCACCTCATGTAAGGGTACGAGAAACCCCTTCGATATAATACTCCACCGATCACTGAGTATCTGGCGGCTCGGTACTTAATTCTTTAGGCTTCTTTTTTGTCGGCTAAAATTGTCCCGCTCGAAATATAATCCTTGATGGAGTCTATCCAGCTTGGTTTTGACTCTATCTGCATAGGCTGTTTATCCTCTTAGGTGTTGGGCTTCAATAAGAGTTCTACAAGCATCGTTCGGGGCATCCGAGCATCTTCTGTTGATGCCATTCGGGCGACAACATCTGCTTGATGATTCTCATTCCTTGAGATTAGTTCCATCCGTATTTCTCTGAACTGACTAGTTAGCCTTCGCACTATTACTAGATCTGAGGCCATTCTTCATTCTCTTGCTTCGAAGTTGTCGTTGATTTGATTCATTACTAGTTGGGAGTCTCTATTTACTAGTACTTATTTTACAGCTAGTGCCCGAGCTACTCTTAATCCAACTAGGAGAGCTTCGTATTCTGCCTTGTTGTTTGAAGCTTTGAACCCGAAGAGAACCACCTATCTAACCTCGTCTTCTTCAGGGCTTACGAGGACTATCCTCGCTCCACTTTACTGCAAGTTAGATGCCCCGTCAATGTAAAGCAACCATTTTTTTGAAATCGCTTCGAGGCTCAGTCACCCATCTCCTTATCCATGACTATCTCGTAGGTGCTTTCGGTTACAAAGTCAGTCAGGGCCTGCCTCTTGATGGCTGTTAGAGGCTTATAGTTAATGTCAAACTTGCTTAGCTCCATAGCCCACTTAACCAGTCGGCCAGATAAGTTAGGCTTATACAGGATCTGTTTAAGCTGTTGGTTGGTCTATACAATGATGGTATGTGCCTGGAAATAGGGTCGCAGCTTCCCTCTGGTTATGATCAGTGCCAAAGCCAACTTTTTACGGGATGAGGGGAGTATCGAGTCTTCGATCCAGTGAAGGCCTTGCTTGTATAGTACACGGGTCGTTGCACCTCCTCTTCCTCTTTGGCTAGAACCGAACTGACAGCTCATTCGAGATTCCCAGGTACAGAATCAATGCGTCCTTTTGCACGGGTACGACCAAGTGCACTAGTTCAGAGAGGTAGGCTTTTAGTTACTGAAAGGCTCATTTGCATTCTTCTGTCCACTCATTCTTTTCCTTTCTCTTGATTGCCCAGAAGAACGTGAAGCATTTGTCAGTGGCTTTGGAGATGAATCTGTTCAGTACCACAATTCAACATGTGAGCCATTGGGTCTCCTTCACCGTGCTTAGGGACTTCATTTCCAGGATGGCTCAGATTTTAACCAGATTGGCTTCTATTCCCCTCTGGCTTACTATAAAACCTAAGCACTTTCCAGACCTTACCCCGAAGATGCATTTTTCTGGGTTCAGCTTCATTCTGTTCATCCTCATTACCACAAAAGCTTCTATTTGATCGGTCACGTGGTCCCCTGCTCTTACTGACTTGGTTATCATATCATCCACATAGACTTCTATATTCTTGTCGATCATATTTTTAAAGAGCTTATTCACCAGCCTTTAGTAGGTGGCTCCAGTATTCTCTAATCAAAACAGTATTACTTAATAGCAATAGGTCACCTGATAGGTGATGAAAGATATTTTTTCTTAGTCGAGGGAAAATATCGGGATCTGATTGTAGCCGAAAAAGGCATCCATAAAACTCAGCAGTTTGTGCTGTGAAATTCAATTCCTATGAACATCGTAAATACCTAGATTTGAAGTATCGCGATAAAGAAATTATAAGGATAATTGATTTTGACCTTACTGTAAATATTTTTGTGTGTGATACGTGTGAATAATATTTCAATGTGGTTATGTTAACCCATTAGTGTGGTAATGTAGAACCCGCATGGGTAATCAGTAGAACAAGTTAAATAGCAGTAGAGTAAAATCACGTATTTATTATTTTAATAATAATAAATAATAGATATTATGATTATTTTATATTATTATTATTATATTATTTTAAATAGGATAAATGTTAATTAAAGTTGGATAAATGGCTAATGGTGATTGGTTATGGAAAAGTAAAAAAGGGGTAATTGTATTATGTTGATTGGTTCAGAAAAAAAAAAAAAAGAGAAGTGTTTAGAATAAAGGATGAGTGCACGTGAGAAATGGGAGAGGGAGAGAAGTGTTAGCAAAGAAGGGAGAAAAGAAAAGAGAGAAAAAAGAGAGAGGAAGAGAAGTGGCTGAAAGAAGAAAAGAAAGAAAGAAAAAGGAAGAAAGAAAGAAGAAAAAAGAAAGAAAGGAAGGAGAAAAAGGGAGAGGTAAGAAGAAATATTTGTTTTGGTATTTATTTCATGTTTTTGGATGTATATATATGTATATACATCTCTATGTGTGTATACATATATTTATATATGTCCAAGTGTAAATATACATATATTTATGTATGTATAAGTGTAAATATACATATATGTATTAATGAGTAGAAATACATGTGTATCTTTATATGTATTTATGCATGTATACGTATATATATGTGTGAATGTATGTATAGATTTATGTAAACATGCAAATATGGTGGTATGTATATATGTATATATTTAGGTATATATATATATTTATATACCATATATGTATATGAATATATTTATGTTGTGTATATGTATATTGTATAAGTAAATATATATGTGGGTGAATGTGTAGAATTAGGGATTGGGTGTGATTTTGATATAAGAACTTCAATTAAAGGTTATTAGGGCATTAAAATTATATTGGCTCGATTTGGATGCTATTAGAACAAGAAATTGAAAAAAAAAATGTGTTGGTGGAGAAGGTGAATTCGGCCACTTAAGGGATTATAGGGCTTAAGTTGTGTTTTGGTTGAATTGTTGTGTATAAATGATGCCTTATGTAAATTGAATGTATTTAGTTGATGGAAAAATCAAAATAAAGAAAATGGGACACTTCTTGTCCATTTTGAAAAGGTGAAGGGCAATTATGTCTAACCAAGTTATAAGGCGTTTAATAATTTTTTAAGCTCCAGATGGTGAGTTAGATTAGATTAAATGATTCCATAAATAAAAATTGGAAAGTAGTATCCATCCGAGCTTTGTATGCCGATTAGGGCATTTAATAGTTAAATGAGATTCTAGTGTTTGAATTAGTTCTAAATGTCAT
Organism: Ailanthus altissimus; assembly: GCA_946807835.1. Classification (NCBI taxonomy): domain Eukaryota; kingdom Viridiplantae; phylum Streptophyta; class Magnoliopsida; order Sapindales; family Simaroubaceae; genus Ailanthus; species Ailanthus altissimus. The sequence goes on along the minus strand of OX327713.1, from coordinate 6,041,080 downwards.
TTATGGCGCGTAGGTGAAGAAAATCGAGAACGGTAATGGGAGCAGAAATTCGGAGCGAAATTGAGCTCAGAGCGATTGTGAGTGAAAATCTGTCATTTCTTTTATCTTTCGTTTATTATATTTTCTCATAATGAAAATATATGTTTTATGTGCTTTTAATACTTAAACATGAGTTATGATCTTGATATATATCTATATATATTCTTTTACATGTTCGATTTAAGAAACAACTTTAAAATTTTTGCATCTGTTTTAAAGGCCATTGGTACCCTCAGATTATAGTGGTGGTGATTGTATTAGACCCGGCTGGTATATCTCGTACACATGAGCAGGTTGTAAGGGGGGTCACTAATTCCGGGAAGTCGAGATGTAAAGTCATGTGAGTCGTTCTATGTGTACGGGGTATTGTCTCACTATATGTATACGATGTAGGATTCCGCTGAATAGCCAGTCAGATGTTTTGAGATGTCACTGTGGGTGCTGCTAGTTGAGGCGCTTCGTGACCTACTCACGTGTGCGGTGCTAGTTGAGTCGCTGTGTGAGTATAGAGCTTTAGGGTTACCATTGGTACAGTTTAGAAAGAAAATGGCCGAGCGAGGACTTTACTAGTTTTCGATCTACTGATAGCATATTATGTGTTTATATGCACATGCTAGTTATTATATTGTACAGATTTTGGATATTATTTTCCCAAAGATGTAAATAAAATCTGTTTGGTAAGATTTCATCGGCATATGATGTTAGAAATCGTTTTACAGCTTTCTATCAGTTTTAGAAGCATGATTTATGCATGTCTTTTAGAATTTACTATCTATGCATAATGTTATTTTATTTAAAATCTTAAATACACTCACTGAGCTCTTTTAGCTCACTCGTTTTATGTTTTATATTTTCTAAACCCCCTTTACAGGTACAGGTCTCAGTACGCAAGCTGCTGATTCTCCTATTACTGATTAGTGGGCTAAATCTGAAGATCATATTGTACTTGTAAATGTGCTAAATAACACTCTTTTTACTTTCAGCATAGTAGTTCTAGATTTGTGCATTGTACATATGTTTTAGATATCCAAGAAGAGATTTCGATATTTTGATGATCATTTCACTTTTTTTTATCAGTATTTCAGCTTTATGATCATAATGAAATTATTGAGTTGAGTTGAATTTGGCTTGGAAAGGACCGGAGGTCCTATTTGGTAGTATTGATAAGTGTTTGAAATAGAAGTGCACTCTTGCCAAAATTTTTAGCTTTAGTTAATGAATGAATAAGGCCTTGTTAGCACTTACCATAAAGGGCCGTTTGAGGAGAATCCTGTATGGGAAGGGTTGATCTACCACCACGAATATGGTTATCACTGTTTTCTTATACGGCTTCTGTCCCACGGTGAGGAGGAAAGCCACCACACCGACCGATATCACACAACTGTCTCCAATCCCTGTAGCGATGTTTGGGTCTCTTCTATGTGCAGGTTTATGATTTTCAGATCATCCAGGGTTTCTTTAAAGATTATGTCGACCGAGCTGCCTGGATCAATGAACATCTGACTTATCTTTTCTCCTGCCACCAACACTTCGATCACAAGTGTGTCATCATGGCGATAACTAACTCCATGTTTATCCTCCTCTGTGAAAATGATCGGCATTTCTTGTGGTAGCGTTAGCTTCTTGGCCAGATGAGCGTTGCACATGACTTGATGTGCCACCATTGAGTACTTGGAGTAGTTTTTTCACTGCTTGTTTGATTTTTCTACCAATGTAGGTTCGCCTTAAATAATTATGACGGGATTAGGATTTGACCTACTAGACTGGCTAGCAGTTGTGATCTGTCGATTCGCCCGGAACCTTTTTAAGCACCCATTCCTTATCAGGTGGTCGACCTGCTTCCTTAGCTTGGGGCACTCCCTTGTGGGGTGTCTTGGTCCCTTGTGCATGTCGCATCACTTTTTCGAATCTATTCGTCGCTCTACTTCTTTCCCCTTAAAAGTCCTATGTAATAGTCCTCAGTCTTGGATTACTTTGTAAACATCCTCAAATGGCACGACCAAGGGTAGAAAATTCTCGACACAAACCACCCTTCTCTCTTCAGTCGAAGGTTCATCATGGTTCCTCAAATTTCAGGACAGCCTTAGGGGTTACCTGCAGGGGATGGTATTCGTTATTCGTCGTTCGTCCTTCAATATTTCAGCAAGGGAGTGGGGGTCCCTCTCTTCCCCTGTATTTAGCCTCTTCGCACAGCTAGGCCTTCCTTCGAGTTTGTTCGGTCAGGGATCTCTTAGCCTCCTTGCCTTATTCTATTGACATGTACTTCGGTGCCTTGTTGTACACCGCTGCGTAATTTGTGATACTACTTTCTGCTAGGTGGTACCAAAATCTACTTAGCCTTAATCTTGCCTTGAGGGAGTCCAGAGCGATGGGTTGGTCGAACTCTCCCAAGTCTATCACTTCTTTGTGGAACCTCCAAATGTAGTTCCTCAAGCTTTCTTCTTGGCCCTACCTAACCTGCTTCAACTACTCTGGGTTTCTGGTTAACTTGCATGAGCCTCGAAAGTGTTGGGTGAACTTCTCGGTCAGGTCGTTATAAGAGGCAATATTGCACCGCTTAAAGCCTCTATACCAGAGTAGAGCAGGCCCTTCCAAGCTCATGTGGAAGAGTCTGCACATTTGGTTTTGCCTCAGTCCTGCAATAGATAGTAAGTCAGTGATCTGGTTGATATAGTGGTTGGGGTCGGTGACTCCTCTGTAAGTGAGCAAATTTTGGAGTCGGGAACCACTTGGAAGCTCTACATCTCTCAACTCGTCTGTCAGCGGTGATCTTCTTTCCTTTTTCGTTTTCTTCATGGGTGGCTGATCTTTCTTCTCCCTTTCCGCCAAAAGGCTTTCTAATTTCCCCTATAAATTATGGACCTTGCTCTCTAGGCCTAATTCACTCTGTCGATAATGTCACGATTTCGCAGACGGCTCTCTTCTAGTTGCTGGCTCAAAATCTCCAGACTCCACCTCTTTTCTCTCAAGAATTGCTTAACTTTGCCTATTTGTCTCGGCCAAATTATGCGGAGTCCCCGGTTTGTCCCTTCGCTCTGTCTGCTCTTAGATCTCCTCCTAAGACTTCCTCTTGCAATTTCCTACTTTCATTCATTTACTCCTGATCAATTCGATCATGAGTTGTGTTAGTTCTTCTCTCTCCTCGCTCAAGGCTCCTAGTTCTACTAGTATTTTAAGTGGCAGAGAGCCTGTTATTCGAAGGAAAGGTCTGTTTGGGTTTAAGCCTCACCCTCCGGTAACGCGATTCCTACCGGCTGATGACCGTTCTGCCATAGTCAGTTGTCGTATTGCTGGACAAAGCTTTTTGTTTGATTCCAATAGACGGCGCCGAAAATTGTTGACCTAAAAAATGGTTCCTCTGGCCAACGAGCCTTAAATTTGTTTGTGAGCGGGAACAAAACTCGGGCCTTGTCCTGATGGGAGTGATTAGCATAGGCTTGGATTCCTCTTTGCTATGAGCTATGAAAAACCTACAAAAAAAATATAGACACAAGCTCGATGACAGTTTCATCGGGGTGAGTTTCGGCGAAGACACTTCGATGCTTAAGTCAGAAAGGGCATTTTCTGTTTTAATGGGAGGTTGGTAAGAAACGGAATGAAAAGCGAAAATGTGTCTGGAGGGAAAAAGAAAGGAACGTCTTTCTTTATGTGCGATTTATTCCTCTGTTCTTTTTGGCATCATCCTCTTCAATATCTTCCTTTTTATAGCGCCGGTCTTTTCAGGAACTTTTTGTGTTTTCCATCCCTTCCGTGCTTCTGACTCGCGCCGAATATCCTTTTACTATGCATCTGACATATGTCAAATATCCTTCTGTTGTGTCTAACACACGCCAAATATCTTTCTGCTGATGTTCAAATCCTGCTTCTGCTGCATATCAGGTGCCATTCTGATGTGTTAAGCATATTCTTTAGGTCTATCTTCATTGGTATTTTGGCTAAGTGTGAGGTTAGATTCAAGTTGCTCGAGGTCAGATTTTTGGTTGCACCCTCTCCCAATCGGCTCGGTTGTGATATGAGATCTTCTTAAGAGCAGGTCTTCTACTGATTTTACTGATCATATCTGGTCGGCCCATTTGGCTGTCAGTCGACCCGATTTCTTCACTGGCTACGCAAGCACTAGGGTGAACCGATCTGGTTAATGGATGGTGGCCTCGGTTGCACCATGGTTAACCGAGCGGATACTTTGGATAACCGACTAGGTTCTTTCAAGTCCGAGCCAGTTTTTTGCTATTTAGTAATGCCGGGGCCAGATTTGTTGGCCATTGCTCTGGGCCTGTCTATAGAGCGAACTATTCTTCAAGCCATGGTAGGCTCCGAAGAAGGCTATTATACAGAAAAACATCAGACTGGGCTCTCGAGGGTCAGCCCCTGTTAAGTTTGGAAGCCTTAAGCTCAAAGAGAAAGTTTTTGGGGGAACAAAAGATAATACTGATTCAACATTATTTATATTATTTTAGAGAATCTTTTACTATATGAACCTGAATTTTTTGACGCACCTTAAATTCTTTTTAGAATTGAAGTATTTTTTTAATATCAATAAAATATTTGTGAAAGTAATGAAAAAAAAAAGATATCCATAAAACATGACTTAAAAAAGTAAGTTTTATATTAATTTTTTATTTTTGTTTCAAGACAATTAATTCAGAAATATCTATAAATAATGGATTTGTTTGATAATATTTAGGCAAACAAAATAAAAGAAAAAAATATTATTATCAAAGTTATAGTATATTAGGATTTTGGAGTTCATTTTGCAATATGTTAACGAAGATATAGTATTTAAGGAATTATCAAGTATATTTATAATATATTAAAATTGTGATGGGCTGCTATTACTCAAAATTTAGGGTAAAAATATCATCCTAAATTTTAATTTAATTGTGATGGACTGCTGTTTTTAAAATTTTTAATTTAATTTGGTTCAATTTGAATTATTTTTAAAATTTACTCCTTTTAAAACGTTTAGTTCATTTAAATATTAATAATTAAAAAGACCTACTTGTTCCATATAAAATTAATAATTAAACATGCAATAAAATTAAAGTATAAAATAACAAATAGTTGACCGCAACACAAAGTCCTGTATTAATGTTCTAACTTTAAATTAGTTAAATATAAATATAAAAACTTAAAAAGACAAAATTCCTTATCAAAGTCCAATATCGAGTACCCTCACTCACGAATCATAAAACATTTAACGGAGTTTTCGTCTTACAAGTTCCAAACTTATTCCGTTAGGTATGTAAGTTGTTGACCTAAATATTGGTAACCTTGAAGTTAATAAGTTGAATTTTTTTTTTAGGGAAGTTTAATTTTATTCCTTATGATAAGACAAGCATTGAACTTGATTAGATCTTCGCCTCTATTAATATTACGTCTAATGAGAATTTTACAACTAAAGAGAAATGTAAGATCGCATCAAAAAAAATTTCTGCGTAGGCACTCTTATGTTTAAACCAACAACTATCCAAAAAGATAAAAAAGAGTAAGCAAGAGAATTAAAAAGAAAAAAAAAACAATCAGTAACTTTTTGAGTGTTGGGTTATGTATACTCTCTTATGTCGTATATTACCTCTATATATCATTCTTATGATCCCCTTGTGTAGAATTTCTTCCCTATTTATAGGGTGGGATGTATATTTAATTTGCAACTTTAGAATCCAATTAGAATTTAGAAGTATCGTGAACTTTCTCTTTTAGAATTCTGCTATCGAAGTTTTGTCAAAATGAATTAAATCTTTCTTGTTTGGTAGAACTTGTATTGTGATTGTAACAATTTTTTCATGATAAGGTTGATCTTATCTACAACTCTAAAAAATTAAGTCCTTTTTAGGAATTGCCTTGATTTTCAAGGTGGTCAAGTTATAACTAGTGTTTTGCTCGACATAATAAAAGAGGAGATTGTTCCTTTGTTTAGAGTCTAATTGACCAGGGTAGCAATGTTATGATGAATGTTCTTACCAGTGCGATGAGTTTTAAGTCTAACTGAATAGGGTAGCTAAGTAACAACCAATGTTCTAATTAGCTTGATGATAGTGTAGATTGTTTTCTCATTTGAAGTCTAGCTAAATAAGATAATCGAGTTACAACCAATGTTTTGACTAGCTCACTAAGGGTGCCTATGATTTGACGATAGATTTTGGGCCGATGTTGTCTTTGGGTCTTATGGATCAAGATATTTTAGGCGTCGTGGGCCAAAATCTAAAGAGCAATATGGGTCTCTCAGTTTTCAGTGTTAACTTATTGATGCTGAAAACTTTATAAGTTGTATTCCTAGATTGAGGTATTCTTTTTAGTGCCTATTATTGTGGTCAGGTGATGTTCTCGCTTTATTTTGGGTCTTCATGTTGTAAACATTCTTTGTCCAGTGGGATCCTCTTTGGTAGATGTTTTTTAGGCCTACGTGTTATAGAAGTATGATTTATGACAGAGATAAGACTTCTAATTTAGATTCGCACCTTTATTAAATTAAATATTGACTATTTCTCGAGAACTTTGCCATTATCTGCAATTTTAATAAGTGATTGCTCTTATTTTTTTGAATTTATAGTCATGTGTCGTCATCTTGGAGGGCTCATAGTCAATTACACAGTCGTGGTGCATTTATTGAAGAGATATGTCTTATTTATTAAGATGTTTTGGTATTTAATTGTATTTTCATCTCTTGAATTTTGAATCAATGACTGTAGATTCGCAACCTTTTTGATTTTTCACTTTTGATTTTCTATTGGTAGCCTTTTGAGGAGAGAGTATTTTAATGATTCAGTTATTGTTCTTCATAACTTGTTTCATTAGTGATCGTGCTTTTGAAGCTTCTATACTAGTGAGTTTCTTCTTTTAGGTGTCATCCCTTTTTATTGTTTCCTTGCATATTTTCAAATAGGATTAAGCATGTTGAGGAGAATGTGATAACCAAAGTAGGGACAGTTGAAACTAAACCTACTATGGCTGAGAAAGAAGCCTCGTCTTGAAGTTTGAAGTGAGGGAGCTTGAAGGTTAAGTCAAGACTCTAAAAGGAAAACTCATTCTTTTAGTTGGTCAATAAGGAGCTAGAAGAGAAGCTCGAGGCTTTAAAAACTTGTTACAATAAAGAGGTTTCTAAAGTATTTACCAAGTTGGTGGACCTTTCTAAGAGTCGTTATGCTGATTTAGATCCCTCAATGATGGACGAATTGTTTATTGACCACGGGAATGTTGATGAAGAGGTCAAGGCTCTTAATGTTGAGACCACTGCCCCTTCAATGATCGAGGAGGTCCCTTCTTAAACCTTTAATAAACGGCTTCGATGTCTGGGAAGCACATTATGACCTTCTCTGCCTTTATTGCTGCTAGAAGTGATCTTCCTGCCACTTAGTCTTTTAGGATTTGTTTTCTTTCTTTTTTGCCTTGTATTGAACTCTTTCATTTGAGTGAATGAAAAAATTTCTTTTATCTGTATATGCCTTAATTTGATTTTAATTGCTTTTTCTTTGGACCTTGATGTGTTTCTTTGTTATTTGGTAAGTTCTCTAAATGCATGATGTTTAGATTAAATGTATTGAACGTATCTTGATCTTGCAGTTTTTTCTTTATTGATGTTGTCCATAGCTTATTTGCTTGAGCTCAAGGAGTTCTTCTTTGATAACGACTTATGAAGTCTAATTTTTGGATTTTACCTTACCTTTGAAAGTTGTTGGAAACTTATCTTTAGAGTGACCATAATGACTTTCGAATAGGGTGTTCGTAATGATTTAGTCAAAAGATTTTTTTATTCACTATACTCTTTATCTGCTTTCTCTTGAGGACTTTAATTTTTAAAGATCTTATTGTGTCAAGGAGTTCCTGTAGTGGGCACTTAGATTTTAATTAACATTCCGTATTAAATGCGTGTCTTTTATGTTCTGAGCCTTTTTCATCAATTGTGTTTTATGGAGGTGATACTACTGATGTGGTATTTTCATTATTCTTGAATCCTTTGAGACTTTAATAGTCTTTAGCTATATTTTAATTACAATGGAAGAGAAAGTTTAATTAGAACATCCTAAGAATCGTTAAATTTAATTTATGGTTAAGGTTATATGAAGAGCTTAGATACCCCTTTATTTTATTAGAGACTAAGGTCAAAACTATTCATAATCTACCTTTTTCTTTCCTTTGTCTTTGTTGAGAGATAAAGTATTGTGTGCTTTTGGTATACTTTCGATTTTGGTCCTTTTTTCTTGAGATTTCCTTTTCATTTAATCTATAGTCTTTTATTTAACTTTTGGTATAGACAAGGTTTTATTGCTGAATTTTTTCATTCCTTCTATCCTTTAATTTTTTTATGGAATTCATTCTGGGTTTTTGAAGTTTTAGCAACTCTTTCATATCAAATTTTTTGTGTAATAAAGATGAATTATCATATTCCTATGGTTACTCTTGACTTTTGGTTGGTAAAATTTATGCAAATGATATATTGGCCTTCTTTTCTTGTTAGAAATCATGTCTATCTCGAATTAGTTTAGTCTTCTAGCTTGAGTGGTCAATCAAGAGTGGTTGTTAAGAATGTGTTGAGTGATTATGAAAATGAAAAGGTTTATTTAGTAAGAAAGAATAGTAAAGATGTTCCTCCTCAAGGTGAGTCGCCTTGAGGAAGGGAGTGTGGGTTATTATTTTCTTTTAAAGCCTTTTAAAATGATGTGATTTTTATTTATGTCTTGTAAATATGTGAAGTTGTAACGGTAGTAGGAAACGTGCTCATAAGAAAGATTCTTTTGTGCATCCTTTTACTCGATGGTCTGCTGAGAATGTACTTAGTCGTGGTTAAAGAAACTAAACCACTAATCCTGGTGAAAGCGTGAGTGTTTCAAAGACTACTACATGAAGACCTTTTTCTACTAGTTATAAGAGAAAAATAGTATTTGATTCTTCTACTCCCTTAAACATTGGTCCTACACTCTTAAGAGAGGAATCGATCGATTAAGATGTTGTTTATAAGCTGATAATAGGGAATCCTTCAACTTTTACTCCAAGTTGTATGTCTGCTGAATTTTGGGGCAATTTTGAGCACTTGCTTTTGATTTTTAGGGAAGGGAAGTATGCCATTGGTCTCTTTTGTTCCTATCAGATATGAGATTTAGAGCTTTTTATTTCCTTCCATATGTCACTCATGAGCGTGATGGAGGTATTTTCGTTGTACCCTTATCTTGTTTGAAGTCCTATTCTTTTTTCTTCTAACAATATTTGTTTTTGTCCTTATGAGATATATGGCTTGTTACTTTTTCGTACAATTGTCCTTAAGGGGATTTATGATGGTATGAATTCCTCAGACCTTAAAAAATGGTTGGTTGAGGCTAAGAAACAATGTAGAGTCAAGGACAGAGTAGTGAAGTCCATAAAGGAGAAGCTCGAGGAGATGGCTACTAAAGTGGCGATGGCTAAAAGTAGTGCCTCTAAGCTTAAGCGACAAAGTAAAGTTTGCCAAGATAAGCATGTTGGAGGTGTAACATGTGTCAAAAGTATAGTTTCTAAATTAATGAAGTAGAACAAGCGTCTAAAAGATTGGTACAATCTTTAAGGAGCTTGTTGATGCTCTTAAGTAAGAATCTAGTTGAATGTGTGCTCAGGCTAAGGAGGCCAAAGTGCATGTTGATAGAGCTATTGATGTTAAAGAGCACTCTTTTGCCTCATAGGACATTTAAGGATTTAAGAAGAGTATTCATCTTTTGAAGGAATACTACCTTGATATTGATCTCTAGTGGTTACATGAAGCCTTACATGTTCTAGACAATGATGAACATAATTCTTAGGGTAGCAATTCTTTAGATTGCTTTAATGATCGAGCTCCTTCTTAATTTTTTTGTTATTCTTCTCTATAAATTTTCTCTTAAATTGAATGAGAATTTTTTTTTTTTGGTGTACTACGTTGTTTTGGCTTTTTTTTCTTTTCTTTGTTGAGAGTGTTAGGTCTCCTTATGACCATAGATCTTTTTGATACAAGTATTTATAAAAGTAAAAAAAAAAAGCTTTTATTGATACATTTGTTCCAAAAAAAATACAAAAATATATCTATATATAATAATTTTTTCAAGAGTTCTGTATTCCATGGTTTCTTAACAACTCTTCCATCAATGTGCTCGAGTTCATATACTCCTGGTCATTCTTCTAAGCATGTTTTTATGGACCTTTCCAGTTTGGTCAAACCATTTATTAGGTCCTTTGTATTTGGCAAAACGTTTCTTAGGGCCAAGTCTTTTTCTTGAAATTCTTAAGCTCTAACTAACTTATTATAATACTAACAATCTTTTGTTGATAGGCAGTAGCTTGAATTTTGGTTGTGTCCTTCTTTTGTTTGATGAGGTCTAGGCTTTCTTGCATGAGCTTCTCATTTGTCTCTTTGTCAAAGTTTTGCACTCTGTGGGTGGGTATCTCTATTTTTGTTGGGATCATGGCTTCATAACCTAAGGCTAGTAAGAAGGGCATCTTCTCGATGGCTATTTTGTTGGTGGTTGGGAGAGCCCACAGCACTTTAGGTAGCTCCTCAACCCAAGCTCATTTCTTTTCAATCATTTTCTTTTTTTAGTAGCTTTTTAATAAGTTTATAGAACATTCGACTTGTCTATTTGTCTTCAGATGGTCAATTGAGGAAAATAAGAGACGAATTCCAAGCTGTTTACAGAAAGTCTTTAAAATTTTCATTATCAAACTATTTGCCATAGTTTGTAATTATAATGTGGGGTATTCCAAATATGAAAATAAAGTTCTTCCACACAAAATCTTGAGTTCTTTTATTATGATGTTTGCTAAGGGTTCGGTCTCTATCCATTTAGTGAAGTAATCCATAACGACGATTGCATATTTAGCTGAAGCTCTTCCATAAGGTAGGGGCTGATCAAGCCGAGTCCTTATTGTGTATAGGACCAGGGGTTGTTCATTGTTTTTAGATTTTTTAGTGGAGCATAGATGTCGTTGGCATATTTCTAGCATATGTTGCACTTCTTAACTAGTTCTTTAGCTTCTATAAATGTGGTAGGCCAGTAACACCCTATTCTAAAGGTTTTGTGAGCTAAAGGCTCTACTTTGAAATGATTCCTACAAATTCCTTCATGTATATCATAGAGCACGTATTCAGCTTCATCGGGTGTTAGGCATCTCAAGAAAGGAAGGTACCATAGCTGGTGAAGGATGCGTGATAACCACATTTTATACATTATATTATATCTCTTATAACTTGATGTTCGTTTATTTTGATCATGAATATATGACTTTTTATATGTGTTAATATTATTTTGTAAGTTTTAAGTTAACAGAGCTATTTAGGATAAAAATTTAATAAAAACATACAAAATCGTCTAAAGGTAACCAAATTGATCAAATTTGTGAACAATGAACATTGTAATGAATAGTGTTGTGAACAGTACTATCTGTGGGGTATAAACAATGCCAAAAACTAAGACCCAGGTTTTTGTGCTTAGGCACCAATGTAGGCTGAAACTTAGCATATATGCACTAATTCATGTAAAAATCCAATTTGCCCTAATTTTGAAGCCTATAAATTATAACGTTTGGGGCCACTTCTCTGTTTTATCAAAAAGGGCACAAAAATACAAAAGAGAGGATGAGAGAGCTTGAATTTGAAGAGGAGCAAGACTCATTTCTAGAGTGAGAGTATATCTCTAAGGCTTCTTGAGGATTATTGATGACATTTGAAGGATTGAAGCCTTAGAGACATCTCTATTTTTATTTTCTTGCTTTTCCATTTACTTTATCTTTTTTGTTTGAAGTTTGTAGTTGTGAATATTGTTTAAACATATTTGCATTTAAGGACTCTATGATAATTTTAGTTATAGTTGGATTTATGTGAGGCTAAACTTGAATTATAGGGTTTAACGTAGCTTTAATTATGTGATGTTCGGATGATTTAGTGGATTATTGTTTAATTCATTTATGTTTTTTTGTGCTTAATGCTTTCAATTGATCGAGAAATGAATTAATTGTTATTGATTTTTAGATTAAGCTTGAGAAAGGTTGACCTATTTATTAGATTTAGAAAACATAACCTTAAATTGTTATTGAGTTGGGAGGCTAATAGCACTTGAGTAATCACCAAGGGTTGCTCAATGACTACATGTGATGCACACCAAGTGTTTGAAGAAATGTATAAAAACACCTAGAGCATAACATTATGCCTATGATCTCATTTGATGCTTAGGAGAAGTAATGAGATTAGTTTTTATGTAATTAATTTAAGGGTTGTATAATACATGCATAAGTAGACAAGTAAGATAGGAATATCAACCCGAAGATGTATGCGTAATATCTCATTTGATGCTCGGGAGAGGTAATAAGATTAGTCTCAGACCCTTGATTAATGAGTTGAATGAAATTACTAAAGAGGAAGAATATAGAAAGAATAAAGTGAAATCAAGACCCCAGGATCCCATTTATTATAGATTCACCATTTCACAATATTGTCATTTTTAGTTATCACTTAATTTAGGTTGTTAATTTAATTTTTCATAGGCATTGTACTAAATCAAGTTGCCTAGATAACATCCAGTTGCGAAAACCTATAGTACTTAGCGTAAATTTAAAAAATCAATCATCATGGGAACAATAATCATACTCATTACTTTCTTACTTGCTTACGATCCGTGTACTTATGGTATATCTATATGCATAATTTTGTGAACAATGCTATCGATGATGGTATAACGAGTTACTATATACCTTAGTTGTCATGCTTCTTATATTTTTTTCTCAATAAAGTTTTAGATGAGGTCTATCAAACTAGGCTGCGGGTCGACTTGCATGATGTTCTCTCATTTCAATGGTTGGTCTAGGGATGAACTTGGCGAGAACAGATCGCGATATTCAAGCTTCTTCTATTAAAGCTTTTCATGCTAGTATATTTACTTTACGATTTTCTTCCCTTGGTATTTATTGGATGACCACCTTCTTGAATTACTTTTTTGTTGTTTCAACTATTTTGAGGTATGCAGCCATATAGTCTCCTCAAGCCTCGTACCCTTTATTTACTTGATTGACGATGAACTATGAGTCACTTTTAATGAGGACCCTCTTAGCGAAGGGTAATCATGTTAGCCATGTTCAATGAACAGGGCTTTATATTCAGCCTCATTGTTAGTGGCTAGAAAGCCAATCTGACTACAAAGCTAAGTTTATCTCTTTTTAGACTGATAAAAATTACACCAACTCTGCATCCTTTAGAGTTTAAGGCTTTATAGATGAAAAGTGTCTAGGTAAGAGCAGAAGGAGATTTTTTTTTTTAGATGTTTAAAGATTTTTCATGAGTCTTGTCCTCATCTTGGTCTTTATGAGTACACTCTAAAATGAAGTCAGCGAGGGCTTCTACTTTGTAGCTATCCTTGGTTTATATTGGATATCAAACCTAAGCTAGATTGCCTATTTGATGAGACGTTCGAAGAGGTCATGTTTGTGAAGAATTTGTCTTTATAGTTAGTTTGTAAGGATGATTATTGTATGAGCCTAGAAGTAGTGTTATAATTTTCGTCTGGTTATGACTAATGCTAGAGCTAGCTTCTTCCATTAGTGAATAGTGGGTCTCAAGATCTATAAAATTCTTTTCTAGTAAAATACAATAGTCTCTGGATGTTTTCTTTTTCTTTGACCAAAGTTGTGCTTACTTCTCAAGCAGAGATTTCTAAGTATAGGATTAACTAGCCCCCAGTTCTTGGTACAACGAGGTAAAGTCGTTGACCCAAGTATTCTTTCAATTTTTGGGAAGCTTCTTCGCATTAGATGGTTCATTTTGTTTCTTCTTTACTTTTGATAGTGATAAGCGTAAATTATATCTATTATTTTCACTCCCTTAACTTAATTAATTGCTCATTTTAATAAGAATATTAAGCTTTTTATATGTTTAATTGCTATTTTACAGGTTAGTGTCAATGGAGTAATTGTGGATGAAAATCTAAGAAAAACAAGACAAAACACAATGCTACAGTGTATCACAACAGTGCCTTAGAACAGTAACGCGTGAACAGTATTCCATGAACAGTCATGCTACAGTGCATCGCCCCATTGATGAACAGTGATCGCAGCAGCGGTAAACAGTGCGATTTTCCTAATCCTAAAAGAAATACAACTCTAAGACTCTAATTAATCCCTATATAAAGGCCACTCATTTCAGACCTTAAAGACACACAATTTAGGGCTCTTAGAGCCACAACACATTGAATAAGAGCAATTTTTAGAGAGAGAAGCAAGAGCAATTCAAAGAAGTAAGAGATTATTGGCGAATCTTTGGCGTATCAACCAACTGCGAATTGACGTCTATATTGGTTTGCTTTTGATTGTATCATGTTTATTTTATTTTTCAGCCATAATTCTCTTGTTATCATGAGCTAAATTTATTTTCTAGGGTTATTACTTGAACTCAATATGTGAGCTTAATTGTTGAATCTTTTTAATATTTATTTGAACTCAATTCTTCATTATTCAAATTATTTGTTCTTAATGCTTTATTATATCTGATCAATATTGTGATTGCTTTAGTAATACTTTGATAAACTCGGAAGAGGCATCATTATATTTAGACCTAGATAATTTGATGCATAATTGTAGAGTAACATTCAATGTTGCATATGCAAGTTTCGAATTAGGATAGGAATATACCTAATTGGCATGTATGGTCAATAAGACTTATTCTTAATGAATCTTTATTTATAACAAGTATCATAGGAATATAGGTATTTGGTAAATTATGATATACTTGCATGACCTTGGAAGAGGCTTGTGAATACATTAGTGTCTTGACTAATAATAAGAATTTAGGGATATAAATATTAAAATGATTAATCTTTAGAAACCATATTGAAGGATAGTAATTAACCCTAGGCTTTCTCTATATTGCTATTTTCTTATTTTATTTAAGTTGTATCATTTATTTTCTGCACTTTTATTTTATTCAAATTTATTTGCAAAATTAAGATTTTATTTTTCTGAATAATTATAAGAAAGATATAATTTTAGTACTTGGTAAAAAATAAAAATTATCTCTGTGGGTTCGACATCCGACTTTATAAGTCCCTTTATTACTTGTTACGATAGCGTATACTTGCGCTTAATTATAAGATATAGAATTATCGCATCAAATAGCCTAAAAAATTCAAAGAACTTGTCAGTGGCCTGTGAAATAAAAATGTCTAAGAGTAGTTGTCCGGCCTATGAGTCTTCATATCTCTTTGACTATGCTTTAAGACTTCATCTTAAAGATTGCTCAAACTTTTTCTAGATTAGCTTATATCCCTCTTTGGTTTATTAGGAAGCCTAAACACTTTCTTGATTCGACCCTAAAAACACATTTTTAGGATTTAGCTTCATGTAATGTTCTCTTAAGATCGTAAAGGTTTCCTTTAGTCTATTTGATTTTTTACTTATTCAGACTTTGTAATCATGTCATTTACGTATACTTCCATCCTTTTTCTAATTAGTGATTTAAATAGCTTGTTGATAAGTCTTTGGTAGTGGCACTTGTGTTTTTTAGTCTAAATGGCATGACCTTGTAGTAATAAGTTCCTTTGTGAGTAATATATGAAGTCTTTTCTTGATTTGGCGAGAACATTTTGATTTGTTTGTATCTTGAGAATGCATCCATGAAGTTAAAAATGGTATGTCCGACTATAGAGTTTACTAACTAGTCAATTCTTTTGGTATTAAAAACTATCTTTGGGACAAACTTGATTTAAATCTGTAAAGTCTATGCATATCCTTTATTTCCCATTTGCTTTTTTAACTATAATAATATTAGCTAACCATTTAGGGTAGTAGACTTCTTGAATAAATCCTACAACTAAGAGTTTGTTGACTTTAGCTCTGACAACCTCATTTCTTTCTTGATTGAAGAATTTTCTTTTTATTTAGCTGGCTTAAAAGATGAATTGACAGCTATGTATGTTATATAAGGGTAGGGTCAGCCTTCGCATGTCTTTGTGTGACCATACAAAGATATTTGAGAAGTCCTTTATCAGAGAAGTCAATTTTTCTCTCATTTTCGATTTTAGTTATGAGAAAAAAATTTGGCTTGACAGGTATTGAAAGCAGGTCTCCCACTGGTTTAAGAGGTTTTAACTTGTTTTCTTCTTTTAGGTCTATGATGGTGATGTAGAAAGTTCTCTCAAATATGGTTGCATAGTAGCTTCTAGCTGTTTTCTGATCACCCTTAAGGATTTCTACACCATCTCTAAATGAGGAATTTGAGCTTAAGATAATAGATGAACATGTAAGCATTAAAGTTTATCACGAAGGGTCTTCTCAATATAACTTTGTAAGGTATTAGTTGGTCAACCACTATGAAATTTACAATCATCATTTTGGTGTAGGATTTTTCTATATGGATATTAGTAAGTTTACGACTCCTAATGAAATTACTCAACTATCTCCAAACCCGTAGAGGGGAGTCTGAACACATTTAATCTCAAGATCCTTAATGCTAAGCTTATTGAATATTTCTTTAAAGATTATATCCACTGAGCTTTGTTAATGAACACTCTGTTTACTTTCATTCCAGCTATTTGGATAGTTACGCCTAATGCATCATCATGGGGTAACTAAGATCTTTGGCTTCCTTCTTAATAAACATGATTGGTACTAAATGTACTTATGGTTTCTTAGCAATCAAGATGTTACACATCACTTGGTATTCTACCACTAAGCAGCAAGAAAAATTTTTCCTTTGTCTATTCAAGTCTCCTGCCAATGTTGTGCCCCTAAGATGATCATGGCTGTTTTTTATGTTGGAAAGTCTTTAAGTTTTAAATTTTGTTTAGTTCAAGGCTTCTTTTGTCCCATGTCGGCTCTAAACTCTTTTAGGTACATATTTCTTATCACCCAATCTATTTAGAACTATAGATTTGTGCATTTATTAGTGGTGTGGTTTTGATGAAACTCGCATCTATTGTTTCTATTTTTGTGTTTGGCAGTTCCAAGATGGGTTTTAGCTCTTTGAGCAGACATTTTTCTTTGATGGCCTTGAATATCACCGCCAACAGAACTATTGTAGAAATATATTTGTTTTCTTGTACTATGCTACTTTATGGAGAAATTTTCTTGTTTGTTCTCCCTTGTCTTCTCATTGAATAGATATCTTCGCAGGTATTTTACTATTTTTATGGTGTTTTATCTCTTTATTCTCGTGTTGTCCTCCTTTCGGGAGATTTTTTGAGCTCTTGTCCTTTTATTTTTCCTCGTGCATTTGCTTTAGCCACATCTTTTCTACTTTTTCTTTTTTTATTTTTATGTATCGAAGAGCTTGCTCATGAGTAGTTGCATAAGTGGTAGATGAACTTTTGACATAAAGTACTAGAAATGACTTATTTTAAGTCATTTTTTAATGCTTCCAGCATAATGAGTAGGTTAAATACCCTAAAATGGATTACCTCCTTATAAAAGCATTGTATAAAATCTCTTAGGCTTTCATTATGACCTTACTTGAGTCGTTGCAAATGTTAAGAGCCTCTAGCCTTATCGCAAACTCCTTGAAAATGTTTGACGAACTTCTCAGTTAATTAAGTAAAAGAGAAAATGCTTTTTTCTCTTAGGCTTTTATATTAAAGTAGAGCTTGTCTAAATAGATTGATATGAAATAGTCCGCACATTTACTTTTGTTAAGTTTGGCAATTAATAATAGATCAGTTATTTAGTCGATGTAGTGATGAAGATCTATTGTGCCATTGTAAGTTAGGAGAATTGGTAGCTTCAATCCATTTGGTAGCTCTATATCCCTGTGTACATCAATGAGTGAGGATCCCCTCTCTCACTCAGTTGCCTTCGGAGTTAAGAGCTTTTGTATTCCCGCATTCCTGAGGCGTTTGTGCAATCATTTTTCTAGGTTTTAAACTTTTAGTAGGTCTTTATTTTTTAGTGCTAAGCTGTGCTATTTACTATCCTTGGGTTCTTTGATTCTTTTGAGAATTCTTCTTGCATTCTCCTCAGTTCTTCTTATAATTCAGTATTTCTTTAGCATCTTCTTCGACTCTTCTTCATTATTTCTTTCTATTTAGAATTTCTCTAGCATCTTGTGCATGCTCATTTTCTCTTCTGAGCCATCTAATTCATGGTTCACGTTAGGTTATCTAAAAAGGTCTTGAGTCTCCAACTTCTGACTAGGCAAGGAAGTGGTCATGGCTTCCTTGGTATGATTTTCAACTGCGGGATGACTTTCCCTCTCAGAGGGTTCTATTAAAACTCTTTTTCCTTTCTGTTCACTGGTAAGACAAGGAGAATTCTTACCTTTTCCTTACTATTAGGAGAACATTTCTTAAAGTTAGGAAGTGTTATTGCAACTTAGGGATTGAATAAGATTCTTATAGTTCTTCTTGGTTGTTGCACTTTTCCAAAAGTTTTACCATTAGGTTCTTCAATTCGTGCCTTTCTAGTCATTATTTTCATAATTCTTCTTCTAACACTTTCTGCTAGGCTGGTGGTTCTTCTTGTTGGCATAAGTTATTACTATGTTGTATTTCTACAGATTTATCTGGGTTTTATAGTCCAGTATTCCGTGAGATTTGTTTGCTATTTCGTATAACCATAAAGTGAGTGGTGATGATTTTTGACCATCCGTCCTTCATATTCTCTATTTGGTTTTGATAGCATTTGTTTGCTTCTCATAAATGGTACTAAACTATTGACCCTAAAAATTAGTAACCGTGAAGTCAATAAATTGAATTTGTATATTTATGAAAGTTTAGCCTTGTTCTTTATGATAGGATGGGAATTGAACTTGACCGGGTCACTATCTCCTATGGTTATTATGTCTGATAAGAATTTTGCAACCAAAGAGAAAGGCGAGACCACACCAAAAATTATTTTAGTGTAGGCACTTTGATACTTAAGTTAACAATAATTTGAAAAAATAAAGAAAAGTAGGACAAGAAAGTCAAAAAGAAGAAGAAAAGACATAAGCAGCTTTTTGGGTATTTAGTTATATATACTTTCTTATGTCGTATGTTACCTTTGTATATCATCCTCATAATCCCTTGTATAGAATTTTTTGATTATTTATAGGATTGAGATGTAGGTTTAATGCATGATTTTAGAATTCTATTAGAATTTATAAGTCTCTTGGACTTTTCTTTTAGGATTCTACTATCGAAGTTTTTTCGAAATTGAATTAGATTTTTCTTACCTTGGTAGGATTTTTCTTTAATAAGGTTTATCTTATCTACAATTCTTAAAAGTTAAGTCCTTTTTTTAGAATTGCCTTGATTTTCAGGGTGGTTGATTTACGATCAGTGTTCTATTTGCCTCAATAAAAAAAGAAGATTATTTCTTTATTTAAAATCTGACTAAATAAGGTAGCCAAGTTACAACTAATATTCTAACTAACTCAATGAGTTTTGAGTTTGATTGAATATGGTAGTTGAGTTACGATCAATATTCTGACAAGTTCGGTGAGAGTGTAGATTATTTTTTCATTTGGAATCTGACCGAATAAGATAATCGAGTTACGATTAACATCCTAACCAGCTCACTAAAAGTGCCCATGATTTGAAGATATTTTTGGGTCGATGTTGTCTTTAAGTCTTGTGGACCGAGATCTTTCAAGCCTCATGAACCGAAGCCTTTGAGCCCATAGGTCAAAGTTTTTGGACCTTGTAGGTCAAAATCTAAGGAGAACATGAGTAATTCTAGATAATAGAATTATTAAAATTAACAATTAATATTATATTTTAATTTAGATTTAGTTGAACGAGTTAAAAAATTTCAACTTGTCCAACATAAACAATTTACGAAATAAAGTATAAAACCCAAATTAAACCATGCAGTTTGGTGTGATTTCGGTTCAAAATTCGAGTTGCTACCCTTAATTTACTTATGTTGTTCTTTTTAAATGTTTCATTATTCATTTAAATTTTAAATTAATAAGGATGAAAATTTAAAATTATTATTTTCAAGTATTTTTTATGTCAAAAAGAGCAAATATAAATATTTACATTAAAATATTACAATATATAAAAATTAAAATCTATATAAATTTTAAATACAATAAAACTTTAATAAATTAAAATTTGATAAATTGATAATCTCAATTAAATAATGTTTTTGCACAGTCCCAATTTGACGCCCATGTGCTTAATTAATAATTTCACAAATTTATAAGATAATACATTATAAAAAAAATCTTATAGCTTCATATAAAACCCACTTATTATATAAATTAATATGCAACTAAATCTATATGATATATCTAGGAACCATTGTTGCATGATGTGTTATATTTTTTATTTATTTATTTACATAAGAGTTTTATTTGGTTAACTATTCATAAACTAGAATAATATAGTATATTAAAAATGTTAAGTAATAATATGTTTACATGGTTGAAATATAAAATTTGTATTCTAATTGATGTGGTATTTGATGTGTCTATTATGAATTGATACTATTTAACTACTATTTTGATAAAAAAAATAAAAGTTACAAAAAGTAGTTATAAATTAATGACAAATCAATTAAAATACAAACTTTGTATTAAATTATGAAAGTGTAATACTACTCAATACTATAATGGTATATTTTTAAGAAATAAATATTTATTTTTTAAAAAAAAAAGTAGGTTATGAATTTCAATTGTTTAAACAAAATACATGAAATATAATTAATTTGTAAAATGAAATATTCACTTAATTATAATAAAAGAATATTAAATATAATATTTTTAAAAATAAAGAATATCTTCATAAATGAAATATTTAAATATAACTAATATTTTTTATTTCAAAATATTAATTTGTCGAAATCGAAATTGTATAACATTTCAGAAAAAGAAAACTACAACACTGATTGGACATGTTATATTTTAGTAGAAAGACAACAAAGACAACAAAAAGGGAAACTCGTTTTCTTTAAGAACTGAAAAGCTTTTTCTTTATCTTGAAAAGAATGTTAGGCTGTTTCAGAATGGGCTTAAACTAAAGTGCTTTGTAATTGCAGCTATTCTAAATAAAGGGCAGCTAAATTGCTAGTTAGATGCAAAAGCAATCTTTTACAAGTCACCTTTGCCAAACAATTGAACTTGTTTCTGCTTTCAGTCAGTTCCCAACACTAGTAGTATTTATTATTTAGGAATCATTTCCAATTATGGAAAATTTCATATTTCCTTTTTAATTATTTTTTATTGACAACTAACTCTTTTAATTATGTTAAGTTTAATATCCTGATAGTTGTAAAAAACTGAATAGTCTCTCTTTTGCTTTTATGAAGAAAATTTAGCTGTTGTACACTGGCATAGCCTAAACTTGTGTTTAACATCTTGCATTTGTGTTAATAGCTCCATTTAAATGTATATATTTCTTTCATTTAAAACATCTGTATTAGTTAAGCTCTAATATTAGTACGGGACTATGAGTGTACGTTGTGCCCTTTCGCATTTTAGATCCTTGCAGCTCAACTGCAAGATGTGCTACAAATTGCATTGAACTTTGGGTTTTTTTTTTCTTTCTTCTTTTGACACTCCGAGTGTTTTTTTTTTCCCCTTAAAATATCCCTTAACCATACGTGTGTCAAAACTGAAAATGTTTTCTGCTACCAAATACTCGATGCTACTTTGAACAAGTTTTAAAACAGAAACAATACAATTCAGTTTTGTGGCACTTCTCGTTTTCCTTCTTTTTTTCTCCTTAATTTATGGCAACATTTCTTTCCCCCACATCCAATCCAAGCCTCGAGCCTCAAAATTAAGCTCCTGACATGTATACACATGGGCAACAGCTACAGTGTCTGAGCTTTACATTCTCTATACACTTACAATTTCTTAGGATCATATTTCTGTATCACAAATGCCATCGCAATCCCTTACATGACGGTTCTGCTACACTACTTTGAATGCACAAGAAATTCCAGAGTGATGCTTCCACCTTGCAACAAAATGTGATTGCCATCAAGATACTCATGTTAGCAAGCGAATAGATCTTCATCTTCTTTCACTTGCTTTCACCCCTCTATGTTGGCAAGTTTTCCAGAAAAAAGGGGCTACCCTTTCTAGTAAGAAAGTTGGTGTTCCATAGGGAAGCAGCCATATGGCATAAATCATTAAGCATCCATTTGACTTAAACGATGCATTGACTTCTATTTCTTCATTTTACTGCATTCTCCTTTCTGTGTGAATTTCTAACTCAATAACATTGCATGGGCGGTTGGTTAAGATAACGGAGAGCAAGGCATTCTTATTGGTGAGAACACCACAGTGAGACGGGCATGATCAGAAAGAGAATAGTTTTCTGGCCACCTTCCCTTCTCCACTTCTGGAGGAAAGAGAACTGCATTCTTCACGCTGAAACCAATTGTTAGTTCCCGACTACCTTTCACAACACCATCTTCATGTTCACTGTTGAGTTCATCTCTTTGATCTGACCATGTGGGTTTCCAAATTCGTTGCTGCAATGCAAATCATTTAGAAACATGACCCTCGTGTGTAAGAATGATAGACATTGATATCTAGTTAAGTAACTTTTCGGTATTACACATGATATCTAGTGGCATGGTAAGTTACCCAGCAACTATAGAAAATTTTAGATCTATGGGTTCTCCTATTTATACAGAGACCTCTAGATTCCAAATAGTAGAACATAGAATGAACCACCTAATTTCAACAGATAGAAACCCGAGCTACTGATCAAGGTCAAGAGTTTTAAAATAGCTAAGGATTCAGCAGAGATGACATTTCTACATCTGTAACAGTTTAAGGGAATGTTATGATGCTTCATATAATAGAGAGCTATGTAAAAAGAGATTTTATTGAGTCTACCTGAAATTCCTTGTAATCAACGACACCATTTCCATCAATGTCTGCTTGGAACCACAAGTCCTTTGTCTCTTCATCACTAAGACCATGGCGGTGGCCAGTTAAATTAAGCTGAAGAATGGCAGCATTGAGAGGCCTGGTCAGATACACCGAGAGAAATAAAAAGAAGAATGTTTTGAGATCCATATTTATAAATTTACTATACCTGTTGAAGAGCTTCACAGAAACCTGAGTAGGTAATGTAATCACCATCATTGTCGACTTTTAGAAAGGCAAATGCATTGTTTGCTGTAAGAGAAGCCTGCCGCAGTTGGTACTGAAAGAAGGTTTTCATGTTCAGAGATAAAGAATTAAGCTGAAACCATATATACAGTCTCTTCTAAGTACACAATTAATTTATCAAGAAAGTTATATTCTATGCAAGGAGACCAGTATGTCCAATAGATCTTACAGGAAAGATTTCGTGGATGAATCAACCTGAAATCTATGAAAGAACTTTTAGGTAGTAGACAAACTTATGAAGTGAGCTAATGGGGAAATATTTAACTTAGTGATTTTCTTCAAGGTCTTGCCACTTTTCTGCAAACATGTTCAGTGGAATTAATATAGAATCCAGAATCAGTGGTAAACAGAGACACCTCCACCGGTTTTTAGTACTATACAATATCCATTATATTTAATGAGCAAAAAAGTCAAAAGAGAGAGAGGAAGTAACACCGCGTAAGTCAACCAAAACAATCTTCTTCTCATTGTTGGAGGAGTCTATACGGATTCCTAGGCATAAGAAAGAAAATCCTCAATCCCTAATACAGTATACTCTTTTATGCAATTTCCTGAGAGCTACTAACATTTGAATAGTAATTCAATAAGACCTGTCATATCTAACTCCCATATGAGGCCTAAAGAGTTAAAAAAGGGAAATCACTTCTCCAAGAATCAGGCAACAATAAGCTACTTCCTAAATGATTCAATTAGAAGATTGATGATATTTGTAATTTCAACTTCATTTTTATACCACTAATATTTGAAAAATCACGCAAATTATTAGAAACAACTGATCTCAACTTTTATAACATGATATTAGCATATCAAATGCAAGAAACATAAGCAAGTCATTCAAAAGCATGAGACTAGATCCAAAAAAAAAATGTTGGTATGTTGATCAGAAAGAGAGATCTGACCTTGAACATCCCAAATACTGCTTCACTCCAGCTTGTTTTTAGTAATTTCCGATACTTATTGGGATTAAGAAGCCATATAAAATCCACACCACATATGTTGCCTCGATGATTGCGGTGACTAACCCACTGTGAGGATGGCATGAAATATATGAGAAACATAATAAACAACTATTATGATTTGGCCAGATTTTCAGCCAAAAAGCAAACAAAACTGATAGAAGCATCAAGAAATGACCTTATGAGCATCAGCATCTGTGTATTGATGGGCAGTATCATATGATGACATAAACCCCTGTGATCTTAGGAACTTGTAAACATGTCCACGTTTGCTCCCATTCCAGTCACTGTATGAAGTACAACATACAAGTCAGAGAAAGCAAATAAGTCTGAGACCAGTAGGTGAGGAAACTTTTCAAATTGAGCAATGTAATCATCAATTTACCCGCACAGAATGATAGGAATGGGATTGAGATTATATTCTTTAAGGTAAGATTCTACATGTTGCAGAATTTTGTATACCTAAATAAAAGATCATGTAATTCGTCAAAATGAGAAACAAAGACTATATAGCATGGCTGCTTGAGCGACTTCTTTTAAGATACATGGCCAAGAAGAAAATATGTGAGATGGAAATTAAATTCACCTGATGTAATCGTACTAAACAGAGACTAGAATCATGAGGAAACAACAAATGGGTGTTTACAATGAGAATTTCTTGCCGAAGATCACCATTTCGGCACTGTGAGTAAGGGGCTTCTAATTCAACATGTAACAACTGAGCAACACGATCTCCACAATCATTGAAGTGCAGATCTCGATAGTTGATAACTCTAAAGTAATCCTTATGCACAGCAGTCAGCAAACCTGTGAATGCCAAGGGACAGAACAAGTTAGAAGGGAAGAACAAA
The DNA here is from genome assembly GCA_946807835.1 of Ailanthus altissimus. Classification (NCBI taxonomy): domain Eukaryota; kingdom Viridiplantae; phylum Streptophyta; class Magnoliopsida; order Sapindales; family Simaroubaceae; genus Ailanthus; species Ailanthus altissimus. Next base: position 6,016,208 of record OX327713.1, on the reverse strand, counting down.
ATTTTGGTAAAATGATAATAACTATAAAGATGAGTTGAATAGTCTTTTGTCCTAGCTAGAACAAAATATTTGATTATTCTCTTCAAGACATGTTATATGCCTGCTAAACACCCTGTTCCCTCCCTGTCTAAAATAACTTGCTCACAGAAGGAAGCCCTATGATCCATAATACTTCTACCCCACAAAAAAGTAATGCATACATAATTATAAATGCCATAATTATGTTGCAACATAATTATTAAGTAAAAGAGGGAAAACATATTAATACGAGGCAACAAAAAGTTGTGGTCTCTTACTAAAAATTGGAAAATGGGTTTTCCTCATTGAAAAGGAGGTTAAATGCTGATACTCAAACCCATCAAAAGGATTGATTGAACATAACTTAAATTAAAGAAAGAAAAGATGATAAACAATAAATATTTGGTAACAAACATATTGACATTGACGAGGGAGGAAGTATGGAAAATAAATAAGAGAGAAAATGATTACCGTCACCGCGGTTGTTGGTACGTGCGAGCTTGAAATTGAGATAACCAGCATCACCCAATCTCTTCTCATACATATTTACTAGCTCTTCGTTTCCAACCCAAAACTCCTGCGCCATCCAAAATCAAATCAAATATTCATTTTATGTATTCAAATTTCCCATTAAAGTGAGAAAATTATAATCAATTTATTAATACCTGAAGACAAATAATCGAAGATCTTTCGTATAACAACCAATCCAATATTCTGTGGTTCCTGGCCAACCAATAGGCCCTGTAGTCACTTTCCCGGCAACTCTGATCCTGGAATTGGAATTCAATTATTAATACTAATCCCAACAAACAAAATAACATAATATTAATCTCAAATAAAACCCAAAACAAAAAGGGCATAAGTTAGAGTTACCTCATTGGAGAGGCGCTTGTAGATGGGAGCAAGAATGTTGAAGGTGGTACAAGTAATGCATGGCTGTTGCTGATGATCTCTAATCGAAGAGGCAATCGCATAACTCCCTATTCTTGATATTCTTCCTTTCATTTTTGTTATCATATTTCTTCACTTTTGCGACAACACCACCAACAACAGCACAAATTTAAATGCCAATGCTAATGCTAATGCTAATGGGGTTTGCAAGGCTCTATTTGTTCCTTCTTTTTTATTGTTTTATTTCTTTTAAGAATATTATTATTACTACGTTTTTTTTTTGGGTTCGTGGGGTTTCGATTGACACGCCAATAAAAAATTACAAAGGAATTACCGGGAACCCAACAGCCGTATGTTGAAGCCAAAAGCCACCATTACAACGACCGCCTCTTCCACTTCTGTTTAAGCCCCCCACGCCACCCCCCTGCTTTTCCATTTTTATCTTTTCTCTCTTTGCATCGCCAAAAGGACAATAATATCCGCTTCCCAGAGTTTCTATTTTTTTTTTCTCAAATAAGGACATAAAATTTTCATTTGTATCAAATAAGTACTCTCTTCAATCCTTTTAGTTAGAATGTCGACTTTTAATAAAGAATAAAAGTCATCATCTTAGTCATTCGTTTCGTTATAGGTTATGGAGTTATTTGTTACAAATAGTTTGTTCTAAATAACAAGCACTTCATTCGGCTCCTCTTCCCCCGTTTTGACCGTCTTATTTGTCTAATGTGATGCTATGCAAATGTGTGTGTGTTTTTTTTTTATCTTTATTATTATAATCTTTTTGGGCCTGCCATTGTCCCTTTCTACTCCAACAATACACAAACACAATCATTAAATTAGCTTCAATTTATTTGTTTAAAATAAAAGCAGATACTTCAATTTTATTTTCTAATATGAAATTCAGATTCAGATGCAGTGGGAGTCGTAAAGTAATAGGGTAGAGGACGGCATTATTTAAAGTGACCCCACGCACGCCAACGGAGTACGAATATCAATCAAATCCTTTAATTCCAGCCGCAAGTTAGAGAATCTGCCGCAACAATCAAGGAAGAAAATGATTATTATGATGATGATTCATTTTCACAATTCTCATTTCTTTTTCACCGTTTCCATCTTTAATCATACACTTCAATATCATTGCCGTGACTGTCAAATTCTTCCCATCCATCTAAATCGTCGAAAACACCTTCGCCGACACACAAATCAGATTTTGTTTGGCAAGTAACTAATAGAATTTCAAAGTGAATCAGCAGAAAACACAAATTGTAGAATATATAATATCACTAAATTCCTCCAGGACCTGGCGCTTGATGTTAACAGTGATCATGTGATTAGTTTACATTACTTCTTTCCTAATATTTAAATATTATCGAATTGGTGTTATGTTTACCAAGACAACGAGTAAAAGATTGAGAATTATTGGCATTCTATCTAGATTTTGGTTTAAACCCAAACCTGATAAGGCTCACTGTACTCGTAAGAAGATCTATTGTAGCTTGAAAGTTCATTATAGCCTACAAGAAGGTTCATTGTAGGCTTTAGGCCAAGCCTATTATCATTGGAAGGATTTTATATTAAATAAATAAACCCAAACCTGATAAGGCTCACTGTACTCGTAAGAAGATCTATTGTAGCTTGAAAGTTCATTATAGCCTACAAGAAGGTTCATTGTAGGCTTTAGGCCAAGCCTATTATCATTGGAAGGATTTTATATTAAATAAAAGAATATTCTCATGACTTATTAACGAACTTCAACCCTAAATATAAACAAGTGTCCTCAACATTTGTTTTAAGGTACTACTAAACTTTTTTTAAAGATAATAAAAAAAATACATATTGTTCGAAAACTTGAACTATTATTAAGAATCTCGATGTTTTAAGATTTTTTATATAAATATTATTTTTATAATTTTGAAATGAGTTCAAAATAAAAAAGTAAAAATATGTCATAATTTTAATAAAATTCTACAATTTAATATATAAAAAATGCTACAAATAAAAGGTAAAATAATCAAGTATAGAAAAGATCTCACAAAAAAATAACTAAGGGAGAATAAATTATAACCCAAAAAGTTACATCAATACACTAAATTTTTCTTTATTATTGTTTTATTTTCTTAATTTTTTTTATATAAACCTATCATTAACTTAAATATTAAAAATAATTTTCAGTGTAGTATAACTTTATTTGTGAATGCATGAGACTTTTAAAGCTTAGTATAAAGGATCATTTCATTCCAATCTTTAGAAAAAAAAAATTATTATCTCTAAAAAATATAAATTCAAATTACCAACGAAGAATCTCTTAAATTTCAGGTCAACCATTGGAATTAAGACTTGTATTTCTAACTTCGGAACAAGGAGTTAATATGCAGAATATATTTTTGCAATTTTTTTTATACTTATATATAACACACAATTTCACACCCATACAAAAGAAGAAATCAAACTTCCAACCTAATGATTAAAAAATATGTTTTGAAGTGCTAATTAATTTGATTAGCGCACTAAGCTCTATACTTTTGCAATTTGCTCCCCTAAAAAAAAAAATATTTTATGGGACGTGCTACTTTGATAAGTACCTCACTCGAGTTCATGACGTGTGATATCATGTTTTCAAATCACATATATAAATAAATAAATAGAATAAATAGTAATAGTTAAGGGTGGGTAAAATAAATTAGTAATCAAAAAATCAAATTGAATTGGTCGGTTCAGTCTCTTTTTTGTTAAAAAAAATCAATTCAGTTTTAATTTGGAAAAATTGACTAGTCCGATTTAGTTGCGGTTCAGTTTTCTCAAAAAAATAACCAAACCGGTTTAATTGGTTTTTTTTTGTAATTATGTTAATAAAAAGTTTAAAATTTATCTCAAATTAAATAAATTGTAATTATGTTAATATGAAATAGACTCAAAATTAGGTCAAAAAATGATTTATTAAATTATTTAGATAAATAAATTAAAAAAGCCTACAATTTAAAATAAAAAATTAATAAATAGCCTAAATTTTTAAAGACTTATATAATATATAAAAATAAATTTAGTGGTTTATGTAATGTGTAATAAAAAATATTATATAATATAACGTGTAATATATTAATTTAGTCGACTTAATTTTTTAAATACTTATATAATATATAAAAATAAATTTAATAATTTATATAATGTGTAATAAAAAAATAAAAAAAAAATTAAAATAATCTATTAAATTATTTAAACAAATAAATTTAAAAAAATACACAATTTAAAATAAAAAAATTATAAAAAAATTGAACCAAACCGAATAAAAAAGAAACAATTTGATTCGGTTCAATTTTTTCTTTTAAAAAAACTGATTTTAATTTTATTTATTTAAAAAATTAAACTAATTTAATTCAATTTAATTTAAAAAAATCAAATTAAACCGAATCGTGCCATAAGATAGAATTTGCAACGTCTCTAATTTTGGCCGTTATGTAAAGTAATGGGCAGCTTGTTTCTCTTAGTTAACATCGTACATGGTTTTGTGCTGTAGAATTATTGTAAGTTTGACCACAATTAGCTTAGAAGCCTAGGACAAAGGAGTCACTTCATTTTTTAAAAACAAATTTAAGTGGTAGAATTTTATTTTATTACAAAAATTCATCCCAAAAATTTGCAATTGAATTTTTCAGTCACTAATTTATGATAGACTAATTTTATAATAAATTTTTTTATTATTTATTTATGTTAATTAAATTAATAATGAGTGCCGTTTTTAATGTCAAATGACACATTATTGCACATGTAAAAAATTCCATAGTAATTAATGTGGCACAAAATATGTATTATTATTTTGTAATAGATATATATTATTTTAAAGTGAATTTTGCATCTAAAATAGTGATATTAAAAATTAAAATTTATTTTTATATTACAAAATCAATTTATTGATTTTATTTTCTTAATACATATTAATATACATACATAATTATATTATATATATTTAAAAATATATATTCTAATTTAAATATGAATTATGGCTCATCACGCAACATTAAAAATACAATATTATTGATACATCTATTCAAGTATTTGATAATTCAATTGACAAACTACAAAATTTCTGAGTGATTTAAATTTAAAGGCTAATTAACCTAAATAGACTTGAAAAGCTAAAATCGAACTACATGTGATGATACGAGCCTTGTACGTGTAAATGTATGCTATATGCTAATCACCTGAAACAATAAAGACATATAAATTCATAAGAAAAAATATTTTGAAGCCATAAATTTTGACTGCCAACATTAACAATGATGAAAATTCAACCAAAAGTTTTTACTAAACTACTTATTGAAGAATTCAAAATAAAATTAGATAACGTGGAGTGAGATGAAATGTGATGATGAAAGATGTAAATAGAGATGATGTGTAATGTCGATGAAGTATAAAAGTTCTTTAAAGTGAGAAAAATAGATGTAAAACACAGTTATATTTTAGATTGATTGTGTGATGGTTACTTGTAAGACAAAAGTCGTATTATTAGTAAAATAATAATAAAAAATAAGTTTACATTTGTTAGTACAATACATAGACCGAAGGAAATTCCAAGTAGACATGCATGGAGAATTTTGTTTTGAATTAACATATTCTACTACTTGATGAGTTAAGGAGCATGCATATAGACGGGGACAATCACTTTAAGTATTTTTTTTTTTTATGATTTTGAGACATTACATCAGAGGTTTCTAATCATCCATTTGACTTGTGATTGCAGTTAATAAAATATCATCGAAAAGTGTCTAACTTAGTACAATATTTGTGACCATATGTAAAGATGAGAACAATAACATTTTTCTATTAACATGAGAGATTTATGACTTTGAAAATGATGCATCTTGGACATGATTTATGATCAAACTTTGGGGAGTAATTGGTGACTATTAAGATCTAGTTTTTATATATAATTGACATACTAGTATTGAGAGGGTCATTTGAGATGTGTATTATTAGCTTATCATGGGTTTTGTATCTGTTACTTGAAAGAGAGTTTAGTGACAAAATACAATATATCAACAAGAAGAAGAAAAAGGGGAAATTTTTAGCTCCTTATTTTGTTGCTACTAAGGTATATTGTATTTTTAACTTTCAACACCAAATAAATAAGATGTATGAGATGCGAACTGATGCAACTAAGTATTTAGACTTTGGTATGGAGAAATAAGTTTGATTACTTGGTGTATTCGAAAGATACCACATCATGATCACTAAAATCATAAAGAGCATTAATGTAGTTGCAAAAGATGTAATATTTCTTTCTGTGACCACTTTGGGTGAATGGATACTAAAGAGAATGCAACAATGGTTTTATCGTAGATGGGAGGTAACAAAAGGTAGTGGATATTTCTAATAACTTAGGTAAATCACAAAGTGATGAAGTACAATGATAAAACTAGTCGAATGATATTTCACATAGTGGATAATTTATTATTTCTTGTAAAAAAAGAAAGTAGAAATGAAATAATAGACATTTGTTAGACTGGATAGTTGCAAACGAATTAAGAAATGTTGACATCTAGCCTTCTATAGTATATTAACAGACAGGTAAGGGTAAGAACGAAGCAAATTCTATCTCAAGAAGGAAAACCATCAAAGAATGTTATAGTCGCTATAAATAATATGGACATAACTTACAAACATGTCAAAACCCTATTACTTTACATAACAATTAATGTATGATTGTTAATTTTGGGTTATATTATTTCAATGAAGTTGTATATTTATTTGTAAAACCTAAATTGATATTTGATCTCCTTTCATTTAGCTTACTTTGATATTTGTTGTTGAATTGTTAAACATCGTTAATTACATTCATATATCGAAATTCTAATATAATTTCTCCTATTTTCTAGATATTTCAAAATCTACAAATCATTAATAATACTTCTATACTTTTTGCACATCTATATATCATCTCTGTACACATCCACTAAACATAAGGACAACATAGAACTATATAACACAATTACACATCTATATAACATTTTGTACATCTAAACAAAATATCAGTATGCATCTACCAAATATAAGGGCAACAATAACAATATAACACAATTACACATCTATACATTATTTTAAGGGATGGGTCTATAAATCTAGGGCTATCTTTTCTCTAAAAAGAATACTAGTCTTGGGGTTGAAATCAAATGGTTAACCTAACAATAAGTATTAATGAACATACAAGTGAACACGTTATAGTCTCCACTCTGGATCCTCTACAGAGGCACACATTCCTTTAAAAGATAAGTTCGAATGATGACATATCTTCTATTACTTCTCTTTTAAAGGCATAAAATTTGCATGTCTAAAGATAATGTGGTATGAGAATATATAGATGAATGATAAATATTTCCATCACTTTTGTCAACATATGCATTAGTGTTGGAATAGTAGAGTGTCATTCTCCTGTGAAGCAAATTAAGTTCTACTGCAATCCAATGCTCTATTTTGTAGTTCACTAAAATATATACATACACTTTTAATAATTGTAGTTTTATTAAGAACTAATTATATAATAAATAAAAAATTATTATTTTATGTCCATTACCTTACCTACTTCAGCCCACAATTTAGCATTAAATAAATTCTTCTTTACTTCTCATTCAAAAGGCAACAATAACGAGTTCCATACCATTTAGTACAAGAGCATTCTATTGGTGTACATAATTAATGGACTACTAAAATCAAGTAATAACATGAGTTATTATCAATAATACCTTTGAGATAAGATCTAATTATATAAATACTTATGTGTTTTAAATTCTGTCAATAATGCCTAAAAGGAGGTTTAAAGCAATTTCACCAATGTCCCTCCATTAGAGAATCTTTCATATAAATTAACAGATTCTATGTCAATAAGTATGAAATATTAAAATTACCCCTATATATAATAAATAATTATGATATAATAATTATGCCATACATACACGATTTTGTAGAAAATTCATTTCCCATAATAAAAATAAAATACAAGTTTTTTAGGCATTGTTAGGTATTTCTTGCAAAAAAATAACTTGACGCTGGAAGATAGTGACGTTGATAGGGTATTTTTTTTATGCAAATGGATGGTGTTAGGTAATTTTCATGGGATTTTGATTAAATTTTAGGGGTTTGGTAATTTTGGCGTAGGTGTTAGTTGTTTGGTTTCTTGGATTTTGACTTTCTTTTTGTATAATTTTTTTTACAATGATTTTGGAGAATTATGTAATAGAAAGAAATAGAAGATAATGCTCAAAGATTTTGGCAAAGATTTCTCATTAATAGGTCTTTCCCTGCATATGTGCTTCTAGCAAGTTGCAGCAGAAATATAAAATTAGTTTTAAAAAAAAAAATTTTAAAAAGGACGCAACTAGACCACGTAGATCATTTTGAAAAAAATGTAATAATCAAAATAGAAGCTATACTTGACAAAATCTTCGTAATATATATATTTCTTTTAAGATAAGTTTTTATTTAACCTTTTACTAACATGCTATTAATGAAAATTAATGATTATTAAAAAAAATAGTAAAAGAAAAAATTCTAACCGCTTATACATAATAAAGAACACACATCACATACTAATAAAAATTTAGGTAAAACTTAAATGAAGAGAGAATCCTAATTCATATATGTATAGTTACAATTATGTGTATACATCACATTAATTTATTTCCCGAATGTTTTTAATTGATTTCTCATGACTGAAGAATCTTTATGTTTTTAATATACTAAAGTTTCCTTAAAGAATTTCATTCCGAAAGAAACGCAGAGAGAGTGGAGAGAAGAGAGAACGGTTTCATATTTTAGAAATCTGGCTATTAACGAGTGATTTTCATGAAGATGGATCATACATCTCTTATAATATATAGGCTTAATAATTTTTGAAAAATTTCGTCTAATAAATTTCAGTCGAGTAATTACAAATATCAAATATATTTAAGGCCGTCCGAGCAACGTCGAAGAGACATATAAGCCTAAATAATGAAGGGCAGCACATGGGTGACTAGGTTGAAAAAGATGTGTGAGAGGCTCGTGACAATGACTTATCTAGCCGACGAGTGTCTTCTGAATAATGACCCCCCGTTAATTAATGAGAGGGAGAAAATTACTCAAATTCATTGGACGTCTCACATGGGGTTTGAATGATTAACAGAAAGTGAGAGGTGGAGCAGTCTCAACCTTAAATTGCGGTAAGAATTATGATAGCCATTTTTAAAATTATTAGTTCGTATTATGTTAGACAATTACTATAAGGATAATTAAAACTTTAATTTGAAAATGAAGAAGTGAAATGAGTAGTGTTAGATTTATAAAGTTGAGAAATAAATTTTATAACTTAATTAATGTATTATTAATTCATAATCATCATATGTTAGATAACTATGATATTTTAATCATTATTAATATAGTAATTATATGATACTAATTAATAATAAATACATTAAATATTGTATAAATTAATATAAAAACTTTATATGTAACTTTATAAGTTTAGGGTTTGTTGAGAATGAAACTATACTTAGGCTTGAGGGTAAGCTTATAATTTATATATATCTATATATATACACAAATATTACATCTTAAATCTCAACTATCAATGATTATAATATTATAATTTAAATATTAACTAATTACATTATTATTAACTAAATAACTTTCCCATACAATTGGAGAGTACAACTTGAGGCATTAAAACTGTTTTAAATACTGTCAAAATTTGAACCTTTAATCTAAATTACAAAATGCACAAACTTTACAGTTAGAATAAATAATTAGGTGTGGTTCACAAAATATTGTTTTTAAATAAAAAAAAATTAGCAGACTTAAATTAAAGCGTATAAAAACTTTACACTAGAGCAAAATAATTCACAAAATATTTTAAATGATCAATAAGTATATAATTATGATTTATCTATTAATAATTAAAATTTTATACATTGACGCCATTAGTTTCTGATTTTGACAATTTAACCTTTTGACAATTACCGATGGTCCCATTTACTTCTGAAATTACTTTTCTATAGATATGGCCTAGATGATTTTAAAGATTCGTTGGCTTCTTCTACATAAATGGTAGACAGAGATAAAGATCGTTGTGATAGAACAATATTAACACGTGTAAAATTTAAGTAGATGTGGCTGATGAATAACACATGCTCTTGGAAACTATCAACCTAAGATTCAAATCAATCGAGATCAATTAAACTATACAAACAATTATAACCAATAACAAATTTGTAGTCATTTTACTGAGTTTAACCAAACTATTCAAATATACTAATTGAAGAATGTTTACAGTAAAATTACATACAAATAATAATAAATAAACCAATTAGACAAATTACATTTTTAGCTTGTCAACCAACTTCTAAATGACATTTATATTAATTTATTTTTAATTGTATCATGTTTATTTTAATTTTTTCATAATTCTTATATTATCATGAACTAATTTTTTTTCTAAAATTATTACTTGAATTCAATATGTATGCTTAATTGTTATATCTTTTTAATATTTATTTGAATTTAATTCTTTATTATTTAAATATTTATTTTTAATACTTTATTATATCTAACTAATATTATGATTGATTTGGTAATATTTTGATAAATTCAAAAGCGGTATCATTGTATTTAGATCTTGGTGATTTGATATATGATTGTAGAGTAACATTTACAAGTTTCAACTTAGGATAGAGATATACCTAATTGGTATGTATAGTCAATAAGATTTGTTTTTAATAAATCTTAATTTATTGCAATTACCATAAAAATAGGTATTTGATAAATTGAGATATACTTACTTGACCTTGAGAGCTTGTGAATACATTAGTATCTTGACCAATAATAAGAATTGAGGGATAGAAATATTAAAGAATTAATATTTAAAAAAATATATTGAAGGATAATAATTAACCCTAAGTTTTCTCTACCTAATATCTTCTTGATTTATTTGAGTTGTATCATTTATTTTCTCTACTTTATTTAGTTTATTTAAACTAATTGCAATTTAAGATTTGATTTTGCTGAATAATTATTAAAAAGATACAATTTTAGTACTTAGTTGAAAATAATTATTATCCCTGTGTGTTCGACACTCAACTTTATAAGTCCATTTATTATTTATTATGACAGCATATTGTTGCACTTAATTTTGTGCTTAAAATTCACACAACAAGTTTTTTGTGCCGTTGATGGGAATAATATTTATTTTTGCTAATATTAATACTAATCTTTCTTGTTTTCACTTTAAAAATTATTTTTAAATTTTATTTTACATATAGTCCCTTTTTTTCTTTTATTCTATTTTTGTAAAGTTGCTTTTCAATTCTTTTGTTTTATTTTTTTTTAGGATACTTTTCAAAGCTATATCATGGCTAATTAGTTTCAATTTCAACAACAAGTGGTAGAACATAGATCTTTAAGAGATTATTCAATCTCAATGATTAGTTGCATTCAACCCAACATATGCCGACCAATAATAAAAATCAACCATGAATAATACAGATATTGAAAGACTTGGTTCTATTCAGTTGACATCCATGTGATGATCTAAATGAACATACCATAAATATTTTAGAGATTTGTGATTTGGTCAACTATGATAAAGTCTCAGATGATGCAATATGGTTGTAGCTATGGAAGTTAAAGATTAAAATTATTCTAGTCTATGCAATATCCCTTATTATGTATGATTTGTAATTCTTCTTCCATAGCCAATGAATTACAATATTCTGGTCTAAGATTAAAATCTTTCCTGTAAGGTTCAAATCAAGGTGGTTGGGACCTTATTTACAAGATTTTTTCATAGAACTATGGAAGTCAAAGAAAAGAAATATCAAAGCTTTTAGACATCGACTAAAGTTCTATTGGTGCGATACCCCTGACATGCAGTTTGATCCTTCACGAGTCAACGAAGACGTCAAGCCAATGACGTTAAATTAAGTACTTCTTAGAAGGCAAACCAAGTAAATTTTTATTTTTTTTATGTTGCTTGTTTTTTATTTTATTTTATTTTATTTTCTGTTAGTGTTAAAGTAGCAAGACAAGCATTTAAGAAGCAGCAAAAGATTTTACAAGTGTTTGGAGATAGAAAAATTAAACACCGTCACATTAAGATAAAACGATGCAATGCTAGGCCTTCATTTACCAGAGAAGTGTTTTACTCTCATTTTTAATTTTGTCATTAAGGACAATGTCTAATTTAAGTTTGGAGATGAGAAACACTTATCTTATGTTTATTTTTTGCTACATGAATTTTTTTACTTGTTGTTTTGCATGTTAATTTTTTTATATTGTATTCAAAGTTGTGATGATGATCAATAAGTTAATGATAAGAAATAGAAAATCAACTGAATCTATTTTTACAAGTCCTTAGGAAACGATATACACCGAAGATAATTCTTATACCATAATCTTGAACTAATTTTGACTTTATTTTTGATCACTTATTCTTAAACACATTGAAATAAAGCATGTATTAATTGAATTATTACTTAAAGATGCTCATGCTTAAAAAGTACACTACAATCTCGAAGACCAACACTCTAAAATTTGTTTGAGGCGAAATCCTAGAAAACACATTAATAAGAAAATATATTAGGCCATCTTTAAACTGTTTGAACCTTTATAGCATACTTTAAACGAATATTTATCCCTAGTGAAACCTATTTTTATAGGGAAGAATGAAGAACTTAATAAGCAATCAAAATTTGATGTCTCAACATAATAAGCAATTAAATAGTCAAATGATACCTATTTTAGGGAAGAATGAAGAACTTGATGAATGGTATGTTTAGTTATTAAAAGTTGCTTATTAAATTCTGAAAGTACTTATGCCATTTCAATAGTCATTGAGACAATGATTATGAACATCAAATCAATCTAGCATGTTATATTTTATTTTTAAATTTTCATTTGATTTTGAATCAAGTATTAATAGAATCTGACTCAGAATCCTACAATGTGGACCTAGGTAGGCCTTATCGAGCACTCCAACGGAATGCTTCCCAAAGTCCACTATCAACCTTGGGAAATTCTATTAGGCGAATCCTAAAATTTATCTTAATTTCTTTCTGATATATTTTTATAAACACGGGAAAATTTTTATTTTTCTAAAAATCTTAGATTAAAACTGACAAAGTTTCCCCTGTTTTTCTGAAAATATATATTTCATAAACCTATAGAAAATACACTCCAAATATTTCTCACATCTCTCAGCTGCAAAGGGGACTTCTCGTCCCTTTTCAAATCAATCAACACATGCATTCTTGATCATACTTCAACAGATATCCATGTAGGAAAATCAACCTTTCAAAAAGGCAAAAATATTCATTTTAGTTCCAAAATCTGTTATGCATGTTATACAACGCATAACTAAATATGATGCATGTATAAATGTATACATATAGCTCTGTACATGCACATGAGATCATCGTAGGGCTAGCCCACTACTAATCTACAGCAGAAACTATAGGCTGTACGTAGTAGGCTGTACTTAGGGGAAAAATAGAAACACAAAAAATAAAGGGTGAGTTGATAAACTCAATGAGTAGGTGTGAAATTTAGATAATTGTGGAAACATACTGAAAATTCTAAAAAGTACTGAAAACTGTTCTAAATCGTTTTTAAATCTCAAATACTGATAAAACTCTACCGACCAGTTTTCTTTATTTAAAATTTTTAAAACTTAATGGGCTACTGCTGAAATCTGTAAAAAAATTTATTTTCTGAAAAAAAAAACTACATATCTCATACAATTGTCTAAAACTTTCGCTCAGTTCTAGTCTGTCTGAAAAGCACCAATGGCTACCCTAATGCTGGACCCACTCGTCGACGTGGCTGATAAAATGAGTCGGTCACAGAGCAGTCTCTGCTAGCAACAATCACTGTGATCAATCTGATAAATCTAACACATCTTACTGTCTATGTGGCAGAATATACATCACAGACATATAGCGAGACAACACCTTGTAGCATAAGCGACTTACTGACTCGACACCCCGACTCCCTGGAGTTAGTAACACTCAACCCAACTGACTGACTGACTTGTCCACGCATACGGGGTGTACCGGCCGAGTCTATACTATCCCCACAATGATCTGAATCTGATAGCTGATAACTGATAAATGGAGTACCACTGGCCTTTGAAAATTGATCGTATCTAAAACTATTTCTTAAAATTGATATGTAAATTTTTAAAATCTGTTTCTTACTGCTGAAAAATAAATATCTAAACTGTTGAAAATACTGAACTGTAATTCTAAATTTTTACGGTGTTTCTAAATGATAAATTTTTAATTCTCATTATATAAAACAAATCAAATAAAATATCACTATGCTTTCTAAAATTCTTAAAAATCACATAACTTGAGTAAATTATTTGAAACAATAATATTTAAATTAAAAAGAATATAAATACTAATAATTTAAAATAAGCTGCATTTAATTTTTTTTAATTGCTTTCCCACTCAATAACTGTCCTACGCTAAAATTTCTTTTCTGAGCTTGTCCTTTCACCAGTTTCGACCTTCGGCACCTTCAAAACATAAATTACGCTTTAGTCCCCCTAAAATAGAAAAATTATCAAAATACCCCTAGTGCACATTTTTAGCCACCACCAAAATTCCTTTCTAAATTTACAATTTTTTCTCTAACAATCTCAATTTATGCACAAACTACCATTTTTTTGTCAAAGGGGTCCATAATCCCTTATAATTTTCTTTGGTCATAATTACCCCTAATCTTTGTCATAAATGACCATTATGTTCCATATCCTAACTTTGATTTCCACCTATCAAAACTCATCTTAAGGGTCTTAGAATTCATTCATAACCCTCAATTTTAACTAATTACACTTGTACCACTAAAAACTCCAAAATGGCCAAAATGACCCAAATGGGATTTTTACCATTTTTCAAATTTCTTTTTACCTAGTCCTATATTACCCCCCACCAAATTCATTCTAATGCCCTAAATTTATTCAATTGAAGTCCAATTATATAAAAACCCTAATTTACTATTCTAAAATTTGGAATTCTCACCTTTTAAAGTAAGTTTACCCTTAATCCACCCTTGAATCTTGCTTAGACACTTTGAAATAACTTGATTTTGGTGGGGATTCCTTGATTTGATTTAGAAATGTCATGGGTTTCACTGTTCACCTTCTTCTCCCTTCATGTGAATTTCTCTCTCTCTCTTTTTTTTTTTAACACTTCCTTGCAAATAAAACACTTGGCCTTTATATATATCCAAAAATTGTATAATGGACCTCCAAGAAATACCTAATAGCTACATATATATCCAAAAATTGTATAATGGCCCTCCAAGAAATACCTAATAGCTACCTAGTCCTCCAATTAAAAAGCCTTTGATTGGTGGCCAATAATTTAATAATTATTACTAATAACTAATATAATAGACTAATATATGCAATTGTCCCAATTTGATTGGTCCATGTCTTAAAATACACATCTTATCCAACAAAAATGGCTTGCTTAGGGTATGATGCTTAAACAAAAAATTATTGGTATAAATATTAAATTTTCACTACTTAGTAAACCAAAACAAAAATCTAAAATATTCGGTGAGCACCCAACGCCCAAATTGATTATGAAATTACCCAATTGGGTCTATTACGGTTCACATAAACACTAAAAACAATGTTCTGAGAATGATTGAAATCTAAAACTTCTACGGTTCCCTAATTGTCTAATACCGAAATTCTAGGTATTTGACTATTCATGAGAACTAGGCATTACAAATATAATCTCTTTAAATTCTCTTTTTGATTTTATTTTTCATTGCTCGAGGATGAGCAAATGGTTAAGTTTGGGGGAGTTTGATAAGCGTAAATTGTATCTATTATTTTCACTCCTTTAACTAAATTAATTGCTCATTCTAATAAGAATATTATACTTTTTATATACTTTATTGTTATTTTGTAGGTTTAAAGTTAATGGAGATATTTGGAATAAAAATCTAAAAAAAATAAGACAACATAAAATTGCTACAGTATAGCTACATATCTATGAACAGTGACTTGCTACAGTGTTTCGCTACAGCAAAAATTCCATTGTCTTCAGCGCACCCAAAACATTTGCTACAGATGCATAAACAGTGCCCTATGAATAGTATCGTGACATAGTAATTGTGCTATAATAAAAAGAAATACAACTCCAAGTCTAATAAATTCTTATATAAAGGCCACTTGTTTCAAACTTAAAAGACACATAACTTAGGGCTCAGAGAGCCACAACATATAGAAAAAGAGCAATTTTAGAGAGCTAAGTAAGGAATATCAAGAGAAGTAAGAGATTATTGACGAATTTTTGGATAGTCAACCAACTGTGAATTGACGTCTATATTAGTTTGCTTTTAGTTGTATCAAGTTTATTTAATTTTTTTCATAATTCTTTTGTTATCATGAACTAATTTCTTTTTTAAGGTTATTACTTGAACTCAATATGTATGCTTAATTGTTAGATATTTTTAATATTTACTTGAATTCAATTTTTTATTATTCAAATTATTTATTTTTAATGCTTTATTATATCTGATCAATATTGTAGTTGATTTGCTAATACTTTGATAAACTCAAGAGGGGCATCATTATATTTAAACTTTGATAATTTGATACATGATTGTAGAGTAACATTTACAAATTTCAACTTAGGATAGACATATACCTAATTGGCATATATAGTCAATAAGACTTATTCTTAATGAATCTTGATTTATTGCAATTACCATAGAGATATAGGTATTTGGTAAATTGAGATATACTTACTTGACCTTGAGAGCTTGTGAATACATTAATGTTTAGACCAATAATAAGAATTGAGGGATATAAATATTAAAGAATTAATCCTTAGAAAATATATTGAAGGATAATAATTAACCTTAAGCTTTCTCTACCTGATATCTTCTTGATTTATTTGAGTTGTATCATTTATTTTCTGCACTTTATTTAGTTTATTTAAATTAATTGCAATTTAAGAATTGATTTTTTAAATAATTACTAGGAAGTACAATTTTAGTAATTGGTTGAAAGTAATATTTATTCATGTGGGTTCGACATCCGACTTTATAAGTCCATTTATTACTTGTTATGATAACGTATACTTGCACTTAATTTTGTGCTTAGAATACACACTACACTTACCTGAATTACTTTTAGGTTGGAATTAGGTATGGGTTATGAATCCTAATCTTGCTTAAATACTTGACCATATTTCTTAATAATTTTTTTTTAAATCAATACTTTGTGAAACACACGAAAAGCATTCTTTTTTTTTTCCCCACATGTATCTTCTTTCACTTTCCTCTTCTTAATCTCTATTCTTGTCTACAATCTATGTTCTTTCTTTTTCCAAATCTATTCTCCCTCGTAAATAAAAAGCCTCTCTCTCTTTCTCTCTCTCTTTTCATTAGAATTTGAATAATTAAAATATCAAAAATTGCAAATAACTTGATACTTGTGTTGTAAGTTAAGGGTAACTAAAAACGTTTTGAGTGATTAAGTCTATAGATTTGACTTTGAATTGATGACAAGTGATCTTGATAATTGCTTATTGTTGGTCAAGCTGGTAGCTTTGATTAACGGCGATAGGCCGAAATGATTGATGATTGTATTTTATACATATTATTTAAGCTTCTATAGACTTAACATTTGTTCATTTTAAGCATGAATATTATGTTTTTATGTGTTTTTATTATTATTTTGTAGGTTTGAAGTCAACGAAGTTATTTGAGATGAAAATTCAAAAAAAACATGACAAAAATATCAAATCTGCTACAGTAAATTACTACAGATTTTTCAATAATATCAGCATTACAGCGCCCAAAAACTAAGGCTGCAATAGGTGAATAGTTACTCTTGAACAATACTTTTTTAATAGTATCAGCGTTGGGCATAAAAAAAAAAAATCTTAGTGTGACTTATATTTGATATTTTACTCTAATTTGAAGAAAAGAACCTATAAATAAAAGATTCAAAAAGTCTATTTCAAAAAACAAAAAACCAAAAAGAGAGGAAAAGAATGAGCACAAGAGAAAACAATTTTTTTAGAAAGAGAAAAAATAACTTTTGGAGGATCGTGAAGACTAAAAGATTAAAGATTGTAGCAAAATTAGTTTTATCTCTTCAACTCTTTATTTTTCTTGTTTCTATGATTTTCATGATATTTTTCTTTATAAGTTTTAGAACTCTTTATTTCATCATAAACTAAGTTTTATATCTAGGGTTACAACTTTGAACTCGTTATGTAATTGAATTCAAGTTCTTTTCTTATTTTTATGAACTTAATTGTAGAATTATTCAATTATCATGTGCTTATTACTTTCTAATTATTTAATCACTAATTAGATTAATTAGTGAACCTTAATAAACTTGAGAAATAGATTTTTGTGTTTGCCTTGAATAATTTGATATATGATCATAATATAGCAACTATGAATTTCGTATGAGGTAGACATATACTCATATGACAAATATGGTAGTAATAGATCAGTTTTTAATGAATTTTATTATGATCTGATTACCATAGACATATAAGTAATTATAAGGGTAACATTGATGCGATATTTCTATATCATAAAATTAAGTGCAAGTATACACTATCGTATGCAAGTAATAAAGAGACTAAATAAGTCGGATGTCGAACCCACAGGGATAATTTTTTCTTTTTAACCAATTACTAAAATTATATCTTCCTAATAATTATTCAGAAAAATAAAAATCTAAGACTGAATGTAAGAAATATAAAACAAAAACACAATGCAAAGAGAATAGGAAGATAGCAATGTAGAGAAAACCTAGGATTAATATTATCCCTCAATATGATTTCTAATGATTAATCTTCTAATATTTAACTCACTTAGTCTTTATTATTGATCAAGACACTAATGTATTCACAAGCCTCTTCCAAGGTCATGCAAGTATATCTTAGTTTACCAAATACCTATATTCCTATGGTACTTGTAATAAATTAAGATTAATTAAGATTAGGTCTTATTGATCATACATGCCAATTAGGTATATTCCTATCTTAAATTGAAACTTGCATATGCAATATTGAATGTTACTCTACAATCATGCATCAAATTACCTAGGTCTAAATATTATGATTCCTCTTCCGAGTTTATCAAAATATTACCAATTCATTCACCATATATTGGCCAGATATATTGAAGCATTAAACACAAGTAATTTAAATAATAAAGGATTAAGTTTATTAAATACTAAAAGATATGACAATTTAAGCGCACATATTGAGTTCAAATATTAACCCTAGAAAATAAATTAGTTCATAGCTACAAGAGAATCACAACAATAAAAATAAAAATAAAACATGATACAATCAATCGCAAACTGATGTAGACGTCGAATTGCTCTTGATTGATGTTGCTCTGGATTCTTGGTGCTCTTGAACTGCTCTAAGTTCTCTTTTTCTTGCTCTAGGTTCTTCTCTGATCTCTTTGGATTATTCTTGAAGGCTGGAAACGAGTGACTTTATATAGGGATTGATATGAGCTTGAAACTCTCAATTCTCGTCGGACTAGGATTCGCACTACCGCTGGCGCGCTATGAAGTTGTCGCTGGGGCGACGCGTGAAAAAGCCTTCACTGCTGGAGTGGTAGGATGATAGCGTTGGGGCGCTGGAGTGTCGCTGGCGCGGTGACTGTCTGGAGCTGGAGCGCCAGATACGACTTCAACAGGTCGTATTTCTTATTTCGATCACTATTACAGCACTAGGGCGATAGTGTTCTTGGCGCTGGGGCGATAGACTTATATTTTGAAAACTTTGCATTTTAGTCCCTGTTTTTGCTCCTTTTGCATTCTATCTTTAAATTTCGTTCAAGTCCCTATAAATAACAATAATGCACATAAATAGTCATCTATTCTCATAAAATCATAAAATATCAATAATAAAAACATGAGAAAATATATGACAAATTTTCCCTTATCAAACATATAGTCACTTGACCATGGACATAGACTTATGATGATATTAGAAATCTAGCCAACAATTCATATTAAGGGATTAGCTTAAGAAAATATTAATTGGTTCAAGTAAATTATTGAAGGATAGTTGTAACCCTAGGTTTTTATCTATTATTAGTGATTCACTCTTGTAATCTTTTGACATAGGATAAACATTGATGGGTTAGTGATTTTTTTCAAGAAGACGAGGGTTATTGATATCGTTTAACAAGACGGAAGAAAAATAGCTTAGAAAATGGAAAATCTGAACTGAACTCTTAGTAGAGAATTCTACTTTTCATTAATCATCAAAAGCTACTCAAAATACAGATGTAATTAGTTTAAATACTAAATATATGAAACAATCCTTGAAGCATAAACAAAGTCAAATTAAAGTTTCGAGACAAACTTCAATACCAAATTAAAGTTCCTAAACAACACAAACATAAAAACATATTAAATGAGCATTAAAAATAGCTAAAAAACTTAATGGCCAGATTCAATGTTTCTTTTACTCCATCAAGTATGGCTCTGACTTCAGATTGGGCTTGGATTGCATATTGGGCTTTATATTGTTGGCTAACTATGAGATGTTGTACCCCATCATCTTTAGACTTATTTTGTTAGTTTCTGTTTATTTAAATTAGATTAATTATTCTTTATTTTCATTCATCTAAATAAAAGTAAGAAGACATAATTTCAGTACTTAGTATAACAATTACTATAATTTCTCGTAGAAATGATACTTTATTCATACTCTAATTACTTTTTTATTATAGAGTGCACTTGTGCTTTAATACAACACAACAACGATGATGGATCAATAAGAGTTGTTGCAATTGAACTCATCTCGACTAATAGTCTCAAAAGTTTTACCTGAACCTAAACCTAGATATAAGGTTCGGATAATGGGGCAGGTTAAGGGTACCTAACCTGTTTGGGTTCAGGCACAGAGCATGTGATTCAACACAATTGCCAGCTCTAACTAAAATGGTTGCAAATGCCATACCTATTACCTATATAATTATATTTAAAGTTAAGAAATGTTTTGTGTCAATTAGTCTTCTATATTATTTTATACGTGTTTCTTAATCTTAAATATGATTATTCTATATCTTAGTTATTAGATAAGATCTCTTTAAAAGATAAAATTCAAAATATGACTTATATATTGATTACCCCATAGTGGTAATTTTAATTTAAAAATATAAAAAATTGAAATAATAGTTGTACATTCAACATAGATTAGTTAATATCCTCCTACGAAAGTTTTTTTACTTGAACCTAAAGGCTATAAGAATTAATAGTTTACTATTATTTGATAATAGATATCTAGATAATAAAAATAATTTAATAGGGTATTAGTCTAATTTATAATGAGTACGACCACTCTATAGAGACGTATTTAGAATAAAAATTAGATTACTGATGTATACTTAAATGTAATTAAAGAATTCTACAGCCATGCATTTTATGCATTTATATTATGCAAATGATTAATATGCTTTAAGTGAATATATGCTCATGTATGAAGTTATTTTTTATAATATGTATCCATTCAACCCACTAGCATATATCCTTAACCAAAGCAATTAACTATATTTGATAGCTAATAAGTAAAAGCTTGTCATGACTGATAAATTTCCTTCCAAACCTAATAAAAATGCACCACAAGTTAAAATAGATGCTTATAGTAGTCACTTGACTAAGGGGCCATCTTTCTCTTCTAGTCTTAATCCTAAGTAAAAGAGTAGTAAGAAGAAGAAGAAGTCGAAGAAAACATCTAATTCAAGATCTGTACAAATTCAGAGAAAGAAAAAAAAGCCTAAAGAAAAGTGTTTCTAATGTGACATTAAAGAGCATTAGGAGAGAAATTGTCTAATCTATTTAACTAAACTAGAAAGCTAAAAAGACAGGTTCAGCTTCTAGAAATATTCTTTTTATTAAGACACGTTTAGTGGTTATTTTATAGATTCTTAAATAGTAGAATCTGGAGTCATTAATCATATTTGTAATTCGTTACAATGGTTTTAGAAGACTATATCACTCAATGATGAAGAAATCAATTTTAGGCAAAGAAGTAGCATAAATCAGTGGGAGTTGTTCATCTTTATTTTGATAATTTTAGGACTTTAATATTATAGAACATAATGCAATTTGATTTTAGTTAGTTATTTGAATAAATTTGGTTATTCAATTATTTTGTTACTCAACTATGGTGATTAAAAGGAATAAGTTGTTTATATGTTAGGGTATACTAGTTAACAATCTATACTGCATATTTTCTAAAATCAACTCAATGCATGATATAGAATTAGATAATGAATCTATCACAATAAGAGGATTAAAATATCTCCTATTAATCAAACGTATCTATAGTATTTATATCTTGATTATATCAGTCTAGATAGGATCTAAACATGGTAAAAAAAATGGACCTTTGAGCTCATTAGATATTAAATCACTGTCAATCTATGAATCATGTATAGAATGAAAAATGACTAAAATAACTTTTAATGCTAAAGGCAAGAAAGTACTAAGGCATTAGAATTAGTGCACTCTGACGTGTGTGAGCTTATGATCACATAAGTTATAAGAGGTTATGAATATTTCATCACTTTTATTAGTGATAATTTTAGATTTAGTTATGTATACCTAATGTGCCATAAGTCTAAGTTTTTTGATAAATTCAAGGAGTTTCAAGTAGAAGTAGAAAAGCAATTAGGAAAATACATAAAGATACTTTAATCTAATTGAGATAGTGAATACCTCTCTAGTGAGTTTAGAATCTATTTGTTAGACAATAGGGTATTGTTCTAGTTAATTACACTAGGTTAACCCTATCAAAATAGTGTAATAGAAAGGAGAAATGTGACTCTTCTTGAAGTGTGAAGTCAATGATGAGTTATTCAAATTTATCCATCTCTGGAGTTATGCTTTGGAGAAAACTATGTATCTTCCTTAATTCCATCTAAGTCAGTCTCTAAAACATCTCTAGAGATGTCGATAAGGTGTAAACCAAGTTTACGTCATATACATATATGGGGTTGTCTAGCTTATATGCTAAAAGGGAAGACAGATAAACTGTAAACTAAGTTAAAAGTTTGTTTATTGGCCATCCTAAAGAAGAAAAAAAAAGGGATCTCTTCTGTAGTTCTCAGGATAAGAAAGTATTTGTTAGCACCAATGCAATCTTTAATAAAGAAGTGTAAATAAAAACTTCAAGCCTATGAGTAAGATAGTTCTTGATGAGTTATTTAGAACTCCATTTTCTTTATGAGAGAGTTAATAAGTTAGTTCTCAATCAAGATCATGATAACCAACTAAAGCTAATTGCATGGCAACAATCATCAGTATATAGTCATAGTAAGAGAACTATTAGATGTCCAGCTAAGTACAAGTTAATTGAAAAGTTTTTTTAGGTAGTCTCTAATGAACATGAACTAAATCCCAGCATCTATGATAAAGTATTAGTTAATATAGATGCAGATCATTGGCGTAAAGCTATAAAATTAGAAATTGATTCTATGTACTCTAACAAAGTCTGGTAACTTGTAGAAAACCTAAAGGGATAAAACTCATATGGTGTAAATGGGTCTCTACAAGAGAAAGAGAGAGGTAGATAGAAAGATAGAAACCTTCAAAGCTAGGCTTATTGTAAAGGATACACTCAAAAAGAGGGCATCAATTATAAAGAGACCTTTTTACTTATAGCCATGCACAAGCCTATCAAAATTCTCTTATCAAGTGCAACAAATCTTAATTATAAGATTTGAAAAATGGATGTTAAAACTGCCTTCCTTAGTGGTACTCTTCAAGAAATTATTTATATGATACAACTAGATAATTTTATAGCTATTGGTGAAATGCATATTGTTTGTAAATTACAAAAGTCCATTTAGGGCTAAAATAAGTATCTAGGTAACTAAATCATTTGATTTTGATTAAAATCCTGATGAATCTTATGTTTACAAGAAGATAGATGGTGATTGGTGGTTTTTCTAGTCCCATATGCAGATGATATACTAAATTGGTAATAATTTAATGACATTATCATCAGTTAAAATTTGGTTGTCAACCAATTTGATATGAAGGACTTAGGTAAAGTTAGTTATGTCTTTGGGATTAAGTTACTACGAGATCGCAAGAATAAAAAGTTAACTTTATCTCAGGATGCATATATAGATAAAATTCTAGTTAAGTTTGCTATGCATGTATCCAAAAAACGGGATCACTTCCTTTCAAACATGAGATTGATCTATCAACTATCCAAGAATCAATGTCTTAAATGTTGTAGATGTTGCTTTTGTGATATTCCATTTTGTATGAATATTTAATGTTAAAGGGTATTATCATCAATACCCTTGAGGTATGACCTAATTTCTTCATTACCTACAAGTTTGAAAATTTGACTTTAATATCCAATTTTGTTTTTTGCAAAATATGCACAAATGCCCAATCGTTAAGAATATTCCTTTAAAATTAACAGATTTAATACCAATCAATATCAAATGACTATTTTACCTCTTACATGTTAAACGAGACTGGCATGACATGACAATTGCCGCTAGAACCAAGTGACCATTTGGTCACCGGTGCAAGCGTTCAAATGGCCGCCTAGTTCTAACGGCTATAATGGCCATTAGTCGAGGAGGCCAAAATGGTCACTGGAACTAGGGGGCTATTTGGTAGACAGTCCTAGCAGTTATAATGGCTGCTGGAACCAATTGACCATTTGGCCGCTGGTTCAAGCAGCCATTTGACGCTCGATACAAGTGACCATTTGGCCATTGGAACCAGGCGGTCATTGGCCGCTGTTCCAAGCTGCCAATCCAAAGATGGCTAGTTGTTTATTTTTTTTATTATTTTTTTTATTATTTTTTGTGAATTTAAATGTTTAAAGTGTGAAAAAAACTTGATTACCCTTGGATCTGTTAATTTTGACGGCAGATCACTGACGTTTGTGTTGGAATTTATGCTTACGTGCCATCCCACTTTTGTATAAATATTTTATTTTTATATTTATGAAATAAATATTTCATTAAATCGCTAATTATATTAATTATTTAGTAAGATACTTGTAACATTTAAGATACTGTATGATCTGAAGGAGTTCAGATTTGGTCTAAAGGAGTTTAGACTAGGGTTAAAAGTTAGTAGCACTGAGAGTTATAAATGCTAAGTGTTAGCACTACTAAGAATTAGCAGGTTATAAGAGATAGCGAAATCTAAAGAGTTAAATTGTCTGAAATGCGATAAAGGCCTGAAAGTATATTAGTATTGACATAGTTGCAAAAAATTGTAAATAATGCTAAGAAATATCATTGTACTAATATGTTCTCAAACTTTATATTCTTGATCTATCTTTACTGATGCAGGTTTGTCAGTGGAGACCTTATCACATATAGATCAGTGTATGTCTATATCTGAATGGTTCAAATGGTTAATCTTAGCAGACCATGAGGTTAGTTGAAGCTCGTATACGCATACAAGTATTTAGTAAGGACTGGGTACTGAACAAACCCAATGAAGACCTATAATAGACATCCCATAAAGATGTTAATAGAGGGTCCTCTCGAGTTGAGTAGTATTTATGGTCCTTTAACCTGAGCACCACATTGGGCTGTGGGTGTGTAGATCCTATATCTACACACACATGGAGTCCAGTGTGTGTAGATATAAGATCTGCCAGCTCATATGGGTGAGTTGTATATCCTGATACTCCAAGATTATATTTCAAGAAAACTTATGGCCATAAGTAATAAACCTGGAAAAGAGTTTTTTGTGGGATAAACAATATCGCAAAAGTGTTTGCGAATATTGTTTATAGGAATACAATTTTGGAGATAAGTTCAAGGTTAAGTATATGGAGACTTGACTGTGATGATCTATATCTCTGCTCTTCCAGGATATAAATGATGGAGTGATTATACGAATATGTATTAACCTCAACTTATATGATTCAACGTGCTATATTGTTATTTTTATAACATGCGTATGGGGAATCATTTACTGACTTTTCGTAGGATAAATGAGTGTGAACCTTGGGAGTTTCAAAGTATGAAGTGTACTGTTGAGCAATGGGGCAACACGCTGGATCAAATGGTTCAATCTGGAAATATCTCAGAAAGTAGGAATTATTTTAGGGTCTTTCAAAAAATTAACACGGTTTAAGTGTTAAGCCCAAAATATTGATAAATGGCTAGTGGGACTTACCACTTCATCCCCTAATTTGTTGCCACATGTCATGCCATTGATTTGGCATCATACATGGTAATTAAATGACATATATATAAGACATCATTCGACCAATTCCTCAAGTATGAAACTTTGTCATGCCTTAACTAAAAGCCTTATTATGCTAAATATCAAAGTATGTGTTGTCTATTTCTTATTTCATTTGAAAGTAAAAATGTTTTTATGCTTTTTTCTTAACAAGAGGTGGCTTAATAATAAATGAATTAATAAGATTTTTTACCACTCTTTATGCTTATAATTCGGCCATGGAAATATAACTAGCTAACACTTAACTGTGCTAACATTTAGCATTTATATCTCTCAGCGTGACTAACTATAAGCTCTTATTTAAACTCTTTTAGATCTGATCTGAACTCTTTCAGATCATACAATGTCTATAATGTTACATTGCATAGTACCATATAAATGGGTATTAGTAATTTAATGAAAATGTACACTTGTATAAATACACAAATATATGTATATTCAGAGATGGCACGTAAACACCAACCCTAACAAATATCACACTAATCCACTTGCTAGAGACAAACAAGTTAGAGAGAAAAGGAACTTACCACCCGATATTCAAACCCTACTAACTTAAGATGAATCCTTTAAAATGCACTTTTGATCTATTTTTAAAACAAAAATTGGGTTTATTGTTCGTCATCGAGGGATAGAAAAAGATCAATTTGAAATTTTATGCTATACGTAAAAGATTCTCTTTCAACTAAAGGGCATTAGTCAATCATTGAAAATAAAGATGGGCTATAGATGTTATCGAATTGAAGTTAACACATTGTTAAATATAGATATTTAGGCCATTTATATGGGTAAATTCCTCAATAGGCAAAGGATAAATTTTTTAATGATTTTGGTCTATTATTTGCCATTTAAGAAAGTGTAATCCAATCATCTTGATGGAAAAGAAGCTGCTATTCTAGCTTAAGGATTTCTATCACGTCTTTAACTAAAATTATTTAAAGTACGCTTCAAGGGTGAACTTCCTTTTATCTCATTAATATAATGAGATATGTATTTTATATTTCGATGTGTACATTATGTATATAAGACATGTAAAATTAAAATGTACACATTCACCCTACGTATAGCACATTTACAATTTAGACATTCGTGCATATTTTGCACACAAAAAATATTGGGTACTAATGTTAATTTTTCAAACCTATGGGTATTAGAGAAATTAGACCATACCTCAAAGGTATTGATGATAATATCCCTTATTGTTTAATAGTTATACAATGGACATTTCAATAAATCGTTAATATTTTATTATATGGCACTAAACTTGTTACTTTTTAGATATTGTAGATCTAAAAGAGCGTAGATCTAAACTAAATGAGTTTAGGTTAATGCTAAATGGGACAAAGACCTACGAATATATTAGTAATGACATAGTTATAAGGAGTTCCAAATAGTGCTAAAAATGTCATTATACAGTATGTTCTCGAAAACATTGTTCATGATCTATGGTTACTGACATGAGTCGATTAGTATACCTTCTAGAGCAGTATGTGTCTATATCTAGATTGTCTAGATGGTTAGTCTTTGCAGTCTATGGGCTTCGCGGAAGCTTGTATAGGCAAGCAGGTATTCAATGAGGACTGGGTACTGAACAGACTCATGAGGACCTCCAATAGACATCTCATAGAGCAATTAATGAAGGTCTTCTCGAGTTGAGTAGCATTCACGGTCCTTTAACCTGAGTGTTATGTTGGGTTTATGAGTGATCCACCATATTTTGATTCTAGCATATCAGAGACCTTTTATACCCATGATGTTTAGTGTGCATAGATATGGGATCCATTAGCTTATATTGGTGAGATGTATATCTTGATGCTCCAAAATTATATTTTAGAAAGTCTTGTAGCCACAAGCAGAAACTCCAAACAGAGCTTTTTGTAAGGTTAAACAATATTATAAAGGAGTTTATGGATATTATTTATAAAAATACAAATCTGTAGATAAGTTCATGGTCAAGCATATGCAAATTTAACGGTGACAGAATGACTATACATATATATTATAACCTCAACTTGTATAGTTAACCGCGCTATTCTATAATATTCATGACATGTGTATGAGACATCATTCATGAACTTGCAGAAGAGATTCATAAGGAAAATAGGTGTGAACGTAGAGAGTCTCACAATATGAAACGTACTCGTTGAGCACTAGGGTAGCAAATTAGGTCAAACAACTCAATTAGAAAAAAATTTAAAAGTAATATTTGTTTCAAAATCTCTCAAGAAGTACACTTGTTTAGTTTTAGTATGAGACCTATATTTTATTAGTTAAAGTGTTATCAATAAAATCTTGACAATTGGCATTATGCATAAAAAGGTAAGTAGACACTTGATTTATGCATAGAAAAGTAAGTGGACACTTGATTTTATGCATGGAAAAGTAAGTGGACACTTAGCATTATGCATGAAAAAGTAAATGGACAAGTGGCCATATTGCATGGTAAGATAGTAGGACAAATGGATTTTGTATAGCCATTTAGTGTGATAAGTGGCCTTGTTTAAATGGAATAAATAGACAAGTGTCCATGGTAAAAGTCAACAAGTATATAAGTAATGCAAATGTTGCATTTGCGATCTTATCATCTTTCAACAAGCAAGTGTTGCTATTTTCTTCTAAGTCCAATTTTTAGCCAAATTAAGAGAGAGTAAAGCAAGTGTTACTTGAATCAATCTTATTGGAGTTAAAGGCTATTATTCTAAATTCTCAATCTTACCGGTTGTTATGGACTAGAATTGCTCTCCGATTCACTTCAAGGTAAGCTCTAAAACTAAATTTTTCACCGAAAGGCTTCAAGGAAGAGTTTCTGAAACTCTTAATGTAATTAATTTGATTATATGTGTATTTGTTGAATAATAATATACAATTTTGTATTATTTAATTTATTCGATAAATACACTATCACATGTATACATCTATTAATCACTGCAACACTAAAACTCTTTAACAGATAGATCGCATCAGATGAATTACTTATATGCATTTACTATAAGAAGTTTCATATATGTAATGCATGCACCCATTAATCAGATATTTGTTATGCAATTAACATAGTCAGTAGATATCAATCAAATCTAGAACTAGAACACTGGACTACAATAAAGTATATATTTAAGTTTCTTCAAAGAACTAAAAATTATATACTTGTATATTTCAGTAAGGATCTTATACTAATTGAATATACAGAATCAAATTTTCAAGTAAATAAGGATTCTTGATAAGCGTAAATTATATCTATTATTTTCATTTCCTTAACTTGAGTAATTACTCATTTTAATAAGAATATTAGGCTTTTTATATGTTTTATTGTTATTTTATAGGTTTGGAGTCAATGAAGCAATTGGGGATGAAAATTTAAGAAAAACAAGACAAAGCATAATGCTACGGTACCTATGAACAACGATTTGCTACAGTGCCAACACGCCAATGCTTTTCGCTCCAGCAGTAAATAGTAGTCGTGCTACAGTAAAAAGCAAAATACAACTCAAATACTCCAATCAATCCCCATATAAAGGCCTCTTATTTCAGACCTAAAAGAGAAGACACACAACTGAAGGCTCTTAGAGCCACAATAATTAAAAAAAGAGCAATGTTTAGAGAGAGAAACAAGGGCAATTCAAGGAAGCAAGAGATTATGGTGAATCTTTGGCGTATTAACCACCTGCGAATTGACGTCTATATTGCTTTGATTTTGGTTGTATCATGTTTATTTTATTTTTCAGCCATAATTCTCTTATGATCATGAGCTAAATTTATTTTCTAGGGTTATTACTTGAACTCAATATGTGAGCTTAATTGTTGGATCTATTTAATATTTATTTGTACTCAATTCTTCATTATTCAAATTATTTGTTCTTAATGCTTCATTATATCTGATCAATATTGTGATTGATTTGATAATATTTTGATAAACTTGGAAGAGGCATCATTGTATTTAGACCTAGATAATTTGACACATGATTGTAGAGTAACATTCAATGTTGCATATGCAAGTTTCGAATTAGGATATGAATATACTTAATTGGCATATATGGTCAATATGACTTAATCTTAATGAATTTTAATTTATTACAAGTACCATAAAAATATAAGTATTTAGTAAATTAAGGTATACTTCCATGACTTTGGATTGTGAATATTAATATGATTAACCTTTAGAAAACATATTGAAAGATAGTAATTAATCCTAGACTTTCTTTATATTGCTATCTTCTTATTTTATTTGAGTTGTGTCATTTATTTTTTGCACTTTTATTTTACTTAAATTTATTGCAATATTAAGATTTTATTTTTCTGACTAATTACAAGAAAGATATAATTTTAGTACTAGGTAAAAAATAAAAATTTCTCTGTGGGTTTGACATCTGACTTTATAAGTCCCTTTATTACTTGTTACGATAGTGTATACTTGCACTTAATTTTAAGATATAAAAATATCGCATCAATACCTAAAGATCTACATTAATATATGTGTTCACTTTAAGTGGTGGGGGTTATAAGTTGGACGAGTGTAAAGCTATATCAACCCGTTCCCACACAATTTTATATTGTTCGCTTTAGGTTTAGGCCTACACAGCTTTGTTCTTGGGTCTCCTAAAAAGTTCTCATACTAATTAAGAATAGGCTCTACATATATAGTCCAAAATATTTATCTAACCATGCAATGTAAGATTCTGCCACTTGACCCTCAGGAATCTTAGATCTTTAGTGTTATAATCTATCCCATCCCCTTTATCTCAGCCTTTAGGGGACACACGACCTCATGTGCATTAGGCTCTTAGGGATACATAGCTGACCTATGTGGGATAGATCCCAAGGATTGTATGGCACGCGTATATTATCTGTAGCCCAGACTATAAGCTTACTGACCTACACTATAAGGTAGGTCCAGCTCTGATACCATTTGTAATGACTCAATCCCACATAGTATGATATTGTCCGCTTTGAGCCTAGGCCTACATGATTTTTTTCTTGGGTCTCCCTAAAAGGCCTCATACCGATTAAGAAGGGGCTATATATATAGCCCATAAACTTTATCTAACCAGGTGATGTGAGATTCTAGTACTTGACCCTTACCTCATCCATGATGACCCTATTATCTATGGCCTCAAGAATCTTGGATCTCAAGTGTTATAAAAGAAATCATGTATCGCCGATTCCATCATGAAATTTGAATCTGTAGTTGCATAAAAAAGCTATAAAAGAGGTTGTCTGGCTCCACAAGTTACTTATGGAGCTCGAAGAAGTACTTAGTGCAAAGTTGCCTATATTTCTTTATTGTGATAATAACAAAGCTATAGCACAGTCCAAAAAATTGAGATACCATAAGAGAAAGAAATGCATTGAGAGAAAATATCATATAGTAAGGGAGTTCGTGTAAAAAGATGAAGTTATGGTATCAAAAATTACATGAACAAGAAATTTAATAGATCCATTTACCAAGTTAATACCAGTAAAGATTTTTGAAACTTAAATATATGATGTAGGAGTTCAACATATATCAAATATGCTTTAGGACAAGTGAGAGATTATTAAATATTTTATGTTATTTATGTCCTTAAAGCATGTATAATAATATTTTCTAATTAATGCACTTTTTCATATATATATATATATATATACATTACAACATATATTGAGGAGTCTGTATTTATAAAGTATGTGATTTATATATTAGGTATATAATGCTAATATAGAATATATAGATCCTAAGTTCTTTATAAATTCAATAATGTTCACATTTTTAACGAAAATGGGCATTTTATTATGTAAAACTGTAATTTTCTACTTCTTATAATGAATGATTTATCTTGATCATTAAAGGATAAACTTATAGTAGATAAACTAATGTATATGATAAATTGAACTGGACTAATGAGAATTTTAATCTACTTAACTAAATGTCAATGATTTTAATTCGCAAAAAATATTAATAAGCTTGATTGTCCTTGAGCAAATAATGAACATATATTCATGTATTATATCTTTTGATTTATCATAAAGTGAGATCCATATAAAACGGTCAAAATCTCGATCACTTGAAGATACAATTTCACGAGTCTAAAGAACAACACTTGTAAGATAGAATCTATTTAATGATGTTCACCTAAGATGTTTGTAGTGCTTGATCATTTAAGTCCATTACCGCAGTTTATTCAATAAATTTTTATTGAAAAATAACATTTATTTGTAAACCTATTTATAAATATAGACAATGAAAAATGAACATAAGAACATTTAGTGACTTAAGGGTAAATATGTAATTAAAGAGGTAAGATATTTTTTCTAGGCCTAACTTTAATTATAAACATCAGTTAGAGTGCCAATTAACTAGATATTATTAGTCTAAGACTAAGTTTAATTTAATCAAAGGAGTTTTAAACAAAATAGGCTTTTATTTATTTTATATGAGTTACAAGCAGTCTTTACCTTTTTTAGTAGAATAGCGTGGAGTTAATTTAGAAGATCTTGTAAGTCATGAGATGAATTGGACTGGGTCTTTTAAGTTAAAGCTAGAAAAATTATTATCTACTTTCTCCAATTTCTTCGTGTATAAATATTTTATCAAATAAAGTTTTTATTTCTAAAACTTTTAAGAATTTTAAATTCATTCAAAAATATAATTATTGGAATTTGACGATTCAAAATCAAATTTGAGTATAATTTTGAGTTAAAGACTAATGAGAAGTCAACACGAGGTCGAATACGCATTAAACGTATAAGAAATGAATAAACATGGAGAATTGAAAGTAAAGAGGGGCGAGAAGGTGCAAGAGGAAACCCTGTCTAGGTCTCAGCACCGAGGCACCCACTTTAGAGAAAATCACAGATTTTGGATATTTCGTATGTTGAAGTCAGTTTTGGAATTTTCTTTTGCAAGAACTCCTATTTTATTAAGAAATATGATTTCTAGAAAAAGTTTGGAGCCTATATAAACTTTTTGTAAATCTATTAGATTAAATGTGTATCAAAGAGTACATCAACGAATCAATAAGAGAGAGAATAGAGAGTTTAGGCAACTATGGAGTGCTGTGTGCATAGAAGAGAGTATCATAGAAGTGCTTGAGTACTGAGTGCGCAAGATAGCAGTAATAGATCCTTTGTGAGAGCTCTTTTATTGATGTATTCTTTAAGAGTCTCTTGTGTAAGATATTTGTAATCTTAAGTTCTTTATGAACTAAATAAAAGAAGTTAAGATCTCGTGATCTACCATGGATGTAACCAATTTATAATATCCTATCCCTATTAATAGTATAGATACCTAAATTTTAGTATAAAGCGATAGAGAAACCGTAGAATTACCCAGTTTCAATCTTATAAGAAATATTTTTTTATATAGTGCACGTGGGAGGTATTAGACCTAAATTGGTAATTTCATAGTCGATTGAAGAGTCGGACAGTCATGGAATATTTTTAGAATTTTTCTATTAGCTTAGAAATGAAAATTTCAACTTAAGCACACATAAAATCCAAGTGAGCCGTATATATGGAACAAGCCTGTGTTAAGAAACACAATCTATGTGTTAGAAAATAAACTAACGAGGAATAAGCTCATAGATTGCAAAGTTAAAAGTGTAATTTGGTTAACTTGACTAGTTTAGTCAAATAGTTATAAATAGACCAATTATATGCCTTCATTTTTAACTAATGACATTTTAAAATTTTAGAGTTAGTTGAGGGACAAATTGGACTTTTGGAAGAGCACTATAAAATGAGGAAGTGTTTAGAAATTTGGCAAATTGAAAAGCAAAACATGTTAGAGCAAAAAGATGAGTATTCGGCCAAGTGAGGGGGAGCATTTCCAGCAATAAAGTTCAAGGCTTTTTCAAGATTTTTCATGCATGATCAATCTAAAATCAAGCTAAGTTCAAGTTCCTAAGGTTAAATAGATCATGCACTAGTAAAACATTTAAGGAAAAGAGGTCAAAAAAATATTTTTTAGTGATAGTGGTATATGATTTTTTAAGATTACTTTAATTAATGTCTTTATTTGAATTATTGACTTAGATTTGAGCTGAAATCAAGTGTGGAGTTCAAATGAGACACCAGACTAAAGAAATTAGTAATGTATGAATTAGAGTGAAATGCCTTTGGAATAAGAAATTGAGAAAAGAAATATGTTGGATAAGAATTGTGCTTTCGGCCACTTCAGGGATTTAAGGTTTGAGTTGTGTATTGGTTGAATTGTATTGCATGAATACTATTTTATATAAATTGGATGTATATGGATGATAGAAAATCAAAATGAAGCAAATGGGACATAATTGTCTATTCTTGGTAAGATGAAAGGCAATTATGTTCAACCGAATTTATAGAGTGTTAAGCAACTTTATGGTTTTGGATAGTGAATTAAATAAGATTGAATGACTACGTAAATGAATAATAGAAATGGGAGTCCATCCGGGCCTTGTAAGCTAATTAGGGTGTTTACTAGTTTAAGTGTAATTTTAGCATTAGTAAAGTTTTAAATATCAGTTATGGCATGTAGGTGAAGGAAACAGAGAGTGGTAAAAGAAGAAAAACATTTCCGGAGAAGAATTGAACTTAGAGAGTTTGGTGAGTGAAAATCTATCATTGTTTATCTTTTGTTTAATATGTTTTAGCATTTTTGAATTTTTTATGTGATCTTAAATGCATAAGATGATTTACAAATTTTATATACTGTTATAATTATGAATTTCTATGTTCAGTTTGAGAAACAGTTTTTAAAGTTATTAAATTAACTTGCAAAGGCTATTAGTACTCTCAGATTTACAGTGTGGTGATAGGTTAAGACTCGGCCAGTATATCTCCTACGCATGGGCAAGTATTAGGGGGGTGTCACTAACTCCGAGAAGTTGGATTGTCAAGTCATGTGAGTCACTTTTTGTGTACGGGGTATTATCTCGCTATATGTAAGCGATGTAGAATTTCACTACATAGCCAGTGAGTGTCTTTACATGTCACATTGGATGTTGCTAGTTTAGACGCCCTGTGACCTACTAGCATTGTACGATGCTAGTTTAGTCGCATGTGAGTATAGAGCTTTAGGGTTACCATTTAGTGCAGTTTAGAAAGAAAATGACAGAGTGAGAGTTTTGGTAGTTTTTGAGTTACCAAACACATACGATTATGTGTGTGTGTGTATATATATATATATACATGTTAGTTTCTATGTTTTTCAAATTCTAGCAACTATTTACAAAAATTATTAATAAAAAAATGCTCAATAAAATTTTATCAGTATATGATGTTTAGAAACAGTTTAATAATAGTTTGCAACCGAATCTTATTTTTATTGGAAATTGTTAAAGCACTCACTGAGCTTCTTTAGCTCACTTGTTTTGTGTTTATGTTTTTTAAAATTCTTTTCAAGTGCAGGCCTCAGTATGCAGGTTGCTGGTTCTCCTACAGTAGATTAGTAGGCTAAGTTAGACGATTATTTTGTAAATATAAATGTGCTGAGTAGGACCTTTTGATTTTCTACATAGTAGATATAGACTTTGTGCATATTATAAATGTGTTTTGAACAAACAAGAAATGATTTCCATAATATAGTGGCAGTTTTCACTTTTTATTAGTATATTAATTTTTTTGTAAATTAAGTGTGATTGGAATGAAATTGTTGTGTTGAATTTGGATTTGATTCTAAAAGTGATGGAGATCCTATTTGAAGTTGAGAAAACTATTTTAAAATAGAAGTATGATTTTTATTGCAGGTTTTTATTTTTGAATTTTTAGAAAAAACAGAGGAAATTCTATCATTTTTGAAAAAAATTGGTAAAATATCTTCACTAATATTTTAGGATTTAGTTAGTGATAGCAAGAATTCAAAAGGGTTTGCCTCACGAAATTTTTCAGTTTTGATAGTTAGACTTTAAGAAATTTTTGTTGGGGTATTCGACGGGGCCCACCAGGATCTACTGTAGAGGGTTCTCAGGTGAGTCATGTCAGAGTGGTATTAGAGCCCGATTTTTGAAGTTTTTAATTAAAAAGGTTTATTTTTAGAATGAGATTTTTTAAAAGTGCATGCATTTTCTAATTTTATTAAATTGAATTTCATGCATTAGATAACTATTTTCATTAGTAAAATTGACAGAAAATATGCATCATTAAAATTGCCCCATGTACTATGAGAGCAATTGCGGAGGCTCTTCATCTAAAAAGGAGCATGTGAATGAGTCAGTAAATGTTCCTACGCATCAGACCACTTCTGAGACATCTCAGTCTGCCGGATCAGAGGGTAAAAACATAAATGTAGCTCAGATGGCTCAAATGCTAGCTGCAGCAATTCTGCAGCCGAGAGAAGCGGGAGTGTCTATTGAGCGCTAAGCCTTACGATGGCATAGAAGACCTTGAGAGAGCCTTATCTCATTAGAGAATAATGAAGAAAATTTTCAGGTTATAGGGTGTTCTGAAGAACAAGTGGTTTCATACTCAACATTTCTATTAAAGGAAATGGCGAATGATTGAAGAAATCCCGATGAGGTATCTTGGGCGCTTTTCAGAAGAGAACTTTTGAATAAGTTCTACTCCAAGAGTTATAAAGACGCGAAGATAGAAGAGTGTTTCAAACTAGAATAAGGTTCTCTCCATGGCAAAGTATGAAAATAAGTTTTTAGAGCTCATTCATGTTGTTCCCTTCATAGCTGGTAATAAGGAGCAAAAGGCTAATCAATTTGCAGTGGGCCTCAATCCTCAAATTATGGCCTATGTAGTATTAGTAACTTACACTCAATACGGAGCATTGGTGAAAGCTACAACTCAAGTTGAAAGAAACATGGCAGCCATTCCTAAGACGAAACAACAGAGCTAGAAAAGGGCTGGTCATGTGGTTTTCGAGGAGGACCTAGTAAATCTGGGAGAACGAAGGAGAGATCTACATGGTTTAGCAATCAGAAACTAAGCCTAAGACCTCAATTAAGTCAAGCTTCCATCAGGCAACCATCAGCCCGATCCCGAAGTACTAAGGAGAGTTGAAAGGATTTTTCTGTGTGTAACAAATATGGAAAGGCTCATCCTAAGGATTGTAGAAAATGGACTACAGATTGCTATAAATGTGGTCAGAAGGGCCACTATATGAGAGATTGTCTAAACGTTGGAGTTAGTAGTAAGTCAGAAAATAGACCATTAGCTCCGGGATAAACCAATGGTGATTGAGGACAGAGTAGAAGTGGTTCGTAATTCAGAGGGCCCAATGGTTCAGGCTAACCTAGTGGGGGAACTAGTCGAGGTGGATCATCTGAAAGGCAGTAAGGCAGACCTTGTACCTAGGCTAGGGTATTTGCAGTGACCCAACAAGAGGCAGATCCGGCCCTAGAAGTTTTGACAGGTATGATGTCAGTCTTTGATCGAGATGTATATGTACTGATAAATCTGAGAGTTATCCACTCTTTTATTTCTATAGGGTTTGCTACAAATGATAGTATAACGCCACAGTTATTAGATTATAGCGTGGCAGTGTCTCTTCCTACTAGAGACTTTATTGTAGTAGAAAAGGCGTATAAGGGTAGTAAAATAAGTATAGAGGGCCAAAACATTTTGGCGGATTTAATTCCATTAGCCATCAGTGACTTTGATGTGATTTTAACGATGGATTAGTTGTCCAAATATTGGGTCATGGTGGATTGCTTCCAGAAACAAGTTAGATTGTGTTAGCCAGGAGAATCTAAAGTTATTTTCTGTGGGCTACGAAAAATACTTTCCGCTAGTATGGTTTCTATAATAAGGGCAAGAAAGATGCTCCGAAAGTCATGTCAGGGGTATCTAGTCTATACAATAGAAGTAAGAGATGGAGGAATGAAATTAGAGGATATTCCGGTGGTTAAAGAATTTCTGGATGTATTCCTAGATAATCTTCTGGGGTTACCTCCAAATAGGGAAGTAGAGTTTCGAATAAAATTAGCCCCTGGAACGAAACCAATTTCTAAAACAGCCTATAGAATGACTTATTTAGAATTGAAAGAATTAAAGGGTTTAGATGGAAGAGTTGGTGAATAAGGGTTTTGTTAGGTTGAGTACATCTTCTTAGAGGGTACCGGTCTTGTTTGTAAGGAAGAAAGATGGAAGTATGAGATTGTGCATTGATTATAGGGAACTGAATAAAGTAATAGTACATAATCAATATCCATTTCTATGAATTAATGATCTGTTTGACCAACTGTAGGGGGCCAGAGTATTTTTCAAGATAGATATGAGGTCAGGCTGTCATCAATTAAAAATTCAGAAGGAAGATGGTTCCCAAGACTACCTTTAAAACTAGATATGGGCATTATGAATTTTTATTCCTACCTTTCGGGCTGACTAATGCCCCAACCGCTTTTATGAATCTTATGAATCGAATTTTTTGGCATTATTTGAATCAATTTGTAGTAGTGTTCATTGATGATATACTAATTTATTTAGGCAGTAAGAGGAACATACAGAACATCTAAGGTTATTTTGTAGACTCTAAGAGTGCATCGGTTATACACCAAACTCAATAAATGTCAATTCTGCCTAGATAGAGTTACATTTTTTAGACATGTAGTATCTACAGAAGGGGTATCTATAGATTCTCATAAGATTGAAGCCATAGTGAATTAGAGACAACCCACGAATAGAGGTCTGCAGTTTTTTGGGTTTGGCTGGGTACTATAGAAAGTTTGTAGAGAGATTTTCAAAGATAGCCGCTCCTCTAACTATGCTGACCTGAAAGAAGAGAAGTTTGTATGGTCTGAGGCATATTAGCATAGTTTTGATAAGTTGAAGAGAAGGTTGACCTCAACCCCAGTGCTTACACTTCCGTTAAGAAATGACGAATTTATAATATATTTTGATGCTTCTAGGCAGGGTCTAGGTTACGTGCTAATATAGAAGGAGAAGGTAATAGCTTATGCTTCCATACAATTGAAGAAGCATGAGCAGAAGTATCCCATACATAACCTAAAACTGGCAGCGGTAGTTTTTCCTCTAAGAATTTTGAGGTATTTCTTGTATGGGGTTCCTTGTAAAAGTTTTACAGACCACAAGAGCCTACAGTACTTGTTCACCTAGAAATAGCTAAATATAAGATAGAGAAGATGGCTGGAGCTTATCAAGGATTATGAGTGTACACTTGAGTATCATTCTGAAAAAGCTAATGTGGTAGCAGATGCTCTCAGCAGATGTGATAGCAGATGCTCTCAGCAGAAAGCCTATCAACTTAGTAGCTCACCTAAAAGTCACATATCAATGAATGTTAATAGAATTGAGGTCTTTGGGGTGTGAAATTAAAGTTGTCAGATTCAGAAGTACTATTAGCCACATTTCAGGTCCGGTCGATAATAGTTGATCAGATCAGAGAATTACAGACTCAAGATTCATAGGTAGTTAAATTGAAGGGTGAAA
Organism: Ailanthus altissimus; assembly: GCA_946807835.1. Taxonomy (NCBI): domain Eukaryota; kingdom Viridiplantae; phylum Streptophyta; class Magnoliopsida; order Sapindales; family Simaroubaceae; genus Ailanthus; species Ailanthus altissimus. The sequence continues at coordinate 5,976,685 of OX327713.1, read as the reverse complement.
TCGAGTCTGCGCAACGAAAGAACTTTTTAGTGACTGAGGATGGTATAGTAACCTTAGGTTGGAGATTATGGGTATCGAATGTGAATGAGTTAAGAAATGAGATTATAGAAGAAGCTCATTCTTCTACATATACTATGCATCCGGGGAGCACAAAAATGTATCATACCCTAAAAGAACACTACTAGTGGAAGGGCTTGAAAAAAGATATAGCTAAATTTGTCTCTATATGCTTTACTTGCTAGTAAGTAAAGGCTAAACACTAGAAACTTACAGGGTCTTTACAACCACTTTCGATCCCTAAGTGGAAATAAGAGAGGATAACAGTGGATTTCATGGTAGGACTTTTGCGTAGCCAAAAAGGCAATGACGCGATATGGGTAATTGTTGATAGACTGACAAAATCTGCCTATTTTTTATCTATCAAAAGTAATTATTCCCTGGATAAATTAGCCTAGTTGTACGTAGGTGAGGTGGTATGACTTCATAGCACTCCAGTATCTATAGTGTCAGATAGAGATCCGTGGTTCACTTCCCGATTTTGGCCTAACTTACAGAAAGCTCTAGGTACTAAATTGAATTTCAATACAGCGTTTCATCCACAAATAGATGGCAAGTCTAAGCGGACGATTCAGATACTCAAGGATATGCTTAGGGTGTGTATTATGAAGTTTAAGGGGAGCTGGGATACTCATTTGCCATTGATGGAGTTTGCTTACAATAATAGTTACTAGGCCAGCATCGGGATGGCATCATATGAAGCATTGTATGGAAGGAAGTACAGAACTTCAGTTTGCTGGGATGAGGTCGGTGAAAGGAAGCTTATTAGTCCATAAATTGTCTAGATTACTTCAGAAAATATTCAAATTATCAGACAAAGATTGAAAATAGGAAACGATATACATAAGAGTTATGCAAATCATCGTAGAAAGGACTTGGAGTTCCAGGTTTGTGATAAATGCTTCTTGAAGATATCACCGTGGAAAAGAGTATTAAGATTTAGGAAGCGAGGGAAGTTGAATCCTCGATACATTAGGTCCTATGAAATAGTCAAAAGAGTTGGAGATGTGGTATATCATCTACGATTACCAGTAGATCTAGCTAGAATCCATGACGTGTTTCACGTTTCCATGCTTCGCAAGTATATAGTAGACCCTTCACACATCTTAAGGGAACAACTAGTGGAATTGAATGAGAATTTGACCTATGAAGAGAAGCCTGTGCAAGTTCTAAACCTAAAAGAGCAAATACTTCGTAACAAAAGCATTCCCTTGGTAAATGTGTTATGGATGAACCATGGAGTAGAAGAAGTCACATGAGAATATGAAGATCAGATACGAGTACAATATTCCCACCTCTTTGGGATAGGTATGGTTTTCATATCATTATGAAAATGAGTATTAAGATTCAGGAAGTGAGGGAAGTTGAGTCCCTGATCCATTGGGCTGTATAAAATAGTCGAAAAAGTTGGAGATGTGGCATATCATCTATGGTTACTAGTAGAGCTGGCCAGAATCCATGGCGTGTTTCACGTTTCTATGCTTCGCAAGTACATAGCAAACCCTTCGTACATCCTAAAGGAACAGTTAGTGGAATTGAATGAGAATTTGACCTATGAAGAGAAACCTATGCAAATTCTAGATCGGAAAGAGTAAGTGCTTCGTAATAAAAGCATTCCCTTTGTGAAGATGTTATGGATGAACCATAGAGTAGAAGAATCCACGTGGAAACATGAAGATCAGATGCTAGTACAACATTCTAACCTCTTTAGGATAGGTATGGTTTAAATTTTGAGGATGAAATATTTTAGGAGAGGTGAAACGTAATATCCGATCCCTATTAATTGTGTAGATACCTAGATTTTGATATAAAATGATAGAGAAACCGCAGGGTTACTCAGTTTCAACCCTATTAGATATTTTGTTTATATGGTGTACGTGAGAAGTATTATACATAAATTAGTAATTTCACAGTCGATTAGGGCGTTGGACGTTCATGAAATATTTTTGAAAATTTTTTATTGGCTTAGAAATGAAAATTTTAACTTAAGCACATATAAATTCCAAGTGAGCCTTATACATGGAATAATCATTTGTTAAGAAACACAATCTATGTGTTAGAAAATAAACCAATAAGGAATAAGCTCATGGATTGCCAAGTTAAAAGTGTAATTTGCTTAATTTGACTAGTTTAGTTAAATAGTTAGAAGAAGCTAATCATATGCCTTCATTTCTAATTAATGGTATTTTAAAATTTTAGAGTTAGTTGAGGGGCAAATTAGACTTTTGGAAAAGTACAATAAAAAGAGGAAGTGTTTAGAAATTTGGTAAATTGAAAAGCAAAACATGTTAAAGCAAAAAGAGGAGTATTCGGCCAAGTGAGGGGGAGCATTTTCAGCAATAAAATTCAAGGTTTTTTCAAGATTTTTCATGCATGAACGAGCTAAAATCATGCTAAGCTCAAGTTCCTAAGGTAAAATAGATCATGCACTAGTGAAAATTTAAGGAAAAGGGGTCAAAAAAATATTTTTTTTGTGATAGTGGTATATGAGTTTTTAAGATTACTTTTATTAATATCTTTGTTTGAATCATTGACTTAGATTTGAGTTGCATCAAGTGTGGAGTTCAAATGAGACACCAAACTAAAGGAATTAATAATGTATGAATTAAGGTTTGGTGTAACTTTGATGTAGAGACTTCAATTGAATGCTATTAGGGTATTAGAATTAAATTGACATGAATTGAATGCTATTGGAACAAGAAATTGAGAAAAGAAATGTGTTGGATAAGAAGGATGCTTTCGGCCACTTCAGGGATTTTAAGGTTTGAGTTGTGTATTAGTTGAATTGTATTGCATGAATGCTATTTTATATAAATTGGATGTATATGGACGATAGAAAATCAAAATAAAGCAAATGGGACATAATTGTCGATTCTTGAAAAGATGAAGGACAATTATGTCCAACCGAATTTATAGAGTGTTAAGCAATTTTATGGTTTTGGATAATGAATTAAATAAGATTGAATGACTACGTAAATGAAAAATAGAAAGGGGAGTCCATCCGGGCCTTGTAAGCCAATTATGGTGTTTACTAATTTAAGTATAATTTTAGCATTAGTAAAGTTTTAAATATCAATTGTGGCATGGAGGTGAAGGAAACTGAGAGCGGTAAAAGAAGAAAAAAAATTTCCAGAGAAGAATTGAACTTAGAGCATTTGGTGAGTGAAAATCTATCATTGTTTATCTTTCGTTTAATATGTTTTAGTATTTTTAAATTTTTTATGTGATCTTAAATGCATAAGTATCATTTACAATTTTTGTATACTATTATAATTATGAATTTCTATGTTCAATTTGAGAAACAATTTTTAAAGTTATTAAATTAACTTTCAATGATTATTGGTACCCTCAGATTTACAGTGTAGTGATAGTTTAAGACTCGGCAAGTATATCCCCTACGCATGGGCAAGTATTAGGGAGGTGTCACTAACTTCGGGAAGTCGGATTGTCTAGTCATGTGAGTCGTGTTTTGTGTATGGGGTATTATCTTACTATATGTAAGCGATGTAGAATTCCACTGCATAGCCAGTGAGTGTCTTTAGATGTCACAGTAGATGTTGCTAGTTTAGACGCCCTGTAACCTACTAGCGTTGTGCGATGTTAGTTTAGTCGCTGCGTGAGTACAAAGTTTTAAGGTTACCATTTAGTGCAATTTAGAAAGAAAATAACAGAGCAAGAGTTTTAGCAATTTTTGAGTTACCAAACACATATCATTGTGTGTGTGTGTCTATATATATATATACATGTTAGTTTCTATGTTTTACAATTTCTAGCAACTGTTTATAGAAATTATTAATAAAAAAATGCTCAATAAGATTTTATCAGCATATAATGTTTAGAAACAATTTAATAATAGTTTGCAACCGAATCTTATTTTTACTGAAAATTGTTAAAGCACTCACTGAGCTCATTTAGCTGACTCGTTTTGTGTTTTATGTTTTCTAAAATTCTTTTTAGGTGCAAGCCTCGGTACGCAGGTTGCTGGTACTTCTATAGCATATTAGTGGGCCATGTTAGACGATCATTTTGTAAATATAAATGTGTTGAGTAGCATATTTTGATTTTCTGCATAATAGATATAGACTTTGTGCATATTGTAAATATATTTTGAACAAATAGGAAATGGTTTCTGCAATATAGTGATAGTTTTCACTTTTTATTAGTATGTTAATTTTGTTGTAAATTAATTTTTGTTGTTAGAATAAAATTGTTGTGTTGAGTTTGGATTTGATTATGCAAAGGGTTGGAGGTCTTATTTGAAAGTTGAGGAAATTATTTGAAATAGAAGTGTGATTTTTATTACAGGTTTTGATTTTTAGGGTTTAAAAAAAACAGAGGAAACTTAGTCTATTTTTTTAAAACATTTGGTAAAATATTTTCACTGATATTTCAAAATTTAGTTAGTGATAACAAGAACTAAAAAGGTTTCGTCTCTCGAAAATTTTCAACTTTAATAGTTAGACTCTAAATAACTTTTATTGGGGTGCTTGACGAGGCCTACTAAAATCTACGGTAGAAGAATCCAAGGTAAATCTTGTCACATTTGATGTGGAACCATAATATCTTTATACCTTGTATGATTATTATTTATATTATTGTGTTTACCTTTTATATTCTTATTTTATTTTTGAGTGAAATATTTTGCATAACATTTAAAGTTTAAAAGTATTAAATATTAGTCATAGAAATATTAAAACAAAAAAGATATTAATGTTATAATTGAAGTTAGTATTTAAGTAATATCAGAGATTACAAAGCTTCTCAACAATAATTTTTTTTTGGCCCAATTCTCAATGTATGAAAAACAAAGTTTTTTGGTTGCATAAATTGCATTTTGTTCACATTACTTGAGAAGAAATTGGTCCATGATGTAGGTTTATACTTCTAATCTCATGTTTGTTCATATTATATGTGGATCGATCCTTACTAAAATTAGAAATATTTAAATCCATGGATGAATATAATTCAACCTTTTTTACGTTTGGTTTGTTCAAACTTATTCGTTCTCTCCATTTTATGGTTGAATGCAATAAATGACTAAGAATACCCTTTAAATATATAACTATGTTAAATTCTTTAATTATTAATTTTATGATGAATATATAAATTACTTGATTTTTTTAAAGGTGTAAATAATTGATTATTAATGTAATGTAATATATATAGAGTTATTTTTATAATAAAATATGAATTGAAGTGCGATAATTAATAAAACTGATGGGTAATTTTTGGATGAGAAGATCTTAATTAATTTATTTCCGAAAATTGAGCTTACTAATTACAGTTAATCTGATGTCTAATGGGGTATTACATAGAAGAAAACGGGGTTGCAGCATTTCGACAAGAACTTTTTATTGTTGGGCTTGGGCCCAATTTGAAATTAGGGCACCACCCAAAGTTCACGGCATTAGATTATTTATATATAAAGGCATGAAATTGATTAGGGTTCTGGGTGGTGCAGTGGTTGACTGCTCTGTTTTGTCATTTCAGGAAGGCAAAAGAAAGCCACCTGGTGTTGTCTCGGGGAAAGAGCAGAGAAAAATGAAGACAATATTATCATCAGAGACCATGGACATTCCAGATGGGGTGAAGATCAAAGTGAACGCCAAAATCATAGAGGTGGAAGGTCCCAGAGGAAAACTTAGCCGTGACTTTAAGCACCTTAATCTCGATTTCCATCTCATGACCGATGAAGCTACTGGAAAAAGAAAGCTCAAGATCGACGCTTGGTTTGGTTCCCGCAAGACCAGCGCCGCTATTAGGACCGCTCTCAGCCACGTCGAGAATCTCATAACTGGCGTCACCAAGGGCTACCGCTACAAGATGCGTTTTGTCTATGCCCACTTCCCCATCAATGCTTCTATCACCAACGATAACAAGTCCATTGAGATCCGCAACTTCCTTGGCGAGAAAAAGGTTTTCTTATTTCCCTTCACTTTTTGGTTGGTGGTTTGTTCATATATCAATAGTTCTGCTACTTTGAAACTTTGTTTGTTTAACTTGATTCCAGGTTTATGCAAGTTTGTTAAAGTGGGTCTATTTGATTGTTCGTTGTAGACTTAATGAACTAACAATTTTTATTTGTGAAGATCATTACTAGTTTATTGTCATAGAAAAATTGATGGAGATAATATTATGGCAGAGACTATTTATTATTGTGTCATGCTGGTTTAGTAAAACAACAATTAGCTTCTCAGAAGTGTGGCTGGTTAGGGGTTTTTGAAAATTCTTATTTGGATATTTCATTTTTTGTTGTTTGCAGTCATTGACCATTAACAAAGAAACTGAAAGGTTAACTTCTGGTTTTGTCATTTGGCTTAGGTGAGAAAAGTGGATATGCTTGAGGGAGTCGGTGTTCTCAGGTCTGAGAAAGTAAAGGACGAGCTTATTTTGGACGGAAATGACATTGAGTTGGTTTCAAGGTCCTGTGCGCTCATTAACCAGGTATTGTTTTTTCTCTTTCAATCTTGTGATATACATAAGAAAAGAAGTGTACCCATTTGTATTGGATAGTAGTGTTTCACTGAGTGCTGAGGCTGTAATGTGTGTTTGCTTGAACAGAAATGCCATGTCAAGAACAAGGACATCAGGAAGTTTTTGGATGGTATCTATGTCAGCGAGAAGGGAACTATTCTTGGAGAAGATTGATAGATGAAGTTGTACTTTTGTTTGTTCTAAGCTTTTGTATTAGTTTTTCTTCAAATGAGCTTGGCTAGTTCATCAATTTTTATGGTCAAGTTAATGCAGGAAACTTTTATTAGTTTTTGAATTGGATTTACAATTTTGTGTTATGGAAGAATCTCATTGAAATCAATTTGCATGTTTACCAACATATAGTTGCCTTTTATTTCTTGAGTGGTGTTGGATTGCTTTCTATTTGCTTGCGGAGGTGGATTGAGCTATGCCATTGTTAATAGTAATTATATTATCTTAGTTTAAGCCTTGACTCAAGTAGGTTCAAATTTGGAAAAACCCTTGAATCTTGTAGCCCTTTCATTTTCTACCAAAGAAACTTTTGAGAATATAATACGAATACTAGGAACTAGGAAGTGAATGGCATTTGTTAATCTTATCATAAAAATATTGGGTTATTGTGATGTTTTCTGGTACTTAGTTTTTTCAAGTTTTTAGGTTAAGTGAAATGTTTTACAATGATGTTTTCTTGGTGTTGGATGTGATGAAGTAGACTTATCTAAATCAGTAAAATGGCTCCAGGTAGTTGTAACTTGTAATATTATTTGACTCATCATCACTTGCCAGTGTTAAAAGGAAAAAGAAATCTTATCTGTTGATTTTTTTCAAGTCATTTCTACCATTGATCATTGTATGTTATAATTGATGTATTTTGTTAGGCTTCGAAATGACTTTGTACGGTGTAATCAGCAATTTGAAGTGTGATAGAAATTTGGAGGGAAATTTTTAGAAATAACATTTTAATTTTATAAATATATTTTTTTAGCAACTTTTTAATTGATTATTCTTTATTAGTCAAACACAAGAAATTCATACTATTATACCTTTTAAAGTCAAAAACACTATCTTTCCACTCGTAGCTCTCTCAATTTAAAATCATTATTTGAAACTCTAAAAATGGTTAATTTTTGATGAGTTATTTTTGAATTTCAGAAAAAAAAAATGATTTGTGTTAGGGGATATTATTGTAAATACTTTTAAAGTATCAACTAATTTTAATAATATTTATTAATTTAAAAAATAAACAGTAATGTTAATTTTAATAATACTCATTAATTTAATAAATAGATAGTAATGCCTAAGTGATAGAGATTATTTTATTAGAATTAATAAAATTGTGTGAAAAATTTAAATTATCTTTTTAATTTTAAAAAAATTAATAAAATAATTATTTTATCCATACACAACAAATGAGAGACAATTTCTCATGCAATTCACTTTTTTTTTTTCAGAAAATCAATAATTTAATTTTTATATTTTTTAAATAAATTAATATTATATTATAAAAATGCTTTTAAAATTTTCAAACTTTTTCTTACAAAATCAATAATATTAATATTTTCTTTAATCACAATATGAAAATCTTAACTTTAAAAGCTCGTATGCATGACAAGATAAGGCACTGTCTAACGATTGCAGTTCAAAGACTAAAATGGATGTCATTATTTGCCGACTTTAGGTTTTTAAGCTCTAATTTGATACCTCCCATTTCATAATGTGTCCTAAACTTTAACATTGAATGGGTTAAAAAATGTGTCCTAAAGTTGAACATTAAATAGGTTAAAAATGTGTCCACTTGTGACAAATTAGCTTGAAAATAATCTTGAGTTAGAGATGTAAAGCAAGACTAAGAATTCAGTTCCTTATATTTCCATTGGTTGTTTATAGATAATTTGTACTCATACAAAATATTGAACTTGACATCGCTTATCTTGCAGAAAGAAAAAAAAAATTTATGGCACAATTGTCTCACTTTGGCCGATCTCCTCTTCTAGATTCTTCAAAACCACACAATGCAATTTAGAACAATTTTTAGGAGTATTACAAGGTCAGGAAACACCAAAGGAGCCGTAAACTATAATGCAAGATAAATAGAGAGCAGAATAAAAGCCAGCAGTTTGAATTAAGTGAATTACAAAATCCTCATAAAACAAACAGATATAGCAAATCAATGCCTTCCAACTCTTAACCTAACTGTAAACTATCCACTCTAATCAAGAATTTCACTCAACTGAGCCCAACACCATAACTTGGCTTAAGTGGGCTAACCTATCATAAAACTCAAATCAAAGACAGCAAAGTCAAAAAAAAAAAAATTATAAACAAAGCAAACTCATCAATCCAATTTTGCAGCCCCATCCACTGCCTCAAAGTAAACAAACAGTGTTTTGTCTGTTTGTGTGGGTGAAGTAAGGCATCTATGGATAACAAATGGAGGATGAGGAGGGAGGAGATTGGTCGACGACGGGGGCGGATTGGTTTTGAACGGCGGGGCAGATTGGTCGACCGGGGGTGGGGGGGTGGGTGGTGCAGATTTGTTTTGAACAACGTGGTAGATTTCAAAAATAAAGAGAGAGAGAGAGAGACGGAGAGAAGAAAAGAAAAAGTGAGGAGAAAAAATAAATTGGGGTTATCAAATAGGGTTTTCTAATTTTGGGTTGTTTGGACACAAGCTTGGGTTTGTTTGGACTTAGAATAAACTTGTTTAGATATGGAATATCTCAAAAAGTATTTTGAAAAGTTTAGAGTGTCATTTTACACATTTAGAGTTAAAAGAAGAGTCTCTCACGATTAGGTAATATTGTTTATTTTTTAAATTAATAGGTATTATTAAAATTAGGTGATACTTTAAGGGTATTCATAATAATATCTCTTGTGTTAGAAATGAGTTACAAATTACATTTTGTGTTCAAAATATGTGAAATAAATAAATTAAACATGAAAATGAGTTGGAATTATAGAAAATAAAATGTAAAAATTTAGTCAAAAAATGAATTTTTTTTAGGAGAATCTTGAATGCAGATTGAAGCATTGGTTGATTGCCATTTATATTTTGCACTTTGTTGGGGGTTTCTCGTGGCCCTATAAAAGTCCCTTGAGATACAATTGCGGCGGCCTTCCTCTGACAACGAAAGGTCTCGAAAATGCATTAGTATATGCCCAGTGGGCATTTCGCAACTCTACATTGCGAACTCTTGGTCGGCGACGTGGCATTGTGTGTGCCACATGGCACATTTGTAGGGTGACATGTGCCTTGTGGTGCACATAGTGGTTTTTTTTTTATAAAAAATAGTGAAAAAAAATTTAAAGTTTAAAAATATTTATTTGTAAGAAGATTTTGGATTTAAAAAAATCAATTAATTATAATTTTTTATTAATTACTAATTTAATTAATATTGTATGTTAGTTAATTTAATATGTAGTTTATTATTTATTAATAATTATTTTAATTATATTTTTTTGTGTATTTTTACAGGAAAAATAATGTCTCAAAAGAATATAAAATTTCGCATAAATTATTTTTTCGTGCATCGATTACATATTATTTGAAGATGTGGGTTTTCAATTTTATAAGGAAAACATTGATGCTAAATCAAGCAGAATTGTTTAAGCAGATTTGTATAGAGTATTTTTTTTAGATATGTACGATATTTCGTTCTCCATATTTTGTTGCATGAGATATTATTGCATGAGTTGTAAACCTCCAATTCGTACGAGGAGATGTGAATTTACATTAGTAAAAAGCGTAACCAATTCACCCGAAAGGAGTTGTATTGATTACTGAGCTAAAGATTAGAGATTACCCGCTGCCTAGGTTCTAAGGAGAAAGTTGGATAATCGATTGTATGAAACGTACTTTTATGGTTGAACAAAGTTGACGTACACCTTTATTGATAATTGATATGAATCTCTTATATTATCGCAAATAGTCGATGAAGACGTTGTAAAGTTGAATTTATTCTATTTTGTTCATCATGTTTTGATCCCGTGCGACGAACATCTTGGAATTCAAAATTTTATTCTAAGTATAGTGGACGATCTTGCTGAGTTTAATTAGTATTTATGAGGCAAAATTGCATGGAGCGTACTCCACGGCTCACTCAGTAAGGCTGCATTCCATAAATTGGACAAAATAGAAAAAAAAATCCTACGAAGAGCAAGATTGAGAGTTATAATGTATACGAATTTGAGTACGTATATCTAGTATGTAATAATTTTTTTGTATTTAACATTTTGATCTTAATTATTCATTTTTTTTTATTTATAGTGAACTTATGTAGGGATGGTAAAATTTAGATTCGGATCCAAGTTTTGCTCAACCCGGATTTGAATTTAGATTTTTTTAATGAACTTGGAACTTGGATTTTACCTGCGTTTTTTAAGTTTTGTTGAGATTTGAGTTTAAGCTTGAATTTTTTTTAAAAAATTTTTTCTAATTGTTTTTCAAATGTTTAGGTAAAATTTAAAATTTTGGAATATTTATTTTGTAAAATAATTGTTAGATTCATATATATTAAAGATTAGGGATTAATTTAGGACTTAAAAAAATCTAGATCAGGGCCCTGCTTTTCGGGATCTCACAAAAAATCGAATCCAAATTTTTAAAAAAAGAAATAATTCAAATATGGATAAAAATTCAAATTTTTCGGGCCAAGTTCTGGATCTAGGTCTGGGTATTTTTGCCATCTCTAAACTTATGTTTTGAAAATATTTAGGTATGAATTTACATATCTTATTACGGTCTACGGTCAGGTTTTTAGTTTGTGCTCCTATGACCAGTTCACTCGTATTTTGAATTAGAGGAGTATAAGGTCTCTACTGTTCAAAGACATTGAGGAGACAATATTGGGTAAGAATAAGGAGGAGGTCATGTGACTGGTTAGACATTTGGGCATTTTAATTGAGAGCTATGCTGCGAAATTACTACATATCCAAGGTTTTGTTTGAAGCAAGAGCTCGAGGAGATATGTCTATCTTATTGACCTTAGCGATGATGATATGGACGTGAAGGAGGATGGACATGAAGGAGTAGACCCACCAGTGTCTGGAGCAACGGTATATATATATATATATATATATATATATATTATTAGCTGAATTAGTATAATTGCAATTATTGGCTATGATTTTTTTTTCTTGTAGTTTGAATACAATGTATTTGTATACTATGATGTTACACATCAAATTGAGCAACTATAAGAGAAGATAGAGAAGAGATTTAATGGTATTGAAGTTGCATTGATGGAAAAATAGAGAAGGATTGAGAGAATGCTTTTAGGAAGTTGATTAGGTTCGAATTGATTTTACGCATTAGTTGCAGTAGATGATGTAGTTCTTTCGACAGTCAAGCTTCTTCCAACTTGGAAAAAGTAAGAATATGGTAAGGAAATTTAATTAAAATCACTTACAATATCTTAATTTTAGTTTGACTTGTATTAATATTCATTTGTATTGACAAAATCAATGGGTGCCGGAGCTGCTACAATTACTTCAGTCGGAGCTGCTGTCGGTATTGGAAATGTCTTCAGTTCTTTGATCCATTCCGTGGCACAAAATCCATCATTGGCTGAATATTTATTTGGAGATAATGCAGCTACAGACTTTCATTTTGGAAAGAAAGCGGTATATGGCTTTCATACCCTAGTTGCTGACTATGACATACAACCCACGGATTGTCCTACAAGCGTTCATATCTTACACAGTCTGCCTAAATTTATGAGTATATATAGGCGATTGTATAGGTCTACATGGGTCTTACACATCCTATACATGAATCTCATACAACAAAAGATAAGGAAGAAAATGATTGAGCTTTGAGTATAACTTTAGGTGGACATGAATCCACTGCAGTAGATAGACTTGGCTATCCTATTTGAGTTTTAGGCTTGGTTGGACAAAGATAGGTGTAGTCACCTTGGCTTTGAAACTAGTATGACATAGTTTCAATCTTTATTATAGAACTGACTTGATGACTTTATAAGTGAACATTACAAAAATATTTATTGAATTTAATCATTTATATTCAAATAAATTATTTACTTTGTAACTTTGTTTGTTGGCCCATGTAAAACAGTAATGTACACCTGAAGATGGTCCAGCTTAGGCAATGCTACTATACTAATGCACTACTACAATTATCCACTTCTGTGAATTCATATTTCTTTGTAACTTTTTTTTTTATTTCGTTAATATTTTTAAATCAAATTTCTTATATACATATATTGTTACTTGTTTTGTTGAAAATTTAGGAGACTTTTAGGATTTTCTATGAGCAACATGAAATAGACTTTTCAACTATTGTATGGAACGATAACGTATTGTTATATAGCTTAGGGGTCAAAGAAGATTTACTTGGTTCACGGATGTAGGGGTGAAAAAGTAGGTCACAACATGATTATTCGACACGAATTTAACACACTTTAAGTAAATATAGGTAGAGAAAATTAACACGATTAATAAACGAGTCAAATTCATGTTACCTATTTATTAATCTTGTCGAATACGTGTTTAAGGTCTACAATTTGCTAATTCGCTTAAGTTAAGTTTAATAAATGAATCGAATATTTCGTGTAAACGAATAAAATTAGTTATTATTATTCTTTTAAATGAATATAATCATAAATAAATCGAATTGTATATAATCATATAAACGAACTAAATTTGATCTATTTTATTTAAACATATCTAATTGTGTCGTATAGTATAATTCGAATATTAAACAAATTGAATCTGTATTTGAGTGTTTGATTTGTTTAGTAAACGAATCGTATACGAATACAATAAAAATTTGTTAATACCCTATATTAACTCGACACGAAAAAATTTTGTTTACATGAATTATCTGTAGGGGATCAATTGTGTACATGTGTATGCATGTGGTAGTGTGTTAATAGCAAAATATGCATCTAATACATATTTTAATGCAACGAAATTATAAAACATACAATTAACACACGTATCCTATATTAATCAAATTAATATATAAATAATAAAATTAAAAAATTACCAGTACATGTAACGTTTTACACGTATTCTTTCGTAGTCTGCCTGGAGTTATATTCGTTAACAATTTTAGTTAACAACTTTGGTGGGCTTGATAATCTAAAACAGCAGCTCCTGAATCCAACGTAAGATTAACACTTAATCCCAAATGGCTGGTTCAACCTTTTGCTCCTTCTTTCTTACGGTGAAGAAGAGAAGACCTTCTTTCTTACGATAATGAAGAGAAGAAAATAAAAGCAACAATTGCTTCTTGTTTACCGAGAGCAAGAAACGGAAATGGTAAATGAAAAATAACCCTTTTTTTTTTCTTTTCCAATTCATTCACACACATTTCCGTTTGTTTCACACATATATCTCTCTTTTTGCATTTAAAAAATATTATCACAATATAATATAAATAAAACATGCATTGTTGGAAAATAAAAATAATATAAAAAGAAAATAATAATATTATATATATAATCTATCACAACTATCATGCATTATATATATTATATTATTAATAATAAAATAATATAAAATAATATATTTTATTAGAGATATTTGATTATTTAACATTTAAATAATCAACGTATAAAATGACCATTTTAGCCATCATAAATAGTTACCAAATATACCCTTTAGCAGGTCCTACCAAATCTCACACTTGGGTAAACTCAACCAAGGATTCACAATGCGTCACTGTCACTTGACAATTAGTGAATAACAATTATTGACTAATTGTTGTATTTAACACTTAAATATACATATGCATATATTTCTGTGGTTACGTTGAATATTACTGGATTAAACAATTTAATTTAGTACTCTGCCCCAGTACACAACGAGTACACTCCATATCGCGAGACTCCCTAGGTCCATGCCCGATTCGTCAAATGGAACTATTTCATAAGTCCGTGAGCCATGCCCTACGCACATGTCATGAATATTACAAATCAGCGCGTTGAACCATACAAGTTGAGGTTACAATGCATACGTATAGTCATTTTATCATATATATCTTAAATGTGTGGGGACATAGATTCACACTGTCAAACCCCCATATGCTCATCCATAAACCTATCTCTAGAATGGTATCTCAATTGTACAATAAGAACAAACTCTTTGCCATATTGTTTAACCCGATGGAAACATTTTTCAAGGTTAATTGCTTACAGCCAAAAGATTTTCCTGAGATACTATCTTGGAGCATCTAGATATATCACTCCATATGAGAGCTACTGAATTCTATATCTGTACGCACCAGACTTCATGAGCATAAGACCATACCCAGTGACACCCAGCGGTCAGACCATGAAAGGTCTCTGACATGCGTGGAACCAAAGCATGGTGGATCACTTACAAGCTTACCGTTGTGCTCAGGTCAGAGGACCACGTATACTACTCAATTCGAGAGGACATTCTATTGACGACAACATAGGATATCTATTGAAGTCCTCATGAGTCTGTTTAGTACTCAGTGCTAACTGAATAACTGTATGCCTATACAATCTCCAAAATCCTGATCAGCTAAGAACAACCAACTGTACCCTACAGATATAGACATACACTGATCTATATAAATTAATAGGATTTATTACCAGACACGCGTTAGTAGAAATAGATTAGGAACTATGTATTTGAGAACATGCTTGCATAATGATACATCCTAGCAACCTATTGCAACTCTTGTAATTATATCATTATTAGCATATTCTGAGGTCTTTGTCCCGTTACAGACAATGTTCCAACTCTTAGAATATTTGCTATTTCTTAGCACCGGTCTAAACTCCTTTAGACCGTATTCGAACTCTTTCGGATAATACAGAGTCTGTAGCGTAACAAGCATTAAACTATATAATTAAAAGGTAATTAGCGATATAACAAAATATACTATGTATAGATATCAAATATTCATACAAAACTGGGATGGCACGTAGGCACAACCCTAACATTATCACCCTTACATGGATGTATATTGAGATTGACAAGGAAAAATATTATATGTTAAAAGAGTTAATTTTTTTCTATTAGTTATATAGTATTATTTATGAGACTGTGTAATTTCATATAGGTTTATATTTCTATCAACTACAAGCAAGAGCATTAGATTGCAATTAAGGTGGATATCTTGCATCAGAAGATCATCATCTACGATTCCAGCTTCAATGAATATGCTAATGGTATGATGAAGAATTATGTCACGCTATTATCTATGTTGTTACACCACTACCTATATGCTTGTAGATTTTATGAGCAACAACGCATTACACTTAACTTTACCCTATTTCATATAATTAAATTAAAGGAGTGAATGCCCTAACAGACAGTTAATAGTGAGAATTATGAATTTTTTTTGTATGTTTATAGAGGTTTTGATGTTGTATCGTTCGTTAGATTTTGGCCCCGAGCACGGGTCATTTTTTAAGAACAAGTGGCAATCAATTTATAAACCGACATCAAAAAGTAAATGTCACATCAAATTTAATCAATTTACAATCTTTTTCTTTATTTTATACATTTTTATACAATTTAATAAATTGGTTAATTAATTAATTTAAAATAATTATCATATTAGGCATATTAAAATTGGTAAATGTATTAAAACCAAACAATAGTAATAAAGTACAGAATCTATTAAGCTTACAAATACAAAATGAGAAATATAAGATAAAAGATATATCAACTTCTATGCAATGCAATATGGTTTCCACATGTTTGATGGTTATGTCCATTGATGTATTCTTCAGTAGCTAAGTGCATGCTAACACTATCGTATCAAGTAATATACGATTTTAAGTCCAGATATCATTCCCATAGAGTCCATACGATCTAATCTTTCAATTAATCACTAAAATTTTATCTACTTAATTTTTATTCAGAAAAAATAAAATATAAAATTTAATTAATTAACCTAGTTCTATCAAATTAAAAGAAATTTAAATAGCAAACAAACAAAGAGTTGAATTCACCAATTAATAACAATTTAGGGTTTAGATTTATCCCCTAGTATTTTATTGGATTCATTAGCCTCTTAGTTAATTCCTTAATACAATTTGATTGGCTTGGACTCAAATTTCATCAGAAGCCTTTGTCGATGGTCGAGTGACTATATTACGTATTCTAACAATTGCCTATATATCTATGATAATCATATGAGAATGTATTAAATTAAGACCAGGTCTAAATCATGCCATACATGCTATTTAGGTATATGTTTATCCTACATGGAACTTATAGTAGTTACCCTATGATCATGCATCAAATTATCATAGGCTAAACATATGAATTCTCTGTCGAGTTCATCACAATTACTCAATCATTTAAAATATTGGACAGATATAAAAAAAGAAATAAACTCAAGATAGAATAAATTAATTATATGTATTAAGTTTATGAACTAAAAATCAATTAAATCCAACTACATACAAGGTTTAAAAATCTAACCCTAGATAAATAATGTTTAGCTCATCACTAAACCAAGAGTATAAAATAAATCTATAAATAACATCAAGAATAAGAACATAATGATAAGAAAAGAGAAGAAAAAATAATCAAGAAGACTTATTGGCTTGCTTCTCTATCTTGTTTGACTTGAAGCTTGAATCTTGAATCTTAAACATGAATATTGATTTATTGGCTTTAAACTTTGATCTTGTGTTGTGAATTATTTCTCTAAGTTTTGCTTCATTAAAATTATGTATTTTGGCTCTTAAAAGAGTGCTTTTATAGGTATTAGGAACCTTAGGGTCGCGGGCCTTTGAATCCAAGTCGAAACAGGAGAGTTGAGGAGGTATTTTATTAGCTGTGTAGACGTTGGAGGCTGAGTGCCGTGGTGCTTGATAGGGGCGTAAAAGCACTAGTATAATTTGTATCCAACTTTCGTATTTTACTCCAAATCATAAATATTTGATTATTTAATTGTGTTTATTGATCATAAATAATTGTAAGATGGAAAATGTGATGCATAGGAACAAACGGGAGTGAATCGAACGTCAAACGAAGAAGTTACGCTCAAAATATAAAAGGAGCACCAGGGTTGGGTGTCGCAGGGCCTAGTGACTAAGCGCCACGGTGCCTACAACCCAGCGCCACGATGCTCCAGTGGTGAACATAGATTTTGCTACAGTAATTCATGAACAGTATTTTAAAGGAAAAAAAACTTATAAATAGAATGCCAAAAAACCCTAAGAGGGGAGGAGAGAAAAAGAGAAAAAAAGAGGCAAAAAATTATAGAGAATTCACAACACAAATCAAAGATTAAAGCTAAAGATTGAAGAACCAAGATTAAGATTCAAGCTTCAAATTAAGATTGAGGAAGAAGCACATCAAGGAGTCAATTTGATTAATTTTTCTTCTTTGTCTTTATCATTATATTTTTATTCTTGTTGATTTTTATGAATTAGTTTGATACTTTTGATTTTGTGATGGGCTAAATTGTTCATCTAGGATTAGACTATGTGAATCTAGTATGGATTTGGATTGTGTTAATTTTTAGTTTATGAACTTGATACATTTAATTGATTCATTCTATCTTGTGTTTTAATGCTTTCATTATACCTAATCAATATTTTGAATGATTGAGAAACCATGATGAACTTGACAAAGGGATTTATGTATTTAGCCTATGATAGTTTGATACATGATTATAGGGTAACAACTATGAGTTTCATCTAGGATAGACATATACCTAGGTTGCATGTATAGTCTAATTTAGACTTGATCTTAATGAATTACATTCTGATTTGATTACCATAGACTTATAGGTAATTGTTGGAATGTGTAATATAGTCAATTGACCATCGACAGAGGCTTGTGATGAGATTAGTGTCTAAGCCAATCAATTGGTATTAAATAATTAATTGAGTGGTTAATGAGTCCAATAAAATACTAGGGGATGAGTCAAAACCATAGATTATCTTTATTTGTGAATTCTACTATTTACTTTTGTTTAGTTAATTGAGAGAATTATATTAGTTAAATAAATTCCAGATTTTAGATTTATAAATAAAAGTTAAGTAGGTACAATTTTAGTACTTGATTTATAGAATTAGATTGCATAGTCCCTGTGAAATCGATACTTGGACTTAGAATCCTATATTACTTGGTATGATAGCCTGCACTTGTGGTTAGCTAGTAAAGCATCAAGCAAGTTTTTAGCGCCGTTGCCGGGGACTAGTTTTATCTATTCTTTAGATCAATACTAATACCAAGCTATTTACTTTTAATTCAGATTTTTATTTTTGTTTTATCTTCTTCTTTTTATTTTACTTTGACAGTTCATACTATGAAGGGAAACAATGATCATATCAATAATCCTGTATTTGAGCCCATGATACCACAAAGAGTTTTGAAAGAGTAAGTTATCCCAACTACAAATGATGTTCAATCTAGTATTCGGCGATCAACCGTTAACGCTAATAACTTTGAGATCAAGTCGAATATTATTCAGATGCTGAAAGAAACTGTACAGTTCAGCGGAGCTCCTAATGACGATCCTAACATGCTTATCATAAATTGTTTAGAAATTTATGATTCTTTCAAATGCAACGGAGTCTCCGACGATGCCATCAAATTTAGATTATTCCTTTTCTCCTTAAGGGGCAAAGTTAAGAGTTGGTTGATGTCATTGCCGTTACGATCCATATCGACGTGGGAAGATTTAGCACAGAAGTTCTTAGTCAAGTTTTTTCCACCAGGAAAGACAGTAAAGATGAGGAATGACATCACCTCATTCAGTCAGAT
The DNA here is from genome assembly GCA_946807835.1 of Ailanthus altissimus. Lineage (NCBI taxonomy): Eukaryota > Viridiplantae > Streptophyta > Magnoliopsida > Sapindales > Simaroubaceae > Ailanthus > Ailanthus altissimus. Next base: position 5,957,428 of record OX327713.1, on the reverse strand, counting down.
TGATGGAGAGTCATTGTACGAGGCATGAGAGAGCTTCAAGAATATGTTGAGGAAGTGTCCTCATCATGGAGTCCCAAAATGGCTATTAGTCCAAACGTTCTATAATGGATTAGCAGGCCATTTAAGGACTATTGTAGATGCCGCTGCTGGAGGAGCTTTAATAAATAAGTCTACAGATGAAGCTTATGATTTATTAGAAGATATGGCATCAAACAGTTACCAATGGCCACCAAAGAGAGTTACACCCAAGAGAGTTGCCGGTATATATGAGATTGACACATTCGATGCATTGACAGCATAAATCAATTCATTATCCAAGAAGTTTGATGCATTAAATGTCGTCAAAACTCGACAAGTGATATGCGATTTTTTTGGTGATAACCACATGAATGGGCAGTACATGGAAGCAGCAAATTATGTGGACAATTTCAATCGTCAATAACCCATCCCACAATTAAATTCCTACAATCTGGAGTGGAGAGATCATCTAAATTTTTCTTAGCGTTACAACCAAGAAGAGCCATTTAGACCAACGAATCCCCCAGAATTTCTGCCACCACAAGAAAAAAAGTTGATATTGGAAGACATGTTTATGTAATATATGAAGTCCAATGATGCCATCCTACAGAATTATTTAGCATCTTTGCAAAATTTAGAGGTTCAAATGGGACAACTTGCTATTGCAATTAATAAGAGATCTCAAGGCACTCTATCAAGTGATATTGAGACAAATTTGAAAGGGATTGTAGAGCAATGCCAAGACATCAACTTGAGGAGTGGTGAGATCTTACAAGAAAATACATCTACACTACCACCACCGAGTATAGAGGAGAAGAAAGTGTAGAAAAATAAAGTACAACAATATAAACCTCATATTCCTTTTTTTCAAAGGCTACAAATGTGTCAAACAAGTGTTGAAACAAAAAATCAGCAGCAAACCAGTCCAGAAAATAGTGCAGAATCTCAGGAAAGTACAAAATTCTCAACAATGGAACGTGCAGAAACTAGCATTAAAGTGTAGAAAAGTGATAACACAATAGAAAATACCAGTAACAAAGAGCAGAATCAGCCTATGCGCACTATATTACTTGACTGTTGCAGCATTAATGTGGTGCCATCAAATACCAAAAAGCTTAAAGACATGGAGATGTTGAATCCTTACATAAAAAAGAAGGCGTCAAGACATAGAAAGAAAAAAAAGAAGAAGAAGAAGAAGAAGAAAAAGAAGTAGTACGATGATAGGATTAAAGAGAAGGGTACAAAAGAGACACTTGACCGGTCTAAGATTTAAGTCTTTTTGGAGAAAGACGAGGAGAAAGAGGAACAAGTTGCTGCCCAAAATTAAATAAAGAAGATCTGGAAGTTAAAAGAAAGAAAGCCTAACAAGCTCACACATAAAAATGCTCCTATCATTGACTTTGATCCTTCATAAGAGTAGAAAGAGCCCCGCCAAGCCGACGGCGTTAAATCAAGCACTTATTGGGAGGCAACCCAAGTAAATTTTTATTTTTATTAGCTTATTTTCAGTTTTAGTTATGTTAGTTTCTTTGTTTCTTTTAGGAATAAAATTAGCAAGTCAAGCATTCAAGAAAGCAACTCAAGCAATTTCAAACATTAGAAGTAAAGGAATACTGTAGTCCAATCAATGGGCAACAACGTTGCATTGCTTCAACTTCATCTAGTAAAGGAGATTTTCTTACTTTTAAGTTTATTTTTAGACATTGAGGACAATGTCTAATTTAAGTTTGGGGGTGGAAAACACATAACCTGTGTTTATTTTTACTGCATGATTTAAGTGGCTGTCTTGTGGAGTGATTTTGTTTTTGTCTAGTTTTAGTTGAGATGATGATCATTAGTCCATGATAAGAAATAAAATATTGGCTGGATTTATTTTCACAAGTCTTTAGAAAATAATAGAGGCTTGAGATAATTTTTATATCATAAATCTTGAACTAATTTCAAGCTTATTTGTTATCACTTATTCTTGAGCACATTGAAAATAAGCATGTATTAGTTGAATTTTTTGCTTAGAGTTATTCATGCTTAAGTAGTACACCACAGTCTCGAAGACCAACACTCTAGAATTTACTTGATTACTACTTGAGTGGAAATCCTAGAATTCACATGCTTAGGGAAATGACATTAGACCATCTTTGAACCGTTTGAGCCTTTTCGAGCCTACCTTATAAGTATATTTATCCACAGTCACTCCGTTTGAGCCTAATTATCTATATTTTTTTTTATTTAACCATATTACAAGGATAAATACTTTGAGTTTACTTATCTTAAAATCTATCGGTAACACCATAAACCTTGAGTTTACTTAGAAATATTCTTAAAATGAAGAAGGTTGTGGATGTATGAAAGAAAGGTACTATAATGAAAAGTAATAAGTCTTAAGGTGCATATCATTCTAAGTTTAGGGGTACATAAAAAAAAAATGTTTAAAGGCATAATACCTCCAGCTTAAGAAAAAGAAGAAATTCTTTGTAAAAGGGATTAAAAGAAAATTGGGAATAGCATAAGTTTTGGGGAAGAGATGAATAATCAAGGCGGAGAAGGAATCAAGAGGTTTCTGAGTAAAGTCTACGTGTTAATGGTGTGATTTGCACTTTATATATATCTTTATAACCCACCTTTACCTTAGCCTTACATTACAGGCTAAATAAAGTCCTAACTAAATCTCTAGACATGTGTATTTTTACATCAATGGAGAGTAGTATGAAAAGTAAGCTTATGGTAGTGTTATAATTAAAAATATGCCGAGATATCATATTTATGTATTTCTTAAGTATTGAGTAAATCTATGTTCTATTTAGCTAATTACTTACTTATTACACACATGCATAAGTGATCATTTACAAGGGAGAATGAAGTACTTGATCAATGGTACAAGAATTGTTGAAAGTTGTTTATTGATTTCTGAAGTGTTATTTTCAACAGCCTTAATTTAAGACTATGATGATGATTGTGTAATCAACCGAAGCTTATTTTTAGTTCTTAGTTTTATTTTTGAGTCATGAATAATTATTGAATATTTTTCTTTGTTTTGCTCGAGGACGAGTAAAGTCTTAAGTTTGGAGGTATTTGACAGGGGCGTAAAAACACTAGTGTGATTTGTATCCAACTTTCATATTTTGCTCCAAATCATAACTATTTGGCTATTTAATTATGTTTATTGATCATAAATAGATGCACGATGAAAAATGTGATAAACAAGAGGCGAATCGGACGTCAAATGAAGAAGTTATGCTCAAAATACGAAAAAGGCACTAGGGCTGGGCATCCTGCGCCCTGCGACTGAGTGCCGCGGCGCCCAGATCAGTAACTGAGTACCGCGGTGCTCGCAATGATGAATAGTGTCAAGGAACAGTAACACGTAAATAGTATTTTTGCTACAGTAACTCATGAACAGTATTTTAAGGAAAAAAAAACCTATAAATAGAATACCAAAAAACCCTAAGAGGGGAGGGGAGAAAAAGAGAAAAAAAGAGGCAAAATATTATAGAGAATTCACAACACAAATCAAAAATCAAAGATCAAAGCTAAAGATTGAATAACTAAAATCAAGATTCAAACTTCAAATCAAGATTGAGGGAGAAGCACATCAAAAAGTCACTTTGATTAGTTTTTCTTCTCTGTCTTTATTATTATATTATTATTTTTGTTGATCTTTATGAATTAGTTTGATACTTTTAGTTTTGTGATGGGCTAAATTGTTCATCTAAGATTAGACTATGTGAACCTAGTATGGATTTGAATTATGTTAATTTTTAGTTTATGAACTTGATATATTCAATTGATTCATTATATTTTGTGTTTTAATGCTTTCATTATACCTGATCAAAATTTTGAATGATTGAGGAACCATGATGAACTTGACAAAGGGATTTATGTGTTTAGCCTATGATAGTTTGATACATGATCATAGGGTAACAATTATGAGTTCTATCTAGGATAGACATATACCTATGTAGCATGTATAGTCTAATTTATACTTGATGTTAATGAATTACTTTCTGATTTGATTAGCATAGACATATAAGTGATTGTTGGAATGTGTAATATAGTCACTTGACCATCGACAGAGGCTTGTGATGAGATTAGTGTCTAAGCCAATCAATTGGTATTAAATGATTAATTGAGTGGCTAATGAGTCCAATGAAATACTAGGGGATGAGTTAAAATCATAGATTATCTTTATTTGTGAATTCTACTATTTACTTTTATTTAGTTAATTGAGAGAATTATATTAGTTAAATAAATTTCAGATTTTAGATTTCTAAATAAAAGTTAAGTAGGTACAATTTTAGTACTTGATTTATAGAATTAGATTGCATAGTCCCTGTGGGATTGATACTTGGACTTAAAATCCTATATTACTTGATATGATAGCGTGCACTTATGCTTAGCTAGTAAAGCATCAATTAGTGCTCAGACATGGAAACGTGACTGGTAATAGGGGAACTTTGGGCGCTGCAATGTTTAACCTTTTATTCTAGGTGCTACAGTGCCAAAGCTTGGGTTCTAGCACTCTCGTATTTTGAGCGTAACTTACTTGTTTCTCATCTGTTTTACCTCCTGTTTGTTTTAAATTGTCACATTTTTCATTGTGTACCTATTTATGATTGAAAACACAATTAAATAGTGCAATTTGATAAACATACTAGTGTATTTACACCCCTATCATCCATACAACTTACAACTACCGCACACATTCTTTTCGGTTCTTCATCTTGCGATGAAATTCGCTTCTTTCAATTTCTCTCTGATTGAGGGTGTGCTCCAGAAAGTTGGATGTGACGGGTGGCTAATCGCATTGATTGGGTCACTATATACACATAATAAAGACTCAGTCATGTAATAGGGCGAACAAAGATTTTGTGATTGCTATATGATATGTCTGCATATTGTAAGTGCATGCCTTCATCGGGATGTCCACTATTCTATTTCTATTTCCATCCTTAACAAAAAAGGGAGATTGATTTATTAGGTGCACTATCATGTGAGTAGACACATAATTGTACTTTCAAACCTTGCGATAAGCTTTATTTGTTAAAAAGTTTGTCATACTTTATGCAACTTCATGTGTCTCGATAAGCCACCCTTTTACTCAACCAAGGTACTCATAAAGAGGTTACGTGCATCCTTTATAATAGCATTAATGCTCTCTGTAATGTTGGTGGTCATGATGTCATACCTTCTTAATGTTTCCACTGATTGAGCCTATTTAGAAAAACCAACCTCTTCGTCCAAGTATCTTATTACCTCTGATTTTATTTCATGCATCTTCTTAATTTTCTCTTGAAAGTTAGTTAGGCGATATGCCTTAGCATCAATAAAACAAGAAGCTAGATATCCCCAAATTTCTTCTTCTTTGACGGATTTTGTATCTTGAGATCAATTTTTTTTTCAAGTGATATATGTGTACTCTATGATATGCATTAGAAAATACCTCTCGAATGACCTTTTTGATATTAGCATGTCAATTGAATACAAACACAAGATTCTCAGGATCATTAAGGAATTCTCAGAGTTTTGCCAAAAACTATAACCTGGAAGCATAATTTTTTGAATCAGCAATACCCTATTCTAGTGAAAAAATTTGATTGTTTCCATTCTTACAAACAACCATAAATATAGTACTTAGGCATGCATCTTTCAAAAATGTACTGTCAACTACAATAAATAGCAAAATAGACTGAAATCCTCTAATGCATGATCTAAGCACTATAAAGAAATATTTAAAGTGATTGCAATCATCATTTTTCAAATAAGTAATCGTACCCGAGTTCTGTTGTTCCAGTACATAACAGTATGTAGGAAGTAATTTAAATGAAGCCTCTAGAGTACCTCGTATCAAGCTCAATGTATGCTCCTTAGCTCGCTAAGTAGTGAGGTAAGTTATCTTCACATTAAACTCCTAACGTATGTATGCATAGATCTCATTTGGTCTATAAATTCGACCATAGATGTAAACATTTTTTTATTTATGAATTTACCGATAATTTGAGACTTCACTTTTCTGGATTATCATGCAACTAATCTAACTGACATACATGATCTGCATCAATTCTGTGCACAATGTAATGCTTTCTTACATCTGTCGACACCGCATGTAATTGCCATTTGCATCTATAATCATCATATTTTGCCTCAAAATGATCTTTTGTCAACCTTGAGACTCTGAAGCTCCAATTACCCTTAAGTGCTAGCATACTAATAGCCTGATGAAGTTCATTTTTGCTATCAAATAACTTTTCCACAAACACATTCCCAATTCCACTACATGAGATCTTATTAGATATACCCAAGTCCGATAGTGGTATTGGAAGTATAAACGTAAATGAATTTTTTACCTTCATAATAATTTCTTCTTTTATCTTCAACATTATGGGAGCTCATTGAAACATAACAATGTCCACATTCTAGTAAATTATCCAAACCGACACATTCTTTCACATGACCGACGTTTATAACAACATCACAAACCCTTTTCACATTACCAATTTTTCCAACACCATTATAATTCCTGTCCGTCTCACTATCATAGTGTGTATAAATTGAGTCTCCATTGAAAGTTATAGGAAATAAATGATGATAGTCATTTGTTTGTGCTTAAGGAAACCACTTTGTTGCTACCACTTGCCAACATGAAAATTAGTATGATTGGGTGAGGGTTCTAACTAGAGGGTTGTACATCCTTTTCATAAACTGAAGGTCTAGAATCTACTTTTATACATAGAGGACAAAATGATCTTCTATTGGCCTTTAAAAAGAATCGAACATCATTATCATTTCTAATCTCAATAGGTTTCAATTTATACCTCGTTGCATCAATTTTAATTTTAAGAGTCACTTTATACTCCACATTGTCAACTCCAATAACACAGTATTTAAAGATCTTGAAATTTAACATATTTTGGAATCGAAATTTCGAAGCTACTATAGTCAACATAATTTTTTTTCCTATCACTAGAGCTCTCCCACCTTCCCCCGAAATAAATAACAATTGAATTATACTTCATGCGACCTGAAATAAAAAATTATTAAAAAATCATCCAAAATTTTCAAAATTTATGATTTCAAAAACCCCCACAAAATTATTAGTCGCCCGCGATGCGAGACACACGAGCCCTCAAACGACCTGGTCAAAGGCAGCTTTTACAGACATCGAAGACACGCGGCGTGACCATCTTAGCCAATAATTGTAGACACGTAAAAGTTGCCCACAAGTTGCTTCCCAGGCACATTCGCGAACCTATAATAATTGCCAGCGAAGCAACTCGTAGTCCAACTTGTTTTTGCAAATCTGTCTCGCCCTCAACTCATTTCACTCTAATTCAACTCATTTCACTCTAAAGCTTCACCACTATACACTCGAATTGTATTTTGATGCACACATTTCAAAATAAATTCAAATTCAAATTCAAACAAATCTATAATTTCTACTTATATATATGATAAAATATATATAACATTCGAGCATAGAAACATATCTTACCTTTATAGATGTTTTACAATTTCAAATCTATAAATTTTAAATATTGAAATGTATTTTTGAAAATGAATTTGCTCAAATTAAGTTTGATTTGTGTTTTTAGTGCTATAATGTTTTGTTTTTTTATTATATTATGCTTTCAAAAGTAAATATGTTTATTTAGAATTCATTTGGTTAATAAAAATAGTCAATTAAAACATGATTAATAAAGATAATTGATTAAAATAAGAGGCTAATTATAAAAAATTTCCAAATTTGAATAAGTAACTTGAGATAAGAAGTGAAAATGTTGGAGCGATTCTATAATAAAGTTGTTTAATATTTAATTTCTTATGCGGGATGGAGAATAATGTCATAAACAAGATGCTACGGGCCATCAAGATCATCCATTTCTTCACAACTCAAAAATATCATGTTTTGGAGGCCCCATTTCTCTTCAAGGTAGTTGAGTTATGTATGCATAGAATAATCGAGAAAACTCTGTTTTGGTAAAATCGACTTGTATATGTGTCCCTTAGCTTTTGTTCGAGTTGTTAAACCAATGAATTGTCCCCTCAATAATTGAACTCCAAATAAACAAATAAATGGTTTTAAAACAAATTTCTAATCTTTAAAAATTCAAAGAAAACACATAATGGGACTCGTCATTATCAGGCGATATAATCTTGTGCAGGTGCCTGGCCAAATATCTTACTCAACTCAGATATGGACAAATCACACTCTTATCATATTAAAATTCTCAACTTGAGGTGGATGTTTAGCCATGATCCTGTAATGGACCCGGACGCTTCCTACTTAGCAGTTAGAACCGTCTCATCACCACACCAGCAGGGACAGGCAAATTTCTTCTTCTTTGTATCTTATTCAATGGGCTTTTGCCACTACTGCTTCTGCTTGTTATGGTCACTATATCATCTAGGGTTGATAGAGTTCCCAATTTTAGTTGATTCATCAGTTGGTGAAAGGAGGCAGATGGTCAATGGCCCTGTAATTAGCGTCAACAAGCGTATCTTTTTCCCTGATTTCAGGCTAGATAATTCCACAATTATTCATGAAGTTAAGCTATTAGGGAGCGCAAAGTTGTCAAATGAAAAGGGTGCAGTCCAGATTCCAGACGAGTCGCAGGCAGTTGATTTGAGACACCAGGCAGGGAGAGCGATGTACTCTTCTCCTGTTCGCCTGCTAGATCCTGTCACTCAAACTCCTGCTTCTTTTGAAACCACCTTCTCTTTTCAATTCAGCAATGTCAGTTCGGCTAACAGTAGCAGAGAGATGGCTAATCAGGGCGGCAGCGGCCTCACTTTTATCATTGTTCCAGATGAGTTCACTGTGGGAAGACCAGGGCCGTGGCTAGGCATGCTCAATGATGCCTGCAGAGATGATTACAAAGCTTTTGCTATCGAGTTTGACACTCGTCATAATCCCGAATTTGGAGATCCTAACGATAATCACGTGGGTATAAATTTGGGGAGCATAGTTTCCACACAAGTTATCAATGCTTCTGATGTTGGAATTTTTCTCAAGGATGGTTCTGTTCATCGAGCTTGGATTGCATATGACGGTGCACGAAGATGGATTGACGTAGGCCTCGGGTCAGAGGGCCAGGATTACCCTTCAAAACCCATCTTCTCTGGTCCCTTAGATCTCTCTCGAGTTCTGAATGAGTATATGTTTGTAGGATTCTCAGCTTCTACAGGCAATATGACCCAAATACACAACGTACTCTCATGGAACTTCTCATCTACCAGCCGAGCTTCTCTTCGCATTCCATCAGCAGAAACCTGTGAGAATAAGATAATGCTCCAGAATGCTAGTAATCAGCAAGCCCAGAAGATGTCCAACTCTGAACCACCCCATGGTTTCTTGATATTCATTGCTGTCGCTGTGCTATCTCTAGGTGTTTTTCTGGCTATGTACTGTATTAGCAGACGTCAAAGGAAAATTAAGTTGAAGTCTATTGAATTACCAGAGAAAAAGCAGAGACCGAGGCCACCCAACAAGCCTCGCCGCTTCACAATCTCTGAAATTTCTGCAGCAACTCGGGGATTCAGCGAGTTAGAAGTACTGGGTAGTGACTACAGAGGTGTTTACTACAGAGGAAAACTTTCAAATGGTTGCCAAGTTGCTGTTAAGCGATTTTCTGCACAGTTTCTGAGCTCACAGCAGGGATTAGACAGGCGCCGTTTACTCAAGGAAATTGGTGCAATTAGTCGTGTTCGCCACCCCAATTTGGTTCCCATCAGGGGATGGTGTTATGATAATCGCCAAACCATGGTTGTGTTCGACTTCTATACAAACGGCGGTCTTGATAAATGGCTCTTTGGTGTTGGGGTTCTTCCTTGGACTCGACGATTAAAGATAGTCAAAGATGCTGCAGAAGCACTGAGTTTCCTCCACTCTCAGGGACTGGCTCACAAGAACATGAAAACAAGCAGTGTCTTTCTTGATGTCAGCTTCCGAGCTCTTTTAGGCGATTTCGGGTTTGTTCTTTCCGCAAACGACTCAAGACGATTCGAGGCAGCAATCAGTCAAAAGGTTGATGTTTTTGAATTTGGCATATTGATATTGGAAGTGGTTTCTGGGAGGAGGAGATTAGACCAAGAGGTGAATGAAGATGAGAAGGATTTGTTAGACTTTGCATGGAGAATGCACGACTGTGATCAGAAAGTGAAAGTGGTTGATGGAAGAATGGGATCATTGGTTAACTTGGAACAAGCCATTAGAGTTTTGGAAATTGGCTTGCTTTGTACATTAAATGAGACAAAAGGCAGGCCTTGTATGGAGGAACTGGTAGAGTTTCTAAATTTGAAAAGAGACCTCCCTGAGCTGCCACTCAATCGACCCGTCGCCTTGTTCCCCTACAATAGCACCACTGGCCTCTGCTCTGGCTATTCTTGCGCCCATTTTAAGTGAAGCCATATTCTACTATTTGAAGCCAGGATGATAATGCTGTAATATGGGTTACTCAAAGCCAATAGTATCCTCCAATTGTTGACATCAAAGCCTCGCTATAAATAATACGATTAATAAAATTCATAAGTAATATGTTGCGACCTCTAATTTCTCGGCAGAAATATGACAACATTGATAATTCACGTTATTTGTCGTACCTAAAACTATCTTCCCAAATCCCGCCATAACATCATCTCTGTAATGAATAAGCATTTCTCCCGAAGACCTTTCTATGAACAAAATGTTGTGAATTTTAATAGACACCAGTCTAGGATTTTTTTACCAGTACTTAGTGTTTATGGCAGAATTTTGTTTGAGATTGATAAAACAATGAAAGGTTATCAAGTAGGATTTTTAAAAAATTTGTTTTTTAAACTTAAAAAGTAATTCATTGCAACAAAGAGAGGAAAATTCTCTGACCAAATTTTAATACACAGATAAGAGAGAGCAAGCTTGTAAGCAGTAACGTTACAAGATCACAGGGTATGCAAGATTGACACTTGGGTGAGCTTCCCAAGGCTTCCTCTAATATCATTAACAATCCATCTAATTTCTTTTAGAGAGGTTATGACCCCTTTAATCAAATCTACTACATTGCATAAGTCCAATTCTATCGTCATGATCTTGAAGTTATTCTGTTCTGCCACTTGCCGATGAAATGGGATGGCTCAGCTTCCACTAATTCGACCTTTCTCCTGGAATCCCTCGCGGCCACTGCCATTAGCATTGATTTTCCTTTATTGTCCCTTATGATCATACTCGGCCCATCTTTTCTTTCAATTGTGATGTAAACCGCACAAAAAAAAATGAGAACCAATATTTAATGAGATTCTTTTGTTAAGAATCGTTCAAATTCAAATTTGTAAATAAACAAAAATAAAGAATCTTGACTCGTTATTTATAAAGAGATGAGAATTAAAAGTATAAAAAATTAGAGTAGATGTCACACTTAAGAAAGTTGAGAAAGATTATGAGTGATAAGTCAAAGATAAACGCCGCAAGAAGAAATCTTGATAAATTCTAAAAAGTTCTTTAAAAAATTAAGAGAAAACTTTAACTATTATTATTGTTAAAACTCTAAATTCCTCTTAGAGTTACAAGACTTTATATAGCCAATTGTACCAAGAGCATAAAAGGAAAAATTAAGTCAAATCTTAAGTCATAGTAGAAATTGATTACAAAAATAAAAAATAAATAATAAGTATATTAAAGAAAAAATTATTTCTGTATCTTTGTTTCTAAATTTAACCTAAAAATAAAATAAAGAAATAAAGAAAATAAGGATCTAATAAAGCCGTGAACAGTGTTACGTGAACAGCGTCACACAAATAATGATGCTAAATCTTCCTTTTTAAATTGATATCCGCCAGATCTTCCTTCCAAAATTAATATTCGTCTTATTTTATTCTTTATGTAAATTACTCCATATCAGTTAAAGAAAATTAAATAACATTGACAAGGTATTGATCATCTTGAACACTTTAATCGGTTAAATTAGTGTCTTGAACAAAGTACGAAGTTGAAATGTGCTCGATTAGTCCATTTAATGCTTTTTTTTTTTAATTCTTGCCCTTGTCATTAGACCCCCATGGATGCTTAATGAATTTTGTAAAGTTTTGACAACTTGATTTACATCATTCCCTCTCTCTTGAATAAGATTTATCCTTAAATCATCATCTACATCAAAAGAAGACAAATCAACAATATTAAAACTTACACTAACATTATACTCACCTAGAAGGTCTAACTTGTAGGCGTTGTTATTGATCATTTCAATAACTTGAAATAGTCCATCTCCCATTGAAAGTAGTTTAGAATGCCTTTGAATAAGAAACTGTTATTTTCTCATATGCAACCAAACCCAATCACTAGGTTCAAAAATAAGCTTTTACGCCTTTTATTGGCTTGAGTGCATATTACTCAGTCATCTCCTTAATGTGTTGTCACACTTTATCATGTAATTACTTCATAATTTTAGCCTTCTTTTTGTCATCTGAGCATGCTCATCAATAAGTAAAGGTGATAAATCCAATGAAGTAAGTTGATTAAAAACATAAACAATCTTGAATGGTGAATAATGAGTAGTGGAATGTACATTTCTATTATAAGCAAACTCTACATGTGACAAACTATTTTCCCAATTCTTCAGGTTCCTTTGAATTAAGCATGCAACAAAATAGATAAAGCTCTATTTACTACCTCAGTTTGTCCAGCATTTTGTGGATGACATATAGTAAAAATCAAAAGCTTAATTCCTAACTTTCTCTATAAAATCTTCCAAAAGTAGCTCAAAAACTTTGTATCTCGATTTGAAACAATACTTCTTCGTACGCCATATAATCTCTTAATCTCCTTAAAGAATAAATTTGCTATGTTGGTTGTATCATTGGTTTTATAAAAAGGAATGAAATGTGTTATCTTCGAAAACCTATCAACAACAACACTAGGCAAAGAATGGTCAAGTTTGTTAGTATTAAAATAAGCCTCTTTGTACAAGAGTACAATCATAGGCTCTTTTGAAAAGAATACACTCTTGAGTTTACTCTCTTTTACATACATCTCAATTTTTTTCTTTTGTTTCTCTCAACTAAACTCTCAATATTTTTCATCTTTTCCTTCGTACTCTCTTTCTATTTGCTCTTAGCCTCTCTTACTTTTGAGCTTTCACTCTTTTTTTTCATATCACTCTCTCTTCTCAACTTCACTTGATCTTCATACACTTGTCTTGGGGTTAAAGATACAAGATTAATTGATTTTTTACCAAGTAAAAAAGAGTACCTATTAGTGTAACCATCATGAATTACATTCCTATCATACTATCATAGTCGTTCTTAAAGAATATGCCCCACATGCATTGGTACTACATCACACAAAACCTCATCCTTATACTTTCTAATTGAGAATGAAACCAGAACTTGTTTATTTACTTTAACTTCTCTATAATCATTCAACCATTGTAGCTTATATGGCTTAGGATGTTTTAAAGTTGTCAAGTTCAATTTTCCAACTAAACTAATGCTAGTTATATTAGTACAACTCCCTCCATTAATAATCATACTACATGCTTTTTATTAACATAGCATCTAGTATGAAAAATGTTATCATGATGTACATTCTCATCTTTTTTTATTTGCAAACTTAATGCATGCTTGGTAACCATCAACTTGCCATCTACTGTGTACTTTACGCCATCACTAGCGTCTTCCAAAGTTGGCATAGACTTATCATTCGACTCACTTTTAATTTCAATGACACCATTATCTTTTAGAATCTTTGCATGCTAATTTGGACATTAAGATGCAATATGACTTATTTCCAAAGATCTAATACATTTTATATCTCTATTTGCTACTCAGTTGGGAATCAAGTTTACCCTTACCTTGGCTGCCTCTCATGTTTTGTCCCTTAAGTGGTTCAACCTTAGACTTGGAAATAGCTTACTCATATTTTTTTATTCTAATTCAGTTTCCAAGAGGATGAGAAACTCGAATTCTGGCCATATCTTGTGGAACTCTTCCTCTTGAGTTATCTTTCTACCTTTATTACCATATGCACCATATGTTACAATTTTACATAATGCCACAATTCAACCAAATTGACAATATCATGATTCAAACCTTGTAAAAATCTGGCCATAGTTGCCTCTCGATCTTTTTCAATATTGGCTTGAATCATGGCTATCTCCATTTCTTTATGGTAGTCTTCAACACTTTTGAAACCTTGAGTAAGGCTTTGTAACTTCTAAAATAAGTCCTTACAGTAGTGACTTGGAATGAATTGCCTCCTTATAATAGCCTTCTTCTCTTCCTATGTCTCAATGGCTCTTTCACGATTTCGTCTCCTACTTAAAACAAGTTGATCCCACCAAACAATAGCATAGTTAGTAAATTCTATGGCAACCAACTTTACTTTTTTTTTTCAATTCGAAGTAGTTGTAACAATTAAATATCAATTCCATCGTTTTTCCAACTCAAAATACGCTTTAAGATCATTTTTACCTTGAAAGATGGAATATTCATCTTAATGTTTCCCAAGTTATTACAATCTTATCTCTATATCTAACTCTTCTATCACCATTCCTATGGTTAAATTTGCCTAAATTAATACTAGAAACATGATCATCATTATTTAGGTCACCTCTATAGTCATCTTCATAATCATACCAAAGTGTATTTCTTTCTTTTAGTTACACATTAGGAGCTCTAGGTGGCTGTCCCCTTTGTAAACTAGATTTAACTTTATATATTGATGTGAACCTCACAAAGAAAAGTGAAACCTGACACTCAATGAGATTCCTTTGCCAAAGATCGTTCTAATTCAAATTTTTATATAAACAAAAGTAAGAACCTTGACCCATTATCTATCAAAGATAAGAACCAGAGGTATAAGAAGATAGTAGACGCCACACTCAAGATAGATGAGAAGTTGTGAGAGATAAGTCTGAAAGAACGCCATAAGATGAAATCTTGATAAGTTCTAATAAAAGTTCTTTGAAGAACTTAAGAGAAAACTCTCAACATTAATATTATCAATTCTATTTTCATTCTCTCTCATCTCTCATATATTTATAGAGACCTCTTAGGATGTTTAGAATTTATTACATCAATTAATGACAACTTAAAACTACTAACTACCAACTACTACCAATAATTTAGGCCTTGGGATTCCAGCACTTATTACAATAATTAATAAAAACTTACAACTACTAACTACTACTAATAATTTAGGCACTTGGAATGCTAGCACTTATCACAATAATTAATAGTAACTTATAACTACTAACAACTACCAATATTGAGACTTCACATCACATGGGTTGTTGTGCTGTTGTTTCCCATCACACATGGATGTTTAATGGACCTTGTGATTTTTTTTTGGTAACCTAATTCGCATCATTCCCTTGAAAAGGATTTATCCTCAAATCTTTACCAGGGTCAAATATAATTTTCTTGAACTTTGAAGTGGTATTTTTCATAACACAATAATTAACACACATCTTCCATAACCCATCATTCTTAGGCACAAACAATAATAGTATCGCAGAATGATTAATGCTCTAACACACGTATATCTTCTCTATGAACTCACAAATTTGTATTTGAAGTTTTTTTGTCTCATTGGGATTATTACTACAGGCTGTAATATTTGGAATTGATGCTCCAGGTATAAAATTGATTTGATGCTCGATTTCCCTTATTGCTCCCTTTATTAGTGGTAAAGCATTAGGTATCTTTTCGGGAAACACAGCAACAAATTCCATTTCATCTTCTTCAGTTTGCAAACTTAATATATACTTAGTAACCATCATCTTATCATCTACTAGGTACTCCATTCCATCACTTGCATCTTCCAATGATGGCATAGGTTCGTCATCCGACTTGCTTTCAGTTTCAATGACATTGTTATTACTTAGAATTAATGCACTTTTATTTGGACATTGGGATGAAATATGACCTTGGCTGCCTCCCACGTTTTGGCCCTTAGTTAGTTCTGCATTGAAATTGAAATCAGCTTGCTCATCTTTTTTTCTCCAATCTAGTTTCAAAGATGACGCGGAACTAGAGTTTTGGCTATATCCTATGGAACTCTTCCTACTTAATTGTTTGTCTACCTTCTTTGTCATATTCAACAATCTACCCTAAGCATCTTCATCAATGCCATCATAATTCATGGTAGCACACTTATCTTAAAATTGCACATTAGGAACTCTAGGTGTCTACGCCATTTGTGTTCTAGATTCATATTTATCTATCTATTCATGAACTTGCTTCAACTCCACTTTCAGCATTTTCCTCATCTTACCCATTAAAGTTTCTATGAGAAACTTTGAATCAACCTTTTTCAATGCAACTTCGACAGTATTTTTGCTCTTGTTTTTTTTTTCATGTTTGCTGCAAATCAAAGTTAGAAAAATAAAAAGAACCTCGTACACTCCCTCACCTGTTTCACACAAAGAATGATTCGCTCAACTTTCATTTGTGTTGTTTTTTTTTTAAATTTAGAAAAGTAAATTTGAAATCAATTAAATCTGAAATTTTTAATTTTTTGTCTTTTTTTTTTTATTTATATGTTAAGAACTTGAAGAATTAGATAAAATAACAGACAAGAAGAAATAAACAAATTGATATAAGCTACAGATTTTAGAGACTAAAGTAAAGTTGCTGATTTAAAAGAAAGAACAATCAATGAAAATTAAAAGGATAGTTCAAACCTGATTAGAGCCTAAACTCCGATACCAAATGATGTGAACCTCACAAAGAAAAGTGAGACCTGACGCTCAATGAAGTTCCTTTCTCAAAGATCGTTTTAATTTAGATTTTTATATAAACAAAAGTAAGAACTTTGACCCATTATCTATCGAAGATAAGAACCAGAGGTATAAGAAGATAATAGATGCCACACTCAAGATAAATGGGAAGTTGTGAGTGATAAGTCTAAAAGAACGCCACAAGTTAAAATCTTGATAAGTTCTAATAAAAGTTCTTCGAAGAACTTAAGAGAAAACTCTCAACATTAATATTATCAATTTTATTTTCGTTCTCCCTCATTTCTCATATATTTATAAAGACCTCTTGGGATTTTTAGAATTTATTATAGCAACTAATGACAACTTAAAACTACTAACTACCAACAACTACCAATCATTTAGGCGTTTGGGATTCTAGCACTTATTACAATAATTAATGAAAACTTACAACTATTAACTACCAACTACTACCAATAAACTAGGCACTTGGAATGTTAGCACTTATTATAACAATTATAGTAACTTATAACCACTAACAATTACCAATATTAAGATTTCATATCACATGGTTTGTTGTGTTGTTGTTCCCCATCACATATGGATGTTCAATAGACCTTGTGATTTTGTTTTGGCAAACTAGTTCGCATCATTCCCCCTCTCTTGAAAAGGATTTGTTCTCAAATCTTTACCAGGCTCAAATACAACTTTCTTGAACTTTGAAGTGGTGTTTTTGATAGCGTAGTAATTAACACACATCTTCCATAACCCATCATTCTTAGACATAAGCAATAATGGTATGGCAGGATGATTAATGGTCTTACACATGTAACTCTTTTTTATGAGCTTACAAATATATATTTGAAGTTCTTTTGTCTCATTGGGATTACTTCTATAGGCTGTAATATTTAGAATTGATGCTCTAGGTATAAAGTTAATTTGATGCTTGATTCTCATTATTGTTGCCATTATTAGTGATAAAGCATAGGTATTGCTTCGAGAAACACAACAAATTCTATTTCATCTTCTTTAGTTTGCAAACTTATTGTATGCTTAATAACCATCAGCTTACCATCTACTAGGTACTCCATTCCATCACTTGCATCTTCCAACAGTGGCATAGGTTCGTCATCTGACTTGCTTTCAGTTTCAATGATATTGTTATTGATGGGAATCGAGTGTGTGACATACGAGTGTATACATAATTTTAAAAATTACTATATGCAAAGGAAGCATGTTAACATATACACTTAATTTTACAATTATATATATCACATATATGAACAAGTATAACTATTATACAATTATAAACATGATGAACAATTGTATTATAACTTAATGTAAAAACACTCACCTAATGAAGGTAGCTTTACAAAATCTTCAAGTCTTCCATCAATGCATGTAAAGAGCTAACCTTAAAGTATATTGTTGAACAATTCTAGTCCATAATGGTTTGGTGGGATTAAGGAGCAAGAATGGTAACTATAGAATTTCTAATAACTTATATTCAAACTCTTTAAATACAAATATTAGTTTCATAAATATGAATGTAGTTTAGCCATCCATAGAATGAGAGGAAGATGAAGTTTTATTTTGTTCTTGTTAGTAACAATTTACTAACACAATAAGAATCATGTTTCTCTTTTGTCATTCACCAATTTTAAGCATGTAGAATAAGAAAAACAAAATTAGCTTTACCTTCTATTCTTTCAACTCCTTGAAAGGAAAAATAAAGACCAAACTTACCTCTCTTTCTCTCCCTCCTTCTCATAGCCGAATCATTCTCTTGCAAGAATGAATATGCCTTTATTTTTGTTTCAATTTTGTTACAATAAAATAATCAATTGATTTTATCATTTTCTTAATGCATGAAACATCATCATTACAACAAGAAGTGCTCCATTCAATAATAGTAATGAATACCCATTATTACTATAGTGGTTAAGACACTTAATTACACTTCAAGTGTTCCACCCACCTATTGAAAAATATGGCCGTATGTAACCCTTGCAAAATGAATGAAAAAGTAATTTATTTTAATTTAATCAAATGAATAAAAACTTTATATGATGGCTAACATGAATGCCACTTGATTTATTAGGTCTCCACCATTCATAATGGTTAAATATTTAATTCCATTAAACAAAAATTAATGCAACTAAATGATATAAATAATGTTTAATGGATTAAATATATATTATAATATTATAAAATAAATCAAATGTTGTGAATAATAGGATGAAGAAGCAAAACTTTTGAACTAGAACGCAAAGTATAAATATAAATAAATATTTTTACAAATATATTAATATTTATACTTGTTTCTCATTTGTACATAAATGAAAGCACTCACCTATAAATATTTATAGAGTGGGGGAATGAGAAAGAAATTAAATCTTTCCAATGTGGAATTTTGATGGAGGACACTGTTCACTAATACGGTACTGTTCATCTATATGATACTATTTATTTATACGACACTGTTCACTTGTATAGTACTATTCACTATCATATTTATAACACTCCCCCTTGGACTCCACCATAATCCCAACTTTCCCTTTAGACTACACCATTTTTAATTGTATTTTATATTGCTAAAGAAATACAACTCTATTTTGTATAACGGTGTCTAATGTGCTTAATACTGCCTCATTAAAAACCTTACCAGTAAAACCCAGTGAGATAAAACCTGGTCGAAGAAAAAAAGATTGCAGTACACGTTTGTAACTAACTCTTTTCTTCTTCTAAAAGAATATGCTCCCCTTGATGAAATGCTCCCCTTCAAAGTAACATCCTATCAGTTTGCCAACTTGTTGAGCCAATGCATGCCAATCTTGTAAACCAGTTTCTCAAAAGTTGAAGTTGGTAAAGATTTAGTGAACAAATCTGCAAAGTTATTAGTAGAACGTATTTGTTTAACATCAATCTTCTTATTTTATTGCAGTTCATGGGTGTAAAAGTTTTTTGGAGAAATATGTTTGGTTCTATCGCCTTTGATATATCCACCTCTAACTTGAGCAATAAAAGCTGCATTATCTTCATATATTGTTGTTAGAATATCTGTTGCAGAAGGTAGGCTACATGTACTCTGAATGTGATGAATAACGGATCATAGCCATATGCATTCCCTACTTGTTTCGTGGAGTGCAAGAATCTCAGAGTGATTTGATGAGGTGGCAACAAAAGTTTGCTTTGTGGATCGCCATGAGATTGCTGTATTGTTATAGGTAAAAACATAACCTATTTGTGAGCGAGTCTTATAGGGATTAGATAAGTACCCAACATCTGCATATCCAACTAGACTTGAATTTTCTGTTAGTTCATTAGAATAAAATAGTCCTAAATTTATTGTTCCACATAGATAATGATATATATGTTTGACACCATTCCAATGATGTCGAGTTGGTGCAAAGCTAAATCTTGCCAATAAATTTACTGCAAAAGCTATGTTCGGTCTAGTACATTGGACTAAATACAATAAAGCACCAATTGCATTTAGATATGGTACTTCTGGACCAAATATTTTCTCATCATCTTCTTTGGGATGGAATGGATCCTTTTAGGATCAAGAGACCGAACAACCATAGAGGTACTTAATGGATAGGCTTTATCCATGTTGAATCTTTTTAAAATCTTTTCAATATAGGTAGATTGATGGATAAAGATTCCATTTGATTTATACTCGATCTGCAAGCCGAGACAGTATTTGGTCTTCCCTAGGTCTTTCATTTCAAATTCCTTCTATAAGTATTCTGCAATTTTTAAGAGCTCTTCAGGAGTCTCGATCAAATTCATGTCATCCACATATACAGCTACAATATCAAATCCAGTGTTTAACTTTCTTATGAATACACATGGACATATTGGGTTATTAATATAACCTTTTTTTTATCAAATATTCACTTAGACGGTTATACTACATACGCCCAGATTGTTTTAATCCATACAAAGATTTTTATAGCTTGATTGAGTACAAATTTTGATTATATGCTTCAGGCATTTTAAATCCTTCAGGGATTTTCATATAAATATATGTGTCAAGTGATCCATATAGATATGCCGTTACTACATTCATAAGATGCATACCAAGATTTTCTGAGATTGCCAAACTTATCAGAAATCTAAATGTAATTGTGTCTATCACGAGGGAATAAGTTTCATCATAATCAATACTAGGTCTTTGCGAGAAACCTTGAGCAACAAATCTTGCTTTGTATCTGATGACTTCATTGTTTTCATTACGTTTTCGTACAAAAATCCATTTATGTTCTACGGGTTTGACATCTTCAGGTGTCCGGACTACAGGTCCAAATACTTCTCGTTTAGTTAGTGAAGTTAATTCTGTTTGTATTGCTTCTTTCTATTGAAACCAATCATGCCTTTCTCTACATTCATCAACAGGTTGTAGCTCAAAATCATCATTCATAATTTCAATGGCTACTGCAAATGAAAATACAGCATCAACGATTGTTTTATCTCGTTGCCACATTTCTCCTGTATAAGCATAATTTATACTATTTTCTTCATTTTGAAACTCTTGTGTCTCTTCTGGGACTAATATTTCTTCTAAAACTTTTGTCTCTTCAGGGACATGTGTCAGTTCAGGGACTTGTGTCTCTTCAGGGACTATTAATCCTTCTGTTGTTTTAGAGAATGTGGAATCATCTGCTCGAGCATTATTTTCAATAGAATCCTGTGTTTTTATTTTTCTTTTTCGCAGAATAGTGTCCTTTGAACCAATTGGTCTACCATATTTCTGGTGTGTTGCGGATGATTCATTTACTGCTATTTGATTAGATTGTTCGACAGGAACAATCACCTGGGCTGGTGTATTAGCAGTCGGTATATATGATTTGGTTACTTTTGATGCATCTGTAAATACATTTAGTAATTCATTTGCTATTCTTTGAAGATGAACAATTCTTTACACCTCATTTTCACATTAAGTTGTGCAATGGTCTAAATGAGATATAGTAGTTGTTTTCCAAGAAAGTTCATGCCTTACTTTAAGAGGCAAATTTCTTTCCCCTAATGATGGGAATACTATCTTATCAAAATGGCAATCCGCAAATCGTGCGGTAAATAGATCACCTGTCAAGGGTTCAAGATATCTTATAATTGATGGTGAGTTAAAACTAATATAAATCTCCAAGTGACGTTGATGTCTCATCTTAGTGCGTTGAGGAGGTGCTATAGGTATATATACAACACAACCAAATATACACAAATAGGATATATTAAGTTGATGACCAAGTACAAGTTGTAATGGAGAATATTGATGATAAGCAGTGGGTCTAATATGAATTAATATTGCAACATGCAATATAGCATGTCCCTGTACAGAAGTTGATAATTGTGCGCGCATCAATAAAGTACGTGCAATTATTTAATGTCGTTTAATTAAGGATTCTGCCAATCCATTTTGCATGTGACCATGTGGTATAAGATGTTCTACTTCAATTCCCACTGATGTACAGTAGTCATTAAATATTTTGGATGTAAACTCACCAGCATTGTCTAAACGTATTGTCTTAATAAGGTATTCTGGAAATTGTGCCCTTAATTTAATAATCTGTGCCATTAATTTTGCAAATGCAACATTTCGTGTAAATAATAAACACACATGTGACCACCGCGTAGATGCATCAATTAAAATCATAAAATACCGAAAAGGTCTACTTGGTGGATGAATTGGTCCACATATATCTCCTTAGACCCTTTGTAAGAATGATGGAGATTCTAGACTAATATTAGAAGGGGATGGTCTGACTATGAGTTTGTCTTGTGAGCAAGCAATACAAATATTTTTATTGGATAATAGAATCTTCAGGTTCTTTAACGGATGTCTATAAGAATTTTTAACTATCCTATGCATCATTGTTAATCCTAGATGACCAAGACGGTCATGCCATAGTGTAAAAGTTTTTAGATCACTAAACTTCTAGTTCATTACTGTGTAGCTTTCAGTTGAATTTATAATTGTATAATACAAACTCGATGATGAAGCATGAAGCTTTTCAAGGATGCATTTCTTGTTTGAGACATTAGAAGTGATGTAGAGATATTCTACATTATTTGCATTTAAGGTCTCAATGTGATATCCATTTCGGCGAATATCTTTAAAGCTTAGCAGATTTCTTCTAGATCTAAAAGCATATAAAGTCTTATTTATATACAATTTTGTTCTATTTTCTAACAAGATTGTTGCTCTTTTAGAGCCTTTAATCAGATCTACAGGACCTGATATAGTATTAACTTTCCCTTCAATCATTGTTAGTTTTGAGAAATATTTTTTTTATCTTTTAAGATAGTGTGTGTAGTTGCACTACAGCCAAACAGACATCCCCATCTTTTCTCTTTAAAGTGGACAGTTCATTTTTGGAAGTCATATCCTTTTATAAAATATTTAACATTAGAAAATAAAAATTACAAAAAAAAAAACATGAAGAGAAACCAACACAATAAATATTAAAAATAAGAAAATATACAACATACTGACATAAAATAAAAGTACAAATATAGAGCTTTAAATAATTAATGCCCCTTTTTAATTTTCAAAGAAATTAGAGACTTATAGATGAGTATGATCTGTAAGATCTGATTCATCAATA
This sequence comes from Ailanthus altissimus, assembly GCA_946807835.1. NCBI lineage: Eukaryota > Viridiplantae > Streptophyta > Magnoliopsida > Sapindales > Simaroubaceae > Ailanthus > Ailanthus altissimus. Next base: position 5,934,120 of record OX327713.1, on the reverse strand, counting down.
AGATTTGTCTCCATATTCTTCCCTTTTCTTTTGACAAATGTCTCATGAGGCTCAATTTGATTTTTTAGTGCACGACATATACGTGATCAGTGCCCATTTTTACCACATCGATAACATATATTTTTATGATACTTAGGGCATTTTGTTTCCATATCATTTTCTCTGTTTTGGTGTTTCTGTCATCCTTTAATATATCTATGTCTTTGCTATTTATAACCATCTCGAGGGTAATAACCACGCCCTCTTCCTCTTCCACGACCACGTCTAACATTATTATGAAAATTGGTATTCACTTTAGGGAATAGTTGAGAACTTGTTGGACGTGATTCATAATTTTTCATTAACAGTTCATTATTCTGTTCAACAACCAGAAGACATGAGATTAAATCTAAATATTTTGTATACCGTCGTTCACGGTACTGTTGCTGTAGAACCACATTAGAAGCATGAAAGGTTGAGAATGTGTTTTTCAACATATCATGCTCTATCACTTTCTCCCTACATAATTTCATCTGTGAGGTAATTCTGAATATGGCAGAATTATATTCAGCAACAGTTCTGTAATCTTGCAATCACAGGTTCATCCATTCATATTTTGCCTCTAAGAGGAACACATCCTTTTGATGGTCAAATCTTTCTTTTAAATTTTCTCAGAGGATTTGCAAGTCCTCTATGGTCAAATATTGAGCTTTGAGCTCTCATGTATATGGTGACGAAGAAAAATCATTGCTTTCGCCTTGTCCTATAGGGACGTACCATTTTTTTTTTCAATAGTCTTTTTCAAACCACTGGCTTGGAAGTGCATTTTAGCATCCAGCACCTATAATTGGTAGGTTTTCCCAAAGACGTCAAGTGCAGGGATTTGCAAGTTTGTTAAAGACATTCTATTTAGAGGGCCTTTAGATATGGAAGAATAAAATTAAAATTAGTATATAGAATATTAACCTTATGCAGAATATCAAAAATAATATTTAGGAGGCATGACCTTCTATATGTTACATTGTAAAATATAAATATCAAAAGTAAAGTTCAGGAGGCATTGCCTTCCTTAAATAGAATAATAATAATTAAAAAGCTTGACATATATGAAGCAATAACAATTAGAAGGCATAGCCTTCCATTTAATTAAGTAATAAGAATAATATAAAGCATAGAATTAGTACAAGAACTTCTTATTTCAAAATTTGAATTATGACCAGAATGAGCCAAAGTAGCAAAAGGGTTGAACCGAAGATCCCCGATTTACTTTATTGACTATCTAGAATATATTCGGTCTTTTATGAGAAATTCGTTATTTAACAATTCTAAGGTAGTAAAGACTTAAAGTAAATTATTACAATTATTTTAGAGGGCATACCCTTTCAAATTATGCAAGAAGTAAATAATAAGAAATAAATTGCATAATTTAAGAGAGGGAGTGATTTACAACTAAGGCGGCAGAGCCGACCGACCAGTTATCCCATATAATATTTAAAATTTAAGAGAGTGTGATTTACATAAATAATAAAAAATAAATTGCATAATTTAATAAAGAGTGTGATTTATAACCAAGGCGGCAGAGCCGCTCGACCAGTTATCCCACATAATATTTAAATTTTAAATGAAAGAAAGTAAGTAATTCTTACTTATAATTATTGCAAATCATGCTGTGACTACCGCAAATCGTGCTGATAACGTGTTGTGAATAATAGGATGAAGAAGCAAAAATTTTGAATTAGAATGCAATGTGTAAATATAAATAAACACATTTGCAAATATATTTATATTTGTACTTGTTTCTCACTTGTACATAAATGAAAGCACTTACCTATATTTATAAAGTGAGGGAATGAGAAAGAAATGAAATCTTTTCAATGTAGGATTTTGGTGGAGGACACTGTTCACTAATACGGCACTGTTCATCTATATGATACTATTTATTTTATACGACACTGTTCACTTATATAGCACTGTTCACTATTATATTTATAACATCAAAAACTATTTTTGCATTATTTTATTAATATATCTTGATACAAAATGAAGGGCTGAGATTTTGCCATTTGTCACTATCTTATTGGTTAACAACTCTTGTTAACCAATTAAATAATTTACTTAACAATTAAGTCTTAACAAATGCATATCCCGAGGGATTCTGAAATAATCGTTTTATTTTGCTGAAATTTATTGGATCAAATTATTCAATCTAATCCCCTACCCTAGTGCGTAACAAGTACACTTCATATTGTAAGACTCTCTAGGTCCACACCTGATTTGTCATATAGAGCTCCTCCATACATCCGTCAACGATGTCCCATGCAAGTTAAGGTTATTGCATATTCGTATAATCTTTCCATCAATTTATATCCTTAAAGAGCAGAGATATAAATCATCACCGTCAAATCTCTATTTACTCAACCATGAACTTATCTCCAAATTTATATTTCATTAAACAATATCCATAAACACTTTTATGATATTATTTATTCCTTCGGAATATATTTTTTGAGGTTTATGCTTGTAGCCACAAGACTTTCTGAAATACAATCTCAAAGCATTAAGATATACAGCTCACTCATATGAGCTGATGGATCCCATATCTACGCACATCAAACTCCATGAGCATTGAACCATACCCAACGGTCAGACCATGAAATATTTTTGACATGTATGGAACCAAAGTATGGTGGATCACTCACAAGCTCATCGTGGCACTCAGGTCAAAGGACCACAAATACTACTCAACTGGAAAGACCTTCCATTGACGACTTTATAAGATGTTTATTGGAGGTTCTTGTAAGTTTGTTCAATATCCAGTCCTTACTGAATACCTGCATCTCTATACGAGCTTCTCACTAAGCTTATGGTTTACTAAGACTAACCATCTGAACCATCCAGATATAGACATACACTAATCTATATTAATAGGTTCCATTGATAGACCCACATTGATGAAATTAGATCAGGAACATTGTGTTTGATAACATACTTGCATAATGATATTTCCTAACACTATCTGCAACTCTTTGTAGCTATGTTATTACTAATATATTCTCAAGTCATTGTCTCATTTCAAACAAGGCTCTAACTCCTTAGATTTCGCTAATTATATGAACCTGCTAACTCTTAACTTCACTAACTCTTAGCACTACTAACTCTTAGTACTTCTAACTATTAGCATTGCTAACTCTTAGCACTGATCTAAACTCCTTTAGATCAGATCTGAACTCCTTCTAATTATACAATATCTGAAATGTTACAATCATCTTACCATTTAATAATAAATAATATCAACGATATTATTAGAAATGATAATTGTATAAATACTATGATTATATATTTATACATAATAGGATGGCACGTAAGCATAAATCCCAATAGTTATCACTTAGAATCAATGCACTTTGATTTAGACATTGAGATGAAATATGACATTGGCTGCCTCTCATGTTTTGGCCTTTAGTTGGTTCTACATTGAAATTAGAATCAGCTTGCTCATTTTTTTTACTCCAATCTAGTTTCAAAGATGATGCAGAACTAGAGTTTTGGCCATGTCCTGTGGATCTCTTCCTACTTAATTATTTGTCTACCTTCTTTACCATATTCAACAATCTATCCTAAGCATCTTCATCAATGCCATCATAATTTATGGTAGCACACTTACCTTGAAATTGCACATTAGGAACTTTAGGTATCTACGCCCTTTGTGTTTTAGATTCAAATTTATCTATCCATTCATGAACTTGCTTCAACTCCACTTTCAACATTTTCCTCATCTCACCCATTAAAGCTTCTATGAGAAACTTTAAATTAATATTTTCAATGCAACTTCAGAAGTAATTTTGCTCTTGGTTTTTTTACATGTTTGCTGCAAATCAAAGTTAGAAAAATAAAAAGAACCTTTTACACTCCCTCACGTGTTTCACTCAAAGAATGATTCGCCCAACTTTTACTTGTGTTGTTTTTTTTTAAATTTAGAAAAGTAAATATAAAATCAATGGAATCTGAATTTTTTTATTTTTTTATTTATATGTTAAGAACTTGAAGAATTAGATAAAATAACAGACAAGAAGAAATAAAAAAAATTGATATAGGCTACAAATTTTAAAGACTAAAGTAAAGTTGCTGATTTAAAAGAAAGAACAATCAATGAAAATTAAAAGGATAGTTTAAACATGATTAAAGCCTAAACTCTGATACCAAATGATGTGAACCTCACAAAGAAAAGTGAGACCTGACACTCAATGAAGTTCCTTTCTCAAAGATCGTTCTAATTCAAATTTTTATATAAACAAAAGTAAGAACTTTAACCCATTATCTATCGAAGATAAGAATTAGAGGTATAAGAAGATAGTAGATGCCACACTTAAGATAGATGAGAAGTTGTGAGTGATAAGTCTAAAAGAATGCCACAAGTTGAAATCTTGATAAGTTCTAATAACAATTCTTTGAAGAACTTAAGAGAAAACTCTCAACATTAATATTATCAAATTTATTTTCATTCTCCCTCATCTCTCATATATTTATAAAGACCTCTTGGGATGTCTAGCATTTATTACAGTAACTAATGACATCTTAAAACCACTAACTACCAATAATTTAGGCACTTGGGATTCTAGTACTTATTACAACAATTAATAAAAACTTACAACTACTAACTACAAATTCCTACCAATAAACTAGGCACTTGGAATACTAGCACTTATTACAACAATTAATAGTAACCTATAACTACTAACAACTACCAATATTGATACTTCATATCACATGAGTTGTTGTGCTGTTGTTCCCCATCACATGCATGTTCAATAGACCTTGTGATTTTTTTTGGCAACCTAATTCGCATCATCTATTCTCTCATTCACCTCATTAAACCTCAATTCCAATTGATTAAATTTTTGTTCTAAAGACTTAAAAAAGAGTTTAAATCTATCTTTTCCTGAGTATCATTGGATGAGCCATAATCTTTTTATGGGTACATGCTTAATAACCTACAAAACAAAAGTTAGAAGACCTCACAAACATTCATTTTCATGTTTTCTCTCTAGAGTGATAGCACTCATACTTGTGTTTACTGAAATTTGACTTTTACCCTCTTATGAGCCAACAGTCTCTTGTTTTTTTTTTCACTTTTTAATCTGCTCTTTAGTTATTTATTGAACTTAACGAACTTAATCAAAATTACTTTGTAATAATCTAAACTTAAAAAATCCATAGTTGAGTCCCTGATCTAAATAGAACTGAAAAATTATGTTTATAAGATCCATAAAAATGGCTAGGGTATTAGTCAGCCCAAAAGGCATGACCAAGAATTCATAATGCTCGTATCGAGTCTTAAAGGCAGTCTTGGAAACATCATTCTCCTAGATTTTCAATTGACAATAGCCTGACCACAGATCTATCTTAAAAATACTCTGGCCCCTATGTAGCTGATCAAATAGATCATCAATTCTCGAAAGTGGATATTGATTACGCACTGTTACTTTATTTAGTTCTCTTTAATCAATACACAATCTCATACTTCCATCTTTCTTCTTTACAAATAAGGCTGGTGCCCTCAAGGAGATGTACTCAGCCTAATGAAACCCTTATTCACCAACTCTTTTGTCCGAACCTTCAATTCTAAAGAAGCCATTATGTAGGGGATTTTAGAAATTGGTTTTATTCCAGAGGCTAATTCTATTCAAAACTCTACTTCCCTATCTGGAGGTAACCCTGGAAGATTATCTGGAAACATATTCGAAAATTCTCTAACCACCAGAATATCCTTCAATTTCGTTCCACCATCCCTTACTTCTATTGCATAGACTAGCTATCATTGACACGAATTATAAAAGCATATTCCTTGTCCTTATTACGGACACCATACTAGTAAAAAGTATTTTTCATGCTCCACAAAAAATGACTTCAGTTCCCCTTGGGCTACACAATCTGACTTCTTTTTGGAAGTAATCCACTGTGGCTCGATATTTGGACAACCAATCCATCCTTAAAATTACATCAAATTCACTAATGGCTAACAAGATCAAATTCGCCAAAAATTCTTGGCCCCTATACTTATTTTACTACCCTTATACACATTTTCTGCTATAATAATGTCTTTAGTCGGAAGAGACACTGCCATGCTACAACCTAATAATTGTGGCACTATATTAGCATTTGCAGCAAACCCCTTAGAAATAAGAGAATGGGTAGCTCCAAGATCTATCAGTACATAAACATCTCAATTAAAAATTGACATCGTACCTATCACAACTTCTGGGGCTGCATTCCCTTCTTGTTGGGTCACTACAAATACCCTAGCCTGGGTATGAGTGTTGGCGCTGGTGCTTATTTTCCTTTCTAATGTTGTATGAATATTAATTGTTTAATGTTTATACAATAAACATTTCGAATAAAAATTGTTAATATTATATTTATATGGTATAATGCTTGTAATATTACAGACACTGTATGATCTGAAAAAGTTCAGATCTGGTCTAAATAAGTTTAGACCAAGGCTAAGAGTTAGCAAAGCTGAGAGTTATAAATGCTAAAAGTTAGCACTATTAAGAGTTAGCAGATTATAAGAGTCAACGAGGTCTGAGTTCGAACCTTATCTATAATGGGACAAAGACTTGAGAGTATACTTTTAATGACATAGTTGTAAAGAGTTGCAATAGGTGCTAAGAAATGTCATTATGTAAGTATGTCTCAAACATAATGTTCCTGATCTATGTTCACCAATACGAATTTATCGGTGAATTACTATAATATAGATTAGTGTATGTCTATATCTGATTGATTCAGATGGTTGTTCTTAGCTGACCATTAGTTTAGAGCTTGTATAGGCATGCGGGTATCCAGTCAGAACTGGATACTGAACAGACTCACGAGGACCCCAGTAGATATCTTATGAAGCCGTCAAAGAAAGGTCCTCTCAAGTTGAGTAGTATCTGTGGTCCTTTGATCTGAGTGCTACCGTAGTCTTATGAGTGAACCACCATACTTTGGTTCCATATATGTTAGAGACCTTTCATGGTCTGACCGCTATGTGTCGCTGGGTATGGTTTGATGCTCATGGAGTTCAGTGTGCGCAGATATGAGATCCATCACTTACATAGGTAAGTTGTATATCCGATACTCCGAGATTGTATTTCATGAAGTCTTGTGGCCACAAGCATAAACTCGGGAAAAGATTATTCCATAGGGTTAAACAATATAGCAAAAGTGTTTGCGTATATTGTTTATCGAAATACGAATTTGAAGATAAGTTTAAGGATGTGCTTGCAAGGAGTTGACGGTGCTGATATATATCCCCGCACATACAGGGTATAAATGATGGAAGGATTATACATATACGTTGTAACCTTAACTTATATGGTCTAACACGTTAATTTAAAATATTCACAACGTGTGCGTGGGGCATCTATTACGGATTCATGGAATAGTTTCATTTGACAAATCGGGTGTGGACTTAGGGCGTCCCAATATGAAATGCACTCTTTGTGCACTTGAACAGTGTACCGTATTAAATGGTTCAATACAGTAAAATTCAGCAATTTACTAAAGTTAAGTTAACTAAAGTATATGGTTAAATGGTGGAACCCACTTTAAGTTAACTTGGTAACCTAGTAAGGATATAAATGTAATTTTACTTAATGATTATTTAATTGTTAAATAATTAAAATAAATATTTATTTATTTAATTGTTAAATAAATGTTTTAACTTAGCTATGGTTAAAGGTTAACCATATAGTTAAGTTAAGTTAACCTTATTTAATGGTTAAGTAAAAGTTAACCTAACCATGGTTAAGTTAGTTAACTAGAGTTAGAATATTTAAATATTTATTTAACTTAAGGGTTAAGTTAAACTAACCTAACTAAGGTTAAATGTTAACTATGGTTAGGTTATGTTAAATGCAAATTCGAATTTAAATGAAATTAATATGAAATACATGTGAAATTAAATGTTAATTAAATGTATTTAGTTTATATAAGCAAAATGAATTATTTTTCATTAGGTGAACAAGTGTTAAGTGTTTTTGGTTGGCTAGAAAATTAAGAGAGAAATGGAGAAAGAAAATTGAAATGTTTCAAGAATTGAAAACATTTTCTATTCGTCATATTCTCTAATTAATTTAGTCATTAAAATATGAATTAAATTTATTTTTATTCAAGAGTTGAATAAAAGGAAAAACAAATTTAACTAAGTTAAAGAGTTTAACTTTGAATCAAGTTTAAGAGTTAAACTAAATACTGGATTAACATACTGTCATTCTAGACAATCAAACCCACCCTAATTGTTCATTTCACGGTAGACTTCAAGCAATTTAATCCAAAAGCTTCATGGGTTGAATTTCTCAATCTCATTTTTCATTTGATTAATTTGTATTACATGTGTTCATTGTATATAAATTTTTATACTTCTGTTGTGCATATATATGTATGAGATATGTATATTTTTAGTATGATGAACACATCCCACATGCAAGCACCCTAGAATAATCAACACCCAACAATGAGGTCTGCCTTACTACTCTCCAGATGATCCACCTCGATCGGCTCCCCTACTAGACTGGCCTGAACTGCTGGGCCCTCTGAATTGGGAACCACCTCGACCTTGTCCTCAGCCACCACTGATTTATCCCGGAGCTGGTGGTTTATTTTCTACCTTACTATTAACTCCAACATTCAGAAAATCTCTCATATAGTGGCCTTTCTGACCACACTTATAACAACCTGTAGTCCCCTTCCTACAATCTCTTGGATGGGCCTTGCCATATTTGTTACACACCGAAAAATCCTTCCAACTCTCTTTAGTGCTTTAGGATTTGACTGATGGTTGTCTGAAGAAAGCTTGACTTGATTGAGCTCATTGGCTTTAGTTTTTAACTGCTGGACTATGCAGATCTTTCATCTGTTCTTACGGATTTACTAGGTCCTTTCCGAGAATCACATGTCCAGCCCCTTTTCTGACCCTGCTATTTCGATTTAGGGATGGCTGCCATACTCCTTTTAACTCGAGTTATAGCTTCCACTAATGCTCTGTACTGGGTGTGAGCTGCAGATACCATGTAAGCCCTGATTCGAGGATTAAGGCTCACTGCAAATCAATTAGCCTTTTGCTCTTCATTATTAGCTATGAAGGGAATGGCATGAAAGAGTTTTGAAAACTTCTTTTTATAGTCTGCCATGAAGAAGGACCCTGTTCTAGATTGAAAAACTCTTCTATCTTCGTATCTTTATAACTCTTGGGTAGAACTTCTCCAGAAATTCCCTTCTAAAAAGCACCCAAGACACCCTATTGAAATTTCTCCTTTGCAAAACCTTCCACCAATCTTTTGCCATTTCCTTTAATAGAAATGCTGAGTATAAAACCATCTGTTCTTCCGAACACCCCATAATTGGAAAATTTTCTTCATTGTTCTCTAACTAGGATAAGACTCTCTCAAGATCTCCCGCACCATCATACGGCTTAACGCCGAATTTCTTAGCACACTTAATAGATACTCATGTCTCTCTCAGCTACTGAATTGCTGCCGTTATTATTTGCGTTATCTTGAGCTATATTTATATTTCCACCCTCTGGCTCGGCAGACTGAGATAACTCGGGAGGGGTCTGAGGCATAGGAACATTTACCGACTCATTCACCTACTCCTTTTTAGACATAAGAACCTCTGTAGCTACTCTTCTCGTACGTGGGTCCCTACGACGATGCATATTTTTTTAGAATTTAATAATGTAAATGGTTATCAAGTGTATAAAATTAAATTTAATAAAATTATAAAATGCATGCACTTTCAAGAAATCTCATTCTAAAAATAAACGTTTTGTAACTGATAACATAAAAAATCAGCTCTGATACCACTCTAACAAGACCTACCCTGAGACCCTCTATTGTAGATCCCGGTGAGCCCTGCCGAGAACCCAAATGAAAGCTTCTCAGAATCTAACTATCAAAATTGAGAAATTTCGCGAGGTGAACCCTTCTTAATTCTTGCTATTACTACTAAATCCCAAAATACTAGTGAAGATGCTTTTACCAAATTGTTTTTAAAAACAAACGGATAGAGTTTCCTCTATTTTTTTGAAAATTCAAATACAAAACCTACAAGGAAATCACACCTCTGTAGCTACTCTTCTCGTACGTGGGTCCCTACGACGATGCATATTTTTTTAGAATTTAATAATGTAAATGGTTATCAAGTGTATAAAATTCAATTTAATAAAATGATAAAATGCATGCACTTTCAAGAAATCTCATTCTAAAAATAAACGTTTTGTAACTGATAACATAAAAAATCGGCTCTGATACCACTCTAACAAGACCTACCCTGAGACCCTCTATTGTAGATCCCGGTGAGCCCTGCCGAGAACCCAAATGAAAGCTTCTCAGAATCTAACTATCAAAATTGAGAAATTTCGCGAGGCGAACCCTTCTTAATTCTTGCTATTACTACTAAATCCCAAAATACTAGTGAAGATGCTTTTACCAAATTGTTTTTAAAAACAAACGGATAGAGTTTCCTCTATTTTTTTGAAAATTCAAATACAAAACCTACAAGGAAATCACACTTCTATTTCAAATAGATTCTCAACTTCTAAATAGGACCTCTGGTCCTTTTCAAAACCAATCCAAACTCAACTCAATAATTTCATTTCAATCACAAAATTAATATACTAATAAAAGTGAAACTATCACATAATACTGAGATCTCTTCTTCGTTTTCGTTTAAAAAAAAACATATTTACAATATGTACAAGTATATAACTATTATGCAAAAATCAAAAGGTACTACTTAGCACATTTACATTTACAAAATGATCGTCAAATTTAGTCCACTAATTAGTTGTAGGAGAATCAGCAATGTGCGCACAGAGAACTGCACTTGGAGAAGGTTTAGAAAACATAAATTACAAAACAGGTGAGCTAAAGGAGCTTAGTGAGTGCATTTAAGATTTCTAGTAAAAATAAGATAAAATGAAATTCTGCATAAATAGTAAATTCTAAAAAATGCATAAAACATGCTTCAAAAACTATTATAAAACTGTAAAATAATTTCTAACGTCATATGCTGATAAAATCTTACCGAACGAGTTTTATTTATATCTTCTGTAAACAATATCCAGAATCTATAAAATATAATAACTAACATGTACATATATAATTACGTAATATGCATTCAATAGCTCAAAAACTATTAAAACCCTCGATTGACCATTTTTTTTTTCTAAAGTATACCAATGGTAACCTTAAAGCTCTACACTCACGTAGAGACTAAACTAGCACCGCACAACGTGAGTAGGTCATGTGGCGTTTAAACTAACAATACCCATTGTGACATCTCACTGGCTATGTAGTGGAATCCTACATCGCCTATATATAGCGAGACAATACCTCGTACACATAGAGCAACTCACATGAATTGACAACCCGACTTCCGAGATTAAGTGACTCACCTCCCAATACTTACCCATGCATACAGGATATACTGGTTAGGTCTTAAACCATCACCACATTGAAATCTGAGGGTACCAATGGCCTTTGAAATTAATTTAGTAATTTTAAAACTGTTTCATAAACTGAACATATAAATGCATATTTATAACTGTATACCAAAACCATAAATCATGCTTATGCATTAAAAGCACATAAAACATACAATTTCAATGTGTGGAAACATATTAAATGAAAGATAAACCATAACAGATTTTCACTCACCAATCGCTCCAAATTTAATTCTTCTCTGAAACTTTTACTTCCTTTACCGCTATCGATTTTCTTCACCTACCCGCCATAAAAATTGCTTAACAGCCTATAAATTTAGTTTGACATAATTGTTCTTCACTTTACCAAAATGGATAATTATGTCTCATTTTCTTCATTTTTTATTTTCTATCAACCATATACATTTATTTGATATAAGGAATCATTTATACACAACAATTTAACCGAAGTACAACTCAAGCCCTAAAATTCCCAAAGTGGCCAAAATTTACCCTACTCACCCAACACATCTCTTTTCTCAATTTTTTGTTCCAATGACATCCAATTCAAGCCAATTTAATTGTAATGCCCTAATAACATCCAATTGAAGTTTCTACAATAAAATAACACTAAATCGTAATTCTTACCTTGCTAATTCCTTTACTTTGATGACTTCTTTAAGCTCCATACTTGAATTCAATTCAATTTAAATCAAGAATTCCCATAAAAACATCAATTGAAGCAATATTGAAAATTCACACATCATCATTACTAAACAATGCTTTTCTTACCTCTTTTCCTTGGATTTTCACTAATGGAAGCTTCAATTGATCTTAGGAACTTGTGTATGGCTTTATTTTAACTTGATCAAGCATGAAAACTCATGAAAAAACATTAGGTTTTACTGTAGTAGCACTTCCCCTCTCATGGCTGAATTCCTCTCTTTTTGCTCTAAACATGTTATGCTTTTTACTTAGCCAAATTCTAGACACTTCACCCTTATATAGTGCTCTTCTAAAAGTCCAATTTGCCCCTCAACTAAATTCAAATTTCTAAATTTCCATTAGTTCAAAATGAAAGTATTTACTTGGTTCCTTTCTAACTATTTAGTTAGAATAGTCAAAGGAACCAACTAGGCTTCCATCTTGGCAATCTACCAATTTGTCTCTAATTGGTCTAGTTTCTAACATATGGACTGTGTTTCTTAACAAAGGCTTGTTCCATGTATAACACTTAAATGGAAATTAATGTATTAAATTAAAATTTTCTTTTTCAAGCCAATAAAGAAAAATTCCAAAAATATTCTATAACCGTCCGACGCTCCAACCGAGTGTGAAATTACCAATTTAGGTCTAATACTTCTCACGCGCACTATAAAAAAAAATATTTCTAATAGGGTTAGAATCGGGTAACCCTACGGTATCTTTATCGCTTTATATCAAAATCTAGGCACCTATACTACTAATAGGGATCAGATATTACAATTATTATTGTTAAAACTCTAAATGCCCCTTAAGATTACAAGACCTTATATAGCCAATTTTACCAATAGCATAAAAGGAAAAACTAAGTCAAATCATAAGTCATAGTAGGAATTGATTACAAAAATAAGAAATAAATAACAAGCATATTAAGGAAACAAATATTTTTGTATCTTTGTTTCTAAATTTAACCTAAGAATGAAAAAACAAAAGAAACAAAGAAAATAAAGATCTAATAAAGCCCTGAACAACGTCGCGTGAACAGTGATGCATGAACGGTGATGCTAGATCTTTATTCTTAAATTGACATCCATCTTATTTTGTTCTTCATGTTAATTACTCTAGATCACTTAAAGAAACTTGAATAACATTGAGAAAGTATTGATCTTTTTGAACACTCGAATCGGTCAAATTAATGTCTTGAACAAATCAAGAATTTAAGATGTGCTTAATTAGCGGATTTAAAGCTTCCTACATTTTCTTGGTTCTCGCCCTTGTCTTTGGACCCCCATAGATGCTCAACCAATTTTATAAAGCTTTAACAACCAAATTTGCATCAATTTGTATCTATGGTTGCATGCACATTAAGTTTCAACCATTTTCCTTCTCTCGGTTACCCCCTAGTCTTTTCTTCGAGTCTCATGATTTCGTTGAAGTCCCCACATTAAATCCATGGAAGACTATGCATCTAAGCTAACCTTCTCAATAGCTTGCATGTATTCTTTTTTTTTTTGTTCATCTTGAGCATGCTATAGATATAAGATAATCTCTAAACTCTGTCTATTCCTTTTTTCACTCTTGCATCTATATGAAAATTACTATAAGAAATGATATGCAACTTTATATTGTTATTCTACAAAATAACTATTCCTCTCGCTAATCATATCTTGCCAATAGCCAAACAATATCTTAAAATATAGGTAATTGCCCACCTGCCTTATTTTATCTATTGGGATTTATGCTAACGTGCCATCCCATTGTTATATAAATTTTTTGTAATATTTATACAATACATCTTTTGTTAAATCGCTAATTATAATCATTAAAATGGTTCAATGCTTGTGAGGCTACAAACATTATATGATCTGAAGGAGTTCAAATTTGGTTTAAAATTTTTTAGACTAATGCTAAGTATTAGCAATGCCGAGGACTATAAATGCTAAAGAGTTAGTATGTTATAATAATTAGTGAAGTTCAAAAGTTAGAACCTTGTTTGTAACGGTACAAAGACCGGAGAGTACACTAGTAATAACATAATTTCAAGAGTTGCAATAGGTGTTCAGAAATATTATTATGAAAGTCTATTTTAAAAAAAATTATATGTTCCTGGTCTTAATTCACTGATCCAGGCTTGTCGGTGGAACTTTTTATCATAAACCAGTGTATACTATACCTAGATGGTCTAGATAGTTGTTCTTAGTTAACCATGAGCTTACTGAAAGTTCATTTAGCATACAGGTATTCAATAAGAACTGAATACAGAATAGAATCAATGAGGACCCTAATAGAAATCCTATGAAGCCGTCAATGGAAGGTCCTCTCGAGTTGAGTAGTATACGTGATCCTTTGACCTGAGTGTCACGGTGGACTTGTAAGTGATCCACCATACTTTGGTTCTACGCATGTCACAGATCTTTTATAGTATGACTGTTGGGTGTTGTTAGATATGATCCGATACTTATGGAGTTCGGTGTGTACATGTATAGGATCCGTTAGCTCACATGAATGAGTTATATATCCAAATGCTCCAAGACTGTATCTTAAAACATCTTATGGTCATAAGCAACTAACTCGGGAAAAACGTTTCCCATAGGGTTAAACAATATTGCAAAGGTGTTTGCATATATTGTTTATCAAGATACTGTTGAGGATCAAATATATACGAGTGTATGTATGTGTAACTGTGTTTATTGCAAAAAATACGTATCTAATACATATTTAATGTAGTGCAATATTTAAAACATACAATAAACACATAAACATATATTAATCAAATTAATATATTAATGGTAAAATTAAAAATTACCAGTACGTTTAACGTTTTACACGTATATCTTTGAAGTCCGCCCGGAGTCATACTCATTGGCAGTTCTAGTTATCAACTTGGCTAGCTTGGCAAGTTAGAACAGCAGCTCCTTAATTCAATACGGGATTAACCCTTAACCCTTAACCCTTAAATGGCTGATTCTTCAAATCTTGCTCTTTCTCTTCCACAGTGGAGTTATATCAAAGGAAGCAACAATTGCTTCTTTTTGTTTTAAGAGCAAAACGGAAATAAAAAAAGGAAAATAACACTTATTTTTCACTCTCTTCTCACCCATTTCCGTATCTATTTCGCAAATATATATCTCAATTTATTTTTTAAAAAAATATTATATATAATATTAATATAAAATAGCCACTAAGGTTAAAATAATAATAAACAATTAAAAATAATATATTTTATATATAAAATGCATGACAACTATCATATATTATATATTATATTATTAATAATAGCTACTAAGTAACTTTTTCTCCTCATGAATAGACCAAGTATACCCTTTAGCGGGTTCTACCAAATTTCACACTTGGGTAAACTCAACTGAGGGTCCACAATGCGCCACGTGCTATTTTACAATTAGTGAATAATAATTATTGACTAATTATTATATTTAACGTTTAAACATGAACACGCACGTATTTTTGTGGTAGTGCTGGATATTATTGGATTAAACAATTTAATCCAGTACTCTCCCCAATGTACAACGAGTACACTCTATATCGCAGGACTCCTTAGGTCCACGCCCGATTCGTCAAATGTAACTATTTCATAAGTCTGTGAGCAATGCCCCACGTATACATCACGAATATTATAAATCAGCGGGTTGAATCATACAAGTTGAGGTTACAAAGCATATGTATAGTCCTTCCATCATATATATCTTGGATGTACGGGGACATAAATCAACACCGTCAAATCTCCATGTGCTCATCCATGAACCTATCTCCAAAATGGTATCTCATTGAACAATATGAGCAAACTCTTTGACATATTGTTTAACCTTGTGGAAACACCTTTCTGGGTTAACTACCTATGGCCATAAGATTTTTTTGAGATACTATCTTGGAGCATCTAGATATATCACTCCCTATAAGAGCTGATGGATCTCATATTTGCACGCGCCGGACTCTATAAGCATTGGACGATACCCAACGACACCTAGCGGTCAGATCATGAAAGATTTTTGACATGCATGGAATCAAAGCATGGTAGATCACTCACAAGCCCACAGTAGTGCTCAGGTCATAGGACCATGTATACTACTCAACTCGAGAAGACCTTCCATTGACGGCAACATAGGATGTCTATTGGGGTCCTCATGAGTCTGTTCAGTACTCAGTCTTAACTGAATACCTGTATGCCTACACAATCGTCAAGATGCTGGTCAGCTAGAAACGACCAACTGTACCCTATAAATATTGACATACACTGATCTATGTGAATTAATGAGATTTACCAATAGACCTGCGTTAGTAGAAATAAATTAGGAATAATATATTTGAGAACATGCTTGCATAATGATACATCCTAGCAACCCATTACAACTATATCATTATAAACATATCCTGAGGTCTTTGTCCCGTTACAGACAATGTTCTAACTCTTGGAATATTTGTTAACTCTTAGCACGAATCTAAACTCCTTTAGACCGTATCTGTACTCCTTCAGATAATACAGAGTTTGTAGCATAGCAAGCATTAAACCATGTTATTAAGAAATAATTAGCGATATAACAAAAACTACTTTGTATGGATATAAAAAATTATATCATTTTAGGATATGATTGGCGGAAGAATTATACGCATCGATCTCGGTCTCACAGAATAGTTTTGTATGAAAAATTAAGAGTGGACTTAGAGAGTCCCGCAATATGAAGTGTACTCGTTGTGAACTTGGGCAGTATACCGAATTGAATGGTTCAATCCAGCAAATTCCAACAGACTAGACATTAACTTCGATTTTCCTCTGGTCGTGCTCGTGTTAAAGCTTAAAGTTAAGTACATTAATTATTTAATAATTAGTTGTTGACCAATGGAATTTTGACACATGGCACATTGTAGGCCAATTATTGTTTGACTTAATAATTACCAAAATGACCTTATTTGTTGGACAAATAAGATCATTATTTTATTCATTAAAATTTTTATTAAATAATAATAATAATATATGATATTATTATTTAAATATCAGTCAAACAATTCATTTTATAATCAAATTGGCATGTGTTTCTACTATAATTTAATATGATTAAATTATTTATTTATTATTGATTAAATGATAAATTAAATGAAAAAGGATGGGATTAATAAATGGTGGGCAAAGCATGTTTCTTGCAAATAAGAATGTGTTTCTCATTTGGCCTAGATTTAGGCCAAGTTCATCTAAATTATTTCCTCTCATGTTTTGTTTTCCTTTTATTTATTGTAAACAATAATCAAAAAATACTAATGGCAAACATTGACCATGATAATGGAGGCCATTATCTAATTAAATGGAACAAGTGTTGTTGATGAGCACTTTAAAATGTATATTTATTAAGAGATTTAATCACTATTTAATGTCACTAATTTTAGCTTTTTTGTATTTTTAGGCTTGAAATAAAGTATTGTCCTTAAATTATGATTAATAAATGTAATTTGCATAGGTTTAGGTCAAATGGATATAACTCTCAACGTAAAAATAAAAATGAAGAAATTCTTGAACTTAGAGTAACATGACTCAATCTTACATAAACTTGAAGAACAGTTGAAAAGCCAAATCCAATATGTTATAGGCCAAAAATTGGAATACAATAAAATTGGGTTACAACTTCTAATCAGTTTGACCTATGTCATGTATTTGGATTGTATTTTACAAAATACGTACTCAATTTGTATAATTCTTAAAGCTGTGAAATACTGACGCAATTATCAATAACTCTTATGTTGATGGTAAAGTCCAAATCGGCCGTTATCATAGACTAAATTGTATTGTAACTTGGTGAAAGAGTTGTTGGATGAAATCTTACCTATCTTTGGTATTTTGTTCATATCTCATTGGATACTAATCCAAATTGAATGAACATTGTGGATATGTAAATAAGAGACAAAATGCTACAACTTTCATGTTGGCGTAACAGGCTACATCGATCATTTTCATGATCAAAATGGTGCTGAAATTAAGTGAACGAGTGGTTGGCCTAAATTATTGAAGATTGAAGTCATACTAAACTTGTTTTCATTCATTGCCTATCTAAGGACACTCTTAGAAGGCTAAGGGACATTTTCAATGCTTTTTAATTCTCTCATATTATTTCTCTTTACCATGCATTGTAAAGTAGGTTAGAATTCTTGGCAAGGTTAGATATGAACTTTTATGTGTAATAAATTTACTTCTATATTATGATTCTTCGTCAAGAGCTACAAATATTTGTAAGTTTGCTTGTGTCTAAACTCTTATCTATTATTTTTCTATAATCCAGAGGTTATAATTCTCATGTTTCGTATATTTTCAGCCATGCTTTTTTTATGTGATTCTTGTTGAATTATAATTGTTATTGGTTACATTATTTTACATGTTAATCTTTTACTGCAATATTGTCAATTGATATATTGTCAATCTTAGATAACATGTAAAAAAAATAATTGTTTGATATTCAAGTTGATCTTTTACTACAATATCTTCAAAATGAAATACTGTCGATCTTAGATAAATTGTATAAATGAACATAATTTGTGTTAATGTTTGCAAAGAGTTTAGTCATATCAAATACATATATTATCAAATGTGTCATATTTTACATATCTTCTGATTGATTGTTTGGGATGTGAAACTTTCAGTTGAGTTATAAACATTGAATCAAAGTATAAAATAGCTTTACGAAGCATAATTGTGATTCTCGAAGTCTTACTTACATCATCATAAGACGTTTTCCTTAATTTATATACAATTCTATCTTATCGACATAAACCAATTAATTAGTTTTCTCCTTGTTACTGATTTAATATTTTTACTTCACTAGCCTATTTTGCGAAAAGTTTCCTTGTGTGATCAACACCTCAATCTATACTGTGATAGCTGTATTACATTTTAAACGTAAACAAAATTTGGCGCTGTTGCTAGGGAAGCACAGTAAGCGAAAGTATGTTGCATTTATCAATATTAAAGTGGTAACTTTGTACATTTACTTTTCTTTGTAAAATTTTAGTTTTAAAATTTATTTCTTTTATTGTAATTTATTTTGTTGTTCATAGTTGGTTCAACCACCAAACTTATTCCATTATCTTCTTGTATTTTTATTTAATTTTGCATAGTTGGTTCTACCACCTAACTCGGTTTTTTATTTTATTTATTTATTGTATTTTATTATTTATTATTTTATTTATTTATTGTACTTTACAGTTTATTATCTTTGTTCATTTATTGTATTTTATTTTTATATTTCATAGTTGGTATTACTACCTAACTCATTTTTATTTCTTGTTTTGTTTTATTTCACTTATTGTATTTTATCTCAATTTCATGGCTGGTTTTACCACCTAACTCAATTTTTTTTTCTTTTGTTCACTTCTTAATTTTTCCTTGAAAATTTCCTTCAATAAAAAAAAGCAAAAAAAAAAAACAATATAGTAAAAAAAACAAAATTGTTAGGATATATGCATCGACTTAAAGACAAACGAGGAAGATTTATGAGAGAAGTAGAACTAGAACCACCACCACAATTTGTAAGAGAAGAGAATTTATCATCTAATTCATCTTGTAATTCCAACACAATAAGCCAACACGAGGATAACCCTGTTAGGACTCTAAAAGATTACTTGCATCCTACTCGCACAACCACACCATCATGCATTATATTTTCATCTAACACACTACATTTAGATTTTAAACTTGGAATGATACAACTTCTTCCCAGTTTTCATGGTCTAGATAGTGAAAATCCTTATATACATGTTAGGGAATTTGAAGACGTAATTACCACCTTCCATAGCTAACTTGAAGCCATACACATTGTTAGGCTTAAATGTTTTCCTTTTTCTTTGCAAGACAAAGTAAAGAGTTGGCTATACTCTTTGACGACGAGGTCTATAGGAACTTGGGCAGAAATGACCTAAGCATTTTTTAATAAATACTTCCCACAACACAAAACTAATGTCCTGAAAAGACAAATTTCTTCCTTCTCCTAAAAAGATAGTGAAACTTTATATCAAGCTTGGGAAAGGTTTAAAGAGTTGCTAAATTCGTGCCATCACCATGGGTATGAAAATTGGCGCTTAGCTAGCTATTTTTATGAGGGACTCACAATTAGAGAGTGCCAATTTGTTGAGATGATGTGTAATAGGAATTTTCTTCACAAAGATCCTGAGGAAGCCATGAAATTCCTTAATGACTTAGTCAAAAAATCACATATATGGACTAGACCTAGCGCTACTAAAAGCACAAATAGGTCATGACCTAGTGAATTTTTTCATCTTAGGGAAAAAGATAGCCTTAAAGTCCAGTTAGAGGTCTTAAGTAAGGAATTAGAGGCCTTGAAAAACCAAAGATAAAAAGGTCACCCATACGGTTGCTAGGGTTGAGTCACATGATGTTTGTTTTGTCTGTGAAGGAGTGGAACACTTAGCTCAGGATTACCCCAATTATAGTGAGATGAAAGGGATATATGAGGAATAATGTAATGTCATAGAGATGTACAAGAAGCCTTATTCACCATACTCTAAAGCCTATAATCCTAGCTGGAGAAACAACCCAAACTTTAGTAGAAAATCTTACCAACAACCATTGGAAGCAAGAACAACAAGCACTCAAGTCTTATAGTGCACCTCAATATAATGCACTACCTACCATGAGTCCTTTAGAGGATACATTACAAGCATTTATAGAGGCATAAAGTAAGACTAATAAAAATTTTGAAATAATTTTTGCGCAGGTGGTAGACGAAAATAAAGAAATCAAGAGTCAAATCAATAAGCTGACCAGTACCTTAACTGTATAAGAGTGAGGTAAGTTTTCATCTTAACCTCAATCCAATCTAAAAGGGCAATTCAAGGTACAAGCTTCTACTTCTGATGCACAAAATCTCAAAGAAGTCAATGCCATTACTACTCGAAGTGGTAAGGTTTTGAGTGAGCTAACTTCTCCAACTAACACATCTATGAGTAGTAAAGATACCACCCACCCCCCATTGAAAAATGGATCACAATTGAAAAAGTGCTCGAAAATAAGTTTTCAATCCTGGTACCTTTTCCTTAAGCTCTTTGATCTGTTGGGAAAATTTCAAAAATTCACAATGAGATTTTAGAATATTTGAAACAAGTTAAGATTAATCTTCCCTTATTATATTTGATTAAATAGGTTCCAACTTATACCAAAGTCATCAAGGATTTGTGCAGTATCAAAAGAAAATACCATGTAAAGAAAACTGTATTTTTGGCAGAGCAAGTAAGTGCAGTGATTGAACAAAAGACACCACCCAAGTATAAAGACCTGGGATGTCCCACAATCTCCTACCAAATTAGGACACATGAGTTTAGTCAAGTTTTATTGGACTTATAAGCATGTGTAAATTTAATACCTTATTCTATTTACTTGCAATTGGGACTTAGTGAGATTAAATCTACATTTGTAGTCCTACAATTAGCTGATCGATCAATCAAGAAACTATGGAGAATAGTAAAAGATGTTTTGTTATAAATTGATAAATTTTACTACCGTATTGATTTTCTTGTTTTAAATATTCATTCTGTGGTTAACATGGAGTCTAAAATTCCTCTTATTTTAGGGAGACCTTTTCTTGCCACTGCTAACGCTCTTATTAATTGTAGAAATGGTCTAGTGAAATTATCGTTTCGGAATATGGCTCTTGAGGTGAACATTTTCTATATTGGCAAGCAACCATAAGAAGAAGACGTATACTATCGTTCATATATGATTGGCAAACTTGCAGCGGAGGAAGCTTATAAAAATCATTGCTCTGATTCTTTAGAAAATCTTATTGATTTTGGTTTTGCAGAATTATGTTATCTTGATGAAACAACTATTGTGTTTAGTATTTTTAACTTACAGGATAAAGGGACTCGATTTTGGAAACCACGCTTTAAAGAGTTGCCACGAGACAGGGAGAAATCGAAACCATCAAACCTTGAGACACCATAAATTAAGCTTCCTCCACTACCCAAAGGTTTGAAACACGCATTCTTGGGAGCCGGTGATACCTTTCCTTATCATCATTTTATCTGAACTTAGTGCTAAACAAGAGGAAAATTTGATAAAATTGTTAAAAGAATATAAATCTGCACTAGGTTTGACCATAGCTGATATTAAAGGTATTTCTCCATTAATATGCTCCCATATAATTCATTTAGAGAAAGGTTCCCAACTCGTACTCACCCACAAAGAAGACTTAACCCAACAATGAAGGAAGTAGTAAAGAAAGAAGTCTTGAAACTATTAAATGGAGGTATAATCTACCCAATTTTTGATAGTCAATGGGTAAGTCCAACTCAAGTAGTTACTAAAGGGGTTACTGTTGTAGAAAATAAGAATGGGGTACCTTGTTCCAACTAAGGTAGTAAGCGGTTAGCGAATATGTAATATCTAATCCCTATTAGTAGTATTGGCGCCTAGATTTCGGTATAGAACAAATAAGACACCGTAGGGTTACTCGATTTTAACCCTATTAGAAATATTTTCTTTATAGTGCACGTGAGAGATATCAGACCTAATTTGGTAATTTCACACTTGATCGGTGCGCCGGACAACCCTAGAATATTTTTAGAATTTTTCTCTATTGGTTTGGAAAAGAAAATTTTAATTTACTACATGAATTTCCATTTAAGGATTATGAATGGAACAAGCCTTTGTTGAGAAACATAATCCATATACTAGAGAATTGACCAATTAGAAGAAATCTCATGGATTGCCAAGTTGGAAGTTCTAGTTAGTTCTTTGAACTATTCTAACTAAATAGTTACAAATGAACTAATTACATAATTAGTTTTTAACTAATGGCAAATTAGAAGTTTTAAGTAAGTTGAAGGGCAAAATGGTAAATTGAGGGAGCACTATATATATGTTAGAAGTGTGTAGAAATTTGAAGAGAGATCAAACCAACACTTAGCCAAAAAAAAGAGAGAAATTCGAGCTTCAAAGGGGGTGCTGCTACAGTGACTATTCAAGTTTTTTTTTCATGATTTTTCATGTGTAATCAAGCCAAATTAAGGTTACAAACCAATCCCTAAGCTCAATTGAAGTCTCTATTAGTGGAAATTCAAGAAAAAGAGGTAAGAAAAGTGGTGATGATTGTATTAGACCCGCTAGATTGTGAAACAGTTTTAAAATTTCTGCATTTGTCTTAAAGCCATTGGTACCCTTAGATTATAGTGGTGATGATTGTATTAGACCCGGCCGGTATATCCCGTGCACATGGACAGGTCTTGGCGGTGTGTCACTAACTCCGGGAAGTCGGGATGTCGAGTCATGTGAGTCGCTCTATGTGTACGGGATATTGTCTCGCTATATGCATGCGATGTAGGATTTCGCTGCGTAGCCAGTGAGATGTCTTGAGATGTCACTGTGGGTGCTGCTAGTTGAGGTGCCCCATGACCTACTCACGTATGCGGTGCTAGTTGAGTCGCTGCGTGGGTATAGAGCTTTAGGGTTACCATTGGTACAATTTAGAAAGAAAATGGCCGAGCGAGGATTTTACTAGTTTTCGATTTACCGATAGCATTTATGCATTTTATATGCACACAGTAGTTATTATGTTATACAGATTCTAAATATAGTTTTCCAAAGATGTAGATAAAACCCGCTCGGCAAGATTTCATTAGCATATGATATTAGAAACCGTTTTACAATTTTACATCTGTTTTAGAAGCATAAATTCTGCATGTACTTTAGAAATTGCTATCTTTGTATAATATTCTAGTAATTGAATTCTCATTTACACTCACTGAGCTTCTTTAGCTCACTCGTTTTATGTTTATGTTTTAAACCCCTTTCCCAGGTGCAGGTCTCGGAACGCAAGCTGTTGATTCTCCTATCGCCGAGTAGTGGGCCGAATCCAAAGATAATTTTTGTACATGTAAATGTGCTAATAGCACTCTTTACTTTATGCATAATAGTTGTAGGCATGTATATTTGTAAGTATGTGTTGAATCAAGAAGAAGAGATTTCCAGTTTATGATGATCGTTTTTACTTTTTATGATTATGCTTGTTTTATGATTTACACGAAATAATTGAGTTGTGTTGGATTTGATTTGAAAAGGACCGGAGGTCCGAATTGGTAGAATTGAGATGTGTTGGAATTAGAAGTGAAATTTCTTTGCAGGTTTATGTGGATTTTCCGAAAAACAGGGGAAACTCTGTCCGTTTGTTTTTAAAACTAAAAAGTCATTTTCATGTATATTACTAGATCTTCTTAATAGTAACAATAATAGAAAAAGGGGTTCGCCTCGCGGAATTTCTTAACTTATCCAATTAGGTTCGGAGAAATTTCCGTCGGGGTGCCCGGCAGGGCCGCTGGGATTTATAGTAGAGGGTCTCAGGTCGGGTCCTGTCAGAGTGGTATCAGAGCATGGTTTTTGAAGTTTTAGTTAAAAAGTTCATTTTTAGAATGAGATTATTGAAATTGCTTGCATATTTTTCTAAGTTTAGAAAGTTGAATTCTTTGCATTTGATAATCATTTGCATCACTAAATTTTCAGAAAATATGCATCGTCGTGGAGGCCCACGTACTAGGAGAGCAGCTGTGGAGGCTTTTGCACCTGAAGAGGAGCAGGGAAATGAGTCAGTAAATGTTCCTACGCCTCAGACCCCTCCTGAATCATCTCAACCCGCTGAGCCAGAGGGTGGAAATGTGAATATAGCTCAAATGGCCCAGATACTAGTAGCGGCGATCCAACGGCCGCGAGAGTCCGGAGTGTCCATTGAACGCGCCAAGAAATTGGGCGCTAAGGCTTATGATGGAACCGGAGATCCCGAGAGAGCTCTATCTTGGTTAGAGAACAATGAAGAAATTTTTCAGGTTATGGGATGCACGGAAGAGCAGATGGTGGTATACTCTGCATTTCTATTGAAAGAAGGAGCGAAGGATTGGTGGAAGGCCTTGCAAAGGAGAAACGCCGATGGGGTGTCTTGGGCACTTTTCAAAGAGGAATTTCTGAATAAGTTCTACCCCAAAAGTTATAAAGATGCGAAGATAGAAGAATTCTTCAAGCTCGAACAGGGTTCCCTCTCGGTGGCTGAGTACGAGAAGAAGTTTTCGGAACTCCTTCGTGCTGTTCCATTTATAGCCGATAATGAAGAGCAGAAGGCTAACCATTTTGCAGTGGGTCTCAATCCACGAATCAGGGCGTACGTAGTATCGGCAGCCCACACTCAGTATGGATCATTGGTGGAAGCTGCAACACGGGTTGAAAGAAGCATGGCGGCCATCCCTAAACCGAAACAGCAGGGTCAGAAAAGAGGCTGGTCAGGTAGTTCTCAAGGAGGACCGAGTAAATTCCCCCGAACAGAGGAGAGATCGTCATGGTCCAGCAGTCGAAAGCCAAGCCAAGGAGCTCAATCCAGCCAAGCTTCCGTTCGGCAACCATCCGCCGGATTCCGAAGCACTAAGGAGAGTTGGAAGAATTTTCCGGTGTGTAATAGATGTGGCAAGGCCCATCCGGGGGATTGTAGGAAGGGGACTACCGGGTGTTATAAGTGCGGGCAAGAGGGTCACTACATGAGAGATTGCCCGAATGATGGAGCTAGCAGCAAGCCAGAAGATAGACTACCAGCTCCAGGACAAACCAGCGGCGATCGAGGGCAGATTCGAGGAGGTCCCCAATTCAGAAGATCGAGCGGCGCGAGCCAGCCTGGTAGGGGCGCTGGTCGAGGAGGATCATCCGGTGGATCACAAGTAAAACTGCATACCCAGGCTAGGGTATTTGCGGTGACCCAACGGGAGGCGGATGCGGCCCCAGAAGTTGTGACAGGTACAATGTCAGTTTTTGATCGAAATGCTTATGTACTGATAGATCCTGGAGCGACCCATTCTTTTATTTCTGTGGAGTTTGTTGCAAACGCTAGTATAGCACCCCAGTTATTAGATGGCGCAGTAGTAGTGTCTCTTCCTACCGGAGACTCCATTGTAGCAGAAACGGTGTATAAGAGTAGTAAAATCAGTATTGAAAGCCAAGAGTTTATGGCGGATTTGATTGTGTTGGCCATCAGTGAGTTTGATGTGATTTTAGGGATGGATTGGTTGTCTAAATATCGAGCCTCAGTGGATTGCTTCCGGAAAGAAGTTAGATTATGTAGCCCTAGCGGAACGGAAGTTATTTTCCGCGGGGTGCGGAAATCACTTTTCGCCAGTATGGTGTCGGTAATGAAGGCAAGAAAGATGTTTCGGAAGTCATGTCAGGGTTACTTAGTCTATGCCATAGACGTAAGGGATGGTGGAACGAAATTGGAGGATATTCCGGTGGTGAGAGAGTTTCCGGATGTATTCCCCGAGGATCTTCCGGGATTGCCTCCGGATAGAGAGATAGAGTTTAAAATAGAAGTAGCCCCTGGAACACAACCAGTTTCTAAAGCACCCTACAGAATGGCTCCTTCAGAATTGAAAGAACTGAAGGTTCAGTTGGAAGAGTTGGTGAATAAGGGTTTCGTTAGACCGAGTACTTCTCCTTGGGGTGCACCGGTTTTATTTGTGAAGAAGAAAGACGGAAGCATGAGATTGTGCATTGATTACTGGGAGCTGAATAAAGTAACGGTGCGTAATCAATATCCACTTCTGAGAATTGATGATTTGTTTGATCAGCTGCAAGGAGCCAGAGTATTTTCCAAGATAGATCTGAGGTCCGGCTATCTTCAACTGAAGGTCCGGGAGGAAGATGTTCCTAAGACGGCCTTTAGGACCCGATATGGGCATTATGAATTTTTGATTATGCCTTTTGGGCTGACTAATGCCCCAGCTGCTTTTATGGATCTTATGAACAGAGTTTTTAATTCCTATTTAGATCGGTTTGTGATAGTATTTATTGATGATATATTAGTTTATTCAAGCAGTGAGGAAGAGCATACCGAACATTTAAGGATAGTTTTGCAGACCTTAAGGGAGCATCGGCTGTATGCCAAACTTAGTAAATGTCAATTTTGGCTAGATAGAGTTGCATTTTTGGGGCATGTAATATCTGGAGAAGGGGTAGCAGTAGATCCCCAGAAGATCGAAGCAATAGTGAATTGGAGACAGCCTACAAACGTGACGGAGATCCGTAGTTTCTTGGGTTTGGCAGGATATTATAGGAAGTTTGTAGAGGGATTCTCAAGGATAGCCGCTCCTCTGACTAAGTTAACCCGGAAAGAAGAGAAGTTTGTATGGTCGGAAGCGTGCCAGCAGAGCTTCGAAGAGCTAAAGAGAAGGTTGACGTCGGCCCCTGTGCTTACACTTCCATCAGGGAATGACGGTTTTACCATATATTGTGATGCTTCCAGGCAAGGTCTAGGTTGTGTGCTAATGCAGAAGGAGAAAGTAATAGCATATGCTTCTAGACAATTAAAGAAGCATGAACAGAATTATCCTACACATAACCTAGAACTAGCTGCGGTAGTTTTTGCTTTAAGAATTTGGAGGCATTATTTGTATGGGGTTCCTTGCAAGATCTTTACGGATCATAAGAGCCTGCAGTACTTGTTCACTCAGAAAGAATTGAATATGAGGCAGAGAAGGTGGCTGGAGCTTATTAAAGATTATGAGTGCACCTTAGAGTACCATCCAGGGAAAGCTAACGTGGTAGCAGATGCTCTCAGCAGGAAACCTGTCAGTTCAATAGCTCACTTGAAGGTCGCATATCTATCGATGTTGATAGAATTGAGGTCTTTAGGTGTAAAATTAGAATTATCAGATTCGGGAACATTATTAGCCACATTTCAGGTCCGTCCAATACTGGTTGATCGGATCAAAGAACTACAGACTCAAGACCCACAAGTAGTTAAATTAAAGGGTGAAATCGAGTCCGGGCAGCAGAAGGATCTTTCAGTGACCGAGGATGGTGTAGTAACCTTGGGTCGGAGGTTATGTGTTCCGGATGTAAATGAGTTAAGAAGAGAGATTATGGAAGAAGCTCATTCTTCTGCGTATGCTATGCATCCCGGGAGCACAAAGATGTACCGTACCCTAAAAGAGCACTACTGGTGGAAGGGCATGAAGAAAGATATAGCTGAATTTGTCTCGAGATGCCTAACTTGTCAACAAGTAAAAGAGGAGCATCAGAAACCTGCAGGGCTCTTGCAACCCCTTCCGATTCCGGAGTGGAAATGGGAAAGAATAACGATGGACTTTGTGGTAGGACTTTCGCGTAGCCAGAGAGGCAATGACGCAATATGGGTGATTGTTGATAGACTGACGAAATCTGCTCACTTCCTACCCATCAGAAGCAGTTGTTCTTTAGATAAATTAGCCCATTTGTACATAGATGAGGTGGTACGACTCCATGGAGTTCCCGTGTCCATTGTGTCAGACAGGGATCCACGGTTCACTTCTCGATTTTGGCCCAGTTTACAGAAAGCTCTAGGTACAAAATTGAGTTTCAGTACGGCCTTTCATCCTCAGACGGATGGTCAGTCAGAACGGACAATTCAGACACTTGAAGATATGCTTAGAGCGTGTGTTATGGAGTTTAAGGGAAGTTGGGATACTCATCTACCGCTAATGGAGTTCGCCTACAATAATAGCTACCAGACTAGCATCGGAATGGCACCATATGAGGCATTGTACGGAAGAAAGTGCAGAACTCCAGTTTGTTGGGATGAGGTAGGTGAAAGGAAGCTGATTGGCCCAGAAATTGTTCAGATTACTTTGGAAAAGATTCAACTTATCAGGCAGAGATTGAAAACAGCTAATGATAGACAGAAAAGTTATGCAGATAACAGAAGAAGAGACTTGGAGTTTGAGATCGGTGATAAGGTCTTTCTGAAGATATCACCATGGAAAGGAGTACTAAGATTCGGGAAGCGAGGAAAACTGAGTCCCCGATATATTGGACCGTACGAGATAGTTGAAAGAGTTGGAAATGTGGCATATCGTATACGGTTACCCGAAGATCTGGCTAGAATCCATGATGTGTTTCATGTTTCTATGCTTCGCAAGTATATAGCAGATCCTTCACACATCCTAAGGGAACAACTGGTAAAATTGAATGAAAACTTGACCTACAAAGAGAAGCCTGTGCAAATCCTAGACCGGAAAGATCAAGTCCTTCGTAACAAAAGCATTCCCTTAGTTAAGGTGTTATGGATGAACCATGGGGTAGAAGAAGCCACGTGGGAACGTGAAGATCAGATGCGAGTCCAACATCCACACCTCTTTGAGACAGGTATGATTTAAATTTCGAGGACGAAATTTTTTTAAGGAGGGGTGAAATTGTAATATCCAATCCCTATTAGTAGTATTGGCGCCTAGATTTCGGTATAGAACAAATAAGACACCGTAGGGTTACTCGATTTTAACCCTATTAGAAATATTTTCTTTATAGTGCACGTGAGAGATATCAGACCTAATTTGGTAATTTCACACTTGATCGGTGCGCCGGACGACCCTAGAATATTTTTAGAATTTTTCTCTATTGGTTTGGAAAAGAAAATTTTAATTTACTACATGAATTTCCATTTAAGGATTATGAATGGAACAAGCCTTTGTTGAGAAACATAATCCATATACTAGAGAATTGACCAATTAGAAGAAATCTCATGGATTGCCAAGTTGGAAGTTCTAGTTAGTTCTTTGAACTATTCTAACTAAATAGTTACAAATGAACTAATTACATAATTAGTTTTTAACTAATGGCAAATTAGAAGTTTTAAGTAAGTTGAAGGGCAAAATGGTAAATTGAGGGAGCACTATATATATGTTAGAAGTGTGTAGAAATTTGAAGAGAGATCAAACCAACACTTAGCCAAAAAAAAGAGAGAAATTCGAGCTTCAAAGGGGGTGCTGCTACAGTGACTATTCAAGTTTTTTTTTCATGATTTTTCATGTGTAATCAAGCCAAATTAAGGTTACAAACCAATCCCTAAGCTCAATTGAAGTCTCTATTAGTGGAAATTCAAGAAAAAGAGGTAAGAAAAGCATCTTTTATAAGTTTGATAAGTGAGAATTCAAGAATGTGTTAATTGATGTTCTTATGTGTATTCTTGGCTTAGATTGAGTTAAATTCTAGTTTGGAGCTTGAAGGAGTCACCAATTTAAAGAAATTGGCAAGGTGAGAATTAGGGTTTTTGGTGATTTTGTTGTAGAGATTTCAATTGATTGTAATTAGGGCTTTAGAATGAAATTGGCATGATTTTGTTGTAATTGGAACAAGAAATTGAGAAAAGGAATGTGTTGGAACCTAGGGTGAAATTCTGCCACTTTAGGGAAGTTAGGAATTGAGTGGTGTTTTGATTGAATTGTTGTGTGTAAATGATGCATTTTGTGAATGGAATGTATATGGTTGATGAAAAACCCAAAAATGAAGAAAATGGGACATAATTGTCCATGTTGGAAAGGTGAAGGGCAAGTATGTCCAATCAAATGATAAGGTGTTCAATAATTTTCAGGGCGCCGGATAGTGAGTTAGTTTCAATTATGGCCCCGTAACTAAAATCGGGAAGTAGTTTACCTCCGGGCTTTGTATGCCGATTAGGGCATTTAGTAGTTAAATGAGATTCTAGTGTTCGATTTGGTTCTAAATGTCATTTATGGCGCGTAGGTGAGGATAACCGAGAGCGTTAACAGGAGCAGGAATCGGGAGCGAAATTGAGCGCGGAGCGGTAGTGAGTGGAAATCTGCCATTTCTTTTACTTTTCGGTTATTATGTTTTTGCACAATGACTATGTATGTTTTATGAGCTTTCGATGCATAAACATGATTTATGATCTTGATATATTCATAGACATGCTTTTACATGATAGATTGTGAAACAGTTTTAAAATTTCTGCATTTGTCTTAAAGCCATTGGTACCCTTAGATTATAGTGGTGATGATTGTATTAGACCCGGCCGGTATATCCCGTGCACATGGACAGGTCTTGGGGGTGTGTCACTAACTCCGGGAAGTCGGGATGTCGAGTCATGTGAGTCGCTCTATGTGTACGAGATATTGTCTCGCTATATGCATGCGATGTAGGATTCCGCTGCGTAGCCAGTGAGATGTCTTGAGATGTCACTGTGGGTGCTGCTAGTTGAGGTGCCCCGTGACCTACTCACGTATGCGGTGCTAGTTGAGTCGTTGCGTGGGTATAGAGCTTTAGGGTTACCATTGGTACAATTTAGAAAGAAAATGGCCGAGCGAGGATTTTACTAGTTTTCGATTTACCGATAGCATTTATGCATTTTATATGCACACAGTAGTTATTATGTTATACAGATTCTGAATATAGTTTTCCAAAGATGTAGATAAAACCCGCTCGGCAAGATTTCATTAGCATATGATATTAGAAACCGTTTTACAATTTTACATCTGTTTTAGAAGCATAAATTCTGCATGTACTTTAGAAATTGCTATCTTTGTATAATATTCTAGTAATTGAATTCTCATTTACACTCACTGAGCTTCTTTAGCTCACTCGTTTTATGTTTATGTTTTAAACCCCTTTCCCAGGTGCAGGTCTCGGAACGCAAGCTGTTGATTCTCCTATCGCCGAGTAGTGGGCCGAATCCAAAGATAATTTTTGTACATGTAAATGTGCTAATAGCACTCTTTACTTTATGCATAATAGTTGTAGGCATGTATATTTGTAAGTATGTGTTGAATCAAGAAGAAGAGATTTCCAGTTTATGATGATCGTTTTTACTTTTTATGATTATGCTTGTTTTATGATTTACACGAAATAATTGAGTTGTGTTGGATTTGATTTGAAAAGGACCGGAGGTCCGAATTGGTAGAATTGAGATGTGTTGGAATTAGAAGTGAAATTTCTTTGCAAGTTTATGTGGATTTTCCGAAAAACAGGGGAAACTCTGTCCGTTTGTTTTTAAAACTAAAAAGTCATTTTCATGTATATTACTAGATCTTCTTAGTAGTAACAATAATAGAAAAAGGGGTTCGCCTCGCGGAATTTCTTAACTTATCCAATTAGGTTCAGAGAAATTTCCGTCGGGGTGCCCGGCAGGGCCGCTGGGATTTATAGTAGAGGGTCTCGGGTCGGGTCCTGTCAGAATATACATTGATTTCTAATGCCTTTTCTCAACTAAATTTTAGAATGTGTAGCTGGACACCCCTTTTATTACTTTCTTGATGGGTATTCAGGATATTACAAGATTGAGATAGCTATAGAAGATCAAGAAAAGACCACTTTTACATGCCTTTTTGGTACTTATGCTTTTCGTAAAATGCCATTTGGATTATATAATGCACCAGCTAGTTTTCAACGTTGTATGCTGAGTATTTTCTCTAATATGGTTGAAAAATACATGGAAATTTTTATGGATGATTTGAAATTTTTGGTGATTTTTTTTATTCATTTTTACTTAATTTAAAAGCTGTTTTGAGTAGGTGTAAAGAAAAATGACTTGTGCTAAACTGGGAAAATATCACTTTATGGTATCTTCAAGGATCGTTTTAGGTCATATTGTATCTAAAAAAGGGATAGAGGTTGACAAGGCTAAAATTGAATTAATCACTAAATTACCTACACCCAAAATGGTAAAAGATGTCTGATCTTTTCTTTGACACGTTGACTTTTTTAGAAGGTTTATACAAAATTCTTCTGCCATATCTAGACCATTGTATAACCTTCTATTAAAAGATGTTGAATCCACGTGGACACAAGAATGTGAAGAGGCATTCCGAACACTCATTGCTAAAGTCACCACCGCTCCTATATGCAATCACCGGATTAGAACCTCATATTTAAGATTATGTGTGATGCAAGTAATTATGTTGTGGGAGCAGTTCTTGGGCAACAAAGGGAAGGAAAACCCTTTTTTATTTATTATGCTAGTGTAAGACTTTGAATGATGCTAAAATGAATTACACTATTACTGAAAAAAAAAAACTATTAGTTGTTGTTGTTGCTGATCATTTATCCTAACTTGAGTTCACTGACTCCACTGATGTTTCACCCATTCGAGATGATTTCCCTAATGAACATCTTTTCATTATAAGCCAAATACCTTGGTACACACATATCGTAAATTATTTAGTTTGTGGTGAACTTCCATCTAACTGAAGTGCACAAGATAAGCGTAAGTTCTTGGTTGAGGTAGGTAATTTTTATTAGGATGATCCATATCTTTTCAAATACTGCCCTAACCAAATTATGAGATGTTGCATTCCTGAAAGTGAAGTTTCTAGTGTTTTAAATTTTTACCATAGTACTTCTTGTGGCGGTCATTTTTCTATGAAAAAGACAGCCGCGAAAATTTTACAGTGTGGTCTTTACTGGCCCACTTTGTTCAAAGATACTGATAATTCTTGTCGTTCCTGTGAAAGATGTTAAAAGTTAGTGATGAACACATGAAAATGCATATTTATTACGAGATTCAGTCACCATTTAATGTCACTAATTTTAGCATTTTTGTACTTTTAGTATAATATCCAATCCCTATTAGTAGTATTGACGCCTAGATTTCGGTATAGAGCAATAAAGACACCGTAGGGTTACTCGATTTTAACTCTATTAGAAATATTTTCTTTATCGTATGCGTGAGAGATATTAGACCTAATTTGGTAATTTCACACTCGATCGAAGCGCCAGACGACCCTAGAATATTTTTGGAATTTTTCTCTATTCGCTTGGAAAAGGAAATTCTAATTTACTACATGAATTTTCATTTAAGGGTTATGTATGGAACAAGCCTTTATATGGAAAAGGAAATACAATCCATATATTAAGGAATGGACCAATTAGAAGCAATCTCATGGATTGTTGATAAGGCGTAATTGTATAAACTATTTTATCTTCCTAACTTGATATTTGTTCAATTTATCTCAATAATTGGGCTATTTATGCATATTAATGTTGTTTTATAGGTTGAGGCATTATCGGAGCAAAAATACCGAAAAACGGACGCAAATGGGAGCATTAGAGATAAAAATACGAATGGAGGCACTGTTTGCTACAGTACCACTGTTTGCTACAGTGCAGCGCCGCAGCACTGGATTTCAGCGCCGCGGCGCCAATTGCAGAAAGTGAGCGCCGCGGCATTGAATCGCAGCGCTGCGGCGCTGAATTCTGGGCACTCCTTAAGGGCATTTTTGTCCTCTTTTTGCAACCCTACCTATATAAACACCCATTGTTTAGCCAAAGAGAAAAAGAGGGGAGTAGAGGCACGAAATTGAAAGGAGGAGAAGGCTTGAGCTCGAATTGAAGGAGAAGAAATGATGTCTCCAAGGTTTCATGTGCATCATTGAAGACAATTGAAGAATTGAAACCTTGGAGACATCCCAAATTCGGTTTTCCCTTTCCTTTTCTTTGTTTTTATCCTTTGTTGTCATTTCAATTATGAATATTAGTTTTAATGAGATGTATCTATGGATGGTTGGATAATTATAGTTATGGTTGGATTTTCATGTGATTAAACTTGATTCCAAGAATTGATGTAGTTTTATTAATATTATGTTTGGATGATTTAGTATAAATTCGTGTAATTCATTTATGTTTCTTTATGCTTAATGCTTCCAATTGATTGATAAATGAATTGGTTGTTGTGAATGTATGGATTTATGCTTGAAAGAGATTGATCCATTTTTAGGATTTGGGAGAAACATAGCTTTAGGTTGCTATTGAGTTGAAAGGCCAATAACACCTAAGTAATTTTCATGATCTTCCTTAGGATTTGCATGAGGTACACTCCAAGTGTTTGATTAAATGCGTGACAGGCACAAACTCTTTGGGTATGCTATTATGCCTAGGGTCACATGTGGTGCTCTCCATTTTAAAGTGTTTGATAAGCGTGACAGGTCAAACTCTTTAGGGTGTTCCATTATGTCTAGAATTTCATTTGCTAAAAGTGACAGTGGTAATGAAGTTAATCCTTGGGGTAGTCATTTAAGGGTAGCTTAATGCGTGTATATATAACGGGTTAGATAGACATATCAACTTGGCTATGTATGCATAGTATCTCATTCGAACTCGAAAGATGGAATGAGATTAGTCTTAAGCCCTTGATTAATGAATTGAACAAATTTGCTAAAGAAGAAGAACATAGGAAGAATAGAATGAAATCAATGCTTTAGGATCCCATTTGTATAGAATTCGCCATATCGCAAGATTATCATTTTGTTGTAGATTGTAGGTTCTAGGCCTTAATGGAACTTTATTGAACTTTATGTGTTGAAGTTGCTATGTGATTAATAGTTATCTTGTGTTATTCGTTTATGCTTTTTATGCGCTTCATGCTTCTAATTGCATTGAAAAATGGATTGGATGAATTAAACATTTGGGTTATGTGCTTGACAAAGTTTAATCCATATGTCGATCTTAAAAAGCATAGCTTTGAGTTTGTTAAGTTGAGAGACTAATGAACTTAGGTAATCATCATGATCTTTCTTAGGATTTGTATGAGGTGCATTCCAAGTGTTTGATTAAATGCGTGACAGGCGCAAACTCTTTAGGGTGTGCTATTATGCCTAGGGTTACATGTGGTGCTCTCCGTTTTAAAGTGTTTGATAAGCGTGACAGGCCAAACTCTTTAGGGTGTGTCATTATGTCTAGAATTTCATTTGATGAAGTGACAGTGATAATGAAATTAATCCTTGGGGTAGTCATTTATGGGTTGCGTAATGCATGTTTATGTAAACAAGTTAGATAAACATATCAACTTGAATATATATGCATAGTATCTCATTCGCACTCGAAAGATGGAATGAGATTAATCATACACCCTGGATTAATAAATGCATAAATTGGTTGTTGATTACTAATGACAAAGACCATAGGAACAATATAGAGAAATCAAGTCTCTAGAGCCCCATTGCCATAGATATCTCTTTTCATTTATTTATCTAGCAAATTAGTTTTTAGTTGCTTTTAATTCAATAACTCACCTGTCATTTAGATTAGCCTAAATAAAGTTAGGTTGCCAGCATCGTAGTACTTAGCATTAATTTAGGACACAATCCTCGTAGGAACGATACTCTACACATCACTTTATTACTTGTTGCGATACGTGCACTTGCGTTAGTTTGTGTTATAGAAATCACACAACAATTGTCAAGTTGAAAACTCTAGTTAGTTCCTTTGACTATTCTAACTAGATAGTTACAAAGGAATCAATTAAATCTTTTCATTTGAACTAATGGCAAATTAGAAGTTTTGAGTAAGTTGAAGGGCAAAATGATAAATTGAAGGAGCACTATATATATATATATATATATATATGTTGGAAGTTTGCAGAATTTTCAAGAGATCAAAAGCCAACACTTAGGGCAAAAAAATAGAGCAAATTCATGCAAAGGTTGAATGTGTTGCTACAGTGAAATTTTAGTTTTTTTTTTCATAATTTTTCTTGTGTAATCAAGCCAAAATATGGTTACATATGAATCCTTAAGCTCAATTAAAGCCTCAATTAGTGAAAATTCAAGAAAAAAAAAAGGTAAGAAAAGCATTATTTTATGAGTTTGATAGTGAGCTTTCAAAATGCTTCAATTGATATTCTTGTGTGTGTTCTTGTCTTAGATTGAGTTGAATTCTAGTGTAGAGCTTGAAGGAGTCATCAATTTGAAAAAATTGGCAAGGTAAGAATTAGGGTTTTTGGTGATTTTGATGTAGAGATTTCAATTGGTTGTAATTAGGGCTTTAGAATGAAATTGGCTTGATTTTGTTGTAATTGGAACAAGAAATTGAGAAAATGAATGTGTTGGAACCTAGGGTGAAATTCTGCCATTTTAGGGAAGTTAGGGATTGAGTGGTGTTTTGATTGAGTTGTTGTGTGTAAATAGTGCATATTGTAAATTGAATGTATATGGTTGATGAAAAAACCAAAAATGAAGAAAATGGGACATAATTGTCCATTTTAAAAAGGTGAAGGGCAATTATGTCCAACCAAGTTATAAGGCGTTCAATAATTTTCAGGGCGCCGGATGGTGAGTTAGATTAGATTAAGTGACTCCGTAAATAAAATCGGGAAGTAGTATGCATCCGGGTTTTGTATGCCGATTAGGGCATTTAGTAGTTAAATGAGATTCTAACATTCGATTTAGTTCTAAATGTCATTTGTGGCGCATTGGTGAAGATAACCGAGAGCGGTAACGGGAGTAGAAATCAAGAGCGAAATTGAACGCGGAGCGGTTTTGAGTAAAAATCTGCCATTCCTTTTACTTATCATTTATTATGTTTTCGCATAATGAATATGTATGTTTTATGAGCTTTCGATGCATAACCATGATTTATGATCTTGATATATATTCATAGACATGCTTTTACATGTTCGATTTGAAAAACAGTTTTAAAATTTCTGTATTTGTTTTAAAGGCCATTGGTACCCTCAGATTACATGATTGATTTGTGAAACAGTTTTAAAATTTCTGCATTCGTTTTTAAGGCCATTAGTACCCTCAGATTATAGTGGTGATGATTGTATTAGACCCGGCCAGTATATCCCATGCACATGGGCAGGTCTTGGGGGTGTGTCATTAACTCCGGGAAGTTGGGATGTCGAGTTATGTAAGTCGCCCTATATGTACGGGGTATTGTCTTGCTATATGTATGCGATGTAGGATTCCGCTGTATAGCCAGTGAGATGTCTTGAGATGTCACTGTGGGTGCTGCTAGTTGAGGTGCCCCGTGACCTACTCATGTGGGCAGTGCTAGTTGAGTCACTGCGTGAGTATAGAGCTTTAGGGTTACCATTGGTACAGTTTAGAAAGAAAATGGCCGAGCGAGGATTTTACTAGTTTTTAATTTACCGATAGCATTTATGCATTTATATGCACACAACAGTTATTATGTTATACAGATCTGGATATTGTTTTCCAAAGATGTAGATAAAACCCGTTTGACAAGATTTCATTAGCATATGATATTAGAAACCATTTTACAGTTTTACATCAGTTTTAGAAGCATGATTTTTGCATATACTTTAGAATTTGCTATCTATGCAAAATGTTCTTGTAATTGAAATCTTAATTGCACTCACTGAGCTCCTTTAGCTCACTGGTTTTGTGTTTTATGTTTTCTAAACCCCTTTCCCAGGTGCAAGTCTCGGTACGCAAGCTGCTGATTCTCCTATTGTCAAGTAGTGGGCCGAATCCAAAGATCATTTTTGTACATGTAAATGTGCTAAATAGCACTCTTTACTTTATGCATAATAGTTGTAGGCGTGTATATTTGTATGTATGTTTGAACCAACAAGAAGAGATTTCGATTTTATGATGATCATTTTTGCTTTTTATGATTATGCTCATTTTGTGATTTAAATGAAACTATTAAGTTGTGTTGAATCTGATTTGGAAAGGACTGGAGGTCCGAATTGGTAGTATCGAGAAGTGTTTTGAAATAGAATTGATATTTCTTTACAAGTTTTATATGGATTTTCCGAAAAACATAGGAAACTTTGTCCGTTTTTTTTAAAATTAAGATGTCATTTTCATGTATATTACAAGACTTTCTCAGTAATAGCAAGAACTAAAAAGAGGTTCGCCTCACGAAATTTGTCAACTTACCCAGTTAGGTTCTAAGGAACTTCCATCGGGGTGCCCGGCAAGGCCGCTGGGATCTATAGTAAAGGGTCTCGGGTTGGGTCCTGTCATTTAAATTGAAATAAAGTGTTCTCCTTAAATTGTGATTAATGAATGTTATTTGCACAGGTTTAGGTAAAATAGACATAACTCTCAATGTAAAAATCAAAATGAGGAAATTATTGAACTTGAAGCAACATGACGCAATCTTACACAAACTTGTAGAATAGTTAAAAAGGCAAATCCAACATGTTATGGGCCAAAAATTGAGATACAATAGAATTGGGCTACAACTTTCGATCAGTTTGACCCAACTCACGTATTTGAACCATATCTCACAAAATATATACTCAATTGGTATAATTATTAAAGCTATGAAATATTGACTTAATTATTAACAACTTTTATGTTGATGGTAAAGTCCACATCAGCCGTTATCATGGACCAAATTGCATTGCAAATGAGTAAAAAAGTTGTTAGCCAAAATCTGATGTATCTTTAGAATTTTGCTCATATCTCATTGGATACTCATCCAATTTGCATGACCCAGTTCCCATGGAAAGAAGAGACAAAATTATACAACTTTCATGTCGGCCATAGAGGCTACATCGGTCATTTACATTATCAAAAATGTGCTGCAAGTGGGTGAACGAGTTATTGGCCTAAATTATTGAAGATTGATGTCATATTTTCATTCATTGCCTATATAAGGACACTCTTAGGACATTTACAACATTAGATAATTCTCTCTTATTTTTTTCTCATTAACATGCATTGTAATCTAGGCTAGAGTTCTTAGTAAGGCTAAGAGATGAACTTTTATGTGTAATAAATCTACTTCTATTCTTTGATTCGTTGTCAAGAGCTACAAATAGTTTTAGGTTTGATTATGCTTAAACTCTTACCTATTTTATTTTTTATAATCCAAAGGTTATAATTCTCATGTTTCATATATTTTCAGTCATACTTTCTTTAGTGATTCTTGTTGAATTGTAATTGTTATTGGTTATATTATTTTATATGTTAATCTTTTACTGCAATATTGTCAATTGATATATTATCGATATTGAATAACATGTAAAGGCAATAAATGTTTGATATTCAAGTTAATCTTTTACTGTAATATTGTCAAAATGATATGTTATCGATCTTAGATAACTTGTATAAATGAACATGATTTGTGTTAATATTTGCAAAAGAGTTTAGCCATATCAAATGCATGTGTTATCAAATATGCTATATTTTACATATCTTCTGATTAATTGTTTAGATGTAAAACTATCAATTGCGTTATAAACATTGAATCAAAGTGTATAGTAGATTTATAAAGCATGATTATGATTCTCGAAGCCTTGTTTAAATCGTCATAAGATATTTTTCTCAATTTATAGACAATTCTATCTCATCCACTTAAACCAATTAATCTTTGCTACTACTTTAATATTTTACTTCACCAACCTATTTTTTCAAAAGCTTCCTCGTGGGATCGACACCTCAATCTATACTGCGATAGCCGCATTACATTTTGAGCGTAAACAATTAGGTATTATATCTCGAAGACATACGATGCCTCTTAACTCTATTACTATTATTGAGATATTTAATTATTAGGATATCGATTTTATGTCTCATTTTCTCTCATCTTTTGGCTACCTTTACATCATTTTAGCTGTTGACTATATATCAAAATGGGTGAAAGCTGTAGCTTGTTATATTAATAATAACACAACTGTGGTAAAATTTTTAAAAGAAAATATGTTATCTAGGTATAGTACACCAGGTGTCATCATTAATGACCAAGAAACACATTTCTGTAACCATTCTTTTGAAGCTTTGATGCGCATGTATAGTGTTCTTCACAAAATTTTCACTGTATATCATCCATAGACAAATGGACAAGTTAAGTTAGCAAATAGAGAGATTAAACAGATTTTAGAAAAAACTATTAACTTGAATCATAAAGATTAGTCTCTACGTCTTTCTGATGCATTATGATCATATCGCACTGCATATAAAACCAACTTAGGAATATCTCCATACTGGCTTGTCTATGGAAAATTTTCCATTTACCTATTGAGCTAAAGCATAAAACTTATTGGGCTATCAAAGCCCTTAACTTTGATTTGAGTGCTGCAGGTCTTCAGAGAAAGTTACAATTGTCATAAATAAAACAGCTACAAAATGATGCATATAACAACTCCAAGATTTACAAAGCTAAATGAAAGCAGCTCATGACAAATAGATATCAAGGAAACACTTCGAGCCAAATCAACGAGTTTATCTTTATGATTCTTGATTGCATTTATACCCTAGAAAGTTGAGATCTTAATAGACTGGTCCATTTATGGTAAGGCACGTTTTTCCTAATGGTGTTGTCAAAATTGAGGACCCCACTAATAGGCAAACTTTTAAAGTAAATAGACAGCGGTTGAAAAGTTATGTGAAAAGGTAAACCACTCTATGTACCTAGACGAGATCCCTCTTGTGAATTTTGTTTATCATACTTGATCAAGTTCAATCTATCTATACCATATTTTATATTTGTCCATATGTTATCTTTTGACTTTTTATTTTCTTTCGTATATTATTTTTTTTCTTCTTTTTCTTTTTTTTTCTTTATTGTGATTTTGTTCCCGGTTAAGTGGCAGATACGGTACTCCATCACTATTAAAGTTGGTGTCTCAGTTCCCAAAAAACTGTCCCTCAAACCGTTCATTCATCTCTTTTTATTTTCACTTTCTTTCAAAATGGATAGCATTCTTGCAAATCTTAAAAAATACTTTCCTTCATTGCCTCAAAAAGCTATACTTAAGATTTACAAAGCACGGTGTGAATAGACTAAGGCTATTGATATTGAGAAATATCCTTGCGGATATTCGTTGGTTAATTGAAGCCAATGATCGATTATCTTGTGATTCTGCAAGTGATTTTATTTCTTTTATGCCTGGTCTTAGAATAAGCTCTTATGCCAAAAGGTGTAGAGCAAAAAGGTTACAAGTTTGCTATAAATATACTCGATGGAATTATAACCAGAGTTGTCATTCTTTAGGATTTGCATCTAGAAATTAAAAAGATAAAATTTAGTTCATTAAGGATGGACTGAGTAAGGAGTCTTTGGATGATATCTATTGACTTTTGAGGCGCATCCTTATGGGCTTGTGCAACGTGAACTTCTTGATTTATAGAATAAATTCAAAAATGAACATCAACGATATAGTCTCGAGAATCTGACTCTAAAAGCCCCTGTTTGCCAATTTATAAGAAAATTGGATAGGAAGCCTATCCCTGACCCGTAGAGGGCGTTTAAGTTGTTACTGGACGTAAAACCAGAGGAAGATGTGAGCCACAATCACAACTACCTATAAAAACATGTGTTTTAATTTCAAACTTTTTTTATTTTATTTTATGAATAGTAGAGCTACTCATATAGATGTCTTAAATTCAAATCATTTGGTTAAATAATACATGTGGGTTATTATCTTTAAATTTTTGTGTTTTGTTTTATTTTTAAATCTCTTCTGACAAACTATCGGGCTACCAAAATCAACGTTATCATTTGGTACTTTATAAATACAGCACCTCATTTTCTTCATTTTCATATATCAAGATAAAGGTGAGTGTAGATATAGAGGAAACTTCAGTTCAACGATTTCAAAATATGTGTATTTTGTGAATCTAGTCTTGGAAAAAATAAAGTGTTTGTAGAAGCAGCAAACAGTCTAGAAAAATTATTAGCTGTAAGAAAAATTCATTTGATTTATGGAAGGGGTAGCCTTGGGTTAATGGGGTATATGTCAACAGCTGGACATTTAGGAGGAAGTCAAGTTTTAGGTATTAGTCCTACAGCTTTGGCCTTGGAAAACCTGATTGGAAACCAATAGGGGAAGAATTACTAGTCCCATCTATGCATGAACGTATAGCTAGAATGTTTTACTATACAGATACTTTTATTTCTTTACCAGGTGGTTTTGGTACCTTGAAATAAATTTTTCAAATTGCCTCTTAAACCCAGCTAAATATCCACCGAAAACTCATAGGTTTGTTGAATATTAATAACTATTTTGATTGTTTACTATATTTTCTTGATCAAGCTGTGGAACAGAATTTTATTTCATATTCGGCGCGATAGATCCTCATTTTTGCTACTATTGCGGATGAATTGATTGACAAATTACAGGCAACAATTACTCAAATCGATTAGTTAGTGGGCCATAACAAGTAAAAACTGGATCTAACACTTCATTTGTAAATTTTTTTTGTTTTATTTATTTATTAGCATCATCATTTTAGTTTATATTTGCTTAAGTGTCTCTCGGGTTTTTTTCTTTTGAATAACTGGCATTTCAGATAATGTCTCATATGCTTTTATCTCTTTCTATTTAAACATTGAGGACAATGTTTCATCTGGTTTGGAGGGGAGAATAGTAGACATAAGTTGTATTTTTCTTTAAAAGCAAAAACAATAATAGGGTCCGACATACCTATTTGATTAAAATGGTAGAGTAAAGAGTTCATTTTGAACTCTTGAGACGAATTCTAGGTCAAACTAGATTAAGAATGGCAGAATAAGGAGTTTTTTTTCTAACTTTTTGAAATGCATTTTAACTAACTTGTTGTTATTTTGTTTTAATATTCATGCATTATTGTTTATTGCATGTGGTAATTATTGTATAAAAGAATTTATTTTTCTACCTAGGTATGATTTCAAAATTGTTTAGGTTGAGTCATGGTTTTTATTTAGATTACTAAAGAATGACTTTCGAAATATGTTTGAATACAATGCTAAGCCTTGTGGTAAGATGGATGATTCAATTTATATAGTCAAGAGAATTCTCATGTTTAAGTATATATTTTTATAATTTCACATATCTTTTTTGAGAAAGTGAAAAGGTTGAGAAAACAGCTTACGAATCTTCATTGATATTTTGAAT
Source organism: Ailanthus altissimus (assembly GCA_946807835.1). Lineage (NCBI taxonomy): Eukaryota > Viridiplantae > Streptophyta > Magnoliopsida > Sapindales > Simaroubaceae > Ailanthus > Ailanthus altissimus. The sequence continues at coordinate 5,890,590 of OX327713.1, read as the reverse complement.
TAGTTAATTTTTGTTTAAATTAATATTATTCGAATTATGGAATAAGTTGGTTCCATAGCTGAATGACGATTTAAAGTGAAATTTTAAATTATGTATAATATATTTTGGTGAGAAACTATTTTTTTTTTTTTGTAATGCTTCCTTGTATTCTTAAAAAAAAGAAAAATATCAAAAAAGAAAAAAGAAAAAAAAAGAATCAATTCAGTTTAATAAATTCTTCATTCAATTTTAGAAGACAAATATTTTGTAAGGTAGTTTTCTCATCAAATTATATTTGTACTATTCTCACAAGACAATTGAAGTTCTAAAGTTGGTGCATATTAAAAATGATTGATTTTTAAACAATTAATTTTTATATCTTTGGATCAATGTTAATTTGTATGTCTGTCCTTAAAATTGACTTTTTTTTTAAGTGATTAACAGTTTTCCAACTCTATGAGTGAAATTCTAACCTTCTAAACAGTCATACATTTGTGAGGATATAGAGTTGAAGCATTTACTTAGAGAAATTCTCAAGGTTATATCTGTTTTGGGTTGTGGTCAGAAGGTTACGGCTTAATTCTAACACATACAATTTTAAAAATTATAATTGAAAAAACCATAATAGTAATAGTGATCTTGAACTGAATTTTTTTTTTAAATGCTTAAGTAATTTTGCATATTCTATTTACACTTGAATTGCTAAAGACTAGCAATAAGTTGGTTGGGGACTGTGGTGAACACATTAAAATGCATATTTATAAAAAGATTCAGTCATTGTTTAATGTCACTAATTTTAGCTTTTTTGTATTTTTAAGCTTAAAATAAAGTGTTGTCCTTAAATTGTGATTAATGAATGTTATTTATACAAGTTTAGGTAAAATGAACATAACTCTCAATGTAGAAATCAAAATGAAGAAATTCTTGAACCTAGAGTAACATGACTCAATCTTACACAAACTTGAAGAACAGTTTAAAAGCCAAATCCAACATGTTATGGGCCAAAAATTGGGATACAATAGAATTGGGTTACAACTTCTGCTCAGCTTGACCCACCTCACGTATGTGGATCGTATTTCATAAAACTCATGCCCAATCTATATAATTCTTAAAGCTGTAAAATACTGACTCAATTATCAACAACTCGTATGTTAATGGTATAGTCCAAATTAGCCGTTACCATGGACCAAATTGTATTGCAACTTGGTAAAAGGATTGTTGGCTGAAATCTGACCTATCTTTGGTATTTTGTCCATATCGCATTGGATACTCATCCAAATTGAATGAACCTTATGGATATGGAAAGAAGAGACAAAATGCTACAACTTTCATGTTGGCTAAAAAGGCTACATTGAAGAGTTTCTAGCTTAAATTATTGAAGATTAAAGTCCTACTAAATATGTTTCCATCATTACCTATATAAGGACACTCTTAGAAGGCTAAGGAACGTTTTCAATGCTTTAAAATTATCTCATATAATTTCTCTTTACCATGCATTATAAGCTAGGATAGAGTTCTTGACAAGACTAGAGATGAACTTTTATGTGTAATAAATTTACTTCTATACTTTGATTCTTTGTCAAGAGCTACAAATGTTTGTAAGTTTGCTTGTGTTTAAACTCTTATCTATTAATTTTCTATAATCTAGAGGTTATAATTCTCATGTTTCATATATTTTCATTCATGTTTTCTTTATGTGATTCTTGTTGAATTATATTTGTTATCGATTATATTGTTTTACATGTTAATCTTTTACTGCAATATTGTCAATCAATATATTGTCAATCTTAGATAACATGTAAAGATAATAATTGTTTGATATTCAAGTTGATCTTTTACTGCAATATTATCAAAAATGATATATTGTCAATCTTATATAAAGTGTATAAATGAACATAATTTGTGTTAATGTTTGCAAAGAGTTTAGTCATATCAAATACATGTATTATCAAATGTGTCATATTTTACATATCTTCCGATTGATTGTTTGGGATGTGAAACTTTCAATTGAGTTATAAACATTGAATCAAGATATAAAATAGCTTTACGAAGCATAATTATAATTCTCGAAGTCTTACTTAGATCATCATAAGACGTTTTCCTTAATTTATATACAATTCTATCTTATCCACATAAACCAATTAGTTAGTTTTCTCCTTGTTACTGATTTAATATTTTTACTTCACTAGCCTATTTTGCGAAAAGTTTCCTTGTGGGATCAACACCTTAATCTGTACTGCGATAGCCACATTATATTTTGAGCTTAAACAGTTATCCATTGAGAGAAAAAAAGAAAAACAAATAAAAGAGCAAGTTGTTGCTCATTTTGTGCGATAATCATTCGACCAAGGCTTGGAGTGTGAGAGAGAAGTGAAATTTTGGCTAAATGCTAAAGAAAAACTCTCAAGTGTTGAGAGCTTAATATAAACTTCTTCTATTTTTCTTTATTTTGGCCACCTATACTATAAGGTAGAAATAAGGATTTAAGTGTTAATCTTTTCTTGGAAAAGCTATTATTCTAACTTCCCCAAGCCCACCATATTGAGAAACTAGAATTGTGAATGAGTTGCTTCAAAGTAGGTACTCCAATTCGATAAAAAACCAAAGGCTTGTCAAGGTAATAAATTCTCAAACTTTATGTAGTTTACATTTATGACATACATGTAAAAGTTATTGTATTTATCATTAGAAAATTAGTATTCCGCTCATCCGCTGTGTATATTGTATATAATACGTATGCAAATTTGAATGATAGACACAAACCCACATGCATGCATCATAGGTTTAAAATCACTCACATTATCACTATGAAGTTTTGTTTCACATAGAAATATGATGTTTACCTTATTTTATTGGAGAACTCTACTCAAAGCTCAGAATGTCCATAAGGGTTCCTCAAGCCTTAAATATTCTAGCTGATAATCATTATTGTTCTCAGTGGGGCTGAGAAATGCGATTCTCAACCTTTACCATTTGTAAAAGATGTCTCTTATCTCCTTGTTGACCAGTTTCCCCATCTGGATTCTGTTTAATTATTCATTGCTCCTTCTCATTCTCAATTCCATATTTCCCTTATTATCTTGTCCATTATTTTTCAAGCCCTTTTCCTTCATTTTTCCAGCCTTGGCCCTTGGTTCTACTTCTTTCTTTGGGCTGGGTCTCATAGCTAGGCATTTTCAATTTCTTTTTCCTTTTTTCCCTTAGGCTAAGGCCGAGCTTTTTGAGTTGTCTTTCTGGGCTTTAGTGAGATCCCTAGGATTCAGGCCCATATTCTTACTATGAAAGATTTTGGTACCAAATGATTTTTTTTGTTTTTGATGATTTTCGCCTTTCTTATTAAACTTCCCTTATATCCAAGGCTACTTCCTTGCTCTACAAGCCTTCTACTTTGGTTATTCCTTCTTCCCCCTAGTCAACATCCATCAACATTCTGTCCCTTTCCTAATTAATGCTTCACTGAAATTCTCTTAATGAATTTTCCCTTACCCTCTCCTACGCCCAATTATTTTCCCACCCTTTTGTCCTTTAGGTCATGGGTCGGGTTAGTAATCATTATTTGCTTCATAAGATGACTTGAAATTCTTCCTTTTTCTTACTCCTCTTTTCTGGTTCCATCATCTTGCATCCTATGCTCATCTAATTGAGAATGTCTTGGCTTTGGCATGCTTTTATAATTCTTCTCCTTATCTCTCAGTGCTCTTTCTTTTTATATCTTGGCATTTCTCTTGGGATGGTCCACTATCTTCCCACTTTCAGCCAAAGCTTTATAGGCGAATTCACTAGTCTCCAAGTCAGTTGTCCCAATTGTGCTCATTTTCTTCTACTAGAAAATCTAGTAATCTCTCGTATAGGATAGGTAACACCACTTCTTCGTTTGCCCTTATTATTCCTACCCTGACAAATCTTTTAAGTGGTTAAGTAATATCAATGCATATACAAACTCTTGCATATTTTCCAAAACAGTCTCCTAATTCATCTAACTCTAATTAATCTACTTAGTCAATTTTTTTGCCCAATATTCTTATTGTGTTCTTATGCATGCATATTACAGGCACATTATAGAGTTGGAGCTAGAAGGATGTAAACTTGAAAGGGACCTTTGGGATTACTTCGATTCCAGCCACTTGTGATATAACAATGAGTACTTTGTCAAATAGCTATGGTTCTTCAACTAGAATATTGTTTTTCCTTTTCAGTTTTTATTTCAAAATGATAGAGGAATCTATTGCTGCCTAAGCTTTCTATCTTCAGCTTATCCATTGGCCTTCATATCTGTTGCATAGTTGACCGAAATGCTTCCATGTTGATCGCTCAGTTGGATAATACTTTGACTAATAAGTAATCAACTCACATCATGTCCCCTACTTCTTTGCATTTCTCATATATATTGATAACTTCTTTTTTCAACTTCGAGATTATCAAACAACTGTAAAGCTTTATAAAGGTGTCTGCAGCCATAAGTTTAATGTCTTGTATACCTATACGAACTCTAAACTCATGGCCAGGTAGGAATAACCATTTGTACCTTACAGATACAGACATACACTGGCTAAATAAAAGAGATTCATAGACAAACCTGCATCGGTGAAAATAGATTAAAAACATAATATTTGAGAACAAACTTGTATAATGACATTTCCTGGCACCATATTGCAACTCTTGCAACTATGTCATTATTAATATACCCTCCGGGCTTTGTCCTATTACAGACAAGGCTCAAAGCCTCTTCGATTTTACTGATTTTTATAACTTGCTAACTCTTAACAATCATAATTTTCAGTGTTACTAACTCTTAACTCTTATATAAACTCCTTCAAAATATACAATATCTGTAGCGTTACAAGCATTATACAATATAATTAAAATAATTAGTAATTTAATAAAATGTAAATAGTTTAAATATCAAATATTCATACAAACAGGGATAACATGTAAGCAGAAATCCTATCAATCCCAATAGAAGTTCTTAAATCATAGGCACCCTATCTAAACTATTTAGAATAATGGTCATAACAATGGGCGAGCAAAAAAAATCGGTAACCGAAAAATCGAATCAAACCGACTAGTTTGGTCCTTTTTTTTAACAAAAAATCGATTCGATTTTTTTTTGAAAAAACAGACCAGTCTTATTCGGTTTCGATTCAATTTTCTCGAAAACAAAATCAAAAAAACCAAATCGAATAGAGCCGAAAAAATTGAACCGAAAAAAACTAGTTCGGTTTTTCCCATTAATATTGCTTTCGGTTTTTTATTAAAAAAATCGAACCGGACCGGTTTGGTTCAGTTCAGTTTCAAAAAAAACTAAACCGGTTCGGTTCAGTTTCAAAAAAAACTAAACCGGTTCGGTTCAATTTCAAAAAAAATCGAACCGAACCGAACTGTGCCCGCCTCTAGTCATAACTTAGTTACCTTGTTCGATTAAACTTCAAAGGAGAAAACTGTTAGGGTTGGTGCTTATGTGTCATCTCTGAATGTACCTATACTTATTATTTATACAAATGTACATTCTTATTAAATCGCTAATGTCTATTTATATGGTACCATGCAATGTTACATTATAGACATTTTATGATCTGAAGGAGTTCAGATCTAATCTAAAGAAGTTTAGATGAGGGCCCACAGTTGGTCACGCTAAGATATATAAATGATAAATTTTAGCACAACTAATTGTTAGCTGGTTATAATACTCAGCGAAGATTCAACAGTTGGAGTCTTGTCTGTAATGGGACATAGACCCAGGATTATACTAGTAATTGCATAATTACAAAAGTTGCAATCAGGTGCTAGGAAATGTTAGTTGCACAAGTATGTTCTCGAAGATTATCCCTAATATATTTCTACCGATGCGAATTTGTCAATAGATACCTTTATATAGATCAGCGTATGTCGTACCTATAGAGTATAGATGGTTATTTTTAGCCGATCGTAAGCTTAGAGCTCATATTGATATATGAGTATCCAGTTAAGATTGGATATAGAACAGACTCATGAGGACCTCCGATGGACACTCTAAGCCGTCAATTGAGGGTCCTCTCGAGTTGAGTAGTATATGTGGTCCTTTGTCCTGAGTGTCATGGTGGGCTTGTAAGTGATCTACTATACTTTGGTTCCATGCATGTCATAAACCTTTAATGATGTGACCGTTGGGTGTCGCTAGGTATGGTCCGATGTTTATGGAGTCCGGTGTATATAGATATAGAATCCGTCACCTCGCATACAAAGTTAGATATCCAAATACTTCGAGACTGTATCTTAGAAAGTCTTGTGGCCAGAAGCATTTATCATGGGAAAGAGTTTCCTCCAGAGTGGAATAATATGGCAAATGAGTTTGCACATATTATTCAGTGAGATACTAGTCTGGGGATATGATATGGTTGAGCACATAAAAATTTGACGGTGATAATCTATATCCCCGCACATCCTGGATATTATGACGGAAGGACTATACGTATGTGTTATGACCTCAGCTTGGATGGTTGATAAAGGCAAATTTGTCATATATTTTCTCATGTTTTTATTCTTGATTTTTTATTATTTTATGAGAATAGATGGCTATTTATGTGCATTATTGTTATTTATAGGGACTTGAACGAAATTTAAAGAAAGAATGCGAAAGGAGCGAAAACAGGGACTAAAATATAAAATTTTCAAAGTATGTGTCCATCGCCCCAGCGCCACGAGTATTATCGCCCCAGCGCTGGAATAGTGATCGAAATAAGAAAAATGACTTGTTTAAGTCGCATCTGGCGCCCCAGCGCCAAAGATTCACTGCGCTAGCGACAAGACAGCGCCCCAACGCCATCATCCCACCGCTCTAGCGGTGAAGCCTTTTTCAAGCGTTGCCTCAGCGACAACTGCATAGCGCCCCAACGGTAACGCGAGTCCTAGTCCGACGAGAATTGAGATTTTCAAGCTCATATCAATCCCTATAAAAAGTCATTCGTCCCTAGCCTTTAAAAATAATCGAAGAGCAACCTAGAGCAATTCAAGAACACCAAGAATACAGAGCACGAGTCTTTGAGAGCAATAGGAGTTTAATTGAAGCAACTTTAGAGAGAGATTCAAGGCGTTCTTCGGCATCAAGAGTACCTTAGGTAGCGCAATAAAGAGCAATTCGACGTCTATATCGATTTGCTATTAATTGTATCATAATTTATTATTATTTTTACTGCTATTCTCTTGTAGCCATGAGCTAAACTTATTTTCTAGAGTTAATACTTGAACTCAATATGTGTGCTTAATTGCCATATCTTTTGAATATTTAATAAACTTAGTTCTTTGATATTCAAATTACTTGATCTTCATGCTTCAATATATCTGGCCAATATATGGTGAATGAGTTGGTAATATTATTGATAAACTCGGAAGAGGAATCATAATATTTAGACCTAGGTATTTTGATGTATGATTGTAGAGTAACATTCAATGTTACATATGCAAGTTTCAATTTAGGATAAGAATATACCTAATTGGCATGTATGATCAATAAGACCTAATCTTAATGAATCTTAATTTATTACAAGCACTATAGGAATATAGGTGTTGGGTAAATTAAGGTATACTTGCATGACTTTGAAAGAGGCTTGTGAATATATTAGTGTCTTGATCAATAATAAAGACTAAGGGAGTTAAATATTAGAAGATTAATTATCAGAAAGCATATTGAAGAATAGTATTAATCCTAGGTTTTCTCTATATTGCTATCACTTAAATATCTTCATATTGTGTTAATCCTTTTATATTTTCTACATTCACTCTTAGATTTTTATTTATCTGAATAATTATTAGGAAGATATCATTTTAGTAATTGGTTAAAAAGAAGAAATTATCCCGGTGGGTTCGACATCCGACTTATTTAGTCTCTTTATTACTTACATACGATAGTGTATACTTGCACTTAATTTTATGATATAGAAATATCGCATCAATGGTCGACGCGCTAATTTGTATTTCTGTGACATATGTGTGCGGCATTGTTCACGGACTCATGGAATTGTTCCATCTGACAAATTAGGCATGGACCTAGGGAGTTATGCAATATGGAGTGTACTCGTTGATCACTGGGGCAACGTATTGGATTGAATTATTCAGTCTTGTAATATCCAGCACTACTACAAAAATGTGCACGTGTCCGTATTTAAGTGTTAAATATATTAATTAGTTAACAATTGCTGTTTACTAATTGTATCATGACACGTGACGCATTGTAGACCTTCGGTTGAGTTTACCCAAGTATAGATATGAGAGGACCCACTAGGAGGTAAACTTGGTAACTATTCATGATGGGTAAATTGATAATTTTACATATTGATTATTTAATTGTTAAATAATTAAAATATCTCATTATAATGTATTATTATATTTTATTATATTATATAAGATAATTATATTATATTTATGCTTAGTTGTATAGCATATATGTTATATTATTATTATTATTTATTATTATATTTAGACTTGGTGGCCAAGTTTTGTAATTTTATTAATATAATATTATTATTTTAATATTATTTTTATGAGATATATAAATGTGAAACTTATGAAGCAAAAGAGTTGTTTTTGTTTATTTTTTGGTTGATTGTCTTTGAAATGGTGGCCAGCCAATTATTGCTTTCGATTCAAAATGGTGGCCAGCCAAAAAGGTGAAGGAAAAGAAATTTGATCTCTTGTGAAATAGTTTCAAGTATTGAAACTAGTTTATAACTCATTTTTACTATTGATTGCCAGTTACAACAATTAAGAATTTATTTTATTGATCAAATAGTTTATCAAAGAATAAATAAATTCAAAAGGGTTTAAGAATTAAACATAGTGCTTGATTTAGAGCTGTTGTTCTAGTTTACCAAGCCCACTGAGTTGGTGACTAGAATTGCCAATGGGTGGGTCTTCAGGCGGACTCCCAGAATACACATGTAAAATATTACACGTTTCTGTGATTTCTCAACTTTTCAAATATATTAATATGATTAATATATTATTTATTATATTTATTGTATTATTTTAATTATTCCGTTGCTTTAAATATGTATGAAATACACATTTTATACAATGAACATTATTACACATGCATATACTCATGTACATAAGATTCCCAACAAAAATGATCTATGATCTTTTCAAGTTGGTCAGAATAATAGTTATATGGCTACTTTATTTGGTCAGTTTCAAAACCTATTGAGTTGGTCAGAATAATAGTCGTAATTCAACTATTCTATTCAGTCAGATTCAAAATTAAGGAATAATAACTGCTCACACCTAGTACGAGTCAAACTCAACCACCCTAAAAATTAAAGACAAATCTTAAAAGGACATGACTTATATGAGACGTAGATAAACTCAATCTTATCAAGGATAAATCGATAAAATCACGATATAAGTTTTATCAGAGTAAGAAAAATACAGTGCAATTTCAAAAAAAAGTATAATAATAGAATCTTAAAAAATAATGTCCACAAAACTTTCATATAAAAAAAAGAATCCAAACGCTACAAGTAAAATTTACATCCTCACCTTATAAATAGAGGAGAAAATCAGTATAAAAGGATCACATGATTATCATCATAACTCTCTAATTGGAATTATTAAGCTAGTATTTGTTGCAAACCTTATTATCACTTGCATAAAAATATAAGATACCAAAACATACAACACCCATCTCATTCATTTTTCTCTTTATTTATTATCTTGCCTTATTTTTTTATTTTTTTTAATTCTTAATTATTTAAACATCAAAGTATTTACGTTAAAAAAAATTTCAATGAAGCTTCACATTTTCTTTAATACAAGATTTTAAGTAGATGCAACTTCTATTGAAAAAAAAAAGCGTTCTATTTTAGTTAAATTTCAATCCAATCTTTGATGTTTAAATCAAACTTCTTAAAAAAAATAAATTCAATACTTGAATTCTCGATTTACCAAATTTTAAGCATAATATTTTAAACTTAAAGCAGTCAGAATTCAACTTAAGTCCTTGACTTTGGTGGAAGAAGATACACTTCACTTTATCATTCGTCATTGCTCCCAAATATTGTTAATGATGAGATTCGGATACAAGTATTATTGCATATTAATATCATGTTGACCAAACAACTTAGGCAATTTGACAAAGTTTCAATAATACGAGTAATTGAAGTTGACATACGGATTTGATTTTAACGGAGAATCTTATTTAGTCTGATTAAGCGAGTCCGAAAGTTGTCAAATAAAAATGAACGTGTCTTACCCGTGTTTGTTCAAAAACAGAAGTGCGAAATTGTCTTCTTCATGTTTGTTATATCTCTTTCTTTTTCTTTAGTTTCTTTTAAAGATAGTGCTACGTATAAAATTAGGATTCAGAATTTGTTGTCTAATTGCTATATCATTGATTAATAATTACTATTTATTAGATAATTACTGATATTTTAATTTTTAATAATGTGTAATTATAAAACATTAGTTAACAATTAAAAGAAATCAACAAGTTAAAATTTCAGTATACATCCTTTTGGATGCAATTACATAATGTACCAATTTCACGTATGCATAAGGCCATGACAAGAATACTGAGAAGCAAAATTGGTACTCTGGAGGAAATAGAGCTGGATGGTCATGGAAGTTGTTTTGGGAAATATATGCGAGTTAGAGTAAGAATCGATATTACGAGACCATTAAGGATATATGTTAAAGTGGCTATCTAGAGTACCCAGGAAGAAACTGTTGTATTGATCCTCTATGAGAAGCTCCCCAAGTTTTGTTATTGTTGTGGACGTGTAGGCCACTCATATAAAGAATGTGCAGAAAGGAAGGAAAGGGAAAAACAAAAGTGCAACCATGAGGAAGTGGAAAGAACTCAAGAGATCGAGGAGAAGGATGAGGAGTTTGCTTTTGGACCATGGATGCGTGCAGGAGCAAATGGAGGAAGACAGAGACAGACTAAAAGAAGGAATGCAAAGTCAAAATCACCAGACAAAGGAGATGGTTTGAAGATAAATGGTGTTTCAAGAAATGCTAAACCAGCAGAAACCAAAAGTCCTAATAGTAAGGCCGGAGATGTTAACAATGAAGAAGCAGACTCGAGTTAACAGTCCACTAGTAGAAGCCATAACCTGAAACGTAATGAAAGAAGAGAGAAGCAACCCATCCGAGAAACCAAGGAAGACAGAGGATTAATCGGTAGTATTAATGGAACGAGACTGGAATTAATGCTGATGGATATAAATGTTGGAGCTCGAGATGGCTATGAGCCACCTTAAAAGCCTATGAATGACGGTGAAAAGACAATAAAGGGAGGGAAAGAAAAGGCGGGAAATGTTAAACGTGGCTCTAATCCAAATGGCGCCAAAGGAGAACAAACTGAAAAGATGTTAGAAGTAGTCATTGGGCCGACGAGATGAGCATCAAATGGCCAATCATGAAACAGAACTAGAGCTAGGTTGGGCTACTAAAAAATCCAATAAAGCAAAGTAGAAGAGATTGGCTGGGAGGGCCGAATTAGTTCAGGAATTTAAATAATGGCCCAACACAGGTAAAAGAAGTCAAGAAGAGATGGAAGTGGTAGTTAATGACCAGAAAGCTAATAAACAAGCTAAAACTGCAGGAAACAGGAAACTAGCTGAAAGTTTGGACAAAATTGAAAAGGAAAATGATCAACCAAGAAGGGTGGAGGCTGAAGACCAGCCCCGCCAAGGGCCATGAGGATCCTTAGTTGGAATGTTCGAGGCCTGGGGAGCCCTCAAGCATTCAAAAGCCTAAATATACTCTCTACTGTAATACACTGGAAATTGGCTTCCCGTATGAGACTAAATTACAAGAAAGTTCAATGAGAAATGTTTGCAGTAGGCTCAGGTATAATGGTTGTTTTGCTGTGGGGAGGAGAGGTATAAGAGAGGGAATTGTTATACTTTGGAAAAATTCACTTGATGTACAAATTATGTCATACAGCCAATGCCATATCGATGCTATAGTTATGGATGGCAAATTGAAAACAGGGAGGCTTACATGAATATATGGATTACCAGAAACCAAGGAGAAGAAGCACACATGGATTTTACTAAAAAGGCTAGCTAGTTTATCTAACCTACCGTGGATGGTTAGTGGAGACTTCAATGAGATAATGGATATGAGGGAGAAACAAAGAGGACCTCCAAGAGATGCAGAAGCTATAAATAGCTTTAGAGAGGCTGTCAACCATTGTAATTTGCAGGGTATGGGGTGGAGTGACCCTCCTTTTACATGGTCCAATAAAAGAAGTGGTCATCACTTGGTAGAGGAAAGGATTGATAGATTTATGTGTACAGAGGAATTGAGCAAATTGTATGGTAGATACCAAGTCTATCATTTGATTGCCACAGCTTCAGACCACTGTCCAGTAATGATGGAAGTAATGGAACTGCAAAAATGGATCAGGAAACCTCAGAAATCATCTCCCATATTTCACTTTGAAGATGTATGGAATACTCATGGGGATTGCAAGAAAGTGGTTAAAGAATGTTGGGGAACTACTAGAATGGATGAATTAGGGATTCTTGTCAATTATTTTGGAGAAAGTGGAAAGAGTTAAATCAGGTCTCAGTAGTTGGGACAGAACAGTATTTGGTGGAAGACAAAGGAAGTTAGAACAGCTAAAGGCTAAACTTTATCATAGTAAAACTGAAGGTAAACAGTATAGGAATCCAATGAAGATCAAGGAGATCGAGAAACAAATAGACAATCTTCTTATAGAAGAGGAAATCTATTGGAAGTAGAGATCAAGGGCAGCATGGCTCAAAGACGGGAATAGGAATACTAAGTTTTTTCATGCTATAGCCTCATGTAGGAGAAGAATGAATGAGATTAGAGGAATGCTGAAATCAGATGGACAATGGACAGAGGATAAAATAGATTTTGAGAAGATCATTTGCGGGTATTTATCTGATCTTTTCTCTTCTGCAAGGCCTATAAGGGAGCAAATCATAGAAGCTACTTAAGGGATTGAAGCTAAAGTATCTAATGACATAAACAAGGAGCTGTGTAAAGATTTTACTAGAGAAAAAATGGTCAGTGCGATCTGACAAACTCACCCAGCCAAGGCACCAGGTCTTGATGGCCTTTCTGCTGGTTCTATCAGTTCCAATGGCAAACTGTGGCAGACGACACCATCAATACATGCTTGCATATCCTTAACCACCAAGGTGATATATCCAATATAAACCAAACACTTATTGCTTTAATTCCGAAAAAGAAAAACCCACAACAACCTATTGATTATAGACCAATTAGCTTGTGTAATGTGATTTATAGATTCATTGCCAAAATCATTGCTAATAGGCTTAAGCATGCATTGGATACTATTATAGCACCTAATCAAAGTGCTTTCCTGCCTTTTAGATTAATTAGTGATAACATTATCTTAGGCTATGAATGCTTGCATAAGATTAAGAATATGAAACATGGTAGAAAATGATATATAGCCCTCAAGCTTGATATTAGTAAAGCTTATGACAGGTTAAAATGGCCTTTCTTACATTGTATAATGTTGAAAATGGGTTTTTCAACACAATGGGTGAATCTTATCATAAATTGTATATCTACAAATTCATTCTCAATTTAATTAACAAGGAAGTTAAGGGGAATATCCAAGCCAAAAGAGGACTCAGACAGGGTTGTCCTCTCTCCCATACTTGTTCCTAATTTGTGTAGAGGCCTTTTCCTCATTGATTCAACAAGCAGAATTTTAGAGACAACTCCAAGGCATCAGATTTAGCAATTCTATCTTAGTTTCCCACCTTTTATTTGCGGATGATAGTCTCATTTGCATAAAGGCCTTAGAGAGTGGATACAACAAGCTCAAGCAGATATTTGAGGTGTATTCAAAGGCTTCAAGACAAGTGTTTAACTATGAAAAGTCTTCCTTATTCTGCAACCCCAGTGTTCAGCAAGACCAAGCTCAAAAATTTCAAAATGTGTTCTAGCTAAGAAAAGTTTACGTCCATGAAAAATATCTCGGGCTACCATTTATGGTAGAAAGGAACAAGAAGGCTTTATTCAATAAGATCAAGGTCAGAATATCCAGCAAGATATCCCAATGGAATGAGAAACTCTTTTCCAGTGAAGGAATGAGAAACTCTTTTCCAATGAAGGAAAAGAGGTCCTTATCAAAGCTGTTGCTCAGGCTATACCCACCTATGCCATGAGTGTATTCAAGTTGCCTTGGGGTTTTTGTGCTGATATTCAAAAAGCTTTTTCTAAATTTTGGTGTGGATCCAAAGGAGAGCATGAAAGGAAATTTCATTGGGCAAAGTGGGACAAACTCTGCCAAGGAAAAGCTATGGAGGAATACGGTTTAGAGACCTAACATGCTTCAATCAAGCTTTGCTTGCCAAACAAGGGTGGAAGATTCTACAAAATTCGGACTCACTAACAGCCCATGTACTTAGAGCTAAATACTTCAAAAATTGTTCATTCTTAGAAGCCAAGCTAGGAAGTAATCCATCATATATTTGGCGTAGCTTACTATAGGGATGACAATTATTGCAAGAAATGGTTAGATGGATTGTTGGTAATGGATCTAAGGTGAAAGTGTACCGAAGTGATTTCAAGATCTACTATGCTTCACCCTATCTCTCCCCTAAGGCTGCCAAAGAATGCAACTGTGGATATGCTTATTGATGAGTAATTCAAATGGAAGGAGAACCTAATCAGAAGCCTTTTTTTAAGCATTGATGCAGAATGTATTTTGAAGATTCCCCTCCCACCAAGGAAGATAGAGGATAATTTATGCTGGCATTTTAATAAGAGAGGCAGTTTCTTAGTAAAAAATGGTTATTTTGTAGCTGTGCAGAAAAAATATCAGGAATGGCCAGAGACATTCGAAAGAGGTATAGCTTACTGGAAAAAAATCTAGTTGAGCTCTATCCAATAGAAGATCAAAATCTTTATATGAAGGGCTATGAGAGATCTCCTTCCCATATCTACAGCCTTGGCAACTAAAAAGTAATTGACAACCCCAGATGTAAGAGATGTTTCCACTGTGAAGAAAGTACTTTCCATGCACTAGTCCTATGCAAATGGGTGAAATGTTTTTGGAAAGAAATATAATTTGTTAATTTGGTGAAGGGAGTCCAAGAAAACCAGATGAAGGGCTTTATAGAGCATATTATCTTCAATACCACTGAAGGAGAATTTGAGCAGATAATGATTCTATTGTAGGCTATATAGAATGACAGAAATAAGTTTATTATGGATAATAAATCTGAAGATCCAAAGAGAGTTGTTGGAATGGTGGAAACCATTATGGGTTCTTTTGTATGAAACACACTGCCAGTACCCCCTGAGATTCCTTCCAGCCTAGTTCCTCCATCAAAGTTGGCTTGGGAAGTGCCTCCAATAACATGGTTTAAATTGAATGTTGATGCTGCGATAAAGCTGGAGGAAGGAAGAGTAGGATTAGGAGCAATCATTTGTGATGATAAAGATGCGTATCAGATGATGGCAGCATCCAAAAAAGTTAGCTATACTAATGTAGAATTCGCAGAAGCTAAGGCTATACTTTTTGGATTACAAATGGCTGTTGAAAACCAGTTTAAGCCATTAGTTGTTGAGTTTGTTGTAAAAAATGTTGTTGACTTGGTGAATAGAGTACTTCAGTCCTCTAAGAAAATCAATTGGGTGGTTAAGGAAATTCAACAAATCTTACAAGACCTGGCCAGTATAGAGTTAAACATATTCCAAGATCTTACAATTTGTTAGCTCATAAATTAGCTGAAGAAGCATTTATTGTCAATGGTTCAAAGATTTGGCGGGCTTTCTTCCCGTTGTAATGTCCCTTTTCTAATGAAATTAATTTATTTTTAAAGTATTATTATTATTTTTATTTACTTCACAGATTTAATCTCAAATCTCTTTTTCTTCTCTCATCTTTACCTAGTGTCACGCCCCAAGTGCTCTCAAGCATTTTCTCGAGCACTTGGTACGCGACTAGGCCTGTTGGAGGCCTCTTGGACCATGGAGCGCTACGTGGATCGGAGCTTCTAGAAGGCCCGCTGGTTAGGATGGAGAACCGGGCTTGGCCCGCAACTTATTAAGGAAGTTAACCCTAGTTAGACTTCCATAATAGGTAGGAGAGCATTTAGGAATATTCTAAGGAATATTTTCCCATCTTGTATATACGCCGTTAGATCAAATAGATCTCAGCCATTGATTGTATAGAGCTGCAACTATAAAAAGGGGAGACCCTCACTTGTATTTTTCATCTCATAGCTTATTTTCTCTTCAGCAATATAGAGAGCATTCGTGCAAACACTTGGTGTGCTTCTTTTCTCTTCTCTTTGTGTGGTTTTCTAGGCTGCTTAGCACGCAACACGTCTAAGGCCGCACGGTCTCGAAAACAGTCCATGACAGTTGGTATCAGAGCAGGTTCAGTTCAGAGATGGAGAAAGACGGCGTACCATCAGATTTGACTGAAGAGAGGGGTCGGAACCCCAAAGCTAAGAAGCACGGCATGGCGTCTCGCGAGAAATTAGCAGATCCAGGTCAGGATGTGGGGGGTATGGTGAGAGCACTCAGCGGCGCTGTCGGGAAGGCGGCAGATCGCCTTGGAGAGCTGGAGCAGCAAGTAGAGAAGATCGAGGGGGGCCTCGACGCTCAAGGAGACGAGCTGCGCACCCTCATCAGCACATCCATCGAGGCTTACGTCGATAAGCAGCGGGACTGGATTAAAGCTTTTCAGGAGAGCGTCCTAACCACAATGGACAGTATTCAGGCCCAAGTAGGGGAGCTACACCGTGGGCTCGAATCTGTCAAAGAGGATGTGGTGCTGTGCAAGCGGGCGGTGGCAAATGGGTCTGTCGCCGCTCAAGTGACGGTATCTACACCGAGAGTCGATGCTCCTAAGCCCAAGGAGTTCAGCGGGAAGCGGAACGCCAAGGAGCTCGACAATTACTTCTGGCAGATGGAGAGATACTTCGACGCCCTAGGCGTACGGGACGAGGATAAGGTAAACACCGCGACTCTATATCTCTCTGATCATGCAATTCTGTGGTGGCGTAGGAAGAGCGAGGAGATTCGCAAGGGTACCTGCACCATCAATACCTGGACAGAGTTGCAGCAGGAGCTGAAACACCAATTCTATCCGGAGAATGTGGCGCACGACGCTAGGAAGCGTCTAAAGGAGTTGAGACAGAACAAGTCGATTGGCGAGTACGTTGAGGAGTACTATCTGCTGATGCTGCAGATCCCCAATATGAGTGAAGAAGACTTGCTGTTCAACTTCCTTGATGGGTTACAGACATGGGCGTCCAATGAGCTGAGGCGGCGTGGAGTGCAGAACATATCCGACGCCCTCACATTGGCGGAAACGCTCACTGATTACCGCAAGGGTGATGCGGGGAAGTCCAAGAATTCGAAGCCCAATCACAGCAAAGGTGGGGGAACCAGGGAGTCTCATCCTCCGCAGGATAAGGAGGGGAAAGGTAAACCGCCCACAGGGAGAGAGCAGAAGCGTAACGGCGGGAGAAAGCCGAGATCTAGCTGCTTCCTTTGCGACGGGGATCATTGGGTGAAGGACTATCCAAAGAAGAAGGCTATCAATGCAATGTTGGAGACTCAGCAAGCGGGTGAACAGGGACAATTGAGATGTCTCCAGTTACTCAATGCCCTCAATGCCAAGCGGGCAGCCCGCGCGCCAACAGGAAAGGCGCTGATGTACGTTGAAGCCTACATTAACGGGAAGAGGACGCAAGCACTAGTAGATACTGGAGCTACGCACAACTTTATGAAGTATGCGGAAGCTGTACGCTTGGGCCTCAAGGTGGAGAAGGGGATTGGCTACCTCAAGACTGTGAACGCCGCAATCAAGCCACTGGACGGGGTCATTCGTGGAGTTGAAATGAGCCTCGGAAAATAGAGCGGTAAGGTAAACTTTTCGGTAACCCCTCTCGATGATTTTGATGCTGTTCTTGGTATGGATTTTCTGCAGCAGTTTAATGTGGTGCCATTTCTCCGACACAACTATGTATGCATCTTGGAGGGAGGACTATGCATGGTGCCGACAGTAAACAAGCCGACAGGTGGGCAATCCAAGCCCAACGCCCACACTACTCTCCTGTCCGCCATGCAACTGAAGAAAGGAGCTAAGCGGGGAGAAGAGACATACCTCGCCACAATATGGGAGGCAGATGATGAGGCGTACGGGGGCGAAGAGGAGCTGCCAGCAGAGATCACGAAAGTGCTCAAGCAACACCAGGATATGATGCCAGCAGCGCTACCACAGAAATTACCACCAAGACGGGCAATTGATCACGAGATTGAGCTGGAACCAGGGGCGAAACCTCCAGCCAAAGCCCTATATAGAATGTCTCCACCAGAACTAGCAGAGTTGCGGAAGCAGCTCAAGGAGTTGCTGGATGCAGGGTTTATCCAGCCATCGAAGGCGCCTTACGGCGCGCCCGTGCTTTTCCAGCGCAAGCACGACGGATCATTGCGGTTATGCATAGACTACCGAGCGCTGAACAAGGTCACTGTCAAAAATAGGTATCCCATTCCTTTAATTGCTGACTTGTTTGATCAGTTGGGGCAGGCAAAGTATTTCTCGAAGCTGGATTTGCGGTCAGGTTACCATCAGGTGCGGATAGCTGAGGGCGATGAGCCGAAAACCACCTGTGTGACGCGTTATGGGGCCTTTGAGTTTCTGGTCATGCCATTTGGCCTCACCAACGCGCCAGCCACTTTCTGCACACTGATGAACAATATACTCCAGCCCTTTCTTGACAAGTTCGTCGTTGTGTACTTAGACGACATCGTCATCTACAGCAACACTCTCAAAGAGCACGTGGAACACTTGAAATCTGTCTTGAAGGTGCTCCGCGAGAATGAGCTATATGTGAAGAGGGAGAAGTGCTCATTTGCCAAGCCGGAGGTAGACGTTTTGGGTCACAAGATCAAAGAGGGCAGGTTGATGATGGACAGGGCGAAGATTCGCGCCATTGTGGACTGGGAGGCACCCACGAAAGTTACCGAGCTGCGGTCTTTCCTTGGGTTGGTTAACTATTATCGCAGGTTTATCAAGAGCTACTCCACCACTGCAGCACCCCTTACCGACCTGCTAAAGAAGACTAAGGCGTGGGAGTGGAGTAAGGAGTGCCAAGGGGCTTTTGATCGACTAAAGGCAGCAGTGATCGAAGAACCAGTCTTAGCATTACCAAATCACCTGTTACCGTATAATGTACATACTGATGCATCCGATTTTGCTATTGGTGGTGTATTAATGCAGCAGGACCATCCGATCGCATATGAGAGCCGGAAGCTCAATGAGACGGAGAGGCGCTATACGGTGCAGGAAAAGGAGATGACGGGGGTCATCCATTGTCTGCGCACTTGGCGAAATTATCTGCTTGGGGCAAGGTTCGTAGTGATGACGGACAACATAGCAACGAGTTACTTCCAAAGTCAGAAGAAACTCAGCCCGAAGCAAGCTAAGTGGCAGGACTTTCTGGCGGAGTTCGATTACGAGCTCGAGTACAAATCGGGAAAGGTGAACGTGGTGGCGGACGCCTTAAGCCGGAAGGTCGAGTTAGCAGCTATCAGCAAGCTGGAAGGTGACTTGCTCGGCCTATTTTATGAGGGAATGAAGCATGATCCCGCAGCCACACAGCTCGCCACTCAAGCACAAGAGGGAAAAACTCAGCGATTTTGGGTAGAAAATGGGCTTCTCTACACCAAGGGACGCCGGGTTTATGTGCCAAAGTGGGAGACCCTGCGGCGTAACCTCATTAGAGAGTGTCACGATACAAAATGGGCAGGACATCCAGGCCAGCGGCGCACACGCGCCCTATTGGAAACAGTTTACTACTGGCCACACATGCGGGAGGAGATAGAACAGTTTGTCAAGACTTTTCTTGTGTGCCAACAGGACAAGATTGAGCAGCGGAGTCCCGCAGGGCTACTGGAGCCACTGCCCATACCGAAGAGACCTTGGGAAAGCATCTCTATGGATTTCATTGTAGCCTTACCGAAGTCTGAGGGGTGTGGAACTATCATTGTGGTGGTAGATCGATTTTCCAAGTATGCGACTTTCATACCAACGCCCAAAGAGTGTAATGCGGAAGAGACAGCCAAACTTTTCTTCAAGCACGTCGTCAAGTACTGGGGGTTGCCTAGAGTGATAGTCAGCAATCGTGATACAAGGTTTACGGGGAGATTCTGGACTGGATTGTTCAATCTCATGGGATCGGAGCTTCGCTTTTCCACCAGCTTTCACCCACAAACGGATGGGCAGACCGAGAGGATGAATGCATTACTGGAGCTGTATTTGCGGCACTTTGTGGGCACAAATCAGCAGGATTGGGTCAAGTTACTCGATGTGGCACAGTTCTCGTATAACTTGCAGAGGAGTGAATCGACGAACCAGAGCCCATTCGAGTTAGCTACTGGCCAGCAGCCTCTCACGCTGCATGCACTCGTGTCCAGCGATACTGGGAAGAGTCCAGCAGCCTACAAAGCTGCGAAGTCCTGGCAGGAACAATCGGACAAGGCACGAGTGTGTCTGGACAAGGTGACAAAACGGATGAAGAAATAGGCTGACGGTAAGCGAAGACATGTTGAGTACAGCGTGGGGGATTTAGTGATGGTGAAAATTCTTCCGACGCAGCACAAGTCTACGAGCCCACTTCACAAGGGTCTTGTTCGAAAATATGAGGGGCCATTTCCTATTGCCAAGAGGGTTGGCAATGTCTCGTACAAGGTGGAGCTGCCTTCGAGACTTCGGCTACATCCGGTGTTTCACGCAAGCTGCCTAAAGCCATACCATGGTGATGCGAAGGACACGGAACGTGGGCCACAAACCAGGGCACCATTGGGAGTTTCCACATCTTACGACAAGGAGGTTGAACTTATCCTTGATGTGAGGACAGTGCGGAAGAAGAACTGCCGTCCAAGTCATGAGTATCTCGTCAAGTGGAAAGGATTGCCCGACAGCGAAGCAAGCTGGGAACCCGAGAACGCACTGTGGCAGTTTGAGAACAAGGTGCGCGAGTTCCAGCAAGGACGCGACGAGGGCGTCGCGTGAATTTGGTGGGGGAGAATGTCACGCCCCAAGTGCTCTCAAGCATTTCCTCGAGCACTTGGTGCGCGACTAGGCCTGCTGGAGGCCTCTTGGACCATGGAGCGCTACGTGGACCGGAGCTTCTAGAAGGCCCGCTGATTAGGATGGAGAACCGGGCTTGGCCCACAACTTATTAAGGAAGTTAACCCTAGTTAGACTTCCATAATAGGTAGGAGAGCATCTAGGAATATTCTAAGGAATATTATCCCATCTTGTATATACGCCGTTAGATCAAATAGATCTCAGCTATTGATTGTATAGAGCTGCAACTATAAAAGGGGGAGACCCTCACTTATATTTTTCATCTCATAGCTTGTTTTCTCTTCAGCATTTTAGAGAGCATTCGTGCAAACACTTGGTGTGCTTCTTTTCTCTTCTCTTTGTGTGGTTTTCTAGGCTGCTTAGCACGCAACACGTCTAAAGCCGCACGGTCTCGAAAACAGTCCGTGACACTAGGCACAATAAACATATTGAAAAAGAAGGAAAAAATTTTCACTCTACCTCCATCTTAAATCAATAATTTTTATTGCACCCCCAATTACTTGGAAAGTCTATAAAAGCACACCATAACATTGATTTCTTTCATTAAAATTAATAAATCCAAGGTAAAACTAAAATTAAATATATAAAATTGAAAAAAAAAGTAAATTTATAATCTTAGTTGAAAAATACCAAAAAGCCTTTAAGAAAATATGTAAAATTATCATTTTTTTTTCATAATGTTAGACGTTTTAAAATTTTATATAAATTGTATTTCAAAAGTTATGTATTAAATAAATATTTTGTATAATAAATAATTTTAAAATTTATACTATTTTATTATCCAATATTTATTAAACACATTATTTTTAAAATACAATTCAAAATAATATTTTAAAATACTTAACATTACTTCTTTTTTTTTGTGTGTCTTTTTTCTTCCTCTCCCTTCTTACTATCAACAATGGTGGCTAGCAAAAGCAAAAATAATGACACCTTATTGGGCTGAGCTCCATTGTGAGAGGGTATTGCATGACCTCTTTGCTGTTCTCATGCAACCCACACAAGAAACCTCATGCGGACCGCACGACATGCTCGAGAGGTGGCGCGATGACCGGGCAAGGTTAGTGTGCAGACTTCCTAGCCGTCTTATGTCTTTCCTTACATTTTATTTTATTTTCAGTTAAAATTTTCATTTTATTTCTTTTAATAATTTTTTGGGGGATTTGATTTGTGAAATTGTAGACATAATTGATGTAATGGTAATTATGGACACAAATTTTTATAGGAGTAAATTCTTGTTAGATGGCGTAAAATTGTATAATTGAAACTTTTCAATTTAGATGCTATGAATGAAAGAAAAAAAAAGAAAGAAAAAGAAAAAGAAAAAGAGGACATAGATAGATAAATAAAAATATTAATTTTTATAATTTTATATTTAATTTAAAATTTATAAAAACTTATATTAGGGTCATTTTCATTATTTTTTTTACCTTCAACGTACATCATATTAAAATATTTTTAAGTATTTTCCGTAGGCAATAACGGTCAATTGTTCACTTTAAACTAACAGAAGTAACAACGTGTGAATTCATTGTAGACTTTCTAAATAATTAAGGGTTAGAGGAAAATTGTTGATTTAAGATGAGAGGACGAGTGAAGATTTAAAAAAAAAGAAGTATAATTATACATAAATTAATTACTTGATTGTGTCAAATGTACATATAATAATGCAAAAACGCAAAAGATGAAACAATATCCAAGTTACATACATTCATCTCTCAATAATTGTAATTCTCATGCCCCAAATCTATTTAATAAATTGAAGAAAAAAAACCTATTGGAAATGAATAGTAACTCCCAATCATATATTGAGATCAATAATAACGCAAATAAATTATTGTAGTTATAAATTTTGAAAATATTCACAATTCACAAAGTACATCATAATACGTTAGCAGCCACTTAAAATGGTTGTAAATTATTTAAATTTAAATAAACAATTTTTTATTTATAAAAATGTAACTTAATTATCAAGTTTGTTTCATGGTTTCTAAATTCATTATAATCCATATTTCCTGTATTTTATTGATGTATTTATTGAAAGCTCATTATGAGTAAGGTTGGGCACGATCAATTTAATTTAATTTAAAAAAAAAATCGATTATAACTAAATGGGACTGAGCCGATTTTTTTTGATTGTCCGATTCGATTTTTTTTATTTTAACCATTTTTTTTATTTTGGACTTTTTTTAATTTTCTTTGATTACTCCCAAATATGAGGAAAAAAAATTCATTTTCTTTGATTCATTTTAAATCAATTCCAATAGTACCATGGCAGCTTGTAACATAGGCAAAATAATATCATCAAAGAATTAGAGAAAAAAAAATTAAAAATTAACAAATGTTCATATATATATATATATATATATATATTATAATGTAACATGGAGACAAAATGTACCAGGGCACTTTGTAACTTTGATGAGAATTTTGTATTTTTGTTTATGAAAATATTTTTATGTATGAAATTTGTATTTGATGATGAAACGATGGCCTTGAAAGTTGAAACACAAAAGTGCCCAGTTTGTATTTGTTCTTGTTTTTTTTCCTGAAACTCAAAATGTATCGCCCAGCCCACTTTTTATTTTGAGTTTTGATACTTGTTTATCACTACAAAAGTTACAAATCAAAGAAGGACATTGAGCAGAAAATAGATCAGAGAAATCAGAGGCCGACGTTTGTGTGCCGAGTTATATTCAATTATATAAAACATAAAAAGAATCAGAATATTTTACGTGTGCGCAGAGGCGTACGGCACCACAGGAACAGACAGATGCGTGGTAAGAAGAGACGGACGGCGGCAGGAAGCGATGGAGGGCGGCAAAAGAGCAGATGGCAGCAAAAAATGAGACAGTAGCAGTTTCTAATTTCTGTGTTGTATGTGATTTTTTTTTTTTTAATTTTATGATTTTGAAGTTGAAGACGATTTCATTTAATTTAGGGTTTTTTTGTTGAACACACAAGAAGTAAGAACCAAGAAGGGCAGTAGTGTTGAACACGATCTAATTTAGGGTTTTCTTTTCGTTGTTTGATTTTAAAGTTTTAATATACTGAATAATAATTGTATGTGATCAAATTTATTTTTTGTAATCCATTCTCCAGTTATATAATGCCATGTGGCAGATAAAATATAAAATTACAAAAATATCATATTTTGATTTTATTTTTTTAAATAAAAAATGGAACTAAATCAAAATCGGACCGATCAATTATTTTAATAAAAAATTGATCGATTTTTTAAAATAAAAAAATCGAACCAAATCAACTAGTTCAATTTTTTGATTTTCGATTAATTTTTCACACTTTTAATTATGAAAGTTAAAACTTAAAAAGTGTTTTATAGTAGCTATTAATGAGGTAATGATAATCTTATCTTTAGAGTTTAATTTAATAGATGATTTTAATTTCATTAGATTTAAAATAATTAATTTTATCTTAGTTAGTTAGATTTTTCATTAATTTTAATAGAATATATTCTTTTGTAATTTAAATTAATTTATTTGCCCTCAAACTTAAACGTATAAATTTAAACTTTAAACATGTGGCGCAATATCATTTATTCATTATCTTTAAATATGTGGTATAATTTCATATATTAATTTAATTTTATGTAATTAAAAAAATAAATTTTAGTAAAATGACATGTATCATAATGTGTTAAGTTACAAAATGACACATGTTATATATAATTAATTTATATTTTTAATAAATATTTTTTAAAAATTAAATAAATAAATAATGAATAAATAAAAAGGTAGTAGTTGGTCGCTTATCCAACCAATGCTCGCTGGTACCTCCGCTGCTAATGGTCAGGCAACTATCGATGATCGATGGTAATTTGGCTTAAAATTAATATTATCAAATTCAAAATTTGGTCATCTACACGATTATATAATTTTTTTCATCAACGAAGTATTGTAGAGGTGTCAAAAATAAAGAGAGGGGCGACCCACTGTTTAACGGTGGCCAGCACCCTCTCCTCTTACTTTTTGTCACTTTTTGATTTTTTATTATTAAAAATGACTCTATCATTACATAGATTAAGAAAAATAAAGTTTAATGACATAAATTTTAATTAATTTTTATCGTAAGAGTCTGATTGCTCACGACGGCCGCCTGACGATGACGGTGACAAAGGCTTTTTTTTTCTTTTTTTAAATTATTTATGTTTATAAAAATAAATAATTATTTATTAATAATTATTTTATTTAAAGATTTATTTTTGAAACTAATGCTTCGTATTATAAAAGAATAGACTTGAAGTCTTTGTGAATATAATTGATAAGGCAAACGGGAATATAGTCTACGCATATAGATGATGGATACTTAGAAAGAAAATGGGCAATATTATTTTATTCCCTTCTAACAAAATTACAAGAAGCATTATCTAGTTTTGCTAAGAGCACCATAATTGCATGCAGCAAATTCCCCTCAATACAGTTAAATAGTTGTAAAGATATTGCATTTAGCATTTTCTTACAATTAATTTCGATCACCGGATACTTGTTAAAAGTCCCTTGCAGCTTTAAAAGGCCACATATCTTTGAAGGCCATTTTCATAGCAAAACACTCAGCTGAAAGTGGAGAGCAAGAAAAAATGAAGGTCTTTGCCGAGCACATTACATGTGGTTTCCAGAGGTACAAATTTGCACCCTTTGAAGCTTCATGTTGGCATAGCACATTTCCTTACTGACATCTAAGTTTTGTCAACTGTCGATACTCGTTAGTAAAATGGTTTCATACTGGAATATAGTTTCAGTCTCATGATCATTGAGCACATGATCTCCATGCAAGGTGAATTCCTACATACCAGCCTTGCAATAGAAAGACACAGAGCAATTCGATGTCATAATCAGGAAGAGTGCGCAATATGAACATCAAGAAATTTCCTTTCGAGCCCTTAAAATCATTAACTTCCTTTGCAAAGCAGCTTGTAAACTGATGCGATATTTCTATATCTTAAATTAAGTGCAAGTATACACTATCGTATGCAAGTAATAAAGAGACTAAATAAATCGGATGTCGAATCCACAGGAATAAATTTTTTTTTTTTACCAATTACTAAAATGATATATTCTTAATAATTATTCAGATAAATAAAAATCTAAGAATGAATGTAGAAAATATAAAGGCAAAAGCACAATGCAAAGAGATGTAAGTGATAGCAATATAGAGAAAACCTAGGATTAATACTATCCCTCAATATGCTTTCTAATGATTAATCTTCTAATATTTAATTCTCTTAGTCTTTGTTATTGATCAAGACACTAATGTATTCACAAGCCTCTTCTAAAGTCATGCAAGTATACCTTAATTTACCAAATACCTATATTCCTATGGTACTTGTAATAAATTAAGATTCATTAAGATTAGGTCTTATTGATCATACATGCCAATTAGGTATATTCCTATCCTAAATTGGAACTTGCATATGCAACATTGAATGTTACTCTACAATCATACATCAAATTACATAGGTCTAAATATTATGATTCCTCTTCCGAGTTTATCAATAATATTACCAACTCATTCACCATATATTGGCCAGATATATTGAAGCATGAAGATAAAGTAATTTGAATATCAAAGAACTAAGTTTATTAAATATTCAAAAGATATGGCAATTAAGCACACATATTGAGTTCAAGTATTAACTCTAAAAAATAAGTTTAGCTCATGGCTACAAGAGAACAGCAGTAAAAATAATAATAAATTATGATACAATTAATAGCAAATCGATATAGACGTCGAATTGATCTTTATTGCGCTACCTAAGGTACTCTTGATGCCGAAGAATGCCTTGAATCTCTCTCTAAAGTTGCTTCAATTAAACTCCTATTGCTCTCAAAGACTCGTGCTCTGTATTCTTGGTGTTCTTGAATTGCTCTAGGTTGCTCTTCGATTATTTTTAAAGGCTAGGAACGAGTGGCTTTTTATAGGGATTGATATAAGCTTGAAAATCGCAATTCTTGTTGGACTAGGACTCGCGTTACCGCTGGGGCGCTATGCAGTTATCGCTGGGGCGACGCTTTAAAAAGGCTTCACCGCTGAAGCGGTGGGTTGATGGCGTTGGGCCTCTGACCCGTTGCTGGTGCGGTGACTATTTGGCTCTGGGGTGCTAGATGCGATTTAAACAGGTCATTTTTTTTATTTCAATCACTATTCCAGCGTTGGGGCAATAATACTCGTGGCGCTAGGGCGATGGACACATACTTTGAAAATTTTACATTTTAGTCCCTGTTTTCGCTCTTTTCACATTCTTTCTTTAAATTTTGTTCAAGTCCCTATAAATAACAATAATGCACATAAAATAGCCATCTATTCTCATAAAATAATAAAATATCAAGAATAAAAATATGATAAAATATATGACAAATTTGCCCTTATCATAAACCGTACATTACTTACTGACGAACATTCAATCTAAGTGATCATCATATTGAAAGCAACTAGTATTAACGTCCATATGTTTTTTTTGTAAATTCACCATTGTTAGAATTATGTTGTTGAAAACTATCCACAAAAAGATTTTTATCTTCAAAGGAATATTTAGAGACCAAACATTTTGCCACCATTACCGAAAAGGAGAAGAAGTCGTACTAGAATTCTGACTTGCTGCCTTTGTTATTGATTGTTGAAAAATTAGTGATTTAACAATCTTAGTTGGACAAGAATTGAGATGAATACCAAAGTGAAGAGTTGCAAGAAGTCTAAAACGTGTGAGACACGTATGGAGAAGTTTAGGACGTGTGGGACACGAAGGGGAAGCGAAACGGGACTCAAAGACGTGAAGGAAGCAAAAAAATGCTGATAGGTATACAGGGCTCAGCGGCGCGACGCCCAGGATAGTAACCCAGCACCGCAGTGCTGGGCGTAATTTTGTTCAGTGCCGCAGCGCCCAGGGACGAGCGTCGTAGTGCCAGAACGCGTGAAAAAGTCCATTTTGGTTCGGGATTTCGAGTTTTGAAAGTTTTGGACTTCCAAAATAAGTGGACTCTTACTCCAACAAGAATTGAGATTGTGGCTTAGTTAATGAAAATTCATCTCTTTTAGGGGCTGGTCGCCATGAGTTTGTGGCAGCCATGCTTGATCCCCTTCGAACTATGTTCCTTCGCTTCAATTGTTGCTCAACTTTGATGGCTTGGTGCACCATATCTGTCAACTCTACATAATGCTGCATCTCTACCATATTTGCTATCTCTCGGTTTAAGCCATGCAAGAACCTAGCCATAGTGGCTTCTCTGTCCTCCTCTACATTTGCTTGGATCATAGCAACCTCCATTTGTTTATAGTATTCATCAACGCTCTTGGATCCTTGAATTAGACGTTGCAACTTGTTATACAACTCCCGATGGTAGTAGCTAGGAATGAAGCATCTTCTCATGATGGCTTTCATCTCGTTTCATGTCTCAACAGGTAGTTCGTGATTTCTCCTCCTTTCCTTCAACAATTGATCCCACCAAACAATAGTATAGTTAGTGAATTCAATTGCAGCCAATTTTACCTTTTTGGCCTTGGAATAGTTGTGACAATCGAAGATCATCTCTATCTTCATCTCCCATTCTAGATACACCTCAGGATCATTTTTACCTTGGAAAGGTGGAATCTTCACCTTAATGCTTCCCAAGTCATCATCCCGCCTAGGTATTCTCCTCCTAGCACCTATATCTCCATATCCACGTCTAAATCTACCTTGGTTCATTGGTGGTTCATCTAAATCATCCAACTCCTTTTCTTCTCCAACATCTCCCCATTGTACTCCGAGTTGCACTCGCCTAGGTGGTTGCCCAATGGATGAGTTTTGATGCTGCCCTAAATTTTCCAGCTGGTCTATTCTCTCGTGAATTTGCTCTAATTCAGTTCTCATCATCCGCCTCATTTCGCCCAATAACGCCTGCTACTGTAGGTTTGGATTGGTTGGTTGTTGAACCTCTTCATTTGAGTTTTCTTGATTGTGTAACATGTTTATAAACTACCAAAAAAATACAGTTAAGACCTCATAAGCACTCCCTCACGTGTTTCACTCAAGAAAATTTACTTACTCTCATGTTTAGCACTCAAACGGCTTTTACCCTCTTATATTCTCACCACTCTTTGCCTTTTTCCACTCACGAGTCTTCTTTTCACCCTTAATCAGACTCAAGAATTGTCAAGATTCAAGTGGCAGTTCAATATGAGAATCAATCGAGACAAGTCACATGATTCAAGAATATATCCTTAAGAAAATGATGGCAGTAACATACATAGGAAATTTGGTTCAAAGTTGTAAACAAACTGATGAAATTCAAAATTTAGAATTTGCAACAAATTTCTGGCCTTTTCTTTTCTTTCTCTTTTTTTTTTCTTTTCTTTTTTTTCTTTTTTTTTTAATAAATCAGAAACCAGAAATAAAATAAAATACAAATTTATGTAAAGATAAATGGAACAATGAAATAAGTAAAAGGATAATTCAAACTTGCCTTGAAACCAAAGCTCTGATATCAAATGATATGAACCTTGCCAACAATGTGACAAAACCCAGCACCACAATATGGAATTGAACTCGAGATCTTCAAGATGCAGGTTTGACGAGTCTTAACCCTTGAGTTAGCAAACCAGCAAACCAAGAACCAAGACTATGGATGGATATAGGACGCTACACCAAGAAACCCCAAGGACACTTCAAGAATCTAGGTGATAAGTCCGGTTGTTTGAACGCCACAAGAACAAGCTTGATAAGTTCAAGTCCTTTCAAGAATGAAAGAAAAACACAAAAACTCTCAAATATTATTGTCTAAAATCTGTCCACCCACTCTTAATCCCCATGGTATTTATAGAGACCATAAGAGATGTCAAGTTACAACTTTCAAATACAAATTTCAAACTTACAACTAATACAACAATTGAAATAACAAAATTCAAACTTAATCAAATTTCCAGAAAACATGCCTAAATCAAAGGGATTTAGGTTTTTTTGAATATTCAAATTTTCAGAAAACATGGTTTCCTTGAATATTCAAATTTTCAGAAAACATGCCTAAATCAAAGGGATTAGATTTCCTTGAATATTCAAATTTCCAGAAAACATGCCTAAATCAAAGGGATTAGGTTTCCTTGAATATTCAAATTTCCAGAAATTTTGCCTTAATCAAAGTGATTAGGTTTCCTTGAATCTGATTTGGATTTATTTGAAATGTATTTGGGCTTATGCTAGGCCTCCATGTGTTTGCCCTCCCACAAACTTGTTGAATCAGCCCATTTAATGCTTCTTTAAATTGCTTGGCTCTAAGTCTTGTGATTGGCCCATTTGACAAACTTAATGTATCATGTGATTGATGGACTTGAGCCCTTCCAAGGCCACGTGCGAGTTCTTCCTCTTGTATGCATATAGGCTGTGCAATGTCGTTTGCATCAAATACCCTCTTGATTCTGATGCATCCATGAAACTAGAAAAAGGGAATATTTAGCATTAAGTACAAGGATCGACAATGAGGTAAGGTTGGTTAAGACACACCGATTTTGTTTTGCAACCAAAGCTCAATTAAAGTCGTTAAGGTCCCTGATACCACCACCCTTATCTTTCATTACATAACACACCTCACTCCATTTCAGCCAACTGAATTTGTTACCCGTCTCTGTTATGTCCATTCAGAACTTCCTCATTAGTTGTTCAATTCCATTAGTAATAGAATTTGGTAAACGAAAGATAGATATTGCATAACATGAAATGTCATGGATAACCACCTTCAATAAAGTTAGTTTGCCCCCAAAAGAGAAATATCTACATTCCACAATTGTAGCTTCCTTCAAACTCACTCCACTACATGCTAGAATACCACTTTTTTTATTCAATCCTATACAAGAAGGCAATCCTAAATATCTCTCAATCCTATACAAGATGTCGTTCCTAAATCCCATTTTTGCACATGGACTAAAGAGTACTGAGGATTTATTGTAATTTATTTTCTAGCTAGAGAGTATCTTATACCTAGACAGAATCTGCTTAATTGTGTAATATTTTCTATAGTGGCCTTGCAAAAGACTAAGCTGTCTTTTACAAAAAACAGATGAGATATTCTTGGAGCATTACGTGCACAAGCAAAACCACTTAAAGAACCACTCAACTCTCCATGGTGAAATATGTACGATAACCCCTCTGCACAAATCAAGAAAAGGTAAGGGGCATAGGGGCATCCGTGCCTTAATCCTCTTGTGGGAATTACACAACTCGAAGCCTGCTCATTAATAAAAAAATATGAATTGTATAGTTGATAAACAATTATAAACCAAATCCACCCAAGAAAAGCTTTAGCTTCACCCCCAACTAGAACCTCTACTCGGCCCGGTCGTAAACCTTGCTCATATCCAATTTACATGCCAAAAAACCATCTCTGCCTTTCCTCCTTTGTTTCAAAGAATGCACCAATTCAAAAGCAGCAATGATATTGTTTGTAATTACCACGCTTTGCAACAATCTTATAAAAGACATTATAGAGGCTTATGGGCCTAAAGTCAGTCACCTTCGCAGTTGTTAGGACTTTAGGTACAATATCGCTTTTATTCTCCTCCTTCAGAAAGTACCCTTCATTGAGGACCTTTAAACAGACCTGCACCATTTCAGCTTTAATAATTTTCCAAAAATTCTTATACAAGATAGCATGAAAGCCATCCGGACTCCGACTTGAAAGGGCCAACGCAAATATTTGCTGCATACACTT
Source organism: Ailanthus altissimus (assembly GCA_946807835.1). Lineage (NCBI taxonomy): Eukaryota > Viridiplantae > Streptophyta > Magnoliopsida > Sapindales > Simaroubaceae > Ailanthus > Ailanthus altissimus. The sequence continues at coordinate 5,858,817 of OX327713.1, read as the reverse complement.
CGACTTAAGAAAACTTGACATCTAGCAATGAACTGTTTGTTTCTGTAATACGTGGGATCATGGCTTCAAACTCGTTAATCTCCAAGTTGTCTAATTCGATTTCGGGATCGGAAAATTGAGATATAAACAAATCTGAGAAGAAACACAATATAACCCCTGAAACAACCTCACCCTCCTCACGCCACTGACCATCCTCATTGAAGAGACCATGAATTGTGTTTCTTGCCTTCCTTTATAATGCTTTTCCATGGAAGTAAGTAGTATTTTGGTCTTCCTATGCAAGCCTTTCAGACAGAGCCCTCTGGAGCCAAAACACCTCTTCTTTTTCAAGCAACTGTAACATTTAATCCTTTAGTTGTTTAATCTGACAAGTGTCCTGCAAAATTGAACTAGAATCAAGTAAATTATTCAATTCAATCCTAACCTGTTTAATCCTTGTTGGGATGGCCCTTTGATCAGTTCAACTCGACTAAAACTCCAATTCTATTAATCAGATAAATCGAGGTCCCATAAACCCGATATCTAGAAGCTCTAATTCAAAAATAACATCCTAAAATTCCACCATTGTTGATTGAGTAGCCACACTCCTACCACCCTCCTTGTTCCGTTCTAACAAAATTTCATTAAAATCACCTATATAAAGAATCGGCACACTGGATTGCCCCCTTAAACGTCGAAGCCGTTCCAAACTTAACCTTCTTTCATTATGAGAGGGATTTTCATAAAAACCTACAGCCCTCCAAACTTTTCTTGAATCATCTTGTATTCTGACATTAATATGAGAATTAGAAAACCCTATGATGGATACATCCCATATGTCACTCCAGCAGATAAACAAACTGCCACTTCTAGGATAGTTGTTTTAAATTTAAGTTTATGTATAATTAAACTCAAATGCTCTTGGTTTGTTTAAATTAATAGAAAAAATTAACAAACTGAGATAAAATTGAGTGTTTTGAATTTAATTTAAATAAAATTATTTATTAGATCAAACTCAAGGTGTGAAATTATCTTTAACCCACTATTAATTGTATCAACATTTATTTCTTTCTCGTGAGTTTTAGAAATTATTAATTAAAGTGAAATTATTTTCATTTCTATTTTAGCTTTTAATTGAAGTTGGATGTTTTATTTTGTCTCAGGTATAGTCGAGCTGAATAGAAATATTGTATTTTAATATTTAAATATTATATATAGATTCAATGAGATCGAAACTTTGACAAGTTACGCAAATAATGGTGGTGGAGCTTTACTCCATTAACTAGTGATTGAGTAATGCTATACATCTTAAATTATATTTCAAATAATGATGTATCAAGTAATTATTAAATGGTGAAATGTATAAATTCTAAAATTACTTGTTACACAATTTCACCACCCAATGATTACTTGACACATCATTATTTAGGATACAACTTAAAATGTGTAGCCTTATTCTTAGTGATTAGGATTTTGTTCAACATTTTGTGGGTGATCCTAATTAGCTACTTGATAAAGATGCAGAGCTCATTTTATTAGAATTTTTAAATAGAATTTTTGAAATTTTTTGAAAGTAGAACTTTTAAAAGTAGAGTTTTTAAAAAAAGTAAATTTTTTTTAAGAAAGATCATTGATCATTTAGTTGTCAATTAAAATACTATTTTCAAGTGTAGATCATTTAGTTACATATTATTAAAAGTACTTATCTTTTATTAAATTATTAAAAAGAACACTTAATAAAACTTATATTAAAATTCTATACAGTTAAATTTTTTTATATAAAATAAAATTTACAATTTTATTTTTAAAATTTACTAACGTATTTATAGGCAACACAAAAGTAATTTGAGCTAAAATTTAGTTTTGCGGTAATTGTGAATTAATGGCCAAAATAATTGGAACTCTAAATATAAATAAATACAAATTTACAAGAATTCAAGTAAAATTAATACATATCAATCAATGAATTAAACAAATTATTGTATTTAGTATAAAAATTAAAAATAAAATAAAATACTATGTACCTATGACCAAAAAAGAAATTGGAAGAGTTTTGTAAAGATATGATAGTTGCAAAATATAGAGATATGGTCGCTTTTAACAAGAGGTTAAAAATATTAGTTTAATAGAGTTTACTTTTTATTAAGGGTATGCAATAGAATTAAGAAAATATTAGTAGAGTATATGTGTCAAGACACCAATATTAAAAAAGCTCAAAACGTTCTACTTCTAAAAATCCAAATTTTGAGCTTTTGCAAGTAAAGGTAAAATAGGATTTCTAGTATCCAAAAACAGTTCTCCAATTATAATTAAAAATTATAAAAAAAAATTAAAAAGAACTTTTGATATTAAAAAAACTCATTTGGCTAGTAAAAAATCCTAACCAAACATGCACATAGTCTTTCTTACTAGAATACTCCTTCAGTATTGGCCTATTAAGTAGTTGTTGTACAAAAATATACAATGGCTCAAGTCTAAGCTCATATACATATTCAGGTATCTTTAACAAGACATATAGATATAAGCCATTTTACAGTGCTTAACATGTGGGTTGTGGTTTAATAGATATAGTGTTGCATTGAGCAAAACCCAAAGTATGTGGACCTTGAAGTTAAAGCTCACTTAGGGTACTTAGCTTAAATTAAGAGTAAATCCATATTATTGAGGCTAATGAAAAAACACAAACCCAATAATACCTTAGTTGACCATTAAAACCCTTTTAAAATTAGAATTGATAACTTCCTTAATTTATATGGGAACTAAATTACTTATTATTCTTTTATTCAAAGCAAAATTGACATCTTACTCTTTTTATTTATTAAATTAGTTTTTCTCTTTTATAAGATGATAGCTTATTGAATAAGCAAAATTTTAGAAGGATAAATGGTTAGATAAAGAGTTTTAAACTAATACAAAACTTTAACCATGTAAAAAAGCATTGCGATACACATAAAGGCATTTTTCGTCATCCTCTCATCGCCTTTAACATCATTCATCATTATTAAATATCTTTCATCATCTTTCAACAAATTTTAATTGCTCATCAACATTTATCATATCTTATGACCTTGAAAATCCTAAAAACACAAAACGATATTCACCATAGTTCTTTCTTAACGAAAATGACTCCTCATTAGTTATGTTCTTCTTCATTCACCAACAAAACACCAACTGTCTAGTAGCTCTACAACTATTTCAATGCTTAAAATTCATACAAATACATTGCTAATCTAACTACACTAGGTTTAAGAGGGAAATTCCTTCTAACCTTCCAAACTAGAGTTACATTTTAAAACCTTAGACTTGCTTCACACACAAAATAGTTCTAATTTATCTACATTGCCTACCAATGTTCCTTTTTACTCTAAATATGCGATGTTTCTATATTATTTACCATACAACCTCATCTCTCATACCTTTCACAAATTAAGTTTAGGTTTATATGAAAAATTAACTTTTTTTTAAGACAACTAAAGCAAATTTGAGACATCAAACCTCTTGGACTTTAAGAACCTTTAGAGATTTGGTAGGCTTACTATCAAACTCATAGAGGTAAAGAGACTGAGATCATTATTTTACACAACCTATCACGTTAGTATTGTTCCCCCTTAGGAATCCCTAAAAGCCCAAGTAACAAACCCATAGCCTACTTCATCTAGATAGGCTTGCCCAAATGCTCGAAAGCCCAGAACCTACTTGAAAAGTTGTCTTGTAACTCCAATCAGCTTAGAATCTTTCTAAACTTAGACCAAACTGTATAGCCATACACTATAGCCAAACATTTAAGAGGCCCTGACTAAGGCGCTATGAACATCTCGAGTAAACTGACATAGCAAATGAGTTGAGCCACCCATAAGAAAGTGTTTACGCTCAAAATGTAATACGGCTATCGCAATATAGATTAAGGTGTTGATCCCACGAAGAAGATTTTAGAAAAATAAATTAGTCAAATAAAAATATTAAAACAGTAACAAAGGAGAAAATGAACTAATTGGTTTATGATGATATAAGCAAGGCTTTGAGAATCACAATTATACTTCATAAATCTATCCTATACTTTGATTCAATGTTTATAACTCAATTTAAAGTTTCGCATCTCAAACAATCAATCAAAAGATATGTAAAATATGGCACATTTGATAATACATGTATTTGATATGACTAAACTCTTTGAACATTAACACAAACCATGTTTATTTATACAAGTTATCTAAGATCGATAATATATCGATTGACAATATTGTAGTAAAAGATTAACATATAAAACAATATAACCAATAATAATTATAATTCAACAAGAATCATATAAATAAAGCATGACTGAAATATATGAAATATGAGAATTATAACCTCTGGATTATAGAAAAATAATAGATAAGATTTTAGATACAAATAAACTTACAAATATTTGTAACTCTTAACAAATAACCAAAGTATAAAAGTAAATTTATTACATATAAAAGTTCAATTCTAGCCTTGCCAAGAACTCTAACCTATCTTACAATAGATGGTAAAGAGAAATTATATGAAAGAATTGTAAAGCATTCAAAAAAATCCATTAGCCTCCTAAGAGTGTCCTTATATAGGCAATGAATGGAAACATGTTTAGTATGACTTCAATCTTCAGTAATTTAGGCCACCCACTCCTTAACTTAATTACTGTACCTTTTTGACAATATAAATAATCAATGTAGCCTTTTTGGTAGACATGAAAGTTGTAAAGTTTCGTCTCTTCTTTTCATAGCCACTAGGTTCATGCAATTTGGATGAGTATCCAATGAGATATGGACAAATACCAAAGATACATCAGATTTTGGCCAACAACCCATTTTACCAATTTACAATACAATTTGGTCTATGATAACGACTGCTTTAGACTTTGCTATCAACATAAGAGTTATTGATAATTGAGTTAGTATTTCTTAACTTTAAGAATCATACTGATTGGGAAAGTATTTTATCAAATATGTTTCAAATACATGAGGTGGGTCAAGCTAAGCGAAAGTTATAATTTAGTTCGTTTTATCCCAATTTGGCCCATAAAATGTTGGATATAACTTTTTAAATGTTCTTCAAGTTTGTGTAACATTGAATCATGTTCCTTTAGATTCAAGAATTTCTTCATTTTGATTTCCACATTGAGAGTTATGTCCATTTTACTGAACTTGTACAAATAATATTAATTAATCATTATTTAAGGACAACATTTTATTCCAAGCTTAAAAATACAAAAATGATAAAATAAATGACACTAAATGGTGACCAAATCTCTTAACAAATGTGCATTTTATTGTACTCATTATAGCCTCCAACTAGCTTATTGCTAGTCTCTAGCAATCTAAGCGTAAATAAAATATACAAAACTATTTAAGCATTTCAAACAAAAAGTCAGTTCAAGACCACTATTGCTATTATGATTTTTTTTTTTTTTGCAATTATAACTTTCAAAATTGTGTGTGTGAACTAAGTCGTAACCTTCTTACCACAAATCACAGCATATATAGCCTTGAAAATTTCTCCAAGTAAAAGCCTCAACTTTATATCCTCACAAGTGTATGACTGTTTAAAAGGTTAAGATTTCTCTCATGGAGTTAGAAAACAGTTAAGCACTCAAGAAAAAGTAAATTTTAAGGACAGACATACAAACTAACATTGATCTAAAGATAGAAAAATCAATTGTTTAGAAATCAATCATTCTTAACATGCACCAGCTTTAAAACTTCAATTTTCTTGTGAGAATATGCAAATATAACTTGGTGAGCAAACTGCCTTACAAAATATTTGTCTTCTAAAATTGAATGAAGACTATTAAATTGAATTGATTCTTCTTTTTTTTTTTTGGTATTTTGCTTTTATTATTATTATTGTTTTGAATAATACAAGGAAGCATTATAAAAAAAAATAGTTTCTCACCAAAATATATTACATACAATTTGAAAAGTCACTTTAAATCGTCCTTCAACTATGCAACCAACTTAATCCTTAATTTGAATAATATCAATCTAAACAAAAATTAACCAATTCAAAAGATCAATGAAAGTTTGTAAGCTGTTTTCTCAACCTTTCCACTTACTCACAAAAGATATTGAGATTAGAAAAATATATACTTAAACATGAAAATTCTCTTTGATATATAAATTGAATCATCCATTTTACCACAAGACTTAGCATTATGTTAAAAAATATTTCAGAAGTTATTATTTAGTAACCTAAATAGAACAATGACTCAAACCAAATAATTTTAAAATCATACCTAGGTAGAAAAAAAAATTCCTTTATATAAGAATTACTAAAACTATATGCAAAAAACAACAATGCATGAAATATAAACAAAATAACAACAAATTAGTTAAAATGCGTTTCAAAAGTTTAAAAAAAAAACTCATTTTTCTGCCATTCTTAATCTAATTTGATCTAGAATGAGTCTCAAGAGTTCACAAATGAACTCTTCACTCTGCCATTTTAATCGAATAGGTATGTTGGACCCCATCATCTTTTTTTTTAAAAAAAAATTGGAATGCAAAATACAACTTATGTCTACTCTCCTCCCTCAAAACTAGATGAAACATTGTCCTCAATGTTTAAATAGAAAAGGATAAAGTATATGAGACATTACCTAAAATGCCAATTATTTAAAAGAAACAAACCTGAGAGACACTTAAACAAATATAAACTAAAATGATGATGCTAATAAACAAAAAGAAAGAAAAATGTACAAACGAAGTGTCAGATCCAATTTTTGCTTGTTATAGCTCACTGACCAATCGATTTGAGTTATTGTCAAGTCAGGTTTATAGGTAATTGCTTGTAATTTATCAATCAATTCATCCACATTAGTAGCAGAAACAAGGATCTATCACGCTGAATGTGAAATAAAATTCTATTCCACAGTTTGATCAAGAAAATAGAGTAAGCAATCAAAATAGTCATTAACAATTAACAAACCTATAGGTTTTTGGTAGATATTCAATTGGGTCTAAGAGGCAATTTGAAAAATTTCTTCCAAGGTATCAAAATCACTGGTAAAGCAATAAAAACATCTATATAGTAAAGCATTCTACCTATGTGTTCATGTATGGATGAGACTCGTAATTCTTCTCCCATTATTTTCTCAGTCAGGCTTCCCACGACTAATGCTGTAGAAATAATACTTGAAACTTGACTTCCTCTTAAATGTGAAATTGTTGTTGACACACAACCTATGAACCCAAGACTACCCCATTCATATATCAAATAGATTTTTCTTACAGTTAATACTTTTCCTAAATTGTTTGCTATCTCTACAAACACTTTATTTTTTCCAAGACTAGATCCATAAAATACACATATATTTTAGAATCGTCGAACTGAGGTTTCCTCCATATCTACACACACATTTATCTCGATATATGAAAATAAAGAAAATGAGGTGCTGTATTTATAGAGTACCAAATGATAATATTGATTTTGGTAACCCAATAGTTTGTCAGAAGAGATTTAAAAATAAAACACAAAAATTCAAAGATAATGACCCATATGCATTATTTAACCAAAAGATTTGAATTTAAGACATCTATATGAGTAAGATGTTGTTCATAAAATAAAAAAAATGTCTTTTTGGGTCGGGTATAGGCTTCCCATCCAATTTGCTTATAAATTGGCAGCATAATCTTTTAGAGTTAAATTTCCGAGACTATATTGTTGATGTTCATTTTTGAATTTATTCCATAAATTAAGAAGTTCACGTTGCATGAGCCCAAAAGGATGCATCTCAAGAGTCAATAGGATATCATCCAAAGACTCCTTACTCAGTCAATCATTAATGAACTGAATTTTAACTTCTCAATTTTTAGATGCAAATTCTAAAAATGACAACTCCGGTCATAATTCTATGAGGCATGTTTATGACAGACTTGTAACTTTTTTGTTCTTCGCCTTTTGGCATAAGAGCTTATTCCAAGACCAGGCATAAAAGAAACAAAATCATTTGCAGACTCACAAGATAATCAAACCTTGGCTTTGATTAACCAACGAATATCTGCAGAAATATTCTGCAATATTAATAACCTTAGTTTTCACATCGTGCTTTGTAAATCTTAAATAGAGTATTTTGAGGCAATAAATGAAAGTGTTTTTGAAGGTTGGCAAGAATGCTATATATTTTGAAAGAAAAGGAAAAAGAAAAGAGATGAATGCATAGTTTGAGGTACAGTTTTTAAGGAACTGAGAAACTAACTTTAATAGTTACGGAGTATTGTATCCGCTACTTAATCGAAAAACAAAATCACACTAAAGAAAAAAGAAAAGGAAGAAAATAAAATAAAATAAAATACGAAAGAAAATAAAAGCAAAAAATAAAAAGTTAAAATATAAAATATGGACAAAATATAAAATATTGTACAGAGAGATTGAACCTGATCAAGCATGATAGACAGGATCCACAAGAGGGATGTCCTCTAGGTACACAGAATGATCTACTTTATCCACATAACTTTTCAACTGCTATCCATTCCCTTTGAAAATTCGCCCATAAGTAGGGTTCTAGATTTTGACAGCACCATTAAGAAAAATGTGCCTTACTATAAATGGACCAGTGCATTGAGATCTCAACTTTTTATGGTGTAAATGCAATCGAGAATTATAAATAAAACCCGTTGATTTGGCTCGAAGTGTTTTCTTGAGATCTGTTTGTCATGAGCTACTTTCATTTTAGCTTTGTAAATCCTGGAGTTATCATATGCATCATTTCGTAGCTTTTTTATTTCTGACAATTGTAACTTTTTCTAAAGACTTGTCGCGCTCAAATCAAAGTTAAAGGCTTGACAACCTAGTAAGCTTTATGCTCTAGCTCAACAAGTAAATGGCAAGCTTTCCTATAGACAAGTCCGTATGTAAAAATTCTTAAAATAATTTTGTATGCAGTGCAATGTGCCCATAATGCATCAGAAAAAGGGTAGAGACCAATCTTTGTAGTTGGGTTAACTGTCTTTTCTAAAATTGTTTAACCTCTCTATTTGCTAGCACAGCTTGTCCATTTGTCTGTAGATTGTATGCAGTGAAAATTTTGTGAAGAACACCATACCTGCACATCAAAGCTTCAAAAAAATGGTTACATAAATGTATTCCTTGGTCACTAATGATGACACGTAGTGTACCATATCTAGATAATACATTTTCTCTTAAGACTTTTACCACAGTTGTGTTATCATTAGTACGACAAGCTATAGCCTCTACCAATTTCGATACGTAGTTAACAACTAGAAGGATGTAAAGGTAGCCAAAAGATAAGAGAAAATAACTCATAAAATCGATACCCCAACAATCAAATATCTCGATAACAAGAATAGGGTTAAGTGGCATCATATATCTTCGAGACACATTACCTAACTTTTGACATATTTCATAAGAACGACAAAAATTATTATTGTCTTTGAAAAAATTAGGCCAATAAAGACCACACAGTAAAATTTTCATGACTATTTTCTTCATAGAAAAATGACTGCCATAAGCAGCATTATGAAAAAAAATTTAAGACACTAGAAACTTTACTTTCAGGAATGCAATGTCTCATAATTTGGTCAAGTCAATATTTGAAAAAGATATGGATCATCCTAATAAAAATTACGTACCTTAACCAAGAACTTATGCTTATCTTCTGTACTCCAGTTAGATGAAACTTCTCCATAAACTAAATAATTTATGATTTGTGTACGAAGGTACTTGGCTTACAATGAAAAGATGTTCATCAAGGAAATCATCTCAAATTGGTGGAACATCAGTGGATTCAATGAACTCAAGGCGGGATAAATGATCAGCAACGACATTTTTAACGCCCTTCTTGTTTTTAATGACTAGATCAATCTTTTGCAAGAAAAAGAATCCACCTAATTAAACGGACTTTAGCATCCTTCTTAGAAAAAGGTACTTAAAGGTCGCGAGGTCAGTAAAAATAATAATAGGTGAACCAATCAAATAAGAATAGAATTTGTCTAAGGCAAAACATTTAGCTAATAGTTCTTTTTTAGTAGTAGAGTAATTCATTTAAGCATCATTTAAAGTTCTACTAGCATAATAGACAACAAAGGGTTTTCTTTCCCTTCGTTGCCCAAGAACTGCTCCTATAGCAAAATTATTACATCACACATAATCTTAAATGGAAGGTTCCAATCCGGTGATTGGATGATAGAAGTAGTGGTGAGTTAGCAATGAGTGTTCAGAATGCCTCCTCACACTCTTGTGTCTATGTGAATTCAACATCTTTTAGCATAAGCACAATGGTCTAGATATGGCAAATTTGTTTTGTATAAACCTCCTGTAAAAGCTAGTGTGTCCAAGAAAAGATCGGACATCTTTTATCATTTTGGGTGTAGGTAATTTAGAGATTAATTCAATTTTGGCCTTGTCAACTTCTATCCCTCTTCCAAATACAATATGCCTCAAAATGATCCCTGAAGATACCATGAAGTGACATTTCTCCTAGTTTAGCACAAGTCTTTTTTCTTGACACCTACTCAAAACAGGCTTCTCAACCATATCAGAGAAAATATTCAACATACAACATTAAAAAGTAGCTAGTGCATTACATAATCCAAATGGCATTCTACGAAAAGTATAAATACTAATAAGGCATGTAAAAGTGGTTTTTTTTCTTGATCTTTTATAGCTATCTCAATCTAGTAATATCCTGAATACCTATCAAGAAAGAAATAAAATACATGTTCAGTTATACGTTCTAAAATTTGGATGATAAAAACAATGAAAAAATAGTCTTTCCTAATGGTTGTGTTTAACTTTCTATAATCAATGCACATTCGCCAACTACTTACTACCCAAATTGGAACAGGTATCCCATTCTCATTTTTTACAACAGTAACCCTAGATTTCTTAGGAACTACTTGAGTTGGACTTACCCATTGACTATTAAAAATTGGGTAGATTATACCTACATCTAATAGTTTTAAGACCTATTTCTTTACTACTTCTTTCATTGTTGTTAAGCCTTCTTTGAGGGTCTCTATGGGGTTGGAAACCGTCATCTAAATAAATTCTATGGGAGCATACTAATGGAGAATTACATTTAATATCAACTATGGTCCAACCTAGTATAGACTTATGTTCTTTTAATAGTTTTTTTCTCTTGTTTAGCATTAAGTTCAGAAGAAATGATGATAGGAAAGAAATCACCTAGTCCCAAGAATGCATGTTTTAAACCTTTGGACAGTGGAGAAAGCTTAACTTGTGGTGTCTCGAGGTTTGATGGTTTCGATTTCTCCCTCTCTCATTGCAACGTTTCAAAGTATGGCTGCCAAAATCGAGTCCCTTTATCATGTAAGTCAAAAATACTAAATACATCAGTTATTTCATCAAGATAATGCAATTCTTCAAAATTAAAATTAAGGAGGTTTTCTAAAGAATCAGAGTCATGGTTTTTATTGGCTTATTCTACTATAAATATGTTTATCATTTATGAATGATAGCATTCGTCTTCCTCTCGAAGTTGCTTACCAATATGAAAATTGTTCACCTCAAGAGTCATATTCCTAAAATATAATTTCATTAAACCATTTCTACAATTAATAAGAGTATTAGCAGTGGCAAAAAATAGTTTCCCTAAAATAAGAGGAATTTTAGACTCCATATTAACTACGGAATATGTATCTAAAACAAGAAAATTGACAGGGTAGTAAAATTTATTAATTTGTAACAAAATATCTTCTACTATTTCCTATGGTTTCTTGATTGATCAATCAGCTAATTGTAGGACTACAGATATAGGTTTGATCTCACCAAGTCTTAATTACAAGTAAATAGAATAGGGCATCAAATTTACAGTTGCACCTAAGTCCAACAAAGCTTGACCAAACTCATGTGTCCTAATTTGATAGAAGATTGTGGGATATTCTGGGTCTTTATACTTGGGTGGTGTCTTTTGTTCAATTACTGCACTAACCTGTTTGGCCAAAAATGCAGTTTTCTTTACATGGTGTTTTCTTTTGATAGTGCATAGATCCTTGATGATTTTGGCATAAGTTGGAACCTGTTTAATCAAATGCAATAAGGTGAGATTAATCTTAACTTGTTTCAAATGTTCTAAAATCTCACCTTGAATTTTTGAATTTTTTCCAACAGGTCGAAAAGCTTAGGAAAAAGACATTGGGATTGAAAACTTATTTTCGAGCTCTTTTTCAATTGTGGCCTTTTTTTCAAGGGGGTGTCTTTACTACTCAGAGATGTGTTGGTTGAAGAAGTAGGCTCACTCACAATCTTACCGTTGGGGATCAAATATACATAGGTGTATGCATGTGCAATAGTGTTTATTACAATAAATATGTATCTCATGCATATTTTGCGCAGCGGAACATTTAAAATATATAATAAATACATAAAACATATATTAATCAAATTAATATATCAAAAGTAAAGTTGCGAAATCACCAAAATGCGTAATGTTTTGCACGTGTATATTAGGAGTCTTCCCGGAGTCTTACTCGTAAGCAGTTCTTTAATTCAGCGTGAGATTAACCCTTAACCCCTTTAAAATGGCCAGCTCTATTTTTCTTTGCTTTTCACTCAAAATGGAAATATATCAAAGAAGGAAAAATGCAAAAATTGCACTTTACCCGCTTTTCCCGTAGCTTCACACATATATATCTCAAATTTGATTAAACAAATAATATTATATATTAAAATAATAATAATTAGCCACTAAGGGCAATAATAATAATAAAATAATAAATAATATTAAATATATAAATATGCATGACAACTATCATGCAATAAATATATATTATATTATTAAAATATATAATATTATAAAATAATATATCTAATTGAGATATTATGATTATTTAATAATTAAATAATTATTATGTGAAATGACCATTTTACCATTCATGAACAGTTATCAAGTATACCCTTTAGCGGGTCTTACCAAATCTCATACTTGAGTAAACTTAACCGAGGGTCCACAATATGCCAAGTGTCATTATACAATTAGTTAATAACAATTATTGACTAATTGTTGTACTTAATGCTTAAACATGGACATGCACACATTCTTGTGGTACTATAGGATATTACTGTATTAAACAATTTAATCTAATACTCTGCCCCAGTGCATAACAAATACACTCCATATTGTAGAACTCCCTAGATCCATGCCTAATTCATCAAATGGAACTATTCTATAAGTCCGTGAGCAATGCCCCATGCACATATCACGGATATTATATATCAACGTGTTAAACTACACAAGTTAAGGTTACAACGTATATGTATAGTCTTTCCATTGTATATATCTTGGATGTACAGAGACATAGATCAACACCGTCAAATCCACATGTGCTCATCCATAAACCTATCTCTAGAATGGTATCTCATTGAACAATATAAGCAAAATCTTTGCTATATTGTTTAGCCTGTGGAAACTACTTTCTCGTGTTCACTACTTATGGCCACAAGACTTTCTTGAGATACTATCTTGAAGTATCTAGATATATCACTCCCTATAAGAGCTGATGGATCTTATATCTGCACACACCAGACTCCATGAGCATCAGACCATACCTAGCGACACCCAATAGTCAGACCATAAAAGGTCTCTCACATGCGTGGAACCAAAGTCTGGTGGATCACTCACAAGCCCACCGTGGTGCTCAGGTCAAAGGACAAAGTATACTACTCAACTCAAGAGGACCTTCCATTGACGATAACATATGATGTCTAATGGGGTCCTCATGAGTCTGTTCAGTACTCAGTCTTAACTGAATACCCATATGCCTATATAATCACCAACATCATTGTCAGCTAGGAGCGACCATCTGTATCCTATAGATATAAATATATACTGATCTATATGAATTAATGGGATCTACCAACAAACCTGAGTTAGTAGAAATAGATTAAGAACAATATATTTAAGAACATACTTGTATAATGACACATCCTAGTAACCCATTGCAACTATGTCATTTTAAGCATATTGAGGTCTTTGTCCCATTACAGACAATGTTCTAACTCTTGAAATATTTAGTAACTCTTAGTACTAGTCTAAACTCCTTTAGAGCCTATCTGTACTCCTTCAGATAACACAGAGTCTATAGCTTAATAAGTATTGAACCATATTATTAAAAAGTAATTAGCGATATAACAAAAATACACTGTATAGATATTAAATATTTATACAAAACTGGGATGACACATAAGCACAACCCTAACACTTACCACTTCGAGTAGTAATGGAATTAATTTCTTTAAGATTTTGTGCATCCAAAGTAGAGGCTTGTGCTATGAATTGTACTTTTGGATTGGATTGAAGTTGAAATGGAAACTTATCTCGCTCTTGTACAGTTAAGGCACTTGTCAGCTTAGTTATTTAACTCTTGATTTTTTTTATTTTCGTCTACCACCTGTGCAAGAACTGTTTCAAATTTTTTATTAGTCTTACTTTGTACCTCTATAAATGCTTGTAATGCATCCTCTAAAGGACTCCTAGTTGATCATGCATTATATTGAGGTGCACTAAAAGACTTGGGTGCTTGTTGTTCTTATTTGCAATAGTTGTTAACTTATTGGTTAGAATTTCAACTGAAGTTTTGGTGGTTTCTCCAATCAAGATTATGGCTTTCAGAGTATGGTGAATAAGGCTTCTTGTATATCTTTAAGGCATTACATTGTTCCTCATATATCCCTCTCATCTCACTATAAGTACGAAAATCCTGAGCTAAGTGGTCCGCTCATCCACAGACAAAACAGATATCATGGGACTCAACCTTAGCAACCGTATGGCTTTCAGAGTATGGTGAATAAGGCTTCTTGTACATCTTTAAGGCATTACATTGTTCCTTATATATCCCTCTCATCTCACTATAAGTACGGAAATCCTGAGCTAAGTGTTCCACTCATCCACAGACAAAACAGATATCATGAGACTCAACCTTAGCAACCGTATGGGTGACCCTTTTATCTTTGGTTTTCAAGGCCTTTAATTTCCTAGTTAAGACCTCTAATTAGGCTTTAAGGTTATTTTCTTCCCTGAGATGAAAAACTCCACTAGGTCATAGCCTATTTGTGCTTTAAGTAGCACTAGGGCTAGTCCATGTATGGGCTTTTCAGCTAAGTCATTAAGAAATTCTATGGCTTCCTCAGAATCTTTGTGAAGGAACTCCCTATTACATATTATCGTAAAAATACGGTCCAAATACATTAGGTGGGTCAAACTGAGCGAAAGTTGTAATTCAGTTCTGTTGTATCCCAATTTTGGCTCATAAAATGTTGGATATGACTTTTCAACTGTTCTTCAAGTTTGTGTAAGATTGAATCATGTTCCTATAGATTCAAGAATTTTTTTCACTTCAATTTCTACATTAAGAGTTACGTTCATTTTACTAAACCTGTGAAATAACATTCATTAATCACCATTTAAGGATAACACTTTATTTCAAGTTTAAAAATATAAAAATGCTAAAATTAATGACATTAAATAGTGACTGAATCTCTTAACAAATATGCATTTTATTGTGCTAATCAGTAAGCATTCCTGAAGCTACCTGAATCACAGAGAACACCAAGCTATTTCAAAATGTTAACTCTTTAAACCATGAAGGAAACGACCCAAATAAAGCAAGCCAACAAGTGTGACAACCTACACTACTATTAAAGAATATATTTGAATTGGAAAAATAATATCCCCTAAATCACGCTAGATAAACATCTTGATCGTTCGCCCTTATTCATGCTAAGCAATTCAGTGATGGCCTAAGTATCCATTTATAAGTCATCAAGACCTAATGCTATATAAAGGGGAGAAAGAACTAGAAACAGGTTTTGACTCTGAATACTCCATATAGAAAAATTCTCTCAACACTTTCTTTATTTCTACACTATCCATTGGAAGTCTAACTCAAGCATCAGAGGGTTTTTGTCAAAACCACCACCGGCGAGGTCTCAACGAGAGTGTTGTCCTAGTGTTTGCAAGAGTAACAAGAGTAAGAAGCCCAAAAAGCTCATAACCTATCCAAGCAAAGCCCAGAGTTCTAATTCTCTCTTCAAACAAATTTAAAGCTCGTTGTCCTTAAAGAACTACTTTTTTCAGTCAACAATTTTTGGTACTTTCTGGGGAATTGAAACAAAAGACTTTGTCAAGAATCTACCCTCACACCCACAAAAGGTAGAATATTCATCCTACAGTTGAAATCAACTTGTGGGATAGTAAGTATAAAATCTGGGTAGGAATGGAACCTAATGAACCCACACAGCAAACCCAATAAACTTTCCTGAAACTTCCTTGTTGAGAAAAGTTTAGAAGGAGCAACAGATGTTGAGGGAGGAGAGAGAGAAGTTAAGGCAGTTGATGATCGAGATGTTAAAGAAGCAATGGAAAGACGGAATGAGAGATAAGGGATGATCAGAGAGAAAACCACAACCCTCAGGGCTTGAATGCTAAGATCTAAAACTGACTAGTTCGGGAAGAGAGATCGGAGGTCCCATATGACCCTACTAGAATGGGGAGGCACAACCACGTTTTGATGAATGAGAGTACCCTAAGTTGGGGACTCTAAATAGATTGGCAGAAATAAACATAACGACCCCAAATAATTAAATATTGAGCAGCCTCTGGAAGATAAAGTCTGAGAACTAGAAGAGGGGTTAAAGTGCCTCTTAGAAAAAAAATTAGAAAAAAGAACAGCCTCCTCCAAAAAAGACAAAAAGAGAGGAGATCCCTACTAGTTGATGAACTAAAAGTATTGGAGCTTTCGAGTGGGTTTAGGCTACCGAACCTCCCAGTTTATAGGGGAGTAATGAACCCTAATCATTACGTTGATTAAATAACTGACTTGTTATCTATTGCAGTGTTGAAACAAGAGCAGATGTTAAGACTTTTCCACATAAATCTTAAGGGTCGTGCCCTCCTCTGGTATCAAGGGTTAAAGTAGCAGAGCATCGCCTCCTACTAGGAGCTCACAGAAAAATTTGTTCAACATTTTCGGGGTTCTTATGAGGTAGCTAAAGATTCTCAACGACTAAAGGAGATTAAGCAGGGAAGGAACAAAAGCCTCAAGGATTACATGAAAAGATTCCATAAGGAAGTAATTTTATTAGAGGTGTTCGACTAGCCAAATAGGCTTGGAAACCCTCAGGTCTGGGTTAAAATTAAATATGTTATGCTATTACTTATCTTAAAGCAATATTTCAAACTACGCTACTGTATATAAAATGTCATCTAAATATATTGCCATAGGGGAAGAGGAGGATGCAAAGAAATCTTCTATAGATACTGCTTGGGGTCAAATCCGCCCGCAGGAGAATGAAAGATCTAGAAAGAAAGGAAAGATGACTGCCCCCCACCCTAAAAAATATATTTATATATTGACAATGCTTATCAGCCTCAACAAATAATAGCATACCTGAACCAGAACAATATACCATTTGCTTGGAGAAATGACAAGCAGAACAGATATTGTCCCTACACTAACTACCCCGAGCTGCCCAAAAGTCTCAGGAACTTAATGAAGTACCCAATTAAAGAATGAAGGGTAGCTCAAATTGGAAATTTTCTTCCTTTACCTGTCACATTAGAAGACATCTGCAAAGCCATCAAAATAGGGACTTTCTTTCCAAAGCCTCTTATAAAGGTAAGAAGGTGGAGCAATGGAAAAACCCGAAGAGTTGGTGTGAAATTCATTAGAGCTTGGGGCATACCATAGAAGAGCGTTTTTATTTGAAGAAACAGATGGATGCCTTAATAAGGAATGGGTATTTGGGGGAATTTTGAGTAGATAGGCAGCACAACCCACCTGCTGGTCCTCTTAGTGGGTCAAACCTTAATGCTGCCATAATTATATATGGAGGGCCTATATTGGTTAGTGATTCAAACTGCCAGAGAAAAAATTACTTATGGTATTCAATGATAGAACACCAGGCCATGTACAATATACCACTGACCAAAAAGTCGTGGTTGCAGTAGGAATCCCCATAATATTCATTGAGGAAGATGTCTAAGGGGTAAGCTACCTACACGATGATGCACTAGTTGTAGCCAACCAGGTAGCAAGTGTGGAAATTAACAAGGTGTTCGTTGATCTTAGCAGTTTGGTCGACATAATATTTAAAGACACCTTATACTAGTTGAAGATAAAAGATTTGCACATGAAAAGAACCCAGACACCGTTACAAGGGTTCAGAGAAAGTTGTCTAATATCGATAAGGATAATGACCCTTTCCATGACTCTGGGCTAAAAACCATACAAGAAGACAGTCATGACCAATTTTGTAGTGATTGGCTAGCTATTCCTATACAAGATCCTGCTCAGACGGCCTTTCATATAACTATATCCATACATTTTTTTAAACTTAAATTCCTTCTAGGAGAGGGGATAAAAGTTGTGTCAGGAGACCTGAAGTTGGCCAAGAGTTATTACGTAGTGTTAGCCAAAAAAACTTATTGTATTTCTATGGTGGATCCACGAGATAAGGTTAATGAGTCACCTGAACCAGCAATGGAATTGAGCTCAATTCAAGTTAAACCTAACATACTAGTGAACGCTAGAGCCAATAGAGGAATTGAGCTTGTTCGACATAAAAAATGTTGAAGCCACTTATCAGATGTTAGTGAACAATCTATTCAAGCCTTTGATAGAAAGAAGTATGAAAGTTTACGTAGGTGACATGATAGCTAAGTCCATTAGAGCTAGAGACCATGTGAATGATCTCAGAGAGATTTTTAAGGTTTTAAAGAAGCATAATATGAAGCTAATGTAAGGCTGTACTAGGGCCCACCAACTTTTTGGTCCAACCAGTACCGGGATCCCTATCCTCCACTGGTCCCCACCTGTCAGGTGCTAGTGCACCCAGCACAACTCTACTCATGCACGAGCCTCCCCAGTACTCGAACCCTGGATCTCGATCCACTTAGGCCTTACGAGTTCGAGATCGATACCCATCAGGCTGGCCCAGTGGGGGATAGAGATCCCGGTGCTGGTTGAACCAAAGGGTTGGTGGGCCTTAGTACAACCTTACAGCTAAACCCTGAGAAATGCTTGGGTTTCATGGTTAACAAGAGAGGAATAGAAGTTAACTTGGATAAAATTCAAGCTATCTTAGAAATGAAGTCCCTAAGCATAATCATTAAGATCTAGTAGCTCACAAGAAGAATAACAGCTTTAAATAGATTTATATCTAAAGCCACTAATAAGTGCTTTGAATTTTTCCAAGCTATAAAGAGAAGAGAGAAGAATCTATGGACCCTAGAATGTGATGAGGCTTTTCAACAGCTCAAAGCTTACCTCTACAGACCTATCCACTTTGTTATCCTTATTCTGGGGTATAAGCTCATATTATATCTTGGCATCTCAAATAATACAATAAGTTTAATACTGGTCAAAAAGGAAATTAGGGTCCAACGATTAGTCTATTTCATCAGTAAATCCTTCACGGATTCGGACAATAGATACCCTCTAGTAGAAAAGCTAGTACTTACCTTTGTAATGTCAGATAGAAAACTACAGCCATACATTCAAGCTCATATGATTATGGTACTGATAAATCAGCCGTTGAGACATATTTTGCATAAGCCAAACTTGTTAAGTTGCCTAGTCAGATGATCGATGGAGCTAAGTGAATTCGACCTGCAATATAAACCTCGAGCGACTATTAAGGGGTAGGACTTAGCATATTTTGTGGTAGAATGTACACCTGGGGGATTAGAAGAAGAGAAAATTAAGAAAACAACCTTTGAGAAAGGTACAACTTGGGTACTTTACATTGATGGAGCATTCAATCTTCAAGGATGTAGAGCATAAATAGTTCTTGTTAGTCTGTTAGGTTCAAATTCAAAGCCTTCAACAATGAAGCAAGTACGAGGCTCTTCTAGCTAGACTAAGGGTAGCACGAACTATAACAGCTACAAAATATTGGTGGAAAGTGATTCCCAATTGGTGGTAAACCAAGTACACGATAATTTTGAGGATAGAGAGGAGAAAATAGTAGCTTATTTAAATAAGGTTAAAGACTTGATAGGTCATTTTAGAGGAGTTAAAGTGGAGTTGATCCTGAGTAGTGAGAACCATCTAAGTGATGTGATAGCTCAACTAGCTTCCAATAAAGAACCTAGATACCCCAGACTGTCTCTATAGAATTTGTTCTTACATCCAATACAGAGAAGAAAGAGCAAGTCATGCAGATCGACCCCCAACCTAGTTAGATGGAACTAATCAGAAGCTACATCCAAGATGGGATCCTACCAATAAACAAATATTGAGCAACTCAGTATTCAGTTATTGATGGAATACTATATAGATGTGACTTTTCTCATCCTTATATGAGGTGCTTTGGACAGTAAGAAACTAAGAGGGTCCTCAGAGAAGTTTATGAAGGGATTTGTGGCAATTACTCTAAAATGAAAGTGTTGGCTCACAAGGTGTTCAAAACTAGCTATTATTGGCCCACTGCCCTCTAAGATGCAAAAGACCTAGTCAGGTGTTGTGACGCTTGTTAGAGGTTTGTAGATAAAATACCGGTACTGGCTGAAAGATTACTACTATGGGTGGACTCTCTCTCAGCCCAAAGTACCTCATAGGTCATTGAGAAGAGTGTACGAAATTTCATTATACCTAGTCAATATTATGAATGATTAAGAAATCATGATGAACTTGACAAAGAGATTCATATATTTAGCCTAAAATATATTGATGCATAATCACAGGGTAATAACCATGAGTTAAATGTTTGGATGGATATATACCTAGATGGCATGTATGATATAATTTAAACCCGATCTTAAGGAATTACATTCTAATTTGATTACCATAGACATATACGTGATTGTTAGAATGCGTAAATAATCATTTAACTATCAACAGAGGCTTGTGATGAGATTAGTGTCTAAACTAATAATTTATATTAAGTGAGTAACTAAGTAGTTAATGAATCTAATGAAATACTAGGAGATTAGTCTATACCCTAAATTATTATCTTTTTATGAATTTATATCTTTGTTTGTTTGCTATTTAGGTTTTGTTTAATTTGATAGAATTAGGTTAATTAATTAAATTTTAGATTTTAATTTTTTTGAATAAAAGTTAAGTAGATATAATTTTAGTAATTGATTGAAGAATTAGATCACATAGTCCTTGTAGGATCGATACTTGAACTTTAAATTTTATTTTACTTGATACAATAGTGTGCACTTGCACGCAGCTACTATAACATCAATCACATTTTTGGCGCCGTTGTTGGGGACTATTTCTTTCTATTCTTAGATCAAACTAATACTAAGCTACTTGCTTTTAATTCAAATTTTATTTATTTTATTTTATTTTTGTTTCAATTATTTTCTTCTTTTTACTTTGATTTTCTTTGTATTTTGCTTTGACAGATCATACTATGAAGGGAAACAATGATAACATCAACAGTCCTATTAGTGAACCTATGATACCTATGATACCACAGAGGGCTTTGAGAGAGCAAGTTATCTTAACTATCGATGGCGTGTAATCTAGTATTCAGCGACCAACTATCATTGCCAATATTATTAAGATGCTGAGAAAGACTTTACAGTTTAGTGGAGCCCCTAATGACGATCAAAATATGCAATTATAAATTTCTTAAAAATTTATGATACCTTCAAATACATTATAGTTTCCGACGATGCCATCAGATTGAAACTATTCCTTTTCTCTTTAAGGGGCAGTGCCAAGAGTTGGTTGATGTCATTGCCGTCAGGATCTATATCGATGTAGGAAGATTTAGCACAGAAGTTCTTAGCCAAGTTCTTTCCACCAGCAAAGATAGTAAAGATGAGGAATGACATCACCTCATTCAATCAAATCGATTGAAAAGTCATTGTATAAGGCATGGGAGCACTTCAAGGACATGTTAAGGAAGTGTCCTCATCATGGTGTCCCTAAATGGCTATTTGTCCAACATTTTATAATGAATTAGCAAGCAATTTGAGGACCATTGTAGATGTTGCTGCTAGAGGAGCTTTAATGAATAAGTCGACAGATGAGGCTTATAATCAAATAGTTACTAATGGCCACCAGAGAGAGTTACACCTAGGAGAGTCATTGGTATATAGGAGATTGAAGTATTCAGTGCATTGACAGCGTAAATTAATACCTTAACCAAGAAGTTTGATGCATTGAACACTGTCAAAACGCAATAAGTGACACGCAACTTTTGTCGTGATAGCCACATGAATGGACAGTGCATAAAAGCAGTGAATTATGTGGGTAATTTCAATCGTCAACAACTTAACCATAATTAAATTCCTACAATCTAAGGTAGAGAGATTTTTCTAACTTCTTCTGACGTAACAACCAAGGAGAGTCATCTAGACCATGGAATTCCATAAGATTCCAGCCACCGCAAAGAGAAGAAGCCAACATTGGAAGACATATTGGTGCAATATATGAAGTCCAATGATGTCATCCTATAGAATCATTTAGCATTATTACAGAATTTAGAGGTACAAATGAGAAAACTTGCTGCATCTCTCAACAAGTGACCTCGAGGCACTCTATCAAGCAATACTGAGAAAATACTAAAAAGAAGTGTAGAGCAATACCAAGCTGTCAACTTACATAGTGGTAAGGTCTTATATGATAACACATTACCAACACCACTTCCAAAAATGAAGGAAAATAAGAAAGCTGACCAACAAGAAAATGTGCAACCATATAGACTATTTATTTCTTTCCCTCAAAAACTACAGAGGTGCAATACAAGTGTAGAAACTGAAAAATTGCTGCATGGCAATCCTGAAAGTATAGAAAAGAAAGATGGGTAGCATACAAGTGTATAAAAATACAAGTACCAATGTGTAGAAATAGCCTTTATATAGTCATTCATACCTCCTCTACATTCCCACAGAAGCTGCAAAATAAGAGATTAGATAAGTAATTCTCTAAACTTGATGTTCTTAAGAAATTACATATTAATCTCCCTTTTGCAGATGCGCTCGAACAGATGCCTAGCTACATCAAATTCATAAAGAATATCCTTTCCAAAAGGATGAGATTGAAGGATTATAAGAAAGTGGCATTGACAGAAGACTGTAGCACTATTTTTTAGAAAAAAAATTACCTCATAATCTTAAAGATCCCAAGAGATTTACCATACTATGCTCCATTGGCAATTATGATCTTGGTAAAGCCTTATGCAATCTAGGAGAAAGCATTAATCTCATACCCCTCTCCGTCTACAACAAGTTAGGTTTGAGAGAAGTAAAGCCAATCAATATCACACTTCAACTTGCTAATCACTCTCTTGCCTATCTGAAAGAAATTATTGAGAACATGTTAGTAAAGGTAGATAAGTTCATCTTCCCTACAGATTTTATTGGTCTAGACATAGAAGAAGACAAGGAGATTCTTATCATCCTTGGACGACCTTTCCTAGCTATGGGATATATAGTCATTAATGTTCAAAAAAGGGAGATCACTTTAAAGATACAAGATGACACTGCAACATTTAAAGTCTTTAAGGAGATTAAGTTGTCATCTGAGAATAAAGACTGTGGTAGCATTGTTGTGATGCATGTAAGTGCCAAGGAACTCAAAGACATAAAGATGTTGAATCTTTATATCAAAAAGAAGGCGTTAAGGCATAGAAAGAGAAGAAAGAAGAAGAAGAAGGAAATACAGTGTGATGAAATGATTGAAGATAAGAGCAAAGGAGAGACACCTTATTGGTCTAAGATTCAAGTCTTTCTGAAGAAGCATAAAGAGAATGAGGTGTAAGCTACTGCCCTTGACTTAATTAAAAAGATATGGAAGCTAAATGAAAGAAAGCCTAACAAGCTTACATAAAAAAATGCTTTCATTTTTAACTTTGATCCTTTATAAAAGTAGAAAGAACCTCGCTAAGTCGACAGCGTTAAATCAAACGCTTTTTGTAAGGCAACCTAAGTAATTTTTATTTTTAATTATTTTGTTTCAATTTTAGATATGTTAGTTTCTTTTCTTTATAGGAATAAATCAGTAAGAGGAACATTCAAGGAAGTAGCACGAGCAATTGTAAGCAAAGAAAACTATAGTCTAATCAATAGACAACAATGCTACAATGTTTCAATTTCATATACCCGGGGAGTTTCTCTTACTTTTAAATTTATTTTTAGACATTATGGACAATTTCTAATTTAGGTTTTGGGGTTAGAAAACACATTACCTGTGTTTAGTTTTACTGTTTATACAGATTGGTTATGTTGTAAGGTAAACTTTTTTAGTATTAAGTTATGCTTGAGAAATTATCATTAGTCCATGATAAAAAAATAAAATATTGACTAAATTTATTTTCACAAGTCTCTAAAAAATAATAGACGCTTGAGATAATTCTTATATCATGAATCTTGAACTGATTTTAACTTCATTTTTGATCACTTACTTTTAAGCACATTAAGATAAGCTTGTGTTAGCTGAATTTTTTTTACTTAATAATACTTTATGCTTAAGTAGTACACTATAGTCTCGATGACCAACACTCTAGAACTTGCACGATTACTACTTGAGGTAAAATCCTAAGAATTATATGAATAAGAAAATGACATTAGGCCATCTTTGGACCGATTGAGCCTTTTTTAGCCTATCTTAATTGTACATTTATCCCTAGTTACCCTGTTTGAGTCTAATTACCCATTTTTCTGTTTAACCACATTACGAGCCTTAAGACGTTTTACTCATTTATCCTAAAATCTACTGATAGCACCATAAACCTTGAGTTTACTTAGAAATATTCTTAAAATGAAAAAGGTTGTATGTGTGAAAAGGGTAATACGATGAAAAAAAAATAAGTCTTAAAGGTACATATTAGTCTAAGTTTTGAGGATACATAAAAAAGAGAGATGAAAAGAAAAGAAAAGTGTTTAAATGCATAAATACCCCTAGCTTAAGAAAAAGAAGGAATTCTTTGCAAAATAATGATTAAAAGAAATATAAGAATATCATAAGTTTAGAGGAGGAGATAAATAAATCAAGGAGAAAAAAGATCAAGAAGTTTCTAAGTAAAGTCTTAAGTGTTCATGGTATGATTTACACTATATTTATATATCATTATATCCCACATCAACCTTAGCCTTACGTTACAAGCTAATTAAAGCCCTAAATAGATCATTAGATATGTGTTTTTCTACATTAATGGAGAATAGTCTGAACAGTAAGCTTATAGTAGTTTTATTGTTGAAAATACATCATCTTTATGTACTTTCTTAAGTTATTAAGTAAATCTAAGTTTTATTTGACTATTTACTTACTTATTGCACACATGCACAAGTGATCATTTATAGGGGAGAATGAAAGACTTGATGAATGATAGAATGAATTATTAAAAGTTGTTTATTACGTTCTAAAAAGATTTGTACACTTCACAGCCTTAGAAACAATGAGGATGATCATTTAATTAACTAGAGCTTGTTTTTAGTTTTTATTTAGAGCCATGAATAAATTGTGAATGTTTATCTTTGTTTTTGGGGGTATTTGATAAGGGCGTACATGCACTAATATATTTAGTCCAAACTTTCATATTTTTCTCCAAATCATAAATATTTAGCTATTTAATTGTGTTTTTGATCATTAATAGGTGTACGATGGAAAATAAGATGCATAGGAATAAACGAGAGGATAAACGGATGTAAAACGAAAAAGATATGCTCAAATTACGAGACCCGATGAAACAGGTTTGGCCACCGTGCCGCCCGATTCCCAAATGTAGAGAAATAGTTCCCACGCATTTTCAGGTTCGAATGCTGCGACATTCAGCCCTAACATCGTGGCACTCAGCATGAAAAATGGAAAATACACTATTTTTTAGTCATATTTCGACTTGGAATTGACTCCCCTCAACCCTAAGGTTCTCAAACCTATAATAGTATACTTTTAAGAGCCATAACAAAGACTTGAGAGAGGTGAAAACTTAGAAAAATAATTCACAACATAAAATCAAAGATTAAAGCCAAAAATTGAATAACCAAGATCAAGTTCAAGCTTCAAGTCAAATAAGAGAGAGAGACACATCAATGAGTCACTTTGATTAGTTTTTCTACTCTTTCTTTATCATTATGTTCTTATTTTTGTTGATTTTTATGAATTGGTTGGATACTTTTAGTTTTGTGATGGGCTAAATTATTCATCATAGGTTAGATTATGTGAACCTATTATGTAGTTGGATTTTGTTAATTTTGAGCTTATGAACTTAATACATTATAATTAATTCATTCTATTTTGATCTTAATATTTTCATTATACCTGGCCAATATTATGAATGATTGAGGAACTATAATAAACTTGACAAAGGGATTCATGTGTTTAGCTTAGGATAAATTGATGCATGATCATAGGGTAATAGCCATGAGTTCCATGTAGGATAGACATATACCTAGATACCATGTATGATATAATTTAAACTTGATCTTAATAAATTACATTCTAATTTGATTACCATATACATATATGTGATTATTAGAATGCGTAATACAATCACTTGACCATTGACAGAGGCTTGTTATGAGATTAGTGTCTAAGCGAACAATTTATATTAAGAGATTAACTAAGTAGTTAATGAATCTAATGAAATACAGGAATGAGTCTATACCCTAGATTATTATCCTTTGGTGAATTTATTTCTTTGTTTGTTTGCTATTTAGGTTTAGTTTAATTTGATAGAATTAAGTTAATTAATTAAATTTTGAATTTTGATTTTTTTGAATAAAAGTTAAATAGATATAATTTTATTAATTGATTGAAAGAATTAGATCACATAGTCCTTATGGGATCGATACTTGGACTTTAAATCCTATATTACTTGATATGATAACGTGCGCTTGCGCTTAACTACTATAGCATAAATCACCTCTTTTGCTAGTTGAGTGCTCGCTATCATTTCTATGATCTCAGTTTGGAACTGAGGAAAAGCAAAGGTAAACTGGAAATAAGAACAAGTTAGCATAATAAAATGTTAAAAAACAAAGAGAAAAAGAGAAGGGAGAAAAAGCCTGACATCTACGGCATAGCAGCGTGAAATCCTGTGGTAAGGTCCAAGGCAGAGATCTGAGCCGCCCAGGCAGAATCTACATAGTGTTCTAGTTCATACATCACCGAAAGCATGTACATTAAATCCCCCACATTTCGGTATCAACACATTTAGATTCACAGTCAAAGTAGGGCCCTCTCTTATTAGAGGCACCCTTGAGCTCCTTAAGCTGAACTCCCCAATTAGTCTAAGAGGTTAAAAGGAAGTTTATATTGGCATTCGAACTAGGGTAGTCTACCATCTACCTTGAGGGCTAAATTAAAGGGGGGGAAGGGGGGCAGAGGCTCGTACTTTTTCCACCCTTAGACACCTTCGAATCTCTGCCCCTCTTATGAACTTCTTCAGCCCTTACCAGCTTAGCCAAACGGCTCGAGTCCTCCCTGTACAAGAGCCCTACCTCAGCCTCTTCCCTCAATGCTAAGAAGAAGCCCTATAATACTATCTAGATTGAGGTCATCTTGACGTTGAACCGAGGCCTTCAATTCACTCTCTCTTCCTTTTGTCATTACCACCCTGCTTGGCCATTCCTGCAAAATGGAAAAAAATGAAATAATAGCTCAAATAAAAAAGAAATGCAAAAATGACTCAAATAACTTATTGCTTCTGCGAGATGTTTCACTAGGGGCCTCAGATATCAAGCCTGATTCCACAAGGCTCGAATGAGATAAGTCATTCAACATCTGTCATTCTAATAAGTGGGGCCTCAAGATTTTCAACATCTTCCTCAGTAGCCATGTTAATGGCAGAAATTTCCAAATCGTTTCTATTTCCTAAGGCCATAAAAATAAATTTTCCTAGAAACTAAACCAAAACCAAAGGTAAGATAACATGGCAACCACACTATGCGAAAAGAAGGAAAAACAAGAAAATAGACAACATTAAGATTTTGAATATATTATATCACTGGGAAGCATGAATAAATACATAGTGAAAACATACAACAAATAAGGCATGGCAAAGAACTTGAAAAAAAGTCAAGGAAAAAGAGTAACTTACCCGTTGGAGTGCAGATATCAAAAGAAATCACCTTATGGTAAACGATCACCCGAACACTTTGACACTAGAGGCCTTCAAAGTCTACAAATTGTTTGAGAAAAATGACGGTAAGCAAAAGGGAAAGTTTTACCCAAATGGAGGCTTTTCATAGCCTTTAGGTTGAAGAGAATCGAGATCGTTCAGATGGAACGAACAGTTACAATTGTTGCTTAAATTTAAAAGACGTATTTTCAAAGGACTGACAGTTTATTTCACTCAGCAGACACCATCAATGCACGTCTCCTCAATTGACCTTCATATAGACCGTTTACTTAAAAAACCAATGGACCAGATCTTATGCAACCCTAATGTCACTTTTATTCTGAACAGATATGATGTTCCATTTCATGCTCCCCTAGCCACCGATGTATGATGAACTAACGGTTGAGATTGATTCCCACATTATGAGCACCTCTTTAAATATTGTAGGTGTGATATTTTAGGATCTATGTTATAATGAGTCATTAATGCCAAAGATTTGAAAAGAATATAAAGTAAGCTTAGATAACAGGAAGCAACTTGGTCAGAATTAGCCGAACTTTCTTAAAATGCGCAGCATATGCTGAAACAATTTGGACATTGAGTAGCGAAAACACAAGCCTATTCAATGGTGTCTGAGTGCTCGGGCTTTTTCTGAGACAACATATATTGAGTAGAAAAGGCAAACAAGAGTAAAGTTTTCAGCTTTAATTAATCAAAACTAAAACCTAGTAGAGACTTGTTCCCCCTTAGAAATCCCTAAAGACCCAAGTAACAAACCCATAGCCTACTTTACTCAGATAGGCAGGCCCAAAGTCCAGAACTTGCTCAAAAAATTGTCTCGTCACTTAAATCAGCTTAGGATCTGCCTAAACTTAGTCCAAACTGTATAGCTCTACATTATAACCAAACATTCAAGAGGCCCCGACCAAGACAGTATGAACATCTCGAGCAAACTGACACAGCAAATGGGCTAAGCCACTCATCAGTAAGTATTCTCGAGGTTGCCTGGATCACAAAGAATGCCAAGTAGTTGAATCAGTTATTTCAGAAGGTCAACTCTTCAAACCATAAAGAAAACGACCCAAATAAGGCAGGTCAATAAGTGTGACAGCCTGCATCACCATTATAGAAAGATCTTTAAATTGTGAAAATAATATCCCCTAAATAATGCCAAATAAATATCCTAATCATCCATCCTTATTCACATCGAGCAATCCGATGATGGTCTGCATATCTATCGACAAGTCTTCTAGACCTAATGCTATATAAAAGGGAGAAACAACTAGAAACAGGTTATGACTCTGAATATTTCATATAGAAAAATTATCTCAACAATTTCCTAGTGTTTGCAAGAGTAACAAGAGTAAGAAGCCCAAGAAAGTCTAAGACCATAGTTCATCCGGGCAAAGCCCAAAGTTTTAATTTGCTCTTCAAACAAATTTAAAACTTGTTAGCTTGAAAGAACTATTTTTATAAAAACCATTATGAGTAGTAAGATTTAGCCACGTTACAATCTGCCAAAATGACTCCAAACATAAATCAACTTCATATTTGTTTTGAAGTTTAAGAATTTGAAAAGTTAAATCTTGACTTTGATATAATACTAAATAATGATTATAATTTTATAATTTTATAAAACTCAATTTATAGGCTATGAAGTATGACTTCAAAGTTTAAAAAAAAGAGAAGGTATTATGAAAAGGTTGTTTCAACTATGGATTTTATTTAAGAAAATATAATTGTAAGTATCGCCAAAATCATCTTAAGAAAACTATTTTTTAGAAATGAGTTGTTTAAGACATGATGATTTCTTGAAGGGTAATTTTTATGGATGACTTTGAGGTATGCCTTAAAATCAAAGGTGTCCTTGAGGTATAAGATAATCTCCAATATTTTTACTATTGTGAGATGTCATGAAATATTCTAAAATTATTAAAAAATGATTATTATACTCTTATTCATAATCTTTTTAATTTATTTTGTATTATTTTGGTACTCTTATTACTTGAGTACTAAAATAAAAAATAATTTTTACAGAATATCCATTATTTTTATTTTTATCATTTATTTAAATTTTTTTTTCAGTTTTAGTAATCTGTTTTTTCTTTTTTACTTGAGTAGTAAAATAAAATTTTAACAAAATATTTGTTATTTCTATTTTTTAACAGTTGTTTAAAATTTAAATATTTTAATCTTAATAAAAGTTTACAATAAAAATAAAAATTTAAACAAGTTTTAAGAATTAGAAATAATAAAATTCTTAAGTTTGTAATAGGGGTCAGGGGAAAAGTCTTGTTAATCTCTGTTTATTTATCAATACTTTGATGAAACGTAAATACTCGTGTTTCTAAAGTCTAGTGCATTTTGAGTGAAAAATTGCATTTGGTATGAATGAATTGGGTTGGGATGTTAAACCACGAACCGGGAAGGCCCAAAAGTAGTAAAACAAACTGGCAGATCGGCAGGGCCCATCTCAAGCCTTGTACGGGCACGACTCAGGAGGCGTTTAGTTTTCTTGGAGAAGGAACTCGCGGAAATTAAATGGGAAAAGGTTTATCTAGGGCTTTGTTAGTAGTTTAGTATTCGAAAATCGAAATCGACAGTGACAATTTCGTCGTTCAATCTCAATCAAAACAAAAGAAGTTGGTTTGCATTGCTGCTCATCTTAGAGTGAGAGAGAGATGTGGAGGGCTAATTCGGTAGCGAGATCTCTTGGTCTTAGATATGTTAGCTACAGAGAAATATCAAATAGGATTACCAGGGAACAACAACTCACTCACACTTCGCCATCGCCTCGTCTTACTTCACCTCTATCTACAGTCTTCGTTCGCAATCTCCGCTCTGGCCGAGATCCAGGGTCCAATTACGATATTACCACTCCTGTAAATTGGGGCATTCGTATAGTCCCCGAGAAGAAGGCTTATGTGATTGAGCGTTTTGGTAAATACGTCAAGACTCTGCCCTCGGGAATTCATTTCTTGATTCCACTTGTGGATCGAATTGCTTACATCCATTCACTCAAGGAAGAGGCAATTCCAATTCCCGACCAATCTGCTATCACCAAGGACAATGTTAGCATTTTGATCGATGGAGTTCTTTATGTCAAGATTGTTGACCCTAAGCTCGCCTCCTACGGTGTTGAGAATCCTATTTACGCCATCATTCAGCTTGCCCAGACCACCATGCGCAGCGAGCTCGGTAAGATTACTCTTGACAAGACTTTTGAAGAAAGAGACACTCTCAATGAGAAGATTGTGGTATGCAATTCCCAAATATTCTGCTCTCTACTTTCTTTAATTTGTTATATTGAGCTGAATCAATAATGTTTTGTTAGCTTTGTTAATGATTGTTATTAATATGGAATCACTGTCTCAGGAGGCAATCAATGTGGCTGCTAAAGACTGGGGTCTCCAGTGCCTCCGATATGAAATAAGTGAGTCTTTTTCTTATTTAATGCTTTTATCTCGGGCATATTTTGTTCATTTCATAATATCTCTGTTTTCTTTCTCCAGGGGATATATCTCCGCCTCGTGGAGTGAGGGCTGCTATGGAGATGCAAGCCGAAGCTGAGCGTAAAAAGAGAGCTCAAATTCTTGATTCTGAAGGTAATGTAATCATTTTCATATTTCAATTCTTTCTGATGTGAAATTAGGCAGTCTTGTGTATGCTTGCTTTACCAATGATTCTGTTTGACATTTAACAGGAGAAAGACAGGCCAACATTAATATTGCCGATGGTAAGAAAAATGCAGTGATCTTAGAATCAGAAGCTGCAAGGATGGATCAGGTCAACAGGGCACAAGGTAGGTTACTCTTTTGTTCTAATATT
The DNA here is from genome assembly GCA_946807835.1 of Ailanthus altissimus. NCBI lineage: Eukaryota > Viridiplantae > Streptophyta > Magnoliopsida > Sapindales > Simaroubaceae > Ailanthus > Ailanthus altissimus. The sequence goes on along the minus strand of OX327713.1, from coordinate 5,826,993 downwards.
AGCTCATTATTATATTTATAGCACCATGATAGCTAGAATCAAAACTTCTCAACTGGATATGATAATTTAATAGAACAAATTTTAGGATTTCTCTTGTACAGCCCAATAGCTTGTTACTAAGATCAACTCTTCCAGTGCTTCGTTTATGTTAATTTTCTACTCCTTTTGGTTCCATCTAGATTATAATATTACCAAAACCCAAATCTATGTTGATACTTCCATACTGGTGTAGTTTTGCTACTTCTCTTCTTGACATCTTAAATTCTCCTATGCGACTTTATCAGGTGAAGCAGAAGCTATAATTGCTAAAGCACAGGCAACTGCCAAAGGTCTAGCCATGGTGTCACAAGCACTAAAGGAAAATGGGGGATTAGAGGTAAGGTTTTCACTCCTCTCAAATGTGTATGTGGTAATCTTGATTTCTTTTTGGATCTTGTGATGAGTAAAATGGAAATAGATATTTTGATTGCATATGTGAACATTTAAATTATCACAGATTTTATTTTGTGGTGTTAGTTCTTGCGATATGTTTACTGCTTGTTAACTTTGGACCTTGGATCTGCTGAGATCACAGTAGTCCTGTCATTTTTGTCTTGTTTGGAGTTTAGTTTGGTCTAAACACCTTACATTTGATAATTTTACTGTAAAAGATGCTGGTACATATGTTCCACATTTAAGTATAAGTTCTTACATATTAAAAATTTTGCATTTCAAATAAGTATGCTTCTAACTGATGTGTTCTCTAGGTTAGTTTAGGAGACCTGGGGGATGTTGTGAATTGATATCTTGTCTTGGTAATGAAGTTCACATCAGCAAACTCCCTGCCTTCCCAACTAATAAATAAAGTAAAACAAAAGAGAGAGAGAAATAAAAGATTGGTTTCCAAGTGCCTGTTCATGTGGCTATACTGTATTCAGTATCTGAATGGTGTGCAGGTGTTTAATGTGTTGCATTTGTGATGATATTTTGAATGGGAGACAGATGTTTTAGTTTTGTCATATTTACATTATCAATTTATCATGCTTATATAAAATTCACATGGAGCTCAATATTATGGTGTGATTTGCAGGCAGCAAGTTTGAGAATTGCTGAACAATATATTCAAGCTTTTAGTAATATTGCAAAGGAGGTAAAATAACCAATCTATCGCGCATTGTTTGCCAGTATTAATGTGCAGGCTGATTACAGAAAAGCTGTTCTGTTGCTTTCTCTTATATAAATAAATTTTTTTTTTTTCCATTGATTTGTCAGGGCACCACAATGTTACTTCCCAGTTCAGCTTCCAATCCTGCCAACATGATAGCTCAAGCCCTTAGTATGTACAAAAGCCTACTCAGTAATGTGCCTAATGATAGTTCTCATGCAACCTCTTCACCTGGTTTATTAGAAGATGTAAAGAGTGATGGTCCCTCTGGAGAATCTGGGAATGATACAGGTAATATCAATAAACAGGCATTTTCACTTCAGAGTCCCAAGAAGAGAGAATAGATTTTGTACCACCCAACACTTGCGAATTAAGCAAATCAAATTTATGTGCTGGCATTTGTCATTTGTTCAAGTAATGCTTTTAACTTAAAGTTTATTCATGAGTTCCAAAATCTTTTCAGAAAGGAAAGCATAAAGTTTTAAAACATTGTAGCTATTGATTGTAGGATGCTTGTTCTCTTTTTAACCAGAAGTTATGCGGCTGTCCTTTTGGTAATAGAAAAGCGAATTAGAGAAGGGATTGAAAAAGATAATTAAACTGAATCCTGCCCATAATGTTCTGGTTCTTTTGTTTTCTGTTTGTAATTGTATAAGATCAATTTATACAGATTCAGAATGATAGATTGGTTTTTTGGGCTATCATTTGTTTTATCTTATTTGAGAATGAGCTTTGAAATGTGAAACATTTTATCTTAGAGGTCGTGTGTATTGTACTGTATTAAGCTAAGTATAAAAAATAGTTTCAACAAAAATGAATTATAATAAGTTGAGCAATACGATTTTGTTTTGTTTTTTTAACATTAAGTGTGATTGAATAGAATAAGATTAGATTACCTTTGATTTTTGTTTTAATATAATTGGACCAAATTATATGTAGTAATGTCTTAAAATTGGTGTATGATATGGCTTGGGTCATTGGATTATGTATTTCTGTTGTCCTAGTTTTGGTGTATGCCAAATCAGATAGGATTATGTATAGTACATAAGAAATTTATTAGACAAGTGTATATAAATTTATATACAAACTCTGTATTTTATTTTTAATACTGAATTATTAAAATATTTTAAGAATGTACGAATTGGTTAATTATAAATTTTTTGTTAATGTTAAAAATAACAGTAAATATGTTGTCATTGTCTTCATGGTCATATAAATTTAATTTTGACAATAATCACTTCTAATTTAATAAATAAACATGGTCTAAGCTCAAGGATCACTATCAAAGTCCAACACATCAAAGAGTCAACTCGTGAAAATTTAGCTTTCTATTGGTAAGCTAATTTAGGGATTTTTCTGTCTTTATCATCTTTAAGAGCTCAAAGTTTTTCAAATGGAGTCTAAAATATTTCACCATGTGGTGAATCAAAAGCTTTAAAAGTGGAAAAAGTTCATTTTGCCTACATGGAATTTCGTTGAAGCCTGAAGGAAACTGTTAGCTTTTGCATTGAAAACAAAATGTGCATCTTGAAAATAGTCGGGAAGAGATGTTGCAACCTTTAAAATCAGTGCTAGCCACATGTCCAATACTGTTGGAAAATTCGCTATGGGGAATGTGTGAAACAAGATACAACAAGTAAAATATGAAAATCAAAGGTGTACTTGTTACTGTCTTTAAATTATTTCTACTCAGATAATAATATATAATCAAAGTGAAATAAGGTTGGATGAGAGGGTAGTTTTAAGATTTAATAACTTATTAAAAATTATAAAATTATATAGTAAATATAATTATTTTGGACAACAAGATAAATTTATGATAGAAGTTGATATAAAAGAGAAATAAGACCAAATATTAAGAAAAGAAGTTAATTAACTTAAATAAAGTGTGCCTTTAATATTTATAGAGTTAATGTATTTTTTTAGAGAAATACAACACTTCTTCGAAAGGTCACATTTATTGGAAAGGGTAGATGACTCTTTAGAGAGTCATCTATATATGTTTGGACGCCTCGGGGCTTATCTTGGGCGTCGTGGCACGCCCAATGGCTACCTTTTTGAAAATCTTGACTGGGCGTCGGAGCGCCCAGAGCTTGACGCTGTGGCGCTCAATCTAGAGACTAGAGCGTCACAGCACCCAGTCCTGAGATTAGGGTGCTACAGCGCCTAAGCTTGAGAAGACTTGGGTGTTTCCCTTTCATCCTTTTTCTCTTGTCGACTCTATTTCTCCACACTAACGTTTGATTTTATATTTGTTTATTCGAAATACATTTTTAAATACCAACAACCCCCTATATATTTCAAATAAACTATTATAAATCAAATCAACTACATATTAAAATAGAATTTAATTTATATAGATTGGTGCTCTTTCAAGTTATGAACCAATCCACTAATTAAGTAATTATATTTCATAGAAACTATGTGAAACTAAGTTCCTATCAACATTCAGTCATTTAGATGTAAAATAGAGGAATAAACGATCAAGTTAAATTCTCTAGTAACTTATTTTTGTCCGCGGTTTAGCATTATTAATGGTCATGTGCTTTCTTTGTTTCATGAGTGCTATAGAGATGCATGCCTAGCTTTCATAGGAACTGATCCAATTTCACACTCATATAAGTGACACTCTATCAAGTGTGTCTTGTAGGTTTAACACACCACTTTATAAAGGATTATAGAGTTCATTAAGAGTATTACTCACAATTTTTCATTACAGATGAACTGTCTCGTCAAAGGGAAGGACTTATAAAATATAATTGTTAGTACAACAAGACAAGAAGTAACTTATTCTTATCCTTATAAATATACTTCAATGGGATCGTCAATCATATAAGTATGGTTACTATCACTCTTGTCTTATGCTCTAGGCAGAAGTCTCATCCCCGTTGACATATATGTTGGAGCTGGTGCTCACGTGCCATTCCAATATTGTATGAATATTAATTGTTAATATTTATACAATAAACATTTCGAATAAAGATTGTTAATATCATATTAATATGGTATAATGCTTGTAACATTACAGACATTGTTTGATCTGAAAGAGTTCAGATCTGGTCTAAAGGAGTTTAGATCAGAACTAATAGTTAGCAAAGCTGAGAGTTATAAATGCTAAAAGTTAGCACTGTTAAGAGTTAGCAGGTTATAAGAGTCAGCGAGGTCTAAAGAGTTAGAACCTTGTCTATAATGGGACAAAGACCTGAGAGTATACTTGTAATGATATAGTTGCAAAGAGTTGCAATAGGTGTTAAGAAATATCATTATGTAAGTATGTCTCAAAGATAATGTTCCTGATCTATAATCACTAATGCGGGTCTATCGGTGATTCACTTTACATAGATTAGTGTATGTCTATATCTGACTGGTTCAGATGGTTGTTCTTAGCTGACCATAAGCTTAGAGCTTGTATAGGCATGCGGGTATCCAGTCAGGACTGGATACTGAACAGACTTATGAGGACCCCAATAGATATCCTATGACACCGTCAAAGGAAGGTCCTCTCGAGTTGAGTAGTATTCGTGGTCCTTTGACTTGAGCGCCACGGTGGTCTTGTGAGTGATCCATCATGCTTTGGTTCCACATATGTCAGAGACCTTTCATGGTCTGACCGCTATGTGTCGCTGGGTATGGTCCGATGCTCATAGAGTCCGGTGTGCGTAGATACGGGATCCGTCAGCTTACGTAGGTAAGTTGTATATCCGATGCTCCGAGATTGTATTTCATAAAGTCTTGTGGCCACAAGCAATAAACCCGGGAAAAGAGTTTCCCATAGGGTTAAACAATATAGCAAAAGTGTTTGCGTATATTGTTTATCGAGATACGAATCTGGAGATAAGTTTATGGATGAGCAAATGGGGATTTGACGGTGCTGATCTATATCCCCGCACATCTAGGATATAAATGATGGAAGGATTATACGTATACGTTATGACCTCAACTTGTATGGTCTGACACGCTGATTTGTAATATTCGTAACGTGTGCGTGGGGCATCGATTACGGATTAATGGAACAGTTCCATTTGACAAATCGGGTGTAGACCTAGAGAGTCCCAATATGAAATGTACTCTTTGAGCACTTGGGCAGTATACCGTATTGAATTGTTCAATACAGTATAATTCAGCAATTACTAAGGTTACGTTAACTAAAGTATATGGTTACATGGTGGGACCCACTTTAGATTAACTTGGTAACCGAGTAAGGATATAATAGTAATTTCACTTTATGATTATTTAATTGTTAAATAATAAGAATAAATATTTATTTATTTAATTGTTAAATAAATAATTTAATTTAACTATGATTAAAGGTTAATCATATAGTTAATTAAGTTAACCTTACTTAAAGGTTAAGTAAAGGTTAACCTAACCATGGTTAAGTTAGTTAACTATGGTTAAATTAATTAAATATTTATTAACTTAAAGGTTAAGTTAAAATAATCTAACTATGGTTAAATGTTAACTATGGTTAGGTTAAGCCAAATGAAATGCAAATGAAATTCAAATTAGTTTGGAATTAATGCATTTGTATATAAAGTGAAATGAAATTCAAAATTCATAATTTTGAAAAATGTTTTTAAATTTTAGGTTTTGCATTTTGGGAGCCAATTCAATTTGAGAAATTGAAATTGTTTGTTTTGTGTTTTAAGTGTTAGAACAACAAAACAAATTGAATGAATGGCTACTAAATGTAATAACTAAAAACAAGATTTGTTTTATTTATTCAAGAGTTGAATAAAAGGAAAAACAAATTTAATTAAGTTAAATGGTTTAACTTTGTAAAATGTTTAAGAGTTAAACACATATGCTGGATTAAGATGCTGCCATTCTAGACAATCAAACCCACCCTTGTTGATTGCTAGAATTGATCAAAGATTCATTTCATGGTGGACTTCAAGAAAATTAATCCAAAGGCTTCATTGGTGATATTTTCTCAATCTCGAATTTCAGTTTAATAAAATGTCACTTTCTGTGTTCATTGTATTTAATCTTCCGCTGTGCACATGTATGTATGAGATATGTATATTGTTTGTATGATGAGCACAACCCACATGCAAGAACACACCCTATAGTAAATTCGCCCAGTAAAACCCAACAATTGGTATCAGAGCAATTTGTGTTGTTATGGGTGATTTTTTAGTGTTAGCTAAGTGTTGGCTAAGTTGTAGGACAATTTCTGGGGCTGTTGGGGTGCATTTTAAGTGTTAAAAATGCAAACCAGTGATAAACAGCACCTGGAACGCTGCAGCGCTAAGGTCCAGCGCGGCAGCGTTCATATGAACGCTGGAGCGCTGGGTGTATGACGCCCTAGCGCTGGATAAGCGCAGGGGCGCTGGGTGTCTGGCGCCCTAGCGCGGGAAGCACTGCTTCCAGCGCCCCAGCGCTGGTAAGACAGCGCCGCAGCGCTGAGGCTTGTGAAGCCCTAGCGCGGCAGCGCTATGAGACAGCGCCGCAGCGCTGAGGCTTGTGAAGCCCTAGCGCGGCAGCGCTACAAGACCAGCGCCGCAGCGTTCTTACACTAAAAAAAAAAAAAAGAGTAAAATCTTTTATTTTACGCATGTGGGGGTTTATGAGATGTAATAATAAGTGTTATTAGTTTACATGATAAACCAAGAAAATAATATTATTTATTTATTTATTTATTTTTGTAATTACAATGGGGGCCCCACTGGTGGGGGTTAGTTGTGCTTGTACAAAAATGAATAATTGATTGAGAATAACCTCTCATGTGATGAGAGCATATAATATGAAAGCCTGTTATTAAAATCTCTCTTAATTAGATTGAAATTTATTATATTATTTGATAATATTTTAAATGGTCCGTCTTGTCAATACGGTGTGAGATGGGTCACTATGGTCTTTCCCAATATTGCTTTAGCGTGAGTTATTTGGTCGGTGTGACTTGGTCTAATGCCGGTAAAACATGAGATGAATCAAATATATGCGAACATATTATCCAATATTGCTTTAGCGTGAGGATAGTGTCAGTAACATATATTTTACCCAATATTGCTTTAGCGTGAGGGTAATGTGTATTTAGGATCAGTAGTAAGAGTTGTATGAGATACAATTGACAAGAGTTGTCTACCTGTTGGATTTATAAAGGCCAATATTGCTTTAGCGTGAGGCTGGAGTAAAACCCCAATGAGATCCACTTCCCTCTGTATAGTTTAAAATGTTATACTATCTTATCCCGTGTGAGAGATTAAAGGGATTAAGTAAAGCAGTGGGAAGGCGTTTTTAGATTAAAAAATGTATAACAGTTATACCCATGATCTGGGTATGGTCCGATGCTCATGGAGTCCGGTGTGCGTAGATACGGGATCCATCAGCTTACGTAGGTAAGTTGTATATCCGATGCTCCGAGATTGTATTTCATAAAGTCTTGTGGCCACAAGCATAAACCCGGGAAAAGAGTTTCCCACAGGGTTAAACAATATAGCAAAAATGTTTGCGTATATTGTTTATCGAGATACGAATCTGGAGATAAGATTATTGGATGAGCAAATGGGGATTTGATGGTGCTGATCTATATCCCCGCACATCCAGGGTATAAATGATGGAAGGATTATACGTATACGTTATGACCTCAACTTGTATGGTCTGACACGCTGATTTGTAATATTCGTAACGTGTGCGTGGGGCATCGATTACGGATTAATGGAACAGTTCCATTTGACAAATCGGGTGTAGACCTAGAGAGTCCCAATATGAAATGTACTCTTTGAGCACTTGGGCAGTGTACCGTATTGAATTGTTCAATACAGTATAATTCAGCAATTACTAAGGTTACGTTAACTAAAGTATGTGGTTAAATTGGTGGGACCCACTTTAGGTTAACTTGGTAACCGAGTAAGGATATAATAGTAATTTCACTTTATGATTATTTAATTGTTAAATAATAAGAATAAATATTTATTTATTTAATTGTTAAATAAATAATTTAATTAACTATGATTAAAGGTTAATCATATAGTTAATTAAGTTAACCTTACTTAAAGGTTAAGTAAAGGTTAACCTAACCATAGTTAAGTTAGTTAACTATGGTTAAATTAATTAAATATTTATTAACTTAAAGGTTAAGTTAAAATAATCTAACTAAGGTTAAATGTTAACTAAGGTTAGGTTAAGCCAAATGAAATGCAAATGAAATTCAAATTAGTTTGGAATTAATGCATTTGTATATAAAGTGAAATGAAATTCAAAATTCAAAAAAAATTGAAAAATGTTTTAGATTTTAGGTTTTGCATTTTGGGAGCCAATTCAATTTGAGAAATTGAAATTGTTTGTTTTGTGTTTTAAGTGTTAGAACAACAAAACAAATTGAATTAATGGCTACTAAATGTAATAACTAAAAACAAGATTTGTTTTATTTATTCAAGAGTTGAATAAAAGGAAAAACAAATTTAATTAAGTTAAATGGTTTAACTTTGTAAAATGTTTAAGAGTTAAACACATATGCTGGATTAAGATGCTGCCATTCTAGACAATCAAACCCACCCTTATTGATTGCTAGAATTGATCAAAGATTCATTTCATGGTGGACTTCAAAGAAAATTAATCCAAAGGCTTCATTGGTGATTTTCTCAATCTTGAATTTCAGTTAAATCAAATGTTATTTTCTGTGTTCATTGTATTTAATCTTCCGCTGTGCACATGTATGTATGAGATATGTATATTGTTTGTATGATGAACACAAACCCACATGCAAGAGCACCCTAAGTAAATTCGCACAACACACCCAACAGTGTATCCATCTTCTTAGCCAACAAACTAACTTGTGCTGTCAAAGAAGTGAGTGCATCAATTTCATGCACACCAGCAACTTTCCTAGGATTCACCCTTTCTGATGGCCATTGGTAGCTGTTGGAGGCCATTTCTTCCAACAAGTCATATGCCACATCTGTGGACTTCCTCATTAACGCCCCTCCAGCTGCTGCATCTACATTCGTTCTTAAATGTCCCACCAATTCATTATAAAATGTTTGCACCAACAACCATTTGGGAACTCCATGATGTGGACACTTTCTCAGCATATCCTTAAATCTCTCCCATGATTCATACAATGATTCTGACTCATGTTGTACAAAAGAGGTAATATCATTACGCATCTTTGCAGTTTTGACCGGTAGGAAGAACTTGGCTAAGAACTTTTGTGCCAAATCATCCCATGTTGTTATTGAACTGGATGGTGATGATATTAACCAACTTTTTGCTTTGTCCCTCAAGGAGAATGGAAACAACCTGAGTCTTATGGCATCATCTGACACGCCATTGTATTTGAATGTGTCACAAATTCTAAGAAATTTGTGATATGCTCGTTGGGATTATCATTCGGGAGGCTGCTGAACTACACTGATTCTTTAAGCATTTGAATAGTCCCCGACTTGATTTCAAAATTATTAGCATTTATATTTGGCATGCGAATGCTTGAGTGTATGCCATTCACCCAAGGAACTGCATAGTCTCTTAAGGCTCTTGGCTCTGCACAAACATTTTGGTTTTGCTCTTCCATGCTAGTCACTTGGTTCTGGTCTCGTCGTAATCTTCTTAGTGTCCTCTCAATTTCAGGATCAAAGTATGCTAGATCAACGCTCTTGGAACGTCTCATACACACCTGAAATTTCTACAAACAAAAACAGAAATCTGAATTAACAGGAGAAAAGACTTGTATCAGTATTAAAATAAATAAAAATTTCATTCCCCGGCAACGGCACCAAAAACTTGTTGTGTGTTTTCTATAACACAAATTAGCGCAAGTGCACGTTGTCGCAACAAGTAATATATGATGAGAAAAGTGTCGATCCCACAGAGAATGATTTGTCTTTTTTAGTTTAAGTACTAAAATGGTGTCTTTCTACTATTATCCAGAAAATGATTTAATGTATGAGATTAAACTACTCAAATAAAAGAACAACTTAATTATGCTAAGTGATAAACTAAATTACCAACAAGTTAAATTCAATATGAGAAATCCTAAGCTTACAAACTATCCCCCATTATGCAAATAAATTCAGCAGAATCTCTTTGATGTCTATTGGTTCTCAACTTGATATATTGACCAAAACACTCAACACATCACAAGCCTCTTTTGCAAGTCAAGCGAATATATTCTATCCAATCAAATATTTATATGTCTATGATAAATAAATTGAACAAAATTCATTAAGCACAAGTTTTATGAGCCATACATGCCTTATGAGTATATGTCTATCTCATATGAAACTCAAGTGTACTACACTATGATCATGCATCAATATGCTTAAGACTGAATACTTAAATGCCTTTGTCAAGTTTATTTAAGCATTTCTAGATCAATTTAACTACTGGCCAAGTAATCAAATAGCATTAAGCACAAGCACAATGAATATATCAAAAGCTGAAGTAATACCATAAAAGAGAGAGCTAAAATCAATCACATAATGAGTTCAAGGATGTAATCCTAGATTAATGAAATTAGCTCATCATTAAACTACACAATCTTGAAGCTAATTCCATCAATACATACAAACTAAACATCTTACAACAAGTAAAGAATCAAAGCAAAGAAGACATCCCTGTCAAATGTCTTTGATGTTGAAGCTTGCTTTCCTCCTCTTTGATTTCTCCAAACTTAGAAGTTAAGTGTTTCTTTTGTGTTTCCAGCTGCTGTCCCAGCTGGAGTCTCCTCTCAAAATGTAAGTTTTGTGCAAATATATAGGTAAGAGCACGGAATTAGGGCGCACTTAGGGTTGCTTTTAGATTTCCTGATTTTCAGCATCCTGTCAACTTTTGCTGTCCAGGTCCCAGTGCCGCGGCATTGAGATTCAATGCCACGGCGCTCACTTTCTACAATTAGCGTCGCGGCATTGAAATCCATGCTGTGGCGCTGCACTGTAGCAAATAGTGGCACTATAGCAAACAGTACCTCCATTTGTATTTTTATCTCTAATGCTCCCATTTGCGTCCGTTTTTCGGTATTTTTGCTCCGATAATGCTTAAACCTATAAAACAACATTAATATGCATAAATAGCCAAATTATTGAGATAAATTGAACAAATATCAAGTTAGGAGGATAAAATAGTTTATACAATTACGCCTTATCATTAATTCCCATGACGAACAAAGATTATGGGCCAGGGCCCAGTTTTTTCGCAGGTAGCTTGGGTGTTAAAACTCTTCAATAACCCACCTCCAAGCAGGGATAACCCTGAGATCATTAGCATCCGTTAATGCTGAGATTTCAATTACCTATTAGGTTAGATCTCGAGAATCATGAGATTAGTCAAAGCGAATTTCTTATAAGGCGAGAGCGAGAGTCTCAGGACATGAATATATCTAACACCCCGAGCCCGCTGTCAATCATGATAAGGATAGTTTGATATCTCACCCGTGATCCTCGACACCGAATGGTAAGGACCTTCTATAAAAGAGATAGTTCAACAACTACCAAAGGTAATAAATATTTATTTAACTAAGCACTTTTAATTAATCTCTTAAGTTCGCAATCATTGACATAAATATTGGAGGGTTCTTGCTAGAACAACAACTCACGAGACTATAACATTGTTGTGTCTTTTGCAAGAAAATTAGAATCACCGAGTTTAAAGCATAGTTCAATGCAGTCTTATTGAGCAGGCCTAAGTTTGTTCCCATTCAATAAATTTAAAGTTAATTGACAAAAAAAAAATATTTTTCGCTCAACCACTTATTTTGATATGTTTGGCTCTATTTGCTTTGTTTGGCTCCAATTTGTCTCAATTAGCTCCACACATTAATGTTAATACACCTCATTTATAACACAAGCGTCTTTGTTCTTTGACTGTAACGATGGGCATGTTACAGGATTTTAATGTACAAATATGCAAAAGTTGATCATTAACCTTACTATGCTTTTAGTCTAATTCAATACAACCTTAAACCTACCGAATCATGATTAAGCCCCAAAAAGTGAGTCAGATTTAAAATACTGATGGAACATATCTAATATGTGCATAAACTATCTCTCTTGGCAATTTTTGTACATCAACGATATTGTAACAACTCTCTCTCAACTCGAAATCTTTTAGGCTAAACTTGCACTGTTTTTTCTTTTCTTTTTCCCACTAGAAGCATCTTCTTTTAATAAAATCCTCCACCCTGCTTATATCAATTTTTTCGATTCATTTCATTTGTAGGTCATCGAAGTCCTAATTTTCGCTTTTATTTTACTTAGATTTATAAATCTACACATGCAAGTTCTCAATAAAGAAAAAAGAAAGAAGGATTGAATGTCTTGTGAATGAGTTATTGGCATTTTTAAGGCCTTTTCTTCCTTAGATTTTGTAGGAAGAATTAGAAATGTTTTATAAGTTTTCCATTTTATAGATCTTTCATATAAGAATAATAGCCTTCACATAAAAGGAAAATTTACATACTTGCAATTCTTTGAAAGTGATTTACGTTTTTATAGTCAAAGAAAAATTATTATTGTGTTACAAATTATAGGCTCTAATACTATGTTAAAAAAATAGATAGCTTTCATACCATTATTGGTAATTTAGGGATGGACTAAACTGTTTGATTATTTGATCAAGAAAATATGTCATAAAGTTGACATTTAATAAACAACCATGATATTTTGTTGTTCTGTGGAGGGAAATATAGAATGGAACTCTTATAGTTTGCATATCTTATTTAATTGTTGGGTTCTTACTCATTGTTACAAATGCACAATACATGTAATGACCGACATATATGTGTAACATTAGCCATACATTTTACACACAACTCTAGATATTTCTCTTTTATTACAAAATTTTCCATAACTTACTAGATATTTTTGACTTTTTTTCCTACACTTTTCTAGATATTACAAGACATTTTATTTGACATTTTCTAAACAATTCTAGAAAATGCATTACATTTCAACACTCATCCTAAATGCATTTTTGGAGTGTCTTGATCTTGAGATTATCGTCCACCATCTTTGCTTTTCTTGATGGTGATTCTGTAAATGTTGTTGCATACCTTTTTTCTTGTGGAAGCCTTGTTAGAGTTTTTGGCTTCAAATTTATTTTTGTGACTATGTTGCTTCTTGTATTGCTTGTTGCCTTGTAGTCTTCTTTTCCATCACTTCTGTTGTGGTGTTTTTTTTTTTTTGTCACAGCTTGTTGCCTTATAGTCTTCTTTTCCACTACCTGTATTATGATGTTTTCTTTTTCTTGTCATTGCTTGACAGACATAGGAGAGCTCATCCTCTTCTTTAATTTTTCTCTTTGTGTCTAAACATTTGTAATTTGGACATTGTGGCTTACTTATTTGCCAATAATGTTTTTAATTCCTCGTGTGAATATTTTTTTTATTTTCTCCTTTTGTATTTTCAATAGACTTCTACCCTCTTTGATTTTTTTAAAAAAAAACTCTCTTGTTAGAGATTAAAGTTTAATTGTGCATACTTTGGCATTTTTTGGAAACCTTCCTCCAAGATATTCTAAGCTTTCTTTGCTATAGTAACTCCAACAATTCTTGAGAATAATATCACCCCACACCTTATGACGCTCAGCTATGATCGAACTAGGCTCTAATACCACTTGTTCAAATTTATAGGCTCTGATACTATGTTAAAAAAATTGATAGCTCTCATATCATTGTTGGTAATTTAGGGATTGGCTAAAATGTTTGATTATTTGATGCAGAGAATATTTGTCATAAAGTTGACATTTGAGGGACAGCCATGATATTTTGTTGATCGATAGAGGAGAATATAGAATGAAACCCTTATAGTTTATATATTTCATTCAATTGTTGGGTTCTTACCCATTGTTACAAATGCACCCATATTTATAAATGTAATGACTGACATATGTGTGCAATATTAGCCACACATTTTACATAACTCTAGATATTTCTCTTTTATTACAAAATTTTCCATAACTTTTTAGATATTTTTGATTTTTTTTCTTATACTTTTTTAAATATTACAAGACATTTTATTTGAAATTTTCTAAACAATTCTAGAAAATGCATTACATTTCAACATATTGATATTTGTTGTTGGAACTTAGGCCTTTGTTCGGAAGTGTGAACTAATGTTCACCTCCCTTATCTAAATGTAAACACTTATGAATATGAATCTTAATAGTTTTGAAACTGTGTGTAGTTTATGGTCATCTAGAATTCCTTTTAATCTAGGAAAGAAGTTGTTGATGTAGGAACAAATTTGTATGTATTTAGGTCTAGTTCAGTTTCTTTTTTTTCTATTATTATAAACAGTATATTAGTTTAGGCCCAGTTGAAATATTATTAGGCCCGTTCTGGTATTTCTTAAAATATAAAGTTTAATTTTATTAAGATTCTTTTTTCTTATTATATTAGGATTAAATAAGGTTTCTTGGAGCCTATATAAGGGCATAATAAATTATTGTTTTCATTCATTCACACATTCAATACAATAATACAACTTTTTCTCTAATTTAACTTTTATTTTTGTATTTATTCATTCACACATTCAATACAACAATATAACTTTTTCTCCAGTTTAACTTTTATTTTAGTTCTTGTTTTCAACCTTGTACTTTTAGTCCTTGCTTGTCACCATAACCCTATTGTCAAATTTTGCTTGTTCTTGCTTGTGAAGTAACCCCAATTCTATAGTTGCTTACTATTTAATAGGTTAAGTTTATTCTAAATCTTGCTCGCTGTAAGTCGAATTTAACTTTACTTAATTTTACAAACCCTAACCTTAGTTCTTTATGAATTTAAGGAAATTTTAGTTTAGTAGGACCCTGGAAATACATGAATCCAGATCATTAATGTTATGCACGAATATATTTTTGGCACGCTCAGTAAAATCTCATCTTTTATGCCGGTAACTAGAAGTATGACAAAGAATCCTAAAAATACCAAAAAGAATTCCATTGAGTCCTCTAGTGCACTAAGAAAAAGGGAAGAAACACAAATTACTCCTGTTAAAGACCCTTTAAATCCAACACATCATGATTATACCAGTGGTGTCAATAGTGTTGAGGAGGATATTTAGTCGCCAGCTGAATGAAATTCAAAGAGATACTCTTCCACCTTCTAGGATGCTTTATACAGTCGAAGTTTAGGGATTGATTTCCCAAATATCTTTAGAAAACCAATAGTTGAGTACAATGCTCAGCAATTAGATGGTTACAGTCGTTTGACCACTAATTGAAGATAACCAAAACATTAGTAGAAACATTTTAAGGAACCTGGAGACTATGAGATAGAATCAGAGAGATCTCATGACTTTACTTCAAGACCGACCTAACCCAGAGCTATAGGAACTTCAAAGATGATAAATTATATCTCATTACCTATAACGTGGTTCAGTTAGCATGCTAAGGGGACCCAAGAGAGCAGATTCTATAAATTCTCAAACTCAACAGTAAGGTCAACTAGGATAAATCTTCAATTACGACTTTATACCAGCCAACCCAGCAAGCTCAAGAATAATTCAACCAATCTTAAACAAGGCCGATTTAATTTAGAGATGTAGAACTAAGACAAGCTAGCTATCAAAGCAACGAGCTTGATAAGAATTTATTGACTAAAGCTATACAAAATATTGAGGTTAATTTGAAGCCGATGGTTAAGCATTCTTACAGAAAACCATATCTCTATAGTATTGATTCTATTTTTCATTGCCCTAAAGGATATAAAATTCCTAAATTTTCTTATTTTCTGGAGAAGAGAATATCACAACCTTTGAGCATATCTTAAGGTCTATAGTTTGCGGGGAGAAGGGGTAGGGGCAGTTTTTCACCTTCTAGAAGTTAAGATTGTTTGGTAATTCTTTGACAAAGACTGCTTTCACATGGTGCACTAACTTAGAAATAAAGTCCAAAGCTAATTAGGAGTCGATGGAAAATAAGTTTCATGTCGAATTTTATATACCACCCTGATTAGTGCTATAGTAGTTTAGCGCAAGCGCATGCCGTCGTATTAAGTAATATAGGATTTAAAGTCCATATATCATTCCCACAGGGACTATGTGATCTAATTCTTTCAATTAATTACTAAAATTATAACTACTTAGCTTTTATTCAGAAAATTTAAAATCTAAAATTTATTTAACTGATCTAATTTTATCAATCAAATCAACTTAAATAGAAACAAACAAAAGATAAATTTACCAAAAGATAATTATCTAGTGTATAGACTCATCTCTTAGTATTTCATTGGATTCATTAACCACTTAGTTAGTCTCTTAATTTAAATTGTTAGCTTAGACATTAATCTCATTATAAGCCTCTGTCGATGGTCAAGTGATTAAATTATGCATTCTAACAATCAACTATATATCTATGGCAATTAAATTAGAATGCAATTAATTAAGATCGAGTCTAAATTATGCCATATATACCATTTAGGTATATGTCTATCCTACATAGAACTTATAGTTATTACTTTATGATTATATATCAAACTATCCTAGGCTAAACACATGAATCCCTCTATTAAGTTCATTATGGTTCCTCAATCATTCATAATATTGGTCAGATATAATGAAAGCATTAAACACAAAATAGAATGAATCGATTGCATGTACCAAGTTCATAAACTAAGAATCAATGAAATCCAATTACATACTAGGTTCATATAGTCTAACCCTAGAATAACAAGTTTAGCTCATCACAAAACTAAGAGTATCAAACCAATCCATGAATGATAGTAAAAACAAGAACATAATGATAAGAAAAGAGAAGAAAAACTAATTAAGAAGACGCCTTGGGTTGCTTCTCTCTCAATCTTAACTTGAAATTTAAATCTTGATCTTGATTTCTTGGCTTTGATATTTGGTTTTGTTTTGTGAATTCTTTTTCCAAGTGTTTAACTCTCTAAATTCTTTGTTTTTCCTTTTAAAAGTGTGCTTTTATAGGTGCTATAAACCTTAAGGGCAAAGGCCTTTGAATCCAAGTCAAAATAAGAGAGTTGAGAGGGGATTTTATACGTTGTACGGGCACTACAGTGCTAGGGGCTTGGCGCTGCGGCACCAAGACCTAGAAACACAACTTTGAAGAGCATCATCAAGTGTTGGGACACTGGGTTGTGAGTGTCGCAGTGCCTAAGGTCTGACATGGGTGCTGCAGTGTTCAGTCATTGGCACCGCAGCACCCAACCCTGGGTCTAAGTGGTGGCGTATCTCACTTATTTCTCATCTGATTCGCCTTTAATTTGTTATGTATCATCACATTTTCTATCGTGCACCTATTTATAATTAAAAACACAATTAAATAGTTAAATATTTATATTTAGAGTAAAATATGAAAGTTGGGTACTTATCATACTAGTGCTTTTCTGTCCCTATGACACCCCAAAAGTAATCCCAGTCGACCTCACGAGTATAATGCTAATGTCGGGTGAATTAGTCTCCAAGTTTATAGCCAGTTTTAAAAAACTCAAAATAAGATGCCATACTTAAATAATCGAAGGAGATTGTGTGCCTGTGGTCGTTATAGGTATGTCTTTTGCAATGAGGGAGCACTTTAAAGGATATCGGTTTAAGGACTTGTATGATTTAGCCACCATAATAACCAGTTATGATAGGCTTCTGATGGAAAGAGACCAAAAGAGGGTGTCCTCCGAAGGTAATTACTACTAGGATCAGCTTGATGTGGCTACTGTCTAAATGAATCAAATAGCGAATTTGATGAATTTGCCTTGCAAAAGTCATAAAGGGAACTCCATATAAGTGCCCAGGTCTTAAGAAGCCGAATTCAATAAAGATGATGAATGTATTTTATATTTATCATTTTAATTTCATAAACTTGATGATTGCTCAAATTAAGTAAGTGTATATATTCTTTTAATATGCATTAATGTTATTTTGTAGGTTCCAAGTCAATGGAGCTATTTGGGGTGAAAAGTCGAAAAGAATGCACAAAAATATCAAAAATATATAGTAACTACTACAATAGGCATGAATAGGATTATTGGCTATAGTATTTTTACTGCAGTACCACGTCGCAGCACCAAAAAATTAAGGCTGCGGTGCACAAACAGTCAAAATGAACACTATCACTGTCAGGGTACTATTCACATAAACAGTACCTCTGTAGTGCCAATTGATGCAACAATCTTAATTTTGTCCTAATTTTAGACCTATAAAATGAGAGCTAAAGGTCTCATTTAATAAAGGGGAGTAGAGTATGAAATAGAGAGAGAAATTAAGGTTTTTAGTGAGAGAAACACAATTGAAGCTTGGATTGTGAGAGACTATTGAAAATGGAAGGCTTCTGAGGACTTCTTCAACTAGTTCTCTTTTTTTCTCATTTACATTTATTTCAAGTTTTTATTTGTAATTTGTGTTGTTTGAACATGATTACTCTTGTGAACATTTGAATTAATGTAATTGATTATTTCACTATGGATAGCTAGATTATATATTCTAGGGTTTGATGGAACTCTATTGAATACTATATTTTGATGTTGTTATGTGATTAATAACTATCTTGTGTTTATTCATTTATGTTTTTTTATATGCTTAATGCTTCTAATTTGATTGAAAAATTGATTAGATGTTTTAAACTTAAGAGTTATGTACTTAGGAGAGTTTAACCTATGTGTTGTTATTAAAAGCGTAACTTTGAGTTTATTGAGTTGGGAGACTAATAGACTTAGGGTAATCATTTAATGGTAGCTTAATGCATGTATGTATAGTAAGTTAGATAGGGATATCGGCTTAGTTATATATGCATAGAATCTCATTCGACACTCAGGAAAGGTAACTAGATTAATTCCATGCCCTTGATTAATGAATACACAAGATTAGTTATTAATCACCAATGATAAAGAACATAGGAAGGGTATAGTGAAATCAAGTCCCTAGAACTCATTATCATAGAACTTTCATATATTTAATTTACCAAATTATTTAGGTTTAAGCATTTTTAATTCCATAATTCAATGTAATGTTTAACTTAGCCTAGATAAAGTTAGGTTGTCGATACTGTAGTACTTAACATTAATTTAGGATATCAATCATTATAGGATGATACTCCATCATCATTTTATTACTTGATCATGGCCCATGTACTTGCAGTTATAATTTACATGTATATAATTTTGCAAACAAAAGAAAAGGAGAAATTTTGCAAGAATAATCAAATAGTTAAAGAGTAATCATTTGATCAGAGGAAATATGATGAGCTTCAATTGGCTTTTGAAGGATAAGTAGATCAAACTATTAGAAGGCCATATTATCCAACCGCTTGATTAAAGAGCTGGTAAAGATTATTGCAAATGGCATAATTCTTGGAGACACTGTAGAAACAATTGTGTTTTTGTTCAGGAATGAAATTCAACGGCTAATCACTAAAGGATAACTTCCGCTTAGTTCCAAAGGTAAAGCTTTTATCATTAAGATCGATTATTTCCTTAATACAGGAATCAATGTAGTCATACCAAATTTTAAAAGAAAAGCCTTAGGGGAAGGATCCTTAGGGGAAGGATCCTTAGTCGAGAATAAAGATTCAGATAAGAGATACAACTAATGATGCTTCCAAAAAAAAAAGGATCATTACTGAGGAGCCAGTTGAATTTGACAAGCTAAAATTCAAGAAAACATGCCTGATCAATGCAAAATGCCAAGCCATATTTGAAAAGTCCCTAATACTTGTCAAAACCAATTCAAATTGGAAAGATAGGCTCTATAACGTCAACACTAGAGGACATTCCAACCCAGAACACATTATATTGATAATTGGGAACATAACATTTCAAAAAAGGAGTGTATTTGAGAAAATATACCTAGCCACTTTGACCAAGAAACAAAAAAGGTGCATACAAAGACATGATCAACAGAGAGGATTACAAGAAGCTATACAACATCATAGCGGAGATAAAAGCAAATCGACTGAAGAGAACTTGGCTAAGATAGAAAATCTTAACAAAAAGCTCTATAGCAACAGAGTCGAGTGCAGAAGATGGAAGATCAACCACGAACAAAGCCAACCTCAGAAGGCCAAATAAATCAATCCTGGTCAAAATCAATAAAGGTTTGGGTACTTGTCAATAAGGATAAAGCCAATTGATAGGGGTTAATTAAGTATAATATTTCTATATTTCAAACTTAATATTTGTTCATCTAAATTAAGGTAAGTTGGCTTTTTATATGTTTTATTCTTATTTTTTAGGTTTGGAGTGAATGAGGTAAATAAGGATGAAAATCTAATGATGACAATGTAAAAAAAAAATCAAATTTGCTACAATAATATATGAACAGTGACCGTACTACAGTAATTTGCTACTGTAATCATGCTTCAGTAATTTGCTATAGTGCCACGGCACTCGCAATAGAAAGTTGAGTGTTGTGGCACCCAAAAGTCTCCATTAAAAGCTATTTTCAAGTTCTGAGTTATGCAGCACTCAGCCTCCAGCATCGCAATGCCCATGCGACAATAAAAACACCTTTCTAAATGTAGTGTTTTTTACTTAGATTTGAAGGCCCTCAACCCTAAGGCTTCTTAAAGCTATAAAAGCACTCTTTTCATAGGTAAAACACAGGCTTTTAGAGAGGTAAAACTTAGAGAAATAATTCATAACACAAAATCAAGAGATCAAGGCCAAGATTAAAAATTTAAGTTTAAGATTCAGGCTTCAAGTCAAGGAAGAGAGAGAAGCAACCCAATGCGTCTTCTTAATTAGTTTTTCTTCTCTTTTCTTATCATTATGTTCTTGTTCTTACTATCATTCATGGATTGCTTTGGTACTCTTAGTTTAGTGATGAGTTAAACTTGTTTAATCTAGGGTTAGACTATTGAACCTAGTATGTAGTTAGATTTTATTAATTCTTAGTTCATGAACTTAATACATATAATTGATTTATTCTATAATAGGTTTAATGCTTTCATTATATCTGGCCAATATTTTGAATGATTTAGGAACTATGATGAACTTGATGGATGGATTCATGTGTTTAGCCTAGGATAGTTTAATGCATGATCAGAGGGTAATAACTATAAGTTCCATATAGGATATATATACCTAGATGTCATTTACGATTTTATTTATACCTGTTCTTAATGAATTACATTATATTCTGATTACTATAGACATATAGGTAATTCAAGTTCAAGATCCAAGCTTTAAGTTAAAGAAGAGAGAGAATCAACCCAAGACATCTTCTTGATTAGTTTTTATTCTTTTTTCTTATCATTTTTATTCTGATTATCGTAGATATATAGATAATTGTTAGAATGTGTAATATAGTCACTCGATCATCGATAGAGGCTTGCGATGAGATTAGAGTCTAGCTAATAAATTTGTATTATAGGATTAACTAAGAGGTTAATGAATCCATTAAAATAATAAGGGATGAGTCGAAACCCAAGATTATTCTTAATTAATGAATTCGACCCTTTGCTTGTATTTGATTAATCTTAGGCTTAATGTGATAATATTAGGTTAAGTAGATTTAATTTATCTTTAGATTTTTCTAGATAAAAGTAAAATAGATCCAATTTTAGTAATTAATTGTGAGAAATAGATTAATATTCCCTGTGAGAACGATAACTTGGACTTAAAATCTTATATTATTTGATACGATAGCATGTACTTGTGTTTAGTTATTATCCCATACATCAAATTTTTATTGTCGTTGCTGAGGATTATCCTATATGTTCTTAGATTAATACTAATACCAACCTCTTTGCTTTTTATTTAGATTGTTTTTGTTTTTGTTTTATTTTGTTTTCTTCTTTTTGCTTTGATTTTGCTCTTATTTTGCTTTGACAGTTCATATGAAGGGAAAAAAATGCTGACTTGACTTCTTTTGATCCTGAGATTGAAAGAACTTTGCATAGACTTTAATATGAACAACGCTAGTGATCTTTAAACATGGAGGAAAATAATGATCCCATCAACAATCTAGTGTTTGAGCCAATAAAACCTTAGAGAGTGTTAAAAGAGTATGTTATACCAACTATAGATGGTGTTCAATTTAGTATTCGACGACCAACCATCAACTCCAATAATTTTTAAATCAAGCCAAGTATGATTCAAATGCTAAAGGAGTTTATACAGTTCAGCGGAGCTCCTAATGACAATTCTAACATGTATATCTTAAATGTCTTGGAGATTTGTGATACTTTCAAGTATAATAGAGTCTCAGAAGATGCGATACAACTTTGATTGTTCCCTTTCTTTTTAAGGGATAGAGCCAACAGTTGGTTAATGTCATTGTCGTCTGAATCCATATCGATTTGGGATGATCGAGCACATAATATTTTAGCCAAGTTCTTTCCACCAATAAAGACAACAAAGATAAGGAATGACATTACTTTATTTAGTTAGATTGATGGAGAGTTCTTATATGAGGCATAAGAGCGCTTCAAGGACATGTTGAGAAAGTGACCTCACTATAGAGTCCCTAAATGTTTATTTGTCCAAATGTTCTACAATGGATTAGTAGGCTATTTGAGGACTATTGTAGATGTTACTGCTAGAGAGGCTTTGATGAACAAGTCCACAGATGATGTATATGATCTACTTAAAGAGATGGCATCAAACAATTATCAATGGCCAACATAGAGACTTACACCCAAGAGAAGATCTGGTGTGCATGAGATTGACACATTCAATGCATTAACAGCATAAATCAATATGTTATCTAAGAATATTGATGCATTGAATGTCGTCAAAACTCAACAAGTGTCAAGCGACTTTTGTAGTGATAACTATATGAATAGACATTGCATGGAGACAACTAATTTTGTAGGTAATTTTAACCGACAGAACCCTACAATCATATTTCTACAATCTGGGGTGGAGAGATCTGTTGGGATTTGTGCTTACATGAAATTCCAATATGCATATATATTTATTTATAGTATTTATACAATTATTATTTCTAATTAAATTGTTAATATTATTAATTATTAAATGGTAAGTTGCTTATTATATTTCAATCATTGTATGATCTAAAGGAGTTCAGATCTGGTCTAAAGGAGTTTAGATCAGTGTTAAGAATTAGCAACGCTAATGGTGATAAGTACTAAGAGATAGTGGTGCTAAAAGTTAGCTGGTTGTAAGAGTTAGCTAAATCTAAGGAGTTAGAGCCTTGTCTGAAATAAGACAAAGACCTGAGAATATATTAGTAATAACATAGCTGCAAAGAATTGCAAATGGTGCTAGAAAATATTATTATGCAAGTATGTTCTCAAATACTATATTTCTGATCTAATTTTATTGATGCGGGTCTATTAATGGAACCTATAAATATAGATTAGTATATGTCTATATCTAGATAGTTTAGATGATTAGTCTTAGCAAACCATGAGTTTAGTGAAGGCTCGTATAGAGATATAAGTATATAGTAAGGACTAGATACTGAACAGACTCACAAGGACCTCTAATAGACATCTTATAAAGCCGTCAATAGAAGATCTTCTAAGTTTAGTAGTATTTATGGTCTTTTGACCTAAGCGCCACAGTGGGCTTGTGAGTGATCAACTATGCTTTGGTTCCACACATGTGAGAAACTTTTCATGGTTGACCGTTGGGTGTCACTGAGTATAGTCTGACGCTTATTTAGTCCGGTGTGCCAATTATCAAGATTTTATTAGCTAACAACTTTAACTAATAAAATATAGGTTTAACACTTAAACCTTGACAAAGTGTGCCTCTTCAGAAATCATAAAAAAAATCTTACTTTCCAAAATTTTCTTAGATTAAACTATTTAACCTAGTCCACTACCCAAGTATTCAATGAGTACACTTCATATTGTGAGAATATCTAGGTTCACACATGTTTGTCTTATAGAACTCTTTCATAAGTCTATTAATGATGCCCCAATATATGTTATGAATATTACAAAATGGTACGTTGAACCATACAACTTAAGGTTAACAATATATATATATATAGTCCCTCTGTCAAATATATCCTGGAAGAATAGAGATATAGATTATCACCGTCAAATCTCTATATGCTCGACTATGAACTTATCTCTAGATTTGTATTTTCATAAAAAATATTTGTAAACTCATTTATGATATTGTTTAAACCTACAAAAAACTCTATTTCAGGGTTTCATCTTGTGGTCACAAGACTTTTTAAAATACAAACTCGGATCTTATATCTATGCATACCGAACTTTATGAGCATCAGACTATACCCAACGACACTTAAAGGTTAGACCATGAAAGATCTTTAACATGCGTGAAATCAAAGCATGGTGAATTACTCACAAGCCCACCGTGGCACTCAAGTCAAAGGATCATGAATACTACTAAACTCTAGATGACATTCCATTGTCGACTCTATAGGATGTCTATTGAAGATCTTCGTGAGTCTATTCAGTACCTAGTTCTTATTGAATACTTGCATGCCTATACGAGCTTCCCTGAAGTCCACAGTCTACTAAGACTAACCGTTTGGACAATCTAGATATAGATACATACCAATCCAGAAGGTATACCAATCAACCTATGTCGGCAACCATAAATCAGAAATGATTTTTTCAAGAATATACTATATAATGACATTTCTTAACACTATTTGTAACTCCTTGCAACTATGTTGTAACTAATATATTCTCAGGTCTTTATTCCATTTCAAATAAGGTTCCAACTCTTACATGATTAAATCTTAGCGTTAACCTAATCTCTTTTAGATCAGATCTAAACTCCTTTTAATGTATGAAAAATAACAGATTTAGTACCGTGTAATAAAAAATTAATGATTTATTGAAATGTCCATTGTATAAGTATTAAACAATAAATCTTTATACAAAATGAAATTATACGTAAGCATAATCTCTTACAACTTCTACTTGCTCTAGTGTCATTCTTGATGATATCGAATATCCATCAACTTCACGTGTTTTTCAAACACTATAAGAGTTGAGGCCTTAGTGAGTGGGTTCTCTATATTATCTATAGAATCTACTTAGATACTATTACATTTTCTCTAGCCAAGATTTCTCTAATTATATGGTATTTCCTCTCCACACATGGATTTCTTGTATGCTCTTAGCTCATTTGCTAGAGCAGTTGGTCTATTGTATATAGTAAGATAGGATCTACTAAACTTAGGACTATCCCAAGCTCTGTGATAAACTTGCATATCCACATTACTTCTTTGTAACTTATGAAGCTAAAATATATTCTACCTCTGTGGTAGAATCAACTGTGGACACGTGCTTTGCATCTTTTAACTAATTACGACACCATTGAGAAGAAACATAACAAGATGTAGACTTTCTACAATTCAGATCTGAGTGGAAGTTTAAATTGGTGTATCCCTTACTTATAAGTCACTCTTTCTATAAATTAGAAACTTATCCTTTATACCCTTAAGGTAGTTTAGGATATATTTCACGGTCACTACATGGAATAGACTATTACCGAATTATAACACTTATAGTTATACTAATGTCAGGTCGAGTAGATAGCATGGTATACATCAAGCTACCTACAGCTAATGCATATGGTATGTTAGACATTCTAATTCTTTCATCTTTCTTTTGAGGACATATCCTCCTAGAAAGATGAATGTTGTAATATCCAATCCCTATTAGTAGTATTGGCGCCTAAATTTCGGTATAGAACAAATAAGACACCGTAGGGTTACTCGATTTTAACCCTATTAGAAATATTTTCTTTATAGTGCACGTGAGAGATATTAGACCTAATTTGATAATTTCACACTCGATCGGTGCGCCGGACGACCCTAGAATATTTTTAGAATTTTTCTCTATTGGCTTGGAAAAGAAAATTCTAATTTACTACATGAATTTCCATTTAAGGGTTATGTATGGAACAAGCCTTTGTTGAGAAACATAATCCATATATTAGAGAATGGACCAATTAGAAGAAATCTCATGGATTGCCAAGTTGAAAGTTCTACTTAGTTCTTTGAACTATTCTAACTAAATAGTTACAAATGAACTAATTACATAATTAGTTTTTAACTAATGGAAAATTAGAAGTTTTAAGTAAGTTGAAGGGCAAAATGGTAAATTGAGGGAGCACTATATATATGTTAGAAGTGTGTAGAAATTTGAAGAGAGATCAAAACCAACACTTAGCCAAAAAAAGAAGAGAGAAATTCGAGCTTCAAAGGGGGTTGCTGCTACAGTGACTATTCAAGTTTTTTTTTCATGATTTTTCATGTGTAATCAAGTCAAATTAAGGTTACAAACCAATCTCTAAGCTCAATTGAAGTCTCTATTAGTGGAAATTCAAGAAAAAGAGGTAAGAAAAGCATCTTTTATGAGTTTGATAAGTGAGAATTCAAGAATGTGTTAATTGATGTTCTTATGTGTATTCTTGGCTTAGATTGAGTTGAATTCTAGTTTGGAGCTTGAAGGAGTCATCAATTTAAAAAAATTGGCAAGGTGAGAATTAGGGTTTTTGGTGATTTTGTTATAGAGATTTCAATTGATTGTAATTAGGGCTTTAGAATGAAATTGGCATGATTTTGTTGTAATTGGAACAAGAAATTGAGAAAAGGAATGTGTTGGAACCTAGGGTGAAATTCTGCCACTTTAGGGAAGTTAGGAATTGAGTGGTGTTTTGATTGAATTGTTGTGTGTAAATGATGCATATTGTGAATTGAATGTATATGGTTGATGAAAAAACCCAACAATGAAGAAAATGGGACATAATTGTCCATGTTGGAAAGGTGAAGGGCAAGTATGTCCAATCAAATTATAAGGTGTTCAATAATTTTTAGGGCGCCGGATGGTGAGTTAGTTTCGATTATGGCTCCGTAACTAAAATCGGGAAGTAGTTTACATCCGAGCTTTGTATGCCGATTAGGGCATTTAGTAGTTAAATGAGATTCTAGTGTTCGATTTGGTTCTAAATGTCATTTATGGCGCGTAGGTGAGGATAACCGAGAGCATTAACGGGAGCAGGAATCGGGAGCGAAATTGAGCGCGGAGCGGTTGTGAGTGAAAATCTGCCATTTCTTTTACTTTTCGGTTATTATGTTTTTGCACAATGACTATGTATGTTTTATGAGCTTTCGATGCATAAACATGATTTATGATCTTGATATATTCATAGACATGCTTTTACATGATCGATTTGTGAAACAGTTTTAAAATTTCTGCATTCGTTTTTAAGGCCATTGGTACCCTCAGATTATAGTGGTGATGATTGTATTAGACCCGGCCGGTATATCCCGTGCACATGGGCAGGTCTTGGGGGTGTGTCACTAACTCTGGAAAGTCGGGATGTCGAGTCATGTGAGTCGCTCTATGTGTACGAGATATTATCTCGCTATATGCATGCGATGTAGGATTCCGCTGCATAGCCAGTGAGATGTCTTGAGATGTCACTGTGGGTACTGCTAGTTGAGGTGCCCCGTGACCTACTCACGTATGCGGTCCTAGTTGAGTCGCTGCGTGGGTATAGAGCTTTAGGGTTACCATTGGTACAGTTTAGAAAGAAAATGGCCGAGCGAGGATTTTACTAGTTTTCGATTTACCGATAGCATTTATGCATTTATATGCACACAGTAGTTATTATGTTATACAGATTCTGAATATAGTTTTCCAAAGATGTAGATAAAACCCGCTCGGCAAGATTTCATTAGCATATGATATTAGAAACCATTTTATAATTTTACATCCGTTTTAGAAGCATAATTTCTGCATGTACTTTAGAAATTGCTATCATTGTATAATATTTTTGTAATTGAATTCTCATTTACACTCACTGAGCTCCTTTAGCTCACTCGTTTTATGTTTTAAACCCCTTTCCCAGGTGCAGGTCTCGGAACGCAAGCTGCTAATTCTCCTATCGCCGAGTAGTGGGCCGAATCCAAAGATAATTTTTGTACATGTAAATGTGCTAATAGCACCCTTTACTTTATGCATAATAGTTGTAGGCATGTATATTTGTAAATATGTGTTGAATCAAGAAGAAGAGATTTCCAGTTTATGATGATCGTTTTTACTTTTTATGATTATGCTTATTTTGTGATTTACACGAAGTAATTGAGTTGTGTTGGATTTGATTTGAAAAGGACCGGAGGTCCGAATTGGTAGAATGGAGATGTGTTGGAATTAGAAGTGAAATTTCTTTGCAGGTTTATATGGATTTTCTGGAAAACAGGGGAAACTCTGTCCGTTTGTTTTTAAAACTAAGATGTCGTTTTCATGTATATTGCTAGATCTTCTTAGTAGTAACAAGAATTAAAAAGGGGTTCACCTCGCGGAATTTCTTAACTTACCCAGTTAGGTTCGGAGGAACTTCCATCGGGGTGCCCGGCAGGGCCGCTGGGATCTATAGTAGAGGGTCTCGGGTCGGGTCCTGTCAAATGTCATGTTTGAAAGGTAAATTAATTATTTTTATATGTATTAAAATTATACTTTTCAAGAACACTTTTTATGTACAAAGATTGAGAGAGTCCTATCGGTCTCTTAACTTTATTTTTATAAAACTTTATACCCAGAATACATGAAGCCTCTCTTAAACCCTTCATGGATAAGTTCTTACTCAAATAACTCTTAACTTACTGTAACATACCAATATCATTTTCGATAATGAGTATGTTATCCATATAAAGAACCAAAAAGACAATCAAGCTCATACTTACCTTTCTATACACACATGCTTCCTCTTCATTTTGATAAAATTAGACCCTTTGATTACTTCATTAAAATAAATATTCTAGCTTCTAAAAGTGTGCTTAAGTCAATAAATGGACTTTTTCAGTTTGCATCACTATGTATTAGTTCTAATAAATCAATGGCCTAGTATCCAACACCAGCAAAAGAAGATTTGGTCATCTTCCTTTAAATACATATATCTAACCATCCCTAACCAGATGGGTTAAGCGTGTCACGCCAATATAACCTAATATCATATGCCACAATTTCATATTATTCAAAAATTTTGAACTACTACATATGTTCACATATACATTTAAGACATTTTCTATTATATCTAAAATGTAATAGTCATTCATCAATTGACACTCAGCTAATAAAATATTATCCATATCAAATAAGTAAAAGTAATGATTCTGAATAAATATATAATAACCTTCAGTGTCTAACATAGAAGAGTTATAATTTACCTTATAATGTTTAGCATAAAATAATAGCTATACAAATCAAAGTTCTACCACAAGGGAGAAGTAATTCAAAATGTCCAACAAACTCGACCTGTAAAAAATTCTCATTTCTAACACAAAGATGTACTTCTCTACACTATAGTACTTTAACTTCTCTTAGATCTTGCAACATATTGTAGATATAAGGACATGTGGTATCTAATATCCACTATATACTAGTATCAAATGCTAATAAAATGTCAATGATTAGCAAACATATACCTAGGAGATTCTTCTGGACTGTGGAATGGTACTTTGGACACTATGCTTCCAATGTCTGCCCTCGTCACCATGGAAATGCTTTCCTTTACCTTTGTTCTTCTATTGTGACTGGGATATAACTTGTATTTAAGGACCCGCATGTAGTATCTGCTTATTCTTCTTCTTACCCTTAGACTTCCTAGAACCCTTCGAGGTAGAAGATAAAGCATCACCTTGAACGTAGAAGGTTGTACCCTTTTTGTTCATATCTTTACAAGTTGTCTTTAATATATTGTGTAGCTCAACATAAGTGAGAGTCAACTCTTGCGTATTAAAGTTTATGATGAACTGTGTAAATGACCTCGGTAGAGACTAGAGAATCAAATTGTTCTCTAAATTATTATTTAGAGATATATCTATAGTCTTCAACTTCTCGATATAAGAGATCATCTTAAGTATATAAAGACCAACTGGACTGCTCTCAGTCAAACTAAACTAAATGAGTGTCTTAGAAACTTTATGCAGATCAACCTATAATCTATCTCTAAACAACTCCTTTAAATGAAGCATGATAATATTTTCATTATCTATGTGCATCTGCTCTCTCTGAAGTTTTGTTGACATCAAGGTCAAGATGTATGACTTGACTCTTAAATCATCATCCACCAATTTCTAATATGTCTCAAGCTCTTTTAAAGTAGCTTTATCAGAACTATGTCTGGGCATCTTCTAATTAATAATAAACTCAATATGTTTTAATCTATAACTATTTTGAGATTCATCAGCCAATTAAGAGTAATTCTCAGCACTCTTCAGTTGATATGCATTAAGTATACAAACCAACAGATTGTTTGAAGCTATATTATCTTCATAAGAGAAAATGAGATATTAGCGGACCATTTCACAAAATCATTAAAATAATGCTTTAGATCATGGATATAACTAGTATATGATTTCAATCTAAAAACATCCTTTCATTGCGTTACATATTCCTTTTAATCTCTCAAATAGAAAAATTAAAGTTTAAATATTTTTAAACTTTACATTGAGAAGTAAACCAAATCGGCATTCTACTCCAGCCTTACGTTGAGAACTAATGGCCTTTATAAAACCAAAAAAATAAACAACTCTTATCAATTGCATCTCAAACAACTTTTACTTCTAATCCTAAACACACCTTATCCTCACACTTTAACAGTATTTGGTAAGTGTGCTCTAGATTAATTTATCAATAATCAAATATAAGTTACTAATACTAACCTCACACTTTAGAATATTATGATGTTTGCTTATATTTGCCTCATCTCATGTTTAACCACTATAGTCAAAATCACACAGACAAATCCTTCACGCTTTAGTAATATTGGAAAAGACCAAAGTGACACGTCTAATACCAAATTGACAAGACGAACCATGCATGACACTTTCTTAAAATGAAATGTATTTCAATATGATTAAGAGAAATTTATGTAACATATCCACATCTCATGAGGATTTAATTTATAATCACCCATTTGTTTCACATAAGCACAACTATCCCTACCAGTTTGGCTCCCTTTGTGGTTAACATTTACCTAAATCAACACGCAAACATACTCTAATACCACTGTTATAATGATTAATGGGTGCATGCATATAATAATGTGTTCATTGAATCAAATAATGCATGTTTTTTCATACATTGCGTATTGGAATTAAAATTTAATTTCCTATTTAACAAACACATACTGAATGTAAATCAATTACATTAATAGAAACTTACCTTTGAAAACTTCAAATGTAGAGTAGATTCGTGGGTCTTACCTTGAAGCAGATTTGTGAACACTTCTAGTCCTCAACGCTAGTGAGATTAAAGAGCTAGAATGGTAGCTTTAACAAATTTACAATAACTATGTTTCAAGCAACTCTTACTTTTGTCTTTTTCAATTTGAAAAAAAATGGGATTTAGAAGAAAAGAGCAACACTTGCTTTATTTTCTCTTTAAATGGCCAAATAATGATAATATATCAAATACGACATTAGCACTAGTTACATACTTGTTGACTTTTGCCATAGACATTTGTTCATTTAATCCACTTAAAAAATATAACTTGTCAATTAAATGGCTATACAGAAGCCATTTGTTCCATTATCTTGCCATGCAATATAGCCACTTGTCCATTTACTTTTTCATGCATAATGCCGAGTGTCCACTTACTTTCCAAGAATAAAGTTAAGTGTTCATTTACTTTGTCATGCATAGTGCTAAGTGTCCACTTACTTTCTATGCATAATACTAATTGTCAAGATTTTATTAGTTAACAATTTTAACTAATAAAATATAGATTTAATACTTAAGCCTTGACAAATGTGATTCCCAAGAGATTTTGAAATAAATCCTGCTTTTTAAAATTTTATTGAATCGAATTGCTTGACCCAGTCTGCTATCCCAATGCTCAACAAGTATACTTTATATTATGAGACTCTCTAGTTCACATTCATTTGTCTTATGGAACTCTTATGCAAATCAATGAATGATGCTCTACATACACATTATGAGTCTTGTAAAATTAGAATGGCATGTTGAATCATACAAGTTAAAGTTTACCATATAAGTATAGTCTTTTTGTCAAATATATATTGGAAGAGTAGAGACATAGATCATCACAAACTCCTTTATGTGCTCGATCATGAACTTATCTCTAGAATTGTATTTCTATAAACAATATTTGTAAACTCCTTGTGATATTATTTAACCCTACGAAAAAGTCTTTTTTGGGTTTCTGCTTCTGGCCACAAGACTTCTTGAAATACAATCTAGAAGCATTAGGATATGCAAGTTACTTATATGACCTGATGGATCTCATTACACACATCGAACTCCATGAGTTAGTATTCAGACAAAATTCTAACTCTTAGAGCTAAACTGAACTTTTTTAGATCAAATCTAAACTTTTTTTAGATCTACAATGTCTAAAAAGTAACAAGTTTTTGAAATGTCAATTATATAAATATTAAACAAGAAATATTTATACAACAATCGACTGGTAATGTTTTTGGATTTTTGATACATGAACGCGGAGGGTGGGGGAAGATAAACGAAACCAAGGCCAATGCACAATTGAAGCTTCTGCACCAAGAACCAAAAAGAACTTCAACAATTAATTGGCAAGATAAATTTTTTTAAGGTGATTTATTTCAAACTCAGTCAGACGCCTTTATTATTGGTCACCTTTATTAAAATAAAAAAAATAATGAGAAATAATGTGGTGGTCTTGTAGTACTATACACACTATGGTTGTATGCAAACTCCATAATTGGCAAACAAGTATACCAACTCTTTAAGTTTTTGTTTATAATAGCCCGTAATAAAAAAGATAGAGTACAGTTTACTACTTCAGTTTGCCCATCAGTTTGTGGATGACAAATAGTATTGAAAAGTAGCTTTATTCCAAGATTCTTCCAAAGAGTCTTCTAAAAGTAGCTTAAGAACTTTGTATCATGATTAAAGATAATTCTTTTAGGGATTCCATGTAAATGTACAATTTCCCTAAACAATAAATCAGCAATATGAATAGCATCATCAGTTTGGTTACAAGGAATAAAGTGGGACATTTTGGAGAACTAATCAATCACAACCATCACTGAATCCTTTCCATGTTGTATCCTAGGTAATCCAAGCATAAAATCTATACTAATATCCATCCGTGGTTACTCTGGGATAGGTAAAGGCAAATATAGCCCATATGCATTCTCTTCACCATTTAAGATTGTGTATGAATTTAATCCATTTGTTTCTATTGACCTTGTTCGTATTCTAATTTATGAGAGGACTTTTATGGATGAGGTTAAGAAGGTAGAATTGATGAAAAAGCTTCATGAGCAGGTTTGAATTCATATTGAGGAGAAAATAACTAAGTATGTTAAACATGCTAATAAAGGACAAAAAACTATTAGCTTTTAACCTAGTGATCTTGTTTGGATTCATCTTAGCAGGGAAAGATTTCCTAGAAAACAAAAGTCCAAGTTGATGCCAAGAGTTGATGGACCTTTTTGAATTGTAGAGAATATGAATAATAATGCCAAAAGTTTTAATCACTTTTAATATGAAGGACTTATCTCCTTATTTGGAAAATCTAGAAAATTTAATTTGAGGGCAAATCATTCTCAGCTCAGAGGTGATGATGTACATCATAAAGGTTTTAAATCAACTTAAGAAGATGAGCTGAGCATAAAATAGACTTTAGGTAGTCCAATAACAAGAGCTAAGGCCAGTTTCAAAGGGCCACAAGTAGTCAAATTTGAGCTATTGAAGCTTCTATGGGCTTAGAAGCTTGCGATCTAAATGGGAATGAGCCAAAGGTGTTTATTTTTCTTCAATTAGAGCTTAGGACTTGATTTAAAAGCTTTTGGTGACTTTGGGTTTAAAGTGGCAGTTGGGAGCTTTTATTTGCATGCTATTAGGCTTAATTTTCTTTTTTTGTGCCTATTTTTATTATTTCACTTATCGCTCTATATTTTCATGTATTTGGGCCTTCTAAAATTAGTTTAGCTTTATTTTAAATTGTTAAGTCAAATTGGGCTCATTTGAGTTATTTTGGGCTTTTTAAGTTAATTAGGTAATATTATGGTTTTTTCTCATCTTGTAAGCCTATATAAGGCATCTTAAACATCTTATAGAGGCAGCTGCCTCACTCTTCAATTTTATAAACGAAAAAGAAGAACTTTTCTCTCTCAAAATTGTCTTCACAAATTTTTCAGCTCTTGAAGACAGTTAGTGACTTATCACTCTTTGATAACCAAGAGTGTGGCATCAAAATCCTAAATTGATCCTTGTGGCATCCATCTAACTTATCAAGGTTTCTTTTTAGTTCTATCCTCCATCTAGTTTACCATTTATTTGTTATAATTTAGCCTAAACACTTAAGGAAAGACCAACAAAAACTAGGCACCACCTTCATCTTGAAATCAAATTTTGTTTTTATTTTTAAAAATCTATTTTGAAGATTAAGGCACATCATGATAGGGCCACCTTTAAGGTAATTTATGATGTGAACCTCACAAAGAAAAGTGAGACCCGATGCTCAGTAAGGTTCATTTGCCAAAGGATTGTTCTAAATCAGATTTTTATATAAACAAAAATAAGAACCTTGACCAATTATCTATAAGAGATAAAAACTATAGGTATAAGAATATTAAATACGCCACACTCAAGATAGATGAGAAGATTATATATCTGAAAGAACGCCACAAGATAAAATCTTGATAAGTTTTAATTAAAGTTCTTTGAAAAACTTAAAAGAAAACTCTCAACATTAATATATCATTAATTCTATTTTTCGTTCCCCTCATTTCTCATATATTTGTAGAGACCTCTTGGAATGTCTAGCATTTATTACAGCAACTAATGACAACTTATAACTGCTAAGTACCAACTACTACTAATAATTTAGGCACTTGGGATTCCAGCACTTATTACAACAATTATTGAAAACTTACAACTACTAACTATCAACTACTACCAATAAACTAGACACTTGGAATACTAGCACTTATTATAATAATTAATAACTCATAACTACTAACTACCAACAACTACCAATATTGAGGCTTTACATCACATGGACTACTCACATAAGCTATTGTGCTATTGTTTCCTATCACACATGGATGTTCAATAGACTTTGTAATGTTTTGGCAACCTAGTTCGCATTATTCCCCCTCTCTCGAAAAGGATTTTTCCTTAAATCTTTATCGGGCTCAAATACAACTTTCTTAAACTTTGAAGTGGTATTTTTGATACCGCAATAATCAATAATCATCTTTCATAATCCATCATTCTTAAGCACAAGCAATACTGGAATGGTAGGATGATTCATGTTCTTATACGCATACCTCTTCTTCATGAGCTCACAAACCTATCCTTGAAGTTCATTTGTTGATTAGGATTGCATCTATATGCTATCCTGTTTGGAATTGATGCTCTAGGAATAAAGTTGATTTAATGCTTGATTCTTCTTATTAGTGGTAAAGCATTAGGTATCTCTTCGAAAAACACATCATCAAATTACTTTTCATCTTCTTTTGTTTGT
Source organism: Ailanthus altissimus (assembly GCA_946807835.1). NCBI lineage: Eukaryota > Viridiplantae > Streptophyta > Magnoliopsida > Sapindales > Simaroubaceae > Ailanthus > Ailanthus altissimus. The sequence continues at coordinate 5,791,522 of OX327713.1, read as the reverse complement.
AAACTTAATATCTTTAGTACTTAGTTGGGAATCAAGAATACCCTTGCCTTGGCTGCCTCCCACATTTTGGCCTTTAGTTGGTTCTGCTTTGGAATTGGAATTAGCTTGCTCATCTTTTTTTTTTTACTTCAATCCAGTTTCAAAGATGATGCAAAACTAGAGTTTTGGCCATATTTTATGGAACTCTTCCTACTTAGTTATTTTTCTACCTTCTTTGCCATATACAACAATCTATCCCAAGCATTTTCATCAATGCCATCATCATTCATGGTAGTATGCCTATCATAAATTCGCACATTAGAAGCTCTAAGTCTTTACGCTCTTTGTGTACTAGATTTAAATTTATCTATCTATTCATAAACTTGCTCCATCTCTGCTTTCAACAATTTTTTCATCTCACCCAATAAAGCTTCAATGAGAAACTTTGAATTAACCTTTTTCGATGCAACTTCGAAAGTATTTTTGTGCCTATTGTTTAACATGTTTGCTGCAAAAAAAGTTAGAAAAATAAAAAGAGCCTTGCACACTCCCTCACATGTTTCACTTAAAGAGGTTCCTTTTCCAAATGATCGTTCTAATTCAAATTTTTCTATAAATAAAAACAAGAACCTTTACCCGTTGTTTGTAAGAGATAAGAATCAAAGGTATAAGAAGATTTTAGACTCCACACTCAAGATAGTTAAGAGGTTGTGAGTGATAAGTTTGAAAGAATGCCACAAGATAAAATCTTGATAAGTTCTAATAAAAGTTCTTTGAAGAACTTAAGAGAAAACTCTCAATATTAATATTATCAATTTATTTTTTATGCTCCATCATCTCTCATATATTTATAGAGACCTCTTAAGATGTCTAGCATTTATTACAACAACTAATGATAACTTATAACTACTAACTATGATATTTTACCAATAATTTAAGCAGTTGGGATTCCAACACTTATTATAATAATTAAAGAAAACTTACAACTATTAACTATCAACTACTACCAATAAACTAGGCACTTGAAATTCTAGCACTAATTACAATAATTAATAATAACTTATAACTATTAATTACCAATAACTATTAATATTAAGACTTTACACATCACATGGGCTACTCACATGAGCTGTTGTGTTGTTGTTCTCTATCACACATAGATGTTCAATGGACCTTGTGATGTTTAAGTAACCTAGTTCGCATCGTTCCCTCTCTCTTGAAAAGAATTTGTCCTCAAATTTTTACCGGGCTCAAATAAAACTTTCTTAAACTTTAAATTGATATTGTTGATGGCGCGACAATCAACACACATCTTCCATAACCCATTCTTCTTAGGCACAAGCAATTTTGGAATTGCAGAATGGCTCATGCCTTTACACACACGCCGCTTCTCTATGAGCCCACTAATCTGCCTTTGAAGTTCCCTTATCTTGCTGGGATTACTTTAATAAGCTGGCCTATTTGGAATTGATGCTCTAGGTATAAATTTGATTTGATGTTTGATTCCCCTTATTAGTGGTAAAGTATTATGTATCTCTTCAGGAAACACATCATCAAATTCTTTTTCATCTACTTCAGTTTGTGTTGTGTGTTTTCTATAACACAAATTAGCGCAAGTGCACGTGTCGCAACAAGTAATATATGATAAGTAGAGTGTCGATCCCACAGAGAATGATTTATCTTTTCAAGTTTAAGTACCGAAATGGTGTCTTTCTACTATTATCCAGAAAATGATTTAATGTATGATATTAAACTACTCAAGTAAAAGAACAACTTAATTATGCTAAGTGATAAACTAAATTACCAACAAGTTAAATTCAATATGAGAAATCCTAGGATTACAAACTATCCCCCATTATGCAAATAAATTCAGCAGAATCTCTTTGATGTTTATTAGTTCTCAACTTGATATATTGACCAAAACACTTAACACATCACAAGCCTCTTTTGCAGGTCAAGTGAATCTATTCCATCCAATCAAATATCTATATGTCTATGATAAATAAATTGAACAAAATTCATTAAGCACAAGTTTTATGAGCCATACATGCCTTATGAGTATATGTCTATCTCATATGAAACTCAAGTGTACTACACTATGATCATGCATCAATATGCTTAAGACTAAATACCTAAATGCCTTTGTCAAGTTTATTTAAGCATTTCTAGATCAATTTAACCACTGGCCAAGTAATCAAATAGCATTAAGCACAAGCACAATGAATATATCAAAAGCTGAATTAATACCATAAAAGAGAGAACTAAAATCAATCACATAATGAGTTCAAGGATGTAATCCTAGATGAACGAAATTAGCTCATCATTAAACTACACAATCTTGAAGCTAATTCCATCAATACATGTAAACTAAACATCTTACAACAAGTAAAGAATCAAAGAAAAGAAGACATCCCTGTCAAATGCCTTTGTTGTTGAAGCTTGCTTCCCTCCTCTTTGATTTCTTCAAACTTAGAAGTTAGGTGTTTCTTTGTGTTTCCAGCTGCTGTCCCAGCTGGAGTCCTCTCCCAAAATGTAAGTTTTGAGCAATTAAATAGGTAAGAGCACGGAATTAGGGCGCATTTTGAGTTACTTTTGGGTTTCCTGATTTTCAGGAACCTGTCAAAACTTGTTGCCCAGGTCCCGGCGCCGCGGCGCTGCGTTTTGGCGCTGCGGCGCTCAGTTTCTGCAATCGGCGCCGCGGCGCTGAAATCCAGCGCTGCGGCGCTGCACTGTTGCTACAGTGTACTGTAGCAGTGTACTGTAGCTACAGTGTTACTGTAGCAAACAGTGCCCCCATTCGTATTTTTATCTCTAATGCTCCGATTTGCGTCCGTTTTCCGGTATTTTTGCTCCGATAATGCTTCAACCTATAAAACAACATTAATACGCATAAATAGCCCAATTATTGAGATAAATTGAACAAATATCAAGTTAGGAAGATAAAATAGTTTATACAATTACGCCTTATCAAATACCCCCAAACTTAAATACTTGCTCGTCCTCGAGTAAGAGAGCACACGGACAACACAAAAAAAATGACAACAAACAATAAAAAGATATAAAACATTGGGTTGGCAAACGATTAGTAATTTATCTCAAAAATTTCTCATGACTACTATTCTCAAGGAAATTCTAAACATCTTAACCGTTCAACATGTTAATCCAACACTTATTCAAACCCACAAGTGACCTACTTGGTGTGTGTGTGAATAGATAAAATCATTAGTAGCATGCGCTCGGATTAGTTTATGCACATAAGATAATGAAATGGTCTCTATGAGAATTTTGCTTTTATTTAACACTCCATATGCTTGTTTTTCGCATCACTCTCCACTAATGTAGACACACACATAATCAAGGATCAAATAGGACTTTAGTTAGCTTGTAATGCATGGCTAGGGTGAGGGTATGATAAAATGGATCGATTTTTGGCTCAACTTACACCATAAACACACATTCCTCTTGAGGTTACTCAAACCCAACCATTGTTTTCCACCCAATTTCCCCCAAACTTATTTCTTTGATTCTCTAGCTATTTTGTTGCTCTTTTTTTTTTTTTTTTTTTTTTTTTTTATCAATATATAAGTCACTATACCCCCAAACTTAAGCTTTTCATATTTGAACAACCAACATTTATAACCAAACCCAAAGCTCTTCTTTAATTCACCCCTTCATTTATAAAAGTTCACACTATTCTTTAAAAGAAGTGCTATACTTATGGCGTGATGGGTACTATGAAGGATAATAAAAGTAAAGGCTAAGGTAATGATATAGTTAGCAAGAAAAAATGATAATTAGGCTCAACGGGGGTGACTACGGTCAAAATTATACATAGGTTGGCTTGAAAGGCTCAATCGGTCCAAAGATGGCCTAAAATCATATCGTTAATTATGTATGCCCTAGGATTTCGCCTTGAGTGATGCTCAAACAAGTTCTAGCGTGTTCTTGAGACCATATTTATTCTTGTAGTGCATAAAAGTCTTCTAAGTAAGCATAAAACTAAATAATTCTAACTATGTGCTCGAAATATCAAGTGGTCACAAAGTGAAGCTGAACTTGTCCTAGATTACCAAGTAAACAATCACAACATTCATTGTTTCCCAAAGAACATAGCATTTGAAATCATGTTTCTATTTCATATCATTGACTACTAATCATTCAACCAACCCACAACTGAACACTAAAATGAAAGAAAACAAACAAAACAAAAGAAATTATGCAAAACAAACAACTAAAAACAGAATTAAAAACAAAACAAATAAATAAACACAACTAAAAGCAGAACAAAAGGGAAAGTGTTTCCCTATCCCCCAAACTTACTATCCGACATGTCCTCATGGCAAAACAAAAAGAAACATAAGACAAAAAGCATAGAAATACTTCCCTGAAATAGAGTCCGGGCTTTAGTCATCATTTGTTGCTGTTGCATCTTCATCTTCGCTGACAAAGCCATGTTGCTCAGAACACTAATTTGCCAACAAAAGCCCCTCCACCAATCTCCTTAATTGTCACAAGTCCACACTCCAATCAAGTTGGCTAAAACTTTCTTGGGTTGCCTCCCAAACAGCGCCTGGTTTTTCGTCTCTGGCTAGACGTTATCTTTTTTGATTCAATGAGGATCAAACTGCATATCTGAGGCATCTCCCTTATGGAACTTAAGTCGATGTCTTCGGGTGTTAACATTCTTTTTCTTCGACTTCCACAACTCCATAAGAAAATCTTGAAGTGGCATCTCTGACCTTTTTGATTTGAGCCTTCCCAGAAAGACTTTAATCTTAGACTGGAAGATTGAACTCCAATAGCCTATTTTTGCTGTTTTCTTTGTGAAAGTACTTTGCCTCTTCTTGGTTATCAATCTGTACCATGATGCCTTTTTATGACCTTGATGTTGAATGGCTTCTATCACTTTTAGCCTCTGAGGTAATTGTATTTCATCCGGAATTACCATGTCCATTTGGAAACAATGGGAATAATCCTTGGAAATCTGTAGATTAAGGTAACCCTTGACTGCATTTTCTAGAGAGTCTTGGCTATAATGGCTGTTGAATATCCTTTGAATTTCTCTGTCAATAATGCTGATGCAGTAACATTCATCTGCTTCCTTGGGAAATTCCATGGCTTTGAACACATTAAACGTCACCTCTTCATCTTGCACTCTCATAGTAAGTTCTCCTTTTTGGACATCAATCAAGGTTCTACCGGTAGCTAAGAAAGGTCTTCCCAAAATGATTGGAATTTCAAGATCCTCTTCCATATCCAACACAATGAAGTCAGCTGGGAATATAAATTTATCTACCTTAACTAACACATCTTCAATCACACCTTTAGGATATGTGAGTGAACGATCTGCAAGTTGTAAAGTGACATTCGTAGGCTTGGCTTCCCCCAATCCTAGCTGGTTGTAGATAGATAAAGGCATCAAATTTATGCTGGCCCCTAGATCACATAAAGCTTTACCAAAATACCGGTTTCCAATTGTGCAAGGAATGGTAAAACTTCCTGGATCCTTGAGCTTTGGAGGCAATTTTTTCTGCAATATTGCACTGCATTCTTCTGTCAACGCTACAGTTTCATACTCGTCCAGCTTCTTTTTCCTTGAAAGAATGTCCTTCATGAATTTAACATAGCTAGGCATTTGCTCTAATGCATCTGCAAATGGTATGTTAATGTGCAGTTTCTTAAAACTTTCCAGAAACTTTGTAAACTGCTTCTCTTTCTTTTGCTTCTGTAGTCGCTGAGGAAATGGTGGTGGTCTATAAGGCTGCACCTTCTCTTTCTGTATAACCTTTTCTTTTGCTGCACCATCTTCTTGTTTTTCATTCCCCTTTGCAGAATTTTCTGCACTTTCTGCATCTGCAGAATTTTCTGCATTTTCTGCACTTTCTGCATCTGCAGAATTTTCTGCATTTTCTGCATTTGCTGCATCTGCAGAATTTGCTGCATCTCCAGAATTTTCTGCATTTTCTGCATCTGCAGAATTTTCTGCATTTTCTGCATTTGCTGAATCTGCAGAATTTTCTACATCTGCTGATGATTTAGGTCTTCCCACAATGTTTTGCAATTCTTTACCGCTTCTCAACGTTATTGATTTGCATTGCTCTTTGTCACCTTTTTGATTAACTTCCGTGTTACTCGGTAACGACCCTTGAGGGCGGTTGTTCATTGCAGAAGCTAATTGACCAACTTGGTTTTCTAAGGTGCGAAGAGATGCTGATTGGCTTTGCAAAAGTTGGTCAGTTTGCCTTATGTATTGAATTAACAATTCCTCAACACCAGGTTTCTTTTCTTGCTGAAATTGTTGCTGCTGCTGCTGCATTTGAAATCTGGGTGGACTCATGGATTTTGAGGATTGCCCTTGGTTATTATCATTCCAAGAAAAATTTGGATGATTCCTCCACCCTGGATTGTAAAAATTCGAGTTGGGATTATGCTGCTGCTGATTGTAACTCCCTACATATTGTGCTGTCTCCATGCATAGACCATTTTGGTGATTATCTCCACAAAAATCACAAGTTGGTGGTTGGCTTTTTACTGCATTGACTCCAAGTGTATCCATCTTCTTAGCCAACAAACTAACTTGTGCTGTCAAGGAAGTGAGTGCATCAATTTCATGCACACCAGCAACTTTTCTTGGATTCACTCTTTCTGATGGCCATTGGTAGCTGTTGAAGGCTATTTCTTCCAACAAGTCATATGCCACATCTGTGGACTTGCTCATTAACGCCCCTCCAGCTGCTGCATCTACAATCATTCTTAAATGTTCCACCAATCCATTATAAAATGTTTGCACCAACAACCATTTGGGAACTCCATGATGTGGACACTTTCTCAGCATATCCTTAAATCTCTCCCATGATTCATACAATGATTCTGACTCATGTTGTACAAAAGAGGTAATATCATTACGCATCTTTGCAGTTTTGGACGGTGGGAAGAACTTGGCTAAGAACTTTTGTGCCAAATCATCCCATGTTGTTATTGAACCGGATGGTGATGATATTAACCAACTTTTTGCTTTGTCCCTCAAGGAGAATGGAAACAACCTGAGTCTTATGGCATCATCTGACACGCCATTGTATTTGAATGTGTCACAAATTTCCAAGAAATTTGTGATATGCTCGTTGGGATCATCATTCGGGAAGCCGCTGAACTGCACTGATTCTTTAAGCATTCGAATAGTCCCCGGCTTGATTTCAAAATTGTTAGCATTGATATTTGGCCTGCGAATGCTCGAGTGTATGCCATTCACCCAAGGAACTGCATAGTCTCTTAAGGCTCTTGGCTCTGCACAAACATTCTGGTTTTGCTCTTCCATGCTAGTCACTTGGTTCTGGTCTCGTCGTAATCTTCTTAGTGTCCTCTCAATTTCAGGATCAAAGTATGCTAGATCAACGTTCTTGGAACGTCTCATACACACCTGAAATTTCTACAAACAAAAACAGAAATCTGAATTAACAGGAGAAAAGATTTGTATCAGTATTAAAATAAAAAAAAAATTTCATTCCCCGGCAACGGCGCCAAAAACTTGTTGTGTGTTTTCTATAACACAAATTAGCGCAAGTGCACGTGTCGCAACAAGTAATATATGATAAGTAGAGTGTCGATCCCACAGAGAATGATTTATCTTTTCAAGTTTAAGTACCGAAATGGTGTCTTTCTACTATTATCCAGAAAATGATTTAATGTATGATATTAAACTACTCAAGTAAAAGAACAACTTAATTATGCTAAGTGATAAACTAAATTACCAACAAGTTAAATTCAATATGAGAAATCCTAGGATTACAAACTATCCCCCATTATGCAAATAAATTCAGCAGAATCTCTTTGATGTTTATTAGTTCTCAACTTGATATATTGACCAAAACACTTAACACATCACAAGCCTCTTTTGCAGGTCAAGTGAATCTATTCCATCCAATCAAATATCTATATGTCTATGATAAATAAATTGAACAAAATTCATTAAGCACAAGTTTTATGAGCCATACATGCCTTATGAGTATATGTCTATCTCATATGAAACTCAAGTGTACTACACTATGATCATGCATCAATATGCTTAAGACTAAATACCTAAATGCCTTTGTCAAGTTTATTTAAGCATTTCTAGATCAATTTAACCACTGGCCAAGTAATCAAATAGCATTAAGCACAAGCACAATGAATATATCAAAAGCTGAATTAATACCATAAAAGAGAGAACTAAAATCAATCACATAATGAGTTCAAGGATGTAATCCTAGATGAACGAAATTAGCTCATCATTAAACTACACAATCTTGAAGCTAATTCCATCAATACATGTAAACTAAACATCTTACAACAAGTAAAGAATCAAAGAAAAGAAGACATCCCTGTCAAATGCCTGTGTTGTTGAAGCTTGCTTCCCTCCTCTTTGATTTCTTCAAACTTAGAAGTTAGGTGTTTCTTTGTGTTTCCAGCTGCTGTCCCAGCTGGAGTCCTCTCCCAAAATGTAAGTTTTGAGCAATTAAATAGGTAAGAGCACGGAATTAGGGCGCATTTTGAGTTACTTTTGGGTTTCCTGATTTTCAGGAACCTGTCAAAACTTGTTGCCCAGGTCCCGGCGCCGCGGCGCTGCGTTTTGGCGCTGCGGCGCTCAGTTTCTGCAATCGGCGCCGCGGCGCTGAAATCCAGCGCTGCGGCGCTGCACTGTTGCTACAGTGTACTGTAGCAGTGTACTGTAGCTACAGTGTTACTGTAGCAAACAGTGCCCCCATTCGTATTTTTATCTCTAATGCTCCGATTTGCGTCCGTTTTCCGGTATTTTTGCTCCGATAATGCTTCAACCTATAAAACAACATTAATACGCATAAATAGCCCAATTATTGAGATAAATTGAACAAATATCAAGTTAGGAAGATAAAATAGTTTATACAATTACGCCTTATCAGTTTGCAAACTTGATGTATGCTTAGTAACCATCAGCTCACAATCTACTGGGTACTCTATTCCATCACTTGCATCTTTTAACAGTGTCGTAGGTTTGTCATCTGACTTGCTTTCAGTTTTAGAGACATTGTTATCGCTTAGAATCATTGCACTTTGATTTTGACATTGAGATGTAATATGAACTTTTCCCAAATATATAAAATATTTAATATCTTTATTACTTGGTTGGGAATTAAGATTACCCTTACCTGGGTTACCTCCCACATTTTCGCATCGTTCCCACTCTCTTGAAAAGGATTTGTCTTCAAATCTTTACCGGGCTCAAATATAACTTTTTTGAACTTTGAAGTGATATTGTTGATGGCGCGACAATCAACACACATCTTCCATAACCCATTCCTCTTAGGCACAAGCAATTTTAGAATTGCAGAATGACTCATACTTTTACACACACGCCCTTTCTCTATAAGCTCACTAATCTGCCTTTGAAGTTCCCTTGTCTCATTGGAATTACTTCAATAAGCTGGCCTATTTGGAATTGATGCTCTAGGTATAAATTTAATTTAATGTTTGATTCCCCTTATTAGTGGTAAAATATTAGGTATCTCTTCAGGAAACACATCATCAAATTACTTTTCATCTACTTCAGATTGTAAACTTGATGTATGCTTAGTAACCATCAACTCACCATCTACTGGGTACTCTATTCCATCACTTGCATCTTTTAACAGTGTCGTAGGTTTGTCATTTGACTTGCTTTTAATTTCAGAGACATTGTTATCGCTTAGAATCATTGCACTTTAATTTGGACATTGAGATGTAATATGAACTTTTCCCAAATATATAAAACATTTAATATCTTTATTACTTGGTTGGGAATTAAGATTACCCTTACCTGGGCTACCTCCCACATTTTAGCCCTTAGTTGGTTCTGCTTTGGAATTAGAATCAGCTGGCTCATCTTTTTTACTCCAATCTAATTTCAAAGACGATGCGAAACTAGAGTTTTGGCTATATCTTATGGAACTCTTCCTATTTAGTTATTTTTCTACCTTCTTTACCATATGCAATAATCTATCCCAAGCATCTCCATCAATGCCATCATCATTCATTGCAGTATGCCTATAATGAATTCGTACATTAGGAACTTTAGGTGTTTGCTCCATTTGTGTACTAAATTCAAATTTATTTATCCGTTCATGAACTTGCTCAATCTCTGCTTTCAATATTTTCCTAATCTCACCTATTAAAGCTTCTATGAGAAACTTTGAATCAATTTCTTTTTATACAAATTTAGAAGTATTTTTGTCCTTGTTGTTTAACATGTTTGCTACAAAAAAAAGTTATAAAAATGAAAAAGAACCTCTCACACTCCCTCACGTATTTCACTCAAAGAATGATTCACTCAACTTTCACTCGTGTCTTTTTTTTTTTAAATTTTGAAAAGTAAATTTGGAATCAATGGAATTTGCATTTTTTTATTTCTTTTTGCCTTTTTTTAATTTATATGTAATAACCGAATTTGAAGAATTAGATAAAATAACAGACAAGAAGACATAAGAAAATTGATATAGGCTACAGATTTTAGAGACTAAAATAAAGTTGCTGATTTAAAAGAAAGAACAATCAATGAAAATTAAAAAGATAGTTCAAACTTGATTAGAGCCTAAGCTCTGATATCAAATGATTTGAACCTCACAAAAAAAAAGGGACCCGAAACTCAATGAGGTTTCTTTACTAAATGATCGTTCTAATTCAGATTTTTATATAAACAAAAACCAGAACCTTTACCTGTTATCTATAAGAGATAAGAACTAAAGTTATAAGAAGATTTTAGATGCCACACTCAAGATAGTTAAGAAGTTGTGAGTGATAAGTCTGAAAGAACGCCACAAGATGAAATCTTGATAAGTTCTAATAAAAGTTCTTTGAAGAACTTAAGAGAAAACTCTCAACATTAATATCATCAATTCTATTTTTCGTTCTCCCTAATCTCTCATGTATTTATATAGACCTCTTAGGATGTCTAGCATTTATTACAACAACTAGTGACAACTTATAACTACTAACTACTAACTAGTACCAATAATTTAGACACTTGGGATTCCAGCACTAATTACAATAATTAATGAAAACTTACAACGACTAACTATTAACTATTATTAATAAATTAGGCACTTGGAATGCTGGCACTTATTATAACAATTAATAATAACTTATAGCTACTAACTATCCATAACTTTCAATATTGAGACTTTACATCACATGGGCTACTCACATGAGCTGCTGTGCTGTTGTTCCCTATCACACATAGATGTTCAATGGATCTTGTGATGTTTTGGCAACCTAGTTCGTATCACTTTCGTATTTGGCTGACTCTTCTCAGTATATCTCGTGTCCTTTTAATATCGAAATTCTACCCAAGTATTTAAGATTCTTCCCTACTCATAAAGCCAACCCTATAAGATTCAGCCAACCTTATAATATGGCCATATAGTAGACCTTAAGGGTGACTAGGTTCAAGCCCAAATCCTCAAAAGATTTTAAGGGGTGGCTTAAATTGCCTTGAGCCATATTTTGGCTCCACTTAGAAGTTGATTAGTATTTGCAACCTTATTCAGTTGTCTAGGTATAAAATCCCTATGCATAACGGTCTTTTATCACCTTTATTATTATTTTGGTCTAACTCATACAACACGTTTTTACTTTAGATCGGCTTTATGACCCTTAGTTGGTATGATTTAGTCGTTCTTTTTAACTTTCCTATCCATGTGGTAGACGTTAGTGCATCTTTATCGATAGATATGGTCGACTTAATAGCCATTAAGGTCGAACTAAACTTTAGGAGATTTATGAATAAATTTAGACAAAAGTCATCCTCCTCCTTTAGGCTAAAACGTATCACTTTCCTATTATACTAATTATGTAAATATGATCTTTATAACTTATCTTAAAAACTTACTAAGGAATCTCTAAAGGTTGTTGTCACCTTAGTCGATGGAACCGAATTTGCCTTAGGTCTCTTCTTCCTCCCTCACCTTTATAAAAGTCTGTATGAAATCCTTCCTCTTAAAGGTGGAAAAATAATTCCTAACACTAGTGGGCCTCTTTAGATACTTTATTTTTAGGTATCGCCTTACTTTTCTTTTTTTTTTCAAAACCACTTTAGAACTACTTTCAAACTGGATTAACTGCTATGCTCCTTGGTTAATTCAATGGCCAATTCAGCAAGATTAGTTTGAATTTTTCTTTAAGTACTTCTACATTACCACGAGGCTTGGAGATGAGAGTTTTTGTCAGTTTAGACCAGTCAAATTCATCCCTAAATGGACAAGATGATCTTACTAGGTCATTAATCAAATTCTAAAGAGACTGATCTTGATGGTGTTTGGTATAGCTTTTACGTTAGCTGCTTAATTGTAAGGGACTTTCATTATGGAGGAACCATAAGAGAAGTAAATAATAATGAATATGGGACTAAAATATATCACCCAAAGTGGGTTAGTCGATAATTAAAGTGTGTCTAAGCCATCCTTTATCCCAACCTATTTTTGGCTAACCAAAAATTCAGGTCTAAGGTTATTTTTTAAAAACTTGCACTTTATAAATGAGACTTCAAAAGTGTCGACTCCCCTTAAGAAGTCTTTGTAGCTGATCAATCTCCCTATCTCCCCTCATCAGGTAGATCTCTTTGACAAATATTAGGCTCAAATAATGTCATTTCACACTGTCATTAGATGAAGCATTTCCACTACATAATTTTGATGATAAAGATTCTAACTCTAATGGTGATATGCAAGTTAATAAGCCTAAAACTCGGGATAAGGACATTTAAGAAATCCTTGATTTTGAAAAATATTGTGGTTTGAAATATATCTGCAATGATTTAAAAGAAATAAAATGTTTATGCCGAAAAAGGAAGAAAGAGCTTCTTTCAGAACACAAATGGTCAATCATTGAATGGTGAACAAAGTGACTTCAAACTAGAATCCCCTTATTTGATAAGATCTCATTTGATCAACCTTTTGTTGATCCAAGACCTCTAATTTTGACTGCTAAATTCGGCATAGTTGGAAAAGTCCAAGAAAAAAATTGGCCAACCTGGACTGGCTTATACTTAGCAGATCTAAATAAAGATAACTTATGGTTTGACCCTAAGTCGACCACAATCCTTGGTGATATTACTCAACAATGTATTAATTGATATACTTTTTTCTCTTAGCCAATCTTGCTAACTTTTTAAACCAATGTTGATTTTTTTGATAGAGGTTATACCAGCCCAAAGGATCATTCTTCTTGGTAAGGAGGAAACAGTCACGCCACTTCCAAAGAAACAAAAGGTAAGAATATCAACTTTCATTCTCTTAATTCTAATTAAGTATATAAATCAGTTTTAACCATTGTTCTTCTTGCAAACAAAGGCAAAAACTAAAATAAAATTATTCAAGGTACCTAGTTGAAGGAAGCTTCCAAAGAATCAACTACATCAAAGTAGTCAATGTCGGCTTATTTGTGGCAAACTCCAAACTTCAAGTCAACTATCCTTATTCTAACCTTTGAGGATGAATCTGATGAAGATAATTTTGTGGCTTCTCAAGATAAGGAAGCTGAGTTGACCAAAATTCATGTTTTTTCCACAAAGGCTTTTAAACCTGATTTGAAGTTACCTTTTAAGCTTAAAGAAGTGACCTCTGCTGCTAATGTTCTCTCGATGATCCTTCAAGAGCTGTCTTCTAATGAAAGCCACATATTTGAAGGCTCGAGCCAAATCTGATTGGCCTCTCATGCTCTTTTACCTTCTCATTCCTAAGTCTTAGCTAAAATTGATGAACTGAATAGTCTTGAGCCTCAAGGCCCTGACCTACTTCTTAATGATTCAACTGTTCTTGCTTTTTACAAAAATTTGAAGTTTGTTTCTGAACATACAATGGCAGAGACCATATATATCGACCTGAAGACTAAGATAGATGATTTTACAGCTTCATTCGCCTCTTATGTCAAGAAGCGATAGTCGGCTAACAAGGTTATTAGAGAGGTCGAGAAGGCCGATAAAGAGAAAGAAGACTTAGATTGGCTTGAGGTTCAACGTGTAGTAGAGATTCATTAGCCGGGCAACAAGAGTATTAAGGCCAAGAAAACTATAGAAGCCTGGGAAGTTAAACTTCAAGATTTGAAGTCAGCAGAGGCTGAACTGACTAAGACTTCCTAAAGCTTAGCTCAATAACTCCTTAAAAGACAGTCCCAAAAAGGCGGCTTTTAAGATAAAGAAGGTTAACTCAGCCTTTGTCGATTTTTTTTTCTTTCTTGAATTTGATTTTTTGTAATATAATGTTAGGTTTAAAGCTTTTGAACTATGTGAAAAAATCTCAATATTGTACTAAATCCCCTTTTTTGGGATTTTGTTAATATTTTCCAAGTAATTTTAGCTGATCAAGGGATTGAGCTTGTTTTACTTTGTTCATCTATTCATAATTCTGATGCTAGATCGATCAGTAATCATCTAAAACTTAACAAGTAATATGCAACCAATTAAATATTGAATCAACTTTTTATTTGATTTATTAAGATAACAAGTATATAACCAACAAGAAAAAATTGGCTTACATAAATAATAAATCCATGTAAATGTGATCGATTAATTTTAGACATAGTTGAATTCAAACCGATCACTAAATTATCTTTACGACCTAAAAATTGTTTTATCAATTACTTCCAAAAACATAGGTATTTAGACATTCAGATATTTCCCATTAATTGTTCTTAGGTGTTCATCTCCTTCTAAATTGGCTAGGAGATATACTCCATTGTCTAAAATCTTGGCAACCTTGAATAGTTCTTCCCAATTTGGGCTAAATTTCTCAAGGAAATGTTCTTTCGAGCTGAGTGGTAAAACGGATTTCCATACTAAATCCCATATCTTGAAGGATTTAAATGACTTTTTTTTTGTAAGATTTTTCGACCTTTCTATTTTATATCTTAAGTTGATCAATGCAATCGACATCTAATCGGTTTAAATTCTCCATCATGGAATCTCCATATTCTTTGGGACTTAGCATCTACTGAAATTTTCTTCTTATTAAATGGGCTATGAGTTCCATTGGAACCATGACCTTCTAGCCATAGACCAATTGATAAGGAAAGACTCCAGTGGCTGTCTTTAGACTCACTCAATTTGTTGACGTATTTTAGGTTGTATGCATGTGATTATGTATATATTGAAAAATTAAAAATATGCATCATATACATGAATTTGGCAGCGGAATTTATCAAGTAATCAACATATACACGTAGTTCAATTCTTAACAACTTAAGAATACAGAAAACATACCTTTGAAGACCTCCGATGAATATTTTCAATTCCGAATATCCTTGCTCCAACTTTGAGCTCACCTTAAAGTGCACTCTTGTCCAATTCTAGTTCATAACAATCCGGTGGGATTGTGAAGCTAGAATAACAGCAGTATAATCTCCAACAACAAGGTTTTGATTACTAGAAAGAAAAATATAAAGGATTTATTTTTCTTTCTCCTTTGGTTTTTCTGACAAGTCTTTGTTCTTTAAAAAACTCTCTCAAAACCAACTCTTCTTTTTCCTCTCAACTCTTGCACGAATTGTCATTCACTCTTTTGTTAACACACTTGAAACTCAACCATTTTTAGTGGTTACAACAACTTCACAAATGCTCCACCAAAATTAGATTAAGTGGCCAACTACCAAAACAATTTTTGGTGGCCATTTTAATGGTCTAATAAATTTAACCATTAATCATAAAATGGTGCTCCACTAAATTTAGTTTATGTTTCTCAAATTAGGTATGTCTTCATTTAGGAATAAAATAATAAATAAATAAAATCATATTTTATTTATTTAAATAACATTTATTTAATTATTCAAAAACTATTTGAATAATTAATATTTACCTTATTTGATTTTACTAACATGATAAATGGTTGAATTCATGGTAAAATAATTCATACAATAAAATTGTGCCACTTGTTAATATCTAATTAGTTAATAACTCTTGTCAACTAATTAAATAATATACTTAACATTTAAGTTTAAACAAGTGCACAATCCAAGGAACCCCAAAACATATTTTCGGTTTGCTAGAATTTCTAAGATGGAACTGTTCAATCCATTATGCTGCCCCAGTGCACAACGAGTACACTTCATATTGTGAGACTCTCTAGGTTCACGCCTGAATTTTCATATAGAACTCCTCCATACGTCCATGAATGATGCCCCCCACACACAATACGGATATTACAAAGTGGCGCGTTAGACTATACAAGTTGAGGTTATAACATATTCATATAATCCCTCTATCATTTATATCCAAGTAGAGCAGAGATATAGATCAACACCGTCAAATCTCCATATGCTCGACTGAAAGCTTATCTCTTGAATTGTATTTCAATAAATAATATTCCCAAAGATATTCACTGACAGACCTACATTAGTGAAGATAGATCAGGAACATAATATTTGAGAACATATTTGCATAATGACATTTCCTAGCACTATTTACAACTCTTTGCAATTATGTCATTACTAATACATTCTTAGGTCTTTGTCCCATTTCAGACAAGGCTCTAACTCTTTAGATATCGCTGACTCTTATAACCTGGTAGCTCTTATCAGTGCCAACTCTTAACATTTATAACTCTCACCGTTGCTAATTCTTAGCACTGATCTAAACTCATTTAGACCAGATCTGAACTCTTTCAGATTGTACAATGTCTGAAACGTTACAAGCATCTTACCATATATAAATATAATTAGCGATTTATTGAAATAATAACACTAGTATAAATATGAAACAAATATTCATACATAATAAGATGGTACGTAAGCACAAATCCCAACACTTTTACCTATTTGGTATATAGAGTCAGATTTTAATCAGATAAGGATGCTTAGAGATCTACCTCGAGATATGTGTTTACATTAGGTGGTGAGGCTATAAGTTAGAGGAGTGTAAAGCAATTATACATCGCAGACTCTACCATGGAAGCTGAATATGTTGCTTCAAAAAAGGCTATATGGCTCCATAAGTTCCTTATGGAACTTGAAGTGGTGCCTAGTGCTAAGATGGCCATTGTTATTTATCGTGATAATAGCAGAGCTATAGCACAATCCAAGGAACCAAGATACCACAAGAAAGGAAAACACATTGAGAGAAAATACCCTTTAGTACGGGAGCTAGTACAAAAGGGTGAAGTTATGGTATCTAAGATTGCGTCATTAGAAAATCTAGCTGATCTATTCACCAAATCATTGTCAGCAAAGTGTTTTGAAACTCATATTTATGATATGAGAGTTTGATAGATGCCCAACATGCTTTAGGGAAAGTGGGAGATTGTTAGACATTTTATGTTATTTTATGCCCTTAAAGCATCAATCTAGTTAACTAAATGTCGTAGATCTTAATTCACAAAAGTTTTAATAAGCTTGATTGATCTTAATCCTGAACAGGTAATGAACTTACATTCATGCATTATATCTTTTGAGTTATCATAGAGTGAGATCCAAATAAACGGTCAAAACCTCGATAGCTTGGAAATATAATTTCATAGGTTGTAGGAACATATATTTGCAAGATGGAGTCTAATAATTAATGTCCACCTAAACTGTTTGCAGTACTTGATCATTAGAATCTGTGGCCATAGTTATTCAATAAATTATTTTTTGAATAATAATATTTATTTGTAAATTTATTTACAAATATAGACATATTAAAAGTGATCATTAGAGCATTCAGTGACTTATGGGCAAATAAGTAATTAAAGAGAAAAGACATTTTTTCAAGGCCTAGCTTTTATTATAGACATCAATTAGAGGGTCAATTAAGTGGTTATTATTGGTCTAAAGACCAAGAACAATTTAATTAAAAGGAGTTTTAATTAAATGAGCTTTTACTTTATAACATAGGTTACTAGAGTACAGCCTTTGGCTTTTAGTGGAATAGCCTGGGATTAACTTAGAAGAATTGGTGTATTATGAGATAATAAGGACTAGGCCTTTTAAGATGGAGCTAGAAAGCCTATGAGTCTTGTAATCCCTCTACTAGCTCAAATCCTAATCAAACTCTGATTTCTTAATCCTAATCAAATTCTAAATACCCAATGGAGATTCCTATATATATGTGAGGTATGGAGTAGTAAAAGACGACTACAATAATATAGAGAAATATTTTTTTTTTTACGTATTCTTATGTGAGAAAAGAATTTAATTAATACCATTATCTTATATTTAAGTATTAGTGTTTTTAGAGATTAAGAAAGATCCACGTGCCTACACGCATTGAGTTTGAAGATTGAGGATAGCAGAGAAGATTGCAACCAGTCAATTCACGATCTGCCATAGTAAGGAATTGAGGTAATCTTCTATCCTTATACATGTAATTATGAACAAGACAATCTGACTTTCGCTACATTTATTTTTATATAAACAGAAAAAAAATTTATTTTCAACTAATAACATGATCATAGGGTAACAACTATGGGTTCCATCTAGGATAGATATATACCTAGATGGCATGTATGGTATTATGTAGGCTTGATGTTAATGAATTACATTCTCATTTGATTGCCATAGATATATAGGTGATTGTTAGAATGCGTAATATAGTCACTTGACCATCAACAGAGGCTTGTGATGAGATTAGTCTCTAAGTCAACAATTGGTATTAAGAGATTAACTAAGAGGTTAATAAATCCAATGAAATACTAGGAGACTAGTTAAAACTCTAAATTATCTTTATTTGTGAATTCTACCCTTCATTTTTTGTTTAGTTTAATTGATAGAGTTAGATTAGTTAATTAAATTTCAGATTGTGATTTTCTGAATAAAAGTCAAGTAGGTACAATTTTAGTACTTGATTTATAGAATTAGATTGCATAGTCCTTGTGGGATCGATACTTGGACTTAAAATCCTATATTACTTGATACGATAGTGTGTGCTTGCGCTTAGCTAGTATAGCATCAATCAATAAGTAGTGGTTATCTCTTTGGGTTTTAAATATTGATACCGAGGAGGCCTTTATGTATAAATGAGCCTCTAGCATTAGGTCTTCTAATGGGCTCGAGTCAAATTTGGGTTTCGATACTTCTAAGTTTTTACCCTTAAATTTAACTAAACGTGCCCCCAGTCTCCAACTCATATACGTAGGATCTAAGTCAAACTTAGGCCATTGTATTTGAGCCAATTTCTTGGGAGGAACAATATATATTAGAAAACTACTATCGATTTCCCTTTTTCAAGTGCTTAAAAGCCTTAAGAATCGTTTGGTTGTATTTTTGAAGTAAAATTTTAAATAGTAGATCTTTAAAAAGTAGATTTTGTATATATAAATTTTTTTGATAAAAATTTGATAATTGTTTGGTTGTCACTAAAAAAACTTTTTTCATTAGTAGATTATTTAGTTATATAATTTTTTGAGAATTTTTTAAAATTAAATTACTAAAAATGATAAAAAAAAAAACCAAAAATGACATAGATAAATAAAAATCTAATACTAGCATTGAAATTTGTTTAAAGAAAATATAACAATATATAACAAATAAGTCAAATGATTTACTTTCTTTGAAAAAAATAAAAAATAAATTAAAATAATATTTAGCAGCAATAAATAAGCTTTAGTGGAGGATATATTTTACATTATTGAGATGACAACTTAAATTACTACATTAAATGTTGTTGAGCCTTTCCTACATATTTTGTGATTGCCTTTTCTAACTGTGATCAGGCTTGCCTCTCAACTTCCAACCATCTTTATTGTTATTGCTTGCTAATTCCTCCAATTTTTTTTATCTTTGTAGGATGATCATCAAATATCTTTTGAGTATGGATTTTATTTTTATTTTTATAGACAACATAAAATTATTGACTCTAAAATTTGGTAGATTTGAAGTCAATGAGTCAGATTTGTTGGTTGTTGGGAATGAGATCGAGATTAACAAAAATAAACCTAGGAAAAATAGCTAAACACAAAATTTATAATGGTTCAGGTGAAGATGAGCATATGTCCACTTTATCAAGCTTGATGGGCTCACTTATATAGCACTATTAATAATATTATTATAATAGAGATACATGAAATCATAGCCTTTTTAAAGAGAAAATGAATGAAAGAAAAAGCAAAGAATATCACATAGAGGCAGTAGTAGAGAGAAATTGGATCCTTGCAATGTTTGTCTTCATTGTTTAGCCCCTTTTTTTATAAGTGTTGTTGGGTTTAGTTGTAGATTCCTAATTCACTTAGGGAAAGTTGTCTTCTTCTTCTTATCCTCTTGGGTATATGCCGAGATGGTCAGATATCACCCTCAAGGATTCTCAAGATTATGAGAATCTTGGGTTTAAAAGTGATATAGGCTTTTAGGGTCATATTTCTTAATCAAAGGTCCTTAGTCAAGTGTACTTTCTCTGTCAAAGAAGTGTGCACGGTCTTCATTAGCTATTGATGCACTAGTCCACTCAGACAACCTGTTTGGTTTATAACATCCCCTACCTTTCTTGAAAGAGGCCCATCCATGTTAGAGGATACCAAGTTGCTTAGAGTTTGTGGGATGAGTTAGCTTTTAAAGGAGAAGGGTTTTAAGTTGAGTCTTGAGGGGAAAAAAAGACTTTCATTATTTTAGCCAAAATAGAAGCTGTGAGGACAAAATTGCCTTCATAGCCTCCAATATTTCATTGAACACTTTTTTAACATTCTCTTCCTACTCTCTCTTCCAACTCAATCAAGCTACATTCTTTAATAAATTAAAAATGAAATACAACTTTGCAATGTCATTAAAATAAGACCACAAAATTTGCTATTTGAGAGAATATATTACTCCTAGCATATAGAGAGCACAAAATATACAACTTAAGGTTAGATCGAATTTGTGTAGTTATAATGTATTACATGATTTTATATTTTTAGCTTAATAGAGTGTGATTTTAGCCAAATTTGTGTAGTTAGAATTGTTCATTATACATTTGAGATATATATGTATAAATTTGGGGGAAAAAATTGAACAAAATAGCAAAAGAACGTAAATTGTTAAGCATACAAAGTGCTCAACAAAATGTCGAGTTAAAGGCACTTAAAAAATTTGTTTGAACACCTAAGCTACTTAGATGCTTGACAATGCCCATTTTTAGGCATTATCGAGCCCCTTCAAAACCTTTTATGGGCTTAACAATACCTCTTTTTAGGCGTTGTCAAGCACCTTATGTCATGCCCCAGACCCAAAAGATCTGACACATGACATAACTTACACTCATTCAATAATGTGCACTCATAATTAATATTGTATAAAATTTCAATACTTGAATTCTACATATGAATCCTTAGTAAGTTGCTAGTAGGTTCATCACAAATTAATCCATAAATAAACTTGATGTAATATAAACAAAATACAACTACACCTAATAAAATAATACATAAGTATTTATTCAATATGGACAATGTCTGAAACGTTACAAGTATCTTACCATATATAAATATAATTAACTATTTATTAAAATAATAACACTAGTATAAATATTAAACAAATATTTATACATAATGGGATGGCACGTAAGTACAAATCTCAACACAATTTTTCCTACATACTTCTTGCAACTTCTCATACCATGCTTTTGAGTTATCCTTTATCACATTGTTTAATCCTTGTATGAGAGATTTATTAGTCGATTCGGCATGTCTATTTGATTTAGCATAATAAGGAGTACTATGCATCAAATTCTTTAGCAAAGTTGACTATTTTTTCTCCTATGAAGACTGTCCCCATATCAGTTTTGATCAACTTAGGTAAGCTATGTTAGTATATGATGTTTTCTTTTATGAATTTAATAATAGAATATTATGTAATTATCTTCAAAAGGATGACTTCTACGCACTTAGTGAAGTAATCAATTGCTACTAGGGTGAAGGCATGTTATCTCGAAGTAAGAGCATAGATCTTTCTAATAATATCTATTGGCCATCCTCTGAACTGGTAAGGCTTAATGATAACATGCATTTCTTCAGCTAAGATTACCTAGATAAGGCTATGCTTCTGACATTCCTCATAGCCTTTAGCATAATTATACAATCCCTTTCTATAGTCGGCCACCAAAAAAATATTTTTGAAGATTGATTTTTTCATTGATCGACTATTCAAGTATGGTCCTTTCAATCCTTTATGTGATTCGGCCACAACTAATATAGATTCTTTTGGGTCATTACACCTTAGTGGCTCTTTTAAGGGACCTCTTCTAAATAACTCATCTGCAAATAAAGAAAATTTGGGTGCTATGATTTTTAATTATCTATTGGCATTAGCATCTGGGTTCTTCATATACTTAATTAGTTCATTTTTCCAATCCATGTTCAAATTGATTTGTAAAATTGACTTTAGTTCTTCTTGCCTTAGTATTTTTACTTCATTGTTGAGCAGGCACGAGTAGAGCTGATATATTAATAGGAGTTCTTTTAAAGCTTTATTAAACCCTAATGCCCCTTGAACTAAATCGTTGGCTTCTGAATTTTGTATCCTTGCAAAAAATTCAATTAAGGTAGAATTGAATCCTTCTAGCAGATGCCAAGCTTTGTTGTAGTATGGTATCAATAACTCAGCTTTGTAATTATACTTTCTAGTTATCTACTTAATGATCAATAATGAGTATCATCTCACTTTTATATTTTTTTATCCCCATTTCAACAAGTATTTCCAAGCCAATAATAAGAGCTTCATATTTGACTTTGTTGTTGGTGTAGGAAAATCCAACACTAAAGACATCTTTGTTTATAAACCATATAGGGAGATCAGAACGATGTTGGCTCTTGTTGGTTGAGCTAGTTTTGATCCATCAAACCACAATTTCCATGATTGACTACTATTAAAGCTTATTTCCAAGTTGGCATTAGGTGAGTAAAGAGATGGATGATTAGCTAAAAAATCAACTAAGGCTTGTCCCTTAATGAATTTCTAAAGAATATATTTAAAGAAGAATTTAGATAACCCGATCACCCATTTGCCTAGCCGATTTCTAAAGTTGATATTAGATATTTAATGACGTCAATTTGGCATATAACATACACAATAGTTGGCAATATATAATACTTAAGTTTTGTGCTGTAAAATTATTGGACCAAACATAATGTCTCTATGGTTATGTATCTAGTTTTAGCATCATTTAAAACCTGACTAAGATAGTACATGGCTTTATTTATGCCTTTAGGCTCCTAAGCTAATATGCTACTTGATTCCTTAGTTGCTGATATATAGAGAATAAGAGGTAAGCCTTCTTTTGGTGGAATCATGACTGATGGCTTGGTGAGGTAATGTTTTATTTCATCAAAGACTCATTAATACTGCTCAGGAGATAAGCTGAGCATAAAATCATGACTGGTGGCTTAATGAGGTAATTCATACCTTGGCTTTCTTGCAAATAACACATCTTTTAACCAATTTATGAACATCCCACAATATATTAGGCCAAAGGAAGTTCTCTTGCAGTAGCTCATAAGTTTTCTTCTCCTTAAAATGACCACTAAGACCACCACCATGAGCCTTACACACAAGCAACTCACGCAAAGATCCTGAAGGTATACATATTCTGCCCAACTTGAACAAGTAAGCATTATACATAAAGAACCCATCACAAGCTGCTTTAGCATATTCAGACACCATATTAGCAAAGTATAAATCACTAGTATATTGTTCTTTCACCTGTTGAAAATCTAATAGCCTTGCATTTAACATAGAAATTAATGTATACCTCATAGAAAGAGCATTAGCAATGACATTAGTTTGCCCATTCTTGTATTTTATGATATAAGGAAATGGCTCCATGAATTCTACCTATTTAGCATATCTTCTATTCAGCTTGTTCTGCCCTTTAAGATACTTCAAAGATTCATGGTCAGTATAAATAATGAACTCTTTAGGTAATAGGTAATGCTGCCATACCTCAAGAGCCCGAATCAATTCATAAAACTCATTGTCATAAATATAGTAGTTTAAAATTACCCCATTTAGCTTCTCACTAAATAATGCAATTGACCACTTTTCTTACATCAAAACAGTCCCAATACCAACCCTAGAAGCATCACACTCTTTTTCAAACATTTTAGCAAAATAAAAAAGTGCTAAAATAGGAGCAGAACATAATGTTTTTTTTAATCAGCTCAAATGCCTTTTATGCATTATCATCCACCTAAACTCATTCCCTATTTTTAAACACTCTGTTATAGGCGCAACAATAAAACTAAAGTCTTTAATAAATCGCCTATAGAAAGAGGTTAAACATGAAAACTTCTCACATCAGCAATACTAGTAGGTTTAGGCTAATCACGAATTGCCTTAACCATCTCCTCATCAACTTTAATTCCACTACCATAAACAATATACCCAAGAAAGATAACACTATCTTGGCAGAAATAACATTTCTTAAGTTTTTCATACAACTTAGCATCACACAAGGTCTCAAATACAGCCATATTTGCCTCACATAATCATCAAACGTTTTACTGTAGATCGAGATATCATTAAAATAAATAGCCCAATAAACTTCTTCAAAATATGATTCATAAACCTTATAAATATACTAGGTACATTAAAAAGCCCAAACAACATCATCATCCACTCATATAATCTATACTTAGTTTTAAAGGCTATTTTTCATTCATCACCTTTTTTCATCCTAATTTGGTGATATTCATTCATCAAATAACATTTAGAAAAATAAATAGCACCATGCAATTTATCAAACATATCATCAAGTCTAAAAATAGAGAATTGATATTTAATCGTTATCTTGTTGATAGTTCAGCTGTCTATACACATTCTCATGGTACCATCATTCTTTAGAATAAGTAAAGTAGGCACAAAACAATGACTAAGTGACTTACGCACATAGGCCCTCTCTAAGAGCTCACCAGTGCCTTTGGATCTTTTTTGCTTCTTTCGGATTACATCTATATACTAATAATTAATTTGATGCTTTATCCTTGGAATAAGTGGTAATCTCAATAGTAGCTCTTCTAAAATACATCTTTGAACTCTCTAAGCAACTCCACAACCTGTCTCGGTAAATCCAAACCCTCTATTTATAATAAAGGCTTTGCCCAAGTCATAAAAATAACCCCCATCGAATCTAGTAATTATTCAATGTCTCCTTTTTTGGCTAGCATCAGTCCCTTACCAGATTCCACCATCTTCCTATGATTGAGCAACTGATATTCTCTAACTTATTGAGAACTCAACGGCATCAAATTTAATTTCTTCCCATTCAGCATAAATGAATAATTATTTCTTCGCTGATTATAAGTCACATCATTATCAAACTACCATGGACGTCCCAATAACATATGACTATCTGTCATAAGAACTATATCACATAAAACCTTATCATAATATGTTTTAATGAAAAATGGCATACGAACCTATCTTGTGACCCGAATCTCTCCATTCTCATTAAGCTAATGCAATTTATATGGTTTAGGGTGTAGAACAGTAGTTAATCCCAGTTTCTCCACCAAAGTAGTGGATGTAACATTGGTACAACTACCATTATCAATGATCATAGCACTAACCTTATCTCAAATTTGACATCTTGTTTGAAAGATGTTTTTACGTTGTTCTGTACCAATATCAACTTCAACATTCAAAACCCTCTGAATAACTAATCAATTTCTCTCTATTGGCTTAAGATTCTCTTATTTTTCAGTTACTTCTACTTTAGTTTCCTCTTCTGTTTTAACCTTATCTTCACTTACAAGCTCTCCATGCTTCCTATGTAGAACCATTGCTCTCTTATTTGGACATTCAAAAGTAATATACCTATTTTCCAAGCACTTGAAACACTTGAGTCTTGAGACCTTCTACAAAGTTGAGGTTCAAATATCATCTCCTTTCTATTCAAAGAACCTGAACTAGCGCTCCCCTTGCTAAACTTCACTTTCTCATCTCGTTTAGGTGTGTTTCATATCTAAGAACGTGAAGAAACAACCTTTGTATTACTTGATTTAGTTGACCTTTGCATCATTTCTATAATTGCAGCAAGTTATTTATGAATTTTAGTAATCTCACCCCAAAATTCATCATGAGCTTGTTGTAAGCCCATGAGTTAAACTTGTTCTAAACTCAGTCCCTTTGGTACTCTATTTGCATCTTCTTCAACCATTATAAAAAAAACCCCTAAAAAAGTATGAACAACACAAACAGTAGCTAAAATATACTTCTCAAATTGAATTTTCACCAATTCAATAAATTAAGATCAGACGTCAACAAATGATTCAAATTCACAATTTCTAGGTTCAGGAACAACTCAATTCAACCAAATCATCTTTAGTCCACAAACTACTAAGAATCAACTTTAATTCTTCAGAGTTGTAATTCAAAAACTACTAACCTCAAATAATGGAAATTCAACCCGTTAAATAATCCCCAATAATATATCAAACAAAAATAGTAAGAGACCTTTAATGGCTGACCTTTCAATTTTCACACTAAAATTCTATGCTCTGATACCAAGATGATGTGTCTTGATCTTTAAAATAGATTATTCAAAATAAAACAAAATTTGATTTTAAGATAAGGATGGTGCCTAGTTTTTGTTGGTCTATCTTTAAGTGTTTAAGCTAAATCATAACAAATAAATGGTAAATAAGATAGATGATAGAACTAAAAAGAAACCTTAATAAGTCAGATGGATTCCATAAGGATCAATTTAGGATTTTGATGCCACACTCTTGGTGATCAAAGAGTGATAAGTCGCTAACTGTCTTCAAGAGCTGAAAAACTTGAGAAGACAAAAGCCCAAATACATGAAAATATAGAGAGATAAGTGAAATAATAAAAATAGGCACAAAAGAAGGAAATTAAGCCTAATAGCATGCAAATAAAAGCTCATAGCTGCCTCTTTAAGTTCAAAGTCGCCAAAAGTTTCTAAATCACATCCCAAGCTCTAATTGAAGGCAAATAAATACTTTTATCCCATTTCCATTCAGATCGCAAGTTTCTAAGCTCATAGAAACTTTAATAGCTCCAATTTAACTACTTATGACCATTTGAAGTTTTTGGCCTTAGTTCTTGTTATTGGACCATCTGAAGTCTCTTTTATGCTCAACTTATCTTCTTAAATTGATTTAGAACCTTTATGATACATATCATATCACCTTTTGGAATATCTTAAGTAGTAGCACTCAGAGAAAGGGAAGTGTCGATAACTTCAATCAACTTTAATTTCTAAGATTTGGATACCATCAAATTGATACAAATAATATGGAACTAAAAAAGAAGGGTGAATATGGATTATAATACATATAAACATAAAAATAGAAATCGAAAGTAAAATTTATAAGATCAAAGGGTAAAAGTAAAAGAAACTTACCAATTAACAAGTAAAAGATGGTGAAGAACAAAATAAATGCCTTCGAAAATTGAGAGAAAATGATCTTTTTACTTTAGAAATGAAAAGTGAAAATAATTAAGGTTGGACTTTTATAAGGTAAGATTGGTGGAAAAAAAAAGTTCAAAAAATGAAGACTC
This sequence comes from Ailanthus altissimus, assembly GCA_946807835.1. Classification (NCBI taxonomy): domain Eukaryota; kingdom Viridiplantae; phylum Streptophyta; class Magnoliopsida; order Sapindales; family Simaroubaceae; genus Ailanthus; species Ailanthus altissimus. The sequence continues at coordinate 5,764,108 of OX327713.1, read as the reverse complement.
GTTTAATGTAAAAGGTGAAAAGACAGCCTTACATCAATTCAGTTGAGATAAATTGACAGTGATGTCTGCAAAAGGAAAACATCGGCTTTAATATGACTAAAAGTTATAAGTCGGCTTTGATATTTAAAAGGGTGAAGTTAGCTATAATAGTTGCTTGGTCCTATCAGATTTAAATAAAATCAATTTTTGACAAGCATTTAAGCATGATTACCTTTTTAAGTTGACTTTTCTTTGATTAATAAGATTACCTTGCTTAAGCCGACTTTCTCCTATGATTTGTGAAAAGCATAATTACTGTACCGTACTGATTTTATAATTCATAAGCTTACACAACCTTTAAAATGCTAAGGAAATCGACCTCAGAAGTTTTAAAGGGCTACACTATGATAGCCAACAGGTAGGTGATTGTGAAAACATCAACGTCGTTGATCAGCTTGGTTGAATCAGACCTATGTATCGGCATAAAAAATGTACGACTCAAGGCCAGTTTTTAAGAATTGCAAGCTTTTACAAAATAATTTTTGATCGGTTTAAAGAGGCATCGTTGACAGCAACCTAAATTTGTATATATTTAGGCGCATTTAAGTTTTTTTTTTATATAAAAAATGTATTAATTTAAGTTTAGTTAAGATATAATTAGGTTCATCCTGATATTTTTTAAAATAATAAGTTTAATTATATTAAAATTCTTTTTTTATTAATTTATGATTAAATAGGATTTCTTGAAGCCTATATAAGAATATAATAAATTTTTGTATTCATTTATTCACACATTCAATACAAATATACAAATGTTTCTCCAATTTAACTTTTATTTTTGTTCTTGTTTTCAACTTAGGATTTTAGTCCTCGTTGATTATTATAGTCCTTTTGTCGTATTTTGCATATTCTTTTCTGCAAAGCAATTCAAAATTTACAATTTTCTCACTGTTTGACAGTCTAAGTTTATTCTAAATTTTGATCGATATAAATGGAGTTTGGCTTTATTTAATTTGACAAATCTTAACTTTAATTCTTTATAAATTTAAGAAAATTTTAGTTCTAATAAGACACTTATACAAATCCAGATCATTAATTTTACACACGAAAAGAAGTATATAAAGATTCACGTTGAACTTCCATTAGGTATTAAATTGTACTTTTTCCATAAAATTAGTCCAACAAGTTTAGCAAATGTTTTTCTATTTTTGTACTGAAGTGGAGCAGTGCGAGTAATGTTTTTGCTGCAAGCAAAATTAGTATATAAAATGATCAACTTTCAAATTAGGGGGGTTAATAAACAAATCAAGTCGATCAAAACTTCAAGTTTTGTTGACAAAGACAACATACAGTCAAAGAAAGACGGGAAGTAAATCACCATACAACACTTAACATTAAACAAGTTAAATTAAGGTAAGAAAATGTAAATAATGTAAACAGAAACAATTTCTTCCCCTAACAGGTGAAACTTCTCAAATCAAACGGGCAACATGAAAAAAGCAAGAAAATACGACCTAAAATAGAATTTTCTTTCTTAAATCGAAAAAACCCAAAATGATGTATAAGAATCATAACTTTTACATGGCATATCTTTTTACATGATCAAAATCCTCGTCCATTGACACACTCTATGACGGATTTTCTTTTTATTTGTTATTTAGATGTACATATCAGATATAAAGAACGAAATAGCTATTGTTACATTGACCAGCAGGTGAAAAGAGATGCCATAAAGAGGGCCTCTTGGATGGAGGATTTGATTCAAAAAAGAGTTGAGGAAGATGAGTCGTGAGAGAGAGAGATAGGGAAAATCGAAACTGCCAAAAGAAAATAAAAATTAACAAGTGTCAACATACAAATGCCAGGGCCACCACATAACACACTCACATGCATCTCGAAAAGTGAAAAAGACTCTATTAAAATAAAAAATTCATTTGTCGATGGAGAAGAATAGCACAGTAACCTATATGGGTAATCCATGTGATAAGAAACTTTCAAAAGCCTATAATTATATTTATTTGTGTGGTTAACAGTTTGACAATTAGTTTTGAAGTAAAATTTCTATATTAGTAGTTTTTAATAGTTTTCATTAATTATGTTGTAATAAGTGCTAACATTCTAAATATCTTAATTGTTAGTAGTTAGTAATTGCAAGTTATTATTAATTGTTGTAATAAATACTTAAAATCTCAATAGGTCTCTATAAATACATGAGAGATAAGCATTCAGACTTTCTAATTTCAAAAATCAAGTATTAAGAAACTATATTTTTGAATTGGTATTCTACTATTTTTAATTTACGTTTTTGTTGAACAATATCAATAACTTTCGTTTTCATGAATGAAATCACAACCCATCAGCGTTTATCCTGTGTCAGGTGGTATCAAAGCCTTGTCTTGAGATGGTAGGCCCGAGTGACTTGAATGGAGATCTTTTGAATGCGTTCGAGCAAAGAATTGAAGCACGTATGACAGAATTACAAGAACGCATGTCTACATTAATCGAACTGGTTATGAGTTCGATAGTTAATGTCAATTTGATAGAAGAAGTTGAAGATGAGCTTGAGGTCAGACCATGAATAAGAGGAGCAGTCATGGGTGCGCAAAGAAGGCTTAATCGTTTTACCCCTCCATTTGGTGATTTCAAAGAAGAGGAAGTTGATGGAGAATTTGTGGTGAGTAACGCCAAGAGGGAGACAACAACTTCAACATGATGACTCTTACAAGGTAAAAGCTAATTTTCTTGCTTTTAATGGTGCTACTGAGATAGAATAGTTTCTGGATTAGTAGTATGAGGTAGAGAGTTTCTTTGAAATTATGAATGTAACTCCAGAATATAAGATAGCTTTAGTAGCCTACAAATTATGTGTAGGTGTAGGTGCTTGGTGGTAACGCCATCAAGAAGGTCAAAGATCAAAAGGACTACCACCTATATGTCATTGGCACCAAATGAAAATACTTTTAAAAGGACGTTTTCTATTGTTGGATTATGAATAAACTATCTTCCAACGGCTCCAAAATTGCATCAAAGGAACTCGTTCTGTTTCAGCTTATACATAAGAGTTTCTAAGGTTGCAAGTTAGGTGCAACTTGACAGAAACGGAGAATCAGCAAGTGGCTATGTATGTTAATGGGTTGAGTGATGGGATCTAAGATAGGTTGACCATGCAACAAATATGGTCAATAAATCAAGCACAAAACTTGGCTTGAGGGCTGAGGACTAACAAAAAACTAAGAGGTATCCAAGGGCACCACCTTGTTCCAGAATTGAACCAAACACTAAGCCTACCCATACTACATCTGAGAGTAAGCATATAAAGTTTAAGGGTAAAGAGGTAAGCAAAAGAAAACCTAAGACAAAAGGGAGGGAAATAGTGGATAGTTCAAAGGGAATTAGATGTTTTAAGTGTAATGAGATAGGGCACAGATCTAGTGATTTTCTTAGATCTAAATTTGCCAATGTCACCCAACGCGAGCCTGTGGAGGACTATGATGAACAAGAAACAGCAGAGGAGGATGGTGACTTCGAAGTAGCTAAAGAAGATAGTGAGGAAGTCGTATGCGTTGTAAAGAGGCTGCTATACACTTCAAAATAACCTGATGAGACGCAATGCAAACACAACTTTGAAGGTAAATGCATTGTGGCTAACAAAGTGTGTAGACTTGTGATTAATAGTTGTAGTTGTAAGAACCTGACTTCACAAAGTCATGTTGAGCATCTTAAACTTAAAACACAACCACATCCAGCCTCGTACAACATTGGTTGGATAAAGAAGGGGCATAGCATACAAATTACACAATAATGCTATTTACTATTATCTTTAGGGAAGACTTACAAATTTGAAGTTCTTTGTGATGTTGTGGAGATGGATACATGTCATATGTTACTAGGCAAGTCGTGGTAGTTTGATGTTGATGCAACTTACAAAGGGAGGGACAACACGTATACCTTTACTTGAAATTACAAGCGGATAGTTGTGGTTCCAAACCAATAAGAGAACATTTAGCCAAAAATAGAGAAGAATGCATTATTGTCCATGGCTCTTAGAGAGAATGAGTTTGTGGAGGATATGAAAAGTGCCAAAACTTGTATTTTTCTAATAGTGAAGGAAATGGAAAAAACCCATGCAACCAACACCTAAGAAGGTTTAAGGCTTATTGGCAGAATTTGTTAATGTAATGGCAGAACTGACACAATTGCCTCCAATGCGAGATATTTAACATTGCATTGATTTTTTTCCTGGAGCTAGCTTTCCAAATCTACCATATTATTGTATGAATCCAAAGGAACATAAAATCTTGAAGGAGAATGTGAAGGAGCTGCTACAAAAATGACATATATGAGAAAGTATTAGTCATTATACTGTACTTGCTTTGCTTACTCCAAATAAGGATGAAAGTTGGAGGATATGTGTGGATAGTCATGCTATCAACAAAATAACCATAAGGTATCAATTTCTCATACCTAGACTTGAAAACTTGCTTGATTAGTTGAGTATTGCTAAAGTATTCACCAAGATAAATCTATGAAGTCGATATTACCAAATTATAATTTGTGTGGGAGACAAATGGAAGACAGCTTTTAAAATAAAAGATGGGCTATATGAGTGGCTAGTCATGCCATTTGGGTTGTTTAATACACTAAGTACATTTATACACCTCATGACCCAGGTACTTATACCTTTTTTTATCTCACTTTGTTGTCTATTTTGATGATATTTTAATTTATAGTAAAAAAGTAGAAGAGCACCTTGGTTATATTAGGCAAGTTCTAGTTGTATTGAGAAAGAATGGTTGTTTGTAAACTTAAAGAAATGTGTATTTTTAACAAACAAACTAGTGTTCCTATGATTTATTATAAGTAGTGAGAAATTTTATATGGATGAAGAAAAGGTGAAAGCTATTAGAGAATGGCCAAAACCGAAGACTAAAACTAATGTAATGAGTTTTCATTGCCTAGTAACTTTCTATCGCACGTTCGTTAAAAATTTTAGAACCATTGTGACACTTATTACCGATTGCTTGAAAGAAGGATGATTTCAATAGGAAGTAGCTGCTGATCATAGCTTCAAATTGATCAAGGAGAAATTGACTGCAATACCTATTCTATCTCTACCTGACTTTGCCAAAACCTTCGATATTGAATGTGATGCAAACAGAATTGGCATAAGAGCTGTTCTTTCATAAGAAATTAGGCCCATTGCTTTCTTTAGTGAGAAGTTAAGTGAAGCAAGACAGAAGTGGTCAACGTATCAACAAGAACTCTATGCTGTGTTTCGTGCTCTAAAGACGTGGGAAGCATATCGTTTGCCTAAAGAATTCATTGTCTACTCCAACCACCAATCTCAAGCACTTTCGAGGGCAAAAGCATGTTGATCATATGTTGTCTAGGTGGGAAAATTATTTTGAAAGATTCAATTTATGTCATTGTTAATAAATCTAGAATTACTAATCGAGTAGCAGACACTCTAAGTCATCATGCTATTCTACTTGTTACCATTTCTACTGAAGTTCCAAGTTTCGAACAACTCAATGAGCTATATGAGAATGATGAAGATTTTGGTAATGTATAGACTAAGTACCTAATAAAACAACCCTTAGGTGAATATTTAGTCCAAGATGGGTATTTGTTCAAAAAAAGCAAATTGTGAATTTCAAGGAGCTCATTATGTGACAAGTTGCTAAGGAAAATGCATTCTAATGACTTGAACAGCTACGTGGGTCGAGACAAGACTATAGCTAGTTTGGAGGAATGTTACTACTAGCCTCAACTTAAAAGAGATGTTGAAAAGTTTGTGCAAAGGTGTCTAACTTGTCAAACGAGCAAGAGGTTGTCACAAAGCATAAGTTTGTACATGCCTTTGCCTATTTCTAATGCAACTTGGCATAACATCTCTATGAATTTTGTACTTGGTTTACCATGGACCCAGAGGGGCAATGATGCCATATTTGTGGTGATTGATTGATTTTCTAAAATATCACACTTTATTCCATATCGTAAAACAATAGATGCACATTATATAGTCAAACTGTTCTTTAAAGAAGTTGTTCCTTTACATGCTGTAACACTTTCCATCACTTTAGATAGGGATAATAAATTCTTGACAGCCTTTTGGCTAACTTTATAAAAAATTTTGGGACTACATTAAAGTTTTCTAGTACAACACACCCCTAAACTGATGGCTAAACAGAAGTGATATATAATTGTTTGGAAAATATGATTAGATGCATATGTGGAAACAATAAGGGACAATGGGACTTTACTTTTGCACAAGTTGAGTTTGCTTATAACAACTCAGTTAATCGTTCCACTAGAAAGAGTTCTTTCTCTATTGTTTATACTAAAATTTCAAGGCATGTTGTAGACCTAGTCAAATTTCCTTCTACTGTAAGTTCTAGTAAAGCTGTGTTTGCTTTAGTGGATGCCTTAAAGATATTCCAAGAGGTGCATCAATCCTCGAAGGAGAATAACTTCAAATACAAGGCAATTATAGACAAGCATCGAAAACATTAAATGTTTGAGGTGGGCAATAGTATAATGGTTCATTTACATAAGGAAAGGCTGCCTGTAGGAGTTCATGGTAAACTAAGGCAGAAATATTATGGTCCTTTTAAAGTTTTGACAAGGATCAATGACAATGCATATGTGATAGACCTACCCGATGACATGGACATATAAAAAACTTTCAATGTAATAGATATCTCCATCTATCATCCTGAAGGCAACCTATATGGTTACTCGAGGACAAGTTCTTTTCAAGTAGAGGAGAATGATAGGGAACAACAGCACAGCAGCCCATAAGGTAGCCCATGTGATGAGAAACTTCCAAGACCCAACAATTACATTTATTGGTCTGATTAACAGTTTGACAATTAGTTTTGAAGTAAAACTTCTATATTGGTAGTTGTTAGTAGTTTTTATTAATTGTGTTGTAATAAGTGCTAACATTCTAAATGTCTTAGTTGTTGGTAGTAGTTGGTAGTTAGTAGTTGTAAGTTATCATTAATTATTGTAATAAATGCTAAAAATCCCAATAAATCTCTATAAATACATAAGAGATGAGGGGGAAAGCATTTGGACTTTGTAATCTCAAAAATCAAGTATTAAGAAACTTTACTTTTAAATTGGTATTCTACCATTTTTAATTTGCGTTTTTGTTGAACGAGATCAACAACTTTCATTTTCGTGAACGAAATCACAACCCATTAGCACTTGTCTTGCGTCATTTGCAAAAATACTTAATGAAATTGCATGATATTTTATAAAATAGAATATCATAACTCTTTACTGGAAATTATATAATCCATTAGTCGTCAAACCACAACGTAAATCTATTCTTTTGATTTGTTTTCCTTAAAAACCCAAAATCTTAATGTTTTTTCTTTTAAACTCAAATTAAATTTTAATTTAATAACATAAATATTTATATAATTAAAAATATAACTATTAATATTACTAAAAGTCAAATAAAAAAAATATAATCATATTTTCATATCTATTTACTACAAAAAAAAATTAATAGTTAAAACAAAAGAATATATTTTGAATATATTTTAAGAGGAATTAGAAATATAAATAATAATTAAATTCATTGTTTGAAAAAAAGATCTCTTGAACATTTTTGTATGTAAAAAATCTATCTTAGATTCTTTTACTTGGAGAGTGTTGGATATGAACTTCTTGGATCTAGTTTTTTTTACTATTCTCAATCATAAAGTTGGATTTGAACTTATTGGGTCTGATTTTCTCTACTATCCTAAATCACTAAAGGCTTAAGTGTGTTGACAAATTTAGATCTCTCAAAGATGAACTAAGTAGAGAATTTTGTAAAGGTGTGTTGTAAGAGTACTACTATTTTCATACTTTTCTATATATAGGCATTGATTATAAGGTCATGACTTTGAGACATGTTGAGCTATTAAAGAGATTAAAAACTTTATCGGTTTTCTAACTTTAATTTAGAAGGTCTAGCTTGAGCCATTTATAACCCACTAGATTTTATAAATTAACTCTAAATTACTTATTAAAGCTTGAGATTGCACTATAGTTAACCTATGTAATAAATAAATCTAATTTTAATTAAAATATATTTCATTAAATTCGTCTTGGTTCTTGACCAATAATAACTACTAAATTAACCCTCTATATAATGTTCATAACTAAAACTAGATTATGAAAAAAATGTATTGCCTCTTTAATTATTTATTTACCCTTAAGTCACTAAATGTTCTAATCATAATATTTTGTTATGTCTATATTTATAAATAACTTTATAAATAATTATCATTATTCAACAAATGATATATTCAATAAATTACGACCACAAATTTAAATGGTCAAGTACTACAAGCAATTTAGGTAGACATCATCTAAATGTAAGTTTCATCTTGCTAGTATATACTTCTACGAACTAAAAAATTATTTTTTCAAGTCATCGAGATTTTAATTGTTTATATGGATCACACTTTGTGATAATTCAAAAGATATAAATGTGATTGCAAGTTCATTACCAACTCAGAAATAAGGTCAATTAAGCTTTCTAAAACTCTATGAATTAAGATCAATAATATTTAGTTAACTAGATTAAAATTCACATTAATTCAGTTCCATGTATCATTACACTAATTTTTTTACTCGAAATCTCTACTTAATAATCAAGATAAATCTCCTAAAAGAAATAAAAAAAGTTACAATCTTATATCATTGAAACGCCTTTTTATTAATAATTTGAATATTATTTAATTTATAAAGAATTTATAATCTATATTTTTTATAGTAATATTATATGCCTAATATATAAATTATATACAAACTTTATAGAAATGTCTCATTAATATATGCTCTCTCTCTATACATATATATATATATATGAATAAATTATATAATTAAAAATTATTATTATACATACTTTAAAGGCACTCACAACATACAATGTCTATTTTTTAAAATTTTCAAAATGCGTATGATAGTGATGATAGAGAGAAAGGAGTTAATTCATAACCTATTTCTCTTGAGAGCTCAACGACTATAAATTACATTTTTAAAAAAAAGAAAAAATAGGTTCTTTTAGTATTTGTTTGTGATGTAATTGCATCGACATTAAGACTTTGTAATTATCATATTTATGCTTAATATAAAAAAATTAGTAGTGCTGAATTTGTAAAGTTGAAATACTTATTTCTTTGTCAATTGATATGTTACTAATTAATGATTATCATTTATCGAGTAATTGTTGATATTATAATTTTTATTAATGTAATAGTTATACGATATTAATCAATAATAAACATATTAAATATTACATTAATTAAGATACAAATTTTATGTACAATTAAAAGCAAAAGCATAACATTATTTTTAAAAACATAACAATTAAAAAGCAAAAAGCTAAATTGTAGTTATGTGTCAAAACTAGATAGTTAAACTCGGCTAATCTTTTGCCACCCATGCACGAAAAAGTCAGCATAGAATTGGCCATAGAAATTAACCAACAATCCAGGGCAACAAGTCCTACGAACCAGAATTTCTCCTCAATATTAGAAACTTCTGTAGCTATATTAGCAATATTCCTCCCCCACTTATTTTTCCAGCCTCAAACCGCCAATTTGAAGCGTGTAAAAGCTGCTGCCACAACCTCCCGAGACTCGCCAATCGTCCGGCAAATAATTAGCGAGAACAGTGATGGGAGGCTGTGCAAGCAAACCTAAGGAGTTTGAAAATCGTCCGGGCTCCGCCCCAACAGAAGCTCCTCCTAGCCCTAAGAAGGCTGAGTCCGATGCCAATGCTCAGGTACAAATTTTTTCCTACGTTTTAATTATTGATTTAAAATTATACAAGGTTATGTAATTCAATATGACACTATTTTCAAAGTATTTTACAATTATACAATTGTATAGCTAATTTACATCTATATATTACTTAATTATTATATAGGATAAAATCATAAGAGGAGGTTATTGTCAATCGCTTCCTGTTATTTATATGATATTTGAACTTATATATCATGATATTTGAAACAGGCCAAAAATAAAGAAGTTGAAAATGACAATGAAGCGCCTTTGGTAGACCTTTCAGAACCAAGAGAGAAAGATGAAGATTCTTCAAATGCAAAGGCTGCTGACGCTGAACCGGCTGCTTCTGCAGAGGCAGAGCTTAGAGAGAAGGCAAATACTGCAGAATTACCAAGTGAGAAGAAGGTTGAGGCTGCTGTTGCCGTTGAGGCAGCAGAGAAGGATAAAAGTGATGCACCTCTCTTCACCTTATGATCACATACACTGACGTGTTGCATGCATTAATATCATCATGAGATTTCTCGGTTTTACGTCTTATTATTACAATTATTGGGACTCATGTAGCAAGATTTGTAACAATTGTATCCATTTTTATTTATATAACCTGATTATTTAAGCTGGTTTTAAACTGTGTTTTTATTTAAAATTTGAACAAATTAATTCAGTATGCCCAAGATGGATATGCATCACCTCTTTCATGCAAAGCAAATTATCTCCCTTTTTTTCGTTTCTTTATATGGTGAGCCGCTGAGCCGTTCTCAGATTGGTTCTTGCATTCGACTATTACAAATGTCATTTTCGTTATAATCTTCCCAAACTTATGTGCCACGCTCGGTTAATAGCAATGGTGATTGTTAACAACAATTAGATTTTATTTGTTATATAAGTGACTTGTAAAACAATCCCTAACTAATCTAACATCCATATAAATGTTGAGACCTAAACCCCATTGTAAAACAAACCTTCAAGGGAATGGTAGTGGTAATATCTGTTGATATAAAAAGAAATTTTCTATTTAATAAAGTAAAATGCACTGGAAGTTAGATAATCTTGTTTATAATTATACGTATGGGATAGAAGATTATTTTAATTTCTCATTTTGATCAACCTTGAATTAAATAGTTACAACTTTTTATCCTCAATCTTCAAACTCACACATATAGACACGTAGATGTTCCTTTAATCTTCAAACTTACGTGTACCCAAAACTAAGAAAATGGGAGTAGCCTAATTTTTCTTTTTCCATGTACGAATATGTAAAAAGAATTATTTTTTATTATTCTTGTATTATTGCTATGTTTTACTACTCCTTGCCTTCTTTATATATAAGCATCTCCCTTGGGTATTTAGAGTTTGATTAGAATTAAGAATTTAGAGTTTGATTAGAATTTGAGCTGATAAAGAGATTACAAGTCTCATGGTCTTCCTAGCTCTAACTTAAAAGGCTTAATTCAGTCATCTCATGACCCACTAGTTTTTCTAAGTTAACGTCATACTATTTTAATAAAAGTCAAAAGTTGCACTCTAGTAACCCATGTTAAATAAATAAAAGCCTATTTTAATTAAATTAGGCTTGAGTTTAGACAAAAAACAACTACTTAATTCACTATCTAATTGATGCTCATAATTAAAGTTAGGACATGAAAATTGTTTTTGCCTCTTTAATTACTTATTTATCCTTAAGTCACTAAGTGCTCTAATGACATTTTTTTTAATGTCTATATTTATAAATAAATATTATTATTCAATAAATAATTTATTAAATAAACTACGACTATAGATTTAAATGATCAAGTATTGTAAACAACTTAGGTAAATATTATTTGTTAGATTTGATGCGATATTTCTATATCTTAAAATTGAGTGCAAGTATACACTATCGTATGCAAGTAACAAAGGGACAAAAGAGTTGGATGTCGAACCTACGAGGATAATATCTTCCTTTTAACTAAAATTATGTCTTTCTAGTAATTATTCAGAAATATAAAAAAATTTAAGAATGAATGTAGAAAATATAAAAACTATGACACAATGTAAAGAGATTTGGAAGATAGCAATATAGAGAAAACCTAAGGTTAATACTACCCTAATATGCTTTCTAATGATTAATCCTCTAATCTTTAATTCCCTTAGTCTTTGTTATTGATCAAGACATTAATGTATTCACAAGCCTCTTCCAAAGTCATGCAAGTATACTTTAATTTACCAAACATCTATACTTCTATGGTACTTATAATAAATTAAGTTTCATTAAGATTAAGTCTTATTGATCTTATATGTAATATCCAATCCTCATTAGTAGTATTAGCGCCTAAATTTCTGTATAGAGTAATGAAGACACCATGGGGTTACTTGATTTTAACCCTCTAAAAAAATAATTTTATGGTGTGCGTGAGAGATATTAGACCTAATTTGGTAATTTCACACTCAGTTGGAGAGTCGGACAACCCTAGAATATTTTTGAAATTTTTCTCTATTGGCTTGGAAAAGGAAATTTTAATTTACTACATGAATTTTCATTTAAAGGTTATGTATGGAACAAGCCTTTGTTGAGAAACACAATCCATAAATGAGAGAATGTACCAATTAGAAACAATCTCATGGATTGCCAAGTTGGGAATTCTAGTTAGTTCCTTGGACTATTCTAACTAGATAGTTACAAAGGAACCAATTACATACTTAGTTTTCAACCAATGGCAAATTCAAAATTTAGAGTAAGTTGAGGGGCAAATTGATCTTTTGAGAGAGCACTATATATATGTTAGAAGTGTGTAGAAATTTCAAGTGATCAAAAGCACAACACTTAGAGTAAAAGATAGCAAAATTCGTGCAAAAGAAGAGGGGGCTACTACAGTGACATTTCAATTGTTTTCTCATGCTTTTGCATGCTTAATTAAGCTAAAATAAGGTCACATACCAGTTCCTAAGATCAATTGAAGCCTACATTAGTGAAAATTCAAGAAAAAGAGGTAAGAAAAGCATTGTTTTGTAAGATTGATATGTGAACTTTCAAGATTGCTTCAATTGATGTTCTTGTGTGTATTCTTGGTTTAGATTGAGTTGAATTCTAGTGTGGAGCTTGAATGAGTCATCAAATTAAAGAAATTAGCAAGGTAAGAATTAGGGTTTTGGGTAATTTGGATGTAGAGACTTCAATTGATTATAATTAGGACATTAGAATGAAATTGGTTTGATTTTGATGCAATTGGAACAAAAAATTGAGAAAAGAAATGTGTTGGAACAAAGGGTGAAATTCTGCCACTTTAGGTAAGTTAGGGATTAAATTGTGTTTTGGTTAAATTGTAATGTATAAATGGTGCCTTATGTAAATTGAATGTATATGGTTAATGAAAAAATCAAAAATGAAGAAAATGGGGCATAATTTTCTATTTTGGTAAGGTAAAGGGTAATTATATCCAATCAAAGTTATAAGGCGTTTGATAATTTTCTAGGCACCGGATGGTAAGTTAGATTAGCTTAAATGACTCCGTAAGTGGAAATCAGAAAGTAGTATCCATCCGGCCTTTGTATGCCAATTAGGGTGTTAAGTAGTTAAAAGAGATCTAGTGTTTGAATTAGTTCTAATGTCATTTATGGCGCGAAGGTCAAGAAAATCGAGACTGGTAACTGGAGAAAAATCCAGAGCGAAATCAAACTCAGAGCGGTTGTAAGTGAAACTCTTTTATTTGTTTATATTTCGTTTATTATGTTTTCGCATAATGAAAATGTATGTTTTATGTGTTTTTAATGCGTAAACATAAGTTAGGATCTTGATATACATATCCATATATATGCTTTTACATGTTCAGTTTAAGAAACAGTTTTAAAATTACTGCATCCATTTAAAGGCCATTGGTACCATCAGATTATAGTGGTGGTGATTGTATTAGACCCAGCCGGTATATTCCGTACATATGGGCAGGTTATAAGGGGTGTGTCACTAACTCTGAAAAGTTGGGATGTCGAGTCATATGAGTATCTCTATGTGTTATGTTAGAAACCGTTTTACTTTATACCAGTTTTAGAAGCATAATCTATGCAAAATAGTATTTTATTTAAAATCTTAAATGCACTCACTGAGCTCCCTTAGCTCACTCGTTTTGTGTTTTATATTTTTTAACCCCCTTCCCAGGTGTTGATTCTCCTATTGCTGATTAGTAGGCTATATCTGAAGATCATTTTGTACATGTAAATGTGCTAAATAGCACTCTTTTTGCTTTCAACGTAGTAGTTCTAGATTTGTGATATGTTTTGGATAACCAAGAAGAGATTTCGATATTTTAATGATCGTTTCACTTTTTATCAGTATAATAGTTTTATGATCATAATGAAATTATTGAGTTGAGTTGGAATTAATTTGGAAAGGTGGTATCAGAGCACGGTTTTTGAAGTTTTTAGTTAAAAAGTTCATTTTTAGAATGAGATTCTTGAAGTTGCATTTATATTTTTCTAAGTTTAGTAAATTGAATTCTATGCATTTGATAATCATTTGCATCATTAAATTCACAAAAAATATGCATCGTTGTGGGGGCCCATGTACTATGAGAGCAGTTGCAGAGGCTCTTGCATCTAAAGAGGAGCAGGGAAAATTCACATGAACAGATGAGAGATCTACATGGTTTAGCAGTTAGAAACCAAGTCAAGGAGCTCAATCCAGCCAAGCTTCCATTAGGCAACCATCGGTCGAATTTTGAAGCTCTAAGGGGAGTTGGAAGATTTTTCCAGTATGTAATAAATGTGGCAAAGCCCATCTGGGGGATTGTAGGAAAAAGACTACTGGTTGTTATAAGTGTGGTCAAGAAGGCCACTATATGAGAGATTGCTCGAATGATGGAGCTAGCAGTAGGACAGAAGATACACCATTAGTTCGGGACAAGCTAGTGGTGGTCGAGGACAGATTCGAGGATGTCCCTAATTCGAAAGGTCGAGTGGCTCGAGCTAGCCTAATAGGGGAGCCGGTCGAGGAGGATCTTTCGGAGAACCACAAAGCACACCTCATACCCAAGCTAGGGTATTTGCAGTAACCTAGCAGGAGGCGGATGCGGCCTCAAAGGTTGTGATAAGTACGATGTTAATTTGTGATCGAGATGCTTATGTATTGATAGATCCTGGAGTGACCCATTCTTTTATTTTTGTGGAGTTTGCAGTAAAACTAGTATAGTGCCCCAATTATTAGATTGTGCAGTAGTAGTGTCTCTTCCTACAGGAGACTCTATTGTAGCAGAAAGGGTGTATAAGGGTAGTAAAATCAGTATTGAGGGCCAAGAGTTTAAGCAGATTTAATTTTGCTAGCTATCAGTAAGTTTGATGTGATATTGGGGATGGACTGGTTGTTTAAATTTTGAGCTTTAATGGATTATTTTCGAAAAGAAGTCAAATTATATAGCTTAGGGGGAACGGAAGTCATTTTCTGCAAAGTACGAAAATCACTTCCTGCCAGTATAGTGTCGATAATGAGGGCAATAAAGATGCTTCGAAAGTCGTGTCAGGGGCACTTAGTCTATGCCATAGATGTAAGAGACGGTAGAACGAAATTGGAGGATATTCCAGTGGTTAGCGAGTTTTTGGATTTATTCCCAGAAGATCTTCCGGGCTTACCTCTATATAGAGAGATAGAGTTTCGAATAGAAGTAGCCATTGGAACGCAACCAATTTCCAAAGCACCCTATAGAATGGCTCCTTTAGAATTAAAAGAATTGAAGGTTCAGCTAGAAAAAGTTGGTTAATAAGGGTTTCATCAGACCGAGTACTTCTCATTAGAGGCATCGATTTTATTTGTAAAGAAGAAAGATGGAAGTATGAGATATTATATATTGATTACAGGGAACTGAATAAAGTAACGGTGCGTAATTAATATCCACTTTCAAGAATTGATGATTTTTTTGATCAGTTACAGGGAGCCAGAGTATTTTTCAAGATAGATCTGAGGTGAGGCTATCATCAACTGAAAATTAGGGAGGAAAACATTCCCAAGATGGCCGTTAGGACCTGATATAGGCATTATGAATTCTTGATTATGCCTTTTGGGTTGACTAATGCCCCAGCCGCTTTTATGGATCTCATGAACAGAGTTTTTCGATCCTATTTAGATCGGTTTGTGATAGTATTTATTGATGATATACTGGTTTATTCAAGCAGTGAGAAAGAGTATACAGAATATCTAAGGATTGTTTTGCAAACCTTGAGGGACCATCGGCTGTACGCCAAACTCAGTAAATGTCAGTTTTTACTAGATAGGGTTGCATTTTTTGGGCATGTAATCTCTGTAGAAGGGGTAACAGTAGATCCCCAAATGATTGAAGCCATAGTGAATTGGAGACAGCCCACAAACTTGAGGGAGGTCCGTAGTTTCTTGGGTTTAGATGGATATTATAGAAAGTTTATAGAGGGATTTTCAAATATAGCTGCTCCTATGACTAAACTAACCCGGAAAGAAGAAAAGTTTGTATGGTCGAAAGTGTGCCAGCAGAGTTTCGAAGAGTTAAAACGAAGGTTAACTTCGGCCCCAATGCTTACACTTCCATTGGGGAATGACGAATTTACCATATATTGTGACGCTTCCAAGCAAGGTCTAGGTTGTGTGCTGATGTAGAAGGAGAAAGTAATAGCATATGCTTCCAGAAAATTAAAGAAGCATAAACAGAATTATCCTACACATAACTTAGAACTAGCTGCAGTAGTTTTTGCTCTAAGAATTTAGAGGCATTATTTGTATGGAGTTCCTTGTAAGATCTTTACGAACTATAAGAGCCTGCAGTACTTGTTCACCCAGAAAGAATTAAATATGAGGCAGAAAAGGTGGCTGGAGCTTATTAAAGATTATGAGTGCACCCTATAGTACCATTCGGGAAAAACTAATGTGGTAGCAGATGCTCTCAGCAGAAGGCCTGTCAGTTTAATAGCTCACTTGAAAGTCGCATATCTATTAATGTTGATAGAATTAAAGTCTTTAGGTGTAAAATTGGAATTGTCAGATTCAGGAGCACTATTAGCCACATTTCAAGTCTATCCAATACTAGTTGATCGAATCTGAGAACTACAGACTCAAGATCCACAGGTCGTTATTCAAGGGTGAAATCGAGTCTAGGTAGCGGAAGGATCTTTTAGTGACCGAGGATAGTGTGGTAACCTTGGGTCGAAGATTATGTGTTTTGAATGTAAATGAGTTAAGAAGAGAGATTATGGAAGAAGCTCATTCTTCTACATATGTTATGCATTTGGGGAACACAAAGATGTATCGTGCCCTAAAAGAGCACTACTAGTGGAAGGGTATGAAGGAAGATATAGCTGAATTTGTCTCAAGATGCCTAACTTGCCAGTAAGTAAAAACTAAGCATCAAAAACCTGCAGGGCTCTTGCAACCCCTTTCGATTCCGAAGTGGAGATGGGAGAGAATAACGATAGACTTCGTGGTAGGACTTTTGCATAGCCATAGAGGCAATGACACAATATGGGTAATTGTTGATAGATTGACAAAATCTGCCAATTTCCTACCCATTAGAAGCAGTTATTCTTTAGATAAATTAGCCCACTTGTATGTAGATGAGGTGATACGACTTCATGGCATTCCAGTATCTATTGTGTTAGATAGGGATCCACGGCTCACTTCCCAATTTTGGCTCAGCTTACAGAAAAGCTCTATGCACAAAATTGAGTTTCAGTATGGCCTTTCATCCACAGGCGGATGGTCAATCTGAGCAGACAATTCAGACACTTGAAGATATACTTAGAGCGTGTGTTATAGAGGTTAAGGGGAGCTGGGATACTCATCTGCCACTAATGGAATTCATCTACAATAATAGCTACCAGACGAGCATCGAGATGGCACCATTTGAAGCATTATATGGAAGGAAATGTAGAACTCGAATTTTTTTGGATGAGGTATGTGAAAGAAAGCTTATCGGCCCAGAAATTGTCCAGATTACTTCGAAAAAGATTCAAGTTATCAGGCAGAGACTAAAAATAGCTGATGACAGACAAGAGTTATGTAGATAATAAGAGAAGAGACTTGGAGTTCTAGATTGATGATAAGGTTTTTTTGAAGATATCACCATAAAAAGAAGTACTAAGATTCAGGAAGCGAGGAAAGCTGAGTCCCCGATACATTAGTCCATACGAGATAGTTGAAAGAGTTAGGAATGTGGCATATCTTCTGCGATTACCAGAAGATCTGGCTAGAATCCATAACGTGTTTCACGTTTCCATGCTTCGTAAGTATTTAGCAGATCATTCACACATCCTAAGGGAACAGTTAGTAGAATTGAACGAGAATTTGATCTATAAAGAGAAGCCTGTGCAAATCCTAGCTCGAAAAGAGCAAGTGCTTCGTAATAAAAACATCCCCTCAATGAAGGTGTTATGGATGAAACTATAAAGTAGAATAAGCCACGTGGGAATGTGAAGATCAGATGCGAGTACAACATCCCTACCTCTTCGAGACAGGTACAATTTAAATTTTGATGACGAAATTTTTTTTAAGGATGGGTGAACTTGTAATATCCAATCCCCATCAGTAGTATTGTGCCTAGATTTTAGTATAGAGTAATGAAGACACCATGGGGTTACCCGATTTTAACCCTATTAAAAATGTTTTTTTTATGGTACGTGTGAGAGATATTAGACCTAATTAAAATTTCACACTCGGTCGGAGCATCGAATAACCCTAGAATATTTTTGGAATTTTTCTCTATTGGCTTGGAAAATGAAATTTTAATTTACTACATGAATTTTCATTTAAGGGTTATGTATGGAACAATTCTTTGTTGAGAAACACAATCCATATATTAGAGAATTGACCAATTAGAAACAATCTCATGGATTGCCAAGTTGGGAATTCTAGTTAGTTCCTTGGACTATTCTAACTAAAAAGTTATAAAGGAACCAATTACATACTTAGTTTCCAATAAATGGCAAATTAGAAATTTAGAGTAAGTTGAGGGGCAAATTGATCTTTTGAGGGAGTACTATATATATGGTAGAAGTGTGTAAAAATTTCAAGTGATAAAAAACACAACACTTAGAGCAAAAGAGAGCAAAAATATGGTAGAGGGCTGCTACAGTGAAATTTTAGTTTTTTTTCATGCTTAATCAAGCTAAAATAAGGTCACATATCAATTCTTAAGATCAATTAAAGCCTACATTAGTGAAAATTCAAGAAAAAGAGGTAAGAAAAACATTGTTTTGTGAAATTGATATGTGAACTTTCAAGATTACATCAATTGATGTTCTTGTCTGTATTCTTGGATTAGATTGAGTTGAATTCTAGTGTGGAGCTTGAAGGAGTCATCAAATTAAAGAAATTGGCAAGGTAAGAATTAGGGTTTTGGGTGATTTGGATGTAGAGACTTCAATTGATTATAATTAGGGCATTAGAATGAAATTGTTTTGATTTTGATGCAATTGGAACAAAAAATTGAGAAAAGAAATGTGTTGGAACAAAGGGTGAAATTCTGCCATTTTAGGTAAGTTAGGGATTGAATTGTGTTTTGGTTGAATTGTGATGTATAAATGGTGCCTTATGTAAATTGAATGTATATGGTTGATGGAAAAATCAAAAATGAAGAAAATGGGACATAATTGCCTATTTTGGTAAGGTGAAGAGCAATTATGTCCAACAAAAGTTATAAAGGCATTTAATAATTTTCAGGGTGCTGGATGGTGAGTTAGATTAGATTAAATGACTCCGTAAATAAAAATCGAAAAGTAGTATCCATCCGGGCTTTGTATGCCGATTAAGGCATTTAGTAGTTAAAAGAGATTCTAGTGTTTGAATTAGTTCTAATGTCATTTATGGCGCGTAGGTTAAGAAAATTGAGACTGGTAACGGGAGCAGCAATTCGGAGTGAAATTGAGCTCGAAGCGGTTGTGAGTGAACATCTGTCATTTCATTTATCTTTCATTTTTATGTTTCCGCCTAATGAAAATATATGTTTTGTGTACTTTTAATACATAAACATGAGTTAGGATCTTGATATATATCCATATATATGCTTTTACATGTTCGGTTTAAGAAACAATTTTAAAATTACTACATCCGTTTCAAAGGCCATTGGTACCTTCAGATTATAATGGTGGTGATTGTATTAGACCCAATCGGTATATCCCGTACACATGGGCAGGTTATTGGGGGGGGGGGGGGTGTGTCATTAACTCCAGGAAGTCATAATGTCGAGTCATTTGAGTGGCTCTATGTGTACGAGGTATTGTCTTGCTATATGTATGCAATGTAGGATTTTGTTGCATAGCCAGTAAGATGTCTTGAGATGTCACTGTGGGTACTGCTAGTTGAGGCACCCCGTGACCTACTCACGTGTGCAGTGCTAGTTAAGTCGCTGCGTGAGTATAGAGCTTTAGGGTTGCCATTGGTACTGTTTAGAAAGAAAATGACCGAGCGAGGGCTTTAATAGTTTTTGATCTACCGATTGCATATTATGCGTTTATAGGCATATGTTAGTTATTATGTTGTACAGATTTTGGATATTATTTTTCGAAGATGTAAATAAAACCCGCTGGGCAAGATTTTATCGGCATATAATGTTAGAAACCGTTTTACTTTATACCAGTTTTAGAAGCATAATTTATGCATGTCTTTTAGAATTTAATATCTATGCAAAATGGTATTTTATTTGAAATCTTAAATGCACTCATTGAGCTCCTTTAGCTCACTTGTTTTGTATTTTATATTTTCTAAACCCGTTTTCTAGGTTCAAGTCTTGGTACGCCAGCTGCTAGTTCTCCTATCGCTGATTAGTAGGCCAAATCTGAAGATCATTTTGTACATGTAAATGTGCTGAATAGCACTCTTTTTGCTTTCAGTACAATAGTTCTAGATTTGTACATTGTACATATGTTTTGGATAACTAAGAAGAGATTTTGATATTTTGATGATCGTTTCACTTTTTATCAATATAATAGTTTTATGATCATAATAAAATTATTGAGTTGAGTTAGAATTATTTTGGAAAGGACCGGAGGTCCTATTTGGCAGTATTGAGAAGTGGTTTAGAAATAGAAGTTTAATTCTTTATAGGTTTTGTACTTGATCTTTAGAAAAACAAGGGAAACTCTGTCTGTTTTTTTAAGAATTAATATGTCATCTTCATGTATATTCCAAGATTTTCTCAGTAATAACAAGAATTAAAGAAGGGTTGGCCTGGCAGAATTTCTCAACTTACCCAATTATATTATGAGGAATTTCCATTCGAGTGCTTGGTAGGGCCGCTGGGATCTACTGTAGAGTGTCTCGGGCTGGGTCCTGCTAATAAATGCCAATTATGTATATTCCTATCTTAATTTAAAATTTGCATATGCAACATTGAATGTTACTGTATAATTATGCATCAAATTACCTAGGTCTAAATATAATGATTCTTCTTCCGAGTCTATAAAACATATTACCAATTCATTTACCATATATTGGCCAGATATATTGAAGCATTAAGAACAAGTAATTTGAATAACAAAGAACTAAGTTTATTAAATATTAAAAAGATATGGCAATTAAGTGCACATATTGAGTTCAAGTATTAACCCTAGAAAGAAAATTTAGTTTATGGCTATAAGAGAACAATGACAAAAATAATAAGAAATCATAACATAATCAATAGCAAACCGATATAGATGTCAAATTGCTATTAATTGGGCTGCCTAAAAAACTCTTGATGTCGAAGAATGCCTTTAATCTCTCTCTATGGCTGCTTTAATTAAGCTACAATTGCTCTTTAAGACTTATGTTGTGTGTTCTTGATGTTCTTGGATGATCTCTAAGGGCTGGGGACGAGTGGCCTTTTATAGAGATTGATTTGAGCTTAAAATCTCAATTTTTTTTTTGAATTTGGAATTGTAGTATCGCTGGGGCACTATATTGCTATCGTTGGGGCGCTGTGTAAAAAAGGCTTCATCGCTAGAGCGATGAGGTGTTGGTGCTAGAGCACTGAGCTGTTGCTAGCATGATGACGAGCTAGTGTTAGGGTGATGAACTGCGACTTAAATAGGTCATTTTTTATTTTCTTATTTTGATTATTGTTCTAGCACTGGGGCAAAAATCCTTGTAGTGCTGGGGCACCATGTCTTTATTTTGATCACTTTAAATTTTGTTTGAGTCTCTATAAATTATAATAATGCACATAAATAGTCATTTATTCTCATAAAACACCAAAATATTAAAATACAAATATGAGAAAATATATAAGAAATATGCCCTTATCAAAATTTCATCTTGCAAATATATGTTCCTACAAATCATGAAATTATATCTCTAAGCTATGAAGCTTTGACCATTTATATGGATCTCACTTTGTGATAACTTAAAATATATAATATATGAATATAAGTTTATTACTTGCCCACTATTAAGGTCAATCAAGCTTATGAAAAATTTTGTGAATTAAAATTAACGACATTTAGTTAACCCAACTAAAATTCACAGCAGTGTTATTCAATGTATCATATATACTAGTTTTTCTACCTGAATTCTTTACTTCAATGATTAAGGTAAATTATTTACTGTAAGAAGTAGAAAAACTACAATCTTACATAATGAAATGCTATTTTTCATTAATGGTTGTAAACTATATTTAATTTGTAAAGAACTTGTGATTTATACATTCTGTATTAGCATCATATGCCTAAAATGTTAATAACATACGATATAAATATGGGCTCATCAATGTTTGCTCAAACATATATATGAATAAACTTATTAATCAAATAAAATGTTATGAAATATGCTTTAAGGGCACAAAATTATTAAACATAGTGCTTACGTGTCATTCTATTGTTTGTATAAATATTTATTTGATATTTACACATTGTACATTTCAGTAAATCTTTAATTTATTTTATGGTAACAATCTTATAATTTTTATAGATATTACAGATCTAAAGGAGTTTACAGTTGGCCTAAAGGTGTTTAGATCAGCATTAAGAGTTGGTAATTCTAAGAGTTAGAGTCTTGTTTGAAATGGGACAAAGACCTGAGAATATTTATTATAATGAATAGCTATAAGGAATTGTAAATGGTGCTAAGAAATGTCATTATATAATATGTACTTAAAAACATCACTCCTAATCAATGTTTATTGATATAGGTCAATTGACAAACCTTCTAGTTATGTGTATATCTATATCTAGATTGTCCAGACATTTAATTTTAGTAAACCATAAACTTAGTGAAAGCTCGTACGGGTATGCATATATTTAGCTAGGACTAGGTACAGAATAGACACACGATGACCTTTAATAAACATCCCATAAATGAGTCAATAGATGGTCTTCTCGAGTTGAGTAGCATTTTGTTATCCTTTGACATGAGTGCCACGATGGGCTTATGAGTGATCCACCATACTTTAATTCCACACATGTCAGAGACCTTTCATGATATAACCTCTAGGTGTCATTAGGTATAGTCTGATACTTTATGGAGTCTAGTGTGCATAGATATAAGATTTGCCAGCTTATATTAGTAGGTTGTATATCATGATGTTCTAAGATTATATTTCTAAAATTCTTATAGTCATAAGTATTAAGCCAGAAAAAAAGTTTCCATTAGGTAAACTAATATCAAAAAGGTATTTGCGGACATTATATATCTAAATACAAATTTGGGAGATAAGTTCATGATCTAGCATATAGAGATTTGAAGGTGAAGATCTATATATTTGTTCTTCTAGGATATAGGTAATGGAATGACTATACAAATATGATTGACCTCAACATATATGATTCTCATATCCATAACATTTGTGTAGAATAGTGTTCACAAACTTATAGAAGTGTTTCATAAGACAAACAGGTGTAAATTTAAAGAGTCTTTCAATATAAAGTATACTCATTCAGTATTAAGGTAGTGGATAGGGTCAAAGAGTTTGATCTGAACAAATTTAGAATAAGCAGGATTTAGTTTTAACATTTCTCAAAATAGACACCTGCCGAATTCTAAGTGTTAGAATATGACACATATCAAATCATTACTAGGCCTTAAAGGATAAGCTTATTAGTTAAGCTCTGTTTAATGTTTAACAAGTGTATGACACTTGTCTTACATGCAAACCATGTAATGGATACTTTGTAACATTAGCTTCATTAATGGACATTTAGTGGTGATGTTTATAAAACACTTGGTAATTTATTACCTAATTAATGGACAAATGTCCTTTAAGGCTAACAGTCAATTACATGCAAAAGGGCTCTTACAATCTGCTTTACTTAGTTTGACAATATTGGTTTTTGAAGATTAAGAAAAAAATAATGGTTCTTGTTCTTTAAAGAGAAACCGAGAGGCTTTGAGCTTAAATATTAAGCTTGATTGACACCAAAATAAATCCTACAAAATAAAAAGCTACTACTCTAGAGCTTTGATCCCAAGAAAGTCAAGGATTAAAATTTCTTACAGGAATGCTTCAAGTTGAGACTCAGCGTGTAAATTACTTAACTACACCGGTGAATTCTTCAAAGGTATATTTTCTATTATCATAATATAATTATTGTTTAAAGAATATGGTTTTTAAAATTAGTATTGTGCTTCCGCTAGATACTGTATGTGACATGCATTTGTATTTCACTAACAACACTCACAACATTGGTATCAAAGTATATTATGTGTTGAGTATAGAATACAAGAGTTGTGTATTGCTGTATAATGGAGTGAATTTATGATGTTTGACTTCAAAGCCCAAAATAATAGGCCACGATGTTAAGTGTTAATGCTTGTACACTACGTCTTTTTTTGAATGAATGCTGGACAATGGCTGTGTGGCGTTGGGGTGTTCAAGATGCTAGAATTTCCACTATAGCGGTGGTTGTGTAGCATTATGGCATTAAATAGAACATTGGGGAATTGCATATCTGGTGCTAGATGTTGGTGATACTGAAATTATCTCTCGGGTGGTGGAATTCCTAACATCGCGACGTTCATGGTTTTCACTCTCCTTGAGTTTTAAATTCATGTGTACTTTACATCATGCAATTATATATTATTGATTCAAACTATGGTCATTTGTTTACATTGTTAACTACAATGGGTGTCTTATTGGTGGGGATTAATTATGCTTGTGTAAAATAAATGATTGTATGTGAATTTTATCCTCATAAAATACAGATAGTTTAAAAATCTCTCACAATCTAATTGTTGTGTTTCATTCTTAGAGAATGTTGTACATGGTTCATCTTATCAATACGGTGTTAGAAGGATCACCTCGGTCTTTCTCAATATCGCTAAAGCTTGAGGTATTGGTATGAGTAATTTGGACTATACCGATTAAACATAAGATAAGGCAAATATAAGTAAACGTATTGCGCAATATTACTAAAGCCTGAGGGTAGTATCAGTAACTTATATTTGATAATTAACAAGTTGATCTGGAATACACTTGTCCATTATTGCTAAAGTGTGAGGATAAGATGTGTTTAGAACCAGTGTTAAGAGTTGCATGAGATGTAATTGATAAGAATTGTCTACCTTTTAGGTTTACAAAGACCAATATTGTTAGAGCACGACGTTGGAGTAAATTCTAATTAGGTCTAATTTCTACTTAAAAGTATAAAGTGTTAAGCTTTCATTTTCACATTCGAGAGATTAAAGGTAAAATGTAAAATAGTGGGATGGCATCTTTAGATTAAAAACATATAAGTTATTATATCCATGATCTAAAGTATTTTAATAATTTAAAATATTCTGCTAACATCTCTTATTTTGTATTTTGAAGATGAAATGACCATGAGTAACCCATGGTACGCATATTGAATACACATCAATTAAAAGTTGATGAGAATTATTCTGACTGCCTAATGAATCTAAGAATAGTTTTAGAATATAAAAAGCTTGGATATTTTATTGATCAAAATTGCCCTGAGCTGTTTTTAATAAAGCTAATTTAGAAAAGCTTTAGACTTATTAGAAATAGATGATGATTTGAATATCAAATCATATATCCTGGCCTCAATGTTTACTGAACTTCAGAAATAGCATGTCCACATGAATAGTACAAGTAGTATTATGCTTTATCTGAAAGAGTTTTTTAGTGATAGACCACAAGTTGAGATTCACCAGGTCGCCAAGACACTGTTTCAAGCTAGACTATCAAAAGGAAATCTATTCAATCTTTATATGCTTAAAATGATTTCTTGCAATGAGAAATTAGAGACGATGAACATAGCTCTAAAAACTAATTTAGGAAATAGTTTGATTCTCCAATCATTATTAAGATTATTTTCACGATTCATTATGAATTTTATTATACAAAGTTTGACTCATACCTATGCTGAGTTGGATAATACATCAAAAACAACTCAAGAGAACATAAACAAAGGTGGTTTATCCTTCTACATTCAAGGTGCTTCATTTTCAGCCTTATAGGCTTTTAAAAAGTCTAAGGGAGAATAAGAAGGTGAAGCAAATACCACCTATAGGTCCTTAGAGACATGTTAATCCAAGCCACAAAAAAAGAATAAAGGTAGAGGAAAGTGTTTCCATTGCGGTGAGGATGGACATTGGAAACGAAATTGTCTAAAGTACTTTTCCACAGTTAAGAAGAACCCCTCAGGTATATGTTTACTTATTATTGACATTTCATTGGCATTTGATGCTAGCACTGGTTGGGTATTAAATACTAGTTGTCCTTCTCACATCTGTAATATGTTATAAGGTCTAAATGAAGTTAAACAAATGCATCGTGGAGAAGTACAAATTTATGTTAGAAATGGAGATTTTCTAAAGGTTGAAGCTTATTGAACTCTTGAGCTACTTCTTCTTACTAGTAGATCTATTATGTTGTATAATTGTTATTTTGTACTAAACATAATTAGAAAAATCATATCCCTCCCTAAGTTAGAGAAAGAAAGTTATGATGTATATATTAGGAATAGTTCTATGTATTTATATGATAAAGATAATGTTTTGCTAACTAATTGCCAGTTGATGAATAACTATTATATTTCAAATGATTGTACAAGTAAAATAAGAGAAGAAAAAATTAAAAGTATTTAAATAATATTGAATTGTGGTATATGCGATTAGGTCATATAGGCGTGAGACACCTAACCCGTTTGGTTAAGGATGATCAAATACCTAATCTTCCCATGGAGCCTTATCAAGTTTATGAATTTTGTATTTAATAAAAGATGATCGAATCTCCTTGTGTTGGTACTGGACATCAGGCCACTAATTTGTTGAACCTAGTAAATAGCGATGTATGTGGTCCAACGAATTACACAATCATAGGTGGGTTTGATACTTTGTGATCTTTATCAATGATTTGTTATAATACGGATATGTGTTTCTTATGAAACACTAACCGAAAACTTTTGAAATATTCAAAGAATTTTGATTAGAGGAAGAGAAACAAACCAGTAAGTTTATTAAATGTCTTCGATTAGATCGAGGCAATAAATACATGAGTAATGAATTCATTAATTATTTGAAGAAGAATGGAATTCTCGCTCAATATAATCCTTCGGGTACTCCTTAACATAATGGTATTTTAGAGATGAGGAATTTGACTTTATTAGATATGGTCCGATCAATGATGAGTTTTACCAATCTTCTTGAATATCTTTGGGGTTATGCACTAAAGGTTGCTGCTCACTTATTGAAAAAAGTTTCATCAAAGGCTATTCCCATTACTTCATATAAGATATGATTAAGAGGAAACTAGGTCTTAAGTATGTTAATATTTGAGGTTGTTCTGCTTATGTAAATGTTATAAAATATGATAAACTTACACCCAAAGGGAATAAGTATCAGTTCATTGAATATCCCAAGCACTCTATGAGATATTAGTTCCACGATCTTGAGGGACGAAATATGTTTGTTGCTTGTAATACCACCTTCCTAGAAAGCCGATTTCTAATGGATCATGGGGATTATAAAAATATTGAACTTTATAAAGTCAATCAAGATATTGATAAACTGATGATGGAACCTCAACTAAATCAAGTGAGATACCTTTAACACACTCTCTCAGTAGGTTGAAAAGGATCTCAAGGCCACTTATTAGATATGGTATAATGCCTAAATGTGTGTTTGAGGTTTTCTTAGTTGAAAAAAATGATCATTTGACTTATAGAGCAATGATATTGGACATCGATTTTAGAAAATAGCAAGACGCCATAAAATCTAAAATTAACTCTATACATGACAATCAAGTCTAGGGTTTAGTTGAGCTTCTCAATGAAATTATTTTTATTAGCTATAAATGGGTTTACAAGCAGAAACATAGGCCTAATAAGAAAACATAGATCTTCAAAGCCCAACTAATGATAAAAGGTTATTATGAGGAGATGTATTCACCAATATACATGCTCAAGTTAATTTGAATTTTGTTGATTACTGCTATATATTATGATTATAAAATCTGGTAGATCGATGTAATGACATCTTTTCTGAATGAATATCTCAAGGAATATATATATATAGAGCAATCTGAAGGTTTTATGTTTAGCCTGACTTTTAATCTAGTGTGTAGAATAAAGAAGTTCATTTATGAACTTAAACAGGCCTCTCAAAACTAGAATCTTCATTTTGATGATGTAATTGATAAGGCGTAATTGTATAAACTATTTTATCTTCCTAACTTGATATTTGTTCAATTTATCTCAATAATTAGGCCATTTATGCGTATTAATATTGTTTTATAGGTTGAAGCATTATCGGAGCAAAAATACCGGAAAACGGACGCAAATCGGAGCATTAGAGATAAAAATACGAATGGAGGCACTGTTGCTACAGTAACACTGCAGCTACAGTACACTGCTACAGTAGTACTGTAGCAACAGTGCAGCCCGCTACAGTACTGTAGCAACAAGTTTTGACAGGTTCCTGAAAATCAGGAAACCCAAAAGCAACCCAAAATGCGCCTTAATTCCGTGCTCTTACCTATTTAATTGCTCAAAACTTACATTTTGGGAGAGGACTCCAGCTGGGACAGCAGCTGGAAACACAAAGAAACACCTAACTTCTAAGTTTGAAGAAATCAAAGAGGAGGGAAGCAAGCTTCAACAACAAAGGCATTTGACAGGGATGTCTTCTTTGCTTTGATTCTTTACTTGTTGTAAGATGTTTAGTTTACATGTATTGATGGAATTAGCTTCAAGATTGTGTAGTTTAATGATGAGCTAATTTCGTTCATCTAGGATTACATCCTTGAACTCATTATGTGATTGATTTTAGTTCTCTCTTTTATGGTATTAATTCAGCTTTTGATATATTCATTGTGCTTGTGCTTAATGCTATTTGATTACTTGGCCAGTGGTTAAATTGATCTAGAAATGCTTAAATAAACTTGACAAAGGCATTTAGGTATTTAGTCTTAAGCATATTGATGCATGATCATAGTGTAGTACACTTGAGTTTCATATGAGATAGACATATACTCATAAGGCATGTATGGCTCATAAAACTTGTGCTTAATGAATTTTGTTCAATTTATTTATCATAGACATATAGATATTTGATTGGATGGAATAGATTCACTTGACCTGCAAAAGAGGCTTGTGATGTGTTAAGTGTTTTGGTCAATATATCAAGTTGAGAACTAATAAACATCAAAGAGATTCTGCTGAATTTATTTGCATAATGGGGGATAGTTTGTAATCCTAGGATTTCTCATATTGAATATAATTTGTTGGTAATTTAGTTTATCACTTAGCATAATTAAGTTGTTCTTTTACTTGAGTAGTTTAATCATCATACATTAAATCATTTTCTGGATAATAGTAGAAAGACACCATTTCGGTACTTAAACTAGAAAAGATAAATCATTCTCTGTGGGATCGACACTTTTCTCATCATATATTACTTGTTGCGACAACGTGCACTTGCGCTAATTTGTGTTATAGAAAACACACAACAGTAATCGGAGGGTTTAGTTTTATTAAAACTAAAGAGGAAACGTGTGTGTATAAAAAGGTCAGTAGGAACATAATTATCTTTCTAATACTCTATGTGGATGATATACTCATTATCAGAAACGATATTGGTATGTTGTAGTCAATCAAGAGTTATTTGAGTAATAACTTCTCTATAAAGGATTTGGGAGAGGCTTTCTTTATACTATGTATAAAACTTTATCGAGATAAAGCTAAAAGGCTGATAGGACTCTTGTAGCACATAGACAATGATCCAGAAAGATATAGTTTTAGTAACTGTAAGATAGTTAATTTACTTTTTAGACATGGCATTCATATTTCTAAGAGGATGTGTCCTTAAAAAGAAGATGAAAGAGTTAGAATGTCTAACATACCTTATGCATTAACTGTTAGCAAAATAATGTATGCTATATTATGTATAAAACCTGACATCAGCATGGCCGGTATCATTTTGATTCAAGGAACGATCATTGAATGGCAGTAAAATATATCCTGAAATGTCTAATAAAGGATAAGTTTCTTATTTATGGAGAGAGTGACATACAGGTAAGAGAATACATTAATTCAGACTTTAGTTTCATCTTAATGACAAAAAAGTCTACTTTAGTTATGTGTTTCTTCTCAATGGTGCCCTTGTCAATTGGAAAAATGCAAAATAGGGATTCACAACTGATTCTACCATAGAGACAAAGTACATTATAGCTCCAAAAGCTGCAAAGAAAGTAGTGTGGATACACAAGTTTGTTATAGAATTAAGAGTACTCCCAAGTATAGTGAATCATATCCCACTATATTGTAATAACAATAGGGAAATTGCTTAAGCCAATGAGCCCAGGGCGCACCAAAAGTCTAAACATGTGGAACGAAAGTACCACATAATTAAATAGATCTTTTTTAAAGGAGATGTAATAGTATCTATAGTAGATTTTAGTGATAATATAGCAAACCCATTCACTAAGACCTTAACTTCTAATGTATTTTCAAAACATTTAGAGTTAATGGGAAATAAATACTATAAACAATGGCACTAGAGCAAGTGAGAGTTATTGGAGATGGTGCTTAGGGGTCATTTCAGTAAATCGTTAATTAATTATATGGTACATACTTAAAATTGAACCCTATAAGAATGTGTCACATCTCTTTTTATTTTTTACTTTTATTATTAGCCAATCAGAGATTGGCACGTGTCTTACTCTATTAGTATACTTTAAATTTGCTTTGAATTTCAATCTTAACATTCCAATGTCAAATTTAATAAAAACTTACTAATGGACTAGGACAAAACTTTCCAATTTTAAATAATTAGAATAAAAGCTAGGTATTATTTGGTTATTTTATAAATTTATTTTCAGTTTGCTTCTTAATTCATTTGCAAAATCTATTTGTTTTCCCCCACCTTGAGTTTAAGAATGGCACATTATTATATGGAAACTAATAATCTTGTTAGGGATAATGATATTTTTATCCCAGAAGTATGGGTTAATATCTAATTTTATCCTAATTATTTAAAAATGGACATTTCGGTCCTTGTCCATTAGTCAGTTTCTATTAAATTTGATAGTGGAAGGGTAAAATTGAAATTTAACACAAATTTAAAATATACTAATAGAGTAAGACATGTGTTAATCTCTAATTGGCTAAAAAAAAAAAAAGACACGTGACACATTTTTATAGAGTTTAATTTTAATATTTTTTTTAATAATTTAATAAAAAAATAAAAAAAATAGCTCTGTCATTGTCATTGGTGATCAGTGGTGGTAGGCCACTGGCAGCTGCTGGACTCCAATGATAAACATAATCAAATTTTACATCATTAGACTCTAGTTTTCATGATTTACACAATAGGGGAGTCACTTTTGGTAAAAGAGGACACGAAGATGATAAAAAATGGCCAAAAAGGTAAAGAGGGGGCGGTGGCAACGGTTGCCACCGCTAATAACGGTTGTCTCTTATAGGTGCCATTATAGATTTATTATTCGATTATTTTATTAATTTCTTTTTATTTTGCTCCTTTGTTTATTTGCAAACTCTAGTTGTTTTCACCTACCTTGAGTTTGAGGGGGAGTATTAGAGTATAGTATCTTTTTTTAGTTTTTATCAATTTAGAATATCTCCTAAATTTAGGATATTTTACATTCTATCAACTTTCCTATCATAATCATAGTTCTTATGCATGAATTCTTTTCATATAGGCCAGGAATTTAATGCCTATATAAAAGTCACCTCTTATAGTTATTATACAGAGTAGAAATATAGAGACTCTAGTTTTTCTAATATGGTGTCAGAGCTTCAATTCTTATTTGTTTAACTTAGTTGTACATAACTTCGATTCTTATTTGTTGGACTTTGAAAGATATGAAGAGTTTTTCTATTATGATGTGGGTTTAAGTAAATAAGGCGTTAAGTTATTCTAAAATTCTATTTATACTATAAGCTATCTTTTAGATAAAATAGAAAAACAAATTTTAATATAAAAAAAGAAATTAACACTAAGTAATTAATATTTTCAATTTTAAAAGAACTTCTAAGGATTTGGATTTTTTCACTAATACCTAATTTTATGAGCTTATCCTTTTATTAAATTAAGCTTCCTCCTATGTGAAGCTTAGCCTTTAGGTCTTTATGCTTAAGTCTTATTTAATACAACCCTAAATGTTTTAAACTACAATCCATAAATTAAGCTCCAAAGATTAACATGAGTTTACATACTTATCTATAGCTTTAGGATTTTTATGCTTAAGTCTTATTTAGTGTAACCCTAATTCTTCTAAACTACAACTTACAAATTAAGCTTCAAAAATTAGCACGAGTCTATATACTTATCTATATGCATGGCCTTGAATTTGAACTGTAAGCAATTTTTTTAATTCAACAAATATATTAATAAGTGTTATTTCAATATTCATGTATAAAATAAAAAGAAATTGAAAGCTAGTTAGTTTGACTATACTGTTTGGCCAAATTATTCTGATGATGGAAAAAGCACCTTATATTATATGTTTTGTTTTAGTTTATTTGTGATTTCATGAAGTGAAGAGTAAAATTTATTTCTATAGATAGGGTACATTGCAATATAGCTAGTAAAGTTGTTTAGCTAAGAATAATGGCCAAATATTTTCAAGTCAACAGGAAAAATCAACAAAAGTTTATTCGTGTTGGAAGTGTGCCTTAAAAACATGATTATTTATATTTAGATACTATTAAAATTAATTAATAGAGGTTATTCATTCAATTTTATGTTTGTAATTTTGATTGCTTTTATTTAAATATCATGAAATTCCTTTATTATTATATATAATCTTAAACTTAGTATACAATAGTTATATATAAGAGAATTAAGTTTAATTATAATAATCTGAACAAGTTTTTAGTTTGAATGAAGACGAAAATTTTATTTTGATAGACTATAAATACGATCCATTTGTATATTGTATACAATAGTCTTATCCGGATTATATTGAAGTTTTGACCTCATATTGAAGTGTGCTGTTGTACAATATTAGTTCACAACTATAAATAGATGAGATTGTGAAGTTAGAATAGCAGTCACAAATTTCTAGCAACAAATGTTTTTACTCTTAAAACACTTTGATCTATATGATGTTTGTTTCTTGTGAGTGATGAGAAAGAGTTAAATGTTTTAGTCATTTTTTCCTTACAACACTTTGCAAGAATCTCAAGAACTTAGTCAAAACTTCTTTCTTTTCTCTCTTCTCTCTCAATATGGTCGTATCATGCATCCTTTGAATGAATTGAATTCATTCAATTTTTGTTTCAATTTGCTAATACTTTTTATGGCCTACCATTAAACGTTTTTAGCCACTTTATTGTATTATCTTATTAAATACATTTTATTAATGACCATTAAATATTTTTTTACTTAATACTGGAATTACTTTAATTATTTAAAGTGATTAATGGCCAACATCAAGGCCCCTCATTAGATAAACGATATCATTGTCATAATTGATATTTATCCCTTTGTAATAATAATAAAAAAATGGATTTTACATTAATTATTCAAAAACTATTTTTGAATAATTACTTTTATCTCACTTGTTTTTATTAGCAAGGTAAATCGGTAATTTCAAAGTAAAAATAATTTATGCACAATATTGTTCCATTTATCAACATCTTATTAGTTAACAACTATTGTTAATCAATTATATGGTGTACTTAACATTTAAGTCTTGACAAATACACATTCTGAGAAACTTCTGAAACATATTTCCAGTTTGCTAGAATTTCTTGGACCAAACTGTATAATCCAATACTCTGGCCCAGTGCACAACGAGTACACATCATATTGTGAGACTCTATAAGTCCACGCTCAGTTTGTCATATGGAACTTATCCATGCATCCATGAACAGTGCCCCATACATATATTACAGATACTACAAAACGAAGCATTAAGCCATATAAATTGAGGTTATAACATATTCGTATAATCCCTCCATCATATATATCCTAAAAGAGCGGAAATATAGATCAACACTGTCGAGTCTCTATATACTTGACCATAAACTTATCTTTAGATTTTTTATTTCAATAAATAATATTCACAAACATCTTTGCGATATTATTTATTCTTAGGATAAAACTCTTTTCCTAGGTATAACTGCTTATGGCTATAAAATTTTTTGAAATATAATCTTGGAGCATCAGGATGTATTACTCACCCAAATGAGCTGATGGATCATATATCTACGCACACCAGATTTCGTGAGCATCAGATCATACCCAGCGGTCAGAGCATAAAAGGTTTTTGACATTTGGGGAACCAAAGTATGGTAGATCACTCACAAGCCCACCATGGCACTCAAGTTAAAAGGACCACGAATACTACTCAACTCAAGAAGACCCTCAATTGACGGCTATATAGGATGTCTATTAGAAGTTCTTGTGAGTCTGTTTAGTACTTAATCCTAACTAAATACTTGTATCTTTATACAATCTTCCACTAACCTCATGATCTTCTAAGACTAACCATCTGGACCATCCAGATATAGACATACACAGACATATACTGATCTATATTTAATAAGGTTTTTACTGATAGACCTACATCAGTGAAGATAGATCAGAAATATAGTATTTGAGAACATACTTGTATAACGACATTTTCTAGGACCATTTGTAACTCTTTACAACTATGTTATTACTAATATATTCTCATGGCTTTGTCTCATTTCAGACAAGGCTCTAACTCTTTAGATTTTGCTAACTCTTATAACCTGGTAACTTTTATCAGTACTAATTTTTACCATTTATAACTCTCAGCGTTGCTAATTCTTAGTACTAATCTAAACTTCTTTAGACTAGATCTGAACTCTTTTAGATCATACAATGTCTAAAATGTTACAAGCATCTTACAATGTATAAAATATAATTAGTGATTTAAGGGAATGATAATAGTATAAAAATAAAAAAAATATTCATACGTAAAAAGGATGGCATGTAAGCACAAATCCCAACAAATACATTCATGTCTTGATCAATAACAAGAACTAAGAGATTAGAATATAAGAAGATTAATCATTAGACAACATATTAAGGGATAGTATTAACTCTAGATTTTCTCTATATTGTTATTTTTTTAAAGTCATGGCATTGTGATATTGCTTTTATACATTCAGTATTAATTCTCAAAGTTGATTTCTTTGGATAATTATTAGAAAGACATAATTTTAGTACTTGGTAAGGAACTAGATAGTATCCCAATGGGTTTGACATCTGACTATCTTGTCCCTTTATTACTTGTTATAATTGCGTATACTTGCGCTTAAATTTGTGTTATAAAAACATCTAATAAAATTTTTAGCGCCATTGCTGAGGTTAATACTTTACTTTCTGCCAACATTAATACCAAACTTTCTAGTTTTTACGTTAGAATTTATTTTTTGTTTTAATTTAGTTTTCTATTTATTTATTTTTTATTTTATAAGATTCTTTGAAGGTACATGCGAAGATCTAAAGTGAAGACTTGACTGCTTTTGATCTAGAAGTTGAAAGAACTCAAAGAAGAATTAGAAAAGAATTAAATCAAGTCAACAACATGGAAGATCAACCACCAATCATACTTGTAGCAGAACCTAGGCCACTAAGGGAGTATGTTGTTCCCTTAGTCATTAGAATCTACTCAAGCATTCAAATGATAACTATTCAAGCCAACAACTTTAAAATCAAGCCAAACACAATTCAAATGCTTAAAGATTCATTGTAATTTTGTGGACTACTCAATGACGATCTAAACATATACATAATCAATTTCTTGGAGATATGTGACACATTTAAATACAATAAAGTATCTTATGATGCAATCCGTCTAAGATTTTTTATCTTTTCCTTGAGAGACAAAGCAAAAAGCTGGCTACTATCACTTTTATTTAGATTTATCGCTACATAGGATAATCTTGCTCAGAAATTTCTCACCAAATTTTTTTCGCCTATCAAGACTGCAAAGATAAGAAATGACATCACATCCTTTATACAAATAGATGGAGAGTATTTGTATGACGCTTGGAAAAGATATAAGGACATGTAAAGAAAATATCCTCACTATGGAGTCCCAAAATGGATGCTTGTATATTCTATAATAGGTTAGCCAGATAATTCAAAACAATAGTAGATGCCACAGTTGAAGGGGCACTCATGAACAAATCAACTGATGAAGAATATGATTTACTAGATGAGATGGCATCCAATGCCTACCAATGGCCAACTAAAAGAGTAATACCAAGAAAACTTTCTAGACTACATAAAGTAGACACTTTGATTACATTAACTGCCTAAGTCAAGCTTTTGACTAGGCAATGAAACATCCTAGGAGTTAATGCTGTTAAGAATCAACTAATCACTTACGACTTTTATAGAGATAACCATGCTATTGGGCAATGCATAAAGACTACACAATATGTAGGGAATTTCAACCGCAACAACTCTAATTCAAATTTTCACAACCCTAGATGGAAGAATCATCATAACTTCTCATGAAGTAACAATAATCAAGGACAACTTTCAAAAACCATAAATCGTCATGGGTTCCAAACTCAAACTATAAGATATGTTGTTACAATACTCTAAAAGAACTGACGCACTTCTTTAAAATAAAATAAAACCTTATTCAAAGTTAAGCTACATCATTTAAAACCTTAGAGAATAAAGTAGGGCAACTTGTTGCATCAATGAATAATCACCCACAAGGAACCCTACAGAGCAACACTAAAGTCAATCCCAAATGAGAGCATTGCAAAGTTTCTCATTAAGGAGTGAAAAAGAGTTGCAAGATAGTATGAAGCAAGCTCCAAAGCAACAAAAATAAGAGGAGATACCTCAAGAAAAAGAGCGAAAGGTCATGTAAAGAAGGAAGAAAAAGAAAAAAAAAAGTACAGCCACTAAAAGAGCAAGCACACTATCTTCTACCACCTTTTCCTCAAAGGCTGCAAAAGCAAAAATTAGATAACCAATTTTCAAAATTCCTTGAAATTTTTAAGAAATTATATATTAATCTTTCTTTTATTTATGCACTTGATTAGATGCCAAGTTATGTGAAATTCATGAAGAATATCCTATTAAGAAAGAAAATCAGATAACTTTGAGATTGTGGCACTAACAAAAGAGTGTAGCTATACTTATAAAAAGGCTACCTCCAAAGCTGAAAGATCCTAGAAACTTCACCATACCATACAAAATTGGGAACTACGACTTAAAGAAAGCACTTTGTGATCTAGAAGCAAACATCAACCTCATGCCACTATCCATCTACAATAAATTGAGACTGAAAGAAACCAAACCAACCAACGTCACAGTTTAACTGGTTAATTGATCCCTCACCTATCCGAAATGAGAATTAAAGATGTACTAGTCAAGGTTGATTAATTCATCTTCCTTACTAATTTTATTGTTCTGGACATGGAGAAAGATCAATAAATCCCCATCATTTTGAACTAACCATTTATAGCTACTAAAAGAACATTAATAGATGTCTAAAAAGAAGAACTCACCATGAGAGTTTAAAATGAAGAAGTAACCTTCAATGTCTTCAAAGCTATAAAGTTCCTCAGTGAAATCGAGGACAACTTAAGCCATAATGCAATTGATCAAGAAGTACAAAAAGAACATTAATAGATGTCTAAAAAGAAGAACTCACCATGAGAGTTTAAAATGAAGAAGTAACCTCTAATGTCTTCAAAGCTATGAAGTTCCTAAGTGAAATTGATGACAACTTGAGTCACGATGCAATTGATCTAGAAGTACAAAAAATCTTTAGCATCCACACCATTCAAGATCATCTAGAAGATGCTATCATCATTGGAGATAAAACAAAGAATCGTGAAGCAAATGAGTATATAAGCACACTCAATAAATTACCAAGGTATGATCTCTCTAGACCTTATTTTAAACCATTAGAGAGGCCCATAAATCTAAAGGCAGGCAATAAGCCCTCTATAAAAGATCCACCTAAGCTAGACCTCAAACCATTTTCAAGTTATCTAAGGTACGTATTTCTGGAAAACTCTTCTACTATTCTATTATTATTTCTAACAATCTTAATGAGCAATAGGAGGAAAAATGTTTAAAACTTCTAAAAGCACACAAGTCTGCTATAGGATGGACCATTGTTGATATCAAGGGGATAAGTCATTCCTTTTGCATACACAAAATCCTACTTGAAGTAAAGAAGGAAATAATCAAGTGGCTAAACGCTGGCATCATCAACTCGATCTCTAGCAGTTCATAAGTGAGCTCAGTCTAATGTGTACCAAACAATGAAGGATTCATGGTGATAACCAATGACAACAATGAATTGATCCTAACATGTACCACTACTGAAAAAAAAGTATGCATGAACTATCATAAGGCCATACGAAAAGACCACTTTCTACTGCCCTTCATTGACCAAATGCTCGATTGACTTGCTGAATATGAGTACTATTACTTCCTAGATAGATATTCTAGCTACAATCAAATAGCCATAATCCATGAAGATCAAGCAAATACCACATTCACATGTCCATATGGCATATTTGCATTTAGAAGATTGCCTTTTGGACTTTGCAATGCACCAGCCAACTTCTAAAGTTGTTGAAAGTGCATTGTATGTGGGTGAGCGTGTACATTTTAATTTATTTACACATCACACATGCATAATTAAGTATAACAAAATTTAAATAAACATTTTATCACATTAATAAAATCAAATAACTCACCCTTGAAGCATGCTTTGTATAATTTTAGTCGAGAACTCGGTGGGATCCTTTGAACTAAAATGGTAGCATTGTTACTTGTCAAAATATTTTTGGTTCAAGCAACTTTTACTTTAGAATATAGCTTATATTCACTTGTTTCTCCAAAAACCATACATACAAAATGAAATGGGATTTGGCTATTTATAGCCAAACCCACCTCAAATTTGGCAAATGAAAATGCAATTGATGGCTTCCTTTGAGAAGCAGGACATGGCATAAGAATTAACAATATAAAGCCACCACATGTTTATGTAAAACATGGTGACATAGTGCTTATGATGAGCGGCCGAATTATATACTTCAAATGGTTAAAAATATGCCATTTCATGCTTATAAACACAAACATGACAAGGCTTATAAGATTTATATGTTGCCACATCTTGATAAAGTAATAAGCATGAGAAATAATGATTTCTCCACCTCTTGGTAAACATATTAAACTTTTGACAGAAATGGATTTTGACTTTCAAAATAATTATAAGCAATATATCAATTACACCCATTCGGCCAATTAATTTAT
The DNA here is from genome assembly GCA_946807835.1 of Ailanthus altissimus. NCBI lineage: Eukaryota > Viridiplantae > Streptophyta > Magnoliopsida > Sapindales > Simaroubaceae > Ailanthus > Ailanthus altissimus. The sequence continues at coordinate 5,724,706 of OX327713.1, read as the reverse complement.
TTAGCCAAAATTAATTATTAACATTTAATAACTAAATCGGCCAATAAAAATATGCCACATGTCATTCCTTAGCAAATTAATGGCATGAAATGTGATATATAATGAAAGGTTAAAGTGGCAAGTCCCACTTACTAAGATCCCGGGCTTAACACTTAAATCCTATTATCTCCGCGAGAGACCCTGAAATAATTCTAATTTTTTTAGAACTTTTCATATTGAACTATTCAATCTGGTGCGCTGCCCAAGTGCACAATGAGTACACTTTATATAGTGAGACTCCTTAGGTATACATCTATATTGCCTTATAGAACTCTTTCGTAAGTCCATAAAAGTTGCCCCATACACACGTTATGGTGATAACAATACGGTGTGTTAAACCATAAAAGTTTAGGTTAATACATATTCATATAATCCCTCCGTCATTTATATTCTGGAAGAGCAGAGACATAGATTATCACCGTCAAGTCTTCATATACTTAACCCTAGAACTTACCTCTAGATTCGTATTCCAATAAATAATATTTACAAACACTTTTGCAATATTGTTTCTTACACATAATACATTTTTTATGAGTGTATGCAACACACAGCGGTCAGACCATGAAAGGTCTCTAACATGTATAGAACATAAGTATAATTGATCACTCACAAGTTTACCATGGTGCTTAGGTTTAGGGATCACGAATATTACTTTACATGAAAGGATCATCCATTGACGTCTTTATAGGATGTCTATTGGAGATCTTAATTGAGCCTGCTCAGTTCTCAGTCTAAACTAAATACCCATATGTCTATACGAGCTTCCACTAAGATCATGGCCTGTTAAGATTAACCATCTAGACTATCTAGATATAGACATACACTAATCTATATTAAATAAGGTTTTTACCAATAGACCTACATTAGTAAAAATAGATTAAGAATATAAAGTTTGAAAAATATACTTGCACAATGATATTTTTTAGCATTATTTGCAACCGTTTGTAATTATATCATTGTTAGTATATCCTCGGGTCTTTGTCCCATTTCAGGCAAGGCACTAACTCTTTAAATCTCGATGACTTTTATAACCAGCTAACTCTTTACCAGTGCTAACTTTTAGTAATTATAACTCTCAGCGTAGCTAACGTTTAGCACTGGTTCAAACTTCTTCGAACTAGATCTGAATTCTTTTAGATCGTATAATGTTTGAGATGTTACAAACATCTTACCATATTTTAAAATATAATTAGTGATTGAATAAAATATAAATTACATAAAACATATTTATACAAAATGGGATGATACGTAAGTAAAAATCCCAACAACTCCTACTAGCTCTAGTGCCATCCGTAATGGTATCTAATATTTAATGACTCTACATGTTTCTCAAATACTTTAGGAGTTAAGGTTTTAGTTAGTGGGTCTGCTACATTATCTATAGAGTCTGCTATATGAAATACATCTTCCCTAGCCAAGGTCTCTTTAACTATGTGGTATTTTTTTTCCACATGTTTAGATTTCTGGTGTGCTCTTGGCTTTTTTGCTTGTGCAACGGCTTCATTATTTTCACAAAATAATGTGATAGGTTCCATTGAACTTAGGACTATTCTGAGCTCAGTGAAAATTTTGTGTATCCACACTACTTCTTTTACTACTTCTGAGGTGGCAATATATTTTGCCTCTATAGTAAAATCAGTTGTGGATCATTGTTTTACACTTTTCCAACTTATAGCCATGCCATTGAGAATAAACACATATCTGGATATAGAGTTTCTATCATTCAGATCAAACTAGAAGTCTGATTCTGTGTATCGTCTTAATTGTAAGGCACTGTCTCCATATATAAGAAACTTGTCCTTAGTACCCTTAAGGTATTTCAAGACATGTTTGACTGCTATCCAATGGCTGCCACCTGGATTAGATTGATAGTGGCTTGTAATAATTATAGTCATACTAATATAAGGTCTTGTACACATTATGACATACATCAAACTTCCAACAGCTGGTGCATAAATGATGTTAGACATTCTAACATTTACATGTTTTGTCTAAGGACACAACTTCCTCGAAAGATAAATGTCATGTCTAAAAGGTACATTAACTATTTTACAGTTAGTAAAATTATACATTTTCAAGACATTATCAATGTACATAGATTGAGAGAGTTCTATCAGCCTCTTAGCTCTATCTCTATAAAGCTTTATAGCCAATATATAGGAAGCTGTTCCTAAATCTTTCATAGAGAAATTCTTACTTAGATAAGCTTTTACTGACTTAATATACCGACATCATTTCCAATGATCAGTATGTCATTCACGTAAAGAATTAAGAATACAATGGTGCTCTTATTGACCTTTTTATATATACAGGCTTCCTCTTTATTTTTGATGAAATCAGGCCCTTTTATTACCTCATCAAAATGAAGATTCTAGCTTCGGCAAGCCTATTTAAGTCCATAAATGGACTTCTTCAATTTGCATCTAGACCATAAGTCAAGCTGGATGAAATTCCTTCTGGCTATTCCATGTAGATCTCCTTTTCAAGATATCCATTTAAGAATGCCGTTTTAACATCTATCTGCCAAATCTCAAAGTTGTAATATGATGTAATTGCCAATAAAGTTTGAATTGACTTGAGCGTTGCTACTAGTGCAAAGATTTCCTCATAATTGATGCCAGATCGTTGAGTATACTTTTGCTACCAGTTAGGCTTTAAAAGACTCTGACTCTCCATCAAGCCCACGCTTTTACTTGTAAACCTATTTATAACTAATAGGAACTATCCCTTCAAGAAGTTCAATCAAGTCCTAGACTTGATAGTGATGCATTGAGTCAATTTGAAATTTTATGGCATCTTGAAATTTTCTCAAATAAAAATCTAATATTGCCTATCTATAGGTTAAAGGATCATTTTCTTAAAGTAATAAAACCTCATGGATGCCTTCAAGTATCATACAGGTGGCTTTAATATATTTTCTGACCTACAAGGAGGGTGTGTAAAAGGTATTCAGCTTGTTTGAGCTTGTTGTTCCATCGTTGGTTCATTTTCATTATGATGACTTCATCAAGTTCAATACTTCTACAATCCCCACAATCTATGAGAAACGCTTTCTCTAGGAAGGTAGCATAACGAGAGATGAACACATTTTTCGCATTTAGATCATAGAATATGTATCCTATAGAATTCTTAGGAGAACCAATAAATCGATACTTATACCTTTTCAGTGCAGGTTTATCCTATTGTGCAATTTTTACATAAGCAGAATAGCTCCAAATCTTAAAGTATTTAAGACTCAGATTCCTTCCAATCTATATCTGATAGGAAGTAGAGGGAATAATTTTGGATGGAACTTTATTCAAAATATGAGCAACAGTTTCTAGAGCATATCCCCGCAGATATTCTAAAACATTAGTGAAGATCATCGTAGATCAAACCATATATAATAGAGTCTGATTCCTCTATTCTGAAATTCCATTGTGTTATAGAGTAGATAGAGGACTATATTAAGCGAGAATTAAATTATTATCCTTTAAATAGTTTATGAATTCACTACTCATGTACTCTCCACCTCGATCTGAAACACCACTGCTTATGATGAGTGGCCGAATTATATACTTTAAATGGTTAAAAAAATTCCATTTCATGCTTACAAAACATAAGCATCACAAGGCTTATAAGATATATATATATATATATGGCCACGTCTTCATAAAGTAATAAGCATGAGAAATAATGATTTTTCCACCTCTCGGTAAGCATATTAAACTTTGACAAAAATAGATTTTGACTCAAAATATTTATAAGCAATATATCAATTACACCTTTTTGCTCAATTAATTTATTTAGTCAAAATTATTTATTAACATTTAATAATCAAATGGGCCAATATAAATATGCCACGTGTTATGCCCTAACAAATTAATGGTATGAAATGTGACATACAATAGAAAGGTTAAAGTGGCAAGTCCCACTTGTCAAGATTGATGCGATATTTCTATATCATAAATTAAGTGCAAGTATACACTATCGTATGCAAGTAATAAAGAGACTAATTAGTCGGATGTCGAACCCACAGGGATAATTTCTTCTTATTAACCAATTACTAAAATTATGTCTTCCTAATAGTTATTCAGAAAAATAAAAATCCAAGAATGAATGTAGAAAATATAAAAGCAAAACACAATGCAATGAGATTTAAAGATAGCAACGTAGAGAAAACCTAGGATTAATATTATCCCTCAATATGCTTTTTAATGATTAATCTTCTAATATTTAACTCACTTAGTCTTTATTATTGATCAAGACACTAATGTATTCACAAGCCTCTTCCAAGGTCATGCAAGTATACCCTAATTTACCAAATACCTATATTCCTATGGTACTTGTAATAAATTAAGATTCATTAAGATTAGGTCTTATTGATCATACATGCCAATTAGGTATATTCCTATCATAAATTGAAACTTGCATATGCAACATTGAATGTTACTCTACAATCATGCATCAAATTACCTAGGTCTAAATATATTGATTCCTCTTCCGAGTTTATCAAAATATTACCAATTCATTCACCATATATTGGCCAGATATCTTGAAGCATTAAACACAAGTAATTTAAATAATAAATGACTAAGTTTATTAAATATTCGAAAGATATGGCAATTAAGCACACATATTGAGTTCAAGTATTAACCCTAGAAAACAAGTTTAGCTCATGGCTACAAGAGAACAGCAGTAAAAATAATTATAAATCATGATACAATTATTAGCAAACCGATATAGAGGTCGAATTGCTCTTAATTGTGCTGCCTAGGAACTCTTGATGCCGAAGAACGTCTTGTATCTCTCTCTAAAGTTGCTTCAATTAAGCTCCTATTGCTTTTCAAAACTCGTGCTCTATATTCTTGGTGCTCTTGGGTTGTCTTGGATTGATTCTTAAAGGCTGGGAACGAGTGGCTTTATATAGGGATTGATATGAGTTTGAAAATCTCAATTCTCGTCGGACTAGGACTCGCACTACCGCTGGCGCGCTATGCATTTGTCGCTGGGGCAACGCGTGAAAAAGCGATTACCGCTGGAGCGGTGGGATCTTGGCGCTGAGGCGCTGCATGAAAACGGCTTCACCACTGGCGCGGTATGTTGATAGCGCTGGGGCTATGGAGCGTCGCTGGCGCGGTGACTCTTCGACGCTAGACGCGACTTAAGCAGGTCATTTTTCTTATTTCGATCACTATTTCAGCGCTGGGGCGAAAATCCTTGTGGCGCTGGGGCGATGGACACATACTTTGAAAACTTTGCATTTTAGTCCCTGTTTTCGCTCCTTTTGCGTTCTTTCTTTAAATTCCGTTCAAGTCCCTATAATTAACAATAATGCACATAAATAGCCATCTATTCTTATAAAATCATAAAATATCAATAATAAAAACATGAGAAAATATATGACAAATTTGCCCATATCAAAGATCCCGAGCTTAACACTTAAACCCTATTATCTCTCGAGAGACTCAAAATAATTCTAATTTTTCGAGAACTTCCCAAATTGAACTATTCAATTTGGTGTGTTACATCAATGCACAATGAGTACCTTTAATATAATGAGACTCCCTAAATTGACACCTGTGTTATCTTACGGAACTCTTCCGTAAGTCCATAAACTTTGCTTCACACACACGTTATAGAAATAATAATATAGTGTGTTGAACTATAAAGTTAAGGTTAATACATATTCGTATAATCTCTCTATCATTTATATCCTAAAAGAGCGAGGACTTAGATCATCACTGTTAAGTCTCCATAAGTTCAACTCTAGAACCTATCTAAATTCGTATTCCAATAAATAATATTTACAAACACTTTTGCCATATTGTTTCTTACACAGGAAACAATTTTCTCGGGTATATTACATATAACCATAAGAGTTTCTAGAATATAATCTTGGAACATTTAGATATACTACTCATTTATATGAGTTGATATATCCAATATCTACACACATCAGACTCTATGAGCATCGGACCATACCCAATGACACGTAGCGGTCCATAAAAGGTCTCTGACATGTATGAAACCTAAGTATGGTGGATCACTCACAAGTCCACCGTGGTGCTCAAGTTTAAGGACCATAAATACTACTCAACTCAAAAGGATTATCCATTGACGATTTTATGGGATGTCTATTGGAGATCCTAATTGAGCCTGCTCAGTACTCAGTCCAAACTAAATACCCGTATGTCCATACGAACTTACACTAAGCTCATGGTCTACTAAGATTAACCATCTAAACTATCCAGATATAGATATACACCAATATATATTAAATAAATTTTCTACCGACAGACCCACTTCAATGAAAATAGATCAGGAATATAATGTTTAAAAAATATACTTGCACAATGATATTTTTTAACACTATTTGAACCATTTGCAATTATATCAAGGTTACTATATCCTCAAGCTTTTGTCCAATTCTAGACAAGGCTCTAGCTCTTTAGATCTCACTGACTCTTATAACCTGCTAACTCTTAGCAATTATAACTCTTAGCGTAGCTAACTCTTAACACTAGTCCAAACTCCTTCGAACCAGATGTAACTCTTTACGATCGTATAGTGTTTGAGATGGCACAAGCATCTTACTATATTTTAAAATATAATTAGCGATTCAATAAAATATAAATTGTATAAATAAAATATTTATACAAAATGGGATAGATCGTAAGCGTAAATGCCAACAGTTGTATGATGGCAATCTTCTCCAACATTGTGAAGAATTTCTTAAAGGTATTTATGGATGACTTCTTAGGTTTTTATGACACTTTTGATTGTTGTTTAGATAATATAACATTTTTATTGAAACGATGTGAGGAGAAAAATCTAGTATTAAAAAGAGAGAAACGTCACTTTATGGTAAAAGAAGGAATAGTCTTGGTTTATAAGATTTCTTCGAAAGGGATAAAAGTAGATAAGGAAAAGATTAAGACAGTAGAAAAACTACCAACCCTCGTCAATGTCAAAGGAGTTGGAATTTTTCTTGGCCATGCTAAATTTTATAGACAATTCATTAAAGACTTTCCAAAGATCTCCAAACCCTTTTGTAACCTTCTTAAGAAAAATGTGCAGTTTAACTTTGACCATGACTACCTACACATCTTCGAACCCCTAAAGATGAAACTTATAACTGCCCCCATCATCACAGTACCTGACTGAAGTCTCTCTTTTGAACTTATATATGATGCTAGTGACACAGCCATAGGAGCGGTACTAGGCCAAAGAAATTACACTACCACAGAAAAAAAAACTATTAGTTATAGTGTTTGATTTTGATAAATTTAGGTTGTATCTCATTGGTGTCAAGGTGACCGTCTACACCGACCATGCTACCATCAAGTACTTGATCACTAAGAAAGATGTAAAACTTATATTGATCTGATAGGCGTTACTGTTACAAAATTTAATCTAGAAATAAAGGAGAAATAGGGCACTAAAAACTAAGTTGTTGACCATCTGTCATGTTTGGAATGAACAACCAAGGAGGAAACATTATCGATGAAACCTTCTTAGACGAGCAATTTCTGACAACTCAACATCTTGAGGTACCATGGCATGCTGATTTTGTTAATCTTCTTGTTAGTGGCATTTTACCTCATAACATTTCTTTGCAGTAAAAGAAAATTTTCTTACATGACATAAAATTCTATTATTATGATGATCCCTTCATGTTTAAACAAAATGCTGACCAAATAGTAAAAATGTGTTTCTATATGAAGAGACTAAAAGCATCTTTCAATATTATCATGAGAGTGACTATGGAGAACATTTTGGAAGAAATAAGATAGCAGTTAAACTATTACAAAGCAAATGTTATTGGCCAACCTTATTCAAACATCCACACTTCGCTGCCACCAAATGTGATAGATACCAAACGATAAGCAACGTAACAAGGAAACAAGATATGCCACTTCAGAGTATTCTAGATGTGGAATTATTTGATATTTAGGGGATTGATTTCATGGGTTTATTTTTACCTTCAAATGGGCAGAAGTACATCCTAGTGCTAGTAGACTATGTCTTAAAATGGGTGAAAACTGTAGCTCTTCCAACAAATGATGCAAAGGTAGTGATTAAATACATTCGCAAGAACATCTTTATAAAATATGGTATTCCTCAAGCCATCATCAGTGATAAAAGGTCATATTTCTGCAACAAATACTTCTCAACCCTTCTGCACAAATATAGAGTCAAGCACAAGATTGTTACAACCTGCCATCCTTAGACTAGTAGGCAAGCCAAGGTATCAAATAGAGAATTCAAATAAATCTTAGTAAAGACAGTAAAGCTAAAGCCAAAAAGATTAGGCCATACAACTGCACGATGCATTATGGGCTTATTGCACAATTTATAGACACCGATTGTGATGTCCCTTTACTGACTTATATTTGGAAAAGCTTGTCATCTTCTAGTAGAGCTAGAAACATAAACCCTATTAGGCCATCAAAGCCATCAATTTTGGCCTACAAGCAATTGGAGAAAAGAGATTGCTACAACTCAATGTCCAGATCTACAAAGAGAAGACCAAAAAATGGCATGACCAAAGGATTGCACCACAAGTCTTTGAACCGAGACAATAAGTTTTGTTTTACAACTCAAGACTCAAACTCTTCCTAGAAAAGTTAAGGTCAAGATGGTCTGGTCCCTTTCGAATATTAAAGGAGTATCCCCATGGAACTATAGAGTTAGATGACAAAGAGAATAATTAACACTTCAGTAGGCAAAGATTAAAGCATTATTGGGGATAAAATTTTGATTGCCAACAATTCTCAATTAATTTTGAGGAGCCCTAGAGGAAAAAAATAGCATTACGTCAAGCCAATGATGTTAAATTAAGCGATGCTTAGGAGGAAACCTGAGGTAAGTCGTTATAATTATTTTTATCTTTTTAGTTATTTGATATTATTTTTTTATGTTTCAAAATCAAAGATAAAGGAGAAAAACATTATGGGAGCTAGTGCTGCAACGAAATTTTGGATGGCACTGTAGTGAAATTTCAAAAGCAATTATCACCCTAGCGATAAGAATGGTATAACTCTAGCACGAATTCCAGTACATAGACTAAATGTATGCCTTTAGCGCTTTAGCAAAAAAATAATTATGGCCTCAACGATAAAGTTTTACTCCAGTGACAGCTATTCAACGCTAGAGTGAGAACTTCATCTGGAATCTAACCGTTAAAAGTGATATCTCAAATAGCGCTCCAGTAATAGTTCAGTTCTAGGAATTTTTGCATCAGCGATACATTAGTGCTGCAGCAATATAGAACATACCACTGCAATAAAAATGGAATTTTAGAATTAAAAATGGCGAATTCATGTTAGTTTCCCTCACTTCAACTTTCAGTTTTAAACTTATTTCTCTTAATCTTTTAAAGCAACATTGTCACCCAAGAGAAAGAGCATTATGGCCAACAACAGTTCCTTTTATGACTTAGCATGCTTTACGTCTACCAAGATGTAAGGTCGATACACTAACATAATGTTAAAGAAATAATTTATAAGAGAGCGAAGTTTCGACTTAGAGAACCTCAATATCCCAAATATTGGGGTGATGATCTAAGAAATGCACTGGGAATAGTTTTGTAAGCAGCCAAAACCTAGTATCATTTCTATAGTACGTAAGTTCTACACCAATAAAAGTGAGCTTGATATTTATGATAGAGTATTTGTTTGTAGTAAGAGAGTGGCATTTGATTCGGTAACAATCAAAGCTTATTATGGATTACTAACAGAGTTAGAAGATAATATGTCTCAGCTCCGAGATCATCCCAACTACCAGGAGATCATCAACACCTTGTGTACACAAGTTACATAATGGAATATCGTCAATGATGTTCCAATGACACGTTTTTCCTGCCATATGCACCTAGAGGTGAAGGCCTAGTATAGCATCCTTGCTTCACAACTCATGTCGATCTCTCACATTAGCGACATAACTAAGTTACAATTCATCTACCTCTTCACTATAATGACACACCGGCCCATTGACATTGGGAAGGTAATACATATAGAGATCTGTTGGAAGTATGCCCTAAAAGTATAATTATTTGTATTTAGATACTATTGAAAATAATTAATAGAGATTATTCGTTCAATATTATATTTGTAATTATGATTGTTTTATTCAAATATCATGAAATTCGTTTACTATTATATATAACTTCAAACTTAATATATAATAGTTATATATCAGAGGATTAGGTTTATGTGTAATAATCTAAACTTATCCGTAGTTTGGATGAAGATGAAAAATTTATTTTGATAGACTATAAGTACGGTCCATTTGTATATTGTATACAATAGTCTTATTCAGATCATTCTATGTGTTGACATAGAAAATTGAGAAACTTTGTATAATGTTGATTATATAGGACTGGACCACGATAAAATTAATTCTCTATTAATCTCTGTTAATAAAGAAATTTTTTTTTATCACAATATAATTATATATTAATTAATCTTAATCCTGAGTAATTAATGAACTCTTATTTATTAAGTTATGTTTATTAATTTACAAGAAAAAGACTGTAAAAAATTTTCAGTTAATTACTGAGTATTTTATAAATGTAACAAAATGGATGACTGAGAATATTTCTCACAGATATGGAGTCTACTCCTTCTGAAAGGAAGTTAGATAAGTTGTTCCCTTAATAATTGATTTTGGTCTTGAACATTATGAGCGCTCAGTTTTCTTTAAGAGTTAAAGAAAATAATAAATTTGTAAATGTCACAAATTAAATATTTAAAAGATGATCAATGTAGATTAAGAATAAAGATGTAATTAGAGAGGTTAACAGACACTCGACCTAGTTCTAATTATGAACACTTGTAGAGGATTGATCTATATGAAATGATTATTAAATGGAAAAGACAATTTTTTGTTTTATAATTTATCTGCAAAATTAAAAGTTCAACTTTATATTTTTAGTGTAGTAATATAAAGTTAATAAATAAAATCATATTGATTAAAGAGTTTAATAAAATGAAAATTTATTAGAACTTAATTTTATAGATCCATCAGGTCCCCATGCTAGTTCCATAAACACTGAAATAGACTATTAAATTAATTGTTAGATCTAAAATATTAATTTGTCCAAGTTTAATTTGATTAAACTTATTAGAACCAATTATTGGCCTATGTTTAATTTGATTGAACTTGTTGAGCTCAATCAATTATTAGTCCAATCCATAATAGTTATAGAATTAAATAAATAATTAAATTATTTATTTAAATTAATTAATTAGATTATTTAATTAAATTAAAAAATTAGATAATTATGAATTATTTAAATTATTTAATTAAAGATAATATTAGATATTATATTTATCTTTTTAATTATATAAATTAAAATAATATAAAGATATTATTTTATCCTAATCCAATTAGTATTAAGATTTTAGATAACACAAAGATTCTTTTACTATAAAAAAGAGTTTAAAAAACCAATTTTACGTATTCTTAAATTAGTGCTTCTTTTGAGCAAAATTTTTCTAGAGAGAAAAATCAAGAACACAGAATTTAGATCTTCTGTAATTTATCAACTCACCTATACAAGTAATCAATTGGTGGGAGATACAACGTAGAAGATTTGCTGGTGTAAACAGAAAGCGTTTGTAAACAGATGTTTTTCTTATACCATCTTATTGCTAAATTAAAATAAACATAAAATTTTTAACAATCGATCTTGCAAGATCAGGGCTGCGCTCGACTCACTGGGCATCTGTTTTTCTCTTTCTTAATTATGGCTTTGTGTTCACAAGCCGGCATCACTTGAGGGCTAAGGAAGGAGAGGTGTGCTCTAGCTATCGCTATTTGCATACCGATTGTAAGGAAGATGATTACTGTTGATCCACCATCAACTGAGACACCTTGGTCTGCTGCCCCTACTGTGCCCGACCCCTACCAGTACATGTTTGACTAGCTTAGATCGAGGCTCATATGGCCGAGCAAAAGTGGCCCATTAATACCTTCAGGAGATATATGATTCAATGAACTCAGGCGACCGCAACATCCTTCAGCATCGACCCCTCGACTCTTTCTTAGCCGCCAATCACTCTTTCACCAGTGCCATCCCTAAACATTGATTTTTAAGTCTCTTCTTTGATACGACTTGGATGACTGAGTGCCACATCATCTAAGGGAAGTGTCTCTATTTGTTTTACATGGGGACTATGTTATGTTTTAAGTTTAGGAGGGATACTTCGCTTTTTATTTTGTGGTATTTTTGATTCTCTATTTTGAGTATTATTTATGTTTTTATTTTTCTATTTAGAGTCGGTAAAAAAGTAAGAAAAAGCAAACCATGCTTGTTAAATCTTTCATCTACTCTATTTTTTTTCTTTTTTTTATCTTTTATTTGTTATTTATCTGTTTTTGTTAGGTTATCAAGATGATCATTAGGCTATAATAAAAAAAAAAAAAAGAATATATGGCTAGATTTATTTTCATAAATTCTTGAGAAATAATAGATTCTTGAGATAATTTTATTATATAAATTTAAGAGTGCTACAACTTACATATTGTATTACACTAGTGTAGGTTGTCTTAATTATAGTACTTACTCGTGAGTCCAAGTGTTGTATCCACGGGGATTGATCACCAAGAGTAAAAGTTATTTGTCAATGTTCAAGAGTAATAAAGTATAGTACCAAAGATAGAGAATATTGGCTGGTTTTAAAAGAAAAGATTACCAAGTGTAAATTAAGAAATCAATTTAAATGAACACTATGGTATTATAGATCTACACTTACTTGGATTATAATAGAGTTCCTTTGATCTTTTTACTCACTTGAGAAATGATTTCAATTGATAAAAAATATCATTTGTAAAAATATGTTGTTGATATGTAGAATATCTTTCCAAGTATTCCTTCTGCCCTTAGTCTACAAATAATTAAGGCTCCCAATAAACCAAAACAACTTCCATAAATGATAACTCAAATCATTTAAAAATAAATATAAACATTTGAAGCACAAGATTAGGATCAAAGTGACAAAATTATGACTCCATAAGTGTTTGACTTTTAGCCTTAGCTAAAAGTTTTGAAAGACATAATGAGATAACACAAGAAGATGTGTTTGGAATTAACAAGAAACTTCCTAATTTTCACTCCAAATTTAGCTCCCCCTATGGTAAAAACAAAGGCTCTTAGTTATAGAAGGCTTGTAATCAACAAAATATAGTGGAGGGAACCACTTGAAAATTAAATAAATAAAAAAATAGGAGACAACCACTCATTGTACTTAATTACCACTCCCGCTCACTTTGAATTTACAATTTGACCATGTTGTTGTTCGAATCACATTAATTATTGAAATTACAGTTGTAGATGTTCCTTCTAGATTTCTAAATTGGGTGATCTCATCTATATTTGATAAGTATTTATCAAGTTATTGTCAAAATACAAAATGCAGTTCTTACCGGACCTGTACTATAAATTGATTGCGTTCTCGATTCATTTTCGCCTACCAAAATTTTGATTTACAAAATCATTATTGTAGCTCATGATGTTAGCTTTTCAGAGGATTAAGCATTTCGTCAATTGGATCACTAGACAGAAAGTTATACCCATTTGATAGAACCTACTACAAAATAATAAAAAAGTAATTTGTTATAACATTATAACTATGCTTAAGTTTGGGATGCTAATGACATTAATAATGTAAAATGATGATTTAAACCCTTATTAAATATGTAATTTCAATGTTCATCAAGGAGAAAATTCAACCTTATTTATAATCACCGTTCTTTTGAGCACTTTATAAGCATGTATAGTTAAACTTTTACTCAAAGACACTTAGGCTTTAGGGAGTACGCTCAAGTCTCAAAGACCGACACTCGAGAACTTATCTTTGATTACTACTTGAGGTGAAATCCTAAAAATATATGAATAAGAAAGTGACATTAGGTCATCTTTGAACGAATTGAGCATTTTTAGCTTACCTTTAATATATATTTATCCATAGTTACCCATTTTGAGCATATTAACCATTTTTTTAGCTCACCACTTAAAGCTTATTTATCCAAAATTTACCTGTAACATCATAAATGTTGCGTTTACTTAAAAATATTCTTGAAAGAAAAAAGGTTGTGGTTATATTAAAAAAAGGGTATTGAAGAAGAAACCAATCAAGTCTGAGTGGTATTTATCGATCTAAGTTTGAAGATATTCAAAAAAAAAGGGAGAAAAAAGAAGAAAATTTATACCTTAACTTAAGAAAAAGAGAAATTCTTTGAAAAATAATGTCGAAAAGAAGAATAGGAAACAAAATAAGTTTGGAGAATGTGATAATTCACAAAAAAAAATATTAAGAGGTTTTTAGGCAAAGTTTAAGTATTCATGGTGTAATTTAAACATCATTATTTACCCTTACATTCCATCTTAACTCTAACATTACGTTATAAGTTAAGAAAAGTCCTAAATAGATCCATAATAGGAAAAAAGTAATTCGTTAAAACATTATAACTATGCTTAAGTTTGTGAGGTTAATGACATTAATAATGCAAAATAATAATTTAAACCCTTATTAAATGTGATATTTCAAGTGTTCATCACACACCCTCCCCCCAACTAGCTTATTACTAGTCCTTAGTAATTCAAACATTAATGATTTATAAATAACTACCTTAGTATTTCAAACAAAGTGTCAATCTAAGATCATAATTGCTATGAAGGGTATTTCAATCATAACTTTCAAAATTGTGTATGTGAATTAAGCCAAAATTTGTTTACCACAAATCACAACATATATAGCCTTGAAATTTTTTTATGTAAAAGTCTCAACTCCATATCCTTATAAGTGAATAACTATTTAAAGAGTTAGGATTTCACTCATAGATTTGAAAAATAAATAAACGTTCAATAAAAGGTCACATTTAAGGATAGACAGACAAACTAACATTACTTCTAAGATAAAAAAATTATTTGTTTGAAATTAAACTATTCTTGCCACACACTAGCTTTAAGACTTCTCATATGTGAATATTACAAATATAGCCTAGTGAGAAAAACCATTTCCCAAAGACCTTTGTCTTTTAAAATTGAATAAAGACTTTATTAAATTGAATTGACTCTTTTTTAAAAAAAATCATTTTTTGCTCTTTTCTCATTTTTTTTTTACATTTTAAAGAACATAAGGAAGCATTACAACATAAAAAAAATTCCTGACGAAAATACTTTTCACAAATTTGAATCATTCTTCATCTACGTAACCAAATCATTCCTCAATCCGAATAATGTTATTCCAAATAAAAATTAACCAATTTAAAAGACCAATAAAAGTTTGTAAGCTGTTTTCTCATACCTCTCCACTCATGCAAAAAATATGTGGGATTAGAAAGAATAATGTATACTTAAACATGAGAATTCTCTTGGCTATATACATTGAATCATCCATCTTACCACAAGGCTTAATATTGTGCTTAAGAAATGATTTTAAAAATTATTCTTAAGTAACATAGATAGAAAAGTGACTTAAACTAAACAGTTTCAAAATTATACCTCGATTGAGAATAAACTCATTTACATAAGAAAATCCAAGAACACATGCCATAAACAAATGTCATTGTTTTTAATAGTGATATCAAAAATTATCACTAACATCTTTTATCAACTATTCCTCCCCCCAATCAGATTGAGACATTATCCTCAATGTCAAAATATAAAAAGAGCAGAGTATATAAGATATCTCCTTAAATAACTTTTATTAGAAAGAAACCTGCAATAAAATAAAACAAGCTACACTCATAAAAAAAATAATATTATTAGCATGCATATATATGATTAGTTGTGATTTTGGCTCATATGTTTCTTTGGTTTTACATTCAGAAATGGGTTAAGCGCTCTCTATGGGTCGGGGATAGACTTTCCATCCAATTATTTTTATAAATTAGCAAAGAGGGTCTTTTAGAGTCAGATTCCTGAGACTATACTACTTATGTTCCTTTAAGAATTTGTTCCATAAATCCCGAATAATAATATGCATATATCCACTAGGATACATCTCTAGAGTCGTTAAGATGTCATCTAAAGAATCCTTGCTTAGGTCATCCCTAATAAAACAAAGTTTATCTTTGCGATTTGTAGACATTAATCCTAAAGTGCAGCAACATGTGTTACAACGCATGTGCGCACACTTGTAAAAAACACTTAACCTTTTTTTTTTGTTTCAATAATTATAGAAAGTTAATAAAACCATCTTGAAATGTCACAGAGTACGATTATCCGCCGTTTAACCAAAAAATGAAACACAAAAGAAAGAGAAAAAAATATATAAAAGCAAAATTAAAAGTCAAAACATAGGATATGGTACAGATAGATAGAACCTGATCGAGTAGGATCCATAAGTTGGATTTCATTAAGACACATAAAATCATCTATCATCTTTATAGCTCTTTAATTGTTGTCGATTAACTTTGAAAACGTTTCCATTCTTTGGATTTCAATTTCAAGAATTCCCTCACATAAAAATTTCCTTTTGTCTTAGGTATGCTCATGAGATGAGAGTTTTACTTCTTAGAGTGAATTCAACTTAAATGATATGGTTACTAAAAAAGTTTCATTTTTACCTAAATTTGAATACTTAAGATGGGATGATATGGCTACGATTCAGGTTTTGGAGGTTGTACATTTAATGGCAATGAAGCATTTGTATTTGGTGGTACTTCCTCAAATCTTGGTGTCTTCTTGTCTATTCCAAAAGTATGTGGAAAAGATTGGATTTCAAGATTATTTTCTAATTCAAAATCATTTGAGAATTAAATTCATCTAGTACAAGTTCGTCAATGAGATCAACCTCATCCATATTATCATCATCCATAAATTGCTTGGAAATATTGAAAACATGTAATTCACAAGTCATATAACCAAATGATAATTTCAAAAGTCTATTTCTACAGTCAATCAAACCATTAGAAATTGTAAGAAATAGATGACTTAGAATGACTGGAATTTAAGCATTCAAGTTCAAAACAAGATGTGTGTCTAAAATAATAAAATCAACATGAAAATAAAACTCCTCAATTTGAACAAGCACATCTTCCACTATTTCTCTTGGAACTTTTACACTTTTGTCGGTAAGTTGAAGAGTGATTGGTGTAGGTTTGAGCTCACCAAGTCCTAATTGCTCATAAATAGTGTAAGACAAAAGATTAACATTAGCTCGTAAATTAAGTAATACACGATCAATCTTAAAATTACCAATCATACAAGAGATGGTTGGACATCCAGGATTCTTGTATTTTGAAGAAGTGTTTTGTTGAATAATTAAACTTACACTTTCGGTCAAAAATGCCTTTTTCTAACATTAAGCTTTCTTTTGACAATTCATAAATCTTTCAGAAATTTGGCATAAGAACGGACCTGCTTTACTGCATTCAACAAAGGAATATTAATTTTGACTTGCTTGAAAAGTTCATAAATATCATAATTTAGGTTCAACTTTTCAATAGGTTTCAATCTTTGAAGAAATGGGACAGGAATTAGATATTTTTCTCCCTCAAAAGGTTTTGACTCTATCTTCTTCTTATTTTTTGCTTTAGGAGGTTTAGGTTCGTCTTTATTAGAAGAAAAAGTTTTATTAATAACCTTACCACTACAAAGTGTTGTGATGGTATTGACATCTTTACCTGGTTTTTCTTTTTCACAAGATTCATTCACATTGAATTAATTTAAGGGATTGAATTTAGGTTGAGAAGGAAACTTACCATTTTATTAATTTTGTACAAAAGATATCAGATTATAAAGTGTGCTCTTGGTCTCATTAATGGCCTTTAAAGTTTGATTATTACATATTGACTGTTTACGCATAAATGCTTACAACGTCTCCTCAGGGTTTTCACATTTGGCAAATTATATGGAGGGTTTGAAGGCTTTTGTTGAGGTTGTGTTTGGACATTGTTATCATTTCTTAAACTAAAATTTGGATGGTTTCTCAATTTTGGATTGTAGGTGTTAGAGTAATGAGATAGGAAAGGTTTTTTTAGCATAGTTTGTGGCATTCGCTTACTTATTCATGGCTTCTTTGAAGATCAGAAGGTTTGGGCATTCATTTGTGAGATGACTAACAATGTCACAAATGCCACAAACTTCTTCATTAAGGATGGGTTTGGTAAGGTAAGTTTCTATCTCAAACTCAATCCAATCCAAAAGAACAATTCATGGCATAAGCTTCTACTTCTGATGTATAAAATCTCAAAGTAGTCAATGCCATTACTACTCGAAGTGGTAAGATTGTAAGTGAGCCTACTTCTCTAACTAACACATCTATAAATAATAAATACACCCCCATTGAAAAAGAGACCACAGTGAAAAAAGAGCCCGAAAATAAGTTTTCAATCCTAATGCATTTTCCTCAAGCTCTTCGCCGGTTAGAAAAAATTCAAAAATTCGAGGTGAGATTTTGAAACATTTGAAACAAGATAAGATTAATCTTCCTTTATTGCATTTGATTAAGCAGGTTCCAACTTATGCCAGAGTCATCAACGATATATGCACTATCAAACGAAAACACCATGTAAATAAATTTGCATTTTTGATAGAACAGGTAAGTGCAGTAATTGAACAAAAGATACCACCCAAGTATAAAGACCCAAGATGTCCCACAATCTCCTGCCAAATTGAGACACATGAGTTTGGTCAAGCTTTGTTGGACTTATGAGCAAGTGTAAATTTAATGCTTTATTATATTTGCTTGTAATTGGGACTCGGTGAGATTAAACCTACATCTGTAGTCCTACAATTAGCTGACCGATCAATCAAGAAACCATGGAGAATAGTAAAAGATGTTTTATTACAAATTGATAAATTTTACTACCCTGTTGATTTTCTTGTTTTAGATACTCATTCTGTTGTTAACATAAAGCCAAAATTTCTCTTATTTTGGGGAGACCTTTTCTTGCCACTGCTAACGCTCTCATTAATTGGAAAAATAGTCTAATGAAATTATCTTTTGGGAATATGACTCTTGAGGTGAACATTTTACATATTGGCAAGCAACCACGAGAAGAAGATGAATGCTATCATTCGTATATGATAGATACACTTGTAGCGGAGGAAGCATATAAAAATCATGGCTCTAATTCTTTAGAAAACCTCTTTGATTTTGATTTTGATTTTGAATAATTGTATTATCTTGATGAAACAACTGATATGTTTAGTATTTTTGACTCACAGGATAAAGGGACTCGATTTTGGCACCCAAGCTTTGAAGAGTTGTCACGAGAGAGGGAGAAATCGAAATTATCAAACCTTGCGACATCGCAAGTTTAGCTTTCTCCACTATCCAAAAGTTTGAAACACGCATTCTTGGGACCAGGTGATACCTTTCTTATTATCATTTCTTATGAACTTAGTGCTAAACAAGAGAAAACATTGATAAAATTGTTAAAAGAACATAAATATGCACTAGGTTGGACCATAACTGATATTAAAGGTATTTCTCCATTATTATGCTCTCATAGAATTCATTTAGAGGAAGGTGCCCAACCCTGTAGGGACTCACAAAGAAGACTTAACCCAACAATGAAAGAAGTAGTAAAGAAAGAGTTCTTGAAAGTATTAGATACAGGTATAACTACCCAATTTCTAATAGTCAATAGGTATGTCCAACTCAAGTAGTTCCTAAGAAATCTGGGGTTAATGTTGTGGAAAATGAGAATGGGATACTTCTTCCAACTAAGGTAGTAAGTGGTTGGCGAATGTGCATTGATTATAGAAAATTAAACACAGCCACTAGAAAATACTATTTTCTATTGCCTTTTATCGACCAAATTTTAGAACGTGTTGCTGGACATCTTTTTTATTGTTTTCTTGATGGGTATTCAGGATATTACTAAATTGAGATAGCTATAGAAGATCAAGAAAAAAATCACTTTTATATGCCCTTTTGGTACTTATACTTTTCGTAGAATGCCATTTGGATTATGTAATGCACCAGCTACTTTTCAACATTGTATGCTAAGTATTTTCTTTGATATGGTTAAAAAATGCATGAAAATTTTTATGGATAATTTGACTGTTTTTAGTATTTCTTTTTATTATGTCTACTTAACTTGAAAGCTATTTTGAGTAGGTATGAAGAAAAATGACTTGTGCTAAATTGGGAGAAATGTCATTTCACGATATCTTCAGGGATCATTTTGGGGCACATTGTATCTGAAAGAGGGATAAAGGTTGACAAGGCCAAAATTGAATTAATCTCTAAATTACCTACACCCAAAATGGTAAAAGATGTCCGATCTTTTTTTTTGACACGCTGGCTTTTACAGAAGGTTTATACAAAAATTTTCTGCCATATCTAAACCATTGTGTAACCTTTTGCTAAAAGATGCAAAATTTACATGGACACAAGAGTGTGAGAAGGCATTCCGAACACTCATTACTAGACTCCCCACCGCTCCTATCATGCAATCACTAAATTAGAACCTCCCATGTGAGATTATGTGTAATGCAAGTAATTATGTTGTAGGAGTAGTTCTTGGGCAACAAAGGGAAAGAAAACCTTTTGTTGTTTATTATGCTAGTAGGACTTTGAATGATGCTAAAATGAATTACACTACTACTGAAAAGAACTATTAGCTATTGTTTTGGCCCTAGACAATTTTTATTTTTATTTGATTGGTTCACCTATTATTGTATTTACTGACCACGCGGCCCTTAAGTACCTTCTTTCTAAGAAGGATGCTAAAGCCCGTTTAATTAGGGAGATTCTTTTTTTACAGGAATTTGATCTAGCTATCAAAGATAAGAAGGGCGTTCAAAATGTTGTTGCTGATCATCTATCTCACCTTGAGTTCACTGACTCTACTGATTTGCCACCCATTCGAGATGATTTTCCTGATGAACATCTTTTTACTATAAGCCAAATACCTTGGTATACACATATCGTAAATTATTTGGTTTGTGGTGAACTTTCATCTAACTAGAGTGCATAAGATAAGTGTAAGTTCTTGGTTGAGGTACATAAATTTTATTGGGACGATTCATATTTTTTCAAATACTGTCCTGACCAAATTATGAGACGTTGCATTCCTAAAAGTAAAGTTCTAGTGTCTTAAATTTTTGTCATAATGCTGCTTGTGGTGGTCATTTTTTCATGAAGAAGACAGCTGTAAAAATTTTACAGTGTGGTATTTATTGGCCCACTTTGTTCAAAGACACTAATCATTTTTGTCGTTCCTGTGAAAGATGTCAAAAGTTAGTTGCTTTATCTCAAAGACATATGATGCATCTTAACCCTATTCTTGTTATTTGGATATTTGATTGTTAGGTATCGATTTTATAGGTTCTTTTCCCTCATCTTTTGGCTACCTTTACATCTTTCTAGCTGTTGACTATATATCAAAATAGGTGGAGGCTGTAGCTTGTCATACTAATGATAATACAACTGTGGTAAAATTCTTAAAAGAAAATGTGTTATCTAGGTACGGTACGCCACGTGTCATCATTAATGACAAAGGAACACATTTTTGTAATCATTATTTTGAAGTTTTGATGCGCAGGTATAGTGTTCTTCACAAAGTTTTCACTGCATACCATCCACAGATAAATGAACAAGTCGAGCTAGTAAATAAAGAGGTTAAACAGATTTTGGGAAAGATGGTTAACCCGAATCGCAAAGATTGGTCTCTACGCCTTTCTGATGCATTATAGGAATATTGCACTTCATACAAAACCATCTTAGGAATGTCTCTATACCAGCTTGTTCTATACCAGCTTGTTTATGGGAAAGCTTTCCATTTACCTGTTGAGCTAGAGCATAAAGCTTATTGGGCTGTCAAAGCCCTAAACTTTGATTTGAGTGTTGCAGGTTTTCAGAGAAAGTTACAATTGTCAGAAATAGAAGAGCTACAAAATGACGCATATGACAACTCAAAAATTTACAAAACTAAAAGGAAGGCAGCTCATGACAAACATATCTCAAGGAAGCACTTTAAGTCAAATCAATGGGTCTATCTTTATGATTCTCGATTGCATTTACACCTTGAAAAGTTAAGATCTCGATGGACTGGTCTATTTATGTATTGTACGTTTTTCCTAATGGTGCTGTCGAAATTAAGGACCCCACTGATGGGCAAACTTTTAAAATGAATGGACAACAGCTGAAAAGCTATGTGAAAAAAGTAGACCACTCTATATACCTAGACGAGATCCCTCTTGTGGTTCTTGTCTATCATGCTTGATCAGGTTCAATCTATCTGTACCATATTTTATATTTTGTCTATATTTTATCTTTTGACATTTTATTTTTGTTTTTATTTTCTTTCACATTTTATTTTACTTTTTTTTTTCTTCAGTGTGATGATATTTCTTGGTCAAGTGGCAGATACTCTGTGGCTATTAAAGTTGGTTTCTCAGTTCTTTAAAACCTATCCCTTAAACTGTGCATTCATATCTTTTCTTTCATTCAAAATAGATTGCATTCTTATCAACCTTAAAAAATATTTTCCTTCATTGTCTCAAAATGCTCTACTTAAGATTTACAAAGCACGGTGTAAAAGACAAAGGCTATTGTTGTTGAGTAATATCCTTGTAGATATTCATTGGTTAATTAAAGCCAAGATTCGATTATCTAGTGAGTCTGTAAATAATTTTGTTTCTTTTATGCCTGGTCTTAGAAGAAGCTCTTATGCCAAAAGGTGACAAACAAAGAGGTTACAAGTCTATCATAAATGTGCTCGATGAAATTGTAACCAAAGTTGTCATTCTTTAGGATTTGCATCTAGAAATTGAGAAGACAAAATTCAGTTCATTAAGGATAGACTGAGTAAGGAGTCTTTGGATGATATTTTATTGACTCTTGAGACGCATCCCTGTAGAGTCGTGCAATGTGAACTTCTCGATTTATAGAATAAATTTAAAAATAAACATAAATGGTGTAGTCTCGGGAATCTGACTCTAAAAGACCTTGTTTGCCAATTTATAAGAAAATTGGATGGGAAGCCTATCCTCGACCCATAGAGAGCGTTTAAGCCGTTACTAGACGTAAAATCAAACGAAAATGTAAGCCATAATTACAATTACCTTTAAATACATGTGTTTTAATTTCAAACTTTATTTTATAAATAACAGGGGTACTCATATAGATGTTTTAAATTCAAATATTTTGGTTAAATAATGCATGTAGGTCATTATCTTTAAATTTTTGTGTTTTATTTTTAAATCTCTTCTGACAAACTGTCGGGTTATCACAATCATTATTATCATTTAGTACTCTACAAATATAGCACTTCATTTTCATATACTAAGATAAAGTTGAGTGTAGAGATGGAGGAAACCTCGGTTCAATAATTCTGAAATATATGTGTATTTTATGGATCTAGTCATTGGGGAAATAAAGTGTTTGTAGAGATAGCAAACAATTTAGGAAAAGTATTAGTTGCACGAAAAATCCATTTGATTTATGGAGGGGATAGCCTTAGGTTATGGGGTGTGTGTCAATAGCTGCACATTTAGGAGGAAGTCAAGTTTTAGGTATTATTTCTATAGCTTTAGCCGTGGGAAACCTGACTGGAAAAACAATAGAGAAAGAATTAAGAGTCCCATCCATGCATGAACGTATAGCTAGAATGCTTTATAATTCAGACGCTTTTATTGCTTTACCAGGTGGGTTTGGTACCTTGGAAGAAATTTTTCAAATTGTCTTTTGGACCCAGCTGAATATCCACTAAAAAACCCATAGGTTTGTTGAATGTTAATAACTATTTTAATTGCTTACTCTGTTTTCTTGATCAAGCTGTGGAACAAAATTTTATTTCACATTTGGCGCGATAGATCCTAGTTTCTGCTACCATGGCGGATGACTTGATTGACAAATTACAGGCAGTTACCTACGAACCTAACCCAACAATAACTCGGATTGATTGGTCAATGGGCCTTAACAAGCAAAAATTGGATCTGACACTTCGTTTGTAAATTTTGCTTTGTTTTATTTATTTATCAGCATCACCATTTTAGTTTATATTTGCTTAAGTGTCTCTCAAGTTTGTTTCTTTTAAATAACTAGTGTTTCAGGTAATGTCTCATATACTTTATCTCTTTTTATTTAAACATTGAGGACAATGTTTCATCTGATTTTGGGGAAGGATAGTAGACATAAGTTGTATTTTTCATTCAAAAAAAAAGATAATGGGGTCTGACATTTGATTAAAATAGAAGAGTAAAGAGTTTATTCTTGAACTCTTGACATGCATTCTAGGTCAAATTAGAATGACAGAGTATAGAGTTTTATTTCTAACTTTTGAAACACATTTTAACTAACTTATTGTTATTTTGTTTTATCTTTCATGCATTGTTGCTTATTGCCTGTAGTCTTGGTAATTCTTGTATAAAGAAATTTACTTTTCTACCTAGGTATGATTTCAAAATTGTTTAGGTTGAGTCACTGTTTCTATTTAGGTTACTAAAGAATGACTTTAAAAATGCTTTTAAGCATAATACTAAGCCTTGTGCTAAGATGGATGATTCAATTTATATAGCCAAGAGAATTCTATGTTTAAGTATATATTTTTCTAATCTCACATATCATTTGTGAGTAAGTGGAAAGGTTGAGAAAACAACTTATGAACCTTCATTAATCCTTTGAATTGGTTAATTTTTATTTAGATTGATATTATTTGAATTAAGGAATAAGTTGGTTGCATATGTGTATAATATATTCTAGTGAGAAACTAAACTTCCTTGTATTCTTCAAAAAAAAAAAAGAAAGCAAAATACCAAAAAAAATAGAAAACAAAAGAGAATTAATTCAGTTTAATAAAGTCTTCATTCAATTTTAGAAGACAAATATTTTGTACGACAGTTTTCTCACTAAGTTATATTGGTATTATTCTCACAAGACAATTAAAATCCTAAAGCTGGTGCAAGTTAAGAATAATTGATTTCTAAACAATTAATTTTTCTATATTTGGATTAATGTTAGTTTATATGTCTGTCCTTAAAATTGACTTTTTCTTGAGTACTTAACTGTTTTTCAACTCCATGAGAGAAATCCTAACATTTTAAACAATCATACATTTGTGAGGATATGGAGTTGAGGCTTTTACTTGGAGAAATTCCTAAGGTTATATCTGTTATGGTTTGTGGTAAGACAGTTACAGCTTAGTTCACACACACACAATTTTTGAAAGTTATAATTGAAAAAATTATAATAGCAATAGTGATCTTGAACTGACTTTTTGTTTGAAATGCTTAGGTAGTTTTGCATATTCTATTTACGCTTGAATTGCTAGAGACTAGCAATAAACTGGTTGGGGGATGTGATGAACACATGAAAATGCATATTTGTTAAGAGACTCAGTCAGCATTTAATGTCACTAATTTTAGCATTTTTGTATTTTTAGCTTGAAATAAAGTGTTCTCCTTAAATTGTGATTAATGAATGTTATTTGCACAGGTTTAGGTAAAATTAACTTAAATTTCAATGTAGAAATACAAATGAAGAAATTATTGAATCTTAAGTAACATGACTCAATCTTACACAAACTGTAAGAACAATTGAAAAGCCAAATCCAACATTTTATGGGCCAGAATTGGGATACAACATAATTGGATTGCAACTTTCGTTCAGCTTGATCCACCTCATGTATTTGGATCGTATTTCACAAAATACGTATCTAATTGGTATAATTCTTGAAGTTGTGAAATACTGACTCAATTATCAACAACTCTCATGTTTATGATAAAGTCCAAATCAGCTGTTATCATGGCCTAAATTATATTGTAAGAGGGTAAAAGGGTTGTTGGCCGAAATTTGACATATCTTTGGTATTTTACCCATATCTCATTGGATACTCATCTAATTTGTATAAACTTAGTGCCTATGGAAAGAAGAGACAAAATGATACAACTTTCATGTCAACTAAAAAGGCTACATCGATCATTTATATTATAAAAAAGGTGCTGCAAATTGGTGAACGAGTTGTTGGCCTAAATTATTGAAGATTGATGTCACACTTAACATATTTCCATTCATTGCCTATATAAGGACGGTCTTAGGATATTTTGAACATTAGATAATTCTCTCTTATTTTCTTCTCATTAATATACATTGTAATCTAGGCTAGAGTTCTTGTCAAGGCTAAGAGATGAACTTTTATATGTAATAAATCTACTTCTATGCTTTGATTCGTTATCAAGAGCTACAAATATTTATAAGTTTGGTTTTGCTTAAACTCTTATCTATTTTATTTTCTATAATCCAGAGGTTATAATTCTCATGTCTCATATATTTTCAATCATGCTTTTCTTATGTGATTCTTATTGAATTATAATTGTTATTGGTTACAGTATTTTATATGTTAATCTTTTACTGCAATATTGTCAATTGATATATTATCAATCTTGGATAACATGTAAAGACAATAAATGTTTAATATTCAAGTTAATCTTTTACTGTAATATTATCAATTGATATATTATCGATCTTGGATAACATGTAAAGACAATAAATGTTTGATATTCAAGTTAATCTTTTACTGTAATATTGTCAAAATGATATATTGTCGATCTTAGATAACTTGTATAAATGAACATGAGTTGTGTTAATGTTTGTAAAGAGTTTAGTCACATCAAATACATGTGTTATCAAAATGCTGTATTTTACATATCTTTCAATTGATTATTTGGGATGTGAAACTTTCAATGGTGTTATAAATATTGAATCAAAGTGTAGAGTAGATTTATAAAGCATAATTATGATTCTCGAAGCCTTGCTTAAATCATTATAAGACATTTTTCTCAATTCATAGACAATTCTATCTCATCCACTTAAACCAATTAATTAATTTTCTCCTTTGCTACTGCTTTAATATTTTACTTCACCAACCTATTTTTTCAAAAACTTCCTCGTGGAATTGACACCTCAATTTATACTGCGATACCCACATTATATTTTGAGTGTAAACACAATTCTTGCCAAGTACCTATTAACCTTGGTCTTAAAGAACTAAGCCAAGTTTTTGCCTTATCTTTAAATGAAAATGGAAACAACTTAAGCCTTATTATTTCTTCACTACATCTTTGATCATTAAATGTCTACAAACTTCCTCAAATTCTTTTAAATGAAAATATGGGCTTTCGATTCTAAGCCATGAATATTTGGAATTAAGGGAATTATACCATGTTTAAATCTAAAGTTATGGGCATTTAAAGGAATAATGAAGTATGAAGGTATAGAGTTGCGAGGCGGTTGCAAGTATTCATGCATAGATTGAATGAATGCGTTAACATGATCTTCAAGTATACTTTCATTATTACGCATAGCTTGTATTAGTGTATTAACATGTTCTTCATGAACACTTACAATATTGGCCATGGTATGTGATGTGTTTGGTGAAGAATGAGGAGATGATGGAGAATCAAACAAATTCTCAAATGAAGTTTCATAATTACCTTTCACCAATCGATGACACTTAGGATCTCGAAACTATCTACTCATACAATGTGAGAAAATAAAATATAATTGACAGGACCCAACCCGAGACCCTCTACTATAGATCTCAGCGGCCCTGTTGGGCACCCCAGCGGAAGTTCCTCCAACCTAACTGGGTAATTTGAGAAATTTCGCGAGGCGAACCCCTTTTTAATTCTTGCTACTACTGAGAAGGTCTTGTAATATACATGAAAATGATATCTTAATTTAAAAAAACGAACAGAGTTTCCCCTGTTTTTCAGAAAATCTATATAAAACCTGCAAAGAAATTTCACTTCTATTTCCAATACATCTCAATACTACCAATTCGAACCTCCGGTCCTTTCCAAATCAAATCCAACACAACTCAATTATTCATTTAAACCACAAAATGAGCATACTCATGAAAAGCAAAAATGATCATCATAATCTCGAATTCTTTTCTTGTTGGTTCAAAACATACATACATACAAATATACACGCCTACAACTACTATGCATAAAGTAAATAGTGTTATTTAGCACATTTACATGTACAAAAATGATCTTCGGATTCGGTCCACTACTCGGCAATAGGAGAATCACCAGCTTGCATACCGAGACCTGCACCTGAAAAAGGGGTTTAAAAAATATAAAACACAAAACGGGTGAGCTAAAGAAGCTCAGTGAGTGCAAATAAAATTTTAATAAAATAACATCATGTATAGATAGAAAATTCTAAAGTTCATGCCGAAATCATGCTTCAAAAACTGATGTAAAACTGTAAAACGGTTTCTAACATCATATGCTATTGAAATCTTGCCGAGCGGGTTTTATCTACATCTTTGGAAAACCACATCCAGAATCTGTATAACATAATAACTATTGTGTGCATATAAATGCATAAATGCTATCGGTAAATTAAAAACTAGTAAAATTCTCGCTCGGCCATTTTCTTTTTAAACTATACCAATGGTAATCCTAAAGCTCTATACTCACGCAGCGACTCAACTAGCACCGCACACGTGAGTAGGTCATGAAGCACCTCAACTAGCAGCACCCACAGTGACATCTCAAGACATCTCACTGGCTATGCAGCGGAATCCTACATCGCATACATATAGCTAGACAATACCCCGTACACATAGGGTGACTCACGTGACTCGACATCCCGACTTCCCGAAGTTAGTGACACACCCCCAAGACCTGCCCATGTGCACGGGATATACCGGCCGGGTCTAATACAAGCATCACCACTATAATCTGAGGGTACTAATGGCCTTTAAAACAAATGCAGAAATTCTAAAACTGTTTCTTAAATCGAACATATAAAAGCATGTCTATGAATATATATATCAAGATCATAATTTATGTTTATGCATCGAAAGCTCATAAAACATACATATTCATTATGCGAAAACATAATAAACGAAAAGTAAAAGAAATGGCAGATTTGCACTCACAACTGCTCCACGCTCAATTTCGCTCTCGATTTCTGCTCCCGTTATTGCTCTCGGTTATCTTCACCTACGCGCCATAAATGACATTTAGAACCAAATTGAATGCTAGAATCTCATTTAACTACTAAATGCCCTAATCGGCATACAAAGCCCGAATGCGTACTACTTCTTGATTTTTATTTACGAAGTTATTTAATCTAATCTAACTCACCATCCAGCACCCTGAAAATTATTGCACGCCCTATAACTTGGTTGGACATACATGCCCTTCCCCTTTCCAAAATGGACAATTATGTCCCATTTTCTTCATTTTTGGTTTTTCCATCAACCATATACATTCAATTTACAATATGCACCATTTACACACAACAACTCAATCAAAACACCACTCAATCCCTAACTTCCCTAAAGTGGCAGAATTTCACCCTAGGTTCCTACACATTCCTTAACTCAATTTCTTGTTCCAATTACAACAAAATCAAGCCAATTTCATTTCGAAAGCCCTAATTACAACCAATTGAAATCTCTACAACAAAATCACCAAAAACCCTAATTCTTACCTTGCCAAATTTTGCAAATTGATGACTCCTTCAAGCTCCACACTAGAATTCAATTCAATCTAAGCCAAGAATACACACAAGAACATCAATTTAAACATTCTTGAAAGCTCACTTATCAAACTCATAAAACAATGCTTTTCTTACCTATTTTTCTTGAATTTCCACTAATTGAGGCTTCAATTGAGATTAAGGATTCATATGTAACCTTATTTTAGCTTGATTACACATGAAAAATCATGAAAACAAACTGAAATTTCACTTTAGCAGCACCTTCCCCCCTTGTACGAATTTGCTCTCTTTTGCTCTAAGTGTTTGCTTTTCATCTCTTGAAAATTTTGCAACCTTCCAACATATATATAGTGCTCCCTCAATTGACCATTTTGCCCTTCAACTTACTCAAAAATTCTAATTTTTCATTAGTTCAAATGAAAAGATTTAATTGGTTCCTTTGAAACTATCTAGTTAGAATAGTCAAAAGAACTAACTAGAGTTTCCAACTAGGCAATCCATGAGATTGCTTCTAATTGGTCCATTCCTTAATATATGAATTGTATTTCTCAACAAATGCTTGTTCCATACATAACCCTTAAATGGAAATTCATGTAGTAAATTAGGATTTTGTTTTCTAATCCAATAGAGAAAATTTTCAAAAATATTATAGGGTCGTCCGGTGCACCGATCGAGTGTGAAATTATCAAATTAGGTCTAATATCTCTCACGTGCACTATAAAGGAAATATTTCTAATAGGGTTAAAATCAAGTAACCCTACGGTGTCTTATTTGCTCTATACCGATATCTAGGCGCCAATACTACTTATAGGGATTGGATATTACAATTTCACCCCACCTTAAAAAAATTTCATCCTCGAAATTTAAATCATACCTATCTCAAAGAGGTGAGGATGTTGCACTCGCATCTGATCTTCACGTTCCCATGTGGCTTCTTCTACTCCATGGTTCATCTATAACACTTTCACTAAGGGAATGCTTTTGTTACGAAGCACTTGCTCTTTCCGGTCAAGGATTTGCACAGGCCTCTCTTCGTAAGTCAAGTTCTCGTTCAATTCTACTAATTGTTCCCTTAGGAAGTGTGAAGAATCTGCTATATACTTGCGAAGCATGAAAACATGAAACACATCATGGATTCTTGATAAGGGCAAATTTGTCATATATTTTCTCATGTTTTTATTATTGATATTTTATGATTTTATGAGAATAGATGGCTATTTATGTGCTTTATTGTTAATTATAGGGACTTGAACGAAATTTAAAGAAACTGAAATGCAAAGTTTTCAAATTATGAGTCCAGCGCCCCCGCGCCACAAGTATTTTAGCCCCAGCGTTGGAATAGTGATCGAAATAAGAAAAACGACCTGCTTAAGTCGCGTCTAGCGCCCCAGCGCCGAAGAGTCACCGCGCCAGCGACGCTACATCGCCCCAGCGCTATCAACATACCGCGCCAGCGGTGAAGCCGTTTTCATACAGCGCCCCAGCGCCAAGATCCCACCGCTCCAGCGGTGAAAGCTTTTTCACGCGTCGCCCCAGCGACAACTTCATAGCGCGCCAGCGGTAATGCGAGTCCTAGTCTGACGAGAATTGAGATTTTCAAGCTCATATCAATCCCTATATAAAGCCATTCGTTCCCAGCCTTCAAGGGGGAATCCAAGACGACCCAAGAGCTCCAAGAATATATAGCACGAGTCTTGGAGAGCAATAGGAGCTTAATTGAAGCAACTTTAGAGAGAGATACAAGACGTTCTTCGGCATCAAGAGTTCCTAGGCAGCGCAATTAAGAGCAATTCGACGTCTATATCGGTTTGCGATTAATTGTATCATGTTTTATAATTATTTTTACTGTTGTTCTCTTGTAGCCATGAGCTAACTTATTTTCTAGGGTTAATATTTGAAGTCAATATGTGCGCTTAATTGCCATATCTTTTAGTATTTAATAAACTTAGTCATTTATTATTTAAATTACTTGTGTTTAATGCTTCAATATATCTGGCCAATATATGGTGAATGAGTTGGTAATATTATTGATAAACTCGGAAGAGGAATCATAATATTTAGACCTAGGTAATTTGATGCATGATTGTAGAGTAACATTCAATGTTGCATATGCAAGTTTCAACTTAGGATAGGAATATACCTAATTGGCATGTATGATCAATAAGACCTAATCTTAATGAATCTTAATTTATTACAAGTACCATAGGAATATAGGTATTTGGTAAATTAGGGTATACTTGCATGACCTTGGAAGAGGCTTGTGAATACATTAGTGTCTTGATCAATAATAAAGACTAAGTGAGTTAAATATTAGAGGATTAATCATTAGAAACATATTGAGGGATAATATTAATCCTAGGTTCTCTCTACGTTGCTATATCTTTAAATCTCATTGCATTGTGTTTTTGTGTTATATTTCTTACATTCATTCTTAGATTTTTATTTTTCTGAATAATTATTAGGAAGATATAATTTTAGTAATTGGTTAAAAAGAAGAAATTATCCCTGTGGGTTCGACATCCGACTAATTAGTCTCTTTATTACTTGCATACGATAGTGTATACTTGCACTTAATTTATGATATAGAAATATCGCATCAATTCTAGCCAGATTTTTGGGTAACCGTAGACGATATGCCACATTTCCAATTCTTTCAACTATCTCGTATGGCCCAATATATCGAGGACTCAACTTTCCTCGCTTCCCAAATCTTAGTACTCCTTTCCATGGCGATATTTTCAGAAAGACCTTATCACCGATCTCAAACTCCAAGTCTCTTCTCCTGTTATCTACATAATATTTCTGTCTATCATTAGCTGTTTTCAATCTCTGCCTGATAAGTTGAATCTTTTCCGAAGTAATCTGGACAATTTCTGGGCCGATCAGCTTTCTTTCACCTACCTCATCCCAACAAATTGGAGTTCTGCGCTTTCTTCCGTATAATGCTTCATATGGTGCCATCCCGATGTTAGTCTGGTAGTTATTATTATAGGCGAACTCCATTAGTGGCAAATAAGTATCCCAACTTTTCTTAAACTCCATAACACAATCTCTAAGCATATCTTTAAGTGTCTGAATTGTCCGTTCAAACTGACCATCCGTATGTGGATGGAAGGCTGTACTGAAACTTAATTTTGTGGGTAAAGCTTTCTGTAAGCTAGGTCAAAATTGAGAAGTGAACCGTGGATCCCTGTCTGACACAATGGATACGGGAACTCTATGGAGTCGTACCACCTCATCTATGTACAACTGGGCTAATTTCTCTAAAGAACAACTGCTTCTAATGGGTAGAAAGTGGGCAGATTTCGTCAATCTATCAACAATCACCCATATTGCGTCATTGCCTCTCTGGCTACGTGGAAGGCCTACCACGAAATTCATCGTTATTCTTTCCCATTTCCACTCCGAAATCAGAAGGGGTTGCAAGATCCCTGCAGGTTTTTGATGCTCAACTTTTACTTGTTGGCAAGTTAGGCATCTCGAGACAAATTCAGCTATATCTTTCTTCATGCCCTTCCACCAGTAGTGCTCTTTTAGGGTACGGTACATCTTTGTGCTCCCCGGATGCATAGCATACATAGAAGAATGAGCATCTTTCATAATCTCTCTTCTTAACTCATTTACATCCGGAACACATAACCTCCACCCAGGGTTACTACACCATCCTCGGTCACTGAAAGATCCTTCCACTGCCCGGACTCGATTTCACCCTTTAATTTAACTACTTGTGGATCTTGAGTCTGTAGTTCTTTGATCCGATAAACCAGTATTGGACGGACCTGAAATGTGGCTAATAGTGCTCCCGAATCTGACAATTCTAATTTTACACCTAAAGACCTCAATTCTATCAACATTGATAGATATGCGACCTTCAAGTGAGCTATTGAACCGACAGGCTTTCTGCTGAGAGCATCTGCTACCACATTAGCTTTTCCTGGATGGTACTCCAAGGTGAACTCATAATCTTTAATAAGCTCCAGCCACCTTCTCTGCCTCATATTCAATTCTTTATGAGTGAACAAGTACTTCAGGCTCTTATGATCTGTAAAGATCTTGCAAGGAACCCTATATAAATAATGCCTCCAAATTCTTAAAGCAAAAACTACTGCAGCTAGTTCTAGGTCATGTGTAGGATAATTCTGTTCATGCTTCTTTAATTGTCTAGAAGCATATGCTATTACTTTCTCCTTCTACATTAGCACACAACCTAGACCTTTCTTGGAAGCATCACAGTATATGGTAAATCCATCATTCCCCGACGAAAATGTAAGCACTGGGGCCGAAGTCAACCTTCGCTTTAGCTCTTCAAAGATCTACTGGCATACTTCCGACCATACAAACTTCTCTTCCTTCCAGGTTAACTTAGTCAAAGGAGCGGCTATCTTTGAGAATCCATTTACAAACTTCCTATAATATCCGGTCAAA
This sequence comes from Ailanthus altissimus, assembly GCA_946807835.1. Taxonomy (NCBI): domain Eukaryota; kingdom Viridiplantae; phylum Streptophyta; class Magnoliopsida; order Sapindales; family Simaroubaceae; genus Ailanthus; species Ailanthus altissimus. Next base: position 5,690,837 of record OX327713.1, on the reverse strand, counting down.
CCCAAGAAACTACGAACCTCCGTCACATTCCTGGGTTGTCTCCAATTCACTATTGCTTCGATCTTCTGGGGATCTACTGCTACCCTTTATGCAGAGATTACATGCCCCAAAAATGCAACTCTATCTAGCCAAAACTGACATTTACTAAGTTTGGCGTACAGCCAATGCTCCTTTAAAGTGTGCAAAACTTTCCTTAAATGTTCTGCATGCTCTTCCTCACTGCTTGAATAAACCAGTATATCATCAATAAATACTATCACAAACCAATCTAAATAGGATCAAAAAACTCTATTCATGAGATCCATAAAAGTAGTTAGGGCATTAGTCAGCCCAAAAGGCATAATCAAGAATTCATAATGCCCATAGCGGGTCCTAAAGGCCGTCTTAGGAACATCTTCCTCCCGGATCTTAAGTTGATGATAGCCTGACCTCAGATTTATCTTGAAAAATACTCTTGCTCCTTGTAGCTGATCAAACAAATTATCAGTTCTCGGAAGTAGATACTGATTACGCACCGTTACTTTATTCAGCTCCTTGTAATCAATGCATAATCTCATACTTCCATATTTCTTCTTCACAAACAAAACTGGTGCCCCCAAGGAGAAGTACTCGGTCTAATGAAACCCTTATTCACCAACTCTTTTAACTGAACCTTCAGTTCTTTCAATTTTGAAGCAGCTATTCTGTAGGGTGCTTTAGAAATTTATTGCGTTGCAGGGGCTACTTCTATTTTAAACTCTATCTCTCTATCTGGAGGCAAACCTAGAAGCTCCTCTGGAAATACATCCGGAAACTCTCTAAACACCGAAATATCCTCTAATTTCATTCCACCATCTCTTATGTCTATGGCATTGACTAAATAACCCTGATATGACTTCCAAAGCATCTTTTCTACCCTTATTACCGATACCATACTGGCGGAAAGTGGTTTCCGCACCCCACAGAAAATAACTTCCGTTCCGCCTGGGTTACATAATCTAACTTCTTTCCGAAAGCAATCCACTGAGGCAAATACTTGGATAACCAATCCATCCCTAAAATCACATCAAACTCACTGATGGCCAACACAATCAAATCCGCCATAAACTCTTGGCTCTCAATACTGATTTTACTACTCCTATACATTGTTTCTGCTACAATAGAGTCTCCGGTAGGAAAAGAGACTACTATCGCGCCATCTAATAACTGGGGCGCTATACTAGTATTTATAGCAAACTCCACAGAAATAAAAGAATGCGTCGCTCCAGGATCTATCAGTACATAAGCATCTCGATCAAAAATTGACATTGTACCTGTCACAACTTCTGGGGCCACATCCACCTCCTGTTGGGTCACCACAAATACCCTAGCCTGGGTATGTGGTCTCCCTTGTGATCCTCCAGATGATCCTCCTCGACCGGCTCCCCTACTAGGCTGGCTCGCGCCGCTTGATCTTCTGAATTGGGGACCTCCTCGAATCTGCCCTTGACCGCCACTGGTTTGTTCCGAAGCTGGTGGTCTATCTTCTAACTTACTGTTAGCTCCATCATTCGGGCAATCTCTCATGTAGTGACCCTCTTGACCGAACTTATAACACCCGGTAATCCCCTTCCTATAATCCCCCGGATGGGCCTTGCCACATTTATTACACATCGGGAAATTCTTCCAACTCTTCTTAGTGCTTCGGAATCCGGCGGATGGTTGCCGAACGGAAGCTTGGCTGGATTGAGCTCATTGGCTTGGTTTTTGACTGCTGGACCATGAAGATCTCTCCTCTATTCAGGTGAATTTACTCAGTCCTCCTCGAGAACCACCTGACCAGCCTCTTTTCTGGCCCTGCTGTTTCGGTTTAGGGATGGCCGCCATGCTTCTTTCAACCCGAGTTACAGCTTCCACCAATGCTCTATACTGAGTATGGGCTGCTGATACCACGTATGCCCTAATTCGAAGATTGAGACCCACTGCAAACCAGTTAGCCTTCTGCGCCTCATTATCGACTATAAAGGGAACGACAGTGAGGAGCTCTGAAAACTTCTTCTCGTACTCTGCCACCGAGAGGGAACCTTGTTCGAGCTTGAAAAATTCTTCTATCTTCACATCTTTATAGCTTTTGGGGTAGAACTTATTCAAAAATTCCTCTTTAAAAAGCACCCAAGACACCCCATCAGTGTTCCTCATTTGCAAGGCCTTCTACCAATCTTTAGCTCATTCTTTCAGTAGAAATGCGGAGTATACCACCATCTGCTCTTCCGTACATCTCATAACCTGAAAATTTTCTTCATTCTTCTCTAACCAAGATAGGGCTTTCTCGGGATCTCTGGTACTGTCATAAGCCTTAGCGCCAAATTTCTTGGTGCGTTTAATGGATCCTCCGATCTCTCGCGGCTGTTGGATCGCCGCTGCTAGTATATGTGCCATTTGAGCTATATTTACGTTCGTACCCTCTGGCTCAGCAGGTTGAGACGATTCAGGAGGGGTCTGAGGCGTAAGAACATTTACTGACTCATTTCCTTGCTCCTCTTCAGGTGCAAGAGCCTCCGCAGCTGCTCTCCTAGTACGTAGGCCTCCACGACGATGCATATTTTCTGAAACTTTAGTGATGCAAATGATTATCAAATGCAAAGAATTCAACTTACTAAACTTAGAAAAATATGCATGCAATTCCAAGAATCTCATTCTAAATATGACGTTTTAACTAAAACTTTAAAAACAGTGCTTCAATACCACTCTGACAGGACCTGACCCGAGACCCCCTACTATAGATCCCAGCGGCCCTGTCGGGCACCCCGACAAAAGTTCCTCCGACCTAACTGGGTAATTTGAGAAATTCTGCGAGGCGAACCCCTTTTTAATTCTTACTACTACTGAGAAGGTCTTGTAATATACATGAAAATGACATCTTAATTTTAAAAAAAATGGACAGAGTTTCCCCTGTTTTTCAAAAAATTCATATAAAACCTGCAAAGAAATTTCACTTCTATTTCCAATACATCTCAATACTACCAATTCAAACCTCCGGTCCTTTCCAAATCAAATCCAACACAACTCAATTATTCATTTAAACTACAAAATGAGCATACTCATGAAAAGCAAAAATGATCATCATAATCTCGAATTCTTTTCTTGTTGGTTCAAAACATACATACAAATATACATGCCTACAATTACTATGCATAAAGTAAAGAGTGCTATTTAGCACATTTACATGTACAAAAATAATCTTCGGATTCGGTCCACTACTCGGCAATAGGAGAATCAGCAGCTTGCGTACCGAGACCTGCACCTGAAAAAGAGGTTTAGAAAACATAAAACACAAAACGGGTGAGCTAAAGAAGCTCAGTGAGTGCAAATAAAATTTCAATAAAATAACATCATGTATAGATAGCAAATTCTAAAGTTCATGCAGAAATCATACTTCTAAAACTGATGTAAAACTGTAAAACGGTTTTTAACATCATATGTTATTGAAATCTTGTCGAGCGGGTTTTATCTACATCTTTGAAAAACCACATCCAGAATCTGTATAACATAATAACTGCTTTGTGCATATAAATACATAAATGCTATCGGTAAATCGAAAACTAGTAAAATCCTCGCTCGGCCATTTTTTTTTTTAAACTGTACCAATGGTAACTCTAAAGCTTTATACTCACGCAGTGACTCAACTAGCACCATACACGTGAGTAGGTCACGCGGCACCTCAACTAGCAGCACCCACAGTGACATCTCAAGACATCTCATTGGCTATGCAGCGAAATCCTACATCGCATACATATAGTGAGATAATACCCCGTACACATAGGGCAACTCACGTGACTCGACATCCTGACTTCCCGGAGTTAGTGACACACCCCCAAGACCTGCCCATATGCACGGGATATACTGGTCGGGTCTAATACAATCATTACCACTACAATCTGAGGGTACCATTGGCCTTTAAAACAAATGCAGAAATTCTAAAACTATTTCTCAAATTGAACATGTAAAAGCATGTCTATGAATATATATATATCAATATCATAATTCATGTTTATGCATCGAAAGCTCATAAAACATACATATTCATTATGCGAAAACATAATAAATGAAAAGTAAAAGAAATGGCAGATTTTCACTCACAACCGCTCCACGCTCAATTTCGCTCCCGATTTTTGCTCCCGTTATCGCTCTCGGTTATCTTCACCTACGCACCATAAATGACATTTAGAACCAAATCGAATGCTAGAATCTCATTTAACTACTAAATGCGCTAATCGACATACAAAGCCCGAATGCGTACCACTTCTTGATTTTTATTTACGGAGTCATTTAATCTAATCTAACTCACCATCCGACGCCCTAAAATTTATTGCACGCCCTATAACTTGATTGGACATACATGCCCTTCACCTTTCTAAAATGGACAATTATGTCCCATTTTCTTCTTTTTTGGTTTTTCCATCAACCATATACATTCAATTTACAATATGCACCATTTACACACAACAACTCAATCAAAACACCACTCAATCCCTAACTTCCCTAAAATGACAGAATTTCACCCTAGGTTCCAACACATTCCTTTTCTCAATTTCTTGTTCCAATTACAACAAAATCAAGCCAATTTCATTCTAAAGCCCTAATTACAACCAATTGAAATGTCTACAACAAAATCACCAAAAACCCTAATTCTTACCTTGCCAATTTCTGCAAATTGATGACTCCTTCAAGCTCCACACTAGAATTCAATTCAATTTAAGCCAAGAATACACACAAGAACATCAATTTAAGCATTCTTGAAAGCTCACTTATCAAACTCATAAAACAATGCTTTTCTTACCTCTTTTTCTTGAATTTCTACTAATTGAGGCTTCAATTGAGATTAGGGATTCATATGTAACCTTATTTTAGCTTGATTACACATGAAAAATCATGAAAACAAACTGAAATTTCACTTTAGCAGCACCTTCCCCCCTTGTACGAATTTGCTCTCTTTTGCTCTAAGTGTTTGCTTTTCATCTCTTGAAAATTTTGCAACCTTCCAACATATATATAGTGCTCCCTCAATTGACCATTTTGCCCTTCAACTTACTCAAAACTTCTAATTTGCCATTAGTTCAAATGAAAAGATTTAATTGGTTCCTTTATAACTATCTAGTTAGAATAGTCAAAAGAACTAACTAGAGTTTCCAACTTGGCAATCCATGAGATTGCTTTTAATTGGTTCATTCCTTAATATATGGATTGTATTTCTCAACAAAGGCTTGTTCTATACATAACCCTTAAATGGAAATTCATGTAGTAAATTAGGATTTTGTTTTCTAATCCAATAGAGAAAAATTCCTAAAATATTCTAGGGTCGTCCGACGCACCGATCGAGTGTGAAATTACCAAATTAGGTTTAATATCTCTCACGTGCACTATAAAGAGAATATTTATAATAAGGTTAAAATCGAGTAACCCTATTGTGTCTTATTTGCTCTATACGAAAATCTAGGCGCCAATACTACTAATAGGGATTGGATATTACAATAATAATAACAAATGCTGTAAATAAGAGAAATAAAGAAAAGAAGAAAATAATTAAAAGAAAATTAGGTGGCAAAAGTCAACCATAAAATAAAAGTTTGGAGAATAATTGAAAGTTAAATTAGTCAATGTTAGATTAGTATAATAAAAGGTTAGTAAACAAAGGTTAGGGGGTTAAACCAACCATAGTAAAAGAAAAACAACAAATGAAAAAAATAAGAAAGCAAAGTAAGATATGAGGCTTAGCCTTTCATAAAAAAAAGAATAATTTTTTTAATTAATTTCACTTCCCAACAACGGCGCCAAAAACTTGCTACAATTTAAATATTGTATTGTCCAAGTGCAAGTTATCTTAATTATAGTATTTACTCATGAGTCTGAGTGTCGTATCCACAGAGAGTGGTCACCAAGAGTAAAGGTTGTTTGTCAATGTTTAAAAGCAATGAAGTATTGTACCCAAAGATGGAGAATACTGGTTGATTTTAAAAGAAAACATTACTAAGTATAAATTAAGAAATCAATTTAAAAGAACACTAAGGCATTAGAGTTCCACACTTATTTGGATTGTAGTAAAGTTCCTTTGATCCTTTTATTCACTTGAGAAATGTTTCAATTGATAGAAAATATCATTTGTAAAAATATGTTATTGATATATAGAAGATATTTTCAAGCATTTCTTGTGCCCTTAGTCTATAAAGAATTAAGGCTCCTAACAAATCAAAACAACTCCATAAATGATAAATCAAATCATTTAAAAATAAATATAAACATTTGAAGCACAAGAGTGTGATCAAAGTGACAAAATTACAACTCCATAAATGTTTCACTCTTAGCCTTATCTAGAAGTTTAGAAAGACATAATGAGATAATATAAGAAAATATGTTTGGAATTAAATGTAACTTCCTAATTTCCTCTCCAAATTTAGCTCCCCCCATGGCAACAAGTCTTCTATTTATAGGAAGGCTTGTACTCAACAAAATATAATGAAGGGAACCACATGAATATTAAATAAATCAAAAGAAAGGGGACAACCATTCATTGCACTTGATTACCACTTCCACTCACTTTTAACATATAATTTGACCATGATAATGTCTGAATCAGCATTAATTATCAAACTGAAAGTTATAGATATTCTTTCTATCTTTTAAAATTGATTGATCTCATCTCTATTTGATAAGTATTTCTCACATTATTGTCAAAATATAGAATACATTTCATACTAAGCTGTATTGCAGATGGGTTGTCGTCTCGGTCCATTTTCACTTTTCAAACATTTAATTTACAAAATCTTTATGAAATCCATTATTGTATCCAATGATGTTAACTTGTCATAGGATCAAGAAATTCATAAAATGGATTATAGAATAACACAAAAACAATTCATTAAAACATTATAACTATGCTTAAGTTTGAGAGGTTGAGGACATTAATAATGCAAAATGATAATTTAAACCCTTATTAAATGTGCAATTTTATTGTTCATAAAGGAGAAAATTCAACCTTATCTATAATCACCATTCTTTTGAGCACTTTATAAGCATGTATAATTAAATGTTTACTTAAAGATACTTGTGCTTTAGGGAGTACACTCAAGTCTTGAAGACCGATGCTCTTGAACTTGTCTTTGATTATTACTTAAGGCGAAATGCTAAAAAATATGTGAATAAAAAAATGACATTAGGTCATCTTTAGACGAATTGAACCTTTTTAGCTTATCTTTAATATATATTTATCCCTAGTTACCCCTTTTGAGCCTAATAATCTTTTTTTTAGTTCACCACATAAAAATTCTTTATCCAAAATTTACCCATAATACCATAAACCTTGAGTTTACTTAGAAATATTCTTGAAAGAAAAAACGGTTGTGGTTATATTAAAATAGGGTACTAAAGAAAAAAATAATTAAGTCTAAGTGGTATTTATCAATCTAAGTTTGGTGGTATTCAAAGAGAGAGAGAGAGAGAGAGAGAGAGAGAAAAGTAGAAAATTTATACCCCCAACTTAAGAAAAAGCGAAATTCTTTGAAAAATAATGTTGAAAAGAAGAATGAGAAACAAAATAAGTTTGGGGAAGGTGATAATTCAAGGAAAAAGATGATGAAGAAGTTTCTAGGTAAAGTCTAAGTATTCATAATGTAATTTTAACTTCATATATTTATCCTTATGTCCTACCTTGACTCTAACCTTTGGTAACAAGTTAAGAAAAGTCCTAAATAGATTCCTAGATATGTGTCTTTCTATATTAGTGGAGAGTAGTATAAACAATAAGCCTATAGAAGTGTCATTATAAAATAAAATGTCGAGACATCATCTTTTCTATACAAACTTAAGTATAGAGTAGTTTGTATAGAATAAATCAAGGTATGGTTTTAGTTATTACTTGCTACTTGCACATACACACATGGTGATTATTTATGAGGAAGAAAAATGGACTAAATGAAGATGTTTAGAATTGTTAATAGTTATTTATCTACCTTTTGAAAAGGATTTATGCTTTTCAATAGCCTCTGAGACAATTATTTTGATCATCTGGCTAATCTAGCATATTATGTTTTCTTTTTGAATCTTTATTTATTTATTGTTGAGTCAAGTAAATAAAGATTCTTTAAGTATTCTTTATTGCTTGACAATAAGTAAGTGTTTAAATTTGGGAGAATTTGATAAGAGCATATTTGTCATTTATTTTATTCCCATTTTATTTAAGATTTTGATATTTTATGAGAATAATGGCTATTTATGTGCGTTATTGTTTATTTATAGAGTTTGGACTAAAAAAGATGAAATCTAAAGAAACTGGAGAAAAAATGCAAGTTTTGAGAAAAGCAGCAAAAACTAGTGACTAAAATGTACAAATTTTAAAGTTATAGATTTTCGCCCCTGCGATAGAAGGATTTTTACTCCAACGGCAATTTCAAAAGCAAAATATGGAAGACCAAAATAAGACTTTGAATTAGTCACAATTTTTGCCCCAGCACTAGTTTGTTTTCACCTCAACAAAAGTCCACCACCACAGCAATAACCAGTCACCGCTACAACAATAGTGATTTGAAGACGTAAAGCCCCAACGATGAGACAAATTTTCCCTAGCAATTAGCCTTTTCTTGAATTGAAAATAAATACCACTATAAGCTCCAAATCAAACCCTATATAAAGACTACGTGTTCTAGCCTCTAGAAAACACACATGAGACACATAACATAAGCTTTAAAAAGCAATTTGAGTACAATCGAAGCAATTATAGAGAGAAATTCAAAGGCGTTTCAAGGAGCAAGTAATTTCTATCATAGTTTTGGCAAATCAATCAATTGCTTCGATGTCTATATCTGTTTGCTATTTATTGTATCTTATTTTGTTTAATTTTTAGCCTTAATTTTCTTATAACTATAAACTAATTTTCTTTTTAGGGTTAATACTTAAACTCAATATGTGCTTAATTGTCAAATCTTTTTAATATTTAATAAACTTAGTACTTGTTATTCAAATTATTTGTTCTTAATGTTTCATTATATCTAGATAATATTATGATTATTTTGGTAATATTTTGATAAACTTGAGAGTGACATCATTTATTTAAACATGGATAATGTGATGCATGATTGTAGAGTAATATTTACAAGCTCCAATTTAGGATAGAGATATACCTAATTGGCATATATGATTTATAAGACTTAATAAATTTTAATTTATTACAAGTACCATAGAGTTATAGGTATTTGGTAAATTAGGATATACTTGCTTGACCTTAAGAGAAGCTTAAGAATATATTCGTGTCTTGATCAATAGCAAGACCTAAGGGATTTAAATATTAGGAGATTCATCATTACAAAACATATTGAGGGATAGTATTAACTCTAGATTTTCTTTATATTGTTATTTTTCTAAAGTCTTGGTGTTGTGATATTGCTTTTATACACTTCTATATTAATTCTTAAAGTTGATTTCTCTGAATAATTACTAAAAAGATATAATTTTAGTACTTGGTAAGAAAGTAGATATTATCTATATAAGTTCGACATTCGACTATCTTATTTTTTTATTACTTGTTACTATAGCGTATACTTGTGCTTAAATTCGTGTTATAGAAATATCTCATCATCTATAAAACTATCTCAATAAAAATTCAGTTACATCGAAGATTTAGAAGTTGGCATAGCATATCATCACTTGAAATTCTGAAAATGTTTGATTCTTGTTAAGTTATTTTAAATTTTAGATAAAAATTTGATTTGTATTAAAAATAAGTTAGAAATTAGATTTGGGTTGGAAATATGTAAAAACGGATTAATATGTTTGAAAAAATAATTAGAAAAGATAAAAAATAAATATAGTAAACATTTAGCCAAAACTGACCATATTGTGTAAATTCCTGAATGAATACCACAGCTCGAGCATTTGCCAACCACTGAATACGCATGCGTTTTATATGGGACCACCTGTGAATGGTCGGTGCATGTTGCTCCTCGTACGCATATGTAGTGCACATAGGGTTACTAAGCATGCCCATGTATGCCACATGTGTGATTTCTTTTAATTTGTTTAATTTAATAAAATGTTTCAATTCATAATTGTTATAAAAAATAAAATTCACTATTAGTTTCTAAATTTGAAAATATAAATTAATTATAATAATTAATTAAATTAAATCAATGATAATTGATTTTATTAAATAAATTAATGTTTAAAAAAATATAAATTAATTATTAATTTACAAAAATGATATGTTTTTTTTGAAGTTATTTAATTTAATATACATATTTGTTAGGCACGCCACAGACTTATCTATCATTGTATAAAATGAGAGTGTGATGACATACGGCTTAGGGTTTAAAGAGGATTTACTCGATGAAAAAATGTGGGCTTAGGTTGATAAGGTAAAATATTTGTATGTTAAAAGATTTATTTTTTTATTTAAATATTATAATTTATAAGACAATGTTCACTTTTATGTAGGTTTATATTCTTGTCAACTACAAACAAGAGCATTGAATTGTGGTTGATGTGAATATTGTACATCAAAAGACCATCATCTACAATTCTACCCCCAACGAATATGCTAGTGGCATGGTGGAGTTTCAAGTCATGCCATTATGTATACTATTGACCCACTATCTGCATGCTTGTAGATTTTATGATATTAGGACTGATGTTGTACTTGATTTATCTCTTTATGTTATAATTAGGTTATATGAGGGTATGCCCTAGCAAGCAGTCAATAGTAAGAATTTTAGAGCTTTTGTGCGTATATTTATAGGGCTCCATGTGCTATGTCGACCTTTAAATTTTGGCTTTGAGATTGGATTATTTTTTAAGCACGAGATGGCTGTGGAAAAATGCCTCAAAAAATTTAATAAATGTTTTTATGCATGATTTATATGTTATTTTTTGTCATTATAACACATTACAATTTATGATGGTTATTATTTCTAATGACATATTATTAAAATTATTAAAAATTAATTATTTTATTTTTTTATTATTTATTTTTAACTACTTTAATTTGTTTTAATTTATTAAATAAATGAAATAATTAAATTATAAACACATATGTTTATGACAAATACAAGTAACATGTCATATCAACTGTTATGCAATGTAATAGGTTTTTAACATGTTTGGCATTTATGTCCATGCTTCCTCCAACGGATGCACGAATTCTTCACCAGTTCTTCCCTTTACAATAAAATCTCCTTCTTCCAACGTATCCTTAGTTGATAGTGTGTTATAGGAGGCTAGATGTTAACATCTTTACTCTTTTAGAACAATCAAATCTAATGAGTGGCCAATTGGATTTACTAGCTCGTTGTATGCATGAATAAAGACTCAGTTGAATAATAGAGGGAACAAAGACATTGATACTATAATCTGATCTATCTGCATACTGCAATAGCATTAGCATAAGGTAATTGTCAAAATCAAACTCCAAACAACTATATGACTTTATCGGAATGTCCAATATTCCATTTCTGTTTCCGTCCTTCATGAAAAAGTGAGAATAATCTACTAGTTGAACTATCATATGGGTGGACTTATCATTACAGTCGTTAATTTTAAGTTAAGTAACCATACCCAAGTTCTATTCTTTCAGTATATAGTAGTATGCAGGAAGTAATCTAAATGAAGACTCAAAGTACCTTATATATGTTAGGATTTATGCTCATGCGTCATTCTATTGTTGTATGAATATTTCATTTTATTATATTTATGGAGTACATTATTTGTTAAATCGTTAATTACTATTCTTAAATGATTCAATGCTTGTGACGCTATAGACATTATATAATTTGAAAGAGTTCAGATTTGGTCTAAAGAAGTTTAGATCAATGCCAAGAGTTAGCATCACTAAAAACTATAAATGATAAAGAGTTAGCATGTTATATTAATCAGTGAAGTCTAAAAGTTAGAATCTTTTCTATAACAGTACAAAGACCTGAGAATACATTAGTAATAACATAGTTGCAAGAGTTGCAATAGGTCTTATGAAATGTTATTATGTAAGTCTATTCTCAAATTATATATTCCTAGTCTTAATTCACCGATGCACGTCTATCGATAAAATCTTTTTATATAGACCAGTGAATACTATACCTAGATTGTTGTTCTTAGTTAACCATAGACTTTGGTCAATGGAAGGTCTTCTCGAGTTTAGTAGTATATGTGGTCATTTGACCTGAATACCACAGTGGGTTTGTAAGTGATACATCATACTTTGGTCCACGCATGTTACAAACCTTTAATAGTGTGACCACTAGGTGTCGCTAGGTATAGTCTGATGCTTATAGAGTTCGGTATATACAAATATGGGATCCGTCAGCTCACATGGATGAGTTATATATCCAGATGCTCAGAGACTGTATCTTAGAAAGTCTTATAGCCATAAGTAACAAACCCAAGAAAGAGTTTCCCACAGGGTTAAACAATATTACAAAAGTGTTTGCATATATTGTTTATCAAGATACGTGTCTGAAGATAAGCTCATGGATAAGCACATAGAAATTTAACGGTAGTGATCTATATCCCTGCTCTTTCAGGATATGATCGGCAAAAAGATTATACGTATACGCTATGACCTCAACTTGTATGGTCTATTGCACTGATTTATAGTATCCATGACGTGTGCGTAGGGCATCGATCTCGGACTCACAGAATAATTTTGTTTGACAAATCAGGAGTGGGCCTAAAGAAGTCTCGTAATATTAAGTGTACTCGTTGTGCACTAGGGCAGCATATCGAATTGAATAGTTCGATCCAGAAAATTTCAGCAGACCGAACATTTACTTCAGTCTCTCTCCGGTTATGAACGTGTCAAAATTTAAGAGTTAAGTATATCAATTAGTTAATACTTAGTTGTTGATCGATGGGATAATGACACATGACACATTGTAGACCAATTATTGTTTGATTTGAAAATTACCAAACTAACCTTATTTGTTGGACAAATAAAATTATTATTTTATTCATTAAAATGTTTATTGAATAAAATAAAAATAATAATATATGATATTATTATTTAAATTGAAATCAAACAATTTATTTTTTAATATAAATTAGTATGTGTTTCTACCATGATTTAATATGATTAAATTATTTGTTTAATATTAATTAAATCATATAATAAGAATAAATGGGTAGTACTTGTAAATGGTAGGCCTTATGACGATTCTTAATAATGAGAAAGTATTTTCTCATTCGGCCTAAATTTAGGCCAAGTTCGTTTAAATAATTTTTAATTTTATTTTGTTTTCATTTGGTTTATTGTAAACAATAATAAAAAAAAACACCAATAGCAAATATTGACCTAGATAATGGATGCCATTAGGTGAGAAAATAGAAGAACAATAATAAAAAATTAAAAGAACAATATGTTGCTCAATTAATCAAGAAATATTCGACCAAAGTGATAGGGAGAGAGAGAGAAGTGAATTTTACTAAGTATTAGAAAATTCTCTCAAGTGTTGAGAGCACAAAAACACATTCTCTCCATTTTTTCTTCTTCCATTTTGGTCACCCGTACTACAAAGTAGAAACAAGGATTCAAGAGCTGAATCCTTTGCTGAAAAAGCTGTTATTCTAGCTTCCTCAAGTACATCATGTTAAGGAACTAGAATTGTGAACAGGTTACTTCAAGGCAGATACTCCGATTTGACTAAATACCAAAGGCTTGATAATGTATTATTTCTCAATCTTGAAGTATTTTTCATTTATGAGATAACATGTAAAAGTTCATTTGTGTTTATTATTGAGTAATTTATATTCCGCTTATCCGCTACGCATATATGTATGTGATACATATGCTATACTTGAATGATAAACACAAACCCACATGCATGCACCCTAGGTTTAAAATCACTCACAGTATCAACTTGTATGCATACTCTTTAGCTTGCTAAGCAGTATAGTTATCTCTACACCAAACTCTTCACATATGTCTACTTTGATCTCCTTCGGTTTGTAAAGTCTACTAATTAATACAAATTTATTTTTTTATAAATGTTTAATAATCTAACTCTTTGCTTATCAATAACCATTTCACAACTGATCCAACTAACATGTGTAACCTGCATCAATTTTGTAGTCATCATTTGCATCTTTTATCATCACATTTTGTAGGCCTTGAGACTATGAATCTCCAATTACCCTTAAGTCCTAGCACATTAAGCCTAGTGAAGTTCATTTTTGCTAGCAAGGAACTTCTCACAAATGCATTCCTAATTATAGCATACAAAATCTTATTAAATCTGTCCAGGTCTGATGATGATAATTTGAGGAATAAAGGCAAAAGGGTTTTCAACTTCATAACCATCTCTTCTTCTATTCTTATTATTAAGAGAGATAGTTGAAATATAACAACGTCTGCCTTTCGATAAATCATCCAAATCGGCACATTTTTTATATTATTAATATTTTTAACACCATCGACATCCTCATCCGCCCATTATCATAGTGCGTATAAGTTGAGTTTTCATTAAACCTTATAGGAAAATAATGATAGTGACATGTTATGTTAATATGAACTACAACTGTTGGTATTATTGGGGCTATGTGGCTCACATGCTTACAACTGCTTGCCGGCATGAAATGAATATGACTAGGTGGTTGGTTTTGAATGTGTCTAAACATCTTGTTCATATATGGGAGCTCTTAAATTCATTATTACACATAGAGAATAGAATGATCTTTTATTAGCCCTTGAAAGAATCGGATATCGCTATCATTTCTAATCTCAATTGGTCTCAATTTATACCTCGTTGCATTAATTTTAATTTTTAGAGTCAGCTTATACTTTACATTGTCAACTCTAACTGCACAACAAACAGTATTTAAATGGTCATTATATTTCACATCCTTCGGAATCAAAATACTGAAGTTAGTATAGTCAATATTATTCTCATCCCTGTCACTAGAGCTCTTCCACATTCCTTTGAAATAAGCATTGATTGACTCATATTCTATAAGACTGAAACAAAAACAAATTTATAAAAAAATCATTCAAATTGTTCAAAAAATATAATTCGAGAAAGTAATGGAAAATTACAAAATAGGACACGGGGCACGAGATAAGCGGAGATTTGGCGTGTCATGCGAGCCATTGAATGCGATACACCCAGTAAAGGACCTCACATTCAAATTTATGTAGTGCGAATCAATTTGCGCAGCACTATTGCTTAACTGATCCTCATTTCTCTTCCATTTACCTTATTTCTCTCTAAAACTTCACCATATTACACTCAAATTATATTTCGATGCTAATTATTTCAAAATAAGAACAATTGTTTTAAAAAATTTATCATTTTGACTTATATATATAATAAAATATACAATATTTGATCATAGAAAATATCTTATTTTTGTAAATCAATTGTTTTAAAAAATTTATCATTTTGATACATTTTTGATGATGAATTGTTTCAAACATGATTTGGTTTGTGTTTTTGACATTCAAATTTTTTATTTTTCACTATATTATACATACAAGGGTAAAACTTTCTATTTAGCATTCATTTGACTAATAAATATTAGCCTCATACTTTGTAGTTAAAAAAGAAAATTAATTAAAATAATGCTCAATTCTAATAAATTCCCAAAATAAATTGATAATGTTGAAGAAATTTCATAAATTTGAAAGTTGTGAGGAAATCTTTTTTTCTTTTGAAAAATAGGATCCTTTCCTTACTCAAAGACTAGGGTTTTCCGTCCAAACTAAGAGTAGAAATTTTTAGTTACTAATTTCGCTAGCTTATGAGTTAAGACATTATAGGGTCTTGGAGTGAAGTACATCTTAAAAGGTTTCCCAGATTCTAGTATTCAATTAAAAATTTATTGGTTAATTTTGAGAAGTAAAGTTAAGTAAAATAGTTATAATGTTCAATTGAAAACTTTAACAGCTAAGTTTGGGAAGTAATGCTAATTATAATAGTTTATTTAAGAAGGAATAACATTTAAAACAGTTATTTGACTAGAATTAAGATTTTAAATTATAATTAAAATATATTGTAAAACATAAAAGTATTTAATTTAATGGGGTCATCTTTTAAAAAAAGTTAATAGAGCTAAACTTAGTTGGAATATAAAGTAGGAAAAAGAATTTTTAAATTTTTAAATTTTTTAAAAAGAGATATGAAGACTCTAATATTTTTAAAAATATATTTAATACCCTTATCGATTTTTGTTAATTTAAAAAAAAAGAGTAAAAATAATAAAATTTCTGTAATACCCTCAATTTGACTTAAAACCATTTATAACTAACAAACCCTAACTCAATCTCAGTCGTTGATTTCCCCCACCACCACGAGGTTCCATCATATTCTAAGGCTCCTCACCGCTTCTACTCCATCCTTCATCGTGTAAGCTGGTAGTGGTAAGTTTTAATTTTGAAAATTTCTTCATCAATTATTTTGCATATGCTTTGTCGTTTCTTAATTCATTTTCTTTTTGAGCTGTGTAAAACTAAAATAAGGCATGGAACACAAAACTTATATGCATCACCCTTAATGCTTATATGCAGTGGCTATATGAATGGAGTAAAATTGCAGAGCTGTAATTATAAAAGCAACAAAAATGGCATTAAGAGCATGTTCTTTCAATTCCATTGACGAACCCATCCTCACAGTTAAACAAGTCGTGCACCAATGTCTCACCGGTGAATATCTTCTTAGCCAAAAATGATAACCAGATTGAAAATTGCAATGATGATTAGTGTTGTGTGTTTTCTATAACACAAATTAGCGCAAGTGTACGTTGTCGCAACAAGTAATATATGATGAGAAAAGTGTCGATCCCACAGAGAATGATTTGTCTTTTCTAGTTTAAGTACTGAAATGGTGTCTTTCTACTATTATCCAAAAAATGATTTAATGTATGAGATTAAACTACTCAAGTAAAAGAACAATTTAATTATGCTAAGTGATAAACTAAATTACCAACAAGTTAAATTCAATATGAGAAATCTTAGGATTACAAACTATCCTTCATTATGGAAATAAATTCAACAGAATCTCTTTGATGTCTATTGGTTCTCAACTTGATATATTGACCAAAACACTCAACACATCACAAGCCTCTTTTGCAGGTCAAGCGAATATATTCTATCCAATCAAATATCTATATGTCTATAATAAATAAATTGAACAAAATTCATTAAGCACAAGTTTTATGAGCCATACATGCGTTATGAGTATATGTCTATCTCATATGAGACTCATGTTGGGTTATGTGGGGTGTATTATAATTTTATAAAACTTAGGGTGCTTGCATGTGGGTTGTGTTCATCATACAAACAATATACATATCTCATACATACATGTGCACAGCGGAAGATTAAATATAATGAACACAGAAAATAACATTTGATTAAACTGAAATTCGAAATTAAGAAATATCACCAATGAAGCCTTTGGATTAATTTTCTTTGAAGTCCACCATGAAATGAATCTTTGATCAATTCTAGCAATCAACAAGGGTGGGTTTGATTGTCTAGAATGGCAGCATCTTAATCCAGCATATATGTTTAACTCTTAAACATTTTCAAAGTTAAACAATTTAACTTAATCAAATTTATTTTTTCTTTTATTCAACTCTTGAATAAATAAAACAAATCTTGTTTTTAGTTATTACATTTAGTAACCATTTATCTAGTTTGTTTTGTTGTTCTAACACTTAAAACACAAAACAAACAATTTCAATTTCTCAAATTGAATTGGCTCCCAAAATGCAAAACCTAAAATCTAAAACCAATTTCAAAAAAATCTTTTGATTTTCAATTTCATTTTACTTTATATACTAATGCATAAATTCCAAACTAATTTGAATTTCATTTGCATTTCATTTGGTTTAACCTAACCTTAGTTAACATTTAACCATAGTTAGATTACTTTAACTTAACCTTTAAGTTAATAAATATTTAATTAATTTAACCATAGTTAACTAACTTAACCATGGTTAGGTTAACCTTTACTTAACCATTAAGTAAAGTTAACTAACTTAACCTTATGGTTAACTTTTAACCTTAGTTAAGTTAAATCATTTATTTTAATTATTTAACAATTAAATAATCATAAAGTGAAATTACTTTTATATCCTTACTCGGTTACCAAGTTAACCTAAAGTGGGTCCCACCATTTAACCATATACTTTAGTTAACGTAACCTTAGTAATTGCTGAATTATACTGTATTGAACAATTCAATACGGTACACTGCCCAAGTGCTCAAAGAGTACATTTCATATTGGGACTCTCTAGGTCTACACCCGATTTGTCAAATGAAACTATTCCATTAATCCGTAATCGATGCCCCACGCACACGTTACGAATATTACAAATCAGCGTGTCAGACCATACAAGTTGAGGTCATAACGTATACGTATAATCCTTCCATCAATTATACCCTGGATGTGCGGGGATATAGATCAGCACCATCAAATCCCCATTTGCTCATCCAATAATCTTATCTCCAGACTCGTATCTCGATAAACAATATACTCAAACATTTTTGCTATATTGTTTAACCCTGTGGGAAAATCTTTTCCCGGGTTTATACTTGTGGCCACAAGACTTTATGAAATACAATCTCGGAGCATCGGATATACAACTTACCTACGTAAGCTGATGGATCCCGTATCTACGCACACCGGACTCCATGAGCA
Source organism: Ailanthus altissimus (assembly GCA_946807835.1). Lineage (NCBI taxonomy): Eukaryota > Viridiplantae > Streptophyta > Magnoliopsida > Sapindales > Simaroubaceae > Ailanthus > Ailanthus altissimus. The sequence continues at coordinate 5,672,208 of OX327713.1, read as the reverse complement.
TCGGACCATACCCAGCGACATATAGCGGTCAGACCATGAAAGGTCTCTGACATATGTGGAACCAAAGCATGATGGATCACTCACAAGACCACCGTGGCGCTCAGGTCAAAGGACCACGATTACTACTCAACTCGAGAGGACCTTCCTTTGACGGTTTCATAGGATATCTATTGGGGTCCTCATAAGTCTGTTCAGTATCCAGTCCTGACTGGATACCCGCATGTCTATACAAGCTCTAAGCTCATAGTCAGCTAAGAACAACCATCTGAACTAGTCAGATATAGATATACACTAATCTATATATTGTGAATTCACCGACAGACCCGCATTGGTGATCATAGATCAGGAACATTATATTTGAGACACACTTACATAATGATATTTCTTAGCACCTATTGCAACTCTTTGCAACTATATCATTATAAGTATACTCTCAGGTCTTTGTCTCATTATAGACAAAGTTCTAACTCTTTAGACATCGCTGACTCTTATAAACTGATAACTATTAACAGTGCTAACTATTAGCATTTATAACTCTCAGCTTTGATAACTATTAGTTCTGGTTTAAACTCCTTTAAACCAAATCTGAACTATTTCAGATCAAACAATGTCTGTAATGTTACAAGCATTTTACCATATTAATATGATATTAACAATCTTTATTCGAAATGTTTATTGTATAAATATTAACAATTAATATTCATACAATATTGGAATGGCACGTGAGCACCAGCTCCAACAACTCAAGTGTACTACACTATGATCATGCATCAATATGCTTAAGACTGAATACCTAAATGCCTTTGTTAAGTTTATTTAAGCATTTCTAGATCAATTTAACTACTGGCCAAGTAATCAAATAGCATTAAGCACAAGCACAATGAATATATCAAAAGCTGAATTAATACCATAAAAGAGAGAGCTAAAATCAATCACATAATGGGTTCAAGGATGTAATCCTAGATAAATGAAATTAGCTCATCATTAAACTACACAATCTTGAAGCTAATTCCATCAATACATGCAAACTAAACATCTTACAACAAGTAAAAAAAATCAAAGCAAAGAAGACATTCCTGTCAAATGTCTTAGATGTTGAATCTTGCTTTCCTCCTATTTGATTTCTCCAAACTTAGAAGTTAGGTGTTTCTTTGTGTTTCCAGCTGCTGTCCCAGCTGGAGTCTCCCTTCAAAATGTAAGTTTTGTGCAAATATATAGGTAAGAGCACGGAATTAGGGCGCACTTAGGGTTGCTTTTGGGTTTCTTGATTTTCAGCATCCTGTCAACTTTTGCTATCCAGGTCCTAGTGCCGCGGCATTGAGATTCAATGCCGCGGCGCTCACTTTCTGCAATTGGCGCCGCGGCATTGAATTCCAATGCTGCGGCGCTGCACTGTAGCAAATAGTGGCACTGTAGCAATAGTACCTCCATTTGTATTTTTATCTCTAATGCTCCCATTTGCGTCCGTTTTTTGGTATTTTTGCTCCGATAATGCTTAATCCTATAAAACAACATTGATATGCATAAATAGACAAATTATTAAGATAAATTGAATAAATATCAAGTTAAGAAAATAAAATAGTTTATACAATTACGCCTTATCAATTAGTCCGATTTATTTCTTGGAAGCAATCCGAGGGCGTTAGATGGTCCTACTTTGAGTATGGTTCTAGATTCAATAAATTCGGCCATACGTGGATCTTCCTAGTCCATTGGAATAGAATCATCTTTGAGGGATTTGGTGACGAGGCCCACGAGGCGAATGTGAGGGAGAGCATTAACGTCAAATTGAGTGAAAGAGGTCCGAGATTATTTAAACTCGGTGGGTAGAAGAATGATTATGCAAAGAATAAGAAAATGCCTTTAATTATTATTTTTGGGATATTCTCTTGATATGTGCTAGTCTCGTGGAACCTTAGACTCAGTATTTAAAGTCCAATTCAGTTCTGACAAGTTCGATGTACCGTTTTACACCTATTTCTTTCCTTTTTATTATTTTATTAAAGAATTCAATTCAGTTTTGCAAATTTTTATTTTTATTTTTTTAGTTAAAATTAAAGAAAATCGGTACATGATAAATTTTAAATTGGTCGATGAAATTTTTAAAAATATTAAATTTGCATAACTTTTTTTTAAAAAATTTAGAGGTTTAAATATTATTTTTATTATAAAATATTTTAATTAATTTATCACTAATCAATGTTTACTTTTTGTTAGATAGTTATTAATTTTTTAGTTTTATTAATATAATTATACTAATACATATTAAATATTACATCAATTAAAATGTAAATTTTATATCTCAATTATACAAACATAACATTACCTTAAAAAAATAAGCCATTCCTTTAAAAATAATGTCAATTATATAAAATTACTTATTATTGAGATTTAAATTAATTATTAAAATATTTTTAAAAGATTTATATAATTTAGTGAAGCTTTTCTCTAAAAGAATTGAAACTTTCCTTAAAAGAAATGGTTTAATATTTAAAAAGATATAATTTAATAAAACCACTTTTCTTAAAAAGGAACCTTCTTAAAATTGAAGCCCTAAACAACCACCTAAGTCGCCTAAGCAAAGAGCCGATTATAAATTAAACACTCAAATGGACCCTTAATAGAGCATTATAATTGTAATCAATATATAACTTCTAAGAGAAGAAATCAGATTTTGCAAGCTGCACGCAAGAGTAGTAGCTCTGCAAGCAAAAAGGACCCTGTACTTTCAAGAAAATCAAAAACAAAAAATCAGATAAACAATCCTATCCGTCTGGTATAGTAGTGATTCTATTTTGTTTCCGAAGTAAATTAATTTAACAAATACATTTTGCACTATACATTTTAGGTGTTTACCAAATATTTACCTTCTTTTATTTCATAGATAATAATTTACTCCACAATATTAAGTCATGCACTTTAATTTGACATTCTAATGGTATCAACTAAGTCACAATCTTGATACCCATTGCACCCTACGCGCAGCGAAAAATTATAACTTATACTTTAAGTAAGAACACATAAGATTAACACACCAATAAAGATTAAAAAAAAAAACCAATCACAAAACACAAGATATACGTGATTCGGCCCAAATTACCTACGTCCACGGAGGATCCATGATCCAGCTTCTTACTATTGAAAAAGATCACTAAGTATCTTCTTACATCATCAATGATCCCACAAGACCCTTTAGTATCTCCCATAGGGACCCAGCGCTGTGGCGCTGGTCTTCTGTGTTGAGCACTGCGGCGCTCATCCCTGGGCTCCACTGCGCTAGAAGCTCCTCGCGATTTCTTCATTTCCTTCGCATCTTCAAGTCCCGTTTCACTTCCCCCTTCGTATCCCACACGTCCTAGATTTCTCCATACGTGTCCCACACATTCTAGACTTCTTGTGACTCTTCACTTTGGTATTCATCTCAAATCTTGTCCAACCAAGATTGTTGAATCACCAATTTTCCAACAAATCCCCTCCTTGATTCAGAATCTCTTCCCATAAAGCTAATCACCGTCACCCCTCCTTGACCAATGCTCACTAGCATGGTCTATAAGTCAAGTCTCTGACTTAACTAAAGCTCTTGCGACTACGGTCTCCAAAGATTCCTGAATGCTGATGTCTAGAGTAGTTCAATGTTATTATCTTCTATGTCCCGAAGACACCATGACCATAACCCTTAATAGTGAAAACCCATTCTTGCTATTGCTATTCTTCCCACACATTCTCTTTCGACCCCTGCCATAAAATGATATATCAAAAGCTGCTTTATGGTCTGTTTCAAATCAATCCTATGTTGATCCCATTCTAAGCACGTTTCTATAAGCACATAGCATCCCTCTAATCTTTATCACTCCATCGATCCTTTTCCTTCCCCATTTAGTGTTCCTTCTATATGCCTTCCATGAATCTCCCTATTTCGATCTAGCAGTCCCGAGTCCTTTAGGTCTTCATGAGATGAGGAATTAAATCTCATACTTGGTCCCTCCCTTGTCTTTTTCACTATGTAGTCTCAATCTTATCCTACTAATCCCCTATGACTTACTATAAGCTATATTACTCCAATTGGTAAATAACGATTCTCCATGACTCATATGAAAACACTACCTTAGATCCTGAAAATAGTTCGTTCATCAGACACTGATTCCTCCAGAAGCTCTCATGCGATCAAGGTCTTTGTTTAGTCATCCAACAGACTTACAAATCCACCTTCCTTCTATCTTTGTCTTCCTCTTAGGACTATCCCCTTGAGTGCCCTAGACACCTTTTGGATCTGCTCTTTAAACTTGATTGTTCTTCTTTTGCCATCTTTATTTTGTGTTCAATCTGAATGATTCTTCTAACTAGGACCTAGATGACGCCATCTTCTTGGTAGTCTCCCATTTTTTTTAAGAGTAAGCTTTACTAAAAAAAAATAAAACTCCCCAGTAAGGCCATCATCTTTTCTTCTTTCAGATAATCATCTTTCCTATTGTTCTTCTCTTATATTTGTGAGTCTTCATGGTTGACAACCTTTGCTCTGCAATCTGACTCTACCACCTATGCTCTGCAATCTGACTCTACCACCTATGCTCTACAATCTGGACTTCAACCCATGGCTCTAATATCAGTTTGGACTTCAACTTAAGCTCTGAATATCAATTTGTACTTCATTATACGCTCTAATAGTAGTTTGTAGCTTCAACCTAGCTCTGATACCAGTTTGTTGTGGATATCACGCCATGCACTTCAATTTGACACCCCAATGGTATCAACTAAGCCACAACCTTTATACCCCTTACACCCTATGCACAGCGGAAAATCATAACTCACACCATAAGTAAGAACACATAAGATTAACACACCAATAAAGATAAAGAAAACAAACCAATCACAAGACACAAGATATACGTGGTTCGGCCCAAGTTGCCTACGTCTACGGAGGATCCATGATTCAGCTTCTTACTATTGAAAATGATCACTAAGTATCTTCTTATATCATCAATGATCCCATAAAACCCCTTAGTATCTCCTATAGAGACCTCTAAGCATCTACCCTTGATCATTATGACTCCCCAAGACCTCTCAGTATCTCCTCATAAGAGATTTTTACAAGGAACACAAGAATAGCCCGAGCATCTAAGCCAAAAGGATCTATGATGTTTCTCTTTTATTCACTCAAAAACTCTAAAGAAGAAAACACCCCCAAAGGTTACACCCTAGTGCACCACGCACTTAGTGCCTACCTAGCTCCTCTATTCTCTCTTATGGTTACATCTTGAAACCTTAGATGCTTAATCTTAAACAAGGGTTTAAAAGTGTTTATATAGGGTGTATTTCATTCCTACAAGCCCTATTCCTTGTTGGAGTAAGAGTCCACTTGTTTTGAAAGTCCAAAACTTCCCAAAACTTGAAATCCCGAACCAAAACAGACATCCTGATGCGTCTGGGTGCTGTGGCGCTCGTCCCTGGGCACTGCAGTGCTAACCCTTCTCACGCCCATCGCCGCGGCGTTGGTCTTCTGTGTTGAACGCCACTGCGCTCATCCCTTGGCGCCGCGGTGCTGGAAGCTCCTCGCGATTTCTTCGTTTCCTTCTTGTCTTCAAGTCCCGTTTTACTTCCCCCTTCGTGTCCCATATGTCCTAGACTTTTCTATACATATCCCACACATTCTAGACTTCTTGTGACTCTTCACTTTGGTTTTCATCTCAATTCTTATCCAAACAAAATTGTTGAATCACCAATTTTCCAATACAACAATTGCTTCACTCCACCGCAGATGTGGTTTTAAAAAATCACAGCACCTCTATACTTAATGGAACCTTACTTTCTGCACCCTCACTTTCTGCTTGCTACTGTCACTGCAACGTCTTTGTTTTGTTTAGTTTCTAATAACCAGTGTGGTTAATTAATATCCAGTTTCAATTCTAAAAGCTAGTGAAAATTTAATTACGAGACTGCTCAATTAATTGGATGTTGGGAACAAAAGATTTGGACATCTTAATTCCAAAGTCCCAAGCATTACAAACCTTCATTGAGTTCAATCTCCTATTCGAAAGGGGTTGATATTGAATGTATTTCTGTCATTTAATTGAACAAAACCAATTGTGTAACAATCTTTATTGAAGTCTAGTTAGTTACTCTATAAATAAATGAGTTGCACATGTACTTGACATTTCCTCAAAGACTAAAAAACTAATACTTCAAACAGCACTTGTTGATGTTCTAAAATTTGAAGGTTATAGTAGATGCTAGGAAGCCAACTAAAATATCATAACAGATTATTAGACCTTTAATTTTCTGTAAGCCTAAGCTATCAGAAAGTACCATAAAATTCAAATGGCAGATATTGGGTCTGATTATGTGCCATGAGAGAGCAAGATTCGTTCATTTAGCTCAGGCAACAGGGAACTAGAAAATTAAATATATCAGGCACGGCATAAAGCATTTACAAATACGATTAAGTAAGAATAGAAAATAGTGGCTTTTTCTCTCGGCGCATGTTAGCATTGGCTAACTTATGCCGTGCTCTAAATGGAAAAGAAGAAGACCCGTCTTTCTCCCGTGGCTTCGCGACCTCTCCCGGCACTGAACTCCGATGAAGTTGCTGTGGTGCCACCGTCTTCTGTGGATCCGATCATGGTTAATTCTCTAGTGAAAAGCGTGCTGGCCCCTACTAGTCTAGGTACGATGTCTGCCAATCTCCCTCTGGTGGTTCACTCTGATGGTGCTACTGCTGTGGTACTGAGGCCTTCTATGGTTGTTTCTCCGGCAAGAAGCGTGCTGACTTTGACAGGTCCAGTAGCGATACCTGCCGATCTCCCTTCCACTGGAAAACTCTGATCCACTTCTCCTCCGGTAGTTCTGTCTGTTAGTGGTGGGGCGGTTGGCCCTTCAGCCTAGAGGATCGACTCTGACTGTTGCTCCGAGATGGCGGTTGGAGCTTGCTGTAGTTCTGTGGTCTTATCCCCTGTTCCTGTGATGGTCGGACCTGAGATGTCTGCCGTTGACAGCACCGACCCAGTTACTGCTGTTGGTACTAGGTCTTGCAACACTGTGATTTCTCCTAGGCCGGCTGAGTTGTATGTAAAGGAAGGGTTGAATGAGGAAAAGAGGAATTTTAGGGACAATCACCCCAAGCCATGGGTGTCGCTCTTTATTGACAATTGCAACCGTACACTGGAATGTAAATTTCAATTTGTTGCTCCTGAAATTTGCAATGGTCAAAGGGTGGTAAAATTTCGCACTAAAGAACTCATTGAGGAAGAAAAACGATGGAAATATGCCTTGATTGGAGGAGTGTATAGCCTTTCACCACGGTTCTACCGTCTTCAAGCCTTCGTGGAAAATCGTTGGGCTCAGTATGGTTTAATTTATGTTTACTCCATTAAGTCTGATTTGTTCTTATTTAATTTTGATAGTGAATTAGGACAACAAAAGGCATTGAATGATGAAATAATTACTTTTGACAATCGTCCCTTGATTGTTAAAATTTGGAAACCAAGATGATAATGGATATGTCTAGCATTCGATCGGTGCTTATCTGGATACAGTTACCTGGGCTTCCACGAAAATTTTGGACCCCTTCTATGCTAAGCCGAATTGCTAGCTCTATAGGGATGCCTAAATATTGTGACCTCTGTACCTTGAATAAAACAAAATTGGCTTATGTTAGAGTATTAGTGGAAATGGATGTTGGGGGTGAATTCCCACATATTGTGATGATGGAGGATGAAATGGTGCCACTGTGACTCAAGAGGTAATTTATGAATGGATACCAACCATTTGTAGTAATTGCAATAAAGTTGGTCACGCAGATAAATCTTGTGCTCCGATAAGAAAAGCTAGACAAATATGGCAAGTGAAAAGTGACAACCGATAAAACAGTGAGGGGAAGGAATTTTTCCCCCAACTTGAAAAGTCTGATGAGGCCCTTATTATTAAGATGGTTATGGTAACACAGAATGAGGGGAAGAATTGTAATGTGGCAAGCAAGTTTGACATAGGGAAGCTAAGTACTAAGGTCGGGCCCTCACCAGCTACCTATGGCGAGATTCAAGCAATTGACAAATACAATCCAAGGAAGACTATTGCTCTCACCCATGATGTGGGAATAATTGGAGAGGGTATAAGAGCTGCACAGATCCTCCAACCTCCCTCTAATAGGGGTACATGATTGTTAGCTGGAATATACGGGGTCTCCATGACCCCTGCAAACAATCAGAGGTGGAACTCTGATTAAGAAGAAGAAGTTATGTCTCATAGGATTATTAGAAACAAGGGTGAAGCTTGAGAATACAGCTAAAATTTGGGGCAAATTAGCTCTAACAGGGTGGAAACTAGAACACAATTCTGACTATTTCAATATGGGAAGGATTTGGGTAGTTTTTAATCCTGATAGATGCAATGTTGAAATTCTCAGAAAGCATTGGCAATTCTTGCACTGTAAAGTTACCATAGAGGGTTTGGAGTTTTACTAGACCATTGTTTATGGTGCATCTGATGCCACGAAAAGGGAGACATTGTGGTGTGATCACCATGGTAGGATGGTGACTGCGCAACAACCTTGGCTGATTCAAGGTGACTTCAATAATGTTTTTAGCAATAACAATAAGATTGGGGGCAACTGGGCTAATGATAATATGTTGGAACCTTTTAAAAATTAGGTTTCAATGCTCGAGCTCTATGAGCTAAAATATCGAGGTTACTGATTCATATAGTGTAATAATCAACAGGGTTCTCAAAAGATTTAGAGAAAGATTGACTGGGCATTTGTAAATGGGAAATGGTTAGACATATGGGAACGGTCTGAGAAGAAGTGTTAACTGCAGGTGTTTCTGATCATTCCCCTCTCGTGGTAACTATCTTAAAGGACTTCCTAGAGATAGGCTGCCTTTCAAGTTCTTCAATGCTTGGTGTTCTCACCCTCAGTTTTTTGGAGTAGTTGAAAAGATTTGAAAATTTAAGATCTAGGGTTCTTCAATGCGCAAAGTGTGGGGTAAGCTTAAACTTCTAAAAGAAAAGCTAAAAGAACTAAACAAGGACTTGTTCATGGATCTGTCTCAAAAGATTGAAGATTGGAAGTTAATATTGGACTCCTTACAAACTAGTTTGATGGCTGACCTATTCAATGAAGTGCTTCATGATGGGGAAATGAGTGTTTATCAGCATCTGAGAAAGCTCATCGCCACTGAGGAAAACATCATCAGACAGAAATCTAGACTCAATTGGGTGCAACTTGGGGACTCAAACTCTAGATACTTCCACAATATAGTTAAGCAAATGAGAGCGAGGAATAAAATCTCTTGTATAGCAGATCATAATGGCAATCTTATCCAACCTGAGGATATTAAGAGTACCATTGTGCGCTACTACCAAGACTTGTTAGGGACTGATATAGGTACTAGAGCGACTATTGATCAGGGGATTATTAATAATGGGCCAAAATTGAGGGAGGAAGATCGAGACATACTATGCGCCCCCATCTCTAAACAGGAAGTAAAAGATGCGATGTTTAGTATAAAGGGAGATAAAACGCGGGGTCTTGATGGTTATAACTGTAATATCCAATCCCTATTAGTAGTATTGGTGCCTAAATTTTGGTATAAAGTAATGAAGACACCATAGAGTTACCCGATTTTAACCCTATTAGAAATATTTTCTTTATAGTACGCGTGACAGATATTAAACCTAATTTGGTAATTTCACACTCGATCAAAGCATCAGACGACCCTAGAATATTTTTGGAATTTTTCTCTATTGGCTTGGAAAAGGAAATTCTAATTTACTATATGAATTTTCATTTAAGGGTTATGTATGGAACAAGCCTTTGTTGAGAAATACAATTCATATATTAAGGAATGGACCAATTAGAAGCAATCTCATAGATTGCCAAGTGAAGAATTCTAGTTAGTTCTTTTGACTATTCTAACTAGATAGTTACAAAGGAACCAATTAAATCTTTCGATTTGAACTAATGGCAAATTAGGAATTTTGAGTAAGTTGAAGGGAAAAATGGTCAATTTAGGGAGCACTATATATATGTTGGAAGTGTGTAGAATTTTCAAGAGATCAAAAGAAAACATTTAGAGCAAAATTCGTGCAAGTGTTGAGGTGCTGCTACAGTGAAATTTCAGTTTTTTTTTCATGATTTTTCATGCTTAATCAAGCTAAAATAAGGTTACATACCAATCCCTAAGCTCAATTGAAGTCTCCATTAGTGAAAATTTAAGAAAAAGAGGTAAGAAAAGTATTATTTTATGACTTTGATAAGTGAGCTTTCAATAATGCTTCAATTGATGTTCTTGTGTGTATTATTAATTTAGATTGAGTTGAATTCTAGTGTGGAGCTTGAAGGAGTCATCAATTTGAAGAAATTGACAAGGTAAGAATTGGGGTTTTGGGTGATTTGAATGTAGAGACTTCAATTGGTTGTAATTAGGCAATTAGAATGAAATTGGCTTGATTTTGATGTAATTGGAACAAGAAATTGAGAATAGAAATGTGTTGGAACATAGGGTGAAATTCGGCCACTTTAGGGAAGTTAGAGATTGAGTGGTGTTTTGATTGAGTCGTTGTATGTAAATGGTGCATATTGTAAATTGAATGTATATGGTTGATGGAAAAACCAAAAATGAAGAAAATGGACATAATTGTCCATTTTGAAAAGGTGAAGGGCAATTATGTCCAACCAAGTTATAAGGCGTTCAATAATTTTCAGGGCATCGGATAGTGAGTTAGATTAGATTAAGTGACTCCGTAAATAAAAATCGGGAAGTAGTATGCATCTGGGCTTTGTATGCCGATTAGGGCGTTTAGTAGTTAAATGAGATTCTAGCATTTGATTTGGTTCTAAATGTCATTTATGGCGTGTAGGTGAAGAAAACTAAGAGCGGCAAAGGGAGCATAAATTCAGAGCGAAATTGAGCCTGGAGCGGTTGTGAGTGAAAATCTGTCTTTTCTGTTATCTTTCGTTTATTATGTTTCTGCATAATGAAAATGTATATTTTATAAGTTTTCAATGCATAAACATGATTTATGATTTTGATATATATCCATAGATATGCATTTACATGTTCGGTTTAAGAAACAGTTTTAAAATTTTTGCATTTATTTTTAAGGCCATTGGTACCCTCAGATTATAGTGGTGGTGATTGTATTAGACCTGGCCGATATATCCCGTGCACATGGGTAGGTCTTGGGGGTGTGTCACTAACTTCGAGAAGTCGGGATGTTGAGTCATGTGAGTCGCTCTATATGTACGGGGCATTGTCTCGCTATATATATGCGATGTAGGATTCCGCTGTATAGCCAGTGAGATGTCTTGAAATGTCACTGTGGGTGCTACTAGTTGAGGTGTCCCGTAACCTACTCACGTGTGCTATGCTAGTTGAGTCGCTGCGTGAGTATAGAGTGATAAGGGTAAATTTGTCATATATTTTCTCATGTTTTTATTATTGATATTTTATGATTTTATGAGAATAAATGGTTATTTATGTGTATTATTGTTATTTATAGGGACTTGAACGAAATTTAAAGAAACTGAAATGCAAAGTTTTCAAAGTATGTGTCCATTGCCCCAGCGACACGAGTATTATAGCCCTAGCGCTGAAATAGTGATTGAAATAAGAAAAATGACCTGTTTAAGTCGCATCTGGCACCCCAGCGCCCATCATTCATCGTACCAGCGACAAGACAGCGCCCCAGTGCCATCAATATACCGCTCCAACGGTGAAGCTTTTTTCACGTGTCACCCCAGCGGTAGCGCGATTCCTAATCTGACGAGAATTGAGATTTTCAAGCTCATATCAATCCCTATAAAAAGTCACTCATTCCCAGCCTTCAAGGGGAATCCAAAAGCAACCTAGAGCAATTTAAGAACACCAAAAATACAGAGCATGAGTCTTGGAGAGTAATAGGAGTTTAATTGAAGCAACCTTAGAGAGAGATTCAAGGCGTTCTTTGGCATCAAAAGATCTTAGGCAGCGCAATTAAAAGCAATTCGACGTCTATATCGGTTTGCTATTGATTGTATCATGGTTTATTATTATTTTTACTACTATTCTCTTGTAGCCATGAGCTAAACTTATTTTCTAGGGTTAATACTTGAACTCAATATGTGTGCTTAATTGCCATATCTTTCGAATATTTAATAAACTTAGTTCTTTGATATTTAAATTACTTGATTTTAATGCTTTAATATATCTGGCCAATATATGGTGAATGAGTTGGTAATATTATTAATAAACTCGGAAGAGGAATCATAATATTTAGACCTAGGTAACTTGATGCATGATTGTAGAGTAACATTCAATGTTGCATATGTAAGTTTTAATTTAGGATAGGAATATACCTAATTGGCATGTATGATCAAAAAGACCTAATCTTAATGAATCTTAATTTATTATAAGTACCATAGGAATATAGGTATTTAGAAAATTAAGGTATACTTGCATGACCTTGGAAGAGGCTTGTGAATACATTATTAGTGTCTTGATCAATAACAAAGACTAAGGAGTTAAATATTAAAAGGTTAATCAGTAGAAAGCATATTGAGGGATAGTATTAATCATAGGTTTTCTCTATATTGCTATCACTTAAATCTTTTTGCATTGTGTTTTTGCCTTTATATTTTATACATTCATTCTTAGATTTTTTTTTCTGAATAATTAATAGGAAGATATAATTTTAGTAATTGGTTAAAAAGAAGAAATTATCCATGTGGGTTCGACATCCAACTTATTTAGTCTCTTTATTACTTGCATACGATAATGTATACTTGCACTTAATTTTATAATATAGAAATATCACATCATAGAGCTTTAGGGTTACCATTGGTACAGTTTAGAAAGAAAATGGCCGAGCGACGACTTTACTAGTTTTTGATTTACCGATAGCATTTATGCATTTATATACACATGGCAGTTATTGTGTTATATAGATTTTGGATATTATTTTCTAAAAATGTAGATAAAACTCGTTCGGCAAGATGTCATCAGCATATGATATTAGAAACCGTTTTACAGCTTTACTTCAGTTTTAGAAACATGATTTATGAATGTACTTTAGAATTTGCTATCGATGCATAATGTTATTTTATTTGATATCTAAATTGCACTCACTGAGCTCCTTTAGCTCAGTTGTTTTGTGTTTTATATTTTCTAAACCCTCTTCCCAGGTGCAGGTCTCGGTACGCAAGCTACTAATTCTCCTATTGTCGAGTAATGGGCCATATCTGAAGATCATTTTTGTATATGTAAATATGCTAAATAGCACTGATAAGGCGTAATTGTATAAACTATTTTATCTTCCTAACTTGATATTTGTTCAATTTTTCTCAATAATTGGGCTATTTATGCGTATTAATGTTGTTTTATAGGTTGAAGCATTATCGAAGCAAAAATACCGGAAAACGGACGCAAATGGGAGCATTAGAGATAAAAATACGAATGGAGGCACTGTTTGCTACAGTGGTACAGTTGCTACAGTACCACTGTTTGCTACAGTGCAGCGCCGCAGCGCTGGATTTCAGCGCCGCGGCGCCGATTGCAGAAAGTGAGCGCCGCGGCGCCGGGACCTGGACAACAAATTGTGACAGGTTCCTGAAAATCAGGAAACCCAAAAGCAACCCAAAATGCGCCCTAATTCCGTGCTCTTACCTATTTATTTGCTCAAAACTTACATTTTGAAGGGGGACTCCAGCTGGGACAGCAGCTGGAAACACAAAGAAACATCTAACTTCTAAGTTTGGAGAAATCAAAGATGAGGGAAGCAAGCTTCAACAACAAAGACATTTGACAGGGATGTCTTCTTTGCTTTGATTCTTTACTTGTTGTAAGATGTTTCGTTTACATGTATTGATGGAATTAGCTTCAAGATTGTGTAGTTTAATGATGAGCTAATTTCATTCATCTAGAATTACATCCTTGAACTCATTATGTGATTGATTTTAGTTCTCTCTTTTATGGTATTAATTCAGCTTTTTGATATATTCATTGTGCTTGTGCTTAATGCTATTTGATTACTTGGCTAGTAGTTAAATTGATCTAGAAATGCTTAAATAAACTTGACAAAGGCATTTAGGTATTTAGTCTTAAGCATATTGATGCATGATCATAGTGTAGTACACTTGAGTTTCATATGAGATAGACATATACTCATAAGGCATGTATGGCTCATAAAACTTGTGCTTAATGAATTTTGTTCAATTTATTTATCATAGACATATAGATATTTGATTGGATGGAATAGATTCACTTGACCTGCAAAAGAGGCTTGTGATGTGTTAAGTGTTTTGGACAATATATCAAGTTGAGAACCAATAGACCTAAAAGAAATTCTGCTGAATTTATTTGCATAATGGGGGATAGTTTGTAATCCTAGGATTTCTCTTATTGAATTTAACTTGTTCATAATTTAGTTTATCGCTTAGCATAATTAAGTTGTTCTTTTACTTGAGTAGTTTAATATCATACATTAAATCATTTTCTGGATAATAGTAGAAAGACACCATTTCAGTACTTAAACTAGAAAAGATAAATCATTCTCTGTGGGATCGACACTTTTCTCATCATATATTACTTGTTGCGATACGTGCACTTGCGTTAGTTTGTGTTATAGAAATCACACAACAAGTTTTTGGCGCCGTTGCCGGGGAATGAAAATTTTTTTATTTTAATACTGATACAAATCTTTTCTCCTGGTAATTCAGATTTCTGTTTTTGTTTGTAGAAATTTCAGGTGTGTATGAGACGTTCCAAGAACGTTGATCTAGCCTACTTTGATCCTGAAATTGAGAGGACACTAAGAAGATTACGACGAGACCAGAACCAAGTGACTAGCATGGAAGAGCAAAACCAGAATGTTTGTGCAGAGCCAAGAGCCTTAAGAGACTATGCAGTTCCTTGGGTGAATGGCATACACTCAAGCATTCGCAGGCCAAATATCAATGCTAATAATTTTGAAATCAAGCCGGGGACTATTCGAATGCTTAAAGAATCGGTGCAGTTCAGCGGCTTCCCGAATGATGATCCCAACGAGCATATCACAAATTTCTTGGAAATTTGTGACACATTCAAATACAATGGCGTGTCAGATGATGCCATAAGACTCAGGTTGTTTCCATTCTCCTTGAGGGACAAAGCAAAAAGTTGGTTAATATCATCACCATCCGGTTCAATAACAACATGGGATGATTTGGCACAAACGTTCTTAGCCAAGTTCTTCCCACCGTCCAAAACTGCAAAGATGCCTAATGATATTACCTCTTTTGTACAACATGAGTCAGAATCATTGTATGAATCATGGGAGAGATTTAAGGATATGCTGAGAAAGTGTCCACATCATGGAGTTCCCAAATGGTTGTTGGTGCAAACATTTTATAATGGATTGGTGGGACATTTAAGAATGATTGTAGATGCAGCAGCTGGAGGGGCGTTAATGAGCAAGTCCACAGATGTGGCATATGACTTGTTGGAAGAAATAGCCTTCAACAACTACCAATGGCCATCAGAAAGAGTGAATCCAAGAAAAGTTGCTGGTGTGCATGAAATTGATGCACTCACTTCCTTGACAGCACAAGTTAGTTTGTTGGCTAAGAAGATGGATACACTTGGAGTCAATGCAGTAAAAAGCCAACCACCAACTTGTGATTTTTGTGGAGATAATCACCAAAATGGTCTATACATGGAGACAGCACAATATGTAGGGAGTTACAATCAGCAGCAGCATATTCCCAACTCGAATTTTTACTTAGAGGAATTTTCATTGAGGTGCCCCGCAAGGCTGCTGAGACCTACAGTAGAGGATTTCGGGTCGGGTCCTATTAATAACAGCTTCTTTTTTCAAAAATATTGGTCGGTCATTGGCAAAGATGTCACTCATACTGTAAAACACTTTTTCCACACAGGTCAGATCTATAACCCTATTAATGTCACTGCCATTAGTTTAGTTCCTAAGGTGCCTAACCCTCACACCCTTGGGGACTATAAACCAATTTCTTGTTGTACCGTGTTGTATAAATGTATCATAAAAATAATCACTGGCAGATTAAGAAAGGTTATATGTTATCTAGTTTGCCCTAGTCAAACTGCCTTCATCCCCTACAGGACAATCGTTGATAATGTTCTCTTAGCTCATGAGCTAGTGAGGGGTTATAATAGGAAAAGTGGTGTTCCCAGTTGTGCCCTTAAAGTTGACTTGTGGAAGGCTTTGGACTCAGTTTCTTGGGATTTCTTAGAAGAAGTATTATTGGGACTCAACTTTCATTTCTATTTCATTAGATTGATCATGTGTTGTATACGATCATGTATATTTTCAATTGCTATGAATAGAAGCTTTGAGGGTTTTTTCCCTAGAAAGAGAGGTTTAAGGCAAGGAGACCATATGTCTCCTCTGTTATTTATCCTTGCAATGGAGTATCTAAGTAGAAGCCTGCTTAGTATTTCTAATCATCAGTTTAACTTTCACAAAGGATGTAAACGAATAAGATTGAATCACCTGATATTTGCTGATGACTTGTTCTTTTTCTCTCATGGTGACATAAGCTCTGCTGGGCAATTTAAAATAGCCCTGGATAACTTTTACAAAGTTTCAAGCTTACAACTAAATACAAGCAAGAGTTTAATTTTTTTTGGCCACGTCTCTGCAGCTATGAAGAATGCTATTCTGCACTTGACCCAGTTTCAATGTGGCACCCTTCCAGTTAAATATTTAAGGGTCCCTTTAATTTCTAGAAAACTAAAGAAGGACCACTGTCGAGAATTGATCAGCAAAATGACTGCAAGAGTCTCGAACTGAGCAGGTAAGATGTTATCATATGCTGGACGATCGTAACTGATTACTTCTGTGTTAATGAGTATGAATGTGTACTGGTGCTCTATGATTATTCTCCTAAAGGCAGTTATTAAAGAGGTAGAAGGTATTTGTAGAAATTTTCTATGGCATGGTCATGATTCTCAGAAAAAAGGGTGTCCAATCGTTGGGGTTGATCTCTGTTATACTAAAAGAGAAGGGGGACTAAGAATAAAATCCCTACATTCATGGAATCAAGCTGCAGTTATCAAACACCTATGGGACCTTTTGGCTACGAAATCCTCTCTATGGGCTAAATGGGTGACTGAAAATAAACTTATAAGATTGGGCTTTTAGGGGATAACAAAACCATTATACTGTAGTTGAACATGGCGGAAACTTTTAGATTTGCGGAGGCATATACAGAAGTTGTTTGGTTATAAATTGGGCAATGGATTAAAATTCTTTTTTTGGAGTGATCCGTGGTTGAATGGTGAATCTATTGTTAACAAATTCCCCCAGGTCAATATTAGTGACTCTAACATCCCACGAGATGCAAAAGTTAGTGACCTATGGCGCAATGGCACTTGAACCTTCCCTGACCCTTTGGATGCACATACTGCCCTAGCTTGGGATTTCATACAGCTTAACTTCTCTATTTCTGTCTCTAGAGAAGACATGATCATCTGGAATGGGAGCCCAAATCGGAGATTTTTAATAGCTAGTGTATGGAGACATCTAACAAACAAAAAAACTACGGTAAAATGGTACAAGCTACTTTGGGGTCCCCAACATATCCCTAAGCATAGTTTTATCACTTGGCTTACACTAAAAATTCAGCTATCTACAAATGGGAGATTGGTTACACAGGGGCTTAAAAGTTTTACAAACTGCCTACTTTGTGGTAATGTCAGTGAGACGGTAGCACACTTATTCTTTCAGTGTTGCTTTATAGAAGGAATATGAAAAAAAGTTCTACTGGCGTGCCATATCAACAGACAACCTATTACTTGGAGAAGAGAGGTATCCTATTTCTATAGGAAAACTAGAGGTAAATCTTTACTTAGCAAAATTAGAAGAATCGCTTTCTGTGCTTCCATTTATTTAATATGGCAAGAACGCAACCAGGTGGTGTTCCAACATAAACTGCCAAATGCCAATGATGTATTCTGATATATTAAAGATGTAGTATGGATTAAATGTCTGTCTACCATCTCTGGCCAAAATATAGATTATATTGTAGCTAGGAGGTAAGTTAGAAGGAGTGATTTGTTCTCTTGTGATCTTTTGTATTTGGATAGTTTTATTAATAAATATTTGTTACTTGATTACCAAAAAAAAATACGATTAAGTAATTTTAAACATCAGTGGACATATGAAAAGAAAACCACCCATAAACATGTAACTCTTTGGTTTCTCTTTAATGAGATGGAGAATGACCAAGTAACATATACATACAGATGAGACATTTTCAGCTTGTGAGTACACGAATGTAATTGTATACAAGAAAAACTAAGTTGACTTACATGTTTGGACCTAAGCTGTAGTAATCAAACACATTTGTGAACTTCTAGCCGTTAAACCTTCTCTATAAGCTAAATGGGTGATTGAAAATAAACTTAGAAAATTAAGTTTTTGGGGAAATACAAAACCATTAAATTTTAGCTGGGTGTAGCGGAACCTCCTAAATCAAAGATCCCAAGTTAAGAAGTTGATAAGTTACGAATTAGGGAATGATTCATCCTTCTTTTTTTGGCATGATCCGTGACTTAATGGTAATTCAATATGAGACAAATTCTCTCGTGTCAATATTAAAGATGTTGACATTCCATGAGATGCAAAAGTTAGAGTTGTTTGGCATAGTAGGGCTTAGAACCTACTAAACCCTTTGGAGGAGAATACAACACAAGCTTAGAACTACATCCGTAATAATTTTTCCATTATTGTTGATAGAGATGATAAGATAATTTAAAATTGTTGCTCTAATAGGAAATTCTCAATTGCTAGCATATGGAGGAAGTTGAAAAATAAAAGATCCAAGGTCGGGTGGCATTTAAGAACAAGTTATCTACTAATGAAAGATTGGTTAAATAGGGTATTGTTCCCCTCCTAAATTGTCCACTTTGTAGTTCTGACAAAGAAATGGTGCAACATCTATTCTTTCCATGTTGTCTTATGTGTAGAGTATGGCTAAAAGTTCTAGTAGCTTGCCATATCAACAGACGCCCTATTAACTAAAGAAGGGAAGTTTCTTATTTTAGCAAAAAAACTAGAAGTAAATCTTTATTTAGTAAGATATAGAAAATTACTTTCTATATATCTATCTATTGTATATAGCAAGAGAGCAACCAGATGATTTTTCAACAGAAAAACCCTAATGTTGATATTTTTATTGTGGTATTAAAGATACAGTACTGATTAAATGTTTAAGTGCTATCTCTGGCCAGTATTTGGATAATATTGTAATTAGGTAGTGAATGTACTGTATTTTTTCTGTTTTATGTATGTGACATTGTGGCCATTTGAATTTTGTTAGTCTTTAGCAATAAAATATCCTTAATTGCTTTTAAAAAAAAACTAAGTTGACTTGCTAAGGCCAGCATCAGCGAATGGAAGATCTTCATCAGGCTTTTTCTCATCATTTACAACCAACAGAGCAAGAACAAAAAGCAATGGGTAACTAATGGTAGTAAGAGACCAATTAATAATCAGTTAAGAGAGCAATGCAACTTTGTTTGGATCAACTTGCCAAGCAACTACAACCCTTGCACTTTGGACCCTTTTGTAGAATCCACTATGTCTGTAATTTATTAAGACAAAATTTGTTTAATACTAAATAAACCCATCATGAACATAATTTACAATTTTCCTGTATCTTCCAACAATTGATATGAAAGATAATACTAGTAATAAATGCACAATAAGCTTAGTACTTGATAAGAGTCTTAGAATCATCAGCTAAGTGTCACGCTCCAAGTGTTCTTAAGCATTTTTTCGAACACTTGGTGCACAACAAAACCTCCTAGAGGCTATATGGGCTGCTGGAATGGATCGCGGGCGGGAGCTTCTAGAAGACCTGCTAACATGGGTGAAGAACCGGGCCAAGCCTACAACTTATTAGGGTTGTTAACCTTAATTAGGAAAGGAATATTCCAAGGAATATATGATGGCATCTAGGAATATTCTAGGGAATATTATTCCATCTTGTATATACACCGTTAGATCATTTAGATCTCAGCCATTGATTGTATAGGGCTGCTAGTATATAAAGGGGAGACCCTCACTTGTATAGTTCATCTCATAGCTTTGTTTTCTCTTCAGTAATATAGAGAGCATTCGTGCAAACACTTGGTGTGCTTATTTTTCTTCTCTTTGTGTGATTTTCTTGGCTGCTTAGCATGCAACGCGTCTAAGGCCGTACGGTTTAAAAACAGTCCGTGACACAAGGCTCCAATGACCCAGTAAACCATACTCTAAAACATAGCATCTAGTAAGCTATACAGAAATACAAGACGAATGGATCGGCGAAATCAGAATTAGAGTCCTTAAAATCTAATTTTCCAAGTGGTTTATCATAGGAGTAGGTGAGCTGGTTGGCAAGATCACCGCCCAAATTCCAGAACTAAACAGAGATAAAACATTAATTCCAACAAAATCTCTTGTTCTTTCACTTGGGAAACTGAAATCAAATATGTAGCCAACCCCAATAAAAGAAATTGTTCAATCTTCTAGTCTTGAGAGTAAATTGAAGTGCGTTAAAGTTATTGAACTAGTAACTGTAAAAGAAGTTATTGGCCCAAGATGCAAGGACAATCATAAACATCTTCTAGTTTAAGAACAATTTGAGGACTTCAGTAATCTCAATGGCGACATTAGAATACTTAATGTTGGTGCAACGAGTACCATCATCATGAACCACATGACTGGGTGGCAAAATGGCCAAGGAAAGAAGAGTGCCAATAGCCATTAAACATATGAAGCCGATGTAGGAGCATTATTTACAAAAGCTGCCTTGGTGCGATTGTAATTGAGAATGAAAGTGTTGGTATGTAAATAAAATTTTTTCTGTTCAACAAAATAAATACAATGGAAGCCAAATTATATTGTTCATAATTACATGTATAGGGATCAAAGATTACCTCAATTCCTTACTTTGGTAAATTTTAAATTGACGGCTACAATCTTTTCTACTATCCTCAATCTTCAAACTCACGTGTGTGGACACGTTGATCTTTCCTTAATCTTTAAAATCACTAATACCCAAATTTGAGAGAAATGTACTAACAAAATTCTTTCTCCACGTAACAATACATAAAAAAACTTTTCTGGTTATGGTTGTTTAATTTGTACTACTCCATATCTCCCATAAATATAGGAATTTTCATTGGGTAATAGAATTAGATTAGGATTAAGAAATTAGAGTTGGATTAAGATTTGAGCTAGTAGAGGGACTGTAAGACCTATGGGCTTCGTAGCTTCAACTTAAAAGGCCTAGACATAATCATCTCATGATAGACAAATTCTTCTAAGTTAACCCCAGACTATTCTACTAAAAGTCAAGGGCTATACTTTATCAGCCTATGTTATTAAGTAAAAGGTCCATTTAATTAAAACTCCATTTAATTAAATTGAGTTTGATCTTTAGACCAATAATAACTACTTAATTGACCCTCTAATTGAAGTTCAAAATTAAAATTAGGCCATGGAAAAATGTCTTGCCTATTTTATTATTTATTTTCTCCTAAATCACTGAATGCTATAATGATCACTTTTAATATGGTTATATTTGTAAATAAATTTACGAATAAATATTATTATTCAATAAATAATTTATTCAATAAACTGCTGCTACAGATTCAAATGATAAAGTATTGAAAATAGCTTAGGTGGATATTATTTATTAGATTCAATCTTGCAAATATATGTTCCTACGACCCATAAAATTATATCTATAAGATATTGAGGTTTTGACCGTTTATATGAATCTCACTCAATGATAACTCAAAAATATAATACATGAATATAAGTTCATTATCTACTCAGGATTAAGATAAATTAAGTTTATTAAAACTTTTGTGAATTAAGATATACACATTTAGTTAACCAGATCGAAATTCACAGTATTCCTGTTCAATGTAACATATACCCTAATTTTTCTACTCGAAGGCTTTACTTCGATGATCAAGGTAAATCATCCACTATAAGAAGTAGAAAAACTACAACCTTACATAATGAAATACATTTTCATTAATGGTTGTGAATTAGATTTAATTTATAAAAGTAATTTGATCTATACCCTATATATTAGCATCATATGCCTAATACATAGATCACATACTTTATAAATATGGGCTCATTAATGTTTGCTTAATTATATGTATGAATAAACTTTTATTAATCAAATAAAATGTTATTTCACATGCTTTAAAGGAATAAATAATATTATGTCTAACAATCTCCCACTTATTCTAACATATGTCGAGTAACTATTAAATCCCTATATTATTCATATGAGTTTCAAAACTCTTTACTGGCAATGACTTAGGTGAATGGATTCACTAGATTATCACTTATGAAATCTTAGACACCATGACCTCACCATTTTGCACAAAACTCCCTTACCAAACATTATTTCCTCTCAATGTATTTTCTTCTCTTATAGTATTTGGTTCCTTAGACTATGCTAAGCACTAGGTACCACCTTAAGCTTCATAAGGAATTTGCAAAGCTATATAGCCTATTTTGTAGCTTTAGATGCAACTACAAATTCAGTTTCATAGTTGAGTTTACAATACATGATTATTTTTCACTCCTCCAACTTATAACTCCACCCCTAAGGAAGTTCTGGATATCCTTATGTGCTTGGAAATTTGAATCTGTATACCCAATTGGTATAGGATCCTCACTAGAATATACAAGCATATAATCTTTTGTTCTCCGAAGTACGTGAATATATGCTTTCTACTACAGTCTTGTGTTTTGGTCCTGGATTAAATTGATAGATACTGATCATTCCAGCTGCATAACAAATATCTAGTCTAGTACATAACATTGTATACATGAGATTTCCTACTGCTAATACATAAGAAATTTCTTTCATATGATCTATCTCTTTAGTCGTCTTAGAAAACTAATGCTTGGATAAATCAATTCAATATCTAAAAAGAAACAATCTCTTTTGGAATTATGCATGGAAACTTGATCAAAATTTTGTTAATATACTCAACTTGGAATAAACCTAACACCCTTTACTTGAGATCCCTTAATACTTTGATCTCAAGGAAGTTACTAGCTTCTCCTAGATCATTCATATCAAAATGGTTAGATAACCATGTTTTATCTAGTGACAATGCTCTTACATCATTCTCAATGAGTAGTATATCATCTAAATACAAGACTAAAAAAATCACCAACCGCTCATCTATCTTCTTGTAAATACAAGGTTCATCAGGATTTCGATCAAAACAAAATGATTTGATTGCCTAATCAAATCTAATGTTCCAATATCTAGATACTTGTTTAAGCCCATAGATAGATTTTTACAATTTACAAACCATATGCTCTTGGCCTGTAGCTATAAAACCATCTAGTCGTATCATATAGATACTTTTTTTAAGATTACCATTAAAAAGGCAGTCTTAACATCTATTTACCAAATCTCATAATCAAGATTTACTGCAACAGATAGAGAATTCTAATAGACTTAAGCATGGCTGCTTGTGAAAAGGTCTCCTTATAATTGATGCTTTTTTTCTGAGTGTACACTTTTGCCACAAGTTTTACTTTGTAGATACTTTTTTCAAGATTACCATTAAAAAAGGCAGTCTTAACATCTATTTACCAAATCTCATAATCAAGATTTGCTACAACAGAAAGAGAATTCTAAAAGACTTAAGCATGGTTGCTAGTGAGAAGGTCTCCTTATAATCGATGCCTTTATTTCTGAGTGTACACTTTTTCCACAAGCTTTACTTTGAAGGTTTTCACCTTTCCATGTATAGTATTTTCTTTCTCTTGTAGACCAATTACCCTATGAGTTTTACCCATTTAGGTTTTTCTACAAGTTTTCAGGCTTTATTAAAATATATAGAATTTATCTCTGATTGTATAGTTTTAAGCCAATGGTCTGCATCTTTATCAACTATTACTTCATCATGGCTAGTGGGATCTAGGTTATGTTCATTAAAGGCTACCTATAAAGATTATCTAATTAATATGTACTTTGTTAAACATCTAATAATCCTTCCACTATGACAAAATACTAGTGGTTGTTCTACAACTAGCTCAGGTTGGTTATTATAATCTAGATTGGGAATTAACTCATTAACTCTATTAAGCACAATATTGAAGTTCCTAGATAACTCATCAAGCATGATCTTATTCCTAGTCTTGAAGTTTTTCATATAGTCTTCTTTGAGAAAGATTGCATTAGTGCTAACCAATACTTTCTTATCTTGAGAACTATAGAAAATACTCCTTTTTGTTCTTTTATGACTGCCAATAAACAGATAAACTTCTTACTTAGATTTCAACTTGTCTGTCTTCCCTTTTAGAAAATGTGTTAGACAATCCTATATATGTATATGACATAAACTTAGTTTACGCCTTATCTATATTTTTAGGGGTATTTTAGGGATTTACTTAGATATAATTAAGTTAAGAAGATACATGGTTATTTCTAAGTCATAACCCTAGAGCGAATGGGTAAAGTTGAATAAATCATCATTGACATCACTATTTTAAGATGAGTTTTATTTCTCTTTTCTACTACACCATTTTGCTAGGGTGACCTTGGTACAGTCAACTGGGATAATATCCCATTGTTTGACAAATAAGTCATGAACTGACTATAGATGCAATCACCACATCGATCAAATCCAAGTACCTTTATGTGTTTTCCTAATTTCTTTTCTACTTCTTCGTGTAACTCTTTGAATTCATCAAACATATTAGGGTTTGTGGCGCATTAGGTTCACATAATCAAATTTAGAATAATCATCAATAAAAGTGTTGAAATATATCACTCTAGCTTGTGTGCTCATGAGCCCACATACATTAAAGTACACTAATTCTAATGTTTCAATGGCTCTATTACCTTTAGTATTAAAGGGTCTTCTGGTCATTTATCTTCTATATAGAATTTACAGACTGGTAATGATTTAATCTCCAATGAACTAAAAGGTTCATCATTGACCAGTCTTTGGAATCTATTTAGACTAATGTGACCAAGACGTAGATGCCATAGATAAGTTTGATTAGTAGAAGAAATCTTAATCCTCTTATGGTGATTAGATTTGTTATTCAATTCTACGTCATGCAGTGAGTTTATTTTAGAATATATGAGTATATATTATTAATTAATGTACCAGAACATATAAACGCTTTATTTCTTTGATCACCACAGTTGAGTAAAAAATAACAGACTAACCAAATTTATTTAAATAACTAACTAAAATCAAATTGTATTTGAGTTTCGATATTAACAAACAATCCTCTAATTCTAAAGTTCTAAAATCATCAATTTAAAGTTCAATAACTCTCATTGTCTTGACTATAATAATTGCACCATTTTCTAGCCTAAGACTGATCTCTCCCTCATTGAGTGATTTGGTTTTCTGGAACCTTTGCAACTAATTGCAAATATGATTAGTGGCTCCATAATCTATTATCCAAGAATTTGTAGAGTCAACCACTAACTATGTCTAAATGAAAAGAATATTACTAAAAGGTGAAGCTGTCTTTTTAGCTATTGAAAACTTTACTAAGGGACAATTTCTCTTCCAATACCCTTTAATGCTACATTGGAAATACTTTCCTATGGGACTTACTTTCTTTTTTTGACTTTGCACAAATCTTGAATTAAATACTTTCCTATGGGATTTACTTTCTTTTTATGACTTTGCACAAATATTGAATTAAATGCTTTATTTGGTTTGTTCTTTTTCTTCTTACTACTCTTTCCCTTAGAATTGAGATCAAAAGAAGAAGATAGACTCTCACTCAAGTGGCTATTGTAAGCATCTATTTCATCTTGGGTGCATTTTTATTAGGTTTTATAGCACATTTATCATTCAAGACATATTTATGCATTTTAGCTATGAGTACAATATCTAAGTTCCTTTTTCAATCCAAATATTTATTCTTGGTAACTTGTTTTGGTTTAGGATGGATGCTAGTAGGATGAATGAAGACATAATTCTGAAAAAGTAATTCATACATGAGCATACATTATTTAATAACATATATGACTTTTGTATGAATGCATGAAATGCATTTATGTAGAACTCTTTAACTATATTATGTATCGGTAATATAATTTTCATTTAGAATACACCTCCGTAAGGTGGTCGTATCCATCATGAATCAGATTAGTACCATACTAATTTATTATTATTATCTAGATATCCCATATCAAATAATAACAAACTACCATTTCTTTAGCACTTAGATTTAATTGACACAAACTCCATATGAAGGATATCAATCAACCTAAGTTGAGTGTACAACCATTATTTCAATCCTTCATATTTTTCAATTAAAAAAACCACCGTAGTGTAGTCGATTTCGTATGAGTCATATATTAGATCTTATCCTTTAGGGAAGTCCTATCTAGTAACCAGTTATAATTAATACCCTCCGTAGAGAGCTCATAAAGTTTGAGGCAAGACATTAATTTACCTTACTATAGGATCAATAATGGAGGCCATGGGCTTTATGCCTAAAGCCCTATCTCACTCAAGATTTTTATTCTTAGAGTTTTTAATTTTAATATACCAATTAATTTATAAAATAATATTCAACTCATTAATATCTAATTTTATCTTCATAAAATAATTAATAAGGTCACGTCAAATAATAAATTAATATAATATTAAAACTATGACAATAATTGTATCCTAATCTTATTAGAACATTAATGTCACACATGATGTATTTTATACATGGACATGTGAATATAGCACCCTTAATGTATATAACATGTTATTCATCTAATTAATTAACTAGATAAATAAATACCATAATTCATAGTTTTTCCTAGAAAAAAAAACATTAAAACTAAGTCTAAATTCTTTAAATTCTTCCTTGAAGTCAACTTTGGC
Organism: Ailanthus altissimus; assembly: GCA_946807835.1. Taxonomy (NCBI): domain Eukaryota; kingdom Viridiplantae; phylum Streptophyta; class Magnoliopsida; order Sapindales; family Simaroubaceae; genus Ailanthus; species Ailanthus altissimus. The sequence goes on along the minus strand of OX327713.1, from coordinate 5,645,341 downwards.
TTTTCTATAATATTATCTCTATTTGGTTGTCTCTTTTTATAGGCTAGAATTTTGGGCATTTTAACTTTCTTTGGTCCACTTACTTTTCAAAAATAAATTTGAGAATATTTTAGGCTTAAAATTTTTATTGGGCATACTTAAAAAGTTTAAAAAATTAAAAAATATTTTAACCTAATAATTTTAATAAAATAGCCCAATTTAAAATTTTATAAAATTAGAGCAAAATTAAAAGAAATTTGGGTAAACTTTAAATTTACAAATACCCAAAAATTAGTCAAAAAAAATTGTATCAAATTTGGGACCTATTTACAAATATCTGTTGGGCCTATTTACATAATTAACAAACCTTTTAGGGTTTAATTGTGCAACATGCAAACATCTTAACTCAAATAGAATTAGTCCAAGTTAGAGGGAACTAGATGATATTTTTCGGGTTAAAACTATTAGATCGATTAAACTTCTGTAGCTTGAGATATAGTTTCCAGAAAATTGTCTCGATCCTCCGACGGGGGTCTCAGAGATCTAGTGTTAGAATCACGCGTATAATATGCTGTTTGACTTGTTTCAAAATTATAAGTCCATCTACGGCTACTTCGCACCAAAATATTCAACTCTCGGGGTTTGAAATCCCCTAAAAATGCAGTTCACAGCTAAGGTATACAACCTTTTCAAGGTAGTCAAAAATTATTTATTTGGCTCTACAAAATAGTAAAAACTCAAAAATCTTTAACATAAAAAGTTGTACGTCAATATGCATTCTATAAAAACAAATTCGACTACGTAGAAGAAAATGCATTTGCCGAGCTTGAACTAGTGATTTGAGGGCCCAAACGATGAATTTTAGCCTCGATCCGTAGGTCTCACATTGACATTGATATTCCAAAGGTAGGGCACACCGATAGCTTTGAAACGGTAAATCATATGCACGATTGAGACACCTATAGCTCGAGATATAGTTTCACGAAGATTCTCCCGCTTCACTGATAGGGAGTCCCAAACTTTCGGTGTCCGAATCACATGTATAATATGTTGTTTGACTCATTTAGAGATTCCAAGTCCATCTATGGCCACTTCACACCATAATATCTAACTCTCGTGGCTCAAAAACTCGGTTTGGGGCTAAGGTACACGAACTTTGCAATGTTCTCGAATTGTATCTATTTTGGCACAAAAAATTAGTAAAAAATAAAAAACAATTAGGCCTAAATAGTGGGTTTTGGCCTCGATCTTCAGCCATCATATTAAGGCTGACATGCTAAAGGTAGGGTGCACCCATAGCTTTGAAACAATACATCATATGCGCAATTGGAACGCATGTAGCTCGAGATATGAGTTTATGAAGATTCTCTCGATTCTCCAACAATAGGGTCAGAATCAGGCATATAATATGTTATTTGACTCGTTTTGAGATTCTAAGTGCATTTACGATCACGTCGCACCAAAATATCCAAATCTCGGGGTTCGAAACCCCCAAAAAGGCAGTTCAAGGATAAGGTAAATGAACTTTTTAAAATTCTCAAATTTTGTTTATTTTGGCTTAAAAAAATAGTCAAAAATTAAAAACTTTTAACGAAAAATTTTATACATCAATACGCATTCTATAAAAAAGATAAAACTCCCAGATGCAGCAAAATATGCCTTGGTCGACCTTAAGTGAGCAATTTGAGAGCCCAAACGATGATTTTTGGCTCTGATCTGCAGGCCTCATATTCTGGTCGATAGGCCGAAGGTAGGGCGCACCAATAGCTTTGCAATGTACATCATATGCGTGATTCAGATGCCTGTAGCTCAAGATATATTTTCTCCCATATTCTCTTGATTCTCCAATGGATGGGGAAGATAAAACTCCCAGATGCAGCAGAAAATGCCTTGGTCGACCTTGAGTGAGCAATTTAAGAGCCCAAACGATGACTTTTGGCCCTGATCTACAGGCCTCATATTCTAGTTGATAGATCAAAGGTAGGGCGTACCAATAACTTTGAAATGTACATCATATGCGTGATTCAGACGCCTGTAGCTCAAGATATATTTTCCCTCATATTCTCTAGATTCTCTGAAGGGGGAGAAGAGGGTTCTGGAGATCCGATCTTAGAATCACGCGTATAATATACCATTTAGAACGGCCGACTGCAAGACAAGATAGTTTATGGATGTAAATCCAAGGAGGTGGCTTACGAGCTTACTTGAACAGCGCTTACACAAAGAGCGAGCAAATATTGTATGATAAAGCACTCATTTCCCTTCTTGCTTCACTCTCCCTCGGGATTTGAGAGGATTGATGGGATTTGTGCTCACATGCCATCCCATTATTGTATGAATATTTTATTTTGTAATATTTATCTAGTTTATTATTTGTTAAATCGCTAATTACTTTATAAAATGGTTCAATGCTTGTGACGCTACAGACATTATGTGATCTGAAAGAGTTCAAACTTGGTCTAAAGAAGTTTAGACCAATGCTAAGAGTTAGCATCATTGAAAATTATAAATATTAAAGAGTTAGCATGTTATATTAATCAGTGAAGTCTAAAAGTTAGAATCTTGTCTGTGACGGTACAAAGACCTGAGAATACATTAGTAATAACATAGTTACAAGAGTTGTAATAAGTACTAAGAAATGTTATTATGTAAGTCTATTATCAAATTATATGTTCCTGGTCTTAATTCACCGATGCAGGTCTATTGGTGGAATGTTTTTATATAGACCAATGTATACTATACCTAGATGGTCTAGATGGCTATTTTTAGCTAATCATGGACTTACTGGAAGTTTGTATAGTATACACGTGTTCAGTAAGGATTAAATACTGAATAGACTCAATGAGGCCCCCTTTATATTTTTCATGAAGCTGTTAATGGAAGGTCCTCTCGAGTTGAGTAGTATACGTGGTCCTTTGACCTGAGTACCACGGTGGACTTGTAAGTGATTCATCATACTTTGGTTCCACGTATGTCACAGACCTTTTACGGTGTGACCGCTGGGTATAGTCCGATGCTTATGGAGTCCGGTGTGTACAGATATGAAATTCGTCAGCTCACATGGATGAGTTATATATATATCCAAATCCTCAAAAACTTTATCTTAGAAAGTCTTATGGCTATAAGCAATGTACCTAGGAAAATAGTTTCCTACATGGTTAAACAATATTGTAAAAATGTTTAAATATATTATTTATTAAGATACGTGTCTGAGGATAAGTTTACGGATGAGCACTTAGGGATTTGACAGTAGTGATCTATATCCCCGCTCTTCCAGGATATGATTGGCGGAAGTATTATATATATGCGCTGTGACCTCAACTTGTATGGTCTACTGCACTGATTTGTAATATCTATGATGTGTGCGTGGGGCATCGATTTCAGACTCACAGAATAGTTCTATTTGATAAATTGGGGGTGGGCCTAGAGAGTCCCGTAATATGAAGTGTACTCTTTGTGCACTAGGGCAGCGAACCTGATAAAATAGTTCGATCTAAAAAATTTCAGCAGACCGGACATTTAGTTCGATTTCCCTCCGATCGTGCACGTGTAAAGACTTAAGAGTTAAGTACATCAATTAGTTAACAATTAGTTATTGACCAATAGAATGTTGACACATAACACATGTAGGCCAATTATTGTTTGATTTGAAAATTACCAAAATGACCTTATTTGTTGGACAAATAGTATCATTATTTTATTCATTACAATGTTTATTGAATGAAATAATAATAATAATATATGATATTATTATTTAAATTGAAATTAAACAATTAATTTTTTATTTAAATTGGCACGTGTTTCTACCATAATTTAATATGATTAAATCATTTGTTTAATATTAATTAAATGATAAGATAAATGTAATGGGTGGCATTTGTTAATGGTAGGCCTTAAGACATTTTCTCATTTGGCCTACATTAAGGTTAAGTTCATTTAAATGATATTCTATTTTGTTTTGTTTTAATTTGGTTTTTTGTTAATAATAATAAACAAAAACTAATGGCAAACACAATTGATGCCATTAGGTGAGAAAATAAAATTTAGTAATAAACAAAACACTAATGGCAAACATAATAGTTGCCATTAGGTGAGAAAATGAAAGATAATAATAAACAAATAAAAGAGCAATTAGTTGCTTAATTAATGATAATAATTTCATGCAAGGTGTTGAAGGGAATGAAAAAATGAGAAGTGAATTTTGCTAAGTGTTGGAAAATTCTCTCAAGTGTTGAGAGAACAAAAACTCAACTATTCCATTTTTCTTCTTCCATTTTTCCTTCTATTTTGGTCACCTATATAACAAGGTAGAAACAAGATTCAAGAGTTGAATCCTTTGCTGGAAAAGCTGCTATTCTAGCTTCCTCAAACCCACCGTGTTGAGGAACTAGAATTGTGAACGGGTTGCTTTAAAGGCGGGTACTCCGGTTCGACCAAATACCAAAGGCTTGATAAGGTATCATAACTCAATCTTGATGTACTTTATATTTATGAGATAACATCTAATGTTTACTTGTGTTTATCATTTAGTAATTTGTATTCCGCTCATCCATTGTGCATGTATGTATGTGATACGTATACTATATTTGAATGATAAATACAAACTCACATGCATGCACCATAGGTTTAAAATCACTCATAAGGACCACTTGTTAGCGAATCAGAAAGAGTTTTATGGAATGTCTTACTCCTGTCTGAGCTTTTCTGTGCTGTCAAATATCATAGTAAAAAAAATGTAAGACTTTGCTTGCTACGAGCCGATAGATTTCCTTTGTTTATATAAGGAATGTTAATAGAGGCATTATTTAATCAGACCACTGCTTTCGCTTGGGTCCGTTCTAGTCTTGGAGTCATTGTATTTTGAGATTTTAAGTCCATCTACGGCTACTTGACACCAAAATAAACAACTCTCAAGGCTCAAAACCCCTAAAAATGTAGTTTGGGGCTAAGGTACACAAACCTTTTGAGGTTCTCAAGTTTTATTTATTTTAGTGCAGAAAAATAGTAAATAAATCAAAAACATTTAAAGAAAAAATCTCTACGTCAATACGCATTCTAAAAAAAAAGATAAAATTTCTCGAAGCAGGAGACAATGACTTGGTTGAGCTTGAGCAAGCGATTTGAGGGTCCAAATGACTTATATTTGCCTTGATTTACTGGCCTCACATTGAGACCAATAGGTTAAAGGTAGGGCACACCGATAGCATCAAAATGGTACTTCATATGCGTGATTCGAACACCTGTAGCTTAAGATATAGTTTCTCGAAGATTCTCCCAATTCTCCGACAAGGGGGTCCTAGTGGTTTGGTATTAGAATCATGCGTATAATATGCTATTTGACTCATTTTGAGATTCTAACTCCATCTACGGTCACTTAGTACGAACATATCCAACTATCGAGGCCTGAAACCCCCAAGAACGCGGTCTAGGGTCATGGTACACGAATTTTTCGAGGTTCTCAAAATTTGTTTATTTTCACAATTAAAAATAGTAAAAATTAAAAACAAATTAGTAGAAAAAGCCATATATGACAATACGCATTCTATAAAGAAAGATAAAATTCTTCGAAGCAGGAGAAAATACCTTGGCCAACCTTAAAGGAGCAATTTGAGGGCCCAAACAGTAAAGTTTGGCGTCGATCCATAGGCATCGCATTGAGGCCAACATGTCCAAGGTAGGGTACACGAATAACTTTAAAACAGTACATCAAATGCGCAATTTGAACTCCTGTAGCTCTAGATATGGTTTTACAAAAATTCTCCTGATTCTTTGACAAGGGGGTCCTGGAGGTTCAGTGTTAGAATCATGCGTTGAACATGTTGTTTGACTCGTCTCATGATTCTAAGTCCTTCTATGGCCACTTTATGCTAAAATATCCAATCCTTGGGGCCCAAAAACTCCTAAAAACACAGTTGGAGGTTAAGGTACACGAACTTTTTGAGGTTCTCTAAATTTTCTTTTGTTTTAGACTTATTGTCTTTTGCCTTATCATGAGTTGTGAAGTTAGCAACTTCTATCTTCTCATTCTTAAATCTCTCCTCCTCTTGAACACACATAGTCAGGAGTTCATTAACAGTCCATTTATCCTTATGTGTGTTATATGATATTTGAAATAGACCATATTCTTTAGGAAGAGAGTTCATAATCAAATGAACCAAGAATGACTTAGAAATTTTAATATTTAGAAACTTGAGTTGAGCAACAATGTCCCTCATCTCTATAATATGCTCATGCACATTGGTAAAATTGTTATGCTTCATGCCTAAAAGCTTTCTCATAAGGGTGCTAGCCCTTGCCTTATCAAAACTTATAAATTGCTCTTCGACAGCCCTCATTAAGTTTTTAGCCTTATCACATTCTGGGATTGAACCCCTTATGCTCTTGCTAATATAATTCTTCATAAACCTAAGACTCAAGCGATTGGATTACTCCCAAGATTGATATATAGCCTTTTCACTTAGCGTACTTGATTCTGCTCACAAAGCTCCAAGGCAAGGTCCCCATGCACCCCAAAGTTAGGAGAATTTTCTCCTTCTAGTCAAAAAAATTATCACTGCATAAAATTGGAATACGAGAATCATTGAAAATATTAGGAACCAATGCATAGAAAAAATTACATATATATTAATGCTACAAATAAAATTAAACCATATATTGAATTAACCAATGTTAAATTCAATTTGTAAATTCAAACCTTCCTATAGGCAGAAGTCGTATAACATATTAAATTTACATAAACTATTTATGAGATCAAAAGATATCAAACTATAATAGAATTTCCATACCTATGGGCCTAGGAAGTTTCTTTTAATAGATATCTGATTTATAATCTCATTCCTAAAATTTTATTAAAATAATTATCTCCTTATGGGGCCAAATAATTATTCCAATGAATAAATAGTAATCGATAAATGTCATATACATATATCACTTTAATAATTCCATATGTGATTTCACACTTTATAAATATTGTTATAACTTAAGATGCTATGGCTACTCTTAAGGTTACAATAATAATATTATTAATTATAACATTAATTTGCCAATAATGCATCATATTATTAAGGCACAAAATTAATGCTACAACATTCATAAGTTATCAAAAATGCGAAAATACTACATGATTATGAGTATAGACGAATAATACAGGTTATTACACTTTATGCTCTTTCAAATATAAGATGAAGAGATATTGAATAAACTGTGAGACCTCCAAGTCAGGTGATGAATTTAATTATTAGATATTAGTCTATATGCTTCTCGAATAGTATCCAACTCCAAAAAATATGAAGTGTACTTTATTTGATTATTTATGAAATCAAAGTTACGATGCCCAATAATAGCAACAATTCAAAAGATTAAAACAAATTGGTAACTTTAACAAATCATAAAAAGAATTATGCTAAAATATAAACTAATCAATTTAATCATCATCTCACAACTATATTACTCCAAAAGAAGTACGACCTCTTCAGATTTTGATTTTTATCCAAAAATAATAACTTCTAAATAAGCGGATAAATAAATTTAGTAAATATTAATAAATGCACTCATAATAAAATAAAGGCGAACCAGTAATGCTTTATTATGTACATTATTGTATATTTATTATTTTATATATACACATAAAACAAAACTAAAACATTAAACAATTGCATCTCTATAAGACTAACACTTGTTTATTCCATTAAAACATAATATCTCAGTAAATAATGGAATGAAAAACTAAAAGCACTGTAAAACTTATTTTTATTCACAATAAAATCTTAAGAAAAATTCTCAAGAACATAAATAGAAAAATACATAAACATGTTCTGATCTATACAGAACAGAGACATAAAGGCACATATATACATACTGAATCAACAAGAATGAAGGAGGCTCTGATACCACAAGAAATAAATTCTTTATAAATATAAATAAATAAATCGTATCTCCAGCCATTGTTGTTCAAGTAAATGAATAACTTCAAGCCTTCTATCCTATTCCTGTTGAGAGTTTAATGATGGATTCACAAGAAAAAATAACATAATTCTCTTATGGCTAGGATAGGGACCCCCAGTTCCTTTTTAAATATACATAACCTTATCACTTTCTCCTATTAAGAAAGTGTGTAGTTACAGGATAAAATTATCTCAGCCATTTTTCACATACATTATCTGATAATAAATTTATCCCATTTATTATGTACGTTATTTGATAAAGTAGTTACCATATTACCCATAAACTTTAAATGTGGACCACTTTAAGGAGATAATATCTCATTTTAATAGGATATTATCTAACAAAAATGTCTATTAGAGCATGGTATGATAGACTTCATTTGGATGGAGGTTTTATAATTCTAATTATTATTCTTTGTTGTTTATTAAGCATACCAGGCAACATTTAGTTTTAGTTTTTAATGATATTTTGATTATTGGTATTTGTGTTGATCATATTGATCAAGTAATTTTACAACTAAGCAATACTTTTGCTTTAAAATATCTTGGAGATTTTAATTATTTTCTAGGTATTGAAGTCAATTCTATTGCTCAAGGTTTACATCTTTTTCAAATCAAATACATTCAAGATCTTCTTATCAAAGCTAAGATGGAGAATTGCAAAGGCTATAATACACCAACGCTTACTGGTTATAAGTTACATAAAAATGATGGGAAGGTTGTTTTTGATCCCACTTTGTACAAAAGCATTATCGGGGGGCTTCAATATATGACTCTTACTGTTAGACATATAATGTTATTTATGCCCTTAAAGCATGTGAAATAATATTTTATTTGATTAATAAAAGTTTATTCATATATATAATTAAGTATACATTGATGAGCCCATATTTATAAAGTATGTGATCTATGTATTAGGCATATGATGCTAATATAAAGGGTATAGATCACAAGTTCTTTATAAATTAAATGAAGTTCACAGCCATTAATAAAAAAGGGCATTTCATTATGTAAGGTTGTAGTTTTTCTACTTCTTATAGTTGATGATTTGTCTTGATCATCAAAGTAGAGACTGCGAGTAAAAACACTAGTGTATACGTTACATTGAACAGGACTACAGTGAATTTCGATCTGGTTAACTGAATGTCGTAGATCTTAATTCAAAAAAGCTTTAATAAGCTTAATTGATCTTAATCCTAAGCAAGTAATGAACTTACATTCATGCATTGTATCTTTTGAGTTATCATAGAGTGAGGTCCAAATAAACGGTCAAAACCTTGATAGCTTGGAGATATAATTTCATGGGTCATAAGAACATATATTTGCAAGATGGAATCTAATAATTAATGTCCACCTAAGCTGTTTGTAGTACTTGATCATTAGAATATGTGACCACAATTTATTCAATACATTATTTATTGAGTAATAATATTTATTTGTAAATTTATTTACAAATATAGACATATTAAAAGTGATCATTAAAGCATTCAACAACTTAATGGTAAATAAGTAATTAAAGAGGTAAGACATTTTTTTATAGCCTAGCTTTAATTATAGACATCAATTAGAGGGTCAATTAAGTGGTTATTATTGGTCTAAAGACCAAGCCCAATTTAATTAAATGGAGTTTTAATTAAATGGACTTTTATTTTATAATATGAGTTACTAGAGTACTACCCTTGGCTTTTAGTGGAATAACTTGGGGTTAACTTGTTGGAGCTGGTGCTCACGTGCCATTCCAATATTGTCTGAATATTAATTGTTAATATTTATACAATAAATATTTCGAATAAAGATTGTTAATATCATATTAATATGGTAAAATGCTTGTAACATTACAGACATTGTTTGATCTGAAATAGTTCAGATCTGGTTTAAAGGAGTTTAGACCAGAACTAATAGTTATCAAAGCTGAGAGTTATAAATGCTAATAGTTAGCACTGTTAATAGTTATCAGTTTATAAGAGTCAGCGAGGTCTAAAGAGTTAGAACTTTGTCTATAATGGGACAAAGACCTAAGAGTATACTTGTAATGATATAGTTGCAAAGAGTTGCAATAGGAGCTAAGAAATATCATTATGTAAGTATGTCTCAAATATAATGTTCCTGATCTATGATCATCAATGCGGGTCTATCGGTGAATTCACAATATATAGATTAGTGTATGTCTATATCTGACTAGTTCAGATGGTTGTTCTTAGCTGACCATGAGCTTAGAGCTTGTATAGACATGTGGGTATCCAGTCAGGACTGGATACTGAACAGACTCATGAGGACCCCAATAGATATCCTATGAAACCGTCAAAGGAAAGTCCACTCTAGTTGAGTAGTAATCGTGGTCCTTTGACCTGAGCACCATGGTGGTCTTGTGAGTGATCCATCATGCTTTGGTTCCACATATGTCAGAGACCTTTCATGGTCTGACCGCTATGTGTCGCTGGGTATGGTCCGATGCTCATGGAGTCCGGTGTGCGTAGATATGGGATCCATCAGCTTACGTAGGTAAGTTGTATATCCGATGCTCCGAGATTGTATTTCATAAAGTCTTGTGGCCACAAGTATAAACCCGGGAAAAGATTTTCCCACAGGGTTAAACAATATAGCAAAAATGTTTGAGTATATTGTTTATCGAGATACGAGTCTGGAGATAAGATTATTGGATGAGCAAATGGGGATTTGATGGTGCTGATCTATATCCCCGCACATCCAGGGTATAATTGATGGAAGGATTATACGTATACGTTATGACCTCAACTTGTATGGTCTGACACGCTGATTTGTAATATTCGTAACGTGTGCGTGGGGCATCGATTACGGATTAATGGAATAATTCCATTTGACAAATCGGGTGTAGACCTAGAGAGTCCCAATATGAAATGTACTCTTTGAGCACTTGGGCAGTGTACCGTATTGAATTGTTCAATACAGTATAATTCAGCAATTACTAAGGTTACGTTAACTAAAGTATATGGTTAAATGGTGGGACCCACTTTAGGTTAACTTGGTAACCGAGTAAAGATATAAAAGTAATTTCACTTTATGATTATTTAATTGTTAAATAATTAAAATAAATATTTATTTGTTTAATTGTTAAATAAATGATTTAACTTAACTAAGGTTAAAAGTTAACCATAAGGTTAAGTTAGTTAACTTTACTTAATGGTTAAGTAAAGGTTAACCTAACCATGGTTAAGTTAGTTAACTATGGTTAAATTAATTAAATATTTATTAACTTAAAGGTTAAGTTAAAGTAATCTAACTATGGTTAAATGTTAACTAAGGTTAGGTTAAGCCAAATGAAATGCAAATGAAATTCAAATTAGTTTGGAATTTATGCATTAGTATATAAAGTGAAATGAAATTGAAAATCATTAAGAGATTTTTGAAATTGGTTTTAGATTTTAGGTTTTGCATTTTGGGAGCCAATTCAATTTGAGAAATTGAAATTGTTTGTTTTGTGTTTTAAGTGTTAGAACAACAAAACAAACTAGATAAATGGTTACTAAATGTAATAACTAAAAACAAGATTTGTTTTATTTATTCAAGAGTTGAATAAAAGGAAAAACAAATTTGATTAAGTTAAATTGTTTAACTTTGAAAAATGTTTAAGAGTTAAACATATATGCTGGATTAAGATGCTGCCATTCTAGACAATCAAACCCACCCTTGTTGATTGCTAGAATTGATCAAAGATTCATTTCATGGTGGACTTCAAAGAAAATTAATCCAAAGGCTTCATTGGTGATATTTCTCAATTTCGAATTTCAGTTTAATCAAATGTTATTTTCAGTGTTCATTATATTTAATCTTCCGCTGTGCACATGTATGTATGAGATATGTATATTGTTTGTATGATGAACACAACCCACATGCCATAACCCTGAGTTTATTTGTACTACAACCCATATAACCAAACATAACTTAGAAGAATTGGTGTATTATGAGATAATAAGGACTATGCCTTTTAAGTTGAAGCTAGGAAGCCTATGGGTTTTGCAGTCCCTCTACTAACTCAAATCGTAATCAAACTCTAATTTTCTAATCCTAATCAAATTCTAAATACCCAAGGGAGATCCTTATATATATGAGAGGTATGTAATAAGAAAAAGATACCACAACCATACAAAGAAAAATTCTTTTACGTATTCTTACATAGAAAAAGGAATTTAATTAATATCATTATCTCAGATTTTGGCATTTGTGATTTTAGAGATTAAGAAAGATCCACGCGCCCACATGCGTTGAGTTTGAAGATTAAGGATAGTAGAGAAGATTGCAGCCAATCAATTCAAGATCTGCCATAGCGAGAAATTGAGATAATCTTCTATCCCTATACATGTAGTTATGAATAAGACGATCTGGCTTCCACTGCGTTTATTTTATTTAACATAGTTTTTTTATTTACTACCAACAACTGGTATCAGAGCCACCTTATTTCATATTACATGTATAATTTATTTATGTATGGCAATAATTTTTTATTGTAGCACCTATTGCATATTAATCTATATTGTTATTTTTATTAATTATATGATAAATGGTTACGCCTAATAATTAATGGTTAGATATTTGTTTGTATTTTTTTTTTTTAGAATTTTAACTAGATGGGGTGATGAAATTGTATCACAATTTTATCTCTTGGTTAGGTTAATTCTTTGTGATTTTTTAGATTTTTTTGTAAGCTAAACAAATGGCTTAGGGTTTTTATTTGTAATCTAAAGAATATGTATTTTATTATTTTGGTTGTAATAATTAAAAAGAAAAAGATAAAAAGGAAGAAGAAAAAAAGGTAGAAGAAAAAAAAAGGAGAAAAAAATGTAAAAAAAAGGGAAAGAATGTGGCGGCGGCAGGGTGGGGGAGTAAGGGGGAAGATAATTTTTATTTGAAAAATATCATTTAGACTCTTTCATCTTTAATTATTTCTGATATAGTTAATATATTTTGCGTATGTTACAAATTGATCCTTAAAAGTTTTTAAATTATGCAGATAGACCCTAACAAAATTATTTCATTTCATTCAGCCCCCTCCAGGACTTGGATAATCATAGTTTGGTTAGAGAACTTTGAGATATTTATTAATAGGTCCCCAAATTTGACCAAAATTTATTTTTGGACTAATTTTGCGTATTTGCAAATTCAAAGTTTATTCATATGAGTAATATAAAGGGTATAGATCACAAGTTCTTTATAAATTAAATGAAGTTCACAGCTATTAATAAAAAAGGGCATTTCATTATGTAAGGTTGTAGTTTTTCTACTTCTTATAGTTGATGATTTATCTTGATCATCGAAGTAGAGACTGCGAGTAAAAACACTAGTGTATACGTTACATTGAACAGGACTACAGTGAATTTCGATCTGGTTAACTAAATGTCGTAGATCTTAATTCAAAAAAGCTTTAATAAGCTTAATTGATCTTAATCCTAAGCAAGTAATGAACTTACATTCATGCATTGTATCTTTTGAGTTATCATAGAGTGAGGTCCAAATAAACGGTCAAAACCTTGATAGCTTGGAGATATAATTTCATGGGTTATAGGAACATATATTTGCAAGATGGAATCTCATAATTAATGTCCACCTAAGCTGTTTGTAGTACTTGATCATTAGAATATGTGACCACAATTTATTCAATACATTATTTATTGAATAATAATATTTATTTGTAAATTTATTTACAAATATAGACATATTAAAAGTGATCATTAAAGTATTCAACAACTTAATGGTAAATGACAGGACTCGACCTGAGACCTTCTACTATAGATCCCAGCGGCCCTGCCGGGCACCCCGACGGAAGTTCCTCCGAACCTAACTGGGTAAGTTAAGGAATTCCGCGAGGCGAACCCCTTTTTAATTCTTGTTACTACTAAGAAGATCTAGTAATATACATGAAAACGACATCTTAGTTTTAAAAACAAACGGACAGAGTTTCCCCTGTTTTTCAAAAAATCCATATAAACCTGCAAAGAAATTTCACTTATAATTCGAACACATCTCTATTCTACCAATTCGGACCTCCGGTCTTTTTCAAATCAAATCCAACACAACTCAATTATTTCGTGTAAATCACAAAATAAGCATAATCATAAAAAATAAAAACGATCATCATAAACTGGAAATCTCTTCTTCGTGATTCAACACATACTTACAAATATACATGCCTATAACTATTATGCATAAAGTAAAGAGTGCTATTAGCACATTTACATGTACAAAAATTATCTTTGGATTCTGCCCACTATTCGGCGATAGGAGAATCAGCAGCTTGCGTTCCGAGACCTGCATCTGGGAAAGGGGTTTAAAATATAAAACGAGTGAGCTAAAGGAGCTCAGTGAGTGTAAATGAGAATTCAATTACAAGAATATTATACAAGATAGCAATTTCTAAAGTACATGCAGAAATTATGCTTCTAAAACGGATGTAAAATTATAAAACGGTTTCTAATATCATATGCTAATGAAATCTTGCCGAGCGGGTTTTATCTACATCTTTGGAAAACTATATTCAGAATCTGTATAACATAATAACTGCTGTGTGCATATAAATGCATAAATGCTATCGGTAAATCGAAAACTAGTAAAATCCTCGCTCGGCCATTTTCTTTCTAAACTGTACCAATGGTAACCCTAAAGCTCCATACCCACGCAGCGACTCAACTAGCACCTCATACGTGAGTAGGTCACGGGGCACCTCAACTAGCAGCACCCACAGTGACATCTCAAGACATCTCACTGGCTACGCAGCGGAATCCTACATCGCATGCATATAGCGAGACAATATCCCGTACACATAGAGCGACTCACATGACTCGACATCCCGACTACCCGGATTTAGTGACACACCCCCAAGACCTGCCCATGTGCACGGGATATACCGGACGGGTCTAATACAATCATCACCACTATAATCTGAGGGTACCAATGGCCTTAAAACAAATGCAGAAATTTTAAACTGTTTCACAAATCGATCATGTAAAAGCATGTCTATGAATATATTAAGATCATAAATCATGTTTATGCATCGAAAGCTCATAAAACATACATAGTCATTGTGCGAAAACATAATAACCGAAAATTAAAAGAAATGGCAGATTTCGACTCACAACCGCTCCGCGCTCAATTTCGCTCTCGATTCCTGCTCCCGTTAACGCTCTCGGTTATCATCACCTACGTGCCATAAATGACATTTAGAACCAAATTGAACACTAGAATCTCATTTAACAACTAAATGCCCTAATCGGCATACAAAGCCCGGATGTAAACTACTTCCCGATTTTAGTTACGGAGCCATAATCGAAACTAACTCACCATCTGGCGCCCTGAAAATTATTGAACATCTTATAATTTGATTGGACATACTTGCCCTTCACCTTTCCAACATGGACAATTATGTTCCATTTTCTTCATTTTTGGGTTTTTTCATCAACCATATACATTTAATTCACAATATGCATCATTTACACATAATAATTCAATCGAAACACCACTCAATTCCTAACTTCCCTAAAGTGGCAGAATTTCACCCTAGGTTCCAACACATTCCTTTTCTCAATTTCTTGTTCTAATTACAACAAAATCATGCCAATTTCATTCTAAAGCCTTAATTACAATCAATTGATGACTCCTTCAAGCTCCAAACTAGAATTCAACTCAATCTAAGCCAAGAATACACATAAGAACATCAATTAACACATTCTTGAATTCTCACTTATCAAACTCATAAAAGATGCTTTTCTTACCTCTTTTTCTTGAATTTCCTCTAATAGAGATTTCAATTGAGCTTAGGGATTGGTTTGTAACCTTAATTTGGCTTGATTACACATGAAAATTCATGAAAACAAAACTTGAAAGGTCACTGTAGCAGCCCCCCTTTCCAAGCTCGAATTTTCTCTCTTTTGTTCTAAGTGTTTGCTTTTGATCATCTTCAAAATTCTACACACTTCCAACCTATTTATAGTCCTCCCTCTATTTACCATTTTGCCCTTCAACTTTCTCAAAATTACTAATTTGCCATTAGTTGAAAACTAATTATGTAATTAGTTCATTTGTAACTATCTAGTTGAAATAGTCCAAAGAACTAACTAGAACTTCCAACTTAGCAATCCATGAGATTTCTTCTAATTGGTCCATTCTCTAATATATGGATTATGTTTCTCAACAAAGGCTTATTCCATTCATAACCCTTAAATGAAAATTCATGTAGTAAATTAGAATTTTCTTTTCCAAGCCAATAGAGAAAAATTCTAAAAATATTCTAGGGTCGTCCGGCGCACCGATCAAGTGTGAAATTACCAAATTAGGTCTGATATCTCTCACGTGCACTATAAAGAAAATATTTCTAATAGGGTTAAAATCGAGTAACCCTACGGTGTCTTATTTGTTCTATACCGAAATCTAGGCGCCAATACTACTAATAGGGATTAGATATTACAGTAAATAAGTAATTAAAGAGGTAAGACATTTTTTCATAGCCTAGCTTTAATTATGAACATCAATTAGAGGGTCAATTAAGTAGTTATTGTTGGTCTAAAGATTAAGCCCAATTTAATTAAAAAGAGTTTTAATTAAATGAGCTTTTATTTTATAACATGGGTTACTAGAGTATAACCCTTAGCTTTTAGTGGAATAGTCTGAGGTTAATTTAGAAGAATTGGTGTATTATGAGATAATAAAGACTAGGCCTTTTAAGTTAGAGTTAAGAAGCCTATGGGTCTTGTAGTTCCTCTACTAGCTCAAATCCTAATCAAACTCTAATTCCTACTCCTAATCAAATTCTAAATACCCAAGAGAGATCCCTATATATATAGGAGGTATGTAATAAAAAAAAGATACTACAACCATACAGAGAAAAATTATTTTTATGTATTTTTACGTGAGAAAAGAATATAATTAATACCATTATCTCAGATTTGGGTATTAGTGGTTTTAGAGATTAAGAAAGATCCACATACCCACACGCGTTGAGTTTGAAAATTAAAGATAGTAAAAAAGATTACAGGCAGTCAATTCAAGATCTGCCATAGTAAAGAATTGAAGTAATCTTCTATCCCTATACATATAATTATGAACAAGACGATCTGATTTCCCCACATTTATTTTATTTAACAAAATTTCTTTTTCATTTACTACTAACACTTATAAGACTTGAGTTATCTTTTTTTTTATTATCTATAACTGAGTCAGCATCTTGCTCAGCGTCTATTAAACATAGTTAAGCATATAAAAGGGTCTTGAGATACCTCAAAGCCACGGTTTGACATGGTATACATTTCCAAGTTTTAGATACACTATTGCTTTCATTGCTTATGGAAACATTGACTGGGGTTATGATTTGGATAACAAAAGTTCTATTGGAAGTTATTGTGTTTATTTTATTGGTAATTTAATTTTTTGGTCTTATAAGAAGCAACAAGTTGTTGCTAAATCCAGTACAGAGCCTAAATATAGATAAATTGCTTCAATTTGTTCTAAAAAATTTTAGTTGCTTATTCGATGAGTTGTAGATTTCTCTTGTTTCAGTTCTATTATCAGGTGTGACAATTTGAGTGTACTTACTTCTAACTTTGTGTTTCATACTCACTCCAAGTCTATTGAACTTGATGAGCATTTCATTAAAGAAAATGTGGCAAATGATTAGGTTCAATTTGCTTATATTCCGAGTAAAGAGCAAATTGTAGATATTTTAACTAAGCCTCTATCCTTCCATTAGTTCATCATTTTTAGCTCAAACTCATTGTTTTTATTTTTAAAAAAACACTTGAGTTTGAAGAGAGATAATAAGGAGTCGTAAGTATTATGGTAGTTACAAAAGCAAAGAATAAAATCTCTAGAGCTTATCATATGCAGCAAAACGTAAAATTCTCTTAGATATTATTGTTAATTCTGCCAAAAATTTGCTAGATTTGTTAGAGTTACTTTGGAATTAATGTGGGTGAAGCTCTCGATGCTTCTCAATGTGTATGACTTAGAGGTCTAAACCATATTTTAAATACTAAAACATTTTAATTAAAAAAGTTAGTTATCTTCTTCTCAGATAAATTTTCTTTCACTCATTAATTTTCTTAGCAACCAACAAGTAAATCTAGTTTTGTTATTGCTCCGATAAACTAATTGAGGCTTCAATAACACATTTTCTGGGCATTGTTTCGTTTCTCTTTCAACTCCTGTAATAGACAATTGGTGAAATTATTCTCTTAATAATCTTTAAGTTTTGTGTATGACATCCATCAATGGCTTCAGAGCTTGATGCATGCGCTAATGCAGGGAATATATACGTATAAAAAAAGATACAAGATGTATTCATGTACAGGCAGCACCCTTAATTAAGCAATCACTCTCTATAGCCAATAACAGCAAGACTTTGTTCTGATAGTATATTAGTTTATTTATAATAGAATACAAATTTTTAATTATGAATTGTTTAATCTTAACAAGTGTAGTATGTGAAAAGCTTAAACAATAATGGGTCGTTAAGTATGATTATTGCTTTGGTGTGTATTGTATGTGTGTGTTGTACACTCGAAAAAAACCAAGTATGATTATTGCTTTATTACAAAGTCCAAGCAATGATCTTGATTCTACTAACCGCCCATTCCTTAAAGTCCAATAATAATCACCCACGTAATCTCCAACTTTAATTATTAAAAAGGAGAATGATGATTAAAATGGTCAATTTAAAGGCTTTCTTTTTGGCTGGACTTGTTAACTTTGCATCAGATAGAGAAGATATGTTGGTTGGTGAAATCTGATTGTTTTTGAAAAATGTAATGAGTGGTTATTGTGATGTTAGGCCAAATCTTTCGTGTTTCTAGTTTGTCGTTGTCCCATGCTGAGTCATTTCCTCGTGTTGTTACACAAGTCGGTCATCTTCTTTCTGTCTTGGTAAAAGAAACCCATCTTTTTTTGTCACAAACTTTCTTTGTCAACTACAAATTAAGACCCTACCAAACTACAGGAGGATAGGCTTTCCATTACCCATTCATTACCTTCAAAGAGATTTTTGATTTGATGGAAAAGCATATTATAAATTACCACTAATATCTTCTTGTTGGTAAAATTTCGATGAGATGGTGAAATCAAGGAAACCATCCACTATCTATGAGGGTATATATGATCATTTAATTAAAAAAATTTATTGTATTTTTCAATTTATGGATTACATTTTGATAAATTTAAAATACATAATTAGAAATTAAGATATATTAAAAATTATTAGAACAGTAAAAAGCCGAAGTTAGATCAATTATACAGTGGCAACCACTAGGCTATAGAATAACCATATAACTATATATATATATATTCTTAAGACGTTATCAGCTGGTATGCTACATGTGACTACGAGTGAAGGAGGGAGCCCATTGTTGGTAAATCCTATACAAGCTTTTTGATAAAAAGGGAAAAGGAAGTTCAAAGCTTTTTTATTCCAAGGGCGGCAACCCATGTGATATCAACTTTCTACAATGTATCCCTTTACACGCAAAACTCAATACATTTTTAGCATCCCCACGTTTCGTCCATCCCAACTCCATTAATTTATATATATTTATATGAAAATGGAAGATCCTTATTTTCAAAGAAATTACTCAAGAAAATACATTAATCGTTTGTAGCAATTTGACATTATGGCTTGTTGAAGCGGAAACGTATCCAGTAAATACTATGGTATAGTAACAAGTAATTTAAAATATTTTAAAGGAAAAAATGAAGAAGAAAGAATATAAGTATTTACATAGTTTGATAATTATTTATATTTACATTAATTTAAGATCTTGTTTCTCTATTATTAAATTATAAAATACTAAAAAAATATGCATTTTACAAAAATATCAAAATTCACAAAGAACACTAAATAATTTTTCACTAAATTATCTTTATTGTAATTTAGGATTTTCTCTTGTATGTAGTTGTGTTATAATGATTGATTTCAATTACAAAGACTTACAAAGGTTTATATAGTATTAATGCTAACCCTAGAAACTTTAAATCTAGTTAAAATAAGAGTTCTTATTTATAAAAGTTTAAATCTCAGTTAAAGTAGTCAATTGAGATAAAACAGGAAATATTCATAAGTTGCCATATGATCAGTAACTACGTGAATAGTACCTATATGAATAGTATGCTTGAACAATATCCACAAACAATTCCTGAATTTCAACTTTTTGTTTTGCTCCTTTGTAGCACAACCTTCACATACTAGACATTTTGCTGATTCTTCATTGGTCTCCAACTCAATCAAAACTTATCATTGATTTTGAATCACCAATTTTCAACAAAGCCCTCATTAATTCAAAATCATCCTCGAAACTTTCAAGATCTTTCATCTCTGTATCTTAAGTCACCTATATATAGTAGTGACTATGTTTAAGTCCTTGCATCGGACAAACTTAATTGGGGAAGTGGCTTAATCAACATATTAGCGAGGTTTTCAGACGATGTAATCTCTGTTAGACTAATCTCACCACTTTGAATAATCTCTTGAATGAAATGAAGCCACATATCAATGTATTTAGTGTGAGATCCAATTCCTATCAACATCGTAAATACCTAAATTTTGAAGTAAATCGATAAAGATACTATAGGGATAATTGATTTTGATCCTATTATAAATATTGTTGTGTGTAATACGTGTGAATAATATTTCAACGTGGTTATATTAATCCATTAGTGTGGTAAGGTGGGACCCGCATAGGTGATCGGTAGAACAAATTAAATGACAGTAGAGTAAAATCACGTATTTATTATTTTATTAATTTATTAACCTAACTATGGTTAAGAAATAACAAAGATAAAGTTAAAAATTAACTATGGTTAGTATAAATTAATTAACATTTATCCAATTTTAATAATATAATAATAATAGATATTATGAATATTTTATATTATTATTATTATATTATTTTAAATGATATAAGTGTTATTAAAGTGGGATAAGTGGCTAATGGTGATTGGTTATGGGAAAGTAAAATGGGGCAATTATATTATGTTGATTGGTTAGAAAAGAAAAAAAATAAAAGTGTTTAGAATAAAGGATGAGTGCACGTGAGAAATGGGAGAGGGAGATAAGTGTTAGCAAAGAAGGGAGAAAAGAAAAGAAAGAAAAAAGAGAGAGGAAGAGAAGTAGCCGAAAGAAGGAAAGAAAGAAAAGCAAAAGAAAGAAGAAAGAAAAGAAGGAGAAAAAGGGAGAGGTAAGAAGAAATATTTATTTTGGTATTTATTTTATGTTTTTGGATATATATATATATATGTATATGTATATGTATCTTAGGCATGTGTGAGTGTATGCATGTGCAATTGTGTTTATTGCCTAACGCAGTAGAAACGTGTAAATTTTGTAATAAACACAATAAATACAATATATTAATCGCATTAATATATTTGTAGGATTAGAGGACTCACCTCAATGTATAACGTTATACACGTATTTTTTTTGGAGTTCGCATGGAGACCAACTTGCGGGCAGTTCTAGTCACCAACACGGTGGGCTTGATGAGCTAGAACAATAGCCCTCTACGCAGCACCGGGTTTAACTCTTAAACCCAAAAATGGTCAGTGTGTGTTTTTATCTTTTTCTCCAAAAGAATAAGAAATGAAAAATTTGAAGCAATCCACCATTGCTTCAATTAGAAGCATAAAAAAATGAAACAATTTTATTTTTTTATTTTTTCTCCTTCTTCTTTTCTTCCTCTCCTCCATTTCTCTCTTTCTCTTGGACAAAAATTGCCCAAAATCACACACAACATCTCTATTCTCTATTTTTCTCTTTATATATATAATAATAATAAATATAATATATATAATAATAATATAAAATTAATAATGGGTGCCAACTATTTGGCTCCCAAATATAATATTAATATATATAATATCTAATAATAAAATATAATATAATAAAATATTATATAATATAATAAGAGAAATATTTTAATTATTTAACAATTAAATAATCAAAGTGATAAATGACCATTTTATCTCTCATGAATAATTACAAAATTCACCGTTTAGTGAGTCCCACCAAATCTTACACTTGGGTAAATTCAACTAGTGGTACACAATACACTACGTGTCATTATATAATTAGTAAATAATAATTATTGACTAATTGTTGTATTTAACACTTAAATACAAATACGCACGCATTCCCGTGGTAATGCTGAATACTGCTAGATTAAATAATTTAATCCGACACACTGCTCCAGTGCACAACGAGTACACTCCATATCGCAGGACTACCTAGGTTCTATGCCCGATTCGACAAATGGAACTATTCTATGATTCCGTGAGCAATGCCCTACGCCCATGTCATGAATAGACAAATCAACACGTTGAACCATGAGGTTACAATGCATACGTATAGTCCTTCCGTCATGATATCCTGGATGTGCGGAGATAGAGATTATCACTGTCAAATCACCATGTGCTCATCCATGTCCTATCTCCAGACTTGTATCTCAATGAACAATATGCATAAACTCTTTTGCCATATTGTTTGCGCATATTGTTCGACCTTAACGGAACTCTTTTCCGGGATGATTGCTTGTGGCCACAAGACTTTCTGAGATATAGTCTCGAAGCATCTGAATATCAAACTCCATATGGGAGCTAACGGATCCCATATTTGTAGACACCAGACTCCATAAGCATCGGACCATACCCAGCGACACCCAGTTGTCACACTATAAAAGGTTTGTGATATGCGTGGAACCAAAGTATGGTGAATCACTTACAAACCCACCGTAGCACTCAGGTTAAAGGACCACGTATACTACTCAACTCGAGATGACCCTCCGTTGATGGCTTACATTGAATGTCTATCGGAGGCCCTCGTGAGTCTTGTCCCATATCCAGTCTTAACTGGATACCCATATGTCAATACGAGCTCCAAGCTCACAGTCGGCTAGGAACGACCATCTATACACTATAGGTACGACATATGCTGATCTATATATAAAGGTATCCACTGACAGAGTTGCATTGGCAGAAATATATTAGGGATAATTATTCGAGAACATACTTACACAACTTGTATTTTCTGGCACTTGAGTGCAACTCTTGCAACTATGCAGTTACTAGTATATTCCCAGGTCTATGTCCCATTATAGACAAAGCTCCAACTCTTGGATCTGCTAAGTATTATAATCAGCTAACACTCAACTGTGCTAACATTTAGTAATTATATCTCTCAGCGTGGCTTATTGTGAGCCCTTATCTCAACTCCTTTAGATCTGATCCGAACTCTTTCAAATCTACAATGTCTGTAACGTTACATGCATAATACCATATAAATGGGTATTAGCGATTTAATGGGAATGTACACTTGTATAAATACACAAGTATATGTACATTCAGGGATGGTACGTAAGCACTGACCCTAACAGTATATACATCTCTATGTGTGTAGACATGTATTTATACATGTATAAGTGTAGATATACATATATATGTATTAATGAGTAGAAATACATGTGTATGTTTGTATGTATTTATGCATATATATGTATATATGTGTGAATTTATATATAGATTTTTGTAAACATGCAAGTATGGTGCTATGTATATATGTATATATTTAGGTATATATATTTTTATATACCATATATGTATATATGAATATATTTATGTTGTGTATATATATATTGTATAAGTAAATATGTATGTGGGTGAATGTGTAGAATTAGGGTTTTAGGTGATTTGAATGTAGAGACTTCAATTGGTTGTAATTAGGGCATTAGAATGAAATTGGCTTGATTTTGATGTAATTGGAACAAGAAATTGAGAAAAGAAATGTGTTGGAACATAGGGTAAAATTCTGCCACTTTAGGGAAGTTAGGGATTGAGTGGCGTTTTGATTGAGTTGTTGTATGTAAATGGTGTCTTATGTATGTTGAATGTATATAGTTGATGGAAAAACCAAAAATGAAGAAACTAGGACATAATTATCCATTTTGGAAAGGTGAAGGGCAATTATGTCCAACCAAGTTATAAGGTGTTTAATAATTTTCAGGGCATCGGGTGGTGAGTTAGATTAGATTAAATGACTCTATAAATGAAAATCGAGAAGTAGTATGCATCCGGGCTTCATATGCCGATTAGGGCGTTTAGTAGTTAAATGAGATTCTAGCATTTGATTTGGTTCTAAATGTCATTTATGGCGTGTAGGTGAAGAAAACCGAGAGCGATAACAGGAGCAGAAATCCGGCGCAAAATTAAGTACGGAACGGTTGTGAGTGAAAATTTGCTATTTCTTTTATCTTTCGTTTATTATGTTTCCGCATAATGAAAATGTATGTTTTATGAGCTTTCAATGCATAAACATGATTTATGATCTTGATATATATCCATAGATATGCATTTACATGTTCGGTTTAAGAAATAGTTTTTAAATTTCTGCATTCGTTTTAAAGGCCATTGGTACCCTCAGATTATAGTGGTGGTGATTGTATTAGACCCGGTCGGTATATCCCGTGCACATAGGTAGGTTATGGGGTGTGTCACTAACTCTGAAAATTCGGGGTGTCGAGTCATGTGAGTCGCTCTATGTGTATGGGATATTGTCTCGCAATATGTATGCGATGTAGGATCCCGCTACATAGCCAATGAGATGTTTTGAGATGTGAGTGTGGGTGCTGCTAGTTGAGGTGCCCCGTGACCTACTCACGTGTGCGGTGCTAGATGAGTCACTGCATAAGTATAAAGCTTTAGGGTTACCATTGGTACAGTTTAGAAAGAAAATGGTGGAGCGAAGACTTTACTAGTTTTCGATTTACTGATAGCATTTATATGCACACGGCAGTTATTTTATTATACAGATTTTGGATATTATTTTTTAAAGATGTAGATAAAATTCGCTCAGTAAGATTTCATCAGCATATGATATTAAAAACCGTTTTACAGCTTTACATCAGTTTTAGAAGCATGATTTATGCATGTACTTTAGAATTTACTATCTATGCATAATGTTATTTTATTTGAAATCTTAATTGCACTCACTGAGCTCCTTTAGCTCACTCATTTTGTGTTTTATGTTTTCTAAACCCTTCCAAGGTGTAGATCTCGATATACAAGCTACTGATTCTCCTATTGCTGAGTAGTGGGCCAAATTTGAAGATCATTTTTGTATATGTAAATGTGCTAAATAGCACCCTTTACTTTCTGCATAGTAGTTGTTGGCATGTATATTTGTATGTATGTTTTGAACCAATAAGAAGAGATTTTGATATTATGATGATCGTTTTTACTTTTTATAAGTATGCTCATTTTGTGATTTAAATGAAACTATTGAGTTGTATTGGATTTGATTTGAAAATGACTGGAGATCCGAATTAGTAGTATTGAGAAGTGTTTAAAATAGAAGTGAAATTTCTTTGCAGGTTTTATATGAATTTTTTTAAAAACAGGGGAAACTCTGCCCCTTTTTTTAAAAGGGGTTCGACTCGCAAAAATTTCTCAACTTACCTAGTTATATTCTGAGGAACTTTCGTTGAGGTGCCCGACAAGGCCGCTGGGACCAACAGTAAAGGGTCTCGGGGCAGGTCCTGTCATTTAGACCTCTTGTGAAACACTTGATGTTTGCTAGGCATATAGCACTCTGGCTATTATAATATACACTAGTGTTAACGTCTTTAGTAACCAATATCTCTGTACATATCCCTTTTAACTACACGACCTCCTTAATAGCTTCTCTTACCGCTATATACTCTGCCTCTATAGTTGATAATGCTACTACGTGCTGTAGAATCAATCTCCAGCACACACTTCACCAATACTGTAAATAGGTACCCAGTTAAAGACATTCTCTTGTCGAGATCACCTGCATGATCTGAGTTGATATATCATATAACCATTTCACCCTTATTTTCAGCCCTTTTATACAATAAATAAAGATTTATGTTCCTTTGGGATATCTCAATATTCACTTTACTACAAGCCAATAATTGTATACAATAAATAAAGATTTGTGTTTCTTTGGGATATCTCAATATCCACTTTACTACAAGCTAGTAATTTTTTCTCGGATTTGCCATGTATTTATTCACGACATTCACTACTTGTGCTATGTCACGTCTTATGTAAACTATCACATATATGATGTTCTTAATAGTGCTAATATACGGTACTTTATTCATCTGCAATTTCTCTTCATCGAATTTCGACGATTGTGCTGTTGAAAGTTTGAAATGCATTGCCAAGAGTATAGAGATAGCCTTTGCATTGGATATACCAAACTTTTATAAAATTTTGAGTATATGTCTCTGCTATGATAATAAGATAACGTCTCTTCTTTCCCTCAAATATCCATACCAAATATTCTCTTTACTGCTCATAAATCCTTCA
This sequence comes from Ailanthus altissimus, assembly GCA_946807835.1. Taxonomy (NCBI): domain Eukaryota; kingdom Viridiplantae; phylum Streptophyta; class Magnoliopsida; order Sapindales; family Simaroubaceae; genus Ailanthus; species Ailanthus altissimus. The sequence continues at coordinate 5,619,086 of OX327713.1, read as the reverse complement.
TCTTAAACTCGTCACTTAACTGCTTCTTTAATTTCTATATCTATTTCATATCTCTACATGCGATCAATATATCATCCATATATAGAAGCAAATACGTACTCATCAAATGACTTAGGCTATTAAAGTACACATAACCGTCATACTTTCTTCTATTAAACCCACAAGTCATTATAAAATTATCGAATCTTCTATACCATTGCCTAGGAGATTGCTTTAACCCATACAATGACGTTTTCAATAAGAAAACATGCTCTTTCATGCCGGGTTTCACAAACTCTTATAGCTATAAAATGTATATCTTCTATTCTTGCTCTCTATGTAGGAAAGTTATCTTTATATTCATTTGCTTTAGATGTAAATCAAGGTTTGCACACATAGCTAACAAATCCTAATAGATGTGTGTTTGACGACTAAAGAGAAAATCTCATTAAAGTCAATCTCTTTTCTCTTAGTAAAACCTTGTGATATAAACCCAACCTTAAACCTCGTAAGCTCTACTCTTAGTATCCCCTTTTTAACCTTATATACCCACTTGCATCCAACTAGTTTCTTTTGAGGTTTTCTATGGCATACTACAATTTATCACTATTCTCACTTTTCATAGCCTCACTATATGACTTAGGCTTATTATACTCAAGAGTGCATGCAGAATTAAAAGTATAAGCAACTAAATTTGCTTGAGTATACCTGATTGGTGAATTTTAGTCAGACACGAGATAATCCGCAAGTGGTCTATTATTGCCTTACTTATTTAAGTCTTCTTTATCATTCTCTTTAGTCTATCTCTGGCTAGTTAGTACTCTTCAAGTTCTATCTCAAGATTCATAGTCTTACTTTGGGTAGACTTAGAGAAACTCCCCAGTGTCTTTTGCTCAACTTCAAGGGTTGCCTTGCTATAGTATTGATCTAGGGGCATATCAGATTTACTCTTAGGGTCACTACAACTTCAATTATTTCTGGTGCTAAAACTTCCTTAGGCACATGTTCTTCTTTCTCATCTTCTTAAAGTTCTTTCAATATTGCTCTCATTGAATATCACATCTCAGCTTATGATACTTTTTGGTGGCTTTAATTCTTTACACTATACTTTGTATCCTTTTACACCTTCGGAATACTTTATGAATATCTCTTTCACAGCTCTAGGCTCCAATTTGTCTTACTTCACATGCACGAAAGTTGGACAACCAAATATTTGAGGTGATTATATTTGGGAAGGCTGCTAGACCATTTTTCTTTTGAGGTCTTGAAGTCTATTGCGAAAGAGGGACTTATATTAATCAAATAGCTATTGTCATTACAACCTCACCCCAAAATGCCTTAGACATCTTTGCATTGGTCAACATGCATCTAACCCTTTCAACAAGGGTTTTATTCATCCTCATACTAGACCTTCTAATGCAGTGTTGATCTCACAATTCTATGCCTTACAATCTCATGCTTGGCTCAAAACCTATCAAACTCTCTATTGCAATACTTGAGGCCATTGTCAATTCTTAGCCTCTTGTTCTTTTGCCAGTCTAATCCTTAACAAAGGCCTTTTGTGTTTTGAATGTATCAAACACCTATTTCTTGCTCTTTAACATATAGACCTACAACTTCCTTGAATAGTCATAAATGAAAGTGAGAAAAAGTGACTGTTTGAGCTAGTTCCTAAAGATCTGTATGTATATAATCAAGAGTCCTTTTGGTTTTGTGCTCTTTGGGATTAAACCTCACTCTATGTGAGTTAAAAGAGAATATATGGTAAATAAGTTATTGGCAGGGATAAGATTTAATCACGAAGGTATTATGATGGTGTTAAGGTGATCTTGAACATTATATATGAAGGTTGCCCGAGATAATATGCATTTGTATCTTTTGAGACCAAAGCCATGAGCATTAGAAGAGTTAAGTTTGGGCATATAACTTAACTAATTTAATACTACAGTAATTGAGTGTTAGCGTGGATGATCCCGAAAAATTTCTTAAGAGATATTTTGAATCAAATAAGGGTTTGTTAGAATTTTAGTGATTTAATATTTATACATGATTTTGAGTTTGATACCAATAAGGAATCAAGATGAGGATGAGTACACATTGGACATATGCGAAAGGGATGAAAACAGAGATCCGAAAGCGATGAGGGGTGTGAAAGCACGAGTGAAGATATTTTCCAGGTATGGGCGCTGCGACATTGGCTTCTCAACACTGCAGTGCCAAGGATAGAACCCTCAGTGCTACGGCACCAGTACGAGACCATAGCAGCATCACAATGCTAGAAGTGTAGCACTACAGTGCCTAATTTTGATAGTTTCTAAGTCAACTTAATTAGTTTGGGTCAGTTTTGGATTTGTTTTTTTGCGTGAACTCCTATTTTAATAAAATTATAGCTTTTATGGAGGTTTTGAAGCCTATGTAAACCCTTGTAACCTCTTAGAATAATTAAGCATCTAAGATATAAATATAAAAGAGAATAGATAGCTAGGTAGACACTAAGTGCTGAGTGCACGAGAGAGTGCTTCCATTGGATCACTTAAGTGCTAAGTGCGCAAGAGAGTCATGATAGATCTTATGTGAGAGAGGTCTACCTATTATTGTATTTCTTGATTAATCTCTTATTGTAAGATTTTAGTGATCTAGGAGATCTTTGTGATTTGATAGGTCTTTGTGACCTAGAGTTCTTTGTGAGTATACATAAAAGAAGATCTATAATCTGCCATAAACGTAGGTATTTATCGCCAAACCACGTATATCTTGTGTTTTGAGGTGATCGCTTCTTTTTATCTCTATTGTATGTGATCTTTTATATTCTTAGTTACTTATGGGTGAAGTCTTCTATAAAGCGTTTGAGTGATTTTTGGGGTGCTAAATATTTACTGTGGAGGTATAATTGACAGGACCAACCCCAGACCCTTTACTATAGATCCCTAGCGGCCCTGTCGGGCACCCCACCAGAAGTTTCTCAGAATTTAACTGCGTAAGTTGAGAAATTCCATGAAGCAAACCCCTTTTTAGTTCTTACTATTACTGAGAAAATTTTGGAATATACATAGAAATAACATCTTAATTTTAAAAAAAAGACGAGCAAAGTTTCCCCTGTTTTTCTTCAAAATCCAATACAAAACCTACAAAAACATTGCACTTCTATTTCAAACACTTCTCAATACTACCAAATATGATCTCCGGTCCATTTCAAAATCAATCAAACTCAACTCAATAATTTCATTAAAATCACAAAACTGCCACACTCATAAAAAGTAAAAATGATCATTATAATATCGAAACCTCTTCGTGTTTGTCCAAACCATATGTACAAATACACATGCCTATAATTACTATGCAGAAAGCAAAAATAGTGCTATTTAGCACATTTATATGTACAAAATAATATTCAGATTTGACTCACTAATCAGCAGCAAGAGAATCAGTAGCTTGCGTACTGAGACTTACACCTGGGAAGGGGGTTTAGAAAACATAAAACACAAAACGAGTGAGCTAAAGGAGCTCAGTGAGTGCATTTAAGATTTTAAATTAAAATAAAATTCTATAAAAATATTAAATTCTAAAACACATACATAATTCATGTTTCTAAAACTTTTATATATTGCTGTAAAATGGTTTCTAACATCATATGCCGATGAAATCTTGCCGAACGGGTTTTATTTACATCTTCGAAAAATAATATCCAAAATCTGTACAACATAATAACTAGCATGTGTATATAAACGCATAATATGCAATCGGTAGAGTGAAAACTAGTAAAGCCCTCGCTCAATCATTTTCTTTATAAACTATACCAATGGTAATCCTAAAGTTCTATACTCACGCAGTGACTCAACTAGCACTGCACACATGAGTACGTTACGAGGCGCCTCAACTAGCAGCACCAACAGTGACATCTCACTGGCTATGCAGCGGAATCCTACATTGCCTACATATAGTGAGACAATACCCTGTACACATAGAGCGACTCACATGACTCGACAACCCGACTTCTCGAAGTTAGTGATACACTTCCAATACCTGACCATATGTACGGGATATACCGGCCGGGTCTAATACCATCACAACCACTATAATCTGAGGGTACCAATCCTTTGAAATAAATGTAGTATTTTAAAAATGTTTCTTAAACCAAATATGTAAAAGCATATCTATGGATATATATATATATTAAAATCATAAATTATATTTATGCACTAAAAGTACATAAAACATATATTTTTATTATGCGGAAACATAATAAACGAAAGATAAAAATAATGACAGATTTTCACTCACAACCGCTCCGAGCTCAATTTCACTCTGGAGTTTTACTCCCGTTACAGCTCTCAGTTTTCTTCACCTACATGTCATAACTAACATTTAGAACTAATATAAAAACTAGAATCTCATTTAACTACTAAACACCTTAATCGGCATACAAAGCCCGGATGGATACTATTTTTCGATTTTTATTTACGGAGTCAATTAATCTAATCTAACTCACCATTCGATGCCCTGAAAATTGCGTAACACCCTATAACTTTGGTTGGACATAATTTCCCTTCACCTTACCAAAATGGACAATTATGCCCCCTTTCTTCATTTTTTATTTTTCCATCAACCATATCCATTCAATTTACATAAGGCACCATTCATACATCACAATTCAACCACAACACAACTCAACACTAACTTCCCTAAAGTAGCAGAATTTCACCTAATGTTCCAATACATTTATTTTCTCAATTTCTTGTTCCAATTGCATCAAAATCAAGTCAATTTCATTCCAATGCCCTAATTATAACCAACTGAAGTCTCTACATCAAAGTCACTTAAAACCCTAATTATTACCCTGCCAATTTCTTCAATTTGATGACTTTTTTACGTTCCACACTAGAATTCAACGCAATCTAAACCAAGAATACAGACAAGAACATCAATTGAAGCAATCTTGAAAGTTCACATATAAACCTCACAAAACATTGTGTTTTCTTACCTATGTTTTTTGAATTTTCACTAATGGAGGCTTCAATTGATCTTAAGAACTTGTACTTGACCTTATTTTAGTTGATTAAGCATGAAAAATCATGAAAAAAAAATTAAAATTTCACTGTAGCAGCCCTTCATTTCTCTTAGCCGAATTTTGCTTCTCTTGCTTAAAGATGTTTGCTTTTTCTCTCATTAAATTTCTACACACTTCTACTATATATATAGAGCTCCCTCAATTGTCTAATTTATTCCTCAACTTACTCTAAATTTTTAATTTGCCATTGGTTAGAAACTAAGTATGTAATTGGTTCCTTTGCAACTATTTAGTTAGAATAGTCAAAAGAACTAATTAGAATTCCTAACTTGGCAATCCACGGAATTGTCTCTAATTGGTCCATTCTCTAATATATAAATTGTGTTTCTCAACAAAGGTTTGTTCCATACATAATCCTTAAATGGAAATTCATGAAGTAAATTAAAATTTTCTTTTTCCAAGTCAATAGAGAAAATTTCTAAAAATATTCTAAGGTCGTCCGACGCTCCTACCAAATGTGCAATTACCAAATTAGGTCTAATATCTTTCACGCACATCATAGAAAAAAATAATTTCTAATAGAGTTAGAATTGGGTAACCCCACGATGTCTTCATTATTCTATACCGAAATCTAGGCACCAATACTACTAATATGGTTGGATATTACAATTTCACCCCTCTTTAAAAAAAAATTCGTCCTCGAAATATAAATTGTACCTGTCTCAAAGAGGTGGGGATGTTGTACTCACATCTGATCTTCACGTTCCCACATGGCTTTTTCTACTCCATGGTTCATCCATAACACCTTCATTAACGGAATGCTTTTGTTATGAAGTACTTGCTCTTTTCGGTCTAGGATTTGTACAGGCTTTTCTTCGTAGGTCAAATTCTCGTTCAAATTTACTAACTGTTCCCTTAGGATGTGATAAGGCGTAATTGTATAAACTATTTTATCTTCCTAACTTGATATTTGTTCAATTTATCTCAATAATTGGGTTATTTATGCGTATTAATGTTGTTTTATAGGTTGAAGCATTATCGGAGCAAAAATACCGGAAAACGGACGCAAATCGGAGCATTAGAGATAAAAATACGAATGGGGCACTGTTTGCTACAGTAACACTGTAGCTACTGTGCACTGCTACAGTGTACTGTAGCAACAGTGCAGCGCTGGATTTCAGCGCCGCGGCGCCGATTGCAGAAACTGAGCGCCGCAGCGCCAAAACGCAGCGCCGCGGCGCCGGGACCTGGGCAACAAGTTTTGACAGGTTCCTGAAAATCAGGAAACCCAAAAGTAACTCAAAATGCGCCCTAATTCCGTGCTCTTACCTATTTAATGGCTCAAAACTTACATTTTGGGAGAGGACTCCAGCTGGGACAGCAGCTGGAAACACAAAGAAACACCTAACTTCTAAGTTTGAAGAAATCAAAGAGGAGGGAAGCAAGCTTCAACAACAAAGGCATTTGACAGGGATTTCTTCTTTTCTTTGATTCTTTACTTGTTGTAAGATGTTTAGTTTACATGTATTGATGGAATTAGCTCCAAGATTATGTAGTTTAATGATGAGCTAATTTCGTTCATCTAGGATTACATCCTTGAACTCATTATGTGATTGATTTTAGTTCTCTCTTTTATGGTATTAAATCAGCTTTTGATATATTCATTGTGCTTGTGCTTAATGCTATTTGATTACTTGGCCAGTAGTTAAATTGATCTAGAAATGCTTAAATAAACTTGACAAAGGCATTTAGGTATTTAGTCTTAAGCATATTGATGCATGATCATAGTGTAGTACACTTGAGTTTCATATGAGATAGACATATACTCATAAGGCATGTATGGCTCATAAAACTTGTGCTTAATGAATTTTGTTCAATTTATTTATCATAGACATATAGATATTTGATTGGATGGAATAGATTCACTTGACCTGCAAAAGAGGCTTGTGATGTGTTAAGTGTTTTGGTCAATATATCAAGTTGAGAACTAATAAACATCAAAGAGATTCTGCTGAATTTATTTGCATAATGGGGGATAGTTTGTAATCCTAGGATTTCTCATATTGAATATAATTTGTTGGTAATTTAGTTTATCACTTAGCATAATTAAGTTGTTCTTTTACTTGAGTAGTTTAATCATCATACATTAAATCATTTTCTGGATAATAGTAGAAAGACACCATTTCGGTACTTAAACTAGAAAAGATAAATCATTCTCTGTGGGATCGACACTCTACTTATCATATATTACTTGTTGCGACAACGTGCACTTGCGCTAATTTGTGTTATAGAAAACACACAACAAGTTTTTGGCGCCGTTGCCGGGGAATGAAAATTTTTCCTTATTTTAATACTGATATAAGTCTTTTCTGCTGTTAATTCAGATTTCTGTTTTTGTTTGCAGAAATTTCAGGTGTGTATGAGACGTTCTAGGAGCGTTGATCTAGCATACTTTGATCCTGAAATTGAGAGGACACTAAGAAGATTACGACGAGACCAGAACCAAGTGACTAGCATGGAAGAGCAAAACCAGAATGTGTGTGCAGAGCCAAGAGCCTTAAGAGACTATGCAGTTCCTTGGGTGAATGGCATACACTCAAGCATTCGCAGGCCAAATATCAATGCTAATAATTTTGAAATCAAGCCGGGGACTATTCGAATGCTTAAAGAATCAGTGCAGTTCAGCGGCTTCCCGAATGATGATCCCAACGAGCATATCACAAATTTCTTGGAAATTTGTGACACATTCAAATACAATGGCGTGTCAGATGATGCCATAAGACTCAGGTTGTTTCCATTCTCCTTGAGGGACAAAGCAAAAAGTTGGTTAATATCATCACCATCCGGTTCAATAACAACATGGGATGATTTGGCACAAAAGTTCTTAGCCAAGTTCTTCCCACCGTCCAAAACTGCAAAGATGCGTAATGATATTACCTCTTTTGTACAACATGAGTCAGAATCATTGTATGAATCATGGGAGAGATTTAAGGATATGCTGAGAAAGTGTCCACATCATGGAGTTCCCAAATGGTTGTTGGTGCAAACATTTTATAATGGATTGGTGGGACATTTAAGAATGATTGTAGATGCAGCAGCTGGAGGGGCGTTAATGAGCAAGTCCACAGATGTGGCATATGACTTGTTGGAAGAAATAGCCTTCAACAGCTACCAATGGCCATCAGAAAGAGTGAATCCAAGAAAAGTTGCTGGTGTGCATGAAATTGATGCACTCACTTCCTTGACAGCACAAGTTAGTTTGTTGGCTAAGAAGATGGATACACTTGGAATCAATGCAGTAAAAAGCCAACCACCAACTTGTGATTTTTGTGGAGATAATCACCAAAATGGTCTATGCATGGAGACAGCACAATATGTAGGGAGTTACAATCAGCAGCAGCATAATCCCAACTTGAATTTTTACAATCCAGGGTGGAGGAATCATCCAAATTTTTCTTGGAATGATAATAACCAAGGGCAATCCTCAAAATCCATGAGTCCACCCAGATTTCAAATGCACCAGCAGCAGCAACAATTTCAACAAGAAAAGAAACCTGGTGTTGAGGAATTGTTAATTCAATACATAAGGCAAACTGACCAACTTTTGCAAAGCCAATCAGCATCTCTTCGCACCTTAGAAAACCAAGTTGGTCAATTAGCTTCTGCAATGAACAACCGTCCTCAAGGGTCGTTACCGAGTAACACGAAAGTTAATCCAAAAGGTGACAAAGAGCAATGCAAATCAATAACGTTGAGAAGCGGTAAAGAATTGCAAAACATTGTGGGAAGACCTAAATCATCAGCAGATGCAGAAAATTCTGCAGATTCAGCAAATGCAGAAAATGCAGAAAATTCTGCAGATGCAGAAAGTGCAGAAAATTCTGCAAAGGGGAATGAAAAACAAGAAGATGGTGCAGCAAAAGAAAAGGTTATACAGAAAGAGAAGGTGCAGCCTTATAGACCACCACCATTTCCTCAGCGACTACAGAAGCAAAAGAAAGAGAAGCAGTTTACAAAGTTTCTGGAAAGTTTTAAGAAACTGCACATTAACATACCATTTGCAGATGCATTAGAGCAAATGCCTAGCTATGTTAAATTCATGAAGGACATTCTTTCAAGGAAAAAGAAGCTGGACGAGTATGAAACTGTAGCGTTGACAGAAGAATGCAGTGCAATATTGCAGAAAAAATTGCCTCCAAAGCTCAAGGATCCAGGAAGTTTTACCATTCCTTGCACAATTGGAAACCGGTATTTTGGTAAAGCTTTATGTGATCTAGGGGCCAGCATAAATTTGATGCCTTTATCTATCTACAACCAGCTAGGATTGGGGGAAGCCAAGCCTACGAATGTCACTTTACAACTTGCAGATCGTTCACTCACATATCCTAAAGGTGTGATTGAAGATGTGTTAGTTAAGGTAGATAAATTTATATTCCCAGCTGACTTCATTGTGTTGGATATGGAAGAGGATCTTGAAATTCCAATCATTTTGGGAAGACCTTTCTTAGCTACCGGTAGAACCTTGATTGATGTCCAAAAAGGAGAACTTACTATGAGAGTGCAAGATGAAGAGGTGACGTTTAATGTGTTCAAAGCCATGGAATTTCCCAAGGAAGCAGATGAATGTTACTGCATCAGCATTATTGACAGAGAAATTCAAAGGATATTCAACAGCCATTATAGCCAAGACTCTCTAGAAAATGCAGTCAAGGGTTACCTTAATCTACAGATTTCCAAGGATTATTCCCATTGTTTCCAAATGGACATGGTAATTCCGGATGAAATACAATTACCTCAGAGGCTAAAAGTGATAGAAGCCATTCAACATCAAGGTCATAAAAAGGCATCATGGTACAGATTGATAACCAAGAAGAGGCAAAGTACTTTCACAAAGAAAACAACGAAAATAGGTTATTGGAGTTCAATCTTCCAGTCTAAGATTAAAGTCTTTCTGGGAAGGCTCAAAGCAAAAAGGTCAGAGATGCCACTTCAAGATTTTCTTATGGAGTTGTGGAAGTCGAAGAAAAAGAATGTTAACACCCGAAGACATCGACTTAAGTTCTATAAGGGAGATGCTTCAGATATGCAGTTTGATCCTCATTGAGTCAAAAAGGATAACGTCTAGCCAGAGACGAAAAATTAGGCGCTGTTTGGGAGGCAACCCAAGGTAAATATGTGTTGCATTAGTATTGGCATTTATTATTTTCAGTTTCTAAAAAAAAAAAAAAAAAAAAAAAAAAAAAAAAAATTTTTTTTTTTTGGCAAGGAACGAGCGCCGCGGCGCTCAAACTGAGCGCCGCAGCGCCACTTCCAGAGATGCAGCGCCGCAGCGCTGATTCCTAGCGCCGCGGCGCTGCAGCGGGGATAGCAACAAAAGGGGCATTTGCCCAAATTTTTCCCCCTTTTCTCATGCTCTCTCTCTTGCTAACCCTAGACTCTCTCAACCCTCTCAACCTACCCCAATTCACACTCTCAAATCCCACCTTACCCATTAAATTTTCAGCTTAAAAACAACATCAAAACACACTCCAAACATCATTTCACACACTTCATCATCACAAATTCCATCAAATTGCATTTTCCACAACAAATTAACAAAGTTCCCCCCAATCTCAAATTTCGGTGGATTAAACTCACAAGGTAAACAATCTTGTCTTTAATCTCTTATTTTACATTGATTCTTTCTTTATTCTACTTCCATTATGCAATTGTTGGATTAATTTGTGAGTAGTAAAATGAAAGCTTTGGGTTTAACCTTGAATTCTTGCATTGAGATTATGATGGAATTGTGTTGAGATTTATGTTGGAATTATATTGAGATTATGTTGGATTTATGTTGGCACTATGTTGGATTTGTGTTGAGATTATGTTGAAATTGTGTTGGATTTGTGTTGGAAGTATATTGAGATTATGTTAGATTTGTGTTGAGTTTATGTTGGATTTGTGTTGGCATTATATTGGAATTGTGTTGGAATTGTGAAAACTTAATTCGTTATTCCATGAGTGTAGAAAGTTTTAGCCAATTTGATTGGAGTGTGGACTTGTGACAATTAAGGAGATTGGTGGAGAGGCCTTAGTTGGCAAATTAGTGTTCTGAGCAACATGGCTTTGTCAGCGAAGATGAAGATGCAACAGCAACAAATGATGACTAAAGCCCGGACTCTATTTCAGGGAAGTATTTCTATGCTTTTTGTCTTATGTTTCTTTTTGTTTTGCCATGAGGACATGTAGGATATTAAGTTTGGGGGATAGGGAAACACTTTCCCTTTTGTTATGCTTTTAGTTGTGTTTATTTATTTGTTTTGTTTTTAATTGTCTTTTTAGTTGTTTGTTTTGCATAAATTTTTTTGTTTTGTTTGTTTTCTTTCATTTTAGTGTTCAGTTGTGGGTTGGTTGAATGATTAGTAGTCAATGATATGAAATAGAAACATGATTTCAAATGCTATGTTCTTTGGGAAACAATGAATGTTGTGATTGTTTACTTGGTAATCTAGGACAAGTTCAGCTTCACTTTGTGACCACTTGATATTTCGAGCACATAGTTAGAATTATTTAGTTTTATGCTTACTTAGAAGACTTTTATGCACTACAAGAATAAATATGGTCTCAAGAACACGCTAGAACTTGTTTGAGTATCACTCAAGGCGAAATCCTAGGGCATACATAATTAAGGATATGATTTTAGGCCATCTTTGGACCGATTGAGCCTTTCAAGCCAACCTATGTATAATTTTGACCGTAGTCACCCCCGTTGAGCCTAATTATCATTTTTCCTTGCTAACTATATCATTACCTTAGCCTTTGCTTTTATTATCCTTCATAGTACCCATCACGCCATAAGTATAGCACTTCTTTTAAAGAGTTGTATGAACTTTTATAAATGAAGGGGTAAATTAAAGAAGAGCTTTGGGTTTGGTTATAAATGTTGGTTGTTCAAATATGAAAAGCTTAAGTTTGGGGGTATAGTGACTTATATGTAAAAAAAAAAAAAAAAAAAAAAAAAAAAAAAAAAAATTCAAAGAAAAAGAAAGAAACAAAAAGAAAAATTGAGTTGCTATACCCCTAGCTTAAATGAAAAGAAAAGAAGAGCAACAAAATAGCTAGGGAATCAAAAGAAATAAGTTTGGGGGAAATTGGGTGGAAAACAATGGTTGGGTTTGAGTAACCTCAAGAGGAATGTGTGTTTATGGTGTAAGTTGAGCCAAAATCGATCCATTTTATCATACCCTCACCCTAGCCATGCATTACAAGCTAACTAAAGTCCTATTTGATCCTTGAATATGTGTGTGCCTACATTAGTGGAGAGTGATGCGAAAAACAAGCATATGGAGTGTTAAATAAAAGCAAAATTCTCATAGAGACCATTTCATTATCTTATGTGCATAAACTAATCCGAGCGCATGCTACTAATGATTTTAGCTATTCACACACACACCAAGTAGGTCACTTGTGGGTTTGAATAAGTGTTGGATTAACATGTTGAACGGTTAAGATGTTTAGAATTTCCTTAAGAATAGTAGTCATGAGAAATTTTTGAGATAAATTACTAATCGTTTGCCAACCCAATGTTTTATATCTTTTTATTGTTTGTTGTCATTTTTTTTGTGTTGACCGTGTGCTCTCTTACTCGAGGACGAGCAAGTATTTAAGTTTGGGGGTATTTGATAAGGCGTAATTGTATAAACTATTTTATCTTCCTAACTTGATATTTGTTCAATTTATCTCAATAATTGGGTTATTTATGCGTATTAATGTTGTTTTATAGGTTGAAGCATTATCGGAGCAAAAATACCGGAAAACGGACGCAAATCGGAGCATTAGAGATAAAAATACGAATGGGGCACTGTTTGCTACAGTAACACTGTAGCTACTGTGCACTGCTACAGTGTACTGTAGCAACAGTGCAGCGCCGCAGCGCTGGATTTCAGCGCCGCGGCGCCGATTGCAGAAACTGAGCGCCGCAGCGCCAAAACGCAGCGCCGCGGCGCCGGGACCTGGGCAACAAGTTTTGACAGGTTCCTGAAAATCAGGAAACCCAAAAGTAACTCAAAATGCGCCCTAATTCCGTGCTCTTACCTATTTAATGGCTCAAAACTTACATTTTGGGAGAGGACTCCAGCTGGGACAGCAGCTGGAAACACAAAGAAACACCTAACTTCTAAGTTTGAAGAAATCAAAGAGGAGGGAAGCAAGCTTCAACAACAAAGGCATTTGACAGGGATTTCTTCTTTTCTTTGATTCTTTACTTGTTGTAAGATGTTTAGTTTACATGTATTGATGGAATTAGCTCCAAGATTGTGTAGTTTAATGATGAGCTAATTTCGTTCATCTAGGATTACATCCTTGAACTCATTATGTGATTGATTTTAGTTCTCTCTTTTATGGTATTAAATCAGCTTTTGATATATTCATTGTGCTTGTGCTTAATGCTATTTGATTACTTGGCCAGTGGTTAAATTGATCTAGAAATGCTTAAATAAACTTGACAAAGGCATTTAGGTATTTAGTCTTAAGCATATTGATGCATGATCATAGTGTAGTACACTTGAGTTTCATATGAGATAGACATATACTCATAAGGCATGTATGGCTCATAAAACTTGTGCTTAATGAATTTTGTTCAATTTATTTATCATAGACATATAGATATTTGATTGGATGGAATAGATTCACTTGACCTGCAAAAGAGGCTTGTGATGTGTTAAGTGTTTTGGTCAATATATCAAGTTGAGAACTAATAAACATCAAAGAGATTCTGCTGAATTTATTTGCATAATGGGGGATAGTTTGTAATCCTAGGATTTCTCATATTGAATATAATTTGTTGGTAATTTAGTTTATCACTTAGCATAATTAAGTTGTTCTTTTACTTGAGTAGTTTAATCATCATACATTAAATCATTTTCTGGATAATAGTAGAAAGACACCATTTCGGTACTTAAACTAGAAAAGATAAATCATTCTCTGTGGGATCGACACTCTACTTATCATATATTACTTGTTGCGACAACGTGCACTTGCGCTAATTTGTGTTATAGAAAACACACAACAGGATGTAAGAAGGATCTGCTAAATACTTGCGAAGCATGAAAGCGTGAAACACGTCATGTATTTTAGCCAGATCTTCTGGTAATCGCAAACGATATGCTTGTTAGGCTCGTTTTATTCTACTAGGGTGATTATGTGTGTAATGTGTTCATCATTTTAATATAAGCATGCCATACACACAAATATTGTTGGCGGAATAAGAAATCAAATTTCACAACATGATAAATACATTAATGTAAACCGAATCAAACCATTAGGGTAATTCGAACATACCTTTGGCGACGATTCGGTGATGAAAGAAAAATTCAGAGCTCGCCTTGAAGTTAATCCTTGAACAATTCTAGTCTCCAATTCTTGGTGGGATTAGAGAAGCTAGAATGGTAGCTTAAAATTTGTGTAGAATGTTTGTTCTAGTACTTCAATTCTTTAAGCAAAACAAACTCTCTTTTTCATTCTTGTAACAAAACTCTTTTGCCTTTTGTTTTTCCTACCAAGTCTAACTTGAGAGGAAAAAGATGAACAAGTGTTTGTTGTGTTTGAAAGCCTTCCAAAGAGTGAAAGAATTCCCTTGGCCGAAATTCCCTTTTCCTATTACATAACCATTATGCATTATTTCACTTAAGTAAATTTACACATGTTTTTATCTTTCTTTTTCATAAAAGAATTAACCAAAAAGCCTTTACTTAATTTTAATTGGACAATGACATTTTAAATAAATTAATAAATAACAAAATAATATTTATTTCATTAAAATAAAGCTTGGCCGAATTTTGATATTTTAAAATTAACAAAATGAAACATTTTCTTGTTTGACTACATTTATTAATATAAAAAGTATTTTAATGCAAATGTTTTTAAATAAATAATTCAAACCAAGATAAATGTCTTCTTAATGGTCTAAGCACTATTTAAAATAATATATTAAAATACATTTTTGTATTATCAATGCAAGATAATAAAACACATTTTAATTATTTAATTAATTCATTAAAACAAGTGTCCGACACATGTCATATGAAAAATGATATAATAAACATCTCATGTTTATTAATGACAAGTGTCCCACTCATCTATTATAAAATAATATAATAAACATCATATGTTTATTTAAATAAAATAATGTCAAATTAATTAAAGAGCCAATAGTTTAATGACATGTGTTAAGAGTACCTTCCAACAAAAGAGGGACCTATTTGCAATATTTGTAAACTATGTTTTTCACTTTACAAAGAGGTCCTCAAAACGAATCCTACTACCAAAAATTTCTCGGATCGAACTGTTCGACCCGGCTTGCTACATTAGTGTTCAACGAGTACACTTCATATTGTGAGACTCCTTAGGTTCACGCTCGTTTGTCTTACGGAACGTTTCCGTAAGTCCGTGAATGATGTCCCACATACACGTTACGAATATTACAGAACGACGCGTTGAACCATACAAGCTTAAGTTAACCATATCCGTAAAATTCTTCCTTCATCTATATCTTAGAAGAGCAGAGATATAGATTCTTACCGTCAAATCTCTATTTGCTCATTCATGAACTTATCTCCAGATTCGTATCTCAATAAACAATATATGCAAACACTTTTACAATATAGTTTAACCTTACAGAAAACTCTTTTTTTAGGCATATTGCTTATGGCCATAAGTCTTTTTGAGATACAATCTTGGAGCATCTAGATATACAACTCATCTATGTGAGCTGACAGATCCTATATCTACGCACACTGAACTACATGAGCATCGGACTATACCCAGCGACACGTAGCGGTCAGACTATGAAAGGTCTCTGACATATGTGGAACCAAAGTATAGTGGATCACTCACAACTCCACCATGGCGCTTAGGTCCAAGGATCACGAATACTACTCAACTCGAGAAGACCTTCTATTGACGGCTTCATAGGATGTCTATTGGAGGTCCTCATTAGTCTGTTTAGTATTCAGTCCTTACTGAATACCTGTATGCCTATACAAGCTTCCATTAAGCTTATAGTTTGCTAAGATTAACTATCTGAACCATCCAAATATAGACATACACTAATCTATATATATTTTAAGGTTTCACTGATAGACCCGCATCAATAAAATAGACCAAGAACTTAGTATTTTAGAACATACTTGCATAATGATATTTCTTAGCACTATTTGCAACCCTTTGCAACTATATCATTACTAATATATTTTAAGGTCTTTGTCCCATTTCAGACAAGGTTCTAACTCTTTAGATATTGCTAAATATTAGCACTGATCTAAACGCTTTTAAACCAGATCTAAACTCTTTTAAATCATACAATATTTGAAATATTTCAAGTATCTTACCATTTCAATAAATATAATTAGCAATTAAAAAAAATGTCAATTGCATAAATATTAAAATTAAATATTCATACAAAATGGGATGGCATGTAAGCACAAATCCCAACAATGCTACCTCTTTAACTCTTTCAACTATCTCGTACTGCCCAATGTATCGGGGACTCAGCTTTCCTCGCTTTCCGAATCTTAGTACTCCCTTCCATGGCGATATCTTCAGAAAGACCTTATCACCAATCTGAAATTTTAAGTCTTTTCTCCTGTTATCTACATAACTCTTCTGTCTATCATTAGCTATTTTCAATTTCTGCCTGATAACTTGAATCTTTTTCGAACTAATCTAGACAATTTCTGGGCCGATTAGCTTCATTTCACTTACCTCATCCCAACAAACTTTAGTTTTGCACTTCCTTCTATACAATGCTTAATATTGTGCCATCTCGATGCTAGTCTAGTAGCTATTATTATAGGCAAACTCTATTAGCGGCAGATGAGTATCCCAACTCTCTTTAAACTCTATAACACACGCTCTAAGCATATCCTCGAGTATCTGAATTATCCGTTCAGATTGGCCATTGTTCTGTGGATGAAAGGCTATACTGAAACTCAATCTAATGCCTAGAGCTTCTTATAAGCTGGGCCAAAATCGAAAAGTGAACCGTGGATCCCTGTCAAACACAATGGATACTAGAACACTATAGAGTTATACCACCTTATCTACGTACAACTGGGCCAATTTATCTAAAGAATAACTGCTTCTAATGGGTAGAAAATTAGCAGATTTCGTCAGTCTATCAACAATTACCTATATTGCGTCATTGCCTCTCTGGCTACGTGGAAGTTCTACCACGAAGTCCATCGTTATTCTCTCTCATTTCCACTGTAGAATTGGAAGAGGTTGCAAGAGCCCTGCAGGTTTCTGATGTTCAGCCTTTACTTCCTGGCAAGTTAGGCATCTTTAGACAAATTCGACTATATCTTTCTTAATACCCTTCCACCAGTAGTGCTCTTTTAGGGTACGATGCATCTTTGTGCTCCCCAGATGCATAGCATATGCAGAAGAATGAGCTTCTTCCATAATATCTCTTCTTAACTCATTTACATTTGGAACACAAAATCTCTGACCCAAGATTAACACACCATCCTCGATCACTGAAAGATCCTTCCACTGCTAGGACTCGATTTCACCCTTAAATTTAACTACCTATGGATCTTGAGTCTGTAGTGCTCTGATTCGATCAACCAGTATTGGACAGACTTGAAATATGGTTAATAGTGCTCTCGAATCTGAAAATTCTAATTTTACACTCAAAGACCTCAATTCTATCAACATTGATAGATATATGACCTTCAAGTGAGCTATTGAACCGACATGCTTTCTATTGAGAGCATCTGCTACCACGTTAGCTTTTCCCAGATGATTCTCCAGGGTGTATTCATAATCTTTAATAAACTCTAGCTACCTTCTCTGCCTTATATTCAATTCTTTCTGGGTGAACAAGTACTACAAGCTCTCATGGTCCGTAAAGATCTTACAAGGAACCCCATACAAATAATGCCTCCATATTATTAGAGCAAAAACTACTGCAGCTAGTTCTAAGTCATGTGTAGGATAATTTTGTTCATGCTTCTTTAATTTTCTGGAAGCATAAGCTAGTAATTTCTTCTTCTACATCAGCACACAACCTAGACCCTGCCTAGAAGCATCACAATATATGGTAAATTTGTCCTTCCCCGACGAAAGTATAAGCACTGGGGCCGAAGTCAACCTTTGCTTTAGCTCTTTGAAACTCTACTGGCACGCTTCCAACCATACAAACGTCTCTTCTTTTCGGGTTAGTTTAGTCAAAGGAGCGGCTATCTTTGAGAATCCCTCTACAAACTTCTTATAATATCCAGCCAAACCCAAGAAACTACGGACCTCCATCACATTCGTGGGCTGTCTCCAATTTACTATAGTTTCAATCTTCTGGGGATCTACTGTTACCCCTTTTGTAGAGATTACATGCCCAAAAAATGCAACCATATCTAGTCAGAACTAACATTTACTGAGTTTGGTGTATAGTCAATGCTCCCTTAAGGGTTGTAAAATAATCCTAAGATGTTCTGTGTGCTCTTTCTCACTGTTTGAATAAATCAATATATCATCAATAAATACTATCATAAATTGATCTAAATAGGATCGAAAAACTCTGTTCATGAGATCCATAAAAGTGGCTGGGACATTAGTCAGCCTAAAAGGTATAATCAAGAATTCATAATGCCTATATCGGGTCATAAAGGCCGTCTTAGGAACATCTTCCTCCCAGATTTTTAGTTGATAATAGCCTGACCTCATATCTATCTTGAAAAATACTCTGGCCCCCTGTAGTTGATCAAACAAATCATCAATTCTTGGAAGTGGATATTGATTACGCACTATTACTTTATTTAGTTCCCTGTAATCAATGCATAATCTCATACTTTTGTCTTTCTTCTTTACAAACAAAATCGGTGCTCCCCAAGAAGAAGTACTCAGTCTGATGAAACCTTTATTCACCAATTCTTCTAGCTGAACCTTCAGTTCTTTCAATTCTGAAGGAGACATTCTGTAGGGGGCTTTGGAAATTGGTTACGTTCTAAAGGCTACTTTTATTTTAAACTCTATTTCTCTATCTAGAGGTAAGCGTAGAAGATCCTCTGAGAATACATCCGAAAACTCCCTAACCACTGGAATATCCTCTAATTTCATTCCACCATCTCTTAGTTCTATGGCATAGATTAAATATCCCTAACACGACTTCTGAAGCATCTTTCTTGCCCTCATTATCGACACCAAACTGGCGGGAAGTAATTTTTGCATCCCACGGAAAATGACTTCCATTCCTTCTTGGCTACATAATCTGACTTCTTTCCGAAAACAATCCACTGAGGCTCGATATTTAAGCAACCAATCCATCCCCAAAAGCACATCAAAATCATTGATGGCTAGCATAATCAAATCCACCATAAATGTTTAACCCTCAATAATGATTTTACTACCCCTATACACCATTTTTACTACAATAGAGTCTACTGTAGGAAGAGACACTACTACCGCACAATCTACTAACTGGAAAACTATACTAGCATTTGTAGCAAACTCCATAGAAATAAAAGAATGGGTCGCTTTAGGACTTATCAGTACATAAACATCTCAATCAAAAATTGACATCGTACTTGTCACAACCTCTGCGGCCGTATCCATCTCCTGCTGGGTCACTGCAAATATCCTAGCCTAGGTATGAAGTCTGCCTTGCGATCTTCTAGATGATCCTCCTCTACCGGCTCTCTTATTAGGCTGGCTCGAGCCGCATCGGCCTTCTGAATTAGGGACCACCTCGAATCTGTCCTCGGCCACCACCAGTTTATCCCAGAGCTGGTGGTTTATTTTCTGGCTTACTGCTAGCTCCATCATTCGGATAATCTCTCATGTAGTGGCCCTCTTGATCACACTTATAACAACCGATAGTCCCCTTCCTACAATTCCTTAGATGGGCCTTGCCACATTTATTACACACCAAAAAAATCTTCTAACTCTCCTTAGTGCTTCGGAATTCGGCCGATGGTTACCTAATGGAAGCTTGACTGGATTGAGCTCATTGGCTTAGTTTTTGACTACTCGACCATATAGATCTCTACTCTATTCATGTGAATTTACTAGGTCCTCCTCGAGAACCACCTGACCAACCTTTTTTCAGGCCTTGTTATTTCGGTTTAGGAATGGCCATCATGCTTCTTTCAACTTGAGTTGCAGCTTCCACTAATACTCCATACTGAGCGTGGGCTGCTGATACCATGTATACCCTAATTCAAGAATTGATACCCACTGTAAACTGATTAGCCTTCTGCTCTTCATTATCAGCTATAAAAGGAATAACACGGAGAAGCTCTAAAAAATTCTTCTCATACTCTTCCACCGAGAGAGAACCTTATTCCAGCTTGAAGAACTCTTCTATCTTCGCATCTTTATAACTTTTGGGGTAGAACTTATTCAAAAATTTCTCTTTGAAAAGCGCCCAAGATACCCCATCGATATTCCTCCTTTGCAAGGCCTTCCATCAATCTTTCGCTCATTTTTTCAACAGAAATACAGAGTATACCACAATCTGTTCTTCAATACATCCTATAACCTGAAAAATTTCTTCACTGTTCTCTAACCAGGATAGGGCTCTCTCAGGGTCTCCTGTACCATCATATGGCTTAGTGCCTAATTTCTTGGTGCGCTCAATGGACACTCTTATCTCTCTCGGTTGTTGTTAGTATCTGGGCCATCTAAGCTACATTAAGGTTTCCACCATCTGGCTTGGCAGGCTAAGATGACTCAGGAGGGGTCTGAGGCGTAGGAACATTTACTAACTCATTCTTTTGCTCCTCTTCAGATGCAAAAGCCTCAGTGGCTGCTCTCCTAGTACGTGGGCCCCCACGATGATGCATATTTGCTGTGAATTTAGTGATGCAAATCATTATTAAATGCATAGAATTCAATTTAATAAACTTAGAAAAATATGCATGCAATTTCAAGAATCTCATTTTAAAAATGAACTTTTTAACTAAAACTTCAAAAATTAGGCTTCGATACCACTCTGACAGGACTCGCCCTAAGACCATTTACTATAGATCCTAGTGACCCTACCGGGCACCCTGACGGAAGTTCTTCAGATTTAACTGGGTAAGTTGAGAAATTCCGAGAGGCAAACCCCTTTTTAGTTCTTACTATTACCGAGAAAATTTTGGAATATACATGGAAATGACATCTTAATTTTTAAAAAAAGACGGGCAAAGTTTTCCCTGTTTTTCTTCAAAATCCAATACAAAACCTGCAAAGAAATTGCACTTCTATTTTAAACACTTCTCAATACTACCAAATAGGACCTCCAGTCATTTCCAAAATCAATCTAACTCAACTCAATAATTTCATTAAAATTACAAAACTGCCACACTTATAAAAAGTAAAAATGATCATCACAATATTGAAACCTCTTCGTGTTTGTCCAATACATATGTACACACATGCCTATAACTATTATACAGAAAGCAAAAATAGTGCTATTTAGCATATTTACATATACAAAATGATCTTCAGATTTGGCCCACTAATCAGTAGCAGGAGAATCAGCAGCTTGCGTACCGAGACCTACACTTGGGAAGAGGGTTTAGAAAACATAAAATACAAAATAAGTGAGCTAAAGGAGCTTAGTGAGTTAAAATGAGCTTAATGAGTGCATTTAAGATTTTAAATTAAAATAAAATTCTGTAAAAATATTAAATTCTAAAAGACATGCATAATTCATGTTTCTAAACTTTATATATAGCTGTAAAATGGTTTCTAACATCATATGCCAATGAAATCTTGCCGAGTAGGTTTTATTTACATCTTCGAAAAATAATATCCAAAATCTGTACAACATAATAGCTAGCATATGCATATAAACGCATAATATGCAACCGGTAGATCGAAAACTAGTAAAGCCCTCGTTCAACCATTTTCTTTCTAAATTGTACCAATGGTAACCCTAAAGATCTATACTCATGCAGCGACTCAACTAGCATCGCACACGTGAGTAGGTTATTGGGCACCTCAACTAGCAACACCCACAGTGACATCTCACTAGCTATGCAGTGAAATCCTACATCACCTACATATAGTGGGACAATACCCCATACACATAGAGCGACTTACATGACTCAACAACTCGACTTTTCGGACTTAGTGATACACCCCCAATACTTGCCCATGTGTACGGGATATACCAACCGAGTCTAATACCATTACAACAAATGTAGTAATTTTAAAGTTGTTTCTTAAACCAAACATGTAAAAGCATATATATGGATATATATATATATATATCAAAATCATATTTATGCATTAAAAGCACAAAAAACATACATTTTCATTATACGGAAACATAATAAATGAAAGATAAAAAAAATGACAGATTTTCACTCACAACCGCTCCGAGGTCAATTTCACTCTGGAGTTTTGCTCCCGTTACAGCTCTCAGTTTTCTTTACCTACACGCCATAACTGACATTTAGAACTAATTTAAAAACTAGAATCTCATTTAATTACTAAATGCCTTAATCGGCATACAAAGTCCGGATGGATACTACTTTTCGATTTTTATTTACGGAGTCATAATCTAATCTAACTCACCATTCGACGCCTTGAAAATTGCGTAACACCCTATAACTTTGGTTGCACATAATTTTCCTTCACCTTACCAAAATGGACAATTATGCCCCATTTCTTCATTTTTTACTTTTCCATCAACCATATCCATTCAATTTATATAACGCACCATTTATACACCACAATTCAACCACAACACAATTCAACCCTAACTTCCCTAAATTGGCAGAATTTCACCCTATGTTCCAACACATTTATTTTCTTAATTTCTTGTTCCAATCGCATCAAAATCAAGCCAATTTCATTTTAATGCCCTAATTCTAACCAGCTGAAGTCTCTACATCAAAGTCACTTAAAACCCTAATTATTACCTTGCCAATTTCTTCAATTTGATGACTTTTTTACGCTCCACACTAGAATTTAACTCAATCTAAACCAAGAATACAGACAAGAACATCAATTGAAGCAATCTTGAAAGTTCACATATAAACCTCACAAAACATTGTGTTTTCTTACCTATGTTTTTTGGATTTTCACTAATAGAGGCTTCAATTGATCTTAAGAACTTGTACTTGACCTTATTTTAGCTTGATTAAGCATAAAAAATCATGAAAAAAAATTGAAATTTCACGGTAGTAGCCCCTCATTTCTCTTGGCCAAATTTTGCTTATCTTGCTCTAAGATGTTTGCTTTTTCTCTCATTAAATTTCTATACACTTCTACTATATATATAGAGCTCCCTCAATTGTCTAATGTTTCCCTCAACTTACTCTAAATTTTTAATTTTCCATTGGTTGAAAATTAAGTATGTAATTGGTTCATTTGCAACTATTTAGTTAGAATAGTCAAAAGAACTAACTAGAATTTCCAACTTGGCAATCCATGAAATTGTCTCTAATTGGTCCATTCTCTAATATATGGATTGTATTTCTCAACAAAGGCTTATTCCATACATAACCCTTAAATAAAAATTCATAAAGTAAATTAAAATTTTCTTTTCCAATCCAATAGAGAAAAATTCTAAAAATATTCTAGGGTTGTCCGACGCTCCGACCGAATGTGAAATTACCAAATTAGGTCTAATATCTCTCACGTACAACATAGAAAAAAAATATTTCTAATAGGGTTAGAATCGGGTAACCCCACGGTGTCTTCATTACTATATATCAAAATTTAGGCATTAATACTACTAATAGGGATTGGATATTATAATTTACCTTTCTATTATGGGCCCCCACTCCTCATCTAGCAGGGCCCCTACCTCTCATCAAGTGGTACCAGAAGTGCTTCCCAAGAGCCTTAGAACCCCATATAGTCCTGGGTTCGAGCCTCGATAATGCGAAAGAAATGAGGAAAGACTTTGATATTCCTTTGAGTGGGTAGCTGTCTTGCTAGATGAGGGATGGGGCCCATAATTATGATACCTAAAAACCCAACAAGCAGTGTCAGTGCTATAATTATGGTTAATACCTAAGTGGTATTATATTAAAAAGCTTAGGCTGATTTCCTAACAACTTTACCTTGTGAGTTGTGACATACAGCTTTTTTGGCTTCTTACCATCCAAATTTGTTATTTTTCTAAAAAACAAAATTTTGGACAACACATTGTTAATATTATAATAGCCTTTATCTTTAAAAAGAAAAATACAAACAAAAAATAAACAATAGATTTAAGCCAGTAAGTGGAAGTGTCCCAAATGCAATCAACTAGAACTCTTCAAGCACATTGGAGATAAGTCAAATTTCTCTTCAATTAAAACTCACCTTTAATCGGTAGGGTGGCCTGATAATTGTGTCGGTAGTAAGATTCTAGTGCAAGGTTCGGGGGCAGTGGAAATGACAATTGTCGGGCTTAAGGATAGAAGAGAGAGACAAGAGATATAGAGTAGTCGAGAGGAAGAGAACTAAAAGTCTGAATTGACTGAGAATATAAGAGAAAAAGAGAAGGTTGTTTTGGGCAAAACGATGCCGTTTTGCACTTCTCTTTATTTATAAAAAAAAGTCTTAAAATAATGTCGTTTTGGCACCAAAAAAATGACGCTGTTTTAAGTTTTTTTGTTTCATGATTTGGAAAATTTCTAAATTGGTTGAAAAATATTTGAACTCAACTCGACTTGATCGGGACCTTTAAAATGTATCTTAATCGGCCCTAAATCCTAAGCTTGAACTTGGATTGACTCGAAAAATTTAAGAACAATCAATCGAATTAGTTTGAGTATAGAAATTTCATCTAATACTAATTTAAAGCGTAGAATTTTGAGTGAACCTTCTTTTTATTAGAGTTTAATTTTTGTTAAGATAAGTCCTTTTTTCGAAAACTATTTTGTGAGAGTTTTATCCTATCTTTTTAAGAGTAAATTTTTCAAATGAGCTTAACTTTATTATTATGTCGAAAAATTCCGACGATATCAAATAATCGTACCAACGTTTATTTAGTTTGTAGATTGTTGAATACTATGCATGCGTGCATGCACATTTTACTATATACATAAAGAAGAAATGTATTGCACTTGGATACTAATTAATTAATGTCCAATCTATACATTGAAGCAAGCTAATCAACAAATTAAAGCATAAATGTGATGAAATTTAGTGTTATATTGTAGAGATACTGTGATATAATGATTTATTTTTTAATATTTTTTAAAAATTATTTAAGATCTATTTAGTATGAAGATGTAATGGTTTTGAAATTATACTTATTATAGAAAGAAATCACTAGTCGCGGAATGAAAGAAGAAATCTTTATAGTAGAATGCCATTATATAATTAAAAAATGAGCATTTTATCTGAACTTTTTTGAAATTTTAAAAAAATTGTGTCATGTATTCACTAATAATATATAGTTAAAATTTAATGAGATGTATCTTGTCGAGAAGAAATGATGATTAAGAGAGAGTTTTTTTTTAATTTTCTTAAAAAATATTATAGCAACTCAAATCTATAATTTAAAAGTATATATGCAAGAATTTTAATTATTAGACCACCTATATTTTCGTCATAAATTTTTAATTTTGTATTCTTAATTAAGAAGCAAAACACGCTAAATTAAATGGAGTAGATCAAGTATGAAGGTGTGGTGTGTCCCACATTAAATTAACCTAAAATGAAGAGAAGTAGGTATCTAGATTGGGGGGCACCGTAATTTAAAGAAGCCTGACACATCAATCCTTTTTAGATGGTCGGTGGGGGTGAGTCCTGAAAGAAGTATTTTCTCTATAAATCTGTAAACCGTGCTCCCCTGGTTTCCCCCTTCCCCCTCTCTTCAGCCTTGAACATTAAAAAGAATTATTAAACTATAAGAGGTTCCTTTGTATATTTAGTGGCTTTGCATGTGCTCTGAATCACATTATTTTCCTTTATATGCTTATCAACCCCACCGTCCATTCCATTACTCTCTCATTGCTCTGTTCTAGCTTCTTTCAGTACCTTTTGAATTATTCTAGTGTAACTAACTGATAGTGGAAATGGGTGAGGAAACTAAGCAGGTGAGATATAATTTGCTTGCATTGGATGCTTCAGTTTTCTTTAGAAGTAATTTGTTGTTGGTTTTCAGCTAATGAATTTTAACTGGGTATATTATATACTCAGGAACAAGCCAAAGCAGAGACTCAGCCTGAGCCTGCAGCTGAGGAGAAGAAAGAGGAGCCAAAACCACCTTCTCCTTTTGTCTTGTTTGTGGATTTGCATTGCGTGGGTTGTGCCAAGAAGATTGAGAAGTCAATTATGAGAATAAGGGGTCTCTTTCTTCATTTCTTTTTGCTTCTTCTCTTCCTCTCACTTAATTTTTCTCTCAGTATAACTGCGTGAAATATACATATTGTTACTAACTCTGATGTATTATGGAGACTTTCTATACTTAGTAATCCATTGTTGTTAATTACACTGAACAGGAGTGGAGGGTGTTACAATAGATATGGTTCAAAACCAAGTCACGATAAAAGGAATCGTGGAGCCCCAAGCAATTTGCGCAAAGATTATGAAGAAAACCAAGAGAAGAGCAAAAGTTTTATCTCCGTTGCCAGCTGCCGAGGGTGAACCTATCCCAGAAGTTGTCACTTCACAAGTACTGAAATTAAACCACCTCAATTCATAATTCATATCACAAAAGAATATAGCACATTTCCAAGAAAGACTAAGTGTTACGTTCCTCTTATTTTATTTAAGTTGTTCTTTTATGTTAATTACGCCAGGTTAGTGGATTAACCACTGTGGAGCTGAATGTACATATGCACTGTGAGGCCTGTGCTGAGCAACTTAAGAAAAAAATACTCAAAATGAGAGGTACACTTTTTTTTTCTTTTCTTTTTTTTTTTTTTTGGTTCCCTTGCCAATTGATTTCCCATTTGCTAAATAATTAGTGGCCAAAAGTGAAAAAACAAAGAATCTCATAAAGATGTGCTTATGCTTTTCCCTTAATCTTGAATTAATTTGGTCTTGACATTGAACAGATTGTGGGGCCTGTCCTCGTGGCATTCGTTTACTTTATATGGATTTTGCCACTTTGAAATGTGACCAAATTCCTAGTGTAACTTAGATTTAGCAATTCAAATTATACAAATTAAAAGAAGCGTCATATATAATATACTGACTTGTTTGTGGTGGAAAAAATTTCGATATATATATACAAATTAAAATCATGAGATATGTATATGTATTGTTAAGTAGATAATATAAATTTGTTTTAAAGATGAGTATATATGCATACAGTCAATGTACAGAAAAATCTAATTAATAATTGCATTACGTTTGATTACTTTACAGGAGTGCAAACGGCTGCCACAGAGCTTTGTACAGGGAAAGTAACTGTTACTGGAACCATGGACGCCAACAAACTTGCGGAGTATGTCTATAGACGCACCAAAAAACAGGCAAAGATCGTGCCACAGCCTGAGCCAGAGCCCGCGCCGGCACCCGAAAAGCAAGAAGAGAAGAAGGAATCTGAGAAGCCGGCCGAAGAAGCCAAACCAGAAGAGAAGAAAGAAGAAAGTGCAGAGAAAAAGGAAGAGGAAAAACCACCAGAAGGAGAAACTAAGAAAGAAGAAAGCAGCGAGAATCCTAAAGAAGTAATTAAGGAAGAGGGCACAAAAGGAGGAGAGAGCAACAATAATAATAACCTCAACAACAACAGTATCGAGGAAGAAAATATGAAGAGAATGATGTACTATTACCAGCCACTTTACGTGATCGAGCGAATCCCACCTCCTCAGCTCTTTAGCGACGAAAATCCCAATGCCTGTTGCATTTCATAATCTATCGCCTTTTGCTATAAGTTAATCAGTTCCAAATCCAATATTGATGAGAATTTAGAGAACTTTGGGACAGGGTGCGTGGTGTCACAGTCCAACGAATATTATGGGGGCATTGCTGTATATCTGCTTTAATTGGTTAATAATATAATCAAATTCTGTATGTTTTGTATTATATTAAATTGAATAAATTAACATATGTATAGATGCAGCTTTACTACAGAATTAATTTATTTCTCTGTTCTTGTTCGATACACGCCCCCTAATTGGTGTTTTTCAGATGCTATTACGCCTATTTTGTACGAGGAAGATATTGATCGAGTAAAATTTGAGACAGTCACACTTAGGAGTGGGTAAAACCAGTTCCATTTGGTTTTTTAGATAGAATCGAATCAAACAAGTTAATTTTTACAAAATGCAATTGAGAATCGAATCGTAAAGATGTCGAACCAATTTAGTTTGGGTGAGTTCAGTTCTCGATTTGAGTTTTTTTGTGTGCATTGAATGGGTTTAAATTAGGCTAATTTTTGACGTTGGATGGTTCGTTTTGATTCGGCTATCGGTTTTGGTTCCATTTCTAAATTGTCACGTGCATTTTTTTTTTAATTAAAACTGGTTTTAATTTAGTTTGGAATTACAAAACTAAAAATTGAACTGAATTTTTGGTTTTTCAAAAAATAAAATTGTTCAAGACACAATCCA
The DNA here is from genome assembly GCA_946807835.1 of Ailanthus altissimus. NCBI lineage: Eukaryota > Viridiplantae > Streptophyta > Magnoliopsida > Sapindales > Simaroubaceae > Ailanthus > Ailanthus altissimus. The sequence goes on along the minus strand of OX327713.1, from coordinate 5,590,631 downwards.
ACTAGATTAGGTCGGTTTGGTTCAATTCGTTCAATCTTGTTTGGTTTACCAATTTTCTGCCTACTCTAATCACAATGAGAATCTTAGTAAATAATTTAATGAGATCCGCTTCTCATCTTTTAATCATTAATTTTCACGAGGTCTTATGTATAGAGTAGTTAAAAATAAGGAGTTTTAATTATTTTAGCCAAGCCCCAAGTTTTAGCTATTTTAGTCAAAATGGGGATTATGAGGATAAAAATACTTTTATAATTTCCTACAACTTTATTTATATAAAACAAAACCTCATTAATCACGCACAAAAACAAAAAACATCAAACTAACTTTTGTGTATTTAAAAAAAAATTGTAAAGAAAGTTGAGATTAAATTTGAATATTTGAAGAAAAGATGAAATAAGTTTTTCATTATTTTTTTATTTTATTTTAAGATTTATAACTTATTATTTGCTCATGAGTGTTTCTAATAATGTTTATTTAAATGATATAAGGTATAAACATTACTTACATGTAATATATTATATTAGAATTGATTAGGTTCCGATTTTATAAGTTTTGTTGTTAAACAAAATAGAAAAAAAAAATATAGTTTTGGTGTGTTCGCGGTTTAAGTGCTTGAGTGAAGCACTCTTTATGTGCTTGAGTGCTTTCCGAATGAGTGCTTTTGTTAAGCACCAATGTCATGCTGAACAAGAGCATTTATTTTTTGGATTTAAAAATATCCTAACAACATAAATTTTATTTCTTTTAATAATCTAACTTATAAAATTTGTTTTCTTTTTAAGTAAGATAAAACAAGTATTGATTATGCTTTGTTTTGGTAGAGAATGAGAGAGTTTATTGAAGGCCTTGAAGAATATAAAGGGTGACGAGAGCTTGGGTATTATGGTTCAATCATATATTATATATGATCAACTTTGTGGTACGGTATGCGATGTTTTTGATGTTAACTCTACTTAGTATACTTTGAAGATGAAAATGTGTATATCGTTGACAATGACGTGCAAAACTAATGCGCATAAGAAATGATAGAGATATAAAGTTTTTGTTATGTGTAAATGGAGGTCATGTGACCAAGAAAAGGTCTTTACTACTCTATGCATTATAGTAAATGGTAGAGTTCCTATACATCATCTGACAGTAGCACACGAGACTACTTTATCAACCATGCCATCTTTTGAACAACATTACTTATTGCCACGTTACAATGAAGATTCAAGTTGTAACAATTATAATAACGAAACAAATATTGATGATCTTGACATAAATAAAGTTGAGAATAATGAAGGTGATGTTGATGCCAATAATGATGTGGTGGATAGACTAGATTATATATATAGAGGAAAGACAATGACAACTACAATGATGATTTTCATAAATAAAAAAGATCAAAGACGCTCTCATCTAAATGTCACGCCTTTGGCCGTTCATGACTACAATCCACTTGAGTTTTACCTCGAATTCCACCATCGGGTTCCATATCTTTATTTGCATTGCTAAAAACTAGTTCGGGTGAAATATATGTTGAAAGATTGTACAATTATAAAGAAGGCTTATACCTTTAGTTGAGATTCCTTTCACTTTAAGAGAAATAGAGATTTAAAGTTTTGAAGTCGATAAAGAATTATTTTGATGCAATTTCCACTAATGAGAGATGCAATTGGTGATTTCATGCAACGATAACAGAACAAAGAACTCACTTCATAGTTAAAATATTTGAAATAACCCATACTTTTTTTAAAAACCAATTAGAGTATGGCTAGCGTCAAGCAAGTAGTTGCGTTATTGCTAAACACATCAAAGAGATATTTTGAAATATTAAAAGGAATTACAAGCTAAAAGATATTTCAGATAACATCCATCGTGAATTTGGTGTGTTCATATTGTATCCAAAAGTATGAGGAGCTAAGGAAGTTCTATTTAGGCTATTGATGGGAACTCTTAAGGATTTGTTTCAGCTACTTCTATCATATTACTATATGTTGGAGATTAAGAATTCTAACACGATGATTTTGTCGAGGATCTAATATACGTGGGTGTATGCATATACAATTGTGTCTATTGTTTAAAATACATATCATATACATATTTTACGCGGTGGAAGAGTTTAAATATGTTATAAACACAATAAATAAAATATATTAATCACATTAATATATTAGTGGTGTTGAGAACTCACCTGAACGTGTAACGTTATACACGTATCTCATTGGAGTCCGCATAAAGACCAACTCGTGGGCAGTTCTAGTCACCAACTCAGTGAGCTTGGTGAACTAATACAATAGGTCTATAACCAACACGAGATTAACTCTTAATCCTAAAATGGCCGATAATGTGTGTTCATCCTTTTTTCTAAAAAGATAAGGAAATAGAATATTGAAGCAATTCACAATTATGTTTTTGGTACCATGGAGAAAAATAAAACAATCCATTTCCTTTTTTTTCTTTTTATTCTTCTTTTCTTCTCTCAGTACCATTTATTTTCTTTCACTTTGTTTCATTTCTTTCATTCTTTTCCATTTTCCGTTAACAATACACAACTCACACCCATTCTTCTCTCACACACATCTTATGTATATATATCTAATATATATTAAAATAATAATATAATATATTATATAATATAAATAATAATATAATAATATAAATGGGTGCCAACTATTTGGCACCCAAAATAAAATAACAATAATAATATAATATAAAAATATATAATATAATATAGTAATAAGATATTTATGATTATTTAACAATTAAATAATCATAATGTGAAATAAGCATTTTGCCCCTCATAAATAGTTATAAAGTCTACCCTTTAGTGAGTCCCACCAAATCTGTACTTAGGTAAACTCAACCGAGGGTCCACAATGCGCTACATATCATTATACAATTAGTAAATAATAATTATTAACTAATTGTTGTATTTAACACTTAAAAATAGACATTCACGCATTCTTATAGAAGTGCTAGATATTGCTGAATTAAACAATTTAATCTGGCATGCTGCCCCAGTGCACGAGTACAATCTATATAACGGGACTCCTTAGGTCCACGTCCGATTCGTTAAATGAATTAGAAATTTTCCATTAGCATTCAAATTTGCAAATTTTTGAGAATGATGCATCATGGAAGTGATTTTTTTCTTGTAAACTTTATAGAAAACTTATCCCTTAAGTGTCAATTAAACCTTTTCCTTAATATGGTTTCATTCAATTATATTCCAGAATTTAAATCCGTCACTAGGCTAAACTCCATACAAGAAAATGAATTAGATGCATCCTATACACTACCTCGATTAGAATCAATTCAAACAAAGCTACAGCACGTTGGTTGGTTCGTAGCCTCTATAGCGAGCACCTAGTCTAGTTGGCAAAACTCGCTTTGAGTCCCTCTACTGTAGATTTCGGTGGGCCCTATCGGGCACCTCAATAGAAGCTTCTTAAAATCTAACTATCAAAACTGAGAAATTTTCGCAAGTGAACCCCTTTTTAATTATTGCTATTACTACTAAATCCCAGAATATCAGTGAAAATATATATATATTTTCTTACCAAATTTATAAAAAAAAACGAATAGAGTTTTCTCTGTTTTTTTAAAATTCTAATACAAAACCTGCAAGAAAATCACACTTTTATTTCAAACAGCTTTTCAACTTTCCAATAGGACCTCCGGTCTTTTTCAAAACTAGATTCAAACTCAACCCAACAATTTCATTTATATCACAAAATTAACATACTAATAAAAAGTGAAACTATCACCATATTACTGAAAATCTCTTCTTGCTTGTTCAAAACATATTTACAAAAGGTGTAGGGGAATCAAAAGGTGCTACTTAGCACATTTATATTTACAAAATGATCGTCAGACTTGGCCCACTAATCAGTTGTAGGAGAATCAGCAACTTGTACAATGAGGCCTGCACTTGAAGAGGGTTTAGAAAACATAAAATACAAAATGCGTGAGCTAAAAGAGCTCAATGAGTGCATTTAAGATTTACAGTAAAAATAAAATAAAGATTCTGCATAAATATTAAATTTTGAAGAATGCATAAAATATGCTTCTAAAACTATTATAAAACTGTAAAATAGTTTCTAAAGTCATATGCTTATAAAATCTTGTTGAGCGGTTTCTATTAATAATATCTGTAAATAATATCCAGAATCTGTAATCATAATAACTAACATGTACACATACAAATACGTGATATACATTCAATAACTCAAAAACTATTAAAAGTCTCGCTCGGCCCTTTTCTTTCTAAACTGCATTAATGGTAACCTTAAAGCTCTATATTCATGCAACGACTAAACTAGCACTGTACAACGTGAGTAAGTCACAAGATGTCTAAACTAGCAACACCTACTGTGACATCTAAAAACATCTCACTGGCTATGCAGCAGAATCTTACATCGTCTACATATAGCGAGACAATACCCCGTACATATAGAGCGACTCACATGACTTAACACCCTGACTTTTCAGAGTTAGTGACTCACCCCCCAATACTTACCCATTCGTACGGGATATACCAGCTGGGTTTTAAACCATCGCCATATTGAAATCTGAGGGTACCAATGGCCTTTAAAACTAATTTAATAATTTTAAAACTGTTTCTTAAACTGAACATATAAATGCATATTTATAACTATATACCAAAAATGTAAATCATGCTTATGCATTAAAATCACATAAAACATATAATTTCAATATGCTGAAAATATATTAAATGAAAAACAAACTATTCTAGACTTTTGCTCACGAACTGCTTCAAACTCAATTCTTCTCCAGAACTTTTCCTTCTTTTATCGATCTTAATTTTCTTCACCTACACATCATAAATGACATTTAAAATCTTTACAAATGCTAAAATTTCACTTAAGCTGATAAGCGCCCTAATCGGCTACCAAAGCCTGGGTGGATTTTACTTTTCGATTTTCATTTACGAAGTTATTCAATCTTGTTTAATTCACCATCCGAAGTCATAAAAATTTCTTAATGCCTTATAAATTTGGTTGGACATAATTGCTCTTCACCTTACCAAAATGGATAATTATGTCCCATTTTCTTTATTTTTTATTTTTCATTAACCATATACATCCATTTGATACAATGAATCATTTATACACAACAATTGAACCAAAACACAGCCCAAACCCTAAAATCCCTAAAGTGGCCAAAATTTACCCTACTTACCCAACACATCTCTTTTCTCAATTTCTTGTTCCAATGACATCCAAATCAAGTTAATTTAATTCTAATGCCCTAATAGCATACAATTGAAGTTTCTACAATAAATCACACCAAACACTAATTCTTACCTTACTAATTCCTTTACTTTGATGACTCCTTTAAGTTCCACAATTGAATTCAACTCAATCTAAATCAAGAATTCCCACAAAAATATCAATTGAAGAAATCTTAAAAATTCACACATCATAATTACTAAACAATACTTTTCTTACCTCTTTGCCTTGGTTTTCACTAATGGAAGCTTCAATTGATCTTAGGAACTTATGTTTAGCTTTATTTTAACTTGATCAAGCATGAAAACTAATGAAAAAGCATTGGGTTCTACTGTAGCAGCACTTCCCCTCTCATGGCTAAATTTCTCACTTTTTGCTCTAAACATGTTATGCTTTTTACTTAGCCAAATTCTAGACACTTCATCCTTATATAGTGCTCTTCCAAAAGTCCAATTTGCTCTTTAACTAATTCTAAATTTCTAAATTGCCATTAGTTCAAAATGAGAGTATTTAATTGATTCCTTTCTAACTATTTCGTTAGAAATAGTCAAAAGAGCTAACTAGACCTCCAAGTTGTCAATTCATGAACTTGTCTCTAATGGGTCCATTTTCTAACATATGGATTATGTTTCTTAACAAATACTTGTTCCATACATAACTCTTAAATGAAAATTCATGTATTAAATTAAAATTTTCTTTTCCAAGCCAATAGAGAAAAATTCTAAAAATATTCCATGATCATCCGACGCCCTAACCGAGTATGAAATTATCAATTTAGGTCTAATACCTCTCACGCGCGCTATAAAAATATATTTCAAATAAGGTTAGAATCGGGTAATCCTACGGTGTCTTTATCGCTCTATACTAAAATTTAGGCACCTATGCAACTAATAGGGATCGGATATTACACTAGTAGCATACCTTAAAGTTACATATACTGCTTTAGATGCAAGTGGACTCGTCAATCAACTATTAGATTCATTTATTAGATGCTATAAGCCATATCTCATTTGAAAGATCTATAGTATGCACCCTCAGATAAGCATGTTATGTATCAATTGTGAAGTAAAATTTAAGGGTTGCATGCCCAAGGGTTTATCCATACAAGTTTCTCTAAATATTATCCTTTGATTTTTTGTTAACTTCTTTCTTACTCTATTAAGTGCTCATAAGAGGCCATCATGTATACACCTATAACAATTTAGTTATATCAAAATCAACATTTTTAAAAAATAAATAATTAAATAAAAATGGATCAAACAAATATTAGATAAATAAATAAATAAAATAAAACAAAAATACTAATACATAATGAGAAAATATTTAAAAATAAATATTTAAATGTTAGTGGGAGCTAAGGTGTAGTAACCACTTATCCACACCCGGTAAGAATAAATATTTATACATATATATAATATTCATATTTTATTTGTATGTGGATAATACTTAATTTTTACATTGTTATTAGTATTATTTGTATAGATTAAGGACCTACTAATGCGATATTTCTATATCATAAAATTAAGTGCAAGTATACACTATCGTATGCAAGTAATAAAGGGACTAATTAGTCTGATGTCGAACCCACAGTGATAATTTATTATTTTCTACCAAGTACTAACATTATGTCTTCCTAATAATTATTCAGAAAAATAAAAATCTAAGAATAAATGTAAGAAATATAAAAGCAAAACACAATGCAAAGAAACTTAGGTGATAGCAATGTAGAGAAAACCTAAGATTAATATTATCCCTCAATATGTTTTTTAATGATTAATCTTCTAATATTTAACTCACTTAGTCTTTATTATTGATCAAGACACTAATGTATTCACAAGCCTCTTCTAAGGTCATGCAAGTATACCTTAATTTACTAAATACCTATATTCCTATGGTACTTGTAAATAACTAAGGTTCATTAAGATTAGGTCTTATTGATCATACATGCCAACTAGGTATATTCCTATCCTAAATTGAAACTTGCATATGCAACATTGAATGTTACTCTACAATCATGCATCAAATTACCTAGGTCTAAATATTACGATTCCTCTTCCAAGTTTATCAATAATATTACCAACTCATTCACCATATATTGGCCAGATATATTGAAGCATTAAACACAAGTAATTTAAATAATAAAGGACTATGTTTACTAAATACTAAAAGATATGGCAATTTAAGCGCACATATTAAGTTCAAATATTAACCTTAGAAAATAGATTAGTTTATAGCTACAAGAGAATTACAACAATAAAAATAAAAATAAAACATGATACAATCAATCGCAAACCGATGTAGACGTCGAATTGCTCTTGATTGATGTTGCTCTGGATTCTTGGTGCTCTTGAACTGCTCTGAGTTCTCTTTTTCTTGCTCTAGGTTCTTCTCTGGTCTCTCTTTACGTCTGGGGTCGAGTGGCCTTTTATAGGGTTTGATTTCAACTTGAAAAACTCAATTCTAGTCGCACTAGGATTCGCGCTACCGCTGGCGCGCTATTGACAGGACCCGACCCGAGACCCTCTACTATAGATCCCAGCGGCCCTGCCGGGCACCCTGACAGAAGTTCCTTCGAACCTAACTGGGTAAGTTAAGAAATTCCGCGAGGCGAACCCCTTTTTAATTCTTGTTACTACTAAGAAGATCTAGTAATATACATGAAAACGACTTTTTAGTTTTAAAAACAAACGGACAGAGTTTCCCCTGTTTTTCGGAAAATTCATATAAACCTGCAAAGAAATTTCACTTCTAATTCCAACACATCTCAATTCTACCAAATTGGACCTCCGGTCATTTTCAAATCAAATCTAACACAACTCAATTATTTCGTGTAAATCACAAAATAAGCATAATTATAAAAAGTAAAAACGATCATCATAAACTGGAAATCTCTTCTTCTTGATTCAACACATACTTACAAATATACATGCCTACAACTATTATGCATAAATTAAAGAGTGCTATTAGCACATTTACATGTATAAAAATTATCTTTGGATTCGGCCCACTACTTGGCGATAGGAGAATCAGCAGCTTGTGTTCCGAGACCTGCACCTGGGAAAGGGGTTTAAAACATAAAACATAAAGGAGCTCAGTGAGTGTAAATGAGAATTCAATTACAGGAATATTATACAAAGATAGCAATTTCTAAAGTACATGCAGAAATTATGCTTCTAAAACGGATGTAAAATTGTAAAACGGTTTCTAATATCATATGCTAATGAAATCTTGCCGAGCGGGTTTTATCTACATCTTTGGAAAACTATATTCAGAATCTGTATAACATAATAACTGCTGTGTGCATATAAATGCATAAATACTATCGGTAAATCGAAAACTAGTAAAATTCTCGCTCGGCCATTTTCTTTCTAAATTGTACCAATGGTAACCCTAAAGCTCTATACCCACGCAACAACTCAACTAGCACCGCATACGTGAGTAGGTTACGGGGCACCTCAACTAGCAGCACCCACAGTGACATCTCAAGACATCTCACTGGCTACGCAGCGGAATCCTACATCGCATGCATATAGCGAGACAATATCCCGTACACATAGAGCGACTCACATGACTCGACATCCTGACTTTCCGGAGTTAGTGACACACCCCCAAGACCTGCCCATGTGCACGGGATATACCGGCCGGGTCTAATACAATCATCACCACTATAATCTGAGGGAACCAATGGCCTTAAAACAAATGCAGTAATTTTCAAACTGTTTCACAAATCGATCATGTAAAAGCATGTCTATGAATATATCAAGATCATAAATCATGTTTATGCATCGAAAGCTCATAAAACATACATAGTCATTGTGCGAAAACATAATAACCAAAAAGTAAAAGAAATGGCAGATTTCCACTCACAACCGCTCTGCGCTCAATTTCGCTCCCGATTCCTGCTCCCGTTAACGCTCTCGGTTATCCTCACCTACGCGCCATAAATGACATTTAGAACCAAATCGAACACTAGAATCTCATTTAACTACTAAATGCCCTAATCAGCATACAAAGCCCGGATGTAAACTACTTTTCGATTTTAGTTACAGAGCCATAATCGAAACTAACTCACCATCCGGCGCCCTGAAAATTATTGAACACCTTATAACTTGGTTGGACATAATTGCCCTTCATCTTTCCAACATGGATAATTATGTCCCATTTTCTTCATTTTTAGTTTTTCCATCAACCATATACATTCAATTCACAATATGCACCATTTACACACAACAATTCAATCAAAACACCACTCAATTCCTAACTTCCCTAAAGTGACAGAATTTCACCCTAGGTTCCAACACATTCCTTTTCTCAATTTCTTGTTCCAATTACAACAAAATCATGCCAATTTCATTCTAAAGCCCTAATTACAACCAATTGAAATCTCTACAACAAAATTACCAAAAACCATAATTCTCACCTTGCCAATTTCTTCAAATTGATGACTCCTTCAAGCTCCAAACTAGAATTCAACTCAATCTAAGCCAAGAATACACATAAGAACATCAATTAAAGCATTCTTGAAATCTCACTTATCAAACTCATAAAAGATGCTTTTCTTACCTCTTTTTCTTGAATTTCCACTAATAGAGACTTCAATTGAGCTTAGGGATTGGTTTGTAACCTTATTTTGGCTTGATTACACATAAAAAATCATGAAAAAAAACTTGAATAGTCACTGTAGCAGCACTCCCCTTTGAAGCTCGAATTTCTCTCTTTTTTTGGCTAAGTGTTGGTTTTGATCTCTCTTCAAATTTCTACACACTTCTAACATATATATAGTGCTCCCTCAATTTATCATTTTACCCTTCAACTTACTTAAAGCTTCTAATTTGCCATTAGTTAAAAACTAATTATGTAATTAGTTCATTGCCATACTTGCCCTTCACCTTTCCAATATGAACAATTATGTCCCATTTTCTTCATTTTTGGGTTTTTTCATCAACCATATACATTCAATTCACAATATGCATCATTTACACACAACAATTCAATCAAAACACCACTCAATTCCTAACTTCTCTAAAGTGGCAGAATTTCACCATAGGTTCCAACACATTCCTTTTCTCAATTTCTTGTTCCAATTACAACAAAATCATGCCAATTTCATTCTAAAGCCCTAATTAAAATCAATTGAAATCTCTACAACAAAATCAACAAAAACCCTAATTCTCACCTTGCCAATTTCTTCAAATTGATGACTCCTTCAAACTCCAAACTAGAATTCAACTCAATCTAAGCCAAGAATACATATAAGAACATCAATTAACACATTCTTGAATTCTCACTTATCAAACTTATAAAAGATGCTTTTCTTACCTCTTTTTCTTGAATTTCCACTAATAGAGACTTCAATTGAGCTTAGGGATTGGTTTGTAACCTTAATTTGGCTTGATTACACATGAAAATTCATGAAAACAAAACTTGAAAGGTCACTGTAGCAGCCCCCCTTTCCAAGCTCGAATTTTCTCTCTTTTGTTCTAAGTGTTTGCTTTTGATCATCTTCAAAATTCTACACACTTCCAACCTATTTATAGTCCTCCCTCTATTTACCATTTTGCCCTTCAACTTTCTCAAAATTACTAATTTGCCATTAGTTGAAAACTAATTATGTAATTAGTTCATTTGTAACTATCTAGTTGGAATAGTCCAAAGAACTAACTAGAACTTCCAACTTGGCAATCCATAAGATTTCTTCTAATTGGTCCATTCTCTAATATATGGATTATGTTTCTCAACAAAGGCTTGTTCCATTCATAACCCTTAAATGGAAATTCATGTAGTAAATTAGAATTTTCTTTTCCAAGCCAATAGAAAAAAATTCTAAAAATATTCTAGGGTCGTCCAACGCACCGATCAAGTGTGAAATTACCAAATTAGGTCTGATATCTCTTACGTGCACTATAAAGAAAATATTTCTAATAGGGTTAAAATTGAGTAACCCTATGGTGTTTTATTTGTTTTATACCGAAATCTAGGCGCCAATACTACTAATAGGGATTGGATATTACAGCTATGCTGTTGTCGCTGGGGCGCTGCATGAAGACGGCTTCATCGCTAGAGCGGTGGGCTAATAGTGCTGGGGCTCTGGAGCATCGCTGGCGCTGTGAATCTTCAGCGTTGGAGCACTAAACGCGACTTAAACAAGTCTTTTTTCTATTTCGATCACTATTCCAGAGCTGGGGCAACAATACTTGTGGCGCGGGGGCGTTGGACTCATATTTTGAAAAATTTACATTTTAGTCCCTATTTTTGCTCCTTTTGCATTTCAGTTTCTTTAAATTTCGTTCAAGTCCCTATAAATAACAATAAAGCACATAAATAGCCATCTATTCTCATAAAATAATAAAATATCAAAATAAAATTATGAGAAAATATATGACAATTTTACCCTTATCACCTACTATTAGTATTGGGTTTATTTGCAAGACTTTAGATTTATTTTAGGGACCAAATTATAATACTTTAAAAGTTTTAGGGGTTAATTTATAAGTACTAAAAATTAGACTCTTAGTATAAAATACACATTTTAAACCCTAATTTACTCATTTTTGGTCGAGCCACCCATTTTAGAGAGAGAAAAGAGAGAAACAGAGGGGAGAGAAAGAGAAGAAGTAAAAGAGAAAGAAAAAGAAATTGAAATTTTAGGCTTTAAGAGATACATCATAACTCTTTCTCAATTTATTAGTGTTAATTAAGTTAATTTCTTTAGGTTTTGATTTTTGAAAATATGTAAAATTGAGGATTTGATGTGGATTTTGTAAGATATATTGAGAATTAATGATGATTATATAGATAACTTGACAAATCATGATGAATTTGCAATATTTCTACTTGATAGTCTCTTGATCCAAGCATTTTATACAATTTTGTACTTCGATTCTGGTTTTGGCTTTTGGGAATATGAAACTACACATATCTAGAATCATTTGAGACTTTGAATCGATTGAGCATTTCAGAAATTAAATTTTTAGTGAATTTACAAAAATGACCCTAGAATTATAGAAATTTTGTGTTAATAATATACTAAAGTGGTGAACAATTTTCGGTCTACTATATGATCTTTACAAATTTCGAAGCTTTGGAATATAATTATTTTACATGTATACTATGATATATTAAAAATTAAGAATTTAGATCAATGTGATAAAATTATTATAAATTTCTAAAATGTATTAGCTCATTGTAATGTTTGATGAACAAATCTTTAAAGCTATAAAATAAAATATTTGTAAAATACTTTTTGCAGGGATTTTAAAGTAAAATATTTATCATAAATTTAGATATGTGTTAAGAGTAATTATGTGGTAGTTTTATAATTTTTAAGTTAGTATATAATTTTATAAAATTGGAAGTTGAATGTTATTCAGTAAATATTTTGATCATATCAGGATAATAATTTGGATTTGATGGTGTTTATGAAATGGATTGTGTAGGAATTATGAGATAATATTCATATATAAGAATGATATATGAGTCAAGAAAGATATATTATGATTTTGGAGCAATTGGATATCATTTGATGTATAAGAAAATTTTGTTAAGTGTAAGTGGTCAGAATGACAGGTTTTGAGAAACCAAGTAATTAGACTAATTCGATGTGATAAGTGAAATATGTGTAATTTTATAAGCTATTTAAAGTGTTTTATGTGAATGATGAGACTTATGAAAGGGTTAATCTCTATTGATAGGTTAAGGAGAATTAATCCTTATACTCGAAAGTGTTAAGAGGTAAGTATATTAGACTCTTACTGAAATAATAATAAATATAGTAATTGTCTATGTATAATTTTGTAAATGTGCTTTAAAATATATTTATGTTATGCCAAAGTATATTTTGATATGAAATGTGAAAGATGTATGTTTATAAATGTAAGCATTGACATTGAGCATGGGCATATATGACATACATGTGTTTATGAAAGTGAGCGTTTCAAAATAAAATATGTTTAACAAAGAAAGCTTTTGAAGTGAAATATTTCCATGAGAAACGTTTGTGTTTTGAGGATCCTTGAACTCACTATTTACTTAGTAGCCACCTTATGTGATTTGTGGAGCCTTTATGTGTAGCCTTTCCTTCGGGATTGGTATATGTTATATGTTACGTATGTATGGAGGATCCTATTGGTACCTAAAGAAAAAGTGAGTCATCACATTCATGTGGTGGCGTATTGGTGTATGTGAGAGGACTCACCGATGATTAAGGTGAAGGTTTGGCTCTTATCTTCGGGCATGAGCATTATATATGTGTAATTTAAACCTCACTTGTGCTATTCCTCTCATACAGTATGTCACCGACGGGTGACATTTGCCTCATTATGTCATATGTGATATGGAAGTCCTACTAAGTAGTAGTTGAGTGATGATATTCCTATTATATATTTTGAAAGAATGTGTAAGCACTTACTTAACATATCATTTGATAAGATTATAATTTTCATTTATCACGGCATGCATTGTGTATATATATGTATTTGAATTTTGATATATGAAAAACTAGTATACTTACTGAGTTTTATACTCATTATAGTTTATGGTGATTTCAAGTAAATAAGGTACATGTGTGCTTAGCAGATTTAGCAAGGCTTCTGCTGTCCTTTGAAGGGGCTCGATAATGCCTAAAAATGGGCATTGTCCAGCATCTAAGTAGCTTAGGTGTTCAAACAATTTTTTTGAGTGCCTTTAACTTGACATTTTGTTGAGCACTTTGTATGCTTAACAATTTACGTTCTTTTACTATTTTGTTCAATTTTTCCCCCCAAATTTATACATATATATCTCAAATGTATAATGAACAATTCTAACTACACAAATTTGGCTAAAATCACACTCTATTAAGCTAAAAATATAAAATCATGTAATACATTATAACTACACAAATTCGATCTAACCTTAAGTTGTATATTTTGTGCTCTCTATATGCTAGGAGTAATATATTCTCCCAAATAGCAAATTTTGTGGTCTTATTTTAATGACATTGCAAAGTTGTATTTCATTTTTAATTTATTAAAGAATGTAGCTTGATTGAGTTGGAAGAGAGAGTAGGAAGAGAATGTTAAAAAAGTGTTTAATGAAATATTGGAGGCTATGAGGGCAATTTTGTCCTCACAGCTTCTATTTTGGCTAAAATAATGAAAGTCTTTTTTTCCCCTCAAGACTCAACTTAAAGCCCTTCTCCTTTAAAAGCTAACTCATCCCACAAACTCTAAGCAACTTGGTATCCTCTAACATTGATGGGCCTCTTTCAAGAAAGGTAGGGGATGTTATAAACCAAACAGGTTGTCTGAGTGGACTAGTGCATCAATAGCTAATGAAGACCGTGTACACTTCTTTGACAGAGAAAGTACACTTGACTAAGGACCTTTGATTAAGAAAAATGACCCTAAAAGCCTATATCACTTTTAAACCCAAGATTCTCATAATCTTGAGAATCCTTGAGGGTGATATCTGACCATCTCGGCATATACCCAAGAGGAAAAGAAGAAGAAGATAACTTTCCCTAAGTGAATTAGGACTCTACAACTAAAACCCAACAACACTTATAAAACAAGGGGCTAAACAATGAAGACAAGCATTGCAAGGATCCAATTTCTCTTTACTACTGCCTCTATGTGATATTCTTTGCTTTTCCTTTCATTCATTTTCTCTTTAAAAAGGCTATGATTTCATGTATCTCTATTATAATAATATTATTAATAGTGCTATATAAGTGAGCCCATCAAGCTTGATAAAGTGGACATATGCTCATCTTCACCTGAACCATTATAAATTTTGTGTTTAGCTATTTTTCCTAGGTTTATTTTTGTTAATCTCGATCTCATTCCTAACAACCAACAAATCTGACTCATTGACTTCAAATCTACCAAATTTTAGAGTCAATAATTTTATGTTTATAAAAATAAAAATAAAATCCATACTCAAAAGATATTTGATGATCATCCTACAAAGATAAAAAAAATTGGAGGAATTGGCAAGCAATAACAATAAAGATGGTTGGAAGTTGAGAGGCAAGCCTGATCACAGTTAGAAAAGGCAATCACAAAATATGTAGGAAAGGCTCAACAACATTTAATGTAGTAATTTAAGTTGTCATCTCAATAATGTAAAATATATCCTCCACTAAAGCTTATTTATTGCTGCTAAATATTATTTTAATTTATTTTTTATTTTTTTCAAAGAAAGTAAATCATTTGACTTATTTGTTATATATTGTTATATTTTCTTTAAACAAATTTCAATGCTAGTATTAGATTTTTATTTATCTATGTCATTTTTGGTTTTTTTTTATCAATTTTAGTAATTTAATTTTAAAAAATTCTCAAAAAATTATATAACTAAATAATCTACTAATGAAAAAAGGTTTTTTAGTGACAACCAAACAATTATCAAATTTTTATCAAAAAAATTTATATATACAAAATCTACTTTTTAAAGATCTACTATTTAAAATTTTACTTCAAAAATACAACCAAACGATTCTTAAGGCTTTTAAGCACTTGAAAAAGGGACATTGATAGTAGTTTTCTAATATATATTGTTCCTCCCAAGAAATTGGCTCAAATACAATGGCCTAAGTTTGACTTAGATCCTACGTAGATGAGTTGGAGACTGGGGGCATGTTTAGTTAAATTTAAGGGTAAAAACTTAGAAGTATCGAAACCCAAATTTGACTCGAGCCCATTAAAAGACCTAATGCTAGAGGCTCATTTATACATAAAGGCCTCCTCGGTATCAATATTTAAAACCCAAAGAGATAACCACTACTTATTGATTGATGCTATACTAGCTAAGCGCAAGCACACACTATCGTATCAAGTAATATAGGATTTTAAGTCCAAGTATCGATCCCACAAGGACTATGCAATCTAATTCTATAAATCAAGTACTAAAATTGTACCTACTTGACTCTTATTCCGAAAATCACAATCTGAAATTTAATTAACTAATCTAACTCTATCAATTAAACTAAACAAAAAATGAAGGGTATAATTCACAAATAAAGATAATCTAGAGTTTTAACTAGTCTCATAGTATTTCATTGGATTTATTAACCTCTTAGTTAATCTCTTAATACCAATTGTTGACTTAGAGACTAATCTCATCACAAGCCTCTGTTGATGGTCAAGTGACTATATTACGCATTCTAACAATCACCTATATATCTATGGCAATCAAATGAGAATGTAATTCATTAACATCAAGCCTAAATAATACCATACATGCCATCTAGGTATATATCTATCCTAGATGGAACCCATAGTTGTTACCCTATGATCATGTTATTGGTTGAAAATAAATTTTTTTCTTCTGTTTATATAAAAATAAACGTAGCGAAAGTCAGATCGTCTTGTTCATAATTACATGTATAAGGATAGAAGATTACCTCAATTCCTTATTATGACAGATCGTGAATTGACTGATTGCAATCTTCTCTGCTATCCTTAATCTTCAAACTCAATGCGTGTGGGCACGTGGATCTTTCTTAATCTCTAAAAACACTAATACTCAAATATAAGATAACGGTATTAATTAAATTCTTTTTTCACATAAGAATACGTAAAAAAAAAATTTCTCTATATTATTGTAGTCGTCTTTTACTACTCCATACCTCACATATATTTAGGAATCTCCCTTGGGTATTTAGAATTTGATTAGGATTAAGAAATCAGAGTTTGATTAGGATTTGAGCTAGTAGAGGGATTACAAGAGTCATAGGCTTTCTAGCTCCATCTTAAAAGACCTAGTCTTTATTATCTCATAATACACCAATTCTTCTAAGTTAATCCCAGGCTATTCCACTAAAAGCCAAAGACTGTGCTCTAGTAACCTATGTTATAAAGTAAAAGCTCATTTAATTAAAACTTCTTTTAATTAAATTGTTCTTGGTCTTTAGACCAATAATAACCACTAATCAAATCTCCCTTGGGTATTTAGAATTTGATTAGGATTAAGAAATCAGAGTTTGATTAGGATTTAAGCTAGTAGAGGGATTATAAGACTCATAGACTTTCTAGCTCCATCTTAAAAGGCCTAGTCCTTATTATCTCATAATACACCAATTCTTCTAAGTTAATCTCAGGCTATTCCACTAAAAGCCAAAGGCTGTACTCTAGTAACCTATGTTATAAAGTAAAAGCTCATTTAATTAAAACTCCTTTTAATTAAATTGTTCTTGGTCTTTAGACTAATAATAACCACTTAATTGACCCTCTAATTGATGTCTATAATAAAAGTTAGGCCTTGAAAAAATATCTTTTCTCTTTAATTACTTATTTACCCATAAGTCACTGAATGCTCTAATGATCACTTTTAATATGTCTATATTTGTAAATAAATTTACAAATAAATATTATTATTCAAAAAATAATTTATTGAATAACTGTGGCCATAGATTCTAATGATCAAGTACTGCAAACAGTTTAGGTGGACATTAATTATTAGACTCCATCTTGCAAATATATGTTCCTACGACCTATGAAATTATATCTCCAAGCTATCGAGGTTTTGACCGTTTATTTGGATCTCACTCTGTGATAACTCAAAAGATATAATGCATGAATGTAAGTTCATTACCTGCTCAGGATTAAGATCAATCAAGCTTAATAAAACTTTTGTGAATTAAGATCTACGACATTTAGTTAACCAGATTAATGCTTTAAGGGCATAAAATAACATAAAATGTCTAACAATCTCCCACTTTCCCTAAAGCATGTTGGGCATCTATCAAACTCTCATATCATATATATGAGTTTCAAAACACTTTGCTGACAATGATTTGGTGAATAGATCCGCTAGATTTTCTAATGACGCAATCTTAGATACCATAACTTCACCCTTTTGCACTAGCTCCCGTACTAAATGGTATTTTCTCTCAATGTGTTTTTCTTTCTTGTGGTATCTTGGTTCCTTGGATTGTGCTATAGCTCTGCTATTATCACGATAAATAACAATGACCATCTTAGCACTAGGCACCACTTCAAGTTCCATAAGGAACTTATGGAGCCATATAGCCTTTTTTGCAGCAACATATTCAGCTTCTATGGTAGAGTCTGCAATGTATAATTGCTTTACACTCCTCTAACTTATAGCCTCACCACCTAATGTAAACACATATCTCGAGGTAGATCTCTAAGCATCCTTATCTGATTAAAATCTGAATCTGTATACCCAATAGGTAAAAGTGTTGGAATTTGTGCTTACGTGCCATCCTATTATGTATGAATATTTGTTTTATATTTATACTAGTGTTATTATTTCAATAAATCACTAATTATATTTATATATGGTAAGATGCTTGTAACGTTTCAGACATTGTACGATCTGAAAGAGTTCAGATCTGGTCTAAATGAGTTTAGATCAGTGTTAAGAATTAGCAACGGTGAGAGTTATAAATGTTAAGAGTTGGCACTGATAAGAGTTACCAGGTTATAAGAGTCAGCGATATCTAAAGAGTTAGAGCCTTGTCTGAAATGGGACAAAGGCCTAAGAATGTATTAGTAATGACATAATTGCAAAGAGTTGTAAATAGTGCTAGGAAATGTCATTATGCAAATATGTTCTCAAATATTATGTTCCTGATCTATCTTCACTGATGCAGGTCTGTCAGTGAATATCTTAACAAATATATAGATTAGTGTATGTCTATATCTGGATGGTCCAGATAGTTAGTCTTAGCAAACCATGAGTTTAGTTGAAGCTCGTATAGAGATACAGGTATTCAGTAAGGACTGAATACTGAACAGACTCACAAAGATCTCCAATAGACATCCCATAAAGCCATCAATGGAGGATCTTTCAAGTTGAGTAGTATTCGTGGTCCTTTGACCTGAGTGCCACGGTGGGCTTGTGAGTGATCCACCATACTTTGGTTCCACACATGTCAGAAACCTTTCATGGTTTGACCGCTGAGTGTCACTGGATATGGTCCGATGCTCATGGAGTCCGGTGTGCATAGATATGGGATCCATCAGCTCATTTGGGTGAGTATTATATCCTAATACCCTATAGATTGTATTTCAGAAAGTCTTATGGCCATAAGCAATAATTCTCGGGAAAAGAGTTTAACCCTAGGGATAAATAATATTACAAAAGTGTTTGAGAATATTTTTTATTGAAATACAATTCAAGAGATAAGCTTTCAGTCGAGCATATGGAGATTTGACGGTGTTGATCTATATCTCTGCTCCACTCGGATATAAATGATGGAGGGATTATATGAGTATGTTATAACCTCAACTTGAATGGTCTAACGCGACGCTTTGTAATATCCGTAACGTGTGTGGGGCATCGTTCACGGACGTATAGAGGAGTTCTATATGACAATTCGGGCGTGGACCAGAGAGTCTCACAATATGAAGTGTACTCGTTGTGCACTGAGGCAGCATAATGGATTGAACAGTTTCATCCTAGAAATTTCAGCAAACCGAAAATATGTTTCGGGGTTCCTTGGGTTGTGCACTTGTTTAAACTTAAATGTTAAGTATATTATTTAATTAGTTGACAAGAGTTGTTAACTAATTAGATATTAACAAGTGGCACAATTCTATTGTATGAATTATTTTACCATGAATTCAACCATTTACCATGTTAGTAAAATCAAATAAGGTAAATATTAATTATTCAAATAATTTTTAAATAATTAAATAAATGTTATTTAAATAAATAAAATATGATTTTATTTATTTATTATTTTATTCCTAAATGGAAGACATACCTAATTTGAGAAACATAAACTAAATTTAGTGGAGCACCATTTTATAATTAATGGTTAATTTTATTAGACTATTAAAATGGCCACCAAAAATGGTTTTGATAGTTGGCCACTTAATCTAATTTTGGTGGAGCACTTGTGAAGTTGTTGTAACCACTAAAATAGTTGAGTTTCAATTGTGTTAACATGAGAGTAAATGAAAATTCGTGCAAGGGTTGAGAGGAAAAAGAAGAGTTGGTTTTGAGAGAGTTTTTCAAAGTACAAAGACTTGTGAGAAAAACCAAAGGAGAAAGAAAAATAAATCTTTTATATTTTTCTTTCTAGAATCAAAACTTTATTGTTGGAGATCATACTGCTGCTATTCTAGCTTCACAATCCCACCGGATTGTTGTGAACTAGAATTGGACAAAAGTGCACTTCAAGGTGAGCTCAAACTTGGAGTAAGGATATCCGGAATTGGAAATCTTCATCGGAGGTCTTCAAAGGTATGTTTCTGTATTCTTAAATTGTTAAGAATTAAACCACATGTGTATATATTGATTACTTGATAAATTCCATTTTTTCAATATGTACACAATCACATGCATACACCCTAAAAATGTTAACAATAAGATCCTCACCGAAATACATGAACATATAATCTATCTCTTCAGGAGTTTTGGGACACTAATTATTGGATAGATCAATTCCATGTCTAAAAGGAAGTGTTCCCTTTTTGGATTTATGCATAGAAAACCTAATAAGAATTTTGTCTATATATGCAACTTGAGATAAAGCTAACATCCTATTTTTACGATCTCACAATAGCTTAATTCCAAGGATGTAACTAGTTTCACCTAAGTCCTTTATATTAAATTGGTTAGATAACCAAACTTTAACTAATAATAATGCTCCTACATCATTTCCAATGAGTAGTATATCATCAACATACAGGATTAGAAAAATCACAAACCGTCTATCTATCTTCTTGTAAACAAAAGGTTCATCGAAATTTTGATCAAAACCAAATGATTTGATTTCCTGATCAAATCTAGATGCTTTTTTAAGCCCATAGATAGATTTTTGTAGTTTACAAACCATATGCTATTGGCATATAGTTATAAAACCAGCTGGTTATATTATATAGATACTTTCTTCAAGATTGTCATTAAGAAAGGCAGTCTTGACATTCATTTACCAAATCTCATAATCAAGATTTGCTGCAATGGATAAGAGAATTCTAATAAACTTAAGCATGGCTACCGGCGAAAAGGTCTCCTCATAATCAATACCTTATTTCTACGTGTACCTTTTAGCAACAAGCCTAACTTTGAAGGTTTTCACTTTTTCATCTACCCCTCTCTTTCTCTTATAGACCTATTTGGATCTCACTCCGTGATAACTCAAAAGATATAATGCATGAATGTAACTTCATTACCTGCTCAGGATTAAGATCAATCAAGCTTATTAAAGCTTTTGTGAATTAAGATCTATAATATTTAGTTAACCAGATTGAAATTCATAGTAGTCCCATTCAATGTAACATATATACTAGTTTTTTTTACTCGAAATCTCTACTTCAATGATCAAGGTAAATCATTCATTATGAGAAGCAGAAAGACTACAACCTTACATAATGAAATGCATTTTTTCGTTAATAGTTACGAACTAGATATAATTTATAAAGAACTTGTGATTTATACCCTTTGTATTAGCATCATATGCCTAATACATAGATCACATACTCTACTTCAATGATCAAGGTAAATCATTCATTATGAGAAGCAGAAAGACTACAACCTTACATAATGAAATGCATTTTTTCGTTAATAGTTGCGAACTAGATATAATTTATAAAGAACTTGTGATTTATACCCTTTGTATTAGCATCATATGCCTAATACATAGATCACATACTTTATAAATATAGGCTCATCAATATATGCTAAAATATATTTATAATAAACTTTATTAATCTAATAAAATATTATTACACATGCTTTAAGGGCATAAAATAACATAAAATGTCTAACACATGCATCAAACTACCTTCGGCTAAATACATAAATCCCTTTGTCAAGTTCATCATGATTCCTCAGTCATTCAAAATATTGATAAGGTATAATGAAAGCATTAAAACACAAGATAGAATGAATCAATTGAATATATTAAGTTCATAAACTAAAAATTAACACAATCCAAATCTATACTAAGTTCACATAGTCTAACCCTAGATGAGTAATTTAGCCCATCACAAAACTAAAAGTATCTAACCAATTCATAAAGATCAACAAGAATAAGAATACAATGATAAAAGAAAGAGAAAGAAAACTAATCGAAGTGACTTTTTGATGTGCTTCTCACTCAATCTTAACTTGAAGCTTGAATCTTGATTCTTGGTTCTTCAATCTTTGGGTTTGATATTTTATTTTGTGTTCTGAATTCTTTCTCTAAGGTTTTGCCTCTTTTCTTTTTTTTCTCTCCTCTCTCTTTTAATTAGGGTTTTGAGCCTTCTATTTATAGGTTTTTGTCTTTAAACTATGGTTAAACACCAAATACAAGTCATGTTAGGATCACTGTTCATGGTACTGTAGCAAAATATTGGTCACGAAGTATTGTTCACCGTGCACTATTTTCGCGCCGTGACGTTCATTTCTAGGCATGCGGTGTTAGATACTGTAGTAAATCATCGAGTAAGATAAATATTAGACTATTAAGTTTAGAAAGTGAAAATATTATACTTAATTAAACCTTATCACTTATCAAGTAGGATAAACCGTGGGGAGCTTGGAAGAGCATTAATGCCAAAATGTTGCAATATAAGGTCCCTCTATTAATCACCACCCGATATGGGAAGGCTCATCATCTCAGATTCGCCACCAATCACGACAAAGATGGAGACCAGATTTCTCATCTAGAATTCTCAAGATAATTCATCAAGAACCGTCTATAAAATGGTAGTGTTATTACAACCTAAGGTAATGAAAATGTTTCACATAAACATATTTTTGCCTTTTTGTACTCAATTACATTCTACACCACTAACTGAAGCATCGAAGGGTTATCTCCAGAACAACTATTGAAAAGATCTAACTTTGCCTTTGTTTTTCATTGTAGGCGTGTTAAATCACCAAAAATGGCCCATTTTAGTTTAGTATAGTAATAGAGGCCTGGTTTCATTTCTCCTATAAATAAATTTAAGTCTTGTTGGCCTAAAAAAGTAATTTTTCAGGTCAATAATTTTTGGCGTCATCTATGGAAAATGAGATGGAAAGCCTTAGGAGTTTTCACTAAAATTAACATGACAGATGATTCACGGAGTAGGATTGATTACAACTTGAACTTGCAAATAGTCGAACATCAGAAGCCAAGTAACAGGGTCCGATTGAAGGATCCTTAAGAATAAAATTTGTCATTGCAGAATAGTTACTCTTCACCAATAGAGAATGAGGAAGAGCTATAGATGATGAGAGAAGAAATGGAGGAAATAAGAAAATTGCTGATAAAGATCCTAAAGAAGCAGAGGACCAAGATTGGTGGGTGCTAACCAAATGATGGTCCTTCAGATTCAAATGGACCAAATAAACAGTGTGACTGATCACTTGTTTGATCCTTTCAAGGAGAAAAGGCCAAATAGGTACAATAAGATCCACCTAACAACCAGTCAATAAGCTAGTCCAAGTCTAGTTATACCAAGTGGGAGTGTGCTTGGTCCAAGATTAAAGAATTAGTCTGTGTGGTAGAACAAAATGAGATTAAGGTTAAAGATTCCAAAGATGGAGAAATGGAAGTTCTAGAGGGTAAAGTAACAAGGAGATCACAAGTTGAGGTACATTTGGAGGAAAACGTTTGAGGATTAGAGGAGACTTTACACAGCTTGCTTGAGGAACGAGAAAAAAGGGACCTCCTTCCCCCAAGGAAGATAAAGACTGAGAGAAAATCCTCCCTAATAGATTATCTTAGAGATATGAAACTACTTTGGGGATTTAGGCTACCTTGCCTCCGTACTTACAAAGGTACCATAGATCCCAGTTACTATGTGGATCAAGTCATGGATCTATTATCCATCACAAGGTTGAAACAGGAACAAAAGTGTCAGGTGTTTAACATGAACTTGAAAGGACCTGTGCTTTTATGGTATCAGGCTTTAAAATAGAGAAGTATCTCTTTTTACAGCAAGCTCGCGAATAAGTTTGCCTAGTAATTTTAGGGGTCTTGCGAGGAATCCAAAGACCTTGATAGTTATAGAGAGTTAAGTAGGGATGAATTAAAGGTTTGAGAGAATAAATGAAAAGGTTTCACATAGAGGAAATCTAGTTTGGAGCTTTTGACCTACT
This sequence comes from Ailanthus altissimus, assembly GCA_946807835.1. Taxonomy (NCBI): domain Eukaryota; kingdom Viridiplantae; phylum Streptophyta; class Magnoliopsida; order Sapindales; family Simaroubaceae; genus Ailanthus; species Ailanthus altissimus. The sequence goes on along the minus strand of OX327713.1, from coordinate 5,566,368 downwards.
TAAAAGTTGTATTGAAGTTGAATCGGTTCTGGCATTATCTCTCTGATAGCCCCATCCTAAGCATAATATAAACATCACATGCATTTAAAATTAAAAAAAAAAAAAGAGTGAAAGCCATGAACTCTATGACGCTAGGAATTCTATCATCTCAGTGGTAATTCTAATATCTCTAACACCCTAGCATCAGAGAAGCACCACCACAGCATTCTCTTTGAACACCCCAGTGCCACACATATAATGCCCAACTGGTAATTCTAGTGTCGTCAATGCCCCAATGCTAGACACTCACTGCCCCAGTGTTTGAATGCCCTAACGCCAAACATGTAATGTTGTGGTGATAATTTCAATGTCTTTAACGCCCTAGCATCACAAATGACACCACCCCAACATCATTTTGAATGCCATAAACACCTAACTGGTAATTCTGATACCAATGTTGTGATTTACATGTGTGTGGTTCATGAAATTTCAAGAAATACAAATTTGTGGAAAAGTGAAACACATTTCAACAACCACATACTTCAAATTCAATTTATTACAACAATAGAAAATATACCTTTGAAGACTGTCGGTGTAGTTAGAAAATTTGAAATGCAAAAAGTCTCACATTGATGTGCTCTCATAAACAATTCTAGGATTTGACTTTAATGGGATCAAAACACAAAAAATTGTAGCTTTAATTTACTACAGGAATTAGTTTATGCTACTTAACACTTAAGAATTCTAACTCTCACTCTTATTTTTGTATATTAAGGCCAAAGACTCTCAAATTTGCATCTTATGAAAATTGCCCTTAAAGCCTCTTTTGTATTCATCTTATGAAGAACTTGTCCGAATCCCACCAAGCCAAAACATTCAAACCATTTGCATGATTCATTGACTTTTTTTTTAAATGAAAAATGTCCATCTAATTTTGCCATTAAGAGCCACTTGTCCACTTATTTAAAAGAAGCTTAACAATTAAGCATTATTATATTTAAAATGCTCTTTTCTTCAAATAGTGGCTTATCATGCTTTGACATGTTTCAAATGTCAACACTTAAATTTTGACACGTATCCATTTTGAGAGTTCCTGAAATCGATTCCTGCTTATCTGAAATTTTTTTGGATCAAACTTTTTGACCCAGTCCATACCCCAATGCTCAACGAGTACACTTTATATTGTGAGACTCTCTAGGTTCACACCAATTTATCTTATGGAAGCTTTCCATAAGTCTGTGAATATTGTCCTATATGCATGTTACAGATACAACAAAATCTATATAAGTTAAGGTTTAAACATATTCATATAGTCCCTCTGTAACCTATATCCTGGAATTGCAAAGACATAGATCTTCATCATCAAATCTCTATTTTCTCAACCATGAACTTATCTTTTAGATTTGTATTTTGATAAACAATATCCGTAAACATTTTTTTTGAGTTTTTTTATTTTATTAAAATCTAAGAAGACCATCTATTAATGGCTTTATGGAATGTCTATTGAAGGTTCTAGTAGGCCTATACAAGCTTCCATTAAGCTCACAATTTACTAAGACTAATTGTCTGGACAATCTAGATATAGCCAGACACTGATCTAAAAGATTTATCAATTGACCTGTATCGATAAACATTGATCAAGAACGATGTTTTTTAGAACATATTGTATAATGACATTTCTTAACATATTTTGTAACTCTTTCTAACTATGTCATTACTATAAATATTCTCGAGTTTTTATTCCATTTCAGACAAGGCTCTAACTCTTAGAATTACTAACTCTTAGTTCTCATTAAAACACTTATCTAAACTTTTTTGGATCTATAATGTCTAAAAAGTAACAAGATAATTATCATCTAATAAACTATCAATTTATTGAAATGTACATTGTATAAATATCAAATAAATATTCATACAAAAAAATAGAATGGCATGTAAGCACCATCTCCAACACAAATACCCTAAGTAAAGAACCTACTTTGTGAAAAGCAACTATGATCATTTCGGGGGCATTTATGTTGGCATAAGATTCTAATCGACAAAGAAAGAACTCTTTCAAGTACTCCATGGTGGGGTACCAGGTGATGTGTAACATCTCGGGTGTAAAAAAACCATGGATATATGCTATTCCTATTATGTTTACCAAGGAAGATTCTCAAAGGGTAATCTACCCACATTATTATGCACTAGTGATCACAGTACAGATAGTTAGCATGGAGGTAAGCTGAATGTTTATTGATCTATCAAGCTCAATAGATATAATCTTCAAAGAAGCCTTGGACTTGTTAAGGATCAATGATGTAAAGATGGAAAGGACACAGACCCCCCTACAAGAGTTCAGGGATATCTATGTTATGCCCATGTCCTTGGAAGAGGGCCCTACATCAAGACTGTCATGACTAATCTCGTGGTAATTGACTAGCCATTCCTTTACAAAGTCTTACTTAGGTAGCCTTTTATAAGAAACACCAATGCAACTCTCTCTATGCACTATTTAAAAATTACGTTCCTAACAGAGGAAGGAATAAAAGTTGTGGTCGGGGATCAAAATATGGTAAAAAGATGTTTATGTGGCTTTAACCATAAGAATTTACTGCATTTCCACAGTAAAACCACGAGAGGAAAAGGATGAATCTCTAAATATTGTGAAGGATTTGTACCCAGTATAAGTGAAGCCAGGCTCATCGAAAAAGGTGGTGAAGATAGGTTTACAGTTGGAACTCAAGATCAAGGACAATCTGACCACCTTGGTAAAAGAGTTCTCAGATGTTTTTGCTTGGTCTCATGAGGGCATGCTAGTACAGACTCATCTTTGGTGTTTCATGCATTAGCTGTTAGTACCTCTTTCAAGCTAGTTAAATAAAAGAAGATGATATTTAACTAGGAGAGAAATAAGGCAATGACTGCTGAAAAAGACAAATTGTTAGCCACAGGTTTTATATGAGAAGTCAATTATCCCGAGTGGTTAGCCAATGTAGTGATTGTTAAGAAAGCTAACAGAAAGTAAAGGATGAGTATTAACTTTATTGATTTAAATGAAGTCTGTCCTAAAAAAAAGTTTTTCCTCTCGAAGATTGACCAGCTAGTGGATTCAACAACCTTTATATTTTCTTTGGTTTTGTGGATGGCTTCTCAGGGTATAATCAAATCAGAATGTTCTCCTTAACCAAGAGAAAACTTCATTTCACTAGGACACTTACTATTATAGAATGATGTCATTCAGTTTTAAGAACATTGGGCTACTTATAAGAGTTTGGTGAACAAGTTGTTTAAACCTCTAATAGGAAAGAGTATGAAAGTCTAAGTGGACGATGTGATTTCCAATTTTATGCGATCAGAGGACCACTTAAGATATTTAGGAATATTTGATATACTAAAGAAGTATAACATAAACTTGAACCCAGAGAAGTGTGCCTTCGAGGTGGGATTAGGAAAGTGCCTCAGGTTTATGGTTAGTAACCTTGACCAGATATTGGCTATCTTGAAAATGAAATCCCAAAGCACTATGAAAGAAATTCAACAGTTGACAGGCAAAGTAATAGCCCTTAACAAATTCATCTCTAAAGTGACTGAAAACTACTTTGAGTTCTTTCAAGTCATCAAGAGTAGAGAAAGAATAGGTAGACCCTGCGGTGGGAGGAAGAATTCTAGAAACTTAAAGTTTACCTCACACAGCTCATCCACCTTATTGTTCCATCAATCAGGAATCAAGTAATCATATACCTTAGGGTCTCAGCTTGGGTATTAAGTTTAGTCTTGGTCAAAAAAGAGGTAGGGGTTCAGAGATTGGTGTAAATCCTTCACGGACCCAGAAAATTGATACCCACATATAGAAAAGCTATCTTTAGTATTGGTTATGTAAGGACAAAAACTACGTAATTATGTTTTTATGACCAGTACGGTGTTCTATCTACTTTTAAGCTAGCATTGTAATTGTGCTCACCTATTAACATTTATGGTTTATCTCGTATAAGACCAATCTCTTAAGATGGTTGGTTAGGTGGATGATCAAACTTAGTGAGTTTGACATACAGTATAAATTGAGAACGGCCATGAACCCCCCCCAAAGTGTAGCCTTAGAAGAACGAGCTATAAAAGCCCTAACCTGGACCCTTTACATTGATGAAGCATCTAACTTACAAGGGTGAGGAGCAAGTGTGGTACTTGTTAGTTCAAAAGAAGAAGAGATTTGTTATGCTGCTCAGTTTTGATTCTTAACTTCAAATAATGAATTTGAATATGAAGTTTAATTAGCTTGGCTGAGGGTTACCCGAGACTTCCTAGCTAAGAGGATCCCGGTAGTAATTCTCAGCTGGTGGTAAATCAAGTTAATCAGAATTTCAGATCATGTCGGGAAAACATGGCCTTATACCTTAAAAAGGTTCAAGAGTTAGTCAATTCGAAGAAGTAAACGTCTAGCTGATCAAAGAATAAAAAACCACTGAGTCAATGTCCTACCACACTCCGCTTCCACAAACAATGGTTGAATACCTTGGCATGTGCCCTTCAAAATCATCCAGGTGCCTAACATTTAAGAAACCAATCTAGTAATGCAGATTAACACCCAACCTAGTTAGATGGATCCAATTAAGCAATACATAACAACCGAGGCTCTTTAAGAGGAAAAATGAGAATCATAAAGCTAAAGTATAGGGCTATTCGATACATGTTCATAAAGAGGGTATTATACCGACAAGGATTTTTTTATCCATACATAAAGTGCTTAAGGCTTGAAGAGGTAGAGCGTGTATTCAGTGAAATTCACGAGGACATGTGGGAGTCACTTAAAAGTAGAGGCACTAGCTTACAAAGTCTTCAGGACTGGATACTATTGAACGACTAAGCTCTATGACGCCAAAGAATTAGTTAGGTAGTGTGACACTTGCTAGAGGATGATGAAAATTTCCAAGCTCCTCTTGAGAAACTGAGCACCATGGCATTTTTTTCTCAATGGAGACTCGACCTAATCATCATTTTCCTACGGTAAAAGATTTGCCAAATATACTAATATTGCCATAGATTAGTTCACTAAGTGGGTAGAAATAAAGGCATTATCTACCATAACTGAGAAGAAAACTTGAGACTTAGTATGGAAAAGTCTAGTATGTAGGTTTAGAGTGCCACAAGCGATCATGATAGATCATAGGAAGTAGTTCAACAATTAATAGCTTTAAGAACTTATGTGAGTAGTGAAGGGTTCAACTTCGATCTGTTCCCCAGGTCATAAAAAAAAAGGGCAAGTGAAGTCTTCCAATAAAATAATTATGAAGTTACTCAAGAAGAAATTAATTTAGAGGAAATAGGGATGGGTTGAAAGCTACTTAATGTCTTTTGGACCCTCAAAATTGCCAACAAAAAAACTATGGGGGAAAACTTCTTTTCTCTAACCTTTAGATGTGAAGCCGTAATTCTCATAGAGATTGGTGTTCCAATGTATTGAGTACTCCACTTTGAAGAATAGGCAAAAGAAAGACTGATTTAAGAAAGCCTAGACTTGATTGAGTAAAAACGAGAAATGGTTCAGGTCAGGGTTGCGACCTATTAGTAGAAAGTGACTTAATATTATAAAAAAGGGTTCGGGCATATGAATTTATAGAGGGAGACTTGGTGTTGAAGAAAGTACTAGCTAATACAAAAAAACCCGATTGATGGAGTCATCAGCTTGACATGAGAAGGACCTTACAAGATCATTAAGAGAGTTTGAACGGGAGTACACAAGTTTAAGCATACCGATTATAGAATAATAAAGATATCATAAAATGCAGAGCTTCTCAAAAGTTACTATCTTTAAATGGTTTACTTTTCCTACTTGTCTTTTTATGAAAAACATGTCTACTTTACTTATTTCTCTTATTGTAAAACATGTCATTATGAATTTCAAATAATAAAAGTCCAAAAACCATTGGCATCTGATTATTTTAAGCAACGAAAGAAGACCCAAGCCTACTTAGGGTAGGGATGATTTCAATAAGCACCCGAGCTCGTGCAAGGCAAGGATTGCATTTATAAAGATTCGAGCTCACTTAAGGCATGGATAATCTAAGTAAGCACCCGAAATTACATTTATGAAGGCTTAAACCCACTTAGGGTAGGGATAATTTTAATAAGTACCCAAGCTCGCCTAGGATAAGGATTGCATTTATAAAATCACAAGCCCGCCTAGGGTAGGGATAATGTCAATAAGCACCCGAGCTCGTATAGGATAGATATTATTTTTATGAAGACCCAAACCCGCCTAAAGCAGGGATAATTTCAATAAATACCTGAGCTCGCATAGTGTAAGGTTGCATTTTTAAGACTTGAGCTCATCTAGGATAGGAAAATTTTCAATACGCACCCAAGCTCGCTTAAGGCAGAAATTACATTTATGATGACCTGAGTCTAAATAGGGTAGAGATAATTTCATTACGACCTGAGTGTTAATGTGCATTAAGGGTGCATGCATGTAAACGTTTAAATATTGATTAATTTCAAATACATTTCAAATATACATTTACGTAGCAAAAGTAAAACATATTAATCAACAACTACACTCAATAATTGAATCGAGAATAGTATAAAAAATAGAAATATACCCTTAAAGATGATTTGATGAAGATTCAAACTTTTGAAGCTCAATAATCTAGTCGGTAATGTCGGGTGGGATTATAAATCTAGAATGGTAACATTTGTTTGAATTTCCAGTATGATTTTCAAATTTAACTCAGTTCAATATTTGAATATAGCTCTCATTTGGCAAAATAGAATAAGGACCCTAATAAAACATTTTTAAAGTTTGTTTTATATATGGCTAAAAATGGGGACCTATTTACAAGAATTTCAAAGTTTAAAACACTTGACAAATGAATGCTTGACACTTTTTTTTCATGAATCCCATGCATGAAGACAAGTGTCCCTTTTCACTTGCCACTTGTCACCCTTTAATTCCATGCATAAGATATGTTTCACTCATGCCTGAAGCCATTTTGCCATGTGTCTTTTTTTATTTGGTAACTATTTTAACTAAAAAAATATTGGTTTAACATTTAAACCTTGACACATATAGGGTAAAGGACACGTAGACTCTGGAAGTTTTAATAGGGTCATAAAGACCCCTATTAGATGACATAAATAGTTTAAGTTAATGGTCAACTGGTCAAAAATAAGTAAGGTAACAAAATACCTCTAAATCATGTAGTTTGTTTATATGTAATTAGTTTATATTTTAAAATAAAGTAAAATAATAAATAAATAAAATTTAAAAAACTAAACTATCCACCGTCGTCGAAAAACAGCAATTGGCAGCCACCGAGTGCCATTTTCAATGGCGATAAGCACTAAAATTTTCAAATTTTATATTATTAGATTCTATTTTTCTTAATTTACACATTGGACGGGTGCAACAAAAGACTAGAAAATGGCTAAAAATAGTTGGGAGAGGCAGCGGTGCCCCCCCGCATTTGACGGTGGTTGCGAGCCCTCTCAACTATATTTGGCCATATTCTGGTATTTGTATTTTGCCAAAATGACTCCACCAATGTATAGATAAGAAAAATAGAGTCCAATGATATAAAATGTGAACATTTTAATCTTTGGAGAGTCATCGAAAAAGACAACCAGCAGTCGATTAATCGCTGTTTATCGGCGATGGTGGGCAATTTAGTTTTTAATTATTATTTTTTAAATTAAATTAATTTATTTATATATTAAAAAAATTGCCACTTAATAAAGTTTATAGCCTAATAGTTAAAGTGCTAACTTTTAACTTAAAGGTCTTGAGTTCAATTCTCACTAGGTTCATTATTTTTATTCTTCATACATACAGAGGCATTGGTACTTTTAACTCATTTGATAGTCTACATGGGCATTTTGGTACATTTAAATCTTTTGATAGTCAAAAGATGATTTACCATTTACCTTCCTTTATACATATAGGGTTATTTTAATACTTTTAACTCATTTGATAGTTGAAAGATAATTTCACCCTTTTGACCATTAAATCAAATAATTTTCATTATTTAACAGGGGTCTCTATGACCATTTTGAAACTTTGAGGGTTTTTCAGTCATTTTTGCCAAACTTTGGAGGTCTTTATGTCCTTTATCTGAACATATATTTTTTGAAAGATCCTGGAATAAATCCTACTTTTCAAAAATTTTCCAGATCGAACCTTTCAACCCGATTCACTACCCTAGTGCTCAATAAGTACATTTTATATTGCGAGACTCTTTAGTTTCACACCTATTTATCTTATGGAACTCTTTCAAAAGTTCATGAACAATGCCCCACACATATTACGAATATTACAGAACAGCGCGTTGAACTACACAAGCTGAGGTCAACCATATCTGTATAATCTTTACATCATCTATATTCTATCATCATCTATATTCTAAAAGAGCAACAACATAGATCATCACCATTAAATTTCTATATGCTCAACCATGAACTTATCTTTAGATTTGTATTCTTATAAATAATATCTGTAAACTCTGTTATGATATTATTTAACCATACAAAAAACTTCTTTTTAGAGTGTTCGCTTTTAGCCAAAAGACTTTTTGAAATACAATTCTCGAAGCATCAGGATATTCAACTCATCTAAATGAGATAACAGATCTCATATCTACTCACATCGAACTCCATAACTATTGGACCATATCCAACGACACCCAAAGGTCAGACCATGAATGGTCTTTGATAAACATGGATTCAAAGCATGGCAGATCATACACAAGCCTATTGTGGCGCTTAGGTCAAAGAACCATGAATACTACTTAACTCGAGAATACCCTCAATTGACAGCTATTTGAGATGTCTATTGAAGGTCCTTGTGTGTTTATTCAGTACCCAGTCCTCATTGAATACCTGCATGCCTATACGAGCTTCTGCTAAGCCTAGGGTCTACTAAAACTAACCATCTGGGCAATCCAGATATAGACACACACTAATCTGAAATGTATACCAATCGACCAGTGTCGACAAAATGGATCAGGAACGATATCTTTTAGAACATTACTGCGCAATGACATTTCTTAGCACCATTTGCAACTCCTTGTAACTATGTATTACAATAATATTCATAGGTCTTTGTCTCATTTTAGACAATGTTCTAACTCTTAGAATGTTAATCTTTTAGCACTAACCCAAACTCCTTTGGATCAAATTTAAACTCCTTTAGATCTACAATGTCTTTAAATGTAAAAAGCTTAGTACTATTTATTTATGTATTTAACGATTATATAAAAATGTATATTGTATATTGCAACGATACGTAAGCATCATTACCAACAACTCTCACTTGCTCTAATTCCATTAATGATGATGTTGAATATCCATCGACTCTATGTATCTCTCTAACACCCTAAAAGTTAAGGCCTCAATAAATGAGTATGTTATATTACCCATAGGGTCTACTCTAGATACTATTACAAATCTTTCGTCCAAGATTTCTCTAATTATATCGTATTTGATCTCCATATGATTAGACTTATGGTGTAGTCTTAGCTATTATGCTTGGGTAATTACCGCTTTATTTGTCGCAGTATAGTGGGATAAGATTCACTAAACTTATAACTATTTTGAGTTCAACGACTATATTGCGTATCCATATTGCTACTTTTATAGCTTCTAAAGTCTCAAGGTATTATTCCTTCAAGACAGAATCAGCTGTGGACACTTACTTAATGCAATACAAATTGATTGTGGCACTATTGAGAAGAAACCATATCTAGATATTAACTTTCTATCATTTGGTTCAGACTTAAAAGTCTTAATTATGTATCCTCTCACTTGTTAGTTACACTCTCCATTTATTAGAAACTTATCCTTTGTATCTATAAGATATTTCAGGATGTGTTTCATAACCATTCAATAGTCATTTACTATATCAAACAGTTACTAGCTCATAATACTTACAGTCATACTAATGTCAGGTTTCGTACATAACATGGCGTATATCAAGGTACCTATAACTTTATAGAGATCACTGAGTGTAACCTTTTACCACTAATTTGGGTTTGAAGGTCTCTACCTTCAATTAGGCTCATGCTTCCTCTTGTAAACCCATTTATAACTAATAGGAACTATTTCTTTAAGAAGCTCAACTAAGTTCCAGACTTGATTAATATGCATAAAGTCAATTTTGGATTTCATGGTTTCTTGCCATTTTCCTAGATCGATGTCCAAAATCATCTCTCTATAAGTCAAAGGATCTTTTTCTTCAACTAAACAAACCTCGATGGTATCTTCAAGTATCATACATACCTTACAAATAGCCTTGGAATCCTTTTTAACTTTTGTGAAGGGTATGTTAAAAGGTATCTCACTTGATTGATCTTGAGGTTCTATTGTTGGTTTCATAATTCTTGGATTGACTTCATCAAGTTCAATCCTTCTATAATCCCCATAAATCATGAGAAACTATTTTCTCTAGAAAAATGGCATTACAAGTAACAAATGTTTCATTCATCTAAATGATAAACTGATATCCCTTAAAGTATTTAGGATATCTATTGAACCGATACTTATACCATTTTGGTGCAAGTTTATCCTGTTGCGTAACTTTTATATAAATAAAACAGCCCCAAATCTTAACATACTTAAGACACAGTTTCCTCTCAGTCCATATCTCAAATGGAGTAGTAGGCAAAGCTATACTTTTCCTTTTCATATCTTTCTAGTATTACTCAAATTATACAATAAATTACAGATATAAGACGAATATACGATATCTAATACATAGCCATTACTAGCATCAAATACTAACGAAATGTTAATATTTGGTAATTAGACACCTAAGGGAAACATCTTGCATATAGCGAGGTATTTTGGATAGTAACGTTTACGGTGTCTAACTACATTGCAATGAAAACACTTTCCGTTGCATTTATTCTCATCTTGTGGACCTTGATATATCAAACAATTATTTTAGATGGAGAATAATACTACTTGCTCTATTGATGTGCAGGCGCTTCCACTGAATATCAGTAGATATCGAGGCCAAGATATATGCTTTGACTCTCAAATCATCCTTTATCAATTTCTAATAAGTTTGAACCTCTTCAAAAGAAGTATTATCATAAACACCTCTTATTATCTTTTGATCAATGATATATTCAAATTATTTTAAATCTATAACAATTCTCAGATTCATCTGCCAATCATAATTATTTTTTGATACCCTACAGTTTGTGTGCATCTAACCTATGTATCTAATGGATTCATATTCTTTTTATCTTATGTTTATAAAACAAGACAGAAGATGTCTAACGGAATTTTTTTTTTTTGAAGGGGATTACAATATATTTCATTTTCTGTACCACCTGGGGGGGGTTCGAACCCAAGTGGGGATGTGAGTCTTGGAGGAGCTCGGCCAACTAGGCTGAGCCCTTATGCTCATGTTTAGCGGAATATTTCTAATTGTTAAACTTAATGCTTTTAGATCATAGATATAACTACTACATGTTTTTTTATCTAAAGATGCCATTTCCCTGGTTTACATATTCCCTTTAATCTCTCAAATGGGAAAATAAAAATTTAAACACTTTTAAATTTTACAGTGAGAAAAAGATCTAGTCGATATTCTACTCTGATCTCACGCTTTAACAATATTAGCTTTTATAAAGCTGAAACGTTAAACAACTCTACTTCTGATCCTAAATATATTTTATCCTCACTCTTTAGCAATATTGGGTAAATGTGTTTTAGACTAACTTGCTAATGCTTAAATATAAGTTACTAACAACACCCTCGCATTTTAGTAATATTGGATAATACTTTTACTTATATTTTTCTCATCTCATGTTTAGCTAGTATAGTCTAAATCACACTGACCAGTTTCTCACATTTTAGTAATATTGAGAAAGACCGAGATGACCCATTTAACACCACATTGACAAGGTGGAGCATGTATAGCATTATCCTATAATAAAATATATTTCAATTTGATTAAGAGATATTTTATAATTTATAACAACTTTTTTTGCATCTCATGTGAATCTAATTAATAATCAGAATATTTGTTCATGTAAGCACAACTAACATCTACCAGTAGGGCTCCCATTATGGTTAATAGCACAAACAAATGCTACATTTTATAATACAATAATATGATAATTATAAATGCAATAAATAAAGTTCACATGCATATAAAGCAAGATATAGTGTATTGCTTTGAATGCCCCAGCGCTATAAGTTAGAATGGCTTAGCGTTCAACTCTATGAATGCTTTAGCATTCAACAACTTGAATACCCTAGTGTTATACTTATGATGCCTCAACGTTAAACTTATAAATGCCCTAGCTTTCAACTTCTTGAACCCACCAGCCATATAACGTACCAACACCTCTCTTAATGCATTTTAGGGTACATATAGGTGATTGTGCACATGTTAAAAAGTTTTAAATGCATGTTCAACATACATTACGTAGCGAAATAAAATAATATAATCAATATATGCACACAATAATTGAATTAAAATAGTACTAGAATCGAATACATAACCTTATAAACGATTTGGCAAAGATTGTTGAGCTTTAAAGCTTGTTAAGCTCACAATAAAGTCCACCCTTGAACAATTCTGGACTCCAACATTTGATGGAATTAGAGTAGTTAGAATGGTATCATTTGATCAGTATTTTGTGCAAGAATTGACAAAAAAAACTAAACTCTTGAATTGGTTGAAGCATTAAATGCTTAAAATGGTGTTTAGGGACCAAAATGCAACTTTCTCAAAGTTTGCATTTTCTCTCTTCTCTTTGCACAAAATTTTCATTCAAAATGAATTCTCACACAAAATGAACACTTTTCAATTTTTTTTTTAAATAGCCTAAGACATTTAAGTGGCTATATGTCACATATGTAACCATGTTATACCATGTAGGCTTATGCATGAGTGACATTTCACTCATCCATGCAAACACTTTGTGTAATATCCAATCCCTATTAGTAGTATTGGCGCCTAGATTTTGGTATAGAACAAATAAGACACCGTAGGGTTACTCGATTTTAACCCTATTAGAAATATTTTCTTTATAGTGCACGTGAGAGATATCAGACCTAATTTGGTAATTTCACACTTGATCGGTGCGCCGGACGACCCTAGAATATTTCTAGAATTTTTCTCTATTGGCTTGGGAAAGAAAATTCTAATTTACTACATGAATTTCTATTTAAGGATTATGAATGGAACAAGCCTTTGTTGAGAAACATAATCCATATATTAGAGAATGGACCAATTAGAAGAAATCTCATGGATTGCCAAGTTGGAAGTTCTAGTTAGTTCTTTGAACTATTCTAACTAAATAGTTACAAATGAACTAATTACATAATTAGTTTTTAACTAATGGCAAATTAGAAGTTTTAAGTAAGTTGAAGGGCAAAATGGTAAATTGAGGGAGCACTATATATATGTTAGAAGTGTGTAGAAATTTGAAGAGAGATCAAAACCAACACTTAGCCAAAAAAAGAGAGAAATTCGAGCTTCAAATAGGGTGCTGCTACAGTGACTATTCAAGTTTTTTTTTCATGATTTTTCATGTGTAATCAAGCCAAATTAAGGTTACAAACCAATCCCTAAGCTCAATTGAAGTCTTTATTAGTGGAAATTCAAGAAAAAGAGGTAAGAAAAGCATCTTTTATGAGTTTGATAAGTGAGAATTCAAGAATGTGTTAATTGATGTTCTTATGTGTATTCTTGGCTTAGATTGAGTTGAATTCTAGTTTGGAGCTTGAAGGAGTCATCAATTTGAAGAAATTGGCAAGGTGAGAATTAGGGTTTTTGGTGATTTTGTTGTAGAGATTTCAATTGATTGTGATTAGGGTTTTAGAATGAAATTGGCATGATTTTGTTGTAATTGGAACAAGAAATTGAGAAAAGGAATGTGTTAGAACCTAGGGTGAAATTCTGCTACTTTAGGGAAGTTAGGAAGTAAGTGGTGTTTTGATTGAATTGTTGTGTGTAAATGATGCATATTGTGAATTGAATGTATATGGTTGATGAAAAAATCCAAAAATAAAGAAAATGGGACATAATTGTCCATGTTGGAAAGGTAAAGGGCAAGTATGTCCAATCAAATTATAAGGTGTTCAATAATTTTCAGGGCGCCGGATGGTGAGTTAGTTTCGATTATGGCTCCGTAACTAAAATCGGGAAGTAGTTTACATCCGGGCTTTGTATGCCGATTAGGGCATTTAGTAGTTAAATGAGATTCTAGTGTTCGATTTGGTTCTAAATGTCATTTATGGCGCGCAGGTGAGGATAACCGAGAGCGTTAACGGGAGCAGGAATCGGGAGCGAAATTGAGCGCGGAGCGGTTGTGAGTGGAAATCTTCCATTTCTTTTACTTTTCGGTTATTATGTTTTCGCACAATGACTATGTATGTTTTATGAGCTTTCGATGCATAAACATGATTTATGATCTTGATATATTCATAGACATGCTTTTACATGATCGATTTGTGAAACAGTTTTAAAATTTCTGCATTTGTTTTAAGGCCATTGGTACCCTCAGATTATAGTGGTGATGATTGTATTAGACCCGGCCGGTATATCCCGTGCACATGGGCAGGTCTTGGGGGTATGTCACTAACTCCGGGAAGTCGGGATGTCGAGTCATGTGAGTCGCTCTGTGTACGGGATATTGTCTCGCTATATGCATGCGATGTAGAATTCCGCTGCGTAGCCAGTGAGATGTCTTAAGATGTCACTGTGGGTGCTGCTAGTTGAGGTGCCCCGTGACCTACTCACGTATGCGGTGCTAGTTGAGTCGCTGCGTGGGTATAGAGCTTTAGGGTTACCATTGGTACAATTTAGAAAGAAAATGGCCGAGCAAGGATTTTACTAGTTTTCGATTTACCGATAGCATTTATGCATTTATATGTACACAACAGTTATTATGTTATACAGATTCTGAATATAGTTTTCCAAAGATGTAGATAAAATCCGCTCGGCAAGATTTCATTAGCATATGATATTAGAAACCGTTTTACAATTTTACATCCATTTTAGAAGCATAATTTCTGCATGTACTTTAGAAATTGCTATCTTTGTATAATATTCTTGTAATTGAATTCTCATTTACACTCACTGAGCTCCTTTAGCTCACTCGTTTTATGTTTTATGTTTTAAACCCCTTTCTCAGGTGCAGGTCTCGGAACGCAAGCTGCTATTCTCCTATCGCCGAGTAGTGGGCCGAATCCAAAGATAATTTTTGTACATGTAAATGTGCTAATAGCACTCCTTACTTTATGCATAATAGTTGTAGGCATGTATATTTGTAAGTATGTGTTGAATCAAGAAGAAGAGATTTCCAGTTTATGATGATCGTTTTTACTTTTTATGATTATGCTTATTTTGTGATTTACACGAAATAATTGAGTTGTGTTGGATTTGATTTGAAAAGGACCGGAGGTCCGAATTGGTAGAATTGAGATGTGTTGGAATTAGAAGTGAAATTTCTTTGCAGGTTTATATAGATTTTCTGAAAAACAATGGAAACTCTGTCCGTTTGTTTTTAAAACTAAGAAGTCGTTTTCATGTATATTACTAGATCTTTTTAGTAGTAACAAGAATTCGCCTCGCGGAATTTCTTAACTTACCCAGTTAGGTTCAGAGGAGCTTCCGTCGGGGTGCCTGGCAGGGCCGCTGGGATCTATAGTAGAGGGTCTCGGGTCAGGTCCTGTCACTTTGCATGATTGATATTTGTCACATATATATCCATGCATGCTGCCATTTGTTACACAAATAGCCATGCATGGATTTTAGGACCTATTTGTAAAATTGAAACCATAGTTTGTAAATGTTGCAAATAGGTCTCTATTGCATGAAAAAGTGCCAATAGAGATAAGACTCTCTATGTTCACCTCCGTTTGTCTTACGAAACACTTCTGCAAGTTTGTGAACAATGCCCCCCCCACATTACAGATATTATAAAATTGAACGTTAAACCATACAAGTTTAGGTTAACCATATCTGTATAATCCCTCTGTCATCCATATCCTGGAGGAGTAGAGATATAGATTATGACCGTCAAATCTTTATATGCTCATTTTGAAAAAATTGAATAAGGACCTTAATGAAACATTTTTAAAGTTTAGTTTATATAAGGCAAAAAAATAGGACCTATTTGCAACAATTAGCCAATGAATGCTTGAAACTTTTCTTCCATGCATCCCATGCAAGAAGATAAGTGTCCATCTTTACTTGCCACTTGTCACTCATTATTTCCATGCATATGACATGGGTCACTTATGCATAAAGCCATTATGCCACATGTCATTTTTTTCATTAGTTAACTACTTTAACTAATAAAATATTGTTTAACACTTAAACCTTAACATATATTTCCCAATAGATCCTCAAACAAATCTTGCTTTCTAAAGTTTTCCAGGATCGAACCATTCACCTCAGTCCGCTACCTTAGTGTTCAACAAGTACACTTCATATTGTGAGACCCCCTAGGTTTACACTCGTTTGTCTTACAAAACTCTTTTGCAAGTCCGTGAATTATGTCCCACACACACGTTATAGATATTACAAAATAGGGTGTTGAACCATACAAGCTAAGGTCAACCATATTCGTATAATCCTTCCATTACCTATATCCTGAAAGAACAAAGATACAGATCATCACCGTCAAATCTATATATGCTTGACCATAAACTTATCTCTAGATTTGTATTTCTATAAATAATATCTATAAACTCATTTACGATATTGTTAACCCTAAGAAAAACTATTTTTCAAGGTTTCCTCTTTTAGTAAAAAGACTTTCTCAAAGCATCAAGATATACAACTTACCCATATGAGCTGACAGATCTCATATCTACGCATACTAGACTCCATAACCATTAGACAATACCCAATGACACCCAGATGTTAAACCATGTGTGGTCTTTGATATGCAAGGAATCAAAGTATAGTGGATCACTTACAAGTCCATCGTGGCATTCAGGTGAAAGAACTATGAATACTACTTAACTTGAGAAGACCTTCAATTGACGGCTTTATGGAATGTCTATTAGAGGTTCCCATAAGTCTGTTAAGTATCCAGTCCTCACTAAATACTTATATACCTATATAAACTTCCGCCAAGCCAACGCTTTGCTTAGACTAACCATTTTAACAATCCAGATATGAACTTACGATATCTAAAAGGTATACTAATCGGGCCTGTGTTGGCAACTATGGATCAAGAACGATATCTTTTAGAACATTACTGCGTAATGACATTTTTAGTACAATTTACAACTTCTTGCAACTATGTCATTACTATAATATTCTTGGTTTCAGACAAGTTCTTAACTCTTAGAATGCTAATCTCTTAGCACTGACCCAAACTCTTTTGGATTAGATCTATAATGTCTATAAATGTAACAAGCTTAATATCATTTAATTATATATTTAACAATTATATAAAAATATTTATTGCATATTGGAATGGCAAGTAAACACCATTCCCAACACCGAGTCTGCCCAAGGTAAGCACAATCTCAATAAGCACCCAAGTCCACCTAAGGTAGAAATTGCATTTATGAAGACTTAAACCTGCACATGATAAGGATGATTTCAATAAGTACCTAAGCCTACCTAAGGAAGTGATTACATCTATGAAGACCCAAGCCCGCTAGGTGTATAAATAATCCCACTAAGCATCCTAGCCTTCATAGGGAAAGAGCGTAAGCTAAAAACCATAAGCGGTTATGAAAATGATCCTTATTAACAAAAGCTTAAAAAATGAAACAATACAAAGGCAAAGTAAAGCACTCAATGAGTGCAAACCAGAAACTTAGTATTATATAAATCCTGAACAATATTGTTTAAAAGGACATATCTACCCAAAATATAGATATTATTTAAAAAAGGCATTCTCGTCCAAGGGAAAAAGCAAAAAGTACAAATAAAGAGAAATTTAGATTCAAGTAGCATGAGCAGCGTGGTTTTCAGCATCTAATATAACACATTCTTAGGTGAGGGAATATTAACAGTAGGAGTAAGAATATCATTAGCGGGAAACTTCATATTGATGGCAAGAGTAGGCATATTGACAACACAATGGATAAAAGCAACCTCAAAAGAATTCACAAGGAAAACCTTCTCAATAAGAGCAGTGTCCTTGGTGATCGAGGCAGGGTTCTTTGGAGGATCATGGTAAGGTCAACAAGATCAATAGTAGCCTCATACATACTTAGGACTAGCCATAAGCCACTTCAAGTTAGCGCCTTACTATGCTCTTGAGCCATTGAAGGTCGATCAAAGGGTAAATTTCTCCAAAAACCTTTAAGTATATTGAGAATCCTTCAAAAACCCTAAAGTGTCACCTGTCACCCTAACCCTCGGCATAAGTAACATACACCTCATGAGTTAGTTCATCAATTATCTTGGCCTTCTCCTACCTAACAAGCTCTAGGTATTCCAACTTCTAGCAAGTCTCGATGAACTTATCCTTCATAAGTCCATGTTGTTGGTCAACTTGGATACCTAGCTTGTCGTGACTACTAATGACAAAGATGCTTCTTGTTGTAACACAGCTTTTTGCTACTATAGTTTAAAAACTTTACTCTCTGCCTTAGCTAACTTTGTCTTGGTAGCCTCGACCCAAGCCCCTAAATCTTTGGATTCCTCGTTAACCTACTAGACTTCTTGTCTTGCCTTGGCCAAGTTCTCTTCAAGCTGTTAGATGATAAGCAGCCTCTAAATTACATCTATTTGAAACATGGTAAAGAAATAGATAGTTTGGAATGAAAATAAAAGGGAATTTAGATCATGAACTGAAGTAAAATAAAAACCAAATGTAAGGAGCTTACGTTCATTAAGCTCCTAATGCCCAAGTGAACCACGATGATTGGGTCCTAATTAACTATCTACTGGGCCTGAGTAAGATCCATATACCTATCCTCCTTGGTAGTAATGTAATTAGGTACTCAAGTTGAGACCACTTACTAGAAACAAAGTCTACGGGTGTAACCGTTAATAGGGTTTCTGACACCAACTACTATAATTTCTCTCAAGAGAGCAACCAAAAACTTAAGGCCCTTGATGTCTAGAGAGAACTTAAGAAAGGACCTTGGGTCATAAGGTAGTTGGAGAAGGCTATATAGGTGACTTGACGAAGGCTTTCCCATTTTTTTCCTACCTTAGCCTTGAAGGTTGATCTTAATGCTATACCCATTATTCTCAGACTGACCATCGAGAAGGTACTCCCCTTCTATGACTTCCACGGCCTCTAACCCCAGGATCCCAAACTAGGTGATCTTGATGTAGGAGAAGCTCACAGTCCATTTGCAGCACTTGAGCCGAATAAGAGGTCAAAAACCTCTTAGGAATCTATTCTTTCATGTCCCACTCTCGACCCAGAGCCCGATCCTTAATGACGAGTCCGCTTTTAACTAAGGTTATCTCCGTAACCTTGCGTCCTTAAAAAAAAAAGAAAAAGAAAAGAGTGTGAATAAAAATAAAACACTTACACAAAATAAATACTAAAATCGAATAAGTCTTACTTCTTCTCTAGGAATAAAGAAGGATAATCTCTAGTTGAGAATCGCATCCTTCAAAACCCCTGAGTTAGTAAACCTCTGTAGCTAGCTAGAACCACGTCAACCCAGCTTTACGTGTATGATGCGATAATTCTATATCTTATGATTAAGTGCAAGTATACATTATCATATGCAAGTAATAAAGGGACAAAAGAGTCAGATGTCGAACTCACAAGGATAATATCTTCTTTTTAACCAAGTACTAAAATTATATACTTCTAGTAATTATTCAGAAAAATAAAAATCTAAGAATTAATTTAGGAAGTATAAAAGCAATGACATAACATAAAGAGATTTGGAAGATAGCAATATAGAGAAAACCTAGGGTTAATATTATCCCTCAATATGCTTTCTAATGATTAGTCCTCTAATATTAAACTCCTTTAGTTCTTGTTATTGATCAAGATACTAATGTATTCACAAGCTTCTCCCAAGGTCATGCAAGTATACCTTAATTTACCAAATACCTATATTCCTATGGTACTTGTAATAAATTAAGATTCATTAAAATTAAGTCTTATTGATCATACATGCCAATTAGGTATATTTCTATCCTAATTTAAAAACTTGCATATGCAATATTGAGTATTACTCTACACTTATGCATTAAATTACCTAGGTCTAAAATAATGATTCCTCTTTCGAATTTATCAAAATATTACAAAATCATTCACCATATATTGGCCAAATATATGAAGCATTAAGAATAAGTAATTTGAATAATAAAGAACTAAATTTATTAAATATTAGAAAGATATGGCAATTAAGCGCACATATTGAGTTCAAATATTAACTCTAAAAAGAAAATTTAGTTCATGGCTTCAAAAGAACAGTGAAAAAAAATAATAAGAAATCATGATACAATCAATAGTAAATCGATATAGACATTGAATTACTTTTGATTTCGCTGCCTAAGAAACTCTTAATGCTGAAGAACAACTTAAATTTCTCTCTATTGATGCTTTAATTATGCTCCAATTGCTCTCTAAGACTTGTGTTGTGTATTCTTGATGTTCTTGGATGCTCTATAAAGGCTGGGATGAATGTCCTTTTATAGGGAATGATTTAAGCTTGAAAACCTCAATTCTTGTCGGGTCAGAAGTTGCACTACCGTTGAGGCACTATCTTACTGTCATTAGGGCGTTGCGCTTGAAACGAACTATCTCTAGAGCAGTGAAGACATAGCGCTGGGGCATTGAGCTGTTGCTAGTGCGATGGCTAGATGGCGTTAGGGCAATGAACTGTGACTTAAATATGTCTTTTTTTAATTTTCTTATTTTAATCATTGTTCCAGAGCTAGGGCGAAAATCTTGTGGCGCTGGGGCGACAGGTGCATATTTTGAAAAGTTTACAATATAGTCCTTATATTTGCTTCTTATTTTAAATAGCCATTTATTCTCGTAAAATAATAAAATATCAAGATGAAAATATGAGAAAATATATGTCAATTATGCCCTTATCAGTGCATCAGAGAGATTTTGCTTGGTAGCCAAGTACTTATAAATAAGGTAAAATAATGTTACAATGTAAATAATAAAGACAACATTAAATAGCTCGAGGACAATAAAAAAGGAATAACCTACATCTAGGGAGAGCTGAGTCAGAAAGACTAAGATCCTTAAAGGGTTGGAGATTTTCTTAACCTTACTCTCGTCTAGCATAAAACTAGAACTCCTTCCACACCTTGTTAGTAGAAGGTGAATTTTGAATGGGTAGAAGTATCACAACTTCTGAAAAGATGGTTCAGACTGTCCTACCCTCGTAAATAAGATAAAAAGCCCTGATTTGGACCTACTTGTAATGATGCAATTCCTAAATGAACTAAAATTCTCTCAAATTATGGTTGCATATAGAGTTTAAGCCCGAGTTTAAAGAACTTGATATGCAAAGTGTTTACGCTCAAAATATAACGCGGTTATTGCAGTATAGATTGAGGTGTCGATCCCACGAGGAAACTCTTGGCAAAATAGATTGGTGAAGTAAAATATTAAAGAGGTAGCAAAAGATAAAATTAATTGATGAGATGAAATGGTCTATGAATTGAAGAAAATATCTTATGATGATTTAAGCAAGGCTTTGAGAATCACAATTATGCTTTATAAATCTACTCTACACTTTGATTCAATGCTTATAACTCAATTGAAAGTTTCACATCCCAAACAATCAATCGGAAGATATGTAAAATATAGCAAATTTGATAACACATGTATTTGATATAATTAAACTCTTTGCAAGCATTAGCACACATCATGTTCATTTATACAAGTTATCTAAGATCGACAATATATCATTTTGACAATATTGCAGTAAAGGATCAACTTGAATATCAAACATTTATTGCCCTTACATGTTATCCAAGATCGACTGTAATATCCAATCCCTATTTGTAGTATTGGCGCCTAGATTTCGGTATAGAACAAATAAGACACCGTAAGGTTACTCGATTTTAACCCTCTTAGAAATATTCCCTTTATAGTGCACGTGAGAGATATTAGACCTAATTTGATAATTTCACACTTGATCGGTGCGCCGGACGACCCTAGAATAGTTTTAGAATTTTTCTCTATTGGCTTGAAAAAGAAAATTCTAATTTACTACATGAATTTTCATTTAAGGGTTATGAATGGAACAAGCCTTTGTTGAGAAACATAATCCATATATTAGAGAATGGACCAATAAGAAGAAATCTCATGGATTGCCAAGTTGGAAGTTCTAGTTAATTCTTTGAACTATTCTAACTAAATAGTTACAAATGAACTAATTACATAATTAGTTTTTAACTAATGGCAAATTAGAAGTTTTAAGTAAGTTGAAGGGCAAAATGATAAATTGAGGGAGCACTATATATATGTTAGAAGTGTGTAGAAATTTGAAGAGAGATCAAAACCAACACTTAGCCAAAAAAAGAGAGAAAATTCGAGCTTCAAAGGGGAGTGCTGCTATAGTGACCTTTCAAGTTTTTTTTTCATGATTTTTCATGTGTAATCAAGCCAAATTAAGGTTACAAACCAATCCCTAAGCTCAATTGAAGTCTCTATTAGTGGAAATTCAAGAAAAAGAAGTAAGAAAAGCATCTTTTATGAGTTTGATAAGTGAGAATTCAAGAATGTGTTAATTGATGTTCTTATGTGTATTCTTGGCTTAGATTGAGTTGAATTCTAGTGTGGAGCTTGGAAGAGTCATCAATTTGAAGAAATTGGCAAGGTGAGAATTAGGGTTTTTGGTGATTTTGTTGTAGAGATTTCAATTGATTGTAATTAAGGCTTTAGAATGAAATTGACATGATTTTGTTGTAATTGGAACAAGAAATTGAGAAAAGGAATGTGTTGGAACCTAGGGTGAAATTCTGCCACTTTAGGGAAGTTAGGAATTGAGTGGTGTTTTGATTGAATTGTTGTGTGTAAATGGTGCATATTGTGAATTGAATGTATATGGTTGATGAAAAAACCAAAAATGAAGAAAATGGGACATAATTGTCCATGTTGGAAAGGTGAAGGACAATTATGTCCAACTAAGTTATAAGGTGTTCAATAATTTTCAGGGCGCCAGATGGTGAGTTAGTTTGGATTATGGCTCCGTAACTAAAATCGGGAAGTAGTTTACACTCGGGCTTTGTATGCCAATTAGGGTATTTAGTAGTTAAATGAGATTCTAGTATTCGATTTGGTTCTAAATGTCATTTATGGCGCGTAGGTGAAGATAACCGAGAGCATTAACGGGAGCAGAAATCGGGAGCGAAATTGAGCGCAAAGCGGTTGTGAGTGGAAATCTGCCATTTCTTTTACTTTTCGGTTATTATTTTTTCGCACAATGACTATGTATGTTTTATGAGCATTCGATGCATAAACATGATTTATGATCTTGATATATTCATAGACATGCTTTTACATGATCGATTTGTGAAACAGTTTTAAAATTTCTGCATTCGTTTTTAAGGCCATTGGTACCCTCAGATTATAGTGGTGATGATTGTATTAGAGCCGTCCGGTATATCCTGTGCACATGGGTAGGTCTTGGGGTGTGTCACTAACTCCGAGAAGTCGGGATGTCGAGTCATGTGAGTCACTCCATGTGTACGGGATATTGTCTCGCTATATATATGCGATGTAGGATTCCGCTGCGTAGCCAGTGAGATGTCTTGAGATGTCACTGTGGGTGCTGCTAGTTAAGGTGCCCCGTGACCTACTCACGTATGCGGTGCTAGTTGAGTCGCTGCGTGGGTATAGAGCTTTAGGGTTACCATTGGTACAGTTTAGAAAGAAAATGGTCGAGCGAGGATTTTACTAGTTTTCAATTTACCGATAGCATTTATGCATTTATATGCACACAGTAGTTATTATGTTATACAGATTCTGAATATAGTTTTCCAAAGATGTAGATAAAACCCGCTCAGCAAGATTTCATTAGCATATGATATTAGAAACCGTTTTACAATTTTACATCCGTTTTAGAAGTATAATTTCTACATGTACTTTAGAAATTGCTATCTTTGTATAATGTTCTTGTAATTGAAATCTCATTTACACTCACTGAGCTCCTTTAGCTCACCCGTTTTATGTTTTTAAACCCTTTTTCCCAGGTGCAGGTCTCGTAACGCAAGCTGCTGATTCTCCTATTGCCGAGTAGTAGGTCGAATCCAAAATTTTTTGTACATGTAAATATGCTAATAGCACTATTTACTTTATGCATAATAGTTGTAGGCATGTATATTTGTAAGTATGTGTTGAATCAAGAAGAAGAGATTTCCAGTTTATGATGATCGTTTTTACTTTTTATGATTATGCTTATTTTGTGATTTAAACGAAATAATTGCGTTGTGTTGGATTAGATTTGGAAAGGATCGGAGGTCCGAATTGGTAGAATTGATATGTATTGGAAATAGAAGTGAAATTTTTTTGCAGGTTTTATATGGATTTTCAGAAAAACAGGGGAAACGCTATCCGTTTGTTTTTAACATTAAGATGTTGTTTTCATGTATATTACTAGACCTTCTTAGTAGTAACAAGAATTGAAAAGGGGTTCACCTCGCGAAATTTCTCAACATACCCAGTTAGGTTCAGAGGAACTTCCGTCGGGGTGCCCGGCAGGGCCGCTGGGATTTATAGTAGAAGGTCTCGAGTCGGGTCCTGTCATTGTGGGACATCCTGGGTCTTTATACTTGGGTGGTGTCTTTTGTTCAATCACTGCACTTACCTGTTCTGCCAAAAATGCAGTTTTCTTCACATGGTGTTTTCTTTTGATAGTGCATAAATCCTTGATGATTTTGGCATAAGTTGAAACATGCTTAATCAAATGCAACAAGGGAAGATTAATCTTAACTTGTTTCAAATGTTCTAAAATCTCACCTTGAATTTTTGAATTTTTTCCAATCGGTCGAAGAGGTTGAGGAAAAGGCACTGGGATTGAAAACTTATTTTCGGGCTCTTTTTCCACTGTGGCTTCTTTTTCAAGGGTGGCGTCTTTACTACTCGTAGATGTGTTAATTTCAGAAGTAGGCTCACTTACAATCTTTCCACTTCGAGTAGTAATGGCATTGACTTTTTTGAGATTTTGAACATCAGAAGTAGAAGCTTGTGCCATGAATTGTCCTTTCGAATTGGATTGAGGTTGAGCTGAAAACTTACCTCGCTCTTATACAGTTAAGGCACTGGCAACTTTGTGATTTGACTCTTGATTTCTTTGTTTTCGTCTACCACTTGTGCAAGAATTGTTTCAAATATTTGATTAGTCTTACTTTATGCCTCTATAAATGCTTGTAATGTATCCTCTAAAGAACTCCTAATTGGTCGTGCATTATATTGAGATGCAACATAAGACTTGGGTGCTTGTTGTTCTTGTTTCCACTAGTTGTTGGCTTGTTGGTCAGATTTCCAACTGAAATTTGGGTGGTTTCTCCAACTAGGATTATATGTTTCAGAGTAGGGTGAATAAGGCTTCTTGTGCATCCCTAGGGCATTACATTGTTCCTCATATATCCCTCTCATCTCACTATACGTGGGGTAATCCTGAGCTAAGTGTTCCACTCCTCCACAGACAAAACAGACATCGTGTGACTAAACTCTAGCAACTGTGTGGGTGACCCTTCTATCATTGGTTTTCAAGGCCTGTAACTCCCTAATTAAGACCTTTATTTGGGCTTTGAGGTTATCCTCTTCCCTAAGATGGAAAACTCCATTAGGTCGTGACCTATTTGTGCTTTCAGTAATGCTAGGTCCAGTCCATGTATGGACTTTTTTGGCTAAGTCATTAAGGAATTCTATGGCTTCCTCAGGATCTTTGTGAAGGAACTCCCTATTACAGGATCTTTGTGAAGGAACTCCCTAACCAAGCACCAATTTTCATACCCATGGCGAGGGCACAGATTTAGCAACTCCTTAAACCTTTCCCATGCTTGATATAAGGTTTCACTGTCTTTTTAGGAGAATGAAGAAATTTGTCTTTTCAGTCCATTGGTTTTGTGTTGTGGAAAATATTTATTGAAAAATGCTTGGGTCATTTCTGCCCAAGTTCCTATAGACCTCGGCCTCAAAGCGTATAGCCAACTCTTTGCTTTGTCTTTCAAAGAAAAAGGAAAAAATTTAAGTCTAACAGTGTCTATGGCTTCAAGTTAGCTATGGAAAGTGGCAATTACCTCTTCAAATTTCTTAACATGTACATAAGAATTTTCACTATCTAGACCATGAAAAGTGGGAAGAAGTTGTATCATTCTAGGTTTAAAATCCGAATGTGGTGTGTTAGGTGGAAATATAATGTATGATGGTGTGGCTGTTCGAGTAGGATGCAAGTAATCTTTTAGAGTTATAACGGGGTTTTCTTCGTGTTGGCTCATTGTGTTAGAATTACAAGATGAACTAAAAGGTGAATTCTCTTCACTTACAAATTGTGGGGGTGGTTCTAGTTCTAGTTCTAGTTCTCTCACAAATCTTCCTCATTTGTCTCTAAGTCGATGCATATATCCTAACAACAATTATTTTTTTTTTTTAAGGAAGGAAATGCTTAAGGAAAATTAAGAAGTGGAATTAAACACAACAAGAAATAGAAATGAGTTAGGTGGTAAGACCAACCATGAAATATAAATACAATAACTAAACAAAAGATAATGAACTATAAAGTACGATAAAAAAAGTATAATAAATAAATAATAAAAAGAAAATACAATAAGTAAATAAATAAAAGGTTAGGCAGTAGAACTGGCCATTAAAATAAAAAAAAAATACAACACATTAACTAAAGAAAATAAAGTGCAATAAATACGTAAAAGAAAATGAAAATAAAGTACAATAAAAAAATGCAATAAATAAGTAAAGTACAATAAAAAATAAAGACACTAAGTTAGGCGGTAGAACTAGCCACAAAATAAAAAAATAATACAACAAATTAACTAAAGAAAACAAAATAAATTAGGTGGTAGAACCAACCATGAATAATAAATAAATTACAATAAAGAAAATAAAACTAAGATTTTACAAAGAAAATAAAATGTGCAAAGTTACCACTTTAGTATTTATAATCATAACTGACTTTCGCTTAGTGTGCTTCCCCGGTAACAGCGCCAAATTTTTGTATACGCTCAAAATATAACGCGGTTCTCGCAGTATAGATTGAGGTGTCGATCCTACGAGGAAACTTTTGACAAAATAGGTTAGTGAAGTAAAATATTAAAGAGGTAGCAAAGGATAAAATTAATTGATGAGATGAAATTGTCTATGAATTGAAGAAAATATCTTATGATGATTTAAGTAAGGCTTTGAGAATCACAATTATGCTTTATAAATCTACTCTACACTTTGATTCAATGCTTATAACTCAATTGAAAGTTTCACATCCCAAACAATCAATCGGAAGATATGTAAAATATAGCACATTTGATAACACATGTATTTGATGTAATTAAACTCTTTGCAAGCATTAGCACACATCATGTTCATTTATACAAGTTATATAAGATCGACAATATATCATTTTGACAATATTGCAGTAAAAGATCAATTTGAATATCAAACATTTATTGCCCTTACATGTTATCCAAGATCGACAATATATCAATTTGACAATACTACAGTAAAAGATTAACATATAAAACAATGTAATCAGTAACAATTATAGTTTACCAAGAATCACATAAGAAAAGCATGACTGAACTTATATGAGACATAAGAATTATAATCTCTGGATTATAGAAAATAGAATAGATAAGAGTTTAATCAAAACCAAACTTACAAACATTTGTAGCTCTTTGCAATGAATCAAAGCATAAAAGTAGATTTATTACACATAAAAGTTCATCTCTTAGCCTTGCCAAGAACTCTAGCCTAAATTACAATACATGTTAATGAGAAGAAAAGAAGAGAGAATTATCTAATGTTAAAAACGTCCTAAGAGTTTCCTTATATAGGCAATGAATGGACATATGTCATGAATGACATCAATCTTCAATAATTTTAAGCCAATAACTCATTTATCCACTTACAACACATTTTTGATAATGTAAATGACCGATTTAGCTTCTATAGCCGATATGAAAGTTGTAATATTTTGACTCTTCTTTCCATAAGCACCAATTTCATGCAAATTGGATGCGTATCCAATGAGATATGAGCAAAATTCCAAAGATACATCAGAATTCGGCCAACAACCATTTTACCCACTTGTAATGCAATTTGGTCCATGATAACGGCTGATTTCGACTTTACCATCAACATACGAGTTGTTGATAGTTAAGTCATAATTTCACAGCTTTAAGAATTATATCAATTGAGTATGTATTTTGTGAGATACGGTCCAAATACATGAGTTGGGTCAAGCTGGGCAGGAGTTATAGCCCAATTCTGTTATATCTCAATTTTTAGCCCATAACATGTTGGATTTGGCTTTTCCACTATTCTTCAAATTTGTGTAAGATTGAGTCATGTTGCACTAGGTTCAAGAATTTCTTCATTTCGATTTCTATATTGAGAGTTATATCCATTTTACCTAAACCTATCCAAATAACATTCATTAATCACAATTTAAGGAGAATACTTTATTTCAAGCTAAAATAGAAGAAAATACTAAAATTAGTGACATTAAATGGTGACTGAATCTCTTAATGAATATGATTTTCATGTGTTCATCACAAAGCTACCTCACCCCGTTCATAGCAGCTTAGGAAGTCATTGGATTGAAGACATGCAATTTTATTTAGTTCAAAATGTTATATTGAAGTCTGTGGCACTCCATACTCTCCTTGGTCACATGAGATCTTTGATACTTAAGGTCTAATTTAGATTTAAAATCGTCGAGCTTAGCGAGGGATCATCAAATGGTCCCTTCTTTGCTTCTCCTACCATATTTAATTCAAGGCCCACTTCATCCCCTAAAGGCAACCTTATTACTCATCTCCTCATGATCCACGATAGCTAGAACATTCTCAGGAACTTCTATACATCTGAAGATGAGGTTTCACCTTTAGGATTCTGATTTCCTTTGATCTTATTATTTCTCCTAATAAGGGGAATCCCCTCGATTTCCTCCTCAACGTCACCTAATGGTGACCTAAGTTCTATATGACCATCACTATCAGAAGCCATTATAGAATTTAGGCAATTTACTTGATGGGCAATAAGACAAAATCAAACAGTCCAATACCAACACATTCAAAATTCAAATTACCATAAGGCCATAAAATGTTAGAAACAATCTAATAAATTCAAAAAAACCTAAAGTCCACGAATTTCAACAATAAAAAGAAAACATCCAAGATACATAATGAAAACAGGAGAAAGTTAGAGAAGGAACTTATCATGACAAAAAGATAGTATAAATTGCAGAGTGTTGGAGCAGGGGAAGAAATCACAGAAACAAATTAAGTGATTGGCCAAAACAATAATTCAGGTAGAATTGAAAATTCTCTTCTTCTTTTGGCAAAGAAGTTTAGATGAAGCAAAAAAAATTAAAAGAACACAAAAAAAGATAACATAAGCCAAACTTAGGACAATCACCACCGTCCACATAAAAGGATGGACCAGATGAAAGCACACTTAAAAACGTCATCTTGATTGACTAATGTTACAATTGAGGGATTAGGGACCGTCCAATTCAAAAAAATAAAGATCAAGATTTAGACACACCATTAATGACCTTCCATTTCAAATGTTTAGGAGGAACTAAAAGGTGAGATAACATGCACACGATCTTCGAAGAGATGCCATATTTAATGTGAAGATTCCAATGACAAAACAACTGTATAAAAATCTTAAGAATAGGAAATCATAGAACTAACACTTAAAAATGCCGAGCAAATTAATCTAAAACTGCCATTTCGAAGTAGTAAAATTGATTAGAGAACTACAAATAGTTTTCAACTTTGACTAGTCAAATTCAAAACTGAAAGACCCTGTTTTTCCTTAGAAGTTAGCCCAAATACGAAGGCCAAGTTTGGCCTAGATCCTACCTAGGTGGGCTGAAGACCGAGAGCATGGTTAGTCAAATTTAAGAGTGAAACCTTGAAGTATCAAGGCCCAAATTCGACCCAAGCCCATTAGAAAGCCTAATACCAGAGGCTCGTTTACACCAAGAGACCTCCTTGGTACCCATATTTAAAACCCAAAAAGGTCACCACAATGTCCCAAGTAGGTTAAACTCTAAGAAGCTTGGAAGAGCATTAATGCTAGAATCTCGCAATATAAGGAATCATCTGTCAATCACCATTAGATATGAGAAGTCTCGAGAACCTCGAGATGAGAGCCAATCACCACCTAACAAGAAAGGCCCCGAGAACTCAGAGATTAGGATCTCCACCTAATAAGGGAAGATGAACCCCATCATCTCGGATTCACCACCAGTCACGATGAAAATGAAGATTAGATTTTTTGTCCAAAATTCTCGGGATAACACAATAAAGACTGACTATAAAAAGATATTGTCACTACAACTAAAGGTAATAAAAAATCTAGCAAGACCACTCCTTCAATCACATTCTATACCTATTGACTTAAGTATCGAAAGATCCTAACCAAAACAACCACGAGAATATTTAAATTTGTCTTTATTTTCTATTACAAGCATGCCATAATTATCGAGTAAAGCCCATTTCAACGTAGCTCCATAATGGAGACTTAGTTTTATTTTTCTTATAAATAAATTTAAGGTTTGTTGGACTAGGAAATCAATTTTTCAGGTTTTACATATAATTTTATTTTTATTTTAATTTGTTTAAAATTTGATTACTCACTTTTAAGATTAATTAATTATTTTTTGGTATCATTTTTTTTTAACTTTTACGTAGAGATAATGAACTATTAAAGAAAGGTAGCATGTATACAAACAACTCAAAGCGAACATCATTATTTTCCAACTATAAAAGAAATATATAAATATAATTATATAAGAGAGAGAGAGAAAAGGATGAAAGGCACGTTGTTTGCTAAAAGATGCAAAAGACACGGGGATGGCCAGAGAAACCAAATCTGACCATCTCCTCCGTGAAGGTTCAGCGGCAGTGTAACGATATCAACATGGATTTAATAACCTTTACAATTATTTTTAATATAAATTTTTAAATACGGAGGTAAGATGCCCAAAAAGACAGGATTAACATGATAGATTTTAGATTCCCTCTCAAAAGATCAGTGTCGGTTTCACATGGGGGACTCCTATAGTCAATAATGGTAATCAAAATGAGATCCGAGTCATCTGAATATAGACACCAAAAGGGAAGAAATTAATATGCATTGCCCATTCGGATTTGGGGCCCTTTTATCCATCTAACGTCACAATACATAAGTGGCGGTGTCAATTGATGCCATTGATTGGACTTATACCTATTAGCTTATTCGTCTTCTTTTGTCCACTTCAGAACACAGATCATCTCATTCCTCACGTCTTCGTTGCGTTGCCACGCCCTTCACCCCCCAAGTCAAAAGTGGGTTATTGAAGAAAAAGTAAAGTTTAATTACAGATACCTATCTAGGAACAACAATTTATTATTGTGATTGTTTAGTTTACAAACCGATAAAATTATGTCACATCCACGAGGTTGCACCTTTTTCTTTTTTAAAAAAAAAAATATATATGTACACTTTATATGCAGTAAGAAGCAGAGACGTAACCCATTTTTTTTTGTCATTTGTTTTTCACTGCAGCGTTTTTTTTCCTTCTAATTATTTCATAATATATTTTATATCAACAAACAAAAAGAATTTTACTTAGAAAAAAATAATGGTAATATGATATCAATGTTGTTCTAGAAGATGTCTCAAAATATATAATTCATTTATTAACTAGACAAGTTATCTTTTAAAACAAATAACTATGCAACCTGCAAACAACTCATATTCTATTCTAATAATTATATTGTAAAGTATATGCCATTTTTTTACGTAGAAACTAAAAGAGTTGACACAAAAAAATTAATCTATTAAAATAAAATATTAATGGTAAAATTTTAGAAATTATAAATCTAAGAGTTAAATTTGTTTTTTCTTAAAAATAATAGACTAGATCTTTTTAAATTGACCTTAAACTAGATAGTCTTCCTCAACTCTTGTTCAATTGTAAAAGTACTCTTGCAACCTTAATTAAGATTAAGCCTCATAAAAAATTATGTTTTACAATATTTTTTGATGTTTAGGTAAATAATAAGTTTATGAAAAAATAATAATACTAAGTATAATTGAGAGATGAGTTCTTTATTTTTTTTTAAAATAGGATTTAAATTTTACAAAATCTTGATCCTTTATGTAGTAATTTAACTTTATTTTCTTAATAAACCTTCGTATGTTAAGTTTATTGAGTTCTATCATAATTAGTACATATCTTTTACTTTCTTAATTTGAATTTACTTCAAAATTATTGGAGTAAAATTTATCTAAGAATCTTTGGACAATTTGAAATCTTTAGAGATATGAATAATTTAATTCTTAAGATAGAATGTAGCCTATCTCGACTCTAAAAAATTAAGTACTTGACTCACATTGAACAAGTTGTTAAGGACATTAGTCGATATCAAGAACACCTTAGGGTCGATGACTGTTGGTAGGTCCCAAGGATATTCCTCAATGCTATGCCTCTTTTACTTAATTGGCTTGGGCCTAATGTCATGGACCTTTCGAGAACCGTGCGGCCTTAGACGCGTTACGTGCTAAGCAGTAGAGAAAATCACATAAAAAAGAGAAGAAACACGCACACCAACTATTGAAAGAATGCTCTCTATATTGCTGAAGAGAAACACAAGTTATGAGATGCTTTGTACAAGTGAGGGTCTACGCTTTATATATTAACAGCCCTATACAATCGACGATTGAGATCTAGATGATCTAATGGTGTATATACAAGATGGAATAATATGTTCTAGAATATTGTTAGACGCCATCACATATTCTATGAAATATTCCTTTCCTAATTTAGGTTAACAACCCTAATAAGTCACGGACTTGGCCCGGTTCTTCACCTATATCAGCGGATCTTCTAAAAACTCTAGCCCGCAATTCGTTCTAGCAGCCCTTAAGGCCTCTAGGAGGCTTTGTCACGCACCAAGTGTTCGAGAAAATACTTGAGAACACTTAGGGCGTGGCATTCTCCCCCACCACATTCACGCGATGCCCTTGTCGCGTCTTCACTAGAAACTGCACACCTCATTCTTCAATCTACCGCTGTGCACTTTTGTATTTTCAGTGTGCTCCAATATCGGGTACCTCCTTCCACTTGACAAAGTACTCACGCCTTGGAGGTGGATTTTTTCTCTGCACCGTCCGTCCCTTACGGATGAGTCTTGCTCCTTTGTCGTCCCATGTGGAAATCCCTAAAGGTACCTGTTTCTGCATCGTGTCTTCCGTACTCCCTCGGTATAGCTTTAAATAGCTCTTGAGAAATACATGATACAGTTGCTATCTCGAAGGTATCCTCACCTTATGCAAGATGTTGTCAACCTTCTTGGCAATAAAAAATAACCTCTCGTCCCTACGATCAAGGGCCTTGTGAAGTTGGCATTATATCTTGTATTGTGGTGGAAGTATCGTCTCCATCACCAAGTTCCTCACACGATACTTGACATGTCACTGCTTGTCTCTACCCCACTTCTGGTGCTGAAAGTGCACACCATGTGACGCCTCGGGTTGCTGAGCGACACCAACACTCGATAACTCTTTGAGATGCCCTACAACTCATCTAATTCCAGTTGAGGCATCTGCATTATAGTTGGAAGCATAAACCCTAGCTCTAACTGTTTCCTATGCTCGGTATCACCTTGATGTGGCTGCATCTGTGGTATGTCAGTTGGCAGGACACCATTATGCTCCCCAAGCACTTTTGCAACCCCTATTGATAGCTTACCCTCGACCATTGTCGCCTTATAATCCATTTCCCTCATAGTGGCTGGATGTGCTTCGCCTTTGCACCCATCAACTCCCATTAGTTAAATGACGAAAAGGATTTTAGTATTGACTTTCGGATGAGATTGTCCACCCTTGGGCTTGTTTACCGTCGATATCATGTAAGGCCCTCCTTCCATGATGCACACGTAGTCGTGTCAAAGGAAGCGGCACCACGTCGTACTGCCTCAAGAACTCCATAACACCACGTAAAATCATCAAGAGGTGCTACAGAGAAATTTACCTCAACACACCATTTGCCTAAGTGGATATCGACCCCTCAAACCACCTCATCCAGTGGCTTAGCCGTAACATTTATCGATTTGAGGAACCCCTCATCTTTCTCCACGTAAAGTCCCAAGCGCTTCGTCTCCGCATGCTTGATGAAATTATGTGTTGCGCCCGTATCTATTAGTACTTGAGTCTTTATGCAGTGGATGTAGGCATCAATATACATTAGCGTCTTTCCCTGTAATACCCCAAATTTTTATTTATTTTGATTGAATTTATTAGTGAAAAGAAATGAAAGAATTTATTGGGATTTGTGCTTACGTGCCATCTCATTATGTATGAATATTTGTTTAATATTTATACTAGTGTTGTTATTTCAATAAATCGCTAATTATATTTATATATGGTAAGATGTTTGTAACGTTTTAGACATTGTATGATCTGAAAGAGTTCAGATCTGGTCTAAATGAGTTTAGATCAGTGCTAAGAATTAGCAACGGTGAGAGTTCTAAATGCTAAGAGTTGGCACTGATAAGAGTTACCAGGTTATAAGAGTCAGCGATATCTAAAGAGTTAGAGCCTTATCTGAAATGGGACAAAGACCTAAGAATGTATTAGTAATGACATAATTGCAAAGAGTTACAAATAGTGCTAGGAAATGTCATTATGCAAATATGTTCTCAAATATTATGTTCCCGATCTATCTTCACTGATGCAGGTCTGTCAGTGAATACCTTAACAAATATATAGATTAGTGTATGTCTATATCTGGATGGTCCAGATGGTTAGTCTTAGCAAAACCATGAGTTTAGTGGAAGCTCGTATAGAGATACAAGTATTCAGTAAAGACTGAATACTGAACAGACTCACAAAGATCTCCAATAGACATCCCATAAAGCCATCAATAGAGGATCTTTCGAGTTGAGTAGTATTCGTGGTCCTTTGACCTGAGTGCCATGGTGGGCTTATGAGTGATCCATCATATTTTGGTTCCACACATGTCAGAAACCTTTCATGGTCTGACCGCTGGGTATCGCTGGGTATGGTCCGATGCTCATAGAGTCCGGTGTGCATAGATATGGGATCCATCAGCTCATTTGGGTGAGTATTATATCCTAATGCTCTATAGATTGTATTTCAGAAAGTCTTACGGCTATAAGCAATAATTCCCGGGAAAATAGTTTAACCCTAGGGATAAATAATATTACCAAAGTGTTTGGGAATATTATTTATTGAAATACAATTCAAGAGATAAGCTTTCAGTCGGACATATGGAGATTTGACGGTGTTGATCTATATCTTTGCTCTACTCGGATATAAATGATGGAGGGATTATATGAATATGTTATAACCTCAACTTGTATGGTCTAACGCGCCACTTTGTAATATCCGTAACGTGTGTGTGGGGCATCGTTCACGGATGTATAGAGGAGTTCTATATGACAATTCGGGCATGGACCTAGAGAGTCTCGCAATATGAAGTGTACTCATTGTGCACTGGGGCAGCATAATGGATTGAACAGTTCCATCCTAGAAATTCTAGCAAACCGAAAATATGTTTCAGGGTTCCTCGGGTTGTGCACTTGTTTAAACTTAAACGTTAAGTATATTATTTAATTAGTTGACAAGAGTTGTTAACTAATTAGATATTAACAAGTGGCACAATTTTATTGTATGAATTGTTTTACCATGAATTCAACCATTTACCATGTTAGTAAAATCAAATAAGGTAAATATTAATTATTCAAATAGTTTTTAAATAATTAAATAAATTTTATTTAAATAAATAAAATATGATTTTATTTATTTATTATTTTATTCCTAAATGGAAGACATACCTAATTTGAGAAACATAAACTAAATTTAGTGGAGCACCATTTTGTAATTAATGGTTAATTTTATTAGACCATTAAAATGGCCACCAAAAATAGTTTTGGTAGTTGGCCACTTAATCTAATTTTGGTGGAGCACTTGTGAAGTTGTTTGTAACTACTAAAATAGTTGAGTTTCAATTGTGTTAACATGAGAGTAAATGAAAATTCGTGCAAGGGTTGAGAGAAAAAAAAAAGAAGAAGAGTTGGTTTTGAGAGAGTTTTTCAAAGTATAAAGACTTGTGAGAAAAACCAAAGGAGAAAGAAAATAAATCCTTTATATTTTTCTTTCTAGAATCAAAACCTTGTTGCTGGAGATCATACTGCTGTTATTCTAGCTTCACAATCCCACTGAATTGTTGTGAACTAGAATTGGACAAGAGTGCACTTCAAGGTGAGCTCAAACTTGGAGTAAGGATATCCAGAATTGAAAATCTTCATCGGAGGTCTTCAAATGTATGTTTCTGTATTCTTAAATTGTTAAGAATTGAACTACATGTGTATATATATTGATTATTTGATAAATTCCGCTGCCAAATTCATGTATATGATGCATAATTTTATTTTTTCAATTTGTACACAATCACATGCATACACCCTAAAATACGTCAACAAAATTTGATTCGTTGAATAAGTGTAGTATGGTATAAGTGTTTGCATGGAATTAAAACTTATGCTATTAAAACCTTTCCAATATTTGGACCAATAGAATTTTGCCAACATTGTTAAATGGAATTTACTAGAATTAGTTAGATTTAAACTAGATTTTTTATTTAGTTTAGTTATGAATAGTGTTTGAAATTTTTGGACCAATCAAATGCCACCATTTCTAACCAATGACATTTTTATAATTTTGAGTTTAGTTAGGGGTATTTTTAGAAAGAAAAATAAAGGCTATAAAAGGGGGAATAGTATTGAAAAATTTAGAGAAAACAACAATTCTCAATACTTCCATTAGTAAATTAAGCCTCCAAATCCTTAATTAAAGCCTTCTTCATCAAGTTTCAAAGATCAATTTTAAGGTATAAGGTGTTATTCAAGGTGAGTTGATGCTAAAAATTCTATTGAATATGAATTTGGGGTTTCAAAGGTAAATAGATTAAGTAGCCATGTAGAATTAGTGAATTATGCTTTTAATTTGGTAAATTAGAAATTTATTCATTATTTGTGTATTTTGGAAAATGAAGGTGAAAGCTTGGCCAAGGATAGCCAAGGGAAGGAGAAGGATAAGATGTGATTCAAGTGGAGGAATTAATCTTATAAGGTTGGTGTACACATTTGTTTGAAACTTAAATTCCTACTTTAAGAAATTTAGTGTATATTTATGTATTTTATTAATATGATAGATGAGTATGTTGAACTATGGCATTGAATTGAAAATTATATTGTTTCTAAATGTATTAAATATGTTTTGAGTATTGGATATTAATTGGTGGTCAAAAATTGAAAAGAAAAAAAAATTGGGCATAAATATGAATTTTGAGAAAATTGGACTTATATGCAAAATTCTGAAAAATTCTGGACTAAATTGTAAATATTTAAAAAAAATTGTCTTTATGTGTATTAGTATGGAATTAGAACTTATATATGACTTGTTGAAGAAATTGGGGCCTAATGGCAAATTTTGGAACAAATGGGCCTATTAGTGGAAAATTTGATTAATTTGGGCTGAATTGTTAAATCTGAAACTTATTTGGGTATTTTTGAATATTCTGGACCTATATGAAAAATTTTGGAACATTTGGGCTTATGTATAAAAATTTTGAAAATTTTAGGCATAAAGGTGAATAGTAAAAATTTTTGGGCCTATTTGTAATAATAAAAAAATATTTGTATCTAAATATGAATAATCAGAAAATTTGAGTAAACATGAATTTGTATAATAATTTAGTTTAATAATACTAAATTTGTGTTAAAATATTCTTTTAAAAGAAAAATAATGTATTAATAATACTATTGAGATGCCTTAAGTAAACCTGAACATTGGTAGGGAAGAATTGGTAGTTGGCATGCCAATAGGGTATTATAGCAGTACTGCGCCGTTTGCTTGTCCGAGGACACTACTCTGTGTATCCGATCTGTTATCTATTCTGATCTGTTCTGGATTCGGTGGGTGACTACCAAGTGGCCAATGCCAGATCATTATCTGATATTTGTTAGCCCATTAGCCAATCCATGGTATCGTGTCAGTATTTATTTTGGGTGCCTACTTGGATTAATTATAAATATGATATTTGTATATATATATATATATTTGATTAATTGAAATGAGAAATCGAATAATGTTTTGGTTTAATAAATTGATTAATTGATAAATTTGATTTATTATGATATACGAAGAAAAATTGGTTATTACTAAAAATTTCATTATTTATATATATGGTTTATTGCAAAAAGGTAATAAAATTATATTATACTGTTTCATCTTTTGTGTACACCCACTAAGCTGTTGTGCTTAGCACGTTGGATTTACCATGCACAGGTAGTATAACTACCATCACTAAAGACTGAAGAGTAAATCTTTCTGTAGCTGCTCAGAGTCGCTCACATCCTTTCTCTATATATAATTATTTTTTGTAGATATTTTGTTGTCTATAGACTATTGTATATTATATTATGAACATTAAGTGTATGTGCATGTATATATGTATTATTCAGAACTGTCTCTTTTAAAACCATAATATATGATATATATTTATATATATATT
The DNA here is from genome assembly GCA_946807835.1 of Ailanthus altissimus. NCBI lineage: Eukaryota > Viridiplantae > Streptophyta > Magnoliopsida > Sapindales > Simaroubaceae > Ailanthus > Ailanthus altissimus. Next base: position 5,527,716 of record OX327713.1, on the reverse strand, counting down.
TTTTTGATAATATACTGGATGTGAAATAGTTTTATAAAGGTTTAATATATTTATATTGCAATATGAGTTGTGAATATTTGCTGAAAGACAAATATGAAAGTTGGTTAAGAATGGATATTGAAATTTTGGGAGTGTTTCTTTTGTTACAGGTAGTGTAAAAATCTAATTTTTAGGGGAGACTCTGTCAGTTTTTCTCTGTAAATGTTTATAAAACAAAAAAAAATATTTTTAAAGTTTGAATAATCATTATAGTTGTTTCTATTCGATGCTATCGTAGCACCCCCTAATCTCGTGTCTCGATGAGAGACGAGTGAGGAAGGTGTTACATTCCCGTTGGCGCGCTGGCACGCTATTTGGCTTTCATTATGTTGACCAGCTACAAACACCTCATTTGACCCTACTCATAAGCCTCGTGCGCCATAACCCTTGCATTGAGAGCCTTTTTCTTCGGACAGTCCTTGACCCAGTAATCCTCATTGTAAAGGAAGCAGTTTGTCTTTAGTCCATTACCTCTATGGCCGTTGCGCTTCTGCTTTTTTCATTTGAACGGCTTACTTTTCTCCCCTTCATCATCCGGAGGCTAAAACTCCTTGGCGCCCCTACTTTTGCTGTAATTAGGTCTCGAATGCTTAGACTTTCCTGAGTCATCCTTGCGATAATTTATGAGCGTTTCTGTCAATGTTAGAGGGTCGCATATTCTAGTCACCCCGCGCCGCTTCAATTTATTGGATGCCTATGTTTGCAACTCGTCTAAAAAATTGAACAGTAAGTCCTCCTCGCTCATATTGGAAATCTGAAGTATTAACAGGGAGTACTCCTCGACGTACTCACTGATGAACCTGGTTTGTTTCAATTCCTTTAACTGCTTTTTAGCGTCGTGCGCCATATTCTTTGGATAGAACTAGCGCTTCAGCTCCCGTTGAAATTCTGCTAGGTGTTGATTGTACAAGTACCTTTGCATATTTTCTCGCTTTTCCTGCACCATCATAGAATTGCATGATTAGAAATATATAAGGTCGCAGTATTTACCTTGTCTTTGTCCCACATGCCTATGGCGTCGAAGTATCTTTTCATCTGCCAAAAGTAGCTTATCAAGCTCATGTGCCCCTTGAGCAGCAACAGACCCATTCATAATTGCTCGCTTGCACAACACCACGTTTTCCTTGACAATGTCAAACCCTCTACGCAGCTCCTCCACTTGGGCTTGAACTTTCTCAATGGTGGTGTATACCTTCTCTTGAAAAGCCTTGACCTAATCACGCTGCTAATCAGCGTAACTCTCGATGGATGTGTTGATGAGGGAGTGTAGCTCGTCCCCTTGAGTGTCGAGTCCCACCTTGAGCTTCTCTACTTGCTGCTCTAACTCCCTAAGATGATCCGTCACCTTTCCCACAGTGCCACCAAGCGTTTTTACTATGTTCCCAAACTCATGGCCTGGATCGACAGACTTATCGCGAGGTACACTGCCGTGCCTTTTAGCTTCGAGGTTCCAACCGCTTTCTTCAGTCAAATCCATTAGTGTGGTATCTTTCTCCATCTTTGGACCTGCTCTAATACCAAATGTCATGGACCTTTTGAGAACCGTGAGACCTTAGACGTGTTGCGTGCTAAATAGCTGAGAAAACCACACAAAGAAGAGAAAAAACACACATACCAACTGTTTAAAAGAATGATCTCTATATTGCTAAAGAGAAACACAAGCTATAAGATGTTTTGTACAAGTGAGGGTCTCCTGTTTATATACTAATAGCTCTCTACAGTCGACGGCTGAGATCTAGATGATCTAACAGTGTACATACAAGATAGAATAATATGCTCTAGAATATTCCAAGATGCCATCACATATTCTATGGAATATTCCTTTCCTAATTGGGGTTAACAACCCTAATAAGTCGCAGGTTTGACTCAATTATTCACCCATGCCAACAGGTCTTTTAAAAGCTCCAGCTCGCGATCTGTTCCAGTAGCCTTTAAGGCCTTTAGAAGGCTTTTTCGCGCACCAAGTATTTGAGAAAATGCTTGAGAACACTTAGGGCGTGACACTAGGGTGCTCTATTGTAAATGGCTTTTGTTGTGGGCCTTAGGTAAGATATCTTCCAAAGGTTTGAGCCCTGAGTCGAGGACTCTAGGGAAAATAGTAATCCCTCAATTTTTAGTATTTTACTTGTTAATATTGGAAACTCCATTATAGATCTCAAAGTAAGGAATAATCCTCGTTGAGATTGAGCTTGGGATGCTTCTAAAGATTTAGATAGTATGGGTCCTCGATCTTGATCTAGGTGAGTCCTCGGGGTCTTGTAGGCTAGAGTGTTTTCTTATTCCAAATTTTAACATTTGGTGGCCTTTCATTAAATGGTGGCATCTCTTTAAAATCTATGTAACATAGTAGTTACCCTCTACTAAACCTAAGGGTTAATTATTAAGATTGGTACTTACGTGCCATCTATTCTTGTATAAATATTTTATTATTAATAATAAAATTGTATAGTTTTATTAAATCGCTAATGCTTATTTTATATGGTATCATGCAATGTAATGTTACAGACATTGTATGATTTAAAGAAGTTTAGATCTGGTCTAAATTAGTTTAGATCATGGCCCAGAGTTGAGCCACACTAAGAGATATAATGCTAAGTATTAGCATAGCTAAATGTTAGAGAGTTATAATACTCAACGAATTATTAATAGTTGGAGCCTTGTCTGTAATGAGAAATAGACCTGAGAATATCCTAGTAATTATATAGTTGTAAGGAGTTGCAATCAGGTGTGGGAAATGTTAGTTACACAAATATGTTCTCGAATATTGTCCCTAATCTATTTTCTGCCAATATGGGTGTCGGTGAATAATTTTATATAGATCAACATATATCGTACCTATAGGGTATAGATGGTCGTTCCTAGCCGACCATGAGCTTGGAGCTCGTATTGACATATGGGTATCTAGTAAGGACTGGTTATGAGACTGACTCACGAGGACCTCCGATAGATATCCTATATAAGCCATCAATAAAGGGTCATCTCAAGTCGAGTAGTATACGTGGTCTTTAGACCTGAGTGCCACATGGGGCTTGTAAGTGATCAACTATACTTTGGTTCTACGCATGTCATAGACCTTTCATCCAGTGACCACTGAGTGTCGTCGGGTATGGTCCGATGCTTATGGAGTCTGGTGTGTACATATATAGGATCCATCAACTTTCATGGAGTGACCGCTGAGTGTCGTCGGGTATGGTCCAATGCTTATGGAGTTTTGTGTATACATATATGAGATCCATCAACTTATATAAGGAGTAATATATCCAGATGCTTTAAGACTATATCTCAAAAAATATTGTGGGCATAAGAACATGTTCCAAGAAAGAGTTTTCTGACAAAGTTGAATAATATAGCAAAAGAGTTTACATATATTATTCAATGAAATACAAGTCTAAATATAGCCTATGAATGAGTAAATAGAGATTTGACGGTAATGATCTATATCCCCACTACATTCAGGATATTATAATAGAAAGACTATACGTATGCGCGATGATCTCAACTTGGATGGTCAACGCATTGATTTGTATTTTCCATGACGTGTCGTGGAATAGTGTTCACGGACTTATTAAACAGTTTCATTTAACAAATCAAGAGTAGACCTATGGAGTATGGCTATATGAAGTGTACTCGTTGTACACTAGGACAACACACTAGATTAAATAGTTTAGTCCAGCAATATCTAACTTAACCATACAGTGTGCGCATATCTGTATTTAAGTATTAAATACAGTAATTGGTTGACAAATAATATGGTGACACATGGCGCATTGTGGCCCTTTAGTTGAGTGTACCAAAGAGTGTGGTATGGTAGACCCCATATAGGGTATGCTTGATAACTATTAAAAATTGCATAATAGTAATTTTTTATTTGATTATTTTATATATTATTATTTATTATTATTAAAATAATAGTTTTTGAAGTGCTTGATGGTCAAGCAACTCTAAAAAATATTATTTTAATTAATATAATTTATATATATAATTAAAGGGAAAATAGAATCTAGAATGAGAATGGGATTATTTTTTAGAGAGACAAGTTATTGGATTTTAGAGAGAGAAAGTGTTTCTCTTTGATTTTCTCCAAAAACAACTTGTTCTTTAATCTCAAATAGATTATAGATATATTGTTCAAGAGTTGATCAGTAATATATATATAGTCTAGGCTTAAGAGTTAAGTGGACACATAGTTAGATATTATTGTTGTTCTAGATAGTAAAGCTTACCCCAGTTTACTACTAGATCTACTATCGTGCTTACTTCAAGCGGGATTAGTTGAATTGTTCAGCTTAAAGCTATAATTGGTAAATTATCATTCAGTTCATATATGTATTAATATAATTATTATATTTAATTATGTGTTCATTGTAATTTTATGTGTTTCGATGCTTAAAAATATGTATATGATGCATATTTATATGAATGGATACATATCAAATGCATGCACTGTAGAAAAATAAGCCAAGATTATTATATTCCTATGTAAAACCCTAATTCTCCAATAGTAGTTACTAAGGATGTGGGTGTCTCTTTAGCCTTTAGACTTAATAAAATAGCCAACACTACTCCTCAACTATCATGTTGGATGAAATGACATTTTTTTAGTGCAGGATTGTCATGCCCCAGACCCAAAAAATCTAAAACATGACATAACTTACACTCATTCAATAATGTGCACTCATAATTAATATTACATAAAATTTTAAACTTGAATTCAACATAGGAATCCTTATCAAGTTGCTAGTAAGTTTAATGCAAAATCAACCCATGACCATACATGATGAAACATAAACCAAATACAACCACACCTAATAAAATAACACATAAGTATTTATTCAATAGGGACAAATCAAATATCTTAAACTATGTGTCCACAAATGAAACACTTAGCAACCTAGCAACTTAAGTGACAAGACCCGACCCGAGACCCTCTACTATAGATCCCAACGGCCTTGCCGGGCACCCCGACAGAAGTTTCTCCAAACCTAACCCTTTTTTAGGTTCTTATTACTACTAAGAAGGTCTAGTAACATACACGAAAACGACATCTTAATTTTAAAAATAAACAGACAGAGTTTCCCCTGTTTTTCAGAAAATCCATATAAAACCTGCAAAGAAATTTCACTTCTATTTCCAATACATCTCAATTCTACCAATTTAGACCTCCAGTCCTTTCCAAATAAAATCTAACACAACTCAAAAGTTTTATTTAAATCACAAAATGAGCATACTCATGTAAAGTAAAGATGATCATCAAAATCTCGAAATATTTTCTTGTTGGTTCGAAACATACATATAAATATACATGCCTACTACTACTATACATAAAGTAAAGAGTGCTATTTAGCACATTTACATGTACAAAAATAGTCTTCGGATTCGGTCCACTACTCAGCAACAGGAGAATCAGCAGCTTGCGTACCGAGACTTACACCTGGGAAAGGGTTTTAAAAACATAAAACATAAAATGGGTGAGCTAAAGGAGCTCAGTAAGTGTAAATGAGATTTCAATTACAAGAACATTATACAAAGATAGCAATTTCTAAAGTACATGCAAAAATTATGCTTCTAAAACGGATGTAAAACTGTAAAACGGTTTCTAATATCATATGCTAATGAAATCTTGCCAAGCAGGTTTTATCTACATCTTTGAAAAACTATATTCAGAATCTGTATAACATAATAACTGCTGTGTGCATATAAATGCATAAATGCTATCGGTAAATTGAAAACTAGTAAAATCCTCGCTCGGCCATTTTCTTTCTAAACTGTAGCAATGGTAACCCTAAAGCTCTATACCCACGAAGCGACTCAACTAGCACCGCATACGTGAGTAGGTCACGGGGCACCTCAACTAGCAGCACCCACACTGACATCTCAAGACATCTCACTGGCTACGCAGCGGAATCCTACATCGCATGCATATAGCGAGACAATATCCCGTACACATAGAGCGACTCACATGAATCGACATCTCGACTTTTCGGAGTTACTGACACACCCCCAAGACCTACCCATGTGCATGGAATATACCGGCCGGGTCTAATACAATCATCACCACTACAATCTGAGGGTACCAATGGCCTTTAAAACCAATGCAGAATTTTAAAATTGTTTCGGAAATCCATCATGTAAAAGCATGTCTATGAATATATCAAGATCATAAATCATGTTATGCATCGAAAGCTCATAAAACATACATAGTCATTGTACGAAAACATAATAACCGAAAAGTAAAAGAAATGGCAGATTTCCACTCACAACCACTCCGCGCTCAATTTCACTCCTGATTTCTGCTCCCGTTACCACTCTCGGTTATCTTCACCTACGCGCCATAAATGACTTTTAGAACCAAATCGAACACTAGAATCTCATTTAACAACTAAATACCCTAATCAGCATACAAAGCCCGGATGTAAACTACTTTTCGATTTTAGTTACAGAGCCATAATCGAAACTAACTCACCATCCGGCGCCCTGAAAATTATTGAACACCTTATAACTTGGTTGGACATAATTGCCCTTCATCTTTCCAACATGGATAATTATGTCCCATTTTCTTCATTTTTAGTTTTTCCATCAACCATATACATTCAATTCACAATATGCACCATTTACACACAACAATTCAATCAAAACACCACTCAATTCCTAACTTCCCTAAAGTGACAGAATTTCACCCTAGGTTCCAACACATTCCTTTTCTCAATTTCTTGTTCCAATTACAACAAAATCATGCCAATTTCATTCTAAAGCCCTAATTACAACCAATTGAAATCTCTACAACAAAATTACCAAAAACCATAATTCTCACCTTGCCAATTTCTCCAAATTGATGACTCCTTCAAGCTCCAAACTAGAATTCAACTCAATCTAAGCCAAGAATACACATAAGAACATCAATTAAAGCATTCTTGAAATCTCACTTATCAAACTCCTAAAAGATGCTTTTCTTACCTCTTTTTCTTGAATTTCCACTAATAGAGACTTCAATTGAGCTTAGGGATTGGTTTGTAACCTTATTTTGGCTTGATTACACATAAAAAATCATGAAAAAAACTTGAATAGTCACTGTAGCAGCACTCCCCTTTGAAGCTCGAATTTCTCTCTTTTTTTGGCTAAGTGTTGGTTTTGATCTCTCTTCAAATTTCTACACACTTCTAACATATATATAGTGCTCCCTCAATTTATCATTTTACCCTTCAACTTACTTAAAACTTCTAATTTGCCATTAGTTAAAAACTAATTATGTAATTAGTTCATTTGTAACTATCTAGTTAGAATAGTTCAAAGAACTAACTAGAACTTCCAACTTGGCAATCCATGAGATTTCTTCTAATTGATCCATTCTCTAATATATGGATTATGTTTCTCAACAACGGCTTGTTCCATTCATAATCCTTAAATGGAAATTCATGTAGTAAATTAGAATTTTATTTTCCAAGCCAATAGAAAAAAATTCTAAAAATATTCTAGAGTTGTCCGGGGCACCGATCGAGTGTAAAATTACCAAATTAGGTCTAATATCTCTCACGTGCACTATAAAGGGAATATTTCTAATAGGGTTAAAATCGAGTAACCCTACGGTGACTTATTTGTTCTACACCGAAATCTAGGTGCCAATACTACTAATAGGGATTGGATATTACATTAAGGAACCCAAGGAATAGCAAAAACCTTGCCAAATCCGCTAAGCACATGTATGCCTTATTTACTTGAAATCACCATAAACTATAATGAGTACAAAACTCAGTAAGTAAACTAGTTTTTCATATATCAAAATACAACTACATATATGTACATAATGCATGTGTATGATATGCTGTGATAAATCAAAATTATAATCTTATCAAATCACATGTCAGGTAAGCGCTTACACATTCTTTTAAAACATATAATAGAAATACCATCACTCAACTACTACTTAGTAGGACTTCTATATCACATATCACATAATGAGCCAAATGTCACTCGTAGGTGACATACCGTATGAGAGGAATAGTACAAGTGAGGTTTAAATTACACATATATAATGCTCATGCACGAAGGTAAGAGCCAAACTGACAGGACCTAACCCGAGACCCTCTACTATAGATCCGAGTGGCCCTGCGGGGCACCTCGACGGAAGTTCCTCCGAACCTAACTGGGAAAGTTGAGAAACTCCGCTAGGCGAACCCCTTTTTAATTCTTGCTACTACTTAGAAGGTCTTGTAATATACATAAAAATGGCATCTTAAATTAATAAAAACAGACAGAGTTTCCCCTGTTTTTCAGAAAATCCATATAAAACCTGCAAAGAAATTTCACTTCTATTTCAAGCATATCTCAATACTACCGATTCGGACCTCCGATCCTTTCCAAATAAAATCCAACACAACTCAATTATTCATTTAAATCCCAAAACGAGCATACCTATGAAAAGCAAAAATGATCATCATAATCTTGAATTCTTTTCTTGTTGTTTCAAAACTTACATACAAATATACATGCCTACAACTACTATGTATAAAGTAAAGAATGCTACTTAGCACATTTGCATGTACAAAACTGATCTTCGGATTCGGCCCACTACTCAGAAATAGGAAAATCAGCAGCATGCGTATCAAGACCTGCACCTAGGAAAGGGGTTTAGAAAACATAAAACACAAAACGGGTGAGCTAAATGAGCTCAGTGAGTGCAAATAAGATTTCAAATAAAATAACATTATGTATATATAGCAAATTCTAAAGTACATGCAGAAATCATGCTTCTAAAATTGAGGTAAAACTGTAAAATGGTTTCTAATATCATATGCTAATGAAATCTTGCTGAGCGGATTTTATCTACATCTTTGGAAAACAATATCCAAAATCTGTATAACATAATAACTGCTATGTGCATATAAATGCATAAATGCTATCGATAAATCGAAAACTAGTAAAATCCTCACTTGGCCATTTTTTTTCTAAACTGTACCAATGGTAACCCTAAAGCTCTATACCTACGCAGCGACTCAACTAGCACCGCATACGTGAGTAGGTCACGGGGCATCTCAACTAGCAGCACCCACAGTGACATCTCAAGATATCTCACTGGCTACGCAGCAGAATCCTACATCGCATGCATATAGCGAGACAATATCTCGTACACATAGAGCGACTCACATGACTCGACATCCCGACTTCCCGGAGTTACTGACACACCCCCAAGACCTGCCCATGTGCACGGGATATACCGACTGGGTCTAATACAATCATCACCACTACAATCTGAGGGTACCAATGGCCTTTAAAACAAATGCAGAATTTTAAAACTGTTTCGCAAATCGATCATATAAAAGCATGTCTATGAATATATCAAGATCATAAATCATGTTTATGCATCGAAAGCTCATAAAACATACATAGTCATTGTGCAAAAACATAATAAACAAAAATTAAAAGAAATGGTAGATTTTCACTCACAACCGCTCCGCCCTCAATTTCGCTCCCAATTTCTGCTCCTGTTACCACTCTTGGTTATCTTCACATATGCGCCATAAATGTCATTTAGAACCAAATTGAATACTAGAATCTCATTTAACTACTAAACGCCCTAATCGGCATACAAAGCCTGGATGTATACTACTTTCCGATTTTTTTTTACAGAGTCATTTAATCTAATCTAACTCACCATCCGATGCCCTAAATATTATGTTGGAAGTTGTCCATTCTAGGGTGTATACATGTGGGTTTTGTGTTTAATCACAATTTATACATATCTCATACATATAATGAAGCAGCGGAAGCTTAAAACATTGCAGTAAACACAATCATAATATATTAATCAGAAACGAAATTGAGAAATAACCCTTGAAGCCTTTGGATGGAGATTGTTGAAGTCCATCAAAATGTTGTCTTTGATCAATTCTAGTAATCAACAATGGTGGGTTTGATTATCTAGAATGACAGCTTTTGATCCAGCAGTTGTTTAACTACTTAAACTTGTGTTCTCGATTTTTCTTTGGATTAACACTTAATCATTTAATCAAAAACCTATTTTGCTAAATTAGTTTTAAGCCTTTAAAAGAAAATAATGAATTCAACTCTTGAATCCATTAATTAGAAGACAATTTCTCTTTTCTCTCTTTGTAAAATGGCTGACCTAATTTTGCAAAATCAAATTAACAATAACCTTATGAATTTAATTTATATTTATTTTATTTATACAAATGAATTTAATTTCATTTCATAACACTTAATTTCACTTAATTTGAATTTGAATTTAATCTAACTTAATCATAGTTAACTCTTAACTTTAGTTAGGTTAAACTAACATTTAAATATTCTAACTATAGTTAACACTTAACTCTAGTTCATTAAAAGAATATTTAAATATTTTAACTATAGTTAACTAACTTAACCATGGTTAGGTTAACTTTTACTTAACCATTAAGTATAGTTAATCTAACTTAACTAAATGGTTAACTTTTAACCTTAGTTAAACTTAAATTATTTATTCAACAATTAAATAAATAAATATTTATTTGAATTATTTAACAATTAAATAATTATCAAGTAAAATTACAATTATATCCTTACTCGGTTACCTAGTTAACCTAAAGTGGGTCCCACCATCTGACCATATACTTTAGTTAACGTAACCTTAGTAAATTGCTGGATTTTACTGTATTGAACTATTCAACACGGTATTCTGCCCAAGTGCTCAAAGAGTACATTTCATATTGGGACTCCCTAGGTCCACGCCCGATTCGTCAAATGAAACTATTTCACAAGTTCGTGAACGATGCCCTACGCACACGTTACAGATATTACAAATTAGCGCGTTAGACCATACATGTTGAGGTTACTCCATATTCATATAATCCTTCCGTCATTATATCCAGGATGAACGAGATATAGATCATTACCGTCAAATCTCGATAATTTCATCCATTACTTTATTATCTTCAGATTCGTATCTTTATGAACAATTTACGCAAACACTTTTGCTATAATGTTCGAACCTGTAGGAAACTCCTTTCCCAGGTTGATTGCTTACGGCCATAAGACTTTACAAGACACAATCTCGAAGTTCAGATATACTACCCATCTATGTGAGCTGGCAGATCCCATATCTACGCACACCAAACTCCATGAGCATCGGACCATACCCAGCGACACGTAGCGGTCAGACCATGAAAGGTCTCTGACATACGTGGAACCAAAGTATGATGGATCTCCCACAAGTTCACCGTAGCGCTCAGGTCGAAGGACCACAAATACTACTCAACTCGAGAGAAACTTCCTTTGACGATTTCATAGGATGTCTATTGGGGTCCTCTTGAGTCTGTTCAGTATCTAGTCATAACTGAATACCTGTATGTCTATATGAACTTCAACCAAGCTCATGGTTAACTAAGAATAACCATCTTTACAATACAGATATAGACATACACTAATCTATGTGTATCACCGATAGACCCTCATTGGTGAACGTCGATTAGGAACTCTTTATTTGAGAAGATACTTCCATAATGACATTTCTTAGTCTCTATTGCAACTCTTTGCAATTATGTCATTACTAGTAGATTCTCAGGTCTTTGTGACATTATTGATTAAGTTCTAATTAATTAGAACTTGCTGGCTATTATAACCTGCTAACTCTTAGCGCTGGTCTAAACTTCTTTAAACCAGATATGAACTTACTCAGATCATATCATGTCTATAATGTTACAAGCTTAATTACCATTCATTAAAAGATATTAGCGATTTAATAAAATATGCATTGTATAAATATTACAAACTAAATATTCATACAAACTGGGATGGCGCGTAAGCACATACCCTAACAAATTATTGAATGCCTTATAACTTGGTTGGACATAATTGCCCTTCACCTTTTTAAAATGGACAATTATGTCCCATTATCTTCATTTTTGATTTTTCCATCAACCATATACATTCAATTTACAATATGCACCATTTACACACAATAACTCAATCAAAACACCACTCAATCCCTAACTTTCCTAAAGTGGCAGAATTTCACCCTAAGTTCCAACACATTCCTTTTCTCAATTTCTTGTTCCAATTACAACAAAATCAAGCCAATTTCATTCTAAAGCCCTAATTACAACCAATTGAAATCTCTACATCAAAATCACCAAAAACTCTAATTCTTACCTTGCCAATTTCTTCAAATTGATAACTCCTTCAAGCTTCACACTAGAATTCAACTCAATCTAAGCCAAGAATACACACAAGAACATCAATTTAAGCATTCTTGAAAGCTCACTTATCAAACTCATAAAATAATGCTTTTCTTACCTCTTTTTCTTCGAATTTTTACTAATTGAGACTTCAATTGAGCTTAGGGATTGATATGTAACCTTATTTTAGCTTGATTAAGCATGAAAAATCATGGAAAAAAAACTTGAAAGGTTACTGTAGCAGCACCCCCCTTCAAGCTCGAATTTTCTCTCTTTTTGCTATAAGTGTTTGGTTTTAGTTTCTTCTAATTTCTATACACTTCCAACATATATATAGTGCTCCCTCAATTGACCATGTTTCCCTTCAACTTACTTAAAATTACTAATTTACCATTAGTTAAAAACTAATTAGTTAATTTGTAACTATCTAGTTAGAATAGTCCAAAGAACTAACTAGAAATTCCAACTTGGCAATCCATGAGATTTCTTCTAATTGGTCCATTCTCTAATATATGGATTATGTTTCTCAACAAAGGCTTGTTCCATACATCACCCTTAAATGAAAATTCATGTAGTAAATTCTCAACAAAAGTATTTTAAAACTATTTTATTCCATAGCTTTAAAAATTTGTAAATCAAATACTGCAATGAGCTGATACACTTTAGAAAATCATAACAATTTAACCACATTGATCTAAATTCTCAATTTTGAATATATCATATTAGATATATAAATTTATCATATTCCAAAAATTTGTAATTTTTTTAAGATCATTCAGTAGATCAAAAATTGTTTATCACTGTATCATACTGTTTACACAGGAAATTTTTAGAATTTCAGGGTTATTTTTGTAAATTTACTACAAATTCAATTTCTGGAATTTTCAATCGATTCAAAGTCTCAAATGATTCTATACATGTCTAGTTTCATAGTCGCAAAATCTAAAACTAGAATCGAAGCACAACAATTTATAAAATTTCTGAATCAAGAGACTATCAAGTAGAAATTCTATAATTCATCATGATTTATCAAGCTATCTACATAATCATCATCAATTCTCAATATATCTTACAAAATTCACATCAAATCTCCAATTTTTCATTTGTCCAGAAATCAAAACTTAAAGGAATTAACTTAATTAACACCAATAAATTGAGAAATAGTTATGATATACCTCTTAAAACTCCAAATTTCAATTTCTTCTTCTTCTTTTTCTCTCCCCTCAATTTCTCTCTTTTCTCTCTCTAAAGGGGTGACTTGACCCAAAAATGAGTAAATTAGGGTTTAAAATGTGTATTTTTATACTAAGAGGATAAATTTTAGTATTTATAAATTAACCCCTAAAACTTTAAAAGTATTATAATTTGGTCCCTAAAATAAATCTAAAGTTTTGCAAATAAACCCAATACTAATAGTATGTCCTTAATCTATATAAACAATACTAATAACAATACATAAATTAAGTATTATCCCCATACAAATAAAATATGAATATTATACATATATATAAATATTTATTCTTTTCGGTGTTGGATAAGTGGTTACTACAAGGACTCTCTAAGTTGTTCGATTATTTCAATGTCCAAGATTAACCCTTAGGATTTATTATAAATATAGGGTTCTATGCTATTTTTGAACTTTCTATATTCTGAGGCTTCTAAAGAGAGAGAAAGTTCCATTTGATTTTTTAGAGAGAAAGAACAAAAACTTTTATAACAAGTCTGACAATCGCTTTCTAATGCTGGCTTCTTGTTCCCAATATCTAACTTTTGTTGCATACTTCCCCAACTCTTCATTGAATGCCAACAATGAGTTTTATTTCTCTTTCCTTTTTTTTTATTTTGGTTTGATATATGTTAATACTTTCGATGGTCATTTTAAATATGTATGGTTTTGTATACATATTTCCCTTTAACGTTGTGATTGGCAAGGCTTTACTATAATTCTTTTTTGTTATATACTATATTTCTTTGGATTTTTTTATCTTTGTTTTGAATGTGCAACTATTGTTGACTAATGACTGTACTTAGGTTGGAATGTCTAGTCTCGCCTTGAAATTAGCTTGCTTACCTTAGTTTTTATTTTATGTTCTTGATTATGTCAACCAATAGTCAAACTGGCTCTCATAGCATTAGAGACCAAATAGTTCTAGATACTAGGACAGACCTTAGTGGCATAGAAGAGGGTGAGGCTCCTTTAATGCATTAGATGGGATCTCAATGGGACTCTACTTTTTATAGAAACAGTCGAGTTCAAGGAGGGCTCTGAAAGAATTAAAAGCGACGAGGAGAAAGAGGAAGTAGAGAGCTTTTTACCAATTATGAGGAAGTAGATTACGAATTATATTGTTAGCACCAACTTTCCAAGGTGATCGACAATGCTTTAAAAAGGTTAAAGGCTCAACATGATATCCCTACCACCATGACATTGAGGGCCCTTTTGGCAGATGATTTTTCTAGTCGACCCGAGCCTAGCAAGGTCACCTTGCACCTTATTTTTTTCAAATTGGAAGATTTCCCATGCAAGCTTACTACATTAAGTTGTTGGCCCTTTTGAGGGCTCACTCCATGCCAATTAAGTAAGAACTTTTGAAAGGTGTTGTTAAGGCTATATGTCATATGGTTGAGAGCCAGTCTGTATGAGTGCACTTTTCAGGAGTTTTAATATCATTATTAACTCTTAGGAAATTTGACCAAGAACAAAAGCTTTTACTACGTGACAGGTTACAAGAGTGTGAACCTTATTAAACATATGCCTTTAAGTAATAAAGGATAAAAATCCTATAGGTTTTATACTAAAGAGAAGTAGGGGTTGAGAAATCCTGGGCCCGTGTTAGGGATTTACTCTTACCAAATTTTTTAATGCAAGTCTTTTTATTCTTTTTAAAATATTTCTATTTTTCATTCTATACTGAGGATGATTACTTAAATACTGATTTTTGTAGTTAATTGGTCTTCTCACCCCAAGCATTTATGTTAAGGAAAAAGATAATGTAGCAGCAGTTTTAGGTATTCATTAGACTAGCCAAACCTCTTATTCAAGGTAAGCTTTTTGGACCTCGTGCTTATAAACTAGAAGATTAGATAGTGTAAAGGCCACAGCTAACTCCATGTTCATAAGCTCATTCGTAATAAGGGACTTTTGTTCCCTTTCAATCACCTTATATAGAGGTAATTCTTCCAATCCTCTAACCTTCTCCTTTAAAGGTACTTCCCTAGTGCCACACTTCTTTACCTGTCTCCACTTATACTTGTGAGTGATTTTAAACCTATGGTGCATACATGTCTATCATTCAAATATAGTATATGTATCATACATATATACATGCGCAGCGAATGAACGGAATATAAATTACTCAATGATCAACAAATGAACTTTTACATGTTATCTCATAAATATAAAATACTTCAAGATTGAGAAATAGTACATTGTCAAGCCTTTCATATATGGTTGAACCCAGAGTACCCGCCTTAAAGCAACTTGTTCACAATTCTAGTTCTTCAATATGGTAGACTTGGGGAAGCTAGAATAACAGCTTTTCCAGCAAAGGATTCAACTCTTAAATCCTTGTTTCTACCTTATAGTATGGGTGACCAAAATGGAAGAGGAAAAATGAAAAAGGTGTGTTTTTGTGCTCTCAACACTTGAGAGAATTTTCTAACACTTAGCCAAATTCACTTATCTCTCACCTTCTTTCTCCTTGGCCGAATTTTTCATGATTAATTGAGCAACATATTGCTCTCACATTTGTTTATTATTTTTCTTCTATTTTCTTACCTAATGGCATCCATTATCTAGGTCGATGTTTTGCCATTAGTGTTTTGTTTATTATTGTTTACAATAAACCAAATGAAAATAAAATAAAATGAAAAATTATTTAAATGAACTTGGCCTAAATCTAGGCCAAATAAGAAAACACTTTCTCATTATTAAGAAACATCTTAAGGCCTACCATTAATAAGTGCCACCCATTTATTCTTATTATATCATTTAATTAATATTAAACAAATAATTTAACATATTAAATCATGGTAGAATTACATGCCAACTTAAATTAAAAAATGAATTGTTTGATTTTAATTTAAATACTAATATCATATATTATTATTATTATTTTATTCAATAAACATTTTAATGATATTATTTGTCCAACAAATAAGGTTATTTTGATAATTTTTAAATCAAATAATAATTGGCCCACAATGTGCCATGTGTTAATATCTCATTGGTCAACAATTAATTGTTAACTAATTGATGTACTTAACTCTTAAGTCTTGACACGTTCACGATCGAAAGGAGATCAAAGTAAATGTCCGGTCTGCTGAAATTTTTTGGATCAAATTATTCAATCCGGTACGCTACCCTAGTGTACAACGAGTACACTTTATATTGCGGGACTCTCTAGGTCTACTCTCGATTTTTCAAACAGAATTATTTGTGAGTTCGAGATCAATGCCCCACGCACATGTCACAAATATTACAAATCATGCAGTAGACCATACAAGTTGAGGTCATAGCGTATACGTATAATCCTTCCGCTAATCATATCTTAGAAGAGCAGGGATATAGATCACTACCGTCAAATCCCTATGTGCTCATCTGTGAACTTATCTCCAGACACGTATCTTAATAAACAATATATGCAAACACTTTTACAATATTTTTTAACCTTGTAGGAAACTCTTTTCTTGGGTTTGTTGCTTATGGCCATAAGACTTTCTAAGATACAGTCTTTAAGCATCCAGATATATAACTCATCCATGTGAGCTGACGGATCCTATATCTATATGCACCGGACTCCATAAGTATCGAACCATACCCAGCGATACCCAGTGGTCACACCATGAAAGGTCTGTAACATGTGTGGAACCAAAGTATAATGGATCACTTACAAGCCCACTATGGTACTCAAGTTAAAGGACCACGTATACTACTCAACTTGAGAGGACCTTCTATTGACGGCTTCATAGGATATCTATTGGGGTCCTCGTTGAGTCTGTTCAGTATTTAGTCCTTACTGAACCCCTGTATGCTATACAAACTTCCAGTAAGTTCATGGTCAGTTAAGAACAACCATCTTGACCATCTAGGTATAGTATACACTGGTCTATGTAAAAGGATTCCATCATCAGACCTGCATTGGTAAATTAAGACCAGGAACATATAATTTGATAATAAACTTACATAATAACATTTCTTAACACCTATTGCAACTCTTGTAACTATGTTATTACTAATGTATTCTCAGGTCTTTGTATTGCCACAGACAAGATTCTAACTCTTAGACTTTATTAATTAATATAACATGCTAACTCTTTAGCATCTATAGTTTTCAGTGATGTTAACTCTTAACATTGATCTAAACTTTTTTAGACCAAATTTGAACTATTTCAGATCATATAATGTCTGTAACATCACAAGCATTGAACCATTCAATAATAGTAAATAGAGATTTAACAAATAAGGAACTATATAAATATTATAAAATAAAATATTCATACAATAATGGGATGACACGTTAGCACAAATTCCAACAATACTTTCTCAATTATTTTTTATTCAACAATATTTTCAAGCATCATGCTCTTCTAGACCATCCTTGCTCCTTAATTTATCTAGGTTTCTTATTATTTACCCCGAATCCCTAACTTCTAAGTGTGCTGGTGCTTGGTCATCTCGATGTGATATATTTTTTTAAAGCTGACTCTCTCACTAACAATTTTTCTTCTTATATCACCTTTCTTTTTTGTTCTCAGTAAACCGAGTAGGAGAGGTTCCTAAAGGTTTTATAGGCTTACAAATTGGTCGGTTTCTCTTCAGGGCTCTCGGTGCTCCTCCAATCTCTTATGTTTCTCTAATACTATTGGCAATAACTATTTCAATTCCTCTCTCTTTCCTCGCACTCTTTAGTTTTTCTTTTCAGTTTTGTCCTCCAAGCAAGGGCCACTTCATCCTGATGCATTCTAATGATCATTCTTGATTGTTTGGTCTAGATTTTCTATTAGTCATCAGTTTCACTCATAGTCTTGAGTAGTCTTAGATCAAGTAACCACCATATTCATTTTCAAGGGATTGCCTTTCATGACTTTTTGTATTATTTTTCACAAATAGTGTCAAACTGTTAACCATAGATTTTAAGAAATTCTTGACCCATAAACTGAATTTATTTCTTCTTAAGAATAGTAGATTGCATCCCTCCAAACTAGACTTAAATAGTCTCCTTTGACATGCATTGAACTCCAAAAGTACTCTTACAGTCTACAAACATGATTAAGCCCCACTAGAAATTGTTCTTAGCGATGATCCTTCGATGCTTAAGTTAGTAATTAGTTTATAAAAAAGATGAAGGCTAGAAAAAATAATTATAATTGAGATAGGGGTTCTATATTTTTTTAAAAAGTAGGGTTTTATTTCTATAAAATCAATTCCCTATGCAAAAATTTAGCCTTTGTTTTTTTATCTTAGTTTGTTAAGTTATTAAGTCCAATGATAATTAGAACACATCTTTTATCTTCTTAATTTAAATCTACTTTAAGATTATAAGAATAAGATTTATCCAAGAATCTTGAGATAATATGAGATCTTTAGAGTCAAGGGTAACTTGAGTCCTAAGATAACACGTAACTTTGCTTGACCCTTAGTAATTAAGTGGTTAGTTTGACTTGAACAAGTTGTCAATTGTATTAGTTGATATCGAGAACACTTTGGGGTCAAAGATTATTGGTAAATTTTGAGGATGTTCATCTAACGCTAGTACTACACTTCTTTTAGTTAATGAGTTTGGGCTTAGGGTACTCTAGTGCAAAGGGCTTTTGTTATAGATCTTAGGTGAGATATCTTTTAAAGTCATAAGTTTGGGTCAATTTCAACATTTGGTCTTTTTTTTAATGGGTTTGGCGTGGGCCAAGACTCTTGTGGAAATATAAAAAATAATTATTTAGTTTTTTATTTTAAACAAACTGCAACATAATAATTTTAGTAAATTAGATGATTAAACTCAATTTACAACACATGCTAAGGAAAAAACAAATGTATGCTTTTATTTATTAAGATGAATGTGCTTGATAAAGAGCACACAAATGTAAAATAATTTCAATAAAAGAAAATTTACATTATTAAGTATTTATAAAGTAGTTTTAATAAACTTTATTTTAATGTCAAATATCGAAAAGTAAAAGATCAAATATAAATTTGTTCTCTATAATGCGAGTGTCTTGAAAGACAGGTTAAAAGGCATGTGATGGATCACGTGAGAGAGAGGCAAAACAAAAAACGAGCCCAAGAACTGTTTGATTAGATAAATAATATTTGATCCAACAGTTTATCTACAAAAAAACAAAAATTAGTTATTTTTCACAATTTTGCATGTAGTTACAAAAAGAATATTTTCTCTCCATTAAATTTTAAAGGGATCTTATTGCAATTTTTATTTTCCCAAAGGATTTGTCTTTTTTTTTTTTCTAAAATCTTCTGTTAATTTTTAGTAACTTTTTCAGGAAAATATAAAACATTTGTCATTTCAAACCTTTTTTTTAAACAGTTAAATATATACAAATCGGAGGAAAACTACAAGTAACAAAGTATTGGTAGAATTCAGAGGGAATTAGGGGATGGTTTAACTAGACTATAGCTAGGCAAGCTCCCCAATAAATTAATATAAATTTTAAAAAAGGAAAAAAAATTAATGTATGTCTTATTTTAACAACATAAATATTAATTTTATATTTATTACTTTAATAATATCACTGAGTACAAATTTAATAATGTATTATTATCATTTTATTATCATTTTTATTTATTTTATAATATGTTTGATATTATAAGACTCGTTATATTGAAAAGAAATGATAGCTCGGTGATCATAAAAAATGTTTTTGTTACGACTCCGGTGAGATTGATTCTAGTCGAAATATTTGTGATATTTTGGAGATCAACTTTGCTACCAGCTATGATTTCTTGTCTTATTGCTGTAATCATGCAATGGGCTCCTTAGTCCTTCAATTGGCGTTCAATGTAAAAAGGTTATGTATGGTTTATTTTGGTAGATTGGCAGGAAATTTTATCTTAATTGTTTGGCATGGATTGAACATATCCTACTTTATAAAATTATTTGAAGATCTGTTTATGAATTTATAAAAAATTTGTTCAGCATCCCTTTGGGACGTACTACTAATGGGGACCCTCGATTAATTAATTGTCAAGGCAAATTTAGTCCTACGTTTGGGGCTCTTTTGTGTTATTGGATAAGTTCTTCTATCCTCTTAAATTCATGGGACTAGGATTCCCATGAAAAAACCAATGTCCTTTGTTCATGGGACTAGGACAACTTATGTAACCATATTTTTAATTATATTAGTATCGGTATGTTATTTATTAATATAATACTACAATTACTATTTTAAATAAAAATTACATATATTAATCAATTAATGAATAAAATATTAAGATATTCAAAATCTAATTTGCACTATTATCTAATATCATATTAATTAGTTCAATAATGTAATATATAAATATATAGTTTATGATTAATTAATCAATATAAAATTATTCTTTATCATTAAAATATCTAGATATCCTGTAATTAATTTGAATTCTTAGTTAATATCAAATTAATATGAATGACTAAACATTAGTAAAGTGTCAATTTGATGTGCAGTCAAGAAGAAAATCAACACTTACATATATAAATAGCCAAATCACCAAACGAAAATAGTTATTAACCATGAAAATAATCCCTATCCAAATTTTCTAACTCAATCAACCCTTATCTTTTATGTTTTAACTATGCCATCGTTAAATTTTTATTTTTATATTTTAAATCTTCTCGCATACAAAATTTATGAAACTAAAATCACTTATACTTTATAATTATCACCAAAAAGAAAAATTTTGCTAAACTATAATGTAGAAGAAACATAAAAAGGCATTTTCCATCAAATTTATGTTTTTTAATATAAAACATCGTTGAAGTATAAAGAAGTGCTTTATGGAAATGCAGGTAAATATCCTTTACCAAGTTAATTATCTTGGACTTGAAATCTGCCAAATTATATTTGGGGATGAAAGGATTAATAAATGGTGAAGAAGTTTGGCTATACAATAACGGTATTAGATATTGTTGACTCGAATTTTAGGTTATCTTGTGTTAATGAATTAAATTTTTGGACAAAACAAAGTTTTGCGTTGCCATTCTTGAGCTTTATCACGTGTGATAATGGTACACAGACATCTTATACGAGATGTCAACTCTTAATTGAAGTTCATAAAAAATATACAAATATTTATAAAATAAAATTATAATGGTTCAATTTTAGAAAAGCATACATCTACTATAGCGAGGTTTTAAGCCCATTGTCAATACACTATTAGAATACTTGTATAAGAAAAATATCCCAACCTCAATCTAAATTGGCGAGGGTTAGCACTCCAAGGTCATAGAAGAATTTTGCTCCTACGTGAATATTATTTGGGAGAAATATTCTAACCTCAACTTCAATCTCAATTGGCTAAGAAGTTTAGTGACTCGCTGCCCTGAGGTAGCTAGAGTTAAGGC
Organism: Ailanthus altissimus; assembly: GCA_946807835.1. Classification (NCBI taxonomy): domain Eukaryota; kingdom Viridiplantae; phylum Streptophyta; class Magnoliopsida; order Sapindales; family Simaroubaceae; genus Ailanthus; species Ailanthus altissimus. Next base: position 5,505,953 of record OX327713.1, on the reverse strand, counting down.
CTCAGGTGACTAGGATGCTTTTGCCACTGAACCCTAGGACGTCCAAGAAGATAATCCTGTTGCTGATCCTACCCCCAAGCCTTCTCTAGTTCCCCAATCACTCAAGATGCAAGTCCATCCTTGGTTGGCCTTGCTGAACACCCTTCACCCACTAGTGCGCTTGCTACCCTCACTCTTGAGGCCCAAACTATTACTGAAGTTGTTCCCCTCGTGGTTCATAAGGTCTCTTTTCCTAATAAGGGTGATTTTCTTATCATTGTTGAGGAAGATGAATCTGGTGCTGCCTTGCCCTCTATCAAAGAGATAACTAACATAACTACTGATGAGAATGTCGTCCATGTTGTATAAGATTGTTTTGGGCTGATATGCCCTTTAGAACTTTCTTTTATTTTTGCTTCTGCTTAGGGCAGTCATGCCCTTTTGAATACTTTATTTATTTATTACTTGTACTATTTTTTGAGCAGATGTGCCCTATAACCTTTGCTTTTACTTAGAATATATTTGCTGTCTAGTTGCTTTATTTGCATGTTTTCTATGTTATGTTGATTTATCTCTCATGTATGTCAAGGAAACTTACTTTTAATTCTTTTTTATAATTTAAAGTTGTGTACATACTTTAAAGGTTACATAAATAACATGTTGTTTAGGGATAGTACTTTTTTAGAAGCTTGGTATTTCATGATTTGTTGACCACTTTGTCATCAGCATACTTATGCACATATGCCTTTACTCTGATTCTCTTGATAATCTTGTAAGGTCCTTCCCAAGTTAAACTAATGACTCTGTCTGTTGGGTTTTTCATGTTGGGGAGAACTCTTTTAAGCACGAGATCACTGTCTATAAATTTGCACACTTGCACCCTGATAAGGCGTAATTGTATAAACTATTTTATCTTCTTAACTTGATATTTGTTCAATTTATCTCAATAATTGGGCTATTTATGCGTATTAATGTTGTTTTATAGGTTGAAGCATTATCGGAGCAAAAATACCGGAAAACGGACGCAAATGGGAGCATTAGAGATAAAAATACGAATGGAGGCACTGTTTGCTACAGTACCACTGTTTGCTACAGTGCAGCGCCGCGGCGCCGATTGCAGAAAGTGAGCGCCGCAACGCCAAATCGCAGCGCCGCGACGCCGGGACCTGGACAGCAAATGCTGACAGGTTGCTGAAAATCAGGAAATCCTAAAGCAGCCCCAAGTGCGCCCTAATTCCGTGCTTTTACCTATATATTTGCACAAAACTTACATTTTAAAGGGGGACTCCAGCTGGGACAGTGGCTGGAAACACAAAGAAACACCTAACTTCTAAGTTTGAAGAAATCAAAGAGGAGGGAAGCAAGCTTCAACAACAAAGACATTTGACAGGGATGTCTTCTTTGCTTTGATTCTTTACTTGTTGTAAGATGTTTAGTTTACATGTATTGATGGAATTAGCTTCAAGATTGTGTAGTTTAATGATGAGCTAATTTCATTCATCTAGGATTACATCCTTGAACTCATTATGTGATTGATTTTAGTTCTCTCTTTTATGGTATTAATTCAGCTTTTGATATATTCATTGTGCTTGTGCTTAATGCTATTTGATTACTTGGCTAGTAGTTAAATTGATCTAGAAATGCTTAAATAAACTTGACAAAGGCATTTAGGTATTTAGTCTTAAGCATATTGATGCATGATCATAGTGTAGTACACTTGAGTTTCATATGAGATAGACATATACTCATAAGGCATGTATGGCTCATAAAACTTGTGCTTAATGAATTTTGTTCAATTTATTTATCATAGACATATAGATATTTGATTGGATGGAATAGATTCACTTGACCTGCAAAAGAGGCTTGTGATGTGTTAAGTGTTTTGGTCAATATATCAAGTTGAGAACCAATAGACCTAAAAGAGATTCTGCTGAATTTATTTGCATAATGGGGGATAGTTTGTAATCCTAGGATTTCTCTTATTGAATTTAGCTTGTTCATAATTTAGTTTATCGCTTAACATAATTAAGTTGTTCTTTTACTTGAGTAGTTTAATATCATACATTAAATCATTTTCTGGATAATAATAGAAAGACACCATTTCAGTACTTAAACTAGAAAAGATAAATCATTCTCTGTGGGATCGACACTTTTCTCATCATATATTACTTGTTGCGACAACGTGCACTTGCGCTAATTTGTGTTATAGAAAACACACAACACACCCTATCGTTATAATCCTAAGATACTTTTTATTGTTAAACTGCCACGCAGACTCATGCCCTTTTTCTCCTCTATTTATTTAGGTCTAGATGTCCTCTGATTAGTTATTTGTTGTCTCCCTAAAAAACATATAGTACCCGATGAGTGCCTATTTCTATAAGACACACGCAAAAGCTAATAAAAATGGAATTTCTCCTATAGTAGTCTTATTTCTAACGTATTATTTCCCATAACAATTCTTTAACTGTTCATAGAAACCTTTAAAGTTATTGCTAACGTATTATTTCCCATAATCTCTTACAATTGCATATGCTACCCTGAATCGATAGACCAAATTTCTCTACATAAAATCTTGCAAACTTTAAATAATTTTGGATAGTGTCACTTATTCGACCTATTTTGTGAAGTAATTAACAGCTACGATGACATATTTAGCAGAACCTTTCCTTTGAGGTAGAGGCTCTATCAACTTGAGCCCTCACTGGGCAAAAGGCTATGGTCCCAACATTGTGTTGTGCCTTTCTGGTGGAGCTTGAATATTTTTAGTGAATCTCTAGCATGTGTCACATATCTTTATTGAGTCTTTTATATCCTGAAGAGTTATAGGCCAATAGCATCTTGTTCTGAAAACCTTATGGGCTAGCGCTTCTACTCTTGAAAAATTTTCACATATCCCTTCATTGATATTCCTGAGGATTCATTCTACTTTTCGTGGTCCCAAATATCTCATGTATGGGTGAAAAACCCTCTTCTATATTGCACTATATCAATTACTGTGTTGCAAGCAGCTTTATATTGAAGTTGATGAGCTTTACGACTATCTGATGGCAGTGCTCTAGTCAAGATATATTCTCTGATGGAGTCCATCAAACTAGGCTATGTGTTAATCGGCATCATCTACTATTCTTGCTATTTTTCTATGTTGGGTTTTGGAAAAAACTTTAAAGGGACAGTTATTGGTATTTGGGCTTTTTCTATGGAATCTAGCTGTACTATCACATTTTCTTGATGATTCTTGCTCCTTGTGATCAATTGGATCTTCACTTCTTCAAACTGATTGATCAAGGCTTGAACCTTCTGGAGGCATGCTACCATGTTCTTCCCTTGAGCCTCAAAATATCTATTTACTTTATTGATGGCTAATTAGGAGTTACTCTTTACCATAATCTTCCTAGTTGATAGTGCTCAGCTAACCTTTAGCCCTACCACAAGGGCTTTGTATTCTGCTTCTTTTTAGGCTGGGAAACCAAACCAGATTGTGTAATAGACTTTGCCTCCTTCTAAGCTAATAAGCACTACACCTGCCCTACAACCTTAGAAGTTAGATGCCTCATTGATACAAAGGACCTAAGTTGTGATCTTTTTAGTTTGGCTTTCTGATGGTTCCTTAAGGGAGCTTCGATTATGAACTCACCCAAGGTATATTCATCCACAAAGTCTGCTAAGGCTTGACCCTTAATGGTTGTTAGAAGTTTGTAGTGTATATTAAAATTTCTTAATTCTATAGCTCAACTAACTAAGCGTCCCGATATATCGGGCTTATACGAGATTTATCTTGAGTATTGGTTATTGAGTACTATTATTGTGTGGGCCTAGAACTATGGTGCAGCTTCCGCCCTGACAAGACTAAAACCATGGATAGCTTTTTTGCTAAAGGAGATCGGCTCTTTGGATCAGTGAAAGATTTATTGTTAAAGTACAATGGTCTTTGAACTCACACTTCTTCCTTGATTAGAATGGAACTTATCGCCTGAGCTGATGCCCCGAGGTATATCACCAGTTTTTCTGTCGGGGCAGAGATGGCTAGGTGAATAGGCTATGTAAAGTAGGCTTTGAGATGCACAAATGCTTCTTTGCATTTCGAAGTTCACCCATTCTTCTATTTTCTCTTGATAACCTGGAAAAACTCGAAGTACTTGTCTGTTGCTCGGGAGATGAACCGACTTAGGGCTACCACTCTACTTATTAGTTATTGGATCTCTTTGATAGTGCTGAGGGTTTTTATCTCCAAAATGGCTCTAATCTTATTGGGGTTTGCCTCTAACCCCCTCTTGCTAACCATAAACCGAGATACTTTCCTGACTTTACCCTGAAGAGACACTTTTTTGGGTTCAAACTTTATCTTGTACTTTTTAATTATCTCAAAAAAACATTTTAGTTGCCCCACAAGATCTTTTGACCTGATCGAATTTGTGATCATGTCGTCCATGTACACCTTTATGCTTTTTCCTATCAAAAGTTTAAATAATTTGTTTACCAACCTCTAATATAAAAGCCCTAGCATTTTTTAGCTCGAATGGCATTACTTTGTAGCAGTAGGTGCCTCCATGGGTAACGAATGACGTCTTCTCCTAGTCGGGGGAATATTTTAATCTGATTATACCCTAAGAATACATCTATAAAACTAAGCAACTCATGTCCTACCGTTAAGTCTTCCGGTTAGTTGATCTTTAGAAGTGGGAAACTATCATTCAAACATGCCTTATTCATGTCGATGAAATCAACACACATCCTCTACTTTCCATTGGCTTTCTTAACCATCAGTATGTTATTGAGCCACTTGAGGTAATAGACTTCCCTTATAAACCCTACAGCCAGCAGCTTCTCGACCTTTTCCTCCACCGTCTTATTCCTAATTAAATATTCTCCTCTTATATTTGATAGGATTGAAAGTGAGGTAAGGCATGGGACACCAACAACAGATTAATTTTTGGCATGTCCTCATGAGACCATGAAGAGACATTTAAAAAATTTCTTTACCACTGTAATTAAGCCTTCTCTGACTTTAGGCTCTAGTTAGTACCTGATCTTCACTACTTTCTCTAGTGCATCGGGTTTAACCTAAATCGTGTGCAACTTCTTCACGGGTCTTAGGGATTCTGCTTTATGCTTGCATGGATCAATGACATAAATGCAGTAAGTCTTCTTTGTTAATATTGCAAACCAACTCCGTGCTATCTTGTGATCTTCAGACACTACGTCAATTCTTTCTCCCTCAGAAATTTTAACTTCAAGTAATGTATAGAGAAAGTTTCGTTGGTATTTCTAATTAAAGGCTAAGTAAACTTTTGTAGAGGAAGGGTTGGTCCACCACCATAAAGCTAGTCTTGATAATCTTCACGGGACTTTCTACCAAGGTCATAGACAGGATTATTATCTTGAGAAGCATGACGCAACTATCCCCAAAACCTTGTAAAGGGTTTGTGTTCTCTCAATCCTCAAATCCTTGATTTTCAATTCATTGACACAGGACAAATATTGATAGGTCGTAATTTCGTTCACAAAGGAAAGTTGTTGATATCGTTCAACAAAATGAAATTTGAAAATGGTAGAATACAAATTTATAAGAAAAGTTTTTGATTTCTTAATCTTTGAAATTACATAGTCTGGATGCTTTTCGCATTATCTCTCGTGTATTTATAGAGACCTCTTGGGCTGTCAAGCATTTATTACAGTAATTATGAAAACTTACAATTATTAACTTCTACCAAGAATTGAGGCACTTGGAATGTCGGCACTTATTACAACATTTAATACAACTTAAAATTACTAAATACCAGCTACTACCAATTACTAAGGCCTTATCTCAAAACACTCTGTCAAACATTCTAACTATTATATCATAAATGTTGTTATAGGCTCCTGATAAGGGCGCAAAAGTACTAGTATAATTTATACCCAAACTTTTATATTTTTTTTCAAATCATAAATATTTGGCTATTTAATTGTGGTTTTTTTTTATTATAAATAGATGCATGATAGAAAATGTGATGTATAGAAACAAATGAGAGGCAAATTGGAAGTAAAACGAAGAAGTTACGCTCAAAATACAAAAGGGGCACCAAGGCTGGGCGCCGCAGCGCCCAAAACTGAGGGCCGCGGCACTCATGGTGGTAAACAGTACCCGTGTGAATAGTAACCCATAACAGTATTTGCTGCAGTACCTATAAATAGTAATTTGAAGAAAAAAACCTATAAATAGAAAGCCAAAAACCCTAATTAGAGGGAGGGGAGAGAAAAAAAGTAAAAACTTAGAGAGAATTCACAATACAAAATCAAATATCAAAACCCAAGATTATAGAACTAAGATCAAGATTTAAGCTTCAAGTCAAGATTGAGGGAGAAACACATCAAGGAGTCATTTTGATTAGTTTTTCTTCTATTTCTTTATCATTATGTTCTTTTTCTTATTAATCTTTATGAATTAGTTTGATACTTTTGGTTTTGTGATGGGTTAATTTGTTCATTTAGGGTTAAACTATGTGAACCTAGTGTGGATTTGGATTGTGTTAATTTTTAGTTTATGAACTTAATTATTATAATTGATTTATTCTATCTTGTGTTTAATGCTTTCATTATACCTAATCAATATTTTGGATGATTGAGGAACCATGATGAACTCGACAGATGGATTCATGTGTTTAGCCTAGGATAGTTTGATGCATGATCATAGGATAACAACTATGAGTTCCATATGGGATAGACATATACCTAGGTGGCATATATGGTATAATTTAGACTTGATATTAATGAATTACATTCTGATTTGATTACCATAGACATATAGGTGATTGTTAGAATGTGTAATATAGTCACTTGACCATCGACAAAAGCTTGTGATGAGATTAGTGTCTAAGCCAATCAATTGGTATTAAGGGATTAACTGAGTGGATAAATGAGTCCAATGATAAGGGATGAGCCAAACCCTAGATTATCTTTATTTGTGAATTCTACTCTTTGCTTTTGTTTAGTTAATTGAGAGAATTAGATTAGTTAATAAATTTCAGATTTTAGTTTTCTGAATAAAAGTTAAGTAGGTACAATTTTAGTACTTGATTTATAGAATAGATCGCATAGTCCCTGTGAGATCGATATCGAGACTTCAAATCTTATATTACTTGATACGATAGCATGCACTTGCGCTTAGCTAGTATAGCAACCCAATCAGCTTCTAGAAGCTTCTCACCAAATGGGCTGCTGCTGGTGAATTTGAATAACTATAAATTACTTCTAATAATATAATGTCCATTAATGAAATATTCATCATATTCCCCATCACATGTGCTAGTGTGTCCCCATCATTCTCCTCAACTTATAAAGAACTAGTCCTCGAGTAATCATACAAGTTTTCTCTAAATTTGCAATAGTCTTATTACACTCCACATGACCACTTAAGTCACCTGAATTTGCCTCCTAAATAGTTGTCTTGTAAAGAACTACTGGTAATACAAAGTTAGCTTCTTTTAAATAAGTCTCCTTCACTTGCAGTGAACTCTTCCCCTTTGAATAGATGATACACCTCCCATGTCTTAAGAGCTGTAAAAACTACATAAAGCTCTTATTGATATATGAACCACTTCTATCTTGACTTACTTAACTTCTTATTATAGAAAGAGTAATTGGTCTTCTTTCTTGATAAAGAATTTTTCTAATACTGTTTCACTTCTATCACATTCTAATTCTAAAGTGTTAGCAAAATCTGGAGGTGTAAGAATTGGTGTTATGGAAAGTTTCTCTTTGATCATCTTGATGCAATGATCTGTAGCTTCACTTCATTTAAACTTTTCTTTCATCAAACATTCAGTCATGGGAGCTATTACCATAGTGCTAAAATCCTAGGTCATTAGATGAATAGAGGTTCTTGATGCATTTGACAACCCAAATATCATGATTACTACTCATGTAGACTATTATTGGTCCTAAAGATAGTCTTACATTCATATTCTGGTTATATTTGGATTTGATGATAGTCACTTTTTAATTCTATCTTCAAGTCATTTTTGGAGAATATCTTCACACCATTAAATTGATCAAACAAATTATTCATGCATGGAATAAGAAAATCATACCTCATAGCATCCTTGTTGATAACATGACTATCTGTAGACATCATCTAGCTAACATTCTTCTTGGAGTAAGCAAGGTAGGTTTTATACTTAGACTAAGGCTCTCTCTAATGTGTCCTTTTTGTAATAGCTTCTCCACTTTTTCCATTACGATTTTATACTCCTTCGGACTCGTACAATAATGGAACAAATTTGGCCAACTTGCTCCAAGAATAAAAATAATGCGATATTGAATATCTAGTTGTGTTGGTTCTGCCATTACAATAACAAATTCTTCTAATGAACCTTGAACCTCCTTAGGTGTAGGTTGTATGAGTTGCTCAACTCCCTTCACTACCAAGTTGGTACAAGTGCTTGTAGCTTTTATCTCTTCCATGAACTCATCCTCTTTGTGGATTTCTGAAACTATAGTCTTCTCCTCCACTTTAAAGATTGCCGTTTTGGGTTGAACAGGCGTGCTCATCAAACTTTGCTCTACACACACTACTAGTTCTTCCTCATTTTCAGCTACCTCATTTTCATAGTCACCATTATTTTTCTTAAGTTCAGCATCATCTGGATCTGCTTCATCCTTCTCTTGATGAAAAATATTCACGAACTCTTGCCTATAACATTCATCAGATCCATGCCTCATTTTATTACACTTAAAATATTTAATAATCTTTGAACTCTCCACTTTCTCTTTCCCATTAGTTTCAGGATTCCTTGGTTAATCTCTTTACTATCAGACTCTGGAGTTTTACTTTCTGGTGTAGTATGGGTAGGTTTAGTAGTGTTTAGTTCAATTTGAAAATAAGTTGGTATTTTGGGGTCCTTCCTGTTTTTGGTTAGTCTCTCGGCTCTCAATGTTAAGTTCTGAGCTTGATCAATTGACCAAATTTGTTACATAGCCAATCAATCCTAAATTCCCTTATTCAATTTAATTACATACCTGGCTACTTGCTGATTCTCTGAACTGTCAAGTTGCACATAAATTACAATCTTAGGAACTGTTCTATATAAGCTGAAACAAAACGGGTTTATTGGATGCATTTCTGGAATTGTTGGAAGAGAGTTTGTTTAAAACCCATAAGTAGAAAAGAAAACACCTTCTTAAGAGTTCTTCATTTGTTACCAATGACAAACAGGTTACTGTCCCCTGAATCTTAGAACTTCTTGATGGTGTTGCCACCAAGCACCTGCACCCCCATGTAGCTTGTAAGCCACTAAAACTACTTTATGTTTTGGACTTACATTCATAATTTCACAGAAACCCTCAACCTCGTATTCCCAATCCAAAAACTGTTCTATGTTAGTAGTACCATTAAAAGTAGGCAAATCAGCTTTTATCGTGTAAGAGTCATTATGTTGGCATTGTTGTCTTCCTCTTGGCATAAACTCATCATCAAGTTCTCTCTCGATTTCCTCTTCTTCAAAATTATCAATTGGAGGGGAAAATCGATTATGCCTTCTTCATGCACCCATGGCTACTCCTCTTGCTCGCGTCTTGACCTTAAGTTCATCTCTAACCTTTTCCTCCAATTAACATTCATTGGTATGAAATGTGGTTGTTTGAGCGGTCTTCTCCTTGTTGCCATTAATTCTTATTGTACTGGATTATTAACTATCGACTTCATAACTAGTTCGGTTAATGTTACCATGCGATCTTGCAATTTTATCATTCATGATTCCATTTTTTGCTCAAACACATTCAAACAATCTCCATTCAAGTCACTGAGGCCTACCATTTCAAGACAACGCTCTGATACCACCTAACACAAAACAAGCATTGATGGGCTCGTAGTTTCGTTCACGAAGAGGAAAGTTGTTGATATCGTTAAATAAAACAAAATTTAAAAATGGTAGAATACCAATTCAAAAGAAAAGTTTTAATTTCTTAATCTCTGAAATTACAAAGTCTGGATGCTTTTCCCCTCATCTCTCATATATTTATAGAGACCTTTTGGGCTATCAAGCATTTATTACAACAATTATGAAAACTTACAACTACTACCAAGAATTAAGGCACTTGAAATTGTTGGGATTTGTACTCACGTGCCATCCCATTGTTGTATAAATATTTTATTTTATAATATTTACACAGTACATTATTTGTTTAATCGCTAATAATAATTATTAAATGGTTCAATGCTTGTGACGCTACAGACATTATATGATCTGAAAGGGTTCATATTTGGTCTAAAGTAGTTTAGATCAATGTTAAGAGTTAGCATCACTGAAAAATTATAAATGCTAAAGAGTTAGTATGTTGTAATAATTAGGGAAGTCTAAACGTTTGAATCTTGTCTGAACGGTACAAAGACTTAAGAATACATTAGTAATAACATTGTTGTAAGAGTTGCAATAGGTGTTAAAAAATATTATTGTGCAAGTTTATTCTTAAATTATATGTTCCTGGTCTTAATTCACCGATGCAGGTCTGTCGATGGAATCTTTTTACATAGACTAGTATATACTATACTTAGATGGTCTATATGGTTGTCCTGAGTTGACCATGGGCTTACTGGAAGTTCGTATAGCATACAGGTGTTTAATAAGGACTGCATACTGAACAGACTCAACGAGGACCCTAATAGACATCCCATGAAGCCGTCAATGGAAGGTCCTCTCGAGTTAAGTAGTATACGTGGTCCTTTGACCTGAGTACCATGGTGGGTTTGTAAGTGATCCATCATACTTTGATTCCACGCATGTCACATACCTTTCATGGTGTGACTGTCAGGTGTCTCTAGGTATGGTCCGATACTTATGGAGTCCGATGTGTCCATATATAGAATCCGTCAGCTCACATGACTGAGTTATATATCCGGATGCTCAAATACTGTATCTTAGAAAGTCTTATGGCCATAAGCAACAAACCCAAGAAAGAGTTTTCTACGAGGTTAAACAATATTATAAAAGTGTTTGCATATATTATTTATTAAGATACGTGTCTGGAGATACGTTTACGGATGAACACATTAGGGATTTGATGGGAGTGATCTATATCCCTGCTCTTCCAAGATATGATTGGCGAAAGGATTATATGCACATGCTATGACCTCAACTTGTATGGCATACTGTACTAATTTGTATTATCCGTGACGTGTGTGTGGTGCATCGATCTCGGATTTATAGAATAATTCTGTTTGACAAATTAGGAGTGGACCTAGAGAGTCCCACAATATGAAGTGTACTCATTATGCACTGGGGCAGCATATCAGATTGAAAAGTTCGATCTAGAAAATTCCAGCAAATCAAAAATTTACTTCAGTCTTCCTCCAATCGTGCACATGTCAAAACTTAATAGTTAAATATATCAATTAGTTGATAATTAGTTGTTGACATATGACACATTGTGGGTCAATTATTGTTTGACTTAGAAATTATCAAAATACCCTTATTTGTTGGATAAATAATATTATTGTTTTATTTATTAAAATATTTATTGAATAAAATAATAATAATAATATATGATATTATTATTTAATTGAAGTCAAAAAATTCATTTTTTATTTAAATTGGCATGTGTTTCTATCATAATTTAATAAGATTAAATCATTTATTTACTATTGATTAAATGTTATAATAAAAGTAAATGAGTGGCACTTGTAAATGGTAAGCCTTAAATGTCACTTGCAAATGGAAAATAATTTTTCATTTTGGCCAAAATTTTGGCTAATCGAAGTCATTTTCTATTTTATTTGTTTTCATTTTGTTTATTGTAAACAATGATAAACATTGATCATTATAATGGATGCCATTATGTGAGATAATGGAAGAAAAATGATAAATAAATTACTAATGGCAAACATTAACCATAATAATGGGTGTCATTATGTGAAAAAATGAAAAAAATAATAATAAACAAATAAAATAGCAATATGTTGCTTAATATTGTAAGGTGAAAATTGGCCAAGGAATTAGTCGGAATTGTAGAGAGAATTTAAAAGGCTAAGTGTTAGAAAAATCTCTCAAGTGTTGAGAGCAAAAAGACACATTCTCTCCATTTTGGTCACCCTTACTACAAAGTAGAAACAAGAATTCAAGAGTTGAATCCTTTGCTGAAAAATATGCTATTCTAGCTTTCTTAAGCCCACCGTGTTGAGGAACTAGAATTGTGAATAGGTTACTTCAAGACGGGTACTCCGGTTCGACCAAATACCAAAGGCTTGACAAGGTACTATTTCTCAATCTTGATGTATTTTACATTTATGAGATAACATGTAAAAGTTTATTTGTATTTATCATTGAGTAATTTATATTCTACTCATCTACTGCGCATGTATGTATGTGATACATATGCTATATTTGAATGATAGACACAAACCCACATGCATGCACCCTAGGTTTAAAATCACTCACAGGAATGCCAGCACTTATTACAATATTTAATGCAACTTAAAACTAGTAACTACCAACTACTACAAAATACTAAGGCTTTATCTCAAAACACACTGTCAAACATTCCAACTACTATATCATAAATGTTGTTGTAGGCTCCTAGAAGCTTCTTACCAAATAGGCTCTTGCTGGTGAATTTGAATTGCTGTAAATTGCTTCTAATAATGTAATGGCCATTACTGAAATGTTCATCATATTTCCCATCACATGTGCCGGTGTGTCTCCCATTACTCATCTAGGGTTCTTTGAATATAATATCCACTGAGCTCCTAGATCCATAAATACTTGGTTTACTTCCATGCTAGGTACTTTGTACTGTGATAACTAGTACATCGTGTAGGTAGCTTTTCTCAAGCATTTTCTTCAATGAACATGATGGGAACCTCTTGTATCCTCAATGTTTTAGCGTCTAGGATATTACAAATCACTTGGTGTCTTACCATAAAATATCTTGAATAATTCTTCCTTTCTTAGTTGGAGTCCTAATAAAGGTATAAATATCATATATTTTTATCCCTATTTTACTTAAAATTATCTATTTTTATGAGAATAAATAGCTATTCTCATAAAGTTGGTCTTGTCTCAGCCTCTTAACAACTTACAACACAAGTCTTTCTGAGTGATTTGAGTAGAATTTGAATAAATTTAGAGAGAGATAAGCAATGGCAATTCAAGTAACCAGGAGATTATTGGCAAATTTTTGACACATCAACCAACTGTAAATTGACATTTATATTATTTTATTTTTTGTTATATTATGTTTATTTTATTTTCTAGCTATAATTCTCTTGTAATCATAAACTAAATTTATTTTCTAAGGTTGTTACTTAAACTCAATATTTATGCTTAATTGTTAGATCTTTTTAATATTTATTTGAACTTAATTATTTGTTATTCAAATTATTTGTTCTTAATGCTTTATTATATCTAGCCAATATTGTGATTGAATTGGTAATACTTTAATAAACTCAAGAGAGGTATCTTTAGACCTTGATAATTGATGCATGATTGTAGATAGATCTATAAGTTCCAAGTTATGATAGAGATATACCTAATTGGCATGTATGGTCAATAAGACTTAATCTTAATGAATCTTAATTTATTGCACTTACTATAGAGATATAGGTATTTGATAAATTAAGATATACTTACTTAACCTTAAGAGAGGCTTGTAAATACATTAGTATCTTAATCAATAATAATAATTGAGGAATTTTAATATTAAGGGATTAATCTTGTTATCTTCTTTACAAAACATAGTAATTACCCATAGGCATTCTTTGTATTATTATCTTCTTAATTTACTTGAATTGTATCATTTATTTTATGCACTTTTATATAGTTTATTTAATTATTTGTCAAATGAAGAATTAATTTTCTAGATAATTACCTAAAAGACCCAATTTTATTACTTGATTGAAAATAATATTTATCTCTGTGAGTTCGACATTCGATTTTATAGTACTTTTATTACTTACTCGATAGTGTATACTTGCATTTAATATTGTGCTTAGTAATTACACAAGTTTTCGGCGTCGTTGTTGAGGATATAGGTAGTTGATAAATTGAGATATACTAACTTGTCCTTAAGAGATACTTATGAATACATTAGTGTCTTGACCAATAATAAGAATTGAAGAATTTTAATATTAAGGGATTCATCTTTAAAAAATATTTTAAGGGATAGTAAATACCATAGGTTTTCTTTATATTGTTATCTACTTGATTTACTTGAATTATGTTATTTATTTTCTATACTTTTATTTAGTTTATTTTATTATTTATTAATTGACAACTAATTGTTTAGATAATTACTTGAAAGACACAATTTTAGTGCTTGGTTGAAAATAATATTTATTCATCTGGGTTCGACATCTGACTTTATAATTTCTTTATTACTTGTTCGATATGGTATACTTACATTTAATATTGTGCATAGTAAACTACATAACAAGTCTTCCATCAATGCTGGCCCTCTCGAAATTATCGTAGCTGAGTCAGGCGAGGCAGACTTGTCTATGACATTTATTGGTCTTTCCTTACGTGGGTGGTTGGCCCAAAACTCATTAAGGTATCCATTCTTTACTAGTAATTCCACCTACTTCTTTAGAACGAAACACTTTCTTATAGTATGTCACACATTTTGGTGGAAATCACATCTGTTCTTTAGGTTCTGTTGATCCATGGGTGATGTCATGACTAGAGGTTCCATGAATAGGCTTCGACCTTTTATAGCCTTATGGATGACTTTTAATGAAGCTATTAAGGGGATGAAACCATCAATCTGAACTACTTGTGGTTGCGCTTCTGTCCAATGTCTCAAATTGGTTCCTTTGACTTGCTATGATCGATCTGATTGATATATCAATAAGAATAGTTTGTTTAATCGGTCCACTCGTAGATATTTAGAGTCCTATGGTAGGGTTCTTTCATTTTCCCCTATAAACCTTCTCTCCTGAGATCTTTTCGTATCTCGACGTCGAACATATCCTTAAGTAGCATTAACTAACACCACCCTCTTTGCTTCCTCCTCCTCCTTAATGGTAACATATTTGGGTGCCTCATTATAGGTAACTACATAGCTTGGGACATAGTTTTTAGAGAGGTAGTACCAAAATTAATTCAGCCTTAATCTCTCCTTTAGAACTTCTAAGGTTATCAGCTAATCGAACACTCTAAGTTGAACCACTTCCTTGTGGAATCCTTTTAGGTACCTCTTTAGGTTTTCTTTTCACCCTTGTTTTATTTCCTTTAGTTGTCAGGGATCCCTAGCTACTTCACAGAACACGTAGAAATATTGTGTGATTCTATCCATAAGCTTATTGTAACAGGAAATAATCATCTGCTTTAAACCTTAGTACCAGAGGAGGGCAGACCCTTTTAAATTCATATGGAATAGTCGACACATCTATTCTTGCTTTAGGCCGGAAATGAATAGCAGATCTGTGGCATAATCTACATAATGATTAGGATTTTAAATCCTCAATATGTTGGTAGAGTAGGTTACCTAAATCCACGCGAGAGTTTCATGTTCCTTAGCTC
Organism: Ailanthus altissimus; assembly: GCA_946807835.1. Classification (NCBI taxonomy): domain Eukaryota; kingdom Viridiplantae; phylum Streptophyta; class Magnoliopsida; order Sapindales; family Simaroubaceae; genus Ailanthus; species Ailanthus altissimus. Next base: position 5,490,480 of record OX327713.1, on the reverse strand, counting down.
GTTAATCAATGGGGATTTTCTCTCATTCTCAGTCTTTTTCAGGGAAGGTTGGTCTTTTTTCTCCTTCTTCAAGGGATTTTCTCTCCCTCTCAGCCTAAATCTACGCGAGAGTTTCATGTCCCTTAGTTCTCCTCTCTTTCTGTCTCATCACATGGTCCAAGTCTGCAACTTAGGATCAATCGAGCTCCTCCTAATATAGTTATGCCTCAACTCACTCTCTAATAAATAATAGGGGTCTCTAGACTTCCTCCTCTGGTATTCTGGACTAAGGCTTGTTATAAGCGTTCAAACCTTTAAGCTTTAAGTGTTCTTCTTACTAATTCTCCTCTTGGCGCACACCCTCCCCATTTTTTCCCTTGCGCTATTTTAAGATCTCAATCAAAATCTTCCTCATTTCTTCCCTCTTTTCTCTTAACATTCATAATTCCCTATTGATTTGAGTTTCATACTTATGTCATCATATTTTCTTCGGAGTTTTCCCTTCAAGCCCGGTTGTTTCGATCTAGATGTTCAATCAATCATGTATTAATATGGTTTTTAGTAGTACTCCGTGAGTGGTTCACCATTCCAATCCTGGAAAGCTACTCTAAGGCTTTTTGAGGGAATGAGTATGGGTCTACTAAACTGGGCTACATTGAGTGTTGACTCTGAACCTAACTACTTTTGATTTTCTGTAAAAAAAAAAAAAAGACGACCTCATTATGATCTCAGTGGTTGTTGTTCTAGTGAAAACCCTCCTATGTTTAACTTTATGATTCTATAGAAAGAGTAGTGTTTCAGATTATTTTGTGAGAGTTAAATTGTCATTACCTTTAGCAATGGTTGAGCTACCTTTTCATAGCTAATTCTATTCGTTTTAATCTCCAAAATCATAAGCTATAAATTAGGTTGTCTTCCCTCTAATTGATGGCATGCTTAGGGTGATAAGATTGGGGTCTATCTCGGGATTATAGCTACTTCCCTTATAAATAAGATGCTTTGACTTAACCCCATAATTCTTGGAGTCTTATTAAATGGGGAGACTTGGATTGTGGATTAGATGGATACTTATGGTCTCGGGTTATTTCTGTTCAAAAGTACTGAGTCATAGAGATTGTTGAAGTCTATGTCTTGAGCAACTTTAAATTGGGCCTAGACCAATTTCCAAGAAGAGGCTTGGACTTGTATATAGGTTGATTTTCAAGGGGAACAACAACGATTAAGGGTCTCTTGGGTTCCTATTATTTTCATCATTACTGTTAATTCTTCTTAGTTCATGAGTCTTCATGATTAGATTGGTGGTTGTCATATGTCTTCATAACATGGCCTTTCATTTGTTTCATAAAAATGATGCCAAACTTTGACCCCAAATTTTAGGTTATCCTAGGTCAACAAGTCAAATTTCTAATTTTTAGAAGAAACATAGTTTTAGGCATGCCTTTCATGGGCTTTTATAATGTGTGATAATGGTACACGAGCACCTTATATGAGGTGTTAAATCTTAATCGAAGTTCAGAGAAAATATGCAAATATTTATAAAACAGGATTATAATGGTTCAGCTTTGAAAAAGCTTACACCTATTGTCATTCCATTATTAGAATACTTGTATAAGAAAAATATATAAAATGATTACATTATATTTCCTTTCTAACTATGTGAGCCTCTGTGATGCAATGTCTTCCAAATGGTTATGGTAGAATCATTCCTTTAGGAAGGTCTTTGAGGTTGTCTTAGAACTATCATCCTTTTTAACAAGGTTCAGAAACTAAAGAGTAACTTTCATTATTCCTCATTCCTTATAATTTATTCCTTTATTTATTACAATTAATTGATGATTAAGTCTTAGTGTAATTAGGGCAAACTGTCTCCTTTCCCATTTTGGACACCTCTCATGATTATAAGGGATTTTCTCTCAGGGAATCTTTTGGGCGATTAGTTAACTATGACTCTTTTATAAGTACCCTTACTTGAAGAGGAATGCTTGGCCTGGACAAGAGCATTGATGCCTTTTTTTGGTCTATTTCGATTACTTTTGATAAATTGTTCAGCCTACACTGACCACCAAGGGTACCTTGCTCAATGTTGTACTTTCTAAGTCATCAATACATATGGTTCTGAGGCAGGTCATGGTATTTATTCTTTATAAAGAGTTCAGTCATGATTAAGAATCTTGGGTCATCAAAGACTTAAGAATCGAACTGACCTCCTAAAAGAAATAGGTTTTGAGCTAAAATTTGAGGAAGGAACATATATTTTAGTTAAAACTAAATTCAAGAGATAGCAGGTTATAAATATGCTTAATTTTGGTGATAGAGACAAATGCAAAAAATAAGTCCTTACCTTTAATTTATTTTCAACATCTGAGATTAAACTGTATTTTAGAATAAGCTCGATGTTTAGCTAGTTATTTTTCCAATTTTTTTGACAAGGTCTTTTTCTTGCCTAAATTTTGTGCCCTTGTAATAAATTTTCTTATATGTTTACTGATAAGGGTTCATTAGGATTATATTTTAATCTTTCCAAGCTTAATATTTGCTGTATTTTGATAATTATTTGACTATTTATGAAGTTTATTGATAAAATATAATTTTTCAATCATTCAATATGAAGACATTAAAAATCGAACAAAAATGGAAAAGAGTTAAAGAAAAATGGCAATGTCACGGTGCTCAGAAGTCAATACTGCAGTGTCCAACACAAAAATCCCAGTGCCACAACACTCCTCAGCCATCGCCGTAGCGTTAACTCATCTAAAAAGAGAATCAATTTCTAGGTCTTAGTGTCACGACCCCCACAACCGTCGTAGCTCTCAAGCCAAAGAGTTTAGAGTCGCGGTGGTCAAAAGCCAACACCGTGATGCTCATGCGAGAAAAAGGATAAAAAAATTCTAGACTTTTAATACGACCTGGGTGCGAAGCAACGGACTCCTAAGCTTATGAAAGCCTATAACAAGACCCCTTTAAAGGCTAAATAGAAGAAGAAGAAAACACACAAAAGTTAGAGCAAACACAAAAATAAAGTATTAAGAAAGATCAAGCAAGATTAAAGATTGAATCAAGGATTGTTTTGCAAGAAAGCAAGAGAAAGAAAAGGTTCAGGGCTTCTACTTTATTTAATTTCTTCCTTCTCTTATACTTTTATACATCATTAAAGACCTCTTTAATGATTTTTTTTTTAATTTTTACTTTGATACTATTAAATTCATCATGAACTAATTTTATCTATCTAGGGTTCAACTGTGAAACCCAAAATGTAGTTGAACTTGATTATTTCTCTTATTTTATGAATTCAATAAAATAGAATTGTTCATTCTATTTTGTGTTTAATATTTTCTTAATATCTGGTTAATATTTTGAATGTTCTAGAAACTATAATGAACTCAATAGAGGAATTTATGTATTTAGTCTAGAATAGTTTGATATAATTATAGGGTGACAATTATGAGTTTCACATATGATAAAAATATACTCATATGGCATATATGGTAATAATATACCAATCTTTAATGAGTCTTATCATATTCTGATTATCATAAACATATAAGTAATTGTTAATGTGAGATATAATTATTTGACTATCGACAAAAGTTTATAACAATATTAAGGATCTAGGTAACAATTCATTATTGAGGATTAAAATAAGAGAATAATAGGTTCAATAAAGTATTTGAAGTAAGTTATAACCCTAGGTTTCTTTAATTTATCTTTGTTATGATATCTAACTCATATCATTATATTACTTGTTATGATAACATACAATTGAGCTTGGATAGAATTAGCATAACATTTACTAAATGTAATTTTATTCTAAAATAGGAAAATAGTTTGTCCATGTGTACAAATAGTTTTCCAATCTCTTGCTAAAGGACCAAACTGGCCTTTAGTGCTAAGTTTTTGCCCTAAAACTTTTTCAGATAAAAGTCAATATTAGCATAGTGATCTGGTAATTTCAGCAGGGGTTATGGTCTATTTAATTAAATTATGTCCTTATTTAACAAACATGAAAGCTCAGAGACCTAGAGATAAATCTCATTTGGTATTACATGCGACAGTTACAAATATGCTACCCATTTGGAAGAGCCAAATATCATTCTGGGAATCGAATGGATCATTTGATTTAGGGCAGAAGATTATTGATGTTCAGGTAGAAGAAGGCCCAATTGAGTCTAGAGAAGCAGCATAGATGAGCAGTTAGCTTTTGTGCGTGAATGGGAATGAGTGATGTGGCTAATTAATGATTCTCTAGCGGAATATAGAAGTGTTATTCAGTTGAAATATTAATCAATTGCAGGGGTCCCGCTGAAAAGATAGAAAATGCATGCATGTGCATGGGAATATAAAACAAAGGGTTAATGCTTAAACGACGATCCCTTTGATTGCTGCAAATAGAACTTTCAAGCTCATAGTTTAATGGAGTTTCCCAAGTTCCAATTTCAAAAAAAAAAAAAGCAACTTCTTTGATAAGGAAAAGAAAACAATCCACATGGGAGCCAAACTATCTGCTCCCCATGAAAAGGAGATACAAAAAGCACTTTTGATTAACCTAATCAAATATGCTGACACATCTTTGCACTTATCCAAGTCATATCCCTCCAAAACAATAATATCCTTAGCCAAGCGATCTTTATGAACAATGACTTCTGCGCCGTCAACCAGAAAGGATAAAGAGGGATGCGTTTCAAATTTTGTGTTAAATGTTTCAGTCTTTGTGTCATATATTTCAAGTTAAAACTTGAACTTTAGTGTTAAAGATTTTAAGTTTCCCCGTAAGACGTCTAAAATAAATGTAACATCTGTATTGTTACAGATTTGTTCACAGCCATTCCCGGATAAAGAATGAATTAAAAAATATGAAAAAAAAAAAAGAAAAAAGAAAAGCAAAAGAGAGTATGTCCATCTTTTCTAGGGAATCTAGGATTAGGTGAGACCTGATCATCAACGTACTTGATATGTTATATAAGGCCATCCTAAGTCCCATGTATATGCAGTCAACCAACTTTTCTATTAGAAGCAGAAGCTGTTAATAACCGACAACCAAAACAGGATCGTGTTTTGCTGCCAACTTGAGGCTCATCAAATGGCGAATATGCAAATAGTTGTTGCTTGTAAGAATGTGGAGGCTCAATATGTGGAGTTAATGGTGCCTTTATATTCTCATGGGTGTGAGAGGAAGGTTAAGAAGACCCTATCCCAGCTTAAAGGTAAACCATGTCATCAGCTCAGCAATTATTGTTTGTTTCCTGAGGAATTTTTTCAGAAGCAAATCTACATACTTATATGATATTTACAGATGCAAACATGTATTATCATTTTTCTGAACTTTAGTTAGTATTTTGTTACCAAATTTAGCATTGCTTGCTGTCAATGCATGCAAATATCATGTTGACTAACGAGTTGACCAAGCTTAGCATTAACCATGACGCTCAAAGCCCATTGATGCTTCCGAATTTACGCCTTATTGTTACCCTGGTGTATATGCTGCTGTATATGTTTTATTGGTATCTTAACTTTAGATTTTTATGATGTGAAGAGATATTAATTTCACCAAGTTTGATAAAATGTTATATATTAATTGATGCAATTCAATACAAGATCATAAGTTTAAATTTCCTATAAATCACACAATTTTGGTTATATGGTAGTATCAAATTCAAACTCAGATGAATTTCATTAAATTAATATTATATATAAATATATATGTTGTTATAATTAATATTTGAGAATGGCATTTACAGGTATATACTCGGTAAATGTTGACTATAATCAACAAAAGGTGACAGTGTGGGGAATCTGCAACAAATACGACGTGTTAGAGACCATAAGGAGCAAGAGAAAAGAAACTCGTTTTTGGAATCCTGAAGACAACATTATCATTGAAAAGCCACAATCACCTTCCCCTTCACTTCCTTCGGATAATAAAGACTTCTCCAAACCTTATTTGATGCTTATTAGGGCTCAATCTTTTAAGTGGAAAGCATTGAAAAAGGTCTTCAGCAGATCTTATTCTTTCTGAAACTGAATGCTACCAAGATTAACAGTAAGATATAAATATAATAATCAGTAATTCTCATTAGAAAAAAAAAACAAGAATATTATGTGTAAATGATTCTTACAACATATTGTCTGGTCATATCTTGGATGCTTATGTTCAAGCATTTCCGCTCTCTTAGGCTTTGTTGTAATTTGAAACGTGGGGTTCTCTTTTTCCAGGGGGGTGGACTTTGGAACTTGTCATATCTCTGTAGTTTGTTCTATGAATTTGGACATGTAAGTTTATTGAGGAAAAGTAAGTTGTCCCCATAAGGTTGCTTTTACATAGACTCACTATTTTGCTGACTAGTTTGTATTTCACGATACTGTTAGCATACTTTGACAAGCAAAATGAGGCCTTCTTATTAATTGCATACACCTCGTCTTTGGAGTTAAACTCCAAAGGTTATTTTTGTCTTTAATTTCATCCACATCTCCCCAAGTATGAAAAGAATCTGTTTGTTTGTTTGTTTGTTTTAATATCGAATCCCAACCCCTCTAAAATGCTGGTTTAGAAGTACTAGGTTTGATTTTTCGGTTGTATAAATAATGGATTATGTTTATGAGTAATATTAAGAATATATATATAATTAAAGTATAAAATTTATATCTTAATTGATATAATATTTTATGTGTATTATATAATTATTATATTAATAAAATATAAAAATTTAACCATTATTTAATAAATGACAGTCACTAATTGATGATCAAAAAATTATTATTTATCTTTTCAAATTTTAGTGTAATTATCATTTTTTTCTCTTAAAATTTTAAAAACACTTATATTCTCCTTTTTGAAGATAAATAATCATTTTTAAAAGATTATAAGATATTTTAAAAGGTTGGCTATGATGATGGCAGAGCATAAGAATAAAATATTAAAGTCATTACACTTACGATTGTGATCCAATAATAAAGGTTCATAATGTGCCTTCTTTTTTTACTTTACGATTACTCAAAAATAATAATTAAGTGACTAAACTGCCCTAGATTAACGAATTTAACAAAATTATAGTTTAACAAAATTTAGATAAGTATTATTGCTATAAATTACCCAATATATAATATGCATGCATCAAATACGGGTGGGCATAAGAGAACCAAACTGTATAGATAAGATCAATTCGATTTGATTTTTAATCAATTCTATTAGTTTTTAGTTTAATTAATTGAGAACTAACAAGTGAACCAATAAAAATTTTTTTTTTTAAGAAACTATAAAATTGAAACAAACTACACATGATGTTGCAGGAACAATTTTATAAAAAAATTTATGGCTATTTTAATTTAGCAATAAGATGGTATAAGAATAATATTTTAATCATGAATTTTCACAAATATTTTTTATTAACATTAACAAATTTTTCACGTTGTATCTCCCACTAATGAACTACTCGTGTGGGCGAATTAATAAATTGCAAAAGATTTAATTCTGTATTCTTAATTTTTTTTCTCTAAAAAAATTTAGCCTAAAAAAAGCACTCATGAAAAATACGTAAAAGTGGTTCTAAAATTCCTTTTTATAGTACAAGAATCTTTATGTTAAATAAACTCTTAATTTTAATAGGATTAGGATAAAATAATATCTTTATATTATTTTAATTTAAATAATTAAAAGGATAAATATAATATTTAATATTATCTTTAATTAAATAATTTAGATAATTCATAATTATCTAATTATTTAATTAAATTAAATAACCTAATTACTTTAATTTAAATACTTTAATTTAAATAAATTATCTAATTATTTATTTAATTTCATAACTATTATAGATTGGGCTAATAATTGATTGAGCACAACAAATTTAATCAAATTAAACGTGTGCCAATCAAATTAATTAATTGATCCTAATAAGTTTAATCAAATTAAACTTGAGCTAATTAATATTTTAGATGTAACAATTAATTCAATAGTTAATTTCAGTATTTATCGAGCTAGCGTGGGACCTAATGGACCTACAAAATTAAGCTCCAATAAATTAAATTATTTGATTAAACTCTTTAATCAACATGATTTTATTTATTAACTTTATATTACTCCACTAAAAATATAAAACTGAACCCTTAATTTTGCAGATAAATGATAAAATAGAAAATTGTTTTTGTCCATTTAATAATCATTTCATATACATCAATCCTTCACAAGTGTTCATAATTAGAGCTAGGTCGAGTGTCCGTTAACCTCTCTAATTACATATTTATCATTGATCCACATCGATCCTCTTTTGAACATTTAATTTGTGATATTCACAAATTTATTATTATTTTCTTTAACTCTTAAAGAAAATTGAGCACTCATAATGTTCAAGACCAAAATCAATTATTAAGGGAACAACTTATCTAACTTCCTTTCGGAAGGAGTGGATCTATATTTGTGAAAAATGTTCCCAGTTATCCATTTTGTTACATTTATAAAATATTTAGTAATTGACTAAAAATCTTTTACAGTCTTTCCCTTGTAAATTAATAAACATAACTTAATGAATGGGAGTTCATTAATCACTCAGGATTAAGATTAATCTATATACGATTATATTGTGATAAAATAAATTCTCTTTACTAACGGAGATTAATAGAGAATTAATTTTTTCGTGGTCCAATCCTATATAATCAATATTATACAAAGTGTTTATTTTCTATGTCAAAACATAGAATTATCCGAATAAGACTATTGTATACAATATACAAATGGACCGCATTTATAGTCTATCAAAATGAAGTTTCCGTCTTCATTCAAACTAAGAACAAGTTAGATTATTATGCTTAAACTTAATTCTCTCATATATAACTATTATATACTAAATTTAAGGTTACATATAATAATCAAATAATTTCATGATATTTGAATAAAACAAACATAATTGCAAATATAATATTGAATGAATAACCTCTATTAATTATTTTCAACAATATCTAAATACAAATAATTATGCTTTTAGGGCACACTTCCAACAGATGTGTAAACCCTCTTGAATAAATTCAAAAGTCTATTTTCTTAAATAAAATTCTCCAAAAGAGAACTTGTGGATTTAGATTAATCTAAATTCATTGAATAGTATGTGCTCAACTAAGCGAATAGGAAAATCCTTCATTCATAAAACAGAATTAAAGATAATCACTCACCAATAGAGGAAGAAACCAATTTTTTTCATGCATAAATTAAAAGTAATCTATCATTTATATGTATTTAGATATCATAAATACAGCCTAACGGAATTTGGCCTGTGCATTTGCAAGAACATGAACAAATCTCTATCATTTTCCTTTTGAAAATTGAATAAGCCTTTAAAACATAATCAAACTCTTGTCCATAAATATGCAATGCACATGGAGCTTTATAAGTTAGCGACCATAATGTTATGAAACATGAATTTGAATTCGAAAAGAGGACTTCAATTAATTTGCTAAAAAAATGCAACTAATGAAAATCAATGACATTAGTTTCAAGGTGTGTGTTTTCATTTTTAGAACGCAACATGTGGATTTATGCCTAAACCAAAAATAATATGATCAAGTTGTTGGGTTGACCGACCTCTAAAATTGGCTAACATTAGGATCTAGCTCATTTCTTGCTATCTAATTGAAGATTGAAAGCTTAATAATTCAATTAGTGCATGCAAAATGAAAAACAATAATACTGACTAGATGAGAAACATTTAAAAGAAAAACTTAGGCTAGATGAGAAGCAATTATGCAACATAATGGGTACCCTTAGGTCTACTAACTAACACTAGATGAGAAGCAATTCTATAAGCCAAGTTGCCCCTGGAGTGTTAAAGTTGTTAAAAAATGAAGTAGGCTCGCCTCTAAAATGGGTATCCTTAGGGGACTACTTGCTCGGGAACCAAGAGTCGTGACGGTGATGATGATGATAGTGGATAGGATCAGCCCATGTCCGTAGTTATGACTTCTCTGGTTATGGTTTACTAAGCTCTACAGCCAACTCTGTTGTTTGCTGTCTATTATTACCAGAACTTGATGAACATTGCTAGTTGGCTGTTATTGGGCCATTTAGGCTCTTTAGGTAGGTTCACCACTATTGATGACAATGAACAATAATACTTTAGGTTTTTGAGGGCTTGCTATGTGACCATAATGTTGGTTGCTTTATAGGCCACAAGCGGGCTTATTAAGTTGGGATATGATAGGACCCGACCAGAGACCCTCTACTATTGATCCCAGCGGCCCTTCCGGGCACCCCGACGGAAGTTCCTCCGAACCTAACTGGGTATGTTGAGAAATTCCGCGAGGCAAACCCCTTTTTAATTCTTGTTACTACTAAGAAGATCTAGTATTATACATGAAAACGACATCTTAATTTTAAAAACAAACGGACAGAGTTTTCTTTGTTTTTCAGAAAATCTATATAAACCTGCCAAGAAATTTCACTTCTAATTCTAACACATCTCAATTCTACCAATTCGGACCTCCGGTCCTTTCCAAATCAAATCCAACACAATTCAAAATTTTCATTTAAATCACAAAATGAGCATACTCATGAAAAGTAAAGATGATCATCAAAATCTCGAAATATTTTCTTGTTGGCTCAAAATATATATACAAATATGCATGCCTACTACTACTATGCATAAAGTAAAAAGTGCTATTTAGCACATTTACATGTACAAAAATCATCTTCGGATTCGGCCCACTACTCGGCAATTGGAGAATTAGCAGCTTGCGTACCGAGACCTGCACCTGGGAAAGGGGTTTAAAAACATAAAACATAAAACGGGTGAGCTAAAGGAGCTCAATGAGTGTAAATGAGATTTCAATTATAAGAACGTTATACAAAGATAGCAATTTCTAAAGTACATGCAGAAATTATGCTTCTAAAACGGATGTAAAACTGTAAAACAGTTTCTAATATCATATGCAAATAAAATCTTGCCGAACGGGTTTTATCAACATCTTTGGAAAACTATATTCAGAATCTGTATAACATAATAACTGTTGTGTGCATATAAATGCATAAATGCTATCGGTAAATCGAAAACTAGTAAAATCCTCGCTCGGCCATTTTCTTTCTAAACTGTACCAATGGTAACCCTAAAGCTCTATACCCACGCAACGACTCAACTAGCACCGCATACGTGAGTAGGTCATGGGGCACCTCAACTAGCAGCACCCACAGTGACATCTCAAGACATCTCACTGGCTACGCAGCGGAATCCTACATCGCATGTATATAGCGAGATAATATCCCGTACACATAGAGCGACTCACATGACTCGATATCCCGACTTCCCGGAGTTAGTGACACACCCCCAAGACCTGCCCATGTGCACGGGATATACAGGCCGGGTCTAATACAATCATCACCACTATAATCTGAGGGTACCAATGGCCTTAAAAACGAATGCAAAAATTTTAAACCTGTTTCGAAAATCGATCATGTAAAAGCATGTCTATGAATATATCAAGATCATAAATCATGTATATGCATCAAAAGCTCATAAAACATACATAGTCATTGTGCGAAAATATAATAACCGAAAAGTAAAAGAAATGGCAGATTTCCACTCACAACCGCTCCGCGCTCAATTTCGCTCCCGATTTCTGCTCCCGTTAACGCTCTCGGTTATCTTCACCTACGCGCCATAAATGACATTTAGAACCAAAGCGAACACTAGAATCTCATTTAAATACTAAATGTCCTAATCGGCATACAAAGTGATAAGGCGTAATTGTATAAACTATTTTATCTTCCTAACTTGATATTTGTTCAATTTATCTCAATAATTGGGCTATTTATGCGTATTAATGTTGTTTTATAGGTTGAAGCATCATCGGAGCAAAAATACCGGAAAACGGACGCAAATCGGAGCATTAGAGATAAAAATACGAATGGAGGCACTGTTTGCTACAGCTTAAAAACAACATCAAAACACACTCCAAACATCATTTCACACACTTCATCATCACAAATTCCATCAAATTGCATTTTCCACAACAAATTAACAAAGTTCTCCCAATCTCAAATTTCGATGGATTAAACTCACAAGGTAAACAATCTTGTCTTTAATCTCTTATTTTACATTGATTCTTTCTTTATTCTACTTCCATTATGCAATTGTTGGATTAATTTGTGAGTAGTAAAATGAAAGCTTTGGGTTTAACCTTGAATTCTTGCATTGAGATTATGATGGAATTATGTTGAGATTTGTGTTGGAATTATATTGAGATTATGCCAGAATTATATTGAGATTGTGTTGGATTTGTGTTGAGTTGAATGTTGAAATTGTGTTGGATTTGTGTTGGAATTATATTGAAATTATGTTGGATTTGTGTTGGCATTGAATTGGAATTATGTTGGCATTATATTGGAATTGTGTTGGAATTGTGAAAACTTAATTCGTTATTCCATGAGTGTAGAAAGTTTTAGCCAATTTGATTGGAGTGTGGACTTGTGACAATTAAGGAGATTGGTGGAGGGGCTTTTGTTGGCAAATTAGTGTTCTGAGCAACATGGCTTTGTCAGCGAAGATGAAGATGCAACAGCAACAAATGATGACTAAAGCCCGGACTCTATTTCAGGGAAGTATTTCTATGCTTTTTGTCTTATGTTTCTTTTTGTTTTGCCATGAGGACATGTCGGATATTAAGTTTGGGGGATAGGGAAACACTTTCCCATTTGTTCTGTTTTTAGTTCTGTTTTTAGTTGTGTTTATTTATTTGTTTTGTTTTTAATTCTGTTTTTAATTGTTTGTTTTGCATAATTTTTTTTGTTTTGTTTGTTTTCTTTCATTTTAGTGTTCAGTTGTGGGTTGGTTGAATGATTAGTAGTCAATGATATGAAATAGAAACATGATTTCAAATGCTATGTTCTTTGGGAAACAATGAATGTTGTGATTGTTTACTTGGTAATCTAGGACAAGTTCAGCTTCACTTTGTGACCACTTGATATTTCGAGCACATAGTTAGAATTATTTAGTTTTATGCTTACTTAGAAGACTTTTATGCACTACAAGAATAAATATGGTCTCAAGAACACGCTAGAACTTGTTTGAGTATCACTCAAGGCGAAATCCTAGGGCATACATAATTAAGGATATGATTTTAGGCCATCTTTGGACCGATTGAGCCTTTCAAGCCAACCTATGTATAATTTTGACCGTAGTCACCCCCGTTGAGCCTAATTATCATTTTTCCTTGCTAACTATATCATTACCTTAGCCTTTACTTTTATTATCCTTCATAGTACCCATCACGCCATAAGTATAGCACTTCTTTTAAAGAGTTGTGTGAACTTTTACAAATGAAGGGGTGAATTAAAGAAGAGCTATGGGTTTGGTTATAAATGTTGGTTGTTCAAATATGAAAAGCTTAAGTTTGGGGGTATAGTGACTTATATGTTAAAAAAAATAAAATCAAATAAAATAAAATCAAAAAAAAAAAAAAGAAGAAGAAAGAAACGAAAAGAAAAATTGAGTTTGCTATACCCCTAGCTTAAATAAAAAGAAAAGAAGAGCAACAAAATAGCTAGGGAATCAAAAAAATAAGTTTGGGGGAAATTGGGTGGAAAACAATGGTTGGGTTTGAGTAACCTCAAGAGGAATGTGTGTTTATGGTGTAAGTTGAGCCAAAATCGATCCATTTTATCATACCCTCACCCTAGCCATGCATTACAAGCTAACTAAAGTCCTATTTGATCCTTGATTATGTGTGTGCCTACATTAGTGGAGAGTGATGCGAAAAACAAGCATATGGAGTGTTAAATAAAAGCAAAATTCTCATAGAGACCATTTCATTATCTTATGTGCATAAACTAATCCGAGCGTATGCTACTAATGATTTTAGCTATTCACACACACACCAAGTAGGTCACTTGTGGGTTTGAATAAGTGTTGGATTAACATGTTGAACGGTTAAGATGTTTAGAATTTCCTTGAGAATAGTAGTCATGAGAAATTTTTGAGATAAATTACTAATCGTTTGCCAACCCAATGTTTTATATCTTTTTATTGTTTGTTGTCATTTTTTTTGTGTTGTCCGTGTGCTCTCTTACTCGAGGACGAGCAAGTATTTAAGTTTGGGGGTATTTGATAAGGCGTAATTGTATAAACTATTTTATCTTCCTAACTTGATATTTGTTCAATTTATCTCAATAATTGGGCTATTTATGCGTATTAATGTTGTTTTATAGGTTGAAGCATCATCGGAGCAAAAATACCGGAAAACGGACGCAAATCGGAGCATTAGAGATAAAAATACGAATGGAGGCACTGTTTGCTACAGCGCCGCGGCGCCGATTGCAGAAACTGAGCGCCGCAGCGCCAAATCGCAGCGCCGCGGCGCCGGGACCTGGGCAACAAGTTTTGACAGGTTCCTGAAAATCAGGAAACCCAAAAGCAACCCAAAATGCGCCCTAATTCCGTGCTCTTACCTATTTATTTGCTCAAAACTTACATTTTGAGGAGGACTCCAGCTGGGACAGCAGCTGGAAACACAAAGAAACACCTAACTTCTAAGTTTGAAGAAATCAAAGAGGAGGGAAGCAAGCTTCAACAACAAAGGCATTTGACAGGGATGTCTTCTTTGCTTTGATTCTTTACTTGTTGTAAGATGTTTAGTTTACATGTATTGATGGAATTAGCTTCAAGATTGTGTAGTTTAATGATGAGCTAATTTCGTTCATCTAGGATTACATCCTTGAACTCATTATGTGATTGATTTTAGTTCTCTCTTTTATGGTATTAATTCAGCTTTTGATATATTCATTGTGCTTGTGCTTAATGCTATTTGATTACTTGGCCAGTGGTTAAATTGATCTAGAAATGCTTAAATAAACTTGACAAAGGCATTTAGGTATTTAGTCTTAAGCATATTGATGCATGATCATAGTGTAGTACACTTGAGTTTCATATGAGATAGACATATACTCATAAGGCATGTATGGCTCATAAAACTTGTGCTTAATGAATTTTGTTCAATTTATTTATCATAGACATATAGATATTTGATTGGATGGAATAGATTCACTTGACCTGCAAAAGAGGCTTGTGATGTGTTAAGTGTTTTGGTCAATATATCAAGTTGAGAACCAATAAGCATCAAAGAGATTCTGCTGAATTTATTTGCATAATGGGGGATAGTTTGTAATCTTAGGATTTCTCATATTGAATTTAACTTGTTGGTAATTTAGTTTATCACTTAGCATAATTAAGTTGTTCTTTTACTTGAGTAGTTTAATATCATACATTAAATCATTTTCTGGATAATAGTAGAAAGACACCATTTCGGTACTTAAACTAGAAAAGATAAATCATTCTCTGTGGGATCGACACTCTACTTATCATATATTACTTGTTGCGACACGTGCACTTGCGCTAATTTGTGTTATAAAAAACACACAACACAAAGCCCGGATGCAAACTACTTCCCGATTTCAGTTACGGAGCCATAATCGAAACTAACTCACCATCCGACGCCCTGAAAATTATTGAACACCTTATAACTTGGTTGGACATAATTGCCCTTCACCTTTTCCACATGGACAATTATGTCCCATTTTCTTCATTTTTGATTTTTTCATCAACCATATACATTCAATTCACAATATGCACCATTTACACACAACAATTCAATCAAAACACCACTCAATTCCTAACTTCCCTAAAGTGGCAGAATTTCACCTTAGGTTCCAACACATTCCTTTTCTCAATTTCTTGTTCCAATTATAACAAAATCATGCCAATTTCATTCTAAAGCCCTAAGTACAATCAATTGAAATCTCTACAATAAAATTACCAAAAACCCTAATTCTCACCTTGCCAATTTCTTCAAATTGATGACTCCTTCAAGCTCCAAACTAGAATTCAACTCAATCTAAGCCAAGAATACACATAAGAACATCAATTAAAGCATTCTTGAAATCTCACTTATCAAACTCATAAAAGATGCTTTTCTTACCTCTTTTTCTTGAATTTCCACTAATAGAGACTTCAATTGAGCTTAGGGATTGGTTTGTAACCTTATTTTGGCTTGATTACACATAAAAAATCATGAAAAAAAACTTGAATAGTCACTGTAGCAGCACTCCCCTTTGAAGCTCGAATTTCTCTCTTTTTTTGGCTAAGTGTTGGTTTTGATCTCTCTTCAAATTTCTACACACTTCTAACATATATATAGTGCTCCCTCAATTTATCATTTTACCCTTCAACTTACTTAAAACTTCTAATTTACCATTAGTTAAAAACTAATTATGTAATTAGTTCATTTGTAACTATCTAGTTAGAATAGTTCAAAGAACTAACTAGAACTTCCAACTTGGCAATCCATGAGATTTCTTCTAATTGATCCATTCTCTAATATATGGATTATGTTTCTCAACAAAGGCTTGTTCCATTCATAACCCTTAAATGGAAATTCATGTAGTAAATTAGGATTTTCTTTTCCAAGCCAATAGAGAAAAATTCTAAAAATATTCTAGGGTCGTCCGGCGCACCGATCGAGTGTGAAATTATCAAATTAGGTCTAATATCTCTCACGTACACTATAAAGAGAATATTTCTAATAGGGCTAAAATCGAGTAACCCTACGATGTCTTATTTGTTCTATACAGAAATTTAGGCGCCAATACTACTAATAGGGATTGGATATTACAGGATATGAATGAGATTGTAGTTTTTAATTTGGTAAAACTATTTTAGGCTCATTTGGTGTGTGGTTGACAACAAAATTTGTGGTAACTAATCTATTTTCCCTGTGTCAATTATTACAATAGGCATAATTTTTTCTTAGAGCTAATCAACTATCTCATTAAGGTAGTTAAAGTCGATTGGAGCTAGATCAACTTGGAAATATGTAACCTATCTCAGGTTAATTATGACACGTTAGAGATCAACTCATTAACACCTCAAGTCTTTTTTTTTTTTTGAGACCTAAGCTTAAGGAGTCCATCATTTTCCATAATGGTAAAATATAAATGATTTAAACCACAATTAATCACTTTTAGCATTTTTGGGTCATTATTCATAAGTGCTTACTAAAGGAGTTCATATTTACATTTAGCCACATGTAAAGTCATTAGGAGAAGAGCATAGGATGAAAGCAATGGTGATAGAGTATATTTCAAATGTTTCATACCTTAAGGGTTTAACACTTCCCTCACTACGCTTAGGGCCTATTTTAGTTCTCTTTTCATATACAAGTACTTAATATATAGTTTTCCACTCAAGATAAGTAAGCTATGATTGTTCATTACCTTCCAGTTTGGTTCAATCTTTAATTGAGGGTTTAAACTCTTACACTTAAGTAGCTTATAGTGATAGTCTTATAAGTAATTTTCAATTGATTTTTAATTTATATTTTATTCATCTATTGCAACATTCAAACAGTAAAAAATGAAGAAATGCACACAATAAGGAGATAAAAGAAGTTTAAAGAACATTTCCTCTATTTTTCAATGAATATCAGGAATATAACTTTTACAAAACCAACATCCATTTATTGGAATAATGTAAATTCCTTACTCTATCCATATGGACTTTTGAAATTCAAATAAGAAAAGTAAATGGCAAGAAAATAATATATAGCTAAGCAGTGGTGGAGACCATTATTTCTCACTGACAGTATTTGCTGAGTTGAGCAATATTCCAAAAATGCTTTACTTGCCTACCATCTAAGTGAGTTAACCTCTTTGATGGCTTTTTGGTGTTCAAGTTCACTCTACATAATATAAGATTGCCTTCTTTGAATGATCTTATTCTGACCCTCTAATCATACAACTTAGCAATCTATTGTTGGTAGACTCCTAGCTTGATAGCTGTTGAGCTCCATATCTCTTCCACTAAATCAATATAAGCTGCAATACTCTGCATTTTAAGGTGGGCATTTCCATCTTAGCTAGTATAACTACCTCAAATTTGAAAGATAAAGTAAAAAGGATCTATCTAGTGGCCATATTAGTGGGTAGTCCTCTAAGACCATAGTACACTTGATAGTTCATCCACCTTACTCCTTTTTATTCTTTTTATTTTTTCTCTATGATAGTCTTAATATTTTGTTGATTGCCTCAACTTGCTTATTGAAATAAAGGTGGGTTAGTAAGGCAAATTTATTGGCAATCTTCAAATATTTACAAAATTACTTCAGTTTGTCATTATCAAACTGAGTGTCATTATCGGTGACTATGACATGAGGCAAATCAAAACAACAAATTATTGCTCCCCAAAGAAAATTAGTTTTCTTCCTTTCACTATAGATGCTAAGGGCTCAACTTTAACCCATTTGGTTGTGTAGTCCACATCTTGCTTCATGTTGAGCTTGAAACATCCTTGCTTTAATACTTTACAAGCTAGTGATCTACCTTCACCATGGTTTTCACGTATTCCTTTGTGCATTTTTCTCAGTACGCAGTCTACTTGCTTAGGTCATAACTATTTTAAGTAAGGCAGTGAAGTTCTTTTCTTTTAGATTACCCCTTAAATGAGGCAATACCCTACAATTTGATACTTGAGCTTTCTGGCTTCAGACTTATCCTCTAGAGTGATACCAACTTCAAGGTATTTGAAAATTGGGTCTATTCAACAAGGCTATTGTCAATGGTGTGAATGATAAAGACATATTTGTCATATATTTTCTCATGATTTTATTTTGATATTTTAGTATTTTATGAGCATAAATGGCTATTTATGTGCATTATTGTTATTTATAAGGACTTGAACAAAATTTAAAGAAAGGACGCAAAATGAGCAAAAATAGAGACTAAAATGCAAACTTTTCAAAATATAGACCTGTCGCCCCAGCGCCACAAGGATTTTTGCCCCAGCTCTGGAATAATGATCAACATAAGAAATAAACAAAAGACCTTTTTAAGTCGCAGTATAGTGCCCCAGCGCCATCTTATTATCGCACCAGCTCCAAACCAACGCCCCAGCGCCAACACCTCTTCGCTCCAACAATAAGGCCTTTTACATGCAACGCCCCAACGACAGCAGCATAGCGCCTTAACAGTAGTGCGATTCCTAATTCGACGAGAATTGAGATTTTCAAGCCTAAATCAATCCTTATAAAAGACAACTCATCCCTAGCCTTTAGAGATCATCTAGGAGCATCCAATAACATCAAGAACACACAACACAAGTCTTAGAGAGCAATTGGAGCTTAATTGAAGCAGTCATAGAGAGATTTAAGGCGTTCTTCAGCATCAAGAGTTTCTTAGGCAGTGCAATCAAGACAAATTCGACATCTATATTAGTTTGCTATTGATTGTATCATGATTTCTTTTTTTTTTTCCATTGTTCTCTTATAGCCTTGAACTAAATTTTCTTTCTAAGGTTAATACTTGAACTCAATATGTACACTTAATTGCCATATCTTTGTAATATTTAAGAAACTTAGTTCTTTATTTACTTGTTCTTAATGCTTCAATATATTTTGCCAATATATGGTAAATGAATTAGTAATATGTTTGATAAATTCAAAAGGGGAATCATTATATTTAGACCTAAGTAATTTGATGCATGTTTGTTGAGTAATATTCATTGTTGCACATGTAAATTTCAAATAGGATAGAAATATACCTAATTGGCATGTATGATCAATAAGACTTAATCTTAATGAATCTTAATTTATTAAAAGTACCATAGGAATATAGGTATTTGATAAATTAAGGTATACTTACATAACCTTGGAAGGTGCTTGTGAATACATTAGTGTCTTGATCAATAACAAAGACTAAGAAAATTAAATATTAGAAGATTAATCATTAGAAAGTATATTGATGGATAGTATTAACCCTAGGTTTCTCTATATTGCTATCTTCCAAATCTCTTTACATTGTGTCATTGTTTTTATATTTTCTACATTCATTCTTAAATTTTTATTTTTTTGAATAATTATTAGAAAGACATAATTTTAGTACTTGGTTAATAAGAAGACATTATCGGTATGGGTTTAACATCCGACTCTTTTGTCCCTTTATTACTTGTATATAATAGTGTATACTTGTACTAAATTTTAAGATATAGAAATATCGCACTAGTTAACTTTCATAGGCTCAGTAACATGAATACTAGACTTAGGGACAACTTCTACTACCACTATCTAAGGTAGTTTCATGGTTCCAATAGAAGCTAACTAATAGAAGTTAATTATATTAAATATTTCTATCTTCCAAACTTAATATTTGTTCATTTAAATTAAGATTATTAAGTTTTTTACATGCTTTGCTGTTATTTTGTAGGTTTAAAGTCGATGGAGCATATGGGAATGAAACTTAAAAAAAAATAGGGTAAACAATCAAGTGCTACATTGCCTACTATAGTGCTGAGCTACAATATTTTGCTACAGTGACGAGCGCCGTGGGGTTGCGTAAATAGTAATGTGATGAACAAAAACTTGTGAACAGTAACTCATGTGCAATAATCATAATCTGACTTTTAATGTTTTACTCTAAATTGAAGACATAAATCTATAAATAAAAGATCAAAAAGTCTAATTCAAAAAATTAAGAGGAGAGAGAATAAGAGAGAGAAAGAGCAATTTGAAGACTAGAAGATTGCAAAATAATATTTTATCTCTTCAACTCTTTGTCTTTCTAGTTTTCTGTGATTTTTATGATGTTATTTTTATAAGCTCTAGAACTCTTTATTTCACCATAACCTAAATTTTTATTTCTAAGATTAGACTTTTAAACTTAGTATGTAGTTGAATTTGATTGATTCTTAGTTTATAAACTTAATTATTATAACTGATTCATTCTATCTTGATCTTAATGCTTTCATTATACCTGATCAATATTTTGAATGATTGAGAAACCATGATAAACTTAACAAATGGATGATTCATGTGTTTAGCCTATGATAGTTTGATTCATGATCATAAGGTAACAACTATAAGTTTCATATAGGATAGACATATACCTAGGTGACATGTATGGTACTATTTAAGCTTGATCTTAATGAATTACATTCTAATTTGATTACCATAGACATATAGGTGACTGTTAGAATGCGTAATATAGTCACTCGACCATCGACAGAGGCTTGTGATGATATTAGTGTTTAAGCCAATCAATTCATATTAAGTGATTAACTAAGATATTAATAAATCGAATGAAATATTATGGGATGAGTCTATACCCTCGATTATTATCTTTTGGTAAATTTATCTCTTGTTTGTTGCTGTTTAAGTTGATTTAATTGATAGAATTAGGTTAGTTAAATAACTTCCAAATTTTAGTTTTCTGAATAAAAGTTAATTAGTTATAATTTTAGTACTTGATTGAAATAATTAGATTGCATAGTCCTTGTGGGATCAATACTTAGACTTCAAATCTTATATTCCTTGATACGATAGCGTGCGCTTATACTTAGCTAGTATAGCATCAATCACTAACTTAGCTAACATATCTACTCTGTAGTTTTTCTCTCTAAGCACTTGCTCAACTTTAAATTCTTGAAATGATTTAATCAACTTTCTAGCCTTCTTCAAATAGGCCTTTACATGCACATAAAATTCACCTTTGATTTGACTAACAACTAACTAAGAATCACTTTTAACTATTAACTGCATTGCTCATAAAGTCTTAGCCATTTTTATCCCCATAATTATAGGCCCATACTCTGTCTCATTGTTAGATGCTTCAAACTTAACTTTAGTACATAGCTCACTTCCAGACTAATTAAAATAATTCTAGCAATAATGCCTTGTGTATTTGAAGCTTTATCTGCATGACCATTGGAAACATATCTTGATGATGTCTAGGATCGCCTTTCCTATCTTACACGTCACGTCATCCCCTTGGTCATTTGTGAATACGACTATGAAATTAGCAATATCCTGAACTTTAATAGCAAGGTAAGGTCTATATATGGTGTCCAACTCACTAAGGTCAAATGACCACCTGATTAGCTTTCTTGACATGTTTATTATTATTTTTTTAAGGATCTGCCTCCATAGTAAGTTGGTCGAAACATTGTGGTTTGGGTCTGAAAGTAAGGGCATAACTTTCTAGCTATAACTACTAACTTCAGAGCAAAATTTTCAATTTAGAGTCTCTTTACAACATTAAGTAGTACTCTACTAACGTAGTAAATAATCCTTTTAACACTATTAACTTCCTTTCAAACTAGCACTGAGCTTGTGGCAAATTTGAGATATGATTAAGTACAATTAGAACACGTTTCCTAATTACTGGCTAACAAGGAGCGAAGGTTCCTCTAAGTATTTTCTTTTAGCTTTTCAAAAGCTTTAGTGCACTCTAGAGTCCATGTCATACATTTTTTTAGCTTTTCCAATTTGGAAAAAAGGTTGGTAACGATATATTGCTTTAAGGATGAATCGGTTCAGAACACTACTCTACTTACTAAGTTATACATTTCCTTGACTGCCTTTGAAGCCATATCTCTTATGGTTATGATTTTGTCAGGATTAGAATCAGTACCCCTCCGCAATAAAACAAACTCAAGGAACTTTCCCTTGGTCACACTAAACATTTATTCTTTTGGGTTTAACTTTATATTGTGCTTTCTTAGCACCTTAAAGTCTTATTCAGGTTAATCACATAGTTTAAGGCTAGTACTGACTTTATAATCTTGGCATTTCGGTTGATCTCTATGATCTTCCCTGTTTGTTCTTTGAAGAGCTTTGTTCACCAAAATGCTAGTAATTAGGTCTAACATTCTTGAGGCTGTAAGGCATGGCCTTGTAGAGGTACAGACCCAATTTGGTGATGAATGTTGTATTTAATTCATATAAATCATATATTCCAATTTGGTTATATATTAAGACGGTATCTATATGACTCATGAGCTCATGCCTCGATGTTATATTAACCAACTGACCAATCTTGGTGAATGAAAAACTACCCTTAGGATAAGCTGTTGGGATTTATGATTACGTGTCATCCCATTATGTATGAATATTCGTTTAATATTTATACTAGTGTTGTTATTTCAATAAATCGCTAATTATATTTATATATGGTAAGATGTTTGTAACGTTTCAGACATTGTACGATCTGAAAGAGTTCAGATCTGGTCTAAATTAGTTTAGATCAGTGCTAAGAATTAGCAACGGTGAGAGTTATAAATGCCAAGAGTTGGCACTGATAAGAGTTACCAGGTTATAAGAGTCAGCGATATCTAAAGAGTTAGAGCCTTGTCTGAAATGGGACAAAGACCTAAGAATGTATTAGTAATGACATAATTGCAAAGAGTTGTAAATAGTGCTAAGAAATGTCATTATGCAAATATGTTCTCAAATATTATGTTCCTGATCTATCTTCACTGATGCAGGTCTGTCAGTGAATACCTTAACAAATATATAGATTGCTGTATGTCTATATCTGGATGGTCTAGATGGTTAGTCTTAGCAAACCATGAGTTTAGTGGAAGCTCGTATAGAGATACAAGTATTCAGTAAGGATTGAATACTGAACAGACTCACAAAGATCTCCAATAGTCATCCCATAAGCCGTCAATGGAGGATCTTTCGAGTTGAGTAGTATTCGTTGTCTTTTGACCTGAATACCATGGTGGGCTTGTGAGTGATCCACTATACTTTGGTTTCACACATGTCAGAAACCTTTCATGGTCTAACCGCTGGGTGTCGCTGGGTATGGTCCGATGCTCATGGAGTCCGGTGTGCATAGATATGGGATCCATCAGCTCATTTGGGTGAGTATTATATCCTAATACTCTATAGATTGTATTTCAGAAAGTCTTATGGCCATAAGCAATAATTCCCGGGAAAAGAGTTTAACCCTAGGAATAAATAATATTACAAATGTGTTTGGGAATATTATTTATTGAAATACAATTCAAGAGATAAGCTTTCAGTCGGGCATATGGAGATTTGACGGTGTTGATCTATATCTCTGCTCCACTCGGATATAAATGATGAAGGGATTATATGAATATGTTATAACCTCAACTTGTATGGTCTAATGCGCCGCTTTGTAATATCCATAACGTGTGTGTGGGGCATCGTTCACGGACGTATGCAGAAGTTCTATATGACAATTCGGGCATGGACCTAGAGAGTCTCACAATATGAAGTGTACTCGTTGTGCACTGGGGCAGCATAATGGATTGAACAGTTCCATCCTAGAAATTCCAGCAAATCGAAAATATGTTTCGGGGTTCCTCGGGTTGTGCACTTGTTTAAACTTAAATGTTAAGTATATTATTTAATTAGTTGACAAGAGTTGTTAACTAATTAGATATTAACAAGTGGCACAATTTTATTGTATGAATTGTTTTACCATGAATTCAACCATTTATCATGTTAGTAAAATCAAATAAGGTAAATATTAATTATTCAAATAGTTTTTGAATAATTAAATAATTATTATTTAAATAAATAAAATATGATTTTATTTATTGATTATTTTATTCCTAAATGGAAGACATACCTAATTTGAGAAACATAAACTAAATTTAGTAGAGCATCATTTTGTAATTAATAGTTAATTTTATTAGACCATTAAAATGGCCACCAAAAATGATTTTGGTAGTTGGCCACTTAATCTAATTTTGGTGGAGCACTTGTGAAGTTGTTGTAACCACTAAAATAGTTGAGTTTCAATTGTGCTAACATGAGAGTAAATGAAAATTCGTGCAAGGGTTGAGAGGAAAAAGAAGAGTTGGTTTTTGAGAGAGTTTTTCAAAGTACAAAGACTTGTGAGAAAAACCAAAAGAGAAAGAAAAATAAATCCTTTATATTTTTTTTTCTATAATCAAAACCTTGTTGCTGGAGATCATACTGCTGCTATTCTAGCTTCACAATCCCACCGAATTGTTGTGAACTATAATTGGACAAAAGTGCACTTGGAGTAAGGATATCCGGAATTAGAAATCTTCGTCGGAGGTCTTCAAAGGTATGTTTTTGTATTCTTAAATTGTTAAGAATTGAACTACATGTGTATATATTGATTACTTGATAAATTTCGCTGCCAAATTCATGTATATGATGCATAATTTTATTTTTTTTCAATATATACACAATCGCATGCATACACCCTAAAATACGTCAACATAAGCTTGTTGATGTCCGTGAAGTCCATACACATCTTTATTTTTTGTTGGACTTCTTGACTAAAACAACATTGAAGACCCACTCTGGCTATTTGGCCTAGCTAATGAAACCAACGATAAATGACTTATCCACCTCAGTTTTTATAGCCTCATATATCTCTTGATTGAATGCCTTCACTTATGCTTTATTGTCTTGTGGCTATAATTCACATTCAACTTATAGAAAGCTATCTTCGGGTTAATTCAAGGCATGCCCTTATAGGATCAAGCAAAAGCATTAATATACTCCTCGAGGAAAAAAATGTGTGACTCTTTGACTTTTTATAAAATTAAGGATCTTATCTAATAGTTTTTGGTTGGGTCATTAGCTGAAAAGGAGAACTGAGATCAGCTTTTTAGCAAGCTCTCCCCTCTTCTATTTATTCTCCCTTAATGGTGATAATTTTCTCATTAACTAGAACCTTTATAGCTAGGTGAAACATAAAGACCACAACTCTAGCAGTTATTAAGAAATGTCTACTTAAGAATATATTTTAAGCGTTAAGCTAGTCCATTACCATGAAGTCGATCATGTGCATTACTAAGGTTAGAGACTCCCTAAAGAGACAAGGAAAGTGATGGATCTAGAGGCATCATACTCATTCCTATGAATTTTATGAGCGAGGTAGAGGCATGCATTAACCTTAGAGATTCAATTTTCATTCTCTCAAGTTCATCCTTATAAATTACTTCTATTGAGCTCCTAATATCCATCATTACCAAAGCCACTTTACTAGCACCAATCATTAATGTGACTATTAATGCATTATCATATAGAAACACTAGTCAACTATAGTTTTCCTTAGTGAACAATATGGGTGTGTAGGGTATAATAAGCTAAAGAGGAGCCTAATATGCAATGTGAATTTTTCTTCTTTTCTAAAACTACTCGCAATTTTTCTAGCATATTTTCTCATTATCCTTTTAGTACTTTTTGTTTTAGTCAAGCCTATTGAAATAACAGCAACTTAGAGCCTTCCTTTGGAGTAACTTCTCATTGTTGCCCTTCTTAACTTTATCCTTCTACTCACTAACTGACTCATGCTAAGCATGTTTACTTTAGTAAAAACTCCTTCAATAAGCAATTCTTAATTAGTTCCTCAATCTACTATCTAAGAACAAAGCTCTTAGTTGTGGTATAGCCATACTCTTCATGAGAATCATAATAATTTTCTTTTACTCTTAATATCCATACTTCCCTTCATGATGGTTGGTTTCTAGAGCCAACCTTTGCTCTTGATGGTATATAAGATATTCTCTTGTAAGGTGATGAGCTGATTATATAATGGGAAGTAGACATGACAAGTGGGCCATGTCGAGCCAACATAGCCTATGAAAAATGGGCTCAAGTCCTTTCGTGTCATCTTAGCCCAGGCACAAAAATCCAAGTTGTGGCCTATCATAACCTATGGACTCAACATGAAGATGAGTTATTCCATGATGGTACGATTGGCCCATTGGATCGTGCTTATGGGCCATGCCTATGGGCTATTTTCTATTTTTTAATTATTTTTTTAAAATAAAATAATGAACAAGGCTATTGCATACAACAACCTTTTTTTTTCTGCTATAAGCAGTAGGTTTTTTTAATAATTTTTTATTAATTATTTTTAGTTTTACCTTATCAACCGTAAAAAGGGGAGAGGAGATTAGTGCTTTGTAAAAGGTATCTCTCTATCTTTCTCGCATTACTTAACCCACTCTCTCCTCTTTACACTATGCACTTAGCTCAACTCAAATCTCTTCTAATTCTCTCTTAAATTATTTCAACTCTCTTTATAAATTATATTCTTTCAATTTAATTATTTATTTATTTTTAATTTTTATTTATCTAGTTATATTTTGATTATCTATACAATGGTAATTTTTAATCTTAATGCTCCAAACAAATTGAAAGATATTCTAATCTCATCAACACAATTATCTAGTAATCATTATGCTTCCACAACTAAAAATGTTTAAAGTATTAGAAAATAAAAAAGAGGACGAACGTCAAATATTCAAAAAAAATTCATATTGGAGAATCGTATAAATGCAGCTTATAAAAAAATTATAAAAAAAAAATATGTGTAAGCTTTTTAGTAAAGCTTTAAATGCCAAAACTATAAGCTTTTTGGTAAAGCTTTAATTGCAAAAAACTACTCACAGCACTAGGCATTTGAATCGACATGCCAAGACATATTTTCAGAAACATGATCTAAAGGAACCAACTTAAACTCAAATTTCCCAAAGTGCTCCTAAAGGAAGTCTTTTTAGATTTCAGTATAATTAACAGCTCATGTGTACTGGAATGGCTAGATACATTGCAACAAAGTTAACAAGCTCTCTTATTTGTTGAAGAAGAAAGATATCAAAAATTTATAAAAAGGTTCATTCAACCTAACTTCTCTCGTGTTCTTAGAAATAATATTAAAAATGATATTTTCATCGTATTTGTTCAAAGTAAACAATAAAACTAATAGATATGTTGACAAAAAAAGAAATGGTTTCTCAGGCCAGTGAGCTTTAAATTTGTTTTTTTGCAAGAATCGACACATTGGGCTTCGTCTAACTGGGCCTGAAACTCCAAACTTCACTGTAATGACAAAACACCTATAAAATACTGAGACTATCGTTAAGACCTCAATGGGGTGGGTTCCGGCTGACAGGACCCAACCCGAGACCCTCTACTATAGATCCCAGCGGCCCTGTCGGGCACCCCGACGGAAGTTCCTCTGAACCTAACTAGGTATGTTGAAAAATTCCGCGAGGCAAACCCCTTTTTAATTCTTGTTACTACTAAGAAGATCTAGTAATATACATAAAAACGACATCTTAATTTTAAAAATAAACGAACAGAGTTTCCCCTGTTTTTCGGAAAATCCATATAAACCTGCCAAGAAATTTCACTTCTAATTCTAACACATCTCAATTCTACCAATTCGGACCTCTGGTCCTTTCCAAATCAAATCCAACACAACTCAAAAATTTCATTTAAATCACAAAATGAGCATACTCATGAAAAGTAAAGATGATCATCAAAATCTCGAAATATTTTCTTGTTGGCTCAAAATATATATACAAATATGCATGCCTATTACTACTATGCATAAAGTAAAAAGTGCTATTTAGCACATTTACATGTACAAAAATAATCTTCGGATTCGGCCCACTACTCGGCAACAGGAGAATCAGCAGCTTGCGTACCGAGACCTGCACCTAGGAAAGGGGTTTAAAAACATAAAACATAAAACGGGTGAACTAAAGGAGCTCAGTGAGTGTAAACGAGATTTCAATTACAAGAACATTATATAAAGATAACAATTTCTAAAGTACATACAGAAATTATGCTTCTAAAACGGATGTAAAACTGTAAAACGGTTTCTAATATCATATGCTAATGAAATCTTGTCGAGCGATTTTATCTACATCTTTGGAAAACTATATTCAGAATCTGCATAACATAATAACTGTTGTGTGCATATAAATGCATAAATGCTATCGGTAAATCGAAAACTGGTAAAATCCTCGCTTGGCCATTTTCTTTCTAAACTGTACCAATGGTAACCCTAAAGCTCTATACCCACGCAGCGACTCAACTAGCACCGTATACGTGAGTAGGTCACGGGGCACCTCAACTAGCAGCACCCACAGTGACATCTCAAGACATCTCACTGGCTACGCAGCGGAATCCTACATCGCATGCATATAGCGAGACAATATCTCGTACACATAGAGCGACTCACATGACTCGACATCCCGACTTCCCGGAGTTAATGACACACCCCCAAGACCTGCCCATGTGCACGAGATATACCGACCGGGTCTAATACAATCATCACCACTATAATCTGAGAATACTAATGGCCTTAAAAACGAATGCAGAAATTTAAAACTGTTTCACAAATCGATCATGTAAAAGCATGTCTATGAATATATCAAGATCATAAATCATGTTTATGCATCGAAAGCTCATAAAACATACATAGTCATTGTACGAAAACATAATAACCAAAAAGTAAAAGAAATGGCAGATTTCTACTCACAACCGCTCCGCGCTCAATTTCGCTCCCGATTTCTGCTCCCGTTAACGCTCTCGGTTATCTTCACCTACGCGTCATAAATGACATTTAGAACCAAATCGAATACTAGAATCTCATTTAACTACTAAATTCCCTAATCTGCATACAAAGCCCGGATGTAAACTACTTCCCGATTTTAGTTACGGAGCCATAATCGAAACTAACTCACCATCCGGCGCACTGAAAATTATTGAACACCTTATAACTTGGTTGGACATAATTGCCCTTCACCTTTCCAACTTGGACAATTATGTCCCATTTTCTTCATTTTTGGTTTTTCCGTCAACCATATACATTCAATTCACAATATGCACCATTTACACACAACAATTCAATCAAAACACCACTCAATTCCTAACTTCCCTAAAGTGGCAAAATTTCACCTTAGGTTTCAACACATTCCTTTTCTCAATTTCTTCTTCCAATTACAACAAAATCATGCCAATTTCATTCTAAAGCCCTAATTACAACCAATTGAAATCTCTACAACAAAATTACCAAAATTCCTAATTCTCACCTTGCCAATTTCTTCAAATTGATGACTCCTTCAAGCTCCACACTAGAATTCAACTCAATCTAAGCCAAGAATACACATAAGAACATCAATTAAAGCATTCTTGAAATCTCACTTATCAAACTCATAAAAGATGCTTTTCTTACCTCTTTTTCTAGAATTTCCACTAATAGAGACTTCAATTGAGCTTAGGGATTGGTTTGTAACCTTATTTTGGCTTGATTACACATGAAAATTCATGAAAAAAAACTTGAATAGTCACTGTAGCAGCACCCCCCTTTGAAGCTCGAATTTCTCTCTTTTTTTGGCTAAGTGTTGGTTTTGATCTCTCTTAAAATTTCTACACACTTCTAACATATATATAGTGCTCCCTCAATTGACCATTTTGCCCTTCAACTTACTTAAAACTTCTAATTTGCCATTAGTTAAAAACTAATTATGTAATTAGTTCATTTGTAACTATTTAGTTAGAGTAGTTCAAAGAACTAACTAGAACTTTCAACTTGGCAATCCATGAGATTTCTTCTAATTGGTCCATTCTCTAATATATGGATTATGTTTCTCAACAAAGGCTTGTTCCATTCATAAACCTTAAATGGAAATTCATGTAGTAAATTAGAATTTTCTTTTCCAAGCCAATAGAGAAAAATTCTAAAAATATTCTAGGGTCGTCCAGCGCACCGATCGAGTGTGAAATTACCAAATTAGGTCTAATATCTCTCACGTGCACTATAAAGGGAATATTTCTAATAGGGTTAAAATCGAGTAACCCTACGGTGTCTTATTT
Organism: Ailanthus altissimus; assembly: GCA_946807835.1. Lineage (NCBI taxonomy): Eukaryota > Viridiplantae > Streptophyta > Magnoliopsida > Sapindales > Simaroubaceae > Ailanthus > Ailanthus altissimus. The sequence continues at coordinate 5,460,081 of OX327713.1, read as the reverse complement.
GTTCTATACCGAAATCTAGGCACCAATACTACTAATAGGGATTTGATATTACACCGGCAAAAACTCTTCGATGCTTAAGTCATATAAGGCCTTTTTTGTGAGGTTTGAGGGAACAAAAAGAACAAATATGAAAAAGTAGGTAAGAACTCGGATACCAAAAGTTGTCTCTGTCTTCTACGTAGTTTTCTCACCTATTAGTAGCCTCGGTCTTCTCATACTTATCTTCACTGATGTTGTGGTTGTTTTGGGTAAGTCGTTAATTTTGGGTAAATCTTGATTATTTTGGGTTATCCTCTGATCTCGTAGTATGGTTTGCGGGATTCTTTCCTAAAGGCACTATGGTTCTTCTCTTCCTATAATTTTATTTCCCTTATAACATTGGTTTCTTTTTTTGAAGTCTTTTCTATATTAAGAGTGATAGTTTTTATCGGCTCAATTATTTCTATTGTGAGAGCGGTTTAGCATTTCCTATTGAGCTTAGTCTTTCTTATAACGCGCTTAATTTTACCTAGCCTAATTCTTGTTTCTGTAGACCTAGCAGATGGTTGTGTATCTGTCATTGCATTAGTGCTTTGATCAAAATATAAGCTACTTAGTTTTGGGTTGATCTATTGTTAAGCCGGTTTCTTTTATATTCTGCTCGCCTTGGTCGTGTAGAAGTTTATGACTCTGGTCAGTTTAATCGTGAGTACACAAAGCTAATGCATAAGTGGTTCAGACTAAACCCAGTCTGAGCGACCGAGCAAGTTTCACTCCTGGAGTTTATCTTAAGGCCTAGATCTGTTATGCCCTAGTGATCTATCCTGCCTTGGGCTTGGGCTTTCGAGAATGACCCATAAAGGATTATTTGGGAGGGTTGGTCTTTTGGGCCTCTAGAGGCTAGGGCTTTAGGGAGATTTCTGGAGGGAACAAGATGAAATCTTGCAATTTTAAAGAGTGTTTGTTGTTACTTTTTATTGTTGGATAGGTATCAATGATTTGGGGTATATTTATGTTATACTATATTATATTGATAATGAATGATTTTTGCAAAAAAGAATTATTGCTTTTTACGAATTAGAACATCCACACACAGCTAATATTATTTTAGTTCTTTAATGAATAGTTTTAGATAATTTCATATTGTTGACAAACTTATTAGTATTACTTTTGATAATGCAAGTGCAAATACTCGTGCTATATATTTATTTTCAATTCAATTAATACATATACGTGGTTCAAGTTTTTTCATTTAAGATATTTTTATCATGTTTTTAATTTAATTGTTTAAGATGGTTTGAATATAATTAATTCTTAGATTGACAAAATTAGAGAAGCCATAAAATATATTGTTTCATCATCTGCTAAATGATAAGAATTTAAAAGTGTCTTAAGTAATTTTAGATTGGATAGTAGAAGGTTTAAACTTGATGTAAAAATTTGTTGAAATGCTATATTTGATGGTGAAATCTTGTGTAGATAATCACATATTATTATAATGATAAATGAAAGAATATATACTAAATAATGATGATTGAAAAAATGTGTATTATTATATTAAATTTTAGAAGTATTTAATGAAGCCACATTAGCAGGTTCATATGTATATCAACCTTCATCTTCTATTGCTTTGACTCATATATATAATATTAGTTATGTTTTTGTTAAATATAGAGACAATTCTATGTTTTCTAACAGTTGCACTTGTTATGATGATTAAATTTCAAAAATATTAGAGAAAAATTCATATATTATTTATTTTAGCAACCATAATAAATTTTAAAATTAATTAGTCTAGTGTAAATGTTTTAATTTTTGGGATCTTAGAAAATTAAAACTCTCGACTTTGTTATAATTTTGATGAAATTTATAATTTTATCAAACAATTATTTATTTTTTATGAGAATAAATTTCGATCAACTGTAGCTACAGAAGAAACACATGAGTATCTTGTTTATGATCAGACTACTGCTTATGAATTGAAAAAATATATTAATACTGACTACTCTTTTATGTTGAGTACACAACAGCAAAGAGAATTTGATATTTTATTATGATGGAAATCAAACGTAAGAGTTTACCCTGTATTATTCATCATGGCTCGATATCTACTAACACTTTCGGTGTCAACTGTAGCATCGAAATCTATTTTTAGTACAATAGATAAGATATTAGATAAGAAGTGATCAAGATTGGCATTAGAAACTTTGAAGGCTTTAGTGTGCATAAAAGATTAGAAAAATGCAAAAGTAATGAGTTTGGGACTTCTCATGGTAAGTACAAATAGCAACTTATCAGGCTTGTTCGCCAATATCTTTCTCTAAACTTCTTTAACTGCCTTCTATCATGATGTTGGTTATGGAACAATGAATCTCACTGGCAAAAGCTTCAAATTGTTTTCTAGTAACTGAGACATCTTTTTCTTTTTGGGTAGTTTGTGGTTTGGTTGCTTTTCCTTTATTATTTTTGATAAGTTTTTATACATGCGCATTTAGGTCTTTAGCATCTTTTTCCATGGATGGGTTTATGATAATGGACTCAGTAGCATTTTCCATGGGTGGGTTTATGATAATGGACTCAGTAACTTTAGACATCTCAAACGTGGTGGCCTAACAAAAAATTCTTAGTTAGTCACATTGAAAAAAGCTTTGAGAAATATACTTTTATTATCTTCCTATAGTGACAATGCCAAATGTTTATGGTAAAATTTTACAATATCTCCAACTATAACATATTAAAAATTTGTTAAAAATTTAGCAGTATCTATTTGTAAAATTGCAACTGAGCTCCCATACGAACTAATATGGCATTAAAGTGATGGCTATCAAGATTACGTCCCAAAAGTTGTATCTTATCCCTTGCCAACTGGTCTATAATAAAGCCTTAAGAGTAGGAGGTTGTGGGCTCAGTACTGATATGGATAAAAATGCTTACCTCATTGGTATGCTCTTTAATCGCTTGACTATCCCTTGTATGCCTAGGTGGTAAGTGTAGAGCTTTATTGAGATCCCTTCTCAAATTGGCATGTTCCTAAACGTCTCATACTTTGAATGAAGGCCCTTGATTAGTCTAAATTTTTGTTGAGCCCAACCTACTTTATCTTTTTATAAATTAAATAGCTCCCAAGTTTATGGGATTGAATATCTACATGTTTACTTTTAATTGATCCACATATCATTAATTTTAATCCCCAACAAAAGGTACATAAAAAAAATTAAAATTTATGGGGTGAAAATTTTTATAAAATAATATAAATTTTAATATATATTTTCTTTCATGAGTTATTTTACAAAAGGTTAATAATATAAACTTTGAAAAATTTAAAGAATGTGTGTTATTACAAAAAATTTAGGGGAGAATATCATTGCCCGAATTTTTAGCCTTAAATTATAATAGTGCAAATTTATGTAGTGAGTAGAATAATTTAGTGCTGGCAAAATGACCGTGGGTTTTTAAACCGCGGGTTCTCAACCCGATCGGGTCAGGTATTGGAGTGAATAATGAGTAAAAATTAAAATAAATTGGGTAATTTTTTCCCAACCTTTTCGGGTTAGATACGGGTAAGAATAATAAACCCCAACCCACGGCATAGTTTTACCCTAATATTAAAATCTGTACAATTTGAAACATGAGCAAATATTAGAAAGAAAAAAAAGCGTTAATCTTTTGAAACTCGGCCGAAATCCTCCGCCTATTCCCAGGGGTGCGACTGGTTTTTGCCATAAACACTAGCCTTAACCACACAGACGTCATTGATTTCACAGTGGGTTTGCTTATTAATGTCTTGAGAAAGATTTCTGGTACTAATCGCTTTCACTCTTTATGTCTCTCTCTATTTCTATTCATTTTCTTTCGTTATTGATGCTAAATGTAATTTAATGCATTTTTGTTTGTTTCTTGATCTGGGTTCTTTTTTCCTCACGTGATTTTTTATTTTTTCTTTTGTTGTTAAAAGTTGATTAAATCATTTTTGTTGTTCTTCACAGAAATCTATTTCTTACATTTACTTTCTGCTGCGTTTAGTTGTTTGGCTGAATCAATGTTCAAGAAGGCATGTAGTAATTGCGATGCACTATCTATCTAGACTGCTTCTTCTCTGTTGCTGTGACAGCAGTGTGAATGCAATGACCTTAAGATTATTATTTGGATGATCTAGATATGTTATCTATTCTACTGATGTTATGGAAGAAAATACTACAGCTTATTTGGAATAGGTGGGGTGATTGATAAGTGCCTGGAAGTCCTTTTAAGATTCCGCTCAAACATGCTTACACTCCTCGATGTGAGTGGATGTGTTGGTATTAAGGTATAATTCTCTATTTCAGTTTTTTTAGTGGCTCTTTGAAGTGTTTTATATAGGTGTTAAAATTAGATACTGAAATTATATGTATTAAAATGAGCTTGCTAATGGTAGACTTTGGCTTGTTTCTAAAAATGCGTGCCATTTGTTTGTGGAAAGTGTTCAATACAAATGGATAGTAATGCAACGAAGAAAGATAAACTGGGTCTGTGTGAATGGACTCTGGTTGTTTCATGCTTCTGGGCATCTGATTTCTCATTATCATTATTAGCTTGTAATGTGTCTATAACTTAAAAGTTGCAATCTTTAACTTGATTTAGCTTGAAATGCGTGCTTAGAATGATCTTGCTTGGGGTATGTTTGGGATTGAGGTGTCTTGCTTTTAATCCAAAGTTGCTTCATTCTAACAGACACTGTAAAAGTGATTAAATCATAGACAGACAGAAATAAAGACATGAACAAGAGCCTTCATCATGCGTAGTTCAGGGCTTTTGAGGGAGCAAAGGGCAATAGTTTCATTCTTCTCAAGTGATATATCAAAATAATTGGGAGCATATAGAATATACAAGTGATTAAATCAAAAGCATCATCAACTTTTTGTTTTTTTGAGTGCTCCAAAGAACTCGACGAGCTCTATAATAATTGTTAAGGCATTATTTAGTCTTATAAGATTGAACAGAAAACTGAAAATGGTGTTGTATTCAAAAAGCATTAGGTTTGGAATTAATTGCAGTGAGTGGTAACATCACAGCTTGTGGTAGACCCAGTGCCTTAATTGTTGTGCTGACGAAATTGTTGGCACATTTGACAACTGTATATAGTTTAATATGTTTACATTGTTATGATTAATGATTTTTATATATGTTTTTTTATAGTATAATAATTAATAATATTAAGTTGTTTTATTTAAGTGATTTGTATGTTTTAAAAATAATTTAATAATATTAGATTTTATAATATAATTAATATTTAATAATTTGGACAATTATTTTTAAAAGTAATTTTTGAAAATTCTTTCAAAAATTAGTTCAATAATAAAGCCCAACAACAAAAATTAGGTAATGGGCTCCATGAATTAACCCAATTTGATTGGGTGTAACTTAACCCAAACTCATTCTTAAGATTTGAATAATAGGGTAGGTTGAAAGTAACCTAACCCATTTGAGTATGGGTTTGGGTTATTTGAAACCTAACTTAACCCAATTGCCTGCCCTAAAAAATACTCAATACCATGTATAGAATGAGAGTGATGGGCTTGACATGTTTATATAGAGAAATATTTCTCTAAGGTGATAATAAGTCGAGATCAAAGAGCTCCACACTTATAAAAACAAGCCAACACAAATTCATTTCAAGAAAATCATTTTAAAAACTAATTAATTCACTACCACAAAAATGATGCCTTAAAACCATTTTTGTGGTAGTGGATTAATTAATTTTTAGAATGATTTTTCTTAAAATGGATTTGGGTTGGCTTGTTTTTATACATGTGGGGCTCACTGAACGATTCACTATAGTGTCAAATTCTCTAATACTATAGTGTCAGAGTTATTTTACTATTGTCAAAAGTTGAATTAAATAATGGTTACTATAGTGTCAAAAATTGAATTAAATAATATCAATTTTAATATAATTTATTTTTTTAATGATTTAAAATTTAAATTATTGAATCAAAATTTTGAATTTAATTTTAAACTACAAATCCATACATAAATACCATATCTAAATGAAACTACAATTGTTAAAGCATCTATACTAAATTTTATAAATAGTATAAAACATCTCAAATTATATCTTAAAAAACTATAATAGTTTCATAAGAGGCTCTTTGAAAGTTGTCGGGGCTTGTGCTGCTGGTAGCTAGGCCATCTTGAACTTGTAGTTGTTTGTTGAGATTGTCAATGACGTGGTCTTCCAAGTGCCTCTATGTGTTGTTGCTGCTCCTCATGGGAGAGTATATAAATGACACATAAATTTCTATTATAAGAGCAAAAAATCCGTCAATAACAACTAAAAATAGAAAAGTAATATAGAAATGAGATCATGCTATGTGATGTCCAGATAACAAGTTAGACAAAAGATTGGTAATACTTATAAGCAAATGTCCAGGTTAATGTATGTGAAGCTAATAAATAATATCAGAAGCTTGCATTTGTTAATTGCTTCTATTGTTATTATTTACGATGTTTATTCTAAAATGAAATGAAAAAAAGTAGAGCATTATATAGATCGTAATCCTACAATTATAGTCTGCAAAAATGATAATTATGCAAATGGAGTACCTGCACAATCATTGTCTGCAAGATTTCGAGTTTGAGATTGTTAGAGATGGCCAAAGCTTTTCTCATGCTCCAGCAATTCATCCAGCTGCCCGCCAGTCAGCATGGGCTGGGCTGTTGGGGTTGTAATTGGCCTGGCTTAACAACCACGGGATCTACTGGACACTTAGGCACGCTTTCATTATGCCTCATGGTATGATTTGTAGGTGGCTGCAAGTGCAGATGCTCTTGAAAGGAAAACAAAGACATCCAAATATTGGGAATCAATTAAATATAATGCAAATACTAGACAAAAGATTCACTTTTCACCAATTAACTGCCATACATAACATTGCATTCCAAGAGAGAAGCACAAAATTGAGCAAATTTTGGGAATCTTTTTTACAAACCATTTCCGATTCATTTTATTTTCTTTTTCATCCATGCATTTCATTCTTAATATACCATCATGGTAATCAGTTCAGTAATATATTATAAGCACTAATTGATTTGTTGTTCAAGTGGCTGCAACATTCAAATTTATAATTACATAACATGAGAATAAGAAACATAACCTCCCCTATATAATGAAGTAGCATTTTGATTGAGAATCCACTTGCAGGTGTCTCACTCTGCTTTAAGTTAGCAAAATATTTTTGGTATTATGTCTGAGATATTGTTCTGGTCCTTGGAGTCTATTCAAGTTAGAAAGTTACCCAAGCTTATCAGGTAAAGAAGCTGATAATTTATTTCCATTCAAGAGCTTGCATATTCATATACATCATTTATAGTAAGATAAGACTAAAGAAGATTGCATTACTACAAAAGAGCAATATCTGTGCACAAGAATAACTCCAAACAACTTCATCTATCTACTTCTTTTGAAAGAAATAGAACTACAGGGCATAAGGGGTCAACATGTTGTGTGGTTAGCTCAGATTGATCATCATAATTCAAATCATGTTATCCCTGAATTATAATTGTCAACAACTGAATCTAACTGGCCCAACTTACTCAGCACATTATTCTAGCAAAACTAGAATGTAGAATATGCAGGATTTTGCTTATTGCAATCAATTCTGCAGATGAGTGAAAGAATGCAACATTTGATGCCTCTGTAACATTCATAAAGTATATTTTTTTCCAACCGATAACCAGCAAAGGTAATATCTTTTATATATAGATATATATCCCACTTAAAATATAATATATGTGAAGAAGACATTTAACCAAGCAATCAAAATATGTATGTGCTTATGGTTTCTTCCATTTGCATATTTAAATTATTCTAATTATGCAATCAAAATCTAATCGGTCCCAAGCCCAAATAATTAAATCCTTCACATAGTTCAGTTATTACCCATATCCATAAGAAATATGTTAACTTGAATGCATTCTGCACTTGGGATACACATACAACTGGTCAGAAATCTTAAGCAGGCATTTGGCTTTAAGAATTCAAGTGACTCATAGAGTATTGAACTATGCACGACATATTTAAAAGGGTCATTGATCATTACCTGAAACAGGAAGAAATGATATGAAGGATTAATTGAGGCTAACTAAACCAAATATAGTTGTCAGAGACTTGAACCCAAGTAACCCCTAAAGATAGCTTGTTTTTCTTTGATTTCTAATTCCATTTGTGCTTTAATTCCTTGAAGCTTTGTTCCAACAACCAAGATTACCTTGGAAGAAAAACAAATAAGTTTTTTTCATGGCAAATTTTCTTACCAGTAGAGGAAAGGAGAGGACATATATAATTTGCTACCCTGAAAAAAATGAATAAATCATTCGATAGCAGCATGTATTAGTTTTATTTGAATGCAAAAAGGATGATCACGGGCTAAAATGAATGATCATAGAATGCAAAAGGGACTAACCATGAACATTAAGAAAGCAGAAAGGCCACAATAGAAGCCCATAATAGTGGACTGTCGTCAAACATTTGACAATTTCAAGTTAGAAGAATGTGGAAAGATGTATAAACATGCAATCAAGTGAATTGACATAATTCAGTTTAAAGATGAAAATCCAACTAAAAGGGTTTTAACTTTTCAGTGCTAATGCCAACAAATACCAGAAATTTAAATTCATGTAAGAGGTGAAGAAAGTCAAGTGGCCTAACAAGAAAACAAACGCTCCAAAACAAAATAAATTAAAGTTCAAAAAATGAAAACAAATATGCATAAGAACATATAAGCATATCATCAAACACATATTGGACTAAAAGGAATAATCTCATTTTAAGTAACCTCGCATACTAAAATGTACCACGTCCTATCTACTTCTTAATCCAAGTTACAATTATATCTCGAAAATTCAAACCAATCCAAGTGATCAGCCCAGTATATAAACATCATAACAATTCACAATTCAAAACATTATACACCAAAATCAAATTAACTGAATTTCATGATATTTATAATCATATGTTTACATATTATATAATTCTGTAACTATTGGCCTTCTTTATGTAAGAAAAATTAGGAAAACGTTGTAACTTTTACTATAATATGAATAAAAAATTAAATTAAATAACAAAACAATGTTTATTTTTCAAATTTTGAACTAATTTTAAGAATAGTAGCAAAAACTTCTAAAAGCTTTAAAGTAAACAATTTTCCAATTGATTTTGTTAGCTCTTGAATCAAAACGAAATATGATATCAAATTTTAATTTTTCATTACATTGGTGGTTACTTACTTGGTGTGGGCGCCATTATAATCTTTATATTCACCCTCAATGAAAGAATTAATTGTCAGAAAGCCCTGAACATTGTACTCTCAACCAGCTCATTATCCTTGGTAGCATCGGCTTTAGCCAAAACAATGCTCTCGTCAGCAGCCTTGAGTTCCGTAGCAGTCGCGGGGTATTCCTGAGCCAAAGTCTGGCAGTGTCGATGCCACAGAGTGTAGAATTCTACCATAACAAACTTGTGATTCTTGATGAAATTAAAAATTCCCCTGCTTCAAAATGACAACGTCTTTGTTGTTGATCTTCGGCTACTTATACTCGGACTCGTCAAAATCGAGGTAATTCTCGTGGTCGACCCAAACAAAAATTTCTGGCTAACGAACGGGTTCTAAGGTCAATTAGGGTTCCACGGATCAAAGGTTCGGGTTACTTCTGCCTTCTTTGCTCGAGTTCTATTTTTCTATTTCTGGTGTAGGAGAATTGAGAATTAGAATAGTAATTTTTGGAATTGGTAGAGGGAAGATGAAGAAAACGATCAACAAAATTATGGGTGGTGACCTTTTTTGCTAAGAGAGTGTGCAAATTCTATTGAAAAAAGATGTATGTTTATGGCTAGGGCAGCAAACTCGATTTTGCTCATTTTAATGCCCAAAACGACATCCCGATATTTGGAATGATAAAAGATATCTTTTTTGGTCGAGTCACTGTGGCAAGAAGGACGTTATTTCGGGGGTTATATTAATTTTTATAAATTTAAAATTTTTAAATAAAAAATAATTTTTTAATATTATAATAAACTTAATTTATTGACACTTTTTAATAATTTATTAATAATTTATATTTATGATACTTTAATATTAACAATTTACTGATATTTTTTTTATTAATATTATTTAACAAGTGTCATTAATATAATATTAATGAAACCCCTTTATAATAGTTCTTAGTTGTATATGTGTGCGTCTTAATCAAAATTAACTTTTTTTGTGTGTTTATTATGGGCTATTTATTACATGATTTTATATGGCTGATTTGAATTTAAATTTTGGAACATAAGGTTTTATTATTACAAGAAAATAAGTTCTATAGTTACATGAGTTTGAATTTTGATTCAAAACTTCTGTTATAGAAACAAGAAATTTGCTTTGTTCCCTATCTATCCTTTTGTTCTCAAAATCTCTCTACTCTTGAGTTTACAAAAATACAAAAGTCTTTTTGTTCTAAGTTGTAATTGGGAGAACATCTTTATTGTTATTGTATTTTAGAGGTCTGGTGCAACATGAAGTGAAATTAAATATCGTTTTAGTATACGTCTTGAATCCATAAAAAAATATAGCTCTCATAAAAAGAATTTGACATGAAAATTGGTGAAAAAGTTTTTTCATAATCAATCTCAGATCGTTGAGTATAACATTTTGCTATTAGTTAGACTTTAAAAGTCTCTACTTTTTTCATTGAGCCTATGTTTCTGCTTGTAAACCTATTTACAATTAATAAGAACAATTTTTTTAGAAAATTCAACCAAGTTCCAGACTTAATTGACATGTATAGAATCAATTTTGAATTTTATAACTTTTTGCCATTTCCTCGAATCGATGTCCAACATCGCCTCTTTATAGGTCATAGGATCCTTTTCTTCAACTAAGAAAATCTCACAGATACCTTCAGGTATCATTCGATACCTTAGAGGTGGTCTTGACATCCTTACTGACCTACGTGGAGGGTGTGTTAAAGGTATTTCAATTGATTGAGTCCCATGACCCATTAGAAACTGTTTCTCTAAAAAAGTGGCATAACGAGAAACAAACACATTTTGTTCATTTAGATCATAGAACATATATCTCATAGAGTGTTTGAGATATGAAATGTACCAATACTTGTATCCTTTAGGTTCAAGTTTATCCTGTTATGTAATTTTTACATAAGTAGGACAACCTCAAATCTTAACATACTTAAGACTCGATTTTCTCCCAATCCATATCTCATACGGAGTAGTAGGAACAGCTTTTGATAGAATTTTGTTCAACAAGTGAGCAGCAGTTTCTAGAGCATAACCCCATAAATATTTCAAAAGATTAGTGAAACTCATCATTGATCAGACTATATCTAATAAAGTCTTATTCTTCCTCTCCGAAACACCATTGTGTTGAGAAGTACCTGAAGGACTGTATTGAGCAAGAATCTCATTCTCCTTTAAATAAGTGACACGTTCAGAATATAGAAGTTATTCCCAAGTGCAGGATTGTCGAAGTAATAAATAACCCGATGAGAATGGGGTCGATCCACAGAGAAGTAGAATTAAAATTCCAAATTATAAACACTTTTAAGATAATTAATGCAGTATAAGATGTTTGCAAATATTATTTCAATTAACCAATTCAAATAAAAAGTTAAGGTTACGGGGATTCACTATTGGCATAAGAAGTAAGAATATATTTAACTTTTTATTTTTTTATAACTCAATTGGAATCCTCACACAAAGGAGGTTCCAACCGAAAAATATAGCAATTAAAGTTCATCATCATTTATTTATTGATTAGTATTTATTTCTTTCAATTATTATACACCAAATCTTATAAATGGGTTCAAGTATTTATTATGCCAATCTTTATATTTGTCTACAATAAATCAAGACTCCTACTTTACAAGAAAGGTTATATAAACCAAATCTTGTAAATAGTTTCAAAAATTTATTGTGCCAAGTATTAAGTTTGTCAATAATAAATCAAGAATCACCACTTTAGAAGAAAGGGTATTAATTCTACAAACAAAATAAATACATCATATATAAATTTGCATAACTTAAAAATGAAGCATTAAATTCATGAATAAATATTAAACATATCTTATTACCTTGCCAAGAGCTTCACCCTTTCACCTTAGCTTAAACAAAATTATTTGAATATAATAAAACTAAATGAAAAGAAAAGAAATGGAAGAATAAATAACATGAATTAATAGTAAATAAGAGAAATAATAGTACAAAGAAATGGATACAAAGAAAAAGTATTTTGAACTAAATTCTAACTTTCTAATTACATCCTTTAGGCATAAACAAGCCATCTATTTATAGAAAAATATGGATAAATCGAGACAAATTTGGAGGGAACCACTTGGTTGATGAAAGTCAAGAATAGTGGCAAGATAATTTGCATTCATTATCACTAGGGCACCCACTTGATTATCCAATTTGGAATTGATGTGATCCGAATTAGCTGTCACTCAAAACATAAAAGTTGTAGATAAGTTTCTTATCTTTCCAAATTGAGTGATCTCATACGTGTTAGATACGTATTTCTATAGTTATGGGCCAAATACTGATAACTGTTCAAACTGGGCATGTACTGCAGATCAATTCTGTTCTAGGCCAATTTTTACCCTCTAAACACTCGAATTTCGAATGCTTTGTGAAATACAATATGTTATCCCATGGAGTCAGCTCTGCACAGGATCAAGAATCACCTCAATTGGATCTTTAGGTAGAAAGTTATGCCCATTTTACCAAACCTGCCACAAAACAGTTATAAGATAATTAAATACAATATTGTAAACATACTTAAGTTAAGAAAATTAAATACACTAGTAATACAAAACAATCATGTAAAACTCTTATTAAATGTGTAATTTCAAGTGTTCATCACACCCCCCAACTGGCTTATTGCTAGTCCCTAGCAATTCGAGCATAAATAAAATTTGAACATTACCTAAGTATTTCAAACAAAACGTCAGTTTTAAAATCACAATCGCTATAAAGGTTATTTCAATTATAACTTCCAAAAATATTTTTGTGTGTGTGTAAATTAAGTCAAAGCCTTCTTACCACAAACTACAACATATATAGCCTTAAAAATTTTCCAAGTAAAAGCTTCAACTCCATATCCTTACAGGTGAATAACTTGTTTAATGACTTAGGATTTCACTCATGGAGTTGGAAAATAGATAATCGCTCAAGAAAAAGTTACATTTAAGGACAGACAGACAAACTAACATTGATCCAAAGATAGGAAAATCAAATATTTAGAGTCAAACCATTATTGTCAAATGCCAGCTTCAAGACTTTAATTATTTAATGCGAATCTTACGAATATAGAATTCGGTGATAAGATTGCTTCCTAATGACTTTAGTCTTCTAAAATTGAATGAAGACTTTATTGAACTGAATTGACTTCTTTTCTTTCTTTTTTTTTTAAATTTTGTTTTACTCATTTTGTTTTCTTTTTTAAAAGACATAAGAAATCATTACAAAATAAGAGCAATTTATCACCATAATACTTTTCCAATTTTTTTTTTTATCCATCAGCTAAACAACCAAATCATTCATCATCCCAAATAATGTCATTCCAAATAAAAATTAACCATTTTAAAAGATCAATGAAAGTTCGTAAACTGTTATCTCAAATCTCTCCACTCACTCACAAAAGATATGTGAGTTTAGAAAATAATATGTATACTTAAACATGAAAATTCTCTTGGCTATATATATTGAATCATCCATCTTACCACAAGGCTTAGTATTGTTCTCAAAAAATAATTTCAGAAGTTATTCTTTAGTAACCTAAATAGAGAAAGTGATTTAAACTAAACAATTTTGAAATCATACATCGATAGTAAAGTAAATTTATTTACGCAAGAGTTATCAAAAACTTAAGCAACAAACAATTATACATAAAATGCATTAAAAATAAACCAATTAGAATGTGTTTCAAAAGTTTATAATGTACTCTTTACTCTGCCATTCTAGAACTAGAATGCGTCTCAAGAATACATAAATGAACATTTTACTCACACCATTCATGATAATTTTTTTTTTTACATAACAAAGTGATAACAACAACAAAATAAAATAATTAACACTAACATTATATATCAACTATCCTCCCCCCAACCAGATTGAGACATTGTCCTCAATGTCAAAATATAGAAAGAGTAAAATATAGAAGATATCACCTGAAACATCTTTTATTGGAAATTAAACCTGCAACAAAATAAAACAAGTCACACAAAAAAATAAAACAAGCCACACAAAAAAATAAAACAAGCCACACAAAAAAAAGCTTAAAAATACATAGAAATAGATAGGCTACAGACGAAGCATCAAATCTATCCTGCGTTTCTTTTCACTGTTATCAGTATACCAATCTATCTGACTCATTGTTGGATCAGATAGAGGTATAAAAGCTTGTAGTTCATCGAGTAACTGATCAACAGTTGAAGCAGAAATGAGGATTTGTCATGCTGCAGATGAGACGAATTGTTTTTCCACCGCATAGTCAAGAAAAGATAACAACCCATTATAAAAACCATCAACGTTTAACAAACCAATTGGTTTTTTATGGATTTGCAATTGTGCCCATGAGACAATTTGAAAAATTTCCTCCAATGTTCTGAAACCTCTAGGTAAAGCTATGAAGGCATCAGCATTACGAAGTATAAAAGAAATTTGTTCATGCATTGATGATACCTGTAACTCATCCCCAATTATTTTTTCTACAATGTCTCCAACAGTTAGAGCTTTTGGTATGATACCCAAAACTCGACTGCCATTATTTTGTGCAGCGGTTGCCACACGTCCCATTAATCTAAGACTACCTCCCCCATATACTAAATGAATATTGCGCTCAGCTAACATCTTACCAAGGGTTTCTGCTGCTTCTATAAACTCACTAGTTTTTCCAGGGCTGGATCCACAAAAGACACAAATTTTTATGAATTTACGAGTTGATGATCCTTCCATGATTACACTCATCCTCTCTCTTGAATGATTTTGAGTTTGTACAAAGATGCAGAAATAATGCAATGTATTTATAGAGCCAAAAGGTATTGCAAAGTTAAATCACATGGCTATTGGCTTGAAATACAAGATTCAACACCTTTTACCAATTTTCAATTTGTTAGCTGGAAAAGTCACATGGGTTGTCGGCTTAAAATGCAAAATTTTCAAAAAGGATTATAGGTGGTTGATTATTGAAAAGACGTTTGAGTTTGAAATGAAACATTTAAAAATAACAGCTATAGTAAATATATACAAGTAGTTGTGATTGTGGCTCACATCTTCCTCTGATTTTATGTCCAGTAACGGCTTAAACGCCCTCTATGGGTCGGGGATAGGCTTTCCATCCAATTTTCTTATAAATTGGCAAACAGGGTCTTTTAAAGTCAGATTCCCGAGACTGTACCGTTCATGTTCTTTTAGGAATATGTCACATAATTCATGAATTGCAATATGCACATATCCACTAGGATGCGTCTCAAGAGTCGATAAAATATTATCTAAAAACTCCTTACTCAGGCCATCCTTTATGAACCTAATTTTATCTTCGCGATTTACAGACACCATTCCTAAAGTACGGCAACGTGTGTTGCAAGTCGTGCGTGCACACTTGTAACAAGCATTTAATTGTTTTGCTCTTCGTTTTTTTGAAAAAAGAGCTTTTACCTAAGCCAGGCATGTAGGAAATTAATGAGTTTGAAAATTCACCTGTCAATTTAACTTTGGCTTCAATTAACCAACGTAAATCAACAGGTATATTCATAATCATTAATAATCTTAATCATTCACATCTTGCTTGGTAAATTTTCTTCAAGGAATTTTGAGGCAATGAGGGAAAACGCTTTTTCAAATTTTTTAGAATGTCATTCATTTTTTTTTTTAGAAAAGGGGGAAGAAGAGAATATATCAGTAATTATGGGAAACTGACAAAACCGATTTGAAATATCACGAAGTACCGTTATCCGCCACTTAACCGGGGTGCAAAACAAAACTTTAACAAAACTACTAAATTAACCTGCAAGTAAAAAAAAAAGTGTTAGAAGAAGAATAAATATATATAAATATGTAAATATATAAAACAAAGATTAATTGGTCTCGTAACAAGGATCCAACAGGAACGTAAATTCTTCATGAAAAGTTTGATTTTCTAGAAACGGCTTGAGTCTTTGCCCATTTACCTTAAACACATTCCCATTTCTAAGATTTTCAATGTCAATTGTTCCATAAGGGTACACATGTTTCACAATAAAAGGGTCACTCCATCTTGATCTTAATTTTCCAAGGAATATGTGAAGTTGAGAATTATAAAGCAAAACCTTCCGACCAGTGTCAAATATTTTTCTTTGAATTTTTTTATCATGAAAGGCTTTAATTTTAGTTTTATGAATTTTTGAATTCTCATATGCATCATTTCTCAATTCTTTAAGTTCATTTATTTGTAATTTACGTATGTGTCCAACAGAATCAAGATTTTCATTGAAAGTTTTAATAGCCCAGTAGGCTTTATGCTCAAGTTCCACAGGTAAGTGACAAGGTTTTCCATAAACTATCCTATAGGGAGACATACCCAATGAAGTTTTAAAAGCAGTTCTATAAGCCCACAGTGCATCATTTAGTCTTAAAGACCAATCTTTGCGATTTGGGTTTACAGTTTTTTCTAAAATTTATTTTATCTCCCTATTTGCTAATTCAACTTGTCCACTTATCTGAGGATGATAAGGGGTGGCAACTTTATGAGTAATACCTTATTTTTTCACTAATGTTTCAAATGGTCTATTACAAAAATGCTTACCCCCATCACTTATAATGGCTCGAGGGATTCCAAATCGACTTAAGATATTTTCTTTCAAAAATTTCATGACTGTTTTATGGTCATTATGTTGACATAGAATAGCCTCAATCCATTTTGAGACATAATCTACTGCAACTAAGATATACGTAAATCCAAATGATAACGAAAATGGTCCCATGAAATCTATCCCCCAATAATCAAAGATTTCAATAACAAGAATGGGGTTCAAAGGCATCATGTTTCATTTTGAAATTGATCCTAACTTTTGACAATTTTCACAAGTTATACAAAATGCATGTGTATCTTTAAATAAAGTGGGCCAATAAAATCCACACTGCAAGATTTTTGCAGCTGTTTTCTTTGATGAGAAATGTCCCCCACATGCTTCAGAATGACAAAATTCAATAGCTTTATTTACCTCATTGTCGGGTATGCATCTTCGAAATATTTGATCACGACAATATTTAAAGAGATAAGGATCATCCCAATAAAATTTTCTCACCTCCGTTAAAAATTTTCTTTTGTCTTGAGCATTCCATTGAGGTGGCATTTCTCCTGTTACAAGAAAATTAACAATATTAGCATACCAGGGCATTGTAATAGTAGAAAATAAAAATTCATCGGGAAAAGAATCATTAATAGGTGTTATTTCTGTTGATGAATCTGGTGTGAGTCTTGATAAGTGATCTGCAACAACATTCTCAGCTCCCTTCTTATCCTTAATAGTGATAATAAATTCTTGAAGCAATAGAATCCATCGAATTAGTCTGGGTTTTGCATCCTGTTTTGACATTAAGTACCTTACAGCAGCATGGTCAGTAAATACAATAGTTGAAGAACCAATTAAGTAAGAACGAAATTTGTCTAATGCAAATATTACAGCAAGTAGTTCTTTTTCAGTTGTTGTGTAATTCATTTGTGCACTGTTTAAAGTTCTACTTGCGTAATAAATTACATAGGATTTACCTTCCTTTCTTTGTCCTAATACAGCACTAACAGCGTAGTCACTAGCATCACACATGAGCTCAAAAGGTAAAGACCAGTCAGGAGATTGTATGATAGGAGCAGATGTTAAGAGGCCAATTAATTTTTCAAACAAATTTTGACACTCTTGAGTCCACTTAAATGATACATCTTTTGCTAAGGGGTTACAAAAAGGTTTAGATATAGCACTAAAGTATTTTATGAACCTCCTATAGAATCCAGCATGTCCTAAAAAGGATTGGACTTCTCTGACTGTTTTTTGTGGAGGCAAATGTGTAATGAGTTCGACTTTTGCCTTATCCACTTCAATTCCTTTAGAAGATACTATATGTCCTAAAAAAATTCCAGAAGTAGCCATGTAATGATATTTTTCCCAGTTCAATACAAGACTCTTTTCTTCATATCTTTTTAAGACCTTTTCTAAGTTTTCAAGACAATTATCAAAAGAATTTTCAAACACAGTTAAATCATCCATGAAAACTTCTAAATAATGCTCAATTATGTCACTAAAAATGCTTAACATACATCTCTGAAATGTTGCTGGGGCATTACAAAGTCCAAAGGGCATTCTTCTAAAAGCAAAGGTTCCAAAAGGACATGTGAATGTAGTCTTTTCTTGGCCCTCTAGTGCTATAGAAATTTGATAATAGCCAGAGTAACCATCTAGAAAGCAATAGTAGGGATGTCCTGCTACTCTTTCTATAATCTGATCAAGGAATGGTAAAGGAAAATGGTCTTTTCTAGTGGCCAAGTTTAATTTTCTATAATCTATGCACATCCTCCAACTAGATGAGACTCGAGTTGGTATTAACTCACATTTTTCATTTTCAATGACTGTGATTCCAGATTGTTTTGGTACTACCTGAGTAGGACTTACCCACTTACTATCTGAGATCGGATAGATGATTCCTACTTTAAGTAATTTGAGAACTTCAGCTCTCACTACCTCTTTCATATGTGGATTTAATCTCCTTTGAGGTTGTTGGGAAGTTTTGGCATTATCCTCTAGGTGTATTCTCTGTGTGCAAATCAAAGGATTAATACCATTTATGTCTTTTAAAGTCCACCCAATTGCATTTTTATGCATTTTCAATAATTCAATCAACTTATCTTCTTGTTCACTTGTGAGTGTAGAAGCGATTACCACCGAGTAAGTTTGTTTCTCTCCAAGAAATGCATATTTCAGTCCTTTAGGCAGAGGTTTTAACTCCAACTTTGAAATTTCGTTCTTTTTATCCTCATTTTCTCCCAATTCTTCAAACTTAGTTTCCATCTTTTATTTTCAATCACCTGTGCACAGTCAAGTAAAGAACATATGTCAAAGATTTCAGGATCTAACTGTATATTTGACTCAAATGAATTTATTAAACACATTTTTAAGGGATCGGTAGAACTCCATTTTTGAATATGATCCTCCACAATCGTTTCAATCATGTCACCTTCTTCACTTTCATCCTCCTCTTCATATGGTTGCTTACACATATTAAAAACATTGAGTTTAAGTGTCATATTTCCAAATGAAAGCTTCATTACTCCATTCCTGCAATTAATCAAAGCGTTAGAAGTTGCTAAAAATGGATGACCTAAAATAACAGGTATCGGATTACATCCTTTGACAGGTTCTGTGTCCAAGACGATAAAATCCACAGGATATATGAATTCATCAACTTGAACTAAGACATCCTCCACTGTCCCTCTTGGTACTTTTATTGATCTATCGGCAAGTAAAAGAGTTACAGATGTTGATTTTAACTCCCCGAGATTGAGCTGCTGATAAACTGAATACAACAATAAATTCACACTAGCACCAAGATCAAGTAAGGCTTGTTCAATTTTATGACTTCCAATAATACATGAAATTGTAGGACAACCAGGGTCTTTATATTTCAAAGAATTATTGTTCTGAAGAATGGCACTTACTTGTTCAGCTAAAAATGCTTTCTTTTTTATATTCAGTTTTCTTTTTACTGTGCATAAGTCTTTCAAAATTTTTGCATAAGATGGAACCTGTTTAATAGCATCCAGTAAAGGAATATTAACTTTTACCTGTTTGAAGATTTCAAAATTTTCAGGATTGTGATTCATCTTCTTAGTATTACGTAATGCATGAGGAAATGGAGGTGAGGGTTTAGTGTTTTCTTCATTAAGTGTAGGTTCAACACTTTCCTTACCCTTAGAGATTGATTCATCGCTTTCATGAGGTTCAAGAATTTCTTTTTCAACAATTTTACCACTCCGAAGAGTGATAACTGCTTTAACTTGATCCATGTGTTGGTTTCCTGAACTACATACATTTGTGTTATGTTGTCCTTTGAGGTTTAGCTGTGGTTGAGAAGGAAATTTTCCTTTCTCATGAATGTTCAGTGCAGATGCAAATTTAGCAAGAGTATCTTTCAAATCAGCAAATGTTTGAGCATTTTGAGAATTAACAGACTCTTACTTTTCAATGAACGTATGCAAAGTTTCTTCAAGATTTTTCCTAGGAGGTGGGACATATGGTGCATAACCTTGATGGTTTTAAAAATTTTGGTGTGGTTGAAAATGTGGTTGCGAGGCCTGTGCTTGAGTGTTATTCCTCCAACTAAAATTCGGGTGATTTCGCCATCTAGGATTATAGTTTTGTGAATATGGGTTATTGTTTAACCGTTTGAACGTGTTTAGAACATTAGCTTGTTCATGGAGACATTCCCTAAATGCAGGCAAAGTTGGCCAATCATTGGTAGAGTGATCATAGGTTTCACAAATGTGACACATAATTTCTTGAACAGATTTTATTTGACCACTCTTTTTCATTTCTAAGGTTTCGACTATTCTAGCAAGGGATGTTAATTTGGCTTGAAGGTCATGGTCTTCCTTAAGATGATAAATACCCCCACTAGATGTAGTGGTTTACTTTTTGCTAGGTGCCTCACAAATACCAGTAGTGTCCCAATTTTGAGCATTTTCTGCTAGTAAGTCAAGATAGTTCATTGCCTTTTCTGGGTCTTTTTCCTCAAATGTTCCATTACACATCATTTCTACCATTTGCCTAACTTGAGGTGTTAAGCCCTCATAGAAATTTGAGACTACTCTCTATGTTTCAAAACCATGACGGGGACAGGTATTAAGTAATTCTTTATACCTTTCCCAACATTGGTAAAGGGTCTCTCCTAGTTTTTGGGCAAAAATGGTGATTTGTCTTTTGAAAGAATTTGTTCTATAGAAGGGAAAAAACTTTTTTAGGAATTGTTGTTGCATCTCGTCCTATAAAGAAATAGATCATGGCCTAAGGTTTTGTAGCCATGTTTTAGCTTTATCTTTTAAAGAAAAAGGGAAAAGCTTAAGTCGAATTGTATTCATGCTACAATTTTGATCATTATACGTGTTACACACTTCTTCAAATTCTCTTAGATGTAGATAAGGGTTCTCTGCATCTAAGCCATGAAAAGTGAGTAAAAGTTGGATAATGTCTGGCTTAAAATTAAAATGTGTTGCATCCGGTAAAAAAATTAAGCAAGATGGTGCACCGTTTCGTGTAGGGTTCATATAGTCTCTAAGTGTCCTAGGTCGGTTATGGTCATTATATTGGGACTGATTGTCCCTTAGGTCTATTAGTCCCTCAATTTGATTTTCGCTTATGGTGTTACTTGGTGAAGAATGAGAAGATGAAGGAGAATCTAACAAATTATCAAATGAAGTTTCGAAATTACCTTTTACTAAACGATGAGAATTAGGATCTCGAAACCAACCACTCATAAAAAGAAACAAAACAAAATACAATAACAATAAATAATACAAATAAAATATTAAACACAGGTAAATAAAATAAAATATTACACACAAGTAAATAAAATATGTAAAACTAAAAGCAAAATAAAGATAAATAATTAGAAGTTAGATTAGTGATGTTAGATTATATAATAAAAAGTTAATAAATAAATAGTAGGAGGCTTAGCCTTCCATTAAAATAAAAAGCGAAAATAAAAGGCGAATAATAAATAAAATAAAGTACGTTAGGAGGCTCAGCCTTCCATGAAAATTAAAAAAAAATGAAAATAAAAAGTAAAAAATAATAAATAAATGAAATAAAGAGTAGGAGGCTCGGCCTTCCATGAAAATAAAAAAAAATAAAAAAAAACGAATAATAAATAATGAGTAGGAGGCTCAGCCTTCCATGAAAATAAAATAAACAAACAAATAACAACAAAACAAAATATTAACGTTACCTCTCCGGCAACGACGCCAAAAACTTGACACGTCTAGAATATAGAAGTTATTCCCAAGTGCAGGATTGTCGAAGTAATAAATAACTCGATGAGAACGGGGTCCATCCATAGGGAAGTAGAATTAAAATTCCAAATTATAAACACTTTTAAGATAATTAATGCAGTATAAGATGTTTGCAAATATTATTTCAATTAACCAATTCAAATAAAAAGCTAAGGTTACGGGGATTCACTCTTGGCATAAGAAGTAAGAATATGTTTAACTTTTTATTTTTTTATAACTCAATTGGAATCCTCACACAAAAGAGGTTCCAACCGAAAAATATAGCAATTAAAGTTCATCATCATTTATATATTGATTAGTATTTATTTCTTTCAATTATTATACACCAAATCTTATAAATGGGTTCAAGTATTTATTATGCCAATCTTTATATTTGTTTACAATAAATCAAGACTCCCACTTTACAAGAAAGGTTATATAAACCAAATCTTGTAAATGGTTTCAAGAATTTATTGTGCCAAGTATTAAGTTTGTCAATAATAAATCAAGAATCACCACTTTAGAAGAAAGGGTATTAATTCTAAAAATAAAATAAATACATCACATATAAATTTGCATAACTTAAAAATGAAGCATTAAATTCATGAATAAATATTAAACATATCTTATTACCTTGCCAAGAGCTTCACCCTTTCACCTTAGCTTAAACAAAATTATTTGGACATAATAAAACTAAATGAAAAGAAAAGAAATGGAAGAAGAAATAACATGACTTAATAGTAAACAAGAGAAATAATAATACAAGGAAATGGATACAAAGGAAAAGTATTTTGAACTAAATTCTAACTTTCTAATTACATCCTTTAGGCATAAACAAGCCACATATTTATAAAAAAACATGGATAAATCGAGACAAATTTGGAGGGAACCACTTGGTTGATGAAAGTCAAGAATGGTGGCAAGATAATTTGCATTCATTATCATTAGGGCACCCACTTGATTATCCAATTTGGAATTGATGTGATCCGAATTAGCTGTCACTCAAAACATAAAAGTTGTAAATAAGTCTCTTATCTTTCCAAATTGAGTGATCTCATTCATGTTAGATACGTATTTCTATAGTTATGGGCCAAATACTGATAACTGTTCAAACTGGGCATGTATTGCAGATCAATTCTGTTCTAGGCCAATTTTCACCCTCTAAACACTCGAATTTACAATGCTTTGTGAAATATAATATGTTATCCCATTGAGTCAACTCTGCACAAGATCAAGAATTACCTCAATTGGATCTTTAAGTAGAAAGTTATGCCCATTTTACCGAACCTGCCACAAAACAGTTATAAGATAATTAAGTACAATATTGTAAACATACTTAAGTTAAGAAAATTAAATACACTAGTAATACAAAAAAATCATGTAAAACTCTTATTAAATGTGTAATTTCAAGTGTTCATCAATAAGCTGTGAATTCACTGCTCATATATTCACCCCTTCGATCTGATCGATGGCATTTGATATACATACTGGTTTGTTTCTCTACTTCCTATAGAAATTCTTTGAACATTTCAAAAGTTTCTAATTTATGTTTCATAAAATACACATGTCCATATCATGACAAATCATCGATAAATACAACAAAGTATGGAAAACCACCCATAGTAGTGTGATTCATTGGACCACATACATCGTTATGTACTGGTTCCAATAAATTAGTGGCTTGGTGTCCAATACCTATAAAAGGAGATTTAGTCATCTTCCCTCGAATACAAGATATACAAAATGTTTGGATAAACACATTTCCTTGTTCTTCTTCTGGTCTTTTTGCTTGGATAAAACCTATCTCTGAGGACCTAAATATGGTGTCTTCTTCACCTTCTTCTTTTATTTAGACTTTTTAGAAGCCTTTAGAGATAGAAGATGAAGCATTTATCTAAACTATAAAGGTCATACCTCCCTTTTTAATGTCCTCTTATGTTGTTGTAACAAGTAATGCAACTCAGCATAAGTCGGAGTCAGTTCTTGCATGTTAAAGTTCATAATGAACTGTGTAAAAGACCCTGATAGAGACTAGAAAATCAAGTTATTCCCCAAGTTATTGTTCAGAGAAACGTTCATAGTCTTTAACGTTTCGATGTAGGAAATCATCTTAAGTACATGGGGACTTACCGAACTTCCTTTAGGCAACTTAAGCTAAAAATTTACGTTGGAGATCCTGGAAAGTTCTACATGTGGTTTATCTCCAAACAACTCTTTTAAATAAAGTATAATGCTACTTACATTATCCATGTGTGTATACTCCCTCCAAAGCTCATTTGACATTGAGGTGAGGATGTACCACTTGACTTTCAAATCGTCATCGACCCATTTCTTATAAGTCAGAACCTCTTCATTAATGGTAGCTTCATAAATACCTTTAGGCATTCTCTAATCTATTATGTATCCAGGCTTTTTTTAATCTAGAACAATTCTGAGATTCATCAGCCAATCTGAGTAGTTATCGATACCCTTTAGCGGATTAACATTAAGACCAATGGGTTGCTAGAAGCTATCTTATCTTTATAAGACAAAATAAGATATGTTAGCGAAAACATTTCAAAATTGTCACTTGATAACGCTTTAGATCATAGATATAACTAGTATATATTTTTTTATCTAAAAGTGCCCTCCCACTACTTTACATATTTTCCATAATCTCTTAAACAAAAAAAATGAAAATTTAAACATTTTAAATTTTACAGTGAGAAGTAGATCCAATCAGCATTTTACTTAGGCCTCACACTTTAACAATATTGGCTTTTGTAGAACCCAAAAGGCAAACAACTGTTGTCAATTGCATCTCATGCAACTCTTACTTCTGATCCTAAATACACCTTATCCTTATACTTTAGCGATATTAGGTAAATGTATTTCAAATTTACTTATCAATGATCAAATATAAGTTAATGATACTACCCTTACACTTTAGCAATATTAGATAATACTTTTACTTATATTTGCCTCATCTCATATTTTAATCGGTATATTCTGAATCACACCGATCAAATCCATCACACTTTAGCGAATTTGAAAAAAAGACCGAGATGACTAGACTAGTACCGTATTGACAAAGCGGACCATGTATAACATTATCTTATAATATAATACATTTCAATCTGATTAAGAGAGATTTATCATTTTTATAATTTATCTGCATCTTATAAGGATGTAATTTATAATTACTCATTTGTTTTATGTAAGTACAATTAACCCCTACTAATAGGGGCTCTCATTGTGGTTAACAGTATAAACAAATGTTTACAGTTTATAATATAACAATATAACAATTATATCTGCATTAAATTATAAAAAATAAATATTTCACATGCAAAATGAAAATTAGAGTATATAGTTTGAAATAATCAGCGTGAAAAGTTAAACAACCTGGCATTATAGAATATAATGCTTCGAAATTTTTAAATTTTTTTTTTTAAAACGCCTCAACGTCAATTTACTTCAACGCCCCAGCATTCAACACTTGTATGCTCTAGCGTTCTATGTTGGTTAATGCCTCTGTGTTTATATCCTCAATGCTTTAGTGTTTTGCATGCAACAAATGTACTTCCTCCTTACAAACGCCCATCATTATAAACATGAACACCCTAGCATTCTGCTCTGAGAACACCTCAGCGTTTAGCACTTGAACACTCCAGTGTTCTACAAGTAGAACCCAAATGAACACCCAAATATTCCCTCGATAGTAAATCATTTTTTACACTTTAAACACTTTAAAATGCCCCTCTTATTATTTCTATGCATTTCTAACACTTCAAATAACACTCCAATAACCTAAAAATAGTTAAAATATACTATGATACCACTTGTTAACGTGTTTTAAGGTACAAGCATATGATTGTGTACATGTTGAATATTTTCAAATGCATGTCCAACATATATTACGCAACAGAAAAAAAAATATAATTAATATATACACACTACAACTGAATCACAAACAATACTAGAATCGAATTCATACCCTTGTAGACGATTCAATGAAGATTATTGAACTTTAAAGCTTGTTGAGCTCACAATGAAGTCCTTTCATGAATAATTCTGGACTCTAACATTCGGTAGGACTAGAGTAGATAGAATAGAGCCTACGATCAGTATTTCATGCAGGAATCAAACTTAGTTCAACCTTTTAACTAGTTCATGCATCAAATGCTTAAATATTGATTTTAGGGACCAAAATGCAACTTTCTCAAAGTTGTCATTTTCTTTCAAATACAATGCATAAATTTTTCATTCCAAAAATGAATTCACACATAAATAAACTCTTTCATTTATTTTTAAATGGCCTAAGACATTTAAGTGGCCACATGTCACACATGTAGCCATGTAATGCCATGTAGGCTTATGCATGAGTGACAAATGTTACTCATCCATGCAAATATTTTGCATGGTTGACATTTGTAACATACATGCTATGCATTCTGTCATTTGTCACATAAATGGCCATGCATGAATGCCATGTGCACATTTGCATTTTTCTATGCAATAAGGACCTATATGTAACATTTGCAAACTATAATTTCCACTTTTTAAATAGGTCCTCAAACGTATCTTATTTTTCGAAACCTTTTCTGATCAATTCGTACGATCTGTCTCTCTATCCTCGTGCTCAACGAGTACACTTCATATTTTGAGACTTTTAAGTTCACCTTTGTTTATCTTATGGAACACTTTCGCAAGTCCGTAAATAATGCCCTACATACATGTTACAGATATTATAGAAAAAACCGTCAAACCATACAAGTTGAGGTCAACCGTATCAATATAAATCCATCGTCATCTATATCTTGGAGGAGTAGAGATATAGATTATGACCATCAAATCTCTATATGCTCATTTGTGAACTTATCTCTAAATACATATTTCAGTAAACAATATTGCAAAGGACTTTGTAGATATTGTTTAACCCTAATGGAAAACTCTTTTTTAAGGGTTTATGCTTATGACAATAAGACTTTTTGAAAGACGTTCTTAGAGCATTTAGATATATAACTCACCCATATAAGCTGATGCATACCATATCTATGCACATCGAACTCTATGAGCATCGGATCATACCCAACGATACCCAACGGTCGACCATAAAAGGTCTTTAACATGCGTAGAACCAAAGTATAATGGATCACTCATAAACCTACTATGACACTCATGTAAAAAGATCACGAGCAATACTCAACTCGAGAAGACCCTTCATTAACAGCTTCATGAATGTTTATTGGAGGTCCTCGTGAGTCTGTTCAATATCTAATCCTTACTGAATACTTGCATGCCTATGCGGACTTCTATTAAACCTATGGTCGGCTAAGACTAACCATCTGGATAATCTAGATATATACATATACTGATTCGAAAGGAATACCGATCAACCCGTATTGGTAACCGTAGATCAGGAACGATATTTTTGAGAACATATTACGCAATAACATTTCTTACCACCATTCTTAAACATTTTGCAACTATGTTATTATTATAATATTCTCAGGTTTTTGACTCTATTTTAGATAAAGTTCTAACTCTTTAGTGCTGCTAACTCTTAACGTTGACATAAACTCTTTTACATCATATCTAAACTCTTTTAAATCTACAATGTCAAAAATGTTACAAGCTTCTTACTATATAAATAATAATAATTAATGGATAAAAGAAATGTCCATTGTATAAATATTAAATAAATAAAATTCATACAACAATTTAAATGGCATGTAAGCATCATTTCCAACATATATGTGGATAACATTTCACTTGCAGCCAATATTAAAGGCTTACTACATAAGTTAAAATTATTTTTCTCCAAAAATTTTGATATGAAGGAAATGGGTGATGCATCTTATATCATTGGCATTAAGATACAAAGAAATTAATTTTAAGGTATTTTGAGTCTGTCTCAAGAGACCTATATCAATAAAGTTTAGAGAGATTATTTGGATGAGAGATTATTCAGTAAGTATAGCTTCTAGTGTGAAGGGTAACAGGTTCAATTTGAATAAGTACCTGAAAAATAATCTTAAAAAGGAACAAATAAATAACATTCCATATGCTTCTACTATTGGAAGCCTAATGTATGCTCAGATCTGCACAAGGCCTGACATTGTATTTGTTGTGGAATGTTAAGAAGATATCAAAGTAATTTAAGTATAGACAATTGGAGAGTTGCAAATAAGGTAATAAGGTATCTTCGAGGGATGAAAGTTTACATGCTTATACATAGACGGACTGAAAATCTGAAAATAATTAGCTATTTAAATTTAGAATTTATTAGTTGTATTCATAGAAATTTAACATCTGGATACATTTTCATGTTTACCAGTGGTGTTGTATTTTGAAGGAGCATAAGACAGACTTTGGTTGTTATTTCTACTACGGAGACTGAATTCGTATCTTATAAAGAAATTATTTTCTTTTCTCTCATTTCTTTCCTATAAAAATCGCTAAGCCCTAATTTCAACTTCTACTATTAGACTTCTATTCAAATTCAATCAGATAAGAAACATGATTGAAATAAAAGTAGTCCATTATCTCTATCATTTAAAGGATAAGGGATAAATCACTTAACATGATTATCATTTAAAGAACATGATATCACTCTTGATAAGAAAATATCCATTATAAATTGAACGCATTCTTAATGTGAGAATGCATATCAGAAGTACATAAAAATATAATGGTATAGGTCTTTAAGCCATTCAATCTCATTCAGTTCCTAACACCATCATTATAAGATTGATTACGACTTAAAAGATCCTAAACAATCTAAATCAAATTCCAAATTACCTAAGTTAAGCAATGCCAATAAGTATGTTTCTTTATACTTTCATTTTAATTTTTCCATTTAATTTAAATGCTTTTAAATTTATTTAGCATGTTAGATTAGTTTTAGAACCTAGCATCCACTGCCAACATTCCCAATTATGCCACCTGTTGTTTGACTTAAGACTTTCTAAAGTCAACCAGTCATCCATATTGTTTAGAACAAAAATTTCTATTGTTCATTATTTTTTTAGCTGTTCATTAAGTTGAACGTTTAGATTTAATTGATCCAAAATTTGAAAGTGTTTTGTGAAGTTTGAGCTTTAATCTTTGAAATAACATGAAATTGTTGGAAATTTTGATGTGGGTTTATTTTATTTTGATAAAATTCAATAAGTGGCTAGATGAAGATTTTTAATTGTTGTAGATGATTTTGTGTTAGACTAATAATGGTGGAGTAGATGATTTATAGAGGTGAAGAGAAAGTTAAATGAAAGTTTAAATCTTCATCTAGAAGGACATACTTATCAGTTAATTATATTATCAACGGTAATTTTGATATTTTACATAAAAAGCATTATTTTTAATAGAAAATGGCTACCGACTGAGTATTATTATTTTTAAAACCTATGATTATTATTAATAATTAACGTTACCTTAAGGGTCCCTAACATTATTTTTAATAGAAAATGGCTATCAACTGAGTATTATTATTTTTAAAACCTATGAGTATTATTAATAATTAATGTTACCTTAAGAGTCCCTAATGCTTGAGAATCAATAATCCCTAATTTAGTGAAGACCCCACACATGTTTGATTTTATCAAATGTGTGTTTTCAATATGAAAGGCATGGATATCAAGAAATCCAATTGAAGTCAACATTTCTGTCTGAACCTCTTTTGCACAAAGATGACTCTTAAGGTAAGAAAATGCTGTTTTCAATATGAAAGGCATGGATATCAAGAAATCCAATTGAAGTCAACATTTCTGTCTGAACCTCTTTTGCACAAAGATGACTCTTAAGGTAAGAAAATGCAAAAAGGAAAAATGTGACTCTAATCTTAAGCCACTAACTTTAGTGGGCTTTGACATTATACTTGCCCAAAATCCTTTAAAGAATACAACTAAGAAATCTTCAAGTCAAAAACTAAGGCACTCATCTAGACAAGATTTATGGGGGAAAAAAGCAATAAGTTATTTTTCTAAACATTTCTATAGGTCCATGTTCAATTATTTTAGCTCAAACTTCTAAAAGGAAAAGTGATTAGTACTTGTTGGATGATAGCACTTCACTTAAGATGGTTCTTGTGTCTGATGATAAGACAATTTTAGGCGGGAGCTGAGGAGTAGCCCCGCTAAGAAGGATGAATATTATGCATTGGAATGTACGAGGCTTAGGGAATCCTCGTGTATTGAGGGTGTGCGTAAACTCCTGTCAGATTATTCTTCTAGTTTGGTTTTTATCCTCGAAATTAAACTTTTCGGCAAAAGGGCGGAGAGGATAAAACAGAGTTTGGGATATCAGCATTCTTTTTATGTTGACAATATAGAAAGAAGTAGAGTTATGTTCCTGCTCTAGAATGACTTGTGGGACATCATTTTAGTTGGATCCTCCTATTTTCATATTGATGTTCAGGTTTATGACTCTTTCAAGACTTAGTAAGTTATTGGCCTGTATAAGAATCTGGTTCAAAGCGTGAGATGCTATACATGAGATTGTTATGATGTTTTGAGACGATGCTCTTCTCTTATCTTTTTGTGTTTGGAAAACTTTAATGAATTATTATCCATAGAAGAAAAAGAGGGTGTCAATTTTTCTGGCTAGAGACCTATAGTGGAGTTTTAGTATGTGGTTAGTGAACTGGAACTTGTAGATTTGGGGTTTGTAGGACCACATTTCACTTAGAAAGGTTCGAAATTAGATAAGAGAATTATTTTGGAATGGTTGGACATGGCTTTCACATGTAGGGGCTGGATGTCTTACTTTCCCAAATCTAAGTTTTATAATCGGGATTTTTCTCCTCTGACCAATATGCGCACTAGTGATGTGGCATCGATATTTAAGTAGTGCAATCTAGATTAGACTTTGAAAGCTTAGAAGAGAGATTATGGGATTTAGAGTTTGGGATCTTCAACAGGTGGATTATAATCGGCTTAAAAGTTAGAAATAGAGCTCCCAAACATGCTAGCAAAGGAAAAACATTTCTGGTTTCAACAAGCTCAGGCTAATTGGCTATCATAGGGTGACCAAATTTTCAATTAATTTCATTATCTTGCATTGGATAGATGGGAAAAAAAAATTCAATTACAAGCCTTTTTTTTAGAAGTGGTGATTAGTGTAAGGATGGTTTGGTGATTTCTGATATCATTTCCAATCATTTCAGGGGCGTATTTCTGATACGGCAAGACAACTACTGGCTTCTAATTTCTAGAAGAGGAGATTTGTTTGGCACTCCTCTCATAGGGTCGTTCAAAGCCTTAAGACCAAATGGTTGATAAGCACACTTTTTTTTAGCAGAATATATGGCTTTTATGTGTGTAAATATTATTTAGTGGGTTAAAATTTAATGGAGCTACTGGGATGAAAATTTAAAGAAAATAAACAAAAATATCAAATATACTAAAGTAGATTGCTACAATAGCTGTAAACAGTATCTTTACTGTATTGCCTATGCTATGGCACTAAAAAATGGTGTCTAGGCACCATAAAAGTCCAGGTCTTGGTGCCTATGCGCCAAGTCACCCCTGTGTACACGAGAATTTCTTTTCCTAAGCATGATGGCAATATCAAGGAGAATTATAAGTAGTAAGTAGAGTGAATAATGTGTGATAGCTACTATTTAAGCAAGGTAGTTTATCGAAACTGGGTTAAATTTGGCTAGTTGCTTTAAGTGACAGGATGGTATCAAATCTTCTTTTCATGCTTTATTGTATTATTCCTTAGTGGCTGACATTTAGGATTGTACAGCCTTGGTAAAGTTAATTCTGAATTTTAGGACTCTAATTTGAGGAGCTTTTTTATTCATATTTTTTGAGATTACACAATTCAAGAGTTGGAAATTTTTATGGTTATACTTTGGAGTGTTTAGAATTTTAGAAATTCTCAGCAACATAGATTAATGGCCAAGAACTCAGGAAATTTATTATCTAAAAGTGGGATCCTACTTAATGGTTTTCAGCAGCTTCAAGTTTTAAATAAGAGTGTAGGTCGAAAGGCTTCTGCTAAACACGTCTATAACAAAAATGAATAATGTGGCTATGGATAAGGGTTGGAAGGCTCTCGGGGATGGGACTGTTAAGCTTAATATAGATGCCGCAGTCAATGTGGATTCTAATATGATTGGTGTGGGTTAGGTTTTATGGAATTTAATAGGGATGGTCACGATGGTTGCTACTAAATCCTATATCGCTTCTTTGTCATCTTTTTCTGCATAATGTTTTGCAATGGTGATTGCTCTTTAGAATATTTTGAATTTATTTGGGGATGGCTTGCTTGAGTTGTATGGAATGGATCTATCTCAGATGGCTCTCATTTTACAGATAGATTGCAAGCAGTTAGTGGATGTTCTCACTTCGCAATTATTATCAGGTACCAAGGGCAATTTGCTTGAATCTATTTATAAGTTGTTACACAGCTTTATGATTACTTCATGTGTATTTACTCAGCGCAAAGGAAATATGGTTGCCGATTTCTGGTAGTCCAGTCGTTTGTTTCCCATGTTTGGGTTGAGTATTTGTCAATTTTCTTAAGAGTTTTTATTTTAAGGGACTTTATTTTATTGTTGAAGAATTAATATAAAAGCATTCTCTCTATTAAAAAAAAAAACTAATATCCCTTACTTAATACACGCCACTATTTAATCATCTTATGTTATTCATTAGAGGTGGGCATAAGAGAATTGAACCAAACTAGTTCAGTTTGATTCTTAGTTAGGTTCTTGGTTTGTTCCATCCATTTTCAATTTCGTTCGGTTCGAATAAAAAACAAATAGGTGAGTCAATTATAAATTAAAAATACAAAAATAAAATTTGGTGTCTAAATTATACCTATTTGATATTAACAATTACTTTGAAGTTTCATAAAGTATTTGACCCTATAATAGATGAAAATAGGCTTTTTGAGGTATATTTTTTAGAAGAGGGAAATGAGAAGAGGATCATGGGGCCACCAATAAGTGATGATCGGAAAAATGTCCATAAATTTATTTATATTCTTACAAACTTTTTATGATTACTAATAAATTTAATGATTCTTTAAATGTACCTTTTAATATTATTTTAATGAGATTTATAAAATTCATTCTAACTTGAATTCTTTGACTTACAAAAGATTCTCTAGTGGGTAACATTGCCAGCGTAGCGCATGAAGAGTATATATGTCAAGTATTAAGAATCTACAATAAAGATAAATAATTATTGATTCTGGCTATCATACTCGATCCACGATTCAAAATGAATTTTGTCAAATTATGTTATGGGATTTTATTTAGTGATGATAGTGTGAAAGTGGATATATGAAATAAGTAAAGTTGATTGTGTAAGTTGTATAAGGTATACAATGGGTGGTATACAACACAAATTCAAGAAAGTATTAGTTTTGGTGGTAGTAGTAGTATAACTTCTCAACATTTTTGTGGTTGTTGGTCGTCAACTTTGTTTGATGATATGGTAGTAAGGATCAATAATAATTCGGAGTAATGAACATGTAAAACATACGTGCTTTTTAGTGAGGCTGTAGATAGAGAAGGAGCAAGTAAGGTGAAGAAATATTTGATGGAAAAATAAGAAAAATTTAGAACTATTTTCTGTTTTATTTGTATTTGGTAGTTGGTATTTAACCTTTTCTTTATTTATTTGATGAGCTTGGACTATGGAGTTTGATGGTTTTGGTTATTTATGGTGGATATTGTTGGGATTTGTGCTTACGTGCCATCCCATTATGTATGAATATTTGTTTAATATTTATACTAGTGTTATTATTTCAATAAATTGTTAATTATATTTATATATGGTAAGATGCTTGTAATGTTTCAGACATTGTACGATTTGAAAGAGTTCAGATCTGGTCTAAATGAGTTTAGATCAGTGCTAAGAATTAACAACGCTAAGAGTTATAAATGCTAAGAGTTGGCACTGATAAGAGTTACTAGGTTATAAGAGTTAGTAATATCTAAAGAGTTAGAGCCTTGTCTAAAATGGGACAAAGACCTAAGAATATATTAGTAATGACATAATTGCAAAGAGTTGCAAATAGTGCTAGGAAATGTCATTATGCAAACATGTTCTCAAATATTATGTTCCTGATCTATCTTCACTGATGCAGGTCTGTCAATTAATACCTTAATAAATATATAGATTGGTGTATGTCTATATCTGGATGGTCTAGATGGTTAGTAAGGACTGAATACTGAACAGACTCACAAAGATCTCCAATAGACATCCCATAAAGCCATCAATGGAGGGTCTTTCGAGTTGAGTAGTATTCATGGTCCTTTGACCTGAGTGTCACGGTGGGCTTGTGAGTGATCCACCATACTTTGGTTCCACACATGTCAGAAACCTTTCATAGTTTGACCGCTGGGTGTCGCTGGGTATGGTTCGATGCTCATGGAGTCCGGTGTGCATAGATATGAGATCCATCAGCTCATTTGGGTGAGTATTATATCCTAATACTCTATAGATTGTATTTCAGAAAGTCTTATGGTCATAAACGATAATTCCCGGGAAAAGGCTTTAACCCTAGGGATAAATAATATTACAAAAGTGTTTGAGAATATTATTTATTGAAATACAATTCTAGAGATAAGCTTTCGGTCAGGCATATGGAGATTTGACGGTGTTGATCTATATCTCTGCTCTACTTGGATATAAATGATGAAGGTATTATATGAATATGTTATAACCTCAACTTGTATGGTCTAACGCGTCGCTTTGTAATATCAGTAACGTGTGTATGGGGCATCGTTCATAATGTGCATCATGAAGGTTCTAAATCAACTCAAAAAGGCGAGCTGAGCGTAAAGGAGATTTTCAGATGGTCCAATAACAAGGGCTAAGGCTAAACAGCTTCAAAGGGCCATAAGTAGTCAAATTGAAGCTATTGAAGCTTCTATGGGATTAGAAGCTTGCGATCTGAATGGAAACGAGCTAAATGTATTTATTTGTCTTCAATTTGAGATTGGGACGTGATTTAGAGACGTTTGGTGACGTTGGGCTTTAAGAAGAGCTAAGGGCTTTCTTTTTATGCTATTGGGCTTTATTTACTTCTTATGTTACTACTTTTATGTATTTGGGCTATTTTGAACTTGTTTTGTTTTGTTTTAAAATTGTTAAGTCATATTGGGCTTATTTTGGGCCTTTTAAAGTTTATTAGGTAACATTAGGGTGTCACCTCATTTTGTAAGCCTATATAAGGCATGTAAAAGTCTTGTAGAGGCAGTTGCCTCATTTTGGAATTGGATGCATGAAAATAGACTTTTTCTCTCTCAAAATTGTCTTATCAAGTTTTTCAACTCTTGAAGATAGTTGCTGACTTATCACTCTTTGATCACTAAGAGTGTGGCGTCAAAACCCTAAATTGATCTTTGTGGCATCCATACGACTTATCAAGGTATCTATTTAGTTCTATCCTCCATCAACTTCACAATTTAATTTTGTTATAAATCAAGGCACATCATCTGGTATCAGAGCATAGGATTTCAGTGTGCAAACTGAAGTTTTAGCTATTGAAGGTGTCTTGTTATTTTTTGTGTTATATAATTTCGTAGGGTTATTATCAGTTTGGGTCTCTAATATTTGAGGTTAGTAGTTGAATTGCAACTCTGAAGCATTAAAATTAATTCTTAGTAGTTTGTGAACTAGAGATGGGTTGGCTGAATTAAATTGTTCTTGAACTTGGAAATTTTGTGAACTTGGAAATTTTAAATTTGAGTAAATTGTTGCTATCTGATTTTATTTATTGAATTGGTGAAAAATTCAGTTTGAGAAGAGTGTTTTAGCTACTGGTTGTGTTGTTCAATTATTCATACTTGTTTGGGGTTTTTGTTAATAATGGCTGACGATGATGCAAGTAGAGTACCAAAGGGATTGAGTTTAGAACAAGCTCAACTCGTGGGCTTACAACGAGCTCATGATGAATTTCGAGGTGAGATTACTGAAATTCGTGGACAACTCGCTGTAATTATAGAAATGATGCAAAGAAATACTTTGTAACCCCAACAAAGGCGGGTAGGGCATAGGGTACCTCGAAATGACCTAGGGGATGCTGAAGATGAGCCAAATAGGGATGATGAGGCTGAAGATAAGAGTAGGATAAGGAGGCAGCAAAATGACCCTACTAGTGGTATCAAACTTAATATACCACCATTTAGAGGTACTAGTTCTCCTGAGGAGTATCTTGAATGGGTTTAGAAGGTAGAAAGGGTGTTTGATTGGCATGAGTATCCTGAGGCAAAGAAGTGTAAGATAGTAGCACTTGAGTTTACCGATTATGCACTTTTGTGGTGGGAAAACTTAAAAGCTCAGCAAAGAAGGGATGGCGAAGAAGAAGTTACAAGCTGGCCACTTATGAAAAGATTAATGAAGAAGAGATTTGTTCCGGATTACTATAAACAAGAAT
Source organism: Ailanthus altissimus (assembly GCA_946807835.1). NCBI lineage: Eukaryota > Viridiplantae > Streptophyta > Magnoliopsida > Sapindales > Simaroubaceae > Ailanthus > Ailanthus altissimus. Next base: position 5,423,674 of record OX327713.1, on the reverse strand, counting down.
TATACATCAAACTTCAGACTTTGCGGCAAGGTTCCTTGAGTGTGGAGGAGTATATGAAAGAATTTGAGCTGTTGCTGATTCGCTGTGATTTGAATGAACCTCAAGAGCAAATAATAGCTAGATTCCTTGATGGATTGAAGAGGGCCATAGCTAAAGTTGTTGAGTTACAGCCCTTCATATTTCTTGAGGATGTCATAAAGCTTGCAACTAAAGTAGGAAGACAACAGAAAAGAGGGGGTATCCATATGAGGTCAACTACAACAAGTAATACAAAGGCTGTTTCTTCACCTTCGCGAACATGGAACACACCTAAACGTGATGAGAAAGTGGAGTTCAGTAAAGGAAGTGCTAGTTCAGGTTCATTGAAAGGAAAGGAGAAGGTATTTGAACCTCAATTTTCCAGGAGATCGCGAGACATTAAGTGTTTCAAGTGCTTGGGAAATGGGCATATTGCTTCTGAATGTCCGAATAAGAGGGTGATGGTTTTACAAGGGAAGTATGGAGAGCTTGTAAGTGAAGATGAAGCTGAGATGGAAGAGGAATCTAAAGTCGAAGTGACTGAACAAGAAGAGAATCTTGAGCCAATGGAGGGAAATTTATTAGTTATTCAAAGGATTTTGAGTGTTGAAGTTGATATTAGTTTGGAACAGCGCGAAAAGATCTTTCATACAACATGTCAAATCCGAGATAAGGTGTGTGCCATGATCATTGATAATGGTAGTTGCACCAATGTTGCATCCATTACTTTAGTGGAGAAACTGGGATTAACTACTGTTCCACATCCAAAACCATACAAATTACATTGGCTTAATGACAAGGGAGAGATTCAGGTTACAAGACAGGTTCGGGTGCCATTCTCCATTAAAACCTTTCATGATGAGATTTTATGTGATGTGGTTCCGATGATAGCTAGTCATGTGTTATTAGGACGCTCATGGCAATTTGATAATGATGTGACTTATAATGGGCGAAGGAACACTTATTCATTTGTGCTGAATGGGAAGAAAGTGAATTTGATGCCATTGAGTTCTCAACAAGTTAGAGAAGATCAGTTACGGAATCAAAGGAAGATGGTGGAATCTGGTAAAGGGTTAATGTTAGCCAAAAAGGGAGAGGTTGAGCAAGCACTAGCTTCTGTGGGGGTTGTTTTCATGACTTGGGCAAAGCCTTTATTGTAAGTGGAGGGTTTGGATTTGCCAAGGTAGGTTGTGGAGTTGCTTGAAGAGTTCAAAGATGTATTTCCAGAAGAGCTACCATTGGGATTACCACCTATTCGAGGGATAGAGCATCAAATTGATTTGGTGCCTGGAGCTTCACTTCCAAATAGACCAGCATATAGATGTAATCCGGAGGAAGCAAAGGAGATTAAAAGGCAAGTTAGTGAGCTCTTAGAAAGGGGCTATGTGCGTGAGTCACTTAGTCATTGTTCAATGCCTACTTTGCTTGTTCCAAAGAAGGATGGTACCATGAGAATGTGTGTGGACAGTCGGGCTATCAACAAGATAACAGTTAAGTATCGATTCCCTATTCCTAGACTTGATGATATGCTTGATGAATTGCATGGTGCTGTTTATTTTTCTAAAGTTGATTTAATGAGTGGATATCACCAAATTAGGATGAAAGAAGGTGATGAATGGAAAACAACCTTTAAAACTAAGCCTGGATTGTATGAGTGGATGGTGATGCCGTTTGGGCTTTCTAATGCACCTAGTACATTTATGAGACTTATGAACCATATTTTGAGGAAGTTTATTGGGTTGTTTGTTGTGGTCTATTTTGATGATATCTTGATCTATAGTAAAACTTTAGATGATCATGTGAAGCATCTTATAGCTATATTTGAGACCTTACGTGATGCTAAGTTGTATAAAAACCTCAAGAAGTGCTATTTCTGCCAAGATAGTGTTATCTTTTTGGGGTATGTTGTTTCTGGTAGTGGAATTAAGGTTGATGAGGAGAAGGTTAAGGCAATTCGTGATTGACCTAAACCTACTGGTGTTGCGGATATGAGAAGTTTTCATGGTTTAGCCTCTTTCTATAGGCGATTTATTAAAGACTTTAGTTCTATTGTTGCGCCTATGACAGAGTGTTTGAAAAAGGGAAATGAGTTTAGGTGGAATGAGAATGCATAGAAGTCATTTGAACTAATAAAAGAACAATTATGTTCTGCTTCAGTTTTAGCACTTCTCGATTTTGCTAAAATATTTGAAATAGAGTGTGATGCTTCAGGGGTCGATATTGGGGCTGTGTTGATGCAAGAAAAAAGGCCAATTGCTTTCTTTAGTGAGAAGCTGAATGGGGCACGATTGAACTACTCTATTTATGACAAGGAGTTTTATGCATTGATTCGGGCTCTCGAGGTATGGCAGCATTATTTATTACCTAAAGAGTTCGTTATTCATACTGACCATGAATCATTAAAGTATCTTAAAGGGCAGAACAAGCTGAATAGAAGACATGCCAAATGGGTAGAGTTCATGGAGCCATTTCCATATGTCATAAAATACAAGAAGGCGCAAACTAATGTCATTGTTGATGCTCTTTCTAGGAGGTATGCATTGATTTCTATGTTAAATGCAAGGCTTTTGGGTTTTGAACAGGTGAAAGAACAATATACCAGTGATTCATACTTTGCTAATATGATGTCTAAATGTGCTAAAGGAGCTTGTGATGGGTTCTTTGTGCATGATGGTTACTTGTTCAAGTTAGGCAGAATGTGTATACCTTCAGAATCCTTACGTGAGTTGCTTGTGCGTGAGGCTTATGGGGTGGTCTTAGTGGTCATTTTGGGGAGAAGAAAACTTATGAGCTACTGAAAGAGCACTTCTTTTGGCCTAATATGCTGCGGGATGTTAATAAAGTTGTTGAAAGATGTGTAAATTGCAAGAAAGCTAAGGGTAAAGAGAATGCATATAGACTATATATGCCTTTACCTATCCCAGAGCAACCATGGATGGATATTAGTATAGATTTTGTGCTTGGATTACCTAGAACACAGCGTGGGAAGGATTCAGTGATGGTTGTGGTTGATCGGTTCTCCAAAATGTCACACTTTATTCCTTGTAACAAAACTGATGATGCTATTCATATTGCTGATTTATTTTTTAGGGAAATTGTACGTTTGCATAGAATCCTTAAAAGCATTGTCTCTGATCGTGATACAAAGTTCTTAAGCTATTTTTGGAAGACTCTTTGGAAGAAGCTTGGAACAAAGTTGCTTTTCAGTACTGCTTGTCATCCACAAACTGATAGGCAAACTGAGGTAGTGAACCGTACTCTATCTTCTTTATTACGGGCTGTTATAAACAAGAACTTAAAGAGTTGGGATACTTGTTTTCCTATTGTAGAGTTTGCATATAACCGTAGTGTGCATGGGGCTACAAAATTTTCACCATTTGAGATTGTGTATGGATTTAATCCATTTGTTCCTATTGACCTTGTTCCTATTCTAATTAATGAGAGGACATCTATGGATGGTGTTAAGAAGGCAGAATTGATGAAGAAGCTTCATGAGCAGGTTCGAATTCATATTGAGGAGAAAACTGCTAGGTATGTTAAGCATGCTAATAAAGGACAAAAAATGATTAGCTTTGAACCCGGTGATCTTGTTTGGATTCATCTTAGCAAGGGAAGATTTCCAAGCAAGCGGAAGTCCAAGCTGATGCCAAGAGTTGATGGACCTTTTCGCATTATAGAGAAGGTAAATAGTAATGCTTACAAAGTTGACCTTCCTGGTGATTACAATGTTTTAGCCGCTTTTAATGTGAAGGACTTATCTCCTTATTTGGAAGATTTAGAAGATTCTGATTTGAGGGCAAATCATTCTTTGCCCGAGGGTGATGATGTGCATCATGAAGGTTCTAAATCAACTCAAGAAGGCGAGCTGAGCGTAAAGGAGATTTCAGATGGTTCAATAACAAAGGCTAAGGCTAAACAGCTTCAAAGGGCCATAAGTAGTCAAATTGGAGCTATTGAAGATTCTATGGGATTAGAAGCTTGCAATCTAAATGGAAATGAGCTAAATGTATTTATTTGTCTTCAATTTGAGATTGGGACGTGATTTAGAGACGTTTGGTGACGTTGGGCTTTAAGAAGCAGCTAAGGGCTTTCTTTTCATGCTATTGGGCTTTATTTACTTCTTATGTTACTACTTTTATGTATTTGGGCTATTTTGAACTTGTTTTGTTTTGTTTTAAAATTGTTAAGTCATATTGGGCTTATTTTGGGCCTTTTTAAGTTTATTAGGAAACATTAGAGTTTCACCTCATTTTGTAAGCCTATATAAGGCATGTAAAAGTCTTGTAGAGCTAGTTGTCTCATTTTGGAATTGGATGCACGAAAATAGACTTTTTCTCTCTCAAAATTGTCTTCTCAAGTTTTTCAACTCTTGAAGATAGTTGCTGACTTATCACTCTTTGATCACCAAGAGTGTGGCGTCAAAACCCTAAATTGATCCTTGTGGCGTCCATACGACTTATCAAGGTATCTATTTAGTTTTATCCTCCATCAACTTCACAATTTAATTTTGTTATAAATCAAGGCACATCAGTTCACGGACGTATGCAGGAGTTCTATATGACAATTCGGGCGTGGACCTAGAGAGTCTCACAATATAAAGTGTACTCGTTGTGCACTGGGGCAGCATAATGAATTGAACAGTTTAATCCTAGAAATTTTAGCAAACCGAAAATATGTTTCGGGGTTCCTCGGGTTGTGCACTTGTTTAAACTTAAATGTTAAGTATATTATATAATTAGTTGACAAGAGTCATTAACTAATTAGATATTAACAAGTGGCACAATTTTATTGTATGAATTTTTTTACCATGAATTCAATCATTTACCATGTTAGTAAAATCAAATAAGGTAAATATTAATTATTCAAATAGTTTTTGAATAATAAAATAAATGTTATTTAAATAAATAAAATATAATTTTTTTTATTTGTTATTTTATTCCTAAATGGAAGACATACCTAATTTGAGAAACATAAACTAAATTTAGTGGAGCACCATTTTATGGTTAATGGTTAATTTTATTTGACCATTAAAATGGCCACCAAATATTGTTTTGATAGTTGGCCACTTAATCTAATTTTGGTAGAGCACTTGTGAAGTGTTGTAACCACTAAAAATGGTTGAGTTTCAAGTATGTTAACAAGAGAGTGAATGAAAATTCGTGCAAGGGTTGAGAGAAAAAGGAAGAGTTGGTTTTGAGAGAGTTTTTCAAAAAATAAAGACTTGTGAGAAAAACCAAAGGAGAAAAAAAAAATCATTTATATTTTTCTTTCTAGTAATCAAAACCTTATTGCTAGAGATCATACTGCTGCTATTCTAGCTTCATAATCCCACTGGATTGTTGTGAACTAGAATTGGACAAGAGTGCACTTCAAGGTGAGCTCAAAGTTGGAGCAAGGATATCCGGAATTAGAAATCTTCATCGGAGGTCTTCAAAGGTATGTTTTCTGTATTCTTAAGTTGTTAAGAATTGAACTACATGTGTATATGTTGATTACTTGATAAATTCCGCTATCAAATTCATGTATATGATGTATAATTTTAATTTTTCAATATGTACACAATCACATACATACACCCTAAAATACGTTAACAGATATTGAACATTTTAGAATTTGGAGTTGGAAGTGCTATATTATGTGAATGGATATTGAAGTGTTATGTTGTGTAATAGTTTGTGGTTGGACTTTAGATTTTAAATATATTTAAAAGTGTTACATATTTTATTTAATTATAAGTTTTAAAAATATAAGAATATCCGTAATTTAAGAGAGATTCTACCAAAAAAGGTTTTTGATCTTGAGTTTTGGTCATTAATTGACTTAATGCTTTGATTTTTATTAATTATTAATTGGTTATAGTTCAATGTTCATTACTAAATTTGTTGATCTAATTTGTTTGTCTTCATCACTTTATGTTTGAAAGATAATATATTGAATTTTAATCATTTTTTTAGTCTCAATTACATCACTTTATTTTTTTTCTCAAATAAAAAATCCAATCTAAGTTACACAATTAATGAATATATTGAATGTTAATTTATGATTTTTTTAATTTGATAATTCCTTTCACTTTTATTTTTCATTTCATTAGAGTTAATAAATTTTTCAAAATTAATTCTCATTAGTAATTACATTATTGATTTTATAAGGTAACATATTTAAATTATTTTTATCCTTATGTTTGATTAGTTAATAAGGCTTAAATTGACAAAGTCAACTTTAATTACATATATTAAATTTAAAATAAGACAAAATTGAATAAAATAAATAACAAAAAAAAGTATAATTACAAAATTCAAGACTTTAAATTGAAAATGAATGGATCTGTTCCACATCCACGGACCTTGAACTGAAAATATCCACCCTGATCAAATGATATTTGAACTTGTATAAGACAACAAGCGACGCTACAGATGATGTACGGCTTGAAATAGCCCCTAGGTCCTATGTAAAGAGCTCCGACAGTTGCCACTTTTGCCAAGGCATCTACACCAGTCCCAGACTTCAAACTTTAAACCCATTTTACTCTGCATTACAAATACAATCTTACAGTAACTTCATGTTAACATCATTTAGTTTAAAACTTAAATAGTCAATTAAAATGTGATTACCTCAATCCCAAGGTCATAATACAATAAACGTGATTTTGCACACACAAGTGATTACTAGGGATATATCATGTCACTAACTGAGCGCTTGATATTAATTCAAAAAATTAGCCTACTGAGAAATGTTGTATACCCGCTCATATATATTTAAAATTCACCTAATTTCTATTTGATATAGTCTAGTCCAAACTCAAGAGCTAACTTGGCATGTATTGTCCATTTTCTAGGGACTAGAGGACCCACTATTCAAAAAATAATTTTTATTGAGACTCAAGATATAAGATTTTTAAAATTCACTTGACTCGTATTGCCTATCTTTTCGGAGCCATTGAAGACTCACATTTTATGTGGCAATCTCCATTATGATAATTTGGGGACCTACATATGAATGAGAATTCAGGTTTGTTTTAATACCACTTGTCACGAGCCAGACGTTTGCCATTGACCAAAAGATTAGTTTGTTAGGTAATATTATATACCCACTATAAATGTAAAGTTGCTGATAACTATTGCTGGTGTGCTTAACTGCAAAAGAGCTCAATATACAGAATTCATACAAGTTGCTGTGATGTCGTTTTGATCAAGACTTGATTGAAAGAATGATTGAATAAAATTCTTTGATTATTGTTAAATCAAAAATTAGTTAGAGCTATGTTGATATGGCATAAAGTAGTTAAAGGTTTGTTTTGTTTATACTTTCTTGCGAAAAGTTTGTTGCAACAAAATTTTGTCTTATTCTATTATTCTTAGAATATATACCTACTATAACTCTTTCATTTTCAATAATAAGAATTGAGTCAAAATTCAACATATACGTTTTACTTTCTCCAAATTTGCTTTTCCATCATTCTTATTTTCTCAGTAAACAAACAATATTTGCAGAAATATTATATGGTATCAGAGCTGTAAATGGTCAACGCCAATACAACAATAACAACTACAATGAATTCTAACCAGAATACAACCATAATCACCTATAATTTTTCATCTACAGTAAAGCTAAATCGATCAAACTTTGTTATTTAGATATCACAAATTCTTACTATTAGAAGAGGAAACATGTTAAAAGATGTTCTCACTAGTGAAAGGATCTATCCAATTTAACACTTAAGAACTGTCAACACAGATCAATCTGTCAACATTTCAGAGAATCCAAAATATGATCAATTGATGAGACAGGATTAAATGCTGTTAAGATGGCTATTTTTAACAATTTATGATAGTATATTGAGCTTAATGATCAGAAGCAAATTAAGTCTTGAATTATGGAATGATGTTGAAAGACAGTTTAATTCTCAATCGAAGACAAAATCAATTCAATTGAAAATGAAGTTGTCTTCACTACAAAAAGGTTCACTCTCAATGTTTGAATACTTTATAAAAGTAAAAGGCCTCATTAATGATTTGTCTACTATTGGATGTATAGTTGGTGCTGATGAATTCATTTAGCTCAGTCTCAGGTGTCGGATCTAAATATGATCCGACAGTTGTTTTCATCATTAACAAGATTGGAACTATAACCTTAGATTAACCCTAAGCTATACTCTTGGCTCAAGAAGATAGAATTTTAAAGAATAATAATAGAGCACACTTTGCTAGTAGAAATCAAAGAAAGAGCTTTAATAATCCTAGTACTGGATATGCTAATAACAACTACCAAGGCAGGTTTATAAGAAGTGGTAGTTCAATAATCCAAATGGTTTGGTGGTAATTTTGTAACGGGAAGAGGTGTTTTTACTAACAATAATGGTTATGGAAAATTTAACAATAACATTGATAGAAATATGTTTTACTCAGGCAAATGAGGTTATACTAGTAACAACAAATTAATTTGCAAAATTTATGAAAAGATTGGACATTCAGCTGCTAAGTATTTTTACAGGTTTGATAAGGAGTATATCTCAAAACCTAGAAACTTTTTCAATAGTTCTAGTTTCTATAATAAGCATCCTGGTACAAGGCCTAGTGGTGGCAATGGTGGTTCTTTAGGTGGTTCAATTGCTAATAAGGCAGCATTTATGGCAATTCAAAATGCACCAGAAAACGTCTTTGAATTAGAATGGTATGCATCAGATAACTCAATTAACTCAAACTGGTACATTAATTCAGGTGTTACTCATCACTTAACTCATGAAATTCAAAATCTTGGTATGAAGAATACATGTATAGGTACTAATCAGCTTCTCATTGGAAATGGTAGTGGTCTAGACATAAAGTTCTTTGGTAATTTTGTACTGAAATCCTTTAATGGTTATAATTTATTGCTGAAAGATATGTTGTGTGTGCCAAAAATTACCAAAACCTTGATTAGTGTATCTAAATTAGTTCATGACAATGATGTATATGTTGAATTTCACTTTGAATTTTGTTTTTTCAAGGACAAGAGGAAGAAAACTTTGTTATTGAAGGGTGTTGCTGAAAAGGGACTTTATAAGCTACTGTTGCTCTCCTCCAAACACTTTATTTCAATCTCTTATAATGAAAACTCTTATTCACTTAAGTCCATGTTATTCATCTTTCCTTCTAAGCAGTCATGTATTATAAATAAGAATCTACATGTTTCTTTAACTAATTGTGAAAAACTAATGTCATGTTTTCAGAGTCATGTACATAATATTGAGTCTAACCAGTGTAAAGACTTTAATCTTTAGCACCTAAGATTAGGTCATTCCAACATTTACCTTTGCTACTGTACTTAAACATTGTAAGAAAAACCATCTCAATAATATTATTCTTAAACCTGATTTTTGTTGTGCTTGTCAATATGGAAAGTTGCATAAATCCCACTTTCTATTTACTACCATTAAAACCAATGCATGCCTTCAATTGTTGTATACAGATCTTTAGGGTCCAGCCCTTGTGTTGTGCAAAGGTGGATATAGATACTATATTAGCTTTGTGGATGATTACATAAGATTTTGCTAGATATTTCCATTGAAAGTAAAATCAGATGCTCTTAATGCCTTCATTACCTTTAGGTTACAAATTGAAAAATAGTTAAACTTATCAATTAAAGCACTACAATTTGACTGGGTGGGAAATACAAGCCTTTTTTAGACTATTTAGCTCTTCATTGTATTCAAATGAGGTTAAATTATCCACATACTTATCATTAAAATAGTATTTCATATTGCCTCTTACCTTATAAACAGGTTGCCAACCACAATTCTCTCCCATCAATCACAATATTTTAAAGTGTAAAATATTTTTCTTGATTATAAATTCCTAAGACATATTTAGTTATGCTTGTTTTCCACTTCTAAGACCATATAACTAGCATAAGATGGATTTTCATACTACCAAGTGTTTAATTTTGGGATATAGTGCTTAACACAAAGGTTATAAGTGTCTTAGCCCATCTGGTAAGATCTATATAGCTAGGCATGTGTCATTCTGTGAAAATTTCTTTCCTTATCAAGATCTTTTTATTTCTAATTCTTCAAGTTCATTTGTTTCTCCTTCAACTACCTCTGCCATATCTTTCACTCTTCTATCCTCATCTTTTATCTTACCTACATATTCAATACAAAATCACAATGCTTCAAGTCTCTCTTCAATAATTAATCCAGTAGCAATAAATATGGTTTCTAATAACATCAACTTTTTTGTACTAAAAAACATTATAAATACTCATCCCATGGTGACAAGAGTTAAAAATGGCATTTTCAAACCCCAAAGCTCTCATCTCTCATAGAATATCTTTTGAGCCCTCATCTATTAAAGCAGCTTTGTTAGATGCCAACTGGTCTGAAGCCATGAAGGCTTAATATAAGCCTTACTTGTTCTAGCCTCTTAAGTTAATAAAGTTGTTACTAATAAATAGGTATTCAAAATCAAACATAATTATGATAGGTTAGTTGCTAAAACAAAAGCTCAATTATTGGCCAATGGGTTTCTTCAAAACCATGATATGGCTTTTTTAGAAACTTTCAGTCATGTTGTTATAGCTTTCACTGTAAGAGTTATGTTGTGTTTAGTAGTTGTTAATCATTAAACCATTAGACAAATTGACATCAATAATGCTTTTCTTAATGGTGAGTTAACTAAGGATGTATGCATAGCTCAACCAGAAGGATTTATTAGCTTTATTCATCTAGATTATGTTTGTAAGCTTTATAAAACTTTATATGGGCTTAGACACGCTCTTAAAGCTTGTTATGAGAAATTTAAGGGAGCATTGTTATAGTGAGGTTTTTCTAATTTGAAGTCAAATACTTCTCTCTTCTTCAAACACTTTTATGATGTTCCAATTCTTGTGTTAATATATGTTGATGACATTCTCATAATTGGCCCGGATTTAGTTGCACTTTAACAATTTATTAAGTAGTTGAGTAAGGCATTTGCTCTTAAAAATCTATGAGAGTTTAACTACTTTCTTGGTATAGAGGTTACTCCATCTTCTTTAAGTCTTCATTTGTCTCAAGCTAAGTACATTAAAGATCTTCTTCATAAGGCCAATATGCCAAACTACAAAGGCAATCCTACACTAATGACAATTAGTCACAAACTGATTAAAGATAATAATACTGAGCTATTTTCAAATGCTACTTTTTATAAGAGCATTGTAGGAGCCTTGCAATATATCATTCTCACTAGACCCGAGCTTTTATATTCAGTCCATAAACTCAGTCAATTTCTTGCTTCTCCTACCATCAAGCATTGGCAGACATGTAAAAGAGTGCTAAGGTATATTCAAGAGACTGGTGATTATGGACTTCAATTTTTGTCATATAGTGGTATAAATTTAACAAGTTATAGTGATGCTGATTAAGGGAAAAGTCTATCAGTGATTACTGCATATTCCTGGGTAATAATTTAGTGTCTTGGTATTATAAAAAGCAACAAACTGTTGCTAGATCATTTACTAACAGAATATCAGGCTCTAGCCTTTATTGTTATGAAGTCTTGTGTCTAAAATCATTATTATTAGAATTATTTGTTACCCTCACTCAAGTTCCCATATTATGGTGTGACCATTAAATTGCCCAAACACTTACTAAGAATTATGTTTTTCATTTAAGGACTAATCATATTAAACTTGATGTGCACTTTCTTAAAGATAAATTTGTTACTTTCTAAGTATTGATCAAGTAGCTGATGTCTTAACAAAGCTACTGTTACTTCCTCAATTCTCTTATTTTAGAAGCAAGCTCATGGTTGATAATAGCATAATGACAATAGTATTTTAACACTCTAACTTGCGTATTTTTGCTTTAATCCATTAATATTTGGTTACTTATTTGTGTTTTTAATCTTAAATAGGTGCATGAAGGAAAATTTTACGTATAGGAACAAACAGAAAGCGAATCGGGCGAGAAACGAGCAAAATGCACTCAAAAGACAAAAGAAGGGAAATAAGTGGCTAGGCGCTGCAGCGCCCAGCGAGTGAGTGCCGCGGTGCTCAGCACCCAGTGCCATAGCTCTCGTCGAAGATTTGTGGAAACTTGTGCTCGTGCCCAGTGTCGCGGCGCCCGTGCGGATGTTTAAATACTCTTCTCAAATTGCCTATTTGTGGGTGGACTCGAAGCTCCTCATGCCTAAGGTTTCTCTTAGCAACAAAAATACTATTTTGAGGCAAAAATAGAGAGATTTAGCAAAGAGAAAAATGCAAGCAACGAATACACATTCAAACCAATAGATCAAGGTTAATTTTATTAAAGATTGAAGAATCAACTCTTGGGCAATCAAGACAAGAGGAAGAAGAACAACTCAGGGCATCTCTTGTGTTATTTTCTTCCTTGGTTTTAAGAGATGATTTTAATCATGATATTTTTATACTTTTGCTTTGATAATCTTGTTTTGAACATGAGCTAAATACTTTTGGTCTAGGGTTAGAAGTATTGAACCTAGTATGTAATTAATTCTTTTAAGCTCTAAGTTATGAACTTTTATCCCTTCATTGATTCAATGTATCTATGCTTAATGCTTTCATTATACTTGATAACTATTTTGATTGTGTAGGAACCATGATAACTTTGACAAAAGGAATCATGTGTTTAGCCTAGGGTAGATTGATACATGATCATAGGGTAATATCTATGAGTTCCATTTAGGATAGACATATACCTAGTGGCATATATAGTTTGATAAGACTTAATCTTAATGAGTTGCATCTTATTCAGATTACTATAGACATATAGGTAATTGTTAAGGTGTGATATTATCATTCAACTGTCGACAGAAGCTTATGATGAAATCAGTGTCTAGCCAATCAATTGATAAAAAAAGAATAACTAAGGGGCTAAAGGGTTCAGTGAACTACTAGGGGATATGTCGATACCTTAGATTACCTATCAATTTAGTGGATTTTATCTCTAAGTACTTGTGATATTTTAATAAGGTTCAATTCGATAGCAATAATTTAGTTAGTTAAACTCCATCCTTGAAGATAGTCTAGATAAAGGTAAAGTATAGTAATTTTAGTATTTGATTGAAGAAAATAGAAACAATAGTCTTTGTGGGATCGATAATCTGGACTTAGTCTTATATTACTTGATACAAAAAGCATGCACTTTCGCTAGGTTATTAAATTAGACATCAACTTTTTAGCGCCGTTGTCGGGGACTATTTTATTTAATTTTAGATCGATACTAATACTATACTATTTTACTTTTACTACAGATTTTATTTTTATTTCATTATTGTTATTGGTCTTTTTCCGTTCTAGTTAATAATTGTATTTTCTTTTTGTTTTGACAGTTCATGTGAAGAACCAAGGTGAAGATTCAACATCTTTTGATCCGAGATTGAAAGAACATTCCAGAGACTTCGTAGAGAACAACAATCCAGTGTTTGAGCCTATGAATCCGCAGAGATTGTTGAGGGATTATGTTGTTCCTACAACAGAAGGCATTCAGTCTAGTATTCGGCACCCCACTGTTAATGCAAACAACTTTGAAATCAAGCCAAGTACTATTCAGATGCTTAAGGAGTCGGTGCATGTCAGTAAAGTTCCCAATGATGATCCCAACATGCATATTGTGAATTTCTTGGAGATTTGTGATACATTCAAGTTCAATAGGGTTTCAGATGATGCCATCAAGTTGCGACTATTCCTTTTCTCATTGAGGGATAAGGCCAAAAGCTGGTTGATGTCATTACCATCAGGATCTATATCAACGTGGGATGACCTATCATAGAAGTTCTTAGCGAAGTTTTTTCCACTAGAGAAGACAGCCAAGATGAGGAATGACATCACCTTATTTATGCAGATTGAAGGTGAGTTATTATACGAAGCATAGAAACAATTTAAGGACATGTTGAGGAAGTGTCCCCATCATGGAGTTCCGAAATGGTTATTAGTCTAGACGTTCTACAATGGGCTAGTGGGTCGTTTAAGGATAATTATCGATGCCGCTGTTGGAGGATCTTTGATGAATAAGTCTACATACGAAGCATATAAATTATTAGAAGAGATGGCATCTAATAGCTATCAATGGCCTGCTAAAAAAGTTACAACAAGAAAAGTTGCTAGAGTTTATGAGATTGATGCATTTAATGCATTGGTTGCGCAGATCAACATATTAACCAAGAGGTTTGATTCTATGAATGCTATCAAGACCTAGAATGTGACTTGTGACTTCTGTGGTGACAATCATTTTTATGGGCAATGTATGGAGTCAGCAAACTATGTGGAGAACCATAATAGACAGCAGAATAATCCACATTCAAATTATTATAATCTGGGATAGAGAAATCATCCAAATTTTTCTTGGGGTGGCAACCAAGGCCAGTAATTTAAACCTAATCCACCCGGATTTCATCCCCCATAGAAAAAGAAAGCATCATTGGAAGATATGTTTATACAGTACATGAAGTCGAATGATGCTATTCTACAAAACCATTATGTATCTTTGAAAACTCTAAAAACTCAAATGGGGCAACTTGCTGTAGCACTAAATAATCGACCTCAAGGGACTTTACCAAGCAATACTGAAGCTAATCCTAGAGGGGATAAAGAGCAATGCAAAGCTGTTTCTTGGAGAAGTGGCAAGGAGTTGCAGTCAAACAGTGCAGAAGTGAAGAAAAGTGCAGAATGTAATGAAGAAAATAATGCAAAAGTGTAGAATTTACTGCAGAACATGATGAACAGCAGCAGGAAAATGCAGAAAACAGTAAAGAGATGCAGAAAAATGATAATGCAGCAGCACAAACCAGTAAAGGTCAGTAGAAACATGCAGTTCAGCCTCCCCATCCACCTCCACCATTTTCTCAAAGGCTACAGAGACAGAAGTTGGACAGCAGTTTTCAAAATGTTTAGATGTCTTCAAGAAACTCCACATTAATATACCTTTTGCAGATGTTTTGGAACAAATGCCTAGTTATGTGAAGTTTATGAAGGACATCTTATCAAAGAAAAAGAGATTAGCTGAATATGAAATCGTGGCACTCACCGAAGAATGTAGCGCAATATTGCAAAAGAAATTACCACAAAAATTGAAGGATCCAGGCAATTTCACTATACCATGCACTATCAGGGAGAAATTCTTTGGCAGAGCATTATGTGATTTAGGCGCCAGCATCAACTTAATGATATTATCCATCCACAAGAAGTTAGGTTTGGAGGAAGCTAAACCTACTAATGTCATCTTGTAATTGGCAGACCGTTCACTCACTTATCCAAAGGGCATTATTGAAGATGTTTTGGTAAAGGTTGATAAGTTCATCTTTCCAGTAAATTTCATAGTGTTGGATATGGAGGAGGATCGTGAGGCACCCATTATACTAGGAAGACCATTCTTAGCAATAGAGAGAACCCTTATTGATGTGCAAAAATGAGAATTAACTATGAGGGTGCAAAATGAAGAAGTAACATTCAATGTGTTCAAATCCATGCAAAGGCCAAATGAAGAAGAGGAATGTATAAGCATTGACATCATTGACAGGGAAGTGCAGGATATGTTCAACAAAAATAGCATTAAAGATTCTCTAGAATATGCTGTGGTAAATGGAGTTAAGGTAGAAAAAAGTGAAGCATGAGAGTATCTATAAGCCTTAAGCCTTTCTACGAGATTTGACAGATTTAGGAGGAGAGCTAAACCGTTAGACAGATCAGAAGGCTTGCAAACTCACATTAAGCCATCTATTGAAGAACCTCCTAAACTAAAGTTAAAACCACTACCGAGTCACTTAAGGTGTGCATTTCTTGGTGAATCTTCTACTTTACCAGTTATAGTTTCTACACAACTTGATGGCCCGTAGGTAGACAAATTATTAAAGATCTTAAGAGATCATAAGAGGGCTATAGGATGGACAATTACTGATATCAAGGGAATCAATCCCTCTTTTTGCATGCATAAAATCCTGTTAGGGGAAGGGCACAAGGTTATAGTTTAGCAACAGAGGCGCTTAAATCCAGTAATGAAAGATGTAGTAAAGAAATAGATTATTAAGTGGCTAGATGCAGCGATTATCTACCCTATTTCTGACAGCTCATGAATAAGTCCAGTGCAATGTGTACTAAAGAAATGAGGGATCACTGTAGTGGCAAATAAGAATAATGATGTAATCCCAACTAGGACTGTCACAGGTTGGAGGATATGTATGGACTACAGGAAGCTGAATATAGCCACCCGCAAAGATCATTTTTCTTTACCTTTCATTGATTAAATGCTTGATAGGTTAGCAGGACATGAATATTATTGCTTTTTGGATGGATGTTCTGGCTATAATCAGATTGCAATTGCTCATGAAGATCAAGAAAAGACCACGTTCACTTGCCCATATGGTACATTTACTTTCCGGAGGATGCCATTCGGACTATGCAATGCTCTAGCCACATTTTAGCGCTGTATGATGGCTATATTTTCAAACATTATTGAGCACTTCATAGAGGTATTTATGGATGACTTTTTTATTTTTGGCAATTCATTTGATCAATGCATTGATAATCTAGCATTTGTGCTCAAACGGTGTGAAGATACCAATTTAGTGCTCAATTGGGAAAAGTGCCACTATGGTTAAAGAAGGCATAGTATTAGGTCATAAAATTTTTGCTCATGGTATTGAAGTTGATAGAGCAAAGATAGAAATCATCGAGAAGTTACCACCACCAACTAATGTGAAAGGAGTGCGGAGCTTTCTTAGCCATGCCGGATTTTATTGAAGATTTATAAAAGATTTCTCCAAGATCTCTAAACCCCTATGCAACTTACTAGAGAAAGAAGTGCAGTTTCATTTCGATGATGCATGTCTTGAAGCTTTTGAATTGTTAAAGAAGAAGCTTACCACCACACCGATCATTATAGCTCCAAATTAGGACTTACCCTTTGAAGTGATGTGTGATGCAAGCGATTTAGCTATGGGGGCTGTACTAGGACAACGCCGAGAGAAACTGTTTCACACGATATACTATGCAAGTAAGACTCTTAATAATGCGTAAACTAATTACACCACCACAGAAAAAGAGCTTCTAGTAGTAGTCTTCTCTTTCAACAAGTTTCAGGCTTACCTGATTTAAGTCAAGGTTACAGTCTTTACAGATCATTCAGCAATCAAGTATCTTAAGGTTAAGCTAAGACTCATTCGATGGATTCTCCTACTGCAAGAATTTGATCTAGAGATCAAAGATAGAAAAGGAGTTGAAAACCAAGTTGCAGATTATCTTTCTCGTTTGGAAGCATCAAATCGACACCAAGAAAAGATCCAAATCAATAAAACCTTTTCAGATGAGCAACTCCTTGCAACACAACATCACGAGATCCTCTGGTATGCTGATATTATTAATTATTTAGTTTCTAGTCTAACATTTCCTGATTTGACTTTTCAGTAAAAGAAGAAATTCCTCAATGACGCAAGATTCTATTTCTGGGATGAACCATTCCTCTACAAATCATGTGCAGACCAAATCCTTTGAAGATGTGTCCCTGCAGAAGAAATTCAAGACATCTTACACCATTGTCACGCATCCGGTTATGGAGGATATTTTGCGGGCGACAAAACAGCAGTTAAGGTACTTCAATCTGGTTTTTATTGGCCCATATTATTTAAATATGCATATTCTTTTATTGCAGGGTGTGATCGATGTCAACGGACGGGGAACACGTATTCATCTCAAATCAAAATTAAACACTCCCACACACTACATTTAGATTCACATGCATTACCCACTCAAATTAACACCACATTAGCACACTTTTCACATAATTCTTCACATTCATCACCACTTCCAACTTCTTCTCTTCAATAGCATTCAAGGTACAAATCCCTATCTTTCTTTATTTTATTTCTTGTTATGTGTCTTTATTTTATGGTTACAATGCATACTTAGTTTCCTTATTGTTAGATTATGATAAATAGAACTTGTTTTTAATTAATTCTAAAAAAACAAAAAATAAAAAAAAAACTGTGAATGCTTGTGCAACTTGTTCTAATTGATGAGTTGAATGAGGTTTAATGGGTTCTACTTGAAGTTCTTGATTAGCTACCTAGCCACATATTAGGATATTTGTGAAAGTATGTTGAAAAGTGGTGTTGACTTGTGTTTATTGTTTAACATTGTGTTATTCGGTGTTTAATGTTAACGTTGATATTGATTGGTGTTTACTATGCATATTGATATTGATTGATGCTTAATGTTCAACTTGGTGAGTTGAGTGTTGTTTAAATGAGTGATTTTGGGTGCAAAAGAGATTGTGGGTTGTGGGAAATATGGCACACATATATGATTTCTTATTGCAACGTGTACGTGGCATTTGCTGTCC
Organism: Ailanthus altissimus; assembly: GCA_946807835.1. NCBI lineage: Eukaryota > Viridiplantae > Streptophyta > Magnoliopsida > Sapindales > Simaroubaceae > Ailanthus > Ailanthus altissimus. The sequence continues at coordinate 5,405,346 of OX327713.1, read as the reverse complement.
ATATTCGGGATGCTCATTATTGTTGTTTCAGGTAAATAATGGCACCTAAGAAATCAAAGAAGTCCGTTGCATCCTCTTCTCCGAGCTATGACACTAATATGTTTGTTTCCAAGAAAGCCGTCGACTTATATCACTCTTTCATACTTAAACGCACAATCATTCCTGAAAGAGGATTTGATATCACGGGAAGGGGCTATCAAAGAATCTCCCGAATTATTACAGACAGAGGTTGGGGACACTTATGTGCACAGCTGAATGCTGCAGTTATCCCAGTAGTTTGAGAATTTTATGCTAATGGCAAAGAGCACTCTTATGGAAAAGTAAAAATCAGGGGCAAAATTATTCGCATCCACTATAAGGACATCAATAAATACTTGGGGTACCCAATATTCCACGAGATGACTATATAGAGCTCTACTAGAACCCAGATTATGAAGCGTTCATTCATTACTTGGCCACCCCAGATGCTCAATGGACGATATCTGGAAGTCTTTCGGTCTCCTTTCTCGCACGCTACATGTGCAGAGAATTTAAAGCATGGCACTATTTCATAGCTGCAAGATTAATGCCAGTCCGTCACATGAGCACAGTAACAACGAAGAGTGCTCTCCTTTTGTATGTCATTCTAACAAGGCGAACTATTGACATTGGTAAGGTGATCAGCGATATAATCTTTTTCGGCCTCGATCATTCAAAGCAAAGCATATATTGCCCCTCGCTGATTACAGTACTTTGTGCTAAAGCTGGAGTTGAGTGGACATCATCAGAGGAAATATAGCCCCCAGCACATGTATTGGACAACAGCAAAATTGCTACAATAATTGATGGTCGAGCTTAAGACCTCGTTCCCCGACCACTTCCGCCACACAGACCCACAGTACAACTGACCATACCTCAATGGCTGTCCAAGTTAGAGGATGCCTTCACCACACACCAACAATAGACCGCCTATCAAGACCAAGTTTTGCACATTACACTCACACACTTCAGCATGGATACACATAACTTGCCACACTTTCTGGCTTATCTAGCGCCACCAGATGCGGATGACTTAGGAGATGATGCCGAAGCTGAAAACGAAGAAGGGAGTGAAGATGAAGACGACGAGGATGCCTAATGCTTCATACAAACAGGGAAGTGTTCCTATTTTGTTATTTTACTGCCGCCATGAGGACATATCTTATTATAAGTGTGGGGCTAGGGGGAAACACTTTTTAATTCGTAATTTTCTTCATGCGTTGTTAGTTTATTTCCTATTTTATCTGCTTTCTTTTGAAGTAGTTTACTTTCTTTCAGTATCGGTTATTTGGGTCGAAAGAGTTATAGTTGATGATGATAAATGGAGTTGAAGAAAAGCTATAAACTCTAGACTTATCTATTATTGTGTTTATTTTATACTATAATCGAATTAATTATATCAGCTTATAGTGGTTCACTTTGAACATCAGTACACTCTAGAGTTATTGAATGTTCAGCAGTTGTAAGGTAAAATATACTTATTCACAACAGAAAAGGTAATCAAGGTTGTCTGTTATCTAGAACTTGTTTGATTAGCTTTCAAGGCGAAATTCTAGGACAAATATAGTAAGGGATATAATTATTGGCCATCTTTAGACCATTTGACCCTTTTCAAGCCTATCTTATATATATATATTTATCTTTAGTCACCTCGTTTGAGCTTAATTTTTTATTTTATATGTTTAACCACATTACAAGCCTAAAGACTTCGAGCTTACTTATCCTAAAACTTACCAGTAGCACCATAAACCTTGAGTTTACTTAGAAATATTACTCACAAAAAAAAAATGTTGTGAATATAGGAAAGAAAGGTACTGCAATAAAAAAAAGTCTTAAGGGGGGACATCAATCTAAGTTTAGGGATTAAAAAAAAATAAAAAAATGAAATGATTAAAAAGAAAGATGGAAATAACATAAGTTTGGGGGAAGAGATGAAGATTCAAGGAAGAAAATGAATCAAGAAGTTTCTAAGTAAAGTCTAAGTGTTAATGGTGTGATTTGCACTTTATATATATATTTATATCTTACCTTCACCTTAGCCTTACATTACAAGTTAATTAAAGTCCTATTTGATCCCTTATTATATACTTGTTCTATATTAGTGAAGATTGCTATGAAAAACAAGCTTATGGAGAATTGTTTTGATCCTGATCTTTCTTTGATAAAAATAAGATGTTTGAAAATGCAATTGATGTGCAATTAAATAGCTCGACACACACTCACAAGTGAACAATTATAAGGTAGATATAAGCATGATGATTATAGTGTAGAATAAGCATGAATAATTTTTTAGTCTAAAGGTTTCATAAGTGTAATTCACCTGTTGAGATAACTTACAAATTTCTGATCGACCCAAGTAACTCATGGTTCATGGAATGTTAAGAGGGTATTTTTACATTGTTGTTTTGGCTCCTTGTTAGTATACTCTTGTCTTGCTCGAGGACGAGCAAATATCTATCTTAAGTTTGGGGGTATTTGATAATAGCATAATAACAATAGTATTTTAACACTCTAACTTGGGTATTTTTGCTTTAATCCATTAATATTTGACTAATTATTTGTGTTTTTAATCTTAAATAGGTGCATAAAGGAAATGGTGACGTATAGGAACAAACAGGAAGCGAATCGGGCGAGAAAAGAGCAAAATGCACTCGAAAGACGAAAGAAGAGAAACAAGTGGCTGGGTGCCGCAGCGCCCAGAACAGCGAGTAAACGCCGCGGTGCTCGTCAAAGATTTACGAAAACCTATGCTCATGCCTAGCGCCGCGGTGCCTATGCGGATGTTTAAATACTCTTCTCAAATCGCCTATTTGTGGGTAGATTCGAAGCTCCTCGCGCCTAGGGTTTCTCTTAGTAACAAAAATATTATTTTGAGGCAAAAATAGAGAGATTTAGCAAAAAGAAAAATGCAAGCAACGAATACACATTCAAACTAATAGATCAAGGTGAATTTTATTGAAGATTGAAGAATCAACTCTTGGGCAATCAAGACAAGAGGAAGAAGAACAACTCAGGGCATCTCTTGTGTTATTTTCTTCCTTGGTTTTAAGAGATGATTTTAATCATGATATTTTTATACTTTTGCTTTGATAATCTTGTTTTGAACATGAGTTAAATACTTTTGGTCTAGGGTTAGAAGTATTGAACCTAGTATGTAATTAATTCTTTTAAACTTTAAGTTATGAACTTTTATCCCTTAATTGATTCAATGTATCTATACTTAATGCTTTCATTATACTTGATCACTATTTTGATTGTTTAGGAACCATGATAACTTTGACAAAAGAAATCATGTGTTTAGCCTAGGGTAGATTGATACATGATCATAGGGTAATATCTATGAGTTCCATCTAGGATAGACATATACCTAGGTGACATGTATAGTTTGATTAGATTTAATCTTAATGAGTTGCATCTTATTCGGATTACTATAGACATATAGGTAATTGTTAAGGTGTGATATTATCATTCGACTGTCGACAGAAGCTTATGATGAAATCAGTGTCTAGCCAATCAATTGATAAAAAAGGAATAACTAAGGGGTTAAAGGGTTCAGTGTACTACTAGGGGATACGTCGATACTCTAGATTACCTATCAATTTAGTGGATTTTATCTCTAAGTACTTACGATATTTTAATAAGGTTCAATTCGATAGCAATAATTTAGTTAGTTAAACTCCAACTTTGAAGATAGTCTAGATAAAGGTAAAATAGAGTAATTTTAGTATTCGATTGAAGAAAATAGAAACAATAGTCTCTGTAGGATCGAGAATCTAGAGTTAGTCCTATATTACTTGATACAAAAAGCGTGCACTTGCGCTCGGTCATTAAATTAGACATCAATGGTCACCTTGACTATGTACTTGAGGGGGGGGATATGAATGTAAAGCTATTGATGTGGTGTTAGATATTGATAACTACTGTAATGTGCTTAACTACAACAACGTTCAATATACATAATTCATACAAGTTGTTGTGATGTCATTTTGATCAAGATTCGATTAAAAGCATGATTGAATAAGAGTATTTGATTATTGTTAAATTAGAAATTAGTTAGAGCTATACTAATGTGGCATAAAGTAGTTAAAGGATTGTTTTGTTTATACTTTCCCGTTAAAAGTTCGTTGCAACAAACTTTTTGCTTATTCTGTTATTCTTAGCATAAATACTTACTGTAAATCTTTCATTTTCAATAATAAGAATGGAGTCAAAGATTAATATATACATTTTACTCTCTCCAAATTTTCTTTCCTCATATTTCTTATCTTCTCGGTAAATAAATAAGATTTACAAAAACATTATACCCAATTATATATACCCAATATCCTCCCAATTTCTATTTGATGTGGGACGTGACAATCAGCATGCAAAAGATGATTGTGTTATCTCATTATAATTGTTTTTTTTCTTTTTTTATACAAGATTACATTGCATTTATTACTTACCTTTTATTAAATATTGTAGCACAAATCGAGCTAATTGTGTTAGAAAATAAACAACTGTATGCATAATTACTTTCTTTAATTTCGAGACTCTCTTTAAGTGTTCTTACAGATCATTTTTTTCATCCTTTTAAACTCTAATGATTTTTTATTTGACATTTCTTCTTCATAGATGAAATAGAATTTTTGTGGCAGTCTATTTTTATTGATAATACTCATAATAAAAAAGTTTTGAGAATTGATGATTCTATTATTATGAGGCATCATTCAAAAGTGGAATTTAACTTGTTTATAAAAGTTTTAACTTTGAAAAATTATGAATGTTAAGCTTCTAGAATAAAATGCATAATTTATGGAGACCTTTGGGAGGATTACATTTTCAGTGGTTGGATTTTGATGTGTTCCTCTAAGAATTTGACAAGCAAGAGGGTCGAAAAAAGGTTTTACTTGAACCCTGGAATTTTAGTCGATTTCTTTTAGTTCTTGAAGTAGTGATAGAGATGGCTAAAGCCATTGACCTAGACTTTCGTTCTGTACCTTTTTGGGTTTAAGTCTATAATTTTCCATTAGTTCAAATAAAGGTTGAATTTGTAAAACTCATTAGAAACAAAGTTGGAAAATTTTTAAATAGAGATGTTGAATTTCTATTATCGCTTTGCTTTGTTTTGGTCTACTTCTACCCCTTATTGGTGTATCAAGAATCTAAGAAATTTGCCAGTCGAAACTCCAAATGCACATTTGTGTGAGTTCATTTTTAATTGATGGAACCTTATTCTTTGGAAGGTCGCTACCAGGTCGATCAAATGCTATTTGCTAGAGTTTGATTTGATTACCATATCATTAATATATAGCTCTATAAATTGGCCTATCATATTATGAAATATAGCGTTCATCACCCTTTGGTATGTTGCTCCATCATTTTTCATACCAAATGACATCATAACCTATTCATATGTTTCAATTGCTTTTGAGCATCTAAATGTTGTCTTGCTATTGTTAAACATTTTTATGAATTTTTGATTATATCCAGAGTACTGATGAACACATGAAAATGCATGTTGTTAAGATATTCAATCACCATTTAATGTCACTAATTTTAGTATTTTCTGTATTTTTAGCTTGAAATAAAGTGTTCTCCTTAAATTGTGATTAATGAATGTTATTTGGACAGGTTTAGGTAAACTGGACATAACTCTCAATGTAGAAATCAAAATAAAGAAATTCTTGAACCTGGTGCAACATGACTCAATCTTACACAAATTTGAAGAATAGTGGAAAAGCCAAATCCAACATGTTATGGGCCAAAAATTGAGATACAACAAAATCGGACTACAACTCTTACCCAGCTTGACCCAACTCACGTATTTAGACCGTATCTCACAAAATACGTACTCAATTGGTATAATTCTTAAAGCTGTGAATTGCTGACTTAACTATCAACAACTCGTATGTTTATGGTAAAGTCCAAATTAGCCGTTATCATGGACCAAATCGCATTGCAAGTGGGTAAAATGGTTGTTGGCCGAATTCTGATGTATCTTTGGAATTTTGCTCATATCTCATTGGATACTAATCAAATGTGCATGAAATTAGTGCCTATGGAAAGAATAGTCAAAATTATACAACTTTCATGTTGGCTGCAGAAGCTGAATTGATCATTTACATTATCAAAAATATGCTGCAAGTGGATACACGAATTATTGGCTTAAAATTATTGAAGATTGATGTCATCCATGACATATGTCCATTCATTGCCTATATAAGGAGACCCATAGGACATTTTTAATAGATAATTCTCTATTATTTTCTTCTCATTGACATGTATTATAATTTAGGCTAGAGTTCTTGGCAAGGCTAAGAGATGAACTTTTATGTGTAATAAATTTACTTTCATGCTTTGATTCGGTGTCAAGAGCTACAAATGTTGTAAGTTCGGTTTTGATTAAACTCTTATCTATTTTATTTTCTATAATCCAGAGGTTATAATTCTCATGTCTCATATATGTTCAGTCATGCTTTTCTTATGTGATTCATGCTGATTTATAATTGTTACTGGTTACATTGTTTTATATGTTAATCTTTTACTGCAGTATTGTCAATTTGATATATTGTCGATGTTGGATAACATGTAAGGGCAATAAATGTTTGATATTCTAGTTAATCTTTTACTGCAATATTGTCAAAGTGATATATTGTCGATCTTAGATAACTTGTATAAATGAACATGATGTATGTTAATGCTTGCAAAGAGTTTAATTACGTCAAATACATGTGTTATCAAATGTGCTATATTTTCTTATCTTCCGATTGATTGTTTGGGATGTGAAATTTTCAATTGAGTTATAAGCATTGAATCAAAGTGTAGAGTAAATTTATAAAGCATAATTGTGATTCTCGAAGCCTTGTTTGAATTATCATAAGACATTTCCTTCAAATCATAGACAATCCTATCTCATCCACTTAAATCAATTAATTTTGTCCTTTGCTACTACTTTAATATTTTACTTCATCAACCTATTTTGCCAAAAGCTTCCTCGTGGGATCGACACCTCAATCTATACTGTGATAGCCGCGTTATATTTTGAGAGTAAACAAAAATTTGGCGCCGTTGCCGGGGAAGCACACTAAGCGAAAGTCGGTTGCGATTAAAAATACTAAAGTGGTAACTTTGTACATTTTTTTTTTCTTTGTAAAATCTTAGTTTTATTTCCTTTGTTGTAATTTATTTATTATTCATGGTTGGTTCTACCACCTAATTTATTTTGTTTTCTTTAGTTAATTTGTTATATTTTATATTATCTTAATGGCTGGTTTTACCGCCTAATTAGTTTATTTTCTTTTATCTATTTATTGCACTTTATTTTCTTTAGTTTATTTATTGCACTTTTTTTTAATGGCTGATTTTACCGCCTAATTTCGTTCACTTTCTTTTATTTATTTATTGTACTTTTTTTAGTTAATTTGTTGTATTTTCTTTTTATTTTGTGGCTGGTTCTACCGTCTAACTTAGTTTCTTTATTTCTTATTGTACTCTATTTATTTATTGCACTCTTTTTTATTATACTTTATTTTTATTTTCTTTTACGTATTTATTGTAATTTATTTTCTTTAGTTAATATGTTGTATTTTCTTTTTATGGCCGGTTCTACCGCCTAACCTTTTATTTATTTACTTATTGTATTTTCTTTTTATTATTTATTTATTGTACTTTTTTTTCGTACTTTATAGTATTTTGTTTAGTTATTGTATTTATATTTTATGGTTGGTCTTACCACCTAACTTATTTCTATTTCTTGTTGTGTTTATTTCACTTCTTAATTTTCCTTAAGCATTTCTTTCCTTTAAAAAAAAAATATACAAAAAAAAAAAAATTAAGATGTATGCATCGACCTAGAGACAAACAAGGAAGATTTGTGAGAGAACTAAAACTAGAACTAGAACCAACCCCACAATTTGTAAGTGAAGAGAATTCACCTTCTAGTTCATCTTGTAATTCTAACACAATGAGCCAACACGAAGAAAACCCCGTTAGAACTCTAAAAGATTACTTGCATCCTACTCGTACAGCCACACCATCATGCATTATATTTCCACCTAACACACCACATTCGGATTTTAAACCTGGAATGATACAACTTCTTCCCACTTTTCATGGTCTAGATAGTTAAAATCCCTATGTACATGTTAGGGAATTTGAAGAGGTAATTGCCACCTTCCATAGCCAACCTGAAGCCATAGACACTGTTAGACTTAAATTTTTCCCTTTTTCTTTGAAAGACAAAGCAAAGAGTTGGTTATACTCTTTGAGGCCGAAGTCTATAGGAACTTGGGCAGAAATGACCCAAGCATTTTTCAATAAATACTTCCCACAACACAAAACTAATGGCCTGAAAAGACAAATTTCTTCCTTCTCCAAAAAAGACAGTGAAACCTTATATCAAGCATGGGAAAGGTTTAAAGAGTTGCTAAATCTGTGCCCTCACCATGGGTATAAAAATTGGCGCTTGGTTAGTTATTTCTATGAGGGACTCACAATTAGAGAGTGCTAATTTATTGAGATGATGTGTAATGGGGAGTTCCTTCACAAAGATCCTGAGGAAGCCATAGAATTCCTTAATGACTTAGCCGAAAAAGCCCATACATGGACTGGACCTAGCATTGCTGAAAGCACAAATAGGTCACGACCCAATGGAGTTTTCCATCTTAGGGAAGAGGATAACCTCAAAGCCCAATTAGAGGTCTTAACTAGGGAGTTAGAGGCCTTGAAATCCAAAGATAGAAGGGTCACCCACACGGTTGCTAGAGTTGAGTCACACGATGTTTGTTTTGTCTGTGGAGGAGCGGAACACTTAGCTCAGGATTGCCCCACGCATAGTGAGATGAGAGGGATATATGAGGAACAATGTAATGCCCTAGGGATGTACAAGAAGCCTTATTCACCCTACTCTGAAACATATAATCCTAGCTGGAGAAGCCACCCAAATTTCAGTTGGAAATCTGACCAACAAGCCAACAACCAATGGAAACAAGAACAACAAGCACCCAAGTCTTATGTTACACCTCAATATAATGCACGACCAACTAGGAGTTCTTTAGAGGATACATTACAAGCATTTATGGAGGCACAAAGTAAGACTAATCAAAAATTTGAAACAATTCTTGCACAGGTGGTGGACGAAAACAAAGAAATCAAGAGTCAAATCACAAAGTTGACCAGTGCCTTAACTATACAAGAGCGAGGTAAGTTTCCATCTCAACCTCAATCCAATCCGAAAGGATAATTCATGGCACAAGCTTCTACTTCTGATGTTCAAAATCTCAAAGAAGTCAATGCCATTACTACTCGAAGTGGTAAGATTGTAAGTGAGCCTACTTCTGAAATTAACACATCTGCGAATAGCAAAGACGCCTCCCTTGAAAAAGAGGCCACAGTGAAAAAAGAGCCCGAAAGTAAGTTTTCAATCCCAGTACCTTTTCCTCAAGCTCTTCAACCGGTTGGGAAAAATTCAGAAATTCAAGGTGAGATTTTAGAACATTTGAAACAAGTTAAAATTAATCTTCCCTTGTTATATTTGATTAAGCAGGTTCCAACTTATGCCAAAGTGATCAAGGATTTATGCACTATCAAAAGAAAACATCATGTGAAGAAAACTGCATTTTTGGCAGAATAGGTAAGTGCAGTGATTGAACAAAAGACACCACCCAAGTATAAAGACCCAGAATGTCCCACAATCTCCTGCCAAATTGGGACACATGAGTTTGGTCAAGCTTTATTGGACTTAGGAGCAAGTGTAAATTTAATGCCTTATTCTATTTACTTGCAATTGGGACTTGGTGAAATTAAACCAACATCTGTAGTCCTACAATTAGCTGACTGATCAATCAAGAAACCACGGGGAATAGTAGAAGATGTTTTGTTACAAATTGATAAATTTTACTACCCTGTTGATTTTCTTGTTTTAGATACTCATTCTGTTGTTAACATGGAGTCAAAAATCCCTCTTATTTTGGGGAGACCTTTTCTTGCCACTGCTAATGCTCTTATTGATTGCAGAAATAGTCTAATGAAATTATCTTTTGGGAATATGACTCTTGAGGTGAACATTTTTCATATTGATAAGCAATCACGAGAAGAAGACGAATGCTATCATTTATATATGATAGACACACTTGGAGCGGAGGAAGCTTATAAAAATCATGGCTCTAATTCTTTAGAAAATCTCTTTGATTTTGATATTGAAGAATTGTATTATCCTGATGAAATAACTGATATGTTTAGTATTTTTGACTCACAGGATAAAGGGATTTGATTTTGGAAACCAGGCATTGAAAAGTTGCCATGTGAGAAGGAGAAACCAAAATCATCAAAACTCGAGACACCACGTGTCATCATTGGTGACAGGAACACATTTCAGTTCTAGAAAACCTCATAAAGCTTATTGGGCTGTCAAAGCCCTTAACTTTGATTTGAATGTTGCAAGTCTCTAGAGAAAGTTATAATTGTCAGAAATAGAAGAGCTACGAAATGATGCATATGACAACTCCAGAATTTTCAAAGCTAAAATGAAAGTAGCTCATGATAAACAGATCTCAAGGAAACATATTGAGCCAAATCAACGGGTCTATCTTTATGATTCTCGATTGCATTTACACCCTGAAAAGTTGAGATCTCGATGGACTGGTCCATTTATGTAAGACATGTTTTTCCTAATGGTGCTGTTGACATAGAAGACCCCACTGATGGACGGACTTTCAAAGTGAATGGACAACGGCTAAAAAGCTACGTGGAAAAGGTAAACGACTCTATGTACCTAGGCGAGATCCCTCTTATGGATCCTGTCTATCGTGATTGATCAGGTTCAATCTATCTGTACCATATTTTATATTTTGTCTATATTTTACCTTTTGACTTTCTATTTTTGCTTTTATTTTCTTGCACATTTTATTTTACATTATTTTCTTCTTTTTATTTTTTCTTCAGTGTGATTTTATTTCCCGATGAAGTGGCGGATACGGTACTCTGTGACTATTAAAGTCGGTTTCTCAGTTCCCTAAAAACTGTCCCTCAAACTGTGCATTCATCTCTTTTCTTTCTTTCAAAATGGATCGCATTCTTGCCAACCTTAAAAAACGTTTTCCTTCATTTCCTCAAAATGCTCTACTTAAGATTTACAAAGCACGGTGTGAAAGACTATGGCTATTGATGTTGGGTAATATCCCTGTAGACCTTCGTTGGTTAATTGAAGCCAAGGTTCGGTTGTCTGGTGAGTTTGAAAATAATTTTGTTTCTCATATGCCTGGTCTTGGAAGAAGCTCTTATGCCAAAAGGCGACGAGCAAAAAGGTTACAAGTCTGTCATAAATATGCTCGATGGAATTGTAATTGGAGTTGTCATTCTTTAGGATTCGTATCTAGAAATCGAGAAGACAAAATTTAGTTCATTAAGGATGGACTGAGTAAGGAGTCTTTGGATGATATCCTATTGACTCTTGAGACGCATCCCTGTGGGCTCGTGCAACGTGAACTTCTCGATTTATGGAACAAATTCAAAAATGAACATCAACGGTATAGTCTCGGGAATCTGACTTTAAAAGACCCTGTTTGCCAATTTATAAGAAAATTGGATGGGAAGCCTATCCCCGACCTATAGAGGGCGTTTAAGCCATTACTGGACGTAAAACCTGAGGAAGATGTGAGCCACAATCACAACTACTTGTAAATACATGTGTTTTAATTTTAAACTTTATTTTATGAATAGTAGGGCTACTCATGTACATGTCTTAAATTCAAATCTTTTTGTTCAATAATGCATGTGGGTCATTATGTTTAAATTTTTGTGTTTTATTTTTAACTCTCTTTTGACAAACTGTCGGGTTACCATAATCATTGTTATCATTTGGCACTCTATAAATACAGCACCTCAGTTTCTTCATTTTCATATATTGAAATAAAGGTGAGAGTAGATATGGAGGAAACCCAAGTTCGACAATTTCAAAATATATGTGTATTTTGTGGATCTAGTCCTGGGGAGAGTAAAGTGTTCGTAGAAGCAGCAAACAATCTAGGAAAAACATTAGCTGCAAGAAAAATTCATTTGATTTATGGAGGAGGTAGCCTTGGGCTAATGGGGTGTGTGTCAACAGCTGCACATTTAGGAGGAAGTCAAGTTTTAGGTATTATTCCTACAGCTTTGGCCGTGGGAAACCTGACCGGAAAAATAATAGGGGAAGAATTACAAGTATCATCCATGCATGAACGTATAGCCAGAATGCTTTGCAATGCAGACGCTTTTATTGCTTTACAAGGTGGTTTTGGTACCTTGGAAGAAATTTTTCAAATTGTCTCTTGGGCCCAACTGAATATCCACCGAAAGCCCATAGGTTTGTTGAATGTTAATAACTATTTTGATTGCTTACTTTGTTTTCTTGATCAAGCTGTGAAACAGAATTTTATTTCACATTCGGCGCGACAGATCCTAGTTTCTGCTACTGAGGCGGATGAATTGATTAACAAATTACAGGCAGTTACCTACGAACCTGACCCAGCAATAACTCGGATCGATTGGTCAGTGGGCCTTAACAAGCAAAAATTGGATCTGACACTTCGTTTGTAAATTTTTCTTTTTATTTATTTATTTATCAGTACCATCATTTTAGTTTATATTTGCTTAAGTGTCTCTCAGGTTTGTTTCTTTCAAATAACTGGCGTTTCAGGTAATGTCTTATATACTTTATCTCTTTCTATTTAAACATTGAGGACAATGTTTCATCTGGTTTAGGGGGAGGATAGTAGACATACGTTGCATTTTGCAAAAAAAAAAAATTTGTGGTCCGACATCTGATTAAAATGACAGAGTAAAGAGTTCATTCTTGAACTCTTGAGACGCATTCTAGGTCAAATTAGAATGGCAGAGTAAGAAGTTTTAGTACTAACTTTTGAAATGCATTTTAACTAACTTTTTGTTATTTTTTTTTATATTTCATGCATTGTCGTTTACTGCTTGTAGTCTTGGTAATTCTTGTATAAAGGAATTTGCTTTTCTGCCTAAGTATGATTTCAGAATTGTTTAGGTTGAGTCACTGTTTCTATCTAGGTTACTAAAGAATGACTTCCAAAATATTTTTGACCACAATGCTAAGCCTTGTGGAAAGATGGATGATTCAATTTATATAGCCAAGACAATTCCCATGTTTAAGTATATATTTTTCTAATCTCACATATCTTTTGTGAGTAAGTGAAAAGGTTGAGAAAACAGCTTATGAACCTTCATTGATCCTTTAAATTGGTTAATTTTTGTTTAGAATGATATTATTTGAATTAAGGGATAAGTTGGTTGCATTTGTGCATAATATAATTTGGTGAGAAACCTTTGTAATGCTTCCTTGTATTCTTCAAAAAAAAACACAAAAATACCAAAAACAAAAAAAAAAAAAAGCAATTCAGTTTAATAAAGTCTTAATTCAATTTTAGAAGACAAATATCTTGTAAAACAGTTTTCTCACCAAGATTATAATTGTATTATTCTCACAAGCCAATTAAAGTTCTAAAGTTAGCGTATGATATGAATAATTGATTTTTAAACAAATAATTTTCCTATCTTCGGATCAATGTTAGTTTATATGTCTGTCCTTAAAATTGACTTTTTTTCGAGTACTTAACTATTTTCCAACTCCATAAGAGAAGTCTTAACCTTTTAAACAGTCATACACCTGTGAGGATATGGAGTTGAGGCTTTTACTTGGAGAAATTCTTAAGGCTATATCTATTGTGGTTTGTGGTTAGATGGTTATGGCTTAGTTCACACACACACAAATTATGAAAGTTGTAATTGAAAAAACCATGATAGCAATAGTGATCTTGAACTGACGTTTTGATTGAAATGCTTAGGTAGTTTTGCATATTCTATTTACGCTTGAATTGCTAGAGACTAGCAATAAGCTGGTTGGGGGCTGTGATGAACACATGAAAATGCATGTTGTTAAGAGATTCAATCACCATTTAATGTCACTAATTTTATTATTTTCTGTATTTTTAGCTTGAAATAAAGTGTTCTCCTTAAATTATGATTAATGAATGTTATTTGGACAGGTTTAGGTAAACTGGACATAACTCTCAATGTAGAAATCAAAATGAAGAAATTCTTAAACCTGGTATAACATGACTCAATCTTACACAAATTTGAAGAATAGTGGAAAAGCCAAATCCAACATGTTATGGGCCAAAAATTGAGATACAACAAAATCGGACTACAACTCTTACCCAGCTTGACCCAACTCACGTATTTAGACCGTATCTCACAAAATACGTACTCAATTAGTATAATTCTTAAAGCTGTGAATTGTTGACTTAACTATCAACAACTCGTATGTTTATGGTAAAGTCCAAATCAGCCGTTATCATGGACCAAATCGCATTGCAAGTGGGTAAAATAGTTGTTGACCGAATTCTGATGTATCTTTGGAATTTTGCTCATATCTCATTGGATACTCATCCAATTTGCATGAAATTAGTGCCTATGGAAAGAAGAGTCAAAATTATACAACTTTTATGTCGGCTATAGAAGCTGAATTGATCATTTACATTATAAAAAATGTGCTGCAAGTTGATACACGAGTTATTGGCTTAAAATTATTGAAGATTGATGTCATCCATGACATATGTCCATTCATTGCCTATATAAGGAGACCCTTAGGACATTTTTAATAGATAATTCTCTCTTATTTTCTTCTCATTAACATGTATTGTAATTTAGGCTAGATTTCTTGGCAAGGCTAAGAGATGAACTTTTATGTGTAATAAATTTACTTCCATGCTTTGATTCGGTGTCAAGAGCTACAAATGTTGTAAGTTCGGTTTTGATTAAACTCTTATCTATTTTATTTTCTATAATCCAGAGGTTATAATTCTCATGTCTCATATATGTTCAGTCATGCTTTTCTTATGTGATTCATGCTGATTTATAATTGTTACTGGTTACATTGTTTTATATGTTAATCTTTTACTGCAGTATTGTCAATTTGATATATTGTCGATCTTGGATAACATGTAAGGGTAATAAATGTTTGATATTCAAGTTAATCTTTTACTGCAATATTATCAAATTGATATATTGTCGATCTTAGATAACTTGTATAAATGAACATGATGTATGTTAATGCTTGCAAAGAGTTTAATTACGTCAAATACATGTGTTATCAAATGTGCTATATTTTCTTATCTTCCGATTGATTGTTTGGGATGTGAAACTTTCAATTGAGTTATAAGCATTGAATCAAAGTATAGAGTAGATTTATAAAGCATAATTTTGATTCTCGAAGCCTTGTTTGAATTATCATAAGACATTTCCTTCAAATCATAGACAATCCTATCTCATCCACTTAAATCAATTAATTTTGTCCTTTGCTACTGCTTTAATATTTTACTTCATCAACCTATTTTGCCAAGAGCTTCCTTGTGGGATCGACACCTCAATCTATACTGTGATAGCCACGTTATATTTTGAGCATAAACAAGTACCAATCAAGAAAGTTTATGATCTTGTGACATGTGACTGAATCAATTAGTATATCAACTATAGGCATGTACTCATCTTTGGGGTTTCCAAGTTCAGGTTTCTGAAGTTGATGCAAAGTCAAAGTTTGCCATTTTTTTATGATAAGAACAGTATTAGACAACTATTCCACATAGTTGGCCGGCCTAATGAAACTAGGTTGGAGAAGCTTTTGATCTCTTCTGTGATTTTGTCTTTGATTTCCCTCAACATTCTTTGAATGTGTTGCTTGTATGATTGAAAACCTTTTTTGGTCTGGAGGCTATGCTTGACCAAGTTTCGATTTAAACCAAGAATTTCTGTATAATCCCATGCGAAGCAAACTTTATATTATCTCAAAATTGCCACCAACATTATTTCATAGCCCGGGTCTAAGTGTTCACTTATATGGATCGGCCTGTGGTCAACTTCTGTACCCAGGTTAATCTTTTTAATTTGTCTTTGAACTTGAAAGTTGTGGTCATCCAACTTGGATGCTGCTGGCTTTATTTCCCTCATTTTTTGGCTAATTTATGGGCCTTGCTTTTTGTCTTCATAGATGCATTTAGCCAATGCTTTCATTTGGATTCCTCATTCGTTCATTAGAAAAATAGACAAATGATTGACCTGCCTTGACTGTTGACGATCGAGCTAGTTCTTATCTTAGGACCTGACACTTTTTATTGGGGACTGGTGTTGTGTGTTTTCTATAACACAAATTAGCGCAAGTGCACGTTGTCGCAACAAGTAATATATGATGAGAAAAGTGTCGATCCCACAGAGAATGATTTATCTTTACTGTAGCAAACAGTGCCCCCATTCGTATTTTTATCTCTAATGCTCCGATTTGCGTCCTTTTTCCGGTATTTTTGCTCCGATAATGCTTCAACCTATAAAACAATATTAATACGCATAAATGGCCCAATTATTGAGATAAATTGAACAAATATCAAGTTTAAGAAGATAAAATAGTTTATACAATTACGCCTTATCAACTGGTCTGGCTGTGCTCTTTTTGTATTGCTTAGTATCATTATTTTTATGATTGTGGCCTTAACAAAAATATCATCTAAAGAAGTGGACGCCACTTGTTCATCATCGTCAAATGGCTTTAGGTTGACATGAATTATTTGTACTGATCTACTTGGTTACCATCTAAAGATCATCTGGTGTATGCTTGATGGTAAAGTATTATTAAAGTGGATCTAATCCCGTCCTAACAAGACATTATAATCACTCAACATATTGACTACATAGAAAAGGATCTTGCTTTTCTATATGACCGATCTTAACCCTCAAATAAGTAAATCTATCTACTAGGGTCTCACATCCAGTGAAGTCAGTTATGATCAACATTCACAAAGGTAGAATATTAACACCAAACTCATTATCAATAAGATATCTTTTACAAGGATCCCATTAAGATCGACCTTGACATAAAAGGGCCGAATGTATAGGGTTATGTCTTTTATTGGATAGGATAGGATAAATAATGTTGATTCTTGAAAATTGTTACTTGTACTTCTACCACATCCTCACCCAAGGTTGAAAGATGACCAAGCATGGGTTGGAATGATTCAGGCAGCCAGAAAACCATGTTAAAGACATTTTTTTAATATCCCCTTGCTCGGCTAACCCTTGGTTGGCTTGCTCTTGGTCTACTTGTTGGCTTTGGTCGTCTTAATTTCTTTTAACAAAAATCCGGACCTTCATTGGAGATTTACACCCATAGTAGTTAGCTTAGTTTGATGTCGACCTTTTGGTGTACTATTCCCATAGAACCTTTTGTTGAGGCTATCTATCTTGGCCAAGTTTACCCCAACTTATTGACTGTTACCCTAAATCTAGATGGTGTGCTATAGGAGTTTTAGCCTTTCGTGACTTTTCATTCGTGACTTTACATTTGTCGTTTTCATGTCTTGGTCAGCCTTTGGTTCGGGTAAGCTCAATTGCCCAGCCTATTAAATACACTCCCTCTAGGAATGTTGATTTTTCACTGGTCAACCTTGCTGGCCCAGGGCTTGAAAGTTCTGGGGGTTTACTGGGAAGTCACCATTTTCTTTGATTTTTCTCGAACTTTCTCAAAAGTTACTTGGCATTAAAGGCAGACCAAACAAGCCTTCTTGGAGGCCAATTAGTTATAAAGAGCTGGCTCTATTATGACTATTCTCTCTTTTCGAGTGATCTCTATGACAAAATCGCCCACCTGGATTTTAATTCTCGCTTGTCAGAGATCCATATTCTAATTGACGATCCTTCCCCCAAGATTTTCCACTTTGCATAGGGTATAATGACATTGACATTGTTGTGGGGAATGAGTTGGTCTCTATGATAGGGGTTTTTCCTATAGAACCGAAAAGAAGTCGACCTTCTATGATCAGTCATTGGATCTCATTTCTAAATACTATAAAATATTTGTGTTGTGTCGTTATAAATTGTGCCAATTACAAAAGTCTTTGCCAGCTCGTTAGTCAATCGACAGTATAGTGTAGCCTTCAGATAACTTGACCTATTTGTCTTTTAGAAGCCAATCAAAGATCTAATCGACTTTCTTTAGATTAAAGGAATATTCCTTGGCTATCTGAGTTTTTTTACCGAACTTTTTCTTTTCTTTATTAGAGGTTGACTTCTTAAGAACTTGGCAGTTGTGGGGTTCTTTTTTATTATTATTTTAACCATATAGACTTATTCGTCCGAATTTAAATCATTAGAATTACTTTCTAACTCAGCCTGAACTGTGGCTACTTCAAACTGGTAATTGTAATAGGTCTTTTTAGAGGACGCCCTCTTCTTATCTTTCTCCATCAAGCGTCACTCGTAATTGGTCATTTTCATGGCTAACTCGTATAGATCTTTCAAACGATGCCCTTCAAAATGTTCCTTTATGGCAAAGAACATCTCTCTGACAACCATAGGGATACAGTCGGCCTCAGCTATTTGGGTATGGCATTATGATCAAATCTTCCTAAATCAGCTTATATATTTCGACACTGATTATCTAAGCATCTACATTACCCTAGCTAGGTCGGCCAAAGTGAATTTTAGAGGCGATTTATAAAATTCCCATGGAACCTATCCTCCATCTATTCCCAACAAGCGATTGACTCCAACATTAAATTTGTGTACCAGGTAAAAGCAGTCTTCGTCAAAGAGTTTTCGAACAGCCTCAATTTTCAAAAAGGAGATGAACTAGCTCTACCACATTGCACTGTAAATTCTGAGATGTGCTCGAATGTGGTTATGTTCTCTTCCCTTGAAAATAAAAGGAATTTAAGAATTTTGTATCCCTTTAGGAAGGAAAACAATGAATCATTACTATAGGGATATGGCCTTTTATAAGATGGATGAGTCATCGACTTTAGGTTAACTCCATGTTCTGTAAAGCCTCAGTCAGTATATTTCTGTAGATTTCATTGCCCGAACCAGTGGTTGGTCTAATAAGCTCTACAGATTTAATTTAATTGACCTAGATTAGGTTTGGCCAATCAGTTCCTACGCTTGGTAGGTTGGTTAATGTAAACTCTATAAATTAATCATGTTTAGCTGGGTCACAACTAATAATCTGCCCTGGCCCGCTTTAGTGGACCTGTGAGTTTGTGGATTCAACTCTTTCAGGTCATTTAAAAATGTTAACCGAACCATATAGTAGGTCAACTTGACCATATTCTATCATCTTCAAGGTTCCTGAAGCTCGAGGTTTGGTTGACCAAGGAGAGTTGTTAGCTCAGTTTAATTTTTGCCTCACAAGCTCCAGATTTTTCAAAATACTTTGACTTATTTACTAATTATCTTTTATCAATTGTCAAAAGACCTTGACCATATGATTTGTAAGTATTGTGTCAAGCTGTTGATTTTTTAAAAAGATTTAGGAAACCAATTCCTAAATGTTAGCTGTGGAGAATGGTCTGGGTGATGGAAGAGAATTTCACTAGATTTCCTCCAATTCACATCTCAGTATATCTTTCTCAACATTGGCTAGACTTGCCTCCTCATAAGCCGAATTTAATAGATCTCTAACCAAGGGTGGGGTTATAGCCATACTAGATGGTTCAAGGTAGATCTTTCCAGTCTTAGGCTTTCGCATCATCAATCTAGTTGTTACTGGCATACAAAAAGGATGTCCCATCGGGTGTGCTAAAAAATTATTCATGTTGCTGTACGAAGCTATGCTCTTTAGTTGGATACCTCTTTGGCATCAACTAAACTATAGCCTTAATACCCTTTTACGCTATGCACATGTGGAATACATAACTCACAAATAAGCAAGAACACATTAGATTAATATATAAATAAAGATAAAGAAATAAACCACAAGACACAAGATATATGTGGTTCGGCCAAAATGCCTATGTCTACAGTAAATCCATGATCTAGCTTCTTTTATTGATTAAATCACCGAGTATCTTTTTACATAATGTATGCTTTAGTAGTGAAGTGCAAATACATGCTATCATATCAAGTAATATAGGATTTAAGTCCAGATATCGTACCCACATAGACTATGCAATCTAATTCTATCAACCAATTACTAAAATTATCCATACTTAACTTTTATTCAAAAAAAATCAAAATAAGAATTAAATCTAATTAAACTAACACTATGATAGTAAACTAAACTATTCAAAAACAAACAAAAAGATAAATTCACCAATTGAGAATAATCTAGGGTTTAGACTTATCCTCTAATATTTTATTAGATTAATTAACCTCTTAGTTAATCCCTTAATACACATTGATTGGCTAGACTCTAATCTTATCACAAGCCTCCGTCGATGGTCAAGTGACTATATTACGCTTTCTAACAACTACCTATATGTTTATGGTAATTAAAATAGAATGTAATTCATTAAGACCAGGTTTAAATTATGTTATACAAGTTATCTACGTATATGTATATCCTACATGGAACTCATAGTTGTTACCCTATGATCATGCATCAAACTATCCTAAGCTAAACACATAAATTCCTTTTCAAGTTCATCATGGTTCCTAAATCATTCAAACTATTGGCCAGATATAATAAAAGCATTAAACTTAAGATAGAATGAATCATTTGTATGTATTCAGATTAATAACTAAGAGTCCATAAAATTCAACTATATACTAAATTCAATAATCTAACCCTAGATAAACAAATTTAGCTCATCACAAACTAAGAGTATCAAACTAATCCATGTATAACACTAAGAACAAGAACATAATAATAAATAAAGATAAGAAAAACTATTCAAGAAAACACCTTAATGTGCTTCTCTCTCTTCCTTGACTTGAATCTTCAATCTTGAACTTGAATCTTAATTTCTTGGTTTTGATATCTCAAATTTGTGTGTAAATTATTTCTTTGTATTTTTGCCTCCCTCAAAGTCTGTGTTTTGGCTCATAAAAAGTGTTTTTATAGCTATGAGAAACCTTTGGTGTAAGGGCCTTCGAATTCAAGTCGAATTAGGACTAAAAAGGGGAGATTTTTCACTTAGAGCGTTGATGTCGCTGCACTAAGACCTAGAACTTGATTCTGATGGGTTGCCAGCCCAAAGTTCTAGTCTAGGCACTGCAGCGCCCAACCTTAGGTTCCTATAATGGCATAAATCGCGTAGCTCGCTTGTTTCTAGTCTGATTTGCCTTCTATTTATTCCAATTTATTATATTTTCCTTCTTGCACCTATTTATGATAAAAAAAAAACATAATTAAATAGCCATATATATCCATAATTTGGAGCAAAATAAAAAATTTGGGGACTAAATATACTAGTGCATGTACACCTTTATTATTACATCACCATGATCTTACAAAACCCATTAGTATCTCTCATTGTAAACCTCTAAGTATTTTCCTAGATCAGTACGACTTTTACAAGATTTCTCAGTATCTTCTTCCCCATAAGAGATATGGTGTTTCTTTTGTTTATTTAAGAACCAAAAGAAAACACTCCCAAAAGTTACACCCTAATATAGTGCACCACGCATTTAGTGCCAACCTTACTCTTCTATCCTCTTTTATGGTTTGCATCTTGAAACCTTAGATGCTTCACTTTCTTTTGTATTTTAGAGGGTTTATATAATGAGCAAAACACCCCTAGAAATCCTAAACCTTGTTAGAATAAGAGTCAATATATTTAGAAGTTCAAAACCCTCTTAAAGAAGTTAAAACAAGCTAGAAAATGAACTTTCTCGAAGCTGGGCGCCACGGCGCTATTGCGAGTCCTTGCCAATGCTACGGCGCTGGCTAGCCAGGGCTGCAATGTTAGTCTGGAGCCCAAAGTTATGGCTTAGTCATGTAGATTTCATTTTTCTTCACATTTTCACACTTTCAAGTCCCGTCTTGATCCTTCATTGTATATGTAACGCGTCCTTGATCAAAGTGACTCTTCTGTTGATATTCATCTCATTTCTTGCTCATATAAGATTGTTGAATCACTAATTTTCACATACATTTATTGATTCAAAATCTCTTTCCATGAAGCTAATCAACATCATCCCTTCTCTGACCAACGTTCTCTAGCATTGTCTCTTAGTTAAGTCCTAAACTTAACTGAGGCTCCTGTAACTGTAGTCCCCAAAGATTCTTAGATGCTAATGTCAAGAGTAGTTATAATATTGTGATCTCTCACATCTTGAAGTTACTATAACCACAATCTCTTAATAGTTAAAAAACTATTCTTCCCATACATTCTTTTTTGACCCTTGCCATAATGTGAGATAATTCAAAAGCTTTCTTATGGCTAGTTTTATATCAATAACCTTATGTTGAAAACATACAAGCACTTTTCTTCAAGCACACAACCTCCCTCTATGCTTCTCACCCCTTAATCCTTTTGCATGCGCTTTTAGTATTCATTCTTTTGTCTTTCATAAATATTTTTATTTTTTCTAACAGTCCTGAGTCCACTAAGTTTTCATGAGATAAGGAACAAAATCTTATACTTATTCACTCCTTTATCTTTTCTATCATGTAGTCTCAATCTTATTCTACCAATCTTTTATGACTTACCAAAATCCATATCTCAACCATAATAGATCTACCATTGGTAAATAATAATTCTTCATAACTCATATAGAAACAATACCTTAAAACTAAAATAGTTTATTCTTCAGACATACATTTTTCAGAAGCTTTCATGCTATCAAGGTCTTTGTCTAGTTATCCAACAAATTTACAATTCCACCTTTTCCCTTTATCTTGGTCTCTCTCTCTCTGAACTATCCTTTATCAAGCTCCCTAAACACTTTTGGATCCACCCTTCAATCATGATTGTTCTTCTTTTGTCATTTTTTTTAATGATTCTTCTAACTATCATGTAGATGACGCTATCTTTTTAGTAGTCTATTCAAAGTGATCCCTAATAGAAAACTCCCCAATAAGGCCATTCTCTTTTCCTCTTACAGATAATCATATTCTCATTGAATTTCTTCTTTTAGTTGTGAGTCCTCATGGTTGACAACTTTTTCTTTACAATCTAGCTCTGCCATATTTACTCTACAATTTGGACTTTAACCAATGCATTGATATTAATGCCAAGATTTATCGCTTTGCCCTAATACTAGTTTGATGTGACATCAAGCTATGTTCTTTATTTTGACACCCTTTTAGCATTAACTAAGCCACGATTTTTATACTCTTTTATCCTATAAACGTGTGGAAGACATAACTCACAAATAAGTAAGAACACATAATATTAACACATAATAAAGATAAAGAAACAAACCACAAGATACAAAGTATACGTGGTTCGGTCAAAATGCATATGTCCATTCCATGATCCAGTTTCTTTTATTGATTAGATTACTGAATATCTTTTTACATCATCATGATCTTACAAGGCCCCTTAGTATCTCCCATTGTAAACCTCTTAGTATCTCCTATTATAGACTTCTAAGTATCTTCCTAAATCACTATGAATTTTACAAGACCTTTTAGTATTTCCCACCTTATAAGAGATTTTTACAAAAAATATAAGAATAGTCTGAACCTCTGCCAAAAGAATCTATGATGTTTCTTTTGTTCACTCAAGAACCAAAAGAAAACACTCCTAAATGTTACAGTCTAGTGCAGTGCACTACGCACTTAATGCCTACCTAGCTTCTCTATTATCTCTTATGGTTTACATCTTAAAACTTAGATGCTTCATTTTCTCTTATGTTTTAGATTATTTATATAATGAGTAAAACACCCTATAGAAACCCTAAACCTTGTTGGAATAAAAGTCCACACGTTTATGATTCTAAAATCCCCTCAAAGAAGTGAAAATGAGCTAAAAATGAACTTTCTCAAAACTAGGTGTTGCGGCACCCAAAGGCTAACACCACAACGCCAATGCTAGTCATTGCCAGCATAGCAGCTTGGTGATGTAGATTCTATTTTTCTTCGCCTTTCCACACTTCTAGGTCCCATCTTACTCATCCTTTATACGTTCAACACGTCCTTAACTTTAAAGTGACTCTTCTCTTAGTATTCATCCCAATTTTTGCCTATATAAGATTTTTGAATCATCAATTTCTAATAGTTCATGCTATAAAAATTTTGGAATAAGATCCATGTACATCCAATGCCCTATTCGATCGATGTAATACTTATAATTTATGGGGAACTAAGGCTAGGGTTTACCAAACAAGGTTAAATAAATTTGGTTGACAATAAGCAAAATTTTATCTAAATCTGAGCTGTAAAATAGAAAACAAACTATAAAGTTTGAGTTATTTAACAGAGAAGAATAAGTGAAATTCAACAATAAGGCTATGAGATCAACAAGTAAGGATGAAATCCTAAGTTGAATAATAAGAACGAAAATAAAAGAAAATTACAAGAGTAAGCTGAAAGTTATGTTGTATTATCTGTTGATTGATTCCTTCCATTCAATGAAAAAATTAAGCATTTATATAATTTGTAAAAATTTTATGATAAATTATTTATTTGGACATATTATTTAATTAGGCCTAAATAAAAATACAAATTGACCTATTATATAATTTTTGGGCCGATGTCAATACCTATCCTCGCTCCTAATTTTGTCTTCCAGACATGAATTAATTAATAAATGAAATTAACAAATATTTTTTAAAAAAAGAAAAGTGTTGCTGATAGTACAATTTACAGAGGAAATGATATAAACAGAAGATTATATGAACGATTAGGTGGCTGTCAAATCTTACTACTAAAATGGTTTGAGTTTGATTTAACGCATTTTAAAATTGTCACATTCTTCATCATCAAATTATGAATATTAATACTTTATCACTAAATTTTGAAATGTATATGTTGGAGCAGATGATGGCATAGGAACGGGTTCATTAAGATAAGGGAGTCGAGGTGGAGGCCTCACATTGGGTGAAAGTGGCAGTGAAAATTGGACAAAATTTATTATTTTTTAAAATTTTAAAATTTATTGACTTGTCTTAATAAATAAATCATCATATGTAACTCATTTAATAAATAAGAACAAATATATTATTATATAATATAATTAATAAAACTGTTAAATAAATTATAATAAACTAATATTTTTGAATAATTTTAAATTTTTTAAAACTCGTAAAATTAAATTAAGAATGAGACTCAACTCTTAAAAAAAAGACTAAGTTAAGAATTAAACAAACTCTTCAAAAATATATATTCTTATCCCTGAAGCAATATTCAAAAAGGTTGGGTTTATAGGTTTAAATTAGCTAAAATTCACTAAAAGCAGTAAATGTTGTTAAAATGTGTTAAAATCCAATTCAAGCCCCCTACCTCCTCTTTAATTATCATATCTTGGTTTACATATATATTATATATTGCACCAAATATACCTTCGTGACTCAATGAGTTGGTAGAATCAAAATTTAGGTTTATGATACTTGATGAACAGAACTAATAGTTATGAATTGTAAAAATTTTGCAACAAAGTACAAGTGTCATAGATTAGTTTTTCTCAACTGTTTATTCGACTTCTTTGAATACTATTTGCCACAATTTCAACTTAAAATAAGAAGACAAGTTAGATGACGATAATAATTTTAGTAGTTAAAAATAAAGATGACAGCGTGTTAAATTCCAAAGATATATCTCTAAACTTGCATCTACACCGTCTACAAAAACTCAAAGCCAAATCGTTTGATATTTTATTAGCACAACTAATTACTCTAATGGATATAGTATCCTTATAAAATCCGCTACACCCTACATTACTGGTAGTACTGTTGGGTGTAGCATTGGTGTTGTTCACTCTGTCTGTGTTTGTGAATGTTGGATGTTTGTTGGAATCTGTATGAGAAGTCTTCGTCTGTGGTTTTCCAAGAGGCACAGTCTTTAGGGTCTATCCATACAGCAGTAGAGGAGTCTAACTAGTTATGAGATATGCCCTGGCACAACATCCTGAACGGCCCTTCACCTTGGTGAGATTTTCGTTGCCTAGCCTTTTACATAACGTAGTGACAACTCCTGAACAGGATCTGGAACCGAAAATAAAAATAACTCTTTTTAAAAAAAAAAATTCAGTCTTTCTGATATAAAGGATCCCTTAAGAAAGGGCAACTGTAGAGTATACTTGACTGGGTAAGTTTCTTTTAAAACTTAGAAAATGATCAACTCATTTTATGCTTTAAAAGAGACTTTTAGAGAACTATCGGATGAGGATTTAAAAGCTCATGGGATAAGGGAAATTAGAGATTTTATTTTCTTTCTCTAGATGATCTCTTACAAAAGGAAGGAGTGGCCTTATATAGCCTGGGACTCCGAATACAGACAAAGAAACTGGCTTTTGACGTGGCATGTAGACCACAATACGAGGGAAATAACTTTAAAAAAAGAACAAACTTTTGCTTAATAATGAACATGCGTAAAGGAAACATAATGTTTGGGCCACATGATAATTGTGAGCACAAAGGCTCTATTTTTTAGGACTGGTTTTATCACGTAGCTTAGGTTATGAAGCTTGATCAGTTAGACCCACTAGGGCTTCCGTTATCATTGAACTGTTTCTAGGCACGCTTGGCTAGTCTGCTTTCATATTCTTCCATGAACTCTTCTAGGAGTTTAATGTCGTCATTGTTTTCATCATGAATTTCAGCTTTTTGCGGGGCTAACTCATAGGATAACAGTCTTGCTTCTTGTTGGGCTTGTGACTCTGTAAGTGGGGGTTGAGCATCTTGGTATAGGGAGAGGGATAAGTCTGGTGGTCCTGCAGGGGTAGGTGGGTATCATGCATCTGAGTGTTTGTCTCCTAGGGTTCTGATGGGATGATTATGGGAAGAGAGTTTTCGTGATCAATTCTGGCTCGACAGTACTGATAGTACTATTGGGTGTAGCGTTGGTGTTGTTCACTCTGTCTGTGTTTGTAGATGTTGGATGCTTGTTGGAGTTTGTATGAGAAGTCTTCGTCTGTGGTTTTCCAATGGGCACAGTCTTCAGGGTCTATCCATACAGCTGGTGGGATGATCTGGTTTGTTTCTATCAAGAACTCTTTCTAGTTCTCTCATTTCTGCTCTGTGGTTATCCCGGAACAGATGCAAGGGGTATGAAAACATAAAGTAGTCCTCGACGATAGGATAGTAATGCACCTCATGATCGGATATAATCATTCCCTTACGTTGGAAGAGAATGATGATATAAAATCTTCTGGGTGGCATTCTTGATTGACTGTGCTGATGTATTAGCCTTTTGAACTTGACTAGCCATTGTTCACGGGAGAAAAACCATTGTAAGAATGTGATTGCATCATAGCTAGACGAGACTGTTTCGAGCCATTTTTTCGTCTTCAAGACAGGGAATTCTATTGCAATGGTGTATGAATCTAGCAGGTACCATAACAGGTAAAGAAGGCTTTTGGACCAGGCTTCAAAAGAGGTGACAATGAATAGGTAGAAGAATGGATAGGTTAGGTTGAATAGTGGGGTGCCTAGGGTGCCCCATCCATTTTTTTCAATAGCTTGGATGGCATATTGTCTTATGAGTTCAGTGGGGTTTGACCTGATAATTCTGGTCTTGATTCTTTCTTCAAATTCTGGAGGGGCAAACGAGACTAGTGGATGGATGATGAAAGGTTTTAGAGGAGCAACTGGGGAAGAGGCAAAGGACGAGGAGGCTGCCATCATAAGGATGGTGGAATAGGATTTATGTTTTGGCCTTTTGATCGTGTGTTTGGTAGTGATGTGGTTAGTGAGCGGGTTGTCGATATTTATAGGGTTACGGGAGAGGAAGTCTGCCACTGTGTTGTCTTTGCCTTTGATGTGTTTGACTTCGAATGAGAAATTAGAGAACCACTGTTAGCACCTTAGCAGTTGCTGGTTTAGAATGTGTTTCTATTTGAACATCAGCATGTGAGAGAATGTCGACATGTCCAGTTCGCCATGAATTTGTGTCCAATCAAGTAAAATTCAAAATTTTCAATTGCCCATTTTACAGCCAATATTTCTTTAAAAGTGTTGTGGTAGTAGAGTTCTGAGTCTGAAAAGGCCCCACCTTTGTACCCGTAAATTTGTCTTTTTTTATTGGTTTCTTCTAGGAGGATGGCCCCTCAATGGTAGTCACTTGCATCTGTCTGTAGGATTCTCTTTCCATGTGATAGGATCTGTAAGGGCGGCAGATCTGTTGCTTTTTTTTTAGCAGTTTTACAGCTGACGTCTGTTGCTGTTGCCACTATGGAGGATTCTTTTTTAGCATGTGAAACAGATGCTTCGTAATCTATGAGAGGTATTGTATGAAATCCGACATGTAATTTACAATGCCAAGGAATTGTTGGATTTGGGTTTTTATCAGGTTGTCGTCAGGGAATCTGGCCAGCTATTCTGCAATATGGAGTTAGAGTTCGTATTGTCCATTCTTTATTCGCATCCCAAGGAAATCTATTTCTTCAAGACCTGCGTGGCACTCGGTGGGTGAGATCATGATGCCCTTTTCTTGTAGAATGCTGCCAAATCTCAAAAGGAGATCATAGTGTTCATCAACATTTTTTGAGAAAAGCAGAATATCATCTATGTAGATGAGGGCTTGGTCTTGGATTGGTTCAAAGATTTTCATCATTGTTTTCTGGAAAAAGGATGGGGTAGTCTTTAGACCGAAAGGTAGGACGGTTCACTGGAAGTGGTGGTGGGGTGTGCAGAATCCTGTTTTGTGTCGGTCATCAGGGTGGACCCTTAATTGCCAAAATTCCGTTTTTAGGTTAAATTTTGAAAACACCTTTGCCTGTGCAATCCTTGAGAATAGTGCCTGGTTATTAGGCAGAGGGAACTTGTCATCCTATAGAAAAGAGTTTAGAGGTTGATAGTTAATGACCAATCTTAATTTTCCCATAATTTGCTCGCTGCGTTTGTTGACATAGAAGGCTTGACAAGCCCACTGTGAGGAAGTGACTTCAATAAGTCCCTCTTGTAACAGTTGTGTAAGTTTTGCGTTGGCTATGTCTGTTGGAGCTGGTACTCACGTGCCATTCCAATATTGTATGAATATTAATTGTTAATATTTATACAATAAATATTTCGAATAAAGATTGTTAATATCATATTAATATGATAAAATGCTTGTAACATTACAGACATTGTTTGATCTGAAATAGTTCAGATCTGGTTTAAAGGAGTTTAGACCAGAACTAATAATTATCAAAGCTGAGAGTTACAAATGCTAATAGTTAGCACTGTTAATAGTTATCAGTTTATAAGAGTTAGCGAGGTCTAAAGAGTTAGAACTTTGTCTATAATGGGACAAAGACCTGAGAGTATACTTGTAATGATATAGTTGCAAAGAGTTGCAATAGGAGCTAAGAAATATCATTATGTAAGTATGTCTCAAATATAATGTTCCTGATCTATGATCATCAATGCTGGTCTATCGGTGAATTCACAATATATAGATTAGTGTATGTCTATATCTGACTAGTTCAGATGGTTGTTCTTAGCTGACCATGAGCTTAGAGCTTGTATAGACATGCGAGTATCCAGTCAGGACTGGATACTGAACAGACTTATGAGGACCCCAATAGATATCCTATGAAACCGTCAAATGAAGGTCCTCTCGATTTGAGTAGTAATCGTGGTCCTTTGACCTGAGCGCCACGGTGGTCATGTGAGTGATCCATCATGCTTTGGTTCCACATATGTCAGAGACCTTTCATGGTCTGACTGCTATGTGTCGCTGGGTATGGTCCGATGCTCATGGAGTCCGGTGTGCGTAGATACGGGATCCATCAGCTTACGTAGGTAAGTTGTATATCCGATGTTCCGAGATTGTATTTCATAAAGTCTTGTGGCCACAAGCATAAACTCGGGAAAAGAGTTTCCCACAGGGTTAAACAATATAGCAAAAATGTTTGCGTATATTGTTTATTGAGATACGAATCTGGAGATAAGATTATTGGATGAGCAAATGGGGATTTGATGGTGCTGATCTATATCCCTGCACATCCAGGGTATAAATGATGGAAGGATTATACGTATACGTTATGACCTCAACTTGTATGGTTTGACAGGCTGATTTGTAATATTCGTAACGTGTGCGTGGGGCATTGATTTCGGATTAATGGAATAGTTCCATTTGACAAATCGGGTGTAGACCTAGAGAGTCCCAATATGAAATGTACTCTTTGAGCACTTGGGCAGAGTACCGTATTGAATTGATCAATACAGTATAATTCAGCAATTACTAAGGTTACGTTAACTAAAGTATGTGGTTAAATGGTGGGACCCACTTTAGGTTAACTTGGTAACCGAGTAAGGATATAATAGTAATTTCACTTTATGATTATTTAATTGTTAAATAATTAAAATAAATATTTATTTGTTTAATTGTTAAATAAATGATTTAACTTAACTAAGGTTAAAAGTTAACCATAAGGTTAAGTTAGTTAACTTTACTTAATGGTTAAGTAAAGGTTAACCTAACCATGGTTAAGTTAGTTAACTATGGTTAAATTAATTAAATATTTATTAACTTAAAGGTTAAGTTAAAATAATCTAACTATGGTTAAATGTTAACTAAGGTTAGGTTAAGCCAAATGAAATGCAAATGAAATTCAAATTAGTTTGGAATTTATGCATTAGTATATAAAGTGAAATGAAATTGAAAATCATAAGAATTGATTTTTGAAATTAGTTTTAGATTTTAGGTTTTGCATTTTGGGAGCCAATTCAATTTGAGAAATTGAAATTGTTTGTTTTGTGTTTTAAGTGTTAGAACAACAAAACAAACTAGATAAATGGTTACTAAATGTAATAACTAAAAACAAGATTTGTTTTATTTATTCAAGAGTTGAATAAAAGGAAAAACAAATTTGATTAAGTTAAATTGTTTAACTTTGAAAAATGTTTAAGAGTTAAACATATATGCTGGATTAAGATGCTGCCATTCTAGACAATCAAACCCACCCTTGTTGATTGCTAGAATTGATCAAAGATTCATTTCATGGTGGACTTCAAAGAAAATTAATCCAAAGGCTTCATTGGTGATATTTCTCAATTTCGAATTTCAAATTAATCAAATGTTATTTTCTGTGTTCATTATATTTAATCTTCCGCTGTGTACATGTATGTATGAGATATGTATATTGTTTGTATGATGAACACAACCCACATGCCATAACCCTAAGTTTTATTTGATATACCCCATATAACCCAACAATGTCAACATAGTCCGATGGCTTGCCCGAGTGGCTAGCTTTAGTTGGGTTGATATGCTCATTCATGTAGAAAGGTAGTCGGACAAAATATTCTTGGTTTTTCCACAATGGGTAAGGACATTTAAGGAGGAATTCAGAGTGGCTGTTTGATGCAGAGTGATTTTTGATTTGTTCAAAGACAACATTGAAAGGAGTGATGGAAAAATAGTTTGAGATGGTTGACCATAGTAAAAAAATGGGCTTTGAACTTTAATCCATTAAGCTTGGTAAAAACTTTCTTTTCTAAGAGTTTTTGGATCAAATAATAGCCTATGATCAGGTCTTTTCCTAGGAGGTCCAAGCCTAATAGTTTATGGCGGATTTTAAGGTTTGGGAAGAACTTTAGATAAATATCTTACTGGTCATAGATACAGTAAATAATTCATCATTGGCTGCTCGGAAGGTTTGGTGATAGGGTTTCCAATAGGACTCGGAGAGGATGATTGGGTTGAGGATTGAAGCAGCAGCACCAGTGTCAAGTAGTCGAATTACTTTGATTGGCTTACTGTATTTGGATGGGTATAGCTAGAGTTCTAACATTGGGACGGATATTGTGTGTAGTAGCTTGGATGGTATGAGTGACTGTGATGGCTCTGTTTGGATTTTAAGTGACTCCGAGACAGAGCTTGAGGTCGATTCTGATTCGAATTCTAAGTAAACAAGGATTGTGTCACTGTCCTCACAGCTTTGTTCGGACAAAAGAGATTCTAGATCTGAATTGATGGGTTCGTCTTTTGTAATGGCACTAATGGCCGATAGCATCTTTTTCCTTTTGTCTTTCTCGGGACATTGTTTTGCAAAATATCCTTTTTACCCACAAATAAAGCACCTGTTCCTTTTTCTCGAAAAGGCTGCCTTTTTCTCGAAAAGGCTGCTTTTCTTCGAAAAAATCTCTTCTTGGACCTGGGTGGCTGGGAGAATGGTTGTCGGATTTTGAACTTCTGATGATGCTTTTTCTGAGTTCTGTAAGAGCATTCTTTTCCTGGACATTTAATCTGCAAATCACATCGTTCACAAGCCTTTTGGATTCTTTTGCCGATAAGATCAAAATCTTTAAAGAATATATGGCCTGCACATAACTTATCTAGAGCTGATAAGACTGCCTGTTGGATCATTTCTATGGAGGAATTCTACAGATTTTTATTTTTTGAATCAAGAGGTCTTAGAGCCTCTTGTCCCAATGGTTCCGGGACTGAATTAAGATAGGCTTGTTTCAGATTAGGGTCATCAATTCCCAGAATGTAATATCTGACTGTAGCTTTTTTGAAATGTAATTCAAGATCTTTTCGTTTGTATGAGCAACATTTCATCTTAAACAATTCTTTGCGAGCTTTGTCTGTTATCTAGCCTTCTTCGTGAATGTAGTGGATGGCTCGGAGGCATGCTTTTTCTTTTTGTCCTTCTTTTTTGGGATAAGTATAGAGCTGTCACCAAAGATGTAAGGAGGCTTGGTATATGGTAGGGGTTGTGATGCCTTGGGTAGGATGTCTACTGATCGCCATGGCTGAAAGATGTCTTGTTCAAGGCTTCGTAGTTGGGTTTTCAAATGATTGATTTTCTTTTCCTGCTCTTGGAAGGAGAGACCGTGTTGAACTAGATCTAGCACATGTTCGTGCAGCATTTTAATCTCAAGTTTGAGTTTGTCTATCAACATCTGGTGGGTCGTGAAGCCATTGTCAATTTTGGCTTCTATCCTTGTCTGTGATTCTTTAATTCTTTTAAGAGCATTTTTCTGGGCTACAGCATTCTGTAATTGCCAGTTGAGAACTGCATCCGTAGGGCTTGTTTGTTCAAAATTCCCGTCTGCTCGTCTAGTGTTTGGTTGTTTTACTTTCCATTGCTGGACCGTGTTCTCTTTGGGGTTATGTTGGAGGGTTAAGGGAGGAAAGTCTGCAAGCGAGAACATACAGATTTGTGGAATGGTGTTTAAGGGATTTGGGAATTAAGGTTTCGGTTTGCATGTTAGTGGTTGTATGCTCTTTTTGTATGGTTTACAGTTTGGAAGAGGGTGGTGATATGGGGCAGAGTATATGACATAATAATCAAATTTTCCAGACGGCTGTCCTAGGAGCCCAACACCTGGATCGCCATTATGATATCTTTTCTTGATGATACACTGAGAGTATTGCTTTTTCTTTTTCTGTCTTTGTCTTTTGGCAAAGTTCTCATCGTCCAATCTGTCGTCTTGACATGACTGGCAGTTGCAAAAAAGGTCTCAGGGTGTATATTTAAGTAAGTCTTCAGGGTGTCAACTCAACTCATTTATGCCTTAATATCTGAGGTGACTAAAGAGAACAATCATCATTCATCATTATAGATCCCTCGTCATCCGAGTTATTCATCCCTCTCCCAGCCCTCTCCTCTTCTCCTACTACACTTATTCATTCTCCTTCCCTCCGATTCGCCGATTCTTCAAGAATGAACCATCTGTATGAAATCACTTACTTACCAAAAGAAAATAAAGTACCCGTGGTTGACCTCTCCATAATCAACCCCTACCATGCTTTTCTCAAGCCCCACAAATCCATTTCTACTTCTCTCAAACAGTTGATAACACCAAACCGAATCAAAACCAAAGAATATGTACAAGTAATAAAATTTGACCAACACCTTCTTCTCACCTCAACCGAAGAACAAGTAGTAACCCTTAGGTTCCCTGAGGACCTTCTCCCTCACTGGTTAAAACAAGGCTACACTCATATGCACTTTGGTGCTGTTCGATTTGCCTTGACCCTCCATGGTCGAAAAGGGCTTAAAACTGTTGCCCGCATCGCTTTGCTTGATGGACGATTCTCCAGGTATAAAGACACTTGCATCAGCACGATGCAAAACTACATTAAATGTCGACATAGTATTACTCACTCTGTACCCCAACGTTTGCATGCCCCTTACAGATCCGAGCCAATTTTTAACCCTAAAAGCACAGATCCACATTACGGGGGCAATATTAGAAGGAAACACATATTCCGCCACACTTCACTACCAAATGGTTTACCGAGTCCAAAATCATGCCCTGGACTTTGGAACACCCCACATCAGTCAAGGTGCCATCTTGGTCTCTGTAGAATCCAACAAAGTACCAACATGCACCTATGTGCCAAGATAACTATCCAATGAAGAACTGATTAAGCTCATTCCAGACACATGGATAACCAAGTAGGAGCAAGATTACAAACAATCCCAGCCACCCAAACCATTACAAACCATAAACCACAATTTTTTCCAAAGACCCAGAATAATGCTCTTAAAAGAATTGAAGAATCACAGACAAAGATAGAAGCCAAAATTGACAATGGCTTCACGACCCACTAGATGTTGATAGATAAACTCAAACTTGAGATTAAAATGCTGCACGAACATGTGCTAGATTTGGTTCAACACGGTCTCCCCTTCCAAGAGCAGGAAAAGAAAATCAATCATTTGAAAACCCAACTACGAAGCCTCGAACAAGACATCTTCCAGCCATGGCGACCAGTAGACATCCTACCCAAGGTATCACAACCCCTACCATGTACCAAGCCTCCTTCCATCTTTGGTGACAGCTCTATACTTATCCCAAAAAAAAAGACAAAAAGAAAAAGCATGCCTTTGAGCCATCCTCTACATTCACGGCCTCAACCCCAGACACAATCACAGAACCCATCTTTAAAACCTTACCAACCCCACCCCCAGAATTTTATCAGAACCCGAACCCTATGACATCCATTTTTCCTTTAGCCACCAGGAATCAATTATTCACCCTCACCAACACCACAAACAGCCTCAGAACCTGAATCCATCTCTGAGTCAACATCATGGTCAATGACCTCCCTGATTCTACCCCAATACATGAACACTACAATCTCAGACCCACAGGCATCAAGGCCACAAACAAAAGTTCATGAACCAGATTCCTCTATGGACGAGGTAGAAACTCCCATACAAAGACGAGCCTAATCATCGCAACCAGACAATACAGAGAACAAATATTGGCTAACTCTCAATGACGTCAGCCCTCATCAGTGGGTTGATCGCATTTTTTAGTTCCAAGCATGGTGCTTGGCCGAGCAACAAAAGGCTGGAGTTACCATCCATGAAGTTATACAAAAGGTCATTGTTCGATTTTAATTAATACTAAAATACTGGTACCTCCATTTTGGAGAATATAGACAGCGCATGCTATAACAAAATGATTCAATCGAACAATTCATTGGCATTTTATTTAATGAATTTGTCAGAGAAGAAGGCTAGATAACAGATAAAGCTCGCGAAGAATTGTTTAAGATGAAATGTTGCTCATACAAATGAAAAGATCTTGAATTACATTTCAAAAAAGCTACAACCAGATATTACATTCTGAGAATTGATGACCCTAATCTGAAACAAGCCTATCTTAATTCAGTCCCGGAACCATTGGGACAAAAGGCTCTAAGACCTCTTGATTCAAAAAATAAAAATCTGCAGAATTCCTCCATAGAAATAATCCAACAGGCAGTCTTATAAGCTCTAGATAAGTTATTTGCACGCCATAAATTCTTTAAAGATTTTGATCTTACGGGAAAAAGAATCTAAAAGGCTTGTGAACGACGTGATCTGCAGATTAAATGTCCAAGAAAAGAATGCTCTTACAGAACTCAGAAAAAGCATCATCACCGGAAGTTCAAAATCCGACAACCATTTCTCGGCCACCTAGGTCCAAGAAGAGATTTTTTCGAACAAAACCAGCCTTTTCGAGAAAAAGGAACAAGTGCTTTATTTGTAGGCAAAAATGACATTTTGCAAAACAATGTCCCGAGAAAGACAAAAGGAAAAAGATGCTGTCGGCCATTAGTGCCATTGCAAAAGATGAACCCATCAATTCAGACCTAGAATCTCTTTTGTCCGAACAAAGCTGTGAGTACAGTGACACAATCCTTGTTTACATAGAATCCGAATCGGAATCGACCTCAAGCTCTGTCTCAGAGTCACTTAAAATCCAAACAGAGCCATCACAGTCACCCATACCATCCAAGCCACTAGACATAATATCCATCCCAATGCTAGAACTCTAGCTATACCCATCCAAATACAGTAAGCCAATCAAAGTAATTCGACTACTTGACACTGGCGCTGCTGCTTCAATCCTCAACCCAATCATCCTCCCCGAGTCCTATTGAAAACCCTATCACCAAACCTTCCGAGCAGCCAATGATGAATTATTTACTGTATCTATGATCAGTAAGATAATTTATCTACAGTTCTTCCCAAACCTCAAAATCTGCCAAAAACTCTTAGAAAAGAAAGTTTTTACCAAGCCTAATGGATTAAAGTTCAAAGCCTA
Organism: Ailanthus altissimus; assembly: GCA_946807835.1. NCBI lineage: Eukaryota > Viridiplantae > Streptophyta > Magnoliopsida > Sapindales > Simaroubaceae > Ailanthus > Ailanthus altissimus. Next base: position 5,368,938 of record OX327713.1, on the reverse strand, counting down.
TTTTTTACCATGGTCAACCATCGCAAACTATTTTTCCACCACCCTTCTCAATGCTGTCTTTGAACAAATCAAAAACCACTCTGCATCAAACAGCCACTCTGAATTCCTCCTCAAATATCCCCACCCATTGTGGAAAAACCAAGAATATTTTGTCCGATTACCTTTCCACATGAATGAGCATATCAACCCAACCAAAGCTAGCTACCCGAGCAAGCCACCGGACCATATTGATATAGCCAACGCAAAACTCACACAACTGTTACAAGAGGGACTTATTGAAGTCACTTCCTCACAGTGGGCTTGTCAAGCCTTCTATGTCAACAAACGCAGCGAGCAAATTATGGGAAAATTAAGATTGGTCATTAACTATCAACCTCTAAACTCTTTTCTATAGGATGACAAGTTCCCTCTGCCTAATAAGCAAGCACTATTCTCAAGGATTGCACAGGCAAAGGTGTTTTCAAAATTTAACCTAAAAACGGGATTTTGGCAATTAAGGGTCCACCCTGATGACCGACACAAAACAGGATTCTGCACACCCCACCACCACTTTCAGTGAACCGTCCTACCTTTCGGTCTAAAGACTACCCCATCCTTTTTCCAGAAAACAATGATGAAAATCTTTGAACCAATCCAAGACCAAGCCCTCATCTACATAGATGATATTCTGCTTTTCTCAAAAAATGTTGATGAACACTATGATCTCCTTTTGAGATTTGGCAGCATTCTACAAGAAAAGGGCATCATGATCTCACCCACCGAGTGCCACGCAGGTCTTGAAGAAATAGATTTCCTTGGGATGCGAATAAAGAATGGACAATACGAACTCTAACTCCATATTGCAGAATAGCTGGCCAGATTCCCTAACGACAACCTAATAAAAACTCAAATCCAACAATTCCTCGGCATTGTAAATTACATGTCGGATTTCATACAGCACCTCTCACAGATTACGAAGCATCTGTTTCACATGCTAAAAGAGAATCCTCTATAGTGGCAACAGCAACAGACGTCAGCTGTAAAACTGCTAAAAAAAAAAGCAACATATTTGCCGCCCTTACAGATCCCATCACATGGAAAGAGAATCCTATAGACAGATACAAGTGACTACCATTGAGGGGCCATCCTCCTAGAAGAAACCAATAAAAAAATACAAATTTGTGGGTACAAAGGTGGGGCCTTTTCAGACTCAGAACTCCACTACCACAACACCTTTAAAGAAATATTGGCAGTAAAAAGGGCAATTAAAAATTTTGAATTTCACTTGATTGGACATAAATTCATGGTCGAACTAGACATGTTGACATTCTCTCACATGCTGAAGTTCAAACAGAAACGCATTCCAAACCAGCAACTGCTAAGGTGGCAACAGTGGTTCTCTAATTTCTTATTCGAAGTCAAACACATTAAAGGCAAAGACAACACAGTGGCAGACTTCCTCTCCCGTAACCCTATAAATATCGACAACCCGCTCACTAACCACATCACTACCAAACACACAAATCCTATTCCACTATCCTCCTGATGGCAACCTCTTCGTCCTCTGCCTCCTCTCCAGCTGCTCCTCTAAAACCTTTCATCATCCATCCACCAGTCCCGTTTGCCCCTCCAGAATTTGAAGAAAGAATCAGGACCAGAACTATCAGGTCAAACCCCACTGAACTCATAAGACAGTATGCCATCCAAGCTGTTGAAGAAAATGGATGGGGCACCTTAGGCACCCTGCTATTCAACCTAACCTACCCATTCTTCTACCTATTCACCATCACCCCTTTCGAAGCTTGGTTCAAAAGCGTTCTTTACCTGTTATGGTACCTGTTGGATTTATACACCATTACAATGGAATTCCCTGTCCTGAAAATGAAAAATTAGCTCGAAACAGTCTCGTCTAGCCATGATGCAATCACATTCTTACAATGGTTTTTCTCCTGTGAACAATGGTTATTCAAGTTCAAAAGGTTAATACATCAGCACAGTCAATCAAGAATGCCACCCAGAAGATTTCATATCATCATTCTCTTCTAACGTAAGGGAATAATTATATCTAATCATGAAGTGCATTACTATCCTATCGTCGAGGACTACTTTATATTTTCATACCTCCTGCATCTGTTCTGGGATAACCACAGAGCAGAAATGAGAGAACCAGAAAGAGTTCTTACAGAAAAAAACCAGATCATCCGACCAGCTGTATGGATAAACCCTGAAGACTGTGCCCCTTGGGAAACCACAGACGAAGACTTCTTATACAGACTCCAACAAGCATCCAACATCCACATACACAGACAGAGTGAACAACACCAATGCTATACCCAACAGTACTACTAGTACTGTCGAGCCAGAATTGATTACGAAAACTCTCCTCCCATAATCATCCCATCAGAACTCCAGGAGAGAGACACTCAGATGCATAATGCCCCACCTACCCCTGCAGGACCATCAGACTTATCCCTCTCCCTGTACCAAGATGCTCAACCCCCACTTACAGAGTCACAAGCCCAACAAGAAGCAAGACTGTTATCTCGTGAGTTAGCCCCACAAGAAGCCGAAATTCATGATGAAAGTAATGACGACATCAAACTCTTGAAAGAGTTCATGAAAGAATATGAAAGCAGACTGGCCAAGCGTGCCTGGAAATAGTTCAATGATGACGAAAGCCCTAGTGGGTCCAGCTGATCAAGCTTCATAACCTAAGCCGCGTGATAAAACTAGTCCTAAAAAATAGAGCATTTGTGCTCACAATTATCACGTGGCCCAAACATTATGTTTCCTTTACGCATGTTCGTTATTAAGCAAAAGTTTGTTCTTTTTTGTAAGTTATTTTCCTTGTATGGTGGTTTGCGTGCCACGTCAAAAGCCAATTTCTTTGTCTGTATTCGGAGTCCCAAGCTGTATAAGGCCACTCTTTCCTTTTGTAAGATATCATCTAGAGAAAGAAAATAAAATCTCTAATTTTTCTTATCCCATGAGCTTCTAAATCCTCATCCAGTAGTTCTCTAAAAGGCTCTCTTAAGGCATAAAATGAGTTGATCATTTTCTAAGTTTTAAAAGAAACTTACCCAGTCAAATATGCTCTACAGTTGCCCTTTCTTAAGGGATTCTCTGTATCAGAAAGACTGAAATTTAAAAATAAAAAAAAGAGTTTTTTTCATTTTCAGTTCCAGATCCTGTTCAGAAGTTGTCACTACGTTATGTAAAAGGCTAGGCAACAAAAATCCTGCCAAGGCGAAGGGTCGTTCATCAATCATTGACTTTGATCTACAAAGTAAAAACAAAATCTTCACTATTTTTTAACAATAAAAATTAATTGAATTGGAATTATCTTTTAAACTAAATTTTCACCTAAACTTTTATTAGCATGTAATATATTGACAAAGATTGATGATTGTTAAAAAAAAATTATTAAAAGAATATATTTTGACAACTTATATTTAATATAAAATACGTGTCAAATTTTTTTTAAAATTTAAGTAAAAATTAACTTTAAAGAGGTTACTAATTCAAACTAATAGATCTTAATTCTCTCTTAAAATAAATTTTTGCTTAACCTTTTACTAGTTAGGTTAGGTGATACATACAATAACACAATTAAATACTTCAACTAAGCAATCTCACTTTCAAGAATTTTGTGATGCATTCTTACTTTGTTCCTTAATATAAAACTAATTTCTTAATTTCCTTTTCTTTTTTTTTTCCTTTAAAAAACAATTGCCTATTTTCAACCAAATATCTCATATTTAAATATACTTCCAATTTGCTTTGAACGCATGTAACAAAATTCAAATTCTAGCCAATTATGTTTGAAGCATTATAAATATAGGCTTGAATTACATTGAACTCGACCATGAGCATATATTATCTATAATAGCATCATTTTAGTTTTCTTTTTTAAGAAAAAATAATTATTGACTCTGAAATTTGGTCAATTTGAAGTTAACGAGTTAAATTTATATTTTAGTGGGAACAATGATTAGATCTCTCAAATTAGAGTCAATCAAGCCAACAAGCAAAAAAGAAGAAGAGAACAACTATAAAAAAAATACAGTAAGATAAAGAATTTATAATGGTTCAGCTCAATCGAGCTTACATCTACTTTACTAAACTTGATGAACTCACTTATATGTTACTATTGAATAATATTATTATAATTGATGCAAGGAATCATAGCCTATTATAAAGGAAAAGGATGAAGGGGGAAGAAGCAAAATAATATCATAGAGAGGTTGTAGTAGAGAAAATTTGGATCTTTTAGATGCCTTTGTCGATTATTTAGCCTCTCTAAATAGGTGTTGATGTGCTTAATCATAGAGTCCTTTTTGGATTAGGGAATGCCTTGTAGAATCCTTGTCAAAGTAGAAAGTGTCTTGTTGAATCCTTATAGATTTGGGATATGCCTTTATTTTTTTATGCAAGCCTTGTGCTAAGATTATTAAAGTAGTTTTATAGAAGGTATATCGAATCTGTGATTCTCAGTAAAAAAATCCATTTTAAGATATTTATGCACAATCAGAGTGGTTGATTAGATCGAGAAGGATACCTGATGATTGAGGACTCTTCTAGCATAATGAGGACCTCAAGCCAGTTCACAAACAACTATGTACCCTTATAATGTTTGGGCCTATGCTCATAGGCTCGACTTTATAGGCTACATCTTATAAACTAGGCTTTATAGTAAATGGGCTTATAGGCCAAAATTTAGGAGGGAACAAAAATAATTAAATATTTGTGGATATTTATTGAAGGTATTTGTGATATTTAACCATACCTTCACATGCTCTAAATTTGTTGCAGGCTTGAAGAGGTCTAGGGATTGATCTTCTTTATAAAAGTTTGGAGAGGGCATTACTTAAACTTTAGCATATGTGTGGGATAAGATAAGGTAGATTGTGTGATAATAATAATAAAAAAATATTTCAGTTACATGGTTGATATTGTTAGATATTTTATGTTATTTTGTACTCTTAAGTATGTATCATAACATATTTAATTAATGAAGTTTATTTCTATATATGTTTGAGTATATATTGATGAGCCCATATTTATAAAATATGTGATCTATATATTAAGCATATAATACTAATAAAAAGACTATTTGATTATGTAAGGGTGTAATTTTTTACTTCTTATAGTAGATACCTTGATTATCAAAGTACAGATTTCAAGTATAAAAATTAGTGTATATGATACATTGAACGGGAATACTATGAATATTAACTTGGTTAATTGAATATCATTAATTTTAATTCATAAAAGTATTAATAAACTTGATTAACCTTAATTTTGAACAAGTAATAAACTTGAATTCACATATTGTATCTTTTAAGTTATTACAAAGTGAGATCTATATAAATAGTCAAAACCTCAGAAGCTTAGAGACATAATTTCATAGGTCATAGGAACATATATTTACATAATGGAATCTTCTTAGTGATGTTCAATTAAGCTATTTGCAGTACTTGATTATTAAAATATGTGGTCGTAGTTTATTCAATAAATTGTATATTGAATAATAATATTTATTTTTAAGTTTATTTATAAATATAGACATATTAAAAAATGATCATAAAGCATTTAATGACTTAGGATAAATAAATAATTAAAGAGATAAACTATTTTTCTGTGGCCTACTTTTAATTATAGACATCAATTATAGAATCAATTACGCGATTATTATTGGTCTAAGATCAAGTTTAATTAATTAAATAAATTTTAATTAAAATAAGATTTTTTTAATTTAATATGAATTATTAGAGTGCAATCATAAGCTTTTAGTGAAATAGTTTAAGGTTAATTTAAAAAAATCTGATGGATTATGAGATGACTTGGACTAGTTTTTGTAAGTTGGAGTTAGAAAACCCTTAGGTCTTACATTCATTTTCTAACTCAAATCATAATCGAACTCTACATTTTTAACCCTAATAAACTCTAAATCCCAAATGGAGACACTTATATATATGGGTAATAGTGAGTAGTAAAATAACAATAAAAACAATAATTCTTTTACATATTTTTATATGAAAAAAAGAATTAGGTTACTCTTCTCCTCCCAATCTATAGCATTGCCTTAAATACACGTGAATTAAAGATTAAGAGAAATTAACGTACTCACACGTGAATTTGAAAATTGAGGATAATAGTAAAAATTACAACCATTCAATTTAGATTTTTTCAAATAAAGAATTGAGATAATTCTCTAATTATATACATATAATTATAAATAAAAGGATCTATTAATAAGCGAGCATCTCACCAGCGAACCAGCCATTGAAGAAGAAGTTGAAACAAAAGTAGAAAAAGAAAAACTAAAAAACAAAATGAAAAGAGAAGATATAAAATAAAATAGAGAAAGATCTTTGATTTTTGTCCATCGACCTTCTTTCAAATGAAGGTGTGAGATTTAAAAAGGGATAGCTAGGGTTTTTAACTTTTTAGTTAGGAGAAGATTATTTTTCAAAAGTCTAAAACCTGCAAGTGGAAGTGTTAAAGGAGATTAGTTCACAAGATTTGACTTGATATAGAGGAAAAAAATTTATAAAAAGTAATAAAGAAATAATCCCAAAAAAAAGAGAAAAACATAATTTTTGAAAGATGAGGGGTTCAAATAAGTTAAAGGGAATCATGAAGGATTATTTTGTAAGATAGCCTAAAGCAAGGAAAAGACAAAAATGAAAAACTGAGTTCTACACCGACTTGTGCAACGCTTTCTTTCATTTGAAGTTGAGGACTAACCCAACCCAACAACACACTCTTCTATTTTCGTTCGCTTTCTCTCTCTTTGCTGGGTCCTTGCCCTCAGTCTTCTGGTACGTTTCTGTTTCTTTTTTTTTTTCCCTCTTAATTTTCACTTATCCATATGATTTTTAACGGAATCATCTTTATCGTAATTCAAATTAAATTATGAAAATTGGTTTGGATGCTCAATGTAAATTGTCATTCTATACAATCAACAATCCTATGTTTTTAGATTATTTCTTAACGTGAAACATAATTTTTTTATGTTGATTTTTGGTGGGTTTTTCGTGATCAGTTTGACTCAATTATTACAAATTGATGAGACGATGATGATGGGTTTTGGGTCTTATGGTAGTGGAGGAGGATGTTCATCCTCTTCGTCCAATTTATCTGCTTTAGCTCCACCTTTTACGGTCGACCGTTCTGTATCAAAACCACTTGTAGATTTGACTGAACCACCCTTGAATTGGCTCAATACTCACTCTCTAAGTTTCGATTCCTTCCATTCCCCAAATTCTTATGTATATCCATTTAACTCACCACCACAACCACCATCTGCTGCACATATGCCGCCACCCGACAACAGTGTTCCTTTTACTTCAACCGACTCTCTCTTGTACGGTCAGAATGCTGATGCCATGCTAACCTCTAATCTTGTTGAAGCTAAACCTTATTATCCATCCTATGTTTCATCCACTAAATATAGCTATGAAGATTATGCTCAAAGCTTGTCTGGCTTGTGGGACGTAGCAAGAGGCTGGGACTATGGTAAAAATGTTGAACTTGGTGATAGTTTCAGCTCAAAGGGGATGAACGCCACTGATTTATCCATTTACAAGGATTATACTGATCAAGGTTATTTCTTCCTTCCCACTTAAACATAGAATTGTATTCCCAGTAGCTATTCTTGTCGATGCCATGTACAGTAAGTTTTCTCGTTCTTTCAGCCGATAAATATTTTTTGCCTCCACACAGTTTATTGTGCATTAATATTGTCATGTAGATTCCAACTTTTGAGTGATTGATAGGTTGAGCATTTATGTTTGTGCAGAACTTTTATGAAACTTTATCACTTTTTGTGGGTTATCAGATTACTGCCCTCATGTCTAATAGCAAACTGTAGAATAATTTGAAATACTAATTTTATGATGCTTCAATCACACATGCTGATGTTTCTGTTATCAAAAATCTTATGCTGATTTTTATATGAGCTAATTAACATTCACTTTGTTTTTCTCCCTCATACTGAAATTCAGATGAAATATGGTTACTGAAATATCAATTTGTGCTCTAACCCTATAAGAACTCAAAAGCTGAATGAAATTGAGAACATTTCATTTCATGCTCATTCATAAGTAGTAACTCTATATTTCTAGTCTCTATCTATATACTGGACACTAACTAACATAATTATTAATTTACATTGGATTCATGATTAATGTTTGATTGATTTTAAACTATAGGGGAAATTGCCTCTCTGTCTTTCTCCCACTTGAACTTTTTCTTTTTTCTTTTTCTACTGCCTGATATAGCTTAATTCATTCTCCTCATTCTTTTCAGTTTGGGTACGTTGGAAAGGATTTTTCCTTGCCCTTATGTTAAGCCTGCCTATCTTTATAATTTGTTGGTAGTTCTACGTACTCTTATGATTGGCATTTTACAGAACAGAGGTCAATTCTTAAATTGTTAAAATTGGATAAAAAAAAGAGATGTAAGAGTAATGAATCAGAGATTTCCCTCACTTTTTTCTTTTTAATTTCTGAAAATATTGACAGGAGCTCATTCATCAAAGGGTCTAAGTGCATGTGACCAGAACTCCACTAGCATTGATATGCTTGGCAGTGAAATGCACCTAGGATCTGCTAACAGAGAACAGCTAGATTATACATCCTTCCAAGGGCAAATTTCTGAGTTCATGCCTGTTGAGTATTCAAGAAAATCAGTTCTTGGATCCACTTCGCTTTTTTCAGAAACCTATTCTGTTGCATCATCCTGCGAACAAGGCCTGTCCAGGAACCATCAGACACCATATGATGCTTATGAGAAAGGTGTGAAACAACATGGTATCATTCCAAATGATATGTCATCAGTCATGAAGTCTTCTCCAGGGCTTGTCATTAGATCACAAGCTGTTGGTTCCAGTCCATCAGCACCAATTGCAAATTCCTTTAACAATGTGGAAAATGGCAGTTGTGCTAGCAAAACAGATTTTTCTGGCATTGATAATTGTTCTAGTACAAAGGATTTCCATCCCCTTCAAAGCTCTGGATGTAAAGTTCACTTTGATTCTAGCCAAGTCAACTTCCACTTGGAAGGAGATAATCATAGCTTTCCAGACCTACCTTCAGAAAAGAAAGAGAAGCTATTAAGAAATGTAACTAATGATCCATTTAGGGCAAAGTCTGGGCTTCAAATTCCTGATACTGGTCCAGTTGGCTTCAATTTGACACTTGGTGATGCAGCTATCAATCATGTTGAGGGTTCTTCTGAGAGTTTAGACTATAATCCAGCTGTGGATTCACCGTGCTGGAAAGGAGCACCCATTTATCATTTTTCTCCACTTGAAACTTCTGGGCCTGTCTTTGCACAGCTTGCAAAGAAAATAGAAGTATGCAAAGGTTCCGATCTTACTGGGTCTACCAATAATGCTTCAAAATCCTCTCCTGAGAAACCGAGTGAATCTTCATTGTACCATGAAAATGGTTGTCCGGAAAATAAGTCATCATCTTCTCCTAAGAGGCCTTACCTTACTAATTTGTTAATCCAGGAACATGGATTTGATCATGCTGCGAAAGCAGGATCTGATTATACGATGTCAAGCTGTGGCCTTGGGATTTGGTTTTCTGATTACATTGACAAACCAAAAAAGGACTATGTCCTTGCTAACAATTCAGTAGATGAGTTCAACTTTAAGCCTTTCCAGTCAATTCAACAAAATCCTGTCGAAGATAAATTGACTTCCAAAAAGAAGTCTAAATCAGGTACTGGTGTTGCAGATGTTGGGATGAGTACCAACAATGCCACTGAAAGTTGTTCATCTCATGTACCGTTGCATGCTACAGAGCATGTCTTGGGATCACCTTCTTCCATGGAAGCTGCTCCTGTTAAGCTCAACAAATTGCATGTTGAAGAATCAGCACCACAGATGTGTGTCCAAACACTGATCAGTACAATCCAGAACCTGTCAGAATTGCTTCTTTTTCATTGTTCCAATCAGGTGGAATTGAAGGAAAACAACCTTGATGCCCTTAAAGGTGTAGTCAATAACCTTGGTAAATGTATATCCAAGACATTGGGACCAGAGGCTCCACCAGAGGAATCACCACCACCCATCAAATTCACCCAGTTTCCCAAAGAGTTGCCTGACATTGATGAGGTATGCTGCATTTCTAGATTAAGTTTTAATCTTGTTATCTAGTTCTATTATAGACTGAAAAGAAATGTATACTTAATAAATAATATCAGCTGAAAATTCAGTGGATTGCTTCTGTTTCTTCTGTTATTTTTCTTGTGAAAGATAAATGCTTGATCAATGTATAGAAACACTGCAGCACCTATAAGAAGAGGGAACCAAAAATACTTTGTTCAAATCAACATAAAATATTAAATATACTATTTAGAAGTTATATTTATGCTAAGATTAGGATGGCTCCTTTGTAAGTTTGACCTTTTTGGAGGAAATGGCCTAAATCTTTATTGTTCTAAGAGAAATTAGCTAGTTGCACTTTCCTTTTTTCTTTTTTCCTTTCCCTTCTTGTGAGAGGAAGTTTGCTTTTGGTGAAAAGAGGTTCATTTACGAGAGGAAGCCAGTAGGTTTCCCTGTCAGGCTGCATCAATAAACGAAGATCTTGTAAAATTTAAAGAAACTTATGGCAGCCTTGCTAAATGGATCAAAACCAGATAGAAGCATTCGATGTGTAAGATCCATTTTCTTTTCCTTTGATAACCAGAATTCTTTCGACCATCTATGTTTAGTGAGTTCTTATTACAGGACCCTCCTACTTTGTAGTCAAGAAGCTCATGACATATAAATATCCCAGATAGGTGGCTCCAAGGGGTTTCAAACTCCTTAGAATCTTCGCTTAGTGCTGGGTCTTAACCACTCAACCAACACTTAGGGTTTGTAAAATCCAAGTATCAGACTGAAAGGCAATAACAATGTGTGTGTTATACTTTTCCTCGAGAGATTTGAATGTGTTCTTTTAGTGATCTTTGTCTGAAACTAAGATTCTTGAAACTACAGCTGCTTCATATGAATTAGTTCATCTTGCTTGTGTATGCACACGGACACTAGTCATACACATTATTATGCTGTTTGTTCTGTCTTCTTTCACGATCAATTAAACTGTTTAGTATTTACCTATAATTCTGCACATATTTTGATATACATGAATGATAGTGGTTGTTTTATCTTTTGTGAAGTTAAAATACCATTATCATGCTTGTTCCTATAAGTTTTTCTGAGTTACGATAGCTCAGCAGAATGTCAGTCTCCAATCTAGAGCTTCTATTTTCAAATTTGGAAAATCCCCATGGATAGACTTGTGTTTGGATCCAAGTGAGAAGCTTGATGCTTAAATTTGGTCACACATATGAGTAGGCATATAAAAATTTAGATATTATTGCTGGGATTTATCTTTTAAATTTAAATTTTAGGATTTCAACAATCTAAGCTGAATGATCTGTAGGGTGTGCCTGCAATCCAGCCCCAGGCGAAGAAGGCAGCAGTTTCTTCTTTTAATCAGTCTGACTATCATCATGACCAGGAGGGGAGGATCCAGTATATATTGTCTGCTAAGAAATGTTCGAAATGTTCAGATTTCACTTCTCAAAGGGGTGATCCAGAGAGAATAAAAGATGATAACATGACCCAGGTATTTCTAATTACTTGCTCGTGTTTTTTATCTTGTGTCATTGTATATCATGTTTAAAATTATTTTTTTTAAAGGAAGAAAATGGTTGAATAAAAAAGGAAAACAAGAAAGAAAAACAAGAAATCTCAAGTATTTTTATTCTGAACCATGGTTTGCAGGCTATAAAGAAGGTACTTAGTGAGAATTTTGTTGACAAGGAAGATGCACAGACACAAATGCACTTGTACAAGAATTTATGGCTTGAGGCTGAAGCTGCACTGTGTTCTATCAATTACAAGGCCCGCTTTGATCGAATGAAAATTGAGTTGGAGAAATGCAAGTTGCATGTTAAAGGTTAAATTTTACTCTTAATTTTTACTGAATGGATCAGTTGCTCCTGCTCTCATGCTGAACCTGTTCTCTTGCTTCAGATTTGTTAGCAAATACTCCAGAGCTGGAAAAACTATTGCAGTCCACATTTTCTGCCGATCTAAACACAGCTAGCACGTTGCCGCCCCCAGTTAAGAATGATTCAGCAAAAGATGTTTCTGTTCCGGATTTTCCTATCATAAATGCCAGCAGTCAACCAGATGATGTTATGGCCAGATTTCATTTTCTAAAACTCCAGGAATACAACGCAAACCATATGAGTACTACAGATGTAGAGAAACTTTCAAGCTCCAATTTTTCTTCTACTATGAACATGGTTGACAAAATGGCAGCTGAAGCTAAGAATGATGAAACCCCACATATATTAAAAAGCAGTTTGCCCAACTCAATCTCTACCAGCCATGCTGATGATGTTGAGGCTTCCGTCATGGCTAGATTCCATATTCTTAAAAGCCGAATTGAGAATTCAGGTTGTGCAGATGTTGATGGTCAACAACTTTTGCAGGTTGCTGATTTTGGATTTGCAGGAGAGGGAAAGCATTGTCCTGAAGAGGGAATTTTGGACATTAATATGGAACCTGTCGTGCAGCATAACAATGACAACCATCCCCTAGACAAGTTAACTGTGAAGGAGTTCCATCTACATGTCAAGGATGATACAGTCTTTGAATCTCACTGGTGGACTAACAGGCTAGGGAATCAACTTCCTGCATCTTGTTATGATAGCTCATCATCTGACTGGGAACATGTATTGAAGGAAGACCTGCCGGGGCAGAACCCTTAAACCTTGCATTTGATCCATAATCATGAATACCAATAATATAAACGTTTTCGGTACCGAACATGTTTGGATTAATGTTAAATCTTGAAGGTTGGGATACTCTTCGAACTTGTAAACAAATGTTTTTTTTTCAAAACAATTGGATTCACAAACCTGTTGTGTGCATTTTGCTTTGTTAATATGCGCAAGTAGGAATATGGCTTATCCATTATAGTCTATGATATTGAGCATATCTTTCAGGGTAGGAGTTTCTTAGGATTATTTATTTTGGTGATAACACCTAGAATCACCGTTTGTCTTTCCAACTAAGTGATATGCTCATATAAGGTATCTCAAAATCTTACATAGATTCTAAATTTCCCTTTTTGACCCAAAAAAAAAGCATGTATAAAATTTTGACCTGAGTCAAACATTTTAAAATATATTAACCAAAAATTAAAAAATATACCCATTGCCTCTTTTACAATTTTCGTCTAAACTCTTCAAGCTCTCTCCTTTCCTCTTCTTTTTGTTCCAAGATTTATAGATCGACTTTAAATACCTACTTAATTAACGAAGGAAGAACATGTAACTAAATTGCTCCAACCAAAGGGGTGCTAAGCACACACAGCGTCTTTGTTGATTTCGTTGGATTGGATAATAAATAAACCAATAGAATGTATTGGCTTACGGTCCCTAATGCACTCTAAGGGTGGGAAACCTGGTTCGATTCAATTTTTGGAGTGAATCGAAAATATAATCGAACATCTTTATTGAGTGGCGCTAAGCACACATAACATCTTTGTTGATTTTGTTGGATTCGATAATAGATAAACTAGTAGAAATTATTGGCTAATGGACCCTAGTGCACTTTGGGGGTGGGCAAACCCGGTTCAGTTCAGGTTTTAGGGTGAACCAAAAATCGAATCTAGCCGGTCAACTTTTAAAAAATAAAACAAAAAATTGAACTGAAAAATAGTGAACTGAACTAGTTTGGTTTATAGGTTCAGTTCTTCAATTCAGTTTTTCGATTTAGTCTTCGGTTTGGCTTCAAATTAGCTTATTTTTGGTTCAGTTCAGTTTTTTAATTTTTTTTTTAAAGTTTTTTTTTTAAAAAATTCCGTTTTTTGATTCGGAAGGCTGAAACTGAAAACTGAACTAAATTTTTTATTTTTAAAATTATAAAACTTAAAATCGAACCAACTGGTTCAATTTGATTTTTCGGGTTCAGTTTGGTTCGATTCACCGGTTTTTTGCCTAGCCTTAGTGCACTCAACTCAAGCAGCTCAGTTTGCTTTCCGATCTCTAACTAGCAAAGCGTGAAACTAGTTTAGACTACCCACCAAGCCATGATAAAAGAGATATGATCCAAAATAGCATTCAATGAAAGTCCTTTCCGAAGATACCAAAGGAACCAAGGAATCTGCCAAGAAGGACTGAAACACGTCACGCGTCAATTTTGAACCAAAAGGTATCACAATTCAAGACTTGAAAATTTGAACGAAAATAATCAATTTAAGAGTTGAAAAAATTAAAAATGAGCAAAAAATGGTGAGTTTTGATTCTAAATTTAGAATTATTGTGTTTTTATTTTGTATTTGTTCAAATGTATAGATTTAGTGTTAATAAGGTTAAAATAGGTTGAAAATGAGTGGAAGTGGTCAAAAATAGCCCAAAAATGGTCAAAAATAGTGAATTTCGACCATTTTTCCAGTCTAGTTGGTGATCAAAGCACGCGTGTTGGTGGCCAACTTGTATGCGAAGTTGCCCCTCATGCACGCGTTGGCCCTGCCACATGGCCAATTTTTCTAAATTTCTTTTTAGTTTTTTATATTTTTTATTTAAAAATATTAAAAAATTGCATAAATTATTTAATATTAGTCATTATTTTAATTTTTTGTCATTATTATATTATTTTTATTAGTTAAAAAAGTTTTAATTATATTTTTTACTAATAATTGTTTTTAAATTTTAGTAATTATTTGAATTATGTAATTGGTTATATACTAATAATTATTTTTCTTTTAAAGGAAAAAATGTCGAATGAAGATATAATTGTAGAAAATTAATTCTATCGATCAACGGTGACTACTTACTCAAAACTGTGGGCTATTGATAAAATAAAAATCAAATTGACTTCAAGTCAAATCCAATTATTTAGAACTACACGTTTTGAGCATCTTTTAAATATACATGAGATTGCATTCTCAAGTATATTAGTACATGAGATTTTATTAAGACAAGTACATAGCAAAAATTTACATGAAGAATTGTGATTCTATATATGCAATAAGTGAATTAGATTCTCCTGTCTAGAATTTTATTTGATTATTGGCTTGAGGATGGGGGATTATCCCTCAATAAGGGAGTTGGATCCAAAATTGGATGATAGATGATGAACACTTAAAATTATTTAATAATAGTTTTATATCTTTTTTTTTTGTATTACTAGTGTCTTTAACCCCCTAATTTAAGTATGTTTATAATATTGTACATAATTAGTTTTTAACTATTTTGTAGTAAGTTTGGTAAAATAGGCATAACTTTGTACCTAAGAAACCAAATAGAGTGATTCTTGATTCTATGAAGAGCTGACTCAATGAGCTAACATATTATATTTTATAAGGCATTTGAAATTCGAGCGTTTAGATGGTGACAATTGCCTAAAACAGAACTGATTTGCAGTACAGGCCAAATCCAAATAGTCATTAGTATTTGGCTAATAACTATAAAAATACGTATCTAATACGTATGAGACAACTCAATTTGAAAAAAAAATAAGAGACTTATCTACAACTTTGATGTTTTGGATGACAACTAAATCGAACCACATCAATTTCAAATTGGACAATTAAGTGGGTGCATTAATGATAATCAATGCAAATTATTTGCCACACTTCTTGACTTTTATCATCCAAGTGATTTCCTTCTCATTTGTCTTGATTTATCCATATTTTTTTACAAATAGGTGGCTTGTTTATGCCCAAAGCATGTAAATGGAGAACTAGATTTTATTTTAAAACACTTTTCTTTTGTAGTATTTCTTTGTAGTATTATTTCTTTTGTTTACTATTTTAAAGTCAGGTTATCTCTTTTCTTTTTCTTTAGTTTTGTTATGTCCAAGTAATTTTCTTTTTGCTAAGGTGAAAGAGTGAAACTCTTGACAAGGTAATAAGATATATTTAACTCTTATTCATGAATTTAATGTTTCATTCTTATGTTATGAAAATTTATATATGATGTATTTATTTTATTTGTAATATTAATACTCTTTCTTGTAAAATGGTGTATCTTGATTTATTATAGATAATTTTTATAGTTAGTACAATAAATACTTGAAACTATTTATAAGATTTGGCGTAGGTACCCTTTCTTGTAAAAGAGAGTCTTGATTTATTGTAGACAAATATAAAGATTGGCATAATAAATACTTGAACTCATTTACAAGATTTGATGTATAATAATTGAAAGAAATAAATAATAGTTAATATATAAATTGTGATAAACTTTAATTGTTATATCTTCCGATTAGAACCTCCTTTCTATGAGGATTCCAATTGAGTTATAAAAAGAGTTGAATATATTCATATTTCATATGCCAAGAGTGAATCCCTCTAACCTTAGTTTTTATTTCAATTAGTTAGTTGAATTATTATTTGCAGGCATCTTATACTGTTTTAATTGTTCTTAAAATATATATAGTTTATAATTTTAATTCTACTTCCCTGTGGATTGACTCCGTTCTCACCGAGTTATTTATTACTTTGACAATCCTGTACTTAGGAATAAACTCCTATATTCTGGACATGTCAAGTTTTTGGCACCATTGCTAAGGAAGTAAAATTAACAATTTTTATTTAGTTTTATTTTTATGGAAGGCTAAGCCTCCTAACTTACTTTACTTTATTTATTATTCACTTGTTATTTTCATGGAAGGCTAAGCCTCATACTCTTTATTTATTAATATTTTATTATATAATCTAATATTGACTAATTTAACATTACAAATCTAACTTCTAATTATTTATCTTTATTTTATTTTAATTTTAGTTTTGCCTATTTTATTTGCTTATGTTTAATATTTTATTTTTTTCTCTTATTTATATTATTTATTGTTATTGTTATTATATTTTATTTTATTTCTTTATATGAGCAATTGGTTTCAAGATCCTAATTCTCATCGTTTGGTGAAAGGTATTTTCGAAACTTTCTTTAATAATTTATTGGATTCTCCTTCATTTTCTTATTCTTCACCAATTAACACAATGACTGAAAATTAAATTGAAGGACTCATAGACCTAAGGGATAATCAGTCCCAACATAATGATCATAACCTACTTAGGACACTTAGAGACTATATGAACCTTACACGAACCGGTGCACCATCTTACTTAATTTTTTCTCCGGATGCAAAACATTTTAATTTTAAGCCAGACATTATCCAACTTTTACCTACTTTTCATTGATTAGATGCAAAGAACCCTTATCTACATCTAAGAGAATTTAAAGAAGTGTGTAACACGTATAATGACCAAAATTATAGCATGAACACAATTCAACTTAAGCTTCCCTTTTTCTTTAAATGATAAAGCTAAAACATAGCTATAAAACCTTAGGCTATGATTCATTTCTTTATGGGATGAGATGCAACAAAAATTCTTGGAAAACAAATTTCCTTCTTATAGAACAAATTCTTTCAAAAGACAAATTACCACTTATGCCCAAAAAAATCAGGAAAGACCTTTTACCAATTTTGGGAAAGGTATAAAGAATTACTTAATACCTGTCCCCATCGTGGCTTTGAAACATTGAGATTAGTCTCAAATTTCTATGAGGGCTTAACACCCCAAGTTAGACAAATTGTATAAATGATGTGTAATGGAGCATTTGAGGATAAAGATCCAGAAAAGGTAATGAACTATCTAGACTCACTAGCAAAAAATACTCAAAATTGGGACACTACTGGTACTTGTGAAGCACTTAACAAAAATTAAACCATTACATCTAGTGGAGGTATTTATCATCTTAGGGACTATCATGACCTTTAAGCCAAATTAGCATCCCTAGCTAGAAAAGTCAAAACCTTAGAAATGAAAAAGAGTGGTCAATTAAAATCTGTTCAAAAAATTGTGTGTCACATTTGTGAAATCCATGATCACTCTACTAATGATTGCCTAACTTTGCCTGTATTTCGAAAATGTCTCCATGAACAAGCCAATGTTCTAAACACATTCAAGCAGTAAAAAAAAAATTCATATTCACAAAACTACAATCCTGGATAGAGAAATCACACAAATTTTAGTTGGAGGAATGACACTCAAGCACAGGCTTCACAACCACACCAAAATTTTCAAAACCATCCAGGTTATGAACTATATGTCCCACCTCCTAAGAAAAATCTTGAAGAAACTTTGTATGCATTCATTGAAGAGCAAAAGTCTATTAATTCTCAAAATGTTCAAATATTTGCTGATTTGAAAGATACTCTTGCTAAATTTGCATCCGTACTGAACATTCACGAGAAAGAAAAATTTTCTTCTCAGCCACAATCAAACCCCAAAGGACAACATAACTCAAATGCATGTAGTTCAAGAAGACAACACATGGATCAAGTTAAAGTGGTTATCACTCTTCAAAATGGTAAAATTGTTAAAAAATACATTCCTAAACCTCATAAGAACGATGAATCAATCTTTAAGGGTAAAGAAAGCATTGAACCTACACCTAATAAAGAAAACACCAAATCCTTACCTCCACCCCATTTCCTCATGCATTACGTAATACTAAAAAGATGAATCATAATCCTGAAAATTTTGAAATCTTAAAACAAGTAAAAGTTAATATTCCTTTATTGGATGCCATTAAACAAGTTCTCTCTTATGCAAAATTTTTGAAGAATTTATGCACTATAAAATGAAAACTAAATGTGAAAAAGAAAGTATTTTTAACTGAACAAATAAGTGCCATTCTTCAAAAAAATAATGCTTTGAAATATAAAGACTCTGGTTGTCCTACAATTTCATGTATTATTGAAAGTCATAAAATTGAACAAGCTTTGATCTTGGTGCTAGTGTGAATTTACTGTCGTATTCAGTTTATTAGTAGCTCAATCTCGGTGAATTAAAATCAACTTCTGTAACTTTTTTGCTTGCCGATAGATCAATAAAAGTACTAAGAGGGACAATATAAGATGTTTTAGTTCAAGTTAATAAATTCATATATCCTGTGAATTTTATTGTCTTAAGCACAGAACCAATTAAAGGATGTAATCCAATACCTGTTATTTTGGGTCGTCCATTTTTAGTAACTTTCAATGCTTTGATTAATTGCATGAATGGAGTAATGAAAATTTCATTTGAAAACATGACACTTAAGCTCAATGTTTTCAATATATGTAAGCAACCACATGAGGGGGAGGATGAAAGTGAAGAAGCCGACATGATTGAAATAATTGTAGAGGATTATATTCAAAAAGAAAGTTTTATCGATCCTTTAAAATTGTGTTTAATAAATTCATTTGAGTCAAATATACAATTAGATTTTGAAATCTCTGATATATGTTTTTTACTTGACTGTGCACAAGTGATTGAAAATAAAGGATGAAAACCAAAATTTGAAGAATTAGGAGAAAATGAGGATAAACAGAATGAAATTTTAAAGTTAGAGTTGAAACCTCTGCCTGAATGATTGAAATATGCATTTTTTAAAGAGAAAGAAACTTACCTGGTGGTAATCTCTTCTACACTCACAAGCGAACAAGAAGGTAAGTTAATTGAATTATTAAAAATGCATAAAAATGCAATTGGGTGGACTTTAAAAGACATAAATGGCACTAATCCTTTGGTTTGCACACATAGAAAAAACCTAGAGGATAATGCCAAAACTTCTCAACAACCTCAAAGGAGATTAAATCCATATATGAAAGAGGTAGTGAGAAGTGAAGTTCTCAAATTACTTGGAGTAAGAATCATCTATCCTATCTCAGATAGTAAGTGGGTAAGTTCTACTCAGGTAGTACTAAAATAATCTAGAATCACAGTCATTGAAAATAAAAAAGGTGAGTTAACACTAACTCGAATCTCATCTAGTTGGAGGATGTGCATAGATTATAGGAAGTTGAACTTTACCACTAGAAAAGACCATTTTTCCTTACCATTCCTTGATTAAATTGTAGAAAAAGTAGCAGGACATCCCTATTATTGCTTTCTAGACGGTTATTCTAGCTATTATCAAATTTCTATAGCACTAGAGGACCAAGAAAAGACTACATTGACATGCCTTTTTAGGACATTTGCTTTTAAAAGAATGCTATTTGGACTTTGTAATGCCCCAGCAACATTTCAGAGATTATGTTAAGCATTTTTAATGACATGGTTAAGCATTATTTAGAAGCTTTCATGGATGATTTAATTGTGTTTGAAAATTCTTTTGATAATTGTCTTGAAAACTTAGAAAATGTCTTAAAAAGATGTGAAGAAAAGAGTCTTATGTTGAATTGGAAAAAATATCATTATATGGTTACTTCTGGAATTGTTTTGGGATATATAGTATCTTCTAAATGAATTGAAGTGGATAAGGCAAAAGTCAAACTTATTACACATTTGCCTTTACCAAAAACAGTTAGAGAAGTTCAATTCTTTTTAGGACATGCTGGATTCTATATGAGGTTCATAAAAAATTTTAGTGCTATATCTAAATCTTTGTAAACTCTCAGCAAAAGATGTATCATTTGAGTGAACTTAAGAGTGTCAAAATTTGTTTGAAAAATTAATTGACCTCTTAACATCTGCTCTTATCATACAATCTCCTGACTCGACTTAACCTTTTGAGCTCATGTGTGATGCTAGTGACTATACTATTGATGCTGTCTTAAGACAAAGAAAAGAAGGTAAATCTATGTAATTTATTACACAAGTAGAACTTTAAACAGTGCACAAATAAATTACACAACAACTAAAAAAGAACTACTTACTGTAATATTTGCATTAGACAAATTTTGTTCTTACTTAATTGGTTCTTCAACTGTTGTATTTATTGACCATGCTGCTATAAGGTACTTAATGTCAAAACAGAATGTAAAACCAAGACCGATTTGATGGATTCTATTGCTTCAAGAATTTAATATCACTATCAATGATAAGAAAGGAGTTGAGAATGTTATTGCAGATCACTTATCGAGATTTGCACCAGATTCATAAACAAAAATAACATCTATTAATGATTCTTTTCTCGATAAATTTTTATTTTCTATTGTTACAATGCCTTGGTATGCTAATATTGTTAATTTTCTTGTAATAGGAGAAATGCCACCTCAATGGAATGCTCAAGACAAAAAGAAATTTTTAACTGAGGTAAAAAAATTTTATTGGGATGATCCTTATCTCTTCAAATATTGTCCCCACCAAATATTTCGAAGATGTATACCCGACAATTAGGTAAGTAGAGTTGTTGAATTTTGTAATCCTGAAGCATGTAGGGGACATTTCTCATCAAAGAAAATAGTTGTAAAAATCTTACAGTGTGAATTTTACTGGCTTACTTTATTTAAAGATACACATGCATTTTGTATAAAGTGTAAAAATTGTCAAAAATTAGGATCCATTTCAAAACAAAACATAATGTCTTTGAACCGCATTTTTGTTATTGAAATCTCTGTTTGTTGAAGGATAGATTTCATAAGGCCATTTTCATTATCATTTAGATTTATGTATATCTTAGTTGCAGTAGATTATGTCTCAAAATAGATTGAGGTTATTCATGTCGAAATAATGACCATAAAACAGTCATGAAATTTTTGAAAGAAAATATCTTAAGTTGATTTAGAATTCCTCGAGCCATTATAAGTAATGGGGTAAGCATTTTTGTAATAGACCATTTGAAACATTAATGAAAAAATATGGTATTACTCATAAAGTTGCCACTTCTTATCATCCTTAGACAAGTGGACAAGTTAAATTAGCAAATAGGGAGATAAAACAAATTTTAGAAAAAAATTGTAAACTCAAATCGTAAAGATTGGTCTTTAAGACTTAATGATCCATTGTGAGCTTATAGAACTGCTTTTAAAACTTCATTGGACATATATCTTTATAGGATAGTTTATGGAAAACTTTGTCACTTACCTGTGAAACTTAAGTATAAAGCCTGTTAAGCCATTAAAAATTTCAACGCAAATATTGATTCTGCTGGACAGATACGTAAATTACAAATAAATGAACTTGAAGAATTGAGAAATGATGCATATGAGAATTTTAAAATTCATAAAGCTAAAATCAAAGCTTTTTATAATAAAAAAATTCAAAGAAAAATATTTGATGTTGGTCAGAAGGTTTTTCTTTATAATTTTAGACTTCACTTATTCCTTGAAAAATTAATATCAAGATGGAGTGGCCCTTTTATTGTGAAACATGTGTACCTTTATGAAACAATTGACGTTAAAAATTCTAGGAATGGTAATGTGTTTAAGGTAAATGGGCAAACACTCAAGCCGTTTTTAGAAAACTAAGCTTTTCATGAAAAATTTGTGTCACTGTCTGACCCTTATTATGAGACCAATTAATATTTATTTTACATATTTATATATTTATATATATTTATTCATCTTCTAACTTTATATTTTTTTTTTGTTTTTACTTGCAGGTTAATTTAGTATTTTTGTTAAAGTTTTATTTTGCACCCCGGTTAAGTGACGGATAACGGTACTCCGTCACATTTTAAGTCGGTTTTGTTAGTTTTTCATAATTACTGATACTTGATCTTCTTCCCCATTTCTAAAAAAATGGATGACATTCTAAAGAATTTGAAAAAGCATTTTTCCTAATTACCTTAAAATGCTTTAAAAAAATTTACCAAGTAAGATGTGAAAGATCAAGGTTATTAATGATTATGAATATACCTATTAATGTATGTTGGTTAATTAAAGCCAAAATTTGATTGACAGGTGAATTTTTAGACTCATTAATTTTCTACATACCTGGCTTAGGTAAAAGTTCTTTTGCCAAAAAATAAAAAACAAAGAGCAAAACAATTAAGCGTTTGTTACAAGTGTGCAAGCATGACTTACAACACACGTTACCGCACTTTAGGAATGATGTCTATAAATCACGAAGATAAAATTAGGTTTATTAAAGATAGCTTGAGTAAGTAGTCTTTAGATGATATCTTATTGACTCTTTAGACGCATCCTAGTGGATATGTGCATATTACAATTCGTGAATTATGGGACATATTTCTAAAATAACATAAGCAGTACAGTTTCGGAAATCTGACTTTAAAATACCCCGTTTACTAATTTATAAGAGAATTAGATAGAAAGCCTATCCTCGATCCATAGAGGGCATTTAAGCCGTTACTGAACGTAAAATCAGATAAAGATGTGAGCCATAATCATAACTACTTGTACATATTTACTGTAGCTATTATTTTTAAATGTTTCATTTCAAACTCAAACGTCTTTTCTAACAACCAACCACACATAGTCAATTTTAAAAAAAATTCATTTTAAGCCAACAACCCATACGACTTAACTTTACAACACCTTTTGGCTCTAAAATACATTGCATTATTTTTGCATCTTTATACAAACTCAAAATCATTCAAGAGAGAGTGTGAGTGTAATAATGAAAAGAATATCAACTCATAAATTCACAAAAATTTGTGTGTTTTGTAGATCTAGCCCTAAAACAATTGGAGAGTTTGTAGAAGCAGTAGAAGCAGTAGAAACCCTTAGTAAGGCGTTAGCTGAATGAAAATTCATTTAGTATATGGAGGAGGTAGTCTTAGATTAATGGGATGTGTGGCAACAACTGTACAAAATAAAGGCAGTCAAGTTTTTGGTATTATACAAAAGCTCTAACTATTGAAAATATTGTAGAAAAAATAATTGGGGATGAGTTACAGGTATCATCAATGTGTGAGCGAATATCTCTTATGCTTCGGAATGCTGATGCCTTCATATCTCTACCTGGAATTTCAAAACATTGGAGGAAATTTTTCAAAATGTCTTATGAGCACAATTGCAAATCCACCAAAAACTCATTGGTTTGTTAAATGTTGATGGTTTTTATAATGAGTTGTTATCTTTTCTTGACTATGCGTTAGAAAATAGTTCGCCTCATCTGCAGCACGACAAATTCTCATTTTTGCTTCAACTGTTGATCAATTACTCGATAAACTATAAGCTTTTACACCTCTATCTGATCCAACAATGCATCAAATAGATTGGTATACTGATGACAGTGAAAAGAAATGCAAGATAGATTTAACGTTTTATCTGTAGCCTATCTACTTTTATATAATTTTAAGTATTTTGTGTGGCTTGTTTTATTTTGTTGTAAGTTTTATTTTCAATAAAAGATGTTTCAAGTGATATCTTCTATACTCTACTCTTTCTATATTTTGACATTGAAGACAATGTCTCAATCTGGTTGGTAGGAGGATAGTTGATATATAATGTTAGTGTTAATTTTTTTTTTTTTTGTTATCACTTTGTTCTCTAAAAATAAATTTCGTGAATGGTGTAAATAAAATATTTATTTATGCATTCTTGAGATACATTCTAATTCTAGAATAGCAGAGTAAATAGTACATTACTGAACTTTGGAAACACAATCTAATTGGTTTATTTTTAATGCATTTTATGTATATTTGTTTATCGCTTAAGTTTTTGGTAACTCTTGCGTAAATAAATTTGCTTTACTACCGAGATATGATTTTAAAATTTTTTAGTTTAAATCATTTTTTTCTATCTAGGTTACTAGATAATAACTTTCGAAATTATTTCTTGAGCACAATACTAAACCTTGTGGTAAGATGGATGATTCAATAAATATAGCTAATAGAATTTTCATGTTTAAGTATACATATTCTTTTCAAAACTCACATATCTTTTGTGAGTGAGTGGAGAGGTTTGAGATAACAGTTTACGAACTTTTATTGATATTTTAAAATGGTTAATTTTTGTTTGGAATAACATTATTTGGGATGAGGAATAATTTAGTTGCTTAGCTGAAGGATGATAAAAAAAATTATTATGGTGAGAAATTTTTCTTATTTTGTAATGATTCTTTGTCTTTAAAAAAACACAAAAAAGCAAAAAAAATTATATATATATAAAAAAGTCAATTTAGTTCAATAAAGTCTTCGTTCAATTCTAAAAGACAAAAGTCATTAGGAACCAATTTTATCATTGGACTCTTTATTCGTAAGATTCGCATAAAATAATAAAGCAAGCATGTAGAAAGAATGGTTTGACTCTAAAATTATTTAACTTTAGCCATTATTTTAATTTATTGTCATTATTATATTAGTTTTATTAGTTAAAAAAGTTTTAATAATTTTTTTATACTAATAATTGTTTTTAAATTTTAGTAATTATTTGAATTATGTAATTGGTTATATATTAATAATAATTTTTTTTTAAAGAAAAAAATATCGAAGGAATGTATAATTGTAGAAAATTAATTCTATCGATCAACGGTGACTATTTACTCGAAGCTGTGGGCTATCGATAAAATAAAAATCAAATTGACTTCAAGTTAAATCCAGTTATTTAGAACCACATGTTTTGAGCATCTTTTGAATGTATATGAGATTGTATTCTCAAGTATATTAATACACGAGATTTTATTAAGACAAGTACATAGCAAAAATTTACATGAAGAATTGTGATTCTATATATGCAATAAGTGAATTAGATTCTCCTGTTTAGAGTTTTATTTAATTATTGGCTTGAGAATGGGGGATTATCCCTCAATAAGGGAGCTAGATCCAAAATTGGATGATAGATGATGAACACTTGAAATTATTTAATAATGGTTTTATATTTTTTTTTTTGTATTACTAGTGTCTTTAACCCCCTAATTTAAGTATGTTTACAATATTATACATAATTAGTTTTTAACTATTTTGTAGTAGGTTTGGTAAAATAGGCATAACTTTGTACCTAAGAAACCAAATAGAGTGATTCTTGATTCTATGAAGAGCTGACTCAATGAGTTAACATATTATATTTTATAAGGTATTTGAAATTCGAGCGTTTAGATGGTGACAATTGCCTAAAACAGAACTGATTTGCAGTACAGGCCCAATCCAAATAGTCATTAGTATTTGGCCAATAACTATAAAAATACGTATCTAATACGTATGATACAACTCAATTTGAAAAAAAAAAGAGAATTATCTACAACTATGTTTTGGATGACAACTAAATCGAACTACATCAATTCCAAATTAGACAATCAAGTGGGTGTATTAATGATAATCAATGCAAATTATTTGTCACACTTCTTGACTTTTATCATCCAAGTGGTTTCCTCCTCATTTGTCTTAATTTATCCATATTTTTCTACAAATAGGTGACTTGTTTATGCCCAAAGCATGTAAATGGAGAACTAGATTTTATTTTAAAACACTTTTCTTTTGTAGTATTTCTTTGTAGTATTATTTCTTTTGTTTACTATTCTAAAGTCAGGTTATCTCTTTTCTTTTTCTTTAGTTTTATTATGTCCAAGTAATATTCTTTTTGCTAAGGTGCAAGAGTGAAACTCTTGACAAGGTAATAAGATATACTTAACTCTTATTCATGAATTTAATATTTCATTCTTATGTTATGAAAATTTATATATGATGTATTTATTTTGTTTGTAATATTAATATCCTTTCTTATAAAATGGTGTATCTTAATTTATTATAGATAATTTTTATAGTTGGCATAATAAATACTTAAAACTATTTATAAGATTTGGCATAAATACCCTTTCTTGTAAAGTGAGAGTCTTGATTTGTTGTAGACAAATATAAATATTGGCATAATAAATACTTGAACCCATTTACAAGATTTGGTGTATAATAATTAAAAAAATAATTACTAGTTGTGATGAACTTTAATTGTTATATCTTTCGATTGGAACCTCCTTTGTGTGAGGATTCTACTTGAGTTATAAAATAAGTTGAATATATTCATATTTCATATGCCAAAAGTGGATCCCCCTAACCTTAGCCTTTATTTCAATTGGTTAATTGAATTATTATTTATGAGCATCTTATACTGTTTTAATTGTTCTTAAAATATATATAGTTTATAATTTTAATTCCACTTTCAAGTGGATCGACCTCGTTTTCACTGGATTATTTATTACTTCAACAATCCTGTACTTGAGAATAAACTATTATATTCTGGACGTGTCTATAGACTGTGGCATAAATATTTTAGGACTATAATTGAGTTGATCTATGGGGATTTAGATCCGTGATTCAACAACAGTAGATTGGACGATGACATAGATGCTATAAAAATGTCTCTATTTTATTTATTTCATAAATTGTTGATTCTACATTATCAGAATAGAGCCGTCCAATATTTTCTGCTTCGCCTTGAAAATGATTTGAATTATTTATATGAACTCTACTCCATTATAGCTTAAGCACATCGCCAATTAAAAAGTTAAAAAATGGGCGTTCAGGAGAAGGAAATATAAAACCTCTACGTATTTGATCAAGTGTTCTTGGTAAGTAATTCTTTTCTTTTTGATTCATTATCGATTTATTATTATATTGAGATGTAGAAAAATTATGATTTTTATTTTGCATTAAATAAGATAAGAAAATAGTATGGTATTTATTTGAGATTATTATATTTTTTTTATTATCTCAGGTATGGATCTACGAGACAATCTCGAGATATGGCTCCGAGTTTGCACGCAAGAATGGTAACCCTTTTTCTCACCTTCTAAATTGGTCAAGTACGGGCCTCACATTATATGAAGTCATCAAAAATGTTCTCTTTAACAGTGCTACAATTGGGGTATGATTTTACATTCAACAAAAATATATATAATATCTTTATAAAGTTTGTTGTTTTTCTTATTAATGATTATTAAATTCAAAATTTTATATAAGTTTTGAAGTATATAGGAAGTTTGTGCCCTATAAATGTGAGAATGGTGGCAAAATTTTGTCGCATGGTGGTAAAATTTTGCATTCCATCAAGAAAATAGGGAAGGACTCTGAAGTTGGAGCATGTTACGATTCTAAATACTCGATTCACCGATCGTCAGGTTGATATGGATGTTCAGTGTGAGTACGAATTTCAAGCCCCGTCAACGTCTGAAGCAATGGTAAAATGATTTAATCTTTTTTCTTGAATTCACTACTATATGCTGTTGATGAGTATTATATTATGAAGATTGATTATGTTTACTTATATATAGTTTGAGCTGGGCACGTCATTGCATTATTATGTTCTAGAGAAGACGATTTATGATCTTGAAGTCGAGCTAACCAAAATGATTGATATAATTAGCTCAAAGCTTCATGTAAAACTAACCATAAGGATTGATACAGTTAGTTCAAAGCTTTAATCAGAGATAATAAATAGGTTGGACAAGGACAAAAAAGAGATGTTGCAGTAGATGACTCTCATAATGGAGCACTTTAAGTCATCTAAGATATCTGAGGATGCAGATCAAAATCTAGTACGTTTTGAATATAAATTTCATTGGGTACAAAGTTAATAAGTCAATACATTAATTGGTGTTGTTGTATTTTAGGGAGAGAATTCATGACTAGTGACTTTCAAGCTTTCACTCTTGTGATTGAGTCTCAAAATCAATCAATGCTGGACATGCAGCATGTAACTAAAAGCTCTGCAAGTGTACAAAATATACCCGTTGCTATTGCAGATAAGATGAGCATGTATGGACGCCATTACAAAAAAATGCAAGCTCAATGCAATCGTTATACCATTCCGTTCCGAAAGCAAGCCAAAATAAAGGTTGTGGAATTAGAAGCAGAAGCTACAGTTGACATACACAGGCAACCGCTTCTTACAAATGAAGCAAAACTTAAGAAACATATAGATTGGATTAATAATAATGATACAACACAGCGTGTTGCTTTACATGGCTCGATGCTGACAAGAAGTGGTTTAACAACCTTTTACATAACTGGCTTGATGATGTCGTTGGGACTTTTTTTTTATAAATTTTTTTAATGTGCATTTTTTGACAGTATCCAAACTTATGTACATGTTATTACGGTTTTGCAGCATATAAATTAGCATCTCAAAGTTTTGTGCATATGATAGGATACGTTTTGCTACCTATACTCACAGGATTGCACAACTGCAGATGCATATTTTTACATGAGTAATTTTTATTCATATGTTGTGCACCATCATAAAACTGTTTTTTACTTTTAATGAATTTAATGTCATATATATTTATTTTTAGGAATACACTAGACAAATGTGGCACCCATCCAGCAATTCGGGTGACGATATTCAATGGGTTACAACATTGTTGTTGTATATGAATGAAACAAATTAGGACTTATTTAGTGCTAGAATATGGGCTTCTATCAATGAAGTAGTGAAAGTATACTAATACATTTTTATCGTTATTAATACAATAAGTTTAAAATAATACAACAGTGGTTTTTATAGGTATATATTTCATTAAATGTCAATTAGAAATATTGGTTTGCAGCAGAGGTCGACTTTACTGAGAGGAAGATTACGTTGTATGATTCCAACGAGAATTGGCACTCCAACAAAGCCATTCAAAGATTTATAAAGCCTCTGAGTATTTTCATGCCATATTATTTACGGAAGTGTAGATTTTACCAATTAAGGGAAGAAGTGAATAAAGATATGTTGCCTTTCTTAGTCATTCATTTGAAGGATAACGTACCTCAACAGGCAGTCGAGAATGCAAATTACGACATATTTACCTGTATGTTTATTGAGTATCTTATACAAGGTCGACCATTTGATTTCAACCCCGAAATTGATAATTTTTATAAATATAAAATGATTATAGATTTGTGGACCACTGCAAACAATAATGTATAGATGTGTAATATATTTTGTATATGTTCTTTTGTGTTTAGTGGATATCGTTATGTTTGCTGGATGTGGTAAAATGGAAAATTTTCCTATAATTGTATAAAAGTGTTATTTCTCCAATATACAAGTTTGAAAATGTTCATAAAAAAGAGAAAACTTTACCGAGATTTCAACAATGTGCTATAATAGTTAAGCGCAAAGGTTTTGCCTCTTATAATGTGTTGCCTAATTCATGTAATTTAGTGAAATTAAAAATTAAATATTAATTTTATTTTTATAAATAAACATACATCACTTGCTATATAAAGCAACAGGGTTTTGACATTTCTATCGGTTATGTCTACGTTATCTTACAACGACTACAAATATTCTTTGATGGTACCTCAATTTTAGATGTAATCTGATTCGTCTTATGCCTGTCTACCTGATGACATGCTATCAGAGGTTGGATGTCCATATTTCTCAAATTCTCTAGGATAATCCAATCTGACGGATGGCCAACCGAAAGTATTGACTCGCTATAGGCACATAATAAAGTATCAGATGTGTAATAAGTCAAACAAAGACTCTCGTGCGATTATCTTATGTATCTGCATATTACGAGTGCATGGGGACAAGCTAATTGCTGAAAGTCAAACTTCCTACAACTACATGTTCTCTCATAAATGTTCACTATCCTCTCTCTACCACTGCCTTTGACTAAAAAGCATAAAACATTGACTGGGTAAACTTTCATTCAACTTACTTTATCATTATATTTTATCACTTTGCAATGTGCCCAAGTCATCAACACAGTTGTTATATTTTGTGCCGTCATCCATCTATGGTAAAACCACAACTGCATTAGCTCTCGTATCCACTCCACCAAATTGGTCACATAAAGCTTTCTTGCTTCTTTTGCAACTGCATTAATGCTCTCTGTAATATTAATGGTCATGATTCGTACCTTTTGAAAGCCGTAGCTAATCGAGCCCATTTTCCCCTACCAATATCCTCCCCCAAATACTTAGTTACATCAGATCTCATTTCTTGCATCTTGTTCATTTGGTGTTAAAATTTAGAGATACGATATGACTTGGCAGCAAGAAAATACGAAGACAAATATACCCCTTTTTTAGACTTATCCGTTAGTAACTTATATTTTGTCACCAAATTTATCTTTAAGTGAAAGATGCAAAACTCATGATATGCATTAGAAAACACACCCTGTATAGCCTTCTCAATACTGGCGGGTTGATCAAATATAAAAACAAGATTATGATGGTCATCAATTACTCCCAAAAGTTTGAGCATAAACCTCTCCCAAGAAGCATTATTTCTGAGTTAACAATCCCATATGCTAATGGAAATATCTTATTGTTATCATCTTTATAAACAGCTACAAACATTGTATCAAGATTAAGACCTTTCAAAAATATTCCATCCACTGTAATCATCAGTTGGATGGATAAATTAAAACCTCTGATACAAGGTTATAGCGCCAAAAAGAAATACTTGAAGTGATTATCGGCATCAGTTTTCAAGTGAGTAACCATACTTGGGTTCTTCTGTTGTAACACATAGTTGTAGCAGAAAGCAATCTGAACAAATCCTTTGGAGCATCTCTTATAAATCTTAATAAATGCTTCTTAGCTCACCAAGTTGTAGTATACGTTATTTGAATACCAAATTCTTCATGTATGTCTGCTTAAATGTCATTTGGCCTATAATTTTTATTGACCAATGCAAACTTAATTTAATTACTGTAACAATAATACGGCTCTTGACTTGTAGGTGACCATCCTATAATTGACCAAAAGCACAAGTGTGCTCTGCATTAACTCATCTCACAATGAAAAAATGTCACCCTTCCATCGATACTGCACATAATCTCTATTTGCATCTATCATCATTGTATTTCAACACAAAATGATCTTTGGTGGACTTGTAAACTTTGAAGCTCCATTTTTCCTTTAGTGCAATCATGCTTATAGCTTCATGAATTTTATCTTTATTGTTATACAACTTTCTTACAAACACATCTCCAATTTCAGTAAAAGATATATTTTTTAATATATTCAAGTCAAATGGTAGTATTTTACGCTGGAACTGAAATAAATTTTCTACCTCAACCCTTTATTCTCTGGCATAATCATTATCATCATCGTCGTCGTCGTCATCATCATTTTTATCCGTAGTCATTTCTCCATAATCAGCATCATCATCATCATTTCTATCATCATTACAAATCTCACAACCAACATCATAACCACGATCATTATTCTCATAACCTTCATCATTTTTATTATCATTATCAACATTATAACCAACATTCTGACAATATCATAACCAAGATCAACGCCAACATCTCCATATATTTAACTATCATAATATGTGTAGGCTGGTTATTTGTTGAATATTAGAGGAGAATAATGATAATCCTTTAAAGGGTTTGGAACATACACAGGGTTGTGGACATAAATTGATTAGCGTAGCCTTGTTTTTGCTCCATGGGTGCTTCTATATTATTTTCATATTCAGGAGCTTGAACATCTACTATTACATATAGAGG
This sequence comes from Ailanthus altissimus, assembly GCA_946807835.1. NCBI lineage: Eukaryota > Viridiplantae > Streptophyta > Magnoliopsida > Sapindales > Simaroubaceae > Ailanthus > Ailanthus altissimus. The sequence goes on along the minus strand of OX327713.1, from coordinate 5,336,809 downwards.
TATAACATTTTTCTTCTGTAAGCTATCCAAAATATCGATCGTCATTATTTTTCAGTGAAATAGGTCTCAACTTTACAATATCTGAAGGAACCTCGAACTTGAAAGTCACTTTATATTGTGTTTAATCAACTCCAAGAAGATGAAAAACTCTTTTAAAAAAGGCTTCATATCTAATATTTTTCAAAACTACTATGTGCATATTTTGAAATCTAGTGTATCTTTCAACACTATCACTAAAACTCTTTCATCTTCTCCCCAAACATACAATGATAGAATTTTGTACTATGATAATATCAGCAACACTAGAAAAAACTAACACCAAAATGATTATTAGTTTAGTATAATTATATAAATAATAATTAAAAACAATACAAAATATTAAATAATATATAAAATCTAAAATACAAATAACTAATATAAAAATATAAATTAATTAATGACAAAAAAGAAATTATTAATTTTTTAAAAAAATGCCACGTAGCGCCGCGGGGTACTATGGAGCCAAGCTGAAGCGCGCACCAAAGCGCACACTTTACCTTGGCACATGCAACCACACACCAGCACATGGTGCTCCATGCCTGGCGTGTGCACCACAAGATGCACGCAGGTCTGCCCTTGAATCCATTATTTTTTGTCATTTTATTACCTTTTTAATATTGTACACCTATTTTTCAACCATATTTTCGCATTTTTAACATGTTTTAATACTAAATTTACATATTTTAACTACTAAATTAATAAACTAACAACAAAAGTATAACAACAATTAACAAACAATAAAAAAACTCATCTAAATTTAGCATATTTCGAATTTCTTTTAGTTCACAATTGGTTATTTCATTTTTATTTTTCAAAATGTTATGCGTTTCAAGCGAATCTACAAATTGTCTATAAATTTAACAATGAATTTAGGTAAATTTTAGTGTTCAAGAGATAGAGAATCATAAAGAGAGAGAGATGTATTTATCAAATTAAAATAAATAATAAATTTAATAAAATAAAATTTTCTAATAAAAAATTTAAAAGAATAAATTAAAAATATAAAAAAAGATTTTTAATGCCACGTAGTGGATTAGGGAAGTACCACGTGGCACCAAAATGAATACGGCAGCCCTTTTTTGGTGTTTTCCCCAAAATATTTGTAACAAGAGTAAAATAGGAATTATATTTGACTTTTGGTTAATATAGTATGAATTCATTTGACCGGTTAAAAAAAAAATTCAATTAAAAAATATGTTCAACTTTGATAATTTCCCTTTATGTTTTTTTTTTTCTCTTATGTTTAATGTTGGATGTGTAGAGACCAATTTATCGTCCTAATGCAAATTTAACATAACAAAAAATTTCCCTCATGACTTAATTTGTCTTTTTTTTTTTCATAAAGAGGGTTATTTTTATCAGTGTGAAAAGTAAGATTAAAGAGTCGAGAATGTGAAACTACCTTATAATCCTCTCTTTTTTCCCCCCTTAAAAAAACAGTATAATTAAAATGTACAGCGACAAATTAAGTGGATGTAATTCTCATATTGAGAAAAAACCACTATAAATTTATGTTTTTATTTTATTATTATTTATTATTTATATTGTTAATGACAAAATTTATAACATTCAAAAGAAGATCTATAGACATAGTAGAAAATCTATAACATTAAAAAAAATCTATAGACATAGAAGAAGATTTGTAAGGTTAGTAAAAAATAATATTTACTATCTTATAAATACATTTACCGATTTTTATGATAATAAATTTATGGGATATTATTAGCAATGAGTAATATTAGGTTTTCTAAATTGTATTCTAAAAAATAATGTGTTTAGTAATTATTGGGTGGTGAAATAGTAAAAATTTTAAAATCATCCATTAAACTATTTCACCATCCAATAATTATTTGACACATAATTTTTTAAAATATAATTTAAAATGCCTAACAATACTCTATTAGCAATACTCATAACATAAAGTCATATATTAGCAATATCTATAAGTTTTAGAAATAAACATCACCATACTAAATTGTTAGTCTAAATGTGTTAAAATTTGACAGTCAGGGTAGTAAACTAAAACAACACTTAAATAATTTAATTTTATAAAATTATGCAATAATTTATTGATATAGAATTGAAGCTAATCTTTGATGTTTTTTTATTTCTCTTAATAATTGAATTTGTTGGAATTTATTCATTGGTTTTTTAATAAAATTTAGCAAATATTGAATTAAAATTAAAAAAAAAGTGAAAATACTAATTTTATGTGAGATTAAAATGTTGTTTATTAAATTTTATTTTAAGTTAGACTAATTTACGTGCTCAAATAGGTGTTATTTAGATTGAGATTTGTATTAATTGATTTTATTAAAAAAAAAAGAGAAAGAAATAAAGAAAATAAAAATATATGAATTAAGATATAATTGTCAAATTAAATATTTTATCAAGAGTATTTTAAACATTTTAAAAATGTTAAAGATTAATTTTATGTAGAATATTCATTAATGATTAAATATTAGTGTTTATTTTTAAATTTTATGAATATTTCTAATAAATAGTCTCACCTCAAAAGTATTATTGACAATATCCTAAATTTATTATCCATGAAAAATGTACCAAAGTCTTCTAAATATCTTTTTATGATAATTAAGATTATAGTGTTGTTGGAAGTAGACTGATTATTATTTTTATTTTTAAAAATAAAATCATTTTAGTTATTAATTTTATAGATATTTATTAATTTAATCTTTATTTGTTCAATATATATCATATTAATTTTTGGAGAGACAAAAATAGTAATTGTTTAGAATGAAAATGGTAATAAAAAATTATTAAAAAGATTCCTATAAAGACTAATATGATATATATTTAAAAACTAAAAAATAAAAAATAAATTGATATATATTTATTAAATCATTGACTAAAATAATATTTTTTTATTTTTTTTATTCGGTCTATTATACAACGGCTGTAATGATATATCGTTTTTGGAGATTAAATTTTGGTCAACGGATAACATCTAAAGATTGCGAAGAAAACGATTGATGTGCTATGGTGAGACTGGGAAAAGAAAACTATTTTGGTATTTTCTTGAGACATGGAAATACAATGTCTTTTTTTTTTTGAAAAAGAAAATTCTTATACTTTTAGTATTTGATTACAAGTGATTACTGATGATTTTCAGTCTTTTAATAAACTAGACTTTTTCTTTGTTTGGTTTTCGTTACTAGAATACTTGCTTTTGTTTTTTTAGCGTTTTACAGACTTTGACTCGTGATTGATTGTATCTTGTGATGAATGAGGAGAGAATAGAAACAAAAGTAGAAAGAAGGCACAATGGAAAACAAACAAACAATAAATAAATAAATAAGGTTTTGTTATGAATAATAGAATAAAGAAGTAAAATTTTTGAATTAGAATGTAAAGTATAAATATAAATAAATATTTTTGTAAATATATTAATATTTGAATTAATTTTTTATTTGTACATAAATGAAAGAACTCGCTTATATTTATAGAGTGAGAGAATAAAAAATAAATGAAATCTTTTTAATGTGGGATTTAGGTGGAAGATACTGTTTATTTATATAATACTGTTCATCTATACAATACTATTTATTTATATGATATTGTTCACTTGTACAGTATTATTCACTATTATATTTATAACACTCCCCTTTAAACTCCACCATAATTCTAACTTTTCCTTTAAGCTACATAATTTTTACTAAATACAAAATAAATGCAACTCTATTTTGTTCAACGGTGTCGAATGTGTTTAATACTGCCTCATTAAAAACCTTATCAGTAAAACCCAATAAGATAAAACCTGGTCAAAGGAAAAAAGAGTGCAGTACACGTTTGTAACTAATACTTTTCTTCTTCTAAAAGAATATGCTTCCCCTGATGAAATGCTCCCCCTCAAAGTAACATCCTATCAATTTGCCAACTTGTTGAGCCGACGCATGCCAATCTTGTAAACTAATTTCTCAAAAGTTGAAGTTAGTAGAGATTTAGTGAACAAATCTGCAAAGTTGTCAGTAGAACGTATTTGTTTCACATCAATCTTCTTGTTTTGTTGCAGTTCATAGGTGTAGAAAATTTTTGCAGAGATATGTTTGGTTCTATCTCATTTGATATATCCTCCTCTAACTTGAGCAATATAAGCTGCATTATCTTCATATATTGTTGTTGGAATATCTGTTGCAAAAGGTAGGCTACATGTACTCTGAATGTGATGAATGACGGATCGTAGCCATATGTATTCCTTACTTGCTTCGTGGAGTGCAAGAATCTCACAGTGATTTGATGAGGTGGCAACAAAAGTTTGCTTTATGGATCGCCATGAGATTGTTGTATTATTGTAGGTAAAAATATAACTTGTTTGTGAGCGAGCCTTATTGGGATCAGATAAGTACCTAACATCTGCATATCCAACTAGACCTGAATTTTCTGTTAGTTTATTAGAATAAAATAGTCCCAAATTTATTATTCTACATAGATAACGAAATATATGTTTGACACCATTTCAATGACGTCGAGTTGGTGCAAAGCTAAATCTTGCCAATAAATTTATTGCAAAAGCTATGTCCGGTCTAGTACATTGAGCTAAATACAATAAAGCACCAATTGCATTTAAATATGGTACTTCTGGACCAAGTATTTTCTCATCATCTTCTTTGGGACGGAATGGATCCTTTTTAGGATCAAGAGACCGAACAACCATAGGGGTACTTAATGGATGAGCTTTATCTATGTTGAATTTTTTCAATATAGGTAAATTGATGGATAAAAATTCTATTTGATTTATACTCGATCTGCAAGCCGAGATAGTATTTGGTCTTCCCTAGGTCTTTCATTTCAAATTCCTTCTTTAAGTATTCTACAGTTTTTAAGAGCTCTTCAGGAGTCCCAATCATATTCATGTCATCCACATATACAGCTATAATAGCAAATCCAGTGTTTGACTTCTTTATGAATACACATTGACATATTGGGTTGTTAATATAACATTCTTTTATCAAATATTCACTTAGACGGTTATACCACATATGCCCAGATTGTTTTAATCCATACAAAGATTTATGTAGCTTGATTGAGTACAAATTTCGATTACATGCTTCAGGCATTTTAAATCCTTCAGGGATTTCTATATAAATATCTGTATCAAGTGATCCATATAGATATGCCATTATTACTACATCCATAAGATGCATACCAAGATTTTCTGAGACTGCCAAACTTATCAGAAATCTAAATGTAATTGTGTTTATCAGAAATCTAAATGTAATTGTGTCTATCACGGGGGAATAAGTTTCATCATAATCAATACCAGGTCTCTGTAAGAAACTTTGAGCAATAAGTCTTACTTTGTATCTGATGACTTCATTGTTTTCATTACGTTTCCGTACAAAAACCCATTTATGTCCTACGAGTTTGACATCTTCAAGTGTCCGGACTACAGGTCCAAATACTTCCCATTTAGTTAGTGAAGTCAATTCTATTTGTATTGCATTACATTTTCGTACAAAAACCCATTTATGTCCTACGGGTTTGACATCTTCAGGTGTCCAAACTACAGGTCTAAATACTTCCCGTTTAGTTAGTGAAGTCAATTTTGTTTGTATTGTTTCTTTTCATTGAAACCAATCACGCATTTCTCTGCATTCATCAACAAATTGTGGCTCAAAATCATCATTCATAATTTTAGTAGTTACTGCAAATGAGAATACATTGTCAATGATTATTTTATCTCGTTACCATATTTCTCCTGTATAAGCATAATTTATACTATTTTTTTTTCATTTGAAGCTCTTGTGTCTCTTCTGGGACTAATATTTCTTCTAAAACTTTTATCTCTACAGGGACATATGTCACTTCAGAGACTTGTGTCTCTTCAGAGACTATTAATCGTTCTGTTGTTTTAGAAAATATGGATTCATTTACTCGAGCATCATTTTCAATAGGATCCTATGTTTTTATTTTTATTTTTCGCAAAACAATATCCTTTGAACCAATTGGTCTACCACATTTCTGGTGTGCTGCGGATGATTCATTTACTGCATTTGATTAGATTGTTCTATAGGAACAATCACCTGGGCTAGTGTATTAGCAGTTAGTATATATGAACAATTCATTTGCTATTCATTAAAGATGACCAATTCTTTGCACCTCATTTTTACATTGAGTTATGCGGGGGTCTAAATGAGACATAGTCATTTTCCAATAAAGTTCATGTCTTACTTCAGGAGGCAAATTTCTTTCCCTTAATAATGGGAATACTATCTCATCAAAATGGAAGTCCGCAAATTGTGCGATAAATAGATCACCTATCACGGGTTCAAGATATCTTATAATTAATGGTGAGTTAAAACCAATATAAATCCCCAAGCGACATTGAGGTCCCATCTTAATGCTTTGAGGAGGTGTTATAGGTGCATATATAGCACAACCAAATGTACGCAAATGGGATATATTAGGTTGATGACCAAATACAAGTTGTAATGGAAAATATTGATGATAAGCAGTGGGTCTAAAAGGAATTAATACTGCAGCATGCAATATAGCATGTCCCCATGCAGAAGTTGGTAATTGTGTGCGCATCAATAAAGTATGTGCAATTACCTGAAGTCTTTTAATTATAGATTCTGCCAATCCATTTTGTGTGTGAACATGTGGTACAGGATGTTCTACTTCAATTCCCACTGATGTACAGTAGTCATCAAATATTTTGGATGTAAACTCACCAGCATTGTCTAAACGTATTATCTTAATAGGGTATTCTGGAAATTGTGCCCTTAATTTAATAATATGTGTCATTAAATTTGCAAATGCAATATTTCGTGTAGATAATAAACACACATGTGACCACTGCGCAGATGCATCAATTAAAATTATAAAATACCGAAAAGGTCCACTAGGTGGATGAATTGGTCCACATATATCTCCTTGGACCCTTTGTAAGAATAATGGAGATTCTAGACTAATCTTAAAAGGGAATGGTCTGATTATGAGTTTGCCTTGTGAGCAAACAGTATAAATATTTTCATTGGATAATAGAATCTTCAGGTTCTTTAACGGATGTCCATGAGAATTTTCAACTATCCTATACATCATTGTTGATCCTGGATGACCAAGACGGTCATGCCATAATGTAACAGTTTTTGGATCACTGAACTTCTGGTTCATTACTGCGTAGCTTTCAGTTGAATTTATAACTGTATAATACAAAACCGATGATGAAACATGAAGCTTTTCAAGTTTGCATTTTTTGTTTGAGACATTTGAAGTAATGCAAAGATATTCTACATTATTTTCATTTAAAGTCTCAATGTGATATCTATTTCGACGGATATCTTTAAAGCTCAGCAAATTTCTTCTAAATCTACTAGCATATAAAGCCTCATTTATATATAATATTGTTCCATTTTCTAATAAGAATGTTGCTCTTCCAGAGCCTTCAATCAAATCTGCAGAACCTGATATAGTATTAACTTTCTCTTCATTCATTGTTAGTTTTGAGAAATATTTTTTATCTTTTAAGATAGTGTGTATAGTTGCACTGTCAGCCAAATAGACCTCCCTATTTTTTTCTCTAGAGTGGACAGTTCATTTTTGGAAACCATATCCTTTAATAAAATATTTAACATTAGAAAGTAAAATAAACATTAAAAAAAACATGACGAGAAACCAACACAATAAATATTAAAAATAAGAAAATATACAATATAGTGATATAAAATAAAAGTATAAATATGTCATAATAGAGCTTTAAATAATTAAAGCCCCTTTTTCAATTTTTAAAGAAATCAGATACTTCTAGATGAGTATGATCTGCAGGATCCGATTCATCAATAAGATTTGTCTCTATATTCTTCCCATTTCTTTTGACAAATGTCTCATGCGGCTCAATTTGATTTCTTGGTGCACGACATATACGTGACCAATGCCTCTTTTTACCACATCGATAACATACATTTTAATGATACTTAGGGCGTTTGGTTTCCATATCATTTTCTTTGTTTTGGTTCTTCTATCCTCATTTAATACATCTATGTCTTTGGTATTTATAACCACCTCGAGGGTAATAACCACGCCCTCTCCCTCTTCCACGACCATGTCTAGCATTATTATGAAAATTTGCATTCACTTCAGGGAATGGTTGAGAACCTGTTGGACGTGATTCATGATTTTTCAATAACAATTCATTATTCTGTTCAGAAACCAGAAGACATGAGATTAAATCTGAATATTTTGTATACCGTCGTTCATGGTACTGTTGCTGTAAAACCACATTAGAAGCATAAAAGGTTGAGAATATTTTTTTCAACATATCATGCTCTGTCACTTTCTCCTCACATAATTTCATCTGTGAGGTAATTCTGAATAAAGAAGAATTGTATTCAGCAACAATTCTGTAATCCTGCAATCGCAGGTTCATCTATTCATATTTTGCCTTTGGGAGGAACACATCCTTTTGATGGTCAAATCTTTTTTTTAAATTTTTTCAGAGGATCTGCGGGTTCTCTATGGTCAAATATTAAGCTTTTAAGCTCTCATGTATATGGTGACGAAAAAAAATCATTGCTTTCGCCTTGTCCTGCAGGGACGTACTATTTTTTTTTTTAATGGTCTTTTTCAAACCACTAGCTTGGAAGTGCATTTTAGCATACAGCACCCATAATAGGTAATTTTTTTCAGAGATGTCAAGTGTAAGGATTTGCAAGTTTGTCAAAGATATTTTATTCAGAGAGCTTGTAGTTATCGCGAATCGTGCTATGACTACCGTGAATCATGCTGATAACGTGTTATGAATAATATGATGAAAAAGTAAAAATATAAATAAACACTTTTACAAATATATTAATATTTGAACTAGCTTCTCACTTGTACATAAATGAAAAAATTCTCCATATTTATAGAGTTAAGGAATGAAAAAGAAATAAAATCTTTTCACTATGAAATTTTGGTAAAAAAAAACTGTTTACGATACTATTTATTTATACGATATTATTTATTTGTACAGTATTATTTATTATTATATTTATAATAAGTTTTTCTTTGTTATAAAATTCAAAGTTTTGTTTGTAAGAATATTGAATTGAATTGGGGAAGGAGATGGTGGGAAAGCACATACAAGGTTCTTGAATTTTATTTGTCCGACTTTCGAGAAAATGTTGGAAATTAAAAAAATTTCTTTTGTTTATGAGTTTTTGTACTTTCACTTAATAGTCTAGTTTTGAGCTTAAAATTTTGTTTATTTGATTACATTGTGTTTTTTTGTCCTTTTGAAGAGAAAGAATACAAACTGAAAAAATAGAGAGGAAAATAAAAAAAATAAAGAGGACAAATATAAAATTTAAAAGCAATGGTAAACTTGTTCTTAGAAAAAAATAGCAATGGTAAACTTGTTTTTCTACCAGTAAGTTGATGTCAAACTTTTAATTTAACAGAGTATTAGTTATGACAAGGAAATTGAAAGTTAATTCTAAAACGTGAAAGGCAACATTAATATTAGATCTTATCTCAATGGCAATCATAAAAATAAACCGAATGAGTGGGTTGTGTTAATAGGTGGAGAGAAAATATCAAATGTTCCTATCATATTTTGTTAAAAATCAATATTCTTATCTTGATCTAAAAATTATCAAAACATCCTCCTTATGAAAAATGTACTATTATGTACACATGGCATGAAATAAATTCTAAGGCTAAGTTTTGTTTCAAGTTTCTGTTTCTCCAATCACACGTGTACACGTGTCTTCCTTTTGGAGTTAAGCTTTTTGAAGTGGGCTTTAGTTTAAACTTTAAGTGTTTGTGCAAATATTTACTATATCACTTGCAGATGAACTTTAAAGTAAAGTGGGTTTTTTTCTTCTTATATATGTAGCTTTATACATATATACAACGATTTATAGGTTTATAAAGAGATTCTTAAGAATATATTAAGATCTCATCATATATCTCATAAAATATATATTTTTTTAGAACCTTCCCAACTTATGTTTCAAGTAAATAAAAAGAATATTTGAACTTCTAAATTTCCCGTAAGTGATTGATACACTTTAAGTTTTTAAAAAGAAAAAAAAAAGATCCTTATTAAGTAACATGTTCTGTTAATTTGGACTGTGAAAAGGAAAATCTGTATATTTATCTTTAAAATAATATGCATCATAATATAATTGTTTATATTTTTTAATAAATTATAACATAAAATTATACATGTCAATATATAATAATAAATTAAAATGACATCTCACCATACTATTTATTTTTTATTTTTTAAATAAAAATTTTAGAAACTTAAAAAAAAAACCACCATTAGGTACCAGTAATCATTGCCACCGGAAAGCAATCAATCGTTGGTGATAGGTGATAGATTAACTCAAACATTATATCATCGAACTTGAAAATCAAAAGCTATATAATGGTATAGTTATTTTCATCAACTCAACATTGGACTGGTTCCAAAATTGAAAAAAAAAAGTGATGAACACAATAATGTTGCCACTTGATAGAGGTAAATGGAGGTACATCTCCATCTCCATCAGTTAGATTGTTAGTCGATAACTTCGATGGTGGTTGCAGTGCACCTCCACTCTAAAATGGCTGTAACTTTCAAGTGGCCGCCGTTTTACATCATACAAATTCTTTAGACACAATTTATTTTCTTTTTTTAAAAAAAAAATTGGTTATACAAGTAGAATAAATACCATAATCGTTGTAAAATCTATTTTAAGCTTCTCATTATTTTAAGCTTCACATCATAAAATTTTCAATCATAGTTTTTCAAAGCTTAAATTTTGAGAATTTTTTGTGCATATGTTTGAGTAAGTAAAGTTATACTTTTCTTGATTAGTCATCTATAATTAAGAGAAAGTACTTGCTCACTCCATATGTTGCTAAATTTGCTAGCCACCATAAGTTTGCATGTAGATATTCCAGTGGTGCTTTTGCTTTGTGGTTGCCTATTTTAAAACTCCTCTATGTCACTTTCCTAAAGTAAAATATTCATAGAAGTACAAGTTTGTGGACTTCCATGCTCTAGTCAGTCCTTAGTTATTTAGGTCATTTTAAAACTCCTCTATGTCACTTTCCTAAAGTAAAATATTCATAGAAGTACAAGTTTGTGGACTTAGTCCTTAGTTATTTAGGTCATTTTAAAACTCCTCTATGTCACTTTCCTAAAGTAAAATATTCATAGAAGTACAAGTTTGTGGACTTCCATGCTCTAGTCAGTCCTTAGTTATTTAGGTGCAGTAGGCTTGATTCACCAAAAAGGCTTAATATTCTATTTGATCTTGTCATTATTGCGCTCTATAAAATGTAGAGCCCTTTTTGTTTGATTTCTTTCACTACCACCAAAGTGCGAGTGCTTAATGGGCTTAGTGAGTGCATGCATGTGAATGTATTCATTAAATCGTAAAATGCATGTTATACATACAATATTAAGTGGGATGAAAATTTAATTTCTTATTCAACAAACGCATACTGAATTAAAGTTTGTTACATTAACAATTATGCATCACATACACAAAGTCAAATATCAACTTACTTTGCCATTTATAAATTTCTTTTTTCATATTATAGGGACTTATTTTTAATATTTACAAACTTATCCTTTTGTTAAAAAAGGAGAAAATGATTTCTTGCATGCTGACATAGCAATTTAGTAATAGTCTCTTTAAAATTTTCCCTTCTAAAACTTTATTTTTGTGTCCAATTATCATATGATGTAGTTTCAACCAAGCATTGGATAAGCTCGATGATTGTATGGGAGGAGATTAAATTTTGCTTACATGTGCATCAGTTACGGGGCACAATGATAATTTGACAAATGACTTAATCATAATGATGCATCTCTTGATTGTGAAATTGAGTGTTGATGTGATAGACTATGCATGAATCCCACTGAAAGAGCCCGATAAGCCAAATTATTGTGAGATTAATGGGCTTGAACTGGCACTGTAAATCAGTCTTATATGGCTCTTTAAAGAAAATGGGCCTAAAAACTTCAATGAATCTTAAAAAAACAACTTAAAGTCTTATCACAATTTTCCCATTTTCCCCCGACAGATACTAATTTTTTAAAACCTAAAGACAAACCTAAAAAATACCTAAACGACAACAATTCGATTCGGCTCGCTCCTTCATTGGTTTGATTTCAGTACTATCTTTTTAAAGCCGACTAGCTCAATCACGAACCTTCATCAGTTCTATTTTAAGTACTAAGTTAAAAACCAACTCACTAAATTAAATCTTCGTTCAACCCCGAAACCAAACTAGACTCGTAGACTGCTTTTTCCACCCCTAATGTTCACCCACCAATTCACATGTATACTTTTTGATGTGTCAGCTAGGTGGATGAGATATTGAACTGACACAATTGCTCAAATCATGAGTTATATTTTGATAAATTTACTCCATAGTAAAAATGACATTGCTGGCATTTTAAGAACTTTGACTCTGACTAAGATTTCTGACTAAGATTTTAGGGTACTCGAGTTACTGAGTATGTTTAAAAAAAAAAGTTACTGAGAATTCAATAAAGTGGTAATAATTCGAGCCACGAGATATTCATTTAAGAAACTAACCAGAGAAGAAAAGATTATGAAAAGAAAATACCGGGACCAAGACAAGCATGGGTAGGAAGATCAACTACTAAGGAGTAAAGTAAATAAGCAAAGAGTATCCTCAGCCTCGGAATTGTATAAAATACGACAAAAATAAAGAAAGAAGTCAACCACCTCACCGATGGTAGACTACGAGAACTAAATTCGTTGACAAAAAGTAAGACAGCAGAGAACCAAATGTATTTCCCTAAGTAGTAAGCTCCATGATCGCACTAACAATGTCCCCATTATGTGTCTTCAGAGCCTTGACTGCCTTGCTTCTGGAGACCCCAGCCTGTGTCATGACCAAATCAATGTCACGAGGCTCAACCCCAGTTTCATCAACTTCTTCCTCTTCCTCATCTGGCTGTGCTCCAGCAGCAGCAGCAGAGGCATCTGGTTTTGCCATCACAGATCCCATGTCAGGCATCCTGAACTGCTGAGCAGCCTGCGTCTGCAACTGGGAGCTCAAGTCCTCAATCTTAGCTTCCCCAAATATGACATAAGTCTCAGAATTTGGGCTCTTGAAGACATCAGGTTTTGAGATGAAAAACAGAATCTGCAAAGCAAGAAAAATGTTAGTAAATTGCTACCCTTCAAAAAGCCAAATCCACCACAAAAATTGAAACATAAAAGGTTTACGTTTTTCGTTCTCTTGATGGTGACCCTACTGACGCCTGTAACAGGTTTCATGCCCAACTTCAGCATTGCCTTGCGGCTCTTCTTTTCACTTCTGCTTTGTTTTGAACTCCCATTTCCACCTGCACCCAATTTCCGGTCAAGACAACTTGAATAAATAGAAAGATATTAATTGCATTTAATCTTCCAGACAAAATCAACATACAGTAATAAAATGATGCAATTAAATGAAAATAACTAAACCAGAAACTCAAAGAACGCCAAATCCAGAAGTCATAGATTACAAGGCAGGTAAATCTTTATATCATCCATAATAGCTAAAACTCTAGATGCCAGAAAGACACAGAACCAGCAAATATAATTAGGTAATAACTAAAAATGCATGAATCATGGTGGAAAGACCTCGGAAAATCAGAAGAAACAAAAAAAAAGGTGCAACTCTTTTATAACGAAGGTGATTGGAAAGACAACATGTTTCCAGCACAGCATTGAGAAACCACAAGAATGTCTTATTTGATCATCAAGACAAATACTTGCAAAGAAAAAAAATACAAAAATAGTACCAGTTACAAAATTTTAATTGAAAAAATTACAAGTAGAAAAATCTCATCACCCCCGCCCAGTATATCAGATAAAAACCATATAATAATGTTCCACACTTTCATGCAAATGAATAGTGAAATTTAAAGGCATAGCTGAACAAATTTCCCTTCCTATCATAACAGTTCATTGTACCCTACTCTGAGATTCCTCCACCATGAACAAAAATTCCATTCAGCAAAGTGGCAAAAATCGTTAAAGAACTTTCTCATGTTGAATTTTCAACTAAGAAACAAGTTACTGTTGTTATTGAACAAATCCAAAAGCACAAATGGCTACAAAGAAAAGGTTAAAAAAAACAAGATTAATCCCCAGAAAATCTTGGTACACTATTATCCAGAAATTTCAGTTCCCTCCCTTAGTACCCAAAATTAACAACACATTGCTTCTTGTTGGTCCCAAAGAAATACCAAAAAGAAGACATCTGCTTTTATAACCATTATTTTCTCACTATTCACTGAGCATGCAAAACATGTCAGTCAAATCGATGCTTAACAGCAAAGTTTAATATCAAATCCTCTTATAAGATTGAAATCTAACTCATTTCCACAAAATAACTCATTACCGTAACAGAAAATGGAACCTCTAAAGTTTAGGGAGAACAAATGCTTGTCATAAGAAAAAAGAAATGTCAAGGAAAAGACAAGAAAACTCATAATAGAAAATCAGCAATCCGAGCCAGATAAATGAAAAGGAGGACAAAATCTTGAATAGAAAAGAAAAAACCATAAAAGAGTGTTCATGCACCTTGGGCTCCATCTTCTTTGTTGTCGTCGTCCTCGTCGTCGTCCTCGTCGTCATCTTCTTCGTCTTCCTTAACGTCTTCAATTACAGGCTCGTCATCCTACAACATATAAATATAAACGATCATTTACGGAAAGAAAGATGTAAATAAATAATAAAAAGAAAAAAAGAAATAATAACAAAAAGACCTCAGGCTTCTTCTTCTCGGGTTCCTCAACATGGGTCCCGGGGACCTCAACGGCTGGAGCTGGGGGCGACATTATTAGGGACGATACGCTTTGTTTGGATTAGCCTCTCGCCTAGATAGATATTTGATAAGGATAACTTTGTATTCGGCTCGACTGCTGCTTGCATTGCTTCATGCTTTATTTGCCCTTCGAGGGGTTTTGTTATAGATGATGAAAAGGGTTCCTCGTCTATTGGGCCTGCTCCAAGCCCAGTCTCTCAGCCCCTTTTTTGTTTTGGTTATCGTAGTCGTTGTTAGTGGTGGCCTTTTTCTTTTTCTTTTTTAAAAAAAAAATATATATTCTGAGCCAAATCTTTGTAACATCCATGCCTCGTGTTTTCAAAACTGAAAACAAAAAAACTATTGTTAGGAGTTAGGACTTTCTTTGTGGAATTTACTAATATCTTATTGAACCAGCAACAGCCTAAAACCTTGTGATTTGGTATTTGCTAATAATATTGTTTGTAGGAAAAATAATTTTATTTAATAAAATAAATAAAGTGAATGTAAATCACTTTGCTCATAATTATATGTATAAAAATAAAAAATTATATTAATTTTTTATTTTAATTAAATTTAAATTAAATAGATGCAATATTCTTTAATATTTTTTATTATTCTCAGTTTTCAAACTCAAATTTACACTGTGAGCATGTGAATTTTATCTTAATCTTCAAACTTACATGTACCCAAATTTAAAAGAGTAGTAACCAAAATAAGTATACAAAAATTACTTTTATAATTATTAGTGTTGTATTTTACTACTCCTTTCCTCGCCCTATTTATAAGAATATTCTTTGGGTATTTAGAGTTTGATTAGGATTAAGAATTTTGAAATTGATTATGATTTGAGTTAGTAGAGGGACTGCAAGACCCACTTGTTCTTTTAAGTTAACCTTAAGTTATTTCACTAAAAGTTAATGATTGCACTCTAATAACTCACGTTAATAAATAAAAGCTTATTGAATTAAAATTTATTTTAATTAAATTAGACCTGACCTTTAAACCATAATAATCACTTAATTGATCATTTAATTTATATCTATATTAAAGTTAGATCATGAAAAAATATCTTATCTCTTTAATTACTTATTTACTCATAAGTCACTAACTATTCTGATGATCATTTTAAAATGTCTATATTTAAAAAAAATTTACAAATAAATAATTTATTGAATAAATTGCGATCACAGATTCAAATGACTAAATACTGCAAACATTTTACGTGAACATTATTTATTAGATTTCATATTTGCAAAAATATATTCCTATGACTCATAAAATTATATCTTCAAGTTATCGAAGTTTTGACCGTTTATATGGATCTCACTCCATGATAACTCAAAAGATAATATGCATGAATGTAAGTTTATTGCTTACTCAAGATTAAAGTCAATCAAATTTATTAAAACTTTTACAAATTAAGATCAATGACATTTAGTTAACCTAATCGAAATTCTCAATATTCTCATTCAATATATCATATACACTAATTTTTTTATTCGAAGTCTCTACTTTGATGATCAAAGTAAATCATCAACTATAAAAAATAAAAAAAATTACAACTTTACATAATAAAATGTTATTTTCATTAATACTTGTAAACAATATTTAATTTATAAAGAACTTGTAATTTATACGTTTTATATTAGCATTATTTACTTAATACATAAATTACATATTTTATAAATATAGACTCATCTATACATGCTCAATCACAAATATGAATAAATTTTATTAATCAAATAAAATATTATTATACATATTTTAAAGGCACAATATAACATTACATATCTAACAAATATTCTTCTATCAATTAGATCCTTTATTCATAAAATAAACTATCAAGTGTGTTAATTTTTATATGTAAAACATCAAGTATGTAGCTTCTTTCAATTTTCAATTTTTATGAAAGTTTCATTCTTTATTACGCTCGATAAAAATTACTCTTTTGCACAATAGACATGTAGAAAAGTCTCTAAAAATAATATTTATTATTAATTCCATAATAACTTTTAATAACTTTCAAAACAACTTTTATTCAACATTCTATACATAGATGATGATGAATTTCAAGAAATATAAATTGCTCTTATTTTTTAATAATAAAAATATGTATACAATATGTAGTGACCAGTATCCATAACCGGTAAGAATATGTATATTTATATATATAAATATACGTATTTTATTTGTATGTGGGTGATCCTTGATTTATATATTGTTATTAGTAGTGTTTTTATAGGTTAAGGATATACTATTAGTATTGGGTTTATTTGCAAGACTTTAAAATTATTTTAGGGACCAAATTGTTATACTTTGAAAGTTTTGGGGGTGAATTCGTAAATACCAAAATTTAACCACTTAGTATAAAAATACACTTTTAAAAACCCTAATTCTCTCATTTTGGTCGAGCTACCCATTTTTAGAGAGAGAAGAGAGAAATAAAGGAGAGAGAAAGAGAAGAAGAAGAAGAAAAAGAAGAAGAAAATGAGAATTTTGGATCTTTAGAGGTATATCACAACTAATTATCAATTTATTGGTGTTAATTAAGTTAATTTCTTTAAGTTTTGATTTCTGGAAATATGTATAATTAAGGATTTGATGTGTATTTCGTTTGATGTTGTGAGAATTGATGATGATCTATAAGATAGTTTGATAAATCATGATGAATTATGGAATTTCTGCTGGATAACCTCTTGATCTAGGACTTTTATAAATTGTTGTAATTCGATTCTGGTTTTGAATTTTGAGTATATGAAATTAGACATGTTTATGATCATCTGAGACTTTGAATCGACTGAAAATCTCGGAAATTGAATTTGTAGTGAATTTACCAAAATGACCCTGGAATTCTGGAAATTTCCTGTGTAAACAGTATGATACAGTGGAAAATAATTTTTGACCTGCTGAATGATCTTTAAAAATTATGAATTTGTGGAATATGATAATTTTATATGTCTAATATGATATACACGGAATTGAGAATTTGGATCAATGTGGTTGAAGTGTTATGAATTTCTAAAGTGTATCAGCTCATTGTAGTATTTGATTAACAGATATTTAAAGTTATGAAATAAAATAGTTTTAAAATACTTTTGGCAGTTATTTGGAAGCCAAATATTTATCATGGACTGAGATATGTGTCAAGAGTAATTATGTGGTAGTTTTATAATTTTTGAGTTAGTATATGATTTTATAGAATTGGGAGATTGAATACTGTTCAGTAAGTATCTTGATCCTGTCAGGTTTGTAGTTTGGATTCGATGGTGTCTATGGAATGGATTGTGTAGGAATTTTGATATAATATTCATATATAAGAAGGATATATGAGTCAAGAATGGTATATTCTGATTTTGGAGTAATTGGACATCATTTGATGTATTAGAAATTTTTGTTAAGTGTAAGTGGTCAGAATGACAGGTTTTGAGAAACCAAATATTTAGACCAATTTGATGTGATAAATGCATTGTGTATAATTTTGTAAGCTATTTAAAGTATTTTGTGTGAATTGTGAGGCTTATGAAAGGATTAATCTCCATTGATAGGTTAAGGAGATTTAAGCCTTGTAGCTGAAAGTGTTAAGAGGTAAGTATACTAGACTTTTACTGAAATCACTATAAGCATAGTAATTGTCTATGTATGATTTTGTAAATGTGCTTAAAAATATGTTTATGTTATGCCAAAGTTTATTTGATATGAAATGTGAAAGACATGTGTTTATGAATGTGAGCATTGACATTGAACATGGACATACATGTGTTTTTGAAAGCGAGCTTTCAAAATGAAATGTGTTTGACAAAGAAAGCTTTGAAGTGCAATATGTCTATGAGAAAGATTTTGTGTTTTGAGGATGCTTGAACTCACTGTTGACTTAGTAGGCATCTTATGTGATTTGTGGAGCCTTTATGTGTGGCCTTTCCTTCGGGATAGGTATATGTTATGTGTTCCGTATGTAGGGAGGATCCTATTGGTACCTAAAGGAAGAGTGAGTTATCACATTCGTGTGGTGGCGTATTGGTGCATGTGAGAGGACTCACCGATGATCAGGGTGAGGGTTTGGCTTTTACCTTCGGGCATGAGCATTATATATGTGTTATTCAAGACCTCACTTGTACTATTCCTCTCATACGGTATGTCACCTACGAGTGACATTTGGCTCATTATGTGATATGTGATGTGTAAGTCCTACTAAGTAGTAGTCGAGTAATGGTATTCCTATTATGTGTTTTGAAAGAATGTGTAAGCGCTTACATGATATGTGATTTGATAAGATTATGATTTTGATTGATAACAACATATCATACATATGCATTGTGTACATATATGTATTTGTATTTGATATATGAAAAACTAGTATGCTTACTGAGTTTTATACTCATTATAGTTTATGGTGATTTCAGGTAAATAAGGTACATGTGTGCTTAGCGGATTTGGCAAGGCTTCTGCTGTTCCTTGGGTTCCCTAAGTTGCTAGGTTGTTGTGTGTTTCATTTGGAGACACGTGGGATAGGATATTTGGTTTGTCCCTATTGAATAAATACTTATGTATTATTTCATTGTGTGTGGATTGGATTTGGTTTAAGTTTTATAAAGTGTGGTTATTGGATGATTTTAAGTAAGAATTTACAATGGATATATTCTGGGCTCCCGGTAACAAAGTTGCTACTGGTGACGTAGTAGAGTGTTAATCTCTGAGAAAACTCTGCGTATCTCCGGTTTAATAATTGTCCCAGTCATAATTCAATTGCTATAATTCTGAAAGAAATTGAAATGAAAGTTAAAAATTTTGTGTAATATAATTATGAGTGCACATGCAGTGAATGAATGTAAGTGATGTCGTGTGTCGGATCTTTTGGGTCTGGGGCGTGACAGCTTTTATTGGTATCAGAGCTAAGATATGATTCTGTAGACTTTTAAGTGTCGAGTCAAGGGAACCGAGCAGATGTCAAATCCTTAGGATTGTATTTGTAGCTTTGTTGTGTAAAAGTTTGACATATTCCTTAAATTTTATATGATTTTGTGAAGTTGACACATTATCCAAGAGCTGCTAAGATTGTTGTTGTTGTGGATAATGGTACCTTGTGGATCTTATGTTACCATTTAGAATTTTTTTTAAGTTGTGACTAATATGCTTAGCAAGAATGATGTCGAATATCTTATAATAATAATTTGCATGTCATAGAGCAAATTGAGAAAATTTTCTCAATGACAAAATATAGAGAAGTTGAGTATTGAAGACATCAATTGAAACAACTTTTATTGAAAAGGAAAACAACAACAATAGCAGCAACAAAAATACAGTAGAGGCTACGGAGTGAGATTTAAGTCTATTTTGCGCTTCTTCTGACTGTCATGAGTAGACCAATCTAACTGATGCAATGTTGGATTAGACAGAGGAATAAAAGACTGTAATTGATCAATTAGTTGATCAACAGTTGGAGCTGAAATAAGAATCCGTCGTGCTAGAAGTGGGATGAATTGTGTTCCCGCTGCATAGTCAAGAAAAGATATCAACCCGTCGTAAAAGCCATTAACATTTAACAAACCAATGGGTTTTTGGTGGATTTGTAATTGTGCCCATGAGACAATTTGAAAAATTTCCTCCAAGGTCCCGAAACCTCCTGGTAGAGCTATGAAAGCATCTGCATGCCTAAGCATTTGAGCCATTCGCTCGTGCATAGATGAGACTTGTAACTCATCCCCAATTGTTTTTCCTACAACATTTTCAATAGCTAGAGGTTTTTGAATGATACCCAAAACGCAACTACCATTATTGTGTGCTGCTTTTGCTACAGACCCCATTAACCCACGGTTACCTCCTCCATATACTAGATGTATATTTCGCTCAGCTAATACCTCACCAAGATTTTCTGCAACTTTTGTAAACTCTTCAGTATTCCCAGGGTTAGATCCACAAAAGACACAAATTTTTGTGAATCGACGAGCTGAGGTTTCCTCCATTGTTATGCTCACCCTAATCTTTGAATGTTTTCGAGTTTGTATAAGGATGCAATAATAATGTATTTATAGAGAAACAAATTGATAATAGCTGTGGAGCATATGTGTAAGTATGTTCAAGTATATATTTTTCTCGATTTTTGTGAGGCAAAAAGAAAAGAATGAGTTTTACTTTATCATTTTATAAGGGACAATAGGCCGCAAAATTTGAATAAATATTTTTGATATGTAAGTGTGATAAAATTGTGTCGGAAGCGTGATGAGTTAGGTAAGATGATTAAGAAAAGTCAAATAAAGGCATATTTTATGGGCTTAGGGACTTTGCCGTTTTGGCACTAATGGCCGACAATGCATTAATGACTTGAAGACTTTTTGAGCTAACAATTGGACTTTGGACATGAGGCCAAATTAACTTTATTAATTACAAAGATTTTGTAGTCTTAACATTAATTTTTGGCCGATAGATTAAAAGCAGATATGAAGAAAGATAAAGCACACTTGACATAAAGATAAAGCAGTAATCAGTCTCTCTTTGATGTGATAGAGCAATACGGATCTAGTTTCTGTGAAAATAGAAACAGCAATGTAGGTCAAAATGAGTCTCCTTGGTCGCTTTCATCTGTGTCGTATCCGTGAGAGAGGAACTTATGGAGTTGTTGTTCCCATACATTGAATGAGGGCTCTGGCGGAGTGGAATGTGGGTCTACCATATCTTGATCTTCTCCAGGTGAGCTAGTCTGGATGAGGGATGTGCTGGCTTCCTCTTGGATTTGGGTGTCGGTTGGATAAGGTTGGGAGTCTTGAAAGAGGGATAAGTCAAGATTGGGTTGGTGTTGGTCAAGTTCTGTCGGGACAACTGGCTGAGATTGGGTAGGTTCTGTCGGGACAGTTAGCTGAGGCCATTGGTGAAGGTTATCCATTGCTTGTCTGTATCTGGCATAATAAGTCATGTTTGGGATATGGTGATGATGAGTAGAGTAATCTGTATTTCTGAGATGTGAAAGATGATATTTTTGTCTTTGTTGGAATTTGAGTATATTGGCAAAATTCAGGTCTTCTGTAAAGTCAGCTTCAACTTGTTCCCAAGGTGCAGCATCTTCTGGGGAGATCCAAACAGACGGAGGAATTATTTGATTTTCCTGAGCAAGAATTCTTTCAAGTTCTCTCTTTTGCTGAATTACTTCTTCAGGCCAGAGCTTAATTGATCCCTTTAGTGAAAGGGTAAATGTGAAGTAATCCTTAACAGTGGAGTAATAATGAATCTCGTGATCTGAAATAATCATACCCTTCCGTTGGAGAAGTAAGACTGACCAAAGATGTTGTCTGGGGACTGCAGCATTTGTGATGTTTGCAATCATGTATTGAAATTTAGTTATCCATCATGTCTTTGGGTAAAACCATTGGAGAAAAATCAGGGCTGGATGATCTTCATCACATTTTTCTAATTTTTGGAGGGTTCTAAGTAATGGGAATTCCATGGCGATTGTATACAGATCCAACAGGTACCATAACAAGTAAAGGACAGGTTTGGACCATTGGGAAAATGGGAAAAAAGAGTGCAGGTGAAAGAAAGGGTATTCTAAGTTGAACAAAGGGCCACCAAGAACTGTGAGGCCGTGTTCTTGGACTGCTAAGATGGCGTAGTGTCTGATGAATTCTTTGGCACGGGAATGGAGTGTTCTGGTTTTGATTAGGTCTGGAAATTGTGGTGGAGAAAAAGGAACAGGAGGAGTTATGATAATGGGATTCATTATGAAGATGGTAAGAAGGTTGGTTTTATTTATTGCTAGAAAAGTGATTATGAGGCTTAGGCTATTTATAGAGTTTTATGAAAGAAAATCAATAATCGTTTTGTCCTTTCCTTTTACGTGGATGACGTTAAAGGAATAGTTAAAAGAATCATATTTGCCATCGCAGTAATTGTGCTAGTAGAATCTTTTCTATTTGAAATCGAGCATATTAGAAAAAGCAGACATGTCAATCTCAATGAGAAAATGATGTCCAATAAGGTGGACTATTTTTTTTTAAGAGTTAAAGTAAGAGATATAATGTTAAGATCTATAGTTTAAGAATCAGTTGAACTAAAGGTCTTTTTATTGAAGTTGATTTTTGATCGTTTAAGATAATGCTTTCAATATTCTGATTTGAATGACAATTTAGTTGCGTAGAAATACTACATTTTTTTTTTTTGAATGATATCAAGGTAGTGAATGATATTATGACGTATGAGTATATGTTGAAGGGATTAAAATTTTTAAAGGAGTTAAGAATTTTATGTAAGAGATTAGTATGGGTATTCTACATCTATGTTATTCTTTAATGAATGAAAGGTGAAGTGTATAGATACCCATTAAATATTGAACGAATGGGAAAAAAGAATAAAAATATGTGTGTATAATTTTATAAGTCCATAATGTGTGTCATATGTTTATTTTATGGATATATGTTTCGTACTCCTCTCGTATACTCAGCTATGAGCCAACTTAGAGATAATCTAACATATGAATGAGTATTTATTAGGATTTTGGACCACAATGAGCAAATCCTATATACAAGGAAGATTGCTTTGTAAATGTTTTATGAATAAACTATACAGTTGAAAAGGAAAATTGAGAATGAGAAGAAGAAATGAGATCTAAGTATCCTCATCTATGTGCTTAAGTTATGAATTTCGAGGACGAAATTCTTATAAGGAGGGGAGAATTGTAGTGACCAGTATCCATAACCGGTAAGAATATGTATATTTATATATATAAATATACGTATTTTATTTGTATGTGGGTGATCCTTGATTTATATATTGTTATTAGTAGTGTTTTTATAGGTTAAGGATATACTATTAGTATTGGGTTTATTTGCAAGACTTTAAAATTATTTTAGGGACCAAATTGTTATACTTTGAAAGTTTTAGGGGTGAATTCGTAAATACCAAAATTTAACCACTTAGTATAAAAATACACTTTTAAAAACCCTAATTCTCTCATTTTGGTCGAGCTACCCATTTTTAGAGAGAGAAGAGAGAAATAAAGGAGAGAGAAAGAGAAGAAGAAGAAGAAAAAGAAGAAGAAAATGAGAATTTTGGATCTTTAGAGGTATATCACAACTAATTATCAATTTATTGGTGTTAATTAAGTTAATTTCTTTAAGTTTTGATTTCTGGAAATATGTATAATTAAGGATTTGATGTGTATTTCGTTTGATGTTGTGAGAATTGATGATGATCTATAAGATAGTTTGATAAATCATGATGAATTATGGAATTTCTGCTGGATAACCTCTTGATCTAGGACTTTTATAAATTGTTGTAATTCGATTCTGGTTTTGAATTTTGAGTATATGAAATTAGACATGTTTATGATCATCTGAGACTTTGAATCGACTGAAAATCTCGGAAATTGAATTTGTAGTGAATTTACCAAAATGACCCTGGAATTCTGGAAATTTCCTGTGTAAACAGTATGATACAGTGGAAAATAATTTTTGACCTGCTGAATGATCTTTAAAAATTATGAATTTGTGGAATATGATAATTTTATATGTCTAATATGATATACACGGAATTGAGAATTTGGATCAATGTGGTTGAAGTGTTATGAATTTCTAAAGTGTATCAGCTCATTGTAGTATTTGATTAACAGATATTTAAAGTTATGAAATAAAATAGTTTTAAAATACTTTTGGCAGTTATTTGGAAGCCAAATATTTATCATGGACTGAGATATGTGTCAAGAGTAATTATGTGGTAGTTTTATAATTTTTGAGTTAGTATATGATTTTATAGAATTGGGAGATTGAATACTGTTCAGTAAGTATCTTGATCCTGTCAGGTTTGTAGTTTGGATTCGATGGTGTCTATGGAATGGATTGTGTAGGAATTTTGATATAATATTCATATATAAGAAGGATATATGAGTCAAGAATGATATATTCTGATTTTGGAGTAATTGGACATCATTTGATGTATTAGAAATTTT
Organism: Ailanthus altissimus; assembly: GCA_946807835.1. Taxonomy (NCBI): domain Eukaryota; kingdom Viridiplantae; phylum Streptophyta; class Magnoliopsida; order Sapindales; family Simaroubaceae; genus Ailanthus; species Ailanthus altissimus. The sequence goes on along the minus strand of OX327713.1, from coordinate 5,312,070 downwards.
TGTTAAGTGTAAGTGGTCAGAATGACAGGTTTTGAGAAACCAAATATTTAGACCAATTTGATGTGATAAATGCATTGTGTATAATTTTGTAAGCTATTTAAAGTATTTTGTGTGAATTGTGAGGCTTATGAAAGGATTAATCTCCATTGATAGGTTAAGGAGATTTAAGCCTTGTAGCTGAAAGTGTTAAGAGGTAAGTATACTAGACTTTTACTGAAATCACTATAAGCATAGTAATTGTCTATGTATGATTTTGTAAATGTGCTTAAAAATATGTTTATGTTATGCCAAAGTTTATTTGATATGAAATGTGAAAGACATGTGTTTATGAATGTGAGCATTGACATTGAACATGGACATACATGTGTTTTTGAAAGCGAGCTTTCAAAATGAAATGTGTTTGACAAAGAAAGCTTTGAAGTGCAATATGTCTATGAGAAAGATTTTGTGTTTTGAGGATGCTTGAACTCACTGTTGACTTAGTAGGCATCTTATGTGATTTGTGGAGCCTTTATGTGTGGCCTTTCCTTCGGGATAGGTATATGTTATGTGTTCCGTATGTAGGGAGGATCCTATTGGTACCTAAAGGAAGAGTGAGTTATCACATTCGTGTGGTGGCGTATTGGTGCATGTGAGAGGACTCACCGATGATCAGGGTGAGGGTTTGGCTTTTACCTTCGGGCATGAGCATTATATATGTGTTATTCAAGACCTCACTTGTACTATTCCTCTCATACGGTATGTCACCTACGAGTGACATTTGGCTCATTATGTGATATGTGATGTGTAAGTCCTACTAAGTAGTAGTCGAGTAATGATATTCCTATTATGTGTTTTGAAAGAATGTGTAAGCGCTTACATGATATGTGATTTGATAAGATTATGATTTTGATTGATAACAACATATCATACATATGCATTGTGTACATATATGTATTTGTATTTGATATATGAAAAACTAGTATGCTTACTGAGTTTTATACTCATTATAGTTTATGGTGATTTCAGGTAAATAAGGTACATGTGTGCTTAGCGGATTTGGCAAGGCTTCTGCTGTTCCTTGGGTTCCCTAAGTTGCTAGGTTGTTGTGTGTTTCATTTGGAGACACGTGGGATAGGATATTTGGTTTGTCCCTATTGAATAAATACTTATGTATTATTTCATTGTGTGTGGATTGGATTTGGTTTAAGTTTTATAAAGTGTGGTTATTGGATGATTTTAAGTAAGAATTTACAATGGATATATTCTGGGCTCCCGGTAACAAAGTTGCTACTGGTGACGTAGTAGAGTGTTAATCTCTGAGAAAACTCTGCGTATCTTCGGTTTAATAATTGTCCCAGTCATAATTCAATTGCTATAATTCTGAAAGAAATTGAAATGAAAGTTAAAAATTTTGTGTAATATAATTATGAGTGCACATGCAGTGAATGAATGTAAGTGATGTCGTGTGTCGGATCTTTTGGGTCTGGGGCGTGACACAATAGAATAAAATTTCATTTGCTTGAAAACCTACTTTGCCTCAATTCCTTTCTTTATTCATTGATAATTATTATTTTGTTTTGTAAAATTTACTTAACATAAATATAGACAATCACAACATCTTTAGCAAGATTTAATGTAAATAATATAAAAAAAATTAGATCAATGATTAACGTATACTAAATGAATATTCACACCCATAAAAGTCTTAACAATAGTTATCTTGGTTCTCTAATCAACACTAAATTCACATAAACAAATAAAATTAATATTTATTTATTTATCTAGTAAAAAGTCATTATGAGCATACATTTTTTAATATTTTTTTTGGATTAAGTTGGAAAGAAATAAAAAAATATTAACAATCATATTAATGGAAGAATAATTAATCTTATTTAATAAATAATGATTAATTTCTATAATTTATTAATTTATATGATTTTTAAATAATAACTTGATTAAGATTTTAAAATAATAGCTAATGTAAAATAAAAATAATATTTATGAAAATGTTTACAATACAATTAGTCATGGAACTGAAGGTTTTATTGTGATATGTATTAAAGCTTTGCACATGTATATAAAGATGAAGTTGGCTTGGTTAATTTATGATTTAATTTTTTATACAAGAGTACTTGAGTTCTCGTACCATCAATCCTAGCAAAATAGTAATGAACAAAACTCTATTTAATAATTAAAAGAATTCTTGAAAAAAAAAATCATGGCTATGGCTACATGATTGTTCCAGGTCCATGCCCTAGGCCCACTAAGGGTCAAATGAGAACTGTTATACTTGAAATTTTAGCCAATTACAAACACAATCATCGATGAAAATGATATTTTATTATATAAAGATGTAACTTTTTTATTTTTTTTATAATGGATTATTTATCTTGATCATCGAAATAGAGAATTTAAGTAAATGTTAAACATGTAATAATATTTTGTGCCCTTAAAGTATATATAGTAATATTTTATTTAATTAATAAGTTTATTCATATATATAATTGATCATACTTGATGAACTCTTATTTATAAAGTATCTGATTTATGTATTAAGTATATAATATTAATATAAAAGGTATAAATAATAAATTTTTTTATAAATTAAATCTTGTTCACAACCAGTAATGAAAATGACATTTCATTATATAAAATTATAGTTTTTCTACTTTTTATAGTACATGATTGAAATAGAGACTTCAAATTAAAAAATTAGTATGTGATACATTGTACGAAACTGTTGTGAATTTTGATTTAGTTAATTAAATGTCATACATCTTAATTCGCAAAAGTTTTAATAAACATAATTGACCTTAATTGTAACCAAACAATGGATTTATATTCATGTGTTGTGTCTTATAATTTATTACAGAGTGAGATCCATATAAATAGTCAAAACCTCAATAACTTGGAGATATAATTTTATTGGTTGTCGGAACATATATTTGCAATATAGAATCTAATTAATGATGTTCACCTAAGTTGTTTGCAGTATTTGATCATTTAAATATGTGACCATAATTTATTCAATAATTTTTTTTATTGAATAATAATTAAGGAAAATGACATTTAGACCCATAAAGTTTATAGAAAAAGATATACAAACCCCTAAAATTTTAAAAATCATGTTTATATCCCCACCAAGTAATGGAATCAATTAACTTTAATAACAAATTAGTTAAAACTGGTAAAATTACCATTATGCTCCTATTATAACTGAAAAAAGTCAAATTCAATTAAATGCTAAAAGTATGATTTTTAACCTTTGGCCTTATAAATAAAAATCAACATTTTAACCAACCAAACTATTCTAAGTTTTTTTTGTTCATATATGAGTTTAAAATGTTTATTAATATATTGTCATCAACTAAACTATTCAAGAAATGGGGTTTAAACCACTAATAGTTGATCATTGTTATTCGTTGCCTACTGACATTGTTGATTGGCATTGACCGATCATTGATTGGCATTTATTGGCTATTGACTGTCATTGACTGTTCATTAACAAATGTTAATCAGTGCTTGTTAACCGATAAAGAATTAATGTTGATTGATTGTTGACCAACATTAACCGGCTAATGATCGACTGTTGACCAATGTTAACCAATGATCATTGATTGATGTTGACCAACATTAACCTGCTAATGATCGACTGTTGACCAATGTTAACCAATGATCATTGATTGATGTTGACCAATTGTTGACTACCATTAATCATTCGTTGACTGATAATATTGATTGAGGTTGATTGGAATTCTATTTTTTTCAATTAAAAGAGAGTAATTTTTTATTTTTACCCTTTTCATCGTTAACTTTAACAGATTCTATTATTTGACACGGATGTAAATGAAAATTTTAAAATTTTAGGGGCATGTATGTCCCTTTCTTCAAACCTTAGGTAGATGTCATTTTCTTTAATATTTATTTATAAATTTATTTACAAATATAGACATATTAAAAAATAATCATTAGAGCATTCAATGAATTAGGAGATAAATAAATAATTTTTTTTTGAAAATGGGTAAATAAATAATTAAAGAAGCAAGACATTCTAGCTTTAATTATAGACATTTATTAGAGGGTCAATTAAGTTGTTATTATTAGTCTAAGGCCAAATCTAATTTAATTAAAAGGATTTTTAATTAAAATAAGTTTTTATTTATTTCTAAAGTACAACCTTTGACTTTTAGTAGAATAGCTTGAGATTAACTTGGAAGAACTGGTGAGTCATGAGATGACTAGACTGAGTCTTATAAGTTGAAGCAAGGAAGTCTATAGGTCTTGCAGTCCTTCTACTAACTCAAATTTTAATTAAACTATAAATTCCTAATCCCAATCAAATTTTAAATACCCAAGAGAGATGCATATATTATGGGAGGTAGAGAGTAGTAAAAATAATACAGTAATAAAAGAATAAATTTTTTTTACGTTATCTTATGTAAAAAAGAAAAAAAAAATTAGGTTACTCCTCTTCATTTAGTCCTAGGTACATGTGAGTTTAAAGATTGAAATAGATCCACATACTCACATGTGTGAGTTTGAATAATGAGGATAATAGACAAGATTGTAGTCATTCAAGATTTATCAAGTAAGAAATGAAGGTAATTTTCTATCCATATATATATGATTATGAACAAGATAATCTGGATTCCATTGTGTTTATTTTATTAAAAAAAAAAATTAATCAATAGTAGAATAACTAATGTATATAATATATTGAACGGGACAATTGTGAGTTTTGATCTGGCTAAATAATTGTCATAGATCTTAATTTACAAAACTATAACAAGTTTAATTGACTTTAATTCTGAGCAAGTAATGAATTTATATTCATGTGTTGTATCTTTTGAGTTATCATAGAGTGAGATCTATATAAACGGTTAAAATCTTGATGGCTTGAAGATATAATTTCGTGAGTCGTAAGAATAGATACTTGCAAGATGGAATCTACTTAGTATTGTTCACCTAAGTTGTTTGTAGTGTTTGATTATTTAAATCTGTAACTGCAGTTTATTTAATAAATTATTTATTAAATAATAATATTTATTGTTATTTTATTTATAAATATAGATATATTAAAAATAATTATTAGAGCATTCAGCGACTTAAGGGTAAATATGTAATTAAAAAGCAATATATTTTTTATGACTTAACTTTACTTATGGACATCAATTAGTGAATCAATTAAGTAGTTATTATTAGTTTAAGACCAAGTCTAATTTAGTTTAAAGAGTTTAGTTAAAATGAGATTTTATTTATTTTACATAGGATATTAGAGTTTAACATTATGTTTTTAGTAGAATAGCATATGGTTAACTTAGAAGAACCGGCAGATCATGAAATGACTTGGACTGAGCCTTTTAAGTTAGGCTAAGAAGTCGATAGGTCTGATAGTTCCTTTATTAGTTTAAATCCTAAACAAATTCTAAATTCTAAATTTTAATCAAACTCTAAATTTTCAGGGGAGATGCTTATGTATAAGGGAGGTAGGAAGTAATAAAAGATAATAATAATTCTCTTATATATTTTACGTTAAGAAAAGAGAATTAGGTTACTTATTTTCTCTAAGTCTATAGCATTGTCTAGGAGATTCATATGTCCACAAGCATGAATTTAAAGATTGAGAGAGATTCATGTGCCCATATATGTAAGTTTCAAGATTGAAGATTGTAGAAGAGTTTGCCTAGGAGATTCAAGGTGAACATCTCTTATATATTTTTTAATAAGCCTATTGAAGATAACCATCCTTCTATTCACTAATATGCCTTTCTTTAGCCTAATTAGTTTCCTAATTGCATTGTGCACTAATGTTTAAAAGGTTGTTTCAACATTCTTTAAACCAAATGGTATTACCTTGTTACAATACAACCCCTCTAATCATTATAAAACTAATCTTCCTTTAACATCTAAATGATTTGGTATTTGGTTATGCATACAATATGTAGTTAGAATTATAAACATTCAGAGCCAGTTGAGGCATTCACCATTTTATCTTAAATCGAGAAAAGGGATCTTTGAGGCATGCTTGATTCAAGTTAAAGTAATCCATATACATTATCTACTTCCCATTTTTCTTATGCACTACTACAGTAATTGACAGTCATTTAGGGTATTGAAATTCCCTAATAAATGCCACTTTTAGAAATCTATCTACTTTATCATTCATTATCTAATTTCTAGTGCAAACCTTCCTTCTCTTTGTATCGTAAGTTTGAAGAAAGGGTCAATGCCCTAGCTTATAATAGGTAGCTTCAGGATATATTCTCTGCATATCTTTGTCTGACCAATCAAACACATCTACTTTTTGCTTTAATAGTCTTATTAAGTCATTTTATTCATTTCAATGTTTGCCTCTACTTGGAAGGTTTTCTCAGACACCAAAAGATCTATTAGGAATGTTATCAGATCTTTTACTACTGGTTTTTGTTGTTCTTCCACTTTTTCTAGATTTTAGAGCATTCCCTTTGGCCATAATTTAACTGTAATGTTGGGGTTAGTTGTTCCCTTGTAGTTATATTCTTTGTAGCAGTTAAGTTGGTTTCTTTTCTTTAATCTACATCTTTTATCTTATTTTCCCCTCTTTGTCACCTATCCCTTGAGTTTCTATTTGATTGGCTTTTTCATTAATCCCTTATTGTTTTTGCATAGTTTACTTCCTTTTAACTACTCGCACTTCTTCTTTCTTTTAAGGCTTCTACTTTTAGGTTCCAATGTTGCTGTATAACGTTATTTTGTTATTAGTTATTCCCCATGTATATCTATATTACCTCTTCATGTCATTAAAATACCTCTCACCACTTAATACCAAGTATTAGGCATTGCTTCCATTAAGTGTAGTTAATGTCTTCCAATAATAACATTTTGTTAAGAAGCTCCATCCACCATCATAAATTTTATCTCTAAAGTTCTACCAGTAGTTGGGGCAATAATCAATGGCACAGAGTAAGGTTTCAAGTCCCGATCATTTAAGTTCATTCTTTTGAAGGCATTATAGAAGATTACGCCAACACTAATTCTAGTGTTAACTACACTCGTTTCACAATTAGTTTGGCAATTAACAGAATAATCACCAATGGATCTTCATGTGTCACTTACAGGTATTTAGAATCTACTATTGTGAATATTGTAAACTTGAGATCTTTAGAAATTATCATGACTTTGGCAGTTGATGTCTCTACTATCTCGCACATTTGAGCCGTCATTGCTTGATCATAAATAGTGCTTTAAATTTTGTAGCTTTCGATTAGATAGTGGCCTACCATGAATCACAACTATTGAATATTGTATAGCTAAATCAATTAGTATTTCTTCCACCAACCAATTCATACCTCTTGCACAATACATTTCTCCCCCATATTATAGTTCTCTTTATTCACAGTCTCATTTCCTAATCCATTTTCACCATTCCACTGTTCAATATTAATGTTATCTTCCTTTTTGCCTACTATTCCAATTTTTAAAGTTGAAAATTCAATCATATGGACAATTCTAATCCAATAGTTTCAGTTAGCATACCTTTTATTGTGGCAACATGTATTATAAAAAAAAAATGTCTTTTGCAACAGCTAAATAACTATCACAAATACGACCGTCGTAAAATTTTGTAACAACTACTTTAACTGTGATAAAACAATTAAACTGTAGTTAAAAAAAAAATGCAATTGCTCACAGTAATAATAATTTTTTTATTTATAATTTTTACATATATAAATTATACAAAATATTTAAATAAATAAAATTAATTATATTACAAAATTATCATACAAAATCTTAAAAATAAAGCACAACATTAATAAAATTTACTAAAATAATATTATTAACAATTTTCTTTGAGATTCCCACCCCCCAAAAAAAAAATCTTCTTTTAGTGAAGTCCCTTTCCCATCCATACACAACATTTGGAAGGTTTCTTCCAAGTTGAACTTTCCTCACCTGAGCCTCAGCTACGCCAGATTATTATTCAAGATCTCTGCAAAATTTCCGAAGTAGTAGAAAAAAAACCTTCGTCAAGATATATTATTCATAATCTCCCAGAAAATATCTTGATTCCTGAAAGCGAAGAGATTCATTCTCCCAAGAAAACAATCCAGCTGTCATTTCCCTGGCAAATAATTTGATGCATCGAGCAAGTTTAACACCCAGAACAAGGTGATGAATTATTCGCAAAACCAGTAAACTAATGAAAACGAGCTGCATCAAGTGATAGCATTAAATGGAACACAAGAGAAACAATTGCATGCCAATTTTATTAAAAGTAGGAGTAAACAGGTATAAGTAAATCAATTAAATACCATGGAAGTAATAGCATTCACTTGATGGTCTAGACCCATTTCATCAGTCAATACTAACAGTGAATCATTTTTCTAGGGTATGAAACCATGAAACTAACAAGTTACAACATAAGGGAAAAGTAACCACCATATTCCAGGATGTCATGTCATTAGTAATTCAAAATTAAACAGTAAAAACTAGTTCAAAGATTCCACTTCAAAACATTAATAGGCAAGACATAAGAAGATATTCACCACTATGAAGTCCAAAAGAACCAGCTTCTCATTAAAAGATCCACAGTCAATGAAATATCAAGACGAGATATTTCCCAGCGCTTATCAACTGCACGCCGGAAACATGTTTTATATTAACAGAAGATTAACAAGCGATCTCAATAGAGTAAAAGGGAGATATATTGCAAATAATATTTACCGCAGTTACAATCATTAACACAATAATAGAAAATGAATCAGGTTTACTTCCTACATTCCTATAGTAAAATTTGCCTGCGGGACAAATAGAAGTTCCTGCAAATACAAAAGCACACAAACTAATTAGTAAGTGCGATATCAACAATATGAAAATACAAAATGAATAAAATTCTATTGGAATAAATTTAAGAAATATGCAACAAATAGATTGTATTTCTCGACAACAGAGGGCAACCTAGCACAAAATTTTCAGAGACAAATCATAGAAGCAATTAACATAAATTGCAGATTTCATATTTTCCAATTAACCAATTAAACCTGCTACCGCCATCCAAATCAGCTCGTAATCTTTCAGATATGGCCAGAACTGTTCGTTCATTGAGAAAGTAAGATATCAAAGGAATGTATATTTTGTATTATAAAAATCAACACAATTTTATGGGATCGTAGCAATACCGTCCACGCTATATACTACACTGTTGGGTAGTCCTTCTTGATTTTAGTTTTCACATGCATCCAAGGTCTTCCTGCATTTCAAACAATTCTGTTAAATTATATGTAGCAAATCATTTTTCGATTGTTATTGGATACATAAAAATTTATTTGCTTATTGTTTTCCGAGATATTGTTATGTGAAAGACTGATATCTTCGTATGAATAATTCAGTATCTTGTTTATAGGAATTCATATGAAAATCTGAAACTGATCAAAGTCGAAGTTATCTAGGAAAATAGTAATTGTGAAATTCATTTGCTTCACCTATAATTCAAATGCAGCATTTAATATGTAAAATTTAAAATTATATGGTATCAACTTACCCTCAACAATCAAGCCATAGTAAATCATGAAAAGAAAGTTGTTCCAAGGAGAAGAAGTCAGCTGTTCCAGCACCACCTGATATAATATAATTTGGCAAGTTAGAAGGACTTCATTCACTTATGCTTAGAAAGTAACTTGGATAAATTGATCTAAAGTACTTGGATAGGCTTCAAGAAGTACCTTTTGTTGGGAAATTGAGGGGTGATGCAGGGTCGCAGCTAAAGCGAAATTGAGAAAAATAATGAAAATAAAATAAGACAAAGACAAGTTTACGTGGTTCGGCTTTTAGCCTACGTCCACGGGCGAAGACAGAAGAATCTCTTACTATTAGAAATGGAGAATACAAGTATTGTAGTGTTTTAGCCTTACAACCCAAAACCCCTATACACCCAATTCTCTCAAATCACTCAAAAACTCTCTCAAAGCTTTAGAAACTCTCTCTAAATTGCAATGAAAATGAATTGCTAAACTCTCCCATAATGGGAGAGTTTAGCATGGCTTGCTGGAAAATTGCTGGCACCGTGTGCCAGCAATTGTGTAGCTGGCACACGGTGCCAGCTACCAGCATTTCTCCCACTTGGAGATTTGATTGAGAATCAATCAATTCTTCACACCATTCTTTCTTCTTCGCCAATGCCATGTTGCCTACGTGTCTGCTAGGCCATGCAAGGATCTACACCATACAAACTTGTTGGTATTGATGGGCTTGGTCATCACATCTGCAAGGTTATCATCTGTATGAATTTTTTTCATATCCACACTTCCATCTTCTACCACTTCACGAACAAAGTGATATTGAACACCTATGTGCTTCGTTCTTGAATGAAAAGCTGGATTCCTTGCAATGTGCAAGGCACTCTGACTGTCACAAAACAATTCAACTTTCTCTTGCTTGTGCCCGAGCTCCTCCAGTAATCTTTGTATCCAAATTGCTTCCTTGCAAGCTTGTGTAGCTGCCATGTATTCTGCTTCTGTAGTAGATAATGCCACAATAGTTTGCAGTTTCGAAACCCAGCTTACAGCTCCTTCTGCAAGTTTAAACACATAGCCAGTAGTGGATTTTCTTTTATCAAGATCTCCTGCAAAATCTGAATCCACATAGCCCTTAACAATAAAATCTGATCCTCCGTAACATAAAGCAACATCTGAGGTACCCTTAATGTATCTAAGGATCCTCCTGACACAACCCCAATGCTCTCTACCAGGATTCGCCATGTATCTACTAACTGCTCCCACTGCTTGTGCAATGTCTGGTCTGGTACAAATCATAGCGAACATTAAACTTCCCACTGCTGATGCATACGGTACTCGAGACATCTCATTCCTCTCTGCTTCTTTGCTAGGACACATCTTAGAGGATAACTTGAAATTAACAGGGAGTGGGGTACTAATTGGCTTACAATCTTGCATGTTGAAGCGCCACAAGATTTTCTTTAAGTAGTTCTTCTAAGAAAGCCAAATCTTCCTGTTATTTCTGTCTCGGTGAATTTGCATCCCTAGAATCTTGTTTGCTGGTCCCAAGTCCTTCATATCAAATTCCCTAGCCAACTGTGCCTTTAATTCTTGGACTCGATCTTTGTTGGGGCCTGCCACCAACATGTCATCCACGTACAACAGTAAAATAATGAAATCATTATCATCTTCAAACCTTTTGTAGTATGTACAATGGTCTGAACTAAGTCTGTTGTATCCAAGGCTGATGATATAGGAATCAAATCTCTTGTACCAACACCTCGGCGCCTGTTTGAGACCGTACAGAGATTTGTTCAACCTGCAAACCAAATTCTCTTTTCCTTCTTCTTTAAAACCTTCTGGTTGGAGCATATAAATTTCTTCTTCAAGTTCTCCATGAAGAAAAGCTGTCTTCACATCTAGCTGTTCTAGATGTAAGTCAAATGTAGCACACATTGCCAAGACTATTCTGACTGTCGTGAGTCGAACCACAGGGGAAAATATCTCATTAAAGTCAATACCTTCTTTCTGAGCATAACCTTTCACCACCAATCTCGCACGATACCGCTCTACTTGGTCATTGCCATCCCGTTTGATCTTGTAGACCCATTTGTTTCCAATGGCTTTTCTTCCACGTGGCAGTGCAACCAGCTCCCATGTTTTGTTCTTATGCAAAGCTTCAATCTCTTCTTGCATTGCTGTCATCCATAGAGAAACTTCTTGACTTTTAGAAGCCTCCTGGAAAGTTGTTGGCTCTCCATCCTCTGTTAGAAGGCAGTATGCAACATGAGCCTCCATGACATACTCCGAGTGCCACGCTGGTGGTCGTCTCTCACGAGTTGATCGACGATCATCTGTAGCCTCAGACTCTGTTGGTTCTTGTTCTTCGTGCCCTGGTGCTGCTTCAGGAGAATCTGAATCTTCTTGTACTTGATTATTTTCCATTTGTACCATTGTAGTATCTGGATTTTCCTTCACTGTGCTATCATCTTTATCATTCCTTTGCAGTTTATCTTCTGCAAATATCACATCTCTGCTGATGACGACCTTGTGGGTAGTGGGATCCCACAGGCGATACCCCTTGACTCCATCAGCATATCCCAAGAAAAGGCATTTTCTGGATTTTGGATCCAGCTTCGTTGTTTCTTGGGGATTATACATCACGTACACAGGACTTCCAAATGTATGAAGGTGAGAATAATCAACTGGTTTTCCAGTCCACATCTCCATCGGTGTCTTCAACTCGATTGCTGTTGATGGTGACCGATTTACCACATAACAGGCGGTTTTGACTGCTTCTGCCCAAAATGTCTTGGCTAAACCTGCAGTTCTCAACATAGCTCTTGTTCTCTCCAACAAGGTTCTGTTCATCCGCTCTGCTACTCCATTCTACTGAGGCGTGTAAGCTGTGCTGAATTGCCGCTTGATGCCTTCTTGTTGACAGAATGCAATAAAATCCTCACCAGTATATTCTCCTCCATTATCTGTCCTTAAACACTTGATCTTCTTTTCTGATTCAAGTTCTACACGCGCTCTGAATATTTTGAAAGCTTCAAACACATATGACTTCTTCTTGATTGGATACACCCAACATCTCCTGGAGTAATCATCTATGAATGACACAAAATATCTCGCTCCTCCTAAGGACATCATCGGTGCTTGCCAAACATCAGAGTGGATCAATTCTAGAATTTCTTTACTTCTAGAACTGGATGTGCTGAACTTTAATCTGTGCTGCTTACTTGTGACACAGTGCTCACAGAAAGGTAAATGAACCGATTTGAGCCCAGGAAGTAAATTTTGATCAGAGAGAATCTTCAAACCTCGTTCTGACATATGGCCCAGTTTGCGATGCCACATTATCGTTGACTCTTCTGCTGAACTAGTTGATGCAACAGATGCATCTCCTTCCTGCAGTGTTTCTCCATTAAGCATGTACAAATTTGCAGCAACCTTTTCTGCCTTCATTACTACAAGCACGCCTTTGAGAATTTTCATTATCCCATTTTCAATTTGGGTCTTACACCCAGTGTTATCTAATTGTCCCAATGACAAAAGATTCTTCTTGAGGCCTTTCACATGTCGCACCTCCTGGATAATACGAACAGTACCATCGTACATCTTCATCTTGATGGATCATACTCCAGCAATTTCTAAAGCATGATCGTCCCCCATATATACAGATCCTCCAGAGATAGGTTCATATTGATGGAACCATTCTCTTTTAGAGGTCATGTGCCATGTAGCTCCAGAATCCATGAGCCATACATCAGAGAACCGTTTTCTGCTTTCAACAACTGTTGCTGCCTCGCTGTATAAAATTTCACCATCATCTGAGGTGCTTGCAATATTCCCTTGCGGTTTGTCCTCTACACTTTTCTTCAATCCCCAACAATCCTTCTTCAGATGGCCTTTCTTGCCACAATGGTAGCACTTGACGTTCTTCTTACTTCTGGATTTTGGTCTACCATGATTTTGACTCCCACTGGGGCCACGTTCTGTTGATCTACCTCTCATCATTGTCAAAGCTTCTGCTTGCTGCGAACATTCCTGTTTGTCTTCTTTATTTTTCCGTCTTCGTTCTTCTCCCAGTACAGCAGCTGTAACATCATCGAAGACTAAGAAGTCCGATAGGATATTATTCGTCAAGTTGATGATGAGTTGATCATACGAATCTGGTAGGCTTTGAAGTAGAATCTCTGCACGTTCACCTGCCTCTATTTTATGCCCCAAGGAAGTGAGTTGGGAAAATAGAGTATTTAATGTGTTGATGTGCTCCGTCACTGAAGTGGATTCTGTCATTCGAAGAGTGTACAATCTCCTTTTTAAGAAGATCTTGTTGTGCAGAGATTTAGCCTCATACAATTTAATGAGAGTATCCCAGATCTCTTTTGCTGTCTTCTTTTCCGCTACACTAGATAACACGTTATCAGCAAGTGCTAGATGCAGATCAGCAACTGCATTACCGTCAATCTCATTCCACTTGATATCATCAGTGATACCAGCGGGCCTTTCATCAATCGCTTCTAAGCACTTATTTTTTCTTAAAATCGCCTTTATTTTCATTTTCCACAATGTAAAATTACCTCCATTGAACTTCTCAACTTCGTATTTTGCTGCCATTGCTTTTCACCACGAACTACTTCTGCTAGGATCGGCTCCCACTGTTTCACGTGAATAGTAACCGTACGTATGAACAGTAACTGTATACGTGAATAGTGACCTCCTTCAACCAGAAGCTCTGATACCACTTGTTGGGAAATTGAGGGGTGATGCAGGGTCGCAGCTAAAGCGAAATTGAGAAAAATAATGAAAATAAAATAAGACAAAGACAAGTTTACGTGGTTCGGCTTTTAGCCTACGTCCACGGGCGAAGACAGAAGAATCTCTTACTATTAGAAATGGAGAATACAAGTATTGTAATGTTTTAGCCTTACAACCCAAAACCCCTATACACCCAATTCTCTCAAATCACTCAAAAACTCTCTCAAAGCTTTAGAAACTCTCTCTAAATTGCAATGAAAATGAATTGCTAAACTCTCCCATTTATAGGGAGAGTTTAGCATGATGGACAGCCAAGAATTGGCTGTCCACCTTGCTGGAAAATTGCTGGCACCGTGTGCCAGCAATTGTGCCAGCTACCAGCATTGTGTAATTTGGATAAATTGATCTAAAGTACTTGGATAGGCTTCAAGAAGTACCTTTCTCATTTCCAATGTAAGAGGCTCAAAGAACAAAGCTGCCAACCTTTGATGAGCATTCATCTTAGTTTACCACCTTCCCGTATAAAGAATTTGGAAACTCTTCAATATTCATTTATATGAGCCACAGAATTATGACAAAAAAAATTCTCATTACAACCACAAACTGAATAATATTTCTCTATCTAAGAGTTTAAATGGATGTTATTGCTTACCTACAAGAATAAAGTTACTGAAGAGATTAATTAGAAGCAGAACATGAAACACATTACATAACTCAGGCTAACAAGTACTAGTCATTTTTCATTTTCATATAGTTAGTCCAATCAAAGACACCATTTGAATTAATAATAAATTTTGAGGACATTTTCTTTATACATTTATTTTCAGTAATAATCTGTTATTGTTTTCTTATAGCATTTTATTTTATTTTTATAAAATGAAAGCAATAATAATAAATTGAGTCATCTATGCAATTGTAATATGTGAGAATATATTAATATTTATAGGTCTAAAGAGGGCTTTGTTCCATCCAAATAATCTCATCTTAATTTTGTTTTTCCATTTATTCTACCTCATTACAAATGATAGTGAAAAGGACAAAGAACCAATAACTAATTGCATAAAATTTTATTGCATTATGAGTATTAAAAGATACCTTTTACTAAAATTTGGATTGGATTCATATCAAATCGAAAAAAAAAAAAATACAACAAATATGAACACGGAATAGTCTAACTATTAAAATCTCTTAAAATGGTAAAAAAAAAAAACAATTGTAATCGAATCTCACTCAATTTGCATCAATGTAAAAGAATGTTGAACGCTAAGCGTAAACAATCAGTCAAGGATTGAATAGGCTCTATAGCATTAGATTTTATATATATGCAATGTAATTGTTGTTATCATCAAGGACGAGGAGGCAAAAGTTAATGCTCTCTCAGCATACTTTAATCCCCATTCACCTACTTGTACTTGCCTACTCTCAAGGGAACTTGTGCTCAACAAGACCTCCACCACCAAGATGGGTTGGGAATCATTACAGATTGATCAGATGATGAAACACAAATTACCATTATTAGAACATTGATAAAATTTAATAGCAAATGTTATACAATGATATGATATCACGACTGAATCTAATCTCAAACATATCAATTCAACAAGATACCAGATCTAGAGATCCATTGAAACTCCCAACTCCCAACTTTGACTTATTTTTTAAATGATGTTTGATCCTTGGCGTATGTATTGTATACTATTTTTTTTATGTGATGTTTAGTTAAAATATTTGTCTGGTTTAATTTGTTTACTCAATTTGTGAGGCTACCAATAGTTCATGCTCCTTGTGCCTCTGGTCCAGCTAGTGATAATGCAAGAGATGATATAACAACAGTCGTAGATTTACTACTTAAATTATTATTTGTCACTGGCATTTCAAATCCTATTGGTTTTAAAATTAAATCGGGAACACAAACCAAGTATCAATTAGTGTTTCTAGCTATTCTAAGGAGATAATTTCACCAGCCTATCTTAATAATTGTATTAAAAAAAAATCTTACAAGAGATCAATTAAGTTTTCTTTTAACGTAAAAGAATCTTGAACTCAACTTTCCCGAAGCAAAAAAAAAAATCTCTAAAGCTTACCATGAGCGTTTACTGGCTGAAATTGAGTTCTTATCTTATAATTATAGTACTAATATCATTGAATAGGTACTATACTAATGGTACTAGATTATAGAAGGTCAATACCAACTGTTGCCGAGGCCACCGAAGTTTGCATTTACTCAGCTATTCAATCACCAACTTGCAATTGCCTACACCAAAGGGAACTAAAATGGAAAATGCTCTCTTGATGCACAAGTTGGAACAAAATATAAAAACTCAAATATTGCATCAACACAAATATTTTAAAGGATTTCAAGGCCCTCTTAGGATGGTGCAATGAGCATAATTCAGCGTAAAGCTCTAATAGAGATAAGATATCAACATGAGTTTGCAGTTAAAGATTTTCGAGAATCTAATTTAAAATTCATTTTCATCAAATTTGAAATCCTCAATATCCTCAAGAAAAAAAACGTTTATGTTAGAAATTATATTAAAATAGTTTGACATATATTAATTAATTGTGCATTATTGATTATCTATTTTGTTGCCCATTAAAAATAATAAAATAAAGTTTATTTGTTATTGAACTTTTAATGCATTTCATATGATATAAACTTTAATGTGTAGAGATTCAATTATTTTATTTTATTTTTATGATGGGCTAAAATAAAATAAAATACTATAAATAATATGTTGAGGTTCCCAATTTAAATCATATCGTATTATTTATTCACATCCCATCGGTGAGTGAACGATGATTTTCTTTCAAAAAAAAAATTTTAGAGGTGGAAGGCTATTAACTCCAATTTTTTACGTTTCCATAGATTCGATCACGCTTTCAATTTTATTATTTTTAATAATTTAATATAAGTTCTTGATTATGGTGATTTCTTCACTAATTAAAATTTTTCTTTAACAAGTAATATCAAGCATTTATTTTTTCTTTATATTAAGTCAAATAAATTGGATCAACAACCTCTATACAAGTCAAATAAGTTGGCTCAACCACCACCACTTATGCATAAGTCAAATAAATTGGTTCAACCACTACTACTTATGTATAAGTCAAATAAGTTTGCTCAACCACTAACACTTATGCACAAATAAAATAAATTGGCTTAACTACCCTTATGCATAAGTTAAAAAAAATTAGCTTCACCTAAATAAATATTTGTCTCCATTATCAACAATCCTCACCTTGAAGACAAATATATTAACTTTGTCTTTTACAACTACAATCTCTCATGAGTGAAATTTTATCAATTCAACTCACTTACCAGAATTTATGCATCCCTTCTACAAAGATGCCAAACATCACTGACATTCTCAACATAGAGAATCATGCTCCACCATAAAAGCATATACACTTAAAATTCAACAATTCTAAGAATTTTCTTTTCGGCTCTTATCGAACAATTTGTTGAAAAATTATGGTGCAACTCCTACATTTGACTTTTTCTACAAGTTTTTCAGCCATCGATCATATTCCACCAGCCAAACCAATGCCCGTGTACAAATTTGTGAACCCGTTAACAGTAGCACATCATTTTTTCATGGCAACTAGCGATAATGCCATAAGGATGTAGCCTCCTTTTAAATGAGATCGTCATCACATATCACATTGTTAGCTTCAGATTTGAAGCAATTAGCCGAACTTGCTCCACCTTTGGGATAATTTTTCTTGACGTGCTCAAATTGTCCACATATCCAACAGATTCTTTTCATGGAGTTCTTTTTGTCCTTTCCTCCTTTAGCAGCTAATACAAATTCTCCAGATTAAGAATTCTTTTTATTGCTCAGCTTTATTTCTTCAGAAAAGAGCTTACTGGTGACTTTTAAAAAAACCACCGTTTCTTTCCGTACATCAAGATTGGCTTCATATATTCATAAGAAGTTAGAAGAGACTAGATAAGCCTTAAAGCTTTATCCTCATCTTCGATATTCACTCTAATAGCTTCTAATTCCAAAACGATTCCATTGAGAACACTCAAATGATCTAAGATTTTCACAACTTCTTGCATGCGCAATGTATGGAACTACTCCTTCAGGTACACTCGATTTGAGATGCCTTTAGCTTGATATAATTCTTCAAGCTTTCCTCAAAGCTCTTTGGCTGTAGATATTTCGTTCACATTCGCAATAATATTCTTAGTCAAACATAACCTTATTGCACTTGCACATCTCAAATCCAACTCTTCCCAATCTTCATCACTCATAATGAATTTAGAACTTGTAGAATCTTTTTCAAGATCAATAGTAGGTTTTCCTTTCAAAGCCTTTTGAAGTCCATGTTGAATTAACACAACTTTGACTTATACTTGCCACAAGCCAAAATTAATTATCTCGTTAAACTTCTCCACCTTAAATTTTATTGTTGATATTTCTGCCTCGTGCTATCAACTTTTGATGAATTTTTGTATATGTGAATAGTCACGCGTACATGAATAGTCTCGTATACGTGAATAGTATTATATGTATTCACACTACCATACCAAAAGCTTCAAGATCCACAAAAGGAACCACCCGCTTTGATACCACTTGTTGGAAAAACTACTCATAGGAGAACCTCACAATTAATTAAACCGAGATTCTTTATTCCCCGCCCTAGATCCATTGTTACAGAAAAATGTCAAACAGTGCTGAAGAATGCCCCTCAATTGTTAAGGAAGCAAACAAAGTCTCACATTGAAAAGAAATAGGAAAGATCATGGGTATATAAGGAGTAAACTATATCTCTATTAGTATGAGGCCTTTTAGGTAGAGATCAAGAGTAAAACCATGAGAGCTTAGGTCCAAAGTGAACAATATCGTACCAATGTGGAGATATGTGTGATTTATGAACTCCTTACAAGTGGTATCAGAGCCATGCCTTGAAGTTAGCAATGTGGAAGAAATTCTCGATGCCGAACGAGAAGGTGGTGAGCTTGGTAAGCCCTGGTTTGCTTGCGATGGGATCCGTGGTTAAGCTTTAAGTGGTACTCTAGTAATTCACGTAAGGCCTGAGCAGTCAACGCAATGAAGATGTGTAACAAAAATACTAGTTTATTGGGAGCGAGATCTTCCTGTGTGAAAGATAGACGGATGAAATATCGTTTAAAGGGATGCTTAGTGGTCTTTTTTTTTTTCGAATGGAGGATTGTTAAGAAAGTAAATAAAGTCCCACATTGAAAAGAAATAGAAAAGATCATGGATATATAAAAGAGTAAACTATATCTCCAATAATATGAGACCTTTTTGGTAGAGCGCAAGAGTAAAACTACGAGGGTTTAGGTTTAAAATGGATAATATCATTCTAATATGGAGAGATGGGTGATTTATGGACTCCGACGTTGTCTTCATAAATCCAAGAGCTTTCAAATTATGCTAATATCATCAGCCATCTAGATTTTGAATCCAGATCCGATAATTCACTGTATTTGTTTGCAAGGTAAGTTGATTCAAACAGCTGCAAGGTTCTAAATCTCATTGGCTCAATTTCGATCGCAATTAAAAGGTAAATTATTTAGGTGAAACATATATAGATTAATTATTTATATATATGATTGTGGTGATGATCAAATCATGGCAGCGATTTGTCAAGAAAACAGGAAGAAGAGTACAACGTTGTTGCTTGGAAAAGGAAAAAGGAGGCTATTATTATTAACATTTCCCCTGTTCTCAACTGTTAGTATCTTGTGGCTCTAGTATGTTATGGGATCATTCAAATAACATATATTCTATATTTCTTGTTAATTTTCCTCTACAAACTGTCTTTCTTTATTCGAATTTGGAAATTCCTGTAGGTTTATCTCTGTCAATTCCATTTCAAGTGAGATTTATAATTGCAATAACTGTGAAACGATGCTTGATTATGTTTTAGGATATGTAATTCAAAGCAGAAATGTGCAACTTTAGCTTTCTCTAACATTTTCATTAATCATGGTTTAATTGAAGTTAAAATAATGCTATATGTTGCCACTTCATCTTGGAAAATACCCTTCTCTCTCTCTCTCTCTCTCTGAAGAGAAATAAAATATCAATGATTAGAGATTTGGTGTACATGCCTAGATGAACTGGTTTATCAGGACGTAAGAGTGTTAATATTCGTAGTGAGTTTCACCAAATTCTACAAAAACTTTGAGAATCTAGTGTTTATTTAGTCCATGAGCATGTGATTCTATCAATCCCAATGAAAAAGAAATAATATTATATGGAATATATTTCTCCTCTTTATGAACATGATGTATCTTAGTCGCATATGATTCTGGTTTGTGAATTCTTAACCTTAATGTTTATGAGGCATAACTTACGTGCACTGCACATGATTTTGTGTGTTGTAGATTCACATAAATGAAAGATGCAAACTTTTTATATGTATCAAAATTTAACTTGGTAAAGTAAGCTGACTAAATACTTCTGGCAGACAAGAAAGGAATAAATGGATTATGAAATTAGACAAAGTTAACATGGGAGAGAAAAAAAATTGTCTTGTAAAATTATTTTTTTCAATGTTTATGAAAGGTCATGTACTATTATCTAATTAATCAAGGTCAGCAATTGTCAAAATAAGTATAGATTCCTGATCATGTATGTATCAGTACTTGTAGTGAACGATCTACTCATGTATTTGAATTCATATAACTTTCTTCCTGGAATCTTGATATGTGTTTGTTTTATAACATGAAGAAATGATGTTAAGTTTTCTTATCATGATTCTAATTGTTTTGTCTTGCTATTTTCTCTTTTTAATATTTTTTGAAACCCTATCTACCTACTGTATTCTTTTTCTTTTTATGCTTATTTGAGTTGGGGAATGTTTGAGTTTTAGGACCTTGGCTGCAAAGGGTTGTGATTTGAGAGAACCTTTTGATCATGAAATATTGAAGCATTCAAATAGGAGGCCTTTTAGGATCAGTATGGGAGTTTAAGTCTAACATATTTCAGAAGTAATAATTGTTTGGCCTTTTGCAAAAGTTGAGCCTTACATTAACCAAGTATATTTTCTTCAAATTATAGATTACGTCACGTTTGTCACTATCTTCAATTTCATATTCTACACCTGTTGAATTCAGATGTAGGAAAGAACCAATCAGGGCATGTGGAATTGGAATCCCTTGCACATAAATTTGGATCGCCTGGTAGCTTACTAACCTGTTTGCCATTGTTAAGGATGATAATAGACTTGAGGCTCAAAATTGTATTAATACATTTAAGATAGAATTAAGAATGGTTTAGTTCAACCTAATTGTTATTTATGATAATTGAAGCATTTATTTGTAAGTCCATTTTTAATGCATTTGTACTGATTTGTACATGCTTTTTAAATTATGTTATTTAATGCTTATGCAAGTGAAAAATTAGGACTTACCAAATAACATTTGGTATTTAAATTGATGTTATTTAGAACTTGCCAGTTAACTAATAAATGTTCTCTGATTGCATTTGAATTGAGCCTATTTAATATTTATGATGATATTAAGTAAGTATTGGGATGCTTGACAAATTATACTATTTTACTTATGATAGACGTTGTCATGCTCTAAGTTTATTTATTTTAAGAGTGGATTCTATGTTTAGTTGTCAACTTTGTAATAAGCTTGGGTATAGTTCAGTTTTTTTAAAAAGTAAAACTAAATCAATTTTTTTAAAGGAGAAAAATTGAAACTAATATTTTTTAATTCGGTTCGGTTCGATTTTTTTAATTTTTTTAGTTTTTTTTTAAATTGTGAACTTTTTAAATTTATTTATCCAAATAATTTAGTAAATCATTTTAATTTATTTTTTATTTTTTTATTACACATTACATAAGCTACTAAATTTGTTCTTATATATTATATAAGTTTTTTAAAAATTAAATTAACTAAATTATTATATATTACACGTTATATTATATAATAAAAAAAATTCACTACATATTACATAAGTCATTAAATTTATTCTTATATATTATATAAGTCTTTAAAAAATTAAGTTGACTAAATTAATAAATATTACACATTACATTACATGTTATATATTATATAATCAAAAAAATTTATTACACATTACATAAACTACTAAATTTATTCTTATATATTATATAAGTCTTTAAAAAATTAAGTTGACTAAAGTATTATATATTACATGTTGCATTACACGTTATATATAATATAATAAAAAAATTCCATCACACGTTACATAAGCCATTAAATTTATTCTTATATATTATATAAGTCTTTAAAAAATTAAGTTAACTAAATTAACATATATTACACGTTACATAATAAAAAAATATTACACATTACATAAACTACTAAATTTATTTTTTTATATTATATAAGTCTTTAAAAAAAAAAATTGACTAAATTATTATATATTCTGGTTTTGGGCTATATTTTTTATTTTAAAATTATAGGTTTTTTTTTTTAAATTCATTTGTCTAAATAATTTAGTAGATCATTTTTTGACCTAATTTTTGGGTCTATTTCATATTAACATAATTAAAATTTTCTTAATTTGAGGTAAATTTAAACTTTTTTATATATTAATAATATACTAATTTCTAACAATATCCACAAAATAAAATTCTCATATTTAATGAAATTACAATTAGGATTTTTTTCAATTTTTGATTTTAATAGTGAGTAAGTGAAATTGTGTGTGGGTAAATATATATTTGCATTTTTAAACCCACAATTATTTGGTGCCACGTGGTAATGTAATTAAAATTTATCAAAAACTTTTGAACCAACCTAGCTAGTTGAGTTTTTCGATTATTGGTTTTCTTTTGCCCACTCTTACTTTGTACTATATATTTGACTTGAATTTTCTTTCTTTGAAGGTGACATTGGGAAGTATGATTAGTAACAATAGTAATCGCTTCTTGTCGACTTTGAGCTTGATGCAGTAGTGATACATTAATACCACTAGCTTATATGTGTTGTATTATGCTTACCAAACTATATATAGTATGCGGCCTCATTGTTCATTACATGAAAAGTAAGGAATTGTAGTGGCCTTACTTTAAAATCTAGCTATATGATTCCCTTGGACAATTTAGCTACATTGGTAAAGTTAGATACTTAAACCTTTCTTCCATTAATACAACTAGTGAGAATTTTGGCAACTATTAGTATAACTACAAGAATTATAGTAATTAATGCTCTAGTGCTAACTAAAGCTCTTCTAATTGACACATCATTAATTTTTACCTCTAAGTATAGAGGGTGCATATTGTTTGGGTATTATACCTCTATGTCTTCGTTAGTAAAACTGTGACATTAGTAGTAAATAAGCAAGATTAGTTTAAGCCTTAGCGGCATAACATTATAGTCCATATTGAACAGAGATGTCGAGGAGTGCTTTCTTGGTGGCTTTATGAGCCTCGAGTTATACACCAGCTAATCAAACAAGGATTTGAACTTAAGATATCGTTGTAGAGCTCTCACTATAGGGTCTTATAGTTTCTTTTTTGGCTTCTTAGTTTCTTTTTCTTTGATGATTACAACCATTTATATGAAATCTTCACTTTTACACGGTCGATGTCTCTAGTGTATTCGAGAAAATTGACCATAACTACTCTTTTCTATTCATGCCATTGGAGTGGGTTAACATCTATAGCTTATGGTTTGTTGGGCACCTCTAAAGCTAACCCCAATATATGGTCAGGTGATTAAATGTTTAATACAAATGACAAATATTTGGGCTTTCCTTCTCCTTTTTAGTCAAGGTCTTCTTCAAAAGGTAAGGTCATACAAACCCATCAAGTATCCTCTAATCGATAAGAGCATTTAGATCTATCTCAATTCATGGTATGCGTTGCTTATTAACAGTTTCTCTTAGATATTATCATATAGCTTAGCTCAGTTATCCATGTGCATGACTTATGGACCTATCTTCTTCTCCTTGTTGGGCTACCACTACCAACTAACAGAGACTTTGACTAACAAGGTGTAGTAACCAGTATTCACAACCGGTAAGAATAAATATTTATATATGTATAAATATACATATTTTATTTGTATGTGGCTGATACTTGATTTATATATTGTTATTAGTAGTGTTTGTATAGGTTAAGGTCATGCTATTAGCATTGGATTTAATTGCAAGACTTTAGATTTATTTTAGGGACCAAATTGTAATACTTTGAAAGTTTTGGGGGCAAAATCGTAAATATCAAAAATTAGCCTCTTAGTATAAAAATACACTTTTGAAACCCTAATTCTCTCATTTTGGTCGAGCTATCCCTTTTAGAGTGAGAAAAGAGAGAAAAAAAGGGGAGAGAAAGAGAAGAAGAGGAAAAAAGAAGAAGAAGAAATTGGAATTTTGAATTTTAAGAGATATATCACAACTATTTCTCAATTTATTGGTGTTAATTAAGTTAATTCCTTTAATTTTTTATTTATGGAAATATGTATAATTGAGTATTTGATGTGTGTTTCGTAAGATATTATGAGAATTGATGATGATCTATGTAGAGAGTTTGATAAATCATGATGAATTGCAGAATTTCTATTTGATAGTCTCTTGATCCAGAAATTTAATAAATTGTTGTGATTCGATTCTAGTATTAAATTTTGAATATATTAAATTAGACATGTTGGAAATTATTTGAGACTTTGAATCGATTAAAAATTCAAGAAATTGAATTTATAGTGAATTTACCAAAATGACCCTGAAATTCTAGAAATTTCCTGTGTGAACAGTATGATATAGTGGAAAATAATTTTTGGCCTACTGAATGATTTTCAAAAATTACGAATTTGTATAATATGATAAGTTTATATGTCTAATAGGATATACTCAAAATCTAGAAGTTAGATCATTGTGGTTAAATTGTTATGATTTTCGAAAGAGTGTTAGCTTATTGCAGTATTTGATTAACAGATTTTTAAAACTATGGAATAAATTAGTTTTAAAATACTTTTGGCAGTGATTTTGAAGTGAAATATTTATCATGGATTTAGGTATGTGTTAAGAGTAATTATGTGGTATTTTTATAATTTTTTAGTTAGTATATGATTTTATAAAATTGGGAGATTAAATACTGTTCAGTAAGTATCTTGATCCTGTCAGGTTAGTAGTTTAGATTCGATGGTGTGTATGGAATGGATTGTGTAGGAATTTTGATATAATATTCACATATACGAAGGATATATGAGTCAAGAATGATATATTCCGATTTTGGAGTAATTGGACATCATTGGATGTATTAAATTTTTTTGTTAAGTGTAAGTGTTCAGAATAACAGGTTTTGAGAAACCAAGTATTTAGACTAATTTGATGTGATAAATGCATTGTGTATACCTTTGTAAGCTATTTAAAGTATTTTGTGTGAATTTTGAGGCTTATGAAAGGATTAATCTCCATTGATAGGTTAAGGAGATTTAAGCCTTCTAGCTGAAAGTGTTAAGAGGTAAGTATACTAGACTTTTTACTGAAATCACAATAAACATAGTAATTGTTTTGTATCATTTTGTAAATGTGGTTAGGAATATGTTTATGTTATGTCAAAGTATATTTTGATATGAAATGTGAAGATATATATTTATAAATGTGAGCATGGACATACATGACATACATGTGTTTTTGAAAGTGAGCTTTCAAAGTGAAATGTGTTTAACAAAGAGAGCTTTTGAAGTGTAATATGTCCATGAGAAATATTTTGTGTTTTGAGGGTACTTGAGCTCACTGTTGACTTAGTAGGCATTTTATGTGATTTATGGAGCCTTTATGTGTGGCCTTTCCATCGGGATTGGTATATGTTATGTGTTCCGTATGTAGGGAGGATCCTATTGGTACCTAAAGGAAGAGTGAGTCATCACATTCGTGTGATGGCGTATTGGTGCATGTGAGTGTTGGAATTTGTACTTACAGGCCATCCCATTATGTATGAATATTTGTTTCATATTTATACTAGTGTTATTATTTCAATAAATCGCTAATTATATTTATATATAGTAAGATGCTTGTAATATTTCAGACATTGTACGATCTGAAAGAGTTCAGATCTGGTCTAAATGAGTTTAGATCAGTGCTAAGAATTAGCAACGGTGAGAGTTATAAATGCTAAAAGTTGGCACTGATAAGAGTTATCAGGTTATAAGAGTCAACGATATCTAAAGAGTTAAGAATGTATTAGTAATGACATAATTGCAAAGAGTTACAAATAGTGCTAGGAAATGTCATTATGCAAAAATATTCTCAAATATTATGTTACTGATCTATCTTCACTGATGCAGGTCTGTCAGTGAATACTTTAACAAATATATAGATTGGTGTATGTCTATATCTGGATGGTCCAGATGGTTAGTCTTAGCAAACCATGAGTTTAGTGGAAGCTCGTATAGAGATACAGGTATTCAGTAAGGATTGAATACTGAACAGACTCACAAAGATCTCCAATAGACATCCCATAAAATCGTCAATGGAGGATCTTTCGAGTTGAGTAGTATTCGTGGTCCTTTGACCTGAGTGCCACGGTGGGCTTGTGAGTGATCCACTATACTTTGGTTTCACACATGTCAGAAGCCTTTCATGGTCTGACCGCTGGGTGTCGCTGGGTATGGTCCGATGCTCATAGAGTCCGGTGTGCATAGATATGGGATCCATCAGCTCATTTGGGTGAGTATTATATCCTAATACTCTATAGATTGTATTTCAGAAAGTCTTATGACCATAAGTAATAATTCCTGGGAAAAGAGTTTAACCCTAGGGATAAATAATATTACAAAAGTGTTTGGAAATATTATTTATTAAAATACAATTCAAGAGATAAGCTTTCAGTCGGGTATATGGAGATTTGACGGTGTTGATCTATATCTCTGCTCAACTCGGATATAAATGATGGAGGGATTATATGAATATGTTATAACCTCAACTTGTATAGTCTATCGCGCCGCTTTGTAATATCCGTAATGTGTGTGTGGGGCATCGTTCACGAACGTATGGAGGAGTTCTATATGACAATTCGGGCGTGGACCTAGAGAGTCTCACAATATGAAGTGTACTCGTTGTGCACTGGGGCAGCATAATGGATTGAACAGTTCCATCCTAGAAATTCCAGCAAACTGAAAATATGTTTCGGGGTTCCTCAGGTTGTGCTTTTGTTTAAACTTAAATGTTAAGTATATTATTTAATTAGTTGACAAGAATTGTTAACTAATTAGATATTAACAAGTGGCACAATTTTATTCTATGAATTATTTTACCATGAATTCAATCATTTACCATGTTAGTAAAATCAAATAAGGTAAATATTAATTATTCAAATAGTTTTTGAATAATTAAATAAATATTATTTAAATAAATAAAATATGATTTTATTTATTTATTATTTTATTCCTAAATAGAAGACATACCTAATTTGAGAAACATAAACTAAATTTAGTGGAGCACCATTTTGTAATTAATGGTTAATTTTATTAGACCATTAAAATGGCCACCAAAAATAGTTTTGGTAGTTGGCCACTTAATCTAATTTTAGTGGAGCACTTGTGAAGTTGTTGTAACCACTAAAATAGTTGAGTATATGATGCATAATTTTAGTTTTTCAATATGTACACAATCACATGCATACACCCTAAAATACGTCAACAGTGAGAGGACTCACCGATGATCAGGGTGAGGGTTTGGCTTTTACCTTCGGGTATGAGCATTATATATATGTGATTTAAAAACCTCACTTGTACTATTCCTCTCATACGGTATGTCACCTACGAGTGACATTTGGCTTATTATGTGATATGTGATATGTAAGTCCTACTAAGTAGTAGTTGAGTAATGGTATTCCTATTATATGTTTTGAAAGAATGTGTAAGCGCTTACATGACATGTGATTTGATAAGATTATGATTTTGATTGATCACAACATATCATACATATGCATTGTGTACATATATGTATTTGTATTTGATATATGAAAAACAAGTATGCTTATTGAGTTTTATACTCATTATAGTTTATGGTGATTTCAGGTAAATAAGGTACATGTGTGCTTAGCGGATTTGGCAAGGTTTCTACTGTTCCTTGGGTTCCCTAAGTTATTAGGTTGCTAAGTGTTTCATTTGGGGACACGTGGGATAAGATATTTGATTTGTCCCTATTGAATAAATACTTATGTATTATTTTATTGTGTGTGGTTGGATTTAGTTTAAGTTTCACCAAGTGTGGTAATGGATTGATTTTAAGTAAGAATTTGCAATAAATATATTTTAGGCTTCCGGTAACAAAGTTGCTACTGGTGACGTAGTAGAGTGTTAATCTCTGCGTATCTCCGGTTTACTAATTGTCCCAGTCATAATTCAATTGTTATAATTCTGAAAGAAATTAAAATGAATGTGCTTGGAAATATTATTGAATGAATGTAAGTGATGTCGTGTGTCAGATCTTTTGGGTCTAGGGCGTGATAGCTTTTATTGGTATCAGAGCTAAGATATGATTCTGTAGACTTTTAAGTGTCAAGTTAAGGGAACCGAGTAGATGCCAAATCCTTAGTATTGTATTTGTAGCTTTGTTGTGTAAATGTTTGACATATTGCTTAAATTTTTGTATGATTTTGTGAAGATGACACATTATCCAAGAGCTGCTAAGATTATTGATGTTGTAGATAATGGTACTTTCATGGATCTTAATGTTATCATTTAGATTTTTTTTTTTGTGTGTGTGACTAATATGCTTAATAAGAATGATATCGAATATCTTATAATGATAATTTGCATGTCATAAAGCAAATTGAGATAATTTTCTCAATGACAAAATATAGAGAAGTAGAGTATTGAAGACATCAATTGAAATAACTTTTATTGAAAAGGAAAACAACAACACAACAACAATAGCAGTAACAAAAATACAGTAGAGGCTACGGAGTGAGATTTAAGTCTATTTTGCACTTCTTCTGACTGTCATGAGTAGACCAATCTAACTGATGCAATGTTGGATTAGACAAAGGAATAAAAGACTGTAATTGATCAATCAATTGATCAATAGTTAGAGTAGAAATAAAAATCCGTCGTGCTAGAAGTGGGATGAATTGTGTTTCCGCTGCATAGTCAAGAAAAGATAGCAACCCATCGTAAAAACCATTAACATTTAACAAACCAATGGATTTTTGGAGGATTTGTAATTGTGCCTATGAGGCAATTTGAAAAATTTCCTCCAAGGTCCCGAAACCTCCAGGTAGAGCTATGAAGGCATCTGCATGCCTAAGCATTTGAGCAATTTGCTTGTGCATAGATGAGACTTGTAACTCATCCCCAACTATTTTTCCTACAATATTTTCAATAGCTAGAGGTTTTGGAATGATACCCAAAACTCGACTACCTTTATTGTGTGCTGCTTTTGCCACAAACCCCATTAACCCACGGTTACCTCCTCCATATACTAAATGAATATTTCGCTCAGCTAATACCTTACCAAGATTTTTTGCAACTTTTGTAAACTCTTCAGTAATTCCAGGGTTGGATCCACAAAAGACACAAATTTTTGTGAATCGATGGGCTGAGGTTTCCTCCATTGTTACGCTCACCCTAATTTTTAAATGTTTTCGAGTTTGTATAAAGATGCAAAAATAATGTATTTATAGAGAAACAAATTGATAATAGCTGCGGAGCATATGTGTAAATATGTTCAAGTATATATTTTTCTCGATTCTTGTGAGGCAAAAGAAAAGAATGAGTTTTACTTTATCATTTTATAAGGGACAATAGGCCGCAAAATCTTGAATAAATATTTGTTGATATGAAAGTGTGATAAAAATTGTGTCGGAAGTGTGATGAGTTAGGTAAGATGATTAAGAAAAGTCAAATAAAGGCCTATGTTATGGACTTAGGGACTTTGCCGTTTTGACCCTAATGGCCGACAATGCATCTATGACTTGAAGGCTTTTTGAGCTAACAACTGGACTTTGGACTTGAGGCCAAATTAACTTTATTAATTATAAATATTTTTGTGGTCTTAACATTGATTTTTGGCCAATAGATTAAAAACAGACATGAAGAAAGATAAAGCACACTTGACATAAAGATAAAGCAGTAGTCAGTCTCTCTTTGATGTGATAGAGTAACACGGATCTAGTTTTTGTGAAAATAGAAACAGCAATGTAGGTCAAAATGAGTCTCCTTGGTCACTTTCATCTGTGTCGTATCCGTAAGAGAGAAACTTATAGAGTTGTTGTTCCCATACATTGAATGAGGACTCTGGCTGAGTGGAATGTGGGTCTACCATATCTTGATCTTCTCCAGGTGAGCTGGTCTGGATGAAGGATGTGCTGGCTTCCTCTTGGATTTGGGTGTCGATTGGATAAGGTTGAGAGTCTTGATAGAGGGATAAGTCAAGATTGGGTTGGTGTTGGTCAGGTTCTGTTAGGACAATTGGCTGAGATTGGGTAGGTTCTGTCGGGACAGCTAGCTGAGGCCATTGGTGAAGGTTATCCATTTCTTGTCTGTATCTGGCATAATAAGTCATGTTTGGGATATGGTGATGGTAGGTAGAGTAATTTGTATTTCTATGATGTGAAAGAT
The DNA here is from genome assembly GCA_946807835.1 of Ailanthus altissimus. Lineage (NCBI taxonomy): Eukaryota > Viridiplantae > Streptophyta > Magnoliopsida > Sapindales > Simaroubaceae > Ailanthus > Ailanthus altissimus. Next base: position 5,281,329 of record OX327713.1, on the reverse strand, counting down.
GATATTTTTGTCTTTGTTGGAATTTGAGTATATTGGCAAAATTCAGTTCTTCTGCAAAGTCATCTTCAACCTGTTCCCAAGGCGCAGCATCTTCTGGGGAGATCCAAACGGACGGAGGAATTATCTAGTTTTCTTGAGCAAGAATTCTTTCAAGTTCTCTCTTTTGCTGGATTACTTCTTCAGGTCAGAGTTTAATTGATCCCTTTAGTGAAAGGGTAAAGGTGAAGTAATCCTTGACAGTGGGGTAATAATGGATTTCATGATCTGAAACAATCATACCCTTTCGTTAAAAAAGTAAGACAGACCAAAGATATTGTCTGGGGACTGCAGCATTTGTGTTGTTTGCAATCATGTGTTGAAATTTAGTTATCCACCATGTCTTTGGGTAAAACCATTGGAGACAAATCAGGGCTGGATGATCTTCATCACATGTTTCTAATTTTTGGAGGGTTCTAAGTAATGAAAATTCTATGGCGATTGTATACAGATCCAACAAGTACCATAACAAGTAAAGGACGGGTTTGGACCATTGGGAAAATAGGAAAAAAGAGTGCAGGTGAAAGAAAGGGTATTCCAAGTTGAACAAAGGGCCACCAAGAACTGTGAGGCCATGTTCTTGGACTGCCAAGATGGCGTAGTGTCTGATGAATTCTTTGGCACGGGAATGGAGTGTTTTAGTTTTGATTAGGTCTGGAAATTATGGTAGAGTGCAAGGAACAGGAGGAGTTTTGATAATGGGATTCATTATAAAGATGGTAAGAGGGTTGGTTTTCTTTATTGCTAGAAAATTGATTATGAGGTTTAGGCTATTTATAGAGTTTTGTGAAAGAAAATCAGTAATCGTTTTGTCCTTTCCTTTTACGTGGATGACGTTAAAGGAATAGTTAAGAAAAACCATATTTGTCATCGTAGTAATTGTGCTAGTGGAATCTTTTCTGTTTGAAACTGAGCATATTAGAAAAAAAACAGACATGTCAGTCTCAATGAGAAAATGATGTCCAATAAGGTGGAGAATTTTTTTTAAAGAGTTAAAGTAAGAGATATAATGTTGAGATCTATAGTTTAAGAATCAATTGAACTAAAAGTTTTTTTTTTTATTAAAGTTGATTTTTTTGATCATTTAAGATAATGCCTTCAATATTCTGATTTGAATGACAACTTAGTTGCGTAGAAATACTACATTTTTTTTAGAATGATACCAAAGTAGTGAATGATATTATGACGTATGAGTATATGTTGAAGGGATTAAAATTTTTAGAGGAGTTAAGAATTTTATTTAAGAGATTAGTATAGGTATTCTACATCTATGCTATTCTTTAATGATTAAAAGGTGAAGTGTATAAATGCCCATTAAATATTGAACGAATGGGAGAAAAGAATAAAAATATGTGTGTATAATTTTATAAGTCCATAATGTGTGTCATGTGTTTATTTTATGGATATATGTTTCGTATTCCTCTCAGAGACTAAGCTATGAGCAAATCTTATATACCAAGAAGATTGCTTTATAAATATTTTATGAATAAATCATACTGTTGAAAATTAGTTTAGCTTATTGCAGTATTTGATTAACAGATTTTTAAAGCTATGGAATAAATTAGTTTTAAAATACTTTTGGCAGTGATTTTGAAGTGAAATATTTATCATGGATTTAGGTATGTGTTAAGAGTAATTATGTGGTATTTTTATAATTTTTTAGTTAGTTTATGATTGGGAGATTAAATACTGTTCAGTAAGTATCTTGATCCTGTCAGGTTAGTAGTTTAGATTCGATGGTGTGTATGGAATGGATTGTGTAGGAATTTTGATATAATATTCACATATACGAAGGATATATGAGTCAAGAATGATATATTCCGATTTTGGAGTAATTGGACATCATTGGATGTATTAAAAATTTTTGTTAAGTGTAAGTGTTCAGAATAACAGGTTTTGAGAAACCAAGTATTTAGACTAATTTGATGTGATAAATGCATTGTGTATACCTTTGTAAGCTATTTAAAGTATTTTGTGTGAATTTTGAGGCTTATGAAAGGATTAATCTCCATTGATAGGTTAAGGAGATTTAAGCCTTCTAGCTGAAAGTGTTAAGAGGTAAGTATACTAGACTTTTTACTGAAATAACAATAAACATAGTAATTATTTTGTATCATTTTGTAAATGTGGTTAGGAATATGTTTATGTTATGTCAAAGTATATTTTGATATGAATTGTGAAGATATATATTTATGAATGTGAGCATGGACATACATGACATACATGGCATACATGTGTTTTTGAAAGTGAGCTTTTCAAAGTGAAATGTGTTTAACAAAGAGAGCTTTTAAAGTGTAATATGTCCATGAGAAATATTTTGTGTTTGAGGGTACTTGAGCTCACTATTGACTTAATAGGCATTTTATGTGATTTGTGGAGCCTTTATGTGTGGCCTTTCCTTCGAGATTGGTATATGTTATATGTTCTGTATGTAGGGAGGATCCTATTGGTACCTAAAGGAAGAGTGAGTCATCACATTCGTGTGATGGCGTATTGGTGCATGTGAGAGGACTCACCGATGATCAGAGTGAGGGTTTTGCTTTTACCTTCGGGTATGAACATTATATATGTGTGATTTAAAAACCTCACTCGTACTATTCTTTTCATACTTTATGTCACCTACGAGTGACATTTGGCTTATTATGTGATATGTGATATGTAAGTCCTACTAAGTAGTAGTTGAGTAATCGTATTCCTATTATATGTTTTGAAAGAATGTGTAAGCACTTACATGACATGTAATTTGATAAGATTATGATTTTGATTGATCACAACATATCATACATATGCATTGTGTACATATATGTATTTGTATTTGATATATGAAAAACAAGTATGCTTACTGAGTTTTATACTCATTATAGTTTATGGTGATTTCAGGTAAATAAGGTACATGTGTGCTTAGCGGATTTGGCGAGGCTTCTACTATTCCTTGGGTTTCCTAAGTTGTTAGGTTGCTAAGTATTTCAATTAGGGACACGTGGGATAAGATATTTGATTTGTCCCTATTGAATAAATACTTATATATTATTTTATTGTGTGTGGTTGGATTTAGTTTAAGTTTCACCAAGTGTGGTAATGGATTGATTTTAAGTAAGAATTTGCAATGAATATATTCTGGGCTTCCGGTAACAAAGTTGCTACTGGTAACGTAGTAGAGTGTTAATTTCTGAGAAAACTCTGCGTATCTTCGGTTTACTAATTGTTCCAGTCATAATTCAATTGCTATAATTCTGAAAGAAATTAAAATGAATGTGCTTGGAAATATTATTGAATGTATGTAAGTAATGTCGTGTGTCAGATTTTTTGGGTCTGGGGCGTGACACAAGGTTGTCCTTAAAGCAGCTTCCACAAGTTTGATAAATGAGACAACTCTTATATTCTCAAGAAGGGCAATTATTTTATCAATATATTACTGGCACATATTTCTCTAAGCTTTTCTTCTCTTTTCTAATCATCACAATCTAGTTTAAGGTCTTTAAATCTGTTGACATACCCAACCAAAGGCTTTGACTAGCCTTATTGGTTCGATTAAATTGGATTATAGTGACTCTTTCATCACTTTAAAAGTATTTCTTACAAAACTTTAATGTCATTTCTTCCCACATAAGAATAGATTCTACTGGTACTGAGGCGTATCAAGTGTATGCATGACATATGAAGGATATAAAGAATTCTGTAATTCATAGGCTTTTTATTGTTGGCATGTGTTCTAAGGGAATCGATGAATCTCCTAATATGCCATTTAAGACTTTTTTTCTTACCATCAAATAAAGAGAATGATAGTATATTATAGCCCTTGAGATAGGGCATGTCGAGAATTTTCACTAAATATGACGGTAAAGGGTTGTACTCTATATGTTTCATAAGATTGTTATGACTTACTTTATTAATCATCAGTAAGATATCAAACTGAGTAAGGACTTTTGCCCTCCTTTCTTATGTATTGTTGTTGGTGGCTCGATTGGTGTATAGGCTTAATTACCTCCCTCTGACTTTGCCATAAAGACTCATACATGGTATCTTTCAAAATCTAGGCTATAGTGGCCGATTGGTATCTAGGCTTGATTGCCTCCTTGTGCCTCTTTCTGATTCATACGAAGATTATTTTGAGAATCCTTGTAATGAGAAGACTAGTCTTGAACTTCATTGAAAGTGTTTCTCATGTTTTTTTTCTTTCCTCTTAGACTTTATCATTGTAAGACCTTAGCCAAACTCTTTGATGGAGTCGCCAAATTGTTTAGAGCATGTTTAAAGATCGTGATGTTGTAAAACCCTTACTAGTTATAGTATTTTTTGCGCTGATATGGAAGGCTATATAAAGATATAGCCTAAGCTTGAAAGATGAATCTCAACCTCTTTATCCCTATGAGTTTAGCAGTAAGGTCCACCAAACCTCTGAAAAGTTTCTAGAGTCTAGGAGACTAGATACTACAAATTTGCTCTGTCTATCTTGAGAAAAGTGAGTTTTTAGGAAAAACACGATCTCAAACCATAAGAGGTGTAGAATCTAGACTAATAAAGTAAATAATGGAAAAGCATGTATATTAAGGATGATATGGATATATTCGTGGTCAATGCAGACTGGTAAAAGTTATGTCCTATACGAGGAAAGTCTAGTATTTTAGGTTGTAAGATCCCTAGCTTGGAGAGAACTTGTCTCTTAAATTTTGTAAAAATAGATTGGCAATGCATGTGTATGTATATGAAACTCTAAACTAGATGCATAATTGCTGTTTTAATTGGTATTTGTGTGGAAGAATGAAGAAGATACGAATAGGTGTTGTGTCGTGATTGCCAAGGATGAATTAGGGCAAAAATAGGGTTTGTATTCTTAGAGGTTTAGGTCGTAAATTGTGATAAAGAACAAAAAGATTTTGTTTAGGAGTCTCAAAGAGTTTGGATGACAATGTAGGTTAAAAAGATGATAAAAAATGAGCTATGGCCATGAATGAATAATGATTGATGTTGAATGATGTTCTTTACATGTGATATAAGACTTTTTTTTGGAATTATAGTTTGTATTATGTTAAAATATTTTATTTAACCCCTTATCATCCTTAAATCTTACTTATATAATGAGTTGTAATCCCATTAAATGGATAAAACGAATTTATTTAATAATAAAGATAAAATGTTGATTTATTTTGAATAAAAGACTATTGGGTAATTTAGTTACCCAATAAAAATAAAAATAAAACTACAAATTCCAAATTTTAAATGATTCTAAAGATCAAATATGCATTATTGAGCTAATTTTGCTTATTATCTTTACTAATATGGACTTACCCTTATTTTAGGGCAAGTATCTCCTAAGTGGGCTTTAGTTGAAGGGTCTACATACTTTGGCATTATTTATTGCAACTCTATACCTATTAAACCATAATCAATAAATTTAGTTCAATAAAGTGATTTGAGCTCATATGTCTTACTTTATTAAATATACTAAGATATGCATGTGGGCTTAGGCTTGGAGGAGAGAGAGAGAGAGAGAGAGAGAGATTAATATAAAATAGAGAAACAATAGGTAACAAAATTAAATTTTAATACTTTAAAAAGAAGGAAGACAAGACATAGAGAGTAATATAAAATAATTTTGTATTATTGCTCATAATTAACTATGTTTATTAAATAGTTTTTTTGGCAATAATTCTTCTCTTAATGATTTTTTTTATGAGGTTAAGTAGATAATTAGTCTCGATAAAAATATCATTTTAACATTTAAAAGTTTGTGTAGAGTAAAAATTTTAAAATTTACTAAATGGGTGCAGGGAGTAAATAAGCGTTCATAGTATGTGCATTTTAAAGTGCAAAGAATTCATCTTAGACCTAAGATGATAAGGGAAGAATTTTATGATGATAACAAATTTTAAGGCGCAAATGTTCATATTAACTTAAGATGATAAGGGAAGAATTTTATTATTGAAAATAAATGAATTTGTCTTTTAAGTTACTTAAGACATCATCTGCACTAAATCTTGTAAGAAAAATTGATGGATCACCACTGCCGTGTCATAATTGATAATATAAGAAAATTGATGTATTACCTTCTCGTATCATAATTAATATAATGAGGAATAAAAGACGGGAAAAATAACAGTTGAAGTTTTTTTTATATCTAATATTTTTTCTATTGAATTTTTTAAAACATTTATTACTCTTTTTTTTGGGGGTAATTGATATTTTTTAATATCATTTTTTCTTTAAAAATAAGAAAAAACAACAGGTAGTTTTACAATTTTTTTTAAAAAATATTATGTATAAAAAAAGTTTAGGGAGAGAAAAGGTGCAACTCGTTTTCCGTAAAAGATGAAGACATTTATCGTAATATAGGAAGTTACTTCCAAAACTTGAAGTAACATCAAATTTAAGGAATATCGACATGATATTTGCTGATAAATATTTGGGACCAACATATATAAAGAACACTTAAAATAGAAAAAAATGAAAATGAAAAACGCATTTCTAGCTTGTTGGTACGTATACTTTTTCTATTATTAAAGGTTGCTTAGATGCAAATATCTCGAGTAATGTAGTTGTTAACGCGGAGATCTCGTAACTATATAAGCCAGAGAAGAAATAAGAGAAAAGGCGAGTTAAAATTGTAAAAGAATCAGCTTTTGCATTCCCCAGTTTCCAGTTTGCTCAAATGGCTATTGTATATTTCTCAAAACCTTTCAACACAATATGTGTCCTAAAAAATCAATTTATATTGTAACTCTATAGAGTAGTGATGTGGCATGTATTTACACAATAATGATGAAAACTGACCTACAGAATTCTTAATAGGGTATTTACAGTCAGTGTAACAGTAACCATTAAAGGTCTCCTGCACTTTTGTTTTCTTTTAGGATCATGAGTGACTGACGTAGCTTAATTAATATCTTAATTGTTCCTGGATCGTAACTATGAGCCATGATAGCATTATACTTCTCTGAATTTAGCATATCATCTCAAGCTCAATTTAGAATTCATCGTATCAATTTAACAGTTCATTTTGTTAACGTATTTTAAAATATATGGATGTGATTATGTATATTTAAAATATATATATATATATTATATACACAATTTTACAGCGAAATTTAGTATATGATGAACATATATACATATAATTTATATTATTAACAATATAAGATGATATAAAATTTATACTTGAAAATTTTTTGTGAAGATTTCAATTTTGAATTCTTCTTAACTCTAACTTTGAGTTCATATTGAAATGCACTATTATTCAATTCTAGTTCACAACAATTCAGTGAAATTATAAAGTTAAAACAGCAACAACTGAATTTTCAGTAACAAGGTTTTATTTATTGAAAGAAAAATAAGAAGAATTTATTTTTCTTTCTCTCTAATTTTTCTCACAATACTTTGTTCAAAGAAAAAAAACTCTCAAAAACCAAACTCTCTTCCAATCCCTCTACGTTGCACTTTTTTTGCTTCACCTTTTGTTAATCAATTATTCAAAAAAAATATTTAGGTGTGTTAAACACTTTATAAGTGCTCTCAAAATTAATTAAGTGACCAAAAAATTAAAAATTAATATTTGGTGACAATTATACCTAATTAGGTATATGTCTCTCACCTAAACTAAAATAATAAACATGTAAGTACATATTATTATTTATTTAGATAATATTTATTCAATTATTCAAAAACTATTGAATAATTAATATTTTTACCTTATTTGATTTTATCAACATGGTTAATGGGTAAATTCATGGTGAAACAACTTATAAAACAAAATTGTACCACTTATTAATATCTAATTAGTTAATAACTCTTGTCAACTAATTAAGTGATGTTCTTATCATTTAAGTCTAGACAAGTGCATAAATCGAGGAACTTTGGAATATATTTTCGATTTGTTAGAATTTCTAGGATGGAATTGTTCAATCCATAATGCTGCCCCAGTGCATAACGAGTACACTTCATATTGTGAGACCTTCTAGGTCTATGCCTAAATTATCATATAAAACTCCTCCATACGTCTGTGAACGATACCCCATACACACGTTACGAATATTACAAAGCGGTGAGTTAGACCATACAAATTGAGGTTATAATATATTCATATAATCTCTCCATTATTTATATCCGAGTAGAGTAGAGATATAGATCAATATCGTTAAATCTCCATATGCTCGACCTAAAGCTTATCTCTAGAATTGTATTTCAATAAATAATATTTCCAAACACTTTTGTAATATTATTTATCCCTAGGATTAAACTATTTTCTCGAAAATTATTGCTTATGGTCATAGGACTTTCTGAAATATAATTTTAGAGCATTATGATATATTACTCACCTAAATGGGCTCATGGATCCTATATCTATGCACACCAGACTCCATGAGCATCGAACCATACCTAGCGCACGGTCAGACCATGAAAGGTTTCTGACATGTATGGAACCAAAGAATGATGGATTACTTACAAGCCCATCGTGGCACTTAGGTCAAAGGACCATGAATACTACTCAACTCGAAAGACCATTCATTGACGGCTTTATGAGATGTCTGTATTTGTGAGTCTATTCAGTATTCAATCCCTACTGAATACTTGTATCTCTATACGAGCTTCCACTAAACTCATAGTATGCTAATACTAACCATCTGGACCATCTAGATATAGACATACACCGATCTATATCTTTATTAAGATATTCACTGACAAATCACCATCACTGAAGATAGATCAGGAATATAATATTTGATAATATATTTGTATAATGACATTTTCTAGTACATTTGCAACTCTTTGCAAGTACGTCATTATTAATATATTCTTAGGTCTTTGTCTCATTTCAGATAAGGATCTAACTTTTTAGATATCGTTAACTCTTATAACCCGATAACTGTTATCAGTGTCAACTCTTAGTATTTATAACTCTCAGTGTTGCTAATTCTTAACACTGATCTAAACTTATTTAGACCGGATGTGAACTCTTTCATATCATATACAATGTTTGAAACATTATAAGCTTCTTACTATATTAAAATATAATTAATGATTTAATGAAGTGATAATACTAGTATAAATATTAAACAAATATTCATACGTAAAGGGATGGCACATAAGCACAAATCCTAACACACTTCACCTCCATTCTCAAACTTAATAATCTGTAGTGACTTTGAGTTTATTTTTAAAGTATCTAAATTTTTCCCTGAGCAAGGGGCTTGGTCATTATATAAGCAATTCGTTCATCAGTTGGTATGTGCTTCACTTATATAAGACCTTAAGTTATTTCATTTTGGATGAAGTGAACATTGATTTCTATGTACCTGATTCTCTTATAGAAAATAAGATTTGATGCAAGTGATATAGCATTAGCGTTGTCACACCAAATTGTTGATTTGGTAGTCAAGTTCATCCTTATTTCACTTAGAAAGGCATATGTATTATGAAATTGAGTGAGCTAAAGCTCTATATTTAGACTCGACATTGAATCTTAAAACAACACTTTTTTCTTTCTAGAGCATCAAGAAATAAGATTACCACAGAGAAGTAGCGGTACCATTGGTTGATTATCTGTCATCAGAATCTTCTACCTAGTTAGCATCTATAAAACGTTTTAGGTCTAATTTGAGACCAATAGAATAGTGTAGACCATGATATGATGTTCCTTGTAAATATTTGAGTATCCTTTCGTAGACTATCTAGTTTGATTAAGTTGGATTCTCAAGATATTGGTCCAGTTTATTTACACTAAATGAGATATCTGTGTTAGGTTATGGGGTATAAATTACTTAGGGTGCTTGCATGTGAGTTGTGTTCATCATACAAACAATATACATATCTCATACATACATGTGCACAGCGGAAGATTAAATACAATGAGCACAGAAAATAACATTTGATTAATTGAAAATTTGAGATTGAGAAAATATCACCAATGAAGCCTTTGGATTAATTTTCTTTGAAGTTCACCATGAAATGAATCTTTGATCAATCCTAGCAATCAACAAGGGTGGGTTTGATTGTCTAGAATGGTAGCATCTTAATCCAGCATATATGTTTAACTCTTAAACATGATTCAAAGTTAAACTATTTAACTTAATTAAATTTGTTTTTCCTTTTATTCAACTCTTGAATAAATAAATAAAATCTTGTTTTTAGTTATTACATTTAGTAACCATTTATCTAATTTGTTTTGTTGTTCTAACACTTAAAACACAAAATAAACAATTTCAATTTCTCAAATTGAATTGACTCCCAAAATGCAAAACCTAAACACTAAAACAATTTCAAAACATTATCATTTTCAATTTCATTTCACTTTATATATATTAATGCATAAATTCCAAATTAATTTGAATTTCATTTGCATTTCATTTGGCTTAACCTAACCTTAGTTAATATTTAACCATAGTTAGATTATTTTAACTTAACCTTTAAGTTAATAAATATTTAATTACTTTAACCATAATTAACTAACTTAACCATGGTTAGGTTAACCTTTACTTAACCTTTAAGTAAGGTTAACTTAACTTAACTATTTGGTTAACTTTTAACCTTAGTTAAGTTAAATCATTTATTTAACAATTAAATAAATATATATTTATTTTAATTATTTAACAATTAAATAATCATAAAGTTAAATTACTTTTATATCCTTACTAGGTTACCAAGTTAACTTAAAGTGGGTCCCACCATTTAACCATATACTTTAGTTAACGTAACCTTAGTAATTGCTGAATTATACTGTATTGAACAATTCAATACGGTAAACTGCCCAAGTGCTCAAAGAGTACATTTCATATTGGGACTCTTTAGGTCCACACCCGATTTGTCAAATGGAACTATTCCATTAATCCGTAATCGATGCCCCATGCACACGTTACGAATATTACAAATCAGCGTGTCAGACCATATAAGTTGAGGTCATAACGTATACGTATAATCCTTCCATCATTTATATCCTGAATGTGCGGGGATATAGATCAACACCATCAAATGCTCATTTGCTCATCCAATATTCTTATCTCCAGATTCGTATCTCGATAAACAATATACGCAAACACTTTTGCTATATTGTTTAACCCTGTGGGAAACTCTTTTCCCGGGTTTATGCTTGTGGCCACAAGACTTTATGAAATACAATCTCGTAGCATCGGATATACAACTTAACTACGTAAGCCGATGGATCCCTTATCTACGCACACCAGACTCCATGAGCATCGGACCATACCCAGTGACACATAGCAGTCAGACCATGAAAGGTCTCTGATATATGTGGAACCAAAGCATGATGGATCACTCACAAGACCACCGTGGCGCTCAGGTCAAAGGACCACGAATACTACTCAACTCGAGAGGACCTTCCTTTGACGGTTTCATAGGATATCTATTGGGGTCCTCATGAGTCTGTTCAGTATCCAGTCCTGACTCGATACCCGCATGCCTATACAAGCTCTAAGCTCATGGTCAGCTAAGAACAACCATCTGAACTAGTCAGATATAGACATACACTAATCTATATATTGTGAATTCACCGATAGACCTGCATTGGTGATCATAGATTAAGAACATTATATTTAAGACATACTTACATAATGATATTTCTTAGCTCCTATTGCAACTCTTTGCAACTATATCATTACAAGTATACTCTCAGGTCTTTATCCCATTATAGACAAGGTTCTAACTCTTTATACCTCACTGACTCTTATAGACTGATAATTATTAACAGTGCTAACTATTAGCATTTATAACTCTCAGCTTTGATAACTATTAGTTCTGGTCTAAACTCCTTTAAACCAGATCTGAACTATTTCAGATCAAACAATGTCTGTAATGTTACAAGCATTTTACCATATTAATATGATATTAACAATCTTTATTCGAAATGTTTATTGTATAAATATTAACATTTAATATTCATACAATATTGGAATGGCACATGAGCACCAGCTCCAATAATCTGGTCTAGTCAAAATTGCATACTGTAGGGCTTTTATTATACTTCTATAGAGAGTATTATCTTGGAATTCTTTCCTTTCGTTCTTTAGTGAGTTTAGTTGATGCGCTCATATGAGTTTTAATGCCTTTACAAGTGCTTATTCATGTCTTTTCCAACAAATCTAGAATGTATTTAGTTTATGTAAGGCACAAATGATGCAATATTTCTATATCATAAAATTAAGTGCAAGTATACACTATCGTATGCAAGTAATAAAAAGACTAAATAAGTCGGATGTCGAACCCACAAGGATAATGTTTTCTTTTTAACCAATTACTAAAATTATGTCTTCCTAATAACTATTCAGATAAATAAAAATCTAAGAATGAATGTAAAAAATATAAAAATAAAAACACAATGCAAAGAGAATAGGATATAGCAACGTAGAGAGAACCTAGGATTAATATTATCCCTCAATATACTTTTTAATGATTAATATTCTAATATTTAACTCACTTAGTCTTTGTTATTGATCAAGACACTAATGTATTCACAAGCCTCTTCCAAGGTCATGCAAGTATACCTTAGTTTACCAAATACCTATATTCCTATGGTACTTGTAATAAACTAAGGTTCATTAAGATTAGGTCTTATTGATCATACATGCCAACTAGGTATATTCTTATCCTAAATTGAAACTTGCATATGCAACATTGAATGTTACTCTACAATCATGCATCAAATTACCTAGGTCTAAATATTATGATTCCTCTTCCGAGTTTATCAATATATTACCAATTCATTCACCATATATTGGCTAGATATATTGAAGCATTAAACATAAGTAATTTAAATAATAAAGGACTAAGTTTATTAAATACTAAAAGATATGGCAATTAAGCACACATATTGAGTTCAAATATTAACCCTAGAAAATAAATTAGTTCATAGCTACAAGAGAATCATAGTAATAAAAATAAAAATAAAACATGATACAATCAATCGCAAACCGATATAGACGTCGAATTGCTCTTGATTGATGTTGCTCTAGATTCTTGGTGCTCTTGAACTGCTCTAAGTTCTCTTTTTCTTGCTCTAGGTTCTTCTCTGGTCTCTTTGGATGATTCTTGAAGGTTGGGAACGAGTGGCTTTTTATAGGGATTGATATGAGCTTGAAAATCTCAATTCTCATCGGACTAGGACTCGGACTACCGTTGGCGCACTATGCAGTTGTCGCTGGAGCGACGCGTGAAAAAGCTATTACCGCTGGAGCGGTGGGATCTTGGCGTTGCGGCGCTGCATGAAAACGGCTTCACCGCTGGCGTGGTATGTTGATATCGCTGGGGTGATGGATCGTCGCTGGCGCGGTGACTCTTCGGCGCTGGGGCGCTAGACGCGACTTAAGCAGGTCGTTTTTCTTATTTCGATCACTATTTCAGCATTGGGGCGAAAATCCTTGTGGCGCTAGGGCGATGGACACATATTTTAAATTTCATTGAAGTCCCTATAAATAACAATAATGCACATAAATAGCCATATATTCTCATAAAATTATAAAATATCAATAATAAAAACATGAGAAAATATATGACAAATTTGCCCTTATCAACAAACCATTATTGTCTATTTTTACTTCTATACCAAGGAAGTAATTTAGGTATTCCAACACCTTTAGGGAGAAGTTCTCTCTTAGCTACCTTATTACTTCTTCATTTTCATCTTCATTTTCACCAGTTATAAGTATGTCATCCATATACACTAGAATTATAGTCAAGCCATTATTGTCAATTTTGATAAAAAAAAATGAATTATCTAAGATTGCATTTTTGAATCCCCAACTTATTAGTGCATTCTTGAGCTTTTCGTACTAGGCTCTAAGGGCTAGTTTCAAGCCATACAGAGCCTTATGAGCTTGCAAACATAGTATGACTTTTCTTTGATGTTGTATCCCTTGAGAAACTGTTTCTCAAGAAAAATGGCATTGCGAACAACGGACATGTTTTGTTGTTCAGGATCATAAAATTGGTATCCAATTGAATTCTTAGGATACCCGATGAACCGATACTTATACCCCTAGGTGCAAGTTTATCTTGTTATGTAACATTTACATAAGCAAGACAGCCCCAAATTTTAAAATATTTAAGACTCGATTAGAAACAGTTTAAATAATCAAAAAATTCACTGCTCATGTACTCACCGCCTCGATCTGATCAAAAACACTTGATGTACATACCAGTTTGTTTCTCTACTTCAAGTCAGAATTCTTTGAACTTTTCAAAGGTTTCTGACTTATGTTTCAATACCTGAGGGAGTCTTCTTCAAGCTTGCAGGATATTTTGGGCAATTACGTTTCCAATGCCCATCCTCGCTGCAAAAGAAACATTTTCTTTTTGCCTTGATCTTCTTTAGAGGTTTGGATATAAGTCACCTTTGAGGATCCATTGAGGTGTCTGCCTCTTCTTCTGTTTCTTCTTCTCTTTGGACTTCCCAGAAGCCCTCGGAGTAGAAGATAAAGCACCTTGAACGAGGAGAGCAGAGCCCTCTTTGTGGATATCCTCATCTGCTGTCTTTAATATATTATGAAGATCAGTATATGTTGGGGTTAATCCTGTATATTAAAGTTCATGATGAACTGCGTGAATAACCTCGGAAGCGACTGTAGAATCAAACTATTCCCTAAATTATTGTTTAAAGAAATATTCATAGTTTCAAGCCTCTCAATATATCTGATAATTTTGAGGACATGAGGACTGACTGGACTACCCTCTGGAAGTCTAGCTTGAAAATATGCTTTGGCGACACGGTATATTTCAATCTAAGGCCTATCACTAAAAAGCTCCTTCAGGTAGAGCATGATACTACTAGCATTGTCCATATGGAGATGCTCTCTCTGCAGCTCATGAGACATAGAGGCAAGGACGTAAGATTTAACTTTTAAATCTTCATCCAACTATTTCTGATATGTCACCCTTTCATCTGAAGTGGCATCATCATAAATACCTCTGGGCATCTTCTGATCAACAATATATCTAAGCCTCTCAGAATTCAGAACAATTCTGAGATTAGTCATCCATTCTGAATAGTTATCAGCACCCTTAAGTTGGTTAGCATCAAGAATGCACGTCAAAGAGTTGTTTGAAGCCATATTAATCTTTACAAGACAAAATAAAATAGAAATATATCAGCAGATTAAAACGTTTTAAATCATGGGTATAACAATTATATAATTTTTAATTTAAAAAACGTCCTCTCACTGCTTTACATAATTCCTTTAATCTCTCTAACGGGATAACGATAGTTTAAAAAACTTTAAACTATACAGTGAGAAGTGGACCTCATAGGCATTTTACTCCAGTCTCACGCTAAAGCAATATTGACCTTTGTAAACTCAATAGGTAGACAATTGTTGTCAATTGTAACTCTTATAACTGATCCTAAATACACTTTATCCTCACGCTAAAGCAATATTTGGTAAGTGTATTTCATATTAACTTGCCAATTATCAAATATATGCTACTCACGCTAAAGCAATATTGGATAATATGTTCGCATATATTGACTCATCTCATATTTTACCGGCATTAGACCACGTCACACCGACCAAATTCCTCACACTAAAGCAATATTGGGAAAGACCATAATGACCCATCTTACACGTATTAACAAGACGGATCATTAAAATATTAACACATAATACAATAGTATTTAATCTGATTAAGAGAAATTTTAAATAGAGACTCTCATCACATGAGAAGGTTCTTCTCAATCAATTATTTAATCCTGTGCAAACACAACTAACCCTCACTAGTAGAGTTCCCATTGTGGTTACCTACACAAAAAAATATATATATATATACTGGTTTATCATGTAAACTAATAACTCTTATTATTACATCTCATAAACCCCCCACATTTAAAAATTTTAAAAAAATTTACTCTTTTTTTATAGTGTCAACACTGCAGCATTGGCGTTTTAGCGTTGTGGTGCTGGTTTACCAGTATTGGAGCGCTGAAAGTAGTGCTTCCAGTGCTGAAGCTCCATGTTCTCAATGCCCTAGCGATCATCTATCACTGGAGCGTCATACACCCAGCGCGCCAGCGTTCATATGAACGTTGTAGCACTGGACATAAGTGATGCGGCGTTCCAGGGATAGTGTTTATCGATTTTTCATTTTCAACACTTAAAATGCATCCGAACGGCCCCGAAACTTGTCCTACAACATAACTAACATTTAGCAAAAACTAAAATCACACAAAATTGCTCTGATACCAATTGTTGGGAGTGGATTTATTAAGGGTGTTTGCATGTGGGATGTGTGTTTAACAATAAAATATACATATCTTATACATATATAAATACAACAGAAGCATAAAACTTTATAATAAACACAATTATTATATATTAATCAAATTAACAAAAACAAAATTAAGAAATAACCCTTGAAACCTTTGGATCAAAATTGTTGAAGTCCGCTGAAATGCAATCTTTAATCAATTCTAGTAATCAACAATGGTGTGTTTGATTATCTAAAATGGTAGGATTTGATCTAGCAAAAGTTTAACAATTTAAACTTATGTTCTTGATTTTTTTTCTTTTGATTAACACTTAATGAATTAATCAAAAACTTATTTTGCTTAATTGGTTTTAATACCTTATAAAACAAAATTATGAATTCAACAACTTGAGTCCAAAATTAATAAAATAATTTCTCTTTTCTCTCTTTGTTATAGCTGGCCAATATCTTAGCAAAATAAAATTTTAACAACTTATGAATTTAATTATATTTGGCTAATATATACAAATGAATTTAATTTCAAATTATTACACTTAATTTTAATTTACATTTAACCTAACCTAACCATAGTTAAATTTTAACTCTAGTTAGGTTAAATAAACATTTAAATATTCTAACTATAGTTAACTAACTTAACCATGGTTAGATTATTAGCGATTTAATAAAATATTCATTGTATAAATATTACAAAATAAAAAATTCATACAAACAGGGATGATACGTAAGCACAAACCCTAACAATATGTGTATTAAGTAAATACATATCCAATCTTGGGAAAGCACACTGGATAGGAATTAAATGGCTGTTAAGATACCTAAGTGGTACTTCTGATTATAAATTAGTATATGGTAAACATGAAAATAAATTGAGTTTGGTTAGCTACGTTGACTTTGACTTTACATGAGATAGAGATAAAAGAAGATCAACTACTACTTATGTTTTTACACTTTGTGGTAATTTTGTAAGCTAAAAGTCTCAATTATAGCCCTTTGTAGCATTGTCCACCACAGAGACAGAATATATATCCATGATTGAGGCTATGAAAGAAGCTCTTTGGCTCCAAGGTTTAATTAATGATATATATATATACACGCTAACTGAACATGTTGTTAGCATAATCAAAGTACTATTCACCGTAGCAAAAATTCAATATTCTATAAGATGACAAAGCATATTGAAGTTTAGTACCATTTCATTAAGGAACTAATTGTAAAATGAAGAGTTACTCTCTATAAAATACCAACATAAGAGAACCCTATAGAAATGGGAACCAGGGTCCTGACAAGATCAAGTTCAAATATTGTTTAGATTTGCTCCATATTGACAGAAGATGAATAAAGGTTAGTTATTACAAGTTAAAAAGAATAGGTCAGGAGTCTATTCAAAATAAGTCGAGGAATAACTCATGGAACTAAGGTAAAGATTGTTGTAATATTGGTCCCATAAGTCATTCAACATAAAGTGTAAGGGCAAAATTGTAAACTCACTAATAAATAAGTAAAACGGTGCCTTAAGTACTAGTATACATTCTTGCTTAATGTAACCCTAAAACACAATTTAGTCATTCTTTTGTTTCTAGAGAAATAAAAAGAGAAAGCTTCTGAGATTTGAGACCTGTGGTTCTTGAGTCAATTCTTCTTCTTGGTTTTGTATCTGAGTCGATTTCTGTAAGAGTGACTTAGATAATGGTTTTTAGGGCTATAATCTTGATTTATAGTGGATAGGATCTTTTGTTCTATGCTTGAAAAGGGATGTAAGTTTTATTAGTGAAACCGAACCACTGGATATCGTTTCTTGATTGTGTGGTTATTTTATTCTTGTAAATTTCTTGTTCTTGTTCATATTTCATATCCTTATTTTTGTTTACAGCAGTGATGTTTTTCTTGATGTCTGCTATATGTACAAGTATATATTTATAGTATAGGATTTAACATAAAAAGGGGAAAATGGCATAACTTAGACATCTTATCTAGTAATTTTATCATTCTCAAATAGCAAGACATAAGCATTCAATTTTAGTTTAGTTAACTCTAATACTCCATTCAAGTTAGAGCATGGATGTTTTGAATGCTTAAATTGCTACCATGATAATGAAACTGATATTTTCCAAGAGGCCTCGTAAAGATGTCGATAATTAAACGAGCAAATGAAATGTGTTATTTTGATCAATCTGGCATAAATTGTTTCACAAATAAAGTGGCAATTCAATTCAATATGTTTTCTTCTATTATGGAATACTGGGTTAGTAGCAATATGAATAAGAGACTAATTGTCACAATAAAGGCCCATATATTAAGAACGAGAACTACGTCTTTTAAAAGCCATTTGAGCAAAACTATTTCATAAATAGTAGAGGCCATAAGCCCATATGTATTTTTTTTAAGTCAACATAATATGTCATATCATTGATAAATCAATAATATTACATCGTAAGACTCAAAATATAAAATCAAAAGATTATCGAGATGTTACTTGGGATAAGATAATTCTATTAAGGTATGCTTGACCCTATTTTATTAATCTTAGAGACACAAATTAACCCCATAATAAGAGATCATCCATACAAACAAGGATCAATGTCCTATTTAAAAATGGGAGATCCTACCCCCACAAAAAGGCATAAAAATAACCTTCGTAAGAGGGACAAAACCACCCTTACGTAAGAGAGGACTACAAAATACCACTTAATACATCCAACTCCACAATTTCTATCACAACCCAATCAAATCCTAATCTAAGGCTAATAGGAGTCAATTAGGTATAATATTTCTATATTCCAAACTTACTATTTGTTCGTTAAAATTAAAATTAGATGGCCTTTTATATGTTTTATTGTTATTTTGTAGATTTTGAGTTAGTGAGGGCAAGTAGAGATGAAAATCTAATGATTACAAAGGAAAAACATTAAATTTACTACAGTAACTATGAACAATGACATGTGAACAGTGATAATACTACAGTAATTTTACTATAGTAATCGTGCCCAACATCGTAGCACCCAGAACAGAAAAATGAGAGCGGCGGTGCCCATCACCAATGCTATAGTGCCCAAGAAGTTTCCCTAACTTGATGTTTTCCAAGTCTGGATGTTGTGGTGCTTAACCTTCGTGCAACATATAAAAACCCCTATCTTTTAAGTCCTATTTCAACTTGAATTCGAAGCCCTATGACCCTAAGGTTACGAAGACCTATAAAAGAATTCTTTTCAAAGCCAAAACATACATAAAATCAGAGGAAAACTTAGGGAAAATAAAACACATCACAAAATAATAAATCACATTGAAGAATGCAAGATTCAAGATCAAGATTTGTGTAATCAAGCAAAGAAGAGATAAAGGGGGTCCAGGGGATTAGCTTTGTGTTATTTCTTCTCTTTTCTTAATTCTATGATCTTGTTCATGATGTTTTCAATTCATTACTTTGATACTCTTGGATGAATGATGAATTAAACTCTTTTGATCTAGGGTTAGACTTTATATGTAGTTCAATTTTATTGACTCTTAATTTATAAACTTAATACATTAAATTGATTCGTTATATCTTCCGTTTAATGCTTTCATTATATCTGGCCAATATCTTGCATGATTGAGGACTCATAATGAAATCGATGGAGGAATTTATGTATTTAGCCTAGAATAGTTTGATACATGATCATAGGGTAACAACTATGAGTTCCATGTAGAATATAAATATACTTAAATGGCATATATAGTATAATTTAAACCTGTTCTTAATGATTTTCATTTTATTTGGATTACCATAAATATATAGGTAATTGTTATGGTGTAATATAGTCACTCAACCATCAACAAAGGCTTGTGATGAGATTAGAGTCTAGCCAATCAATTTTTATTAAGGGATTAACTAAGAGATTAATAAAATCAATAAAATTTAAGGGATAAGTCAAAACTCTCGATTCCTTTAAATTAGTGAATTCAACCTTTGATTGCTTTTGATTAATTTAGTTTTAATTTGATAGAAGTAGATTAATTACATAAATTTCATCTTTTGATTCATCTGGATAAAAGCAAGTAGAATCGGTTTTAGTACTTGATTGAAAAAAATAGGTTAAATAGTCCATGTGGGAACGATATCTATACTTCAATCTTATATTACTTGATACGATAGCATGTACTTGTGTTTACCTATAATTGCATACATCAAAGGCCAACATCAAATAAACATTAGTTAGGTACAAATGGCCACCAGGAGGCTTGAGCTAGCATCCCAACTAGATCTAGGCAGTGGTAGCTTACCCATGGTGGATGGCAACAGCAACGGGATCCAGAGTTTACAAAGATAAGGTTTGGGTGGTGGCGTTTGATAAGGCCAGACGTGTATGAGCAAAGCTGAGTAAGTGCCACAACGAAAGAGAATATGTGTTATATATGCAATTTTTTAAGCGTAAGTGCACTCTATCATTGGCAAGTAATATAATGTTCAGAGGTATTGATCCCACGAGGACTTTATATGTTCTCCTAAACCAAGTACTATAATTTATTCTCTTGCTTTTATCCAAGTAACTTGATTCTTAGAATTGTAATTCAAAAACTAATATTATCACTAAATTTGCCAACAAAAAATGTGCAAATAAAAACATTATAAAATTTAATGAATGAGTATATCTAGGATTATAGTTATCCCCCAAGTATGTTCTACCAATTTTATTACCCTGAATATTAATTCCTTAGTAATTATTGGTCTCAACACAATGCTCATCATAAACCTCTTCCGATGGTCAAGCGATTACACCCTAACTTATCCATTACCTCTATTTATATGGTAATGCAATTAAAATAAGATTCATTAAGCACAGGTTATTTTAACTATGTAGGCAAATTAGGTATATAATAAGGGTTGATTAGATCTAATATTTTCATCTTTCAAGCTTAATATTTATTCGTCGAAATTAAAATTATTTGGATTTTTATACATTTTATTTTTATTTCATAGATTTGGAGTCAATAGAGTAAATAGGGTTAAAAATCCAAAGAAAATAAGATAAAAACATCAAATTACTACAGTATCATGTTATAGTGGATTGCTGCAGTGACAAACTACAATAACTCGTGTACAGTATTTCTAATCTGACTTATATTTAATGTTTTACCCTAAATTCAAGACATAAACTTATAAATAGAAGATTAAAAAACCTAATTCAAGAATCAAGAAAAAATATGAGAGAGAAAAAGATAGAGAAAAAGATAGAGAAAGAGCAATTTGTTTAGGATCAAAAGACTAAAAGATCAAAGACTGTAGAAAAATTAGTTTTATCTTTTCAACTCTTTATCTTTCTAGTTTTTTATGATTTTCTTAATGTTATTCTTGATAAGCTCTAGAACTCTTTATTTCACCATGACCTAAGTTTTTATGTCTAGGGTTAGACTTTTAAACCTAGTATGTAGTTGAATTTTGTTAATTCTTAATTTATGAACTTAATACATACAACTGATTCATTCTCTCTTGTATTTATTATTTTCATTATATCTGGCCAATATTTGAATGAATAAGGAATCATGATGAACTTGACAAAGGAATTCATTTGTTTAGCCTATGATAGTTTAATGCATAATTATAGGGTAACAACCATGAGTTACATCTAGGATAGACATACACCGAGATGTCATGTATAACATGATTAGACTTGATCTTAATTAATTATATTTTTATTTGATTACCATAGACATATAGGTGATTATTAGAATGCGTAATATAGTCACTCGACCATCGACAGAGACTTGTAATGAGATTAATGCCTAAGCTAACAATTGGTATTATGTGATTAATTAAAAGGTTAATAAATCCAATGAACTATTAGGGGATGAGTCTATACCCTAGACTATTATCAATTGGTGAATTCATCTATTTGTTTGATTGCTAATTAAGTTTAGTGTAATTTATAAAATTAGGTTAACTAATTGAGTTTCAAATTTTAGATTTTTCTAAATAAAAGTTAAGTATATATAATTTTACTAATTGATTGATAGAATTAGATCGTATAGTCCTTGTGGGATCGATACTTGAACTTTAAATCTTATATTACTTGATACAATAACATGCATTTGCACTCAACAACTATAGCATCAGTTAGTATATTCTTATCCTAATTAGAAACTCATAACTACCACATTACAATCATGCTTCAATTTGTCCTAAGTTATTCATTAAGATGCCTTTTTCAAGTTTATCCCAATGAACCAAAATCATTCGATCACTGGTCAGGAATATCAAAAGTATTAAGAATAGACAAATTAAATAAAAACTCAGTTCATAACATTCAATGAAAATAATATGTACTAATTGATGTATCAAGTAATATTAAATAATACTTTTGATACTAAATAATATCAAAAGTATCAAGTAATCCAATGAACTATTAGGGGATGAGTCTATACCCTAGACTATTATCAATTGGTGAATTCATCTATTTGTTTGATTGCTAATTAAGTTTAGTGTAATTTATAAAATTAGGTTAACTAATTGAGTTTCAAATTTTAGATTTTTCTAAATAAAAGTTAAGTATATATAATTTTACTAATTGATTGATAGAATTAGATCGTATAGTCCTTGTGGGATCGATACTTGAACTTTAAATCTTATATTACTTGATACAATAACATGCATTTGCACTCAACAACTATAGCATCAGTTAGTATATTCTTATCCTAATTAGAAACTCATAACTACCACATTACAATCATGCTTCAATTTGTCCTAAGTTATTCATTAAGATGCCTTTTTCAAGTTTATCCCAATGAACCAAAATCATTCGATCACTGGTCAGGAATATCAAAAGTATTAAGAATAGACAAATTAAATAAAAACTCAGTTCATAACATTCAATGAAAATAATATGTACAATCACATACTTGGCTTCAAAACTACAATCCTAGACAATTGATTTAATTTAACATAATGAAATAGAGATAACTAAATACAATTGAAATCATAAAATAACCAGTTCTAAACCACATGGAGTGTAGATGACAAAAATACAAAGCAACTCTTGGTATTAGTTAAATGATCCATCTTATAGTTACCAACTCTTTGATTATATTGTTCTTCTCTCCAAATGTTTTAAAGTGTTATTTACTTTGTGTTTGCATGAAAAATGATAGATTTTGTGCTTAAGATAACCTACTTTGAAGGGAAAATGAAGTTGAAACATTCAAGCTTTTGGAGTCTTCCAAAAAGTAAGTTTTTTGTAGTATCAGTGATAACTATAACACTGTAACATTTTCTATAGAATATTGGGGCATTCTCCGTCTTTATGGTATGAACATTGTGGCATTCACTATCTCCAACACTAGGGCATTCTCAATGTGGCTTCAATATCGAAAGAGTATGAGAGTGTTGCCTACCTTGGATTTAACACCACGTCATTCACACTGTTCACGCCTCATCACTAGTCTCCTATATGAATGCTAGGGTGTTGTATATTAGAACGCTGGGGCGTTCATCCATTGATATGAACATTGGCATGTTAGAGAGGATAACGCATGAGTGTTCATCACTTTTCTTTTCTTCCCTGTCTTAATCTTTACTTTTTGGCTCCAATTTTTGATATTTTTCTTCTAATCTCTTCAGCTCCATCCATTTTATGATTTATCCTATAAAATTAACCCTTGAATACATAAATAGCATGAAATTACTTGGGACAAGTTTCTATGTTAAATGGGGTCAAAATATATGACTAAATCACACTCATCAGTGAGAGGCAAGAGAAGCTTGGGCAAAGAATTGTAGCATCACGTGGATTCTTGGCTCAGTCTTAGTTACATCTCATCACTGTCTTGTACGGGTCAAGATGGTAGAGGCTGGCTAAGCTCTATAAAAACACTGTGGAGGCTAACAGAGTCTCAACTACTATCTTGCTAAAGCCAGCTTCTACTTCTACAAAAGATTGAGAAACAATTGATTGTTGTTTGCTTTTCCATGAAATGGATGTCGAACAAAAAAATCAAATTACAGATCTTCGAAATGTTGGACAAGTTCCCCAATTTGAATTATAATAAACTTCAATTTGAAAAGAGTTTTCACAATATAATAAGATTTCTTGTCCAAGTCGATGTTGCATTTATTATGTGTTATTTATTCGTTAAAGATAATTTTAGAATAAGTAGTAATTATAAAACCAATTCTTTCAATATTTGAATGGCAAAATCTATTCATTAATTACAACTTAATTACTCATAGCCACTTTATACAACTATCACTAATTATTAAATGCTACGTAAATATTTTATATATAAAATTATTTTCTAATTTAAGATGCCACAATGAGGCCTTTCAATATAGCATTCATAGTTACACAAAAATCTTCCGATAAAGTTTATAATGTTTATGTTTTAAAAATATGAAAATAGATGCAATATTTCTATAACACACAATTAAGTTCAAGTATATGCTATCGTAATAAGTAATAAATGAACTTTTAAAGTCGGCTATCAAACCTACAAGAATAATTTTTATTTTCTATCAAATACTAAAATTATATATTTCTTGTAATTATTCAGAAAAAATAATAATTCTTAAATTGCAATAAATTTAAGTAAAATAACAGTGTATAAAATAAATGACATAACTCAAGTAATTTAAAAAGATCACAAGATAGAGAAAGCTTAAGGTTAAGTACTATTTTTCAATATATTTTCTAAAGATTAATCCTTTTAATATTAATACCATTAAATTCTTATTATTGGTCAAGAAACTACTATATTTACAAGCCTCTCTCAAAGTCAAGTAAGTATAGCTTAATTTATAAAATACCTATATCTCTATGGTAATTGTAATAAATTAAGATTCATTAAGAATAAGTTTTATTAACTATATACATGCCAATTAGTTATATCTCTATCCTAAATTAAAATTTGTAAATTGCTCTACAATCATACATCAAATTATCTAGGTCTAAATACAATTATGCCTATCTCGAGTTTATTAAAGTATTACCAAATCAATTACAATATTAATAAGATATTATGAAGTATTAAGAACAAATAATTTGAATAATAAAGAATTGAATTCAAATAAATATTAAAAAGATATAATAATTAAGCTCACATATTGAGTTTAAGTAATAACCATAGAAAAGAAATTAGTTCATGATAACAAGATAATTATGACTGAAAAATAAAATAAACATGATACAACTAAAAGCAAACTAATATAAAAGTCAATTTGCAGTTGGTTGACCTGCCAAAAATTCACCAATAATCTCTTACTTTCTTGGATTCTCCTTTGATTTTCTCTCTAAAATTGCTCTTTTTTTATGTGTTGTAGCTCTAAGAGCTCTAAATTGTGTGTCTTTTGAGATCTGAAATGAGATACCTTTATATAGATATTGATTCGGAGTCTTATAATTGTATTTTTTTTTTTACTTTAGGAATCGCTAAATCGCTACAGCGTAACACTGTTTATCATTGGGGCGAAAGTTACTATAGTGCAATTATTGTTTTGTCATGTTTTCTTTAGATTTTTATCCACATTTACTTTATTGACTCTAAACTTATAAAATAATAATAAAATATATAAAAAATTTAATATTTTTATTAAAATAAATAATTAATCAAATTAAAAGAGTAAAAATAATCGATACAATTTATGCTTATTAAAAATATTCACACATGAGATTTAAGGAAATAAAGTGATTTTGATTCTTAAAAAGTGCTTTGGCTCTCACAAAAAAAAAATCTCAAACCAATATATACAATAAGGGCTCTTTGGCATGTCGCATAGGAAAGGATTGGATTGGATAGGAATTGTTGGGATTAGATAACTTAAGATATGATTGTATTATATATTAGTGATGTGTTGTGTTTTGTGTGTTAATAAGATTGAACTGGATAATATATATAATTTTAATTATTATTACAAAAATATTATTTAAAAATTTATTTAATTATTAATTTTCTACATTAATAGAAATAGAAATTAATTAAATACTTAATTTTAATTTAATTATAACATATTTAAATAATTTTTATTCATAATAATAAATTTTTAAATACATATTTACTTTGCATTATTTACTTCTATTAATTATTAGTTTATTAATATTAACTCCTTTTACAAATTATATTTGTTATTCTTTTGAATTTATTATATTTTATTATTTATGAATTATAATATCCATTTATTATTTATTATTTTTATAATAAATAATTTAATTTAAATTTTTTTTTTTTTATAAAAAAATAAATTTATCCCACAGCTCCCCACGGGCTAAGCTATTCATTATTTTAGGGGATAAATGGCAAGTTCAGGCATCACCTACAATATTTACCTCTATCCATTTTTAAAAGTTAAATATAAGATTGGCTTGGAATTGGACAAGAAAATGTCCAATCACAAACTAATGCCATGTACTAGACATCCCATAATTTGGCTCGTAATCAGACGTTTATAGTCAAACTAAACACTATTTAAACCCAATTATATACATCCCAACTTATTCTAAATTTTCTTCTACTTTTGTAGCACGGTAAAAAGTCTCACTTTCTTCTTATCTATTAGACATGTTGGGTCCATTTGGTTCATGGGTTTGGCCCCATGTTCGGCCCAAAAAAGTTTGTGAGGGATAAAAGGTGTGAGTCCCGCCTAAAACCCACCATTTATTATTTTATTTTGTAAAATAGTGAATAACTTGTCTTGTAATGAGTCAACTTATCAACCAAATAAATAAAATAAATTTATATTTAATATTTGAATTAAATTATTTACTTTTAAAATAATAATTAAATTTTAAAATATTATTTCATAAAATAAATAAACTAAATTATAAAAATATAATACAAGTCAAAATAATACAACATATAATTTATAAATCAAATCAAATATACAAAACTTCATGATTAATAAAATTTAATTTTATAAGTTAAATATAAATTAAAAAAACTTGTTATTATAAATAAAAAATATTTAATAACTATAATAAAATTAAATTTTTTTTAGTTTCCATTTGTATTAATGTAGAGAAATTAATAATTAAATAAATATTTAATTATTGTTATTTGTTGTAATAAATTAATAATTTTAAAAGTAAAATTATATATAATATTCAATCCAATCTTATAATACAATAAACACAACATAATATAAAATTAAATATAATTCATTCATGTCTCATTCTATTTAACTTCTTTTTTGATACCTTTTGTATGGTACCATTAGAAAATCTAATTATTGGCATTAAAATCTACAAAAATGCCCATAAAGAAAGTGCACAGAAGGAAATAGAGACTCCCCCCGGAGGGGAGGGCTCTCTCTCCTCTGATTCTCCTCTGATGGTGGATTATTTAGGGAGTTTAGGGGATATCCATTAATTCTCCAAAAAAAATTCAGTTACGAGGAAACTAGTCTGCGTTCAGCAGTAGTTTAGAAATTTCTCAATGAATTAATAGATATCCCCCAAACCCCCTTAATAATCCTTCATTGGAGGAGAATTAGAGTAAAGAAAGCTCTCGCCTCCAAAGGGAGAGTCTCTATTTCTTTTTGTG
The DNA here is from genome assembly GCA_946807835.1 of Ailanthus altissimus. Lineage (NCBI taxonomy): Eukaryota > Viridiplantae > Streptophyta > Magnoliopsida > Sapindales > Simaroubaceae > Ailanthus > Ailanthus altissimus. The sequence continues at coordinate 5,253,591 of OX327713.1, read as the reverse complement.
CACTTTGTCTCAGTTCAAATTTAATTTAATCCTATCTTATTCAACATACCAAATAAGCCAAAGAAAATTAAATTTTATTTTTTTTTTTATTTTTGGAAATGTTAATAAATTTAGATTAAATAACATCATCATTAAGCAAAGAGTTGTGCGTCGTGCCATGACAACACGGTGACGCATTAATACTAAAGATTGTCTGATAGGCTTCTCCAAAGGTATATCAACCTCAATCATGATATCTGTACTCACAATAAATTATTAAATAAAATCAATCAACCCGTTTGGCATTTGTTGATGCAACACTCGGTCCTATTGTTAATGTTAACCATAATGTTGGGTAAGAACCAGCCAAGGCCAACCGGATGGATTCTGGAATTTTTTTAAAATGGCCACTAATGTTATAAGTTTCTTTTAGTTATATATTAAATTTTTAATTTTTTATAATTAAAAAAATTAAATTTAGACAATTTTTTCCCAATCTTAAATCATTTAAATTTTTTCTTCTTTCTCATTCTAAGTGTGTATATTTGTAAAAAAAGAAGTTGATAAATTTAATGACAAAAAGATAAATTTTATTAAAAAATAGATGAAATATAATCGGAGAAAAAAACCTCGGCAAAAACGTTGCTTTTTGGCACCACAAGCAACGGGGCACATGCTTGTGGTCCGCAACTTAGTGCACACACCTATTGCATGACCTAATTTTTGAAATTTTGTTTATTGTTTTAAAAAAAATGTATTAAATTTATTTTGATTTATAATTAAATTAATATTAGTTTTTAATGAAATTTAAAAAATTAATAGATTTAATAAATTAATTAACGTGTTATTATTTTTAATCGGTACAAGTTTTTAAATAAAATATGGTAATTAATAAATTTAGTTTATTTAATTATTAATTAATATATTTAATTGTTAAATTTTTAAATAATAATTAAATAATATAGTGAATTATTTGTACTTTAAGAGTGTAACAAAATATATATTTTAAAGATTTTCTTTGTAAAATAATTTATGAGAACAATTAAAAATATAAAAAACTCTAAAGCTTTGATTATTAACCTTAAATCTTAAACTCTAAACCATGATTGTTCACAAAATTATACACATACAAATTAAAACCGCAAGTACACGGGTCGTGATCAAGTAATACAATGATGAGTGAGTATTGTCCCATGAGAATTGGTATTTTAAATTAATACTAAGTACTACGTTGTTAGCAACCTAACGTTATCTAAGCTAATTAAAAGGTTAAGTTGAATTATTGAATTAATAATGCTTTAAAATTAAATACTTTAATAAATTAAGGATATGAAAATTCTATGACAATGGATTCTAGGGACTTGATTTTCTTGCATTGTTCCTATGTTCTTTATCATTAATGATTAACAACTCATTTTATGCATTCATTAGTTAAGGGTGTATGATTAATATCATTATCTCTCCCAAATGTTGAATGAGATCCTATGCATATACAATTAAGTTGATATCCTTATATAACCTATTATATAAACATGCATTATACCCTTGTATCACTATCTTAAGTTTATTAGTCTCCAAACTCAAAGTTATGCTTTTTACAACCATCATATAGATTACACTCTCCTAAGTACATAATCCAAATTATTTAAAACATCTAATCTATTTCTCAATGAAACGAAAAGCATTAAACAAATAAAAAGCATAAATGAATAAACATTAGTCATTAATCACATAACAACATCAACATATAGTGTTCAATAGAGTTCCATCAATCCCTAGAACATATTGTTAGGGTTTGTGCTTAAGTGTCATCCCTGTTTGTATGAATATTTGTTTTGTAATATTTATACAATATATATTTTGTTAAATCGCTAATAACCTTTATTAAATGGTACTAATGCTTGTAATGCTACAGATATTGTATGATCTGAAGGAGTTCAGATCTGGTCTAAAGGTGTTAAACCAGTGCTAAGAATTAGCAACGCTGAAAGTTATAAATGCTAAGAGTTAGCAGCGTTAAGAGTTAGTTAGTAAGAGTAAGTAAAATTTAAAGAGTTAGAGCCTTATTTGTAAAAGGACAAATAGCTGAGGGTATATTAGTAATTGCGTAGTTACAAAGAGTTGTAATAGGTGCTAGGAAATGTCATTATACAAGTATGTTCTCAAACACTATGTTCCTGATCTATTTTTACTAATACGGATCTATCAGTGAATTCATTTTATATAGATCAGTGTATGTCTATATCTGTAGAGTACATACGATTGTTATTAGCTGACCATGAGCTTAAAGCTCATATAGGCATACGGGTATTCAGTTAGGACTGGATACTACACAGACTCACGAGGACCTCAATAGATATCCTATTAAACCATCAATGGTAGGTCCTCTCAAGTTAAGTAGTATTTATGGTTCTTTGACCTGAGCACCAGGGTGGGTTTGTGGGTGATCACCATACTTTAGTTTCACAAATGTCAGAGACCTTTCATGATCTGACCGCTACGTGTCGCTAAGTATAGTTCAATGCTAATGGAGTCCGTTAGCTCACATAGGTGAGTTATATATCTGATAATCTAAGATTGTATCTCAGAAAGTCTTATGGTCATAAACAATAAACTTGGAAAATGAGTCTATAGTTGAACAATAAAGCAAAGGAGTTTGCGTATATTGTTGATCGAGATACGAATCTAGAGATAAATTCACGGATGAGCTCATAGGGATTTGATGTAAAGATTTATATCCTCGCACATTTAAGGTATAATTGATGGAAGAATTATACGTATGTGTTCTAACCTTAACTTGTATGGTCTAACACGCTAATTTGTAATATCTATAATGTGTGCGTAGGATATCGATTACGGACTCATGGAATAATTTCATTTGACAAATTGGACGTGGACCTAGAGAGTTCTGCAATATGAAGTGTACTCGTTTGCACTGGGGCAATGTACTAGATTAAATAGTTTAATCCAATAAAATTCAACAAATTAAATATTTAGTTCAGGAAGTCTCAAGATGTACGCGTATCAATACTTAAGTGTTAAGTATATTAATTAGTTAAAAATATTGTTGACCAATTAAATGCTGACACGTGGTGCATAGTAAATCTTCAGTTAAGTTGACTCAAGTGTGTGCAAGTGTGTGATTTGGTGGAATCCACTTTGAATTAAGTAAGGGCTTAAGGATAATTTTACTTAATTAATTATTTAATTGTTAAATAATAAAGATATTTATTTAATTGTTAAATAAATACTTGACTTAATTATGATTAAATATTAACTATTAGTTTAGGTTAATTAGATATTTAATTTATTTAATAATTAAATAAACTTAAATCTAATTCAGTTAAATTAGTTAACTAGGGTTAGGTCATCAAAATATCTAACTTACTTAAGGGTTAAATATTTTTAACTTAAGTTAAGTTAATAAGTTAACTTTGATTAAATTAAAGTTAAATGAAATTGAAATTAAAGTGAAATGCCAATAGAATTAGTGTTAATTTCAAACGCATTTGGCTTTAATAAAGTGATATGAAACAAAATTGAAAAGTGTCTTATGCTTTGTGTGTCGGCCAACTCGAAAGAAAAATTGAGAGAAAATTGTTTTCAATTATTCATCTCCCCCTCTATATTATGGTTTAGCCATTAAAGAAAAAATAAAGCTTTTGTTTGTTTATTCAAGTATTGACCAAAGGTTAAATAAACAAAACTCTAGACAAAGAGTCTGTTTTAGAATAAGGTTTAAAGAGTTAAACTGATTGTTGAATTTGAGCTGCTATTTTATATGATCAAGTTCACCCAATTGATTGATAGAATTATACAGAAGCTTCACTCTAGGCGAACTCTTAAAAACTTAATCCAAAAGCTTCAGAGGTGATTAATTCTCAATCTCTATTTTAATGTGTTCAAAATATTTTAATGTGTTCATTATTATTTTTTAAGCTTTCGCTGCGTATGTAAGTGATTTTAAACCTATGGTGCATGTATGTTGGCTTGTGTCTATCATTCAAACATAGCATATGTATCATATACATACATGCGTAGTGGATGAGCAAAATATAAATTACTAAATGATAAATACAAATAAACTTTTACATGTTATCTCATAAATGTAAAATATATTAAGATTGAGAAATAGTAGCTTGTCAAGCCTTTGGTATTTGGTCGAATCGGAGTACCCACCTTGAAGCAACTTGTTCAAAATTCTAGTTCCTCAACACGGTGGGCTTGTGGAAGCTAGAATAACAGTTTTTCCAACAAATAATTCAACTCTTGAATCCTTATTTTTACTTTGTAGTATGGGTAACCAAAATGGAAGAGGAAAATGGAGAAAATATATTTTTGCTCTCAACACTTGAGAGAATTTCCTATACTTAGCCTTTCAAATTCTCTCTACAATTCTCACTAATGCCTTGGCCAATTTTCACCTTATAATATTGAGCAACATATTAGTCTTTTATTTGTTTATTATTTTCTTTTTATTTGTTTTGCACATAATGGCATCTATTATAATGATCAATGTTTGCCATTTGTTTATCATTGTTTACAATAAACAAAATAAAAACAAATAAAATAGAAAATGAGTTGGATGAACTTAGTCAAAATCTTGACCAAAATGAAAAACTCTTTTTCATTTGCAAGTGACATTTAAGGCCTACCATTTACAAGTGCCACCCATTTACTTTTATTATAATATTTAATCAATAGTAAATAAATAGTTTAATCTTATTAAGTCATAGTAGAAACACATGTCAATTAAAATAAAAAAGAATTGTTTGACTTCAATTAAATAATAATATCGTATATTATTATTATTATTTTATTCAATAAATATTTTAATGAATAAAATAATAATAATATTTTTTTCAAGAAGACATTTAGTTTTTTTTTTATAGGTTCCAAAACTTGGATAAAATTGAAAAATTTTGCATCTAATGGCGTCGCAACACCAATTTTTGGAGTTACAACGTAGAAATTCTGCCCAAATTGACGTTGTGGCACAAATACTGTTCATGTGAACAGCATTATAAAGAGTTTTGACTATTTATTTTTACTGTTCACAAGCCAAGGCCTCGAATTTTTGGCGCTGTAGCGCCATGACCGAGGTTTTTGGGGGGCTATAGCATGGCACTATAGCAAAGTCTGTTCATGCTTACTGTAGCAAATACTATTCATGTCTACTATAGTATTTTTGATATTTTTGCCCATTCTCCTCAATATTTTGCCCCAAATAACTTCATTGACTTGAAACTACAAAATAATATTAACACACATTAAAAAATATATATTCTTATTTAATTTGAGCAATCATGAAGTTTAGAAGATTAAAATAATCGATATAAAATACTTTCATCAATGATCCTTAACTATAGGCCCTAAGTCTTAAACTCATGATTCTTAACCCTAAAATCTTAAACCCGTGATCCTTAACTAGCTTAATCCTAATCTTAACCAATGATCTGTAACTTAAACCCTAAATCCCTAATCTTTAATCTTAAGCCCTAAACTCTAAATTTATGATTCTTAATCTTGAACTCTAAACCCTAAACTCATGATCTTTAACTTTAACTCTAAACTCTAAATCTATTGTAGTAACCAGTATCCACGACTGGTAAGAATAAGTATTTATATATGTATAAATATATGTATTTTATTTGTATGTTGGTGATACTTGATTTATATATTGTTATTAGTAGTGTTTGTATAGGTTAGGTCATACTATTAGCATTGGGTTTAATTGCAAGACTTTAGATTTATTTTAGGGACCAAATTGTAATACTTTGAAAGTTTTAGGGGTAAATTTGTAAATACCAAAAATTAGCCACTTAGTATAAAAATACACTTTTAAAACCCTATTTCTCTCATTTTGGTCGAGCTACCTCTTTTAGAGAGAGAGAAGAGAGAAAAAGAGGGGAGAGAAAGAGAAGAAGGAGAAGAAAAAGAAGAAGAAATTGGAATTTTGGATCTTAAGAGGTATATTACAACTATTTCTCAATTTATTGGTGTTAATTAAGTTAATTTCTTTAAGTTTTGATTTTTGAAAATATGTATAATTGAGGATTTGATGTGTATTTCGTATGATATTGTGAGAATTGATGATGATCTATAAGATAGCTTGATAAATCATGATAAATTGTGAAATTTCTGCTTGATAGTCTCTTGATCCAAGAATTTTATAAATTGTTGTGATTCGATTCTGGTTTTGAATTTTTAGTATATGCAATTAGACATGTTTAGTATCATCTGAGACTTTGAATTGATTCAAAATTCTAGAAATTGAATTTGTTGTGAATTTACCAAAATGACCCAGAAATTCTGGAAATTTCCTATGTGAACAGTATAATACAGTGACGAACAATGTTTGTCCTACTGAATGATCTTCAAAAATTACAAAATTGTGGAATATGATAATTTTATATGTCTAATATGATATACTCGGAATTGAGAATTTAGATCAATGTGGTTGAAATGTTATGATTTTCTAAAGTATATCCGCTCATTATAGTATTTGATTAACAGGTTTTTAAAGTTATGGAATAAAATAGTTTTAAAATACTTTTGGCAGTGATTTGGAAGTGAAATATTTATCATGGACTGAGATATGTGTTAAGAGTAATTATGTGATAGTTTTATAATTTTTTAGTTAGTATATGATTTTATAAAATTGGGAGATTGAATACTGTTCAGTAAGTATCTTGATCCTGTCAGGTTTGTAGTTTGGATTCGATGGTGTGTATGGAATGGATTGTGTAGGAAATTCGATATAATATTCATATATAAGAAGGATATATGAGTCAAGAATGGTATATTCTGATTTTGGAGTAATTGGACATCATTTGATGTATTAGAAATTTTTGTTAAGTGTAAGTGGTCAGAATGACAGGTTTTGAGAAACCAAATATTTAGACCAATTTGATGTGATAAATGCATTGTGTATAATTTTGTAAGCTATTTAAAGTATTTTGTGTGAATTGTGAGGCTTATGAAAGGATTAATCTCCATTGATAGGTTAAGGAGATTTAAGCCTTGTAGCTGAAAGTGTTAAGAGGTAAGTATACTAGACTTACTACTGGAATCACAATAAACATAATAATTGTTTTGTATGATTTTGTAAATGGGGTTAAGAATATGTTTATGATATGTCAAAGTATATTTTGATATGAAATGTGAATATATGTTTATGAATGTGAGCATTGACATTGAGCATGGACATACATGTGTTTTTGAAAGTGAGCTTTCCAAAATAAGATGCGTTTAACAAAGAAAGCTTTTGAAGTGTAATATGTCCATGAGAAATATTTTGTGATTTGAGGGTACTTGAACTCACTGTTAACTTAGTAGGCATTTTATGTGATTTGTGGAGCCTTTATGTGTGGCCTTTCCTTCGGGATTGGTATATGTTATGTGTTCCGTATGTAGGGAGGATCCTATTGGTACCTAAAGGAAGTGTGAGTCATCACATTTGTGTGGTGGCGTATTGGTACATGTGAGAGGACTCACCGATGATCAGGGTGAGGGTTTGGCTTTTACCTTCGGGCATAAGCGTTATATATGTGTGATTTAAAGACCTCACTTGTACTATTCCTCTCATACGGTATGTCACCTACGAGTGACATTTGGCTCATTATGTGATATGTGATATGTAAGTCCTACTAAGTAGTGGTTGAGTGATGGTATTCCTATTATGTGTTTTGAAAGAATGTGTAAGCGCTTACATGATATGTGATTTGATAAGATTATGATTTTGATTGATCACAGCATATCATACATATGCATTGTGTACATATATGTATTTGTATTTGATATATGAAAAACTAGTATGCTTACTGAGTGTTATACTCATTATATTTTATGGTGATTTCAGGTAAATAAGGTACATGTGTGCTTAGCGGATTTGGCAAGGCTTCTGCTGTTCCTTGGGTTCCCTAAGTTGTTAGGTTGTTAAGTGTTTCATTTAGGGACACGTGGGATAAGATATTTGATTTGTCCCTAGTGAATAAATACCTATGTATTATTTTATTGTGTGTGGTTGGACTTAGTTTAAGTTTCACCAAGTGTAGTAATGGATTGATTTTAAGTAAGAATTTACAATGAATATATTATGGGCTTCCGGTAACAAAGTTGCTACTGGTGACGTAGTAAAGTGTTAATCTCTGAGAAAACTCTGCGTATCTCCGGTTTACTAATTGTCCCAGTCATAATTCAATTGCTATAATTCTGAAAGAAATTAAAATGAATGTTTAAGTATTATTGAATGAATGTAAGTGATGTCGTGTGTCAGATCTTTTGGGTCTGGGGCGTGACATCTATAATCCTTAAGATTTAGCCCTAAACTTTAAATTCATGATTCTTAACCATAAATCCTAAATCTATGATCCTTAACTTAAACCTTCAACTCATGATTCTTAACCCTAAACCATAAACTCTAATGAGTTTACTTTATTTCATTTACCACCTTATAATGCCAAGTTAATTGTAAAGAAACAATGAGTTACAATAAGAAATATATTAATAAATAAAAGATTAACTTTTAAATTTGTGTATGAGAGACAATCCAATCAAAATAAGTATGGTTAAAGGGAAACAATGTGTTAGAACAAGAAATATGATCATGAAAAGGATTACTATCATGCACCATGCATATTCAACCTTGTAAACATGGAATTAGTTGTATTGCGACGTCTTGAAAGAGAAGTAACTTTGACTTTATTTCTTGTGTCACTTTTAGTCCTACTTGATATGTTTGGTTCTTAGGTAATTGAACAATTAAAAATATTGTAAACCCTAAATCCTAAACCCATGATCCTTAACCTTAAATTCTAAACTCATGATCTTTAACCCTAAATCTTAAATTCATGATCCTTAACCTTAAACCCGAAACCTATGATTATTAACCTTAACTCCTAAACCCTATACTCTTGATTCTTAATTCTAAACTCTAAACCCATTATCTTTAATTTTAAACCCTAAACTCATAATCCTTAATCTTAAACCCTAAACCTATGATCTTTACCCTAAACTCTAAACTTATAATCCTTAACTTTAAACTCTAAACCTATTATCATTTACCTAAACCCTAAACTTATTATCCTTAACCCTAAAACCTAAACCATAACTCATGATTCTTAACCTTAAACCTTAAACTCTAAACTCATGATCCTTAACTCTAAACTTATAATCGTAAATCCTAAACTCATAATCCTTAACCCTAAATTCATGATCCTTAAACCCTAAACTCATGATCCTTAACCCTAAACCCTAAACGCATTATCCTTAACCTTAAACTTTAAAGCCATAATATATAACCAAAACCCTAAACTCATAATATCATGATCCTTTACTATAAACCACAAACTCCAATAGGTTCAATTTATTTCAATTATCACCTTATAAGCCAAGTATGTTGTAAGGAAACAATGAGTTACAACAAGAAAGATATTAATATATGAAAAGATTAAATTTTAAATTTATGTCTGAGACAACCCAGTCAACATAAGTATGGTTACAAAAATAAAATGTGTTACAACAAGAAATATGATCATGAAAAGTTTTGTCGTTATGCATCATGTGTGTTCAACCTTGCAAACATAGAATAATATGTATTGCAACATCTTGAAATATAGGCAACTTTGACTATATTGCTTGATGTTGATTCTAGTCCTACTTGATATATTTTGTACTTAGGCAATTAAAAATTAAAAATATGATAAAATTCTAAACCTTAAACCTTAAGTTGATGATCCTTAACCCCAAACAATAAACTTAATGTTCTCAAGGTAGATAACAAAAAAATATACCAATAATAGACTTTCCAAGTGAAATTTTCATTGCATATAAAGTAAGCATAAATTTGCATTCATTGTCCTACATGGAGTTTACTACGGAGGCTGAGTATGTTACATTTTAGGAGAAGTTGAGGTGGATGATTTATCTTGACAACCTCTCATCATAAGTTATTAAGTCTATCCTCAGAACTGCTCTTAATTAGTTTGGGACAATAAAAAGTGTTCAATTTATTCCCAACTGTACAAAATTAAGGAACATCTCATGATGTGCTCTGGTAGAAAGCTGTTATCTCATTTATGGTTGAGTTTTCTTTCATGATATTGGGAATGCTTTAATGAAGGATTGCTTGTCCATTTTATGTGAATTGTCTTAAGTCTATACTGGAATTAGTGATAATCATAGATGTCTAGAAAATTCTTTTAATAAGTTTTATAATTTTTCACTTTTTCAATAACAAGTTTACTAAATAATCCACAACTGAGTCCCAAGATTCATTTATCTCTTATCCATGAGTACAACTTTACCATTTGGATAAGGAGTACTCTTCCTCCCCTATGTTTCACATGGTTTATTGAACTAGTAGGTTGTGAAAGGGAACCTAAACCTTATAGAAAACACAAAATTCAATGTTGTATTGAATGGCTTTTTATATAACATCAATGTAAAGCACATCATAAAAAATATTCATATAGAAACTATTCAATTGTCTTTGGCACATGGTTTAGGATTTATAGGGTATGCAGTTAATATGGTCAACCAAAATGACCATCAAATAAATACAAGGATAATTACAAGGTATGCTCTACGGAAGTGTTTATTATATTAAATCTTGGCACACTACAAGTTTACAAAACCCGTGCAGACATAATAGAGGTACGTACATATATAAAACATGATGTTGTATCTCTTAATAGCAGAATTTTAAAAGAGAATGGCATCATTTAAAAAACGTTTGAAGGCAAATAGATGTATACATGGTTATAATTAATAGTGTTAGCTGACAACTAGAATAGCTATGCATGAACCCTATTGATGAATTTTATCTTTTAGGAATCCTACAATATATTTTTTAGCTATATTAGATGCCGAAACGTCTATATCTCCTAAAATAATTGAATCATTAAAACTCATTAATGAACTAAAGTTGGAGTTGGATAAGATTATGGTGTCAATTGAGAGACATAGTAAAGTCCATGAGAATTTTCTAAAGAATATTTGTAAGACAAAAGGTGAATATAACACGTTCATGAATGATATCAAACAGAAGTTCGCAAACCTTCATAACTTGAAGAAATAGAAATAATTAGATATTATGTTTATAAGTTGTTGTATATTGTTGTAAGGATCATAGGTTTAGGGTTTTATTGTAAGTCTTCAATTATTACAACTTGACTATCTTGATTTTGAGGTAGCACAAAAGTTGAAGCGCCTTATCTATTTTATGTGTATTGTCTCAAGTCCATACTGAAAATAGTGATAATCATGGATGTCTAAAGAATTCTATTGTAAAGCCATCTTAAAATGATAATTGCTTTGGGTAACCATCTTAAAATGATAATCATTGAAGACTGCTGCTGCTCTACATCTTGTTTCAAGGAGTGTGCCTTTCATCAAAGACAAAAAGACCTGAAAGCTCAAGAAGGACTTTGCTAACATCATCACCTACTTTCTTGGTTGATGTTTGGAAAAATAACATTTTTGTCCCTAAAATATAGCCAAATACCCAATTTTGTCCTTAAATTTCAAATTATCCAATTTTATCCCTCTCTGTTAGGCTAGTTACCAGTAGATCTTACTATTAAAGAGTAAAATCGTAACTTAAAAAAAATATTCATACACTTTGACACATGTCAAATAATAATTGATTATTAAATAATTAAAAAGAAAACCTACCACAGTTAGTTTCATAGTAGGCCACCATGGGTCGTCGGTCGTCGGCTTTGATGATAAAAATTATCAAAATTTATATTATTGAACTCCGCTTTTTATGATCTACACAATGGTAATGTCATTTTCAATTATAAAAAAAGACCAAAAGGTAGCTAAATAGGGTGGGAGGGCGGCAGCCATTGTTGTTCAACCCCCAACGTGGTGGCAGTGATGTGTACCGCTGCCACTGATGGATAAATTGGCAAATGCTCTATCAAACACTGCCATTCACCGCCACCCCGTTTTATGACAGATAGTGGTAGGCATCGCTACCCTCCACCATGGGACAGCGTTTGCCGTCAAACAGATAGGTGATCGATCTATCCAACAGTGGTGACAGTGCATGTTACTGTTGCACTGTTTGATGGTGAAGATGGTGGCCACCGTGCTCCCACCATATTTGGCCACCTTCTAGTATTATTTTTTAAAATAACCTCACTATTATGTAGATCACAAAAAATGAAATTCAATGATATAAATTTTGATAATTTTTGTCGTTAGAGTCTAGTGGCCGATGGTGGCGGATGTCTGCTGCTAATGGAGGGTTTTTTTTTAAATAATTTATTTTTAAAAATAAAATTTTAAATTTTAAAAATAAATAATAAGATCGATCCTATCTAAATATGCTATGTGTCAATTGTTTTATCCAGGCCAATCATTTATTGACACGTAAAAATAATAATTAACATTTGAATTTTAGTATAGGTAAAACTGTCATTGTATAAAAAACAAATGAATTATTTCGTTAAATCTAATGATTATTGAATAATGGAGGGGATAAAATTGGGTAATTTAAAATTTTATGGACAAAATTGGATATTATGCTATATTCTAAGAACAAAAATTTTATTTTCCTATAATATTTCACTTTTTTCATTAACTTGAAAGACTATGGTGAAACTGTTTTTTTAGTTAATATAGTCGACCTATATTATGTTGAGCATATAGGCCTAGTCAAAAGCTTATAACATGTTGTATGTTTACTATATTATTAAATCGGGACAATGGAAGAGGATAAAATTTATTAATAAGTTAATGCTAAAATGGTATTATTATTTTGAGATGGCTTTACAATAGAATTCTCTACGCATCCATGATTATCACTAATTCCAATATAGATTTGTGACAATTCATATAAAATAGATAATAAATCCTTCATTAAAAGCATTCTTTACATCATGAAAGGAAACTTAACTATAGATGAGACAACGACTTTCGCTTGTTTCACATTTTTCATCTTTATAAGAGTACATTGTGGGATGTTCCTTGATTCTGGGTAGTTAAGAATAAATTAAACATAAGGTTTATTGTTATGGTTTATGGTTCAGGGTTAAGGATCATGAGTTTAGGGTTTAGGATTTATCATATTTTTAATTGTTCAATTGCTTAAGAACCAAACATATTAAGTGGGACTAGAAGCGATATCAAGCAATATAGTAGAATAGAAGCTGCCTCTCTTTCAAGATATTGCAATACAGCTAATTCTATGTCCATAAGTTTGAACATGCATAATGCATTATGACAATCTTTTTTATAATCATATTTCTTATTGTAACACATTGTTCCCTTGTAACCATACTTATTTTGACTAGGTTGTCTCTTGTACACAAATTAAAAAGTTAATTTTCTTTATATTAATATATTTTTTTATTGTAACTCATTATTTCCTTACAATTATACTTGCCATAATAAGGTAGTAAATGAAATAAAGTAAAATTCATATAAATACAAGTTAAGTTATATGAATACATATAATATCAAATAGTAACATCAAAGACAATGAAGTATGATAAAAGATGGTGTATTCATTAGAGTTTATGATTTAGGGTTAAGAATTATAGATTTAGGGTTTTAAGGTCATGGATTTAAGGTTTAGATTTAATGTTTATGAGATAAGGGTTTATTATATTTTCAATTGTGTAATTACTGTTGTAAATTGTTATACAGAGAAGATTTTTAAAATATATATTTTTTAACACTCTTAAGAGTAAAAAAGGTTCAATATATTATTTAACTATCTAATTGATAATTTTTTAATTTATTTAATAATTTATTTGTAAATTAATTATTATTAAAAAATTAATTAAATAATTAAATATATTAATCAATAATCATATAAATTAAATATATTAATAACTATATTTTATTTAAAATTTTATATCAATTTAAAATAACAACACTTTAATTAATATTACTAAATATATTAATTATTTTTTAATTAAAAATACATTTAATTTAATTTTAAATCATAACAAATTTCATAAATTTTTTTTTAAAAACATTCACACCATGTGGCGATGCCAAGGTATGATACATGGTGCGATGTAAGCTACGCTTGACATGCAATATTGGTGTGTTGCCAAAGGCACATGCCTCGCCTTCTGTGGTGCTCAAAATTGACGGTTTTGTCAATTTTTCTCTCTATTCCTGTCATTATTTTTCTTTTTTTATAAAATTTATCAATTGTTTATACTAAATTTATGCAATTGGATAAGAGAGAGAAAACAATTGAAAATATTTGAGGTTGGGTATAAAATTGTGTAAATTTAACTTTTTTAATTAAAAAAAATAAAAAATTAATGTGTGATTAAAAAAGAATATCTTATAAATTTTGTGGCTATTTTCGAAAGTTTTCCATAAATTCTCGTCAAACTGGAAGGAATTCTAATATTTGACTAGTATATGTAATGGTAGGATTATTTTTATTAAAAAATATAAAAATGTGTGTCAAACAAAACGATAAACGCAACGACCATCTAATATAGGAATACATGTACGAAAACTATGTAATTTTACATCAAAACGATACTTTTCATTTACATCAACTGCACATTAATATAAGTTAAGTTATCAATCTTGAGGATCTTAATAAATGTTTAATTTAAGTAAGATTTTATTACAAATCAGAAATAATTGATTTTTACAATATAATATAATTTTAATAGAATTATAATTGAAGATAAGACGTTAATTAGAGTAATAAAAATTCAAGGTGATCGAGATGAGCCCTTAATTTTAGGTTAATAAAATTTTAATTTCCGAAATTTTAATGGCATCAAAATAGAACCTTACTTTTAGGCGGGGCCTAAGGCAATTGCCCAAGTTGTCTAAGAGTTGAGATGCTGCTAGTTTTCGCACTCAAGATAACAAAGCACATTAAGTGAAAATTAAACTAAATAATCTTGGAGATTAAGTACATCACATTCTAACTTGTTCTAAATGAAATTTTATATCACCTTCTAATTTTTCATATTACCACTCACTTTCATAATATTTTAAAATATTCAAAAACTTCTATTATTGATCATGATATCAATGTCTTAAAATCACTTTTGAAGTCGATTTTATTAATACAGGAAAGTTTTTTTTTCTTTTGCGCATTTTAAAATAACAAAGATATAAATAGTTACTATTTATAGGAGTGGGTACTTTTGAGTTCGAGTCGAATTTGAGAATTTTCGAATCAATTCCGTTTCTAAGTAAGAAGAATAAAAATATCCCGATCGAGACACTCTTCTAGTCGGGACGGATTGAAAATTTTCGAATTTTTTTTCTTAAAAAGCATAGTTTCAATTTAGTTCAAGTCGGGTAGAAAATTCTCGATTTTAAAAAAAAACAATTCAATTTTAATTTCGATTTTAATTACGTTAAATGTTATTATTCGAAATCTAATTTTAATTATATTACATATTAAAATTTTAAATCTAAGTTTGATTTTAATTACGTTAAATTATAATTTTAAATCTAATTTCAATTTCAATTATGTTAAATATTATTATTCTAAATTTAATTTTGATTTCAATTACTTTAAATGTTATTATTCTAAATCAAATTTTAATTTTAATTAAGTTAAATATTATAATTTAATTTTAATTTAAAATACGTTAAATGTTATGATTTGATTAATTTCGAATCTAATTCCGAATTCTATTTCAAGTTTAATTACGTTAAATATTATAATTTGATTAGCTTTGAATTTAATTATAGATCCAATTACATTAAATATTATAATTCTAAACCTAATTTTGAGTTCAATAATGTTAAATATTATAATTTTAATTTCAGTTATATTAAATATTATAATTTTAAATCTAATTTTGATTTAATTACGTTAAATATTATAATTCTAAATCTAATTTTGAATTTAATTATGTTAAATATTATAATTCTAAATATAATTTCGATTTCAATTACGTTAAATATTATGATTTCATTAATTTCGAATCCAGTTCTAAATCCAATTACGTTACATATTACACTTTTAAATTCAATTTCAAGTTCAATTACGTTAAATATTATAATTTTAAATCTAATTTTAAGTTTATTTACGTTAAATATTATAATTTTAAGTTCAATTTTGATTTTAATTACGTTAAATGTTATAATTTAATTAATTTTGAATCCAATTCCAATTCCAATTGCGTTAAATATTATAAATTTAAATTTTTGATTTCAATTACGTAAAATATTATAATTTTAAATACAATTTCGATTTCAATTACGTTAAATGTTATAATTTGATTAATTTTGAATACAATTCTAAATCTAATTACATTAAATATTATAATTATAGATACATTTTGAGTTTAATTACGTTAAATATTATAATTTAAAATTTAATTTCGAGTTCAATTACATTAAATATTATAATTTCAAATCTAATTTCGATTTTAATTATGTTAAATATTATAATTTTATTAATTATGAATCCAATTTCAATTCTAATTATATTAAATGTTATAATTCTAAATCTAATTTCGAGTTTAATTATGTTAAATATTATATTTTCAAATTTAATTTTAATTTTAGTTGCGTTAAATATTATAGTTCTATATTCAATTTTGATTTCAATTACGTTAATCTAAATTCAATTACGTTAAATACTATAATTTTAAATCCGATTTTGATTTTAATTACGTTAAATATTATAATTCTAAATACAATTACGATTTCAATTATGTTAAATGTTATGAATTAATTAATTTCAAATTCAATTCCAAATCCAATTACGTTAAATGTTATAATTGTAAATTCGATTTTAAGTTAAATTACGTTAAATACTATAATTCTAAATCTAATTTTCTTTCAATTATGTTAAATGTTATAATTTGATTAATTGTGAATCTAATTTCAATTCTAATTATGCTAAATGTTATAATTCTAAATCCAATTTCGAGTTCAATTATGTTAAATATTATAATTTCAAATCTAATTTCGATTTTAGTTACGTTAAATATTATAATTCTATATTTAATTTCAATTTCAATTACGTTAATCCAAATCTAATTTTAATTTCAATTATGTTAAATATTATAATTCTAAATATAGTTTCGATTTTAATTATGTTAAATGTTATGAATTGATTAATTCCAAATCCAATTCTAAATTCAATTACGTTAAATGTTATAATTGTAAATTTGATTCCAAATTCAATTACGTTAAATATTATAATTTTAAATTTATTTCTCTTTCAATTACGTTAAATGCTATAATTTGATTAATTTTAAATTTAATTCTGAATCTAATTACATTAAATATTATAATTTTAAAACTAATTTTGAGTTAAATTATGTTAAATATTTACAATTCTCATTTCAGTTTTAATTATATTAAATATTATAATCTAATTTCAATTTCAATTACATAATTATAATTTCAAACGTAATTTCGAGTTCAATTATGTTAAATATTATAATTTTATTTTTATTTTTAATTTTAATTATATTAAATATTATAATTGTAAATTAAAATTCGAGTTCAATTAAATTAAATCTTATTATTTCAAATTTAGTTTCAATTTTAAATAAATTAAATATCATAATTTTAATTCAATTTCAATTTTAATTACATTAAATATTATATTTTAATTAATTTTGAATCTAATTTAAAATTTAAAATTTAAAATTTAAAATTTAAAATTTAAAATTTAAAATTTAAAATTTAAAATTTAAAATTTAAAATAAATAATAAATTTATTTGAGTCAAAAAAAATATTTCCAATCGAATTTGAAAATTTTCGAATCTAAACTAATCCATTCAAGACAAAAGCAATCATATCCTGAAGCTGTTCCCATTCTCGTCCTGACCAGAAATTTGGGATAGATGGATTGAAAATAGAGTTTCATGGGTTTTTAAATTATGTACGTAGAGATGACATCATTATTAAGCAAAGGTTCGTGCGTCATTTCATGAGGACATGCTTACATGTGAACCTCAAATTAATAAATCCATTATCGTATTGGTTACGCTCAAATTTCGTCTGTGCTCCAGCATTTATTGGCGCCGTATAGACCTTCATTTTAGTCAATCGATCTTTATAATGTGATAGATAGAGAATTGTATATATCTTTCAAAGGTAGCAATTAGATTTAAGTATTAACGTTAGGTAAGAAAATTAAATAATTATAACGTTAAGTCAACTTCTAGAGAAGTTATTAAATAAAAAAGAAGGCCAAACCAAAATTATTAAATTGGGTGGCGGTTCCATGAATCGACTTTCTGAATTGTGGTAGTTGATTGGCAATGCAGCAGCCGGTAAAGGTAACATGTTGTTGCAAAAAAATGAATACTCACGCATACATGCTGATTCATCAACAATAATATTTATGGGACTTAAATGTGCGAAAAGTATGAAAAAGTACATGGCTTATGTCTTAAGAAGCCCCTTTTCCACATCAAAGTAGAGGTAAATAGTATTAATAACTATAAAGAAAAAAAAAATATATATATATATATATATATAAAACAATAAATAACCATGTATTTCAATAGCAAGAAAAAAATATTTAGCTTCAGTTATGTTATTAGGTTTTATTTTACCTTATGAAATTAAGGAAAAGTTGGCTTGACTTGCGTTACTTGATTTTATTTCAAATCTATAATAGCTTAAAACGGATGCACTTTTTAGTTTAGCCAAATTCCTTCATTCTCTTTCTATTAGTTAAAAAAAAAAAGAACATCCCAAGTAGATAAAAATTCTTTTAACTCTTCCTCACAAATCCATAAACTTACTATTTTTCTTCTAAAACATATCTCACCCAAAGTCTTCGATATAACTTAAAAAGTGCATCTTCTAGTTGAATCATTCACTTTGTTGGCTGTTTAGTTATTTGTGACTGCTATATAAAATAAAGAACCAAGCAAAAATGAGTATTGCAACCTATATATTTTTTATTCTAAATTTTTGTTAAAGATAATGTTTACGTACTATTTTAATATTGTATAAATATTAATTATTTAATATTTATATAATAAATATTTTGCATAAAATTATTAATATATATATGAAATAAAATGCTTATAACATTTTGAATATTATATGATTTAAAAGAGTTTAAATCATGTTTAAAGAAGTTTACACTAGAAATAAGAGTCAGTGATATTTAAAGAGTTAAAGTCTTGTTTGAAATGAGACAAAGACTAGGAAATATACTAACAATAACATAATTGCAAAGAGTTGCAAACGTTGCTAAAAAATGTCATTGTACAAAGATGTTCTTGAATTATATATTTCTGATCTATTTTTACTGATGTAGGGTCTATCGAGAGGAACCTTATTAGATATAGATCAGTGTATATTTATATCTGGATGGTCTATATGGTTAATCTTAACAGACCATGAACTTTGAGAAAGCTCATATAGATATACATGTATTTAATTAGGATTGGGTACTGAACAAACTCAACAAAGACCTCTAATAGATATCCCATAAATCCGTCAGTGGAAGGTCTTCTCAAGTTGAGTAGTATTCGTGGTCTTTTGACCTGAGCACCATGGTGGACTTGTGAGTGATCTAATATACTGAGGTTCCATGCATATTAAAGACCTTTCATGATCTAACCGCTGAGTGTCGCTAGGTATGTTCTGATGCTTATGAAGTCCAGTATATGTAGATATGAGATTCGTTGGCTCATATGAGTGAGCTGAATATCCTGATACTCCAAGATTTTATTTCATGAAGTCTTGTAGCCACAAGCATAAATACTAAGGAAAATATTTCCCAAGGGATAAACAATATTACAAAAGTGTTTGTAAATATTGTTTATGGAAAACGAATCTAGGAGATAAGTTTATGATTGAGCAATAGGAGACTTGGCGATGTTGATCTACATCTCCGCTCTTCTAAGATATAAATGACGAAGAAATTATACGAATATAGATTAACCTCACCTTGTATGATTCAAAGTATCATCTTGTTTTATCTATAACATGTGTATAGGGCATCGATTATGAACTTACGGAAGAGTTTCGTAAGACAAAATGGGTATGAATTTAGGGAGTCTCACTATATGAATTGTACTTATTTAGTATTGGGATAGCATACCAGATTGAATTGTTCAATCTAAGAAGTTCTAAAAAAATATAAATTTCTTTCAGGGTCTCTAGGGGAGTAGTTAGAGTTTAAGTGTTAAACTCATGATTGTACCAAGTGAGGACACATTTATTTACCAAGTGCATGCCACATATTATGCCATCAATTTATA
This sequence comes from Ailanthus altissimus, assembly GCA_946807835.1. Classification (NCBI taxonomy): domain Eukaryota; kingdom Viridiplantae; phylum Streptophyta; class Magnoliopsida; order Sapindales; family Simaroubaceae; genus Ailanthus; species Ailanthus altissimus. Next base: position 5,233,416 of record OX327713.1, on the reverse strand, counting down.
ATGGCACAACATGTGACATTGGTAGATATAGCTACAATTTAAATGAAACAATAGTTGGTTCATTTAAAAGAAAAGAATTCGGTAATTTACTTATTTCAGGGTCTCTCGAAAAGTAGTTAGAGTTCAAGTGTTAAACCCAAGATTGTGTCAAGTGATACTTAACACATCAATCTACTAAATTTATGTCACATATTATGTCATTAATTTGTAATGACACAACACGTGGCAATACAATTAATGTTATTTTATTAAAAAAAAGGAATTTTGGCCATTATACAAATCTAAATGAATTTGATTCATTATTAATGTTATATGTTCCTTTTTGATTGGCTTATTAAAAGGTTAATGACTACTTGTTTAATTTCCATATGAAGTATATACTTGTTGAGCATTGGGGTAACGCTTCGGATTAAATTGTTCGTTCTACGAAGTTCTTGAAAAATATGAATTTATTTCAGGGTCTCTCATAGAGTAGTTAGAGTTTAAATGTTAAACTCATAATTGTGCAAAATGAGAATTGACACATTTATTTACAAAGTGCATACCATTAATTTATAATGGCACATCATGTGACATTGGTAGATATAGCTACAATTTAAATGAAACAATAGTTATTTCATTTAAAAGAAAAATATTCGATAATTTCTTATTTTAGGGTTTCTCGAGAAGTAGTTAGGGTTTAAGTGTTAAACCCAGAATTGTGTCAAGTGAGACTTGACACATTAATCTACTAAATCTATGTCACATATTATGTCATTAATTTTTAATGATACAACATGTGGCAATACAATTAATATTGTTTTATTAAAAAAAAAGGAAGCAAGCAAAAGCAATTTTGGCCATTACACAAATCTAAATGAATTTGATTCATTATTAATGCTACATGTTCCTTTTTGATTGGCTTATTAAAAAGTTAATGACTATTTATTTAATTTCTATATGAAGTGTACTTGTTGAGTATTGGGATAGCGCACCAGATTGAATTGTTCGATTTGGGAAGTTTTAGAAAAATATGAATTTATTTCAGAGTCTCTTGGAGAGTAGCTAGAGTTTAAGTGTTAAACTCATGATTGTGCCAAGTGAGACTTAACACATTTATTTACCAAGTGCATGCCACATATTATGCCCTTAATTTGTAATGGTACAACATGTGACATTGGTAGATATAGTTACAATTTAAATAAAACAATAGTTATTTCAATTAAAAGAAAAAAAATTTGGTAATTCACTTATTTCAAGGTCTCTCAAAGAGTAGTTAGGATTCAAGTGTTAAATCCAAAATTGTGTTAAATGAGACTTGATATATCAATCTACTAAATCTATGTCACATATTATGTCATTAATTTATAATGACACAACACGTGGCAATACAATTAAAATTGTTTCATTAAAATAAAGAAGCAAGCAAAAGCAATTTTGACCATTACACAAATCTAAATAAATTTGATTTATTATTAATGTTACATGTTCCTTTTTTATTGGCTTATTAAAAGGTTAATGACTACTTGTTTAATTTCTATTTGCTCAAAGAAATTGAATCAAAAGCAATAAAATTGCAAGAGGAAAATGAAGCAGCACGTGGTAACTTTTCTAAAGCCTTAAACTAAAGAATGCCACTAAGATGCTCCATCAAATTGCCAACGAAATCAAGTATGCCACTAAGCTTTAGTGTTGCCTTTTCATTTTTAGACAAGTGGCAATGACGTGAATTTCTATTGGCTTTGATGGTTGGCAGTATATGCTATAAATTGGTGGTTGAATTAGAAATTTGAAAAAGAGTAAGAGGGCATCATGCTGTCTTAAAGTGTTAAGACATATAAAGAAAATAACTAAGAGTTAGTCATTAGCCTGAGAGACATAGAAGCAAGAGTTGCTTCAGTAAATAATTCCTATTGAAATTAAAACGATCATTCTAACTCTGCAATCCCACTGGAGTTGCGGACTAGGATTGCTCGCAGGATCACTTCAGGGTGAAACTTCGTAAACAAAACTACCTTAAATTATCTTTAAGGGTAATTTCTTATTTCATTAATTTAATAAAATATTTATATGTGTGTATTTTATTTTTGCTGAGCACATTTTGCATGTGAGATGCGCAAATATATATTAATAAAAATTAAAAAAATATACATATTCACTTGATGTACAGCACCGCAACATAACAATTTTTCCCTTATAATAGGTTTACTACGGAAACAGTTGATAGGTTGATTGGGATTGTTAGCTTGCTCTATGGATAAATCTTGGTGAGACCTAAGTAGATGAGTACTCTATATGAGGGGTTTTTAGTAAGGGGTGGGTGTGGGTTTATTCGGTATGGCATATTCATGACTGCATCTCTATGGTATAGGAGGGGGTTAATTTATTAGATAGGAAAGTTATTAGTGGTAATATTGGAATGACGTTGGATATAGGTAAAGCTTTTGATACAATTAGTTGGGATTTTCTTCTTAAAGTTTTTAATTATTTTGGCTTCAACAAATAATTTATTCAGTGGATTTCTATCATTCTTCATTCTGCTCGCTTATCGATTATGATTAATTGTACTCCAAAAAGGTTTTTCAATTATGGTAGAGGAGTGTGCCAGGGGGATCCTTTGTCTCCTTTGCTTTTTTGTCTTGCTGAGGATGCTCTTTCTAGCGGTATTCAAAATTTGGTGGATTCTAAGAGAGTGACTACAATTTTGGTCCCAAGAGAATGTATGGCTCCATCCTATATTTTATATGCAGATGATGTTTTTCTCTTTTGCAGAGGTGATATTAATTCTCATCGCTCTTTGATGGACTTTATTCTGCTTTATAGCATGACATCTGGTCAAGTAATAAATAAGGAGAAAACTTATTCTTCATTGGTAAACATGCTGCTAACCATTGTCAGGATATTTCTAATCTTTTTGAGTTCTCTTAGGAAAAAATCCATTAATTTATTTGGAGAATTCTAATCCTTAGAGGCTACCCACGCAATCAACACTTGCAATTTCTGGCTGACAAGGCATGTGGGCATCTTAGTGGCTGGAAAGGAAAAATTCTTTCAATGGCTAGTAGAATTAAGCTTGTTCGCATAGTTTTTCAAAGCACCCTACTGTACAGTTTCAAGGTATATCTTTGACCTAGTTTTCTTCTTAACCAATTGAATGGTTAGACTTGGAATTTTATTGTCTTAGGGGATTATTGCTTTCGTAAGATGAACTTAATGTCATAAAATAGACTTGGCATGCTAAAAAAGGCTGATAGGGTAGGTTTTCGTAGACTAGACTTACTAATAAGGATTTCTACTTAAATCTCTTCGGGATGTACACCAAGTGAATTTTATCTACTTAAATTTTTTGAAAAAATGGTATAATTTTCAAGATGTAAGTAAGCGATACCTTAACTATTCTCTTTAGAATGACTTTATATCTATTCCTTCATATTTTCAGAAGGGTACAAAAATAGATCATTGGTGATGGAATTTCAATTAATTTTTGATATAATAGATTGTTATTAGTATGGTCATAGACGCAATTAAGGAGGGACAAAGAAGGATTCTATTTTTTTTTTTTAATTCTGTTTTTTCACATTTAAGGGAACATGTCAATGATATTATTTTTTCAATTAATGGTAAGGCTGATAAGTTGGTTTAGATTTCTGTTAGAGATAGAATTCTTTCTTTAAATGAGAGTTATAATTTCATCAGAAGTCTCACAATAACTGATTCAGCTTTATTAGCTTTTTGGCATAGTTTGTTTTCACCTAAAATTTTTATATTCATACAACGTCTGCTTCGAAATCTTCTTTGTACTGATGAATTATTGTGGTCTCGTAGTATTTGTGTTGTTCTAGTTTGCTCATTTTGTATGCGTGAGAGTGAAATGGTGGACCACAATTTTGTATGTTGCCCTCCAGTTATGGAACTTTGGTATTGGTTCGTACATATGTTTAAATAAAATCTTCATTTGGTTTCAACTATTATAGAATTATGAAAAGTGATTTTATCAAAAACTTTCAGCCCCTAACTATTAAACTTATGGAGGTTGTCGGCTGCTTATTTACTCTATTTGATCTGAAAAAGTTGGAATCACCTTAGATTTGATAATTAGAGCTTCAATTCATTTGGCATTAAGGCGGATTGTCTTACTCATATTTTCTTATTTGCTACTTTCTACCATGGGTTTGCATTTGTGATGATATTTTTATCTTAGACCATCTGGGTATTGCCATTAATTTGAGACGTGCTTTAAAAATTATTGTTCTTTTCTAGAATTTTCCTCCACAAGGGTGGATTAAGATCAACACAAATGGACTTTCAAAAGGTAACCCAAGTATGACTGCTTCTGGAAGAGTCTTTAGGGATGAGGTGTGTTCCTTTTTAGGAGGCTTCTCTTATCCCCTAAAAATTTAGACGGTATACTATGCAGAAATAATAGGGGTCATCTTAGCTTTGGAGATTGTTATTGCTCATAGATGGCATAAGTTAATTTTGGAGTTCGACTCTATTTTAGTCTTTCATCTTCGTTCTAAGTCAACATTATGTCCTCTATGAAAACTTCACAATAGGTGGTAACGTTGTAAGGATTATATTGATCATTTGTAATTTAGATTTAATCATATATTTAGAGAAAACAATATAGTGATAGATAAATTGGTGAATCTTGAGCTACATTTTGATGATTTTACATGGTGATTGCGGCCACTTTTAGATATTAGTTCTATGCTATTTAAGGATGCAAATGGAATGCCAAGTTATAAGTTTTAATAATATTTCTTTTTTACTTGAGTTTTTATCCTCATTTTTCTATTAATTGTTTTTTTGTATCTTTTATATATTTTTACTAAGGGTATGATACTTTTAGCCCTATCTTCTTTGTAACTTTTTATTTTTTCTTTTATTAATAAATTTCTTACACCGTCGAGTTTGTCTTAAAAACAATACATAAGTAAGGCATATTATGAGCAAGCAAAGTGCTCATGGCAACTCAAGTACTTCAAAACTTCAACAAAACATAAGGGCTTTTTAGAAATTATATGGCACTTCATGAAACAAATCTGTGCACATAATTGATGTTAATAGAAATATAACTGTGTCTACTTTTAAAAGAATTTTACAAAAGTTAATTTAGAGTTGTCTATTGATAGGAGTATTTTAAACATATTATTAAGAATTCTATAGACTTAATAATTGTTCATTTTAAATATAAATATTAAGTTTTTTATGTGCTTTATTATTATTTTATAAGTTTGAAGTCAATGAAGTTATTTGAGATAAAAATCTAAATAAAACAAAATAAAAATATCAAATCTATTATAGTACTCTACTCAGTAATTTTGCTACAATACCTGCACCATAGCACCAAAGCGCTACAGTCAGTGTTTCTAGCGCTATGACAATGTAAATAATAATGCATGAACAATATTTTTTAAACAATATCAACATTAGGTACAAACAAAAAAAGGGAAATTCTAGTTTCACATATATTTGAAGTTTTATCCTAATTTAAAGATTATATAAACTTATAAATAGAATGTCAAAAAGTCTATTTTAAAAATAAAGAAGAGAGACAAAGAAGGAGTACAAGAGAAGACAACTTTTTAAAGAAAGAGGGCAATTTTTGAAGGATTAAGAAGACTAGAAGATTGTAGTAAAATTAGTTTTATCTCTTCAACTCTTTATCTTTTTAATTTTCATGATGTTTTTCTTAATAATTTCTAGAATTCTTTATTTCATAATAATCTAATTTTTAATATTTAAGGTTACAACTTTGAACTCAATATATAATTGAATTTAAGTTCTTTTCTTATTCTTATGAACTCAATAGTAGAATTGTTTAAATATTCTATACTTAATGCTTTCTAGTTACATAATCACAAATTATATTCATTAGGAAACCTTAATGAACTCGATAAAGGAATTTTTGTATTGGCTTTGAATAATTTGATATATGATTATAATGTAACAATTATAAGTTTCATATGAGATAATAAATATTTATATGGCATATATTGTAATAATGAATAAGTTCTTAATGAATCTTATTCTTGTCTAATTGCCATAAATATATAATTAATTGTTATGGTAAGATATAATCACTTGACCATTGACAAAGGCTTGTGATGATATTAGAAATTTAGCCAATAATTTATATTGAGGGATTAACTTAAGAAAAAATTAATTTTTCTAATAAAGTATCAATAGATATTTATAATCCTACGTTTGATCTATTATTAGTGATTCAGTCTTGTTATCTTTAGTCTTATCTTGTTAGCTTCTGTTTATTTATATTAGATTACTTATCTTTTGATTTTTTATTTATCTGAATAAAAGTAAGAAAACACAATTTTAGTAGTTAGTATAAAAATAACAATAATTCTTTATAGAAACAATACTTTTCTTATACTCTATTACTTGTTTATAGTAGCATACACTTGCTCTTTAGTACAACATAACATCTATGAAAAGTTATATTGAATCATTCAAGCATGCTTAGCATAAAAAGTGATGAGTGGTTATGCGATTTTTGAAACCGGTTGAACTAGTTTCCAAATTGGCTAAACCGGTTCTATATTTTTCAAACTTTTTCAGATTGTTAAAAATTAGCTTCAACAACTATTTTTTTTTATTTCTATAAATATCTCATTCAAGAAAGCTCAAAACACTCATCAAGACGTCACACTTTAACATCCTTGAGTCTGTTGGTAGATCTAAGGCACGTGTGGGTGTATGCATGTGTAATTGTGTCTATTATCTAACGCAGCGGAATCGTATAAATTTTATAATAAACACAATAAATAAATATATTAATCATATTAATATATTAATAGGTTAGAGAACTCACCTCAACGTGTAATGTTATACACGTGTTTTTTCGGAGTTCGCATGCAGACTAACTCATGTGCAGTTCTAGTCACTAACACGGGGCTTGGTGAGCTAGAATAGCAGCCTTATATTCAGCCCGGGATTAACTCTTACTCCTCAAAATGACCGAGAGTGTATTTATACCCTTTTTTCCAAAAAGATAAGAAATTGAGAGTTTAAAACAATTGAGTATTACTTTAATTTGAAGCATAGAGAAAAATGAAATAATTTTATTTTTTCTTTTATTTTTTTCTTTTTCTCTTTCTCTCCATTTCGGCTTTCTTTTCTTTCGGGCAACATTTGCCCAAATTCACTCTCTTTTTCTCTTTCTTTTTCTTTATATATATATATATATATAATATAATAATAATATATTATATAATATAAAAAGAAAGATATTTTGATTATTTAACTATTAAATAATTAAAAAATGATCATTTTGTCCCTTATAAATAGTTACCAAGTTCACTCCCTAATGAGTCTAATTAAATTTCACACTTGGGTAAACTCAATTGATGGTCCACAATACACTACGTATCTTAATATAATTAGTAAATAATAATTATTAACTAATTGTTGTATTTAACACTTAAATACAGACACATACGCATTCCCGTGGTAGTGCTGAATATTGCTAGATTAAATAATTTAATCCGGCACGCTGCTCCAGTGTACAACGAGTACACTCCATATCGCGAGACTCCCTAGGTCCTACGCCCGATTCGTCAAATGGAATAATTCCATGAGTTCGTGAGCAATGCCCCACGCACACGTCATGGATATACAAATCAGCGCGCTGAACCATGCAAGTTGAGGTTACAACGCATACGTATAGTCATTCCGTCATGATATCCTGGATGTGCAGGGATATAGATTATCACCGTCAAATCCCCTAATGCTCATCCATATCTTATCTCCAGACTTGTATCTCATTGAACAATATACGCAAACTCTTTTTTCATATTGTTCTACCCTAACGGAACTATTTTTTGGGATTGATACTTGAAGCCACAAGATTTTCTGAGATATAGTCTTGAAGCATCTAGATATCGAACTCCCTATACGAGCTGACGGATCTTGTATCTGTACACACCGGACTCTATAAGTATCGAACCATACCCAGCGGTCACACCATAAAAGGTCTGTGACATACGTAAAACCAAAGTATGATGGATCACTTACAAGCCCACTGTGGCACTCAAGTCAAAGGACCACATATACTACTCAACTCGAGAGGACCCTCCGTTGACAGCTTATATAGGATGTCTATCGGAGGCCCTCGTGAGTCTGTCATATATCCAATCCTAACTAGATATCCATATGTCAATATAAGCTCCAAGGTTACGGTCGATTAGAAGCGACTACCTATACCCTATAGGTACGACATATGCTAATCTATATAAAGGTATCCACTGACAGACCCGCATCGGTAAAAATAGATCAAGGATAATTATTCGAGAATACACTTGCGTAACTTACATTTTCTAGCATCCGATTGTAACTCTTGCAACTACGCAATTATTAGTATATTCTCAGGTTTATATCCCATTACAGACAAGACTCCAATTCTTGGATCTGTTGAGTATTATAATCAGTTAACACTTAGTTATACTAACATTTAACAATTATATGTCTCAGCGTGGCTAATCATGAGCCCTTATCTAAACTTCTTTAAATCTGATCCAAACTCCTTTAAATCTATAATGTCTATAACGTTACATGCATAATACTATATATATGGGTATTAACGATTTAATAAAAAAGTACACTTGTATAAATATACAAATATATGTACATTTAGAAATGACACGTAAATACTAACCCTAACAGAATTTTCATTGAACTAAAACTTTTATATTAAATTATTTAAAAGTTTAAATCATTTTCATTCGTATAAATTCTTGTATTAAGTTTATTCAAATATTTTTTTAACACAAGTGAAAAGTTAGGAAATATACATATTCATTATAAGAGTTATACTGATATTTTAGATATTAATCATCAATTAGGTTGGCGCCCCCAGCTATCAATGCACCAGATCCATGCCCTGTAATTATCAATAGTCAGCCAAAATCATTTGAATGAATTGCACCTATATTAGAAAACTTATCTATGGAATTGAGAACTCAAGAGAGAATCCCTTGATAGAGTGCCCCCAAATAGATCATTATGGGAAAAAAAAATTACTGCAAGAAATGCTAGGACCTTGAAACATATTGATAATACTTTAGGCATCAGTTTTAATTTAGTCACAAAGACAAGAGGACAAAAACGAGATCCAATCCAACCATTAAATTAAACCGAAAATTTAATTATTTCAAGCAGAATCAATCATCTTCAGGTATTTCCTATATTCGATGTAAATAATATATCCTTTACAATTGAGATGATTACAGGTGACATTAAAGGAGTTATGAATTTTTAAGAGACCTTAAAAAATTAGGCTCAATTTATGCTCTGAAGTCTAATCTATTTCTAGACAACATGAAATAAAAGAGAAGTCGTAAAGGTTGCGGAAGATAGCTCCTTTTGTCTTTATCCCTTTTGGTATCACTTCGTAAATTTTAAACATTATACTAACACACATCAAAGTCGTTTAACGAAGTTATCAGCTTACCCGAATGATGATGAGCAGACGACCAGCTTATGTAGCAAGGTTTGAAAACAGCCCTTGATCTTTGTCGTTCTTGCCTGCCATTTTTCTTCAGCTTTGAGTTTATGCTACAAAATTCATAAACAATGGATCTTCAGGGGCAATCAAACATAAGAATTTATTCCAAATAGACTGTCAATAAAAATATTATGTAGAATATATCAAATGGCACATTTCGAAATTTATATTATAAACATAAAATATTTAGAGAGATTAATTTACCATTGAATTTGGATGGATTCGTACTCAAGCTACAACTCGCTCTCGCTCTGTCATAAATTGAGAGAAGACTTCTTGAAATTCGTTTTTGTAAGGAGCATAATCTGAGTAACTCATATTCCAGAACAGACTTGTTGAAAAATTCATAATTAGCATAAACACAAACTTCCAAAATAAACTTATTGAATAATTCATAATGAGCTCAAATCATTGAACCACTTCCAAATAGCCAACATAAAACTCTAACCTGAAATTGATAATAAATTGATAGAAATTAAAAAAATCCTAACAAAAAATTTCAAAATGCTTACTTATTGAAATAGAATCAGCAAATTGAAAACTGAAAATTTAAATGAAATCACAAATTTGATTTCTTTCTTCTGCTTTAGCTCCTTTTCCTCTTACTGTTTTTTTTAGTTTTTTCTTTTTTCATTTTCTTTCCTCGGCGAAGCTAATCGTACACAACCCCCCCTTCAGTTTCGAGTTTGCCGGCGATGCATCTCAATGCTGGCCACCCCCGTGATCCTCGATCTCAGTCGTACGTGACAATTTTGAATCGCAAATCGAGACCGCTACCCTTCGATGCTGCTGGACACCCATTTGAAATAAATATTCCGACGCTCTCCACCAGCCGCTGCCGCCTTCACTGCCGGGCTGCTGCTACTGTCAACTGAGCGCGACCCGCTCACCAGCAACAGCTCAACCTATTGTCATTTTCGGGACACCTTTTCGGCGACGTGCAGCTTTAAATGGGTTCTTTCGGCCAGCCGTCATCTGGCCCTAAGACGAGTTCTTTAAGCCTGAGTCATCCCTATCTCTGATCTGACGAAAAATGCTCTTGCCGGACCAATGCTGGACCTCGCAGCCTTCATTCTCCATCGCCAACCTTTGGAAACCCACAGCTTAATGGCGACCACCGATGGGTTGTGCCGTCATTTGCTTGTGCTTTACTTTCCGATTGAAATCATCTGATGGACACCACATCCTAAACTCAAACTGCTAAACGTATTATTTGTGTTGTCTTGAAATGATTTTGTTTGGTCGGGATGTTGTTGTATGGGTATGATTTTATTGGGCGGAGGATTACGTTTATTGTGTTGTCTTGAAATGAATTTTGTTTGGTTGGGTTATTGTATGGGTATGATTTTATTGGGCGGAGGACAGTTAGAATTATGTTGATGGTTGTTTTTGAGGGATCTGTTTCTTACCAATAACACCGTCACCAGTCCTGTCTCCTCCGATAAACTCATGAACTTGCTGCTGTGCCGACCACCGCGGGCGAAGTGTTTTTTTGCCATCCAAAATCTTTCCCCAATTTAAGTTAGGTTTAATTTAGGGATGAATAATTTCTCTCTTGTTTAAGTTAGGTTTAATTTTATGCAAGAATAATTTTTTCTTTTTAAAAAAATTTGTATTTCTCTTTCTTCGAAAGGGTTTGTATCTCTATTTTTTTGGAAAAATCCGTTATCCCTTTTTTTTGAAAGGGTCCTTATTTGTCCTTACTCAATTTAGGTATGATTGTTACTCTTCATTATAAGAGTCTTAATTCAAGTGATTTCAAAATATATTTATCTTATCTTGTTATTTTTTTGATCTGTGTATCAAAAGTATTTAATATAATATCATGATGATATGAAATAAAATCATTTTTTTTAAAAAAATTAAAAAATTTGTTAACATAAATAATTAAAAAAAATTGCTAGAGAAAATGAGAAAAGAGAGAAGACGAGAGAAGAGATTTGATATATCGTCGTTGTCATTGTTGAAAATAATTTGTGAGTTACAAATATTGGCATCGATTACAAACTATTACGAAAGTAAAGATGTTAAGAACAAAGAGAGTGAAGAGATAGCAATTTCTTTTATACTAAACGACATCATACGTTAAAAACCCTAAAAGTAAAACTCTCTCAACTCTTATGAACACAAACTTCTAATACCAAAAACTAAATAACCATTGGAGAGAGAGCTTTGGCCTCCTCTCCGGTGGCAAAACTTGCTTAGATTTAGTTTTTATTCTTATGCATTTTTTTTGTTCCTTTTGCCTTTTGTTTTCTTTCTATTTTTTTGCTATTTTTTTTTCATCTTACAGTGTTGTTGACCTCTATTGATTCGGCTGAGGAATCCCGTTGTCGTGATTGTAGGGCATAGGCAAGCTGGGAATCTCTTTGCCGTCCTCTCCCCTGGCGGCCAAGTAACTCAATCACATTCGCCAGTTTGTCGAAGTTCCTTTTCTCCGCACGAAGACAGCACCCTTTGTGCTGTGTCGGATCATTGCTTTCCTTCGTTGATGTTTGGAAGGAATCGGCCAAAATATGCGATCATTTGCCATCACCCTTTACGGCTATGTAGCTCATCAAAAACAGCTAAGGAAAAGTCGTTTTAAGTAAGGGCTTGTGTTTGGGAGCTGCCAGATTTTGACGAGATGCTGCCGTTTATTGTCTTACCCCTACCACCTTTAGATCCAGCCACTATCTACTGTTTTCGACCACCGAAAAACTTTATGCCAGCTTCTGTCTCTAATTTATATCTTGTGGTTGTTTGATTGTGTGTTGGATGGTATTGGTCAGATAGTGTTTGGTGCGAATAATAATTATAGTTAAGTGTATGAGTATTTTGTAATTTTTCTTTTTTATGGAGAGATTTAGTGTAATAATCCTCCTATGTGGGAAAGATATCCTCGTTGTGAGGTTAAATTCTTACTGCAGGTTTTTGTCGTTTGCTATAAGGGTAGTTGGTCCCTCAGTAAGGTAGTCAGTCCCTCATTAGGAGAGTAATAGGTCTCTCGTTAGAAGGGAATATTCTCTTTTAGGGCTTGGGTCCAGTGTTATTTCTCTTATTCGAAAAAGATTTAGGTTTGAACGTTCTTCAGTATATATAAATTGTGTTATCTCAATAATTCTCTACTTATGTAGTAGTAGACCCTGTAATATTTCTAATTTTCTATCAATGATATTAAAATTTAAAAAAAAAATCATATAATAAAATATTTTGTGTCGACCAAAGTAGTGGTTGCAAAAAGCCTATTCCCTTATAGTGAGTCTAACTCTCATGAGTACTATCATGAAGTTGAATAGTAAAGATGACAAAGAATTTCAAGACAGCCCTTGTACAGTAGCATCACTAAAGCTCTACAATATGTTATACTCACCAACTTAAGATTGCCTTCGATATTAATAAACTCAGCCAATTGGGGAACCTAAACAATCACCCTACCTGGACTTTTAGAGGATATTAAGATGTTTACATGGCACTTCCAACCATGGAATTTTCTTTAGCAAAGGGAACAAATAGGATCTCAAAGGCTTTAAAAATGCCAATTGAGCTGCTGATTCTAATGACAGAAGATCAGTGAGTGGTTAGAACATATTTCCTTGTGAAGATACAGATTATCATGGAGCACTATCTGATGCTAGTGCAGAAGTCAACTTGATATGTTCGTTGCTTACTAAAATGAACTTAAAACTAAACTTAAGACTTGCTTATCTGGTGTGAAAACAAAAGTGCAGCTCATTAGCAGTAAATACATTTTATCATGGAAGAACAAATCTCATTGAAATTGAAGTAAAGTTTGCCAAAGAAAAGGTAGCTAATGAGGAACTTGAAATCAAGTACATCCCTAGTAAATAATAAAGTAGCTGACATAATGACCAAATCACTCTTAACTGAAAATTTTGAATAACTTAAAAGCAAAGCTTAAGTTCCTACCAGATGATTATGGGTCAGAAGGAAAGTTGATTAGGAATTCGGAATGCGAGTGTTATTTGAAGTGCTAATCAGTAGAACTTGGTTCAAGAAGGACTTAGAGGGCAAGTTGAACATAAAATGCTGATGTGCACTAGTAAGTGATAAATCAGCTTACATGTCAGCATGCTAGATGACAAACCAGCTGAGAGAAGAATCGGTTACTGGGAGTAAATTGAATTTTCAGCTCACTTACTGCACCTTCCTTGCACCTACACTTTCTTTAATTGATAAATTATCCACGAAACAGAGTAGCCATTAGCAAAGAAGCAGAGCTTTTATATTGCGGTAGCTTTAATTGATAAATTATCAACGAAACAATATCAGGCCCAAAATAAAAGATAACAACGGCAAGTAAATTTCATCTTTAATTCAAAAATAACACCACACATCTGAATGGCCAAAGCAGAGTAAAGATATTTAGATGTTAATAAATAGATGACCAAATAAATTACACGACTTTCCACTCGCTACGCAAACTGTAGCCATGTTCAGTTTTTGTTTTCATAAAGGAGCATCAATGCCATTATTCCATGAAAAATGTAAAGGAATTCATATTGCCGCTATTGCATTCATATGCAAGGCTCCCTAATACCATGATATTACCATAATTGTTTTGCGTGGCAGTAAGCTAGACTTGAGCGTGGATCAAGACAAGCAATAATAAAGGTTCTAGTTCTTGAAAAGTTCCAAGCAATGTTCTTGGTCCAAGTTTCGGCTCCAAAACTTCTTGTAATATTCTGGATATGTGAAATCTCTGTATACGACTCCAGATCCATCCTTGGTAAGAGCTTTTGGAGCGCTGATTATTGCATCATCACTTGGGCATAAGAATGAAGCAACTGACATCCTTGCCTTGTCAGCATTTACAGTTGCTCGATGCCACACACTCTTATAGCTTCCATTACTCAGTGCCTGCAAATCATTTATGCTTGATAAAGATGATAATGATGATGCCTCTTAATACACAACAATACGAAAATTAAATGTGAGTACCTGCAACTGATCACCAATATTAATGACGAAAGCATTTGGTTGGGGTTTAATAGCAACCCATTTGCCGTCCTTGAGAACTTGAAGGCCTGCTACTTGTAAGTCTTGAAGTAAAATAGTAAGGGCATTTGGGTCAGTGTGTGCAGGCAAACCATAAGTTAGCTCTGGCTCTGGACATGGCGGGTAAAAATTCACAGCCATATGTTGTCCTTGTTCACCCAAGACGTTCTTTATACAATCTTTTTCCAAACCTAAGCTCTCTGATATTAATTCCTGCAATCTAAACCCAAGTTCTCGAACTTCTATACAGTAATTACTCACAATTTCCCTAGAAAATCAAAAGCATTTGGCATTAGAATGTCATTACAACTCTCGTAGATGAAGTTGTGTTTGTAAGATATTTATTTGTACTTCTGATAGCGGAGCGAGGAAAAAAGACATTGTATTCTAGCTGCTTTATCGGCCGAACTACTAAGTATAATTGGCCCAGAATTTCAATGCTCCAGTTCAGCCAGACCACACATTGGGTCTGTAGAAAATTGATTCAAATCTATTTCATTAAGGCTTTGTTTGTAGTTTTTATATTTCTACTTAACTTTAAAAGTACTATAACTAAATTTTTTAATACAACTTTATTTATATTTTTAAAATTAATTTGATTTTAAAAATTCAAATTAAATAATAAAATAAAATAAAATAATGTAAAAGTTTTAAAAATTATGTCTATCTATCATGGAATTGTCAATGTTACGAAGGAATAGCCACCGGTCTAAGCCTAATCTCCAAGAGTCAAAAGAGTAATGATGTATGGACATACAACTGCTCACAAATCGTTGTTATTATCATTATTGAGTATTGTGATTGTCATCACTCAAATAATGGGATATAGTTAATGGGACAATTTCTTCAATCGCATAACCAAATGTTTAAATTATTGGACGAAGACAGCAATATTTAATACATATTGTCAGGTCCAACACGCCTCTAGTTGTCGAGAAAGTTACCTGGATAGCACTCCTGAGATTTCGAGAGTGTGTCATAATATTATTTAGAACTATTTAATATTATAATATTTTATTTAAATAGAATACTTTTAAAATAATTTGTATAGAGTAAAATTAAGTATTTTAAGTTTTTATCTTAAATTAAATTTTTAAAAAATATAATAAATAATTTTAAATTTTATATTATTTAATATTTATTTAACACATTATTTTTAAAATTTAATTTAAAATATTTAACATTACTATTTATATAACACTCTATTTCACTGAGCAATATATTTAGGGAAAAATATTCACTGAATATAGATAAAAGTATTATAATAAAAAATCTAAGAAAGTTGAGAGTTTTGCAATCAAGTCCTTATCCGATATCCTTTTCCATGTTATCGAACAAACTAGAGATTTAATAAAAAAGAATTTAAAAAGAAAAAAACCATAAGCCATTATTTTTAATCCCTTAACCTAGCAAAATAAAAGTAAAATGGCTTTAAAAGACATTTGAATGAGATTTCTGTTGCGTCTTTTTTGTTTTATTAAAAAAAAAAAAGCATTTCATCTATATTGTTTCAAAAAGTAGCATATAGGTTTCTTGATTTAATTGGTTCACAATCAACTTGACTTTGTTATTACACTAAAGTAATAAAGCTTTAAGAAGATTATTTACTTGTGAGCATAAATTTCGAGTGAAAACAACATCTTAATATTTTATTTCTTGTTAAATTTATTTTAAAAACAAAATCTAAATGGAAACTTATATTGAACTTTGTAATACAAAAGGGATTAAGTTCCTATTCTCTGAAATCAATGGGGTATCTGCTAAATTTGAAACATTAGAAATTTATTTGGAAGAATATCAACTACTTTGACAATGGTTTACCTGAGTTTAAAAAATAATACTACATTTAATATTTTTTTCATCTCACATAATATCATAAATATTTATTTGATGGTTATTTTAATAATAACTATTTAATATAATATTTAAAATACTAATTAAAAAATCTAATACTCAAAATTAAATATTCAAAATGTGTGTGTTCATGCAGTCAAGAAAAGACAAAACTATGTGAAGACGCTGATCTGGCGCCATGCAAGCTACCATAATAAAGTAATTCCGTGTGTTGTCAACTAAAAGACCACTACTCATCAAATTAATTAAAAATCACAGAAGCAGAACCAGATCTCTCAATTTCAATCAGCTTACGTAAACACGGATTCAGCCTATGATGTCACCCCCCACAAACCGAGTGAAATGCCATTTTTATATTAGAATTGAGAGAGAGAGAAGATGGACTTACTTGAAAGAAGGTGGAATTGAAGGCCACTCAGATACATACTTGTGAAGAGGGTAACAATGGAGCCTAAGATAATCTCTCCAGTTGTGAACTTTCTCCTTGTTAACATTAAAACTTGTTGACAATCTCATTGTTTTTGATGGATCATCTGAATACAGCTTCATCTTCTCTTCTACTGGCAGTCTGAAAAACTCTTTTGCCACTTCTAACATTTTCTCCACTGCTTCTAAACGCACTCCATGATTTAAGACCTGCAGGTTAATTATTAGTTCAACATCAAAGCATGTTTCAAGTCAATTAATTTCATAATAATAGAAAATAAAAAAAAAAAAAAACCTGGAAAAAGCCATAACTCTTGCAAGCATCACCAACTTGCTGGACAATTAAGCTTCTATCATCACAAGCCAAGTCAATAACTGGAACGTCTTCACATTCAGAAACTTCAGTGAGTTTCGGTCGCTCAGATTCAGGCCTTACATAACCTTCCGGCAAGCTCGAATACTTGATTCCGGAAGATAGGACTTTGATATCCATATATATAATATGGGAACGAAGATGAGTGTAAAGAAAAAAGAAAAAAAGACATAAGAGGGGAAAAAAAGAAAATTAAGAATCGTGCTATAATATTTGCTTTTTTTTTTCTTTTCGTTTTAGGCTAAGCAGCTTTCAGGAAGATGAGTACCTAACCAAATAATATTAACATATATTTATACACGGTGGATCTGAAATCGCCGAACGTCATTTTAAAAGTTGAAGCCGTTGTTTTGGTCGTTGGTCCAATAAGGTTTTGACGTTTGTCGCTCTCTCATTGGAAATTAAAATGCACCAGATTCAAAACGTGTGTGTTCATTCAGTCGAGATAAGACAAAACTAAGTGAATAATCGACAAAAAAACTTCTCAGCAAAATCACAGAAACAGAATCACTCATTTTAAATCAGCTTACGTAAACACGGATTCAGCCTGTGATGTCACCTCCCCGCCCTTCCCCGCGGTGGAACCGAGTGAGGTGCCTTTTTAATATATTTACTACGCAATCCTTCAAGGGGCCATCATTTTTTTTTTACCTACACTCTAAATATTAATGGCAGTGATCTCAGCTCTATACACCGTCATCAAAATCAGACCGTTGAATTGTATTGGAGGAAGTCGACGCTGAGCATATTTTTTATTCTGCATCGTAACAGATGACCCCACGGTATCAATGACAGCATCACGCTGGGCAGCAACGTGCATTTAATTTTAAAATGGTCTAAAACACATTGTCAGGCAATTCGTTTTAAGAGAATTTTTATTAAAAATTGTATTGTTACTATTTGCTCCTAATTGAAGTTATGTAATGAACATTATGGCTATAACTCTAACTATAGAAGGGAACAAAAAATTTAATAATAAACATCACTATTGAAGTTTGAACTTGGATCACAGCAAGCCAAATGAGAAAAGTTTACCGGTCTGGCAAATCACTTTTTTGGAATTGAGTAAAAACACGAGCAAAACTAGGTTTGAGCTTTGAGGAGGGCAAATCATAACATAAAATTTTAAATTTAATAAAATAAAAATTATTTTTATTTCATATCAATAATAAATGAATTGAGAAAAAAAAGTTGTTGAGAACTTTATTCTAATGCTATATCAAAAAGTAGCTCAATATTTTTTCTATCTAAAAAATTATTTATAATTAATTTTATATTAAATTTGTTTGCAATTTTCGTTTCAATATACATGATCAATTAGTCTGCCAAAAAGGCATCCTCTGTTTCATTATGCAATCTTGTCGTTATAATATACATAACTAAAAATAAATATTCATTAATTGCAGTAGATATTAAAAGAGTAAACACAAGGATAATTATTCTGTAGACTAAAAAAAAAATTGTCATTTCTCTAGTCTTTACCCCCCATTAACTTAATTGAGAAATAATCGACAAACTTTAGGAACTCCACATGTTGAAGCACACTGTACTCGTAAATGTTGAAGTTGATTTTTTAAATTTATTTTTTAGAGAACTTTGTTTTCTTACCATTTAAGTTAGAAAGAAGAATTTACGTAAATTGAAGAGAATATAAAATTACCAATATATATTGTTCTATAATTATAAATTTATTTATATAGGTTAAGTTGAAAAAGTTAATTTCTGCGTAGGAAAAGAACTACTAGTATAAAATTTATTTATATTAAAGAAAAAATATAATCTATGTAGCAAAATAATTGCTAGAATAAAAATTATTTGTATTAAAGAAAATGTGTAATCTATGTAGGAAAAGAATTATTAATAGAGAAATTTCTGTAGTTGACCAATTATTTAGGATAAAAATTTTATTTAATCAAAGTTAAATTTTTTAAATTTTATTAACCACATATATGTCACGTTGACCATTTTACTCTTATTTTATAAATTATTTAATTAATTAAGTTTTTATTTTTTATAATTAATTAAAAATAAATTAAAAAGTAAAATTTTAAAAACAACTTAAAAATAAAAAGAATTAAAAGAAAAAGCAAAACCTTGGGTGCATGAGTGAGACGCGTACCCCAAGCATGCGCCCCAAGCTTTGCTTTTATTTATTTTTTAATTTAAATTTATTTTAATTTTTTTAAATTAATTATATTTTAATTAATATATTAAAAAAAGAAATTAATTAATTAATTAACTAAAATAATTAGTTATTTAAATTAATTAATTATTTTTTTAATACATTAAATATAAAATAATTAATTTAAATATAAAATAAAAAAATAAAACAAGCAAAGCTTTGCTAGGCGTATGCGTATGCGTATGCGTGGGGCGCGCGCCTCACGCATGCGCCCAAATTTTTTTTTAATTTAATAAAATAAATTAAATATTTTAATTAAATAATTATTTTTTCTTTTTTAATACATTAATTAAAAAATAATTAATTTAAATATAAATTTTAAATAAAACAATTAAAGCTTGGCTTTGCCAAGCTTATACGCCCAAGTTTTTTTTTTTAATTTAATAAAATAAATTAAATATTTTAAATAATTAATTAATTTTTTTTTCTTTTTTAATACATTAATTAAAAAATAATTAATTTAAATATAAATTAAAAAAATTGTAATTAGACCACTTATAAATATAAAATTATTTTTTATTAAAATAAAAGATGAAATTAGAAAAATATAAAATATGGACCATTTATAAATGAAATTTATTTATTAGAGAAAGAAAGAAATTAATGGGAGCAATCTGAAGGGTTTATGATATTTGGAATCAAAATTTTGCGAAACTTACTAAAACACCCCAAAATTAAAATATATAGCTTAAAATACTCCATCCGTGAATATTTACCATTTATTTTAATAAAATTTTTATTAATAAGGGTATAATTATTATAAACATCACTCGTGAGGATTGAATTTGGATCAACAGCAAACCAAAATGAAAAGGCTCGCCACTCCCCCAAACCACTTTTTTTTAAATAAATAAAAAAAATAAAAATGAAACCATTTGGAAGGGAAACGTAAAAATTCACGGAGCCACTCCACCCTGTCACTCCATCTTCAGCTTCTCTTTCATTCTTTCGCTAAGGAAATTTGTGGAATTAGAAAAAAGTAAAAATAAAAAACATTCTTGCCGTACACACTTGGTCCCCTAATACACACTTAAAAAACCCACGACTGAGACAGGATTTGACTCTTGTGACGATGATGAAGAGATGGTGATTTTGCACTTAAAGTCCAGGAGGGCGGTGGTCACGTGAGGGATTTTGAGCTTGGAAGCGGCGTCTTAAGCCAATTAGTTGCTTTCTTGTGGCATTATGAGAAGCTTTGATTCAGAATCGGAGAGATAGATTTCAAATTCCTCTGCTGTGAATCAGATAACTGAGAACGTGTGAGTTGGAATTTCATGATTAAATCTAAATTAAATAAAATAATTTGTGCAAAAGCTTTTGCAAGTAGAGCTGGAGAGCAGATCCATGCATTGTCGTCCGATAAATCCCAAGCAAAGTGTGACCACAAGTCCATCAAGTTATCGAGACGGATCTGGCAGCCGTGGTTGTAGAGGCCAAGAGAGTAGGCAAAATGGTCAAGGAGGTTAATGTTAAGAAATTGAGAAGTGATGTAGGGTCACAGTTAAAGTGAAATTAAAAAAAATAATAAAAATAAAAATAAGACAAAACACAAGTTTATGTGATTTGGCTTTTAACCTACGTCCACGGGCGAAGACAGAAGAATCTCTTACTATTAAAAATAGAGAATACAAGTATTTTAGTATTTTAGCCTTACAACCCTAAACCCCAATACACCTAATTCTCTCAAATCGCTCAAAAACTCTCTCAAAACTTTAAAAACTCTCTCTAATTTGCAATTTTAGAATGAAATATAAATAACTAAACTCTCCCATTTATAGGGAGAGTTTAGCATGGTGGACAGCCAAGAAATGGCTGTCCACCATTGTTAAAACAATTGCTGGCACCGTGTGCCAACAATTAGGTAGCTGGCATACGGTGCCAGCTACCACAACATTTCTCCCACTTGGAGATTTGATTGAGAATCAATCAAGTCTCCACACCATTCTTTCTTCTTCGCCAAAGCCATGTTGCTTACGTGTCTGCTAGGCCATGTAAGGATCTGCACCATACAAACTTGTTGGTATTGGTGGGCTTGGTCAACACATCTGCTAGGTTATCATCTATATGAATTTTTTTTCATATCCACACTTCTATCTTCTACCACTTCATGAACAAAGTGATATTGAACACCTATGTGCTTCGTTCTTGAATGAAAAGCTGGATTCCTTGCAATGTGCAAGGCACTCTGACTGTCACAAAACAATTCAACTTTCTCTTGCTTGTGCCCGAGCTCCTCCAGTAATCTTTGTATCCAAATTGCTTCCTTGCAAGCTTGTGTAGCTGTCATGTATTCTACTTCTGTAGTAGATAATGCCACAACAGTTTGCAGTTTCGAAACCCAGCTTACAGCTCCTTCTGCAAGTTTAAACACATAGCCAGTAGTAGATTTTCTTTTATCAAGGTCTCCTGCAAAATCTGAATCCACATAGCCCTTAACAATAAAATCTGATCCTCCGTAACATAAAGCAACATCTGAGGTACCCTTAATGTATCTAAGGATCCTCCTGACACAACCCCAATGCTCTCTACCAAGATTCGCCATGTATCTACTAACTGCTCCCACTGCTTATGCAATGTCTGATCTGGTACAAATCATAGCGAACATTAAACTTCCTACTGCTGATGCATACGGTACTCGAGACATCTCCTTCCTTTCTGCTTCTTTGCTAAGACACATCTTAGAGGATAACTTGAAATTAACAGGGAGTGGGGTACTAATTGGCTTACAATCTTGCATGTTGAAGCGCCACAAGATTTTCTTTGAGTAGTTCTTCTGAGAAAGTCAAATCTTCCTGTTATTTCTGTCTCGATGAATTTGCATCCTTAGAATCTTGTTTGCTGGTCCCAAGTCTTTCATATCAAATTCCCTAGCCAACTGTGCCTTCAATTCTTGGACTCGATCTTTGTTGGGGCCTGCCACCAACATGTCATCTACGTACAACAGTAAAATAATGAAATCATTATCATCTTCAAACCTTTTGTAGTATGTACAATGGTCTGAACTAAGTCTGTTGTATCCAAGGCTGATGATATAGGAATCAAATCTCTTGTACCAACACCTCGGCGCCTGTTTGAGATCGTACAATGATTTGTTCAACCTGCAAACCAAGTTCTCTTTTCCTTCTTCTTTAAAACCTTCTGGTTGGAGCATATAAATTTCTTCTTCAAGTTCTCCATGAAGAAAAACTGTCTTCACATCTAGCTGTTCTAGATGTAAGTCAAATATAGCACACATTGCTAGGACTATTCTGACTGTCGTGAGTCGAAACACAGGGAAAAATATCTCATTAAAGTCAATACCTTCTTTCTGAGCATAACCTTTCACCACCAATCTCGCACGATACCGCTCCACTTGGTCATTGCCATCCCGTTTGATCTTGTAGACCCATTTGTTTCCAATGGCTTTTCTTCCACGTGGCAGTGCAACCAGCTCCCATGTTTTGTTCTTATGCAAAGCTTCAATCTCTTCTTGCATTGCTGTCATCCATAGAGAAACATCTTGACTTTTAGAAGCCCCCTGGAAAGTTGTTGGCTCTCCATCCTCCGTTAGAAGGCAGTATGCAACATGAGCCTCCATGACATACTCCGAGTACCATGCTGGTGGTCGTCTCTCACGAGTTGATCGACGATCATCTGTAGCCTCAGACTCTGCTGGTTCTTGTTCTTCGTGCCCTGGTGCTGCTTCAGAAGAATCTGAATCTTCTTGTACTTGATTATTTTCCATTTGTACTGTTGTAGTCTCTGGATTTTCTTTCACTGTGCTATCATCTTTATCATTCCTTTGCAGTTTATCTTCTGCAAATATCACATCTCTGCTGATAACGACCTTGTGGATAGTGGGATCCCACAGGCGATACCCCTTGACTCTATCAGTATATCCCAAGAAAAGATATTTTCTGGATTTTGGATCCAGCTTCGTTGTTTCTTAGGGATTATACATCACATACACAGGACTTCCAAAAGTATGAAGGCGAGAATAATCAACTGGTTTTCCAGTCCACATCTCCATCGGTGTCTTCAACTCGATTGCTGTTGATGGTGATCGATTTACCATATAACAGGCGGTTTTGACTGCTTCTGCCCAAAATGCCTTGGCTAAACCTGCAGTTCTCAACATAGCTCTTGTTCTCTCCAACAAGGTTCTGTTCATCCGCTCTGCTACTCCATTCTGCTGAGGTGTGTAAGCTGTGCTGAATTGCCGCTTGATGCCTTATTGTTGACAGAATGCAATAAAATCCTCACCAGTATATTCTCCTCCATTATCTGTCCTTAAACACTTGATCTTCTTTTCTGATTCAAGTTCTACACGCGCTCTGAATATTCTGAAAGCTTCAAACACATATGACTTCTTCTTGATTGGATACACCCAACATCTCCTGGAGTAATCATCTATGAATGATACAAAATATCTCGCTCCTCTTAAGGACATCACCGGTGCTTGCCAAACATCAGAGTGGATCAATTCTAGAATTTCTTTACTTCTAGAACTGGATGTGCTGAACTTAAATCTGTGCTGCTTACTTGTGACACAGTGCTCACAGAAAGGTAAATGAACCGATTTGAGCCCAGGAAGTAAATTTTGATCAGAGAGAATCTTCAAACCTCGTTCTGATATATGGCCCAGTTTACGATGCCACATTATCGTTGACTCTTCTGCTGAACTAGTTGATACAACAGATGCATCTCATTCCTGCAGTGTTTCTCCATTAAGCATGTACAAATTTGCAGCAACCTTTTCTGCTTTCATTACTACAAGCGCGCCTTTGAGAATTTTCATTATCCCATTTTCAATTTGGGTCTTACACCCAGTGTTATCTAATTGTCCCAATGACAAAAGATTCTTCTTGAGGCCTTTCACATGTCGCACCTCCTGGATAATACGAACAGTACCATCTCACATCTTCATCTTGATGGATCCTACTCCAGCAATTTCCAAAGCATGATCGTCCCCTATATATACAAATCCTCCAGAGATAGGTTCATATTGATGGAACCATTCTCTTTTAGAGGTCATGTGCCATGTAGCTCCAGAATCCATGAGCCATACATCAGAGAACCGTTTTCTGCTTTCAACAACTGTTGCTACCTCGCTGTATAAAATTTCACCATCATCTGAGGTGCTTGCAATATTCCCTTAAGGTTTGTCCTCTGCACTTTTCTTCAATCCCCAACAATCCTTCTTCAAATGGCCTTTCTTGCCACAATGGTAGCATTTGACGTTCTTTTTACTTCTGGATTTTGGTCTACCATGATTTTAACTCCTACTGGGGCCACGTTCTGTTGATCTACCTCTCATCATTATCAAAGATTCTGCTTGCTGCGAACATTCCTGTTTGTCTTCTTTATTTTTCCGTCTTCGTTCTTCTTCCAATACAGCAGTTGTAACATCATCGAAGACTAAGAATTCCGTTAGGATATTATTCGTCAAGTTGATGATGAGTTGATCATATGAATCTGGTAGGCTTTGAAGTAAAATCTCCGCACGTTCACCTGCCTTTATTTTATGCCCCAAGGAAGTGAGTTGGAAAAATAGAGTATTTAACGTGTTGATGTGCTCTGTCATTGAAGTGGATTCTGCCATTCGAAGAGTATACAATCTCCTTTTTAAGAAGATCTTGTTGTGCAAAGATTTGGCCTTATACAATTTTATGAGAGTATCCCAGATCTCTTTTACTGTCTTCTTTTCCGTTACACTGGATAGCACGTTATCAGCAAGTGCTAGATGCAGATCAGCAACTGCATTACCGTCAATCTCATTCCACTTGATATCATCAATGATACCAGCGGGTCTTTCATCAATCGCTTCTAAGCACTTATTTTTTCTTAAAATTGCCTTTATTTTCATTTTTCACAATGTAAAATTACCTCCATTGAACTTCTCAAATTCGTATGTTGCCACCATTGCTTTTCACCACAAACTGCTTTTTGCTAGGATCGGCTCCCACTGTTTCACATGAATAGTAACAATACGTATAAACAGTAACCGTATGTATGAATAGTAATTGTACACGTGAATAATGACCTCCTTCAACCAGAAGCTCTGATACCACTTGTTAGAAATTTGAGGGGTGATGTAGGGTTGCAGCTAAAGCCAAATTGAAAAAAATAATGAAAATAAAAATAAGACAAAACACAAGTTTACATGGTTCGGCTTTTAGCCTACGTCCACGGACGAAGACAGAAGAATCCCTTACTATTAAAAATAGAGAATACAAGTATTGTAGTGTTTTAGCCTTACAACCCAAAATCCCAATACACCCAATTCTCTCAAATCGCTCAAAAAGTCTCTCAAAACTTTAGAAACTCTCTCTAATTTGCAATTTTAGAATGAAATATGAATGACTAAACTCTCCCATTTATAGGGAGAGTTTAGCATGGTGGACAGCCAAGAAATGGCTGTCCACCATTGTTAAAACAATTGCTGGCACCGTGTGCCATCAATTAGGTAGCTGGCACACGGTGCCATCAATTAGGTAGCTGGCACACGGTGCCATCAATTAGGTAGCTGGCACACGGTGCCAGCTACCACAATAGTTAATAGATGGATATCTAGATTCTTTGTGGATTGGACATATGTCACAAGAATATGATCGTGCATCGGGGTTTGAAGGCCAGAAATTTATTGATCGGAGATCAGCATCATCAGGGTTTGAAGGCTGGGAAAATATGAGTTTTGACTGTTGAATCATCTACAACTAAAAGTAGAAAGAAAACAGTGATGAAATTTAACAAAAATATAGTCGAGTGTCGCATACGTGTCAACATCTTAGCCACGTGTTATATTAAAATTCTACCATATGTTTTATACAGTTAAATATACTAAAACAACCTTAAATTCGTTTAAACAAATAAAAGATATTAACAAATGAGGGTGGTTGAGTCTCTTTTAAAACTAAAAAGATCTTTCAATCAATTTTGTGAAAACTTGGGTTCCTAATGTCATAAACTTTTTTCTAGATGAATGTTGTAGTGATACCCATCCTGCGGTATAGTGTATTGAATTTATTTTCTTTGTTTTGTTGTGTCATAGGGTTTGAGTTCCGATAAAATTTTGGGGTGGGATTGATAAGGTTTTAAAGATTAGTTCTGTGATTGTATTCGGAGTTGAGGCCGTGAATGTAGTGAATGATTCGGAGGCATGCTTTTTCTTTTTGTCATTCTTTTTTGGGATAAATGTAGAACTATCACCAAAGATAGAAAGAGGCTTGGTACATGGTAGGAGTTGTGATGCTTTGGGCAGGATGTCTATTGGCCAGCCTGAGAAAAAGATATTAATTTATGTTCTTTTACATAGTATTAATTTGTTAACTTAATATAAAAAATTGAATTTTTTTTTTATTTTTGTAGTAAATTTTATACTAAATGAAAATAAATACATAAACAAATCCTAAAATGTGAAAATATTCACAAAAAAGATATTATTAAATACTTGCATAATTGGCAAACTTACTTTTCTAACAAATTTTTTTTTTCATAAAAACATTCAAAAAGAGAAAAATAAATAAGGATAAATTTACAATATATATGTATAAAAATTAAAAAAGTCAATAAATTATTTTAACCTTTTGTCATAAGAACCTCTATTCTAGTAACTAGTATTTATTTCGTAACCTTTTTATTTGAGTAATATTATATTTATAGTACATTTTTAGATCAAATTAATTTGATATCTAATATATTTATTACTGATATTTATTATATAACTATCATATTAATACAGAATAAAAAATTAATAATTATTTAATAAATAATAATTACTAATTAGTGACATCAGCTAATATACAAATTTTACATCCTAATTGTAAGAGTTTAACACTAAATGTTTTATGGCAAATGACATCTTTATAACAGAAGTGTAGGCTAATTTATAATTTTATCCTACAAATTTCAAAAAGGTTAATTTTATCCCAATTCAATAGCTTTCAACTAGTTAAGTTGACAAAAAATATTTTTTTTCTATTGACATTCTTACCTTTACTAAAATTTAAGTGGCACAATTTCAATAAGATACATAGTACATAAATAAAACTAAAAAAAATTAATTTTTTTTTAAAATTTAACACGTGACCTTTGATAGGTTTAAATTTGAAGTATTTATTTTTAAAATTTTATTTTATAATTAAATAAATAATTAAATTATAAAGAACAGGCTCTGAACTGTCATCGATCGATGTCTTTTAGCAATGGTAGTGGTTATGAAAATGACCAAATTTTATGTCATTGGATATCATTTTTTTTATGTACACAATAGTGGAGTTTTTTTTGACAAAACAAAAAAACAAGAAAGCGGCCAAAAATGGTAGAGAGGATAGTAGCCATCGTTACCCCCATATCAAACGATAGGGAAGTGACTTGCACTACCATACCATTTGACAGGGCAACAGTGATGGCCACTGCCCTTTCCACCATTTTTGGTTGCCTTCTGACATTTTGTTTTGTCACTATTATGTAGATAAAAAAAATAGAGTCCAATGATTTTACAGCCGCCACTATCGACAAAAAATGGCTTTCTTTGACAGTTTACTGACAGCCACTACCATCGCTTGCGGACAATGGTTGTAGACTTATTTTTTATTTTACATTATTTTTTAAAAGTAAATATTAAAAAAATTAAATTAAAAATTATAATTTAATCCAATAAAAGTGTGTCATGTGTTTTTATTTATTTATTTATAATTAATGACCAATCTATCATTGATACGTAGATATGACATATTGCATGTCAATTTGCATCTTACCATATCAATCCATTTTTAAATTTTCATGATAAGTTTCGATTTTGCACTTCTATGATTGAAATAAAAATAAGAGACTAACAGACTAAAACAAATTAAGCTTTTTAAAATTTGTGGCACAAAATTGACCTTTTGTGGCGTTGCCACCAAGCTCCCGCACCCATACATAGTTTATAAGTTACTAAAGCTAATTATGTTTTGGTCATACTTTCATAATTTCAAAGCAACTTTCTACCTCATACTCTCAATTCAGAAATTGATCTATATCAACAAAACCATTAAAAGTGAGCAAATAAGCTTTTACCTTATAAGATTCATCACATTGGTGTTGTTGTCTCTCTTTTGGTAAAACCTTACCATCATTTTTCCATTGATTTTCTTCTCTTCTAAATTATCTAGTGGAGGGGTAAAATGGTTAGACCTTCTTCGTGCATCTATCGCTACTCCTTTTGCTTGCGGCTTATCCTTAATCTTATCTTCAGTTTTCTTCTATAAATTGACATTAATGGGTGCAAAATATGGCTTCCTATACAATCGTCTCCTTATTGCCATTGGTTCTTATTGTAGTAGATCATTAGCTCTCAAAATCATAACCAGTACGGTTAATGCTGCCATGCATTCATATATATCTCTAAAACATTCTGTTATACATTCATCCATTCTTTGCTCCAAAGCATTCAAATGATCTCTATTTGAATCAATGGGCCTGCCATTTCAAGACGATGCTTTGATACCACCTAACACAAACACATGAGTTGATGGGCTCACGATGACGTTCACAAAAATGTAAATATATTAATATCATTCAACTAAATGCAAGTTGAGATTAGTTAAAGAACCAATTCAAGACAATTTTCTAAATCTGTAATCCTTATGCAAAATTAAAAAAACATACGATGCTTTTCTACCGTGGAACTTCCCTCTAAAGTAGGAGAGTATATTTTAGATTTCATAATCAAAATAAATATCTAAATCTTCCTAAACTATAGATTCTGTAATCAAAACAAATATTCCAAATCTTCTAAGACAACTAAGTTTTAAATGCTGAAAAAAAAATATAAACTACCAAAATAAACTTCTTATTTTCTTCTTAGGCTTTACATTATGTCAGTTAGTGTTGTAGATTAGGCTACTCTTAATTTATTTTAACAATGCAATAGCCTGATTGTTTAGTAAGGTAGCTTGTAAGAAATTGGATTCTATTTTGTAATGGATGAAATTAAACTAGCTATTTTTCAAAACTTTCCTAAAAGACTTCTAAGTAGGATGGATGTTTTTGCACTATTTTACCAAATATACTAAGATAAGGTCAGTGAGGATGTCATAAAGGCTTATTTGAACTTTTTGAATATTGGTGGTGATCTTTATTAAATAAATGAAACTTTGATAACTTTAATTCCAAAAGTTAAAAATCTAGAAAAGGTATCTAATTATGGCTTTATTAACCTATGCAATGTGTTGCATAAGATTTTCATGAATATTTACTTATGCATGTCCATTTTGCATTTTTTAAGAAAACAACTTATTATCCTATGCAATGTATTGCATAAGATTACTTCAAAAGTTTTGGCTAATAAGTTGCTTGCTTCAAAAATACAAAATGGACATGCATAAGTAAATTGTTAGGGTTTGTGCTTGCGTGTTATTTTTATTTGTATGAATATTTATTTTGTAATATTTATATAATGAATATTTTATTAAATAGTCAATATAAATTATTAAATAGTACTAAAACTTGTAATACTATAGATATCGTATAATTTGAAGGAGTTCAGATCTGGTTTAAAGGAGTTTAGACCAATGTTAAGAGTTAACAATGCTGAGAGTTATAAATGATAAGAGTTAGCACCGTTAAGAGTTAATAGGTTATAAGAGTTAGTGAGATTTAAAAAGTTAGAACCCTATCTATAATAGGACAAAGACTTGAGAGTCTACTTGTAATGACATAGTTACAAAGAGTTACAAAAGGTGCTAGGAAATGTCATTATGTAAGTATGTTCTCAAACATAGTGTTTCTGATCTATGTTTACCAATGCGAGTCAATTAGTGAATCACTACTATATAGATCACTGTATGTCTATACCTATATTATACATATGGTTGTTCTTAACTGACCATGAGCTTAGTGAAGGCTCGTATAGATATGTAGGTATTCAGTTAGGACTGGATACTGAACAGACTCACAAGGACCTCAATATATATCCTATAAATCCGTCAAAGGAAGGTTCTCTCGAGTTGAGTAGTATTGGTGGTCCTTCGACCTGAGCGCCACGGTGGATTTGTGGGTGATCCACCATACTTTGGTTTCACGTATGTAAGAGACCTTTTATGGTCTGATTGCTATATGTCGTTGGGTATGGTTCGATGCTTATGGAGTTTGGTGTGTGTAGATACGGGATCTGTCAGCTCATATAGGTGGGTTATATATATGATACTCTAGATTGTATCTTATAAATTCTTATGGCCATAAGCAATGAACTTGGAAAAAGAGTTTCCCACACGGTTGAATAATATAGCAAAAGTATTTGCGTATATTATTCATTAAGATACGAATCTGGAGATAAGTTTACGGATGAGTTTACAAGGATTTGACAGTGATGATCTATATCCCGCCCATTCAGGATATAATGATAGAAGGATTATACGAATATGTAGTAACCTCAATATGTATGGTCTAATGCGTTGATTTGTAAT
Source organism: Ailanthus altissimus (assembly GCA_946807835.1). Taxonomy (NCBI): domain Eukaryota; kingdom Viridiplantae; phylum Streptophyta; class Magnoliopsida; order Sapindales; family Simaroubaceae; genus Ailanthus; species Ailanthus altissimus. Next base: position 5,202,652 of record OX327713.1, on the reverse strand, counting down.
ATCCGTGACGTGTGCGTGGTACATTGATCACGGACTTATGGAATAGTTTCATTTGATGAATCGAGCGTGGATCTAAGGAGTCATAATATAAAATGTACTCTTTATGCACTTGGGTAGCATACCGTATTGAATATTTCAATACAATAAAATCTAGAAATTTACTAAGGTGAAGTTAACTAAAGTATATAGTTAAATAGTGAGACCCACTTTAGGTTAACTTGATAACCTAGTAAAGATATAAAAATAATTTCACTTAATGATTATTTAATTGTTAAATAATTAAAATAAATGTTATATATTTAATAGTTAAATAAATAATTTAACTTAACTATAGTTAAAAGTTATATATATGATAAGTTAAGTTCACTTTAATTAATGGTTAAGTAAAAGTTAACCTAACCATGGATAAATTAGTTTATTAGGGTTAGATTATTTAATTATTTATTTAACTTAAGGGTTAAGTTAAACTATCCTAACTAGGATTAAATATTAACTTAGTTAGTTAAGTTAAATGCAAATTCAAATTAAGCGAAATTAAAATTAAATAAAATTTATTTGTATATATTTTTAAAATGAAACAAAATTTCATAAGTTAAAAATTATTTTGGCTAAGTGTTTGGCTGATCAAAATAAAAGAGAAAGAGAAAGAAAATTGTTTTCTTATTTTGAATTCAATTGTTGAATATAAAATCAAGTTTTCTTTTTATTAGGCTTAAAACTTATTAAGCAAAAATAATTGTTTGATTTTATGGATTAAGTGTTAATCAAAGAAAAATAAAAAATTTAGGTTTAATTTGTTAAACAATTTGCTGGATTAACATGTCGCTATTCTAGATAATCAATCTCACCTTTGTTGATTACTAGGATTGACAAAATTTGTATTTTAGGTGGACTTCAAGCAAGGGTTAATTCTTAATTTCAGTTATTAATTTGATTATTATGTAATAATTGTATTTATTATAAATTTTTATGCTTTCATTTTGCCTATATATATATATATATATATATATATGAGATATGTATATTTTGATGATAAACACATATACCACATGTATGCACCTTAAATAAATTAATACTCAACATATAAATTCATGGATAACTTATTATAAGTTTGGTACATATTACATATTTATTAGAGTAGGGTTGGTAATAAAATTTCAAATTTGTAAATAGTTTAAAAAGATTTTGATTTTTCAATTTTAAAATTATTGCGACTACGAATTTAGGGTATCTGCCTGAAATACAAGCACTGCCATCCCTACTTTCAACTTTTGCTAACTTTTTATGTCGTCAAATTTTAGTGGCGGATACATGTCCATTTTGCTTATAATGTTAAGAGACTACACTTCATGTTTTTAGGGCTGTGGTTTTTTTTTTTTTGACGAAAATCTGAATTGCTTGTATAAAAAGTAAGTCTCTGTCTTGGATCTTACTTCTTTTATTGATTTCATGATTGTTTGTGTGAGTTAGCTTTCTTCGAAAGAGTTCGAGGAATTAGTGGTTATTTTGTGATGAATTTGGTTTTAAAAAAAAGTCAACATTTTTCATCTCATGGGAACAGATGATGTAGCGGCATGATCTAGGTCTTTCATAGATGAATATCGCTTGTCTTGTATTAAGAAGAATCCAATACTTATGATGTAGCGGCAAAATGGAAAATACCAAGGATTAATAGCTTTAACGTTAATACTTATGATGCTTGTGATATAGCTCGGCGTGTGACTGGTTTGGGTGTAGTTATAAGATGATAAGGGGCATGTGATTGTCTGATTGTCTCTACTCTGCAATGCCTACATTCCTTTGTGGCAACGCATAAATGTTTTTACCTACCAATTTTATCTTCATCTATTTTGAGCTTTTTTTTCTTCTGAAAAATTGTTTGATAAGAAATTAAATATTTTGAAATAGATAGTTTTAGAGAGTAAAAAATACATTAAAAGGGGAGGAAATAATTATTTACCCTCGTGATTCAGTCTAGTTCAGTTTTAAAAATTAATTTTTTTTTATTTTTTAAATTTATGAAAGATAATGTGTGATTAAATATATATTAATATTTTTAATTATTCAATACATGAACGTCACGTGATAAATATATATACTTTTATTAAAAAATTATTTTTTTCAGTTTGATTTTTATTTAAGAAAAATTGAATCAAAACCAAACAAGACCGGCCGATTTTTTTTAAATAAAAACCAAATAATTTTTTTTTAATAAAAACCAAACCAAACTGACTTGCTTTATTTTCCATTTGATTTTTCAATATTCAGTTTTATTTTCCCATCTTTACTTATTATCCCTTTTTCGATAGCCTTTGCTCTCTTGAAAATTGTCCAATTCTTGTCTCCCAACTAATAATAATAAGGTATCTTAAAATGTTATGTTAGGAACTGTTAACTAGGAGATAATTTAGAAGGGTAAGTAATTTTTCATTAAAAGAAATAAGGAAAATTTTTAGAAAGAACCCTTTAATTTTCATATATATTCTTTTTTAGCTAACTTTCAATTGAGTATTATTTAGTAGCCAAACGAAAAGAGTTCGGACCATTATATCCCATGGTCAAAAACATTTTAAACAACTTTATCTCTCTTACACGACACACACACTCTCTCTAAATACATATTTTTTTTAAACAAAAACTTGATTAAATCAAATATTTGGAAGCTTGAATTGTGTAAATCAATCATTGCAAAGTATATTCACCACTTGAAATTTCAAAAATGATTGATTCTTGATAAGTTTTTTTTAAAAAATTTTTAGATAAATTTTGATTTGTGTAAATGAATTAGAAATTGTATTTTGAATTAGGAGTAAGTGAAATAGATTAATTATATGTGAAAAATGGGTTAGAATAATAAAAAAGCATAAAAATTTGATTAAAATAACTTTTTTGAGGAGAGAACCAAGTGCAAATGGTTGCCAGATGACGGTCGGCCATCATTTGCATTGCAGAGTTTCGCGGGCATTTCACGGTCTGTAAAGCAATTTGTGGGGGGCATTTTGTAGGTCTTAAAATATCCTGTGAATAAGGATGACAAAAAAATTTGCAAACTTACAAACCTGCTAAAACTTGCCCCTTATTGGGAAGGATTCAGTAAGTGTTGAAGCGGGTTTGATATATAAAATTAAAATTCGTAACAAATTTAGTACGGGTATGAGTTTGGTGAAAAATTTGCGAATACTCTCAACGGGTATCCACACATACTACTTTTTTTTAAAAACATTTTTAGAGAAAAATAAAAATATAAGTTGATTTGTTTTACATTAATTTTTAACTCACATCAAAAAGTCTAGATTTGATTTAACATTACTCATATCGTTTAATAAAAAATAAATAAAATTTCAAATGGACTAATGATTATAAATAAAATTATAGCATTTAACATAATAAAAATTAGAATTAGAATATTTAACATAATTGAAATTAGATTTAAAATTATAACATTTAACGTAATTGAAATTAAAAATAAAATTAGAATTAAATATGTAACATAATTGAAATTAAAATTAAAATTGGATTTAGAATGATAATATTTAATGTAACTAAAATTGAAATTAGATTTGAAATTATAATATTTAACATAATTAAAATTAAAATTGAAATCGAATTTAGAATTATAAGATTTAATATAAATAAAATTAAAATTAGAATTAGAATCAAAATATTTAACGTAATTGAAATTGAATTTAGAATTATAACACTTTATTATCAAAATTAGAATTATAATATTTGATATAATTGAAATCGTAAATAGATTTAGAGTTATCACATTTAACATAATTAAAATTGAGATTAGATTTAAAATAATGATATTTAATGTAATTAAAATTGAAATTAGAATTGAAATTGGAATTATAGTATTTAATGTAATTGAAATAAAAATTGAATTTAGAATTAAAAAAATTTAACGTAATTAAAATCGAAATTAGATTTGAAATTATAATATTTAATGTAATTAAAATTGAAATTAGAATAAAATTATAATATTTAACTTAAATAATTGTAATTGATATTATTTTAATAGTTATATTTTATGAATTTTCAATTAAATTAAGGTTATAATTTTATTTTTTTATTATATTAATTCAAAATTCACTTATAATCCGCGGATAACCCGTAGCGGGTTTAGTAATAAGTAAATACCTGCAAGTACGAGTTTGGTAATAGTATTCCAAATCCGCAACGAGTTTGAGAAAGATTTAGTATTTAATTTTTTAAATGGATATGGATACGGGTTTAGAGTATTTGTCCCAAACTCGTCCGCTGCCATCATTATTTGTGAATGCTAGGTGATCGTAGACATAAAGGTCTACAATGCCCACTGTTGCGGGCCATGTGGTGCACGCACAGAACGTCACACGGCCCATATAGTAAAATTCTAATTTTTTTAAGAATAGTTTTAAAATTTATAAAATAATTTAATATTTATTTAAAATAAATTAAATCTATATTTTAAAATTATTAATTTAGTAAAATGATATAATAATGTATGTGAGTTAATTTAATATGTCTATTTATTTTTTAATTAACTATTATTTTTAATTGTATTTTTTATGTATTTTTACAGAAATACACAAAAAATAATGTGTCCAAGCGATATAGAATTTCAAAAAACGAATTCTTTTGCGCATTAATTACAACTTATTCAAAGTTGTGGCTCTGAATTGTATTAAAAGAAAATTGATGCCTAATTAGATGTAATTGTTTAGGGGAAATTGTATAGGCAATTTTTTTAGATATGCTTATCATTTTTTGATATTGTTGTGCATGAAATTTTGATCTAAGAGGTACAGACCTCTAATATATATGAGGAGATATTATTTTACGTTGGCAAGAAGCGTATCGAATTCACTTGGAAAGAGTTTATATTAATTATTAGACTGAAGATAGGAGATTACCCACTTGCCTAAGAGATAAACAAAATGTTGGATAATCAGTTATGGGAGAGTACTTTTTAGCTCGAAGGAAGTTGAGCTACACCTTCGTAGGTTAGTCACCTTGTGATGAATTTTTTTTTCTTTCGACATCTCCCTGATTGTGGCATTCTGTAGGAGACTAGATGTTAGTAATTCTAAACTCTTCTAGAATAATCTAATCTAACAAGTGGTCAGTTAGATTGACTGGGTCGCTGAATGCATATAACAAAAACTCAGTCATATAATAGAGCAAACAAAGAGTTTGATACTACCATCTGGTATGTCTACAAATTATAATAGCATGGACACATATCAGTTGCTGAAAATCAAACTTTTGGCAAGAGCATGACTTTTTTGGGATCTCCATTATTCTATTTCTATTTCCATCATTCCTAACAAAGTGAGATTGATCTATCAAGAGCACTGTCATGCAAGTGGGCTTATCATTATACTTCCCAACCTTCCGATGAGCCCAATTTGTTAGATTGTTTGTCAATTTTTCTGCAACATCCATCTCTTGACAAACTATCTTTACATTAACTTATGAATCCACTCAACCAAGGTAGTCACAAAAAGGTCACGAGCATTCTTTGTAATAGCATTAATACTCTTTACAATGTTGGTGGTCATGATGCTATATCTTTTAAATACGCCCACAGATCTACTCTATTTAGGAAAACCAACCTCATCCTTCAAGTATCTTATTACCTCCGATTTTATTTCTTGCATTTTATTAAAGTACTCTTGAAAGTCAACTAGACAACACACCTTTGCAACAACAAAATAGAAAGCCAAGTATCCCCTTTCTTTTTTATGCTATGTTGGTATCTTATATCTTATGCACAAACTGCCCTTCAAGTGATAAATGCATACACCATGATACATCTCAAATAACCTTTTCGATATTAGTATGTTGATCAGATACAAACAAAAAATTCTCAAGATCACTTAGAACTCCTTGGAGTTTGGCTCTAAATCATGATTAGGAAGCATTGTTTTTTGAATTAGTAATGCCCAATGCCTATGAAAAAATTTGATTGTTTCCATTCCTACAAACTGTTAAAAATATTATACTTAGGTACGCACCTTTCAAAAACATACTATTAACTGCAATAACCGGCCAAATGAACGATCATAATCCTCTAATACATGGCCTAAACGCTAGAAAGAAATATTTAAAGTAATTATAGTCATCAATTTTTAAATGAGTAATTGTACCTAGATTCTTCTATTTTATCATATAGTAGTGTGTAGGATGTAATCTAAATGAAGCCTCTAGGTTATCTTATATCAACCTCAATGCATGCTCTTTAACTCATCAAGTAGTGTGGTAATTTATCTCTACACCAAACTCCTCGCAAATGTTTTCTTGGATCTCTTTTGGTTTATAAAGTTGACTCATAGATGTAATCTTATTCTTTATAAATTTACCAATAATTTGACTCTTCGCTTATCGATGATCATTATACAGTCAGTCCAACTAGCATATGTGATATGTATCAATTCTACGTATGATGAAATATTTCTTGCATCTGTTGACATTGCTGAAATCGCCATTTGCATCTATCGTCATCACATTTTTCCTCAAAATGATCTTTTGTTGACTTTAAGACTCTGAGCTCCAATTACTTTTAAGCACTAGCACACTAATAGCCTGGTGTAGTTTATCTTTGCTAGTAAATAACTTTTCAAAAAATACATCTCTAATTTCACTAGACGAGATCTTATCGGATATACTTAAGTCTTATGGTAGTAGTAGAGGTAAAAATGCAAATGGGTTTTTAGCTTCACAATTTACTATTCTATTTCAACATTAAGATAGCTTGTTGAAATATAACAACGTCTACCTTCTGATAATCATTTAAGCTGGCACATTCTTCCACATTACCAATGTTTTCATCAACATTGATATCTCTATCCGTCCCATTATTGTAGTGCATATTAGCTGAGTCTTTGTTGAACTTTATAGGGAAAAATTGATGATAGTCATTTCATGTGTTTGAAGGAACTAATGGTGGTATTATTATAAGTATGACTGGGTGGTAGGTTTGAAGTATTATGAGTATAAGTAAGAATGAGTGGTATTGTGTATCCTCTTCACACATTGAAGCTCTAGGATCCACTGTTAAATATAAAAGATAGAATGATCTTCTATTGACCCCCTAAGAAAAGAGACATTGCTATCATTTCTATCTCAAATAGTTTCAACTTAAACCTCATTGTATCAATTTTAGTTTTTAAATTTACCTTGTGCTCCACATCATCAATGGCACAACACATAGTGTTTAAAAGATCTTATAGTTAACATAACTCTCTTTCCCATCACTCGAACTCTTCCACTATCTTCCAAAATAAACAATTACCTCATACGCCATGGGACTTGAATACAAAAAAAAAAAAATTATAAAACTATCAAAATTGTTTAGAAAACACAAATCGATAAAAAGACCACAAAATTACAATGCGATATACGTGAAATGGAATCGTTTCATGATCAATTCGCTGACTCGTGAATGAGCCTGCAAATTGATTCACAAAATAATCGCGGACGTGATTATACCTATGAAATTATTTGCGCGACCTCATTCACGGGTATGCGAATAGGTCTCGCGAATTAATTCGCGATATGATCGCGGTCACGAAACTGATCTCGCAAAGTAACTCAGGCCTAATTTTTGTAATTTTTTTTCCCATCACCTCATTTTTCTACCATTCACCTTATTTCTCTCTCAAACTTTACCATTATACACTACAAACATATTTTCTTGTATTCATTTCAAAATAAACAAAATTTCTAATAAATCTAACATCATTTCGAATAAATATGAGAGAAAATATATAACATAACACAGATTTTACCTTTATAGATATTTTACAACTTTAAATCTACTTATTCAAAATACTGAATATTTAACTATATTTTTAGATTTATTAAATTTAACATTCAAATGCTTATTTTGCACTTTATTAAACATACAAGAGCAAATATGTATATTTATAATTTATTTGGGTAATAAAAAATATGTCATTGAAAGGTGGCTAAAAAATATAAGTAACTAAAATTTTGGGCTATTTCTGAAAAATTGCTAAGAAATAATTAGGCAACTGAAAAAAATAACAAGACATAAGTAAAAATAAAGAGAAAGAGGAAAAAAGGAAGAAAAATAAAAAAAAGGATAAATATTTTATTTCAGGGTGATACTAACAACAATACTAGAGATATTGATGTCCACGACTAATTTAATAGAATTTGAGCGACAACTGTTGGATAGTAAATAAAAAATTTCTGTTTATAAAAATAAATGCAGCGGAAGTAGATAGTCTTATTCATAATTACATGTATAGGGGTAAAAGATTATCTCAATTTCTCGCTATGGCAGATCTTGAATTGACTGGCTGCAATCTTCTCTATTATCCTCAATCTTCAAACTCAACGCGTGTGGGCGTGTGGATCTTTCTTAATCTCTAAAATCACTAATACCCAAATATGAGAGAATGGTATTAATTAAATTCTTTTCCTACGTAAGAATACGTAAAAAAAATTTTCTCTGTATGGTTATGGTATCTTTTACTTATTACATATCTCCCATATATATAGGGATCTTCCTTGGGCATTTAAAATTTGATTAGGATTAAAAAAATTAGAGTTTGATTAGGATTTGAGTTAGTAGAGGGACTGCAAGACCCATGGGCTTCCTAACTCCAATTTAAAAGACATAGTCTTTATTATCTCATAATACACCAATTCTTTTAAGTTAACCCAGGCTATTCCACTAAAAGCCAAGGGCTGTACTCTAGTAACCCATGTAATAAAATAAAAGTTTATTTAATTAAAAATCTATTTAATTAAATTGAGTTTGATCTTTAGACCAACAATAACTACTTAATTGACATTCTAATTAATGTTCATAATTAAAGATAGGCTCAAAAAAGTATTTTGCCTATTTAATTACTTATTTCCCCCTAAGTCACTGAATGCTCTAATGATCATTTTTAATATATCTATATTTGTAAATAAATTTATAAATAAATATTATTATTCAATAAATAATTTATTAAATAAACTGTGGCCACAGATTCTAATGATCAAGTATTGCAAACATCTTAGGTGGACATTAATTATTAGATTCCATCTTGCAAATATATGTTCTTACGACTCATGAAATTATATCTCCAAACTATCGAGGTTTTGACCATTTATGTAGATCTCACTCCGTAATAACTCAAAAGATACAACACATGAATGTAAGTTCATTACCTGCTCAGGATTAAGATCAATCAAGCTTATTAAAATTTTTGTAAATTAAGATCTACGACATTTAGTTAGCCAGATTAAAATTCATAGTAGTCCGGTTCAATGTATCATATAAATTAGTTTCTTTACTCGAAGTCTTTACTTCGATGATCAAAGTAAATCATCCACTATAAGAAGTAAAAAAAATTACAATATTACATAATGAAATGTCATTTTCATTAATGATTGTGAACATGATTTAATTTATAAAAAAATTGTGATCTATACCTTCTGTATTAACATTATATGCTTAATACATAAATCACATATTTTATAAATATGAACTCATTAATATATGCTCAATTATATGTATAAATAAATTTTATTAATTTAATAAAATATTATTACACATGCTTTAAGTATATAAAATAATATAAAATATCTAACAACAAAAGGGTATGTGATACGTGACAAATATAAAAGACAATAAAAGAAAAAATATCCCTAATTGCCCGTGGAAGACGCAGAAGAGCTCGATGACTGGAGGAGTCAATGACTAATAGAGAGAAGAGAACAAGAGCATGTGTAGCTATATGGGCCAAAAGTTCATGTTCATTACCACCAATCTGGACGACCAACATTGCAAAAATGAAGACTGTCATCCATCAATTAACTTGTTCCTTGGTTTAAATTAAATTGACGGTTTTGGCTACCACAATGCATGCCCTGTTTGTTTGGTTATGTAACGTAAGCTTGACGTGAACTCAAGTGGACTTGATCGCCATATCAACCAATCTTATCATTTTTGTTTTTTCCAAATTTATGTTGATCGGGTCATTTTATATTTTCAGTTATATGTTTAATCATTTATGTTGTGAATATGATACAAACATAATAGGTTACAATTCTGATATTTTTAATTACAAAATAATAATTTAGGTTTTAAGTATATATAATGAATTTTTATCAGAATCCTTGTATCATCGTCATTCATGAAGTAAGATAATAGTTATATGTTTTTTTCTTTATATTTTTGTTGAAGTTAACAATTGACTAAAAGAATTGACTTGACGCACTGAATGGAACGCAACCAGAGGAGCTGGTCGGGAGTCTAAGCCACAAGATGAGGGCGGTGCATGTGCATGTAGGATTAGTAATGGATGGTTCCTATTGAGCTGACGGAGAGACGTGAATGGTTCATTGAATTTATATATAAAGGCGATATTGATATTGAATGTTGCTGTTGCGCCAATAAATTTCCATGGCTTGTGGGCCAATTCGCTGATGGATTTGTGTCCAATTTTTAACTCCCAAAGATTTTCCTATGCCAATCTGATCTGCTCGGGGATTTTCATGTTTGGTTTATCCCTTTAACTTAAAATTGAAAATTTTTGTTGTGTGCCAACAATTGAACCGAGCTACCACATGATACATGACCCATTCTGTCTTGGTTCGTAATCAAATGATATTTGTCTGCCGTGGAAAAGTGTGTCAATCATAAGATCAGCAATTGAAGACCCACCTTCAGCTTTTTAGAATTGCCTTGAGGTTTATCCTTATCTAGTCCATCGTCCATTTTGAGTGTTTAGGCTCCATAATTCCCAGATGTCATTTAATAAACACATTTATGAAATTACTGAGACGTCGGCACGCAGATTTTAGCCCAAAATGATAAACTTTTCTAATTTGGTTCACACTTCAATTCAGATAAAAAGGACTTCGGCAATCAAATTTTCCTTCTTTCAAATTATAGAAATGAGACATTGGAAATTTTGAAATCCACCACTTCACCTCAGCTCCCTTTTACCTTTCAGAGAACGGTTATTTCCACTCATTCCTCAGTTAGCTATGATTCAAGTCACATCTCTTAAATTTGTGCTCCGTGGAACATTTGTTAATGTTAAAATTATTTATGCGGTAAATGTCATGTCGTCTCATATATTACTTTTTGCTGACCTCAGACTGAATTTTGGTCAAATTTTATTTAATAGAATTATAACGTTGTTGGTTATGTTGATTGAATAATAAAAATTAATACACAAACATATATTAAATATGAGATTGATAGTGGTTTCACTTTATGAGTTTATATTTACTTTTTTGAACCTGAACCCAATTTTGATGTTCTATTATACAATAATTTACAATAAAAATATAAAGAGACATGATTTTATTAAAAAAAATAAAGAATAACCTTCCTTTTGAGCATAATGAAATTTTAAGTTATAAGAGCTGTTAAGAGCTATGTTATAGCCTAAGCATGAGGCGTTGGGTTATCTGCTTGGGGACAATTTAAAAAAGAGTTTGAGAAAAAAGAAAGATTTAAACATTGGTAGAAAAAAAACTTTTCCTCATTTTTTGGAGGCTAGAAAGTTAGGAAAAACTTATTTCTCTATCATCGAGCAATTTATTTATAAGTATTGAATTCTTGTAGAATTAGGGCAGCTTTCCCCTTCTTATTATGATTATACGAGGATTTGCTCTAAGAATCTCGAGAATTTAAGAATCTTGAGGTTAAAGGTAGTTCAAGTCTTCAAGATGGTTGACTTAAGTCTCTGGTCCTCAGTTGGTAGTTAAATATGTATCTTCTCGTTTGCTTAGGGAATGAGTGATCAATCACGTTGGAAGTGCTCAATTGTTCTGCTTGGTCAATTCTAATAACCAAGGTCATCATTGTTAGGTATCGAAAGTAGTTGAAAGTTGTGATCATATCTCGAGGTCATCGCCTCGTACAACTTAATATGCCTTCTAATGATATTGGGTTATGGTGCCCTATATGATGGGCCTAGTTAGAGTTTGGTCAAGCACCTTAGGATATGTTGTAATATCCAATCCCTATTAGTAGTATTGGCGCCTAAATTTAGGTATAAGAGCAAATAAGATGCCGTAGGGTTACTTAATTTTAATCCTATTAGAAATATTTTCTTTATAGTGCACATGAGAGATATTAGACCTAATTTGGTAATTTCACACTTGATCGGTGCGCCGGACGACCTTAGAATATTTTTAGAATTTTTCTCCATTGGCTTGGAAAAGGAAATCCTAATTTACTACATGAATTTTTATTTAAGGGTGATGTATGGAACAAGCCTTTGTTGAGAAACATAATCCATATATTAGAGAATGGACCAATTAGAAGAAATCTCAAGGATTGTCAAGTTGGAATTTCTAGTTAGTTCTTTGGACTATTCTAACTAGAAAGTTACAAATGAACTAATTACATAATTAGTTTTCAACTAATGGAAAATTAGTAATTTTAAGTAAGTTGAAGGGCAAAATGGTTAATTGAGGGAACACTATATATATGTTAGAAGTGTGTAGAATTTTAAAGAGAACAAACCAACACTTAGAGCAAAAAGAGACCAAATTCGTGCAAGGTGAAGGGGGGCAGCTACAGTAAAATTTCAGTTTTTTTTTCATGTTTTTTCATATGTAATCAAGCCAAAATAAGGTTACATATGAATCTCTAAGCTCAATTGAAGCCTCAATTAGTGAAAATTTAAGAAAAAGAGGTAAGAAAAGCATTGTTTTATGAGTTTGATAAGTGAGCTTTCAAGAATGCTTAAATTGATGTTCTTGTGTGTATTCTTGGCTTAGATTGAATTGAATTCTAGTGTGGAGCTTGAAGGAGTCATCAATTTGCAGATATTGGCAAGGTAAGAATTAGAGGTTTTGGTGATTTTGTTGTAGAGATTTCAATTAGTTGTAATTAGGGCTTTAGAATGAAATTGGCTTGATTTTGTTGTAATTGGAACAAGAAATTGAGAAAAGGAATGTGTTGGAACCTAGGGTGAAATTCTGCCACTTTAGGAAAGTTAGGGATTGAGTGATGTTTTGATTGAGTTGTTGTGTGTAAAGGGTGCATATTGTAAATTGAATGTATATGGTTGATGGAAAAACCAAAAATGAAGAAAATGGGACATAATTGTCCATTTTGAAAAGGTGAAGGGCATGTATGTCCAACCAAGTTATAGGGCGTGCAATAATTTTCAGGGCATCGGATGATGAGTTAAATTAGATTAAATGACTCCGTAAATAAAAATCGGAAAGTAGTATGCATCCGGGCTTTGTATGCCGACTAGGGCATTTAGTAGTTAAATGAGATTCTAGCATTCGATTTGGTTCTAAATGTCATTTATGGCGTGTAGGTGAAGATAATCGAGAGCGATAACGGGAGCAGAAATCGGGAGCGAAATTGAGCGTGGAGCAGTTGTGAGTGGAAATCTGTCATTTCTTTTACTTTTCATTTATTATGTTTTCGCATAATGAATATATATGTTTTATGAGCTTTCAATGCATAAACACGATTTATGATCATGATATATATTCATAGACATGCTTTTACATGTTCGATTTGAGAAACAGTTTTAAAATTTCTGCATTTGTTTTAAAGGCCATTGGTACCCTCAGATTATAGTGGTGGTGATTGTATTAGACCCGGCCGATATATCCCGTGCACATGGGCAGGTCTTGAGGGTGTGTCACTAACTTCGGGAAGTCAGGATGTCTAGTCATGTGAGTCGCCCTATGTGTACGGGGTATTGTCTCGCTATATGTATGCGATGTAGGATTCCGCTGCATAGCCAGTGAGAGGTCTTGAGATGTCACTGTGGGTGCTGCTAGTTGAGGTGCCCCGTGACCTATTCACGTGTGCGGTGCTAGTTGAGTCGCTGCGTGAGTATAGAGCGTTTGGGTTACCATTGGTACAGTTTAGAAAGAAAATGGCCGAGCGAGGATTTTACTAGTTTTTAATTTACCGATAGCATTTATATGCACACAGCAGTTATTATGTTATACAGATTTTGGATGTGGTTTTCCAAAGATGTAGATAAAACCCGCTCGGCAAGATTTCAATAGCATATGATGTTAGAAACCGTTTTACAGTTTTACATCAGTTTTAGAAGCATGATTTCTGCATGAACTTTAGAATTTGCTATCTATACATGATGTTATTTTATTGAAATTTTATTTACACTCACTGAGCTCATTTAGTTCACCTGTTTTGTGTTTTACGTTTTCTAAACCCCTTTTCCAGGTACAGGTCTCGGTACGCAAGCCGTTAATTCTCCTATTGCCGAGTAGTGGGCCGAATCCGAAGATCATTTTTGTACATGTAAATGTGCTAAATAGCACTCTTTACTTAATGCATAGTAGTTGTAGGCATGTATATTTGTATGTATGTTTTGAACCAACAAGAAAAAAATTCGAGATTATGATGATCATTTTTGCTTTTCATGAGTATGCTCATTGTGTGGTTTAAATGAATAATTGAGTTGTGTTGAATTTGATTTGGAAAGGACCGGAGGTCCGAATTGGTAGTATTGAGATGTATTGGAAATAGAAGTGAAATTTCTTACAGGTTATATATAGATTTTTCGAAAAATAGGGGAAACTCTGTCCTTTTGTTTTAAAATTAAGATGTCATTTTCATGTATATTACAAGACCTTCTCAGTAGTAGTAAGAATTAAAAAGGGGTTCGCCTCGCGAAATTTCTTATATTACCCAGTTAGGTCGGAGGAACTTCCGTCGGGGTGCCCGGTAGGGCCGCTGGGATCTATAGTAGAGGGTTTCTGGTCAGGTCCTGTCATATATAAATTAGGATTAATGGACGAGTTGAGCCTTTAGATGAGGTTTTAGGCTGAAATCCCAAACGAGGCATGGGTCATTCATTTTTTAATATTAACTTATTGATACTGGAGACTCTATAATAATCCTCGGCCTAAAATGCTCCATAGAACTAGACATTGAGTCCTCGGTGGTGAAATGCATCTGACTTGTATTCTATGAGCTCACATCATGTGGGCATTTGTATGAGTGTTAAATCGCGCTATTAGTGAAAATTGACATTTGAAGTTATCCCTAGATTTCATTTAATTCTTGGTGCTATTCGAGAGATGTACGTTGACAGACGACTAAGTGAATAGTTATTTCTTTTGTATTACTGATGACGTGGTAAAATCTTAAATCACTTATGCTAATTGAACGATTAATAAGTGCATTTGAAGGTTCGTGCCAGTTGAAAGGACGTTCCACTTAGGAGAATGTATTTACCCTTAGATCTTAAATCTAAAACTGTGATAAGACTGAAGACTCTCTACTAAATAAGAAGAGTCTCTATAATTCTTTCTTTTTATAGAGATGAATTCTACATTACTTAAATTTCTACAATTTGTCTTCTAAATGTCTTTGAATGAGTAAGTAGTTTTGACTACCTCATTTTTTTTTCTAGCACCATTTATTTTAAGTAGATTTGACTACCTTTTTTTTTATATTTCTAACACTATTTATTTTACCGCTCTCAGTGTTTGGGCATTTTTTTTGTATTAAATGAGTCTTTCTTGGTTAATGCTCCTCAAAGTCTTTGCTTGACTGCTCGGTCAACCGACCAAAGAGATTGTAGAGGCCTTGCCTTATATCCTCTTGCCTCGGCTTTTTAACCGACCAAGGGGGTTGTAGAGGCCTTACTCTAAATCCCTTACCTCGCATCCCTGTACCTTAGCTCTTTAATTAACTAAGGGGCTTATAGTGGTTTTTCCCCGTATCTTCTCACCTCAACTCTTCAACTGACCAAAGGGGTTATACGAGTCTTGCCTTGTTTCCATTGTCTCGACTAAATGACTGAGAAGGTTGTATGCGCCTTTCCTAGTATCCCATAGCCTTAACTTTTTTAACTAATCGAGGGGGTTGTAGGCGCCTTGCCCTGTATCCCTTCACATTGGCTCTTTAATAACTCTCTTCTAACAAGTCTTACATTGAGGAAACAAAGTTTTTGTAAGAGAAATCATTAACATTGTTGGATCTAGGTAAAAGAATTTGACCGCTGATGAACACATAAAAATACATATTTATTAAGGGATTTAGTCACCATTTAATGTCACTCATTTTAGCATTTTTGTACTTTTAGCTTGAAATAAAGTATTCTCCTTAAATTGTGATTAATGAATGTTATTTGTATAGGTTTAAGTAAAATGGACATAGCTCTCAATGTAGAAATTGAAATGAAGAAATTCTAAAACCTGGAGCAACATGACTCAATCTTACACAAACATTAAGAATAGTGAAAAAGCCAAATCCAACATATTATGGGCCAAAAATTGAGATATAATAGAATCGGGCAACAACTTTCGCTTAGCTTGACCCAGCTCACGTATTTGGACCGTATCTCACCAAATATGTACTCAATTGGTATATTTATTGAAGCTGTAAAATAGTGACTTAATTATCAACAACTCTTATGTTGATGGTAAAGTCCAAATCAGCCGTTATCACAGACCAAATTGTCTTGCAAATGGGTAAAAGGGTTGTTGGTCGAAATCTAATGTATATTTGGAATTTTGCTCATATCTCATTGGATACTCATCCAATTTGCATGAATCCGGTGCCTATGGAAAGAAAAGACAAAATGCTATAATTTTAATGTTGGCCACAGAGGCTACATCGATCATTGACATTATAAAAAATGTGCTGCAAGTGGGTGAATGAGTTGTTGGCCTAAAATTATTGAAGATTGATGTCAAACATGACATATTTTCATTCATTGCTTATATAAGGACACTCTTAGGTAATTCTCTCTCATTTTTCTTTTCATTAACACGCATTGTAATCTAGGCTAGAGTTCTTGGCAAGGCTAAGAGACGAACTTTTATGTGTAATAAATCTACTCCTATGCTTTGATTCGTTGTCAAGAGCTACAAATGTTTGTAAGTTTGGTTTTGATTAAACTCTTATCTATTTTATTTTCTATAATCTAGAGGTTATAATTCTCATGTCTCATATATGTTCAGTCATGCTTTTCTTATGTGATTCTTGTTGAATTATAATTGTTATTGGTTACATTGTTTTATATGTTAATATTTTATTGCAATATTGTCGATCTTGGATAACATGTAAAGACAATAAATGTTTGATATTCAAGTTGATCTTTTACTGCAATATTGTCAAGATGATATATTGTCGATATTAGATAACTTGTATAAATGAACATGATTTGTGTTAATATTTACAAAAGAGTTTAGTCATATCAAATGCATGTGTTATCAAATGTGCTATATTTTACATATCTTCCGATTGATTGTTTAGATGCAAAATTGTCAATTGAGTTATAAATATTGAATCAAAGTGTAGAGTAGATTTATAAAGTATAATTGTGATTCTCGAAGATTTTTTTAAATCATCATAAGACATTTCCCTTAAATCATAGACAATTCTATCTCATCCACTTAAACCAATTAATTAATTTTCTCATTTGCTACTGCTTTAATATTTCACTTCACCAACCTGTTTTGCCAAAAGCTTCCTCGTGGGATCGACACCTCAATCTATACTGCGATAGCCGCATTATATTTTGAGCGTAAATAAAATTTGGCGCTGTTGCCGAGGAGACACACTAAGCGAAAGTCGGTTGCGTTTATCAATACTAAAGTGGTAACTTTATACATTTTGTTTTCTTT
Organism: Ailanthus altissimus; assembly: GCA_946807835.1. Classification (NCBI taxonomy): domain Eukaryota; kingdom Viridiplantae; phylum Streptophyta; class Magnoliopsida; order Sapindales; family Simaroubaceae; genus Ailanthus; species Ailanthus altissimus. The sequence goes on along the minus strand of OX327713.1, from coordinate 5,185,051 downwards.
GTAAAATCTTAGTTTTATTTCCTTTATTGTAATTCATTTTATTGTTCATGGTTGGTTCTACCACCTAATTTATTTTATTTTCTTTAGTTAATTTGTTATATTTTAGATTATTTTAATAGCTGATTTTACTGCCTAACTTAATTTATTTTATTTATTTATTGCACTTTAGTTTATTTATTGTACTTTAATTGTTTATTGCACTTTATTTTCTTTTATTTATTTATTGCACTTTTTTTTATTGTACTTTATTTTTATTATTTTTATTTGATTATTGTACTTTATTTTCTTTAGTTAATATGTTGTATTTTTATTTTATTTTAATGGCCGATTCTATCACCTAACTTTTTATTTATTTACTTATTGTACTTTTTATTTATTTATTGTACTTTATTTATTTATTTACTTTGCATTTATTTTCCTTTATTTTTTGTACTTTCTTTTCTTTTATTTACTTGTTGTACATTTATTTATTTATTTATTGTATTTTTTTTATCGTACTTTACAGTTTATTATCTTTTGTTCATTTATTGTATTTATATTTCATGGTTGGTCTTACCACCTAACTCATTTCTATTTCTTGTTGTGTTTTATTTCACTTCTTAATTTTTCTTGAGCATTTCTTTTTTAAAAAAAAAGAGTAAAAGCAAAAAATAAATTTTTTTTTTTGTTAGGATGTATGCATCTACTTAAAGACAAACGAGGGAGATTTGTGAGAGAAGTAGAACTAGAATCACCACCCCAATTTGTAAGGGAAGAGAATTCACCATCTAGTTCATCTTGTAATTCCAATACAATGAGCCAACACGAAGATAACCCCGTTAGGACTCTAAAAGATTACTTGCATCCTACTCGCACAGCTATACCATCATGCATTATATTTCCACCTAACATACCACATTCGAATTTTAAACCTGGAATGATATAACTTCTACCCACTTTTTATGGTCTAAATAGTGAAAATCCTTATGTACATGTTAAAAAATTTGAAGAGGTAATTTCCACCTTCTATAGCCAACCTGAAGCCATAGACACTGTTACACTTAAATGTTTCCTTTTTTCTTTGACAGACAAAGCAAAGAGTTGGCTATACTTTTTGAGGCTGAGGTCTATAGGAACTTGGGCAGAAATGACCCAAGCGTTTTTCAATAAATACTTTCCATAACACAAAACTAATGGCCTGTAAAGACAAATTTTTTCCTTCTTCCAAAAAGATAATGAAACCTTATATCAAGCATGGGAAAGGTTTAAAGAGTTGCTCAATCTGTGCCCTCACCATAGGTATGAAAATTGGCACTTGGTTATCTATTTTTATGAGGAAATTACAATTAGAGAGCGCAAATTTGTTAAGATGATGTATAATGAAGAGTTCCTTCATAAAGATCCTGAGGAAGCCATAGAATTCTTTAATGACTTAGCCAAAAAAACCCATACATGGACTGGACCTAGCATTACTGAAAGCACAAATAGGTCACGATCCAGTAGAGTTTTCTATCTTAGGGAAGAGGATAACCTCAAAGCCCAATTAGAGGTCTTAATTAGGGAGTTAGAGGCCTTGAAAACTAAAGATAGAAGGGTCACCCACACGGTTACTAAAGTTGAGTCACATGATGTCTGTTTTGTTTGTGGAGGAGCGGAACACTTAGCTTAAGATTGCTCTACTTATAGTGAGATGAGAGGGATATATGAGGAACAATGTAATGCCCTAGGGATGTACAAGAATCCTTATTCACCCTACTCTGAAACCTATAATCCTAGTTAGAGAAACCACCCAAACTTCAGTTGAAAATCTGACCATCAAACCAACAGCCATTGGAAACAAGAACAATAAGCACCAAAGTCTTATGTTACACCTCAATATAATGCACGACTAACTAGGAGTCCTTTAGGGAATACATTACAAGCATTTATGGAGGGACAAAGTAAGACCAATAAAAAATTTGAAATAGTTCTTGCGCAGGTGATAGATGAAAATAAAGAAATCAAGAGTCAAATTACAAAGCTGACCAGTGCCTTAACTGTACAAGAGCGAGGTAAGTTTTCATCTTAACCTCAATCCAATCCGAAAGGTCAATTCATGGAACAAGCTTCTACTTCTGATGCTCAAAATCTCAAAGAAGTCAATGCCATTACTACTCAAAGTAGTAAGATTGTAAGTGAGTCTACTTCTGAAATTAACACATCTACGAGTAGTAAAAACACCCCCCTTGAAAAAGAGGCCACAGTAGAAAAAGAGCCCAAAAATAAGTTTTCAATCCCTGGCCTTTTCCTCAAGCTCTTCGACCGGTTGAAAAAATTCAGAAATTCAAGTTGAGATTTTGGAACATTTGAAACAAGTTAAGATTAATCTTCCCTTATTACATTTGATTAAGTAGGTTCCAACTTATGCCAAAGTCATCAGGGATCTATACTCTATCAAAAGAAAACACCATGTAAAGAAAATTACATTTTTAGTAGAACAGGTAAGTGCAGTATTTGAACAAAAGACACCACCCAAGTATAAAGACCCAGGATGTCCCATAATCTCCTGCGAAATTGGGACACATGAGTTTGGTCAAGCTTTGTTGGACTTAGGAGCAAGTGTAAATTTAATGCCTTATTATATTTACTTGCAATTGGGACTTAGTGAGATTAAACCTACATCTGTAGTCTTATAATTAGCTGACCGATCAATCAAGAAACCATGGGAAATAGTAGAAGATGTTTTATTATAAATTGATAAATTTTACTACCCTGTTGATTTTCTTGTTTTAGATACTCATTCTGTTATTAACATGGAGTCAAAAATCTCTCTTATTTTGGGGAGACCTTTTCTTGCCACTGCTAACGCTCTTATTAATTGCAGAAATGGTCTAATGAAACTATCTTTTGGGAATATGACTCTTGAGGTGAACATTTTCAATATTGGCAAACAATCACGAGAAGAAGACAAATGCTATCATTCATATATGATAGACACACTTGTAGCAGAAGGAGCTTATAAAAATCATGACTTTGATTCTTTGAAAAACCTTCTCAATTTTGATTTTGAAGAATTGTATTATCCCGATGTAACAACTAATGTGTTTAGTATTTTTAACTCACAGGATAAAGGGACTCGATTTTGGCAACCACGCTTTGAAGAGTTGCCACGAGAGAGGGAGAGACCAAAACCATCAAACCTCGAGACACCACAAGTTAAGCTTTCTTCACTACCCAAAGGTTTGAAACACACATTCTTGGGACTAGGTGATACCTTTCTTATCATCATTTCTTCTGAACTTAATGCTGAACAAGAGAAAAATTTGATAAAATTGTTAAAAGAACATAAGTCTGCTCTAGGTTGGACCATAGTTGATATGAAATGTATTTCTTCATTGATATGCTTCTATGGAATTCATTTAGAAGAAGGTACCCAAGCTCGTAGAGACCCACAAAGAAGACTTAACCCAACAATGAAAGAAGTAGTGAAGAAAGAGGTATTGAAACTATAAGATACGAGTATAATCTACCCAATTTCTGATAGTCAATGGGTAAGTCCAACTCAAGTAGTTCCTAAGAAATCTGGGGTTACTGTTGTGGAGAATGAGATACCTGTTACAACTAGGGTGGTAAGTGGTTGGCGAATGTGCATCGATTATAGAAAATTAAACACAGCCACTAGGAAAGACTATTTTTCATTGCCTTTTATTGATCAAATTTTAGAACGTGTAGCTAGACATCCTTTTTATTACTTTCTTGATGGGTATTCAGGATATTACCAGATTGAGATAGTTATAGAAGATCAAGAAAAAACCACTTTTACATGCTTTTTTGGTACTTATGCTTTTTGTAGAATGCCATTTGGATTATGAAATGCACCAGGTACTTTTTAGCATCGTATGTTGAGTATTTTCTCTGATATGGTTAAAAAATGCATAGAAGTTTTTATAGATGATTTGACTATTTTTGATAATTCTTTTGATTTATGCCTACTTAACTTGAAAGCTGTTTTGAGTAGGTGTGAAGAAAAATGACTTGTGCTAAATTGGGAGAAATATCATTTCATGGTATCTTCAGAAATCGTTTTGGGGAACATTGTATCTGAAAGAGGGATAGAGGTTGACAAGGCTAAAATTGAAACAATCTCTAAATTACCTGCACCCAAAACGGTAAAAGATGTACGATCTTTTCTTGAACACGCTAGCTTTTACAGAAGGTTTATACAAAATTTTTCTGTTATAGTTAGATCATTGTGTAACCTTTTGCTAAAAGATGCAGAATTTATATGGACACAAGAGTGTGAGGAGGCATTCTGAACACTCATTACCAAAATCACCACCGCTCTTATCATGCAATTATCGGATTGGAACCTCTCATTTGAAATTATGTGTGATGCAAGTAATTATGCTGTAGGAACTGTTCTTGAAAAATGTAGGGAGGGAAAACCCTTTGTTATTTATTATGCTAGTAAGACTTTGAATGATGCTAAAATAAATTACACTACCACTGAAAAAGAACTACTAGCTATTGTTTTTGCCTTAGACAAATTCTGTTCTTATTTGATTGGTTCACCTATTGTTATTTTTACTGACCATGCAACCCTTAAGTACCTTATTTCTAAGAAGGATGCTAAAGCCTGTTTAATTAGTTGGATTCTTCTTTTGTAGGAATTTGATTTAACCATCAAAGATAAGAAAGACATTGAAAATGTTATTGCTGATCATCTATCCCGCCTTGAGTTCACTGACTCTACTGATTTTCACCCATTCGAGATGATTTTCCTGATGAACATCTTTTTGCTATAAGCCAAATACCTTGGTATGTACATATCATAAATTATTTGGTTTGTGGTGAACTTCTATCTAACTGGAGTGCACAAGATAAGCGTAAGTTCCTGGTTGAGGTACGTAATTTTAATTAGGACGATCCATATCTTTTCAAATATTATCCTAACCAAATTATGAGACGTTGTATTCCTGAAAGTAAAGTTTCCAGTGTCTTAAATTTTTGCCATAGTGTTGCTTGTGGTGGACTTCTATCTAACTGGAGTGCACAAGATAAGCGTAAGTTCTTGGTTGAGGTACGTAATTTTTATTAGAACGATCCATAACTTTTCAAATACTGTCCTAATCAAATTATGAGACGTTGCATTCCTAAAAATGAAGTTTCTAGTGTCTTAAATTTTTGCTATAGTGCTGCTTGTATTAGTCATTTTTCTATGAAGAAGACAGTTGTGAAAATTTTTATAGTGTGGTCTTTACTGGCCCACTTTATTCAAAGACACTAATAATTTTTGTCATTTCTGTGAAAGATGTCAAAATTTAGGTACTTTATCTCGAAGACATATGATGCCTCTTAACCTTATTCTTGTTATCGAGATATTTGACTATTGGGGTATTGATTTTATGGGTCATTTTTCCTCATCTTTTGGCTACCTTTACATCATTTTAGCTGTTAACTATGTATCAAAATGGGTAGAGGCTGTAGCTTGTCGTACTAATGATAATATAACTGTGGTAAAATTCTTAAAAGAAAATGTGTTATCTAGGTATGGTACACCATGTGTAATCATTAGTGACCAAAGAACACATTTCTGTAACTGTTCTTCACAAAGTCTCCACTGCATACCATTCACAGACAAATAGACAAGTCGAGTTAGCAAATAGAGAGGTTAAACATATTTTGGAAAAGACGGTTAACCCAAATCGCAAAGATAGGTCTCTACGCATTTCTCATGCATTATTGGCATATCGCATTGTATACAAAACCATCTTAGGAATGTCTCCATACTAACTTATTTATGGAAAGCTTTTCATTTACCTGTTGAACTAGAGCATAAAGCTTATTGAGCTGTGAAAGCCTTTAACTTTGATTTGAGTGCTGCAGGCCTTCAGAGAAAGTTACAGTTGTCAGAAATAGAAGAGCTATGAAATGACGCATATGACAACTCCAGAATTTACAAAGCTAAAATGAAAGCAGCTCATGACAAACAGATCTCAAGAAAACACTTTGAGCCAAATCAACGGGTCTATCTTTATGATTCTCGATTGTATTTACACCTTGAAAAGTTGAGATCCCGATGGACTGGTCCATTTATGGTAAGGCACGTTTTTCCTAATGGTGCTGTCGAAATCGAAGACCCCACTGATGGGCGAACTTTCAAAGTGAATAGACAGCGGCTGAAAAGCTATGTGAAAAAGGTAGACCACTCTATATACCTAGACGAGATCCCTCTTGTGGATCTTGCTATCATACTTGATCAGGTTCAATCTATCTGTACAATATTTTATATTTTATCTATATTTTATCTTTTGACTTTTTATTTTTGCTTTTATTTTCTTTTACATTTTATTTTACTTTATTTTCTTCTTTTTCTTTTTTTTAGTGTAATTTTATTTTTCAGTCAAATGGCGGATACGGCACTCCATGACTATTAAAGTCGGTTTTTCAGTTTCCTAAAAACTGTCCATTTTTCTATGCATTCATTTCTTTTCTTTCTTTCAAAATGGACCGCATTCTTACCAACCTTAAAAAATATTTTCCTTCATTTTCTCAAAATGCTCTACTTAAGATTTACAAAGCACGGTGTGAAAGACTAAGGCTACTGATGTTGGGTAATATCCTTGTGGATCTTCGTTGGTTAATTGAAGCCAAGGTTCGATGATCTGGTGAATTTATAAATGATTTTGTTTCTCATATGCCTGGTCTTGGAAGAAGCTCTTATGCCAAAAGGTGACGAACAAAGAGGTTACAATTCTGTCATAAATGTACTCGATGAAATTGTATCCGAAGTTGTCATTCTTTAGGATTTGCATCTAGAAATCGAGAAGACAAAATTCAGTTCATTAAGGATGGACTGAGTAAGGAGTCTTTGGATGATATCTTATTGACTCTTGAGACACATCCTTGTAGGCTTGCGCAACGTGAACTTCTCGATTTATAGAACAAATTCAAAAATGAACATCAACGGTATAGTCTCAGGAATTTGACTCTAAAAGACCCTGTTTGCCAATTTATAAGAAAATTGGATGGAAAGCCTATCGTCGACCCATAGAGGGCATTTAAGCCATTACTGGACGTAAAACCAGAGGAAGATGTGAGCCACAATCACAACTACCTATAAATACATGTGTTTTTAAATTCAAAATTTTATTTTATGAATAGTAGGGCTACTCATGTAGATGTCTTAAATTTTAATCTTTTTGTTCAATAATGCATGTAGGTCATTATGTTTAAACTTTTGTGTTTTATTTTTAACTCTCTTCTAATAAATTATCGGGTTACCACAATCATTGTTATCATTTGGTACTCTATAAATACATCATCTCATTTTCTTCATTTTCATATATTGAGATAAATGTGAGTGTAGATATGGAGGGAACTCTAGTTCAACAATTCTAAAATATATGTGTATTTTGTAGATCTAGTCATAGGAGAAATAAAGTGTTTGCAGAAGAAGCAAACAATCTAGGAAAAGCATTAGCTGCAAGAAAAATTCATTTGAATTATGGAGGGGGTAGCCTTGGGTTAATGAGGTGTGTGTCAACAGCTGCATATTTAGGAGGAAGTTAAGTTTTAGGTATTATTCCTATAGCTTTAGTCGTGGGAAACCTAACTGGGAAAATAATAGGGAAAGAATTACGAGTTTCATCCATGCATGAACGTATAGCTAGAATGCTTTACAATACAGACGCTTTTATTGCTTTACCAGGTGATTTTGGTAATTTGGAAGAAAATTTTCAAAATTGCCTTTTGGGCCCAGCTGAATATCCACCCGAAACCCATAGGTTTGTTGAATATTAATAACTACTTTGATTGCTTACTTTGTTTTATTGATCAAGCTGTGGAACAGAATTTTATTTCACATTCGGTGCGATAGATCTTGGTTTCTACTACCGAGGCAGATGAATTGATTGACAAATTATAGGCAACTACCTACGAACCTGACCCAGCAATAACTCAGATTGATTGGTCAGTAGGCCTTAATAAGCAAAAATTGGATCTGACACTTCGTTTGTAAATTTTTCTTTGTTTTATTTATTTATCAACATCATCATTTTAGTTTATATTTGCTTAAGTGTCTCTCAGGTTTGTTTCTTTCAAATAACTGGCGTTTCAGGTAATGTCTCCTATACTTTATCTCTTTCTATTTAAACATTGAGGACAATGTTTCATCTGGTTTGGGGGAGGATAGTAGACAAGTTGCATTAAAAAAAAAAAACTTTGTGGTCCAATATTTGATTAAAACGGCAAAGTAAAGAATTCATTCTTGAACTCTTGAGACGCATTCTAGGTCAAATTAGAATGGTAGAGTAAGGAGTTTTAGTTCTAAATTTTGAAACGCATTTTAACTAACTTTTTGTTGTTTTGTTTTATGTTTTATGTATTGTTGTTTATTGCTTGTAGTCTTGGTAATTCTTGTATAAAAGAATTTGCTTTTCTGCCTAGGTGATTTCAAAATTATTTAGGTTGAGTCACTGTTTCTATTTAGGTTACTAAAGAATGACTTCCAAAATGTTTTTGAGCATAATGCTAAGCCTTGTGGTAAGATGGATGATTCAATTTATATGGCCAAGAGAATTTTCATGTTTAAGTATATATTTTTATAATCTCACATATCTTTTGTGAGTAAGTGGAAAGGTTGAGAAAACAGCTTATGAACCTTCATTGATCCTTTGAATTGGTTTATTTTTGTTTAAATTGATATTATTTAAATTGCGAAATAAGTTGGTTGCATTTGTGTATAATATAATTTAGTGAGAAACCTTTGTAATGCTTCCTTGTATTCTTCAAAATTACAAAAAAAATTAAAAAAAAAGAAAAAAGAAATAGAAGAAAAAAGAGAAGAATCTATTCACTTTAATAAAGTCTTCATTCAATTTTAGAAGACAAATATTTTGTAAAGCAGTTTTCTCACCAAGTTATATTTGTATTATTCTCACAAGCCAATTGAAGTTCTAAAGCTGGCGTATGTTAGGAATAATTGATTCTTAAACAATTAATTTTCCTATCTTTGGATCAATGTTAGTTTATATGTCTGTCCTTAAAATTGACTTTTTCTCGAGTGGTTAACTGTTTTCCAACTCTATGAGAGAAATCCTAACCCTTTAAACAGTCATACACTTGTGAGGATATAGAGTTGAGGCTTTAACTTGGAGAAATTCTCAAGGCTATATCTGTTGTGGTTTGTGGTAAGATGGTTACGGCTTAATTCACACACACACACAATTTTTGAAAGTTATAATTGAAAAAAACATAATAGCAACAGTGATCTTGAACTGACTTTTTGTTTGAAATGCTTAGGTAGTTTTACATATTCTATTAACGTTTGAATTGTTAGAGACTAGCAATAAGCTGGTTGGGAGCTATGGTGAACACATGAAAATGCATATTTATTAAGAGATCCAGTTACCATTTAATGTCTCCTTAAATTGTGATTACTGAATGTTATTTGCACAGGTTTAGGTAAAATGGATATAGCTCTCAATGTAAAAGTAAAAATGAAGAAATTCTTAAACCTAGAGCACCATGACCCAATCTTACACAAACTTGAAGAATAGTGGAAAAACCAAATCCAACAAGTTATGAGCCAAAAATTGAGATACAATAGAATCGGGCTACAACTCTTACTTAGCTTGACCCAACTCACATATTTAGACCGTAGCTCACAAAATATATACCCAATTGGTATAATTCTTGAAGCTATGAAATATTGACTTAATTATCAATAACTCTTATGTTGATGATAAAGTCAAAATCAGCCATTATCATGGACCAAATTGTCTTGCAAGTGGGTAAAAGAGTTGTTGGCCGAAATCTAATGTATCTTTGAAAGTTTGCTCATATCTCATTGAATACTCATCCAATTTGCATGAATCTGGTGCTTATGGAAAGAAGAGACAAAATTATACAACTTTCATGCCAGCCACAGAGGCTACATCGGTCATGGACATTATAAACAATGTGCTGCAAATGGGTGAACGAGTTGTTGGCCTAAATTTATTGAAGATTGATGTCACACATGACATATTTCCATTCATTGCTTTTATAAGGACACTCTTAGGATGTTTTCAACATTAGATAATTCTCTCTCATTTTTCTTTTCATTAACACGCATTGTAATCTAGGCTAAAGTTCTTGGCAAGGCTAAGAGATGAACTTTTATGTGTAATAAATATACTCCTATGCTTTGATTCGTTGTCAAAAGCTACAAATGTTTGTAAGTTTGGTTTGATTAAACTCTTATTTATTTTATTTTCTATAATCCAGAGGTTATAATTCTCATGTCTCATATATGTTCAGTCATGCTTTTCTTATGTGATTCTTGTTGAATTATAATTGTTATTGGTTACATTATTTTATATGTTAATATTTTATTGCAATATTGTCGATTTTAGATAACATGTAAAGACAATAAATGTTTGATATTCAAGTTGATCTTTTACTGCAATAATGTCAAGATGATATATTGTCGATCTTAGATAACTTGTATAAATGAACATGATTTGTGTTAATATTTGCAAAAGAGTTTAGTCATATCAAATGCATGCGTTATCAAATGTGCTATATTTTACATATCTTCCGATTGATTGTTTAGATGTAAAATTGTCAATTGAGTTATAAACATTGAATCAAAGTGTAGAGTAGATTTATAAAGCATAATTGTGATTCTCGAAGCCTTGTTTAAATCATCATAAGACATTTTTCTCAATTTATAAACAATTCTAACCTATCCACTTAAACCAATTAATTAATTTTCTCATTTGCTACTGCTTTAATATTTTACTTCACCAACCTATTTTGCCAAAAGCTTCCTCGTGGGATCGACACCTCAATCTATACTGCGATAGCCGTATTACATTTTGAGCGTAAACAACCGCTCAAAAGCAATTATTAATAATGACAAGTGTAAAGGATTGTGTATAAGAATTGCTAAGCAGTTAGTTTATAGTGTTATCTTGTGCTTTGTTTTTAAAAAATGTCAATTAGGCTTTTTAAGAGTGTTCCCATTTACTTGGGCTCATATGTCAACGATCAAACTTCTTTGAGTATTCCATGATAGCTTGTTTTAACTAAAGTTAAGGCCTCCCTTAGGCAAGTACAAACTTCATCCTCGTTGGTCTATTTATAAAAGTTTATTTATAGGTGATCTATTAGTCATCTTTATATGTTTCTGATTCAGGACCTTTTGTTTATCCCTACAGATGGTGTAAAACTGTTGACCTTAGATATAGTCTATCCTAGGCTAACGAGTTAGATTTATATTCTTATGAAAATTTTATTTATGCCTATTATTGATCTTTGGTTAAACTTCAGTCAAAATGACTTTATTAATGTTTAATGGGCTTATGGTGTGTGATGGGCTATGTGCAAGAGCCCTCTAGAACTCTATGTCTAATTGTACAATGAAAATCATACAAGAACATACATAAAATAAGAGAATTATAGTAGTTCAACTCTATAAGAACCTACATGCACTTTTTTTAGCCTTAGCTCTCTTCTATTACACTATTAAATAATTATTCTTGCAACATAAATATAAGGAGACACGATCTTTATAAAATAAAAAATCACATAACAATCTTCCTTCTGAACATAATATATTTATAACTTGTAAGAGCTATGTTGGAGCTCAGACATATGGTGTTGGGTTGTCTGCTTGGGCATAATTTAAAAGAAGTTCTAGGAAGGAGAAAGATCCAAAAAATTGGTGGGAAAAAAAACCTCCCCTAAAGATTTGAAGACAAAAAAGCTAGACAAACCCATGTTTTTTGTCATTGAGCCCTTTATTTATAGGTGTTTGCTGATAGTTGAATCCCTAAAGGATTAGAGCAATGTGTCCATTTTCTATTTTGATTATATTTTAAGATTATAGGAGAATTCACTTTAAGAATCTCGATTTTTTTATAATCTTAGGGTTAAAGGCAGTTTGAGTCTTAACGATGGTTGACTTATGCTCCTAGTCCTGGGTTGATAGTGAGATAAGTATCTTCTTTTATGCTTATAGAGGGAGATACCAAAAAAGAGAGAGAGCTTTCAAGCCTATTTTGGTTGCTTTCTGATTAGTAAGGCATGTGTTATGTTCTCTACAACATCTAGGTGTCTTTGGCAGTAAGAGGTTATTATTACTTTCCTTATTTTAGATTTTCAATAGTTAGGAAAAGAAATGATGCAGCTCTTCACAAGAAGATCTTATATTTTCTTGGAATATTTAAAGACCAAAGAAAGTTTTAGCTTTATATAACATTCTTTGAGAAACTATATTATTTAGAGAATTTTAATTTGAGAGATATTTAGTATTCATTTTGACAAGAAATTGCACTCTCTTAAAAAAAGAAGTAATATTAACTAGTCTTGAGCTAAATGCTTATATAAATCACTAATTTGTTACCAGCCTATAGTATCCATCTTAGTCTATGCATATTATCCTTCTTAGGCTATGCAAATGGACTTTTCTGACCCATAGTATCATTCTCCACACAAAGAATGGACCATATGCCAATTTAGCACTTAAGTAATTCACATTTTTGATATATTTGGCTTGTAAAATCTTTGCTTATAAGGAGTTGAGGTGCTAAAATATTTTTGTTAGATAATTTTTTTATTTAATAAAATTAGTTTTTATGAAGACTATAACTTCTTGTTCATAATTACATATATAGAGTTAGAGTATTAACTCAATACCTTATTTGATAAACCTTGAATTGAGTGGCTGCAATAGTTAAATACACGTGTGTAGGCACGTAGATCTCCTTCAATCTTTAAACTTAGACTTATGGGTACTTGGATATCCTAGGAAATGCCATAGACTGAGAGAATAGAAGTAGCTTAATTCTTTTTTCTCAATATAAACTACCTAAAGAGAATTATTATATTTTTACTACTCCCCACCTCCTCTACATATAGACAACTCCATTGGGGATATAGAGTTTGATTAGGAATTGAGATTTAGAGTTTGATTAGGATTTGATCTAATAGAGAGACTAAAAGACCCATAGGCTTTCCGGCTTCAACTTAAAGGGCTCAGTCTAAGTCATCTTTTGACCCAACAATTATTTAAGTTAATTACAGGCTATTCTACTAAAAATCAAAGGCTACACTTTAGTAATTCATGTAAAATAAATAAGAACTTATTTTAATTAAAACTCTTTTAATTAAATTAGGCTTAGTCTTAGCCAATAATAACTATTTAATTTGACCCTTTAATTGATGTTCATAATTAAAGTTAGACCATGAAAAAATGTCTTGTCTCTTAGATTACCTTTTTACCCCCAAGTCTCTAGATGCTTCAATGATCATTTTTTAATATGTCTATATTTGTAAATAAATTTATAAATAAATATTCTTTATTTAATAAATAATTTATTAAATAAATATTCTTTATTTAATAAATAATTTATTAAATAAACTATGACCACATATTTAAATAATCAAGCACTGCAAATAGCTTAGGTGACCATCACTAAGTATATTTGATCTTGAAAGCATATATTCTTATGACCCATGAAATTTTATCTCTTAGTTATCGAGATTTTAACCATTTATATAGATCTCAGACCTTGATAAAAGTTACAATACACGAATGTAATTTCATTACCTACTCAGGATTAAAGTTAATCAAGCTTATTAAGAAATACTTGGATCACAAAAAATTTTACTATATATTTAAATTTGTGTAGTAAAATCTATATATTTGAATTTTCAGTTATATATCTCTTCTTAACTGATCATGGTAAAATGCATTATCATATCTAAAATCACATGGCTTACTTATTTTGAAAACTTACTCTAAATTACCAAGGGAAAAACTCATCGTACCCATATACTAATTGGGAAGCGTATTGGACGTACACATGTCGTACTGATCATATCTTTGTCTTATGCATGCACAAAGCATAAACTCCCAAAGAGTAAAGTGCCCATATACATGACTGACCCAAAGCCTTTATTTGTGTACAAATAGGCCCTAAAGGCTTGAATCTGATCTCTATATCTGAATGGGGGAGTATAGTCTAGTAGTTTCAAAAGTATTTTCATTATACAACATATAAGCTTATAACATCTCCTTGTACCATATATCATATTCTTTAAATCTTAAACCATTTAAAGATTATTATTATTGATATAAGTAAAAGAAAATTTTAACTATAAACACAGAAAAAAGTTATAACTATATTCTGGATTTGTTCTTTGTAATATAAAATAAATGATTTTACAAAGTAAAGCATAATTTAAGACAATCATTAAGAATTATTTGTTAGATATGTAATGTTATTTTATACCCTTAAAGCATGTATAATAATATTTTATTTGATTAATGAAGTTTATTCATACATATAATTGAGCATACATTGATGAGCCTATATTTATAATGTATGTGGCTGTGTATTGGGCATATTATGCTAATACAGAAGGTATGATCATAAGTTATTTATAAATTAAATTTTTTTCACAGCCATTAATGTAAAGGCATTTGACTATACAAGGCAACAATTTTTCTACATTTTATAATGGATGATTTACTTTGATTAATGAAATAGAGACTTCAAGTAGAAAAACTAGTATAGATGATACGTTGAACGAGACTACTATGAATTTTGATCTAGTTAATTAAATGTCATTGATCTTATTTCACAAAAGCTTTAACAAGCTTGATTAAACTTAATTCTGTACAAGTAATGAACTTACATTCATGTGTTGTGTCATTTTAGTTATTATGGAATAAGATCCATATAAACAGTCAAAACCTCGATAACTTGAAGATATAATTTCATGGGTCATAAGAACATATATTTGCGAGAAGAAATTTAATTAATGATGATTACCGTTCTTGATAATTTAAATCATTGGATGCAGTTTATTCAATTAATTGTTTATTAAATAATAATACTTATTTGAACATTTATTTACAAATATAGACATTAAAAAATGGTCATTAGAGCATTTAGTGGCTTAAGTGCAAATAAGTAGTTAAAGAGGCGAGACATTTTATCCATGGCCTAGCTTTTAATTATGTACATCGGTTAGAGAGTCAATTAAGTTTTACACTCCTCTGTCAACACTACGGTCTCAAATCCTATAGTTTGGTCTTCTTTGAAATGATACTCTTTATAGATTTGACGTAGCTAAACATTTATCCGAGCGCATTTGCAAAAGGGAGATTAATATGTAATTTTCTAAAAACATCAAGAAATTTAGAGAAATACTTATCTAATCTCTTATTTTGCAGCCTCTGCGGAATGATGAAGGAAAGGTGAATGACTGCAAAGGTTATTACTGCACAATTCTACTGATATTTGCTATTGAGTTGTCATGTTTCTGCACAATAAGATTTTTTTGCACTTGTTTACTAGTTTCTGTACAATTTTCTACACTTTTCTGCTGCCCATTTCTTGTTTATGCATTTTCTAGATTGGTTTGCTATAAATTTTTAGTTTTTGCACTTCTTTGATTCTTTTATAGCCTTGAGGAAAAGGAATAGGCAATTTATATGATTGCACTTTATATTTTGCACTTCCTTCTCCTTTATACTTGATAGTAGTGGTGTGGATATGTTCTCTTGTAAGAATTTACCACTCCTTATATTGATGGCTTGGCATTGCTCTACGTTCCCTTTTATATTTATCTCGGCATTACTTGGTAGAGTGCCATGAGGTTATGTGTTAATTACAGCGGCAAGTTATCCTAATTGAACCTCTAAATTCTTTAGTGGTGCTGAATGATTCTGTAGGATGACATCATTAGACTTCCTGTAGTTCACGAGTATATCTTTCAATGTTTACTTCTTTTCTTAGGGTTACTAAAATCCCAAGGAGAATCATTAGTTTAGATGGCTCCTATTGGTTGTTATGCCAAGAGAGATTTGGATGATCTCTTCAACCTAGATTATAGAAGTTGGATTACAGATTAGGTTGCTATCCGTTAATATTGTCCACATAATTTACTGATTCCATGCACCACCCATTCATATGGTTATCATTATAAAAATCACAAATTACTTGCTTGGTTTTGACGACGTTCAATGCATCAAACTTTTTGGATAATGTATTGATTTGCACTGCTAATGCATTAAATGCATCAATCTCATATATACTGACGACTCTTCTGGGTGTAACTCTCTCTGTTGGCTATTGGTAACTATTTGACGCCATCTTTTCCAATAGATTATAAGCCTCATACGTTGACTTATTCATTATAGCTCCTCCAATAGCGGTATATATAATTGTCCTTAAATGGCCTACTAATCCATTGTAGAATGTTTAGACTAATAGCTATTTAGGGACTCTATAATGAGGACACTTCCTCAACATGTCCTTGAAGTGCTCCCATGCCTCATAAAATGACTCTCCATCAATCTGACAAAATGAGGTGATGTCATTCCTCATCTTTGCTATCTTCGATGGTGGAAAACACTTGGCTAAAAAAGTATGTACTAAATCTTCCTACGTTGATATGGATCCTAATAGCAATAACACCAACCAACTCTTGGCTCTGTCCTTTAAAAAGAAAGGGAATAGTCTCAATTTAATGTATCATCAAAGACTTTATTGTACTTTAAAGTATCACAAAGTTTTAAAACATTTATGATATGCATGTTTAGATTGTCATTGGGGGCTTCGCTAAATTGTATAGTCTCTTTCAGAATCTGAATAATATTCAGCTTGATCTTAAAATTGTTGTCAATAACGGTTGGTCATCAAATACTAGATTGCATACCATTAGTAGTTGGGATAGCATGCTCTCCCAACGCCCTCTGTTGTATTATAGGCTCAAGGATATAATTGTTGATGTTATCGTTGTTTTCCTCTATAGCATGATATGTCAAAGAACAATAAAAAGAAAATCAAAATAAAAAGAAGAAAATAGCTAAAACAAAAATAAAATAAAATAAAAAATTTGAATTAAAAGCAAGTAGCTTAGTATTAGTACTGATCTAAGAATAAAAAGAAATAGTCCGTGACAATGGCATCAAAAACATGATTGATGTTATACTAGTTAAGTACAAGCGCACACTATCGTATAATGTAATATAAGATTTAGGGTCCAAGTATCGATCCCACAGGGACTATATGATCTAATTCTATCAATTAATTAATAGAATTATATCTACTTAAATTTTATTCAAAAAATAAAATTCTAGAATTTAATTAACTAAACTAATTCTTAACCTAAATAACAAATAACAAAGAAATCAATTCACTAAAGGATAATAATTCTTTCGGTATAGACTCATCCCCTAATATTTCATTAGAATCATTAACCACTTAATTAATCCCTTAATACCATTTGTTGGCTTAGACACTAATCTCATCACAAAGTCTCTGTCAATGGTTGAATGATCGTATTATGCATTGTAACAATTATCTATATGTCTATAGTAATCAAATTAGAATGTAATTCATTAAGATTAAGCCAAAATTATGACATACATACCATCTAGCTATATATCTATCATATGTATGAATCCCCTTGTTAAGTTGATAAAATTAATCAATTATATGTATTAAGATTAATAACTAAGAATCTATAAAATCCAACTACATACTAGGTTTATATAGTCTAACCCTAGATAAACAATGTTTAGCTCATCACAAAACTAAGAGTATTAAATCAATCCCTGAAAAATAGTAAGAAGAAGGGCAGTAAGAACAAGAACATAATAATAAATAAAAGAGAAGAAAAATAAATCAAGAAGATGTTTTGGGTTGCTTCTCTCTTAATCTTGACTTGAAGCTTGAATTTTGATCTTGAATCTTGAATTCTTGGCTTTGATATTTGATTTTATATTGTGAATTCTTTCTCTAAGTTTTGAAATCTCTAAAGTTTATGTTTTGGACCTTCAAATAATGCTTTTATATGTATGAGAAACCCTAGGAGTAAGGGGATTCGAATCCAAGTCGAAATAGGACTCAAAAGAAAGTATTTTGCAATTATTGCATTAGCATCGCGGCAATTAGACTTGGGAAAACACTTTATAGAGGAGTATTTTTGGGTGCTATGGTGCTGGATGTGGGCACTGTGGCATTCCACATTCTGTCTTCGGGCGTTGTAGCGCTTAACTTGGGTGCTACAAAGCTCCTCCTATTTGTTCTTATACGTCACATTTTCTATTGCGCACTTATTTATAGTAAACAACACAATTAAATAGTCAAATATTTATGATTTAGAGTAAGATACAAAAATTCAACATGTTGATATACTAGTGCATGTATGCCCTTATCAAATACCCCCAAACTTAAGACTTTATTCGTCCTCAAGTGAAATAAAGACAAAAATTTATAACTTATTCATGACTTTAAAATAAAAACTAAAATCTAAAAACTAAAGAAAAGCTCAAGTTGATTAAATGATCATCCTCATTGTCTCAAAGGTTGCGAAAAATAGCACATGGCTTTTCGAAAATCTATAAACAACTTTCAACAATTCTCATACCGTTCATCAAGTACTTCATTCTCCCTTATAAACGATCATTTGTGTATGTGTGCAATAAGCAAGTATGTAGTCAAATGAAACTCAAATTTACTCAATACTTAAGATAGCACATAAAGATGATGTTTCGGCATAATTTCAATAATAACACTACCATAGCTTATTTTTCATACTATTCTTTACTAATGTAGAAATACACATGTCTAGGAATCTATTTAAGACTTTACTTAGCTTGTAACATAAGTAAGGTTAAGGTGAAATATAAAGATATATAAATATAAAGCGCAATTCACACCATAAACACTTAACTTTACTTAAAACTTCTTGATCTTTTCTCCTTGAGTTATCTCCTCCCTCAAACTTATGATATTTCTATATTTCTTTTAATCACTATTGTAAAGAATTCCTTCTTTTTCTCAAGCTGGGGGTATTTATGTATTTAAACCCTTTTTTTCTATCTTTTTTTAATATACCCCTAAACTTAAATTGATATACACCTTTAAAAATTATTGCTTTTCATTGCATTATCCTTTTCACACATACAACATTTTTTAAAGAATATTTTTAAGTAAACTAAAGGTTTATGGTGCTACCGATAGATTTTATGATAAATAAGTAAAAAGTCTTGCAGCTTATAATGTGGTTATACAGAAATATTGGTAATGAGGCGGGTGACTAGGGATAAATATACAATATAAGGTATGCTAAAAAAAGCTCAATTGGTCGAAAGATGACCTAATGTCATTTTTCTATTCATGTGTTTCCTAGGATTTCACCTCAAGTAGTAATCAAGCAAGTTCTAGAGTGTTAATCCTCGATACTATAGTATACTACTTAAGCATAAAGTATTTCTGAACAAAAATTCAACTAATACAAGCTTACCTCAATGTGCTTAAGAATAAGTGATAAAAAATAAGATTGAATTCAGTTCAAGATTCATAATATATGAATTATCTTAAGCGTTTATGGTTTCCTAAAGATTTGAAAAAATAAATTTAGCCAATATTCTATATCTTATCATAGACTAATCAACATCTTCTTAACCAAAACTTAACAATTAAAAACAAATTTACCTTACAAGACAACCAATTAAAGCATGCAGTAAAATAAATATTTTTAACCTACAAGACAACCAAGCAAAGCATGCAACAAAATAAATAGAGGAAAGTGTGTTTCCTACCTTCAAACTTAAATTAGACATTGTTTCAATGTCTAAAAATAAATTTAAAGTAAGCGAAACTCCCATAATAATTAAAGTTGAAGCAATGCCGTGTTGTTGTCTATTGATTAAACTGTGGTTTTATTTCTTCCCAACACTTACAAATGCTCGTGCTACGTCCTTGAATGCTTGACTTGTTTTTTTATTCTTATAAAGAAAAGAAACTAGCATTACTAAAACTAAAACAAACCAAAAAAAAAAAAATTACTTAAGTTGCCTTTCAAGAAGCGCTTGATTTAACGCTGTCGGCTTGGAGGGGCTTTTTATACTTTTATGGTGGATCAAAGTTAATGGTGGAAGCATTTTTATATGTGATCTTGCTGGGCTTCATCTCCTTTGGCTTTCATATCTTTTTATTTATATCTTGGATAGTAACTTGTTCTTCTTTCTTGTGCTTCTCTAAATAGATTTGAATCTTACACCAATGAAATAGTTCTTTTGTGCCATTCTCTTCTATTCTCTTATTGTAATGTTGCTTTGCTTTCTCTTTCTTATCTTCTTATGCCTTAACGCCTTCTTTTTAATGTGAGGATTCAACATGTCCATGTCTTTGAGCTTTTTGGCATTTAGGTCCATCACATTAATGCTACCATAGTCTTCACTCTCAGATGGTAATTTGATCTCATTGAACACTTTGAATGTCGTAGTGTCATCTTGTACCCTCATAGTCATCTCCTTATTTTCAACATCAATGACCATATGTCCCGTGGTTAGGAAGGGTCTTCTAAGGTTGATGAGGATCTATTTGTCTTCTTCCATGTCTAGAACAATAAAATCAACAGGAAAGATACATTTATCCACCTTTACTAGCACGTCCTTAAAAATCTCTTCGGGTAAGTGAGAGAGCAATTAGTAAGTTAAAGTGTAATATTGATTAATTTCACTTTTTTCAAACTTAACTTGTTGTAGACGGAGAGGGGCATAAGATTGATACTTGCTCCTAGATCGCATAGAGCTTGAACAAGGTCATGATTGCCAATAAAGCATGGTATGGTAAATCTCCTAGAATCTTTGAGCTTAGGGCGTAGCAAGGGATGTTTATGTAAAAAAAGCTATTCTTCAAAAATACCAGCTTCTGTACTATGTTTTGCATAAATTTATGCACTTTTTGCTACCCATCTCTTGTTTCTCCATTTTCTGGATTGCTTTGCTGCAATGTTTTTAGTTTCTGTACTTGTTTGATACCTCTGTAGCTATTATTGAAAAAGAATAGGTGGTCTATATGACTGCACTTTATTTTTCTGCACTTCCTTCTCCTTTATACTTGATGGTGGTGGTGTAGATGTGTTCTCTTGTATGATTTTACTACTTTTTAAGTTGATGGGTTAGCATTGCTCTATGTTCCTTCTTGGATTTATCTTAGTATTGCTTGGTAGAATGCCTTGAGGTCACTTGTTAATTGTACAGCAAGTTATCCTAATTAAACCTTAAATTCTTCAATGATGCTGAATGATTCTATAGGATGACATCATTAGACTTCGTGTAGTGCATGAGCTTGTCTTTCAATATCGGCTTTTTTTTTTGTGGTTGTTGAAATCCTAGGGGAATCATTGGTCTAGATGGCTCCTATTGATTGTTACTCCAAGAGAAGTTTGAATGATCTCTCCACCCCGAATTATAGAAGTTAGACTATGGGTTAGGTTGTTATCTGTTGATATTTCTATACAATTTGCTGATTTCATGCACTACCCATTCATATGGTCATCACTACAAAAATCACAAGTTACTTATTGGGTTTTCATAGTGTTCAATGCCTCAATTCTCTTGGATAAGATATTGATTTAAGATACCAATGCACTGAATTCATTAATCTCATATATATCAGCGATTCTACTGGGTGTAACTCTCTTTGCTGGCCATTGGTAACTGTTTGACGCCATCTCTTCCAATAGATCATAAGCCTCATCCATCGACTTATTTATTATAGCTCCTCTAGCAGTTGCATCTACAATGGTCCTCAAATGGCCTACTAATCCATTGATGTTTGGACTAATAGCCATTTAGGAACTTCATGATGATGACACTTCATCAACATGTCATTGAAGTACTCCTATGCCTCATAAGAAAACTCTCCATCAATTTGACTAATAGCTATTTAGAATTGTAGATGTTATCATTGTTTCCCTCCATAATATAATCTGTCAAGGAAAAATAAAATGAAAATCAAAGTAAAAAAAACAAATAGCTGAAACAAAAATAAAATAAAAACTAAAATTTGAACTAAAAGCAAATAACTTAGTTTTAGTATTGATCTAAGAATAGTAAGAAATAGTTACTGTCAACGACGCCATAAACTTGATTGATGCTGTAGCGTAAGCGCATGCTATCGTATCAAGTAATATAAGATTATATCTGCTTAACTCATCCCTTAATATTTCAATAGAATTATTAAATACTTAGTAAATCCCTTAATATTAATTGATGGCTTAGATACTAATCTCAACATAAACCTTTGTTGACGGTCGAGTGACTATATTATACATTCTTACAATCACTTATATGTCTATGGTAATCAAATTAGAATGTAATTCATTAAGATCAAGTCTAAATTATGCCATATATGCCATTTAGGTATATGTCTATTCTATACGGAATTTATAGTTGTTACTCTATAATCATGTATCAAACTATCATAGGCTAAACACATGAATCCCTTTGTTAAGTTCATCATATTCCTTAATTATTCACAATATTTATCAGGTATAATAAAAGCATTAAGATTAAGATAGAATTAAACAATTATATGTATTAATATTAATAACTAAGAATCCATAAAATCCAACTACATACTAGGTTCACACAGTCTAACCCTAGATAAACAATATTTAACTCATCACAAAATCAAGAGTATCAAATCAATCCATGAAGAATAGTAAGAACAAGAACAAGAACATAATAATAAATAAAAGAGAAGAAAAAATGAATCAAGAAGATGTCTTGGGTTGCTTCTCTCTCAATCTTGACTTGAAGCTTGAATCTTGATCTTGAATATTGATTTCTTGACTTTGATCTTTGATTTTATGTTGTGAATTCTTTCTCTAAGTTTTGGCCTCTCTAATGTCTATATTTGTTTCCCTTCAAAGAGTGCTTTTATATATATGAGAAACCTTAGGGGTGAGGGAATTCGAATTCAAGTCAAAATAGGACTCAAAAGAGAGTATTGTGCACTTATCGCATTGATATCGTGACGCCAAGACTTAGGAAAACACTGTATAGGGGAGCATCTCTGGGCACTGTGGCAGTGGATGAAATATCTGGGGCGATACAGTGCTCAGCTTGGGTGCTACAGTGCTCAGGCCTGGGTTTTGGCGTTCTCATATTTTGAACACAATTTCTACGTTTTACGTCCAATTCGCCTTCCAGTTTTTCCTAAACGTCAAATTTTCACTCACATACCTATTTATGATAAAAAAATAATAATTAAATAGACAAATATTTATGATTTAAAGAAAAATAAAAAAGTTCAATGTCTTGATATACTAGTGAATGTATGGCCTTTTCAGTGTTCTTACTTGAAAAAAGAATTAGGTTACTCATTTTCTCTTAGTCTTAAAAACGTGTGAGTTTTAAGATTAAGTGAGATCCACGTACTCATACACGTGAGTTTGAAGATTGAGGATAAAAATAAAAATTGCAGCTTTTAAATTTAAGGTTTATATAGCAATGAATTGAGATAATCTTTTATCCCTATATATGTTATTATGAACAAGTTGATTTAGCTTCCATTGTGTTAATTTTATTCAATATAATATATTTGTATGCCAACAACTTGTATCAAAGCCATCTTTTTTTCATATTACATGTATAATTTATATTTTATATGTGGTAGTCGATGTTTAAAGTTACACCAATTATATAATTTAATCTAGGGTAATTATCATGAATACCCCAAAGGTAAGGCCTAATTATTAAAATACACACAACATTCAGATTCCATCAACGATACCCAGAGATTTTTAAAATTGTCACCAATGCCCTTTTGTTAAAGAATCTTCTATTTAAGTTAATGAAGAAAGGGCATTAAAGTTATTTTATTAAATCTTCATAATTTAACTGAACAACATGTCAGTCAAAATGACAAGTGAAGTTTTGGGAGAAAGACACGTGGCAATGTAACCAAACAACCCTTAATCTTGTTGCCAAATGCCGCTTATCCTTGTAAACGAACAATCTTCTTGCCTAATGATACTAGCTTCTCGTTGTTTTCTTACCCATGAAGCAAAAAGAAAAACAAAACAAATTTAAATAGGAAAATGACTGAAGCGTTTATTTGTTGACAAAAATGAGACGACTGAAGTGTGAACATAGAAGATACTAGCATACTGTAAGGTAAGTTTGTTGACAAAAATGCAAATTTAAAAAGTATTTGTTTCATTTGGGTTTTGTTTATTGTGAGTATTGTTTATTTTGTAGTAGTTTTAAGATGATAATGATATATATTTTATTCTTCTATAACATTCATGTGGGTGATTGATATACCTAATTGGCATGTATGATCAATAAGACCTAATCTTAATGAATCTTAATTTATTACAAGTACCATAGGAATATAGGTATTTGGTAAATTAAGGTATACTTGCATGACCTTGGAAGAGGCTTGTGAATACATTAGTGTCTTGATCAATAATAAAGACTAAGTGAGTTAAATATTAGAGGATTAATCATTAAAAAGCATATTGAGGGATAATATTAATCCTAGGTTTTCTCTACATTGCTATCATTTATTCTCTTTACATTGTGTTTTTGTTTTATATTTCTTACATTCAGTCTTAGATTTTTATTTTTCTGAATAATTATTAGGAAGATATAATTTTAGTAATTGGTTAAAAAGAAAGAATTATCCCTGTGGGTTCAATATCCGACTAATTAGTCTCTTTATTACTTGCATACGATAGTGTATACTTGCACTTAATTTATGATATAGAAATATCGCATCAATCTATGGAATGTCAAACTTCTCAAAAAGTACTACTATCCTTGACCAATTTATTCATTTCTTTTATGTTATTCAAAGCATGTAAGTGCCTCGCATTATGAAAATGAATAAAAAACCAAATTTTTTAAATTTAATCATCTTTATTTTGTAAAAGTACATATCCTAGGATGAGGAATCTCCTTACTTGTGAAATCCTAATGCCCTTCCACAAAATGACTTAAGGCCTTGTGCTAGGGGTCCCAAACCCTTTCATAAGACGATTCAATACCTTGTGTAGGCGGTTCTGAGCCCTTTCATAAAAAAAAACTCATCATTGTCCTTTATGAAATATTAAGGGTAGAGATGAACATCTAAGGTAAAATATATCTTATGAAAGCAAGAAAAGATTAAAGCGAATTGTTCAGTAGAGCATATCTGCCCAAAAGAATACAAGAAAAAGTTAAAAAAGGAAAATTATTCAACAAGGCATGATTGCACAAAAAACATGACAAGTAAGAATTAAAACATTATTTGAAGGGATATATCTAGCCAAGGAGAAACTTAATGTAGCATAGGTAACATTGTCTTCTATGGCCATATCGATGGTCTCATGAAAGGAAGAACACCACCACAAAAAGAATTCATAAGGGTTATAGACGGGTCAGCATCCTCAAAGAAAACAATTTCATGAACCATACGAGGAATAAATTTAGTAGAGACTGATAACACAGGAGTAGAAGGAACAAGCACAATAGTTGGAAAGGGTCTTTAGTAGCATTACAGGATCGGTGACATGAGTGTTCTCTTGGGTAACCAATGGATTAGTGACAAGGGCCTTCTTCTAAGCACCTGAGGTCTCACCTCCAACTGCCTCTGGGTAGGGATTAACTAAGCATTTTAGTCGCTAGAGGTCGAGATCGAGGTAGTTATCTTTGAAAACCTTCACTCAACAACGAAATCCTTCTATGACCCTAATACACCAACCAACCCTACCCCTCAGACTAAGTACCTTCTGCCTCTACAGAAAGCTCATCAATCCTTTAGGCCACTTCTGACATTGTTGCTTGAGAGACTCTAACCCCTTGAAGGTTGCGATGAATTGCTTCTTCACCAGCCTATTATGTCGAGTCAGTTTTGAGACCTGACTCTCCACGGCTGCCACATATGCAATCATATTTTGCTCGAGAGAAGCTTTTTTCCTCTACAATTTTGAGGTCTTGCTCTCCAACTCAATCTGTCTTATCTCAAAGGCCTTGACCCGAGCCTCTAACTCTTTGGCTTCTTCATGAGCCTGCTGAGCCTCATCCTAAAGCTGCTAGTTGTTTAACAGCCTCTAAATAACATATGTTCAGAATCGAGAGAAGGCATAGGCTGTCTGAAGAAGAAATAAAATTTTGTTAGATATCCAATCATGTTAGATTAAAAAGAAAAAATGGTAGCAGGAAACGTACATCCATTATACTCCTAACCGCGGTATAAAACATGATGATCAAGTTTAAGTTAGCTACTTAATCATCCCAAGTAAGGCCCATATATCTCTCTGTTTGGCGTAGCAAGGGGATCAAAAAATAAAGGTGGTCACACTTCTTAGGAACTATGTTTATGAGTGTCACTCTGGGAGAATGATTTGCCACTAGCTAATGAATCTCCTCCAAAAAGGATGGTCTAGAGCTTAAGGCCTCAGATGAATGTGTAGGCCTCTAGGGAATCGAGCAAGGGTTAAAAACCAGGCAACTATCCTTACGAGTGCCACTTACTTTTTTTCAGCTCTCACGCTTAGATTTTGACCTAGAGTCCTGATCTGGGGAAAATTATGATTTGGTCCCCTCGGTGTAGCACTACCTCAACCACATCTCGTGTTATCACAGCCTCTGCCACCTCTTGGGCTATCTCAGCCTGACCACTTCTTGAACTGTCTCAACTTTGACCATCCCTTAGGCTCCTACGTAGACCTTAGGAATGTCTGTGAAGAGCATGTTGAAAACCTCATTTGGGTTTAATTTTTTATCACTCGCCTCTAAGCTAGGGCCCAAACCATCATAGCTGAGCCATTTTCCTACCCTGATTATCCATTTAGTCTTACATTCCTATAAATAAGAACATAAGATAAGTACAAAATAAACTACTATAACTGGTAAAATAATCAAGCCGAACTTACTCTTCTTCCAGGGAACTATACGAGGTAGCTTAGGGATTAGGTTAACATCTCTCAAACTCTCTACAAAAAGAAGTTCTCGGGAGCTAGCAACGTGAGCTAAAAGATGCTTCTTTTCTATCCTAGAGTACCTTGGATACGTTCGTACTATTTTTCTAAGTTTTTGAAATAAAATAAACTAACCAAGGATGAGTAAGATACAATGAATAAAGGAAAGGGTAAGCTAACATAAGAGCTATACACGAGAACAACCTACTTTTTAAAAACAAAAATTGGTGGGGTTTATCTAGTAACCCTCTAGTCAGGGCCGAGGAACTTTCCATCCCCATTCACCACCAGCAAAGAACTAATGTTCCTTCCAACCCTTATTGGTAGAGGGGCGAGTCCAAACTGGGTCATGGCCCTACGGCTCAAAACGTAGTAAAACCCTTTGTACTCTGCAGCACTATGCTTCAAATGGTATAAGTGCCTCAAGTCCTGAAATAGTGTATGGATTGTCTTGCCCTTGCCCATAAAAAGAAAAGATTGGCTATAACTCGACTGGAATTTAGAATTAATTAGGATAAAACTACCCTTAAAGGGAAAAATTTCCTAGCAAAGTAAAGCTACATGAGGAGTCTAAGCTATAACCTAAGAAATTATACATGAATACCCACCTCACTATAATTAGGTCTGCTTAGGAAATCATTGGGATTTAGGAGTCGTAGGGTCACTAATTCAGGGATGTTGTAGCTGATCCTAAAATTGTTAAGTCCTCTTAAGTCATAGAGGACATTTGGTACCTCTAGTCCAATTCATATTCAGGCTCTTTGATGTCGGGATTAGTATCCTTGAGTAATTCCTTATTATCAGGGTTGGGATAATTGGATAACTCATTCTCACACTCTACAATTTATGAGACAAGTTCATTCGAATGGCAACTACCCTCTCACCTATTTCCATAGCATCAACATGGCCAAATTCGACTCGATCGACTCAAATGCCCTTGTGCCCTCCGAGGTAGAGGCCTCACTACCTTATTCCCTAGATCTATAAATAATGAAAAAAGCAATAGAAGGCATCATTGACTCAAACAGAATTGGAATGATAATAAGATATATATAAGATAAAATGATAAATAAAAGGGTAGAGGGATCCCTAACTAGGGTGCAACACTAGACCAAAACAAAAATCACGTATGAACAAAAAAAACGTGGCTAAAAGTCTTGTTTTCTTACTTTTCTCTTAGAACGATTTGTTACTTCTCACAGAAGAAAAATAAAGAAGTGTTGAAAGAACCTTTAGGGGGAATGTTTATAGCCGTAGACCAGCATAAATCTTCATCCTTCACTCAAAAGGAATAGACTAGATAATTTCTCACCCAGAAACGTCTTCTCAACTAACTAAACGTAATTGTTCAGGTGATGTAGGAATAGAAACATCTCCTCAATGCGTCACTTATGACTCTGCAGTTCAGAAATATAAAGAGACAACAAGCAATGCACATTTCCTAAAAAGACATCAAGAAAAAATGCAGGTCCTTGGTAATAGAAACCACCCCAAAAATGCACTAACTAGCCAATAAGGAGAACATCGAACAATTCTCCCCCTAAACGGACTTAACCTGCCTTTTCTCAAGAAGAACTTTTTAATGGTCAACGCCTTAATTATATTGAAACAAAGAATTAGTTCCACCCTTAACTAGTCAAGAATAAATATTAAGGACCCTTTTCCCCCTAGGAAATTAGCCCAAACCTCTCTAATAAATCGGTCCAAGTGTAAAGCCAAACCTAATGACAAACTAGGAGCAAGTGCTTGGGCCCAAGTCCTCCGTAGGTGGCTAGGGGAAGAATTCCTTAATGATTTCTTCAATCAAGAAATTTCCCAAGCAAAAACAGTCCCAAGATCATGATCATTCGTTGATTTCGTGGTTCTAATCTTCCTATTAAATTAGATCCCAGGAATTATATGATTAGTCAAAGAACTTTTTTATAAGTCAAGGACAAGAATATCAAGATTAAAATTGATCTAATTACCCCGAGCATGCTATCAGTCATGATAAAGACAAGTTGACGTTTCACTTATGATCCTCAAGACAGAACAGTGAGGACCAACTATAAAAGAGGTAGTTCAACTATTGCCAAGGGTAGTGGAACTTCTTCTTACAAAACACTTCTAAAATTACCTCTTTGCAAAATTACTTTAGCATCAAAGATTCCTTGCCGAAATAATCACCGTTGAGCCACAACGTTGCTACCTTTTGTGTACGAAAAGCTAAAGCAACAAGGTTCAAAGTCCGTTTCTAGTGTAGCTACTTCAAGTGAGCCTAAAGTTCGTTCCCTCACAAAAATAAGCTCATTAGCCTAGAGATATTATATTTTTTGGTCAATAGTTTTTTTCCTTGTTCCCCTATAGGAAATCAACCTAAATGCGGGCCTAAACCTCCTTAGGAAATTTGCCCAAGTATAAGACTAAACCCCATGGAAAACTAGGAGCAGGTACATTCCGAGATCATGAGCATCTGCTGATTCCGTAGTTTTAATCTCCATAATAAATTACATAACAAGAATAATAGGATTAGTCAAAGCACCGTTTTTATAAGGTAAGGATAAGAATCTTAGGATTGAAATTGATTTAATCACCCCAAACATGCCATCAATTATGATGAAGACATTTTGACATATTGCTTGTGATCCTTGGGACAAAATGATAAAGGCTAACTATAAAAGAAGTAGTTTAGCTACTACCAAGAGTAATGAAAATTTTCTTATAGAACACTTCTGAACATTTCTCTATTTACTAAATCACTAACTTAGGCATCAAACCTATCTGAAACAACTATCAATGAGACAATAACATTGCTTCCTTTTTGGTAGAGAAAGCCAGAACAGCCAAGTCAGAGCCCATTTTCAATGTAGCTTAATCCAATGGGCCTAAAGTTTATTCCCTCACAACAATAAATTCAAAACGTGTTGGCCTAAAATGCCAAATTTTTCAATCAACAATAACAATTATAGATTAAATTATGCAATTGGTGACATAATAAACAATTATTACCATATAAAATAAAGGGCAAAGGATATTTTTATCCCATAAGTTTGACATAATTCTCAATTTTATCCCATGAGTTTTAGAAAACTCAATTTTGTCTTAGTCCGTTAGTGAGATTCTATTAGATTTGACTGAAAATTTCTTTTGACAGTACATTGATAAATTTGCCATATGTTATTATGTTAATTAAAAATGGTAATGTGAGTACATTATACAATATACACGTGTTAGTCATTAATAGGCTATTAAAAATTAAAAAACATATGGCACGCTTTAATAGATTCAAATTTAATATTCATTAAAAATTTATTTTATAATTAAAAAATAATTAGAATAAATAAAACTGAACCACTAATCACTCTCGCTGGCGACCATCGATTGTCGAATTTCCATAACAAAAATTGTCAAAATTTACGTCATTGGATTCTATTTTTGTATATCTACACAATGGTGGAATTATTGTTTTCAAAACAAAACAAGAAGGTGGCCAAAAATTAGATTGAAAATAGAGGGAGGGTGGCGGCCATCGCGCATCAGCGTCTAACGGTAGGGCGGTGACGTACACTGCCCTCACTGTTAGACAGATCAGTGGCCGATCTGTCCAATGGTGGGGGCGGTGCAATCCACTACCCCTCTGTTGGTCGACGACTGCCGATCCGTGGTGGTTGGCGGCGGCCACCACCGTTCAACGGCCATTGCCCTGCCGTTCAATGGTAAACGGCGGTGGCCACCACCTCCCACCATGTTTTTTTTTCACTTTTGGCATATTGACGAAAAAGCATTTCACCATTGTGTAAATCATAAAATTTTAAGTATAATGATGTTAATTTTTAAGTCGCAATTAGTCACTAGTGGGCGGTCGGCTACTGTCGACGGCGACGGCTGCTATCTTTTTATTTATTTATTTTATTATTTAAGTGACTAATCTGTGGTTGACACGTGGATATTTTATGTCAGCTAATTTCAAAGTTTTGGGTGGAGTGACTATTTTGCCTTTCTAGTGTTAAAACTAACAGAATCTCACTAATGGGGCTATGACAAAATTAGATTTTCTAAAACCTCTAGGATAAAATTGAGAATTAGGTCAAACGCATAGGAAAAGATATTCTTTTTCCTAAAATAAACTATAAATGTAATATAAAACAAAGGGCTTTGATAATAGTTGTTAGATAGATTTTTTATTTAATAAAATTAATTTATATAGAAGCCAGATCGTGTTATTCATAATTACATGTATATGTTTAGAGAATTACCTCAATTCCTTATTTGATAAATATTGAATTAAGTGGTTGCAATCTTCTCTACTATCCTTAATCTTCAAACTTACATGTGTAGACATATGGATGTCCCTCAATATTTAAGCTATAGATTTAGAGAAGAGGAGTAACCTAATTCTCTTTTTTTAAAATAAAATATAAAGGAGAATTTTGTACTACCTCATTTATACGTAAGTATCTCCCTTGAAGATTTAGAGTTATAACTTAAACTAGTAAAGGGACTATAAGTACCATGAGCTTCCTAGCATAAAAATGATTGAACCATGTTTTAGCCAAAATGCATGTATTTTATCTTTTATATGGATAAATGTCTATGAACTAAACAAAACTATGACAAGTGTCCAATACTTGTCAATGGTTTTAGTAAACTTAACCGTAATTCATAATAATTTGTATTCAAGAAAGTGTTCACTCTTATCAAACATTAAGCAAAGCTAACTATTAAGCTGAATAAAATAATGCAAAATGGACATTTCTCTTTCTTATGACTTAATGACATGTGTCAAATTCTAACGATTAGAATTTGACATGTGTCCTTTATGAGAGGTGCTAAACCAAATCTTGCTCATCTAAAATTTTTTTCGGATCAAACTTCTTGACCTTATCCGTTATCCTAGTGCTTGACGAGTACACTTTATATTGTGAGACTCTCTAAGTTCACACTTGCTTTTCTTATGGAACATTCCCATAAGTCTGTGAACTCTGCCCTACACACATGTTACGGATACCACAAAATAGCGTGTTGAGGTATACAAGTTAAGGTTAACTATATTCGTATAGTCCTTCTATCTCTCTTATATCTCAAAAGAGCAGAGATATAGATTTTTACCGTGAAATCTCTATCCCTTTGACCATGAACTTATTTCCTAGACTTGTATTTTGATAAAAAGAAATATTCACAAACTCCTTTGCAATATTTTTTTACATAACGGAAACACTTTATTGAGTAAATAATTATGGTCATAAGACTTATTAAAATACAATCTCGAACATCAGGATATATAACCTATCCATATAAGCTGGCGGATCCCATATCTGCACATACCGAACTCCATGAGCATTAGACCATACCCAACAACACTAGAGGCCAAACTATGAAAGATCTTTGACATATAGAATTAAAGCATGGTGGATTACTCATAAGCCCACCCTGATGCTCATGTCAAAGGATCACAAATACTACTCAACTCGAGAAGACTATCCATTAACGAATTTATAGGATGTATATTAGAGGTCTTCGTGAGTCTGCTTAGTACCTACTCCTAACTGACTACTTGCATTCGATACGAGCTTCTACTAAAATCACGATTTGTTAAGACTAATCATTTGGATAATTCAGATATAGATATACACTAGTCTACAAGGTTTATTAATAGACCTATGTTAGTAAACATTATTTAGGAACAATATGTTTGAGAATATACTGTATAATAACATTTTCTAACACCATTTGTAATTTTTTACAACTATATTTTATAATAAATATTCTAAAATCTTTATCCTATTTCAGACCAGGCTTTAACTCTTAGAAATTTTAACTCTCAGTCTTGATCTAAACACCTTTAGATTAGATCTAACCTCTTTTAGATCTATAATGCCTAAAAAATGATAAGATTATTATCATATAATAAATTAATGATTTATGGAAATATACATTGTATAAGTATCCACATATTCATACAAAAAATAGAATGGCACATAAGCACCATCTCCAATACTTGGATAGTAATAAATGAGTGTTGATAGGTATTCTTGCCTGCTTGGGGAAGAAAAGTGGTCAATCTTATTTAGGAATACTCAATTGATTTGGTCAGCTAATGCTTGTTGTCGAGGGCGCGTAGTTAAGTGTTGGGGTCTATGAGGTCTGAAAGTTATAACTGAACCCAAAGGTCATCTTATCTATTTATAAGACCTTCTAACAATAGTAGGTCGTAGCTTATATACTATTCTTTGAGATGGGTCTGGTCGCAACCAAGGGCCTTAAGATATTAGGGCTTATGGGCCAAGTTGTGCCTTTGGGAAAGATATTATTTAGGCCCTTAGGGATATATATATATGTATCTAGACACATACACACATGCTTGCTTTCCTTTTAGATGACAGTTGTTCACAATACACCTCTACCAATTCATGTTATTTCCTTTAACCATTGCATCAATATAGTGCATGTTGAAAAACATATTTCTAAACTCTATATCGGACCTCCATGTTAAAGCCAAGGCACCATTTAGCCCATTTTACGTATTAGTGAACAATTCTGAAAACTTAAGCTTTTACTCACTTAATGCATCTTATTTTATTGCAATTTTTGTCCATATACAAACATTATATTAGTTTAAAATTTGAAGAAATTTATTAATTTACTTGACTTTCTAAAGATTCTCCAAGCCTTGAAAATTTTAGCGATGATTTTCATGTCGATCAGGGCCAATTGTTAGCATTTGTTGATAATTCCATGGGCTCATATATGGTTAAACTGATGTTGTTTTCTTCAAGTTAAAATACTTAGAACATTGTAGGGAATTTTGGTTAGATATTTAGATAGTTTTAATTCCAAAACAATGTTTATAATCTCCATTTAGTTTTTCATGGATAAGCTCCTCATGGATTTCCTTATTACAAGCCTATTTAGCATAAAAGTTGTGTTGTTCTTGTTCAACCTTTAGATTTAGGCCTTTATCCTTTGAATTCAACTCTTTTTTTCTCCATTACCTACCCCTATTTAGTCTTACTAAAACAGTTTCTTAAGTCTTGAATGCGCTTGAGAGATATTTGGCCTTTAGCCCCATCCTTATAGTTTTATACATATGACTTTTAGAGTCCTTTAGTTGTTCTCCTGAAATTTTTTTTTCTTTTGAATAGACTCATTTAATGCTACGATCTTTCTAATGCCTTCTCCTCTATAGAGATTTTAGTTTTGGTTCTTTAATCACTCTTATTAATGCACACTCGATTTTTTGCGTTTTACCCTTCTTTAATTTCTCCTCAAAGGAACCTTGCTAGCATTGTGACTTTTATACTTGGTCTAAGTTTCTCATTCTTCCTTATATAAAGTCTTCATTTGCCTAGAATGATGTTCAGTTTCTTAGATATTGGCATCTTGGTACACATTTTTTCACTCATTTCCTTAGTTATCTTCCTTCTTTATATGTTAGAAAAGAATAGAAAAATAAAAGATAGATTTATTGAATTTGTGATGTTTTTCTTAATTTCTGCTATATGTACAAATATATATTTATAGTATAAATTTTAAAATAAAAAGGGAAGAATGGCATAACTTAGAAATATTATCTACTAATTTTATAATTCATGATTAGCAAGACTTAGGCCTTCAATTTTGATTTAGTTAGCTTTAATACTTCATCTCAAGTTATAGCATGGATTTTTTGAATGCGTAACTTGGCTATTTGATGAGGAATTGAGACATGTTATTTTGATCAATTTGGCCCAAATCTTTTCACAAATAAAGTGACAATCTAATTCGATATGTTTTCTTCTTTTATTGAATACTGGGTTAGTAGCAATCTAATTTTGATCAATTATGGTTCTATTAGTAGCCATAATAAAACCCATCTATTGAGGATGAGAAATGCAAGGTCTTTTAAAAAGCTATTTAAGCAAATTTATTTCACAAGTAGTAGGGGCCATAGGCCTATATTCTACTTTTAGAAAAGATTGAGAAATAATTGATCGTTGTTTAAGTCTTTTCGTTTTCTCTCTGTGTTCTTAACAAATAGACATGTAAAAGAAGCTAAGGCCTAAATATCCATATATATCATTCATATTGAGTGGAGATAATTACCCAATTAATTAATATTTAACATAGGTAGGTGAAGGTAAACATATTGTACTAGGTTAACTTTATAAACTCAAGCAATGGACATAAGAAACTCATCAAGCTTTATAGTTCATTGATGATAGCTGAAGAAAAGAATAAAGTTATGGCAATTTTAGGAGAAAACAAAAAGAAATGGGAAAATATAAGAGCAAATTACCTAGTAGTGAAAGTACTATCAAATAGAGATGTCAATAGGGAGGCATTTAGAAGCACAATGCAGCAAGTGTGAAGACCTGTGGAAATTTGCAAAGTTAAAGTCTAGGAAGTAATTGAATCCTATGCAATTTTGAAGCTGAGGAAGATAAGAGAAAAATGCTGCTGGGGAAGCATGGCCATTTGACAAAGCCCTTTTTATTATCACAGAGGTGGTGAGAAGAGAAGAGATTAACAAGACTCATTTTCATTCACATCATTCAAATTCATAATATACCACTAATGTGTATGTAAGAAAACATGATAAGCTTATTAGGTAATACGAAAGGGAAAGTGGAAGAGGTCGGGCTCAATAACAAAAGAAGCTACATGGGGAAGTTTACAAGGGTAATAGTAAGAATTAATATTACCAAGCTACATGAATTTAAGAAAAGGTTGTCCTTTCTCCTCATACCTTTTTATCATTTGTGTTAAAGCCCTATCGCCAGTAATAAATAAAGATGAAGAGGAAAAACAAATTAGGGGAATTAAATTCAGTAGCTCTTTAATAATATCTCACTTACTCTTTACTAATGATAGTCTTATGTTTGAATGGGCTATAATGTAGAATTGTACCAATTTAAAGAATGTTTTTGAATTCTACAACAAGGATCTAAGGAGATTGTTAACTATGAGAAATCTTTAATATTTTTTTAGTTAAAATGTCCCTAGGGATGAGGTACAAAAGCTTAAAAAAGTGTTCCTTCTCTAAAAGGTATCTGGGTATAAGAAGTATTTGCAATTTCTATTAATGGTTGGTAGAAACAAGATCCAATAATTTGGTGAATTCAAGCTTAGAATATTGAACAAAGTGAGAAGATGGCATGTATGTTATTCTCAGTGGGAGGAAAGAAGTGTTTATTAAAGCAGCAGCCCAAACAATCTTAAGTTTTGCAATAAATGTATTTAGATTTCTAGGGAGATTATGTGAGTATGTTACGAAGCCGTTAACAAGGTTTTGGTAGGGATCAAAAGAGGAAAATACACTGGACTAAATGAAAGAAACTAAGCCAAAGGAAACCAAATATAGGCATGGATTTTAGAGATTTCATCAACTTCAATCAAGATTTATTAGCAAAGCATGGCTGAAGAATTATGCAAGTTCTTAAATCACTCACTATAAAAATACTAAAAGGCAAGTACTTTAGAAGAGAGCATTTTATGGAGGCTAAACTAAGGAATAATCCTTCGTACATATGGAGAAGCATATTTTGGGGAAGACAAATCTTAAAGAGGGGAATTAGATACCAAGGGTATCAACAATGAAGTCAGTAGCTCTAAAATTACACCTAAAAGACAGTAAGGTTGAGGTCTTAATAGATTAAGGAAATAATTAAAGAAGAGAACTCATATATTAGGATATTGTTTGTTGGCACTATGATAAATATGGACTATATTCAGTAAAAAAAGGATATTATGTAGCTTTGTAGAAGAAGAATGGCATAGAACCAGGACCATAAAAAAATGTGTAGAAATGTTGAAACCTGATATAGGATCTGTCAATTCTACAAAAAGTAAGAATATTTCTGTGGAGAGCTTTGAAGAACCTATTCCCTACTACTACTACTTTGATGTCCAAGAAAGTTATTAATCTACCATTGTGTTAGAGGTGCTTTAGAGAAGAAGAAGCCAATGAGCATGCCTTGATTCGACATAGAAATGCACCCAATTTAATGTAACTATTAAAGGGGTTAAACACATGGATTTATGAAGCTGCTTTAAACATGTTTCAATAGTTATAATAAAGAGGAGCTAGAAAGAGTAACAAGCCTATTATGGGTTAATTGGCAAGCTAGAAATAACTATTTGGGTACTAGCAAGCAAGAAGAGGCAATGAGGTTAATAGTAATGGCATAAGCATACTGAAATTCAACTAGTAAAGGCATAAAAACCAAAACAACTAAGAAATCCAATACAAGGATCGGGGGAACGAAAGATGGGAAGCACCAGATAAAGGTTTGTGCAAAGTCAATATAGATGCACAACTGAAGCAAAATATAAGAGAGCTGGCTTAGGGGTAGTGGTAATGGATATTGGAAGGGAAGTATTGACAATAGCAGTAGATATAAGGGATTATGACGAAAATGTGGAATTTACAAAAGCTAGAGCCATTCAATTTGGTTTAAAAAAGATTAGATACACAATCTAAGTTACTCTTTGAAGGGGATTATATAGGCAATACAAGATATGCAAGGAGCAATTACTAATGAACACTACGATGAAATTAAATGCATTTTAAGAACATGTAATATGGCAACACATAAGCTAGCCAAATTTTATTTTCGATTTCTAAATGTACGAATATGGAAGGAGCACTTCCCAATTAATTTGGAGTAAAGAAATGAATTGATCCTTTCTTTCAAAAAATAATTGATTGTTGTTTGCGTTTTTATAAAATGAATGTTTTCAAGAAACACATAAAATCCAATTATAAATCTTTGAAATATTGGACAAGTTCTCAATTTTGAATTGTAATTTACCTCAATTTAAAAAGAGTTTTCTAAAGATGATAAAAGATTCATTTTCAAAGTCTATGTTATTATTACTTAAAAATGATAATTTATTCATTATGTGTTATTTATTCATTAAGGATAATTTTAGGATAAATTAAGATGCCACAATGAGGGCTTTCATTATAACATTCATAGTTATAAAGAAATCTAATAATAAAGTTTATAATATTTATGTTTTAAAAACATGTGAACTAGCACATGAGATTTAAGGAAATAAATCGATTTTGATTCTGATCTAGACTCAGGAATTAAAAGAAAGTACAAAGAGACTGAAAGAAAGAAAAATAAGTACACCACTTTTATTGCTTTCTATAGAGATACAAATTTCATCCCAAAGTGTTACAATAAGAGCTATAAATTATTTAATTGAATTCACCACTTATATGAATCCACCAAAGAGATACAGGTATCTAAAGAGACACTAAAAGTAGAGCTCTCAAAGGCACATGTATTTTGAAACTCATTGTGATCTCCCATTGTCATCCTTAATAAAATTTATTGAGACCACATGGGATGTCTACTGTAAAATACTCATTACAACATTCAAAATTGGTGGTTGATAGTTACAAATTTTTAAAGAACAAGAATTAATGAAAACTAAGACTTTTAAACTTTTAACTACCACCAAAATATAACAAATTCAATAGAATATTTACTACTATGATAAATATAATTACTAAAACACCAACCATTACCAGACTCACTTCCTTTTGTATTAACTTTCTTTAAAACCTTGAATTGTTAATATGACTATGTTGAGTTCATTAGGTTTTATTTCTAGCTCCATGTAATTAGCAACTCTTGTGTCAAAATTAAATGGTTGAAAAGGACTCATCCTTAAATTCTCAATCCCATCATTATCTTTATAAAGAGAGAGATTTGTGACATTGAATACATCAGAAACTCTATATAATTCTAGAAGATCAATTTTGTAGGCATTTTTCCTAATTCGTTTGATCACCCTAAATGGACGATCATCTCTTGGTTTAAGTTTACCAAAGTTACCATGAGTGAACCTTTCTTTTCTTAGATGAACTGAAACCACATCTCCTTCTTAAAATTCCATATGTTTCTGGTGCTTGTTGGTACTCTTTTGGTACTTTTCATTTACTTCAATATTTTCCTCCAACTTTGTTTTGCACCCTTTTAATGTTCTTTGCTTATTGTTCTGCATGTATGCTGAATTGATGAGAAATTGTAAAACAAACTAAATCCAACGAAATTATAGGATTTTGGCAATAAACAATTTCTAATGCACTATACATGTATGTCATTTAATCTTGTTATAAGTAAACTCAATTTGAGCTAAAATGAGATCTTATTTGGCAATTGTTCTTTCCGACATAACTTTTCAAAAGGTTTTTGATAGGACCTACCCCGAGACCCTCTACTGTAGATCCCAGTGGCTCTGTCGGGCACCCCAACTAAAGTTCTTCAGAGTCTAACTATCAACGCCGGAAAATTCCACAAAGCGAACCCCTAGTTAATTCTTGCCATTTCTAATAAAATCCTGAAACACTTATAAAGATAATTTACCAAATCTTTTTTAAAAAGAAGACAGAGTTTCCTCTGTTTTTATGAAAATTCAAATACAAAACTTGCAAGGAAAATCACACTTCTATTTCAAATAGCTTTCTCAACTTTCAAATAGAACCTTTAGTCCTTTACAAAGTAAAATCCAAACTCAACCCAAATAGTTTCAATCCAATCACAAAAGTAACATACTAATGAAAAGTGAAAACTATCACCATAATATTGAAACGATTTCTTGTTTATTCAAAACATATTTACAACATGCATAAATTTATATTTACTATGTAGAAAATCAAAAGGTGCTACTCAGCACATTTACATTTACAAAATATTTATCTAACTTGGCTCGCTAATCAACAGTAGGAGAACCAGCAACCTACGCACCGAGGTCTGCACCTGAAAATGGGGTTTAAAAAAATAAAACACCAAACGAGTGAGCTAAAGGAGCTCAATGAGTGCATTTAGAATTTTTAGTAAAAATAAAAAACTGCCTAAATAGTAAATACTGTAAAACTGCTTTTAAACCTCATATGGGGATAAAATCCTGCTGAATAGTTTTTATTAATAATTTCTGTAAACAATTGCAAGAATTTGTAAAACATAGTAATTAACGTGCATATATAATATATCAAACATTGTAACGTGCTAGGTAACTCAAAAACTGTTAAAACTCTCGCTCGGCCATTTTCTTTCTAAACTGCGCCACATGGTAACCCTAAAGCTCTATGCTCACGCAACAACTCAACTAGCAACGCCCACTGTAACATCTAAAGACATCTCATTGGCTATGTGGCGGAATTCTACATCGCCTACATATAGCGAGACAATACCTCGTACACATAAAGTGACTTGGGTTGTCGAGTCACTTTATGTGTACGAGGTATTGTCTCGCTATATGTAGGCGAGATAATACCCCAACTTTTCGAAGTTAGTAACATGCCTCCCAATAATTGCCCATGCGTACGGGATATACCGGTCGGGTCTTAAACTATCACCATAACTGTAAATCTAAGGGTTCCAATGGCCTTTGAAAACCAATTTAATAACTTTAAAACTGTTTTTCAAACTAAACATAGAAATTCATGATTACAACAATAGATAAAAACTGTAAATCATATTTAAGTATTTAAGATCATATATAATATAAAAATCAAATATGCTAAAATTTATTAAACAAAAGATACATAAAATTGATTTTCACTCACCGAATGCTTCAAGTTCGATTTTTTCTCCAAAATTTTTTCTGCTTTTACCGCTCTTGGTTTTCTTCACCTATATGCCAAAAATGACATTTATAACCTTTACCAATGCTAAAATTTCACTTAAACTAATAAGCGCCCTAATTAGCTTACAAAGTCCAGATGGTTTCCACTTTCCGATTTTTATTTACGAAGCCATTCAATCTTATTTAATTCACCATCCAAAGCCATGAAAATTGCTTAACACCTTATAAATTTAGTTGGACATAATTGCCCTTCACCTAACCAAAATGGATAATTATGTCCCATTTTCTTTATTTTTTATTTTTCATCAACCATATGTATCCAATTAACATAAGGAACCATTTATACACAACAATTTAACTAAAACACAACTCAAGCCCTAAAATCCCCTAAGTGGCCGAATTCACATTCTCTACCCAACACATTTCTTTTCTCAATTTCTTATTCCCATAACATCCAAATCATGCTAATTTTATTCTAATGCCATAATAATATTCAATTGAAGTTTTTACATCAAAGTCACACCAAACCCTAATTCTTACCTTACTAATTTCTTCAATTTGACGACTCCTTCAAGCTCCACACTTGATTTCAACCCAATCTAAATCAAGAATTTACACAAGAACATTAATTGAAGTCATTATGGAAAATTCACTCATCACCATTATCAAATAATGTTTTTCTTACCTTTTGTCTTTGGATTTTCACTAATGAAAGCTTCAAATGACCTTAGGAACTTGTAATTGACTTTATTTTAGCTTGATTAAGCATGAAAAATCATGAAATAGCTTTGGGTTTTACTGTGGTAGTACATCTCTCACCATGGCCGAATTCTCTCCTTTTTGCTCAAACATGTTATGCTTTTCATTTCATCAAAATTCTGCATACTTCTACCTTATATAGTATTTTCTCCATTGTCCAATTTACAACTTAACTAACTTTAAATTTCTAAATTTCTATTAATTAGAAATGGAAGGATTTAATTGGTTCCTTTGTAACTATTTAGTTAGAATAGTCATAGGAACTCACTAAGCTTCCAATTAGGCAATCCACCAACTTGTCTTTAATTAGTCCATTTGCTAAGATATGGATTGTGTTTCTTAACAAAGGCTTGTTCTAT
This sequence comes from Ailanthus altissimus, assembly GCA_946807835.1. Classification (NCBI taxonomy): domain Eukaryota; kingdom Viridiplantae; phylum Streptophyta; class Magnoliopsida; order Sapindales; family Simaroubaceae; genus Ailanthus; species Ailanthus altissimus. Next base: position 5,143,649 of record OX327713.1, on the reverse strand, counting down.
GTTTAACACTTGTATGGAAATTCATGTATTAAATTAAAATATTCTTTTCCAAGTCAATAGAAAAAAATTTCAAAAACATTCCATGATCGTTTGATGCTCCGACCAAGTGTGAAATTACTAAATTAGGTATAATACCTCTCACGTGCATCATAAAAATAATATTACTTATAGAGTTGAAATCGAGTGACCCTACGGTATCTGGATCGCTATAAACTAAAATCTAGGTATTTATACTATTATTAGGGATTGAATATTACAATTATGGCTCAAATGGTACCAGAGGTGCTTCCTAGAGGCCTTAGAACCCCATATGGTCTTGGGTTCAACCTCAAAAAGGCGAAAGAAAGGAGGGGAGGACTCTGATATTCCTTTGAGTGGTAGTACTCTCTTATAAATGAGGGGAGAGGCCCCACAGTTTTACAAACTGTGATTTGTGACTTATGTTTATCCATCGATTGGGGGTGATGGAAAGAATTGAAGTTGAGTTGAGTTGTAAGCTTTCTTTAATGAGTGCGCAAAAAGTGACTCGTGAACTTTGTATCACATATGAAATGATGGTCTTAGGAATTTCATGTAGTTTCAAAGTTTCTTAAAATATAAGTTAATTACATAAGAAGTATCAAGAATCCTGTTGCAAGAAACCAAGTGTGTCATCTTCGAAAAATAATCCACCATTACCATGATAGAATCTTTATGTCCTTGAGTTCTTGGCACTCACACAATAAAATCAATGCTAACATCTTACCAAGGAGTCGTAGGAATAAGAAATGGAGTGTATAAACTAGTATTTTGTCCATGACCTTTAGCCACATAACAATATTTACACCTATCCAAATGCCTATAGACATCTTTCATCATCTTTGGCCAATAAAAGTTTTCTTGTATCAATGCCAAAGTCTTGTCTCTCACAAAATGTCAACCAAGTCCACAATCATGAGACTCTTTGATAATAGAATCTTAAAGAGAGCATTTTAGAATACATATGCGGTTGCTTTTGAAAAGATAACTATCATGCATCAAGAATTGCTAAAAAGAGCCATGCTTATATTCTTATATGATTTTTCTAAAATAAGCATCATCTTTTTAGAGTTTCTTTACTATTTGAAAGCCTACAATATAGACTTGCATATAGGACAACAAAGAATATTTTGACTTAATGCATCAGCTACCATATTTTGAACTCTATATTTGTGTTTAATTATAAAGTTGATGGATTAAAGGAATATAACCCAATGAGCATGATGCCTATTAAGTATATGCTAACCATTTATAAACTTCAGTGCTTCATTATCAGAATAAAGAACAAATAGTTTTGGAAAAAGATAATTACTCCGATAATTTAGGGCTCGGTAAATATCATAAAACTCTTTATCATAAGTAGAATAATTCTTGTGGGAATCATTCAATTTTCACTAAATAAAGTAATGGGCTTACCTTCTTGACTAAGAACAGTACCAATTCTCACATTTGATCCACCACATTCAACTTTGAAGACTTTGTTAAAGTTTGGTAATGAAAGAATAAGAACTTAGGTTACCTTCAATTTGATGAGATCAAAACACCTCTATGCGTCACGTTTCCACTTAAAATGATCACCCTTTATATAGTCAGTGATTGGAATTATGATAGTACTAAATCCCTTGATGAAATGCCGATAAAATAAAGTCAATCCATGAAAGAGTTTAACATTATAAAGAGTTTGAGGAGTTGGCTAGTTCAAAATAGATTCCACCTTACTAGGATCCATTTTGATTCCATCTTTAGAGATAATATAGCCTAAAAACATAAGGCAATTTGAGAAAAACTCACATTTATTCAAGTTAACATAAAGCTTTTGTTTGCTCAAAGTGTTGAAAACTTAATGAAGATGATCCAAGTGTTGCTCTTTATATTTTCTATACATAATAATGTCATCAAAGTAGATAACAAAAAACCTTCCAATGTAGGGCTTCAGAACAGATTCATCAAACGCATAATAGTACTTAGAGCATTTAAAATTCCAAAAGACATATCACATTCTATTCATAAACACTATCTCTTATCTTAAATGCAATCATCTATTCATCACCTAGTTTTATCCTTATTTAATGGTATCTATTTTATAGGTCAATCTTGAGAAAATACAAGCTCCACAAACTTGGTCAAGAAAATCATTAAGGCGAGGAATTAGAAAATGATAATCAATGGTGATTTTATTAATGTCTCTACTATCCACACACATGCAAAACCATCTTTTTTTTGGTGCAATGAGAGCAGGAATAACACAAGGACTCGTACTTTCTTCAACCAAGCCTTTAGACAAAGCTCGTTTACATGCCTTTAAAAATTTTCATGCTCTTTAGAACTCATTCTATAGAATTCTTTGTTGGGTAGTACAACTCTAGGAATAAGATTAATACCAGATTGAATATCTCTCATAGAAAGTAATCTTAGTGGTATCTCATATGGTACTACATTATGAAATTCTTGAAGTAGCTTCTTTATTATGAGAGGTGGCTCAAAGTTGTCATTATTTTCTTCAAACACAACAAAAAATAAAGGCTTTATAAACTTTTGAACATTCCCTTTTAGATTCAGAAATAGTCGAGAAATTATCACCTTCCCCTTTAGAAGTTTTAAAAATATTTATCATTTTAGATGGACCCAAAATGAAGTTAACACCATTCTTGACCAAAAGAAAAGTGTTTTTGTGGCCATCATGAAAAATCTTCTACCATATTGCCATAGATGACCAAGAAGTAAATGACAAGCATTTATAGAAATAACGTTACACCAAACTTCATCCTGTAATTTTCTCGATAGAAAAAGGGACAAGGTAATGTTGATTTAACTTTATTTTATTTCCTTTTTTAAGCTAAGATAGCTTGTATGGTTGAGTATGCTTCACTTTATTTAGGCCCAATTTTTCCACCATTTGAATAAAAACCATTTTCTCAAAACTTCCTTCATCAATAATGACATTACACACCTTACCTTAAGAAGTACACCTAGTATAAAAGATATTTGTTTTGCAACCATTCTTCTTCTTCTTCATGGACAACATATAAAACTTTATAAATGATGATATTTTCATTGTCATCTTCATAAGTTATATCTTTTTTAGGATCTGCATGGTTTATCTCCACTTTTTCTTCGTCGTCTTCTCCAATAAGTGTCACAATTCTGCAATTTGGACATTTGGAAGCAATATACCCATATCCTTGATATTTGAAGCACTTACGAGAATTTTTGTTAGAAGAAATATATTGCTGCTTATGGTTAGCAACCCTAACATTCTTGGAAAAAGTTTTTACAGCTAGCTTAGTAGTGGGATTGGTCTAAGAGCTAGAAGTATTTCAATTAGAAATTCCTTCTTATGTCAAGACTTGAGAACTTTTGTTGTGTACTGTCTTTGTTGATTCTCCACCTTAATACAAGCCTATACACATCTCTATAAGTCTAGTATAGTTGTAATTGCAAAACATTAGAAATCACAAATCTCAGACCCTTCAATATAACATGCAATTATATGTTCTTATTACTTAACCATATTATACTTAAACATAAGATTGTCAAATTTTGTAGTGTAGTCTTTTATAGAGAGCTCTTTTTGATGAAAGTTGTGAAGTTTGAGCAAACATTTCATTGATAGTTTTCTAGAAGATATTTCCTCTTAAGCTCTCCTTTCATCTTCTCCCAAATCACGATCTTGTTTCTACCTTCTTATACATATTGCTTTTTCAAATTTTTCTACCAAAAGATACCTATTTTTTAAGCTTTATGATAATGAGTTTTCCTTTTAGATTTTCTAGAACATCTTGATAATCGAAGCTTCGTTCAATGGTGTTTAACTAATCCACCACTTGTTTGGAGGCATTCTTCCCTTAAATTTTGGTATTTCCATTTTACAATTTTTAAATGCTATATTTCTTATGACAATTGGATGCAGTAAAGTATTATGACAAGATGAATATGAATGAGCTTTATGAAAGGATTTGTATTACCTTGATTATTATCATAAAACCATTATCTTGATCTTCATATCTCACTATCCTCAATCTTCGAAATATTTAAACATTGTTAAAGTTGTTGAATTTGTTGTCTTAATTCTTCAATTAAAAAATCTCGTGTTTCAACTTGAATTGCAGGTTATTCCTCAATAGCTAGAGTAAATCGATGACCTTTAGCTGTTGAAAGACAAAGCCAAAACCTAAAGTTCTGATACCAAGTTAATATAGGCTCAAGAATTAAAAGAGAGTACAACAAGATTGAAAGAAAGAAAAAAAGCACGCTACTTTTATTGCTTTCCAAAGGGATATGCAATTTCACCACCCAAAGGATTATAATAAGTGCTACAAGTTATTTGGTTAAACTCACCACTCAAATAAATCCATAAAAGAGATGTAGATTCTATAGAGACACACTCAAACTAGAGTCTCAAAGGCACAAATATTTTAAAATTCACTCTAATCTCCTCATCTCATCCTTCATGGTATTTATAGAGATCACTTGGGATGTCTAATGTAAAATACTCATTATAACATTTTCAAAGTTAGTGGTTGAGAGTTAAAACTTTTTAAAGGACAACAATTAAGAAAAACTAAGGCTTTCAAATTTATAACTACCATAAAGATGTAATAAATTTAAAAGTAAATATAAATACCATGATAAACAGTTGTACAAACACTAACTACTACCAGACTCGCCTTCTTTTTGTATTAACAATTTTAGAACCTTTAATTTCTCAATGTGATTATGTTGAGTTCATTATGTTCTATTTCCAGCTCTATGTAATTAGACACTCATGTGTCAGAATCTTAAAAAGTGCTTTTGGCTCTCTAAAAAAACAACTGAAACGTATCTAAACAATAAAGGTTTATTGGTATGTTAGGAAAGAATTGGATTGAATAAGAATCTTTAGGAATAGATAGGATAATATATTTGGATATGCGTTGTGTTTGGTGTGTTATAAGATTGAATTGGATAATATATATAATTTTAATTATTAAAATATTAGAAATTAAATATTTAAATATTTATTTAATTATTGATTTTTCTACATTAATGGAAGTGAAAACTAATTAAGTATTTAATTTTAATTTAATCTTTATTTATTATTTTTATAATAAATAATTTAATTAAAACTTATTATTTTAAATTTATTTACTAAAAAATAGCTTATTCTACAACTCTCTCTGGGATGCGTGAGTTGTTAAATAGGATTCATTCTATTCAATAAATCTATTTATTATTATTATTATTATTATTTATGCCCTTAAAGCATGTGAATAATATTTTATTTGATTAATAAAAGTTTATTCATACATATAATTAAACATGCATTGATGAGCCAATATTTATAAAGTATGTAATCTATGTATCAGGCATATGATGTTAATACAAATGGTATAGATCGTAAGTTGTGTATAATTAATTATAGGTCACAATCATTAATGAAAATAGCATTTCATTATTCAAGGTTGTAATTTTTTTTTGCTTCTTATAGTATATGATTTACTTTAATTATCAAAGTAGAAACTTCAAGTAGAAAAATTAGTGTTTATGTTACATTGAATGGGACAACTGTGAATTTCGATCTGGTTAACTAAATATCATAGATCTTAATTCACAAAAATTTTAATAAGCTTGATTGATCTCAATCTTAAGCAAATAAGGAATTTATATTCATGTGTTATATCTTTTGAGTTATAACGGCGTGAGATCCATATAAACGGTTAAAACCTTGATATCTTGAAAATATAATTTCATGGATCATAGGAACATATATTTTCAAGGTGGAATCTAATAAATAATGTCCACTTAAGCTGTTTGCAGTACTTAATCATTTGAATTTGTGGCTACACTTTATTTATTAAATAATAATATTTATTTGTATATTTATTTATAAATATAGACATATTAAAAAGTAATCATTAGAACGTTCAGTGACTTAGGAGTAAGCAAGTAATTAAAGAAGCAAGACATTTTTCTATGGCCTAACTTTAATTATAGACATTAATTAGAGGGTCAATTAAGTAGTTATTATTGGTCTAAAGGCCAAACCTAATTTAATTAAAATGAGTTTTAATTAAATTATATTTTACTTAATAACATGAGCTACAAGGGTACAACCCTTAACTTTTAGTGGAATAGCTTAGGGTTAATTTAAAAGAACTCGTATATCATGAGATGATTAGTGCCATGCCTTTTAAGTTGAAGCTAGGAATCCCATGGGTCTTGCAGTCCCTCTATTAGCTCAAATCCTAATCAAACTCTAATTTCTTAATCCTAATCAAACTTTAATTTTCTAATCCGAATTTAATATTAATACCAAGGGAGAATCCTATATATATGGTAGGTATGGAGTAGTAAACATAATCTTAACCATAACTATAAAAATTCTTTTTATATATTCTTATATGAAAAAAGAAATTTGGTTAATATTTTTCCCTCAGATTTGGGTATTTATGATTTAAGAGATTAAGAAAAGATCCACGTGCCCACACGCGTTGAGTTTGAAGGTTTAGAATAATAGAGAAGATTGCAGCCAGTCAATTTAAGATTCACCATAGCATGGAATTGAAGTAATCTTCTATCCCTATACATGTAATTATAAATAAGATGATTTGGCTTTCGCTGTGTTTACTTTGTTAAACAAAAATTTGTTTATTTACTACCAACAACTGATATCAAAGCTACCTTGTTTCATATTAAATATATAATTTATTTTTATATATGGTAGTAATTATTTATTGTGGCACCAATTGCATATTTAATCTATATTTGTTATTTTTATTAATTATGTGATAAATAGTTATACCCATAATATTTCATAGTTAGATATTTATTTATAATTTTTTTAAATTGTAACAAGAGAGTTGATGGAATAATATCACAATTTTTCCTCTTAGTTAAGTTAATTCTTACTGATTCGTTAGATTTTTTGTATGCTAATTAATTAGCATTAGATTTTTATTTGTAATTTAAAGAATATATAAATTTTTGTATATTTTTTTATATTGCATTTAATAAAACAAAGAAAAACAAAAAAGAATGATTGAGCCGCGTCCAGGGTGGCCACGGACGCTGTAACAATTCTTGGCAGCAACATGCGCAAGCCCTAAATAGCTTGCCAAAGTTGTTCCGCTCGTGGTCAGAGGCAACAAAGCTCAGCAGTGACAGCTTGGCGAGGCAATAGGCGAATTAGCAGCAATTGGTTTGTCGATCTATGTAGCGGCTGGCATCGTTCATCTCCGCAGGTCGTGGCAGCATGTGATGGCCCTTTTTTGCTCTCGACTATCAGCGGCGAGGTGGTCAGCACCTTCTGAGGTGGTTGGTTGTCTCCTTGTGTAGGCTGCGATGGTTGGACTGCGTTTTATTACAGTGATTAGGTGGCTTGAGTTGATAGCGATGGGTAAGGTGAAAGAGGCAATGACTGAATGAAAAAGAGGTGTTAAGGTTTTTCGTCTTCTAGAAAATAACACCTAGGCCCCTGTAACTTTGAATAATTCTTTTATGGCTAAGATAGTTTGTAAATGTGATAAGTTGACCCTTAAAAGTTTGTCAATGCAAAAAGACCCTAATAAAATGAATTATTTTCATTTAGTACCTTTTAGGTTTTGAGTAATTAAAGTTTGATTGGATAGCTTTGAGATATTGTAAATAGGTCTCAAATTTGACTCAAATTTATTTGTAGACTATGGTTTTAGGTATTTGCAAATCCAATGTTGGTCCAAACTTCTTTTAGTTTTAGTCTAATTTTATAAAATTTTATTTGAGCTATGTTAATAAAATTATTGGTAGTTTAATTGAGCTATGTTATTTGAACTTCTTTTAGTTCTTGTCAATTAAATCTAAGGGCTAAAGAATTAGTAGTTTATTATTATTTGATATGAGATATCTAGATAATAATAATAATAAATTAACATGGTACTAGTCTGATTCATGACGAATATGACCACCCTATGAAGGCATATTCTGAATGAAAATTGGATTACCGATGAATAATATAGTTAAAGAGTTCTACATAAATGTATTTCATGCATTCATGCAAAAGTTTCACATGTTATCAGATAATGTATGCTCTTGTGTGAATTTATTTTTCAAAATCATGTCTTCATTCAACCCACTAGTATCTATCCTTAACTAAAACTAGTTAACTGGGAATAATTATATAGATTGAAAAAGAAACTTAAATATTGTACTTACGACTAAAAAGCACACATATGCATTGACTAATAAATTCTCTTAAAAACTTAATGAAAATGCACCCTAATATGAAATAGATGATTCTAATAGTCACTTGACTGAAGGCCCATCTTCCTCTTTTAGTCTCAATCCTAAAGGAAAGAGTAGTAAGAAGAATAATAATAATAATAAGCCAAATAAAGCATCTAATTAAGGAATTATGCAAATTCATAAAAGGTAATAAGGTCCAAGAAAAGTGTTTCCAATGTGGCATTAAAGGGCATTGGAAGAGAAACTGTCATTTAGTTAAGTTTTTACTAGCTAAAAGGACAACTTCATTCTCTAGTAATATTTTTTCATCGAGATGTTTAGTGGTTGACTTTACAGATTCCTGGATAATAGATTTTGAAGCCACTAATTATACTTGTAATTCGTTGTAAGGGTTCCAGGAAACCAAATCACTCAATGAATGAGAGATCAGTCTTAGGCTAGGAAATGGTGCAATTGTTGCAACCAAGGTAGTGAGAGTTTGTCTCTATTTTGATGAAGTTAGAATTTTAGTATTAAATGATTGTTTGTTTGTACTGGGACTTAAACATAATTTGATTTTAGTTAGGTAATTGAATAACTTTGTATATTTTGTTAATTTTAACTAAATTATGGCAATAAAAAAGAATAAGTCATTTATGTGTTCCAGTATACTAGTTAACAGTTTATACTACATATTTTCTAAAATAAACTCACTGCTTAGTATAAAATTTAATAATGAATCTAATTATTATAAGAGGATTAAAATGACTCCTACTAATCAAACATATTTATGGTATCTACATATCGATCATGTTAGTCAAGACATAGTCCAAAGACTGGTCAAAGATAGACCTTCGAGTTCATTGAAGATTGAACCATTACCAGTTTATGAATCCTGTATAAAAGGTAAAATAACTAAAAGACCCTTTAATGTTAAAGGTAATAAAGCTATTGAAACATTAGAGTTAGTGCATTCTGATGTGTGTGAGCCTATAAGCACATAATCTAGACGAGGTTATAAATATTTCATCACTTCGTTGATGATAATTCAAGATTTGGTTATGTTTACTTAATGTACCATAGGTTTAGGGCATTTGATAAATTCAAAGAGTTTCAGGCAGAAGTGAAAAGGTAATTAGTAAAACACATAAAGACACTTCAATTTAATCGAGGTGGTAAATACCTCTATAGTGAGGTTAGGACCTATTTGTGACAATGGGATGTTATCCCAGTTGCCTGCACTAGGGATACCCTAGCAAAATAGTGTAGTAGAATGGAGAAATAGAACTCTTCTTGAAATGATAAGGTTAATGATAAGTTATTTAACTTTACCCATCTCGTTCTAGGGTTATGCCTTAGAAACAACCATGTATCTTCTTAACTTAATTTCATCTAAGTCAGTCTTTAAAATATCTTTGAAAATGTGGATAAGGCATAAACCAAGTTTACATCACTTATATATATAGAGTTGTCCAGTACATATGCTTCACATATATAAAAAGGAAGACAGACAAGTTGAAATTTAAGCTAGATGTTTCTTTGTTTATTGACTATCCTAAAAGAATAAAAAGGATTATTTCTTATAGATCTTAAGATTAGAAAGTATTGGTTAGCACCAATACAATCTTTCTTGAAGAAGGTTATATGAAAAAATTCAAGCTTATGAGTAATATAATTCTTGATGAGTTATCTGAAGACTCTAATATTGTGCCTGATAGAGTCAAAGAGTTAATTTCCAATCCAAATCACAATAACTATCCAAAGTCAGTTGCAGACAATAAACATTGATACTTCGTCATAATAGGAGGATTATTAGATGTCCAGCTAAATATATGTTAATTTGAGATTCTTTTCAAAATATCTCCAAGGAATATTAACTAGTTTCCACTAGTTATAATGAAACAATGATTTATAAAGATGCAGACCACTTGCATAGAGCTATGAAATCAGAAATGGATTCTATATACTACAATATAGTTTGGGAACTTGTAGAAAAACTTGAAAGGATGAAACTTATATGGTGTAAATGGGTCTATAAGAGAAAGAGATGGGTGGACGAGAAAGTGGAAACCTTCAAAGTTAAGCTTATTGAAAATGGTATACTTAGAAAAAAGCTATTAATTATGAGGAGACTTTTTTGTTGGTAGCCATGCTTAAGTCTATCAATATGCTCTTATCTATTGCAACAAATCTTAATTATGAGATTTAAAAAATAGATGTCAATATTATTTTTCTTAATGATAATCTTGAAGAAAGTATCTATATAATGCAACAAGATGGTTTTATAGTTACAAGTCAAAAGCATATGTTTTGTGAATAGTAAGAATCTATCTATGAATTTAAACAAGCATTTACATCTTAGAACATTAGATTTGATCAAGCCATTAAATCGTTTGGTTTTGATCAAAATTCTAATGAACCTTATGTTTACAAGAAGATAGATTGACGGTTGATGACTTTTCTAGTCCTGTATTTAGATGATATATTACTAATTATGAATGATGTAAGAGTGCTATCATTAAATAAAATATGGTTATCTAATCATTTTGATATGAATGATCTAGGAAAATGTAGTAACATTATTGAGATCAAAGTATTAAAGGATCTGAAGTGAATGATGTTATGCTAATTTCAAGCTGAGTTTATTAACAAAATTTTGATCAAGTTTACCATGCATAATTCCAAAAGGAATTGTTTCCTTTTAGATATAGAATTGAGTTATCCAAGTATCAATTTCCTAAGACAACTGTAAAGATAGATCGCATGAGAGGAATTTCTAATGCATTAGCAGTAAGAAGTCTTATGTATGCAATGATATGTACTAGATAAGATATTTGTTATGTAGCTAGAATGGATAGTAGATTCAATCTAATCTATGACCAGAACACTGGATTGCAGTAAAGCATATATTTAAGTATCTTTGGAGAATGAAAGATTATATGCTTGTATATTCCAATGAGGAACTAATATTTATAGGATATACAAATTTAGAATTCCAAGAATAAGAGGATACCTGGATCTTCCTTAATGTATGTGTTCACTTTAAGTGGTGAAATTATAAGTTGGAGAGTGCAAAAATGTATTGTAGACTCCACTATGAAAGTTGAATATGTAACTTGATGTGATATTTCTATATTATAAAATTAAGTGCAAGTATACACTATCGTATGCAAGTAATAAAGAGACTAAATAAGTCGGATGTCGAACCCATAGGGATAATTTTTTCTTTTTAACCAATTACTAAAATTATGTCTTTCTAATAATTATTCAGAAAAATAAAAATCTAAGAATGAATGTAAAAAAATATAAAAATAAAAACACAATGCAAAGAGAATAGGGAGATAGCAACGTCGAGAGAACCTAGGATTAATACTATCCCTCAATATGCTTTCTAATGATTAATCTTCTAATATTTAACTCCCTTAGTCTTTATTATTGATCAAGACACTAATGTATTCACAAGCCTCTTCCAAGGTCATGCAAGTATACCTTAATTTACCAAATACCTATATTCCTATGGTACTTGTAATAAATTAAGATTCTTTAAGGTTAGGTCTTATTGATCATACATGCCAATTAGGTATATTCCTATCCTAAATTGAAACTTGCATATGCAACATTGAATGTTACTCTACAATCATGCATCAAATTACCTAGGTCTAAATATATTGATTCCTCTTCCGGGTTTATCAATATATTACCAACTCGTTCACCATATATTGGCCAAATATATTGAAGCATTAAGCACAAGTAATTTGAATATCAAAGAACTAAGTTTATTAAATATTCGAAAGATATGACAATTAAACACACATATTGAGTTCAAGTATTAACCTTAGAAAATAAGTTTAGCTCATGGCTACAAGAGAACAGCAGTAAAAATAATTATAAATCATAATACAATTATTAGCAAATCGATATAGACGTCGAATTGCTCTTAATTGCGCTGCCTAGGAACTCTTGATGTCGAAGAACACCTTGAATCTCTCTCTAAAGTTGCTTTAATAAAAACTTCTATTGCTCTCCAAGACTCGTGCTCTGTATTCTTGGTGCTCTTGGGTCGTCTTGGATTTCTTCTTGAAGGCTGGGAACGAGTGGCTTTTTATAGGGATTGATTTGAGCTTGAAAATCTCAATTCTCTTCGGATTAGGACTCGCGCTACCGCTGGGGCGATATACTTCTGTTGCTGAGGCACTGCGTGAAAAAGCCTTTACCGCTGGAGCGGTGGGTTGTTAGCGCTGGGGCGCTGAATTATCGTTGGCGCGATGAATGTTTGGCGCTAGGGCGCTGAACGCGACTTAAACAGGTCATTTTTCTTATTTCGATCACTATTCTAGCGCTGGGGCGATAATCCTTGTGGCGCTGGGGCTCTGGACTCATATTTTGAAAACTTTGCATTTTAGTCCCTGTTTTTGCTCCTTTTGCATTCTTTCTTTAAATTTCGTTCAAATCCTTACAATTAACAATAAAGCACATAAATAGCCATCTATTCTCATAAAACCATAAAATATCAATAATAAAAACATGGGAAAATATATGACAATTTTGCCCTTATCATAGCTGCATCTGAAGCTGCAAAAGAAGCTATATAGCTCCAGAAGTTTCTTATATAGCTTGAGGTGGTGCCTAGTGCTTAGATGCCTATTGTTCATTATTAAGGCAATATTATAGCAGTAGCACAGTCTAAGGAACCAAATATAATAAGAGAAAAAAACACATTGAAAGAAAATAACATTTGGTAAGGGAGTTTTGTGCAAATGGTAAGATCATGGTATCTAAGATTGCGTAAGCTGATAATATAGTGGATCCATTCACCTAAGTCATTGCTAACAAAGAGTTTTAAAACTCAAATGAATAATATAGAGGTTAAATAGTTACTAGACTGTTTTATGGCAAGTGGGAGATTGTTAAACATATAATGTTATTTATGCCCTTAAAGTATGTGAATAACATTTTATTTGATTAATAAAGGTTTATTCATACATAAAATTAAACATGCATTAATGAGCCTATATTTACAAAGTATGTAATTTATGTATTAAGCATATGATGCTAATATAAAGGGTATAAATTGAAAGTTCTTTATAAATTAAATCTAGTTCACAATGATTAATAAAAATGATATTTTGTTATGCAAGATTGTAATTTTTTTGCTTCTTATAGTGGATGATTTACTTTAATTATCAAAGTACAGACTTCAAGTAGAAAGACTAGTCTATATGTTATATTGAATACGCTACTATGAATTTTAATCTGGTTAACTAAATGTCGTAGGTCTTAATTCACAAAGTTTTAATAGGGTTGATTGATCTTAATTCTGAGCAAATAATAAAATTACATTCATGCGTTATATCTTTTGAATTATTACGAAGTGAGATCCATATAAGCGATCAAAACCTTGATATCTTGGAGATATAATTTCATGACTTACCTTTAATTATGGACATTAATTAAAGGGTTAATTAAGTGGTTATTATTGGTGTAAAGACCAAACCCAATTTAATTAAAAGAAATTTTAATTAAATAGATTTTTACTTAATAACATGGGTTACTAGAGTATAACCATTAGCTTTTAGTGAAATAGTTTAGGGTTAACTTAGAAGAACTGGTGTATCATGAGATGATTAGGGTTAGGCCTTTTAAGTTAAAGTTAAGAAGCTCATAGATCTTACAGTCTCTCTACTAGTTCAAATCCTAATTAAACTCTAACCATAACTAGAAAAGTTCTTTTTATGTATTGTTACGTGAAAAAAAAAAGGAATTTTGTTAATACTCTTTTCTTAAATTTTGGTATTTGTGATTTTAAATATTAATGAAAGATCTACGTGTCCATATGCATTAAGTTTAAAGGTTGATGATAGTATAGAGGATTGCAGGCAATCAATTTAAAATTTATAATAACATTAAATTGAGATAATCTTCTATCCATATACATATAATTATAATTAAAACAATTTAACTTTTATTGTATTTATTTTGATAATAATTTTTTTTTTTTATTACTAATAATTGGAACACTCATCACTATTATTAAGCTGCTACTAATTTTGACACTCAAGAATACAAGCACATTAAGTGAAAATTAAACTAAATAATATTCGAGATTAAGTTCATCACATTCTAGCTTATTCTAAATGGAAAATTATTTCACCTTCTCCTTTTTCATATTACCAATTACTTCCATAATATTTTAAATCGTTCAAAAACTTCTTTTGAACATGATATCAATATATTAAAATCACTTTTAAAGTTGATTTTGTTAACATAGGAAATTTGTTTTTCTTTTCTTTTTTTGGGTGCATTCTAAAGTAACGAAGATATAAATGGTCGCTGCCCGTTGTAAATTTTGTTGCTACTTCTATATAGCATGACAAAGTGTTGTCTTTTTTCTATGAAGAAAATAGGGTTTCATGGCTTTAAATCATGTATATAGAGATGACATCATTATTAAACAAAGCTTCGTGCGTCATTTCAAGAGGACGTGCTTACGTGTAAACCATGTGAACCTCAATTAATAAATCCAGAAAAAAAGATATCGTATTCGTTACGCTCAAATTTCGTCTGCGCTCCAGCATTTATTGGCAGCATTTGGCGCCGTGAGTTGTGTCCAACATACACCTTCATTTTAGTCAATTGATATTTATCATGTGATAGAGAATTGTACATAACTTTCAAGGGTAGCAATCAGATTTTAGTATTAACGTTAGGTAAGAAAAAATAAATCATTATAACGTTAAGTCAACTTCTAGAGAAATAAAAGTTAAAAAAAAAGCCGAAAAATATGGCACTGAATTATTAAATTGTGCGGCGGTTTAATGAATCAACTTGCTGAATTGTTCTAGTTGATTGGCAATGTCGATATGTCGGTAAAGGTCACATGTTGCACAAAAATGAATGCTCAGCACTCGTACCGATTCATCAACAATAATATTTATGGTATTTAAATGGGCGCCGTGGTGCGAAAAATATGAACAAGTACATGGCTTATGTCTTAACAACCCCATTTCCACATCAAAATAGAGGTGAATGGTAATAATAATTATAATAATAAAAAAAGAATTGTTAAGTTGGGCTGCATTCAAGATATTTTAGCCATGAAGGAGGGCTGTTTATTTTTTAATTAATTTTAAAAGGAAAAAATAAAAAAATAGAAAACAAATAACCATGGGTTTTCAATAGCAAGAAAACAATGTTTAGCTTCAGTTATGTTATTAGGTTTTATTTTATGTTATTAGGTTTTTTTCAACTCAAGAAATTGGAAAAAGATTATTAGACTTGTAATAGTTTTAGTAAGCATTTTGTCTACGTTATTTTATTTGATTTCTCTATAATAGCTAAAAATGGATACACTTTTCAGTTTAGCTAAATTCCTTCGTTCTCTTTCTAATAGTTAAAAAAAAAAAACCCCAAGTAGTACAAATATTTGTCTTCTCAAATTTTCCCTCTAGCTCTTATTTTTTCACTCTTCCTCACAAACACATAAATTTATTTTTCTTCTAAAAATAATCAAGCCCAAAGTCTTCAATACAACTTAAAAAGTGCATCTTCTAGTAGAATCATTTACTTTGTTGGCTGTTTAGTTATTTGTGATTGCTGAATTAAAAAAAAAAGAACTGAGCAACAAATGAGTATTGCAACCTATATATTTTTTATCATAAGCTTTTCCCTCGTAATAAGGTTACTGAGGAAACGGATAAGTTGATGGGGACTGTTAGCATGCTCAATGGATAAATCTTGGTGAGACTTAAGTAGATGAGTATTCCATATGACAAATTGCACTTGAGAGGTCTATAATAAAGGTGGGTGTGAGCTGGTTCGGTCTCATTTTGACCACAATGAATCGACTTATGATTTTCGATATCTTTTATATAAAAAAAATCGAATCAATATAAAAATTTTTGATCAATTTTCACTTCAATATTTTTTGATAGCCCAAAAAATTGAGTCTTCTTTATATTTTAATTTTTTAATTAAATGGGCCATAAATTTGGGCCTATTACATTTAATCGTTTTGATTTAAATTTAAAGTCTAACAATTTTAATAATGTCAAAACACATTTATCTACAAACATAAACTATTCGATCACAATTATTCGTAAGATTTAAAAATATAATATATTTATATATATATATATACAAACATATCCTTCAATAATTAGTACAAACATAAAACATTCACTACTAATATACAATCCACTTGTCCATCAAAGAAAGTCCACCTAAACGGTTGACGCCAATCCAAATTTTACATAATAAGCCAGTTGTGTTTTTTATACTTTAGTCAATGCCCAATTGGAAGTTAAGCCTATACTAATTGTTTATTAATATAAGGAGTTTTGTTTAATTAGAATTCTGTATATTTATAAAATTAAAATTAAATAAAAATTCTTGAACTTATATGAAGGCCTTATATCACTGTAATAATAAGAGTATACAAACTTAATATACAGCTTTTCAAGTTTTATCTCTCAATTTAATTAATTTTTATTCTTATCCAACACAGGATCTATATCCTTATTAATATTTTCATAGCTCAATTATTAGAGTTTTGCTTATTTTTTTTTACGAAGTACTCAAACTTTGCAATCTCGTTACTATTTTATAGCCCAGGTTTACTTTAAACCTTGCTCACTGTTAGTCAAAATTGCCATTGTCTTGCTCAACTACTGCTTGATTTTGGTTCTTTGCGATCTCAAGATAATTCATCATTCTAGCAGGAAATTTGACATACATGAATCCAACCCCTTTAGATTTTATTCGTGAACATCTTTTTGGTACACTCGGTGGGATATCCGTTTTTGTATGCCAGTAACAATTAGATCGATGATGAAATCCCAAAACAAGTACTGAAAAGAATGCCATTGAATCGTCCAGCGCAGCAAAGAAGAGAGAGAAATCAACAAAGAAAGGAGAGGAGTTGTCCAAAACCACACCTCTTATCAGAAACACATTAAATTCAACACTTAAAGAAGCAAGTTCGACCAATGTTGAAGAAGAGCTACTGAATCGACAGTAAGAGGAGATCCAAAGAAATTCTCTCCCATCTCTCAGGTTGTTTTCCACGACTGATATTCAAGGGTTGGTTTTCCAAATCTTTTTAAAAAATCATCTACTTAGTATAATGCTCATAAATCAGATGGTTGTGGTCTTTCGACCACTAATAGAAGATAATCAGAATATCAATAGAAGTATTTTGAAGATTTTAAAGTCTATGAGACAAAACAATACCGATCTTATAGCTCTTCTTCAAGGTTGACCTAACCCTATACTCTAGAAGCCTCAAAGACGATAAAATCATGGTCAAACGTACCTACCATATGGTTCGGTTAACATTTTAAGGCGACCTAAGAGGGTTGAGTTCACAAACTCACAGGTCCAATAAGGCTAACCTAGACAAATTTGTAGCTATGATTCAACTGAAAATATGATAAACTTAATGAGCTTACACCAAGTAGCTCAACAAAGTATAGGATCAATTCGACTAAACACTATTTAGGCAGATACAGTTTGGTTCTATAGAGCCACAAAGACTAGCAAATCATTTTGGTGATGAAATTGACAAGA
This sequence comes from Ailanthus altissimus, assembly GCA_946807835.1. Taxonomy (NCBI): domain Eukaryota; kingdom Viridiplantae; phylum Streptophyta; class Magnoliopsida; order Sapindales; family Simaroubaceae; genus Ailanthus; species Ailanthus altissimus. The sequence goes on along the minus strand of OX327713.1, from coordinate 5,125,889 downwards.
ACATGTTGGCTGAAACACAACAAAATATAGGGGTCGATCTTAAGCCAATGGCTTGTTCATTATATAAAATGTTATACCCTCACAATATCGATTTACGTTTTCCTTTTCTGAAAGGATATAAGATTCCCAAATTCGTTTTCTTTAAGGAGAAGAGAATATAACCACATTTGAACAAATTTCAAGGTTCAGAGTGCAATGTGGTAAAGCTAGCTCATGTCTATTTTAGAAGTTAAGACTGTTCGAAAACTCCTTGAAAAAGACTATTTTCGCCTAGTACGCCAACTTGATGCCAAATTCGATCCCAAGTTAGGAATATATGGAAGAAATTCCATTCTGAATTTTATTGACCGTCATCAGAGGTCACTTTGGCTGACCTAGCTCGAGTCATGCAATGTCAGGAGAATCGGTCTCTAAGTACATAAGCCGATTCAGGAAGTTTAGATCATAGTGTTAAACGTAAATTACTAAAGTTGATTATGTCCCCATATTGGTGAGAGGGATGTCCTTTGCCATGAGGGAACATTTTGAAGGGCATTAGTTTAGAGATTTGTATGTACTAGCTACAAGGACGACCAACTATAAGCAAGTCTTGATGAAGAAAGATCACAAAAGGGTGTCATTTAAAAGGGCCTATTACAAAAGTCAACTAGATGTGACAACTATACAAGTTGAGTTAGAAGTTGATTCTGATGACTCGAATTTACATAAAGAGGTTTGTATAGCTGAGATCGTAAAAGGGAGTCTATATGAATGCCTAGTACGTAGCCGACTTCAAATAGAGAGAAGAAGTAGTTCAACAAGAATATAGATAGCCAAAGAGTATTCATTCGACCTAACAAAAGCCGATGAGATATTTAATTGCCTTTTGAAAGATAAATAGATCCAGTTTTTTGAAGGCTATATACTACCACTCGACCAACGGGCCTGCAAAGACTACTGTAAGTGGCATAATTCATGGCGACATAATACAAACAATTGTATTGTGTTTAGAAATGAAATTCAATGGTTGATCACAGAAGGCTGACTCTTCTTCTATTCAAAGGGCAAAGCCTATTATTGAAACTGATATTTTCCCCATAGTAGGTATAAATGTCGTTATACCATCCAGAAAAAGGAAGGTCTTTAAGGGAAGAATCCTTGGCTCAAATTTGGACTCCTGATAAACTAAAGACAAAACTCTAAGTAGGCAATACTATTATAAAAGCTTCACAAAGGGAGAGGATAGTTGCGATAGAGCCAACTTCATGTGATTAATTAATCGCTAAAAAAGCTTGTTGGTTTACCCTTAATGCTAAACAACTTTTAAAAAAAGTCATTGGTGAATCAGTAGAATCAAATGATAAGGTGATCTCACGTCAGCCCCTAAGGAATTTTAAGCATAAGGCTCATAATGTCAACTAATGGAAGCATAACATTCTAAGACGAAGCATATTTGATCACCTAGAAGAACAGAGTTATTAATTCCGAAGGCTGACCAAAACTAAAAAAAGGCACATGCAAAGGTGCAAGCAATTAAGACGACTGTAGCAAACCATCCAAAACTAAGGCAAAAGCAAAGAGGTTAAAACAAACTTGGCCAAGATCGACAGCCTCAATAAAAAACTCTATGGAACTAGAGCATCTGAACAATGGCCACTCACAAAGCTAACCACTGTAGGTAGTTAATAATAAAAAAGATCTGGGTACTCCTTAAGAAGGATCAAGCTGACAATGGGGCAACCGATCAAGAGGAGACTAAAAAACAATACCATTAATATTGTCATTCTTTTGCCCGAATTCTTTTAACCTAAATCTGGCTAAGCTTCAACCTTGGACAAGGACGTGGTCGAGATATATAATGCCTCAAGCCAGGGAAGTAAAGAATCAACCTTATTAAGCCTCTCTCATTCAACGGACAAGATGACCCAGCATATTTGACAATTTTATGTTAATAGGATCCCATGTAAAAAGATCCTTATTGATGATGAATCAGATGTTAATATCTTTCCTCTACAAATGCTAAGGAATCTTGGGATTTCCAAAGCCGATCTGGAGTCGTTAAAGATAATTATGATCAATTTTCTTGGGCGTGAAACTCCAGCTAATGGATTCACTTCACTTAGGGTCAAAATCAGTCACTAAGAATAAGAAGAACCCTTTTATGTAGTCAATGTGTTAAGCTACTATAATGTCTTGTTGGAACAGATTAGATCCACTCTAATAAGACTCTGCCATCAAGCATGTACCAAATAATTTTTAGGTGAGAACTTAACGGGTCCATAAAAGTAATTCATGCTGATCCTAAACTATTTAAAGGTGATCAACAATTGGCATTCACTTCATTGTACAACCTATCTCTCAGGACAACAATCCTCAATAGAGATAATGCTAGTCGATATACAAGGGACACGATTATACCAGTTATAAACGAAACATACCAAGTCTTGAAAGAATAGCTTGCTCGGTTAATAATAGTTAAAACAAAAGTCTATTTTTTTATATGAATAGATCAAGAACTTACATGATAGTGTCTGCTGAATGTATATACAAGGATGAGAAATAAGACCCACAAGTTGACCACGAAAGGAAAGAGGTTAAGCCAGCCCTAGTTAAGTTGAACGACTACAACCCTTAAGATCAAAGTCGACTTAAAGAGATCAACATGGGTACTAAACAAGACCCAAGGCCAATTTTCATAAGCAAATACTTAGATCTAGCATTTGAGGAAAAATTATTGGCAATTTTATGAGAGTACAAAGACTGCTTCACTTGGGACTATACAGAGATTCCCAATCTAAATCGATATTTGGTTAAACATAACCTCTCAATCAAAGATATATTTAGACCTTAAAAGCAACATATGCAAGAATGTCTAAAGAAGTCAAAGAAAAGATAGCTGAAGAAATTAAGGGACTTCCCTAAGCTAGTTTTATTCGGCTAGGCAATTACATAGAATGGCTATCAAACATAGTTCTAGACATCAAAAAGAACTTTAACTTTGCATCAATTTCAAAAATTTGAATATGATAACTCTTATAGGTTAATATCCTATGCCCATAATTGATATACTAGTCGACTCAACTACATGCTATGAAATTATGAGTTTCCTTGACAGTTACTCTGGCTATAACCAGATATTCATCAAAAATTCAGATGTTAACAAAACAACATTTAGATGCATAGTGGCTATTGGGACATATAAATGGATAGTAATGTCACTCAGTTTAAAGAATGCCATATCAAAATATCAGAGGGAAATAAACACCATCTTCCATTATATGATAGGTCAATTCATGGAATTTTATATCAATGATGTCATTATCAAATCAAATTTTGAAAACCAGCATATAGTCGACCTAAAAACCACGTTTCACAAAATGAGGTTCCACTAATTAAAAATAAACCCCTTAAAATTCACTTTTAGGGTGACAATAGACAATTTTCTTAGATTCTTGGTACACCAACAAGGGTGGAAGTAGATCAGAACAAAGCCATAATAGAAGTGCTTGCACCAAGAACCAAAAAAGAACTACAATAGTTGATCGACAAAATAAATTCTTTAATGTAGTGTATTTCAAACTCAACTAGCCAGCTTTATTCCTGGTCGCCCTTACTAAAATTGAAAGATGGATAAAACTTTAAATAGACAATACATCATCAATAAATCTTTAATGAAAATAAGAAATATCTCACTACTCCACCAATCTTGGTGCCACCAAAAACTAGTCTACTATTGATACTATACATTTTAGCAAATGAATAATCAAATGGTAGTATATTGGCACAAGAACATCAAGAGGTGGAGAAAGTTATCTACTATCTTAGTTGAGACTTGAATGATGATAAAACTAGATACACGGTAATCCAATCTTAAATAATGCTAAAACCAGATACACGACAATCAAAATATTGTGTTTAGCTCTCTATTTTTCATGTACAAAACTCAAGTACTATCTTTTACTTGCCATTAAGTATGTAGTAAGTCAAACCGATGTCATCAAATACCTCTTATCAAATCTGCTTTTGATAAATCGGTTAGGGAAATGGGCAATCAAATTATCAGAGTTTAACCTAAAATATGTACCCAAATAGCAATCCAAGGCCAAGCCTTAACCAATTTTCTTGCAGATTACCCTTTACCATATTCAACAAATGTCGATTTACAAATCAATCATGTCAGTGACAGCAATTGGCATGTATAGTTTGCTGGGTCAAAAACAGCGCAGGCAATAAAAGTCGACATCATTTTAGTCTCACCATATTGCTTAAAGGCAAGAATGTCTTTTATGTTGAATTTCATATGCACCAACAATCAAGCCGAATATGAAGCCTTCATCATCGGCCTCAAAATATTCACAAAAATAGGGGTAAAAGATATTAAAGTCAAAGGCGATTCAATACTCGTGATCAAATAAGTCACAGGTGAATATAGTTTGAAGCTAACCTATTGATTTCGTATTGTAATAAAGTTTGGCATCTCCTTGAAGGGTTTCATTTTATCTTAGTCGAATATTCTATAGGGATGAATAACTCAAAAGCTGACGACTTAGCTCAGGGGGCATTAGGCTTCAAAACCGTAATAAAAGAAATCCCTCTGATCCATCGACTTCATTCATGCCTACTTAACAATGAATCACTAAAGAAAAATAAATGGTTGATCTTGCTAATCGATTTAAACACTGGCTGGAGGAACAATCCTTATAATGATGCCTATCAACGAGTTAAAATTATGACACCAAAATTCATCTTTTTTGTTGAAGAATTATTCAAGAGAGGACCTTTAGAGGAATTAATAAGATGTGTCAGTCCAAAAGAAAGCAGGTTAGTCATTGCGAGACCCGATTCTTAAGAATATTGTAGATACCTAGATTTTGAAGTATCGTGATAAAGAAACTATAGGGATAATCGATCTTGACCCAATTATAATTTATTTTTTGTGTGGCACATGCGAATAATATTTCAATGTGATTTTGTTAATCCATTAGTGTGGTAGTTTAGGACCCGCATGGAGGGTCGGTCGACCACGTTAAATGGCAATAGGGTAAAATCACACATTTATTATTTAATTAATTTATTAACCTAACCATAGTTAAGAATTAACCAAGATTGAGTAAAATGTTAACTATAGTTAATATAAATTAATTAAGTAATTAAATTGATCAACATTTATCCAAATTTAATAATATAATAATAATAGATATTATGAATATTTTATATTATTATTACTATATTATTTTAAATGGGATAAGCGTTAATTAAAGTGAGTATGTGTATGTTATTATGATTGTTATGGAAAAGTTAAAAAGGGGAGCAATTGTAGTGTTTTAATTGGTGAGTGTGCTTTATTTCAATTGGTTAAAAAAAAGAAGAAGAGAAGTGTTTAGAAAAGATAGAGTTTTCCAGTGAGAAGAAGAAGAGAGAGAGAAGTGTTAACTAAAAAGAGAGAAGAAAAGAGAAAAAGAGAGAAGGAGAAAAGTGTTTTGCCAAAGGAAGAAAGAAAGAAAAGGGAAGAAAGAAAGGAATGAGAAAAATAAAGAAGTGAGAAGACATTTATTATTTTAGTATTTATTTTATGTATTTGGATGTATATATATATATAGATATGTATATATAAACATCTGTATGTATGTATACATGTATTTGTTTGTATGTATAGGTGCAGATATACATATATGTGTATTAATGACTAGAAATACATATGTATGTTTGTAGGTATTTATGCATGTATATATCTATATATATATATACATATGTGAATGTATGTATAGATTTATGTAAACATGTAAGTATGTTTATATGTATATATGTACATATATGTATATGAATACATTTATGTGATATATATGTATGTTGTATAAGTAAGTATGTATATGTGGGAATGTGTAGAATAAATAATTGATAAATAGAATCAAATATGTTTGAATATATATATGTACATGATGCGTGTTTAATAGAATGGACACCGATAATGTGGACGTCAAGTTTAGTATTAGCACATGGTTTAATGTTAAATGTGGCACATAGGTGATGGAAGGCCAAGCGCAGTAGACGAAAGAAATTAGTAGATGCGGTGTTGAGCTTAGGAAGGATTGTGAGTGGATAATATTCTGTTAATTTATTTCTGCTTGTTTATTATGCTTTAATATTCTGTTTTTAGAATATTCGATGAATAATAGCTTATATACGTTTTTAAGAAAAATAAAAATATCTTAGTTATTTTTGTTTATAGAAAAATTGATTTATGAGTTCAAAAGTGGAAAAAATTGTTTTACATAATGATTTTAGTTATTAAAATTATTTTCAAAAGCCATTGGTTACCCTCATATCAGATCAGTAGAGTGGTGATAGTTTAAGACCTGGCCAGTATAATCCTTCCATCATTTATACCCTGGATGTGCGGGGATATAGATCAGCACCATCAAATCCCCATTTGCTTATCCAATAATCTTATCTCCAGATTCGTATCTCGATAAATAATATACGCAAACATTTTTGCTATATTGTTTAACCCTGTGGGAAACTCTTTTCCCGGGTTTATGCTTGTGGCCACAAGACTTTATGAAATACAATCTCGGAGCATCGGATATACAACTTACCTACGTAAGCTGATGGATCCCGTATCTATGCACACCGGACTCCATGAGCATCGGACCATACCCAGTGACACATAGCGGTCAGACCATGAAAGGTCTCTGATATATGTGGAACCAAAGCATGATGGATCACTCACAAGACCACCGTGGCGCTCAGGTCAAAGGACCACGATTACTACTCAACTCGAGAGGACCTTCCTTTGACGGTTTCATATGATATCTATTGGGGTCCTCATAAATCTGTTCAGTATCCAGTCCTGACTGGATACCCGCATATCTATACAAGCTCTAAGCTCATGGTCAGCTAAGAACAACCATCTGAACCAGTCAGATATAGACATACACTAATCTATATATTGTGAATTCATCGATAGACCCGCATTGATGATCATAGATCAGGAACATTATATTTGAGACATACTTACATAATGATATTTCTTAGCTCCTATTGCAACTCTTTGCAACTATATCATTACAAGTATACTCTTAGGTCTTTGTCCCATTATAGACAAAGTTCTAACTCTTTAGACCTCGCTGACTCTTATAAACTGATAACTATTAACAGTGCTAACTATTAGCATTTATAACTCTCAGCTTTGATAACTATTAGTTCTGGTCTAAACTCCTTTAAACCAGATCTGAACTATTTCAGATCAAACAATGTCTGTAATGTTACAAGCATTTTACCATATTAATATGATATTAACAATCTTTATTCGAAATGTTTATTGTATAAATATTAACAATTAATATTCATACAATATTGGAATGGCACGTGAGCACCAGCTCCAACAGTATCCGAGCCAGCTTTACCGAACAGGTCTTACAGATTATCAATCAGGTCTTTTTTAATCCAGGCTGGTTTTTTGATGTCTAGCTCTATCAGGACCAGACCTATTGGCCACTATCTTGGGCCTGTCTTTGGATTGAACTCATTCTTCAAGCTATGGTGGGCTTCGAGGAGAGCTATTCTTGAAAGACACGTCTAACTGAGCCCTCAGGGGGTGACCTTTGTTGGGTTTGGAAGGCTTAGGCCTAAAAGAAGGATTTTCTGAGGAGGGGTGGGGGGGAGACATGAATATATTTATGTCATATATATGTATGTTGTATATGTAAGTATGTATGTGTGTAAATATGTAAGATAAATAATTGATAAATAGAATAAAATAAGTTTGAATATATATATGTATGTGATGCATGTTTAATAGAATGGACACCAATAATGTGGACGTCAAGTTTAGTATTAGTTTGTGGTTTAACATTAAATGTGACACGTAGGTGACGGAAGGATGAGCGCAGTAGATGAAAGAAATTAGTAGAAGCGGTGTTGAGCTTGGGAAGGATTGTGAGTGAAAAAATTTGAATTTATTTTCGCTTGTTTAATTATGCTTTAATATACTATTTTTAGAATATTCAATGAATATTAGCTTATATAAGTTTTGAAAAAAAATATATCTTAGTTATTTTAGTTTATAGAAAAATTGATTTATGAGTTCAAAATTGGAAAACAAATATTTTACTTAATGATTTTAGTTATTAAAGTTATTTTCAAAGGCCATTGGTTACCATTAGATCAGATCAGCAGAGTGGTGATAGTTTAATACTTGACCAATATATCCATTATGCATTGGGCACTTTTTGGGAGGTGTGTCACTAACTTTGAGAAGTGGTGTCTGTCAAGTCGAGTCAGTTGGGTTGCTCACGATGCTTACGGGATATTGTCTCGCTATATGTAGGTGATATAGAATTCCCTGCATGGCTAGTGAGATATCTTTAGATATCACAATGAGCGTTGCTAGTTTAGACGCCCATGACCTACTCACATTATGTGGTGCTAGTTAGTCTTCGCGTGGGTATAGAGCATTAGGGATGCCGTTGGTACAATTTTAGAAAGAAAATGGTCGAGCAAGAGTTTTAGCAGTTTTAAAAATTTTTGCACTTCTATAGATATGTATTTTGTTTAAAGATGCTACGCATGTTGTAGCAACTGTTTGCATAATTTATTTAAAAATGCTCAGAGAGAATTTATATAAAATTAACGTTTCTATAGATTTACAGTATCAGAATGGTTTAAGGAATATTATTATTCAATTTTAGTTAGTTTTATTCAAATTTATGAATAGCTCTACTTTTACTAGAAAACTTTATACACCCACTGAACTCCTTTAGCTCACACTATATTTTATGTTGTTTTGTTTTAAAAACCCATTTCACGTGTATATGCTAAGCACTAGGCTGCTGATTCTCTTACGTAGACTCATCGGGCTCAAATAAAGACGATTATTTCTGTGAATGTAAATATATATTGGTGCATATATTATGTAGTTGCATAAAAATTAAAATAAACGATGACTTATAATGAAATCATGCTTTACAAAGAATAGTAGTATTTATAATTGCTTTATTATGTTTATTTTCATGTAAATGAGTTTTTGATATAGTTATTAAATTTTTAAATATTGTGTTGGGATTGATTTGGAAAGGATCGGAGGTCCTATTTAGAAGATGGTGAATTAGTTGAAATTAGAAGTATATTTTTGTACAGGTTTTGTATTTTGGTTTTCAGAAAGATAAAGGAAACTCTGTCCGTTTTTTTTTTTCTTAAACATTTAAAAACAAAATTCACACTAGTATTTATAGAATAAAATAGTTGTTAGGAAGAATTAAAGGTTCGCTCCACTGAATTTCTCATCCTTTCTTGTTAGATTATGGGGAATTTCTATTGAGGTGCTAGGCGAGGCCTACTAAAGCCTACAATAGAGGGTTTTGATTTGGGTCTCGTCAATCATGGTCAAGTTACACGAATGATTGGCAGGAGTTCATCTAAGTGATTGATCAATGAAGAAAGCAATTCTAAAGAATGGATTCCAATGGCCGACCATGGAGCAAGACTGCTACAACTATGCCAAAGACTGTGAAAATGCCAAAAAACATAGGCCAATTCAAATCATTCTAGCAAAAGAAATGCATGCAGTTATAAAGCCATGATCCTCCAGAGGATAAACAATGGTGTTGGAATTTGTTCTTATGTGTCATCTCTTTATGTATGAATATTTGTTTGATATTTATACTACTATTATTATTTCATTAAATCGCTAATTATATTTTGTATATAGTAAAATGCTTGTAACATTTCAGACATTATATGATCTAAAGGAGTTTAGATCTGGTCTAAAAGAGTTCATATCAATGCTAATAATTAGCAACGCTGAGAGTTATAAATGATAAAATTAGCATTGATAAGAGTTATTAGGTTATGAGAGTCAGCGATATCCAAAGAGTTAGAGCCTTGTCAGAAATTGAACAAAGACCTGAGAATATATTAGTAATGACATAGTTGCAAAGAGTTGCAAATAGTACTAAGAAATGTCATTATGCAAATTTGTTCTCAAATATTATGTTTCTGATCTATCTTCATTGATGGTCAGTGAATACTTTAATAAATATATAGATCGGTGTAAGTCTATATCTAGATGGTCCAGATGGTTTATCTTAGCAGACCATGAGTTTAGTAGAAGCTCGTATAGAGATATAGGTATTCAATATGGATTGAATACTGAACAGAGTCATAAAGACCTCCAATAGACATCCCATAAAGCTGTCAATGGAGGATTTTTTAAGTTGAGTAGTATTCGTGGTCCTTTAACCTGAGTGCCACGGTGGGCTTATGAGTGATCATTATATATTGGTTCCACACATGTTAGAAACCTTTCATGGTCTGACCGCTAGGTGTCGTTAGGTATGGTCCAATGTTCATGGAGTTCGGTGTGCATAGATATGAGATTCATCAGCTCATTTGGGTGAGTAATATATCCTAATGCTCTAAGATTATATTTTAGAAAGTCTTATGGCCATTAGCAGTAATTCTCGGGAAAAGAGTTTAACCCTGGGGATAAATAATATCACAAAACTATTTGAAAATATTATTTATTGAAATACAATTCTAGAGATAAGCTTTCATTCGGACATATGAAGATTTGACGGTGTTGATCTATATATCTGCTCTACCCGGATATAAATGATGGAGGAATTATACGAATATGTTATAACCTTAACTTTTATGGTCTAACGCACCACTTCATAATATCCATAAAGTGTGTGTGAGGCATTATTCATAAACGTATGAAGGAGTTTCATATGACAATTCGGGAGTGGACCAAGAGAGTCTCACAATATAAAGTGTACTCATTGTGCACTAGGCCAGCATTATGGAGTGACGAGTTCCATTCTCAAAATTCCAGCAAATCAAAAATATGTTTCACGGTTCCTCGAGTTGTGTACTTGTCTAGACTTAAATGTTAAGTACATTACTTAATTAGTTAACAAGACTTGTTAATTAATTAAATGTTAACAAGTGGCACAATTTTGTTCCATAAATTATTTCACCATGAATTCACCCATTAACTATGTTAGTAAAATCAAATAAGGTAAATATTAATTATTCAAATAGTTTTTGAATAATTAAAAAAATAAAACATAATTTTTATTTATTTGTTTTTTGATTGTTAAATGGAAGACATACATAATTTGAGAAATATAAATTAAATTAAGTGAAGTACCATTTTGTAGAATTAATGGTCCATTTTATTAGACCATTAAAAATGGCCACAAAAAATAATTTTTTGTAATTGGTCACTTAATCTAATTTTGGTGGAGCACTTCTAAAGTGCTTACAGCACAAAAAAGGTTAGAATTTATTTTGATTAAGATTGGTGAAGAAAAAATCGTGAAAGGTAGAGGAATTGGAAGTGAGTTTAGGTATTGGAGATATTTTTTTTGAACAAAAGGTTGTGAGAAAAACTAGAGAGAAAGAAAAATAAATTTCTCTTATTTTTCTTTCAAGAAATAAAAACATTGTTGTTGGAAATTCAACTGCTGCTATTCTAGCTTCACAATCCCATTGGATTGTTGTAAACTAGAATTGAACAATAGTGCACTTTAATGTGAGCTCAAGGTTAGAGCTAGGAAAAATCTAAAATTGAAATCTTCACCGAAGGTCATTAAATGTATGTTTTTATAATCTTAAGTAGTTAATAATTTAAGTTACATGTGTATATATTGATTACATACTTAATTTTGCTGAAAAATTCATTTATATGATACATGTATTTAGTTTTTACCAACATGTACACAATCATATGCATATACCCTAAAACACGTCAATAGATGGACATAATTAGAAACATTTACCCACCATCTTCAAAGCAACACGTGTTCATTTTAGTTGCGATCGACTATTTTACCAAATAGATGGAAGCTGTCCCATTAAATGCAATCACTCAACAATCGGTGATCAAATTTGTCAAAGAGAAGATCTATATTGGCATGTCCTTCTAAAGTCCCATCAAGACTGATTAAGGGACAGGCTTTCCAAGATAAGAGATAGTTGACTTTGTAAGAGAATTCGACATTGAATTAATCTATGACACCCCCTATTATGCCCAATCAAATGACAAGCTGAATCAACCAACAAGTCAATCATTCTTGAACTAAAAAAAGCGATTGAAGATAACCCCAAAGCTTGGCATGAAAAACTACACGAAGTTTTCTATGCGATCAGGATCAATCCAAAAATAACTACTATGACATCTCCTTATCAATTAGTAAATGGCCATGTAGCTATGATCCCAATGGAATTCATAGTTGATTCAACTAGAAGATAACTCCAAAGAGAACTAAACATTAAGTAATATCAAGATGCTATAGTAGAAGAGATAGACAGAATAAACCAAGATCACCTTGAGGCAATAAATTATCTTGAAGTACAAAAAAGAGAATAGAGAGATCCCACAATAAGAAATTCAACTTCAAATCCTTCAAGATCAGTGACTTAGTTTGGAAAACCGTCCTCCTAACAGGCTTAGAAGATCACAAACTAGAAAAGTTCAGTCCAAATTGGGAATGACCATTCAAGATTGAAAAAATCATTTGGAAAAATGCATATTTGTTAAGCAATTTAGAGGCAATCAAGCATCCAAGGGTTATCAATGGCAAATATCTCAAGTCTTATCAACCAACTGCTTGGAAGGGAATTAACAAGGTGATATTTCAATATTAAAAAAAGAAAACACTTTAATAAGTCAGTTTAGTTGAAACCCGATGGTCATAATGTTTATTGCTCTGTTTAATCGGTTAATGTTAATTTAAAAGTCGCTTATAATTGAATTATTAGCCCTTACTAATAAAGAAGCCAATTATTTTTTGGTTAAACCTTCGAATATTTATACTTTGATCGGATAATTACGGTAAATTACTAATAAAGCATATCCATATGGTAGCAATAACAAGACATAGTGAAAATTTTGTATTTCATTTACCAAAAGAAAATGTACGAGGCTGTTTAAGTTGGTTTAGTTTACACATGATCAAGATTGGAAAAGAAATCGACAACCAAGGACTTTATAAATTTCACTTCCTGCTTGGCTTAGGAAAATTTCCATTCCTCAATTTTAAGGACTTCCTCAAGGCCGTCTTCTTTGGAAAATTGTCCAAGATGAGCTGACCCAAGCCTTAAAACCTTTGAGTCCGCTTGGCCCCAGCTGATTAAAGCTTAACCTTCAGTGCCACAATCCTCTTCTTGGCATTTTTACTCCACTTACTCAGCTTTCGAACTTTGGATATCCACCCAGTCTTAAGGTGATTAAACCTATCCTTTTTGTAGCCTTCTTATTGGCTTTTTTAATAGTATGAATGGTCGACTACTTTTACTTAGCTAAAATTATGAAATCAGTTGCGAATCCATCAACTTTATTCTTTAGGGTGATTGATATAGAGTCGAAAATAACATTGTCTGATAGAAACTTTAGTCTTTTATTTATGTCCAATACTGAACGATCATCCAAGAGTAAATTAGGTATCTGAGACTTCAGACTCTTTAATTCTTAGATCACTTCTTACATCTTAGTATGAATGGTTGAGCTAGGAGAAGCCAATGTTTCTTGAGGTGAGTCTGCATCTGAGTCTTCACTTTCATCAGAAGACAGCTGAAGAAGTAGCATCTTTAAGTTGTACGGGTAACTTGAGGGCTGGATTGATGGCCTTAACCGATCGAGTAAGAGAAACCCTGACTGATTCCCTAACATGATCTCTAGGGACTTCTATCTTATCATTATTATTATCCCGAACTTTGACAGGTGGTTGAGGAGATTTGCTTGTTGGTATAAAGGTAAGTGTCTTGGATTGCAAAGAAGCAGTCGACTTATTGTCTTCCACTGTCTTCGAGTGGACAATCTTAATCCTTGGTGGCTTTTTTTCCATTGTCTAAAAAATAGAAATATTAGTTATCGATATTTATAGAATTAAAAGATATAGATAAAGGAAGACATACATATATACACCTTGACCATTTTCTTGGAAACAGCTGATTCCTCTTTAGCTATAGTAGATGTGTCAAGCTGAGTAGGTATAGCCTTTATAATAAGTCAACAAACAATTAAAATTAGAAACCTGATAAACTAGGGAAGAGAAAATATTATCAATACCTTGTCAGGTCGTATCACCAATTATCTTAACCAACTCAGGATAAAAAATAATTTTATTATAATTATATAAATAAAAACTTATCCATGTTGGTGATTTTTTCGTGTGTTAGGGATATCTCCAACAATGTTGAATTTAGCTTATGGGATTTGGGGTCTGGGATCAATAAATGGTCATTCAAAGAACACCTCCCATCTCTTTCGTTGGTAGCACAAGCTTCTCATTTCTTTTAACTTATTATAATTATATTGAAAAACCATAAAAATGTCCAAAGTCAAGTATTTATTGTATAAGCTTACCACGAGATTTTCGCTGGCCGACCTACAGTAGTACTAGGATTAGTCTCTTCTGCAGAAAGTTATAAAGTGAAAGTATAGTGGCTAAAGGAAAAGTGAAATAAAGGCCGATTATTTGCTCCAAATATAGGTAAAAAAATGTCTAGTCGATCTGGGCTAATTAGGAGGTCGACTAGTTGAAGGAAATCAAATACCTAAAGAGTTGGATTAGGTCATAAATACCGATCAACTTTTTAATAGAGGCAAAATGAGACTTTAGACGATTAACCCATCTCGTGAATTTAGAAGTTGACTTTGGCCATGACTTAATCGACCTTGTGGTCGATCAAATAGACATGTTATGAGGCTAAGTAAACCTTATAGGATCATTTACATGGGCAAGAAAGAAAAACCAGGAATAATAAAAAAGTTATAGAGACCTAGATTATATTGGAAGGGGTCGACCTTAAAAGATAGTACTTAATAGACGATCTACTCATCTTCAATATCCCTTGACTTAGATAAAAAAAAGGCAAAGGAGTCTCACTATCTTTGATTGATTTGGATTTCTTTGACCAAGCAATAGTAGAAAAAGATGATTTAGATGACATTTTTTTCTTAGGAAACTACATTCAAAAATTGAAAATAAAGATCAAAATCAGGCATAAAAAAAAGTTTAGAAATGAAAATAAAAAAGAAAGATCAAAAGGTAGAAGATTAACAAAATTACCAAGAATTACCTGAAGATTACCGAAGAACACTTAAAGAGCTTGAAGAATGTTTGATGCTTGAGAGAGAGGGAGAATTTTGCTTGAGTTAAAAAGTGAAAAATGAAATGGTGAAGAGTCCCTTTTACGGAAACACAAGGCGTTAAAAATGAAGAGTCACAAAGCAAATGCCAATAGACAGGTATTTAAAAAAGGCAATGATGGTTGAAATTTGGTTAAGGAATTCCAAGATCACTTCGCAAAGTCGATTTTTCACATGATTCCTAGAATTATTACATAAAGCTGACTTTTCCATTAAAAGTTTATGAAAAGGACAAAGAAACCGACTTTCAAGCATATGGAATGTAAGACTAACTTTACTAGGATACAAACCTTATAAAATAATTCCTTTTGATCGGCTTGTAGGGGGCATTGTTAATGTCGGTCCAAAATTTACATAATGGGCCCATTTGTGTTTTTGTATACTTTAGTCTAGGCCTAATTGGGTGTTAAGCCTATATTAGTTGTTTAATAGTATAGGAAGTTTTGTTTAATTAGGATTTTGTATCTTTATAGGATTATGATTAAATAAGGATTCTTGAGCCTATATAACAGCCTTATATCATTATAATAAGAACAACATATAAACTTAATATACAGCTTTTCATGCTTTTGATCTATATTCCTTACTTGTTGATCTTTCCATAGCCCAATTGTTAAAGTTCTACTTGTTCTTCTTTGTGAAGTAACCCAAACTTTGCAATCTACTTGTTATTCTACAGCCTAATTTTACCCTAAACCTTGCTTGTTATTGGTCGAAATCAACATTGACTTGCTCGACTACTACTTGATATTGGTTCTTTGGGAATTCGAGATAACTTATCGTTCTAGTAGGACATTAGACATATACAAATCCAACCCCTTTAAGTTTTATTTGTGTATAATACATAGCAACTTATAAAATAAATAGTACAACACAATAAGTTTTAAGTCAACAAAACTAAGAATAAAATAAAAACATAAAAAAATACTTCAAGATAGCAACTTAGTAAGAGTGTTCCTCGTGTTTCACCTTTTCTCAAGATAGTTAAAAAAAATTCATAACATCAAGTCTCTTAAACTCTAAGAGCTATTTAGAAGCTTTGTGGTCTTTTCTCTCAAACTTACAGAGTAAAGAGGTTAAAATTCATCTTTCGTGCCTATGCCATATCAGTGTGAGAACCACTACAAAAAAATAGGGTTCTAATATGTCACAATCTCTTAAATTTTCTTAAACAATTTTGGCGACTCCCCATGGAGTTCAACTAGGGTCTAACGATGGTCAAGTCTAAGAGAAAAAAGAAAAACACAAGGAACACTCTTACTAAAGACAATTCCACTAATTGTGAGGATTCTCAAAATAATCTTTCTATTAATCATTAAGAAAAGTAAGGAGGTAATTATATTGTAGATACTAATTTGACCATAAAAACCTAGATCTGAAAGATGCCAAGTAAGAGACTTTACGATGAAGCTAGAATGAGCTACTCAAAGTTATTACTACAGCTAAGCCAGCATATACACCTACGTCTAATATAGTCATGTCAAATGTTGTCAAGACTACACTTGAAAAAGAAACACAAGCAGGCCTCTACCAACAACGACACTAGGAAGAGAAGGTAAAAGCCCTTACTCAATCCAATATTTTGGTGATGATTAATCAAGTAAGTCGTCGGAATTCTACAATAAACATAGAGTATGTCCCTTTACCGTTGTATCCAACTGAAATTCTCAATAGACCCTATCCTAAGTGATACAACATGCCATCATTTCCTTTATTTCACAGTACGAAAGGAAATCTTTAAGAGCACATAAGGAGATTCATCGATTCACTTGTAGCACATACATATAATAAAAGCTTACAACTTTGGAAATTTTCCAAGTCCCTTATAGCTATGTGTACACTTAGTACACTTCTCTGCTAGTAGGATATATTCTTATTTAAGAAGAATTGGTATCAAAGTTCTGCAAGAAATAATTTCGAAGTAAAGAGAGAGCCACCATAATCCAAATCAATCATACCAAACTAGGTTACTCAAATTCTTTAGTTGA
The DNA here is from genome assembly GCA_946807835.1 of Ailanthus altissimus. NCBI lineage: Eukaryota > Viridiplantae > Streptophyta > Magnoliopsida > Sapindales > Simaroubaceae > Ailanthus > Ailanthus altissimus. The sequence goes on along the minus strand of OX327713.1, from coordinate 5,108,765 downwards.
GTATGCCAACAGATTTAAAGATTTAGTACTAGAGTGTTATAAGTAGAAAGGAGAAGAAGACCTCATAGCCATGTCAATAATATATTGAGCGAATATCTAGCCCACCTCACGAATGTGTGACTGCTATTAAAATGACTACTTTGTCAGTCAATGCCTAGCTAGTAAACAATGGCAACTTGATGAGAAGAAACAAAATAGATCCACATGCCATGTACATGGATAACTTAGCTATGTTGTATGATAGGAACCCTAAAAAAGAAACCACCTAAGAGCAATCCATACCATTAAGAGAAGAAGCATTCAATGCTCTCCTTGATTAGTGGATACATAATGGGTTCTTATTGCCTTACTTACCTAGTAGGAACCTGACTAAAAAGGAGAAGAAAAACCCAAATCTTTGCTATTTGTATAAAAACTTTATTCACATTACCATGCATTATAGGCAACTTTAAAGGTTGATTAGTTAGGGTACAAACTAAGGTACGTGATGCTGCCAAAAAAGTACTCCTTAATATTTCTGCGTAACATGGATCACAATGTTATGCTGCCATTCTCAAACTAACTAAGATTATTTGAAAACCACCAACGCCATAGTCTTTACTAACAAAGACATAAAGGCATAATACTCAGACAATAGACACTCTCTATACATGGAGAAAAAAAATAAACGATGTATTAAACTATAAGCTACCAAATTCCTACTAGTTGTATTATGGGAAGAAAGGTTCGAGTGTCTTGCTTCAACAACATAGTCAAATACTTTAAAATGAATCATATAGCTAGACCTAAAAGTAGATCCATTGCATGCACCCTACTTTGTTTCATGCAATGAATTTTGATGCTATATACCATATACTGTTAGGTAGGTTGTGGCTTAACATGCACAAGTAGTCTTAATGTATCATTAGTGTGTTGAGGGAAAAACTAGTATAAAATTAATTAAGATCACTACCAATCCTACTCTTTTTCATCAAGAAAAAAGCTATCTTATAGATGCTATAGCTTATAATAGATATGAGATTTGTCCAAATAACATACAAGCCAAATGAATTGGAATGCCATTGCCAGGGGTTTGCAAATATGTCAAGCCTTGCAACACTGACCACTGAGAAGCCATAAATAGGAATAGAAAATAAGGTTTCCTTAAAATGGCATAACTAGATAAAAACCAATCACTCTTCAAAAGAGGCCAAAACAATTTACCTCACATGCTTATTAGAAATGTTATTTAATGTTTATGATGGTTTATAGGGCCTAACTTAACTAAATGAAAGGGCCATAACCAAGCTATGGATGAAAGCTTCTATGCAAATCTCTTTATAAAAATAGAAATACCTACGACTTTGGAAGAAAAAGTCCCTCATGCTCTTAAGTACATGCAAGATGGCTCTTCACCCGTAGAGGAAGAATTATAAGAGATACACTTGAGCATTAACCAAGAAGTACAAAAAGCCAATCCTAATAAACAATAAGCTCTCTGTTAAGGATAAAGGGCCATCGATAATTTGTTAAAGTTATACAATAACATCTTTGCCTAGGGATGTCAGGACATGCCAACATTGGATACGTAGATGGTTTACCATAGTCTTAATAAACATCTTTAATTAGGCTAGTCAAATAGCTTCACTGTAGCTTTCACATAGACTGGGAACAAAAATTAAAGAAGAGGTTAAGAAGCTCATAGTCATGATGTTTGTGAAGCCTATCAAGCATTCCACATGGCTTGCCAACATAATACTAGTGAAAAAATAAAAATGGCCAGATTTGCATATGCATTGACTTTAGAGATCTCAATAAAGAATGCCCCAAAGACGAGCTCCCCTTTAAAAACATAGACATCCTTTTTGACTCCATTTTAGGACAAGGAATGTTATCATTCATGGATGGTTTTAGTGGCTATAATAATATCAAGATGGCTATAAGAATACTGAAAAAACTACATTCTGCATTCCTGCAAGCAACTTCTACTACTTAGCCATGCCATTTGTCTCTAAGAATGTAGAGCAATAAAGTGCGATAATAGTTGTTTTCCATGATATGATGGGCCTAGAAGTAAAGGAGTATGTGGATTATCTAGTAGTCAATTCCACCACAAGAGTATAACGTTTGCACACACTAAAAAAGGCTTTTTGGTAAGCCGCCTAAATAGCCTCAAGATGAACACTAAAAAATATGCTTTTAGGGTCTCAACAAGAAAGTTTTTTTGACTTTGTGGTCCACCAAAGAGGCATCAATAGTAACCTAACAAAATTCAGAGTATCGCTATAGTGCTAGCCTTATAAACTCAACAAGACTTGAATAGCATGATTGGCAAGCTATCTTACATTTACAAGTTCACTCTTGGACTTGTTTCCTTAATCTCCTACTTCTTTCCTTTGTTGAAGAGAATGTTACAATAAAAATGGAGGGATGAACAACAACTGACCTCTTAAAAATCTGGAAGATAATTCTTGCACTCTTTACTATGAAAGCTCTTAGCAAGGGAAATCCTTTTTGCATTTATCTTGCTACCAATGCTAAGGCCATAGGTACTTTACTAGCTCAAGAAGATACTAGAAACCAAATATTTCAAGCAGTGGTATACATCTCATAAAGGCTAAGACACTACTTTTTACTATACCCACTCCATCTTACGGCAAAAACTAACCCTATCAAATATTTATTACTAAAGCTTGTATTATCTAGTAAGTTAGCTTGATGGTTTCTCATTATCATAGACTTTGAATCACTTTACGTTATTCAATATGTGATCAAGGTTCAAGTCATAATTGACATCATTAGAACATTTTCATAAAATCAAGAAGAACCTATGTCAGATGATATACGAAGAGCTTGCCAAGAAAGTATAAATCGAAAAGGAAAGAAAAGATCAGTAGAAGCTCTATTTTGACAATTAAACCATCATTATAGTTAGCGGTGCCAGTTTTGTAATAATTGAACTAGAAGATAAATCCTTTATCTTTTCAATTTAATTTTATTTGTATTAAAAATATGGAAAAATATGAATCAACAATCATAGGTATCCTTATCACAATCAGAATGGGTGTTAAAAAGATCAAGTTGATTGGGGACTTAATCCTGATATAGAGTAGATTAAAGGCGAGTTTGGCATATGTAAATTGACATTATAGCCATATGAAACCATGGTTAAGCAGGTATTATACATATTTAAAGAAAAATAAGAAACAACTACAAAGCATATTATACACCCTAGCCATATTATGGGCTAAGATGGACCTGGTTGATGAATCAACAAGCATAATGCATGCAAATAAGTTTTTTAGGTGCTAAGCAACCATACATGATTTAGGCCATAGTAATGATTCGTGAGAATCCATATAACAATCCCTGCAAAATCTATTAGAAAATTCATATCTCAATACTTTTAAAGACTTCACAATAGTCATGAGTAATCTTTATAGGAGGTCCATTGAAGGAATACTAATGCACTATATTCATGAACAAGACAACCAATAGTTGCTACACATCAAGCATTAGTTTGTTGCAGTAGAAAATATATCACCAACCTCTATACAAAGGCCCAGAGATTTGGGTACTACTAGCCATATAATCCAGAGGAACAAAATGTTTCGTTGCTTATAATGCCACATTTATAGAGAAATAGTTTTTCATAGATCATGGGGAATATAGAAAGATTGAACTTGATGAAGTCAATCAATAAACAAATAAACCAGGGATGGAAACTTAGGCTCAATTGAGTATAACACCTTTAATATACCCTTCACGTAGGTGAAAAATGATATCAAGGTCACTTGTTAATTATCTTCAAATGCCTGAAGATGCCCTTAGAGTTTTCTTAGTTAAGAAAATGATCCAATAACCTATAGAGAGGCGATGTTAGACCTTAACTCGGAAAAATAGTAAGAAGCCATGAAATTCAAAATTGACTCTAGGTATCAGAATCAAGTCTGGACTTGGTGGAGCTTCCCAAATAAATAGTTCTTATTGGTTATAAATGGAATTACAAGAGGAAACATGGGCCCGATGGAAAGGTAGAGACCTTTAAGGCCCACCTAGTAGTAAATGGTTATGCTCAGCGATCTGGGATTGATTATGAGAAAACTTTTGCACTGGTTATAATGTTAAAGTCAATTTGAATTTTATTGGTATTTGTTGCATATTATGACTTTGAGATTTGGTGAATGACTGTAAAGACGGCGTTCCTAAATAGATATCTTAAGAAAGAGATATACATAAAATAGTCTAAAGGTTTTATGTCCAGCCTAACCTCTGGTTTAGTGTGTAAGCTGAAAAAGTCTATTTATAGACTTAAGCAGGTCTTCCGAAGTTGGAATCATTATTTTGATTAAGTAATCGGAGGGTCTGGTTTCATCAAAAACTAAGAGGAAGCTTGTATGTATAAAAAGGTTAGTGGGAGCGTGATAGTCTTTTTAGTGCTATCTGTTAATATCATACTGATCATTAGGAATGATATTGGTATGTCACAATCCGTTAAAAGCTATTTGAGTAAGAACTTTTTCATGAAGGATTTGGGAGAGGCTTCATATATACTCGGTATAAAGTTTATAGAGATAGAGCTAGGAAGTTGATAGGACTCTCCTAATTATTGTATATTGATAGTATCTTAAAAAGGTACAATTTCACTAACTGTAAGATAGTTAATGTACGTTTTAGATATGATGTTCATCTTTCAGGGAGAATGTCTCCTCAGACAGAAGATGAAAGAGTTAGAAGGTCTAGCATACCATATGCATCAGCTGTTGGGAGCTTGATATATGCTATGATACCTGACATCATTATAGTTATAAGTGTTATAAGCCGGTACTAGTCTAATCCAAGTGACGGTCATTGGATGGCAATTAAACATTGCCTAAAATACCTTAAGAGTATAAAGGTACGTTTCTCATTTATGGAGATAGTGATTTACAAGTGAGAGTATACACAGATTTAGATTTGAACTCTAACCTATATGATAGAAAGTCTAATCTAAGTACGTGTGTTTACTCTTAGTGGTGCTACAGTATGTTAGAAAAGTACCAATCAAGGGTCTACAGTTGATTCTACCATAGAGGTAGAATATATAGCTGCCTCAGAAGTAGCGAAAGAAGTAGTATGGATTCAAAAGTTTATCACCGAGCTTGAAATAGTTCCAAGTTTGATGGATCTTATCCCATTATTTTACGACAATAATAGGGTGATAGCACAAGCCAAAGAGCTAAGAGCACACCAGAGATCTAAACATATGGAGAGAAAATATCACATAATTAAAGAGATTTTGGCTAGAGAATATGTAATTACTTATAGAATAGATTTTGTAAATAATATAGTGGACCCACTTACTAAGGCCTTAACTTTCAAATGTGTTTGAGAAACACGTGGAGTCTATGCGTATTAGATACTATTATAAATTGCACTAAAGGAAGTGAGAGATTGTTAGAGTTTGTATTTACGTGCCATCCCTGTTTGTATAAATATTTGATATTTACACAATGTATAATTTATTAAATTGCTAATTACATTAATTATATGGTACAATGCTTGCTATAAATATTGTATGATCTGAAGGCGTTTAAATCTGATATAAAGAAGTTTATATTAGAGCTAAGAATTATAACTACTAAGAGTTAGTAGGTTATAAGAATTAGTAAAATCCAAATAGTTGGAGCCTTGTCTGTAACGGAAAAAGACCTAAGGATATACCAGTAATGATATAGTTGCAAGAGTTGCAATAAGGTACCAAGAAATGCCATTATACAAGTATGTTCTTATATACATTATTCCTGATCTATTTTTACCAATGCAGGTATGTCGGTGAATCCCTTCTCATATAGATTAGTGTATATCTATATCTGTAAGGTACAGATAGTTGTTCTTAACTAACCATAAGCTTAGATCTCGTATAGGCATAAAGGTATCTAGTCAGGACTGGATATTAAACGGACTCACGAGGACTCTAATAGATATCCTATGAAACCGTCAATAGAAGGTCCTCTCGAGTTGAGTAGTATTTGTGGTCCTTTGACCTTAGTGCCATAGTGAGCTTGTGAGTGATCCAACATACTTAGGTTCTATAGATGTTAAAAACCTTTCATAGTCTGACTGTTGGGTGTCGTTGGGTATAATCTAATGCTCAAGGAGTCTGGTGTGCATAGATATGAGATCGTCAACTCACATAGGTAGGTTGTATATTCGATGCGTTGAGATTGTATCTCAGAAAGTCTTATGGCTATAAGCAATAAGTCAGAAAATGAGTTTCTCATAGGGTTGAGCAATATAGCGAAAGAGTTTGCATATATTGTTCATCGAGATACAAATCTGGAGATAAGTTCACAGATGAGCTTATAGGGATTTAATGGTGTTGATCTATGTCCCCACACATCCAGGGTATAAATGATGGAAAGACTATACTATCGCTATAACCTCAATTTATATGGTCTAACAGGCTGATTTGTAATATTTGTGACGTGTGCGTAGGGCATCGATCATAGACTTATGAAATAGTTTCATCTGACGAATCAGACGTGGACCTAAGGAGTCCCACAATATGAAGTGTACTCATAGTGCACTTGGGTAGCATACCAGATTGAATAGTTCAATCCAGTAAAATCTAGTAAAACTAATTATTTGTTTTAGAAACCTTCGAGATGCTCACGTGCCAGTACTTAAGTGTTTAAGTACATTAATTAGTTGATAATTATTGTTAACTAATTAAATAATAACATATAGTGCATAGTGCATGGTGAGCCTTGGTTGAGTTTATCCAAGTGTGTGGTATGGTGGGACCTACTATGAGTTTGCTTGGTAACCAAGTAAGGGCTTAAGGGTAATTTCATATATTTGATTATTTAAATGTTAAATAATCACAATATTTTATTATTTAAATGTATTAAATAATATTTAACTTAACCTAGGTTAAGGGTTAACTAAGGTTAAGTTGATTTTTATTTAATAATATTTTAATTATACTTGGTGGCTAAGTTTAGTTAATCTAACTCTAGGGTTAATTGTTAACTTGAATTGGGTTAATTAATAAAATATTGTAATAATTAAGATATTTTATTATTTAATTGTTAAGTAATATGTTAACTTAATTAGGGTTAATAGTTAACTCTTGAGTTAAGTTAAATTTTACTTATTATATAATGTGAAATTAAAAAAAATAAAAAGGGATGATGTTTTGTTGTCAAGTGTGACCAGCCATTTTGTGAGCAAAAAGAGAACAAATTGTTTCATCATTTTTCATGTGTAAGAGTTACACCTTTTATTCATCTTGTTCTTTTATTATCCAAGCCACTATTACAACAAATTTTGTTCATATGTTCAAGTGTTGAACAAAAATAAACATGAACAAATAAATCCTAGATAAAGAGTTTATCTTGCATTTGGTTTAAAAAGTTAAACCAGTTTGTTGGATTGGAGCTATTGTTCTAGACAATCAAGTCCACCCAGTTAATTGCTAGAACTGTACACGAGCTACACTTTGGGCGATCTCCCAAATATTTAATCCAAAGGCTTCTGAGGTGATTAATTCTCAATCTTTATTTTAATATGATTAAAATATTTTAATGTGTTCATTATTATTTTTTAAGCTTCTGTTGCGAATATATATGTATGTGATGCGTATGTATGTATAAAGACCATAAATACCACATGTATACACCCAGTTTTGATCGGTACCATCATTAACGTCATCAGCCAACAAAGTCAAATATATATTAATGTCGTTACCTGGTTGATAAGGACTATAAATCAACAAAAACACCATTATCAACTCTTGTTTCATACATAACCACAGTGTAAGGTTATAATTGGTGGTACAATGGGCCAAGAAATATATGTACTACTAGGAGATCTACGAGGATTAGTTCCATCAACTAAAAAGCCTATCTAAGGTTTATATTTTTAGAAGCAAATTAAGACCATTTTTTGTCAATAAACTACCATGAAGATGAGTCATATTAATGACAAAGCATACCATCATTCTGTCTCTTAAATGCATGCTACATCAAGTCTTTGGCAATCTATGGTGATTGAAACATACGTCTCAACCTTGTAATAATTGGAAAATACTACAACACTTTGGTAAGCATTTTGGTTATTCTCTAAACCTTCTCCTTACCTCGATTCTTTCACTTTGAACTTTCACATGAAGCGCATTCATTTAGATACTCGTAATTCTTCTTAAACAAGATATTGTTATTTAGGCATGCATATATTTCTTTTTAAACTCCATTCCTAATACACCCAATATCAATTTGATTTTATAAGTTGATGAATGAAGCACATTTTGTTCAGATAAAATATCATATACACAACTTAACAAGTTAGAAAAACTCTTGTTTGACCAACCACGTCTCCCTTTCAAATTGTACAACTTCAGTAGACTAGATAACTTTGTGTGTTTGGAGCAACTATGGTACAAAGATTTATTAACACTTTAAAATTTTTCTATAGAACCCATCAGTTAAATTATAATGCCTATATACTTTATTCACCTTTTTTATAGTTTCAACAAAGTCATTTTCTTCCACATCTTGGTCATTGTGACGTGGAGATATCAATTCTTCTCCATGTCAATACCAAGTCTTATAATTTTTATAAATACCATACACGAATAGAAATCTTCAACTTCATGAGGGAGTCTTAACCGTAATATAAGGCAATTTCTGCAAGGAAATCTTAGCAAATTGTGATTATTTGAATGTGATAATACGAATTTCAAGAAATATTTGGACACCCTATTCATATTCCTTTGACATTCTATCGTATGACATATGAGATTTATCCATATTGTGATAAAATTAAAATAATTCCTAGACCAATTAAGAAGTTATGTCACAATGTATTATAAATTCAATCATAAATTATTATGAAAGTCCTCATACTCACATGGTCAAATGATTAGTTTACTTAGTATGGCGCTATTGTTTTCCCTAGTATAAGCCATTCTAGTGCCTAATTAGGATCACTAATGGAATTTATGTCTGGGTTTCCAACTAATATACCAAGTATACCATAGTACTACTTGACCACATGAATATAAGAATTAATTCATAGGTGAAAAGGTAATAGCTTCAATAAAAAGGACCATAAAGGTAAGTAAAACATAAATTCAAGGAGTAGTCCATGGAACTTGATAGGTTCTAATGGGTGGGGATACACTGAAACTGAATACATTCATCAGGGAACTCATTCTGTTAGTTAGAAAGTAGGAAATTTACAAGACCTAAGTTTAGAGTTATGTGAAACTGAAATTGCAGAATCAACAAAATATGAAAGCCTAAGGGTTCCTCCACAATTAAGAATTCTTAAAATTTCTTAATATAAGTGAGACAGCACCCAAGGGTTTAATTTCTAAAAGGCACATATTAAATGCCAACTAGATTCCATGAAAAATAAAGACTATATATAATGAAAATCATAACTTAATCATGAGAAGAATAATTGTTGTTACCTAACCTAATTGATATGCTCAACCTCAACTTAACAAATATACGTATTACAATAGAAGTTAAACATAGATATTGATTGATATGGTGCATTAAAGACGATCATAATTTTTTCCTAGTATGGAATTGTTAAAATGATAGCTTTGATTATGCAATAATTGGCAAACGAAGCATTGCAAAAATAGAACATAGATTTGCATGCAGGTATGTGCATGTAAAAAGTATGTGATTGTAGATGCAAACAAAAAAAGTCTTACATATCCAATGCACATAATATTACTTAGTGAAGTAGTGGTAAATTCAGTTGAGAATGTATAATCCTCTATAAGCATTACATTGAAATAGTTGTATTTCAAAGTAATATGAATTTTTCTTTATTGAAATTTGGCTAAGTGACCATATAAACATAAATGTAAGACAAGGGTAACCTACATCCTTATAAGACTTAAAAAAACAATTTTTGGCATTTGTAGCAAGAGAAATAATATTAAACATTTCCTTTAAACAATTGGATTATGAAGCTACATCAAAGAATAATGTTTCTATTGCTCCTAACTTAGTTTTATTTTAACATAAATTTTCAGTAGTAAACCCACTACCAAAACATAATTATCAAATTAATAATATAAAAGAGAGAGAGAAAACTCAGAATAAAAAGAAATAGAAAAATAAAAACTTTTAAAATATTAACTAACCATCAAAATTACCCAGTTGATGAAAACCCAAAATCAATACCTAAATTAGAAGACTTGTGAAAGATTCCTAAATTGCCTATAGATTCAAAGTTGAAGAGAAATAGTGGAACATACAATGCTAAATTTGGGTTCCACGCATGAAACAACAAACTTTAATTGACACGAGTGAAAAAATAAAACTCAATAAACAAATCGAAGATGCATGGTTTCAAGAACCAAAATACTCACAAAAAGAAAAAATCAAAAGTGTTGAAATACAACTGAACACTAAGAAAACTTTTGTAGAAGACTACAGAAAACATGGTGAGGCTGTAAAGATTAATGAAGCTGTCACACGGTTTAGTCTCACTTGTCCTTTCTTAAACATGATTTAGAAGATTGATGAAGATTACAGAAGATTGCATTTTCCTTTCTTTTTTTTTTCAAATATCTAATGCAAAATGGCTTCTTTTTTAAAAAAAAAAAAGCTTTGTAAGCAAATGGCAATGGTTTTTGTTTTTGTTTTATGTTTTGTATACAAAAACAGCGTTGCTTTTGCTGCTCCTTTTTTAATATGTCATCACAATTAAACGACATCATTTTTATCTTTCTTTCTAATTTCTACAATAGAAGCGACATCATTCTATGTAACCCATTCCAAAAATAACATGGTGTCATATCACTAAGATAATAAAACGACGTTGTGTTATTAGGGAAATTAAAAGAATTTCATGTGGAAAAAAAATTCCACCTCATTTTTTTTACCAATATGATGGTGTATTAAAACACTAATAAAATGCATCGTATAAACGTTTTTGTTAAAAAATATCAATTCTAGTACTAAGTTTTGGTACATAAACTAATGATAGTTTTGGTACATTCTATCATAAACTAATGATAGTAATTTTTATGATAGAAAACGTCATTAAGTTTTGGATACATTCTAATATAAATTAATTTTCAAAATAATTGATATAATATATCATCAACTTGTGATAGATTTCAAATCCCATTAAAAAATTTATGTCACAAAAATCCCTATTTTGTAGTAGTACTAACATTGAACAACTGAAGCATACAATAAGTTCATCAAGGACATGGGAATCAACAAGAGTGACCTTATGTTAAGAATGGTTGAGCATGTTAAGAAAAATATGACTTCGACCTTTAAATTCACATCACTATAGAAAGGCTGCCTATACATCGTTAGGGAGGCCTATGACAATAGTTACTATTGCTTTGCCATAACAAAAGCAGACACTTCATGATCTCATTAATGAAAAACTACACAAGAATTACTATAGCTTATACTTTTAAATGAATATGACACATTCACTTAGGTCAATAAAAGCTTTATGTAAAAGCTTTATGTAAGTCTTTCATTCTTTGAGAGCAATAAAAGCTGCCATTAATTTATAAGTGATAGCTAAGCACCTCATACACCATATACAACATAAAAACATGGGATCTACATTCACGAAATAGATGGCTATAACTTCTTGCTTTGGTGTTGTACTCAAACAAGATGCCCACTCATAAGTGGATGCCTAAAACTCCTTGCCTAGCTATCATACCCAAAAAGATGTCTACTCACAAGGTGGATGGCTAAAAAAAGAAAACATTCCTTGCCTTAGAGTCTTACCTAAGCAAGATTTTCTCTATATAGTGAATAGCTAAATTCCTTACCTTAACATTAACTCTAAGTGAGAAGTTTACTACCAAATAAAAAGCCCTTTGAAAAAAACAAGGTCCATACTCTACTAGGCATAAAACCCAAGTCAATGTACATTCATATACTTGGATGCCCACAACCAAACCCAAAACGTATAAGACTAACAGTAGCATTCAAACCTCATTTAGTGTAGCACTCAAAAGGCAAGATTATTTACTCTCACGTCAAAAAGTGGATGAAGTCTACTTCCTCTCGGATATAATTTACAAGAAAATACCTATACCAAACAAGCCATATAGTATGCATTGAAGTTCGAACATTAACAAAGAGTAGTCCCTAAATTCCATGCCAGTATAACATGGAAGTCTGCACTATGCCGGAGCTCTTCACCAGTTGACATACTGAAATATGCCATTATGAACTTTTCCACACCTTGTAATTGTCTAATACATGGAGGTCTTCTCAATGATTGAGCAGGGATGTCATTGTACTTTCATTTATCACAGAAACTTTTTTGGCTTCACTTTCAGTAGCATCCTAAACTAACATTGAAATGATCGAAATATTAGAAACATGAATTATTTAATAAATAAAAGAATCATGTATTAAGCATGCATTAAACATCTAAAATTTGATTCCAAAAAAAAAGCGCATAATTTCAATAGACATTACAATCCTCTAGACCACTTCTATAACGTTGGAGTCATATACTCTGTTCTTATTCTTTAACCCATTTTCACACCATGCTTATATCAATCTCCATTTTTTATAAGCCATCCTCCTTTTTATTTAAATGCATTAAAATAAAGTTGATAAATTTATTACACAATAAATAATTCTGGTATCAATAGATGAAGTAAATAATGATAATGATGATGATGATAATAATAATAATTATAATAAAGCTATTTCATTTATATTGTCTTTTTATTGGAACTCTTCTGATGTCTTTTTCTTAGCAAAGGCATTGCGATGCTTTTGTTATCCCATTGTATTTGATTGACAGTTTCCTAAACACTTAAATTATCCTTATTTGGCACAATGTAGTTAGTCGTTAAATAGTATCAAACAGTCTATGAGCCACAATCATGGTGTGAAACACTTACTTTTTACTATGACAATCAATCTCCAAATATTTCTTTAGGATATTAAAATATAATGTTAATAAAATATTTAATTTAAAACATTACAACTTTGATATAAAATTAAGTATGTCAATACAATGTATACTACTTGCATAAATTTCTAAAGTATTTCCTTTAGTAAATGAGGTACTTTATGGCAATTGGTATATATAATAGGGATTAACTACGTGCTAGAGCACCAAGAGCATTAGTTAATTCAAGTGATTCATCACCTTTAGGAACATCTCTTTGGCTATATTTTAGTTTAAAATTCTTTTTATCAGCTTTGTTAAGACTTGACTTCTTTGTTAATCCTCAGGTGATTCGACATTCTAGGTTTAACAAATCAACATCACTTTCCCTAGAGGTGAGGTCAATGTATTTTCAAGAAGACTAAATTAAGAACAATCAACATCAACATATATTATTTCAAGAAAAATGCTAGAACAAAATCTATTTATTATTGCAAAGTAATTCATTTAAAACACCACATACTATCATATACATTTGTTATAAAATGAGCAATATAACATCACAATTTGATCGTATGTACATTGGATTATTTTCACCATCCAAATTAAAAAAAGCACTACTTGGTATTTCTTTAATTAAGGGTGGATGCCATTATATTATCAACTTCTTTATCCATTGAATCTAAGACACTTCCTCTTTTAGGTATGGAACAAACAACTGATATTTTCTTATCTACTCAATCAATAATCTAGAACTTACTTGGCTTAAGAAGTCAATATATAGGGGTCTAACATAGTCTCCATTATTAGCTTGATTATATTTGAAAACCTTGAACATGTAATAGTCAATGTTTCAAATCTCATATATGTCCTTATAAAATTATGTTCTCCCTACTACAAGATTTTGGTCCTTGGAACTAGCTACTTACATTATCATTGTGACTAACACCATTGTTTTAAACTAACACTGTTGTTTTGGATAATCTGCTTTGTCTCATTTATACATTAGAAAATGAAAACCATAATTTTATACCTCGAGTATTTAATGACATTGGGTCTCAGTCCTTGTATTAACCGTTCAATAATATGTGCGCGAGTTCCCCATCCTCTATAGCATTTGAAATTTAGATATTGAAAACTTCCAGAATAAGTGAATAGGCAATTGTTAAGTTACAAGAGGCATAAAGAAAAGAAACATGACTTTTTTTATGCACATACCTTCTCTTTGAACCAATAGATAACTATATGATTGTGTTTGTCCTTCAACCATTTTCTTTTACATGGTTAATGTGGGTATTATTGCTTTAGCCACATAAAATGCTCCCTTAGCTGTGAATTGAAAAAAGAAAGTTACTGTATTACAATAAAAATAGATTATGTTTCAAACAAGTAAAGAATAATTATGGAAAAGAAGCAATTACTCAATATAAGGTTGGACCTCCAAGATATTTATAGAATATAATATTGGGATTGATCTAGCAATTCACGCCTTACTTCCATAATTATCCCATCAGTAATGGCCTATCAATGACCATTTTATTCTTTTTCTTCTGAGGAACTCCAATGGCATCAAGGCTTAACAAGTACTCAACATAAAATTTAATTTACTCTTCAACAACACAACCTTCTAATTGATTATGCTTATGCACATAACCCTTTAAAACTTTCATGAAAATATTAAATCAGTACATCCATTTTAGATAAGCTAACCTATATAGACTAACTTCTTCGATGAAATGGATAGTTAAATGAACCATAATGTCAATAACAATGTCATTTTGCTACTTGTCTAAAACCACATTGATACATAAACTACTAAAAAAAATCTCATTCTTATAATAGCAATTTAAACATGCTCTATTAAAATTTGATGCATTACTAGTGAAAAGAATTGTTGCATCAAAATATGACAATCATGAGATTTTAACTCACGAATTTTTAAAGCATCTATGGCGCAAAGTTCTTGAAGTTTGAATAATAACCATCAAGCACTTTAGTATTTAATATTCTTTGACAAAACTTTATCTTTTCAGCTTTACTCAATTTGAATTAGGTTGTAGTCAAGTATTACAACTTTAAGCATTAACATTCAGACTCAATTCCATCCTTATCTATATATCCAAAAGATCTAACTAACCATTAGCACTATCTTTAGTCTTAGTTAGAATGTTTAATAAAGCACCACATATATTTTAGACACATTGTTTTTCAATGTGCACAATATCTAATTGGTGGTGAATACACTAATATTTTTAATATTGAAGTTGAAAAAATATTAACTACTTCAAATAGTAATCATTATCACCACTTTGTGTCCTCTTTTTTTTTTACTCATATTTTTATTGTTCGAGCTTATTCTTTTTATTTTTTTTTCCATTTGTAAGGTAAAAACCCTCCATCATATATAATTGTTTCTTGCCACTCAATGGTTTAGGTGAATATTTAGGTTCTTATTTATTGTTAAATGCTTTATTTTGCATCCCGTATGAATGATTAAGTGGAAGAAAGTGTCGTTGCCCCATATAATAAATCTTTTTATAGTGCTCAAGCCTACATCCAAATGTTTGATCCTTACATATGGACATGCATGACATCCACTCATGGCACAACCCAAAACGTTGCCTTATGCAAGGAAATATTTATTGTCAACAATAATATAGCATTCAAGATAAAGTCCTCTTTTTTACTTGCATCATAATCATAAACTCTTACATCCCAAAGAGTTTTAAGGTCATCATTAATAGAGCCAAATAAATGTTAGTGTCATTAACCGATTAGCATAGACTAAAAATCAATAAAGGCAATATCATGAATTTTTTATTTTCACACAACCAAGATGGACAGTTATAATTTACAAGAATAACTGGCTAACAACTATATTTACTACTTAGATATCTATATGGATTAATCTTATTAATTGAAAGACCCAATTTAGGACTTCTATTCTCAAATGCAAATTCAGGCCATTTTTGGTCAACTAATTACCATGAAGTCAAGTTGGCTGGAGGATGATGCATACAATCCATCCATCTCTTATATGCATGCCATGTCAAGTCTTTGGCAGTCTTAGAGATTGAAATATGTATCAAAGGTTGAAATGATCGAAAACATACCAGAAACTCCATAAGAATTTGGAATTTTTTTTTTCTTAACCTTACCTTTACTCCAACTCTTCTACATTGATTGTCATATGAAGGGCATTCTATGAGATGCTCATTTTCTTCTTAAATAAGATACAATCATTCGGACACACATGTATTTTTTAATACTCCATGCTTGACACACTCAGTATCTTCTTGGTATATAAGTTAATGAAGGTAATAAATTTTGTTTAGGATGAATATTATGTACATAACTCAACAAGTTAGAAAAAATCTTGTTTGAGCAACTATGTCTCTTTTTCAAATTGTATAACCTAATCACTCTAGAAAATTTAGTGTATTATGCAAGTGGCGTAGAACTGTTTATTAACATTTTCAAAATGTTATTTATATGATCCATAATACCTATAAGCTTAATGCACTATTTCTTTTGTTTGAGCAAATTTATTATCTAAATTTTCTTACAAATCTTTTCCATTCTGCTATTGAGATTTTATTTCCTCTCCATGGCAATACCAAGTCTTATAATTTTCATCAATATTTGATACAAACAAATAATCTTTAATTGCATGGAAAGTTTAATCCATGATATTAATACTTTTTTTTCACAAGGATATTTTATCAAATTAAGATTATCTGAATATGATTTTGCAAATTCTAAGAATTCTTTGACACCCTATTCATATTCTTAGAATAATTTATCATGTTACAAACCCTAGATAAGTTTGCAATTCTTGTCAGAATTTCATATAAATTATTTTCTCAGTTTGTGTATGGACAAGCATGATCACTAACAATAGATTGACATCATTCGTACAAATTTTATGGGCTGAATCTTCACTATGATATATGGCGAGAAGCCACAACAAGTGTTGATTCTTAAACAACTTATCAAAGTCTTGATATCATTTCAGAAGTCAATTATTATTGACTTTTGTTTTTTGGTTAATTTTGTTCTTTAAATGAGTATGATGGTTTGGCTATTTAAGTTTCGGAAGCCTAATTTCTGGTCATATTCGTCGTGATCAATGTATGTAGTGCCAATTATAAAATCATATAACTTATTATGTATATTTTGTTTTGTAGATTTTCAGGCCACTTGATTCAACTACTTATCTATCTAAGTTCAGAACCAACGAACAGAAACTTATGCAAACAAAGCATGCCTTTTTGAACATAGTAGAAACATACATTTACCAGTAGAAAATGTGTTACAATTTCTAGCACTTTAACACATCCAACAAAAATAAATAAATAATAGACCAATTATTGGGTCCATACTAGAAAGACCAGTCATTTTAAGCAAATGTGTCCATGCCCCACTGCAAACAGAGAAATTATTGGCCATGTGCAGAAGATGCAAAATCATCTCAAGAAAGAAACAAGGGGCTCCATGCATCCAAATTTTAAACACCAACAAGGACCCCAAGCTATCAAATTTCTTAACTCCAAGAAGAACCACATATATTTAGTTTTCTTTCCTGGAAGAGACCAAAAATATCACATAGAAGTGCAACATTAGATATGAACGAAAACAACCACAAACTGGTAACAAGGGAAAAAAAAATAAAAACACCAATAGGCTAGGGTCCACATCCAATTTTGTTAATGAAAACACCTACAAATTGGCACAAACATAATAAAATATGAAGACACGTAAGGACATGCGAAGTATAAAAGAAAGAGAAAGTTCAAATCTCTATTTGATTCTTTACCTAATTCTTGTTGCAGTGAAATTGAAAGAGATATCGGAAGATATGCACTCTTCACAAGTGCACCTTCTCAATTATAGGTCGAGAGTTCTTTGGTTAATGTTAGGAGTATGTAATAATTTTTTTTTAATAAGGATGCTTTTCTTTCTCTGTAGGAGTTCTCTCTCACTGTGTAGCGGATTTCCTCCCTGTATTTTTTGAATGTGCTTCAATACGAAAATGATGTAGTGTCGTATCTCGATTTTCTCTAATGTAATGTAGAAACAAATTGAAGAGTTCCAACTTCCGCTTATTCAACCACAATAACCAGATTCTAGAGTTAGTGTTTTTAATATTCTAAACAAATCTCAGATTCAAGAATCATATAACAAAAAACTTACCCACTCTGACCAAATTAAAGGCAAAATACTTCCCAAAAAAACAATGAATCATTTTTAATGCGTAAAGCAACAATTTTCCTTCTTTTTTCTAAAACCAGAAATCAAGCAATGATACACAAATTCCAAAAACCAAATACTCAAGTGCTGGTAGCTGGCACCGTGTGCCAGCTACACAATTGCTGGCACACGGTGCCAGCAATTTTCCAGCAAGGTGGACAGCTAATTCTTGGCTGTCCACCATGCTAAACTCTCCCTATAAATGGGAGAGTTTAGCAATTCATTTTCCATTGTAATTTAGAGAGAGTTTCTAAAATTTTGAGAGAGTTTTTAAGTGATTTGAGAGAATTAGGTGTATTGGGGTTTTAGGTTGTAAGGCTAAAACACTACAATACTTGTATTCTCCATTTCTAATAGTAAGAGATTCTTCTGTCTTCGCCGTGGACATAGGCTAAAAGCCGAACCACGTAATCTTGTTGTCTTCTTGTCTTTGTCTTATTTTTTACTTTCATTATTTTTCTCAATTTCGCTTTAGCTGCGACCCTGCATCACCCCTCAATTTCCTAACAAGTGGTATCAGAGCTTCTGGTTGAAGGAGGTTACTATTCACGTATACAGTTACTGTTTATACGTACGGTTACTATTCACGTGAAACAGTGGGAGCCGATCCTAGCAGAAGTAGTTCGTGGTGAAAAGTAATGGCGGCAAAATACGAAGTTGAGAAGTTCAATGGAGGTAATTTTACATTGTGGAAAATGAAAATAAATGCGATTTTAAGAAAAAATAAGTGCTTAGAAGCGATTGATGAAAGGCCCGCTGGTATCACTGATGATATCAAGTGGAATGAGATTGACGGTAATGCAGTTGCTGATCTGCATCTAGCACTTGCTGATAACGTGCTATCTAGTGTAGCGGAAAAGAAGACAGTAAAAGAGATCTGGGATACTCTCATTAAATTGTATAAGGCTAAATCTCTGCACAACAAGATCTTCTTAAAAAGGAGATTGTACACTCTTCGAATGACAGAATCCACTTCAGTGACGGAGCACATCAACACATTAAATACTCTATTTTCCCAACTCACTTCCTTGGGGCATAAAATAGAGGCAGGTGAACGTGCAGAGATTCTACTTCAAAGCCTACTAGATTCGTATGATCAACTCATCATCAACTTGACGAATAATATCCTATCGGACTTCTTAGTCTTCGATGATGTTACAGCTGCTGTACTGGGAGAAGAACGAAGACGGAAAAATAAAGAAGACAAACAGGAATGTTCGCAGCAAGCAGAAGCTTTGACAATGATGAGAGGTAGATCAACAGAACGTGGCCCCAGTGGGAGTCAAAATCATGGTAGACCAAAATCCAGAAGTAAGAAGAACGTCAAGTGCTACCATTGTGGCAAGAAAGGCCATCTGAAGAAGGATTGTTGGGGATTGAAGAAAAGTGCAGAGGACAAACCGCAAGGGAATATTGCAAGCACCTCAGATGATGGTGAAATTTTATACAGCGAGGCAGCAACAGTTGTTGAAAGCAGAAAACGGTTCTCTGATGTATGGCTCGTGGATTCAGGAGCTACATGGCATATGACCTCTAAGAGAGAATGGTTCCATCAATATGAACCTACCTCTGGAGGATCTGTATATATGGGTAACGATCATGCTTTGGAAATCGCTGGAATAGGATCCATCAAGATGAAGATGTACGATGGTACTGTTAGTATTATCCAGGAGGTACGACATGTGAAAGGCCTCAAGAAGAATCTTTTGTCATTGGGACAAGTCATATGTGTTTGAAGCTTTCAAAATATTCAGAGCGCGTGTAGAACTTGAATCAGAAAAGAAGATCAAGTGTTTAAGGACAGATAATGGAGGAGAATATACTGGTGAGGATTTTATTGCATTCTGTCAACAAGAAGGCATCAAGCGGCAATTCAGCATAGCTTACACGCCTCAGCAGAATGGAGTAGCAGAGCGGATGAACAGAACCTTGTTGGAGAGAACAAGAGCTATGTTGAGAACTGCAGGTTTAGCCAAGACATTTTGGGCAGAAGCAGTCAAAACCGCCTGTTATGTGGTAAATCGGTCACCATCAACAGCAATCGAGTTGAAGACACCGATGGAGATGTGGACTGGAAAACCAGTTGATTATTCTCACCTTCATACATTTGGAAGTCCTGTGTACGTGATGTATAATTCCCAAGAAACAACGAAGCTGGATCCAAAATCCAAAAAATGCCTTTTCTTGGGATATGCTGATGGAGTCAAGGGGTATCGCCTGTGGGATCCCACTACCCACAAGGTCGTCATCAGCAGAGATGTGATATTTGCAGAAGATAAACTGCAAAGGAATGATAAAGATGATAGCACGGTGAAGGAAAATCTAGAGACTACAATGGTACAAATGGAAAATAATCAAGTACAAGAAGATTCAGATTCTCCTAAAGCAGCACCTGGGCACGAAGAACAAGAACCAGCAGAGTCTGAGGCTACAGATGATCGTCGATCAACTCGTGAGAGACGACCACCAGCGTGGCACTCGGAGTATGTCATGGAGGCTCATGTTGCATACTGCCTTCTAACAGAGGATGGAGAGCCAACAACTTTCTAGGAGGCTTCTAAAAGTCAAGATGTTTCTCTATGGATGACAGCAATGCAAGAAGAGATTGAAGCTTTGCATAAGAACAAAACATGGGAGCTGGTTGCACTGCCACGTGGAAGAAAAGCCATTGGAAACAAATGGGTCTACAAGATCAAACGGGATGGCAATGACCAAGTAGAGCGGTATCGTGCGAGATTGGTGGTGAAAGGTTATGCTCAGAAAGAAGGTATTGACTTTAATGAGATATTTTCCCCTGTAGTTCGACTCATGACAGTCAGAATAGTCTTGGCAATGTGTGCTACATTTGACTTACATCTAGAACAGCTAGATGTGAAGACAGCTTTTCTTCATGGAGAACTTGAAGAAGAAATTTATATGCTCCAACCAGAAGGTTTTAAAGAAGAAGGAAAAGAGAACTTGGTTTGCAGGTTGAATAAATCTCTGTACGGTCTCAAACAGGCGCCGAGGTGTTGGTACAAGAGATTTGATTCCTATATCATCAGCCTTGGATACAACAGACTTAGTTCAGACCATTGTACATACTACAAAAGGTTTGAAGATGATAATGATTTCATTATTTTACTGTTGTACGTGGATGACATGTTGGTGGCAGGCCCCAACAAAGATCGAGTCCAAGAATTAAATGCACAGTTGGCTAAGGAATTTGATATGAAGGACTTGGGACCAGCAAACAAGATTCTAGGGATGCAAATTCACCGAGACAGAAATAACAGGAAGATTTGGCTTTCTCAGAAGAACTACTTAAAGAAAATCTTGTGGCGCTTCAACATGCAAGATTGTAAGCCAATTAGTACCCCACTCCCTGTTAATTTCAAGTTATCCTCTAAGATGTGTCCTAGCAAAGAAGCAGAGAGGAATGAGATGTCTCGAGTACCGTATGCATCAGCAGTGGGAAGTTTAATGTTCGCTATGATTTGTACCAGACCAGACATTGCACAAGCAGTGGGAGCAGTTAGTAGATACATGGCGAATCCTGGTAGAGAGCATTGGGGTTGTGTCAGGAGGATCCTTAGATACATTAAGGGTACCTCAGATGTTGCTTTATGTTACGGAGGATCAGATTTTATTGTTAAGGGCTATGTGGATTCAGATTTTGCAGAAGATCTTGATAAAAGAAAATCCACTACTGGCTATGTGTTTAAACTTGCAGAAGGAGCTGTAAGCTGGGTTTCGAAACTGTAAACTGTTGTGGCATTATCTACTACAGAAGCAGAATACATGGCAGCTACACAAGCTTGCAAGGAAGCAATTTGGATACAAAGATTACTGGAGGAGCTCGGGCACAAGCAAGAGAAAGTTGAATTGTTTTGTGACAGTCAGAGTGCCTTGCACATTGCAAGGAATCCAGCTTTTCATTCAAGAACGAAGCACATAGGTGTTCAATATCACTTTGTTCGTGAAGTGGTAGAAGATGGAAGTGTGGATATGAAAAAAATTCATACAGATGATAACTTTGCAGATGTGATGACCAAGCCCATCAATACCAACAAGTTTGTATGGTGTAGATCCTTGCATGGCCTAGCAGACACGTAGGCAACATGGCATTGGCGAAGAAGAAAGAATGGTGTGGAGAATTGATTGATTCTCAATCAAATCTCCAAGTGGGAGAAATGCTGGTAGCTGGCACCGTGTGCCAGCTACACAATTGCTGGCACACGGTGCCAGCAATTTTCCAGCAAGGTGGATAGCCAATTCTTGGCTGTCCACCATGCTAAACTCTCCCTATAAATGGGAGAGTTTAGCAATTCATTTTCCATTGCAATTTAGAGAGAGTTTCTAAAGCTTTGAGAGAGTTTTTGAGTGATTTGAGAGAATTGGGTGTATTGGGGTTTTGGGTTGTAAGGCTAAAACACTACAATACTTGTATTCTCCATTTCTAATAGTAAGAGATTCTTCTGTCTTCGCCCGTGGACGTAGGCTAAAAGCCGAACCACGTAATCTTGTTGTCTTCTTGTCTTTGTCTTATTTTTTATTTTCATTATTTTTCTCAATTTCGCTTTAGCTGCGACCCTGCATCACCCCTCAATTTCCTAACATCAAGTGTGTAGTACATGATGTCTTTGCACGATTTTGTTACGAGGGATGAATTAAACGATGACGTTTAATATTTTTGTGGCGCTTTTATTTTTGTACTGAAGAGAACCAAAACGACGTTGTTTTCCCTGCAGGGGGGCTTAAAACAATACTAAGTTTGGTTCTGTTAAACAAAATTAACAAATAAAACTAAAAGTTAGAAATATCATATTTTCCTATGTAAATAAAAATTTAAAAGATCATATTTTTATATAAACGACATCGTTTTCATACATCTTTGAACGCAACGTTTAAGTGTTTCTATCACAATTGTTTTTTAAAACTAAGTATTGAAAAATTCTATCATAAATAGATGTTATTTAGTGTCATAAACTACAGATATTTTACGATTAGCTTTTTGTGATAGAAATTATTACTAAATATATATTGATAGAAGATTTATTTAATTGGGACTTGATAAAGTTATAAAAGGCTTGTGATAGATGAGAAATCCTAATAAAATAATTCTGTTAAAAAAAAGCCAGTTTTATAATAGTGTGTAATTATGTTAATTATATGTATAGAGATAAATTGAAATGAAATGTCTAGCAAACGTCTCATCAAGTAAAATATAATATCTACTCCAAAGATTATGCATGCACAGTTTAAACATCTCTAATCTCAACTTTGGTAAACGAGTTCACTATCACGTGACATGCAGATATCTATTGTTTACACATCCTTTTGTTCTACAGTATCATTCTAAAATTGTACTTGATTTCTATGTTATTTTATTTATTGTAATCATTTGACATAATTTTTTATAAAAATATCATTCTTTGACTTTCACAATATATGGTTAGTAAACTTGAAGTATGAATAAAGTCAAAATCTTATAGAATCTTTTAAGTCAAATACACAGTTTTTTACGCAGCGGAACATACACATACTCAACTTTCATTATCGATTGAGCTTGTGCATATTAATCTCTTACTCTCCGTGATAAAGTACATCATTATTATAAAAATGCATATCACGAGATTAATTTTTACTCGTCAAAGTTGTCTATCCAACAAGGCATTTGTATGTAAGTACAATTCACCTGTTTATACCATAAAGAATATTTTATAATGTTTCTCAAGTATGTCAAAATCTCCGTAACAACATTCTAATATTAGTGCGTAGAATATGATTATTATTATTATTATTCATCAATCTTATAACCCTACTAAAATATTTGGTTTTGTACAAATTATAGGCTCTCAACTGCACTTGAGTATAAAAATTATGCTATTTAAGGTTCGTTCGATTGATTTTTTTTAAATAAATTTTTTAAAGGTTGAGTTTTTAAGAAAAATTAATGGTCGTTTGAGCGTTAATTAATTTTTTTTTTAAAGTATTAGAATGTTTGGTTATATATTATTAAAAGTAATTATCTGTTATTAAATTATTAAAAAAGACATTTAATAAAATTTATATTCAAATTTTAAATAATTTGATATTTTTTATATATAAATTTAAATTTGTCATGTATTTTCTCAAATTTAATTTATTAAAAAATAATAATTAAGTAAAATCAATACATAGTAATCAACTAATCAATATAAATTATTGTATTTTGTACAAAAATTAAAAATAAAATAATACTTCTTTTTATTTAAAAAATAAAATATCAACAATAGATTTTAACAGATTCTTATAAAAATATAATAATTGTAATGGAGAATTAGAAGTATAATAAATTTTTAAAAAATATTAAAATGTTAGTTGAATAGGGTTTATTTTTATTAAGGGTACAATATAGAAATAAAAAATATTATTAGGGTATATATGAAATTAAATAAATATTAAAAAAGTTCAAAAGGCTCTATTTTCAAAAGCCTAAAATTTGAGTTTTTAGAAATAAAAACAAAATAATTTTTTTAATCTCTAAAATCTCTTCTCTAATTATAACCAAACAATATCAAAAAAATTAAAAAGAGTTTTTAATATTAAAAAACTCTTTTGGCTAGTAAAGAATTCCATCCAAACGGGTACTTTTTCTTGTTCTTGAGCAATATTAGTCAAGAGTTTATATTTTTTATAATGGGAGTATCCGTATGCTTAAAGTTAACACATTAAATCTTTCAAAAATCTTTCTAATACAAAGCTCTTTTTAAGAGCAATAAGTCTTTTTGAATGATCCCTAAAGAGTTTAACTCCACAATTTTGGTCAACACACCTGTATTATAATCTAAAAAATCTAAAGATAATCATTGCTTAATGGTTTTGACAAAATCTTTGCTATTTTGAGCTTGAGAATATCATCCCATATGATAATAGATTTTGAGCTTGTGAAATTTGCACTATCAACTTGGTAAATGATCCACAATTTGTTTCATATAAACATCCTCTTCTAGTTTTCATTGAAAATATTAGTCTTAACATTCATATGATGTACATGAAAAGATTGCTGGAATAAAAGGTATCAAAGTTAATTTTATAGCTACAAAATTCATCTTTAAGAAAACTGGCATCTTTTGATTCTAGTACAACTATAGTCATTTTCAAGTATTGTTACAGTCCCATCTATTTTGACTAATGAAACCATTTCCTTTGGAGTTTCCAAAAATGGGTTGTGAATGTATGTTGCGACCCCCCAAAAAGTCACATGTGAGTTGGAACAAGTTTCCTTACTGTTGACAACTCATATAGAGAATAACAAACTAATTTACTAGGAACTTAGGCAAAGTTAACAATGCAACTCCCTAGTTAGAAATTAGAAGATCTACTTGTGCCATCATAGATCTAATCATTTTTATGAAGTTTTATTCCTTTTTTTCGCTTCACCATTTTTTGTAAGATCCATGATCTCTAACTATATTGTTATATCTTTAATTTCTATAGTCTACTAAGGACAATTCTAATTAGAAGCACAAATTTAGTTATAATTTGAGCTCAAAAGTAGAGTTCAATTGCACCATTAATACCTTAGTGCATTCAAGAGAAAAATGGACCAGTTTACTTCAATCTAAGGAAGTCGTCTTAGTGTTGTCCTTTCTTTTCACCAATACACTTGCTGCTTAAATGTTTTTTCAATAATGAGCTTCATTTGCCTTTATATATTTCTTTTGAGGCTGAACCTTGTGTTAAACATATAATGTTATTTATGCCTTTAAAGCATGTGTAATAATATTTTATTAGATTAATAAAGTTTATTCATACATATAATTGATCATACATTGATGAACCCATATTTATAAAATATGTGATCTATGTATTAGGCATATGATGCTTACAGAGGGTATAGATCACAAGTTCTTTATAAATTAAATCTAATTCAGAACCATTAATAAAAATGGCATTTTATTATGTAAGGTTGTAGTTTTTCTGCTTCTTATAGTGGATGATTTACCTTAATCATCGAAGTAGAGACTTCGAGTAGAAAAACTAGTGTATATAATACATTGAACAGGACTACTGTGAATTTTAATTTGGTTAACTAAATGCCGTGAATCTTAATTCACAAAAGCTTTAATAAGCTTGATTGATCTTAATCCTGAGCAGGTAATGAACTTACATTCATGCGTTATATCATTTGAGTTATCACAGAGTGAAATCTATATAAATAGTCAAAACCTCAATAGCTTGGGGATATAATTTCATGGGTCGTAGGAACATGTATTTGCAAGATGGAATCTAATAATTAATGTCTACTTAAACTGTTTGCAGTACTTGATTATTAGAATCTGTGACCACAGTTTATTCAATAAATTATTTATTTGTAAATTTATTTACAATTATAGATATATTAAAATTGATCATTAGAGCATTCAGTGACTTAAGGAAAAATAAGTAATTAAAGAGGCAAGGCATTTTTGCATGGCCTAACTTTAATTATGGACATCAATTAGAGGGCCAATTAAGTAGTTATTGTTGGTCTAAAGACTAAGCCCAATTTAATTAAATAGAGTTTTAATTAAATGGGCTTTTATTTTATAACATGGGTTACTAGAGTATAGCCTTTGGCTTTTAATGGAATAGTCTGAGGTTAACTTAAAAGAATTTGTTTATTATGAGATAATAAGGACTAGGCCTTTTAAGTTAGAGTTAGGAAACCCATGGGTCTTGCAGTTCCTCTACTAGCTCAAATCCTAATCAAATTCTAAATTTCTAATCCTAATCCTAATCAAATTCTAAATATCTAAAGGAGATCCTTATATATATAGGAGGTATGTAATAAGAAAATAGGACTACAACCATACAGAGAAAAATTCTTTTACGTGAAAAAAAGAATTTAATTAATACTATTCTTTTAGATTTGGGTATTAGTATATTTAGAGATTAAGAAAGATCTACGTGCCCACACCCGTTGAGTTTGAAGATTGAGGATAGTAGAGAAGATTGCAGCCAATCAATTCAAGATCTGTCATAGCGAGAAATTGAGGTAATCTTTTATCCCTATACATGTAATTATGAACAAGACGTTCTGACTTCCGCTGCCTTTATTTTTATATAAACAAAAAAATTTATTTACAAACCAACACCTTGACCTTTCTAAGTTAAGATCAACCACATAAAATTGTCCATAATCCTTTAGCCACCCCAAGGCACTCTTGTTCTGGATGATGCAAGATATTATCAAATGCATTGATATTATCCTTGTTTACCATTCTAACTTTCATATGCTTTCAACATTCTTCAGCTTACATATCATGTTCAACATCCCTCTTAGGTTTTTCCTCAATGTGTGATTTTGGCGCTTCCTTTGGAGTTCAACTTAATAGTAAGCTCTCTTAGTTTGGCAGTCGAAGAGCTACCAAACTTCTCTTTCTAGGTAAGCTATAGATTTAAACCATTTAATACATTTCAAACTTACACATAGAAGATTTTTAGCATTTTATTCAGCAACGTAATGCAAGTATTGTTATTCTTTCTTCTAGACTTGTTAAGCCTCTAAGTCCTTTTAGTATTGATCAATAGAACTCTTGCTCTATGATGTTTATAGGGTGTTAAGAACTCTTGCTCTTCAACGATGTATTAAACCTCTTTACCGCCATATATCATTTAGTATTTCTCCTATATTTAATTTTTAACATGAAAGTTTTATTTTGATTCACAAACCATTTAAAATATAAAAACAAACACAAATACTAAAACAAATTTATTATTATTTCTATCTTTATGCACATTTATTTATTTTGTCGCAAGCACAAAATCAAAATCATAATAAATTAATAGAAAGATTGAATTCCAGAAATCCTCAAAACATTTAATCATCATCCTTTTCAAGTATTAATATAACATAATTTTAGTCTATTGCATAAAATTTTAGTTCTAATTTGTTTATTCTCTTAGAATCTTAACAACTCAAAACTTTCACTCAAAAACTTTAACATGGGATATATATATATATATAATTTAAAATTATTTGATCACAATAAATAAATAAATTACATATTCTTAATTACACATTAAAATATGTCTTCTCTATAATTAACAAAAAAAATGAACAATAATTCATGAAACTCGCAAAGATTTTTGAATTATGCAACATTATTCTCTTACTCATGTGCATTGTTTATTTTAAAAACTTAATTTTCTTTATAACTTTTAGCTATTCTCTTATACCAATGTCTTTTATCAAGTACAAAATGGCTCATATATCCTACGCTACAGTGATTAGAGTGAAGTTCAATGCTGTGCTTTGTGCCAACATAACATAATACTCATTTGGAAACTTAAATATCAATTAGATTTCACAAACAAATTCAAATATATCACTCTCATGCTTAAATTTTATAAAGAAAGTTAATTATGTCATGCTTGCACTGACCAGTTTTTCTTAAGCCATAATAAATATGTTGAAGCGGAAGTAATCAAATAAGTAAATATCTCAAATAATATAATGCAGAAACAAGCAATTACGAAATTAGAGAGAGAAAAGGTAGAAGATTAATACACAGAATTTACGTTGTTTGGCAACTTGCCTACATCCATGGTGGATCCAGATCACACTCTCTTTATTATTGAATCTCAATGCATTAACAAAATATGTCTTTTACACGAAAGAACTCACTCTTTCTTGCAAATTAGGGGTTTCTCTCAGTAAGAATCATAAAATTCACTTAAATATCACAAAGATGTCACTAAGATATTGTGTTGATCACTAAGATGTGTTTACAAGCTAATTGAGGGCCTTTATATAGACTTTAGAATGACCTAGGTTAACCCTAAATGTGTGGTAGTCATTTAAGTGAAACTTGGAGCAAGTGGGAATCGAAACAAATTTGAGAAATAACTTTCCCGCACCGGGTTCCCCGTGCTCACTCCCTAGTGCCGCGATGCTGGATGGTTGTGCTTGGCGGCACAGTGATGGCGCTACGGTGCTCAGGTACTGTCTGGGGCACCGCAATGCCTACGCTTAGGCTGCCGCATTCATATTTTCACCTTCTTTCATGTCTGTCTTTGATCTTTGCGCACCCAACGCATTTGACTTGTTCTACAAATCATATCCTGATTTTTTTTAATCAACTTTCTTATAAATCCCCTCCTTGATTCAAAATCATTCGCAAAAGTATCTTGGTCTTTTAAATCCATATCTTCGATCACCCTTACATAGTAGTAACTCCAGTTAAATCCTTACATAAGATAAACTTAATTAAGGGAAGTAGTTTAGTTAACATATTAGTAGGATTTTCAGACGATGCTATTTTTGTTAGACTAACTTTACCATTTTGGATAATCTCTCGAATGTAATGGAACTATACATCAATGTGTTTAGACATATCATGAAACACTTGATGCTTGCTTAAGTGTATGGCACTCTGGCGGTCACAATACACACCGGTGTTCACATCTTCAGTAGCCATTACTTCTACGCATATGCCTTTCAACCACAGCCTCCTTAAGAGTTTCTTCAACAACTATATGCTCTGCCTCTATGGTAAATAGTGCAACCACATGTTGTAAAACTAATCTCCAACACATACTATACCTAAACACTGTGAATACATAACCCGTCAATAATCTTCTTCTATTTAGATCAACTGTATAATTTAAGTCTACGTATCCTCTTACCATTACACTATTGTCCTTATCCTTTTTATACATCAATCCATAATTTGATGCCCCATTGAGATATCTCAAAATCCACTTCACTGCAAGCTAGTGATCCTTATCTGGATTTGCCATGTATCAACTCATCACGCTCATAACCTGTGCTATGACTAGTCTTGTATAAATCATTACATACATGATACTTCCTACAGCACTTGCATACGGTACTTTACTCATCAGCAATTTTTCTTCTTCAAATGTCAGCGACTATGTTGTTGAAAGTTTGAAATGCATGGCCAAAAGAGTAGAGACAGCCTTTGCATTGGTTATACTAAACCTTTCAAAGACTTTGAGTATATATCGCTGTTGGAACAAGAAGATAAAATCTCTTCTCTCTCTCTCTTATAATATCCATACCCAATATCTTCTTTATTGCTCCCAAATCCTTCATCTCAAACTCGCCACTCAACTACTTCTTGAGTTTCTGTATCTCTTCCATGTTTTTACATGCAATCAACATATCATCGATATATAGAAGCAAATAGATTATCCCGTAACTCAAGCTCTTAAAGTATATGCATCCGTCATACTGGCTCCTTCTAAAGCCATAAGCTATCATAAACTTACTAAATCTCTTATACCACTATCTAGGTGATTACTTGCTCCTATTAAAGCCACAAGCCATCATAAACTTATAAAATCTTCTATATCAATGTCTAGGTGATTGCTTTCACCCATATAACAACTTATTCAATAAACAAGCATGATCCTCTTTTTCAGGCTCTATAAACCCTTGCGGTTGTGTCATGTAAATCGTCTCTTCAAGCTCTCCATACAGAAAAGTTGTCTTTACATCCATCTGCTCTAAATGTAAATCAAGGTTTGCATACATGGCTAACTGAATCCTAATGGATGCGTGCCTGATGACTTTAGAGAATATCTCATGAGTGTCAACTCCCCCTCTCTGAATAAAACTTTGTCTAACTAACCTAGCCTTGAATCTTGTAGGCTCTATCCTCTGTATCCCCTTCTTCACCTTATATACCCACTTGCACCCAACTAATTATTTTTTAGGTCTTTCCACCAACTTTCAAGTATTATTTTTCTTAAGAAAACTAATCTCTTCTTCTATGGCATGCTGCCATTCTTTCTTGTTTTCACTCTTCATAGCATCATCATATGTTCTAGGCTTGTCAAATTCAATAGTGTAAGCAGAACTAAAAGCGTGAGCAACTAAATCTGTTTTTGCATACCTAATTAGAAAGTTAATCGTTCTCTTTAGTCTGTCTTTGGCTAGCTGGTACTTTTCAAGTTTCATCTAAGGAGTCTTAGTCTTTCTCTAGGTGGACATGGAGAAACTCGTCGATGTTCTTGGTTCTTCTTCAAGGATCTCCTTGTTGAAATGCTGATCTAAAGGCATATCCAATCTACTCTTAAGCTCTACTTCAACTTATATTGACTCATGTGCCAAGTCTTCATTGGTCACAAGTTAATCTTTCTCATCTTCTTGAGAGGCTTTCAACATAGTCGTCTCATTGAACATCACGTTATAGCTTATGATAATCCTTGGTGATGTTAAATCTTTACACCACACTTTGTATCCTTTCACTCCTTCAGGATACCCTATGAATACCTCTTTGATAACTCTAAGTTTTAATTTATCTTCCTTAACATGTATAAAGGCACGGCAATAAAAAATTTTGAGGTGGTCATACTTATAAGGGTTGCCAAATCATTTCTCTTCTGGCATCTTGAAGTCAATTGGTGAAGAAGAACTTCTATTAATCAAATAAACTACAGTTACTACAACTTCTCCCCAAAATATTTTGGACATCTTTGTATTAGTAAGCATACATCTAACCCTTTTAAGTAGGGTCTTATTCATCCTCTCAGCTATGTCATTCTGCTATGGTGTTGATCTCACCATTGTATGCCTTCAATCCTATGCTTGGCACAAAAGCTATCAAATTTTATATTACAAAACTCGAGGCCATTGTTAGTTCTTAGCCTCTTCACCTTTTTACTAGTCCGATTCTCAATAAAAATCTTTCAAGTCTTGAATGTATCAAACACTTGATCCTTGCTCTTCAATACATAAACTCACAGCTTCCTTGAATAGTCATCAATCAAATTGAAAATACATCTAGCACCACTAAGAGTAGCTATCTGAGCTGGTCCCCAAAGATCCGAGTGTATGTAGTTAAGAGTCCCTTTAATCTTGTGCTCACCGATACTAAACCCCACTCTATGTACTTTTCTAAGCACACAATGTTCACAAAAATTCAATGGCTAGAACCTATCCTCACAAAATGCCTTTTGATTTAATAACTTCTTTAGGTTTCTCTCACCTAGGTGTGCTAGTTTAAGATGTCACAATTTGGTTTGCATATTCTCATAATCTATAGAGAATAATACATAACCATTTACAACTTCTTCCTTTAGCATATAAACACCTTTCTGCTTCTCTCCTCTTATTACCATTATCGAACCTTTCAATACTCTTAAAACTCCTCCGTCAATCTTGATGGAACACTCATTCTAGTCTAAAGTCCCTA
This sequence comes from Ailanthus altissimus, assembly GCA_946807835.1. Taxonomy (NCBI): domain Eukaryota; kingdom Viridiplantae; phylum Streptophyta; class Magnoliopsida; order Sapindales; family Simaroubaceae; genus Ailanthus; species Ailanthus altissimus. Next base: position 5,076,474 of record OX327713.1, on the reverse strand, counting down.
GTAAGATCAAATTTCGCTTGAGGTTAAGAACATACCTAACTTTTGTCAACTCTCTCACTCGTCCATCATGTAGCCTAAGTTTAATACTACCAATTTTCATTATCTGATATGCAATGTCATTACCCATTAACATCTTACCACCAATAATGGGCTAGTAATTTATAAACCAAGACTTTGTGTAGGCACATATGAAATGTACAACGAGAAGTAAGCACCCATTATTTAATACTCTTACCATAAGTAACAACTAAAGTCTTTGTTGTCATAGCTATCATCATAAATAAGGGCAGCATCTATTTTCTTCTTGTCTTGTGCTTTCTTCTCTGGACAGTTTTTTATGAAGTGCTCATCTTTCTTGCAGTAATAGCACTTCTTAGGATTCTTGGACTTCAATCTTGAGCCATTTTTTCTTTCATCTCTATATGAGGGCATTCTCTTACAGATAGACTGTTTACATTGCCCTCAATCTACTTTCCTAATAGCTTTGAGTTTAATGATGATTTCATATTGCTCATCGTTAAACTTTCTCTGACATAGAAAAATGTATCAACAAAGCCCTCATAACTTTTAGGAAGTGAACTCAGTAGGATAATTATCCTATCTTTATCTTCTATCTTAATGTTGATAGATTCAAGATCAAGAATGATCTTATTGAACGCATCTATATGATCTTTCATCGGTGTCCCTTCTAACATGGATAACTAATACAGCTTCTTCTTCATATGTAATCTGTTGGCCAACAACTTTCGCATATAAAGAGAATCAAGCTTCTTCCAAATATTAATCATCGTCATCTCACCTGCTACCTCCTTTAGTACTTTATCGTTCAATGACAGAACGATTATACTATGAGCTTTTTCTTGAATGCTTCTTCTTTCTGCTTCGGCCTTAGATGACTCTGTAATTTTCTCCTCTTCACTAGATGGAGCTACAGTCTCCTCTAATGCCAAGCATAACCGTTGGCTCACCAACAACGCCTTAACCTTCATCTTTCACAAATTGAAGTCATTTGTACCATTGAATTTCTCTACCTTATACTTGGGTGTGGCATTGTCTGCTTAAAACCTGGCTCTTATTCCAGTATGTTGAAGCAAAAGCAATCAAACAAGCAAATATCGCAAATAATATAATGTAGAAACAAGCAATTAAAAAACTAGCGAGAGAAAAGGTAGAAGATTAACACACAGAATTTATGTGGTTCAATAACTTGCCTACGTCCACACCGGATCCGAATCACACTCTCTTTATTATTGAATCTTAAAGCACTCACAAAGTATGCCTTTTACAAGAAAGAACACACTTTCTCTTACAAACTAGGGGTTTCTCTCACTAAAAATCACAAAGAACACTTAGATCACTTAAATATCACAAGAATGTCACTAAGATGTTGTGTTGATAACTAAGATGTATTTACAAGCTAATTGAGGGCCTTTATATAGGTTTTAGGATGCCCTAGGTTAACCTTACTGCAGCGCCCACGCCTAGGCCACCACTTTAATATTTTCTCAAGCTTTCACGTCAATCTTTGATCCTCATGCATGCAACGCACTAGGCTTACTCTCCAAATCATATCTCGATGATTTTTAATCAAATTTCTCATAGAATAAAGTGTCTACCAAGTGCAATAGTTCACTTTATGCTAGACATAATTTGATGCTCCTTTGTACACTTGAACTCAATAAGATATTTAAACATGTCACTATCATATTTTAGCGACAATTCTAATTTTAGACATTGCTTCATGGAATGCAAGTTTAAAAGCAAAAGTTGTCACTCCAATTATTTAAAAATATGCCAACATAGGACCTTTTTTTGGTTTCAACATGTAGATCTATGAAAATGGTTCAATTATCCCACATAGAGTCACTACTAAAAAAAAAGGTTTTAGTGATAGATATTATTATATATAAATAGAGTTTTTTAGTAAATACAATCTATCACTTAAAGTCGCCTCACTAATCTATGATAGATTATTTCTATCATAGATTAGTGATAGATAAATTTTATGATAGATACATTCTATCACAAATTTGTGACTTATAAATTTGGTAAGTGATATGGTAGCTGGCGTGTACACTTATGTGGTAGCTAATGTGTACATTTATATGACAGCTAATATGTGATAGATGACTATCACTACTTCGTGTTAGAATTTTATCACTAATTTATAATAGATGCCTATCACTAATTTTGATAGACTTTTATCATTATTATTTTATTCTCAAAATTGATTTATTTATATATATATAATTAAATTAATATTTGTATTCTAAACAATATTATTATATAATATAGATTACAATTTAAAAATATTCAACAATTTACTAAATGCATTAAATTAATCAATAATTCACAAATAACATCTAAACAACATTCAAGTTATATACTTCCTTAACAACAACACTATAAAATCCAACATCCAAATTCAACATCAATTTACAAATATTTAACTATAAAGTATGAAGACTACAAGTTATATGCTTCAAAAGTAAAACATCAATCAAACATCCAACAATTATAAAATTCAACAATAATTTATAAAATGAATATGCTTCCAAAGCCAACCTGCAATGAAAGAAAAGATAAGTAAGTATATATATATGAATTTGGTTTCATCTACACTATGGTCACAGAGAAAAGATAGGTAAGACCCGCTTCTGTAAATTTCACAAGGAATAATACATTAGATAAATATATTCTAAACTTATTAAATTAGCTTAATTATAATTCATTCTCGAAAGTACTGGGACATTGAAAAGATGTTAAAGTTTACCTTATCATCACACTGCATTAAACCCTTATATCATCCTATATATAAAACTAAATATTCAAATGTAGCTATTTGCTCATCCTTTATCCATGCATACAGGCAATATAATATAATATTTCAAAAAAAAGTAAAGATTTTGAAGATTTGCATAATTTAATAAAATAAGATGCATTACATAGGATACAAAAAAAAAACAAACAAACTAATTAAAACCCATTAATGTACCTAATAACATATCTCACAAGTTATATCTCATTTCTCATCGTACGAATGTTGAATGCACTTTTTATGAGCATATTGAAAAAACCATAAAACTAGTAAATAGAGAGAAAAAGAAATATACATAAGAAGAGTAATAGTACATAGAAATATGGAAGCTAATTGGTAGCTTCAATAGTAGCCTATTTCAGAATAGTTTCTTTAAAGAAAAGACTACTTTAATATAAACTTATTAACTACAATACCTAAGTGTTTATAATTCTATAAGGCTTTTTATTTCTCTAACTGGACAAGATTTAAAGATAATCCCATTTCAGCCATTTACATAAGTTTATTGCCTAAGTAAACTAGTAGGCAATATAGAAAGTTGGTGTGTTATTTGATGCAACATTATCAAATGTGAGATAAATAACCATTGCCACTACACAAACACTAAAACATAGAATCAAGAAATGAAATAATTGAAAACTAATTCATCCTAAACAACAAAATGTTATGACTTTTCACCAATAACTAACTGAACTACTCTTGACTATTAAAAAGTGATGACCATACAATGATAATAATTGAAGTTCCAATCAAAAGTTCAAGTGATTCAACAAGTTACCTTTTTCTACCACAACTATCCACAGTAAGTCATGAATGGTGACAATGATTCAAGTTAGTTGGTGTAAAAGAAAATAAAATAGTCAACTAAATATTTGCAAAACATTAATTAAAAAAACTTAAGATCCAATATATGAACTGTGTCTCAAACATCAAGTTACAATATTCATAAATTGAATAAAATAAGTGTCTAGCTTACAATATGTTGGCTTATAGCAGCCTCTGGCTCAGAGTTTGACACCTTGGAATGAACTTGTGATGAGTGCATATCATGATGTGATGCTACTACAGGAGGTGCCACTACATGGAAATTACCAACACTTTGGCAAGGCAAAGCCTTATTCTGCGACCTACCCCTTCTTATAAGCCCTTGATATTTGATCCAAGACCCCAATCTAGGTAGATTGAAATCCAGAGAGCTCATACAATTAGACCTTTTTTTGCTTGTCTCATTTTCTCTGAACCTCATGAAAAGGATCTACAAAGTTAATAAAGCCTCACATTAGAAACAAAATTTAAAAAATGAACAAATAAATTCAAAATACTCTTTTAATAATCGTGACATAGAATACTGAAACAGTATCTAACATCACTATAAATATACAAGTGATAAGGGCAAAATTATCATATATTTTCTCATATTTTTACGTTGATATTTTATTATTTTATGAGAATAGATGGCTATTTATGTGCATTATTATTATTTATAGAGATTTGAATGAAATTTAAAGAAAGGACGCAAAAGTAGCAAAAATAGGGACTAAAATGCAAACTTTTCAAAGTATGTGACCAGCACCTTAGCACCACGAGGATTATCGCCCCAGTTCTGGAACAGTGATTGAAATAAGAAAAATGACCTGTTTAAGTCGCATCTGGCGCCCCAGTGCCAAATAGTCACACCGCCAGCGATAAGCCAATGCCCCAACACTATCATCCCACCGCCTCCAGCGATGAAGCCATTTTCATGCGTCACTCTAGCGACAACTGCATAGTGCCCCAGCGGTAGTGCGAGTCCTAATCCAATGAGAATTGATATTTTCAAGCTCATATCAATCCCTATAAAAAGTCACTTGTTCCAAACCTTTAAGGATAAACCCAGATAACCTAGAGCAATTTAAGATCACCAAGAATACAGAGCACGAATCTTGAATAGCAATAGGAGTTTAATTGAAGCAACTTTAGAGAGAGATTCAAGGCGTTCTTCGGCATTAAGAGTATCTTAGGCAGCGCAATTAAGAGCAATTCAATGTCTATATCAGTTTGCTATTGATTGTATTATGATTTATTATTATTTTTACTGCTGTTCTCTTGTAGCCATAAGCTAAATTTATTTTCTAGGGTTAATACTTGAACTTAATATGTGTGCTTAATTGCCATATCTTCTGAATATTTAATAAACTTAGTTCTTTGATATTTAAATTACTTGATCTTAATGCTTCAATATATCTAGCTAATATATGGTGAATGAGTTGGTAATATTATTGATAAACTTGGAAAAGAAATCATAATATTCAGACCTAGGTAATTTGATGCATGATTGTAGAGTAACATTCAATATTGCATATGTAAGTTTCAATTTAGGACAGAAATATACCTAATTGGCATGTATGATCAATAAGACTTAATCTCAATGAATCTTAATTTATTACAAGTACCATAGAAATATAGGTATTTGGTAAATTAAGGTATACTTGCATGACCTTGGAAGAGGCTTGTGAATACATTAGTGTCTTGATCAATAACAAAGACTAAGGGAGTTAAATATTAGAAATTAATTATTAGAAAGCATATTGAGGGATAGTATTAATCCTAGGTTTTCTATACATTGCTATCATCTAATTCTCTTTGCATTGTGTTTTGCTTTTATATTTTCTACATTCATTTTTAGATTTTTATTTTTTTGAATATTATTAGGAAGACATAATTTTAGTAATTGGTTAAAAATAAAACATTATACATGTGGGTTCGACATACAACTTATTTAATCCCTTTATTACTTGCATACGATATTGTATACTTACACTTAATTTTAAGATATAAAAAATATCGCATCAATAAGAAAACTAATACAAGATACAAAATAGTATGCTTTTTTCTTCTATTTTGTATCCATATCAACAACAATTACTTGTTATATAACTTTTAAACCAAGTCTATGTCACTTCAAAACTACAACTGTAGAGACTTCATAAACTATTGATAAAAAAAAGGCACGTTAAAGAAACCATATGTTTACAAATTTTTAGAAAATAATTTATTTAAAAAATAAATTAGATTCATTACGTTAAAATAATTTAATAACTATATTTCAGTTTGGTGCTAGGTAAATGATACATCCCCTATTTAAGAAATCAATGGATGCCAAGCATATGCCTCTTTTATGATAAGTATAATTTGGATATATATTATGGCCCATTTTATCTTAATAATTATCCATATTTCAAGTAAATTCATAGTTATTTATGCTTTGATTGTTGATTTTACAAGTTTTAATCACACTGAGATGGGAATAGAAGCTAATGGAAGATATAAGGAACAATTTAAAGGCAAAAGAAAGCCACTGAAAATTAGGGATCGAAATGACAAAAATGCAAAACTGGTGATGAACGCCCCAGCGTTAAGGTCTACAACACCCTAGCATTCTTATATCAATGAAGAATGCCCCTGCATTCGTTAATGAAAGCTCCAGAATTTATGCATCAATGAAGAATGCCCCTGCGTGGAGGACATCAACGTTAGGGTAAAATTTTGGATTTAGATCGCGAAGCCCCAACGTTTACAGTGAAACGCCACAGCGCTACTAACACCCCGGCGTTATTGTATTGAAACACCCCGACGTTGGGCTAACGCCAGCGCATTCTTGGTGTAACACCCCAGCGTTGGTGTTCAACTATAAAAACATTACATTTTGCCCCCTGTAGTAATTTTTTCGGACCTCTTCGGAAAACACCTAAAACTTTCTCAACTAAAACACCTTCCTAATCTAGAAATGACCTTTAATTGATAATCGAACACTAAAACAACAATCAAACGATATTTGGTGGAGAGATTGTACAAGATCAACCTAATCAATATCATTTTGGAGGGTCAATTCTAGATCAATCCTTGAACTTATACTTCCTTTACTTCAATATTTACTGGTTTGATCCGAATTGACCTGTTTATATCATGTTTATATTTGTAATTGATCTTGATATTATTATCATGTTGATCTAAATTTAATTTCTAGGATTATAGCATTGATCTTAATATGATGGATTAATTTGTTGAAGACGATTATTGTGAACTTAATTCTTGTTCAATTTGTTGGATCTTAATGCCTTTGATATACTAGCCATATGTTGAATGAATTGGTAATGATTAAATAAACTTGGAAAATGAATTTAATTGTTAACCCCGTGACAAATTGATACATGATCACAAAGTGGCATTTGTGAGTTTCGATCTAGGATAAGAATATACTTAGATGACATGTATGGTTAATACAACTAGTGCTTAATGAATCTTGATCTATTTAATTACCATAGGAATATAGGAAATTAATAGATCTTGGTATAATCACTTGACCATCAGAAGAGGCTCGTGGTGAGATTAGTGTTGTGACCAACAATTAAATTGAGAGAATAATAATTGAAGCACCATTGTTGGAAAATTATATTAAGTGATAGCTATAATCCTAAATCTTCGTCATATATTGTCAGATTTGTTTTTGAATTTGATTGTTAATTATAGTTGATAACGTAGATAATGTTTAGCTAAAGTTTTCTTAAACAATTCAAAATAATCAATCTTTTGGATAAAAGCGAGAAGATACAATTTTAGTAATTGGTTAGAAATACAATAAACTCCTATGGGATCGATACTCTATTCACTCTATATTATGTGTTTCCGATAGCGTGCACTTGTGCTTAATATAGAAATAACCTATCAAGTTTTTAGCGCCGTTGCCAGGGAATTAGGTTTATTTCTGCCAATACTAATACCACTCTATCTTACTTTTAATTCAAATTTCATTTTCTGTTTTATTTTATGTTCTTTAATTAATTCTTATGTGATTTCCATTTTGTTTTGTTTATTATATTGTATTTTTGCAAATCTTTATTTTTATGTTATTATTAATTGTTGTTGTTAATTCTATTCATATTAAATTGATATTTAAATTATTGTTATTTATTTTATATAAGTTTTTTTTATGTTATTATTATTATTACTTGAATTTATTTTTATTTTGTGCCTTATTGTTTTTCTTTATTTTTTGTTTGTCTTGATAGCCACAACTATACATGCGTAGATCTAGGAGTGTTGAATTGACTATTTTTTTTTATCCTGAAATAGAAAGAACACTAAGAAGAATTCGACAAGAACAAGCTTAATTGAACATAATGAATGATCAAAATCCTGACCCTGTGGCTGAAAAGCCAAGATCGTTGAGAGATTATGTTGTCCTGTTAGTTGATGGGATACATTCTAGCATTAGGCGACCAACGATCAATGCAAACAATTTTGAAATTAAACTCAGCACAATCCAAATGCTAAAGGACTCAGTACAATTCAGCGAGTTACCCCATGATGATCCAAATGAGCATATCATGAATTTTTTAAAATTTGTGATACATTTAGATATAATGGAATATTCGATGATACAATTAGATTTCGATTATTCCCTTTTTCATTAAGGGATAAAGCAAAGAGTTGGTTAATGTCATTGCCATCTGGATCAATTTTAACGTGGGAAGAACTTACGAGAAAATTTCTCGCTAAATTCTTTCCACCAACAAAGACAGCCAAGATGCGCAATGATATTACATCATTTGTGCAATTTAATTCTAAGTCATTGTATAAAGCATGGGAGAGATTTAAAGATATGCTTCAAAAATGCCCATACCACAGAGTTCCTAAATGGTTACTTGTGCAAACATTTTACAATGGACTTGTGAGGCATTTAAGAACAATTATGGATACTGCAACAGGTGGTGTTTTAATGAATAAGTCCATTGATGAAGCTTATGACCTGTTGGAAGAAATGGCATCCAACAGTTATCAGTGGCCTTCAGAAAGAATAAATCCAAGAAAAACAGTTGGAGTACATGAAATTGAGGCCTTGACTGCCTTAATAGCCCAAATCAACCTTATATCCAAAAAGGTTGATGCTTTAGGAGTCAACTCAATAACCAGTCAACCAATATCTTGTGATTTTTGTGGTGATAACCACCATAATGAGCATTGCATTAAAAGTGCGAATTATGTTAGAAATTTTAATAGAAATCAAAACAATCCCAACTCTAATTTCTATAATCCTGGGTGGCGAAATCATCCGAACTTCTCTTGGAGCAATAACCAAGAGCAATCATCTAAACCATTCAATCTACCCGGATTTCATGCCCTACCAATTCAACAGTAGATTAAGAAGAAACTGGCTTTGGAAGATATGTTCATGAAATATATGAAACAAACAGATACACTTCTCTAAAGCCAAACAAATCTTATTCAAAATCAAGCTGCATCATTGAGAGCCCTGGAGACCCAAGTTGGACAACTAGCTTCAGCAATGAACAACCGTTTACATGGTGCTCTATTAGGTAACATTGAAGCCAATCCAAGAGGTGACAAAGAACAATGCAAGGTAATCACTTTGCAAAGTGGTAAGGAAGTACAGCCCATTGAAATGCAACCTTCAATGCAACAAAAAGCACACCAAGAAGACCCAGCATCAGAAGTTCACACAGAAAAGATAAACAATGTAGAATATGCTCAAAAAGGGAAATCAGTGAAAAACCCTAAATTGTAGCCTTACACTCCACCTCCACCATTCCCACAAAAGTTGCAGAAAAAGAAATTAAATAAGCAATTTTCTAAATTTCTTGAAATATTTAAAAATTGCATATTACACATCCCTTTTGCTGAAGCATTAGAGCAAATTCTGAGTTATATCAAGTTCATGAATGACATACTTTCAAGAAAAAGAAAGCTGGACGACTTTAAAACTGTGGCATTAACTGAAGAATGCAGTGCCATTTTTCAGAAGAAACTACCGCCTAAACTCAAAGATCCTGGAAGTTTTACCATTCCATGCACTATTGGAAATCGATATTTTGGGAAGGCTTTATGTGACCTAGGCGCAAGTATTAATCTCATGCCATTGTCAATCTACAACAAGTTAGGTCTATGTGCTACAAAGCCAATAAATGTCACTCTCTAACTTGTAGATCGGTCCCTCTCATATCTAAAAGGTGTCATCAAAGATGTTCTTGTCAAGATAGCTAAGTTCATATTTCCAGCAGATTTTATAGTGCTTGATATAGAGAAAGATCGAGAGATCCCTATCATTTTGAGCAAATCATTTTTAGTAACTGGAAGAACCCTAATTGATGTTCAGAAGGGTGAGTTAAATATGAGGGTTCAAAATAAAGAAATAACCTTCAATGTGTTCAAGGCAATGAAGTTCCCAATTGAATTAGATGACTGGGATGAAGTCGATGTCATTGATGGAGAAGTAAAGAAGGTTTACACAATTAATGCCATTGAAGACTCTATTGAAAATGCCATAATCAATGGGGATAAAGCTGAGAACCATAAAGTCAGGGAGTATATGAAAGCATTGAATGCATTACACAGTTTCGGCCATATGAGACTTAGGTATGAATCAATAGACAGACCGAAGAACATTAAGGCAAGCAATAAGCCCTCAATAAAAAAACCACCAAACCTTGAGCTTAAGCCATTGCCAAATCACTTAAGGTATGCTTATCTAGGTGAATCTTCTATTCTTCTTGTTATTATTTCTGCTGAGCTCGATGAGATACAGGAAGAGAAACTACTCAGAGTACTCTGGCAATTTAAGAGAGCAATTGGTTGGACCATTGCTGACATTCGAGGTATTAGTCCATCCTTTTGCATGCATAAAATTTTGCTTGAAGAAAATCATAAGCCAACTATAGAGCAATAGAGAAGACTGAACCCAGTGATAAAGGAAGTGGTCAAGAAGGGAATAATCAAATGGTTAGATGCTGGGATCATTTATCTAATATCTAATAGCTCATGGGTGAGTCCAGTTCAATGTGTACCTAAAGATGGAAGAGTTACTGTAGTGAAATATGAGAACAATGAATTAATTTCTACTCGCACAATAATTAGATGGAGAATATGCATGGACTATCAAAAGCTTAATAAGGCCACGAGGAAAGATCACTTTCCTCTTCCTTTCATTGATCAAATGCTAGATAGATTAGCTAGGCATCAGTATTATTATTTCTTGGATGGATACTCAAGTTACAATCAAATTACAATCGCACCAGAAGACCAGGAGAAAACCACATTTACATGTCCATATGGTACATTTTCATTTCGGAGAATGCCATTCGGTCTATGTAATGCACTTGCCACATTTCAGTGGTGTATGATGGTAATTTTTTCAGACATTGTGGAACATTTCCTGGAAGTATTCATGGATGATTTTTCAGTTTTTGGGGATTCGTTTGATTTATACCTCAAAAAATTAGCATTTGTGCTTAAAAGATGCGATGAGACAAACTTAGCGCTAAATTAGGAGAAGTGTCATTTTATGGCAAGGAAGGTATTGTTTTAAGGCATAAAATATCTTCAAAAGGTGTAGAAGTTGATAAGGCTAAGATCGAAACAATTGAAAAGTTACCTCCACCTACTAACGTGAAGGGTGTTTGGAGTTTTTTTGGTCATGTAGGATTTTATAGGAGGTTCATTAAGGACTTTTTTAAGATCTCTAAACCTCTTTGCAACTTGTTAAAGAAGGATATGGTGTTTCACTTTGATGAAGCCTGTCAAAAACCTTCGAAACCTTGAAGAAGAAACTCATTTTTGCACCAATTATCATAGCACCATATTGGAGTCTTCCATTTGAGATGATGTGCGATGCTAGTGACACAGCTGTTGGTGTAGTGTTTGGACAAAGGAAAGATAAGGTCTTTCACACCATTTATTATGCAAGTAAGACCTTAAATGGCACACAGATCAACTACACAACCACAGAGAATGAGCTATTCTCTATAGTATTTACTTTCGACAAGTTCAGATCCTACTTGATTGGAATCAAAGTAATTATGTTCACAGATCACTCAGCCATTAAATACTTGATTGTCAAGAAAGATGCTAAACCCAGATTAATCAGATGGGTGTTACTACTTCAAGAGTTTGATTTGGAGATTAGAGATAAGAAGGGATCTGAGAACCAAGTTGCTGACCATTTGTCCAAATTGGAAGGAGAAGACAAGAGCATGACCTTGATCAATTAATCCTTTCCAGATGAGCAACTTCTTGCAGTTCAGCATCATGAAATACCATGGTATATTGACTTTGTTAACTACCTTGTTAGTGGTATTTTACCTCCTAACCTAACTCCTCAGTAAAGAAAAAAATTCTTACACGATGTCAAGTTTTACCATTGGGATGAACCTTTCTTATTCAGATAATGTGCAGATCAATTGCTGAGAAGATGTGTTCCAAAACAAAGATGAAAAACATCCTGTAACATTGTCACTCTTTAGATTATAGAGGACATTTTGGGGTATTAAAACTGCTGCAAATGTGCTGCAATGTGGTTTCTATTGGCCAACAATGTTTAAAGATGCCTATCTATTTGCTTTATAGTGTAATTGTTGCCAAATGATTGGGAATATAACAAAAAGGTAAGAGATGCCTCTGCAAAACATTTTGGAAGTGGAAATTTTTTATGTTTAGGGAATTGACTTTATGGAACCCATTTCTTTAGGCAGTCATAAATACATGCTTGTGGCTGTTGACTACGTGTTAAAGTGGGTAGTAGCTGCCGCACTTCCAACTAATAATGCTAAGGTAGTGCTGAGGTTCTTGAAAAAGAACATCTTTACTAGATATGGCACTCCAAGAGCAATAATCAATGATGAAGGGTCACATTTTTATAACAAGTACTTTTCGACTCTTTAATAAAAGTATGGAGTAAGATACAAAGTTGCCACTGCATATCATCCTCAACCTAGTGAGTAGGCAGAAGTATCAAATAGAGAAGTCAAATAAATTCTTGAGAAGATAGTGAAGCCTAGTAGGAAAGATTGGGCTATGCGATTGGATGAAGCACTTTGGACCTACCACACGGCCTTTAAAGCTTCAATTGGAATGTCCCCATACCGTCTTGTCTTTGGGAAAGCATGTCATTTATCGGTGGAATGAGAGTATAAAGCTTATTGGGCCATCAAAGCCCTTAATTTCGATATGCAAGCTGCTGGTGATAGGCGAACCCTTCAACTCAATGAGTTGGATAAGCTTCGACTTCAAGCACATGAAAATGCCAAACTTTATAAAGAGATGACAAAGAAATGGCACGATCAAAATATTGCACACCGAGAATTTAAACCAGGCCAACAAGTGTTATTATACAACTTTCGATTGAAATGTTTTCCTGGCAAACTTAAATCTCGATAGTCAAGCCCATTTAGAATCACGAAGGTATTTCCTTATGGGGCCATTGAAATTTCGGATGAAGAAACCAAGTAGCTGTTCAAGGTAAATGGGCAAAGATTGAAACACTATTGGGGGGATGAAATTGATCGACAAAAGTCATCCCTTCAGTTAATCCAACCTTGACACTGAATGAGAATGTCTAGTCGAAGACATAAAAATCAGGCACTGCTTAGGAGACAACTCAAGAAAAATTCTTATTTTAAAAGAAAAAATAAAAAACAAAATTTCAATGCTGGAGCTTTGGTGGAGTAACGCGGAAGCGTTATCTAATAATAATGCCCCTGCATTATTTTGGATAATGCCGCGGTGTTATCTCTGAATAGGCGAGAAATGAAAAGTCAATGGAGAATGCCCTTGTGTGTCAAAAATGTAACACTCCTGCATTTGGTTCAAAATGATGAACGCTGCGGCGTTCATATGAAAAACACTCTAAAACCAGTTTTTGGCCGAGACCTCTCATTCACTCTCCCTCACAAACACTCCTCTCTCTAACCCAAAATCCGATCCAGCCATTACCCAACCAATTTTCTACATAAAATACCTTCCTTATACCACCACGAACTTGTTTCAACAAACAATACACAAAATCATAGCTTAAAACATCAGATCCGAACCAAATCATCCAATACCCAAAAATTTCATTTTTTCACTAGATTCAGCCAATTCTTGCTGTTTTTTATCATGGCATCCAAGAGATACCGAGCGAGCTCTTCGATAAATGTGTCTTATGAATCAAATAGGTTTAATTTGGTACAAGCATAGAACAGATTCACAGGTTCTATTCACCGTAAAACTATCATTTCGGAGCGGGGTTTCAACTTAGAGGAGGATAATTTTCCTCAGATTTTACAGATGATTGCCAATCGTAGGTGGAAAAATTTTTGTGGGCAGCCTGATGCGGGTGTTATTTCAGTGGTCAAAGAATTTTATGCTAATGCAATAAAGCATGTTAATCATCAAGTCTTGGTATGTGAAAAGTTTGTAGCCTTTGATTATTCAACAATTAATTCATTTTTTGGGTTACCGGCTGAAGTGGTTAACAAGTATTCAAAAGTGGCACAACACCTAAATTTTGAGCTGATCAATCAAACACTTTGTCAGCCAGGGATAGAATGGAAGATGGTGAATGGTACTCCATCAACCTTCAGATCCAATGCTTTGACCAGAGATGCTAAGGCTTGGTATCTATTCATTGCTTCTATTATGATGCCAATCATGCATGTCAGTAATGTCACAAGACTGAGGTCAGTATTGCTTTTTTGTATTATGACTGAGCGTTTTATTAATGTTGGTAGAGTGATTCAAGATGATATCTTGGCTTGCTCACGCCTTGCCAAGAATAATTTAGGCCTTCATCTTTGATCACAACCTTATGTGCTTGTGCTGGAGTCCATTGAGAGACTCACGAGAATCTCATCCATACTGCTCATGCGATCAACTACAGCACTATTCAGAAGTTGCAAACAGTTGAGAGTCAGTGACAGCTAGCACCTTTAGCACCACATGTGCCTCCGGTAATTTATCCACCACTTGTACAACCAGCAGTTGTCCCACCACAGGCTTCATCATCTCGAAGCATGTCTACTGCAACCAGATTAGCTAGGTTAGAATCATAGGTTACTGCACAGGTACAGGGACTTACAAAGTTTAGGCAGGAATTTTGAGAGTTTGCACATTGCCATCTCCAATGGTTGCAATTCTATACCTTTCACATGGGATAGGACATCAGTCACATGCCAATCATGCTATCGCCCACTACTGCACTACCACCGCCGCCACCACAGATCGATATAGCTAACCAGTCAGACCAGGGCATTGCACCAGAAGACCTAGATGACTGAGCAGATTTCACAGGCCAAGGAAGTGTTCTATTTTCTTTTTCTGCTACCATGGAGACCATGCCACATAATTTGTGGGGGCAGAGTAAACACTTCTCATATTTAGCTCAGCTTTTATTTTTGCTTTATTTTATTATTTTTACTTTTTTTTATGTATGTTTTTTATGTTATGTTATTTTTTATGTTTTTAAGGCTGGACTGTATTAGAAAAGCAGTATTTTAGTTGAGCAATTATTAAAAACCTCTATTCCTTATCTATTCTTATTTTTAATGCAAGCGGTCTTAATTTCATTTCAAAATTTTTATTATACATTGTTGAGACTATAATTATTATAAAAAAAACTATAATTGTAAAACTTTTTTTTCAATTCTCATAGGAAACAATAGATATCTTAAATAATTCATGCACCAATACTTAGACAGATTTTGACCTTGTTTGTGATCACCAATTTGTGAGTACTTGATTAAAGCTTATATTAATTGAATTTTTTCTTAGAGATGCTCATGCTCAAGTAGTACACTACAGTCTCGATGAATAGAAAAACACTCTAGAACTTGTTTGATTATGGCTCAAGGCGAAATCCTATGAAACATATGAATAGAAAAATAATATTAGGCCATCTCTGGACCGTTTGAGACTTTCTAGCCTACCTTTTTTTTGTGTATTTATCCGTAGTCACCCATTTGAGCCTAAAATACCCATTTTATTGAATAACCATATTATAACCCTAAACTTTGAATTTAAGTACTCAAAAGAACCCTAACACCATAAACACTGAGCATGGTAAATATATATTTAGGAGATTGTTGTGTTTTGATTGTTTAAGGAGGAAAAATAATGAAATTTGGCGAGTAAGCACTACTTTAAGTTTGAGGGAGTTAAAAAAAATTGAAAAAGAAAAGGGGAATAAGTGATTGAATTTGAGTAAAAATCATAAGTTTGGGAGAATTAAACCAAGTGTAAAAAGTTTAAGTGGTAGCTAGGAGGGCTTAGTGTTCATGTGTGAATTAAACTAAATTTGTATCCAAAATAACCCACCTTGATCCTAACCCTACATTACAAGTAATAAAAGACCTAATAGATCCTTAAACATATGTATTTCTATATTAGTGGAGAGTTGTATGAAAAATAAGCTTATGGTAGTGTTTAATGCTTAAGAATATGTCGAAACACATCTTTCTATACAATCTTGAGCAGTTAAGCTAAATCTATGTATAGTTGATACTTGCTTGTTTCACACATACACGGTTGATCACTTATTAGGAAAAATGAAAGTGCTTAATTACGGTGCTTGTGAATTGTTTAGATTGATTATTAATTCTGAGAGAATTGGGAAAAAGTGATGCAATTTTTTTTTAAGCAATAATGTATTGGTTAGATCAATCCAAGCAATGGTTATTTCTATCCGTTTTATTTTTGAGTTTATGTTTCATTATTATGCTACTTTGTGTTAATTTCTCTCATTACTCGAGGATGAGCAATTACTTACGTTTGGGGGTATTTAATGAGTATAATTTTGATACATATTATGGCTCCATTTTATCTTAATAATTGTCCATTTTCAAGTAACTTCAGAGTTATTTATGCTTTGATTGTTGATTTTATAGGTTTTAATCATACTGAGATGGGAATAGAAGCTAATGGAAGATATAGGGAACAATTTGGAGGCAAAAGAAAGCCACTGAAAAATGGGGACCGAAATGATAAAAATGCAAAACTGGTGATGAACGCCCCAGCGTTAAGGTCCACAACACCCTAGCATTCTTATATTAATGAAGAACGCTCCTGCATTCGTTAATGAAAGCTCCAACGTTCACATATCAATAAAGAACGCTCTTGCGTGGAGGACATCAACGCTAGAGCAAAATTTTGGATCTAGATCGCGAAGCCCCAGCATTTACAATGAAACGTCACAGCGCTACTAATGCCTCCACGTTATTATATTGCAATGCCCCGGTGTTGGGCTAACACCGGTGCGTTCTTGGTGTAATGGCCCAGCGTTGGTGTTCAACTATAAAAATATTACATTTTGCCCATTGAGTATTTTTTCCGAACCTCTTCAGAAAACACCTAAAATTCTCTCAACCCCAATACCTTCCAAACTCAGACACAACCCTTAATTGATAATCGAACACTAAAACAACAATCAAACAATATTTGGTGGATAGATTACACAAGATCAACCCAATCAATATCATTTTGGAGGGTCAATTCTAGATCAATCCTTGAACTTATACTTCCTTTGCTTCAATCTTACTGGTTTGATCCGAATTGACCTGTTTATATCATGTTTATATTTATAATTGATCTTGATATTATTATCATGTTGATCTAGTTTAATTTCTAGATTATAGCCTTGATCTTAATATGATGGATTGATCTATTGAAGACGATTATTGTGAACTCAATTCTTGTTCAATTTGTTAAATCTTAATGCCTTTGATATACTGGCCATATGTTGAATGAATTGGTAATGATTAAATAAACTTGGAAAATGAATTTAATTGTTAAGGCCGTGATAAATTGATACATGATCACAAAGTGGCATTTGTGAGTTTCAATCTAAGATAGGAATATACCTAGATGACATGTATGGTTAATACAACTAGTGCTTAATGAATCTTGATCTGGTTAATTACCATAGGAATATAGGAAATTAATAGATCTTGGTATAATCACTTGACCATCAGAAGAGGCTCGTGGTGAGATTAGTGTTGTGACCAACAATTAAATTGAGGGAATAATAATCGAAGCGCCATTGTTGAAAAATCATATTAAGTGATAGTTATAATCCTAGATCTTCGTCATATATTGTCAGATCTGTTGTTGAATTTGATTGTTAATTATAGTTGATAACGTAGATAATTTTTAGCTAAAGTTTTCTTAAACAATTCAAAATAATAAATCTTTTGGATAAAAGCGAAGATACAATTTTAGTAATTGGTTAGAAGTACAACAAATTCCTCGTGGGATTGACACTCTATTCATTCTATATTATGTGTTTCCAATAGAGTACACTTGCGCTTAATATAGAAATAACCCATCACTTTACAATATTATTTGAATTGCCAAGTCTTAAGGAATCCGACTCCCATCCATTAAGTTAATCTCAATGTTAACAGAATAATATAACTGTTAATACCTATATCATGAATGTTGCAACACCAAGTTTCTCCCTCCTTAGTAGTTCAATGCATGCTTATGCAGCACTAGTTTTCTACCATAATATAATCAAGTCCGAGACATATTATTGAGACAGCATTATCATATTTTACTACAAGAGAAAATAAATTTAGAAATAAGTAGATAACATCACTTAACATCACCAAAAGAATGGCATTTAGAAAGAAATGAATAACATCACTTAAGTCAACAACTAATAAGAATGGGTTTGAAGTTACAATGTTTGAAAGAAATCAATAAGGTTGTAATGCATTAGCATTACATTGAAATGAAAAGGGGGGTAAGTTAAGATCATTGGCACAAAGAGCAACTAGCATGTAAGTGTTAGTGCATTAAAGAGTGCACGCATATGATTGTGTATATATTAAAATATTTTAAATGCGTGTCTAGTATAAATCACACAATAGAAGAAAATAATATAATTAATATATACACATTACAACTTAATCACAAATAGGACAAGAATCAAATACATACCCTTGTAGATGATTCGGTGAAGATTATTGAACTTTGAAGCTTGTTGAGCTCACAATAAAGTCCTCTCTTAAATAATTCTAGACTCCAACGTTTAGTGGGATTAAAGTGGCTAGAATGGCAGCCTTTGAAATATATTTTTCAAAGTTTGGAATTTCTCTAAAATGTTTTGCACGAATTTGTATTCAACCATTTGAATTTAGTATAAATGAAACTAT
The DNA here is from genome assembly GCA_946807835.1 of Ailanthus altissimus. Classification (NCBI taxonomy): domain Eukaryota; kingdom Viridiplantae; phylum Streptophyta; class Magnoliopsida; order Sapindales; family Simaroubaceae; genus Ailanthus; species Ailanthus altissimus. The sequence continues at coordinate 5,057,694 of OX327713.1, read as the reverse complement.
TTTCATTTGTGTTGTGAAGTGAAAACCTCTCAAGTGGCCATACATCTTACATATAGCCATGTGATGCCATATAGACTTATGCATAAGTGATAAATGTCACTTATCCATGAAAACATTTTTCATGATTGACATTTGTCACATGCATGTCCATGCATGTTGCCATTTGTCACACAAATGGCCATGCATGGATGTCATGTGTGCATTTGCACTTTTCCATAATAAGGACATGTTTGTAATATTTACAAAGTATGTTTTTCATTTCTAGATTAGTCCTAAAATGTATCCTACTTTTTGAATCCTTCCTGAATTAATTTGTACGATTCGTATTGCTGCCCTCGTGCTCAATGAGTACTCTTTATATTGTGAGACTCTCTAAGTTCACACTTGTTTATCTTACAGAACACTTTCACAAGTCCGTGGATGATGCCCCACACATACATTATGAATATTATAGAATGGTGCATTGAACCATACAAGTTGAGGTTAACCATATCCATATAATCCTTCTATCACCTATATTCTTGGAAGAGCAGAGATATAGATTATCATCGTCAAATCTCTATATGCTCAACTGTGAACTTATCTCTAGATTTTTATTTTCGTAAACAATATTCGTATACTCCTTTATGATATTGTTTAACCCTATGAAAAACTCTTTCTTAGGTTTTATTCTTGTGGCCACAAGACTTCCTGAAATACAATATCGGAGGATCGAGATATAAAACTCACCTATATGAGCTAATAGATCCCATATCTATGCATATTGAATTCTATGAGCATCGGACCATACCCAGCAATACCTAGTAACCTAACCATAAAAGGTCTCTGACATGCATGAAACCAAAGTATGATAGATCACTTACAAGCCTACCATGGCACTCAAGTCAAAGGATCACGAATACTACTCAACTCGAGAAGACCCTTTATTGATGACTTTATGGGATGTTTATTGGAGGTCCTCGTAAGTCTGTCTAGTATCCAGTCCTTACTGAATACCTGCATACCTATACAGACCTCTACTAAGTTCATGGAATGCTAAGATTAACCATTTAAATAATTCATATATAGACATACACCAATCTAGAAGGAATACCGATCGACCCATGTCGGTAAACATGGATCAGAAAGGATGTTTTTAAAAATATATTATGCAATGATATTTCTTAACACTATTAATAACTCTTTGTAACTACGTCATTACCATATTATTTTTAGGTCTTTATCTATATTTCAAATAAGATTCTAACTCTCTAGAATTGCTAACTTTATCGTTGACCTAAACTCTTTTAGATCAAATCTAAACTCCTTTAGATCTATAAAGTTTAAAAACCTTATAAGCTTCTTACCATATAATTATATATTAAAACTTATTATTGAAATATTTATTGTATATTGAAATGACAGGTAAACACCATCTCCAACAGTAAAGACATGGAAAAATCTCAACTTTAACTACCTAAAGTCATTTATTTTCCTGTACAATTAGGACAAGAAATGATGGGAAGTATACATAGATAAAATATTGAATTGATCACAACTATGTACACTTTAAACTTGAGAGCTCGAGAACTAAATTATGAAAAAAATTAAGAAATGAAAAAGCTAGGAAAGATGATACACTAATCATACTCCATAATATTCATCGTCAATGGCACATAAATCACTCATTCTGCCATATATTCCCTTAATCTGGTTTGACTCCTTAGCCTGCAGAATTGCTTTCAAAACTAATCCCTAACTCTTTCAGAATCCATTACAGACTTAAGTTCAGCAACTTTATGTCTTGCAGCCTATTCAAGTGGAATCGGTGTGTCTTGTTCTTTAATGCACTCTATACAAATCACTTAAGTGTTCTCAATATGCTCCATCACAAAAAAGAATAACTTAAAAAGAAAAAAGAAAACTCATTTTCAAATAATTATCATGAAAATATAAACTTGTTCTACTTTATGAGCCTCTAATTCTTCAAGCTTACTCTTTTCTAAGTCACTTTGCATGTTCCTAATAGCTGCAGTCTTATCATCAACTATCCTCAACATATCATCCATTTGATTTTGAGCATCTTCAAAAGTTTTACAGCCACTTTCGTGCTACAAAAGTCAACAAGCACATTAAGCCAACTACTTTTGGCATCATCCTTTACCTCATGTCAAATTTGTCATAATTTTGTTTCTACTCTTTGAATGGATGCAGCTCCTTTCTTTATCTCTTCAGCCAACTTCTCAACATGTCTATACATGGAATAATAACTTAACCAAACAGGCAGATACCTAAAGTTTTCACAATTTTATTCTGATACTAAATCAAAATAATAAGGAATTCAACTATAGACAATTTAAGATAAGTCATAATCATATTTAATAGCAATTAATTTTCCAATGAAAGCAAATTTTCATTTTTGAGCTGACCCATCAATAGATGATTGCAGATAGAAAAATATATTGTTTTATTAAAGTTAAACATAAATAACTAAATCAAATATTTACATTTTTACGGGTTATGCTATATACATAGATCTAAAATATTAAACCAATTGAGTACAAGTTTCAGTTTCTAAAAGAAAAGGTAAAAATATAAAAAGACTTAAAAGCCTTATCTTCAAGTATCTTTTGTTATGAAAATGATGGGCACTTAAAATATATATATATATATATGCATATAAAATCATGTATATATAGCTCAATGGTCTCTATGGCATAGAGTTGCTGTGTTACTAGAATCAGGACGAAAAAGCTCTTAACGTAGTTAGATCAAGGTAAAGGAGCTATTGGTGTTATTGCTTGCTAGATCAAGGCCTTATGGCAGATAAGGCACTGACTCGCAGATATGCTGGGATGATGGTTTGCAATCAAAGGCAGCGGACGTTCTAGGCTATTGGCATGCTGAGATGGCGACTCTTTGAGATATCTTAAGTTAGTGTGTGGTGTTCAGAGAGAAGGTAAGGCTAGGGATTTTGAAGGTTCAATCTTAACAGCACCATTTAGATAGTAAATAAATAAAATATTTGAAAGCAAATAAAAAAATTAAAATTTTCATGTCATTTCATATATTTAAAAAAAATAATAATTAATACCAAAATGACATCATTTTGTTTATACTAATTTCCATATCATTTTTAAACAAATTTAAATTATTTTCTTAAAAAACGACTTCGTTTTGTTCTATATTAATTTCTACGTCATTTTTATAAAAAAAATCTTAAATAATCTTATTTTCTAATACTTTCTATCACAAGTTTGTAATAAAATCTATCACAAGTTTTTGATAGATAATTAAAATTTATGATTGTGATAGAATCTATCACAGATCACTGATAGATTAAAATTTATGATAGATTCTATCACAAATCTATGATAACAAAATAAATCTATCGCAAATTTTCTATCACTAAAACGCCTTTTTTTTTTAGTAGTAAGGACATGAAGCAAAGATAATTTCAAAGATTCTTTATTACATTATCCATATAAACCAAAATAAAAACAAAGAATTAACCATAATGCATAAGCAAAAGTATATAGAGAGTACATATTCCAAATATGTGTTTTTTGCTAATCCTATTGAAGCACAACACCTTTAAGAACACTTTAAACTTTAAAATCGCTTGTGTGAGAGACTAAACAATAGCCTTGGCAGGATTATTAATGACAGTAGTAGCACGAGCCAAGAGTTTAATATCTCTTTAGCCTTCAATAACATCTTTCTTATCTCACAGGCCATCATCATCTCCTTTACCATACACTTCAGTATTCTCGTCGATGATTTCTCTAGGAAACTTTTCTTCCTCCTAACAATGAAGTAATATAACTTCTATTTTAAACATATATCTTAGACACAAATTCAATACTTCTTCTTTACCTACATCAAAAGTTAGATCTTCCTCATCTGAAGAACTCTCAAGACTTAGAAAAGTCTCACTTTTAAGTTCTTCTACCACTGAAGAAGAAAGGTTGTCAACTGAAGTAGGAGTGCTTGCTTGAGGCTTCTTGGATAGCCTACGGCTTCTCATAAGTGCACCAGAAGAAAGATATTTATCGTAGAGGATCTGAGAGGTAAATGAGAAGAACAAGCAAATGAAGTTTCAATAGTCACTGCAACCTTTTTCGAAGTAGCCTTCTTGGTTGTCTCCTTCTTACTGCTAAAAAGAGCTAGCTTCTCTGAACTAACCACCGTACTTGGACCAGTAGTAATCTTAATGTAGGTCATATGGGCCTTCTTAGCCACCCTGATTGTAGAGCTTGAACTAACTTTCAACATGTCAGCAACGTCAAGTTTAGGTAGGATGCCTAGAACCCCATAACATTCTCTGTGAAACTTAATAAAAGAACTTTAGAAATCCTACTATTAAGCATCCTGATCTAAGGAAGCCTCTCTTACACGAGTTGAACCTGTCAGCTCTAATGAAAAATCTCTCAGGTTTTGCAAAATTGGCAAGTGCCTTTCCGAAGAGGGTATACCTTGGTTCAATTTAAACAATCTCATTGAATTATCAAGTTGGTTTAACACAAGAGCAAACTCCATGTTCTTATTGGCATATGGGATACAACCAAGTAATACTCACCAATATCAAACGAGTTATTATTAATTAAAGAAGAGCGAGAAAACTAAGCATCATGTTTAGGAAAATAGTATAAGGTAGTTACATAGAAAGCATTGGTCCAAAAAACATATTATTGGTGGTAAATAAAAACAATTTATGTTTATAAAAATAAATGCAGCAGAAGCCAGATTGTCTTGTTCATAATTACATATATATAGGAATAAAAGATTGTCTTAATTCCTCACTATGACCAATATTGAATTCACTGGCAGCAATCTTCTCCATTATCCTCAATCTTCAAACTCAATGCGTGTGGGCACGTAGATCTTTCTTAATCTCTTAAAACACTAATACCCAAATCTGAGAGAATGGTATTAATTAAATTCTTTTCCCACATAAGAATATGTAAAAAAAAAAATTTCTCTATATGGTTGTAGTGTTTATTACTCCATACCTCTCATATATATAGAGATCTCCCTTGGGTATTTAGAATTTAATTAGGATTAGAAAATAAAAGTTTGATTAGGATTTAAGCTAGTAAAAGGACTGCAAGATCCATGGGCTTCCTAACTCTAATTTAAAAGGCCTAATTCTTATTATCTCATAATACACAAATTCTTTTAAGTTAACCTCAAGCTATTCCATTAAAAGCCAAGGGCTGTACTTTGGTAACCCGTGTTATTAAGTAAAAGGCCATTTAATTAAAACTTCTTTTAATTAAATTGGACTTGATCTTTAGACCAATAATAACCACTTAACTAACCCTTGAATTAATGTCCATATTTAAAGCTAGGCCTTCAAAAAGAATGTCTTGCCTCTTTAAATTATTTATTTACCCCCAAGTCACTGAATACTCTAATGATCACTTTTAATATGTCTATATTTGTAAATAAATTTACAAATAAATATTATTATTCAATAAATAATTTATTGAATAAACTGTGGCCACATATTCTAATGATCAAGTACTACAAACAGCTTAGGTGGATATTAATTATTAGATTCTATCTTGCAAATATATGTTCCTATGACCCATGAAATTATATCTCAAAGCTATTGAGGTTTTGATCGTTTATATGAACCTCAATATGTGATAACTCAAAAGATATAACGCATAAATATAAATTCATTACCTGCTCAGGATTAAGATTAATCAAGCTTATTAAAGCCTTTGTGAGTTAAGATCTACAACATTTAGTTAACCAAATTAAAATGCACAGTAGTCCCATTCAATGTAACATATAAACTAGTTTTTCTACTCGAAGTCTCTAGTTCGATAATCAAGGTAAATCATTTATTATAAGAAGAAGAAAAACTATAACTTTACATAATGAAATGTCATTTTCATTAATGGTTGTGAACATGATTTAATTTATAAATAACTTGTGATCTATACGCTCTGTATTAGCATCATATGCCTAATACATAGATCATATGCTTTATAAATATGGGCTTATCAATGTATGCTCAATTACATGTATGAATAAACTTTTATTAATCAAATAAAATATTATTTCACATGCTCTAAGGGCATAAGTAACATTATATGTCTAACAATCTTCCACTTGCCCTAAAGTATGTCGAGTAACTATTAAACCCCTATATTATTCATATGAGTTTCAAAAGTCTTTGCTGGCAATGACTTAGGTGAATGAATCCACTAAATTATCTGCTTACGTAATCTTAGATACCATGACCTCACCATTTTGCACAAAAATCCCTTACCAAACTTTATTTCCTCTCAATGTATTTTCTTCTTGTATTTGGTTCCTTAAACTGTGCTATTTCCCTACTTATTATCTTAATAAAGAACAATAGGTATCTAAGCACTAGGTACTGCCTTAAGCTCTATAAGGAACTTTCGGAGTTATATAGCCTATTTTGCAGCTTCAAATGCAGCTATATACTCAGCTTTCATGGTAGAGTCTGCAATACATGATTATTTTGCAGCTTCAAATGCAGCTACATACTCATCTGTATTTTGTACTCCTTTAAAAATCACTAACCGTTCATCTATCTTCTTGTAAACATAGAGCTCATTAGGATTTTGATTAAACCAAACGCTTTGATTGCTTAATCAAATCTGATGTTCTAAGATCTAGATATTTATTTTAAGCCCATAGATAGATTTTTACAGTTTACAAACCATATGCTTTTGGCTTATAGCTATAAAACTATCTGGTTGTATCAGGTAGATACTTTCTTCAAAATTGCCATTAAAAAAGGCAGTCTTGACATTCATTTACCAAATCTCATAATCAAGATTTACTGCAATGGATATGAGAAAACTAATAGACTTAAGCATAGCTATTGGTGAAAAAGTCTCCTCATAATCAATACCTTCTTTCTGAGTGTACCGTTTATCAACAAGCCTAACTTTAAAGGTTTCTACCTTCCCATCTACCCATCTCTTTCTCTTGTAGACTCATTTACACCTTGTGGGTTTTATCCCTTCAGGTTTCTCTACAAGTTCCTAGACTTTATTGGAATACATGGAATCCATTTCTGATTTTATAGCTTTATGCCAACAGTTTGCATATTTATCAACCATTACTTCATTGTAGCTAGTGGGATCTAGTTCATGCTCATCAGAGATTGCCTTAAAGGACTCTCCAATTAACATGTATTTAGTTGAACGTCTAATAATTCTCTTACTATGATAAAGTACCGGTGGTTGTTGTTCTACAACTGGCTTTGGTTGGTTATTATGATCTAGATTTGGATTAACTCATTGACTCTATTAGGCATAATATTAGAGTTTTTGAATAACTCATCAAGAATTATCTTACTCCTAGGCTTGAATTTTTTCATATAGTCTTCTTCAAGAAAGATTGCACTAGTGCTAACTAATACTTTTTTATCTTGAGAACTATAGAAAAGATTTCCTCTTATTCCTTTAGGATAGCCAACAGATAGACAAACTTTTGACTTAGATTCCAACTTGTCTGTCTTTGTTTCTAGCATGTGAGCTGCACAACCCATATATGGATAGGATGTAAACCAGAGACGTTTTAGGGACTGACTTAGATGGAATTAAGTTAAGAAGATACATGACTGTTTCCAAGGCATAACCCCAGAACGAGATGGGTAAAGTTAAATAACTCATCATTGACCTCACCATTTCAAGAAGAGTTATATTTCTTCTTTTTGCTACACTATTTTGCTATGGTGACCCTAGTGTAGTTAACTGGATAATATCCCATTGTTTAACAAATAGGTCCTGAACTCACTCTAGAGGTATTTTGCCACCTCGATCAGATTGAAGTGCCTTTATATATTTTTCTAATTGCCTTTCCGCTTCTGCCTGAAACTCTTTTAATTTATTAAACTCCTCATACTTGTGATGCATTAGATACACATAATCGAATCTAGAATGATCATCAATGAAAGTGATAAAATATTCATAACCTCCCCCAGCTTATGTGCTCATAGGCCCACATACGTCAGAGTGCACTAATTATAACGTTTCAATGGCTCTATTACCTTTAGTATTAAAGGGTCTTCTAATTATTTTGCCTTCTATACAGGATTCACAGACTAATAATGGTTCAATATCTAATGAACTCAAAGGTCTATCTTTGACTAATCTTTGGATCTTATCTAGACTAATATGACTAAGACATACACCATAGATACGTTTGATTAGTGTGAGTCACTTTAATCTTTTTATGGTGATTAGATTCATTATTCAATTCTGTGTCATACAGTGAGTTAATGTTAGGATATATGCAGTATAGATTGTTAACTAGTGTACCAGAATATATAAACGACTTATTTCTTTTGATCACCACAATTGAGTTAAAAATAACAGAATAACCAAATTTATTCAAATAATTAACTAAAATCAAATTATGTTTGAGTTTTAGCACTAACAAACAATCATTTGATACTGAAGTCGTAAAATCATCAAAATAAAGTTAAATAACTCCCACTGCTTTGACTGCAACAGTTGCATCATTTCCTAACCGAAGACTGGTCTCTCATTCATTGAGTGATTTAGTTTCTTAGAACCCTTACAATGAATTAAAAATATAATTAGTGGCTTCAAAATCTATTATTCAGGAATCTGTAGAGTCAACCACTAAACATGTCTTAATGAAAAGAATATTACCAGAAGGTGAAGCTGTCCTTTTAGCTATTGAAAACTTAACTAAATGATAGTTTCTCTTTCAATACCCTTTAACACCATATTGGAAACATTTTCCTTTGGGTTTCTTATCATTTTGTTGAATCTGCACAGAAGTTGAGTTAGATGCTTTCTTGAGATTATTCTTTTTCTTCTTACTACCCTTTCTCTTAGGATTGGGACTAAAAGAGAAAGATGGGCCTTTAGTCAAATGAACACTCAGTCTAGATTTCATTATGGCATTAGCTGCTCTAAGTTGATTCATTAGCTCAGTTAATGAAAAATTCAACTGATTCATTGACATGTTTAATAAGAAAGTCTGAAATGAGGGTGCTAGAGTTTCTAGGATCATCTCGACCTTAAATTAGCCAGTGTATTCCCCACCTAAATCCTCAACTTATTGGAACAATGCTATCATTTTCAACATATGATCTTGCACAGGAGTTTCTTCAGTTTGCCTGGTATTCATGATCTCTTTTAAAGCAATCTGCCTCAAAGTCTTATTTTTATCAACAAATATCTCTGAAAGGCTGAAGACCATATCAGCAGCCGTTTCCATAGTCTCACGCTGCTTTACTAGAGTACTAGACAAAGAAGCTAATATATAACATCTAGCCATTTTATCAGACTGTTGCCATTTGTTATAAGTATCTTTTTCAACTAGAGATGCCTTTTTATTAGGTTCAGGAGATCATTTTTCAGTTAAGACATATTTTTGCTTTTCAGCTGTGAGAACAATGTCTAAGTTCCTCTTCTAATCCACATAATTATTTTCGATTAACTTGTTTTGGTTAAGGATGGATGCTAATAGGCTGAATGAAGACATGATTCTGAAAAATAAATTCATACATGAGCATACATTATCTGAAAGCATGTGTTACTTTTGCATGAATACATGAAATACTTTATGTAGAACTCTTTAACTACATTATACATCGGTAATCTAATTTTTATTCAGATTATACCTCCGTAAGGTGGTCGTATCCGTCATAAATCAGACTAGTACCATACTAATTTATTATTATTATCTAGATATCTCATATCAAATAATAATAAACTACCGATTCGTCAGCCCTTAGATTTAATTGACAAGAACTCTATAGGGAGGATATCAATCAATCTAAGTTGAGTGTACAGCCATTATTTCAATCATTTATATTTTCTAATTAAAAAAGCCACCGTATGGTAATCAGTTTCGCATGAGTGCTATATTGGATCTTATTCATTAGGAAAGTCCTATCTAGTAACAAGTTCTGATTAATACCCTTCGTATGGGAGCTCCTAAGATTTGAGGCAATGCATTAATCTACCTTACTATAGGACCAATAATGGAGGCCATGGGCTTTATGCCTAAAGCACTCTCTCACTCAATATTTTAATTCTTAGAGTTTTTAATTAATTTATAAAATGACGTTCTACTCATTAATATCTAATTTTATTTTTATAAAATTATTAATAAGGACACATCAAATAATAAATTAATATAATATTAAAAATATAATAATAATCTTATCTAAATCTCATTAGAACATTAATATCATATAATATGATATATTTTATGCAGGGATATGTGAAAGTAGCACCCTTAATCTATATGACATGTTATTTATCTAATAAATTAACTAGATAAATAAATAACTCATAATTCATGACTTTTCCTAAGAAGAAAAATATTAAAACTAAACCTAAATTCTTCAAAATCTTCCTTGAAGTCAACTTGGACTTTTCTATAATGTTACCTCCTCTTACTTGTCTTCTTTTATAGATTTGATTTTTGGGCCTTTTAATTTTCTTTGGTCTACTTATTTTAAAACAATTGGGCTTATTTTAAGTTTAAAATTATTTTGGGACTTAAATTTAAATAAAATTATTTTTAGAACTAATAATTTTAATACAATAGTCCAAATAAAATTTTATAAAATTTGAACCAAAAATAAAAAGGAGTTTGAGCTAATTTTAAATTTACAAATTCCCAAAATTAGTCTAAAAATAAATTTAGATTAAATTTATGATCTATTTATAAATATCTCAAAGTTTCCTAACCGAACTTTGATTACCCAATACCTGGAGGAGGCTAAGTGAAATAAAATAATTCCTATTTGCACAAACTTTTAAGAGCCTATTTATGCATTATACAAATATCTTAATCAAAAGTAGAATTTTTTATAACAATAAGGGGCCTATGTAATATTTCACATATGAAACTGTTTCATCATATTCACAACTAAAATAATTATTACAGCCGCTCCCTCTCTTTGCCTTTTCCTTTTTTTTGTTTGTTTTATGTTTTTCTTCTCCCTTTTTTTAATTATTACAACTAAAATAATAATAAAAATATATATATTCTTTAGATTGTAAATCAAAATCCTAAGTCATTTAATTAGTTTATAAAAAAACAATCTAAAGAATCATCAAGAATTAACCTAACCATGAATTATTATGAGTACAACCATTCCTCACATAATTAATAAAAATAACAAATATATATTAAATATGCAATTGGTGTCACAATAAATAATTGCTACCACACATAAAAATAAATTATACATGTAATATAAAATAAGGCGACTCTGATACCAGTTATTAGTAGTAAATAAAAAAAATTATTTATAAAAACAAATGCAACAGAAGTCAAAACGTCTTGTTTATAATTACATGTATAGGGATAGAAGATTACCTCAATTTTTCGTTATGACAAATATTGAATTGACTGGTTGCAATCTTCTCTACTATCCTCAATCTTCAAACTCAACACATGTGAGCATGTGGATCTTTCTTAATCTCTAAAAATACTAATATCCAAATCTTAAAGAATAATATTAATTAAATTCTTTTCCTACATAAGAATACATAAAAAGAATTTTTTTTTCTCTATATGATTGTAGTGTTTATTACTCCATACGTTTTATATATAGAGAGATCTCCTTTAGGTATTTAAAATTTGATTAGATTATGAAATTAGAGTTTGATTAAGATTTGAGTTAGTAAAGAGATTACAAGACCCATGGGCTTCTTAGCTCAAACTTAAAAGGCCTAGTTCTTTTTATCTAATAATACATCAATTCTTTTAAGTTAACCTTAGGCTATTCCATTAAAATCTAAGGGCTGTACTCTAATAACCAATGTTATTAAGTAAAAGGCCATTTAATTAAATTTTTTTTAATTAAATTAGACTTGATCTTTAGACCAATAATAACCACTTAATTGACCTTCTAATTAATGTACATAATTAAAGTTAAGCTTTGAAAAAAAAAATCTTACCTCTTTAATTACTTATTTACCCCTAAGTCACTGAATGCTCTAATAATCACTTTTAATATATCTATATTTATAAATAAATATTATTATTCTATAAATTATTTATTGAATAAACTGTAGTCATAGATTCTAATAATCAAGTACTGCAAACAGCTTATGTAAACATTATTTATTAGATTCCATCTTGCAAATATATGTTCCTACGACCCGTGGAATTATATCTCCAAGCTACCGAGGTTTTGATCGTTTATATGGATTTCATTCCGTGATAACTCAAAAGATACAACGCATGAATATAAGTTTATTACCTGCTCAGAATTAAGATTAATCAAGCTTATTAAAGTTTTTGTGAGTTAAGATTTACGGCATTTAGTTAATCAGATCGAAATTCACAGTAATCTCGTTCAATGTAACATATACACTAATTTTTCTATTCGAAGTCTTTACTTCGATGATTAAGGTAAATTATCCACTATAAGTAGTAAAAAAATTACAACTTTACATAATAAAATGTCATTTTCATTAATGGTTGTGAACATGATTTAATTTATAAAGAACTTGTGATATATACACTGTATATTAGCATCATATGCATACTACGTAGATCACATATTTTATAAATATGGGCTTATCAATATATGTTCAATTATATATTTAAATAAACTTTTATTAATCAAATAAAATGTTATTTCACATATTTTAAAGGCATAAATAATATTATATATCTAACACGTATGATTTCAAAATAAAATTATATGCATCATCTAAGAAATGTTGTATACCTATAGAATAGAAAAGATTATGCAACAAGCATACGCCCATAGGGAGCAAACTAGGAATCAGATTATCCCTTACAGGTGTTGTACCACTCCTCATAAGTTGGTCAATGCACCTGTGAGTAAAAGAGGATTTAGTATAACCGTTGAAGCCTTAAGCACGAGAATTAGGAGAAAGTTGATAGAAATAGAAGTCTCTATAATATGTGTACCAAAGCTAAAAACCTCAGCATAATAGATACCATGTTTATGTGAAAGAGTAAGGAAGTAAGGAGCAAGAGAAGAACCCATGACAATTCAAATGGTTAGAGGAAAGACCCTTTGTTAACTATGATTAGTGATCTGACAATAGAAAACAAACATGCTCAACCGCAAGGCAACCATTGCTTCGACTCTATAATCCTGGCTGTATGTTGTGCCTCAAAAATAATTCTTTCCATGCATGTAACAATATAAGTATATAATTCAATTAGAAAAAGTGGACAAAGAGCCTGCGCCAAGTTTTCACCAACCTCAACATCCCTCTGGATTTTCTTCTCAACCAAAGAATAGGCGCAATAGAAAATAAGTCCTCATTACCCAAGATAGACATACTAGTGATGGGAGCCACATCCTCCAAAGTGGGGTGAACTCAACCCACACAACAATAAAGGTTTATGAAGCCATGCTACACTTACGGACTAGCTTTCTCAAGAAGGCCCAATCTCAAATAATCTTAGATCTTCGAGAAGTAAAGATAGAGGCCTAAAGGCTATTTTGGGTGAGACGCTCACAAAGCTCATGGTCCTACAATTTATCGACCACCCAATAAGCCCAACTAGCTATTGAATTAGATGGGGCACGACAGTGCATAGGAATAGGTCGAAAATTCCCGCGGACTATGCGTAATCGTGAAATTGTGCTGGGGGGAACGAGAGGAGACTGACTTAATTCTTTTTGTTTTTAAATGCCCTCAGAAATTAAAGAATCAACAAGAAATTCCATCTTTACTACTAGGTTATCATTGGTGTAAAAAAGATAGGCATACACCCAATTAAAGGCAGATGACCTAGAGGATGATGCTATGATTCACCTACAAATCAACAAATTAGTACGATCAAACACATAGTAGTATCAACAACATAAAACAGGGAGCACAAATCAAGAAAAACAAATAGGTTTAACAAAAAAAACCTATATCTAATTCAATTATGCCTAATAATCTCTTATGACTGTACAAACAGGTGAAAATCGAAAACAAAACAACACGAAATAACACAAATAAAGCACAAATTGAAGCATGATCAGAGATGAAATTGTGAGGTTAATGGGAAAAAAAAATGCACAGGTAATAGAAAAGTCACGGTCACAAAGTCTCACAATGGAGGGGAACGAACATTTTAAAATCAATTATGTAAGAAGCCTAAAACATTTGGCAAAGTAAAAGTAAAGTGTGAATGAAAGGTAAAAGTAAAAAGGTCAGATGAAAGCAACAATAAGTCGAGCAAAAAAAAAAAAAAAAACAAACAGTCGCAAAGGGTAAAAGTTAAAAAATTAAAACAAAAGATACCTTTTTATTATGAGTGTTCAAAATCCAATTCCATCCGCTCGATCAATTCGAATTAATCTACTTTTTATCAAATTTGATAGATTAATTGATTGGATTTAATCAAAATATTTGAAATCTGCAATTGGTGGATTGACTTATTCATTTACTTAGACAAATTCACTAAAATCCTATCCTATTTGAAAAAATTAATATCATAATATTTATAAATTAAATAATTAAAAAATATCATTATTTTATTTGTTTCATATATCAAAAGTTAAAAAAAAACAATTAAGCCCACACAATTTAAATAAGACAACTAATTATTTTTGTTGCATTGAAGTTACTTCTAGATGTTAAACTATCCTGGCTTATCTTTTTTTTCCTAAGAAAAAAATTATATCTAGACTCATAATATTTTAAAAAAGAGACATGTAGATCTTTATTAATTTTTACAATTTTATTTATATTTCTATTAGATAACAATTTTCTGTTAATTTTCATTAAAAAAATAGTAAAAATAAAAATTTACTCTATTTTAACTGAAAAAAATATAAATTCAATTCAATGTTAAGAAGAGGGCTTTAGCCTCTGACATTATGGATAAGGTCCTATAATTTAACCAACTAAGCTATTCTAAATTTATCTTTACGTACGGGTTTATAAAATTATTACTATATTATCCTCAAACTCACATGTTAATAATTTTTAAAACATCATTGACAATGATTAAATCTAGTCACCTATACAAAAATAAAGAGTACTCATCATTGTGCCATAATAAATTTTATCGAAATAATATGAAAAAAAAAAAGTGAAATGACAGAACCCTAACCACATTTATACCATTATCCACCGTTGGCTACCATCCACCTCCAATTACCTCTGGTTGTCGTCCGCTAGTGGTCACTGCTGATTGGTTCTTTCTAAGTTAATTAAAATTTTGATCAATGACCAACGGAGGTGGCAAATGACAACCGATGGCGACGAATAATGGCATGAAGATGACTAAGGTTCTATCGTTTTATTTTTTTGTATTTTTTTATTTTGATTTTTTTCAACTAAATTTATTATAACATAGTGGTGATTACTCTTACTTGTCATGTTAGAGAATAGAGCTCAATTCTTATAAATGATATTTTTAAAATTATTAATGTATGGTGTTGAGGATAATATGTCAATAAATTTATCAACTCATGCACAAAGATAAAATCGAAATATCTTAGTTGGTTAAAGTATTTGGCCCTTAACCATATGATCAAATGTTCAAGTTTTCTTTTAGTATTTAATTTAATTTAGATTTTTGTTTCAGTTAAAATAGGAGTGTAATTATAGTTTCATAGTTTTACTTATTTAGTTGTTAAAATAAATGAAACTATTACTTTCTTGAAACTTTATAAATTTAGATGTCCAATTTTCCTTTTTCTTTTAATAGGATTGGTGACCTTAAAACTTAACCCAGGTCACCCACCAACAACTAGCAATATAAAGTGGGCATGTGGAACCATAACACAATGGCCTATCACACTACTTATAAGATTCTTATCAGAATGTCTCTAGTTCGATTGGTCTTTGGAAATCTGTGTCATCTTTTAGTGGAGTTTAAGCATAAGGCTTACTAGGCTATCAAAGCATTAAACTTTAATTTGTAAGAAGTTTGTGAAAAGAACATGTTACAACTCAAGGAGATGGATGTTTTTCATCTTTAGGCATTTGAGAATGTAAATCTTTACAAAGAAATGATGGCATGATAAGAAGATTGTGCAACACTTATCTAAATTAAGACAACAAAAATACTATGTAATTCCAAACTCATCTATTTTTAGGGAAGTTAAAGTCCAAATGGTCCAGCCTGTCTCTAGTCACCATAGTATATCCTTATGGCACTATCAAGGTGGAAGATGATTCATCTAAAAGAACATTCAAAATGAAGGGACAACAACTAAAGCATTATTAAGGAGGAGAGGTTGATCGCTAAAAATCCTCCGTCAATTTACTCTAACTGCAGTGATTAAGAAAAACAAACAATTGATGACGTATCAAATACTTCTTGGGAGGCAATCAAGTATTTTATGATAATTTTTATCCTAAAAAAACAAATATAGCAAGTTAGCATTACAACACCTAAAAATTCAGAAATTCAATGCTACAATGCCTAAGACTAGGTCTTAGTGCCAACTCGAGCCAAATTAGGTATTAAGGTAGAAATTCAGCATTGCAACACTAAGATGCAAGGTCATGGCACCCATAAGTTAGCACCTCAGCATCACGGCATTAAAAAGCCAGAGTCGCAATGCCAAAAGCTAGAAAAGAAGCCTTCAAACTCAAGTCTCAATGTTGCATTGCCATGACTTGAGAGCCGTAAAACTGAGACTAAAATAGTCTTTTTAAAATTAGCCCTAAACCAAACTCCCCTAAATCAAAGCAAAAAGTCGAAACCTATTTTCAAACACTCTCCTCAAACACTCCAAATTTTCTCCAGCAAACACCAATTTCCACAATATCAAAGGTAATTGAAAAACTATTACCACTAAATCAATCATTCTTTGCAAGATTTATCCAAGAATTGTTGAAAATTGCTAGAGTTATTCAAATAGATGCTTGGAATAAAATTGAACTCCAATTGGTGAATTGAACATTTTATAAATAATTCAAGGTATTAAACTTGTCCACTTTTGTTAAAATTTGAAATATCTCCTTTCCATTAGAAATACTTATATGCTATTTTGAATCTACTTGAAATTTTTTTTATGGAAATTGACAAGAACTTATGAATGATTATTGAAGTTAAGAATAAGTAAAGATTGTGAAATTCATGTTGTGTTGAAATTTGAACAAGTTTCGGGGATAAATTCTGTTGAAGTGCTAGAGCTAGAGCTTTGAAGTTGAGAAATTTGGTGATCTTGTGGTTTTGGTGAAAATCTTTGGCGAATTTTGGAAAAGTGGTGGTCACTGGTCAATAATGGAACTTCTAGTTACGTTTGGCAAATTGTGTGAGACTTGTTGGGTATAATCGTTGGAAATTATTGATTGAAAAAAATGGCACCTAAGAAGAGTAAAACATCGCACACTCCAAGGCCTATATGTGACTTGAACAAATTTGTTTCCTTAGTAGCATTTGAAAGGTTTACTAGCTTGGTAGTAAAAACGAATGCAATTCTTAAGCGAGGATTCCATCTATCTGATAAGAAATTCTCGAGGATGCTTTAGATTATCCATTTAAGGGTTTGACAAACTTTTTACAAGTAACCAGAGGAGGTAGTAGTTACTATATTGCAAACTTTCTATGTCAATGCCATCAAACATAGACATTTAAGAGCCAAACTAAGGGGAAATGACATAACCTTTGGCAATGCCATAATCAATCGATTTTATAACCTTTCAAGCATTAAAGATAATGAATACCATCAGCTGGCAATTGACTTACACTATAATGAGATCATACTGGCTATGTAGATTTGGCACTCAACAAACATATTCTAAGCACACTAGAATTTCATTCCTACTAAAGCCATAGATGGGCATGAGAAAGTATGACATTATTTCATCAGTGCCAAGTTAAGTTTGGTGACCCATTTCAGCTATGTGACCAAGGATTGAGTAGTCTTGCTCTGTGGGATCATGACCAATAAGAGTATTAATATAGGCAAGGTCAACAAACAAACCATCATCCATGGCATCTATAATATCAATGCCTGTTTATATTGTCTGTCGCTTATTATAGCACTGTGTGCCTAAGCTGGTGTCACATGGGATTCTATAGAAGAGTTATTACATCCAGACACCCCTTCGACATTACTAGTGTAATATCCAATCCCTATTAGTAGTATTGGCACCTAGATTTTGGTATAGAGCAATAAAGACACCGTAGGGTTACCTGATTTTAACCCTATTAGAAATAATTTTTCTTATGGTGCGCATGAGAGATATTATACTTAATTTGGTAATTTCACACTTGGTCGGGGTGTCGAACAGCCATATAATAGTTTTTAGAATTTTTCTCCATGGGCTTAGAAAAGGAAATTTTAATTTACAACATGAATTTTCATTTAAGGGTTATATATGGAACAAGCCTATGTTGAGAAATAAAATCCATATATAGAGAATGAACCAATTAGAGACAATTTCATGGATTGCCAAGTTGAAAATTCTAGTTAGTTCCTTTGACTATTCTAACTAAATAGTTACAAAGGAACCAATTACATACTCAGTTTTCAACCAATGCCAAATTAGAAATTTAGAGTAAGTTGAAGGGAAAATTGAACAATTGAGGTAGCACTATATATAAAGTAGAAATGTGTAGAAATTTCATGAGATTAAAAGCATAACATCTTAAAGTAAAAGAGAAGCAAAATTTGTCCAAGTGAAGAGGGGTGCTGCTACAGTCAAATTTTAAGTTTTTGTTTCATGATTTTTTATACTTGATCAAGCTAAAATAAGGTCAAACACAAGTTCCTAAGATCAATTGAAGCCTCCATTAGTGAAAATCCAAGAAACAAAGGTAAGAAAAGCATTGTTTTGTGATGATGATATGTGAACTTTCAAGATTGTTTCAATTGATGTTCTTGTGTGTATTCTTGGTTTAGATTGAGTTGAATTTTAGTGTGGAGCTTGAAGGAGTCATCAAATTGAAGAAATTAGTAAGCTAAGAATTAGAGGTTTTGGTGACTTTGATGTAAAGACTTCAATTTGTTGTAATTAGGGCATTAAAATGAAATTGACTTGATTTTGATGCAATTGGAACAAGAAACTGAGAAATGGAATATGTTGGGTGGTGGATGTAAATTCTGGCACTTTAGGAAAGTTAGGGTTGAGTGGTGTTTTGGTTGAATTGTGGTGTATAAATGGTGCATTATGCAAATTAAATGTATAGAGTTGATAAAAAAATCAAAAATGAAGAAAAGAAGACATAATTATCCATTTTAGAAAGGTGAAAGGCAATTATGTCCAACCAAATTTATAGGGTGTTAAGCAATTTTCAGGACGTTGGATGGTGAGTTAGATTAGATGAAATAACTCCGTAAATGAAAAATTGAAAAGTAGTATCCATCCGGGTTTTGTATGCTGATTAAGGCGTTTAGTAGTTAAATAAGATTCTAGCATTTGAATTGGTTCTAAATGTCATTTATGGTGTATAGGTGAAGAAAATCGACACCGGTAACAAGAGCAGAAATCCGGAGCGAATTTGAGCTCGAAGCGGTTGTGAGTGAAAATCTGTCATTGTTTATCTTTCATTTATTATGTTTCCGTATAATGAAATTGTATGTTTTATGAGCTTTTAATGCATAAACATGATTTATGATTTCGATATATATCTATAGATATGCATTTACATATTCGGTTTAAGAAATAACTTTAAAACTACTACATTAGTTTCAAAGGCCATTGGTATCTTCAGATTATAGTAGTGGTGATTGTATTAGACCCGACCAGTATATCTCGTACACATGGACAGGTATTGGAGGGCATGTCACTAACTCTAGAAAGTTGGGTTGTCAAGTCATGTGAGTCACCCTATGTGTACGGGGTATTGTCTCACTATATGTATGTCATCCTGTTGTATAGCTATTGAGATGTCTTGAGATGTCACAGTGGGTGTTGCTAGTTGAGATGCCTCGTGACCTACTCACATGTACGGTGCTAGTTGAATTACTGCGTGAGTATAAGGCTTTAGGGTTACCATTAGTTTAGTTTAGAAAGAAAATGGCCGAGCGAGGGCTTTAATAGTTTTCGATCTACCAATCGCATATTATGTATTTATATGTTCATGCTAGTTATTATTTCTTACAAATTTTGAATATTGTTTTTCGAAGATGTGAATAAAATTCGCTCGGTAAGATTTCATCAGCATATGATGTTAGAAACTATTTTACATCTTTATACATGTTTTAGAAGCATGATTTATACATGTCTTTTAGAAATTAATACCTATGCAGAATTTTATTTTATTTGAAATCTTAAATGCACTCACTAAGCTCCTTTAGCTCATTCATTTTGTGTTTTATATTTTTATCCCCTTTTCTAGGTGCAGATCTCAGTACGCAAGTTGCTAATTCTTCTACTGTTGATTAGTGGGCCAAATCTGAAGATCATTTTTTATAAATGTAAATGTGTTAAATAGCACTCTTTTTGCTTTTAGCATGGTAGTTCTATGTTTGTGTATTGTACATATGTTTTGGACAACCAAGAAGAAGTTTCGATATTTTGATGATCGTTTCACTTTTTTATCAGTATTCCAGTTTTAAGATCATAAGTAAATTATTGAGTTGAGTTGGATTTAGTTTTGAAAAAGACCGAAGGTCC
The DNA here is from genome assembly GCA_946807835.1 of Ailanthus altissimus. Lineage (NCBI taxonomy): Eukaryota > Viridiplantae > Streptophyta > Magnoliopsida > Sapindales > Simaroubaceae > Ailanthus > Ailanthus altissimus. Next base: position 5,037,166 of record OX327713.1, on the reverse strand, counting down.
AATTTGGTAGTATTGAGAAGTGATTTAAAATAGAAGTGCAATTTCTTTGCAGGTTTTGTATTGGGCTTTCAGAAAAACAGAAGAAACTCTGCCCATTATTTTTGAAAAATTTAATAAGTTATTTTCACATATATTCCAAAAGTTTTCTCAGTAATAGCAAGAATTAAAAAGGGGATAGCTTTGCAAAATTTCTCAAATTACATAGTTAAATTCTGAGAAACTTCCGTTAGAGTGCCCGGCAGGGCCGCTGGGATCTACAGTAGAGGGTCTCAAGGCTGGTCGTGTCAGAGTGGTATCACAACCTGGTTTTTGAAGTTTTTAGTTAAAACATTTTTTTTTTTTTAATGAGATTTTGAAATTGCATGCATATTTTTCTAAGTTTATTAAATTGAATTCTGTGCATTTGATAATCATTTGCATCACTAAATTCACATAAAATATGCATCATCGTGGGGGCCCCATGCACTAGGAGAGTAGCTGCGAAGGTTCTTGCATCTGAAGAGGAGCAGGAGAATGAGTCGGTAAATGTTCCTACACCTCAGACCCCTCATAAGTTATCTCAGCCTGCCAAGCCAGATGGTGGAAACATGAATATAGCTTAGATGGCCCAGATACTAGTGGCAGCAATCCAGCAGCTGAGAGAGATAGGAGTGTCCATTAAGCACACTAAGAAATTGGGCGCTAAGCCGTATGATGGTACAGGAGACCTTGAGAGAGCCCTATCCTGGTTAGAGAACAATGAAATTTTTTTCCAGATTATGGGATGTATGAAAGAACAGATTGTGGTATACTCTGTATTTCTATTGAAGGAATAAGCAAAAGACTGGTGGAAAGCCTTGCAAAGGAGGAATACCGATGGGGTGTCTTGGACACTTTTCAAAGGGGAATTTTTAAACAAATTTTACCCCAAAAGTTATAAAGATGCGAAGATAAAAGAGTTCTTTAAGCTAGAACAAGGTTCTCTCACAGTGGCAGAATATGAGAAGAAGTTTTTCAGAGCTCCTCTGTGTCGTTCCTTTTATAGCTGATAATGAACAGCAGAAGGCTAATCGGTTTGCAGTGGGCCTCAATCCTCAGATCAGGACGTACGTGGTGTCGGCAGCCCACACTCAGTATGGAGCATTGGTGGAAGCTGCAACTCGAGTTGAAAGAAGCATGACGGCCATTCCTAAACCGAAACAGCTGGGTCAAAAAATGGGCTGGATAAGCCGTTGTCGAGGAGGACTTAGTAAATCAACAAGAACAAAGGAGAGATCAAAATAGTCCAGTAGTTAAAATCTAAGCCAAGGAGCTCAATCAAGTCAAGCTTCTATTAGGCAACTATCGGCTAGATCCCTAAACACTAAAGAGAGTTGGACAAATTTTCTAGTGTGTAATAAATATGGTAAGGCTCATCCGGGTGATTGTAGGAAGAGGACTACCAGTTGTTATAAGTGTGGTCAAGAGGGCCACTACATGAAAGATTGCCTGAATGATGGAGCTAGTAGTAAGCCAGAAGATAGACCATCAGCTCCGAGATAAACTAGTGGTGGCCGAGGATAGATTCGAGGTAGTTCCCAATTCAGAAGGTTGAATGGCTCAGGCCAACCTTATAGGGGAGTCGATCGAGGAGGATTATTCGAAGGATCGCAAGGCAGACCTCATACTTAGGCTAGGGTATTTGTAGTAACCCAGTAGGAGGCGGATGCGGCCTTATAAGTCGTGACAGGTACGATGTCAATTTTTGATCGAGATGCTTATGTACTGATAGATTTATTCTATGGCGAAGGATCTGAAGGTCTGTCTGAAAGCACGTAAATAGCTTATGAGAGAATCCAGCTACTTAGGGTCTTCTCTTGAAGAGGTCTTTTACGCACTTGAATCTCTATCAATAACAATAGGAAAGGCAACCCATTCTTTTATTTCTATGGAGTTTACTGCAAATGCTAGTATAGTGCCTTAGTTATTAAATTGTACGGTAGTAATGTCTCTTCCCATAGGAAACTCTATTGTAGTAGAAAAGAGTGTATAGGTGTAGTAAAATCAATATTAAGGGCCAAGAGTTTATAGTAGATTTGATTTTGCTGGCCATTAGTGAGTTTGATGTGATTTTGGGGATGGATTGGTTGTCTAAATATCGGGTCTCGATGGATTATTTCTGAAAAGAAGTCGGATTATGTAGCCCAGAGGGAACGGAAGTCATTTTTTATGGGGTGCAAAAATCACTTCCCGCTAGTATGGTGTCAGTAATGAGGGTAAAAAAAATGCTTCGGAAGTCATGTCAGGGGTATTTAGATGCCATAGAAGTATGGTGTCAGTAATGAGGGCAAGAAAGATGCTTCGGAAGTCATGTCAGGGGTATTTAGTCTATGCCATAGAAGTAAAAGATAGTGGAATGAAATTAAAGGATATTCTAGTGGTTAGAGAGTTTCCAGATGTATTCCCAGATAATCTTCTGGGCTTACCTCTAGATAGAGAGATAGAGTTTCAAATAGAAGTAACCCCTAGAACACAACCAATTTTCAAAGCACCCTACAGAATGGTTCCTTCAGAATTGAAAGAACTAAAGGTACAAATAGAAGAGTTGGTGAATAAGGGTTTCATCAGACCACGTACTTCTCCTTAAGGGGGCACCAATTTTTTTTATAAAGAAGAAAGACGGAAGTATGAGATTATGCATTGATTACAGGGAATTGGATAAAGTAACAGTGCATAATCAATATCCACATTTGAGAATTGATAATTTGTTCGATCAACTACAGGGGGCCATAGTATTTTCCAAGATAGATCTGAGGTCAGGCTATCATCAACTGAAAATTCGAAAGGAAGATGTTCCTAATATGGTCTTTAGGACCGGATACGGGCATTATGAATTTTTGATTATGCCTTTTGGGTTGACTAATCCCCCAATCGCTTTTATGGATCTTATGAACAGAGTTTTTCGATGCTATTTAGATCAATTTGTAATAGTATTTATTGATGATATATTGGTTTATTCAAATAATGAAGAAGAGCATGCAGAATATCTGAGGATTGTTTTGCAAACCTTAAGGGAGCATCGGGTGTATGCCAAACTCAGTAAATATCAGTTCTTGCTAGATAGAGTTGCATTTTTGGGATATGTAATCTCTGCCAAAGAAGTAACAGTAGATCCCCAGAAAATTGAAGCCATAGTGAATTAGAGACAGCCCACGAATGTAAGGGAGGTTCGTAGTTTCTTGGATTTGGCTGGGTATTATAGAAAGTTTGTAGAGGGATTTTTAAGAATAGCTGCCCCTCTACTAAACTAACCCGGAAAGAAGAAAAGTTTGTATGGTCAAAAGCGTGCCAGCAGAGTTTCAAAAAGCTAAAGCGAAGGTTGAGTTCGGCCTCAGTTCTTACACTTCCATCAGGAAATGACGGATTTGCCATATATTGTGATGCTTCTAGGCAAGGTCTAGGTTGTGTACTGATGCAGAAGGAGAAAGTAATAGTCTATGCTTCCAGAAAATTAAAGAAGCATGAACAGAATTACCCTACACATGACCTAGAACTAGTGCAATAGCTTTAACTCTAAGAATTTGGAGGCATTATTTGTATAGGTTGTTTGTAAGATCTTTACGGACCATAAAAGCTTGCAGTACTTATTCACCCAGAAAGAACTGAATATGAGGTAGAGAAGGTGGCTAGAGCTTATTAAAGATTATGAGTGTACCTTGGAGTACCATCTAGGAAAAGCTAATTTGGTAACAGATGCTCTCAGCAGGAAGCCTATCAGTTCAATAGCTCACTTGAAGATCGCATATCTATCACTGTTGATAGAATTGACGTCTTTGGGTGTAAAATTAAAATTGCCAGATTCGGGAGCATTATTAGCCACATTTTAGGTCTGTCCGATACTGGTTGATCAGATCAGAGAACTATAGACTCAAGATCCACAAGTAGTTAAATTGAAGGGTGAAATCGAGTTGAGGCAACGGAAAGATCTTTTAGTGACCGAGGATGGTGTAGTAACTTTGGGTCAGAGATTATGTGTACCGGATGTAAATGAGTTAAGAAGAGAGATTATGGAAGAAGCTCATTCTTTTGCATATGCTATGCATCTGGGTAGCACAAAGATGTACCGTACCCTAAAAGCACATTACTGGTGGAAGGGTATGAAGAAAGATATAGTCGAATTTGTCTCAAGATGCCTAACTTGCCAGCAAGTAAAGGCTGAGAATCAGAAACCTGCAGGGCTCTTACAATCTCTTTCGATTCTTGAGTGAAAATGGGAAAGAATAACGATGGATTTTATGGTAGGACTTCGGCGTAGCTAAATAGGCAACGATGGAATATAGAGAATTGTTGATAGACTGACGAAATCTGCCCATTTCCTACCCAGTAGAAGCAATTATTCTTTAAATAAATTGGCCCAGTTGTACGTAGATGAGGTGGTATGACTCCATGGCATTCCAGTATCCATTATGTCAGATAAGGATCCACGGTTCACTTCCCAATTTTAGTCCAGCTTACAGAAAGCTCTAAGCACTTAATTAAATTTCAGTACGACCTTTCATCCATAAATGGATGGCCAGTCTAAGCGAACAATCCAAATACTCGAGGATATGCTTAGAGCATGTCTTATAGAGTTTAAAGGAGTTGGGATACTCATCTGCCACTGATGGAATTCACCTACAACAATAGCTACCAGACGAGCGACGAGCATTGGGATGTTACCATATGAAGCATTGTATGGAATAAAGTGTAGAACTCTAGTTTGTTGGGATAAGGCAGGTGAAAGAAAACTGGTCAGCCCAGAAATTGTCTAGATTACTTCAGAAAAGATTCAAGTTATCTGGCAGAGATTGAAAATAGCTAACGATAGGCAAAAAAGTTATGTAGATAACAGGAGAAAAGACTTGGAGTTTTAGATTGGTGATAAGGTCTTTTTGAAGATATCACCATAGAAGGGAGTACTAAGATTCGGGAAGCGAGGAAAGCTTAGTCCTCGATACATTGAACCATATGAGATAATTGAAAGAGTTAGGGAGGTGACATATCATCTGCTGTTACCAGAAGATCTAGCTAGAATCCATGACGTGTTTCACATTTCCATGCTTCGCAAGTACTTAATAGATCCTTCGCACATCCTAAAGGAATAGTCAATAAAATTGAACGAGAATTTAACTTACGAAGATAAGCCTGTGTAAATCCTAGACCGAAAAGAGCAAATGCTTCGTAATAAAAGTATTCCCTTAGTGAAAGTGTTATGGATGAATCATGGAGTAAAAAAAGCTACGTAGGAACGTGCAGATCAGATGCAAGTACAACATTCCTACCTCTTCGAGACAGGTATGATTTAAATTTCGAGGACGAAATTTATTTAAGGAGGGGTGAAATTGTAATATATAATCCCTATTAGTAGTATTGGCGCCTAAATTTCGGTATAGAGAAATAAAGACACCGTAGGATTATTCAATTTTAACCCTATTAGAAATAATTTATCTTATGGTGTGCGCAAGAGATATCAGACCTAATTTGGTAATTTCACACTTAGTTGGGGTGTCGCACAGCCATAGAATGTTTTTGAAAATTTTCTCCATGGGCTTGGAAAAGAAAATTTTAATTTACTACATGAATTTTTATTTAAGGGTTATGTATGAAACAAGCATTTGTTGAGAAATAAAATCCATATATTGGAGAATTGACCAATTAGAGACAATTTTATGGATTGCCAAGTTGGAAATTCTAGTTAGTTCCTTTGACTATTCTAACTAAATAGTTACAAAAGAACCAATTACATACTCAGTTTTCAACCAATGACAAATTAGAAATTTAGAGTAAGTTGAAGGGCAAATTAAACAATTGAGGTAGCACTATATATAAAGTAGAAGTGTGTAGAAATTTCATGAGATTAAAAGCATAACATCTTAAAGCAAAAGAGAAGCAAAATTTGTCCAAGTGAAGAGGGGTGCTGCTACAGTCAAATTTTAAGTTTTTGTTTCATGATTTGTCATGCTTGATCAAGCTAAAATAAGGTCAACCACAAGTTCCTAAGATCAATTGAAGTCTCTATTAGTGAAAATCCAAAAAAAAAGAGGTAAGTAAAGCATTGTTTTGTGATAATGATATGTGACCTTTCAAGATTGCTTTAATTGATGTTCCTGTATATATTCTTGGTTTACATTGAGTTGAATTTTAGTGTGGAGACTTTGATGTGGAGACTTCAATTGATTGTAATTAGGGCATTAGAATAAATTTGGCTTGATTTTGATGCAATTGCAACAAGAAATATGTTGGGTGGTGGATGTAAATTCTGCTACTTTAAGGAAGGTAGGGTTGAGTGGTGTTTTGGTTGAATTGTGGTGTATAAATGGTGCCTTATGCAAATTGGCTGATGAAAAGTCAAAAATGAAGAAAAAGGGACATAATTGTCCATTTTTTAAAGGTGAAGGGCAATTATGTCCAACCAACGTTATAGGGTGTTAAGCAATTTTCAGGGCGTCGGATGGTGAGTTAGATTAGATTAAATAACTCCGTAAATAAAAATTTGAAAAGTAGTATCCATTCAAGTTTTGTATGCCAATTAGGGCATTTAGTAGTTCAATGAGATTCTAGTATTTGAATTGGTTCTAAATGTCATTTATGGCATGTAGGTGAAGAAAATTGAGATCGGTAACGGGAGTAGAAATCCGGAACGAATTTGAGCTCGAAGCGATTGTGATTGAAAATTTGTCATTGTTTATCTTTCGTTTATTATGTTTCCGTATAATGAAATTGTATGTTTTATGAGCTTTTAATGCATAAACATGATTTATGATTTTGATATATATACATAGATATGTACTTACGTATTCAGTTTAAGAAACGGCTTTAAAACTACTACATCTGTTTCAAAGGCCATTGATATCCTTAGATTATAGTAGTGATGATTGTATTAGACCCGGCCGATATATCCCGTACACATAGGCAGGTATTGGAGGGCGTGTCACTAAGTCTGAGAAGTCAGGTTGTCGAGTCATGTGAGTCACCCTATATGTACAGGGTATTGTCTCGCTATATGTATGCGATGTAGGATTCTGCTGTATAGCCAGTGAGATGTCTTGAGATGTCACAATGGGTATTATCAGCTGAGACGCCCTGTGACCTACTTACGTGTGCAGTACTAGCTGAGTCGCTGCATAAGTATGGAGCTTTAGGGTTACTATTGGTTCAATTTAGAAAGAAAATGCCCAAGTGAGGGCTTTAATAGTTTTCGATCTACCGATCGCATATTATGTATTTATATGTTCATGCTATTTATTACTTCTTACAGATTTTGAATATTATTTTTTGAAGATGTGAATAAAACCTGCTCGGCAAGATTTCATCAGCATATGATGTTATAAACCATTTTACATCTTTATACATGTTTTAAAAGTATGATTTATGCATATCTTTTAAAAATTAATACCTATGCAAAATTATATTTTATTTGAAATCTTAAATGCATTCACTAAGCTCCTTTAACTCACTCATTTTGTGTTTTATATTTTTATCCCCCTTCACAGATGCAGGTCTCTGTTCGCAAGCTGCTGATTATCCTGCTGCTGATTAATGGGCCAAATCTAAAGATTATTTTTTTTAAATGTAAATGTCCTAAATAGCACTCTATTTGCTTTCAACATGGTAGTTCTAGGTTTGTGTATTGTACATGTGTTTTGGACAACCAAGAAGAGGTTTAGATATTTTAATGATCGTTTCACTTTTTTTATCAGTATTCCAGTTTTATGATCATAAAGAAATTATTGAGTTGAGTTAGATTTAGTTTTGGAAATGACCGAAGGTCCTATTTGATAGTATTGGGAAGTGGTTTGAAATAGAAGTGTAATTTCTTTGCAGGTTTTGTATTAGACTTTCAGAAAAACAAAGGGAACTTTGCCTGTTTTTTTCAAAAAATTTAATAAGTTATTTTCAGTATATTCCAAAACATTTCTCAGTAATAGCAAGAATTAAAAAGAGGTTCGCCTCTCGAAATTTCTCAACTTACACAGTTAAATTCTGAGAAACTTTCATCAGTGTGCCCGGTAGGGCCATTGGGATCTACAATAGAGGGTCTCGAAGCGGGTCATGTCAACCAGTATCTTTCACATTTAGAGATTGGATGATCAGTGCAACTAAGGCGATCAACTGACATGTGTGGAGAATGAACTTCAAAATCATCGTCAGGAATTTCGAGCTCACCAATAATGATACACACAATGGGCGGATTATCGTTTGAAACGTATGAAGATGTGTGCCATGAACTTAGGTGCTAACATAAGCTAATATCTAGCTTATCCCACCCCTCAGCTTGCTAATAAAGAAAAATATGATGGTAATGAGGATGATCCAATAGATATAAAAGATAATTGAGCTCAACCATCTACTATCAAATGAGTGTTCTATTCTTACCTTTCTCTTTACTTTGGAGACAATGTCGATCTTAAGTATCTGAGACCTTTTATAGTCTGACCTCTAAGTGTCTTTGGGAATGGTTTGATGCTAATGGAGTCTAGTGTGGGTAGATATGGGATTTATCAGTTTATATGGTAAGGCTATATACCTTTATGCTTTGATATTGTATTTTAGAAATTCTTTTGGCCAAAAGCATCACCCTGAAAAGAGTTTCTGTAAGGTGAAACAATCTTACAAATGAGTTTATAGATGTTGTTTATCAAAATACAAATCTGGAGATAAATTCATAGTCGAGCAAATAGAGATTTGACGATGTAGATCTATGTCTCTACTCTTTGACGATATAGCACGCTTATCATGTCTTCGCACATTAGGAACTCTAGATAGTTACGCCATTTGGGAACTAGATTCAACTTTATCTATTCTTTCACTCATCTCATAAAACCTCGAATTCATTCAATTAAATTGTTGTTCTAAGGACTTAAAGAAAGAAAAGTGAGACCTGACACTCATAAAGAAAACAGAGTCTCAACGCTCAATGAGGTTCCTTTGCTAAAGATTATTCTAAGGACTTAAAGAAAAGTTTAAAATCTATATTTTCTACGTATTATCAGATGAGCCTTTATCTTTTTCTTGAGACATATTTAATAATCTTCAACCAAAGTTAGAATACCTCACAAACACTTCTTTATATGGCTCCTTTCAAGATTGATAGCACTCATACTCTTATTTACTCAAATTTAGCTTTAACCTTTTTATGAGCTCACACTTTTTTGCCTTTATTCCACTCTTTAGTCTTCTCTTTAGTTCTTTATTGAACTATAATGAACTCAATCAAAATTATCTTGTAACAACTAAAGCTCAACAATTAAGATTAGTAAATATGATAATAGGTTAACGCAAAGGAAAGAAAAGGTTGAATTTATAAAGCAAAGAGAAACATATTATGAAAATAATAAACTAGAGAAACCATGAAAAAATAGATCTAAATTTTTGATACAATTTAGGCTAAATTGCAAAAAATATCTAAAATACACATTTGATGCAACAACATTTAATCAATTGATCCAATAACACTTGTTCTCTGTACTTTGTAAATTCAACCTTTTCTTTCCTTTAAGTTAACCTATTATCATTCTTATTAATCTTAATTGTTGAGTTTGAATTATTACAAGATAATTTTGATTGAGTTTGTTTTTGTTCAATGAAGAACTAAAGAGAAGACTAAAGAGTGGAAAAAAAGGCAAAAGAATGTGAGCTCATAAGAGGGTTAAAGCTAAATTTGAGTAAATAAGAGTATGAGTGCTATCAATCTTGAGATGAGCCATATAAAGAAGTGTTTGTGAGGTATTCTAACTTTTTTTGTAGGTTATTAAATATGTCTCAAGAAAAAGATAAAGGCTCATCTGATAATGCGCAGAAAATATAGATTTTAAATTTTTCTTTAAGTTCTTAAAATGATCTTTGGCAAAAGAATCTCATTGAGCGTCAGGTCTTACTTTTCTTTATAAGCGTTAGGTCTTACTTTTCTATCTTTAAGTCTCTAGAACAACAATTTAATTGAATGAATTTGAGGTTTTATAAGGTGAATGAAAGAATAAATAGAGTTGAAATTAGTTCCCAAAGGGCATTGCCATCTAGAGTTCCTAATGTGCAAAGACATGATAAGCGTGCTATCATAGATGATGCTGCCATTGATGAAGATGATTGGGATGATGACAACCAAGCCACTATTATTAATATGAATAGATTAATATATGGTAGAGGAGTTAAACAAGATAGAACAGGATGTGAAGATAGATTTGATCATGACTTGGGTAGTATTAAGCTAAAGATTCCTTTTTTCTAACATAAAATGATCCTGATGTATATTTAGAGTAAGAAATGATGGTGGAGCTAGGTGTTTATTGCCATAACTACTCTGAGGAAAAGAAGGTAAAGTGGCTACTATTAACTTTATTGATTATGCAATTATTTAGTGGGTTCAACTTATTTTGAGCAAGAGATACAATCATGAATGGCCCATTGAGACATGGGAAGAAATGAAAGCTATTGTGAGGAAATGATTTGTACCTAGTCATTATTATAGAGAGTTACTCCAAAGGTTGCAAAGCCTTAATCAAGGTTTCAAAAGTGTTGAAGACTACTATAAAGAAATAGAGATAGCCATAAATCGAGCCAATGTTGAAGAAGATTGAAAGACAACTATGGCTAGATTTTTGCAAGGTTTGAATTGTGATATTGCTAATGTGGTCGAATTGCAATATTATATAGAGTTTACGGATATAGTGCATATAGAAATGAAGGTAGAAAGACAACTCAAAAGGAAGAGTTCTATAATATATGGCCAAACTCAAGTTCTTCATCCTCTTGGAGACTGAATTGGAGTGAAAATGATGAAAAACCAAATTATAAGCCTAAGGCTGAAACCTCTAAAAGCAACCAAGATGGAGGGGTATCAAATAAAGGTAAAAATGATTCCCAACCTTTTAGAAATAGAGATATCAAATGATTTAAGTATTTGGGAACATGTTATATTGCATCTCAATTCCCAAACAAAAGGATAATGATATTGAAATATGATGGTGATATTGAGACCGAAGGTAAATTTGATGATGAGTCTATGCCACCTTTAGAAGATGCAAGTGACATTGAATATCTAGTTGATGGAGAACTTTTGGTTGCAATGAGAGCCCTTAGTGTGCAAATAAAAAAATATGAGAAGGTACAATGTGATAATATTTTTTATATTAGATGTCATGTTAATAATAAGGTATGTAGCATGATTATTGATGGTGGGAGTTGTACTAATGCACCTAACACTAGTTTGGTAGAAAAATTGAATTTGACAACTTTGAAACATCCTAGGCTATATAAGCTACGATTGCTAAATAATTATGGAGAAGTCAAAGTAAATAAGCAAGTGCTTGTCTCATTCTTAATTGGGATGTACAAAGAGTAGGTTTCATGTAATGTAGTACCAATGCATGCAGGTTATATTCTATTGAGGCGACCATGGCAGTATGATTGTCATATAATTCATTACAGTTACACCAATAGGTACTCTTTCGTCCTTGGTAGAAAATTAATTAATCTTGCACTTTAACCAAATGACAGGACTTGACCTGAGACCTTATATAGTAGATCCCAGCAGCCTTGTCGAGTACCCCGATGAAAGTTTCTCATAATATGACTAGGTAAGTTAAGAAATTTTGCAAGGTGAACCCCCTTTTAGTTCTTGCTATTACTGAGAAACGCTTGTAATACACATGCAAACGACATCAAAATGTTTTAAAAAAAGGGGCAGAGATTCCCCTGTTTTTCTGAAAATCCATATAAAACATGCAAGGAAATTTAACTTCTATTTCAAACACTTCTCAATACTACGAATTCGGACCTCCGATCCTTTGCAAATGAAATCCAACAAAATTTAATTGTTTCATTTAAATTACAAAATGAGCATACTCATAAAAAGCAAAAACAATCATCATAATATTGAAATCTTTTCTTGTTAGTTCAAAACATATATACAAATATACATGCCTACAACTACTATGCATAAAGTAAATGGTGTTATTTAGCACATTTATATATACAAAAATGATCTTCAGATTTGGCCCACTACTCGGCAATAGGAGAATCAGCAGCTTGCATACCGAGACCTGCACCTGGGAAAGGGGTTTAGAAAACATAAAACACAAAATGAGTGAGCTAAAGGAGCTCAGTGAGTGCAATTAAGATTTCAAATAAAATAACATTATGCATAGATAGTAAATTCTAAGTACATGCATAAATCGTGCTTCTAAAACTGATGTAAAGCTGTAAAACAATTTCTAACATAATGCGTTGATGAAATCTTGCCGAGCGGGTTTTATCTACATCTTTGGAAAATAATATCCAAAATCTATATAACACAATAACTGCTATGTGCATATAAATGCATAAAATGCTATCGGTAGATCGAAAACTAGTAAAGTCCTCGGTCGGCCATTTTCTTTCTAAACTGTACCAATGGTAACCCTAAAACTTTATACTCACGCGGCGACTCAACAAGCACCGCACACGTGAGTAGGTCATGGGGCACCTCAACTAGCAGCACCCACAGTGACATCTCAAGACATCTCACTAGCTATGCAGCGGAATCCTACATCGCATACATATAGCGAGACAATACCCCGTACACATAGTGCGACTCACATGACTAGACATCCCGACTTCTCAGAGTTAGTGACACACCCCCATAAACTGCCCATGTGTACGGGACATACCAGCCGGGTCTAATACAATCACCACCATTATAATCTGAGGATACCAATGGCCTTTAAAATGGATATAGTAATTTTAAAACTATTTCTTAAACCGAACATGTAAAAGCATGTCTATGAATATATATATCAAGATCATAAATCATTTTTATGCATCAAAAGCTCATAAAACATACATATTTATTATGCCGAAACATAATAAACAAAAAATAAAAGAAATGACAGATTTTCAATCACAACCGCTCCGCGCTCAATTTTGCTTCGAATTTCTGCTCCCGTTACCGCTCTCGGTTTTCTTCACCTACACACCATAAATGACATTTAGAACCAAATCAAATGCTAAAATCTCATTTAACTACTAAACGCCCTAATCGGCATACAAAGCCTGGATGCATACTACTTCTCGATTTTCATTTACGAAATCATTTAATCTAATCTAACTCACCACTCGGCGCCCTGAAAATTATTAAACGCCTTATAACTTGGTTGGACATAATTGCCCTTCACCTTTTCAAAATAGACAATTATGTCCCATTTTCCTCATTTTTGATTTTTCCATCAACCATATACATTCAACATATATAAGGCACCATTTACACACAAAAACTCAATCAAAACACCACTCAATCCTTAACTTAGCTAAAGTGGCAGAATTTCACCCTAGGTTCCAACACATTTCTTTTCTCCATTTCTTGTTCCAATTACACTAAAATCAAGCCAATTTCATTTTAATGCCCTAATTACAACCAATTGAAGTCTCCACATTCAAATTCCCCAAAACCCTAATTCTTACCTTGCCAATTTCTTTAAATTGATGACTCCTTCAAGCTCCACACTAGAATTCAACTCAATCTAAACCAAGAATACACACAAGAACATCAATTGAAGCAATCTTAAAAGCTCACTTATAAATTTCACAAAACAATACTTTTCTTACCTCTTTTTCTTGAATTTTCACTAATTGAGGCTTCAATTGAGCTTAGGAATTGGTATGTAACCTTATTTTGACTTGATTAAGCATGCAAAATCATTAAAAAAAACTGAAATTTCACTGTAGCAGCACCCATTTCACCTTGCACGATTTTTGCTCTCTTTTGCTCTAAATGGTTGCTTTTTGTTCTCTTAAAAAATCTACACACTTCCAACATATATATAGTTATCCATCAATTGACCGTTTTGCCTTTCATCTTACTCTAAATTACTAATATGCCATTAGTTGGAAACTAAGTAAGTAATTGGTTCATTTGTAACTATCTAGTTAGAGTAGTCAAAAGAACTAACTAGAATTTCCAACTTGGCAATCCATGAGATTTCTTCTAATTGGTCTATTCTCTAATATATGGATTATGTTTCTCAACAAAGGCTTGTTCCATACATAACCCTTAAATGGAAATTCATGTAGTAAATTAGAATTTTCTTTTCCAAGCCAATAGAGAAAAATTTCAAAAATATTCTAGGGTCGTCCGATGCTTCGATCGAGTGTGAAATTATCAAATTAGGTCTGATATCTCTCACGCACACCTGAAGAAAATATTTTTAATAAGGTTAAAATTGAGTAACCCTACGGTGTCTTTATTGCTCTATACCAAAATCTAGGTGCCAATACTACTAATAGGTATTGGATATTACACCCAAAGACAAGTGTATAAAGATTAAGTGAGATTAAGAAAAGAGAGTGATATGAAAAAAAGACTGAAAGTTCAAAAGAAAGAGAGATTAAAACTAAAAGGAGAGAAAAAGAGAGTGAAAAAGGAAAGGAAATTTCAGTTAGTGAGAAAAAAGAAAAAAAATAAGTAAATTTCTATGCAAGGGTGAGTGAGATAAAAAAAACGCTTTTTTTTTTAAATAGCCTATGATTGAACTTTTGTACAAAGAGGCTTATTTTAATACTAATGACTTAACCCCTCTTTGCCTAGTATTGTTGTTTCTCTTGTATAGAAATTTGATGATGTGTTTCTTGAAGAGATATCGAATGGTTTACCATCAATACAGGGAATCGAGCATCAAATTGACTTTATACCCGGAGCATCAATTCCGAATAGGCCAGCTTATAGAAGTAAGCCTGAGAAGACAAATGAACTTGAAAAGCAGGTTAGTGAGCTCATGAAGAAGGGGTATGTGTGTAAGAGCATGCATCCTTGTGCGATTCTAATATTGCTTGTATCTAAGAAGGATGGGTCATAAAGGGTGTGTGTTGATTGTCACGCCATTAACAATATCACTATAAAGTATTGATATCTCATACCTAGATTAGATTATATGCTTGATGAATTGCATGGTTCTTGTATTTTTACCAAAATTGATGTTACGAGTGTATATAATCATATTAGGATGAGAGAATTTGATGAATAGAAAATTGCATTTAAAACAAAATATGGTTTATATGAGTGGTTAGTTATGTCGTTTGGATAACTAATGCACCTAGTACCTTCATGAGATTAATGAATCATGTTTTACGTGTTTTTACTTGCAAATTTGTGGCTGTATACTTTGATGATATTCTGATTTATAGAAAAAGCTTATATGAGCATGTTGAATATTTAAAACTTATTTTTTATGTTTAAAGTAAATAAAAGTTGTTTGCTAACGTGTACCTTTGCACAAATAAACTTGTATTTGTTGATTTTGTTGTTAGCGCTAAAGGAATTGAAGTAGATGAAGAAAAAATTAAGGCAATCCAAGATTGGCCGAAATATACAAGTATGGGCTATGTTAGAAATTGAGAATAGCATTTCCGTCTATATACTATAGCTAGAATAGGAATATACCTAGATAATATGTATGGTTAATACAACTTGTGCTTAATGAATCTTTCTCTATTTAATTACCATAGGAATGTAAGAAATTAATAGATCTTAGATTTGATTCCTTATATCCTCTGATAATTTCCATTCTTGTCTCATTATAATTAAAACCTATAAAAACAACAATTAATGCATAAATAACTCTAAATTTACTTGAAAATAAACAATTATTAAGATAAAATGGGGGCATAATATTTATCTAAATTATACTCATCAATTAACTAATGCAAATTTGCTTGCTAACTTTACTAAAACTTTTAAAATTGAGTGTGATGCTTCAGGAATAAGTATTAGAGCTATACTTATGCAAGAAGGATGTCCCATTACATCTTTCAATGAAAAGCAAAGTGGGCCAGTGATAAGGCGTAATTGTATAAACTATTTTATCTTCCTAACTTGATATTTGTTCAATTTATCTCAATAATTGGGCTATTTATGCATATTAATGTTGTTTTATAGGTTGAAGCATTATCGGAGCAAAAATACCGGAAAACGGACGCAAATGGGAGCATTAGAGATAAAAATACAAACGGAGGCACTGTTTCTACAGTACCACTGTTTGCTACAGTGCAGCGCCGCAGCACTGGATTTCAGCGCCGCGGCGCCAATTGCAGAAAGTGAGCGCCGCAGCGCTGAATTCTGGGCACTCCTTAAGGGCATTTTTGTCCTCTTTTTGCAACCCTACCTATATAAACACCCATTGTTTAGCCAAAGAACAAGGAGGAGGAATGGGGCAGTAGAGAGCACGAAAATAAACACTTCATTTAGGTCTTGGAAGCAAGAATCAACAACAAGAGGCAAAAATCAAGGGGAAGAAGAAGAATTTCTGCATTTTGGAGGAAGAACATCACCATTGCATCAAGGGAAATTTCTTCTTCTCTTCAAATTCGTATTTGTTGTTGATTCCAACATGTATAATGATGTTGTTAGATGCTCTAAACTTATATTTTCAATTATGAACTAAGTTTTATTACTAGGATTACAATGTGAACTCAATATGTAGCTTGGATTGATTATTTTTCCTTATTTATCATATTGGTATGGAATTGTTCAATTTGTTCTATGCTAAATGCTTCTAATTACATGAAAATGTATTAGATTGATTAGGGAACCTTAATGAACTTGACAAAGGAAATTTTGTGTTGGCCATGGATAAATTGATGTATGATCATGGTGTAAAAGCATGAGTTTCATATGAGATAGACATATACTCATAGGCATATATGACCATTTAGAGAATTTGAACTTAATGAATCTTATTTCAATTTGATTATCATAGACATATAGATAGTTAATTGAATGAGATATACTCACTTAACCTGCAAAAGAGGCTTGTGAGGATATTAGAGTTCTTGGTTGACATTCATATTGATAGTTCTAAGGGGAGTAGTTGGATTCAAGTGAAGTATTGAGGGATTATTGTAATCCTAGGCATCTGAGTATTTGTGCTATCACAATTGTTCTCCTTGCTCAATTCTTGTAATTATTATTATTTCTTGTTTAGTTAGTTTAGATATTAAAACCATTAAATTGCCAATAGCTTTAATAAGAATAGGAGAACATAATTTTAGTACTTAGCAAGTAATAACAATTCCCCGTGGGATCGACACTCTACTTATCATATATTACTTGTTGCGATAACGTGCACTTGCGTTAGTTTGTGTTATAGAAATCACACAACAGCCAGCCTTGAATTACCCTACATATAATAAAGAGATGTATGCATTGTTTAGGATGTTGAAAACTTGGCAGGATTATCTTTTGCCAAAAGAATTTGTGATTTATAGTGAACATAAATCGTTGAAACATTTAAAGGGTCAACACAAGTTGAACAACCGTCATGCCAAGTAGATAGAGCTTATTGAAATGTTTCGTTATGTGATTACGTACAAGTAAGGTGATGCAAACGGCACTACACAGCCTATACGTATACAAGAGAAAGAACTCGCACGTGGGCTTGGAAAGGCTCAAGTCCATCAATCACATGATACATTAAGTTTGCCAAATGAGCCAATCACAAGACTTAAAGCCAAGCAATTTAAAGAAACATTAAATGGGCTGATTCAACAAGATTGTGGGAGGGCAAACACATAGAGGCCTAGCATAAGCCCAAATACGTTTCAAATAAATCCAAATCAGATTCAAGAAAACCTAATCACTTTGATTAAGGCAGAATTTCAGGAAATTTGAATATTCAAGGAAACCCAATCCCTTTGATTTAGGCATGTTTTCTGAAAATTTGAATATTCAAGGAAACCTAATCCCTTTGATTTAAGCATATTTTCTGGAAATTTGAATATTCAAGGAAACCTAATCCCTTTGATTTAGGCATGTTTTTTGGATATTTGATTAAGTTTGAATTTTGTTATTTCAATTGTTGTATTAGTTGTAAGTTTGAAATTTGTATTTGAAAATTGTAACTTGACATCTCTTATGGCCTTTATAAATTGATGTGCCTTGATTTATAACAAAATTAAATGGTGAAGTTGATGGAGAATAGAACTAAATAGATACCTTGATAAGTCGTATGGACGCCACAAGGATCAATTTAGGGTTTTAATGCCACACTCTTGGTGATCAAAGAGTGATAAGTCAGCAACTATCTTCAAGAGTTGAAAAACTTGAGAAGACAATTTTGAGAGAGAAAAGTTCTATTTTCGTGCATCCAATTCCAAAATGAGGCAACTGCCTCTATAAGACTTAATCATGCTTTATATAGGCTTACAAAATGAGGGGAAACCCTAATATTACCTAATAAACTTAAAAAGCCCAAAATAAGCCCAATATGACTTAACAATTTTAAAACAAAACTAAACAAGTTCAAGAAAGGCCCAAATACATAAAAATAGCAACAAAAGAAGTAAATAAAGCCCAATAGCATGGAAAGATGGCCCTTAGCTGCTGCTTTAAGCCCAACGTCACCAAACGCCTTTAAATCACGTCCTAATCTCTAATTGAAGATAAATAAACACATTTAACTCATTTCCATTCAGATCGCAAGCTTCTAATCCTATAAAAGCCTTAATAGCTCCAATTTGACTACTTATGGCCCTTTGAAGTTGTTTAGCCTTAGCCCTTGTTATTGGACCATCTGAAATCTCCTTTACGCTCAGCTCACCTTCTTGAGTTAATTTAGAACCTTCATGATGCACATCATCACCCCCGGGCAGAGAATGATTTGCCCTCAAATCAGAATCTTCTAAATCTTCCAAATAAGGAGATAAGTCCTTCACATTAAAAGTGGCTGAAACATTGTAATCACCAGGAAGGTCAACTTTGTAAGCATTACTATTTACCTTCTCTATAATATGAAAAGGTCCATCAACTCTTGGCATCAGCTTAGACTTCCGCTTGCTAGGAAATCTTCCTATGCTAAGATGAATCCAAACAAGATCACCAGGTTCAAAGCTAATCATTTTTCGTCCTTTATTAGCATGCTTAACATACTTAGCTGTTTTCTCCTCAATATGAATTCGAACCTGCTCATGAAGCTTCTTCATCAATTCTGCCTTCTTAACACCATCCATAAATGTCCTCTCATCAATTGGAATAGGAACAAGGTCAATAGGAACAAATGGATTAAATCCATACACAATCTCAAATGGTGAAAATTTTGTAGCCCCATGCACACTACGGTTGTATGCAAACTCCACAATAGGCAAACAAGTATCCCAATTCTTTAAGTTCTTGTTTATAACAGCTCGTAACAAAGAAGATAGAGTACGATTCACTACCTCAGTTTGCCCATCAATTTGTGGATGACAAGCAGTACTGAAAAGTAACTTTGTTCCAAGCTTCTTCCAAAGAGTCTTCCAAAAATAGCTTAAGAACTTTGTATCACGATCAGAGACAATGCTTTTAGGGATTCTATGCAAACGTACAATTTCCCTAAAAAACAAATCAGCAATATGAATAGCATCATCAGTTTTGTTACAAGGAATAAAGTTGGACATTTTGGAGAACCGATCAACCACAACCATCACTGAATCCTTCCCACGCTGTGTTCTAGGTAATCCAAGCACAAAATCCATACTAATATCCATCCATGGTTGCTCTGGGATAGGTAAAGGCATATATAGTCCATATGCATTCTCTTTACCCTTAGCTTTCTTGCAAATTACACATCTTTCAACAACCTTATGAACATCCCGCAGTATATTAGGCCAAAAGAAGTGCTCTTTCAGTAGCTCATAAGTTTTCTTCTCCCAAAATGACCACTAAGACCACCCCATGAGCCTCACGCACAAGCAACTCACGTAAGGATCCTGAAGGTATACACATTCTGCCCAACTTGAACAAGTAACCATCATGCACAAAAAAACCCATCACAAACTCCTTTAGTACATTTAGACATCATATTAGCAAAGTATGAATCACTGGTATATTGTTCTTTCACCTGTTCAAAACCCAAAAGCCTTACATTTAACATAGAAATCAATGTATACCTCCTAGAAAGAGCATCAGCAATGATATTAGTTTGCCCCTTCTTGTATTTTATGACATATGGAAATGGCTCCATGAACTCTACCCATTTGGCATGTCTTCTATTCAGCTTGTTCTGCCCTTTAAGATACTTTAACGATTCATGGTCAGTATGAATAACGAACTCTTTAGGTAATAAATAATGCTGCCATACCTCGAGAGCCCGAATCAATGCATAAAACTCCTTGTCATAAATAGAGTAGTTTAAACGTGCCCCATTTAACTTCTCACTAAAGAAAGCAATTGGCCTTTTTTCTTGCATCAAAACAGCCCCAATACCGACCCCTGAAGCATCACACTCTATTTCAAATGTTTTAGCAAAATCGGGAAGTGCTAAAACTGGAGCAAAACATAATTGTTCTTTAATCATTTCAAATGACTTCTGTGCATTCTCATTCCACCTAAACTCATTCCCTTTTTTCAAACACTCTGTCATAGGCGCAACAATAGAACTAAAGTCTTTAATAAATCGCCTATAGAAAGAGGCTAAACCATGAAAACTTCTCACATCCGCAACACCAGTAGGTTTAGGCCAATCACGAATTGCCTTAACCTTCTCCTCATCAACCTTAATTCCACTACCAGAAACAACATACCCTAAAAAGATAACACTATCTTGGCAGAAATAGCACTTCTTGAGGTTTCCATACAACTTAGCATCACGCAAGGTCTCAAATATAGCCATAAGATGCTTCACATGATCATCTAAAGTTTTACTATAGATCAAGATATCATCAAAATAGACTACAACAAACAGCCCAATAAACTTCCTCAAAATATGGTTCATAAGTCTTATAAATGTACTAGGTGCATTAGAAAGCCCAAACGGCATCACCATCCACTCATACAATTCATGCTTAGTTTTAAAGGCTGTTTTCCATTCATCACCTTCTTTCATCCTAATTTGGTGATATCCACTCATCAAATCAACTTTAGAAAAATAAACAGCACCATGCAATTCATCAAGCATATCATCAAGTCTAGGAATAGGGAATCGATACTTAACCGTTATCTTGTTGATAGCCCGACTGTCCATACACATTCTCATGGTATCATCCTTCTTTGGAACAAGCAAAGTAGGCACTGAACAATGACTAAGTGACTTACGCACATAGCCCTTCTCTAAGAGCTCACCAACCTGCCTTTTAATCTCCTTTGCTTCCTCTGGATTACATCTATATACTGGTTTATTTGGAAGTGAAACTCTAGGCACCAAATCAATTTGATGCTCTATCCTTCGAATAGGTGGTAATCCTAATGGTAGCTCTTCCGAAAATACATCTTTGAACTCTTCAAGCAACTCCACAACCTGCCTTGGCAAATCCAAACCCTCCACTTGCAATAAAGGCTTTGCCCAAGTCATGAAAACAATCCCCACAGAAGCTAATGCTTGCTCAACATCTCCCTTTTTGGCTAACATTACCCTTTACCAGATTCCATCATCTTCCTTTGATTCCGCAACTGATCTTCTCTAACTTGTTGAGAACTCAATGGCATCAAATTCACTTTCTTCCCATTCAGCACAAATGAATAAGTGTTCCTTCGCCCATTATAAGTCACATCATTATCAAATTGTCATGGGTGTCCTAATAATACATGACTAGCTGTCATAGGAACCACATTACATAAAACCTCATCATGAAAGGTTTTAATGGAGAATGGCACCCGAACTTGCCTTGTAACCTGAATCTCTCCCTTGTCATTAAGCCAATGTAATTTGTATGGTTTTGGATGTGGAACAGTAGTTAATCCCAATTTCTCCACTAAAGTAGTGGATGCAACATTGGTGCAACTACCATTATCAATGATCATGGTACAAACTTTATCTCGGATTTGACATCTTGTATGAAAGATGTTTTCGTGCTGTTCCAAACCAATATCAACTTCAGCACTCAAAATCCTTTGAATAACTAATAAATTTCCCTCCATTGGCTCAAGATTCTCTTCTTGTTCAGTCACTTCAACTTTAGATTCCTCTTCCATCTCAGCCTCATCTTCACTTACAAGCTCTTCATACTTCCCTTGTAAAACCATCACCCTTTTATTTGGACATTCAGAAGCAATATGCCCATTTCCCAAGCACTTGAAACACTTGATGTCTCGCGACCTCCTGGAAAATTGAGGTTCAAATACCTTCTCCTTTTCTTTCAACAAACCTGAACTAGCACTTTCTTTATTGAACTCCACTTTCTCATCACGTTTAGGTGTATTCCATGTTCGCGAAGGCGAAGAAACAGCCTTTGTATTATTTGTTGTAGTTGACCTCATATGGATACCCCCTCTTTTCTGCTGTCTTTCTACTTTAGTTGCAAGCTTTATGACATCCTCAAGAAATATGAAAGGCTGTAACTTAACAACATTAGCTATGTCCCTCTTCAATCCATCAAGGAATCTAGCTATTGTTTGCTCTTGAGGTTCATTCAAATCACAGCGAATCGGTAACAACTTAAATTCTTTCACATACTCCTCTACACTCAAGGAACCTTGCCGCAAAGTCTGGAGTTTGATGTATAATTCTTGTTTATAGTAATTCGAAACAAATTTCTTCTTCATTAATCTTTTCATAAGTGGGCAGCTTGTAACTTCTTCTTCGTTATCCCTTCTTCGCTGAGCTTTTAAGTTTTCCCACCACAAAAGTGCGTAATCGATAAACTCAAGTGTTGCTACCTTACACTTCCTTGCCTCAGGGTACTCATGCCAATCAAACACCCTTCTACCTTCTGAACCCATTCAAGATACTCCTCAGGAGAACTAGTACCTCTAAATGGTCGTATATTAAGTTTGATACCACTAGTAAGGTCATTTTGCTGCCTCCTTATCCTACTCCTATCTTCAACCTCATCATCCCTATTTGGCTCATCTCCAACATCCCCTAGGTCATTTCGAGGTACCCTACGCCCTACCTGTCTTTGTTGGGGTTGCAAAGTATTTCTTTGCATTATTTCTATAATTGCAGCGAGTTGTCCACGAATTTCAGTATTCTCACCTCGAAATTCATCATGAGCTCGTTGTAAGCCCATGAGTTGAGCTTGTTCTAAACTCAATCCCTTTGGTACTCTACTTGCATCATCGTCAGCCATTATTAACAAAAAAAACCCCAAACAAGTATGAACAATGAACAACATGACCAGTAGCTAACACACTCTTCTCAAACTGAATTTTTCACCAATTCAGTAAATAAAATCAGATAGCAACAATTTACTCAAATTCCAAATTTCTAGGTTCAGGAACAATTTAATTCAGCCAACTCATCTCCAGTTCACAAACTACTAAGAATTAATTTTAATGCTTCAGAGTTGCAATTCAACTACTAACCTTAAATTTTAAAGACCCAACCTGATAATAACCCCACGAAATTATATAACACAAAAAATAGCAAGACACCTTCAATAGCTGAAACTTCAATTTGCACACTGAAATCCTATACTCTGATACCAGATGATGTGCCTTGATTTATAACAAAATTAAATAGTGAAGTTGATGGAGGATAGAACTAAATAGATACCTTGATAAGTCGTATGGACGCCACAATGATCAATTTAGAGTTTTGACGCCACACTCTTAGTAATCAAAGAGTGATAAGTCAGCAACTATCTTCAAGAGTTGAAAAACTTGAGAAGATAATTTTGAGAGAGAAAAGTTCTATTTTCGTGCATCCAATTCCAAAATGAGGCAACTGCCTCTATAAGACTTAAACATGCCTTATATAGGCTTACAAAATGAGGGAAAACCTTAATATTACCTAATAAACTTAAAAGGCCCAAAATAAGCCCAATATGACTTAACAATTTTAAAACTAAACTAAACAAGTTCAAGAAAGGCCCAAATACATAAAAATAGCAACAAAAGAAGTAAATAAAGCCCAATAGCATGGAAAGAAGGCCTTTAGCTGCTGCTTTAAGCCCAACGTCACCAAACGCCTTTAAATCACGTCCCAATCTCTAATTGAAGACAAATAAACACATTTAACTCATTTCCATTCAGATCGCAAGCTTCTAATCCTATAGAAGCCTCAATAGCTCCAATTTGACTACTTATGGCCCTTTGAAGCTGTTTAGCCTTAGCCCTTGTTATTGGACCATCTAAAATCTCCTTTACGCTCAGCTCGCCTTCTTGAGTTAATTTAGAACCTTCATGATGCACATCATAAATACCATGGGGATTGAGAGTGGGAGGGGATGGTTTGGAAAATATAATTTGAGAGTTTTCTCTTAAGTTTTTCAAAGAACTATTAGTAGAACTTATCAAGATTTCATTTTGTGGCATTCTTTCAGACTTATCACTCACAACTTCTCATCTATCTTGAGTGTGGCATCTATTATCTTCTTATAACTTTCCTTCTTATCTTTGATAGATAATGGGTCAAGGTTTTTTTTTTATTTATATAAAAATCTGAATTAGAACAATCCTTACCAAATGAACCTCATTGAGCGTCGGGTCTCACTTTTTTTTGTGAGGTTCACATCATTTGGTATCAGAGCTTAGGCTCTAATCAGGTTTGAATTATCCTTTTATTTATTTCATTATTCCATTTATCTTTACATAAATTCGTAATTTTTTTTTATTTCTGGTTTTTGATTTTTTTATGTAAAAAAAAAAAGAAAAAAAAGATTGAAAAAAAAATAGAAAAAAAAGAAAGAAAAGAAAAGGCCAAAAATTTGTTGCAAATTTGAGTGAATCATTCTTTGAGTGAAACACGTAAGGGAGTGTGCGAGGTACTTTTGTTTTTCTAACTTTAT